>JAQPPZ010017246.1:0-2735000 GCA_028583015.1 Wollemia nobilis | reverse complement strand
CGGTTGTAGAGACGTTAGGCCTCAACGAACACTCAACTGCCATAACCGCTTCTGCTCTAGCACCTATTTGTCAATACACAAAAACAAACCTACAACAATAATTCACCAGTAAAAAACCTGCAACATAGCCATTAATGCTTCAAACTTGCAACAACTCCATTAATGGCAACAACCTGTAACTCAACTCAACACTCAATGCATACACAGAATATGGATCAGAATAACAATATTTGTATTATGCTTCAATCACGATTACAACATACAATGGTGATCTCAGACAAAGTCTGTGCTCTCTTTGTCTATCTTTGATTATCTACAAATGTTTGAAAAGGGGGTATTTATAGGGCTGGAAGTTGGTTATCCCAACCAACTTCCCCCAACTTCCCCAACCACTTCTACAACCGAATCTGCTAACTAATTGCTAATTAGACGTCTAACTCTGCTAACTAGCCGTCAGGCCACTAGCCCAGACGTCTGGCTATCAGACTAGATGTCTGGCAGTCAGACCAGACGTCTGACGGCCAGTCCAGAAGTCTTACTGCCAGCCCAGACATCTGACAAAACTAGATGTCTGGTGACTGGAAACACTGGACGTCTGACTTACAGACTGGACGTCTGATGCCAACACTTAGACAAAATTGCTCAATTACATTCAAAATTGTTGGAGGATGTGCCAGTCAGTCCTAGGGCTTAGAACTGCTATCTACATCTATCCTCCCCTTCAAAGAAGTCGATGTCCTCAGCGACCTTCTCCACTCCGTTGCTAAAGTTCCAGCCTCAGTTTGTTGTACTTCTATTGGTGTAACAACTTGTTGTGATTGTTCATAGTCCTGAAGCCTTTGACGATATTGGTCTCGTTCCTCCTTGAGTCTTTTGGCATAGTTATAATATTTTTCCCATTCAACTTCAAAGGTATTTGCTCGCTCTTCAGTCTTCTTCAGGTTCGTTAGTAGTTCTGCTTCTCGACTGCAGAACATATCCTTCAACAATTCCTCTGAAAGAGAAGTTGTTGGTGCACCTGTTTGTTGTTTTGCCCTCCATAGTTCTTCCTCCAAAGCTGCATTTTTGTTCAGTAGTTCTTCTTTTTCTTGAGCCCAAGTGTGCTCCTACTGGCTTCTACTGACTGCAAATGCGACTGCCTGCTTAACCAACAATTATTTTTGGTTCTTGAGTTGGTCTATCTCTTCTGCTACTGCTTGCAATTTTAGATTCTTGTCTACCAACTCAGTTTGTAAACTTGCATTGACCTCCTTCATCCCTTCATGAAATTTTTCCATGCGTTCCATGCCCTCAGCTAAGAGTTTATCCTTTTCCAATAGAGCCTGTGTAACTTCTTGCTCCATGATGTCCTTAGCTGTACTAATGTGTTTGATTCCCTCACCCAACCACTGCAACAAGTGTGCGAGAAAATTCAACTGTGTATACATTGGTAATAGTTATTGCACCACTTCCACCTGTGTGCCGTGCTCCATAACCCGTGGTGGATTCTTGCCTTGGCCACAAACATAAATATGTTCAGTCTCACAATAAAGACTTGGTGTTCTGTCTGGTAATTCAGCTATATCTTCCATTGTTTGCACTCGGCCTGTAGGTAGTGACCAGGGTTGCCTTGCATAAATTTTAGAAATATCTCTTCGCCAAGGTCCCTGAACTGCCCACTGAACCAATCGATCAAGTTCTTCTTCCACCATGCCTTGCCATTTCTTCCATTGGCCCATACAGATGCTGCTGAACTATAAACTCAGACTCTGCATCACTTGTGCCAATTTCTCGAAACAACGTGCTGCATTCTCATCCATTTCATCTAAGGGATCCATAAAATTTGGTAACTTAAGGAGAATATCCTGGGACCAAGCATCGATATGTTCAGTCTCCTGTGCCTTTGCTTTACCTTTATCTTACTGGCGAACAGATGGGCTTCCTGTAGCCTGTCCCATGGTTCCACTATCCTCTTCGTCCTGTTCTTCATTTTTCTCTAGGTCTACCCATTTCGGTGACTGTTCTTTTCCATCCTTAGTGCTACCTATATCCAAAATCTCTATTGGTGTTTCCTTTGTGGGCTCTTTTGTTCCTTTCTCCCACTGTTCTGTAACTACTAGCTGAAGTTCCACTCCAGAACTACTACTTATTCCTGTAGCTTTCCTGGCTGCTGCTATCTTTTTCATTGTAGCGAACATCTCCTCAATGGAAAATGTGCTCAACGTATCTGCCAATGTTGTCGGTCTTGCCATTGGTTTCTCAGATACATCAGGTGAACCCATATGCACTATGTGCTCTTCTACAACAATCCTCTCCTCTATTCCTACTAGATTAGCTAAACTTGTTCCAGCTGTCGGATCCTGCCTTGTAGCTATTATGGAAAACTTAGGTTCTTCTGTTGGCTGTAGTTCCCGAGTACGAGCTACTTCCAGATTCTTTGCTATCTTTCGTAATGCTTCTTGCGAGAGATTCTATGGAGGCACATCGAATCGCCCCTTCTTCTTTTGTCTGGGTTCATCTGGAGATTGAGCCTGTTTTTGTTTTTGTACCTCCGACTCCCGAGTCTGTGTGGCTCCCTTATCCTCCCCTTCTAACGCGGCCACCAGCTTCTCCTGACGCGGTTTGTGGGAAGTCTACTTTACCCTTGCCTTCTTTGCTGGCATCTTCCTAGCTGGTGATTCTATCCACCTACAGATGGATGGTGCTTCTGGTGGCACGTCCCTGTAAGCCTTAAAGTCTAGGATAGAAATTTTTGCTCTTGCTACCGCATCCAAAATCAGTCCAATTGCATGGAACGTCATCGAGAAATTCTTTGTTGTTCTTAGCAGAAATATCTGTATCCGATTGGATAGATATGTTGCCCAATCATACTTTTCTCCCCATTCTACTCCTTGTAGATACGAAATCAGCCAAATTGGCAGATCTGAACTTCGCTGCTCTCCCGACAACCTAGACATGATCACGTTCATTATCACTTCATATCCTTCATTCTGGAGTTGTGGCTGCTTGACTCCTCTTCCACCGTGAACGTTGAGCATCTTCTCTACTTCTTCCTTTGTGAGATTTGTCACACTCATAATCAGCTCTGTCGTCTTCTTCGGATCCCTTTCGTTCAACACTAGTTGTCCTCTCAAAGGAAGCCCGAAAGTTTGCTGGAAAGCTTTGGGAGTAAATTCAATTTCTAGTGTTGTACCCTCTATCTCCACCAGACTGTTGTGCCTTCTCTCATCATAGGTCTCCAGCATCTGCACTAGATACTCCTTAAATATCTCCCGGTCAAAGTGAGGAGCCTACAAAATAAAATGTACCCCCGCTTCCTTAATCTTGGATTTCATCGGATGATCCCTGGGTACATCTGCCCACCACTACCGATAAAATTCTCCTGTCGGACAGACCCAGGTCATCTCCCCTACTGGAATTGGTGCTTTTCCACTTGGGTGGATCTCCTTCCCTCGACGGGTTGCCATTTTTGGTACTTCTCTTCTCCCCCTCGACTGTCCAGCTTCCGTATTTTTTAGCTGACTTCTCATTGCAACCTCTTGTTGGTGCCGTAACCGCTTGGCTACCACTGATTTCGGTTCAGGTTCACTCCAGGTAGAAGTCTTTCTGCCTTTATGTTGTGATGACCTCATATTCCCCTTGGATGGCCCTAGGCGTCAGGTATCCGAGCTGTTTGGTTCAGCAGCCATCGAATGCTATGCCCGTCTCTTCCCTGCAGACGTCTGGCTCGGTAGTCGTCTGCCCTGTCCAACCGTCAAGTCTAGTTGGACGTCTGGTACAGCCATCCAGCAGTCCAGCCGTCAGACTGGCTAGACGTCTAACAGTGCAGTCGTCCATCTGGCTAGACGTCTGGTGCAACCATCGGGCCGGATAGACGTCGGGCTGGCTAGACGTCTGGTGCAGCCGTCGGCAGGCTAGACGTCTGGTGTAGCCATCGGGTAGTCTAGCCGTCAGGCTGGCTAGACGTCTGGTGCAGCCGTCTGCTCCTCTTTCTACTCCACCTGTCGTCAGCCGTCAACTAGCCGTCGTCCGCTGCCCTAGCCGTCTGCAACTCCTGCTTCCCCTATCGTGCACTCTGCTTCTTCTCATCCACCTCCTTGCTACTTGAGAGCGATGTGAGAAGAATGAGGCTTCTCCTCCTTATATAGTTTTTCTCCCAACCACTCCAACTACCTGGTTGCATGCATGCGCGACACGTCGGCCTTCCTAGATGTCTAGGTGTCCTTATTCCGTCTTCTTCCCTATTTCATCTTTTTCCCTATTTCGTCTTTTTCCTGCTTTTTGACTTTTTATGTTGACTTTTGAATTTTTATATTATTATTATTATTATTTTTTTATATTTTTTCAAAAATTGTCTTCGACGTCTATAACTTAACGTCGATGGGTGAACCGCATGGTCAAGCCAATGCGCAGTTCCCATGCATATGAGGTTGAATTCTACTGATGATGACTATTTTCTTCGAAATTACTAAAGTCATCATCACTATCAGTGTTTATCTCTTCCGTCGTCTGCCATCTTCGATGATTGTTTCATCTTGGGGAAGTTCTCGAGTGTGACTATGGTTGTTGTCTTATTCTTTATCGTGGTATAATGTGCCAGTCTTGTTCTTCTATTTCTTTCATCTGCTGTCTTCTTGTTGGCTCTGGGGATTGATTCCTACTATCCCATCATCTGGCATTATTATTGACTTGTTCATTTCTCGGGCTAATCTGTTCCCATCGTTCTTTGGCCATCCGATCTTCTTCCCCATCTGGACTGATAATATTATCCCGGGGTTCTGCTACTCCCTCCTGGTGGCTGCTAGTCTGGTTTGGTCGTTCGGGATAATCAGGCACTAGTGGAATTTGTTCAGTCCTTCCATCATTATGTCGGAGTATTATACAGTCATCCAAATAAGTATATATTATTCTCCCATTTTCTTGCTGATCAATTTCTGCTCACCGGTCAGTTGCTGCCCTTGGTGTTCTCCATTCTCATGGGGTCGTCTAGATCTCCGACCTCGTCCTCGACCTCGATCATTACTTGCAACTGCCCGTGCTTGATTCCTTTGCTCTAGATTGGGATTACGGTCCCAATATCTCCTTCCATGGACCTGGTTATCGCGTCCTCGGCCTCTATCCGATCGAATCTCCCTAATGTTGGGCTACCGTACTCCCAGCTGCCCGAGATTCGATCGATCCCTCAGTCGTTCTTGATGACGTCTTCGGTTCCTATGAGCTCGCTGAGATGGACCTCTCGGTCTATTCTCAGGAGCACGAAGTGATGGGTTGACTTGGACTAAGTTCTCAGATGGGCCTCGCGGTCCAAACTGAGAACCAGTCGACCTATTGGTAGCGAGAGGGGAATTTCTTCCTCTCAAGCTACCGGGACGGAGGTCAACCACGCTCCTCCCTTGGTCAGGTACTCTCGGGGTTCCTTGCGGTCTCTCAAAGGTACCTAAATTATCTCTGCTATGGGTCTCATTTATAGGTTGTGATCTTGGCTCAGGTGTTAGTTGTTGCAAGATCCTCAGTCTCCTATCGGCTCTCATCAGTCTTCATCTCCATCTGCTTTGCTCAAATTGTCATTGCATGGTACAATGAGCCAAATTCTCCTGGTACTCTTCTAAAAATACTGAGTCGATACTTGAGTCATTTCCATCTCCTACCGTATTGAGTGGCCAGACTGAAGTTTCTTGAACCCTCTGCTGCAATCTTCGTACTTCTCTTCTATGTTGTCACAAATCTAGTGCAGCCATCCGATACCTAGCTACCTCTTCCCGTTCAGTTGGGCGTCTCATGGCTCCAGCATAAGGTGTTCTCCATGCATGAGTCGGTGGTATTTCGGGTATGCCATCCCCATTCAATCCTCCATTGTATTCATCTTGTGAACTTAGTGAAGTATCATCTTCAATTATCTATGCGTAGTTTCCAAGAATCTGACACCCGCTTGCCGACTGCGATCTTCCTCCCTTTGCCTTCTATTGTCTAGGTTAGGGCTGGCAACTGGGATATCTGGGTCCCACGGTAGATTATCGTTGTTGCTGGAGTCTTCCAACCACCCTCTAGTTCTTGCTTTTTTAGGTACCATTTCTATATCCTTCCATATTATTGTTGCCACTTCCCCCCTACTTATGTGATATTTAGCATTCGAGCTTTGTCCTGCTTCCCATCTCCTGGGTCTTTCTAGGAGAATCTCTTGTTTCCTAAAAGTTTGCTACTTCTCTACTTGAGGATTCTTCTGGATTTAATACAATTTTTAGTGAGGCTAAAGAAGAACTCCTAGAAAGTGTAGCAGTTACTTTTGCTTTTCCCCGTCTATGTTCCCTTGGACTTGTCACGACTTCCTGTTCTTCTTCCAAGGAGAATAAACTACTTTTCGAAGAGTTCCCTGTTGCACTATTTCTCGGTTCCCCTTGATTCAGCTCTGCCCACTCTGCTAGGTGAGCTTCATGCCTTTCATTTACCCTATGCATGGTTGTGTCCAACTCCTGGATCACCTGTTCCCATAGCTGATTGTTGTACTATCTCAGAGTTTCATATTCCTCTTGCAGTCGATGTGTTTCCATTCTCATTCGTTGCATCAATCTAACTTTGTCTTCTTCATCTTCTTCCAGAACCTCCTGTTGAGCGACCTCCATCATGACTTGGAGTCGGTCCCCTTCACTGTTACTTGAGAGTTCCATTGATTGCTCTTCCTCACTCCCAAACAACCAATCCAGGTTATGCGTTTCCTCCCCTCGAACAATGCTACCCTGCTCGTTATTTCTGGAAGGTTGTGTGCCTGAATCTTCTTCTTCTGTTCTGGAAGTTCCCATTTGTTTCGAGTTAATCATGTTGACTTTCGCACGTGGCTTGTATACCTTCAAATTGGAACCATTGATTACCTCGGGGCATAATGTTCCATCCAATTTCCTTAGTCTAACTGCCCCGTTTTCTAGTATTTCATCCACCTGGAAGGGTCCAAGCCACAGGGTTTTTAATTTCCCTGGCTTGAGTTCTCTCTTACCGTTGTATTTTAGAACTAGTCCACCAGCCTTCAAGTCCATCTTCCGAAGGTGTTTATCATGCCAAAACTTCCTTCTCTTCTGTGCTACCTCCGTTGCCCATTGAGCCATCACCCGTTTCTCATCTAATTGTACCAAGGTTGTCAGTCGCTCCTGGATGCTTTCTTCTTCACTCAACCGGTTGTCGACTGCTACTCTCAAACTTGGTATAAGGAATTCAACTGGTACCACTGCTTCCTACCCGTACATCAGTTGAAAAGGTGTGTTATTTGTGGTTGGCTTAAAAGTTGTTCTATATACCCATAGAACTGTTGGTAGTCTTTCCTCCCAATCGGCTCCCTCTACTCCACATGTCTTGTACATGATGGACACCAGGACCTTATTCGTCGCCTCCGCCTGCTCGTTTGCTCTCGGGTAGTACGAACTTGATAGTGAGTGGAAGATCCTAAACTCCTTCATTAGATTCTTTATAATTGCATTCACAAAATGGCCACCTCTATCACTTGTCAGCTGTAGAGGTATCCCAAACCTTGTAATTACTTGTTCGTACAAAAAGCGAGTCGTGCTTCTTGTCGAGTTGTCTAGTAAAGCCCTTGCTTCGACCCATTTTGTGAGGTACTCCATTGCAACTATGATGTATCGACATCTCCTCCTTCGACTTGTCTTTAGAGGACCTACAAAGTCCAGCCCCCATATTTCGAACAGTTCTTGAGGCTGCGATGGATGTAGTGGCATGAAGTCTCTTTTCAATGGTTTCCCTATTCTTTGGCATGTATCACATGTTGTCACAAACTGTTTAGCATCGTGAAAGAGGGTGGGCCACCACAGACCTGCCAACAACACTTTCCTTGTTATCGCATCTGGTCCCATGTGTCCTCCTGCCAGTCCCTCATGTGTCTCCCTCAGGGTCTATTGTACTTCATCTTCCATTATACATCGTCGAAGTATCTGATCCTCCCCCATATTATATAGCAATCCTGCAATCAAGGTGAAGGGTGCTGACTTTGTAATTACCTTCCATTGTTCCATTGTCATCAACTCCTTTGGCAACTTCCCTGTCGACAGATATTCCCCGATATGCTTATACCACCCAGGTATAGCATTAATCATGAACAATTGTGCATCAAGAAATTCATCCGGTATTCCTCCCTCTGCAGGTTCGCCTGAGCGAATCCTTGACAACTGATCCGCTATTACGTGTTTCTTCCCTGGCCTTACTACCACTCTAAACATGAATTCCTACAGAGTGACGAGCCATCGACTTACTCGTCCATAGATCGTTGGTTTATTGATCAAGTATAACAGAGCCTGGTGATCTACGTAGAAAGCAAAAGGGTTCACCAATAAATAGTGTCTGAACTTCTGTACCGAGTACACCATTCCCAATGCTTCTCGCTCTGTTGTACTATAATTCTTTTTGGCTCTTGACAATAGCCTACTTGCAAAGTATATGGGCTGATCCAATCCAAATTGGCCTTCCTGTGCTAATGCGCATCCAATCGCAAAGTTTGAGGCGTCCACATGGACATGGAATTCTCTCTCCCAGTTAGGGTAAACCAGGATAGGTGCTTTTACCAGGTGTTCCTTCAATCCTTCAAATGCCACCTGGTGTTCCTCTGTCCATCTGAATGGGGCATTCTTCCATGTAAGTGCATCTAGTGGGTGAGACGTCAATGCATAATTTTGGATAAACCTCCTGTAGTATCCGACGGTTCCCAAAAAAGTTTTAACTGAGCTCACGTCATGTGGCTCCTCCATTAGTAACACTACCCGTATCTTGTCCGGGTCGGGTTTTAATCCTTCTTGGCAGACTATGTGTCCTAACAGCTTCCCGTATGGCACCAACAGGACACATTTATTTGGGTTAAGTGTGATTCGTGCCTTCCTGCATAAACCCATGCATTCTTCCAGAGCTTTTAGATGTTCCTGTGTCTTCCCATACAACGACCAATCATCTAAAAAAGCTTTAAAATTCCTTGTGGACATTTTATCAAAGATATATAAGATGATCCTTTGAAAAGTAGCGGGTGCATTGCATAGGCCAAATGGCATACGATTGTATGCATATATTCCATTCTCTACCACAAAAGTAGTCTTCAAATTGTCTTCTTCTGCTATGCTGATCTGATTGTACCCCGAGAATCCATCCAAAAATGAATAGATCTCGTGGCCAGCTACTTCTTCGAGTATGGAGTCCGTGAATGGGATTGGGAAGGGATATTTTATAGTTACGGCATTCAAACTTCTAAAATCCACACAGATTCAGATTTTATCTACTTCTCGTTTTAGAGTGATCACGATTGGTGAAACCCACTCGCTTGTCGTAACCTTGAATATAATGCCTGCATCTAGCATCTTCTCGATTTTGGCATTCACCTTTGCTGCATATTTGGGATTCATCCTGTAAGGATGCCTTCTGACTGGTTGTGCGCCCTCTATCAGAGAAATCTTGTGTACGCAAAGCTCGGGTGGTACTCCCTTCAAGTCTCTATACGTCCAAGCAAAAACATCCTTGTAGTCCATAAAAATATTAATTGTTGCTGCTTTGAGGACTGGATCCCAATCGTCTCCACATTTGATCATCTTCTCTTCACCTTCCTCTCCCAAGTTTACTCGAATCATCTTCGGGCCTTCATATTTTATTGATTCAGGCTCATCTACTTGCTTTTAGTGTCACGATGGGGTGGGTTGGTTTCTCCTCGATGACTGCTTCCCCCATCGTGAATTCTACAAAATTCTTGGGAAATGTCCACTTCTCTCGATCTTTGTCCTTATCCATTGTTGTCATTCTTTTGTTACTAATTTCTTTTCTAGGTTCTTGCGCCTCATCCCTTTTGGTCTCTATTTTTGCTTCTATGCATAGACATTGGGGAGGGAATACTTCGTAATCTTCCATCTGCCAGTGTAGTAGACCCTTGTCTTGGTCATAGTCATCCTCCATGCAGTTATCAAGTTCCAACACTCCTTCCTCATCGGGTTCATATCCTGCCTCACCATCTGATGAAGAGGACCCCGAATCATCTGAAGTTGCTATATCCTGACTCACCGTATGATTCTTCAGATTAATAATATACTTGTGTTGCCCTTGTTTGAAAGATAATATTTCCTTCTCCCAATTATGGTTAACTTTGGCTGCTCTCAGCCATCCTCGTCCTAGAAGTGCATCGTATGCGGACTTCTGCATAGCAATAATGACAAAATCTACCACAAAGTCTTGATCTGCTATGCGTATCTTCTGGTTCATTAAAACACCCAATGTCTCGATGCCATACTGATCAGCTCCATATAGCTTAAAGGTTGGAGATCGTAAGGCGGGTTGCCCAATTATCCGCCAAGTCTTTTCTGGCATTACGTTCACACTCGATCCTCCGTCCACAATTACCTGAGTCAGCTTATGGTTCAAAACTTCTATTTGGATGATAGTTGGCTTCTTCCCTGCTTCAATCATCAGGATTGTTGGATCGATGAACTGGTCATGCTTGATATTTGCTACCTATCGAGGTTCATCCTTCTTCTTGATGACTTCTTCGATTGTAGCATACAACTCCGATACGATGCTAAACAAGTTGGCGACTTTCATTTCCACCTTCGTGTTTAGTACCTCCGTTACCAAGCCTTCCATTGTTGCCTTCTGCACGATCTCCGATCGTTGCAACACTTTCTCCAGAATTAGTTGATCTCCTTTTTCCTTGGCTAATTCTGTATTTATCATCTCTTGGGCTTCCTGCCATCATGCCTTCTCCTTGGTAGGGTTTGGGTATTCCTCCCTCTTCTTGGCCTATGCCCTTGTTACAGCCAAGACTTCATTCTTTGGTTCCTCCACCTCTCCTATGCCAATCAGGTTTATATTCTGTGTCCCACTGGTACTGGCCTTGTTCGAGCAATTGGCTTTCGCGTGGTTGCCTGGACCGCACCATTTGCACATCTACGTGGTATTATTTCCATGATTGTTGTTTCTTGCATTCTACGTCTTGGGGCAATTCTTTGCGAAATGGCCCCATTCTTGATAGTTTCGACATTGAATAATTGGTCGGCCCTCAGCATCATATTGCAATCGGCTCTGGCCTCCTTGTCTTCCTCCTCACCGATTATTCTTGTATCCTCCGCTTGTTGCAGCTTGTCCATTCCTTCCTTGGTTTGGTTGTTCTTCTTGTTGAATGGCCAAAGTTTGATGTCGTTTGTTCTTAAGATTGAATGGACACTCGACCACCTGGATGACCTGCAATTTCACATATGTTACAGTAAGCTTTCTTCGGACAGTAAATATTGGAATGCCCTTCCTTCTTGCAATCCGAGCACCAAATTTCCTTCCGATCTTTTCGATTTTCATTTTTGGCTTCTTTCAGTATCTTCTCCATTTCTTTCCGAAAGGTGTGGATCATGCTCTGCACCTTGTCTTCATCATCACTATCCGATTCTTCGGTATGTTTTAAGTGACCTCCAATTCCAGTGGTTGTCTGCTTCCCTTCACTTTCAAAGTTCTTCGCTTTCTCCAGTGCTTCTTCATATGTTGAGGATGGTACTGCCTTCATCTTCTTCCTCCATCTTGGAAGTAGTCCATCCAAAAACCACCGCTTAATCATATCGTCGGTAGGTGTCATTTCCATTTTGTCCATCAGTTGTTTTAGTCTTCTATTGAAGCTCTTAACATCTTCATCTGTTCTCTGCTTCGTGCAACAAATTTTTGTGATTATGTCAGTGTCATCCTGCATTGGTCAAAATTCTTCTATGAATGCATTCTTCAGGTCTTCCCATTGTGCAAATGCTTGTCTACTCTGTCTTTTCAAGTACCAGTCTATCGCCATGCCTCGCAATGTTGCTGGAAATAATTGCAACCATTGTGTGTCTTGATTCACCCCATTCGCTCCCCAAATGGTAGTGCAAGTTCCCACATGTCGGGCTGGGTCTTCTTTCCCTTCACCTGAGAAAGGTGGGCATTTTTGTTGTATAGTTCTATTAGCCTGATTTCCTGCCATGGTATTCTGGTATACAGGCACTGTTGTGTGTTGAGTTCTTTGTGGTTGTCTATCAACTGTTGGTGGTGCAAAATTTTCCCCAAATAGCCTTGTCTGCGTTCCCCCTTCGTCTCTGCTTCGCGACCTTCTTCACGAATATACCAAACGTGGCTCCGGTATTCCTCCCCATGAACCTCCGTGGTGATGCCTTGATACCAGGTTCTCTCCTACAGTATCCTCTGGCCACTCCTCTCCCGTTGGTTGGGGTGTTACCGTCCAATCATCAACTATGGGTGCTCTTTCTGCTATTTGTTCTTCCTCATTTTTTGCAGTCACCAACAAGGTTTCTATGTGTGCATTTTCATCGTCTTCAGCGTTCCATACTTGTTCTATCTCTGGGTGAGACACCTCTGGGGCCTCGTTTGCTCGTAGGTTCGCCAGTCGTGCGCTTCGTCTTACCCCTTTGCTTTGTTCCCTAAAATCAGTCATGCACCTAACTCCCTCAATCACTTTGCCTAGACTCTCTGGGTTTTTTGATTAGGCAACGATGCCAAATGTAGATAGGGGTGAGTACATTCCCGATACAGGTGATGACAGTTAGTATCAGGGTTAGGCAAGGTAACAAATGGTCTAATTGATAGGCTAACTCTGGCTATCAAGGGTCCAGACATTGGATAGATAGGTGCAAACATCTGGGACTATGTCAGACGTCTAGGAGCCAGACATCAGGTTATGGTTGGACGTCGGGTGAAGGGGCTGACGGCTAGCCGTCTGGTAGTGACCAGACGTCCGGCTAGACGTCAGGCCTCAACGAACGCTCAACCGCCATAACCGCTTCTACTCCAACACCTGTTCGTCAATACGCAACAACAAACCTGCAACAATAATTCACCAGTCAAAAACTTGCAACATAGCCATTAATGCTTCAAACCTGCAACAACTCCATTAATGGCAGCAACCTGTAACTCAACTCAACACTCAATGCATACACAGAATATGGATCAGAATAACAATATTTGTATTATGCTTCAATCATGATTACAACATACAATGGTGATCTCAGACAAAGTCTATGCTCTCTCTGTCTGTCTCTGATTATTTACAAATGTTTGAAAATGGGGTATTTATAGGGCTGGAAGTTGGTTATCCCAACCAACTTCCCCCAACTTCCCCAACCACTTCTACAACCGAATCTGCTAACTAATTGCTAATTAGACGTCTAACTCTGCTAACTAGCCATCAAGCCACTAGCCCAGACGTCTGGCTATCAGACTAGACGTCTGTTAGTCAGACCAGACGTCTGGTGATTGGCAACACTGGATGTCTAACTTACAGACTAGACGTCTGATGCCAACACTTAGATAAAATTGCTCAATTATATTCAAAATTGTTGGAGGATGTGCCAGTCAATCCTAGGGCTTAGAACTGTTGTCTACAGATGCAACCGATCGTCATATGTCGATCGATTGTAGAGATTGATCGGTTGCATCTCGTCACATGATGATCAGTTGCATCTTTGCAACCGATCAGTCTCTACAACCGATTGAAATATGATGATCAATTGCATCTCTGCAATCGATCGACATATGACAATCGGTTGCATATCTACAACCAATCAACATATGTCGATCGATTGCAGAGGTGCACTTTTACAAGGAAACTTCGAGGATGCATAATTTTTTCTCTACAACTGATTAACGAATCCTGATTGACACCTCTGCAACCGATCGATTTATGCTGACAGACACATCCCTGCAATCAATTAACAAATATCAATTGACACCTTTGCAACCGACTGACATGACCCTACAACTAATCATCTTATGCCAACAGACACGGCTTTGCAATCGATAGACTTATGCTGATCGTCTTGCACCGATCGACACTCCTCTACAACCAACCAATCGACTTATGTCGACAGACACTCCTATTCAACCTTATCAAGTTTTTCGTTGTTTCAGAGCCATGTATGTTTATCAATACCCACTACAGTATATATACGGGTAGTATATGAGACGATTTGGGCAAGAAAAATAAAATCATTTATAATTTGAAGGCGAATTGGGTGGAAAAATCAATATCATTTATAATTTGAGGTCGACGAATTAAAATAAAAATATTTTAATTATTTTCAACGACAGGCAAATTTACCCCAAAAAAACTTCCACCCCGTAATTTTCTTCGGGTGAATGGGCCCCAATGAAAGGATTCAAAATTAGCCTTTTCAAAAGTTTAAAATCCTAAATAGAGTCAATTTACGATATTTCGCGCTTATGCATAACCTTGTATATATGGAAGGGATATTGATAGTACATAACTATGAGCAACCAATAGTAAATGATATTATCATGGGTGTGGCAGAATAGAATAGAGAGAAGCCAACTCTAGGGATTAGTCAGGTGGAGAAGAGATCATAGAATAACAATTCTCAAGGAGTGGGTAGAAAATAAAACAAGGAATTAATAGCATCCCAAGGAGACAAACTGGTCACTTGGGGAGTGATGAGGACAATTGACTCTTATTGGTCTCAAGGTAACCAATGATTATACTATAATGGATATTAGGGGTTTAAACAACAAAACCCATCAATCTGTTGTATAAAGACTCTTAGAGAAAAGTAAAACAATTTTTTTGCTTATCCAAGAGACCAAAATGTCACTGGATCTTATGTATAATATAGTAAATAGACTTTAGAGAGGTGTTGGTTGTATGGAAGTGGTTGCCTAAAGGGCCTTAGGAGGATAGTTACCTTTGGAACTCTCTTGAATAGGTGGCTATAGATAATATAGCTTGGAGGGGTATCCTTACATCCCATTTTAGGAACAATGTGACAACTGAGCAAGTTTCAATCATAAATTTCTATGAGACTCAAAACCTATATGGATAGATTCAACAATGGAAAGCAATGCACAATATGAGAGTCTTGAGGGAGGAGCTAGACTGGATTATTGATAGGTATTTTAATGCTAAGCTATCATCTGGAGATTAGGAAGGGGAACTCCAATTTTAGACTCAAGGGATCAATTCATGATTGCTCAAGTCCATGCATTACACTTGGTTGATATTAAATGCCTTGGAACTAGCTACACTTAGATAACAAGAGGAGGAAACCACATAGAAGGAAAGTGAAGCTAGATAATTTTTTTTTAATTTTTGAAAAGGCATTTATGAAATGGAATTTAAAATTTAAGATTTTGGAGGGTTTGGTCTCAGATAATTCAGAGCTAGTTGGAAAACACCCCTAGAATGCTAGATTAAAATTAATATTGATGGAGCTGCAAAAGACAATGCATGTAAAGCTGGAATTGGAATGGTCTGCAAGAATAATTTTGGTATAATTCTCTATTAGGAACTAGAAGGCCTGGGTAAGACCATGAATAATGAGGTAAAAGCTTTAACTATCAAATCCAGTTCTATGAATAATTAAAAATCACTAAAATAACAAAAAACAACTTATTGAAAAGATTTCAAATTTCTACATCTTGTACCATTATATGAGAATATTAAGGTTAGACATTGACTAGATTGAGAATATTAAGGTTAGACATTGACTAGATTATTATGTAAGCCAGAGGGGATCCATCATGATGTAGATGGCTACAATATTTAATATATATTTTAATACATAGCTAAGAATCTTAAAATATATAATATTTTAGGTACTCCATGGGAACCTGTTATAACGAGAACCTTTAACGCATTCATTACCTTTAAAGGAAAGATTGCCCACTATGTATGTTTGTTTTAAATAATGCTATATTTGGAAGTGATAAGACCAAGAGTTTGTGGAGAGTACCATTGGTAATTATTTTGGTAGGGAACTTTTTATTTTTAAAATATATTAAATTTATTGTTGGGTTGTTTATTATTTTATTGTTTTTAATTAAAAATTAAAATTTTGTGTTTAAAATAATTGTGGAAGGTAATTTTAATTATTATTGATGAATTTGATTGTTTTTTTTATTTGGTTAGTGTGAGAAACCCTTATTGACCAATGCATAGGGATGAACAGTCTCCTCCCAACCATGACATCTCGTAAAGTTGAGAGTTATGCTTATCAATAAGGAATTTAACACACATCCACCGCACATTTACCCTCTCACACACTCGCCCATGCCGCGATTTGAACCTTGGACCTTCCTAAGAAGGGCCAAAGCTTGAACCGATGCGCTACCCTCCTTGAACTTGATGATTTTGATTGTTAGTAAAAGTTTTTTTTTAATCATTTATAGAAAAATGAATCTTTTATATTTTTAGTTACGTCGAGAGGTGTTCCTACAATGGCAAACAGGGGGTGGGAGGCAAAGAGGTCATACATGTCACGCCGTAAACAATTTTTTTTTTATTAAAAAAATTGACATTAACAAAAACATTTAAACTAGCTTAGATATAAAGGATATATATCTAAAAACGCCGAGAGTTATTAATCCCGAGGTGCCTATCTCATTAAGATAGGCGCCTCGAGATTGATAACTCGGCGTTTTTAGATATATATCCTTATTATTATCAAATTTTAAATTTGATTTAGTTTAATTTTTAGGTAAGTTTTCTCCTATTTTTGTTGTATGATACCCAATGTTATGAAAAATGATTGTAAATCTTGATCTACACTAAAATTTTCCATTTTTTATAAGTTATACTATATAAATTTAGTAAACAATGATCACTAAGAATATTTTAATTCATTGTCGCTCAGTGGCTTATACATTTTATCTTTTCAACTTCACAACTTCTCTTTGTAAATAATAGTTATTTTAAAATATTTTGCTAATAATTTGTGTGAGGTCTAAGCTTGGGACTATGATATTAGGGTCTATAAGTTTTATTCCATCCTAATGATATCTTTAATGATTAGAGTGGTTTTGTTGTTATTTTATTTTTAATAAGTTGTGTGGTTTCTATCGAGGCCACTTCCATTACAAAAACATAATATTACATTGTTCTCATTACATTTTTTTTTTATTGATTAAATACTTCTTATACATATACATATCCACCATGGGGATTGAACCTGACCTTAATATTACATTGTTTTCATTACATTTTTAACAAGTTAATTAAAGCATACCCATCTTTGCCTTTCTATCAAAGATATTCTCCATCTTCCTCAAATTGTTAAGTTTCTATAATCAACTTTTTTTTAAGGAACTAACAACAAGAACAACTGTTACATGACACATAAATCCAACAGATAGAAAGAAAACAAACATAACAGTCATCCATCAAAGAGGAAATTAATTCGATTATTTTATTCTGTAGCAGAGATTCTTCCTCCATTAAATTGACAAGATCTGAGAATGCATTTTTGCACTTCAAGCTCCTGAGGTAATATCTAGTTGTAACACATTTTGTAGGATCTACATTTTCATAAAACTGATCATCACCGATAGTTTCATTTTTAGCTTCAAGAATACCATCTGAGGTGCTAATATTTTCCATTGAACCATCTGGATGGTCTTTAGTAACCATTTGGATTTTATCAATAAATTGATTCAAATTCTCCTTTTGGGGTTGAGTCTTTTGTTGCTTGCATTTGGAGGATGAGCTTATTTCTTTTGAACTCGGACATTTGAAGGTTTTGGATCATTCGCATGTAGGGCCTTCTCCTCCACCAAGAAGGAATCAAAAGCATGATCATTGACTAAACATCTCTTATTCAAGTGGCCATATTGCTAACAACCATAACATCTTAAGGAGAAGTTTTCATATTCAATATTTTGGATTCATTCCCCTTTGCTTGAGGAGATAGTAATAGATTGAGGTCCAGGAACTAAAACATTCATCCAAACAATCGATCTTGCTTTACTCATTTAATTTTACTAGAAAAAAATTTCTCTATTTGGGTATCGATATATTGGAATGCACCAAGGGCATTACCAATTTTGGTGAATATATTCTCTTCCCAAAACTCCATAGGGAGAACATAAAGATTCACCTAGACTAGGAAGCCATTAACTTCTTCTACAAAGGAGTCCAAGGTATTTTATAAACACCCATTTGTCTGAAAAACCAATTATATCTATAATCCATTACCCTATCTCTATTCTCTAAAATAGAAAAGAAAGCAAAAAATATTTTTTGGGTAGGAGAGTTACTTGAAATTATGTACTGGTCCACCAATCTTTAATGTATCCTTTGAGCTCTTCCAGGCCTGGTATTTTACCCTTGAGTTTGCAGATAATTGTTCGATCTTCATGATCAATAAAATCCAACCCAAATTCATCCTCTGAAATACTAATAGAGGACATAGGTTCATCCACCTGTGAACCCAAAGATCCTTGAGAGATATATCTTTTGATCAGAGAGGCTTTCTTACAGACTGAAGATATGGTCTAAAAATAATCCTCTTCCTTCAATGCTTGATTGTACCTAGGGTTTGCATCCCTTTCACAAAGATTGTAGCCAAATTTATCACTTTGTTCCATCACTTGACTAAGGTTTTACCGTTAAATTATCTTGTATCACTTAGATCATTTGTAATTTCATGCTAAAACTTGCATTTAGAGTTAGAAATTCCTTTATTTCAATTTAAATTTGAATTGATCATGTATTAATATTAGGCTAGAACTTGCATGTAAAGTTAAAAATACTTAGTAATAATCCTTCTAACAATGTGGATGTTTTCTTGAAAATTCTAAAATCAATTGATATACCCATCAATGGTTCTAAAACGGTTCATGTCCAATATAGCAAGCTCTGCCTCTAATCCACTAATCTGAGTAGAATCAACATGATCACACATCTGCTAGAAATTTTCTAACAACTTCTTTGAGTCTAGAATTATATTAATATAATTGTCATAGATATTGTCAACATGTAAGGAAATCACACAATGGGATTTCTCCTTATCCTTGTACAACTATTTCCTCTTCTTAGAATTGGTATCTTTAGAATCCTCATTCACATATTTGATAAGTCCCTTAAATTGTAGCAGATCTTCTTTCTTTATTTTAAAATGGTATAGTTAGCTTCATTAAGTAGGGGCACATACTAATCTATTGTATCCCTAAACAAATGTAGTCTTTTGCATGCACTTGTGATGAGAAACAAGATTTCCAATAGAAGGGGATTTAAAAATTATACGATTTTAAAAAAGGGCTCAAAATGCTTCTTTATGAAATAGTTATGGCACTAAGAATTTTAGCCTAAGAACTACAAAAATTACCATCAAAACATTTTAAATCATGTAAAAATTTACAAATACCTCTAATTAATTATGAAGTGCCACATATCATTGTTTGTATAGACAAAGGGGTACTGTAGGCCCAATGTGGCCACATCCTTAGAAAAAATTTTGCGAAATTTTCTAAGTCATAAAGAAGGCTGCTCTACCTCGCGACAGCGGTGCAACGCACAATGTTCTACCCCACGGTCAAATTAGTCAACCTTTCACTTAAATTTTTTTAAAATCGTAGGCCACAACACAACCAAGATGTAACAGTTCGTATTCATGTTTCATCCTGCATGTCATAGAACAATGTTCCAACCCACGATCAATACGGTCAAAACTTGACATAAATGCTCTCAGAATTGCAATTCGCAACATTGCTCTACCCCACGTAAGTCATAGTGTTCCATTTCGTGCGGCTCAACACAATGCTCCAGCCCGCGGTCAAGGGAGTTAAAGTTTACAAATAAGCATTCCAAGGCATGGGCCAACGCAGGGTTATACCCCGCGCAGACCAGATAAAAGTTATATATCACGTGGCTCAGTGCAATGCTCTACCTCGTGGTCAACATCGATCAAACTTGCACATGAGAATTTCAAGGCATGGGCTACGACATGGTCTTACGTCGTTGAGCTAGCTAAGAAGAGCGAACTGCGACATGGTTCTACGTTGTAGGGTCAATGATAAAGTGAATCACTAATCTTAGTCGTCCATGAGAAGATCGATGACCTGTTTGTTCTAATGCTCTCCAAAATACATAAAAGCAAAAATTCTATAATATGACTTGGTTGATCGAAGTGAACTGGAAGGAGAAGCATCGAACATATCAAGAACTAATAAGTGAATATAGTTGCAGATCTATGGCTGGATATCATCTACAAGAACAACGAATGGTCTGGATGATAGTTTTGCATAGTTTGGAGCCAAATGCCATGAAAGTCCAACAATTTACAAAGGTTGAGTTGCAGAGGAGTGCAAGATCACGAGATTTCTTCTTCCATACAAAACAAATAAGAGGCTGCCACCTCAGCACGTGGCTGATCTGGCGTTTCATTCCTTGTAATATTTCATTTTCCTTTAATCTGTAAAACATGTAAAACTATAAATAAAGGTCAAACCCTCATTTTTTAGGGTCGACTCTAGAGTGTTTGCTTGTCCTACTGTGTAAATACTTTTACAAATCAATAGAAGTAAAATTACTTGGATGTTTGCCTCAGGCTGGTGTCTTCTATATCTTTTATGAGATTTGAACTATGAATGTATTTTTGCTACTGCTACTATGGTTAGTTTATTCTGCCGATATTGAATTGCTGACTTAGAGCACCTTAGAAACATTTCATGGTTGAACATATGCTTGGAAGGAGTCTAGGTACTGATCTAATTATGCTATTTGGATAATTAGTATTTATTGAAATAATTTATTGAAGCATGTCTTTGTTTCTTTAATTGATGAAGATTGCTAGTTTTGAGTGTTGTTAATCACAAGTGTAAGACACTGGAAATTGATTGGTAAGGGTTTTCCTATAGATGCCTATGATGTTAGCTTTATCTGACCATTGTTTAATCATTACATTTTTAACCCTAAAATCATTTTTATCCCTATATTTTAAACATTTAACCGAGCTGAAATGAGTCAGCACCTAATCAATTTACAAGGTATACCAACCTACTCTAGATGTTGGACTAAAGTAATATTTAATTCATACAATATTGGGGTTTGGACTATGATTAGTGGGTGCATGCCTAATCAGAATGCTAAAGATAATAGTTACAATTTTGAGTTCTGCTTGATGTCAATTCAGATCCCAACAGTTCTGGCACGCTCGATGGGACCCTGTTTACAAGAACACTAGCTAACCCACACAATTTTATTTTTTACCTTTTTCGAAGGAATCAAGATTTAGTGGATTGTCTTAACCTTATTAAATGGTAAAAATAAATTCACTTGTCGACTCCTTGAATACAAGAAAAAAAAAGCCATTCCAATAGCTCATATTTTTCATGAATACTAGGTCATGTGTCAAGAACAATAAAGATCCTATTATATTTTATGAGCTCCCTTTGAAAGGATCCAATATCATAAGAAATTTATCCTCATATTTTCAATCAAGAGAGGTTCCAGCTAAGACAACCCTTACAATACCTCCAAGACCACCTCTAGCAAGAATAGTGCCAAGAAATATTGTTGGACAACAAAATGTGAATCCAAATCAGCCTCTACAAAAATATCCTAATTGGGATATTGTTGGTCCCCAGAGACTTGCCCAGATGCATGATATCCCTCAAGCTATATCCAAAACTATACCTACTTATGATGGATCAGGAAAAACTGCTTACAAGCATTACCAATATATCCTAAATCTAGCAGTAATCCATAAGATCAGAAACGAAGATGTGATTATTAGAATATTAGCCCTGTCTTTTAGAGAGAAAATCCTACATTGGTTCATGACCTTAGAGGACAACAAAATTACTTACTAGGCTGCATTAGTAGAGCAATTTATAGAAGGATTCAATGAGTTTGCTGATCCATTTTCTCTCCTAAATCAGTTCACATCCATGCAAAAGCATTAGCAAGAGTTAGTTACAAATTTTAATCTAAGATTTAGTAGAACCTGGAAAAGGATTCCACCTGAAGCTAGGCCGGTTGCCCCCTTGATTTTATGTACTATATTAGAGCCCTTGGGTTAGAAATTGGTTTACAAACTCAAAATTTAGGAGTATACACCTTCCCCCAAGTTTAGAATGTAGCTGTGCAGGTTGAGAACATCCTCATTAATGTAGGAAGGTTACCTCCAAAAACTGTGATGCCCTACCATTCTAATATTCCTCATGTCAAAAGTCAGATGACTACATCTTCTTACATGGACCCCCTCATTTGTCATCCTCACTTCCTCAGATGGCTCCAATTTTACCTCCTAAAATACCATCTACTTCAGTTTTCTTTCCACCACTTCCATCTCAAACACCTCAGGAATACACCGTACTGCATGCTATTCATAGTACCTTGAAAACACTCAATAACAAGATGAATGCAATGAAAAAAGAGAGATAGAGAGGTATCAACAAAGGAGATATCCCTATGTTAATAGAGATCAAAAGCTTGGCACCAAAAATAGCGCAAGAATCAGAGTTAATGCAAATCAAGAAGATCAAGAATATTTCCTTGAAACCAATCTTGTGAATGTATGGTGCCTTGTGTGTAACGATCCTCATGATTCAGAAGCATGCATCATGTACCAACATCATGTGCAAAAAAACATGGAAAAAGGCAGAGAGAAACCAGAAAGGTAGAGTTAACATGCTTTGGCAACCAGATCAAGTCATGGTTGGGCAGGATCTTGATGAAGAATAACCTATCTCTGTCATGACAAGATCAGGTAAAAAGACATTGTAGGTGGATCCCCAGAAGATGGGTTAGTTTCAGGTCCCATCTCAAAAGAAGAGACTCTCCCCTACAAAGCAATGATCAATTTTCTATTCCTCAAGAAGCTAAAAAGGACTCAGTTCCTAAGAGCCAGGAGAGAGAAGTCAATTTTTCCTAAGAGATATGAGAAAGAGAATGACAAAGAAGGGATGAGATCTAAAAATAAAGCACAAGAAAATCTGAGATTTCCTTTTATCACAAAAATACAAAGGATTGAAGCTACACAACAATATAAGAAGAAATATGGTGAGCCAAAAAAGAAGTATGAGAGACCCCTTTCAAAAAAATTAGGGTATAACATTGTGGAAGAAATGAATTCCCTCCAAGGCTAGTCTTTATTATACTCTCTTCATCCCTGGTCAAATAGATCTACTTAAGGCTTCTTTGAGTAAAAATTCCCAAGGAAAGCAGACTACCACCATCCTTAGCATACATTCTGGTAAAGAGAAAATATCTCCCGCTACTATGAAGAACAAACCTCCTACTTTTTATATATCCCCGGGAATGGAGGTTTGGATAGTTCATAACCGTATGATTGATTCAGGGGCCTCTACCATAGTTATGATCAAAGCATTCTATGAAGAGATGGGTATGGAATATACCTGATCTTATCTCGAAGTTCTATAGTTATATGGGACACCAGTTAAGATAGTTGAGGTAGTAAAAGATGTCCTAATGAGACTGTATAGAGCCCCAAAAGTGACCATTGTGAAAGAAATTGTGGTGGTAGACCTAGAGCCTTATTTCGACCTGTGCATTTTCGAAGAGTTCACTGCCAATCTAGGAGGTTATATGTACTTAGATTACTATGGCATGATAATCCCTTTCAAAGGAAAAAGGATAAGGATAACACCTGAAAAACCTGTGTCCTATCACATTGAGAAGATTAAAGAAGATATGTACAACTTCACACCCCTAGACGAGTTTGAGTTAGTTGAAAGCTTTGAGGAGTTAGAGGTAGAAGATGAATTGCCATTCATAGAAGATTACAACCTATTTGGGACAAGAATGGGCACATACAACATTTATTCAGAAATAGAGAAAAATATCTCTGCTATATCCAATCAAACCCTAAGAGAGACAGAGACCTGGACTATGCATTTTGATGATGCAAGGTGCAAAAATGGAGTTGGTGTCGATGTAGTTTTGCAGTCCACCTTAGAGGGTGTGAAAATTTTTGTATATAGAATGACATGGTCTTGCACCAATAATGCTGTAGATTATGAAGCTTTATGCTTAGGATTAATACAAGCTAAGAGCATGGGTATCAAAATACTAAACATATATGGAGACTCTGAGTTGATAGTCAATCAGGTAAGGAAAATATGCAGTAGTAAGCACCATTACCTGGGAGCATATAGAAATAGGGTATCAGATTTGATAGAATATTTTAATGCTCTGAACATTCATTTTGTCCCAAGATAATAGAACATGTTGGATGATTTCTTGGATGTTAGAGGTGCCAATTTTAGTCCTTCTTCAGATATGGGATCATCAAAATATAGGAGGGTCAACTAGTTTTCAAGCATACAATACCAGATAAACAAATTTTCTAGTAGGTTTTTGAAAGTGATGATCAAATTATTGATTTCCTAGTAAGGGAGGCTTGCTTATCTAGTGTACAGGTGAAGAACACAAGCTTATACTGAGAGGGGGGGTGAACAATATAAGATCACTTTTTACTTTCTTTCCAAACCAATATCAATTAATGTCCTTAATTGCAATAACCAAATATAGCAGTGTGCATTAATAACTCAGATAACAATAGTAAGCAAGAGCACAAGTCACCATACACAATTGAGACACAAGATTTAACGTGGTTCCCCCAATATGGAGTACTCCATAAGATAATATCCTTATACTATTTCACACAGAAATAAGGATCCTTATCCAATACAATGATTTCTTTGATTTGCTCAAATCTAGGCAATAACAAGCTGACACATAACTTGTCCAAATATGCATAACAAGCTCACACAGAACTTGTCCAAAACTACTCAACAAGCTCACACAGAACTTGTCCAAATTTCTTTGATCTGCTCAAAGCTAGGCAATAACTAGCTCACAGAGAACTTGTCCATATATGCATGACAAACTCACACAAAAATTGTCCAAAACTGCTCAACAAGCTCACACAGAACTTGTCCAAATCTTCTTAACAAGATCACAAAGAACTTGTCCAAAACTGCTCAACAAGATCACTAAGAACTTGTCCAAATATTCTCTAGCAAGCTCACCAAGAACTTGCTCAAATTTGCTCCAAAAAGCTCACTAAGAACTTGTCCAAATATGCTCTAGCAAGCTCATCAAGAACTTGCTCAAATCTGCTCCAAAAGCTCACTAAGAACTTGCTCAAATCTGCTCAACAAGCTCACCAAGAACTTGTCCAAAACTGCTCTAGCAAGCTCACCAAGAACTTGATCAACTCTGCTCAATAGGCTCACTCATAACCTCATCAAAATCTGTCCCAAATCTGTCTAAAACTATTCACAAATTAATCCCAAAAACTGTCCACAAAGCCTTCTCAAATACTCAATCAATCATACATAAACTGCCACAAATCTATCCAAAAATATATCCCAAAGGCCTTCTCAAAGGCTCAATCAATCATACACAAACTACCACAAATCTGTCCAGAAATCTATCCCAAAGGCCTTCTCAAAGGCTCAATCAATCATGCTCAAGTAGTACTCAAATCTCATCCACAAAATCTATAAAGGCAAGGCTCAAATATGAACTCAACAATGAATGGCAATGCACTCTACAATGGATGACAACAATGATCCACAATGATCTCAACTCAACTCAACTCAAATCAATCTCAACTCAAGTCAACTCATAGAAGCATAAAGAAAATTGTTAGAGACTCAATATGTTCTAAGCTCAATCTCAACTCAAATCAGAATTATAGAATAGTTTGTTTCATGGGACTTGAAAAATAACCTCACACAATCACTTGACTAGGTTCAATCAACTCAACTCAACCAATCACCACAAGGGACAACTCTTTCTCACAAAACCCTAGTCCAAGCATGTATCAACCAACTCAAATATTTCCAACAATGCTCAACCACAAATATCACATAACAATGATACTCATGTTCTTTTCAAGTTCTTTACATAACCAATGGGCTTCAACAACTATGCTTATAAAACAAGGTTTAAACACAAATCTCAAAAAAAAAAACCTTGAAGCATTCAACCAACCACTTTGGAAAAGGAAACCACAATCAATCCTTTTCACTCCAATGATATTTCAGAAATCAACCACCATAAATAATCAATAGGAGAATGTGCCCATACCTTTTTGATGCCAAGAAGTTGTCCACAAAATATTTCGCACTAAACACAACTTTCCTTTCCAATCTCAATAAGGGTTAGTGGACTTCAAATAATATTCACAAGATAAAGCATAACTCAATTTACACCTTTTTACTCCAAATTAATAAACACATCCACCAAAGTCCTTTTAATAAAAAACCCTTATCAAAAATATAAATCAATAAACCTCTCAAAAATTATTTTATAACAACTCCTTATTTCTCCTAAATCTTAATTCTCAATTTCATGAACATCAAATTAAATCAACAACTCATCCACCTTTGAAATAATAATCACAACCCTTATAAAAATAAAGTTTAATTAAAAACTTTAATTATTCCTAACCACCTTATAACTCCAACTTAAGGCTTAACAAAAATAATTAGAGCAAAAACGTATTTACCTCCTGAAGGGGATTCGAACCCCTGACTTGCCTACACCGTTAGCGCCTTAGTCACGGCTAAGGTTGCCACACGAGCTAGTCGCTCATTCGAAAGGTAAAGGCACAACGTGCCTTAAAACCTTTCCTCCCTTTTCGTAAATCAAAAGCCCCTCGAGCACTTTTCTTCCAACACCTTCCAAACGTAGTCAAGGGGATTCGAAACCTTGAAGTTTGTGCTGCCACACACCTTAGCCAAAAGCCAACTGCCAATGCGCCACTCTGTCCATGATGACTTTGGACTTCGACCAACCTTAATTTATTTGCTGCTTCTACTTTCTAAAAGATTTCACACGAGCTCTTATTTGGATTCTTTTTCAACGATTAATTCACGAGCAAGCATCATCTTTGAGAACTTTTGGTACCCCCTTTATATAGTCTCCTCATTATTTTGATGACGTCGACGGAAATCTTGCATATTTAATTTTAAATTTAAATTTAAATTTTAAATAATTAAAATTTAAACTAAATATTAAAAATTAAATATCTCCATCACCGAGACACATTTTTCAATGAAACGAAAGGCCAACTTGGGTTTTAAGAAAAACCCAGTTCAAATCTGCCATACATGGTTTTAAACCTGCACTGGTTTTCACAAAAATCCTATATTTATCCATGCTTTCCAAAATATCATTTGGCCACCAAAACTCAATGTGATCCATGTGACATCAATGATCCATGTGACATCAATGACAACATAAAATAACTCAAATTGCCAACAATGTAAGGAGCTTCCTCATGAAATAAATCAACAGAAGGTTATACAATTAAAGAATAATAATATCCCTAGAGGTTTGGTCACCCTAGAAATCCTCTTTGATAATGAAGATGGGAGAAAAGATGGAGCCATGGAGATCAATAAAAAAATCTATAAAGAGATCGAGATTGAGAAGGAAAAGAAGATCAAAGTTGGTATACATTGTTCTCCATAAGAGGTAGGGGAGATCAAAACCTTGCGCTCTAAGTATCAAGACATTGTGGTCTAATCATATGAAGATCTAAAGGTGTATGATAAAAAGGTGACCCAACATACTATTGAGCTATATCCTGATGCAAAGCCTTTTAGATAGAAGCAGAGACCTATAAATCATATGATTGAATCCATAATGAGTGAAGAGTTGCTCAAGTTGCTAAAGGCATATACCCAATTAAGCATTCCACATGGGTGGCTAATTTGATCACTGTCAAAAAAATAATGGACATTCGTCTTTGTGTAGATTTCAAGAATTTCAACCAGCCATCATTGAAGAACCACTACCCTCTCTCTCAGATTGATCAAATTTTATAGATTGTTGCAAGAGTAGAGAGATTCTTATTATTATATGGTTTCTCTAGATATTACTAGATCTGAGTAAAATATGAGGATCAATTCAAGATATAATTTACCACCAAATGGGGAACTTTTGCTTACCAAAGGATGCCTTTTGGTATATCCAATGTAGGGGCCATCGTATAGAGAGCTATGGATTATGCTTTTGGGGAGCTAATCAATAATTTCATTCTCATCTACTTAGATGATATGACTATTTTCTCTCATAAGAAACAAGCTCGTCTAGAGCACCTAGAGCAAGTATTTGAGAAATGTAGAGAATTTGGTATCTCTCTCAACCCAAAGAAGTCATTTTTTATAGTCCATGAAGGGAAACTATTAGGGCATGTGGTGTCTAAAGAAGGAATGTCTATAGAACTAGATAGGGTAAAGTCAATCCTAGCACTCCCCATACCTATAAGCAAGAAGGTCTTGCAATCCTTATTTGGGCAGATCAACTTTGTGAGGAATTTCATCTTAGACTTTGCTCAAATAGTAAAGTCTATCTCAGAGTTGTTAAAGAAGAATGTAGATTTTAAGTGGATGGAAGTAAGGAAACAGGTCTTTGAAGCCATTAAAAAAGCCATTGCCACTACCCCAATCCTGGTGAATCTTGATTTCAGTAAGAATTTCATTTTGTATGCTTATGGAGCTGAAGAGAGCTATGCAACTGTACTTACTTAGAAGAATGATGATGGACAATAACATCCCATATTTTTATGGATCCAAATCCTTCATGAGTATCAGATCAAATACAACTTTATTGAGAGACAAGCGTTTGCAGTGATGAAGTCATTAAATAAGTTTAGACAATACTTGGCTCAAAGTGAAACCCTAGTTTATGTGGTTCACCTAGATGTAAGAAGCTTCATTTACAAGGAGAACTGGGAGACAAAAGAGTTGGTTGGATTACTAAAATCCAGGAGTATGATGTGGAAATCCATCCTACCAAGCTGATTAGAGGTAGAGCACTATGCCAAGGATTAACAAAAAAAGCAGTTGCAAAACAGATGTTAGCTTGTCAGCCATCAAAAACATATCAGGGTGAAGAGTTTCCATCATAAGGTTCAGATTGGTTTGATTACATGACCAAGTATTTCTAAAAGGGAATTTGTCCTCAAGGTTTTAACTCATCACAAATGAGGAGATATAGGTTTCAAGCCTTGAAGTATGTCCTATTGCCAGAGGGATTATATAGAAAAATATTGATGGAGTCCTAAGATGCTTAAAAGATGATAAAAAATAAAAAGTCATTAAGGAATTCCACAAAGGATTATCTGGAGGACATTTTTTAGGAAGGGTTACAACTATGAAAATTATTAGGGTAGACTATTATTGACCTATAATTTTTGCTGACACCTTCAAGATAACGAAGACATGTGATGAATGCCAAAGGTATGTGGGGAGGAATAGAAATGCATCATTTCCCCTCAAACCTATTCAAGTAGAAGATCCTTTTCAACAGTGGGGACTAGAATTCATTGGAGTAATAAACCCCAATTCCTCAGTAGGACATAAGTATATCTTAACTGCCATATATTATCTTACCAAATGAGTTGAAGCCATTCCTACCAAGAAATCAGATCAGGAAGTGGTAATTGAATTCATTAAAATCATAATCACAAGGTTTGGTATCCCTAAAGCTATAGTAAGTGACAATGGTCCAACTTTTATAAGAGCCAAATATATTGAGTTCACAAGCAAATATGGTATAAGTTTAAAAAAATCCTCTAACTACTACCCTCAGGGGAATGGATTAGCTGAGTCAACTAACAAGAATATACTTAGAATTCTGAAGAGATAATTGGAGGATAACAAAAGAAGTTGGCATATACTTTTAGAACAAGCTCTATGGGCAGACATGATAACCATCCAAAAATCTATCAATACTACCCCTTATGCGTTGGTGTATGGTAAAGAAGTAGTCCTGCCTATTCATCTAGAGATACCACTAAAGTTGGAAAACCTAGAAGAAGAGTCTAATCAGAATCCAACTAAAACTAGGTTGATGCATCTCATGTAATTAGAAGAAAAAAGTACTCAAGCATATGAATATTTCTAAAAACACTCACTTGACACTAAAGTTTGGTTCGACAAGAAAGCTAAATTCAGGAAGTTCAAAGTGGGTGACTCTGTTCTAAGGTGGAATGTAGAGAGAGCCAAACTAGGCAATCACCAAAAGTTTGACTCTTTTGAGGATGGTCCTTTCAAAATAATTGAGGTTAAAGAAAATAATTCTTTTCATCTCCAAGATCTAGAAGAAAATATTTAGCCAATTCTGGTTAATGGATTCCATATAAAACTCTACTTTGAGTAAGAGTTCATTTCATGTAACATATGTATATATTTGTATTATACTTTTGTTTCTTTTCTAAAGTTTTCTGCACAAAAAAAATAAAGGAGTGTAGCGGCTCACAACATATCGTTAAACAAGAGTAAAGATGGTCAAAGATAAGAACATGCTCTCTCCCACTCCTTGCTCCATGCCACACTCAAGAGAATAAGACTAAGATGACTGCAGGGTGTAACATGTGCTCCACACCACTCTTAAAATAAATAAGATAAATATAGCCTTGAGTTGTAATGTGCGCTATGCGACACCCAATCAACAAATCACATAATATTTTTTGCCGCCAAGCCGTTCATATTTTGAATTGAGAAGCATGCAACAGATAGTTGTTCATCGATCACATTAATGGTGAAAGGTGTACATGTAAGGATATTCAAACTAAAATTTCAATTTATATTCATTTTGCAAGCAATATCGAATTACCATAAAGAGCTAAAAAAGTAGTGAGATGAAGCTATCAAGTAGCAAAGAATAGCATATCCTCTATAATTCTCTCATAAATGGCATCGAAAGTAGCTCAGGAAGCTATCTAGCAGGTGACTATTGAGCTAGAATGCAATGTAGATAAAGTAGAAGCAGTGGCAGAAACTAAGATGACATGGATGAGAAGAACTAAGCTTAGAAGAGAAATTGACTACAAGTACTTTGAAGGGCTGCTAATTTCCTTTCAAAATATTATCACTGTAAATTCCTTCCTATCATTTTATATCTGTGATTCGGGTTATCATTACCCCGAATTAATTTCTACAATAGCAAAATATTATGATCCTGAAATAAAAGCAGTAAAGACAGCTAACGGTAAAATCCTATTTAGTATAACTACTAAAGCCTACCGAGATTTGTTTGCCATAGACGTAGACCCCCTTGTGAGCCTTAAGCCCTTTGAACCATTAGTCCAAGGTAAGTATTACTCATTGCAAGGACATGCTCATGATGGTGAACCTGTTATAAAATGGATTTACATCCAGTTTAAAACAATCAAGTCTAGGAGTACTTTGCCAAAACCCCAATTGCTACTAAAAAGTTTGCTTACCCAGAGCTTTTTAGTATGTTGGCTTGCCTAGAGGGTCTAGATTCTGACCATTATGTAAGATATTGGAAAATAGCCACTGTTTACTGCATATCCAATGAGAAAATATATAAAGCTTTAGCAGAAGAGTACATCAAGCTGATTTATTTTTATTGGCTGACCTACCTGTCTAAACGAATGCATGAACATCTAGTTACTATGAAAAGGGACTCAGTAAACCCCTCCTTCTAGCATTGCTCAAATATGATATGGATGTTGTATAGTGCCATAAGACACATGATACCCTGGATTCCAACGGTGGATAATAATGATAATGGAGATCCTATACCAGTCTATCAATGGACTAGTCATTTGAGGAACATCGAGTCATATTACAGATTCAACATGGAATTTTTAGGGCCAATTCTAAAAGTTAATTTATGGTCAATGCCCTAGGCTGCCACCTCTTTTTAAGGAGTTTTTGTGAGTAGATAACGTTGAATAAGGAGATTGGTATATCCTTACGGAGGGAATTGTCATCAGACTCTCCGAATTCACTAGTAAACCCTTTCTCCTACCTTATTTTGTTACTAATAGGTTGTTGGCTCTAGAATATTTGAGGCAAGATGAATTTATCGACGTTAACTTCGACACCGGTAAGGGAAGGAAGGGGACTGTGATTTATTCTTGCAATGTAGATGATATAACCAATAACCAAAAAGGGTCAACATGAACAAATTACTCAATATTTGGAGAGACTAGGTCTTTTGTACATTCCATAAAGATGGAGATATGACCCTAATGATAAGTTCTTGCAAAGGAATACTGCCCTAAATGGAGAAAGGGCCCTCAAATTTGAGAAAACTTTGAGGTCTCATTTTGAAAAGGGCAGAAATAACAAGGAAAATACTCCACTTGAATGGAACATCAATAAAATAGAACAATTGCCTCCATGGAGAGATTTTTATGAGTAGTTAGTTGATTACGGTCCTAAGAAAAACAAAGGCCACCAATTGAAAGAGTCCAAGATTAAAGAATTGGAGGATAAACATAATTGGGACAATGGTAAAATTATGGAATGGTGAGAGATGACAGTTGAAATAGTCACAAAAAAGACTAGATTTGGCTGCAAAATAGACACTAATTTTTCTAAATTATATGAAAATAATATCAAAACTTGGAAGGCCAAAAATGGCAAAAATTTGGTGCTAAGTTACAAGAAAACAAGAGTAAAGGGAAAGAGGAAAAATAAAGTACCATCAGATTCCCCTTCTCCTCCTTCACAAGAAGAAGTACAATAAGCAGTTACAGATGCCCCATCAACAACTAAGGGAACCCAAACTGTATTTGAGCCTTCGTAAGAGCAATTACAACAATACTCTATGATTACCCAAATCATGAAGAAAATGCATTATTCTGGTGGCATTTTGGGTAAAGACAAAATGGGAAACATAAAAAATATCTAGGCGAAAAAACTACTAGAACGTCTAGCCTTGGGTGGAGAACCTCCTCTAGAAGATACAAAGGAAAAGAAAAAGAATGACAATTTTGTGTTCATCCCTGTAAAATTCACCACTGTAGCTACACTAAAGTCAACCCCTATTTCTGAAGTTGCATTGCAAGAAGCACAAAATGAAGGGAATACAAAGAAATATAAGCCTAAAGTTCCTATTATTTTCAAGAGGAAGGCTAAAGATTCAGTAGGGGAGGCTCAGAAGGAGGTATGCAAGAAGAAAAAAATGGATCAAAAGTAATCTACTGAACAAAACCTTGTATCAGTTGCAAAGCAACAAGTTCAGCAAACACAACATAAAAGCGTGGATGGAATTTTACAATAGACTACTTTGGTAGGTGAAGGTATGATTTCTATCCCTTCTTCTCCTTATACTTCCCCAAAAAGGATCCCCCTCCCATTCTCAAGAAAAGTTGGAATAGAAGGCACTCTCTCCCCCTCACAGTTCACCACCCACTTCACCAATCATTATAAAGGGTTAAACCAATCCATCTCTCCCACATTCATAAAAAATTCTATTGACATCATCACACATTCACTCACCTCCACCTTTAAAGTCATCACCACTGGTAACATCAGAAGGACAACCTCTTTCATCTCCCTCATCTCATTATATGGTTTTAATATCTACCACCATGTCCTTCCCAGTTATAACTTCTGCAATAAGCACAAACTCTACTATCCTCACAACCACTCCCATTTCATAGGTACCCAAGTCATTTTTCCCTTCACTTATGGCTACTTCTACTCCTGTAAATTACCCCATAGTAGTCTCTTTGCATAAAGGAAAGGAAGTTTCATGAAAAATCCAATATTTCTAGGATGAGAAGTTGTCCAAGCCTTCAAAACATATGGCTAGACGAAGAAAAACCATGATTGTTGATATGGTGACTAGGTAAAGGATAGCTAGGTCCATCACTCCTCTTGTTAGCAAACCAGAAGAGGATATGACTGTAGAGCCAAAAATTGATCATGTTTAAACCTTGGAATAGATGATCCAGTTGTTTGGAGCAGAGCCAAAAGTTGAGGATAAAGAAGAAAATTCATAGGAATAAGAAGCTGAAGAGGACCAAGAAGATGACAATGGAGAAGAGAAACAAGAAATAAATGAGGAGGAAACTCACCAAGAGGAGAAGGGTCAATTAGATAAGGTTATTGAAGATACCCAAGAGGTACAGGATGAACAACTCAAAGTGTAAGATCAACAAGGGAATTAATAAAAGTAAACAATCTTATGGCGGAGTGGACTAAAGTATTTTTGTATCATAGGTCAGCAAATGAGGCTATATTTTTATGTTTGTATTCTCTGTAAATTGTTTTAAATATGACATTGTCAGAGAATAGTGATAAAGCATGAAGCTGTGACAAGGAACATGAAAAGGCCATGGAGATATTTTGCAAGGGAAGGCCTGATCTGGTTGAGGCTATAAAAGAAACATAGTTTTATGTAATCAGAGTGAGATTGTGCTCATGAAAGGAGTTGCAAAGTTTTGTTGCTTTCTGCATGATTTCCATATGAACCATTACTCTCTGAGTATCTTCACAAATGTTTTAGAGAGTGATGGCAATATAGACGTCATTCTACGAAACATAGCTCATTGAAACTTGCAGTCTATCCCTTTTACTTCCATATTTTCTCTTCTCCCACTACATACACTCTTTGCCCCACTTCATACATCTCTTCTTTTGAAAATTTTCCTCCATTCATCTAGCTCACTCTACTGATTATTTCTCTTCATCAATTTTTGACTCGTAATGCCCAATGGATAAGACTATGAGTTCTCAGACTTTGCGAGCAAAACCTCCCAAGAGGTGCTAGAATGTAGGTCCAAAATGGCCACATCCTTAGAAAAATTTTTGCATAATTTTCTAAGTCATAAAGAAGCTGCTCTACCCCATGACAACAGTGTAGCGCACAATGTTCTACCCAGCGGTCAAAGCAGTCAATCTTGCACTTAACGACTTTTAAAATCGTGGGCCATAACACAACCAAGATGCAGTAGTTTGCATGCATGTTCTATCCCATGCGACATAGAATGATGTTCCATCCCATGGTCAATAAGGTCAAAACTTGACATAACGGCTCTCGAAATCATGGTTCACAACACCATTCTACCCTGCACAATTCATAGTGTGTTCTATATTGTGCAGCTCAGCACAATGCTCTAGCCTACGGTTAAGGGAGTCAAATTTTACAAATAAGCATTCTAAGACATGAGCCAACGCAAGGTTCTACCCTACGTAGACCAGAGCAAAGTTATATATCGTGTGACTCAGCGTAATGCTCTACCCTGCGATCAACATTAGTTAAACTTATGCATGGTAATTTCAAGGCACGGGATATGACATGGTTCTACACTGCTGAGTTAGCTAAGAAGAGCAGACTACGACATGGTTCTGCACTGTGGGGTCGATGATAAAGTGAATCACTAATCTTAGTTGTCCATGAGAAGATCGATGACCTGTTTGTTATAATGCTCTCAAAATCACATAAAAGAAAGAAGTCTGTAATATTAATTAGTTGATAGAAGTGAACTAGAAGGAGAAACAACGAACATATCAAGAACCAAGAAGTGAAGACAGTTGCAGATCTATGGTTGAATATCGTCTACAAGAACAACAAATGGTATGGATGACAGTTTTACGTAGTTTGGATCCAAACACCATGAAAGTCCAACAATTTGTAGAGGTCGAGTTGCAGAGAAGTGCAAGATCACACAATTTCTTCTTCCATATAAAATAAATAAGAGGCTGCCACCTTAGCACCTGCTTGATCTGGCATTTTCATTCCTTGTAATGTTCCATTTTTTTAAATTGTAAAACATGTAAAACTATAAATAAATGTCAAACCCTCGATTTTTAGGGTCAACTCTAGAGTGTTTGCTTACCCTACTGTGTAAATACCTTTGCAAATCAATTGAAGGAACATTACTTGGATGTTTGCCTCAGGTTGGTGTCTTCTACATCTTTTGTTAGATTTGAACTGTGAATGCATTTCTGCTACTGCTGCTACGGTTAGTTTATTCTAGTGATATTGAATTACTGACTTAGAGCACCTTGAAATATTTTATGGTTGAACATATGCTTGGAAGGAGTTATTTTTTGTTAGTCTAGCTACTGATCTAATTCTTCTATTTGGATTATTAGTAGCTTAGATGTTTAAAATTATTTCTTGAAGCATGTCTCTATTTCTTTAATTGATGAAGATTGCTAGTTTTGAGTGTTGTTAATCACAAGTGTGGGACACTAGAAATTGATTGGTAATGGTTTTCTTGTATATGCCTATGTTGTTAGCTTTATCTAACCACTATTTAATCATTATATTTCTAACCCTAAACTCATTTCTATCCCTATATTTTAAACATTTAACCGAGCTTAAATGAGTCAACACCTAATCAGTTGACAAGGTATACCAGCCTACTCTGGAGGTTGGATTAAAGTAATTTTTAATCCATCCAATGTTGGGGTTTGGATTGTGATTAGAGGATGCACACATAATTAGAATGCTAAAGATAATAGTTATAGTTTTGAGTTCTTCTTGATGTCAATTCAGATCCCAACAGGTATCGATTGTACATTGACTAGACAACCAACTAAAAACGTTTCAACAAACCAACTGCTGCCAAGTGTTGTTGAATTGGGCAAAGGGGTTCTATTGGGATGTTAAGTATGCAAGCCACTAGATAGGTACCTATGGAATAAAAGTACCATGTGTTTCCTTATTGAGACAAGATTAATGACTTGTGTTTCAAGTTTGATATTGACTAGTTATGTGACTAGGAGGGAACAAAATAATGAGTTCAAGTTATCCTCAACTAGTTGGGTTATTATATTTATAGGTAAAAAGGATGTCAAGTTTACTCTATAAAGATGTTGTGTTGGCCATCAATTCCACATAGACCACCAAAATACCTACCAAATAGTCAACCAAAGTAAAGTGAATAGGTAGGGACTTTAACTAGGGTCATTGGAGGAGCAAAACCTCCATGCATGCCCAACTAACCAAGTGGACAATGAATTATTTGATCCTAAAAAATACCGTAAAACATGTTGGCGGTTTTCTCATGGGACATAAGGGGAAGATGCCTACATGGCCCCCAAGGTACTATTGAGTATCCATGATCACATTTACATGGCTCCCATGGAATTGTATAATATTCAAAAAGTTATCCAATCAACCGAGGCTATTATAATATCAATAAAAAGGGGTGTATAGAAATCAAATTTCCAACCTCTTGTTGGCCAAAGCCCTAAATTCCATGTTCTAACCACACCAATGACACCATTATTAAGCCATCCCTTGAACTATATCATGAAATATGAGATATGATGAGCTAAATGGGGAGGTGCTTTGCTCACACATCTTCATAGGTATTTAGCCAATCCATATGATAAAGTAAAAATATGTGTCAAAATTCAAACATAAGATATCCTCCTTGAAGAGCCTTTTCCAAACACACTTGGATCATTCCACCAATTTTTATGGTGTGAACGCTATTATGGTTGCATGCTTGCATTTCTTCAATATATATTGAATGTACCAACACCCTGAATAATTTATTTTGTCACCAAAGGAAAGAATATGCCTTGGAATATTCTTCTTTCAAAATTTAAAGACTTAAAAAATAGAGGCAAAGAGTAAAGTTTTTCAAATGCCAAAAACAAGTGCATAACGATAAAATTGCAAAAAGTGTAGAAATGGGACCCCACTAAAAATTATTCAAAGAACCTGAAAACATTGAGATTTGTCCATATCTACAATGGTTTTCCCTATACAACCATTTTTTGGAATGCAATCAATCAAGCCATCCTCTACTACCAAAGAAACATAAAAGTTGTTGGACCATCTTTACAAATTTTGTAACCAACTCAAATATCTTTTCCATGCTTGAAAGTCTACTCAAGACTTCTCTAGCATTTGAGGGTGGTTGAAAAGTGTTCAACCTCTTCTTCTCTACTTCAAAAATCATGCATACTTGTTGGAAGTATTACATTATTTGATGTTGTAATAGTTTAGGAAGTGTGTTTTATGTTTGTGTAGGATGAGTCCAAGTATCATTTAGTAGAGTATACAAGTGTGTAGTAAGAAAAGAGTCATGTGCAGGTGTCAAGTATACAAGTGGAAATATTTAATATAAAAAAACATGAGAAGTTTATCTTATGTGTGGAATAGGAAAGGATGCATCTCCCAGATATACGAGGAGAGCAGTAGTCAAGTATTGAAGAGTCATATCCAAGAGATATATTATGGAGATAAAGCTCCATGTGTTTTTTGGTAGGTAAGAATTTTTATTTACAATTCGGGTTGAAGGGAGTCGACCCTATTACATTGGGCATCAACGATGCCAATAGTACAAAATTGCCAAAGTCTGAAAACAACAATTTGGGGGTCCATCCCCCTACAAACAATGCAAACCGTAAACAAAGACATCAAAAATAGAACCGAATTGAAACAAAAACAAACAAAGGCAGTCCAATTGCCTGAAGACACCTTCCTAGAACTACTGGGGACCCTCGTTACCATTTTGCTTAGCTTCATATTTATGGTCAGGGGCCAAGAGGACCTTGAGCACAATAGGGAGCTCCTGGATTTCAGTAATGGCACAGGAGAGGAAAGATCCAACCTCCCTAATGATATTGGCAGTAGACTTCAAGTGTTCCATAGCTTTGCTGATGTGATTGAGAGTGGTAGTGCGCAAGAGGTCTTCAGTACTACTTGTCACCTCTTCATCATCGTCACTGATGACCTCAGGGGGCTGGCATGAACCGCTCATATCTTTAGTCTTCAATCGATGGGATTTCCTGCTCTTCTGGGAGGGATGGGCTGCTTTTCGCTTACTTCTCAAGGGCTTGTCGAGGGGGCGACGATCCGAAGGGGCAGAATCCTTGGGAGAAGGGGCAGGGAACGCTTCCTTCTTGCCGCTAGCTATATTTGATCAATATTATTGTGAGTACTATTCTAAAATATAATTGTAATTTCATGAATGTCTTAGATTTATATTGATTAGAGATTTGTATGCATTGATATTATTCTATAATTAAGCCTTCATACATATTTTATATATTTAATATTTGATGCTAGATATTGGGATTTGTGATTGAATCTGGCTAAAAAGCCAACAGTGGTATCAGAGCCATAGTGGCGAGAACCATCTTGGTTCATAGCATCAGAAGAAAGTTTTGGTGTGAACTTGAATTTGAGAATTTGAAGGAAAAATTTACAAGATAAAAGCTATCATCGTAGAAGAACTTTGATGTAAATTTTTAAAAAGAAGAGTACCAAATAATTGAAGGAAAGAGTGATTACTATGGATTGATATATTGTGGAGAAGAAGCCAAAAAAAAATTGAAGCCACGTGAAGAAACCACAAACAAAAGAAAAGAGCATTGGAATATTTTGAGTAAAATCATTTTATTGATAAATTAAATTTGATTAGGAAAATACAACACAATGTCAAAGATTATTGAAGGTAAAAACCTTATTTGCTAGTTAATACTTATTTTGTCAAAGGAAGAAGAAGATATTAGTTTGCTACTTAAAATAATTGATTTTTTTTATGAGAATTGTTGACATAAGTTGTTGTGATCTCGAGGATATCAATATTATTGCTTGGTGGGCATATTTGTAGCAAAAGATAGAATCCAAACTGTGGGAGCTAAGCCTGGTGATGTCATTGTTGAATCATGGTGGGTACACATAGAAAAAAAGAAAAAGGTAGATGCCGAGCTTGGTGAGCTCAAAGAAGAAAACCAACAAGTAAAATAATAGAGCTGAGAGGACATCCAGGCGGTAGATGCCTAAGGGTCTTAAGAGCCCAAGTTTGATAAGGAGTCATTTGAATTGAGAAATACCCATCAAAGAGTTGCCAGAGAGAAGCAAATTTCTTGTATAGAGCAGAAGAAGGGATGATGAGCCCAGAGAGTGAGAGATTGTTCTAATAGTGCAACTATGAAATGGTTGAATAAACACATCGATAGTTTTTGAAATGCATGCAGTATTAAGCCACCTAAGAGGTGAAGTTCCACTAAAGTGGAGAAAACATTGAAGTAAATAGCAGAAAAGACTAAAAAGAAGTATGAGATTTCTGGTTCGAAGAACCAGAACATACTACAGTAGCAAGTGTTTGAATTAAAACATCAATAAGTCGAAGTGCTAAGAGATATCTACAAAGTCTGAAGGATGAGATCTGCCAGTAGAAGCAAGAACAATGGTCATAGAAGTACTTGGTAAAGAAGGTGAATAGCCTGCATTCAAAAACTTGAGGATGAGCATCTGAATAAAAGAAGATTGGAAACTATAACGTTTGAAATGTTATATTTTAGAAATTATTATTCGTTCTAATTGACAAGCTCTGCTAAATCTGATGAGCACCTGACATTTTGACATCTTGGCATAAGGTAGGTGTTACGTGATTTAAATCCATAGTATTTAATTATTCGGACATCATATATATTTCTGACGAAATAAGATTTAAAAAAAAAAAAATTTGAATTTGAAAGGTAGAATCATAAGAATAAAGGAATATTTCAATTTAATATTTGAGAATAGAAGAGATAAAGGATTATCAATTTTGATTTTTAACATGTCCGAATTATTGTAGTAAAATTTATTATTTCTGGAAATTTAAAGTCTCCATAAAATAATATGTATATATATTATTGATACGAAGTGTTTTTTAATATTGTAAAAGGTAAAATATATATTTTTAATATTTGGAATTTTGTTGGAGATTGCTCGATTGTGGAAAGTTTATTTGAAGGATAAAATTAAGGATGAAAATATAATTATTTGTCTTTGAAGATGTTGAAGGCAGAAGTTTGTTTTTAAAAGGATGACAAGTTTCTTTTTCTGGTAACGTCTTGGACAACAAAATATTTGCTCATAATTGGCAGGGGTGATAAGGTTGAACAAGTAGAATTTTATCCTTGGAGAGCCGCTCAAATACAGGAAAAACATTCTATTATGGGACTAATGTTGAGATAAAATGATAGTTGCACCAGATTCGTTTGTTAGGGTGGTTATAGGTGAGACAACTGCAATTGTTGTTATCATTGTGAATGAGAAAATAAAGTGCCATAATTTTTTGATATGGAGTCTAGAAAATTTGATGTTAGAAATTAAAATTGATTTCATATTTGATAGATCTTTGACAAATCTTATTGTTCAAATCCGTTCACCCACTTTAAGCGTAGTTATTACCGGTAGTTGAAACTATCAGTTTGTTCGGTGATTGGATGAAAACCCTAATCTTGAATTTAATGAATGTCAGAAGGTTGGTAAGCCCTTCCCTCCTTACCCAGCTATATAATTAGATGAGATCCCGAGAGTTAAAAATTTGTTGAAGATAATCAAAGCAGAAGAGAAAATAATAGAGCAGAAGAAGAACACAACAACGTTGTGTGGAGCAGAAGGAGTAGCATAGTTCAGAAGCGCAACAAGAGCATTGTGTATACCCTGCAAACTATCATAGTTGCAGATGAAAGTGAATGTATTTTCAATCTGTCGTATGTGGATGTATTTCCAAGCTAAGTAATAAAATTACATATTTTTCCTGCTCCGTTTCACATTAAAACCCTTGTTATACTTTGTGGATTAAAACTTCTTGCATTTTGCTCTATTCCTTTGTAATATTTCATTGCTCTTTTAGTCCGCATTAAATATTTCAAATTGGTATCAAAGCCTGAGTCTACCTGTGAAAGATAGAAGCAATGGCTTTTGGAAATAACTCTTTGCAGTTGTATATCCCATGGTTTAGTGACAAAAACTATGATTACTGGAGCATCTAGATGAAGATTTTGTTTGGGTCCTAGGAGCTATGAGACTTGGTTGAGAATGGTTATGCAGAACCGAAAGATGCAACAAAATTGGACGCTCTCTCCCAAGCAGATTCAAACATGTTAAAGGAGAATCGAAAGAAAGATTAGAAAGCTCTATTTTATATAATGCAAGCAGTTGAAGAGGCCATATTGCCACGAATTACAACAACAACCAAAGCAAGCTTGGAAAATACTTGCCAGTTCTTATCAGGGCACCAACAAGGTGAAGTTGGTGAAGTTGTAGATGTTGAGAAGGGAGTTCAAAAACCTACAGATGAGTGAGTCGGAGTCCATGAGTGACTTCTTTACCTGTACATTGGATGTCATCAACCAAATGTGATTGAATGGGGAGAATGTGGAAAATCAAAGGATTATGAAGAAGATACTAAGGAGCCTACTAGCAAGGTTCGAATTAGTGGTGATTGCAATCGAATAATTGATGGATTTGACAACCCTCTTTGTAGACGAGCTCATGGGTTCTTTGTAAACACATGAGCAAAGGCTAAGTCGATCATCTCAGTACTCTTTGGAGCAAGCGTTCAAGATGTAAGTCTCATTTCGAGACAATGGCAGAAGATAAGAATCCCACCAAGGTGCCTTTAATTCTCAAGGAGGAAGAGGACAGAACAACAAAGGCAATCGTGGAAGAGGTCATAAGCAAGGAGGAAGGTCAAAATCCAATGACGGAGAGAACAACTGTAACTTTTATCAAGAAGGAGGAAGAGGCAATGACAAAAATCAGTAAGGAGGATTTAATCAGAGGTATGATAAATCAAATATCCAATGCTATTACTGCAAGAAATTTGATCATTATATTTATGAGTGTAGAAAGAAGATGGCTAAGGATAATAAACAACAAGCCCACTACACAAATGAATATGAAAATGCAGAGTGTAGAGATGCTTGTGGGAATGTGTTGTTAACTTGCAGTATTGAGGAGGAGAGCCAAAAGAACACCTGGTATCTCAATACTGGGTGCAACAACCACATGTCTAGAAACAGAGAGATGTTCTCACATTTGGATGAAAGAGAAGTCAAAGGAGCATTAAAGACTCATTTCCATCACTATCATACATCTCGTTGTCGAAGGTATACAATACCCACTAATACAACACCTACTATTTAGGAGTTGCAACATTATAAAGGTAAGGTTTCACCTTGATTAAAATTACTTTCATAAAGGAGTGATAAGGTGTATAACATAAGGTTGAGTTCATTTATTATTTACGTTGGGGATACTAGAAAAATCAACCTTAATACATTGGAAAGCAAATCAAAGGAGTTTATCCTTAATAGTATTTCAAAGCACATTAGTTGAAATACAATTATCTAAATATTTACAATTAAATATCATAGGAGATATAAGGGTTTCTACTTAGTAAACCAAATTATTATTATTATTGCAAATATTAATAATTTCTGATATTCCAAAATTAAGGAGTTATAAGATATACTACATCAAACATAGAATATTGGAATTTAGAAATATTAAACTATTGGCTATTAAGGGGTATAAAAGTAAGTTCATTATTTACTTAAATAAGTTGGAATTATTTTACTTACACTTGTCCCATACTCATACTAAAGGGACAAAAGAAATCCAACCATAGAGAACTTCAAATTGATAAGTGCATAGTTCAATAGGAGAAATAAGGAGAATAGGAGTTGACTATTATCAAAATATTACAAAATCAACTCAAAATGTGAACTAGTAGTAACTAAGAATTTTATCAAGATTAGAGCATATTCTAATCACTAGGGAGACATAAGGATTCTACAAAACCTAAGTCTTGAAAGGTTTTATCAAACTAGTTCACATACTCTAAACTAGGGAGTTATAAGGGAGCCTACAAGGACCATCATGACAACAAATAAATTCTTTCTTTCAGAATCCCAACTACTTAAAGGTCCAAATTATGCATCATGGAAAAACAAAGTGATGGCAATTCTAGTAGTTGAAAAGATTTGGGATATAGTTAAAGGAACAAGAATTAAACCTACTTCAGATGATAGTGAGATTCAAAATTTTGAAGAAAGTGAAGCAAAAGCATTAATGATAATAACTTTTGCCATTACAAATGAAATACAACCCTACATTAGTTCAAAAAAAACATCTACAGAAGCATGGAAAACCTTAGCCAAAATATTTAAGGGAAAAATAAAGCCACTGTCTTAAATCTTCAAACTCAATTACATTCTCTGAAAGTAAATAGTGGTGAAAATATAGAACTATTCCTAAGGTAGCAGATATAAAAGCAAAATTATTAACCTTAGGAGAAAATATAGAAGATAAAATTCTTGTTCAAGTTACCTTGAGAGCACTTCTAGATAGCTACAAGCACTTAGTTACATATATACAAATCCTGTGTAAAGATACATCTTTTGATGAGTTAGTCAATATTCTTTAAGAATATGAAGTGGAAAATACAGTTAAAGATGAAAATGACTAACAATGCATTAGTTTCAAAAGATAATCCATATGGAAATGTTGCCTCATCATAAAAAGGATGAAAACCATGGAATAATAGATATTTTCAAGTCTGCAAGAAGAAAGGACATAGTACCAACTACTGTATATTCAATCCTAGAAATCAGTATCAAGAAAATCAAACAAAATATGGAAGCCATCCAAACAGGACATTCCAATCAAGACAATATCAGAATCAGTACAGTCCACATCAACAATAATTTTAACGCCCTCAGAACCAATATAATTATCCACAATTATAATATCAAGAAGGGAATCAAAAAGGAAACTTAGTTCACAAAATCCAAGAAATTCAAGAATTGAAATAACTTACAGGGAAACATGAAGTTAAATCTCTCTCAGCAAGGATAGCATTTTATGAAGGTACTAACTACTTGCTTGAACATGATACAGACAAGAAGTAGAATACAAGAAGCAAAGGAAAAAAGCTCAAAATCCAAAACCAAGACGAAGATCCATATTGAAGACTAAAGTCTTCAATACCCAAATAATGTAATACAGGGGATGTTAGAGTATATTACATTATTTAGGTACATGCTAATGTACCACCTTGGGTATATTACTAGAGTAGGAGTTTACTTTAGAGTAAAGTTAAGTAGTTACTTTAGCATGTAATAAATGCACAAGTGGTAGAATGTGCAATGATGTAAATGTGCATGTAATCCATATGTACATATGTCATAGGATAGAATAAAAAGTAGAGTAAGGGCCAAGGAACCTCTCTTCCTATATAAAGGCCTTATAGTCAGTGAAAGATGAGGAGAGAATATAAAAAGTGCATAATATAGATTGATAGTGTGGTATAATGTAGCTCTTCAAAAATAGTTAATGGAGTGTTCATGTCTACCATTATACTGCATTGTATTATTTTCGTAAGCTTTCATTAATGGCATATTTTTGAGTTATTGCAAAAGTTTCTCTTATCATTTTCCTGCATATTATAGTGCCATTATCATATAGTTATCATAACTTGCTTATTTTACATCTTGTGGTTGCATTTCCTATATCATATACTCATCCAAAGCTAACAATCCAAATATATATTTTTCTTTAGTTCCCACCACTCATCTTGACCTTTCATCACTAGATCAATTGATTTTTAAAACCGTTTCATAGTGCAAAACCATGTGGTAGTGTGAATGTAGTAAATATTAAGCATGGGTCATTAGGTTCAATGTAATTAGGAGAATTCTTACCCATTGTATTTGACTCTCTTTGTACAATCTTCAAATTACTTTTTCCCTAAAAGATAAGTTTGCATCCATAAGGACTCTTAAACTATGACATCCCCTAGTTTTAGCATCATACACCTTGCTCCATTTCACCAAAGGAATTTTCCTTTTATCATGTAATCCTAACCATAAATCATCGCATAATATAGATTGAACTTTTTCTATCAATTTTTGCAGTGTATACAAGGACATATAATATGTTGGAATGGCCTATAAGATTAATTTAATTAGAAACACTCTTGCTGCTAATTATAGCCATCTACCTTTCCATGTTGGTAGTTTATTCTAAACTTTATTTATAATTGGATTCCATAATTCTATCCTTATTCTCCACTCAAATAAGGGCATCCGTAGATAAGTTGCTTGCAAATTGGCCTCCATTGGAAGTAACATGCATATCCCTACTTTGATTCTAACTAGAGTGTTTAGGAAGTAAATTTTAGATTTTGTCCTATTCACTTTCTTCTCCGACACTCTTTCATATTTCCTTAATAAGTTATTCAAAGCACTAACCTCATTTATTCTTGCCCTCCCATAAATGGCTATATCATCTACAATTTGTTGATGGGTGATGATGTCAATGTTATTATTAGCCTTAAGTCCACTTATTAGCCCATCTTGGTTAGCCTTTTTCTAGTTCCTACCCAATATCTATGCCATAATAATGAACATATATGGTGATAGAGGATCTCCCTATCTAAAACCTCTCTTGGATTTAAATGATTTTGTTACTAACCCATTGATCAACACTAAATATGATACTATAGAGATACAAACTTTAATCCATCTAACCTATTTCTTCCCAAATCTAAACTTTTCTAATACTACAAAAATAAAATCCCATATAACCTTATCATAGGCTTTACTCATATCAAATTTTAAGATTATTTCTCTCTCCTTTCTTGAAGTTGTTGAATGCATAACTTCATGAGCTACTATGATCCTGCCTAGAATTTATCTCCCTTTCACAAATTGTCCTCGCTCTTCTAAAATATTTTTTCTTAATACTGGTCTTAACCGATTCACCATCATTTTGGAGATTATCTTATATGCCATATTACATAGGCTTATGGGCCTAAATAAATCAAACAATTTTGCAACCTTCTTTTTTGGAATCAAGATAAGATATGTTGTATTTATTTTATAAGGTATGTATTCTTTTACCCTAGATTGTTCCACTACCACTAATAGGCTCCATTAGTTTTCTATTGTCTTCATCTTTTATAACTGATCCTAGAATATTCTGGTAAAAAACCTTGTCTCCTTTATTTCACTTTGGTCTTCAATCCAAACCCCTTCGATTGATTTAATTTTATTAATTCTATATGTTGATTTCTATACTATTGCTATCCTATGAAAAAATTGTGTTTTATCTCCTTTTAACTAAGTCTATCCCAAATTTAAACATCCTTTTAACCAAGTTTGTCTTGATTTTAATCTCCAAAATTTATCTTCCTTAAAATTATTATGATATTTACTAAGCAACTCCCTTTCCTCCGATCTTGGATTATTATGCTCACCTTTTTGGAATTTTGAAAGTTTATCTTTTAGATCTATCTTCTCAAAAATATTTCCAAAAGTGTTCTTGTTCCATTCTTTTAATCAAGATATCATTGATTTAATTTGTTCTGGAAGTGTATACAACCCACTGTTTCTTTGATAATTCCATGTTTACATTATCATATCAACAAATTAAGGATGGTCTTCCCACATCTACTCATATTTAAAATATGATCTTTTTTTTTTTAATTCACTAACCACCATTTTAAGTCTCATTAGCCAATGATATGAACCAATCATTGTCATGGTACTAAGTTTAGCACAATTACCTTCATCTAGCCAATGATCTAAGAGCATGCATATATCTACTTTTTTTGCTAATAATTTTTGACCTCTCCTGTTGTTGGTCCATGTATAGTTCTCCTCTTCAAACTCAACCTCCCATAGATTATTATTTTGAATAAAAACTGATAAATCTCTCATAATTTGGATTATTTTCCTAATTATCCCATATTTTCATCTAGCTTGGTTATGGCATTAACATTTCCTATGATCATGAATCGGTTTTCCTGGTCATTACTTGTCATAAAGGCTTCAGTTCCACTTCATACTTCTAATCTTCCTAACTGAGTTGTAGGTCCATAGACACTGATAAGGATGAAACAAATAATTGCAAAGTAGCATGTAACTAATGAGGCTATCCAATGCCTAGTTTTATGAATGGTTGTATAGGAGGTTCTAACATGATTCCAACATGTTAGAATTCCCCCTACCGCTCCTACAAGATCCACAACGTCTGCTTTCATAGTTTTTTAAAAAATATTCTTTGTCATTTAAGTTTCTTGGGTACAAAGAATATCAAACTTATTACTTAAACAAAGGTCCTTGATAACCTTTGTTTTGAGGGGGCATTAGTGTCCATTATATTCCATGAGATGGTAATCATGTCTCCTTAGGGAAACTGGTCTAGCCTACGAATTACCAATATCATTTTGCTATTTGGTAAAGAAAAGTTCAACCAACTTAGATTATGTTCCTTTCTCTATGTTTGCTCTTGTTTCCTTGGCTCTTGCTTGATAATTTAAGGATTTTTCTCTTTTTATCTTGCTTATACCAGGAGTAGGTATTTTTATTTTATTCCTCAATATTATTTCACAACTTTTCTTTTCATTAGATTTATCCTATCCTAGATCTATTACATAATACTTTGACTTATCTTACTTATTTTATAGTATTTTCTTATTAATGGTGGAGATATTAACATCTAGCACTACATTTTCTCTACCACTTTATATCTCTTGAATGGTGCATGGAACGTCAAGAGAGTCTTCAAAATATAATGTGGCACATTTCTTAGGTTCAACAAGATTGTTTATCTCTAAACTAGGATCCTACTGAATAGGCATTTCCTTATTAATATCTTGATCCTATTATATTGTGTCCTTTAAGCTCTGATCTGCTTTTTATTCATACATTAAAACCTCAAAAGAATTGGTATTTCTTCCAATATCCTTCCTTACTAGTCTCCACTATTTATTTACTTTCATCTATCTGGTCCTATTTTTTAGAAGTTGAAAACCATCCTCATCAATATCCATTTGTAAGTTTCTTGCAATTTTTTACATATGTTTATGCTTGACTCTTCTTAGGGAATGATTTCTTAATATGCCCCATCTTATGACATAATCTACATCTAAAAAATATATTTTTATAACCTATGGTTTGGGTCCACCACTTAACCCCATACTTAATAATGATTGATTCTAGTAAAGGTTTACTTATATCAATCAAGACCAAAATCTGAGAATAGATAGCCAAGAATCCATCTTTTGTGGTTTTTGAAATCTCAAGGAATTCTCCTAGAGTGTTGCCTATTACCTTGAAGGTATCCATTTTTCAAAATTTAATGGGCAACCCATACATCCTAACCTAGACTTGTACTAGGGATAGATTTATGTTTTCAACTGCAAAGCCTTCATACCAATGGTTAAGGAAGAGTCTTGCTCTTCCCATAAACCAAAGACCCCATTTTAGAATTCTATCTCTTTCCTCCTTGGAAAAAAAAATGGTTAAGAATAAACCTTTGGGAAGAAAGGATAAACTCACTCATGGATACTTTCAACTCCTATCAATCTATTTTTTCAAGGCCAAAGCCCCTGGCCAAAACCCATTAAATTTACCAAAAATTATTTTATCTTTGATCAACAAGGATTATTTCTTTGTGAGGTCATCACTAACCTATACTAATAGGGATTATTCTAAGGATTTAGTTGTAAATTGATCCATGGAAAGGAAACTATAACTCAAAATCTACTTAAATTTACTTGTATAACCTATACCGGATATAATTTAAATATAAACCTATTATAATTTGCATGCTAATAAAAAGAAGGGGGAAAAGAAACTTAGCTAAAAAATTATTTGCCTAGACAATTTATCTTGCCTTGTTGATGTCCTAGCCCTTCATTGCTCCTCCCATCATTCAAACCCTAGCTGATAAATATTTGTAACTCTGTTTTTGCAACTTGAAAAATCAACATTATCCTTGATTTGGATGGCTAACTTCACATGGTCTTATCTCCATCAATACTGCTTAGATTTCTTCATATGACCACTCATTTGAAATCTTTTCAAACTCCACACAAATTGATCCAAGAATCATCTAAATCGGACAACCTTTCATAGAGAAATGACTCCTAAAAGATGAGATATTTTTAAGGAAAAAATTGTCCTAACATTGCCCTAGATTTGAATGATTGTGAAGATCTCCCTCAATTTATTTGAATTATTTCAAATTACCATTCATTTCAAAGCTTCTCAAATTCCACACAAAATGGAACAATAATTATCTGAATCAGACAACTTTATGCAAAGTTATGACTCTTGAAAAATGATTCATTTTTCAAAAATATTGTCTTAGATTTGTCAATTCTACATGTTAATCACTTGAATAAAGGAATCATATTATTGCTGATGTTCATCACCTATTATTGGAGGCAGTTTCTTGGAAATGTGATCATATTTATAGAGAAGAAAATTGGGTAGTAGAAAATTTAACCAATCATAATGTTGATCTTCATCTTGGTGAAATTCAAATTTTAGAAGGCAACTGTTCAAGTGAGATTTTATCTCTTAATAAAAAATATGTAAAGGAGTTAATTGTGGAAACATAGCACTTCGAGAAAGTTGAAGAATATATTTAATAGAAAGAGAAATGAAAAAGATTTGTAATAAAAAGAAATGTTGGATATGATTTGATTGACCTAATAACAAATGTAATATTTTAGTATTTTGATGGAAGTGGTCTCAATAGAAGCCACATATAACTTTTTTTTTTAAAGGGGGTAAATATTATTATGTGGTCACAATATAACCATTACATAGCATATCCGCAACATGTGAGGGGAGAGATTTGAACCTGGGCCTCTCGATTTCAATTGGAGAGTTTTAACTACCCACTTGCTCTCCAACTCCTCTACATGAGTGGATTATAACTTATTAACAATATATATATATATATATATATATATATATATTTTTTTTTTAAAAACTAACAATTAATATTGTTTTTAAACAATAATCAACCATATGTTAACATAGTTTCATTAAATATTTATTATATTAAACAATTATATATCATATACAAACACAATCTAGAATCTATATATATTTTTTAATTTACATTCTAGAATCTATGTTAACATAATTTTATAAAATATTTTATTATATTAAATATACATTTTTCCAATTGGTTATATGGGATTGAAATGAGTTCCACCTATATTACATCATCACCGCATAGTGGTATATAATAAAGCTTAAATATTATTCATGTATTCCTTGACAAGATTTGAACTTGAATCTTCTTATATATTGAAAAATTTAAGAGATTAAACTACTACCATTTCATTATATTAAATAATTATATATTGAATGCAAACATAGTTATAAAGTCTCCACCCTATTCATCTTAATCACCCATTATTAGAAGAAAAATAATACTATTTATATGTATTTAATTAACCTTAAATAAAGTTGATTCATGTAATTCAATCAAATCAAATACATTTAAATATGACAATGCAAGGGTTCGCGCTGTGCCTCTTCTTCGAAAGGTCCAAGGTTCAAATTACGGTGTGGACGAGTGTGTGAGGGGGTGGTTGTGTGGTGGATGTATTAAATTCCCTATTGATAAGCATAGCTCTCGCCTTTACGAGGGGTCATGGTTGGAAGGAGACTGCTTAGCCCTGGGCATTGGTCATAGGAGTTTTTCAGACTAACCAAATAAATAATAATAAAATAAAAATACATTTAAAAAAATAAAATAACATATGAAAATATATATATTCTAAAAAATAATAAGATAAAAATACATAAAAAAAATAAAATAAAATATGGAAACATATATATTCTATAAACATAGTTAATTAAAACAAAACCATTATATTTTCTTGTGTATATTCAACTAAATATATTGTATTTATGATTATTAAAGTTTTGGTCCATTCACTCCATTATTAATTAGAATGTTTTTAATACATTATTACAAAGTTTTAACAAAAATTAATAATAAAAATATTTGCTAAAAATAAGTTAAAAATTCAAGTTTTTTTTATACTAAATTATTTTTTTTGTCATTCATTTTTATATCTGGCCTGCATTACAATTCCAATTATATCATTTTTCTTAAAATAAAAATTAATTTGACATTGTTTTCATGATTCTAAAGCTTTGATATATCCAATTGAATGATATAAATTAGTTACTTAATTTCATTAAAGTGCATTGACTGAGTTTGGGCCATATAAAGAAACATTCATGACTAGAAAGAGACTGATTTTTTACAATTCTTTTTTAAATATTCTTCCTGCCATGACAAGAAAAAGGCAAACCTCTACTTATAAACAATGGAAAAAAATTAACCAGTTATTGAATGGTCCTCTCCACAAACTCTTGGTCTTATTAGTCCCATATATACCTTAATGTATTCCAAATATACCTTAATTTAATACAAACATACAAAGGGGGTAATCTTTTCTTTAAAGGTAATGAATGCCAATGTGTTAAAGGTTTCTTATTTTATGTTCACATGGAGTGGCTCAAAAGTTATATATTTTGAGGATTCTTAACCATTTATTAAAATATATATTAAACATTGCATTTATACATTTTCATGGTAGATCCCCTCTTGAAAGAGGTGGCTTAAATAATAGAGTCACTGTCTAGCCTAAAGCAGCATATATTGGTATTATTCCATTAGTAATTTTGGTAAGATTTTAATAGTCTCCTAGAATGATAGGAGATATTAATAGTTTGAAATATTTTGACGTTTTTTACATGATATTGTTTTTTAATTATATTTTTCTTATATCTAATAATTTTAATAAAGTTATAATAATAAAATAATTATGAGTATAGAGTTACAAGCTTATTGTGATGGTAAGGGTTTTAGCTTCTCTTTGGAGGTCAAAGGTTTAAACCTCATTCAATATGAAAGCACCACAAGCTTATTGCACTGGTAAGAGTTTTAGCTTCTCTTTGAGGTCAAAGGTTTAAACCCCATTCAAGGACTAAGACCTCTCATAAAAACCTATGTAAATTCATTGAAAACAAATAATTATGAGTATAGTTATAAAAATAAGATTATTTTAATTATCCATAACAGAAAAAATAAACTTTAATAGTTATATAACACAAATAATATATAATATTAATTTTGTAGTAAATTACTATATTTTTTTCAAACATATCATCTTTTAGGGGTTATATCTTCACGAAGGCTTGTCTGATTCAGCTAATTCTTAGACCAATTTGTGCGGATTTTGAAGAGCTTTAAAATGTGTGATCATATGAAGGAATCTAAGCAATATTGATGGAGATACGACCGTGTGAAGTTAATCATCCAAAACAAGGGCAGTGATGATTTTTCAAGTCGCAAAACATAAAATTGCAAATATTTTTCAACCAAGGTTTAGATAATGGAAGGAGCGATGGAGAGCTAGGGCTTCAGTGAGACAAGATATTTTGTTTGGAAATAGAATTTTTTAGCTAAGTTTAATTTTCCCTTCTTTATCTTAGAAATTTTGCATGCAAATTATTGTAATTTTTTATCAAATATTATATTTGCTATAGGATATTCTGGTAAATTTCATTAGATTTTGAGTTTTAGTTTCCTTCCCATGGACTGATTTATAGCTAAATCCTTAGAATCATCTCTAGTAATAGAGGTTAGTGAGTGCACCCTAGAGGAGCGATCCTTATTTCTCAAATATAGGGTAATTTTTTGTAAATTTAATGGGTTCATATTGAATAGACATACTGAATAGACAATTCCTTGTTCATACTTTATTTAGGTTCATAAATAATGTTCATCCCTAAATCAAGATCATACTAAATAGATTTTGAAGGAGTGGTAGGGGGAATTCTAACATATTGGAATCCTATTAGAACCTCTTGTGTAACCATTCATAAAAATAGGCATTGAGTAGTCTCTTTAGTCACATGTTACTTTGCAAATATTTGTTTCATCCTTATCAATTTATATGAACCTACAACTTAGTCAGACCTATTAGAAGTATGAATTGGGATTAAAGCCTTTATGATAATTAAAGACCAAGAATATCAATTCATAATCATAGGAGATTTTAATGCCATAACCAAGCTAGATGAAAATTTTAGGGGAATTAGGAAATTAACCCAAAGTATGAGAGATTTCTCAACTTTTATTCAAAATAATAATATATGGGAGGTTGAGTTTGAAGAAGACAACTATACATGGACCAACAACAGAAGAATCCACAACCTAATAGCAAAAAATTACAGATGCATACTCTCATATCATTGGCTAGATGAAGGTACTTGTGCTAAAATTAATATCTTGACAAGGATTGGTTCAGATCATTGGCTAATAAGAGTTAAAATGGTGGTAAGTGAATTAAAAAAATATATCATATTTTAAATATGAGCAGATGTGGGGAGACCATTGTCAATTTTTTGATATGATAGCACACACCTGGAATTCTTTAGGAAACGATGGGTTGTATTCACTTCCTAAACAAGTTAAATCAATGACATCTTAGATTAAAAGAATGGAACAAGAACACTTTTAGAAATATTTTTGAGAAGAAAAAACTAAAAGATAAACTATCAAAATTCTAAAAAGGTGATCATAATAATCCAAGCTCAAAGGAATATTGAATATCATAATATTTTGAGTAAGGAAAAAAAAATTTGGAGAATAAAATCGAGAAAGACTTGGTTAAAAGGAGGGAAAAATACAAAGTTTTCATAGGATGGAAATAGTTCAAAGATTAGCATCCATAATTAGTAGAAATAAATCAACGTAAGAGGTTTGGATTGAATACTAGAGTGAAATCAGAAAGAAGGCAAGGATTTTTGCCAAAATATTCTAGGATCAAAGGAGTTTGAAGTTTACAATGATAAACTACTACAAGAAGTACCTTCATTTATAACAGATGAAGACAATAGGAACTTGATGGAGCCTACTACTCTAGAATTAGTTCATTTAGCTCTTTTTTCTTTTGATAAGGATAAATCCCCAAATATGGATGAGCTCTCTACAATATTTTATCAACATAATTGAGATATAGTAAAGGATTCTTTATTAGTGACATTGGAACAATATAGGGTAAAATAATACATACCTTATAAATTAAATGGAGCATATCTAACCTTGATTTCAAAAAATAAGAATGCAATTTTTTTATTCATTTAGACCCATAAGCCTATGTAATATGGAATATAAGATTATCTCCAAAGTGATTGCAAATCAATTAAGACCATTGGTAGACAAAATTATTTTAGAATATCAAGGAGGATTTATGAAAGGGAGATAGATTATGGATAGGATCATAGTAGCTCATGAAATTATGCATTTAACAAATTCAAGAAAAGAGAGAGCAAGGATCTTAAAACTTGATATGATTAAAACCTATTATAGGGTTAAATGAGATTTTATTTTTGTAGTATTAGAAAATTTTGGATTTGGTAAGAAATAGGCCAATGGATTAAATCTTATGTCTCTATAGTTTTATATTCAGTTTTGGTCAATGGGTTAGTAACAGAATAATTTAAAACCAATAGAGGTCTTAGATAGGTAGATCTTCTATCGCCATATTTTATTATTATTATGGCAAAGGTTTTGGGTAGGAACTTGAAGAAGGCTAACAAAGATGGGCTTATAAGTGGACTTAAGGCTAGTAATAACATTGACAACATCACCCATCAATAGTTTGTAGATGATACAACCCTTTTTGGGAAGGTAAGGATGAACAAGGTCAAATATTTGAATAAATTATTAAAGGAATATGAAAGAGAATTAGGGAAAAAATTTAATAGGAAAAAATTCAAAATTTACTTCCTAAACATCCCAACTAGAATCAAAGTAGGGATATGCAAGTTACTTCAAATCGAGGAGGAAAATTTTCCAACAAATTATCTAGGGATGCCTTTATTTGAGGGGAGAATGAGGATAGAATTATGGAATCCAATTATAAGTAAATTTTAGAATAAACTACCGACATGGAAAGGTAGATGGTTATCATTAGTAGGAAGAGTGCAACTAATTAATTCAGTCTTACAGGTCATACCAACATATTATGTCCTGAGTTGTAAGCTTACTGCAACAGTAAGGGATTTGGCCTCTCTTTAAGAGGTCCAAGGTTCAAACCCCACTCAATATAAAGGGACTAGGATCCCTCATAAAAACTTGTGTAAACTCATTTAAAAAACATATTATATGTCCTTGTATACTATACCAACATTGATAGAAAATTTAATGTATATTATACGATATTTTTTATGGTTAGGATTACATGATAAAAGGAAATTTCCTTTGGTGAAATGGAGCAAGGTGTGTGATGATAAAACTAGGGGAGGTCTTAGTTTAAGAGTTCTTATAGATGTAAACTTAGCTCTTAGGGGAAAAGTAATTTGGAGATTGTACAAAGAGAGTAAAAAACAATGGGCAAGAATTCTTCTAAGTAAGTTGAGCCCAATGACCCAAAGCTTAATGTTTACTACATTCTCACTACCAAATGGTTCTACTCTATGGAAAGGTTTAAAAAAATCAATTAATCTAGTAAATTAAAGGTCTAAGATGGGTGATGGGGACTAGATAAAAGAATTATATCTGGATAGATCCTTGGTGTGTTAAAAACCACTCAATATAGATCCAATTTTGAAACCATGGATGAGATTACTTCACGATAAATATGGTGATAGGGTTTTAAACATTACGTACAAGGATCAAGAAAGAATATACAATTAGAAAGAAGATTTTTAATAAGTTTACAAGACATTGATGCTAGGAAGCAGTTGAGCAAAAAGATAACAACAATGATTATTCTAAGGGGAGTCAAGGATAAGTTGATTTGGGTGTTGAATAATTCGAGAATACACAACGAGAAGTGGATATAATGTAAAACATCAACAACATAGGAATATTGAAAGAATATTAAGAGATATTTGGAATAGCTTGAGCATTCCTAAAGTTAAAATGTTTGTTTGGCTAGTAGGTCATAGAAGAATTTTATTTGGGGATAACCTTATGAAAAGGGATATTCATGGCCCCTCACAATGTTTTTTTTGTAAAAAAGAGGAGGAAGGTACAAACCATCTCTTGGGACACTGCTCAATAGTCTAGAATCTATAGCACTGGAAACTTAATCTATTTTGTAAATACGTGGTGATTAGTGGCAAAATTAAAAAATTATTAAAGCAATGGTAGAGCACTTTGAAAAGTGAGGCTTTACAAACAATCTAGGATATATCAAAAGATACAATACTTTGGACTGTATGGCTAGAAAGGAATAGAAGAATATTTAAAGTAAAGGAAAGTGATTTAGAGATAATGAAAAGCAAGATTTTTTTAGCCATAAAGGAGTCTAAACCAACCCTATCAACTCACCCAATCCCTAATATTGAAGTAGAGAGCCTTGATAGATAGATTCAAGTAATCAAATGGAATTATGATGTTGGGTACAAGAGAAATAAAAAGAAGGTAAAAGATATAGAGTGGAAACCACAAAATGTGGAGTTGGTAAAATTGAATTTTGATGGAGCATCTAAAGGAAATCCAGGACCAAGAGGAGGAGGGAAATAATTAAAAAAAATAGAGAAGATATTTTGTCTCATTATGCTTTCAATAGTAGATCTAAGATAAATAATGAAGTTGAATCTTGGACGGATTTGGAAGGGTTAAAAATATGCAAACAATGAAATGGAATAGAGTATTTATGGAAGGTGGTCCACTCATGGTAATAAATGTAATTTTATGGAAAGCGAAGGCTCCATGGAACATACAAGAGATAATTGTGGAAATTCAAGATCTTGCTATAGAGTTTTAAGAAATTAGGTTTACACATACATTAAGGGAAGGAAACAAATGTGTAGATAGGCTAGCCAATAGGGGGGTTTTAATTAAGGATCATGAAGTTAAATTCTTTTTTTCATGGTTAGAGGAAGTAGTAAGTTTAGCTAAAGTTGACAAGAAAATGTTGATTGTTTGAATCAAATAATGATTAAAATTTACTTTAATGTTTTCCATTGGTAATATTTGTTTTATTTTATAACATTAATGTTTTTTCATATAAACTATTTATTACAATTTTTCTAGTTGCACTTATGCTTCAGGAAGAAAACTATCGTACAAATCTAGGTAAGCAGACTATGATAGTGTTGAAACTATCATCCAAATCTGGTTAAGCAAACTATGATAGTGCAATGTTTTGGAAATATCACTCTACTAAGATGCAATGCATAGACAACGAAGGTGGAGTTTTGGTATTGTGAAGGCTATTGTAGGAAACTATCAAGAAGGATGCTGAATTTTAGAATAGTCACAAAAAATTGAAGAAGATACAGAAAATGAAAATCAAGAATTCAAACATTTTATGAAAAATAATGTAGGTATCTAGCTAGATCAACTCAATTGAGACGAGAATTGAATTTTTTTGTAAAATCTCAAGCTCTAAAGGAGAGAGTTGTGATTTATTAAGGGTGGGGGACTCAAGTACAAACCCTTGTTCTCCAACAAAAAATATGCATACACAAAGATTTAAATATCACCAAAGTTGTTATCTTAAGCCCTTGACTCCTAATAAATAACAAATATTTTTTTAATAAAAATAAAATTATAAATTATAATGTTAATTTTTTATAATTATATTATCTAAATTTATTATTAAAATCTAGATTCTTGGACATGAGCTTCTAGATCCTAGGATCATTTGGCACATTGTGGGATGGTCTTTATTCACTTGGTCAAGAAAATTCACTCTAAATAAAATTCATTCGCTTATTACCTTTATTAGTTATTAAATATTTGACCCATTCTACTGTAATTATAGCACCAAAGGACTATTTTAGTCTAATTATAACAAAAATCAGGGCTCAGGTCTAAAGGAAAACTAAAAATATCATTGAGTTAGATACATAATAAGAGCCCCTAGGTTGGAGCCCACCAAAACATGAATTTCAAGATAATTATACTTTAATAAAAAACTTTACTAACTAGAGAAACTAGCCACTTATATGACCATACCATTAGAGACAAGAATCTCATAGTCCTTAGTTAAAGAGCCCTATATCGACTTTAGTTCATTAATATCAAAAGTTAAATTCATAGTCAAAATGCAAATCTATGGGGCAAGTAGGTTGGATCCAAAATGTGGTTTTTTTTTTTAAATTGATTTTAGCATTTTGAGAAGCTCATCAATCCATCCATAATCATCTATATCCTATACATGTTTCACTACACCCTATGCCCTACCCTACCATTGCAGATTTCTCTTTGCACCCTAAGAATTTATCCTAAGATACTCAAGCATTATCCTCTAATTCTTAGATATAGTCTACAACCTAGATGTAACCCCTTATGCATGGTCTAGCTACTCCCTCAAGGAGGCTATCTTCCTCAAATACTCCTGCATATCCCTAGCATGGTCAATTGTTAACCTTTGCCTCTCAATATTCTATGCTATCTTAGCCCTTAAGTATACTATGTTCCTATCTAGATCACCTTGACTTAGTTGTTTAGCCAAGACCTCCTCCACATGGAATTTTAGCATAAAAGCATCCACATATATCCCAACCAACTAGGAAAATTCTATAGATGAAGGCCTAGTGACAATCTTGAGTGGAATTAAAGGAACTTGTTGAGAGAGAGCCTACATCTACCTACATGCACATGTTATTTTTTATAGCCATTTTTTGTCATTTTATTTCATTATATCCTTCATGCATAAGTGTGATAAAAATATTAAATTAAAATCAAAAGTTAAATATTCTTAGTCTACTTACGAGGACCATTCGGTATGTCACCAATCTCCATCGTTGTTTGAGTATCCTCATCTACATTCCCTTCCACCCTTGCCCTCTAGGATAGCACCCTCACCCTCCATGTCTTGCACTATGACATCCACCATCCTAAGAGACTATCCTCTACTTGAATCACCCCATAAATACAAAAATAGAAAAAGTATTTTTTTTACTATGGAGAGAGGTACATGAACTCTTCATGAACCCCTAACAAAACCACTATTTTCCTAAAGTCTCGATCTCCTAAGTTTTCCTGAAAGCTACATCTCACGAGGTACTCTAACACAAGTTTGTCTGTGTAGGCATATCATGTGTTACTATAAATAAGTCTATATTTCCCATCATTCTCAATGAGCTAGACTTATCACCCTCCATCCATCAAAGGTATACATGTGCCTCCATTCCATACACAAATCGTCATGTGTAGGTATGCTACGAGTATTACGAGTTAAGGTTTCATTTTAAATTAAAACCCTAATATAATCATTAAAATCAAAGGTTTTCCTATTTAATCAAATGCCCTTTAATAATCATTAAAATCAAAGGTTTCCTTTTTAATTAAATGCCCTTTAATAATCATTAAAATCAAAGGTTTCCTATTTAATTAAATGCCCTTTAATAATCATTAAAATCAAAGGTTTTCCTTTTTAATTAAATGCCCTTTAATAATCATTAAAATCAAAGGTTTCCTATTTAATTAAATGCCCTTTAATATTCATTAAAATCAAAGGTTTCCTATTTAATTAAATGCCCTTTGATAATCATTAAAATCAAAGGTTTCCTATTTAATTAAATGCCCTTTGATAATAATTAAAATCAAAGGTTTCCTATTTAATTACATGCCCTTTAATAATCATTAAAATCAAAGGTTTTCGACCCAGGTGTTGTAGGTGAGTTGGAGAGGAGAGGGCAATCCTCCAAGGGAGGTCCCAGGTTCGAATCTCCACCCTACCAAAAAGCTGAATTGGGTACCCAAAATCCAATTGATAATGTTGGTGCGGGCAGGGCTGGGTGCAACCCTCGGGTGACTTTGATGGTGTAGAACCCCCTGTTCGTGGTCTCTTAGACCAAGGTGGTCCCGCAAGGGGTTTTTTGCTTTAAAAAAAAAAAAAATCAAAGGTTTCCTATTTAATTAAATGCCCTTTAATAATCATTAAAATCAAAGGTTTCCTATTTAATTAAATGCCCTTTAATAATCATTAAAATAAAAGGTTTCCTATTTAATTAAATGCCCTTTAATAATCATTAAAATAAAAGGTTTCCTATTTAATTAAATGCCCTTCTTCCAAAGCACGGTGGTTTCCACAGACGATGCTCCCAAACACAACGTCCCTTCTTCCCTGTATGTGAAGGTCTAACTCACAACTTTGAAACACTTTACAAAGTCTCTAAGCATACCCAGGTGGTTCCCTAAAAGCATAGCACCTGAGCTTACACATGCGTCTCTTAAAACGCATAGCGTTTAATTTGGACAGATGCTCTCCCAAACACATAGAGTTCTTAGCTTGGACAGACACTCTCCCAAACACACACTGCGTCTAGCTTGGACAGACACTCTCCCAAACACACACTCGATGCTCAGCTTGGACAAACACTCTCCCAAACACACACCCACAACGTTTAGCTTGGATATACGCTCTCCCAAACACACACATAGTGTTAGCTTGGACAAATGCTCTCTAAAAATGTAAACACCACCCAACTTAGGATAGACGCTCTCCCAAACACACATACATTGTTATCTTGGATAGATGCTCTCCCAAACACACACCCGACGCTTAGCTTGGACAGAAACTCTCCCAAACACACACCCACATCGTTTAACTTGGACAGACTCTCTCCCAAACACACACACATTGTTATCTTGGACAGACGCTCTCTAAAAATGTAAACACCACCCAAATTAGGATAGACGCTCTCCAAAACACACACACAATGTTAGCTTGGACATACGCTCTCCCAAACACACACTGCATCTAGCTTGGACAGACGCTCTCCCAAACACACACCCGATGCTTAGATTTCAACCAAGAAATTTATGGTTTCTAAAAAACATCAACAGGGCAAAAACGTAGAGCTTTCAACCAAGAAATAAATGGTATCTAAAAAACATTAACAGAGCAAAAACGTAGAGCTTTCAAAAAAGCAATTTATGGTTTCTAAAACACCAATTTTCACCATACAAAGCATGCACTAAAAAAAGGCAAGTTAAAGTCTAATACTCCAACCTCAATGCTGCTGTGAAATGGAGATCAGTGGAGTCTAGGTCGCTTCTCCTTCACTCACAACATGTTCCTCACCTTTCCTGTCCCTGGTCTATGTTCTTTCCCTCCGCTCCTTCGTCCTCCTCCGTCCTCTCTCTATTATTTCCTCTCTTTTTTCACCTTCTCACACCATACGAGCTTCTTCTCCTCCAGGTGGCCCATCTCGAACCTCGAGCTCTCTCCTCGAGCCTCCTCCCCTTCAATTCTTCGTCCCTTTCTCTGGTGGCAAGGAACCCTTCGTACGATGGTTTCCATATTTGGAATCCTATCAACCACCCTAGATTATTTCATAGCTTACGAGCTTTAAGGGAACATGATACTTACATATTTTATATTATCCATTTTTATATTTTAGAATGATGGTATTCTTTTAACATATCTCCTTTACTTGAAATATATATCCTTTATTGATAATTATCACCATTAAGATACCTCTTTTATTTATATAATTTCATAATTGTTTTTCATTAAAATAAGACATCTTATTTATTAAACGGATATATGTTTTTTTTGTTTTTTTTAATTAATTAAAGTCTTTTAATGACTTCTCTATTAGCATTAAAATGAATACTTTTAATTAACTAAAAAAAAACTCTCATCTATTAAATAAAATGAGGTTTACTAATGAGCTTAATTAAATCAATTATTTAATCAAACTTCATTGATCCTTTTGAATGAATCTTTATTTAACATTCAAATTTAATATGCTTTTCTCTATGAAAATGATGCTCTATCTTTTCTTTAACAAAATAATTAGTTTTATGCATCCACATATATTTGGTAGTTTTTTTTTATATCAGTTCCAACATTATGCTACTTCAACCACTATGCAACAAAGAGCAAACAAATCTATAAAACAACAAAGAGGGAATCTTTCCATCGACCCTGTCACCTATCTCAGCCAGAGATTTTACGATAGCTACTAGGCTATCAACTAAGGCTCAAGGTGATCAGCCATCGATGATTATCCCTTCCAACAGTGCATGCCTATATGAAGGCATCTATCCATGTTACCTCCGAGTACCTTAATCATCATTTCCCCTGATTTTAAGAATCCTCATTTCTGGTGGATGCTTCTGCCTTCTCCACCCACGAGTATACCGGATCTTGCACACTTGGCAACATATTAGCAATAACATGTCCTTCACAAATCAACTAAACATCATATAGTTGGTATAATTGTTCAAACTAAGTATCACCACACCATAGGTTAATACATTGTTCCTTTGTGTCATAAAGTCAACTAGGGAGGGTCATGACATCCTTCCTCACTAGAATTAAACATCGTCCTCAGTGTTTCCAATTTTTCTTTGTTTTAACAACACTAAAAATAAAAGTAATTACATCACAAAGTTTCAAATAGAAATGGAAAATGTTTTCGCATAACCTCCACTTTCTCCCAAGTGGCTTTTTTCTCAGAGAACTGGTCTCACTGGACCTTACACTGTTCGAGAGTCCGATTCCATAGAGACTTGGAATGAAACTAAAGGATCTTCATCGGTAGTACTCAAATGACCTTCGGGTTTGCCATTTGCAAATTAGAAACATCCCACATATGTTCAGGATCAGCAACATACTTTCTAAGCAAGGATATGTGGAAGGTGTCATGGATTTTGGATAGATTATGTGGTAATGCAAGTCGGTATGCAACCAGGTTGATCTTTTCCATGATATCAAAGGGTCCACAAAGCATGGATCCAACTTCATGGATTTTATAGCACTCTTCTTAGGGTTAACCCTTAAGAACACCTTATCTCCAACATAATACTCTCTAGGAGTTCTTTTTAGATATGCATAACTCTTCTGCCTATCTGTAGATTCTTTAAGCCTTTGCCTAATTTCCTTTAACTACTCTTCCATTACCCTGACTATTTTTGGACCAATCTCAACTCGATCCTCTAGGTTGGCCCAAGATAATGGTGTTCTACACTTTTACCCATACAAGGCATTGAAAGGTGTCATTCCTAGCGAGGAGTGATGTCCATTATTGTAGACAAACTCTATCAAAGATAGACAATCTTCCTAATGAGATTTGTGATCCATGCAGTACATGCGAAGCATGTCTTCCAAAACTTGGTATACCCGCTCTGTTTGGCCATCTGTTTCAGGGTGGTATGCTGAACTCATATTTAATTTCGCGCCAACTGCATTATGAAGGGACTTCCAAAATTCAAAGGTGAATTTGGAGTCTCTATCTGAGATGATTACCTCAGGAAATCCATGCAATCGGAATACCTCTTTGATGAATCTGCTAGCCACCACCTGATCATCGTCCTTGGTATTTCTTGGTATGAAGTGGGTAACCTTAGTTAATTTTTCGACCACTACCAATATGGCATCATGCTGGTACCGAGTTTTGGGTAAACCTACTATAAAATCCATAGATATATCCTATCATTTTTACGTAGGTATATCATGCAGATATAGTTTTCCTGCAAGATGTTGACGTTCTGCCTTGACTTTCTGACATTCAAGGCATCGAGCAACAAAATATGTGATGTCCTTCTTCATACCTACCCAAAAGAAGGTTATTTTCATGTTTTCTTGCATTTTGGTTCCTCCTAGATGAGCAGAATAAGGAGATCTATGAGCTTCTTGCATTATCAAGTTCCTCAGATTGCCCATAGTTGGTATGATGACTCTTCCCTTATAACATAGAAAGTCATATTTCACACTAAATTCCTTATTTCCTTCAGGATCTCTATCCATATTGACTTAAATTTCTTGGTAATACTCATCCTGAGATTGCTCCTGTCTCACTCGATCCATCAGGTCCATATGAATTATAGTTATGGTTGCTATATATTTCCTTCTACTTGAATCATATGCTACCTTATTCTCTTTTCCCTTTATGTACTCAATCTTAAAATTGTACTCAGCGAGAAATTCCATCCATCTTCTCTGTCTTGCATTGAGTATTGGTTAGGTGAATATATACCGCAGACTTTGACGATCGGTTTTCAATTCAAAGGGTCTCCCCACTAAGTAGTGGTGCCAAAATTTTAAGGCATGCACCACTGCAACTAGCTCTAAATCATGCGTAGCATAATTAACTTCATGATTTTTGAGCTTCCTTGAAGTATATGCCACTACTAATTCTTCTTGTGAGAGCACCCCACCCAACCCTTTTATTGATGCATCAGTGCACACTGAAAAGTATCCCTTGGGATCGGTAACCTTCAATATTGGTGCCATAGTAAGCTTATGTTTTAGTAGTTCGAAGGCAACCTCACACTTTTCTAACCATTTGAATTATTTCCCTTTCTTCTGAAGGTTTGTTATGGGTCCAACAATATTGGAGTAGTCCTTTATATAACGTCTATAATAGCCCGTTAACCCCGTAAAACTTTGTACTTTGGTGACATTAGTAGGGGGTGTCCAATTCAAAATAGCCTCTATCTTTTTTGGATTCACAACGATCCCCTTTTCTGATATAATGTGTCCAAGATATCATATCTCTGGGGCATATAACTCACTCTTCGTCAGATTTCCATTAAGTTGATTCTTCCTTAACAATTCCAACAGGATCCTAAGATGTTTATCATGCTCCTCTTTATCTCGAGAATATATAAGGATATCATCAAGGAATACTAGGACAAACTGGTCCAAATGTCTTCGGAACACACTGTTCATTAGGTTCATGAAAGCATCTGGGGCATTAGTAAGTCCAAAGGGTAGAACAATAAACTCATAATGCCCATACCTAGTCTTAAATTCCTTCTTGTGAGTGTCTTTTTCATGGATCCTTAACTGGTGATACCCTGACATTAAATCGATCTTAGTAAACACCTTGGCATATTTTAGTTGAACAAATAAATCTTCAATCCTAGGTAAAGGATATCAATTCTTGATTGTAGCTTTATTTAACATCCTGTATTCAATACACAATCATAGTGAACCGTCCGGTTTCATGAAAAAAATTGGTGCGTCCCACGATGACACACTTGGTTTGATCAAACCCTTCTCCAATAATCCTTGCAATTGAATCTTCAGTTATCGCATTTCAATAGGATTCATCCTATACGAGATCTATGAATAGGTTAGGCTCCCGTCATAAGTTTAATTATGAAATCAAATTCCCATGCAGGAGGTAGCCCCGGTAGGTCTTCTAGAAACACATCCTAAAAATCTTGTAGGATCGGGTGTTGTCTTAGTATTTCTCCTTTCTCATGGTCTTCCACTTCATTAAGTTTTACCACATACACTATTCCTCTTTTCTTTAGGGCCTTTTCACTTGAATAGCGGACAACATCTACGATTCAAACGCCCATTGCTCGCTATGAAATCTCATTCTCCTTTCACTTTTTTCTAAATACTCAATCCATTGGTCTTGAAAATTGACCAAGGATTTATGAGCCTGCAACCAATCCATACCTAGGATCACATCAAATGCATGTAAGGTAGCTACATACAAATAACCATCCGTAGTTCCACTTGATAGAGTGATTTTTGCCATAGGATAGCACTGGTTCATCGAGTAGGTCTATCCAGAACCGTACTCAAATTTCCACCCTTGAGCTAAATATCCAGGCCTTTACGACATAGTCCTTGCTAGACTAGACAAAATAAAACTATCAGTGGATCCACTATCTATCAAAATGTTTATTGGTTTATTAAAAACCTTACCCTTCACCAGTAATGGGGTGGCTTGTCCCTCTAGCTTTTGCTTCCCGGTTGCGACATAAATCTGATGTTCTGGTTCCTTCTCTTTTGCATTAGCAGTGCTAGTCCCTACTTGATATGGACACTGATTGTAGTGATGATATCCTCGACAATTGTAGCACCCTTCCTTGGGTCCTTGCTATTTTTTAGGTTTCTCATTATCATTCTTAACTGTTGGAATTGGAGCATGCGACTTCTGTGGTTGAGGTTTCATGTTGTTGGGTTTGTTATCCTTATTACGAAAGTTCTTGAACTTCCTCTGATCTCCATAATATTTCTTCTCAGGATTTTGGGGGTTCTTAGCATTTTTCTCTTGATTAGACTCCCATTTTACAAACCCAACACTATTCCTCTTCTTTAACTCCTATCGAGCTTGCTCGAAAATAGTTTCATATTTATAATAGAAGTGTGACTTCGCTTTCTTTGCTAGGTTATATGCCTTTTGTAGTGATTTAGGCTCTTGCATTTCCAAATTATGCTTTAACCTAGATTCCAATCCAAGAATGAACTTGTGAACCCACATTTTCTCATTATAAACAAGCACATATTTGAACAACCTTACCAACTTCTTGTAGTACACCTCTACTATGTTGGTTCTTTGTCTAAGACCAGCAAATTCTTCAAACTTTAAGGCATAAAAATTCTCTGTTAGGAATCTCTTCTTAAAGATATTTATAAATTCTTCCCATGGGGTATCAATGGGTTCGATATTAGTTTCCTTATAGTGGGTTTCCCACCACTCTAGAGCAGCCACTTCTAGGTTAATTGTAGCCCAAAGTGTTCGGGTTTTTGATGAGTAACCTTTTACCATAAAGTGAACCTCTGCTAATCTCATTCATGCTTCCACTGCATAACCATCACCCTCTCCATAAAACTTAGAGATACTGATGTTTTTCATGTCCCTAGTTGTTTCATTTTTTGCTAAGGCTTTGGCTTGTACATGTTCTACAATTAGTCAAATTTCTAGACCGATCTCTGAACCATGAACTTGTGAATTTTGATTCACAACCGTCTCTAACAACTATCTTATTTGATCCTACATAGTAGCGACCATAACAATGAGGTCTTCTACCTACCTATTGGGGTTTGTTGCTTCCCCCGCCTGGTTTTCCTCTTCAAAATCACTTTTTCGAGTTTGTCTAGGTATAGACCTCCCTCTTATGGTCTTAGGTGGCATCTCAACCTGATTCCATCTAAGAAAGAGGATTAGATTACAATTTCATCTTAAGATATAACTCTAATTCAAGCCATATTACAGAGTTCTCTTGCTATATGCATTAACCAATATAACTAGGGTAATATCCCAGGCTAGGGTGTGTCCCTGATACCAAATCTCATACTAAGGTATCCTAACATCCTCGCTCTCTTGGGGTTAAATCCCGTCATATCCTAGCAAATAGGGTATCCTAGAGCATCCTATCTTTAGCTTTTACTTTAAGCAAGCCTTCAGTGGATTCATCTGATTTCTCTTAGTACACATAGAAGCTCTATACCCTCATACCTAAAGCTATGATACCAAATGTAACAACCCAAAAAAATAAACAAATAGAAAAATAGAAGAAGTTTTTTTTACTATGGAGAGAGGTACATGAATTCTTCATGAACCCCTAACCAAACCACTATTTTCCTAAAGTCTCGATCTCCTAATTTTTTTTGAAAGCTAGATCTCATGAGGTACCCTAACACAAGTCTGTCTATGTAGGCGTATCATGTGTTACTGCAAATAATTCTATATTTCCCATCATTATCTATGAGCTAGACTTATCACCCTCCATCCATCGAAGGTATACATGCATCTCCATGCCATACACAAATCATCATGTGTAGGTATGCTACGAGTATTGTGAGTTAAGCTATCTATCTCATCTCCACGATGAGATATCGTAACTCAGATGTAGTCTCTCCACAACCGAGTACTTTATCTCCCTAATGGGGTCTCAATTCCCTTAGGTCTCCTATGTTCACCCTAAGGGAGTTATCAATTCCCTTAGATCACCTCTGAGTTCACCCTAGAACTCTACACTTAGATTTCTAACATCAAGCAATCCAAACAATGATACGACTAGATACCACATTACCATAAAACAATCACCAAGCATCTAGAACACAAGCAATATTAACTTTAAAAAGAATCATCTACATAACATAAAAAATTACAACGATAAAGTAAAAATACTTTCTTTAATCCAATGAATAGTTATTTTAAGCTATCTATCTCGTCTCCACGATGAGCTATCTTAACTCAGATGCAGTCTCTCCACAACCTAGTACTTTATCTCCCTAATGGGGTCTCAATTCTCTTAGGTCTCCTATGTTCACCCTAAGGGAGTTATCAATTCCCTTAGATCACCTCTGAGTTCACCCTAGAACTCTACACTTAGATTTCTAACATCAAGCAATCCAAACAATGATACAACTAGATACCACATTACCAGAAAACAATCACCAAGCATCTAGAACACAAGCAATATTAACTTTAAAAAGAATCATCTACATAACATAAACAATTACAACGATAAAGTAAAAATACCTTCTTTAATCCAATGAATAGTTATTGCATTAGAATTTGCACATTAATTCCTTCTTACTCTAAGGAATATTACAACATCTATATTGAGGATATCTCCCCAATCAATTATAATATATTTGAGCATAGTAAAGCAACATAAAATACAATTACCTATACCTCGTTTCCATTGAACTCCTTGCTTCTCCTTACTTCTCATTGATTCTTTGAGGGTAGTAGGGGATCAAGGTACTCATGGTTTAGGATAGGCATGCCTTTAAATGCATCTACTCATTTACTTTACCAAATTGCAACTATACAAAATATAAATAAGTTTCCAACCATCTAATGCATAATGGATATCATAAAATATCCTTTACTTTTATCTTCACCTCTCAAATTCCTTTAGAGAGTCATCCAACATGTGCTACTTAGAACAAGGCCTAACTTAATCAGATTCATTCATGCTTTAAAGTGATAAATTCCCATACCTTTAACCTCTAAAACTATTCATTCATTAAAATCACACCCCTTTTAATATTTACACAAACAATTCATTCATTCCTTAAATCAAAGCCCCATAACTTCAATCTAAAGAATAAATCCACATCTTTCTCCATTCATAAAATCCAATTAAATCATTTACTGTTTAAAGCATTAAAGTCACACCCCTTTTAATATTTACACAAACAATTCATTCATTCCTTAAATCAAAGCCCCATAACTTCAATCTAAGGAACAAATCCACATCCCTTTTAATTTTAAAAGCCCTAAGATAATCATCAAAAATCAAAGGTTTCCTTTTAAATTAAGATCCTAAGATAATCATTAAAATCAAAGGTTTCCTATTTAATCAAATGCCCTTTAATAATCATTAAAATCAAAGGTTTCCTATTTAATCAAATGCCCTTTAATAATAATTAAAATAAAAGGTTTCCTATTTAATCAAATGCCCTTTAATAATCATTAAAATCAAAGGTTTCCTATTTAATCAAATGCCCTTTAATAATCATTAAAATCAAAGGTTTCCTATTTAATCACATGCCCTTTAATAATCATTAAAATCAAAGGTTTCCTATTTAATCACGTGCCCTTTAATAATCATTAAAATCAAAGGTTTCATATTTAATCAAATGCCCTTTAATAATAATTAAAATAAAAGGTTTCCTATTTAATCAAATGCCCTTTAATAATCATTAAAATCAAAGGTTTCCTATTTAATCAAATGTCCTTTAATAATCATTAAAATCAAAGGTTTCCTATTTAATCAAATGCCCTTTAATAATCATTAAAATCAAAGGTTTCCTATTTAATCAAATGCCCTTCTTCCAAAGCACGGTGGTTTCCACATACGACGCTCCCAAACACAATGTCCCTTCTTCCTTGTACGCGGAGGTCTAACTCACAGCTTTAAAACACTTAACAGAGTCTCTAAGCATACCCAGGCGGTTCCCTAAAAGTATAGCACATGGTCTTACATAGGCATCTCTTAAAACACATAGAGTTTAACTTGGACAGATGCTCTCCCAAACACACATACAATGCTTAGCTTGGATAGACACTCTCCCAAACACACACTTCATCTAGCTTGGACAGACACTCTCCCAAACACACACATGACGCTTAGATTGGATAGACACTCTCCCAAACACACACCCACAACATTTAGCTTGGACATACGCTCTTCCAAACACACACCCACAACGTTAGCTTGGATAGACGCTCTCTAAAAATATAAACACCACCCAAATTAGGACATACACTCTCCCAACACACACACACACAATGTTAGCTTGGACATACACTCTCCCAAACACACACTGCATCTAGCTTGGACAGACGCTCTCCCAAACACACACCCGACACTTAGCTTTCAACCAAACAATTTATGGTTTCTAAAAAACATCAACAGGGTAGAAACGTAGAGCTTTCAACCAAGCAATTTATGGTTTCTAAAAAAACATCAATAGAGTAGAAATGTAGAGCTTTCAACCAAGCAATTTATGGTTTCTAAAAAACATCAATAGAGAAAAAACATAGAGCTTTCAACCAAGCAATTTATGGTTTCTAAAAAACATTAACAGAGCATAAACGTAGAGCTTTCAACCAAGCAATTTATGGTTTCTAAAACACCAATTTTCACTATACAAAGCATGCACTATAAAAAGGGCAAGTTAAAGTCTAATACTCCAACCTCAATGCTGCTATGAAATGGGGATCAGTGGAGTCTAGGTCACTTCTCCTTCGCTTACAGCACGTTCCTCACCTTTCTTGTCCCTGGTCTATGTTCTCTCTTTCCGCTCCTTCGTCCTCCTCCATCCTCTCTCTGTTGTTTCCTATTTCTTTTCTCCTTCTCACACCATACGAGCTTCTTCTCCTCCAAGTGGCCCATCTCAAACCTCGAGCCCTCTCCTCGAGGCTCCTCCCCTTCCATTCTTCGTTCCTTTCTCTGGCGGTAAGGAACCCTTCGTCCGATGGTTTCTATCTTTGGAAGCCTATCAACCACCCTAGATTATTTCATAGCTTACGAGCTATAAGGGAACGAGATATTTACATATTTTATATTATCCCTTTTTATATTTTAGAAGGATGGTATTCTTTTAACATATCTCCTTTATTTTAAATATATAGACTTTATTGATAATTTTTTTTGATAGGTAACAGTATATTTACAATGGGTTTTTTAAATAGGATCCCAAAACCTTAATTACAGTAGTGGCCGAAGCAGTGAAACATAAAAATAGAAATAACGTCCCCGCCCGGGGCCCAGGAAGCATAAAACAAAAATAAGGTCCCTGCCTCGGGGCCCTGGAAACTACAGAAAACAAAATACCTGAAAAAACATTCGCAACCGAGAATCTCCAAAAAACAATCCCAAAAATAAGACACCTTGAAACGGCGAATGCCAGGGGCCTAGCTAACTGGGCCCTAACTCATCCTCGGCCCGCTCAGACTGCTGCTAGCCCTTTGCAGCGCTTTCCTCCAGCTTGCGACGGAGCTCGGACAATGCCTTGGCGGCATGAGACGCGGCTTGGGCAGCTGTGTTGAGAGAACTGACCGCAGTATCCAGGAGGCCATGGAGTGCCAGCTTCTGCAACGCATCATCTGACTTAGAGCTGATCACAGTGGGCTTCGGGTTCTCTGGTTTGCCATTCTTGGGGCTTTCTGCAGCCCGACTGGGTTTGGGGGAGGCCCTTTTGTGGCCTGAACTTAGAGGAAGGGCCTCGTCAGGGCCTTTGCTCGGTGCCCTGCACTTGCTCGTGGGCATGCGACGCTTCAAGGAAGAAGAAACATCAGGAGCAGGGGAGCCTTTAGCGGTAGGGGAACCCCGGGGGAGAAACGCCTATATCTGGGGGCGGGACAGAAGAGAGGGGGGAAATGCTGTGAAGCTGGGGCTGGTTGGCCAGGGCATGTCTATAGAGGATAGCCATGAGCCCCTGGTGCAAGGGCCGGGAATGGTTCTTGCGAGCATGCTCGATGGTCAGACCCAAAGAGTATAGGAGGAAGCGGGGGGTGCTGATGAGGGTAGCTCCGCGGAGGTGGTTAAAATAACTGAGATGGAAGCTATACAGCCGCTGCTCAGGATCGTCATAGGTAATATACTGCATTATCAGGACAATGGCTTCGTCGAACGACGTCGAGAGGTGAGAGCGGAGCAAGTTGGCCTTGTCCCACTGGTGGTCTGGGAAGCGGTAAAGCTCCTCTTCCCAGTTGTGTTTATCCCGTCTGACAACACGATCTTTCTCCTCATGGTGGAGCCCGATGACTTCTGTGAGAAAGTACTTGGAGATTTTGAAGTGCAAACCCTTGACTGTAACTTCCCCATCGTTCCACGTCTCCAGGAACCCCTGGGTGATCTTGTTGTCATGGCCGACAAATTTGCTGAAAAATGTCGTAAATTTCTTTGCAACTGAGAATAGGCGAGCAGGACCGCTCAACTCGAGGACAGGGGGCTCCAAAAAAATAGCTTTGGATGCCATGGGGGATGAGCTGGCAAGGTGGGGACACAGGGGGCAGAGAATGCCAGACCGAGGAAGAAAGAGCAGGGGAAGGGGAATGCGACAGCGGGATGGGACAGCGAGGGGAATATAAAGGCCGTGCGAGGGCTTGAGAAGGGGGAGCGCCGCCAACTTTGGAAAGTAGCACATGCGTTTGGGATCGACACGACAGGGAGGGGGGTGAGGGGGCGCACCGAGCTGCTGACACGCGAGGATGGGGCAGGCCCACTGCCAAAGCGCCAGTTGGCGGACGCTGAGAGGAGGAACGCTGGGAGAGAGCCACACCGGAGTTGACCTCGAACGGGTTGCCATGGCACGGGAATCAACCGATGTAGAGATCAAAGTGGGAGTGACGGGGAGGTCCGCCATGCATAAAAAACTGGGGCTGCCAGGGCTGCCATCTAGCCAGCGCGGGCAGCTGACAAGGCAGGGGGCGCGGGCCACTGCGGGGAGGACCAGGGTGATCCTAGCGCAAACAGGGTGACGAGCCGACGGGTCAACACGGGGGCAAGAAGCACTAGACAGCGGATGCACACGCTAGGGGGACTTTGTCACCCAGCCACAGGGAGGACTACACGCCCGAGAAAACGTCATGATCGGGATGGTCTTGCATCGCAATTTGGACTAGGCCTGTAGGGAAGTGCAAGGTCCAGGTGGTGAATTATCCCACGGTGATGCCTAGATTAGCCATGAAGTCAGCAGCCCTGTTGCCTTCTCTGAGAACATGCTGGAAGGTGTGATCGGAGAAACCTTGGAGCAGAAAGAGGGCCTCCCGGATGGAGTTCTGGAATCACCAGGAACAGGACTCGGGCTTGCTGGCACCTCTGATAATGACTTGAGAGTCACCTTCGATAATAATTTTTTAGGAGGAGCCCCTGAGAGCCGACAGGCCACTGAGTAGGCCGACAGCTTCGGCAAAGTTGTTAGTTTTCCTGCCCAGTGGGACCGTGAAGGCAGTGACCAGATTCTCGGAACCATCTCTGATAACCCCGCCAGCCCTAGAGGGCCCGGGGTTGCCTTTGGAAGCGCCGTCAAAATTGAGCTTGAGCCACCCGGGGGGGGAGTCCATCTGATCAAGGATCGGCGGGAAGGGGTGGGAGGGGAAGTAGGGGGGGTGATCTGGAAGCCGAGGGAGGAGAGAAGGGAAGCTTCGCTCGATCGCCTGGGTTCTACAGATAGGGGAATGAAGTAGGAATTCTCGGTGGCAAAGGAGACTGCTTTGGTCGCCAACCTCTGGGGGGAGCAGGCCGAGGAGGAAAAGGCTCGCCGATTACGCTCGAGCCAAATTTTCCAGAGCAAGTGAGGAAGGCAGGCCTTCCAGAGGAAGCGAAGAAAGGGGTGGGCAAAGGGGGTGGGCCACTGAGACAGGAGGTCAGAAATGGAATTGGGGGTTGCCCACTGGACAAAAAAAAGGGAGAGAATGAGGCCCAGAACTTTAGAAGAGAAGGCGTAGTTTAGGAAAAGGTGGTTGGTTGACTCCCAAGCGGCACAGCAGAGGAAACATCTGTTGGGGATTTGGAAACCTCGCTTGATCAGATTTTCGATCATGAGGATTTTGTTTTGGACGGCCGCCCAAATGAAATGGCTTATTTTGGGGATCAATTTCTTGGCCCAGACCAGCTGGGTCAGGAAGGTGGTTGCCCCCAGGTTTCTCTGCATATGGTAAGTAGACTTGACTGAAAAGATGCCGCTGGGAGAGCCATGCCACACGCATCTATCACTATCACCAAAAGAAGGGATGACTGTCGCACTGAGGATGCGCTGAAGTCTGGCAGCTTGAAGCGGGAACCTGGGGTTCAAAATTTCCAGGTGTTCCGCCCCTGACACAGGGTCATGTAGTCAGACACTCTAGGCCCACGGTTCGCTATCCCAGTATTGAGAATAAGGAGTTCTCTGTCCGAGCTTAGGGCCTCGTCAAGGATCCATCTGTCCTCCTAGAAGTCAATCTTGGCACCGTCTCCAAGGATCCATCTGGTTCCTTGCTAAACAATATCTCTAGTGGAAAGTAGGGCCTTCCAGAAGGCAGATCCGTTGCGGGGCTGGGTATCCCCGAGGAAGGGGTGACTGTGGCAGTACTTCCTACGCACAATGCAAACCCATTCGTCGGGGGTATTGGTATGAACCTTCCAAGCATGTTTGGACAGAAGGGCCTTATTCATGGGAACCACCCGTCTAAGCCCGATCCCTCCCTCATCTTTGGGGCAGCAGACCAGGGGCCAGGAGACCAGGGGAATCCTTTTTTGTCTTCGCCTCCCGACCAGAGAAAACGTTTTTGAATTTTTTCAATGAGAGTAGCAATGGAGGCCAAAATTCTGAAGACCGACATGAAGTATATTGGAATGCTTTGGAGAACTGACGCCAAGAGAGTGGCTCTGCCGGCCTGAGAGAGAAGGTGGCCTTTCCAAGGGGCGAGTTTTCTTTGAATCCGCTCAATCACCCCATTCCACAACACCTTGGAAGACGCCCCGTGAACGAGGGAAGCCCGAGGTAGGAGGAAGGGAGGGAGCCGGGGGAGCAGCCTAGGATCCGCCCGATTTTGATTTGCCTAGCCACGGGGGTGTTGATGAAGTAAATCTTGCTTTTTTGCAGGTTAATTTTTTGCCCAGCCGCCTCCTCGTACAGGGTAAGGATGCTCTTGAGGGCCTTGGCTTGAGGGACCGAGGCCGAGGAGGCAAGAATGGTGTCGTCCACAAACTACTGATGGGACACGGGGGGAGGTCCTACGTCGGCCTGATGCCCGAGATAAGACCGCGAGTTACAGCATTCGAAATGGTTCGGCCCAGGGCCTCGGCCAGGATAATAAAGAGAATCGGGGATAGGGGATCACCTTGGCGGAGACCTCTGGAATTGGGGAAGAACCCGGTCGAGGACCCATTGACCAGGATAGAGAACCAAGGGGAGGACATGCACTTGTTGATGAGATGGACCCAGGAGGGGTGAAACCCAAATTTGAGGAGGACCTTGGATAGGAAGCTCCAATCGACCCTGTCAAAAGCCTTGTTCATATCGAGCTTGAGCAGGAAATGGGCCTTTCTGGATAGGACAGCTGAGTGAATGGCCTCATGCATGATTATGACCCCATCTGTGATCAGCCTGCCTTTGACTGAGCTTCCCTGGCAGGGGGAAATGATCAGGGGAAGAATGTCTTTGAGGCGGGTTGTCATGGCTTTAGTCAAAATTTTGTAGAGGACGTTGCACAAGCTGATGGGGCGAAAGTCTGACAGGGACCTAGCAGCCTGGGTCTTCGGGATCAGGGCTATGAATGTGGTGTTGATGCCTCTGGGAATGGATTTGGAAAACTGTAGGTCTCGGATGGCAGCGCACACATCAAGGCCCACGATGTCCCAGAAGGTTTGGAAGAAGCGGGGAGGAAACCCGTCCGGGCCCGAGGCCGCCTCAGCCTTCATGGAAAAGGTGGCAGCATGGATTTCTGAGTCCGATAGGGCTTGAACCAGCTTTTCATTAGCCATGGCCGGGACAGACGTCGGGATGTGATCCAGAAGGGAGTCGACCGCCTCCGAGGACATAGGAGGTCCATCGCCCAAGAACTCTTGGAAGAAGTGGACTGCCTCGGCTTGAATGTCCTCTTCCTTGTTGATGATACTACCATTGCTATCAACCGGCTTGGCAATTCTGTTGGAGCCCCTGTTTTGGAGGGTCGATGCATGAAAGAACTTGGTGTTTGCATCGCCATCTTGGATCCATAGTGCACGTGACTTCTGCCTCTAAAAGGTTTCTTCCCTTGCTAGGATATTGTGGTACTCACTGAGGGCAATGCGTTCCTCTTCCCTAAGGCCAGGCTCTTGAGAGCCAGCTTGGAATCTGGACTCAATCTCATCGAGTTTGTTTTTGATAGCCTCCTTGCTTTCGAAGATATTATCAAACACTTCTTTGTTCCAAGTCTTGAGGTGCTCCTTGAGGCGTCTCAACTTGTGGAAGACCTGTTCGGCGGGGCGACCAGGGACAGGGGGAGCCCACCAGCAGTCGACCTGGGCCCGGAGGTCAGGGTGGTGAAGCCACATGGACTCGAACCGGAAGGGTCTCCTTGGGGGAGGGCGATGATCAGTCTTGAGGAGGAGGGGGCTATAATCGGACCTGATTTTGGGGAGAGCCAATAGGGAGGCGTCGGCGAAGATGGGGAGGGCTTCCTTAGACAAGAACACTCTATCTAACCTTACCTGAATGTGGTTGGGTCCCACTCTCTTGTTGGACCACGTGAACCGGGCTCCCTTCAAACTGACATCCATGAGCTCATTATGGGCGGTGAAGGCCGCAAAGTCATCCATGATTTTGGTTCTGACCTCCGAGCCCTTGCATTTGTTAGAGGAAAATAGGGGGCTGTTGAAATCCCCGGACAGGATCCAGGGCAGGGGAGCGAAGGCTTCTCTCATCGAGCTGATTTCCTGCCAGAGCCTTGCTTTCTCAACGGGACTGTTGGGAGCGTAGACGTTGGATAGGATCCACGATCGCTTAGAGTTGAGGCAGTGGACCAGAATGTTCATGATCCTGGGTGACAAAGAAATGAGTCTTCCCTCGTAAGAGCGAGGGTCCCACATGCACATGAGGCCCTCGGCTAAGCCAGCCGCGAGGGTGGATAGAAGTTCACAGTTGCGCCAGGTAGCATGGGCTATTCGCCGAGCAACGACGTCATCTATCTTGGTCTCCTAGAGGAGGATGAAGGACGGGCGGTGGTCCCTGTGGAGTTGGTCGAGGATCCTTTTCTTGGGGACCCCATTGAGTCCCCTGATGTTCCAGGATATTAGCTTCATTTGGCACCCTTTTGGGGTCGCTTGCCCCTCTTTCTAGCCTGGGCGAGAGGTTTGGATTGGGCATCGTCTGCCTTGCCAAAGCTCGTTCCAACGTCAGGTAGCGTAGTCTGGGAGTCGCTAGCAATGTCTTCCTCGATGATCCTTGACCATTGTTCGCATAGGGTGGGCCGCCCTCGTTTACTTTTGTTGCCAAAATCTATGGCAAAGGATCTGCTCCGGGTCATTTTGGGGCTGACTTCGTCGGACTCGGATGGAGAGCTGCCTTCGGTCTCATCATTAGATCGCTCAGACCCACACACCAAGGGGGTAGGTTCCGGGAAGGATGCCTGGGGGGCCGGGGTCAGAAGGGGGTGGGGGGGGAAGGTTGGGTCCCGATAGTAGTCGGGGCTTGCGAGGCCAGAATGGGATGCGGGGGGGGATCTAGGATCGGGTCCCCGAAGGGGTCGCTGGGGGGACGCCCTTCGAACTGGGCTCGAGGACCTGGGGGCCCGAAGGGGAAACCTCCTTGAGGGGAACGCTAGGGTTGGGACGAGATGGATCCTGGGAGGGGGCCCGACCAGAGCTGGGTGGGGGTTTGGGATTAGGGCCTTCCGCCTTCCTGAAAGCGGGGCACTGGTGAGGTAGGTGGCCTTGAGAGCTGTAGGAGGTGCAGAAGGCAGGTTTATTTTTGTAGATAAGGGTTTGCCGCCAGAAGAAGGACCCAGAAGAGATGGTCACCGAGGAGGGGAGCTCAGATTCGAGGTTGGCGTTGGCATAGAACCTTGCATGCACCATGCGAGAACCGACCTTGGTCGTAGGATCAAAGGCCACAAAATCTCCGACCGACTGGGCGATGAGCTTAAGAACGTCTTCACGCCACAGCTGGAAGGGGAGGTCCGGGAGGCGAACCCAGATCGGGGCAAAGTTGATGCTTTGGGTGCTGGGGTGAAAATCTGCACCATAACTTCTGAGAAAAAGGCTCTTGCGACCCAAGAACCAAGGCCCGCCCAATAGGATCTTCTCAGCATCCTCATTGTTGTTGAGTTTTATAATGAAAAAGTCTCTGGACAGGGCAACCAACTGGATATGACCAGAGACCTTCCATTTGGTGGCCGCCCATTTACGGATCGTCTCCATGTCTGGGCGCCCGCCCAGGAACTTCCCAACCAAGGAGGATGAAGAATAAGAAACCAGGGAAGAGTAAACCTCCTCATGGATGGAAATGTGGGTGCCTTGGAGGGAAAGCCCGACACCCAGGGCCCGCGCAGGTGTCCTGGAGCCCGCCAAAACCTGTTGGTAGGAGGGTTTATGGCCTCCCGGGGCCCGCCCTAGCCCCGGATCGGGGGATGCCTTCCCAAGTCCATTCGACGCGACAAGGCCAGGCAGGGGGCGCGGGCCCAGAATCTCGACCCCGCAAAACCCACCGCACAGCACGAGACTCCTGTTCGATCCCGCCGTGGGTCCGCCTGGGCCCGACTCGGGCCCGGACGTGCCTGAACCCCCTGGATCTGGGCCCGCCCAGGATCCAACGCTCTGTTTTGGATCCGATCCCAGCCCTGCATCCGATTCTGCTCCAAACTGCGCTCCAGCTGCCGCTCCTGCTGCTGCTCCTGCCATCTCCATCTTACTCAAAATATTCTAGGTGATCTGTATCGCACACTGTAGACTTTATTGATAATTATCACCATTAAGATACCTATTTTATTTATACAATTTCATAATTATTTTTCATTAAAATAAAAGACATCTTATTTCTTAAATGGATATATGTTTTTTTTTAATTAATTAAATTATTTCAATGACTTCTCTATTAGCATTAAAATGAATACCTTTAATTAACTAAAAAAAAATCTTATCTATTAAATAAAATGAGGTTTACTAATGAGCTTAATTAAATCAATTATTTAATCAAACTTCATTGATCATTTTGAATGAATCTTTATTTAACATTCAAATTTAATATGCTTTTATCTATGAAAATGATGTTGTATCTTTTCTTTAACAAAATAATTAGTTTTATGCATCCACATATATTTGGAAGTTGTTTTTCTATAGTAGTTCCAACATTATGCTACTCCAAATACTATGCAATAAAGAGCAAACAAATTTATAAAGAAACAAAGCGGGAATCTTTCCATCAACCCTGCCACCTATCTCAACCAGAGATTTTACGATAGCTACTAGGCTATCAACTAAGGCTTAAGGTGATCAGCCATCGATGATTATCCCTTTCGAAAATGCATGCCTATATGAAGGTATCTATCCATGTTACCTTCGAGTACCTTAATCATAATTTCCCTTGATCTTAGGCACCCTCGTTTCTAGTGGATGCTTCTGCCTTCTCCACCCATGGGTATACCGGATCCTGCACACTTGGCAATATATTAGCAATAACATACCCTTCACAAATCAACTAAACATCATATAGTTGGTACACGTTTTTAAACTAAGTATCACCACACCATAGGTTAATACAGTGTTCCTTTGTGTCATAAAGTCAACTAGGGAGGGTCATGATACTCTCCCACCTCAAAAGTGTTCTTCATGGAGGAACCCAACACCTCTACCTTTATACTTTGTATGAGGGGCTCTTCCTACTCCTCATACTCCTCTCATATAGGTGATCTCACATTGACTAGGAGCATGTTCTACGCCCTCTTCCTCCTTGTCTCTCCCCTTGTTGGTTTAGTTGGATGACTCTCCCCTCTCAAATGTCTTAGCCTATATGGAGGAAGATTAGGAATCATGTCCTCCAAACTAATTGTATGCATAATCATGGTATGGTATGGGCCTCCATGACATAGTCATGATAACCATAAATATTTTATCTTTGCATGGACTCTTCAACCTCCCCACTAGCCACTACCTCAATTAAGTATGATTGTCACACCACATTTTTGAATCAATAACCTACCCCACTAAATATCCCTATGCAATTCATTCGGCCTATACTGGGAATATCTCTCATAGTCTAATCCATGATCAACCTCCCAAATCTCATGTCCATATGATTTGTATGTTTCATATTGGAGAAGTCATGGAGGAAATTCGCTAAGACAATATTCCCCCACACAAACCTCTCCCCTTGATCAATAACCATGTAGGTACTTTTGCTTATGTAAAGTAGGCAATGATTAGTTGTTTTGTTACAAAAACTATGCCCTAAAGTAACCCTATAATCACCTTACAAATATATAAGAATCTAAAAATCCCACTTTTTCTAGCCTCATAGATCCCTTTACCTATGTTCCTCATTTGTCATATATCCTGCATACTTGGGATATATAGATGAGACCATCGTCAAATACCTCTGTGTCCTCTTTAAGATATTTTTTTGGATATTTTGAAAGATATTGTCCTTTTGTTGGATATTTTGTAAGATATCTTCAATACAAGGGGTGATCATTTTACATAAGGCACTCTATTATTTCTTCACTTGATGGTGAAATGGATAACTTGCAAAGGCAAGGTGTATACTATCAAATTTGAAAAGACATATCTCACTAACTCATTTATTGGCAAATGACCCCTAGGAAAGGGCGCATAGGTATTATTGTAAAAATTAGCCTTAGACTCCTTTAGGATGTACCCCTATCCCTAGTCTTAGCCTTAATATATCATTCATTTATCATAAAATAGACTTGACCATAGGTTCATCCTAGACATGTCTCGAAAAGAATATTGAAAATTGATAAGTTTAGAAACTTGAAAACCTAAAATTTATCTCAATGTTAAAAAATCCATAAAGGGTCAAAATCTAGATTCTTCATTGTAGATCTTATGAATTTGAAACCATGTTCAATCATCTTGAAAGTATTAATTTATAATATAAAGTCAAGTAAATGAACATTTACTTTAATTTTATTATAAATGTATACTAAACAACATGTCTATCATATTTTACGGTACTTCCCACCCAAAATAGTTTTTAAGTTATTCACATCAACAATTCTAGCAACAATGCTTAGAGCAAGCATTATTGCTAAAAACATAAATCAAAATCTTTAAATTTTAGGTTTTCTAATGTCTAAGTCATTTTTAGACTATTTTAACTTTTTTATTTAGAGCCAACAACACATAATCAATCAATATTGGTGTCAAGATGATTGCAAACAAGAAAAATGTAGAGCGTCAACCTAGACATTTTAACATCAAACATCTAACTACCAATTCACATTTCTCGATGAAATAGTCAAATAACTCCCAAAAGAACTTCTACCCACTATTTCCTCTTACTAAGAAACGATCCACAAATTAGTTTTCAACCAATTATAACACCCAAAATTCTACTTTCAAACATCATTCAAGGATACTAAATGGTGTAATAGGTCTATCATATTATTACTTCTTGGTTTATTTGGGCTTGTTGCAATATTGACGTTGAATCCTTGTAATCCCTTCCTCTTGATCTAGTTAGTATTCTTTCTTTAGGTTCATATCCTTACCTTAGCCATAGTTGGGGACTCCAACCAAGAAAAACACTTTAAGAATCATCATTAACAAAGCATTGCCAAAGGGAGACAAGCTCAAGGATCAAGTTCATGCATCTTTTAAGAGGTCATTTTCATTTTTTTTTCCATCTCTTGTAAACTCTTTTACTTTAATGGAACTATATTTGTATTCCATTTGATCTATTTAGGTACTCCCTACATTATTTTTATTCGTGTGTCAAGCTTTACCTTACCCATATACCCTTTGAAATCATATTCTAGGTTATCCAATCAATTGTTTCAACCTACCCATTTTTACCTTGTTTAGTTGTTTTTACCCAATTAGACCTTGTGCTAGTGTTTCTTACACCCAAGGATGTATTATCTTCCTATACTTGTCTAAATTTCAATAAATCATATGCCACACAAAAAGAACCTGTTACCTAAGTGTCATATTTAAACTAAGCCATGTATACCCAAAGGCATTTAAGTTTTTATAAGGTGGTTAAGGATTAAACAATTCTAAACTTAGGGCCTTTATAAATTTACTAATACAATTATATAATTTTAAAATCCATATGTCATAATAAATTCATCATTTATAATATTAACAAAATACTAGTGCATGGGGCTATGGCTTAAAGATAAGTGTGGGTACATATTATGTCGATGGCCCAAGTCTAAACCAATGAAGCCAAATTAATAATGAGATTCATATTTCAAATAAACCAAATAAAATGTTTGAAGGTATTTAAGACTTTGCAAGATAACTAGAATTAGAGAGTTGAAAGCTTAGGACCATTGTAAACTCGGTTGAAATTTTTATAGAAGTTCACATTATGTTTTCATTAGCAACTTCATCATTTATAACATTAAAAAACTACTTGTGAATGGTGTTATATCTTTGTGATAAGTAGGTTGCCTCCAAAGTTGAAGTCCTTGATTCAAACCTATAAAGCCAAAATGAGAATCAAATGTAGTTAGCCCATATCTACTATCACTACTTAACAAGGACAAAACCACGAGCTGGAAATATCTTAGTAAATGAGATGTGTTGAATCTTGTTTACTTTATGCCATTTTCCAAAAAAATTAAGTGACAAAAAAGACCTAATTCTTAACTTCACTTGAAACATTAGAATATACCATGTCATTTCCTCTATAGGAGTGCATAATTGTAGGCTTAGTCCAAATAAAAATACCAACAATCAAGGTCTGTGGAGAAATCCTTAGTTCATTAGCATACTTTTGCTACCTTTCATAAATATGTGGGACCTTCTATAATGTGTTCTCACAAGAACATGTAAAACATTTATTTCAATTGGGCAATTGGAATTCCTCTTTTCTAGATAGTCACCTACTACCTTGGTTTCTTCCAAGTATTAATACTATCACTTTATTTCTTTCTTCTTTCACAATATGTTGTGTGAAAATAGTTTTTCAGCATTAGTCCTAATTATATAAGGCTAAATTTATAAACCCCATTAAGTACAAATATATTTGACAACAAAGTAGCAAGCTTAAAGGTGCAATCCACTGATCTAACTTAATTTCCACTCCAATTAGTACTCACATGAAGTATCATAAGTGTAGTGGACCCCTTTGCCCTAAACTTGGTATGTTTAATAACGGGTTGAATTATTATAATTGTAGTAAATGATTTTACCTTACACTTCTTGTGTCATTGGGATGTGTGGAAGATAATTTATAAGTTTGTCTCCTCCAATTAACATATTTCTCAATATAAATTCCCTCCTTACAAATGCCTACCTATTGATATAGGTACAAGGTGAATCACGATCAATAACAACCATAAGAAAATAAACTATCATGTGAACTCCAAAAAATCCAAAGCAAAATCCTCTAAAAATATCATTGAATTGAACATTGAAGAAGAATAAGAGTAATGATAAGGATGCAAAATATGCAATAGCATATTGATCCATGTTTGAATATAATCATCATCCCATGGTTGGGTGTTTTAGATCCAAGCTATATCTAATTTTTAATTTGACAACATTGATTTTTCTAAGAACAAAGCTAGAAAGCATGAAATTCTATCTATTCCTAGTTAAAACTTAGGAATACTAGGAAATAGATTGCATAAGACATTTACATATCAATCCAAATCCTTTCCATCCATGCACAAGTCGTGGCTTAGGCATGCCAATTTTGCCTAAATACTAGTCTAGAAAAGTTATTGAAAAACATGGTTAGTCATAACACTATTAATGCTCATAAAATACAAGGATATAATCCATTGCATCACATATAGTTACAACATTTATGAAAGCATTGTTATTGAATTTATTGACCTCTAAGTGTGATTGCAACAATGAGAAAAGAATCGTTATGAGTGGCATTAGCTCAACTGGTTAAATTCCTCAACATTTGAAGGAGGAGACCCAGGTTCAAATCTTGCCAAATGATACATGGATAATATCCAAGCTTTGTTGTAATACCACTATGTGGTGATGATGTAATACGGGTAAGGCCCGTTTCAATCTAATATAACCCATTGAAAAAACAATTAGAAAAAAATTGTTGTGTTAAATTCCTTAGCCTCAAAGTCCAAGATGTAATATATCATTCATTATAATCTAGGTGAACTCTCATTTACATGCAAGAGGTAAAACAAAAAAAATCTAAAACAATTATAAAGAGTTTGAGCAAACATTAAACCATATCCCATGTTTCAACCATGAAGGTCCACATTTGAGCTTTGGACCAAGGACATCCAAAATATAATTCTTCGAATTTGACAGCCCTAATATATCTAGTATCTTTTTTGGAAAGACAAATATCATAGTCTTGCCTAATATTCTGATAAAAGAGAAGTGCAAGTTTTGATTGTAAGCCCAATTTTTCCATATACCATTCATAAAGACCAAATAGTCTAGGAAAAGGAGCCAAAAGTCAAGCAAACACCTAAAGTTGTGATACTAGTTCATTTGGTGGAACATAAATTTTGTACAATAAATTAAATAATAACGTATGAGTTATATGTGTTAGCCCATATCCTCCTACAAAAGTTTGTGTACCTAATTATCTTAAAAACAAATGTGTAACATAATCATGTCACACTCAAATCACACGAGGTTTAGAATGCCAACATGGAACTTATATGAAGTTATACAATTTTCAATTTAAAATACACAACTATGAAGGTAAAAATATGTCGAGAAATGGTATAAAGTCATACTTTACATGCAATGTTGACACCTTTAAAGAGATTGAATTAGAAAGTCATCTAACTTTATCCAATGGCAACAAAATGAAAAGTGGCATCGTAAGATCATGGACATACTCCTATTGTATTCTTGTAAGTTGAGGTGCCATCCTATGATCTCTAAAAATATGTCAACTTAAGGTAGTCGATGACTAGCCCCCTGTCCTAATACAATCCAAAGGACTTATTGACATTAGATACTAGATGAAGTATAGATATTGGACATTGGTGATAATTCCTCCTCAAACCTTAGTTCGTTGGGTAAAGATAAAGTCAATAGGATGCCTAGGGCAGCCCAACAACAAGCACTCTTCCCCTATCAACAAACCTATCCCTTTTGAATGAGGACCATTAGTAATTAGTTAAGAAATAAATATTTAATATAATAAAATATTTTATGAAATCATGTTAACATAGATTCTAGATTTTTTTTGTATGTGATATATAATTGTTTAATATAGCAAAATGTTTCATGAATTTATGTTAACATATGGTTGATTATTATTATTTTAAAATAAATATTAATTATTAGTTTTTAAAATTTTTAATTTATTTTTAAATATATTGATTTATCGTTGGTTTATTTATAATTATTGTTTTTAATTATACGTGGTTTTATTGTTGTGTATTAAAATTAAAATAGTTATTGAAGGTAATCTTAATTATTATTGATAAATTTGATTGTTGGCAAAACTTTTATTTATTCATTTATAGAGTAAAATTTGATCTTTTAAATTTTAGTCATATTAGTATCAAATTTTAAATATGATTTAATATATGTTAACCTCTCAAGAAGCTTTTAGGTAAGTTTTCTCCTATTTTTGTTGTATGATATCTAATATTATGAAAAAAGATTGTAAATCTTGATCCTACACTAAAATTCTACAATTTTCATAAGTTATACCATATAATGTTAGTAACGAATGATCAATAAGAATGGTTTAATTCATTATAGCTCAATTGCTTCATACTTTTATCTTTTCAACTCAACAACTTTTTTTTGTCAATAATAGTTATTTAAAAATATTTTGCTAATAGTTTGTGTGAGGCCTAAGTTTGGGACTATGATATTAGAGTCTATAATTTTTATCCAATCCCAACAATGATTAAAGATATCTTTAATGATTAAAGTGGTTTTGCAGTTAAATTATCTTGTATCACTTAGATCATTTGTAGTTTCATGCTAAAACTTGCATTTAGAGATAGAAATTCCTTTATTTCAAATTAAATTTTAGTTGATACTTTATCATTATTATGCTAGAACTTGCATGTACAGTTAAAAATACTTAGTATTCCCTCTAAAAATGTGGATGTCTTCTTGCAATTTCTTGAGTCAATTGATATACCCATCAATGGTTCATGTCCAATGTAGCAATATCTGCCTTTGATCTACTAATCTGAGTATAGTCAATATGATCACACATCTGCTAGAAATTCTCTAACATATTTGATTCTAGAATTATATTGATATAATTATCTCAAATATTACCAACATGCAAGGAAATCACACGATGGGATTTCTTCTTATCCTTGTACAACTATTTCCTCTCCTTAGAATCGATAGGGTCCTCATTCACATATTTTATAAGTCCCTTACTTTGTAGTAGAGATTATTTCTTTATTTTCACAATGGTGTAGTTAGGTCCATTAAGCAGGGGCACATGCTAATATATTGTATCCCTAAAAAAATATAGTCTTTGGCATGCACTTGTGATGAGAAACAAGATTGCCAATACAAGGAAATTTAAAAAATTATGCAATATTAAGAAAAGGGCTCAAAATGTTTCTTTATGCAATAGTTATGGTCGTAAGATGTTTAGCCCAAGAATTACAAAAATTACCACCAAAACCTTTCAAATAATGCAAAAAATTATAAATACCTCCAATGAATCATGAAGTACCACATATCATTTTTTGGATGGCCAAAGGGGTACCAATTGTGCATTGACTAGAAAACCAACTAAAAATATTTTGACAAACCAACTAACGCCAAGTGTTGTTGAACTGGGAAAGGGGGTGCCATTGGGACATTGACTATGCAAGCCACTAGATAGGTACCTATGGACTAAAAGTGCCATGTATTTCCTTCTTGAGACAAGATCTATGACCTGTGTGCCACGTTTACTATTGACGGGGTATGTGACTAGGAGGGAACAAAAGAATGATTGAATGTATCCTCAACTAGTTGGGTTATCCTCCTTATATGCAAAAAGGATTCCAAGTTTCCTCTACATAGGTGTCATGTCTGCCATCAAGTCCATATAGACCACCAGACGACTTGCTAAATAGTCAACCAAAGCAAATTTCTTGGGTAGGGACTTGAACCACAGTTATTGGAGGAACAAAACCTCCATGCATGCCCAACTAACCAAGTAGACATTTGTTTGATTCTAAAAAGCAAAACAAAACATGTTGGTGGTTTTCCCATAGAAGCGTAATGGGAGGATGCCTACATGGCCCCCAAGGCACTACTAAGTATCCATGGTCACATCTACATGACTACCAAGGAGTTTTCTAATCTCCAATGAGTCATCCAATCAAACAAGGCTATTATAATATCAATAAAAAGGGGTGTATAAGAATCAAATTTTCAACCTCTTGTTGGCCAAAGCCCTAACTTCCATGTGCTAGCCACACCAATGGCACTGCTATCAAGCCATTCATTTAATTATCCCACAAAATAGGAGATGCCATGAGCTAAGTGGGAGGTGCTTTGCCCACATCTCCTTATGGGTCTTCATACAATCCATATGATAAAGCAAAAATAGGTGTCAAAATTCAAACACAAGATATCCTCCTTGAGGAACCATTACCAAGCATGCTTGAATCATTCCATCAAGGTTTATGGTGGGAACATTTTTATAGATGCATGCTTGCATTCCTCCATTGCATCTTGAATGTGGCACCACCCTTGAACAGTCCATTTTGCCACCAAAGGAAAGAATATTCTTTGGAATATTATCCTTTCAAAATTTAAATTCTTAAAAAATGGAGGCAAAGGGTAAGTTTTTTCAAATGCCATAAACAAGTACCTAGTGACAAAATTGCGAAAAGTGTTGAATTGGGATCCCACTAGAAATTATTCAAAGAATATAAAAATATTGAGAGTTGTCCATATATGCAATGGTTTTTCCTACACAACCATTTTTTGGAATGCAATCAATCAGGCCATCCTCTACTACCAAAGAAATATAAAATTTCTTGGACCATCTTTACAACTTAGTCAAGCAACTCAAATGTATTTGCCATGCAGGAAAGTCTTCCCAAGATTACTCTAGCAGTTGAGGGTGGTTAAAAAGTGTTCAACCTCTACTTCTCTACTCTAGAAATCATACAAACTGCCCTCTCATATGTGATGAATTCATGTCAAAAATTCAAAGTAGAGAAGCAAATGTATTTTTTTGAAAAATATGCAAAAGACAAACAAGAGTTTCAAAATACCTAAAAAAAATCAATCCATTATTTTTTTGCAAAGAATCTAGGGCATCCATCTAGTTAGTCAACAAATCATATTGAATACTAAAAGATGAAAATAAACAATATATCTATCAATGAATATTTTCCTAGAACAACTTTTTTATTGTGGCATAATGAAATTCTCATGATCTAGGTCCAACAAGAATTATGGTATAAAACCCTAAACAAATGCTATCAATAACATGAAACTTCCACAAATTGCTCACAAAATTACCCTACTTTTGAAGCCACCATAAAATATCTTCGAGTAATGGAGATTTACACTTGCTTTGATATCATGTCAAGTTTAGAAACTCTTTCTAGAAATGAGTAGAATCAACACATTACCCAAAAATAAAGAATAGTTCATAGATGAACACAGATGGGATGTGAAGGGTATCTGTAGACACCAAAGTAATCTCACTAAAGAGATAACAAACACCTCAATAGATAAATCAATGGTTTGTCTCAAAGGGTATAAATACCCAAATTACATGTGACCTTAGGTCAAGGTTAAAGGAATGACTTTAACATTTATTATTAAAATATTACAATAAAGTTACCTATACAAAGTGTACAAAGGTCTATATGTCTATACAAGTGAATGTAATACAAAATTCATTCATGACCTTAAGTGAATGTTAAAACCACATATTCCAACATCTAGCCCACTTTATCATACTCCTTTTCCAAAGACACCATCTACATACCTTGTTCCTGGTTCAAGACCACGATCTCCTAGTCCCATTGACCAACTTGAGGCATGTCCCAAAAGTGAGAAGTATATTTTCTATATTTCAAATGGGTTCTATTAAAAAATACATGACAATGTGATAAAAACTCTTACTTTTGGCACCAAAGGCAATTTCTCTCCTCAATGGCATCTAACTTACATTATTAGTGAGGCTTAACGATCATGACTATATATCATATCCTACTGATGAATTTACTTGTGATATATACCCTCCTAAGTGCATTTCATTCTATGCATAAGCCTTGTTGATGGATTTTCCCCACCTTCCCTCCATTGAAAGAAGAAATATCTATATTTCAATATATTCTTCTGTCACTCTACTAGGCCTTATACTAACCAAGTGTATGAACTTCTTAGACTATGAACGATCATCAACTTCCATCTTAATCATGATTATATCATCAAATACTTTCTATTTGATACCTAGTTTCCCTATTCCACTTTTTAATCTCTACTTGAAAATATTTTCGAGATATAAGATGAACATGTGTAGTATTTCCTTAATACAATAGCATAATCTCAAAGGAAACTTGTCAAAATTTTAGCAAAATCTTTCTTACAAAAAGCTAAAATGTTTAGATGTCATCTAATATGTCTAGCCAAGTCTTATTCTTACCTATCATATGCTTGATATTTTCATGTGTTGTCTCTTTTCAACAAAAATAGTTGTAAAAATTTGAACTTACTCTCTTATATCTGATGTGACTACACCACCCCCATAGTGGCTATGAAACTAGTTTTGCTGGTTAGCAATGCAACTTTGTAGAGGAAGACTGTTATGACTAGGGTAAGGTTCTGAAGCAACTGCACTAGTGGCTACAAAACTAGTCCCAAGGGTTGGCACTGCAAATCTGTTAGGACTTACAAAATGACAAAAGAAACAATGATACTTTCTATTAAAAAAAACAAAAGCAAAGCGTTGAAAAACAATGATGTAAAGAGGAAGAAAACCCATCGGAAAAATAATGTATGACTAGCTTACTTAGTGCTTTCGTCATCCTACCATGATATTCATATCTTCATCTTTATATCATGAAACTATAACATCTTTGCTTCTATGCAGTTCCATAAGATCCTCCAATATCATTGTTCGAGCCTCCTTCATGAAGCATGCATCTTTATACTTGGGCCTTCTTTCTAGAGCGCACCATATTGATATCTAAGCCTCCTTCTTAGAGCATTGTACATGTTCATCCCACATGTATTTTATGCATTACTTGTCTAGTATTGTGGTATACAAAAAAGTGCAAAATAACTGACAAGGAAGACTAAATTTGTGATTCCCAAACCAAGGTTCATTCTCTTTTTAGACACTCCTTATTCATTTGTTTAAATGTATCCCTTTGATGAGCATTTGGCATGTAATAAAAGTGATTATATTGGATTCCATTTAACTAGTTAATCTAAAGTCCTATAAATTCTAGTTTGCACTAATTATATTACATGATGGTGATTGATTACTTATGATCCTTAGCCATTTGTACCATTTCCAAAGGATTATGCCATTAATACTTTTCTTATCCCTTCTCATAAGTAATTATGAAAATGGAAATATATATATATATATAATAAAATAAAATGAAGTGCATGAGAAGATAAGGTACAAGATGATCCATCACAAAAATTACATATATAACAAATTTGTACAAATGTACAATTGCCTAATGGCATCAAAGGTCTACATACAAATCCATCCATAACCATATCTATCCTATACATGTGTCCCTACACCCTATGCCCCATCCTACCATTGTAGATTTCCCGTTGCACCCTGAGAATTCATCCTAAGATTATCAAGCAATGTCCTCTAATGCTTGGATCTAGTATATAACCCAGATGCAACTCCTTATGCATGGCCTAGCTACTCCCTCAATGATAGGGATTAATATTATATTATCTAATATTATTCCTTTCACACGGATCATGATGTATTGCATTTAATACTCACATGGATCGTGCATATTAAATGTCGACTTGTAAAGGCAGACATGCCTATAAATATGTTTTTGGTTGAATACAATTCTCAGTTTTTCATTGTGCCATTCTCATGTTCACCTCTTGAGTGTTCTTCCCACATCATTGGTATCAGAGCAAGGTGCAAGGGTTTTTGTAAAGTATCCTCTTCCTAAGACCAGATTGGTTCATAAAGGAATGAGAAAACGCTCTTTCCCTGCCATGAACACTTTTGAGCACTCCTATTTTTGAAAACTCTCAGCTGGGGTCCCTTTGACTCCTGACCCTCAGCTCTTGATCTGAGCATTCATCTTGGATTTGTCATTTTCTGACATTTTTGGCACTGCATATCCATGCATTCTTGCTAGTAGAGCACACCATTTTTAGCAACTCGACGAACCAGATTCCTTGACGTATTCTCGTAGAGATAACTTTTTTTCTCTCAGTGTGGATCCGCTATCCAAGCGAAGCTATATCTTTTTGTACCAGCAGATCCACCTTGTTTTTTATGTTGTTCTTCCAATACGGGCCTCTTCTACGTATCCTGGCGCTACTCTAACCATTTTGGCCCGCTCTGAAGTTTTCAGTGCTTGCCAATGATCGTGCGCCCTTGCCTAGTTTTCGATGTGAGTTCCACTTCTTCTTGCATCAAATTCTGCAATTCACGGTGAGTACCACTTTTCTCGATGACAAACTCCACATTTTTGGCTGCACTCTGCTATTGTTGCCTCTAAGATATCATTTTGACGTCCCTGTAACTACTTTCGATGGCTTCGTTAACTTTTAGTGCTCGCTATTCACCGTTTCGACACAAAAAATTAACATTTTTCAAAGTTTCATGATTTTTCGATGGATATTATTTGCCGGTGTCGCCATTTGAATTGTCGACCGAGAGGAAGAATCATCGTGGGATAAACATGTTTCCCGTTTTGTCCCACATTCACCATATCGTACAAGCGGTATGATTTTTTAAACGCCCTCCCTCCATATTGTGGTAGCCAGCTTACACTGGCTACCTTCCCCCTCTGATTGACCGTCTGTCATCCCTTCACCTTCCGTCTGCTTCCTCCGTCATTGTGTCTGCCTTGTCATTCGTCCTAGCCGCTATCCTGTCGGCCCACCTATCCATGTCGTTTTTGTCCACCTGCCTATCACTAGTCCAACCTATCAAAGTTGTTGCCCACCTTCTTGTCGGTCCGTTGTCTCCCTATTCTCTGTGCTGATGTGCCTTTGATATTCCTTGATTTTCGTGCATTTTCCTAGTCTCTGGTGTGTTGTCTTGGTTGTTGTGCATTGTATCAGGGGTCCCGTCGTTGGTGTCCATTGTGTGTTAGCGCATTGTCTTGGTTGTTGTGCGTTGTGTCGAGGGTCCCATCGTTGGTGTCCATTGTGCGTTGTTCTTTGGTTCTCTATTTCGAGGGTCTTGTCGTTGGTGTTCGTTGTGAGCTGTTGGTTCTCGTGCTTTTACATCGGATCCAAATTTTGGTTGTTGACCATTGACCATTGATTCTCGTGAATTGCAAATCAAATTCCTTGGTCCAATTACAGAGAGAGGGTCCATTAACTAGTTGAAACCAAAAAAATTGTTTCGCAATTTTTTTGTCTAGTCAACTGGCTCCTGGTAAACTAATGGCCGCCAACATGGCCCTTGCTAAAAAATTAGCTGAAATCACTGCAACCCAAAATGAAAAATGGCCGAACTCATTTCCATGTTGCAACACCTTCACTCTTCCTCCTCCCATTCTCCTCGTGCAAGATGTGAAGTTGAAATATATGAAGGCTCCCAAGATCCTGATGTCCTCAATAGCTGGATCCTTGACATGGAGACCTGGTTTGAATATAGTTGCACCCCTGATGATGAAAAGGTCCCCTTTGCAAAACTCAAAATTTCCAACATCGCCAAAGTCCTCATTTCCAATCGCCAAAGAACTCAAAATCCAATTTGTACATGGGAGGAGATGGTCAAAGCCTTGAAGGCCTCATTTTATCCATCAAATTATGAGGACTTACTAAATCAATGGCTATGTCTTCGTTAGGGCAAGAGGCAATATTTACAAGATTTCATTCATCATTTCAATCGTCTTCGAGGCTTACTTGGAATTTCAGATCCTGATGATGTTTTGATTGCAAAGTTTAAAAGTGGTCTTCTTGCACACTTTTATAGAGAGGTAAAATATACTACTTGCACTACATTGGATGATGCATTCAATCATGTGCAGCTCGCTAAGGATAATTTTGTTGCACAACGTCGAGAGCCTCGCTACTATTCAAGTAGTTTGACAGAAGATTTACACATGGACCAACAAGGACGCAAGAGACCTTCTCACTCTTCTTCTTCCCACTTCTCACTCATCCCCTACTTCTAAAAATCCATTTTCTTCTTCTTCTTCATTTTATCATGTTCAAACTGAGAAATTTTGTAACTATTGTAAGAGGCAAGGGCATGACAAAAATCAATATCCACAATTACAAAAGAAGAATATTTTTTTTGTATAGTATGATGAGGGCACATGTGATAACCCCATCAAGACTACTGGAGAAGAAGAAATTTATGAGGATTTGAGAGGGCAACTCCATAATGTAACACTCATGAATCAACATTCCAAAGTAGGTGATTGTGACCATCTGTTTGTAACTTGTGCCCACTTGCTCCATAACTTTGTAGTAGATTGTATAATCGGCAATGGCTCACAAAAGAATTTGATTGCAAAATCTATTTTCGATAGGCTCAAGCTACCTACATAGAAACATCCTCACCCCTACTCTCTTGGGTGGAAGGATAGCACCAACACATCACAAATCACACACACATGCACCATTGCATTTGCGTTTGGTCCCAAGTTTCGGGATAAGGTCACGTGTGATGTCACACCATGGATTGGTGTGGATTACTTATGGGTAAACCTTATCAATATGATAGGCGTGCTACATATGATGCATATAAAAACACTTACACACTACAGAAATATCAAAAGCACTATCTCATTGAATCTACAAAGCACACCACTAATCTTTTGCTCACTTGTCGTCAAGCAAGGAGAGCCACTAATCAAGCACAAGCACTTGCACTAATCTTCACAAGAAGAACAAGCACAAGCACAAGTATGAAAGTGTTTTTCAAGAACCCCCTTCCTTGCCTCCTGAAAGGGCAATTAATCACAACATTGAGATAATTCCAGTAACACCTCTTCCAAATGTACCAATGTACAGGCAATCCATTCTGCAATATGATGAGATAAAGAAACAACTACACGAATTGTTAGATAAGGGCTTAATCAAACCTAGCATTTCTCCTTGTGCCTCCTCTATTCTTCTTGTTCTCAAAAAATATGGCACTTGGCAATTCTGTATTGATTTTAGAGCACTCAATGAAATCACTATAAAAAACAGGTATCTGCTTCCTCGCATTGACGACCTGTTAGATCAACTTCAGGGTGCCAAGTTTTTTAGCAAACTTGATCTTAAAAGTGGCTACCATCAGGTCCGCATACATGCTAAGGATACATGGAAAACAACTTTCAAGACTAAGATGGATTTTTTTGAATGGTTGGTTATGCCCTTTGGCCTCACTAATGCTCTTGCTACATTTATGAGGTTTATGAATGAAGTGTTCCGTGAGTTCTTAGATAGATATGTCATTATATATCTTGATGATATCCTGATCTTTTCCACCACCTGGCAAGCACATTTGCAACATATTGAGCATTTTCTTTCAATTCTTCAAAAGAATCAGTTGTATGCCAGTTTGCCTAAGTGTTCCTTTGGGCAAACATCCATTTCATACCTTGGCTTCATCATCAATGTTGAAGGCATCCAAGTTGATCCTGTCAAAGTAGAAGTTCTCCTCAAATGGCATCCTCCCATAAACATCATTGAACTACAGAGATTCCTTGGCCTTGCCAACTTCTACCGTAAATTCATTCCAGGATATTCCACCATTAATGCTCCATCGCATTCAGGCAAAATATGTTTTTCATTGGACTCCTGCTCACACTCATGCACTTGCCACTCTTAAGGATAAGCTTTGTTATGCTCCTGTTTTAGCCATTCTTGATCTTAGGCAACCTTTTGAAATAGAAATTGATGCCTCTTAGTTTTACCTTGGTGTTGTTCTCAAACAAAATGGCCATCCTATAGCTTATCATTCTAAGTATTTTTCCACAGCAAAAAAAAAACTACTCCACATATGATAAGGAACTGTATGCTTTAGTCCAAGCTATCAAATATTGGCATCACTATCTCCTTGACAAAGAAACTATTGTCCACACTAACCATTTGCCTTTACAGTTTCTCCAATCACAAACAAAGATTCAAGAAGCACGCCACATGAAATGGGCCTCCTATCTTCAGCAGTTTCACCTAGTCATCAAGTACAAAAAGGGTAGCCAAAATTATGTTGTTTATTGTCTCAGCCGACTCCGTCTGCTCATGTTCTAACCGTGGTCACTACCTCTCATTTGGTTTTTCAGTCGTGGCCTTCTGAGTATCCTCATCACTCTGATTTTGCCACATTATATCAACATTTACAACATCCCGCCTCCTCAAATTTGATTCCCTTTCAGGATTTCCACCTCAAGGAGGGTTTGCTTTACCATCTAGATAAACTTTGTGTTCCCACTGAGAGCAAACATTCCCTTTTGAAAGAAGCTCATTCTACCCTTTATGGTGGTCATTTTGGCAAAGATAAAACTCTTCATCATTTGCAGAGATTCTTTGATTGGCCCCGCATGTAGTGTGATGTTCTAAGGTACTTGAAACATGGTGTCCTTTGTAGTCGGTCTAAGTCATCCAACAGCAATTTTGGTCTTAGTATGCCTCTGCCCATTGCATCCCATTCGTGGGAAAGTATATCTATGGATATTGTCAGTGGTTTCCCCATGACTGTCCGTCAACATGATTGTGTCTTTGTCATAGTTGACCAGTTTAGTAAGATGGCTAAGTTCATTTCTTGTCGCAAAACTAGTTTTGCTACCGACTTAGCCCAAATGATCTTTGATGTCATTTGGAGTTCCTTTGGTCTTCCCACTAGTATTGTGTTGGATCAAGACTCCCATCTTTTTTTGGTCATTTTTGGCGTTCATTGTGGAAATTATTAGGTGTCCCTTAATTTTTCCACAACTTTTCATCCACAGTTTGATGGTCAAACAAAAATCGTCAATCGTACACTAGTCCAAAGTCTTTGCATCTTCCATCATTCATCTCCAGTTAAGTGGGATTTGAGTCTAACTCATATCGAGCATGCATACAATAGGGTTGTCCAATCATCCACATATCATTCCCCCTTTGAAGTCTATCTAGATTTTCAACCTATTGCTCCATATGAGTTACCCTTGTCACTTTCGTCGTTGGTCACAATTCACATTCACAAAGAACAAGATAGAGCTCACTCCTTCATCTAGCCTTTGTAGCTGCTCCAGTCCAAAGTTGTTCACATTTTGCAGAAGACACAAAAACAGTAGAAGTAGGCCATGGACCATCACCATGTTCCACATTCCTTCCAGACAAGTGATAGAGTTTGGTTGTATCTCGATCTCCGTAGGTTTCCAGAGAAGGCACATAGCAAGATCAAACCTCTTTGTTATTGGCCTTACACCATCATCCAGAAGTTTTTCGAGAATGTATTCGACCTTGATCTACCAGCACACTTGGGCATCCATGATGTTGTCAATGTTGATTTACTTCAACCATACCACGAGTCCACATTGGAGAGCCCATCGGTCATCAGTCATCTTGCCGATGCTATCCCAGATTTTCAACTTCCTTTGGAGGAGGATCATATTTTCGACACTTAGACTCATCACACTCACCAGGGTTTGTCCACTTCATATCCGGTTGGCCATCGTGGGCAACTTCCACACCAGGCTCGTTGGATCTCTCAAGCTCAGTTGGCTCACAATTTTTCTTTCCTTTTGAATGCATTGGAGTCCAATGCTTCTAAGGTGGAGAGGAATGATAGGGATTAATATTATATTCTCTAATATTATTCCTTTCACACGAATCATGATGTATTGCATTTAATACTCACACAAATCATGCATATTAAATATCGACTTGTAAAGGCAGACATGCCTATAAATATGTTTTTGGTTTAATACAATTCTCGGTTTTTCATTGTGCCATTCTCGTGTTTGCCTCTTGAGTGTTCTTCCAACACCACTCAAGGAGCCTAGCTTCTTCAAATGCTCTTGCATTTCCCTAGCATGGTCAGTTGTTAACCTTTACCTATCGATATCTATTCTATCTTAGTCCTTAAGTATGCTATGTTCCTATCTAGATCACCTTGACTTAGTTGTTTATCCAAGACCTCTTCCACATGGAATATTGGCATAAAAGCATCCACATATATCCCAACCAACTAGGCAAATTCTATAGATGGATGCCTAGCGATAATATCGGGTGGTGGAATTAAAGAAACCCATTGAGAGAAAGCCTACATCTATATATGCACATGTTATTTCTAATAATAATTTCATGTCATTTCATTTCATTATATCTTTCATGCATAAGTGTGATCCAAATATTAATATAAAATCAAAAGTTAAATATTCTTAGCCTACTTATGAAGACCATTGGACATGTCACTAATCTCCATTGTCGTTTGAGTATCCTCATCTGCATTCCCTTCTACCCTTTCCCTCTAGGATAGCACCCTCACCCTCCATGGGTTGCACTATGACATCCACCAGCCTATGATACTAACCTCTACTTGAGTCACCCCTTTCAGACAACTCTCCCACCTCAAAATTGTTTTGCATGGAAAAATTAATCACCTCTAACTTCTCCATTGTATGAGGCGCTCCTCCTGATCCTTACACTCCTCTCTAGTAGGTGATCTTATGCTCACTAAGGACACATCCTAAGCCCTATTCCTCCTTTTCTCTCCCGTTGTTGGTTTAGTTGGATCACTCTCCCCCTCTCGAACATATTTTAGCCTATATAAAGGAAGATTAGGAATCGAGTCCTCCAACCCAATTGTTTGTATAATCATGGCATAAGATGGGCCTCCATGACATACTCATGATAACCATAAAATATCTCTCATTGCATGGCCTCTCCAACCTCCCCACTAGCCACTATCTCAATTGAGTGTGATTGCCACACCACATTTGTAAATCAATGGCTCACCCCACTAATTATCCCCAGGAAATTCATTCTGCATGTATTGGGAGAATCTCTTATAGATCCAACCCATGAGTAGCCTTCTAGAGCTCATGTCCATATGATCTATTTGTTTCATAGTGAAGAATTCATGGAGGAAAATCTCTAAGACAATCTTCCCCCGCACGAACCTCTCCTCCTACTTAATAATCAAGTAGGCACTTTTGCTTAAGTAGAGTGGATAGTGATTAGTTATTTTGTTGCAAAAAATATTGCCTAAAGTAACCCTATATTCACCTTACAAATATCTAGAAATCCAAAATATCCCACATATTCTAGCCTCATAGATCTCTTTTACCTATGTAACCCTCTATACGGATAATATTTTCATCAAATACCTCCATGTCAACCCCACACTAGAAATTCTAAATATCACTCACACATCCTCTAACAAGATCCCTATCATGTAGCACCTCCAATCATTCATCTGAAGGTGTTCAATCGAGGCCCTTTATGCCTCGATACCTTTATCACCATATTGATACATAGATATCCCCTAATCCATAGTCCTCCAACACCTCCCAATCCTCATCTAAGAGCATCCCCAAAACCTTCATATATCATGAAATCCCTATCTCTCCATAGTCTTGTCTCCACCCTCTTGGCCTTTTCCTTAGTAGCATTACCACATCTATTCATCGTCTAGTCATTTACAATGTAGTCTAAATCGAGGGCATCAATTTAAAAGCATAACAGTAGGCATCAAATTTAAAAATTCAACAAAAATTCTTTCATCCCATGCATTTCTAGCAAGAGTGTATGTGTTTCAACGCAAGAGTGTTTCCCTAACGATGGCTTCACCACAACTACCATAGTTGCTGATAAATGATAATTGACGAGAGTGTCTCCTAACACAAGTCATGCTCTCACAAAAAATAAGGTAAAAAATCAAAATATGGAGCAAGGAAAATTTTTATAAATGATGATAGGCTTGCCCGACATACGCAAATGACTCTATTTATACAATTAAAGTGCAAATTCAAGGAAAATTTACTAATTCTAATGCAAATTGTAGTTTTTGGATGAACCCAAGGCATCACTACACTACATTATTTTGATGTTTAAATTCAATTCAGGCTCTATAGAACTTCATCAAATTCAATTTCAAATTATTCTAGTAGATTAAATTTCAAATTCAGCCTTAGAATTCCTGCCTCAAAATCATATCCTCTCCTGACTAGCAAGGACAATCTAGGCAATATAGTTCTTCTCTCCTACCCTTGCCCACATTATATTGATCAACACACTTAGATATACTTAACTATTTGTTCAAATTTGTAATTCACTTAAGTTACTTTTGTTTTCTTTCACTATTCTCAAAATAAATAAATAAATAAATAATTTCAAATGAGAGTCCCATTGTCATCTTGTTGAGCCTTTTATTGCCTAGGGACACAAAATCAACTAACGACACCTGTTTATCTAAGATATTCATTCTCATGCCATGATCAAAATTCATCCACACACTCCACCCTATAACTTTGTATACAAGTGAATGTCTCACTGACCCATGGTGGTTTCCAAACCTCATGATGCTCTCATCATGCTATGTTTTTTCTATTTTGCAAGTCTAATTTTCTTTTTTTGAGGCACTTCATTCTCACTACACTTCATGTTGTAACAAGTGCCTTCTAGGGGTAAGAAGAATATTAGAGAATTGGATTTAGCATCAACATTAGTTGATGAATATCCAAGGATAAGTACAAGTGGGTCAAATAAGTAGGTCATGAGGTTACAAACCATAGAAAACCCCCCAGGTGACCCACTAACCAAGCCAACTAGTATTAGGATTGTTCACAGCCCCTACCATGCCATAAGCTCATCTAGATTGCCTATGACAACCCATCTATACTTGAATCCCCTCAATTTTTTTTCTTATTATAAGCAAGAACATATCCCTATTAAACTAGAGCATTGCTCTATTCACCAAAGCATCATCCTAGGTCAATGCTCTATAGTGGCATGTATCATAGGCTAACACTATTGCCAAAAGCAAGTATTTTTTCCAAATTGATCCTATAATTGACTCCTCTAAGTGTCCTAGAAATTCCTTCTAATCTCAATTCAATATGATTTAGGTTGATCAATGAGGTTGCCTCCCATTGGCCAACACTTCATTCAATATGGCCTTAGACAATGGATCCCTATATATAGGGTGTTTTGTTTTCATTTCCAACAATCTTCTAACATCAACCTCACACATCCAACACAAGTTTTAATGGATTAGTTGTTTTCCCTCAAATTTAGGAGAAGTCTCCTTTAGGTCTTATCTTCTTCTCTCCTAAGGCAAGCCACATAAGACTCTCCAAGATTGATTCTCTCCTTGTACAACAACATTATGCCACTTGGCTCAATCCTCTTCATCAACCAATTAAGTGAGAAGCAAGGATCACAAACTCCCAAGGACACTCTCAAGAATTAAAGTACATCTCCATCAAGCAAATTAGGCACATAACCCAAGGTCAATACTCTCTCTTCCCTACATTAGACTTGTTATTAGTTTACATTGCATACTTGGTTCAATTGTTTGTATTATCTTGTTTATTTCTTCTCTTCTTTGTATATCTTGCTTGTCTCCTACCCTTATCTTTTCCTTTACCCCTAGAATTGCCCATCTCTTAGGTCCAACTAGACAATCCCATTCTTAATCTTATTTGCACCTTATTATGACTACACACTTGTAGAGTTTTACCCCAAGTTTGGCTTGACCTCTTGTTGTAATCAAATCTTCATAAAACACTTTATATCCTTACCTCAAAGTTATGGTTGGAAACCATTAGCTAAGAAAATCATCTATAAGGAGCATCAATAAAGGGAGTTAAACTCAAGGATCAAGCTTAACCATTAAGTAAAGCATTTTTTAAGAGATGAGTACCATTTATTTTTCAGCTCTTGCAAGCTTCTTAATTGGATAGCACTACATTTTACTTATATTGCATTTATTTTATTTATACACTCTCTATGTTACTCACATGTGTATCAACCTTTAGCTTATCTATTTGTCCCTTTAGTCCATATTTTGTTATTGTCCAATCACTTATTCCAACATAACCTTCCTTATTTATACCATTTTTAGTTGTTTTACCCAATTGAGGGTTGAATTAATGTTGCTTATACTCATAACTATAGTGTCTTCGTAGTCTTTTTCACATTTCAATAAAACATCTTAATGAACCCAACATGAGCCATTCCTTACAAGTAAATCTAAGTTTTGTCTATCACTTAAGACTAAATCCTCATGGACTTCTAAAATGTATTCTCCAACATATTTAACAAGAAAACCTAACTTTATCTCTTACAATCAATCAAAAATGTCTACCTCCTAAGGCACACCCCAAAGGTCAAATGTTTATTTTCAATCTTGTTAATGGGTTTTATTCCAGAGTAGCAAATGGTTCAATATAAGTTTTTAATATATGACAAGAAAGGAAATCCTTCACAAAAATGGCATACACCTTATATCATTGTAGATGTTCCACGATCTAAATTCTATAAAGAACACCCATTTAATAGAAGAAAATTTGAGGACTATCCTCTCAAATCTCTCACATATCCCATACAAAGTTATCTTATCAAGGACATTGATGAGGCACTCAAAGGACTCATATGTGTGATCCTTTTTGCCTAAGTCCTTGTTTCTATTTGATGTTAAGGTAATCCCTTATTTTCACCTAAATATGAATTATTTTGTATAGGGAAATGTAATTTAATGGTTTTTACGAAATTGTGAATGTTTCTCACCCAAGTTTTCTTGCAATTTGGTGCATTTTGGATACTAATTTGTCTCACCTTAAGCGAGACAAAATTCTTTTTATGTCATGGTCATATGAACTCACTACGAGAAAGCACATAAGATGATGCAATTGGCTTTTAAGAGTGTTGAACTATGGGAACATAGCTAGCAAGAGTGTTGAGAAATTCGCTTGGTAATTGCTAGTTGTACAAGTCCTACATGCATCAGTTATACAAAGAAGACGAGGCATTCTAATTGTCACCTACATATTGGCAAATCATTAGAAAAATGAGAACTAAAATCGTTTGAACCAAACGATTGGTTTTGGTAGATTAGGCAATTGATTAAAGCTAGGGACTAAATGATGATGCCAATTGTAATCCACCTTGGCAAATCTCTTTGTTTCTATTTGTCCACAACACTTAAAATTGGGACATTAATTCTCCAACTACAAGGAATCCCAAAAATGTAATTTTGTTTTGTAATTTCTATTTTGTATATGATTATGACCATGGTAGTTCTAATTGCATCCCCTAAGAGACGATAGATAGTTTATGGAAGTTTTATGGTCCCCTTTATATTTTGCACATAGTTTAGACTAAGTCAACTGGTCAATCAAAATAATAGTTTTGTAGTTAGAATCAATAGCAAAGCAATAGATGGACAATACAATTGTATGTATTTCATTCAATATTAATAGAAGCAAATATGCAATTTAATCAAACTTTGAGTGTGTATTTCTTTCTTTTCTTGCTATGAGGTAACCGTGCCAATCCTTGAAGTTTGGGCCCATGTGGTCTACAAGAACTCCCATGAGAATTTTATGTTTTCCTATGCACTGGAGATATTTGCCTATATTTTTTAATAAATCCTTTAAATTCTATTCTTTCCAACATTTCATAGTTAATTTGAATATGATTAGTTTCTAATACAAGTTTTTCTTCTAGTTTTGTTTTAATTCCTTTACAGTTTTCTGATTCTATAGTTTACTATTTTTCCATTATGTTCTTGTAGTTTCCAGGTTTTACTTTTGAATACACACACATTATCTTCTTCTTGTTTATTCTTTGGGATGAGCAATGAATGATGATCAACTTACGATATAAACTAGAGCTGACCTGTAGGAACACATAAATTAGGTCCTCCAATTAGTTTTATAGTTGCATATATGGCGCCCAATACCTCAGAGTGTGCTTATTTCGATTGAAATACTTAGTGCTTATTAGACATCTTGACCCTCCTACGTAACCTAAATAGGTTACTACATTCACTTTGAGTATTTCACCATATTATATATATTAGGCTTACCAAAACCACATGTAATGACTTTTTAGAGTACAAGTAACTACAAAGTCTTACTTGTTCATCATTTTTCCATTTTTGTCTTATTGATATCTCTTTGGCACATTAATATTTTCTATCCATATGGCACTATAAGGTAGCCTCTCTTAGGTTGAAAACAAACTTGTGAAATCTCCCCTTATAAAAAGTGTGGTCTCTATATCAATACCAAAGAAAGAAGTACACAATGAAGCAAAGTTTAAAAGTTTTAAAAATTCATATTCCTCTCAGAAAGCAAATTTGACATTAAATGCCAAATTCATGTTCTCTGTCTATTAGCAAAGCAAAAAATCCATGTTTATTAGCTAAGCAAAAAATCCATGTTTGTTGTTTAAATGGTTTGTCTATTTCCATGTAAAATTGATCAAAAGTTAGTAACATTCTCCAAGCAACTCCATAACCCACAATGACCACAAAACTAGACCCGGAGGTTGGCAATGGAGCTCCACAAGGACCACAACCCTCAAGGCTAGTAAGTAACTCCATTGCTCTCGTAGTGGCTAAAACAACTAGTCTTGAGGGTTAGCAAAGGAGTTCCACAAGGAACTTAGCTTAAATAATAATAAAAAATAAAAAAAAATGAAAATTTTAATTTTTTGTCAAACATTGAAAAATTATGACAAAGTAAAGAGGGAGAAAACCTATGTCTAATGATAACATCTTGCTTCTTATTTATTATAATGAGAAAAAATCATTTATGCAGAAGGTATATTACATACACCTGATTAGTATGAGAGGTTTTGCCATTATGATATTTAAAGAGATTATATGATTTTCTCATTAACATTCCAAAAAGTATAATGGAAGAATCATTTTGAATAAACACCATTGTTATTATCTTTACTTGGTTGACACATTACAAAGATAGCATTTACATCATCATTGGCTTGTGAATTCCAAGAAAGGGAAACTAAATAAGGGAGTCACAAACCAAAATCCACTATTCATTTAGGTGCCTACTCAATATATCCATTTTGATTTTGTTTGACCATTTTATAAGCACTTCGAATGAAATGGTTTATATGTCTTCAATTTTCTTACAACTAGTTTTATAAAGTCTCCTTGCATATCATTTGCTTATACACTCAATTCTTTCCATTTCATCCATTTATTCATTTTACTTAGTTATTTTACCTTGATCCTAGCCTATGCACTATATTGAAGGTTGTGGCATTTTATATTTTTTATGCTTCATTTGTCGAGCAAAAGAAAGAAATATGCATATGAAAATCATTAAAAAAGGCAATAAAAAATGACATAAAACATTTGAAGCCAAAAAAAACAAGATATCAATCAAAGCCCATCATATGTCTCCCAAAAGATAATACAAAATATGCATAAGGGCAACACCTATCAAAGCCACATTGCCTAACAAAGGTGCCTACAAATCAAAAGCATCTAATAGACGTGCCTATTTCATCTATAATGCTTGTCAGTACTAACCATTTGGGCTAGAAACAATTCAAAAATCTCAAAAGTATCGCACTGTGAGAAAAACAACGCTCTCTTAAAATTGCAGTCCCCATCGACAAATAATTCATTGCAATCTTAAAACAAGCACAAGCATGGTTAAGATAACCATTAGAGATATAAACAAGCATTAAAGTAATTTAAATACCTAATTACATCAATCAAAGAATGCCAACAAGCAATAGGCAATTACCAACAAGCAATTTAGGCAATTTAAATGCCTTATTCTATCAATCACAAAATACAAACGAGTCTGATTCTAGAAACTCAAATGTCACAAAATACCAGAAGGTTCAAGCATTCAAATGCTTGAATCCATCCAATAAAGATTGCATAATTCAACCTATTTACACAATCGAGCCACCATGTCATCCTCCAAATAAAAGGCAAAATGTCTCCTCTTGGTTTCCATCCTTCGACCTACATTGGTAATGCCCTCCACTAAGCTTCTATTATATATCATTTGCCTTCTTTAACTTTATCCAAATATTATTGAAAAGTGATAATAGGCTCACTGTATGAATGATTCTTTGCCTATCAAGGGATTGTTGTAAGAATGTTATCAAAACTTACTACATTTTGTCCTTTCCTTTTTCCTAGTTAAAACCATCCAATCCTACATTTATTTGAAGCTTTAATGTTTTTCATACCCACCCAATCTACATAGTCTTTACTTAAGGCACTTAACTTTTTTACCTTTATCTCACTAAAACCATGGAGTTTGACCTTGCATTTTAGCATGTTTTATTTTAAGATATTTTGTTGGATATTTTATAAGATATATTCAATACAAGGGGTGATCATTTTACATAAGGCACTCTATCATTGCTTCACTTCATAATGAAATGCACAACTTGCAAAGGCAACGTGTATACTATAAAATTTGAAAAGACATATCGTACTAACTCATTTCTTGGCAAATGACCCCTAGGAAAGGGGGGGTAGGCCTTGAGGTAAAAATTAGCCTTAGACTCTTTAAGGATTTACTCTAATCCATTGACCATAAGTTCATCATAGACATGTCTCAAAAAGAATATTAAAAGTTTAGAAACTTGAAAGCCTAAAATTTGGCTCAATGTTAGAAAAATCCAAATAAGGTCAAAATCTAGTTTCTCCATTGTAGATATGAATTTTAAACCATGTTCAATCATCTTGATTGTATAGATTTATAATATAAATTCAAGTAAATGAACATTTACTTTAATTTTATTATAGATGTATACTAAACAACATGTCTATCATATCTTGTGACGCTTCCAACCCAAAATAGCTTTTAAGTTATTCACATCAAAAATTCTAGCAACAATGCTTGCTCTTGCTAAAACAAAATCAAAACCTTTAAATTTTAGGCTTTCTAATGTCTAAGCCATTTTTAGATTATTTTGACTTGTTGATTTAGGGCCAACAAGAACACATAATCAATCAACATTGTTGTCAAGATGATTGCAAACAAGAAAAATGTATAGAGTGTCAATCCAAACATTATAACATCAAACATCTAACTATCAATTCACATTTCTCGATGAAATAGTCAAATAGCTCCCACAAGGACTTCTCCCCACTATTTCCTCTTATTAAAATACCACCTACAAATTACTTACAGCCACTTATAGCACCTAGAATTCTACTTATAAATATCATTCAAGGATATTAATGGTTGGGTGTTTTGGATCCAACCTATATGTAATTTGACAACATTGATTTTTTCTAAGAATAAATCTAGAAAGCATGAAATTCCATCTATTCCTAGTTAAAACTTAGGAATCCTAGAAAATAGATTGCATAGCACTTGTACAATATCGATCCAAATCCTCTCAATCCATACACAAGTTGTGGCTTAGGCATGCTAATTTTGCCTAAATGCTAATCTAGAAAAGTTATTGAAGAACATGGCTAATCATAACACTATTAATGCTCCTAAAATACAAGGATATAATCCATTGCGTCACATGTGGTCACAACATTTACGAAAGCATTGGTGTTGAATTTCTTGGCCTTGAGTGTGATTGAAACAATCGCAAAAGAACCGTTGTGTTAAATTACTTAGCCTCTAAGCCCAAGATGTAATATGTCATTCATCCCAATCTAGGTGAACTCTCATTTACAAGCAAGCGGCAAAACAAAAAAAACCCAAAACTGCCATAAAGAGTTTGAGCCAACATTAAACCATATCCCATGTTTCAACCATGAAGGTCCACATTTGAGCTTTGACCAAAGGCATCCAAAATCTAATTCAGCCCTAATATATCTAGTTTCTTTTTTGGAAAGACAAATATCATTGTCCTGCCTAATATTTTGACAAAAGAAAAGTGCAAGTTTTGATAGTAAGCCCAAAGTTTTCCATATACCATTCATAAAGACCAAATAGTCTTAGGAAAAGGAGCCAAAAGTGAAGCAAATTTCTAAAAGTTGTGCTACTAGTTCATCTAGTGGAACATAATCTTTGTACACTTTCTATGAATTAAATAATAAGGTATGAGCTATAGGTGTTAGCCCATGTCATTCTACAAAAGTTTGTATACCCTTATTATCTTAAAAGCACATGCGTAACATGACCATATCATACTTAAAACATGCGAGGTTTAGAATGCCCACATTTAACTTATACGAAGTTATATAATTTTCAATTTAAAATACACAACTATGGAGTATATGTCGAGAAATGGTCTAAAGTCATACTTTACTTGCAATGTTGACACCTTTAAAGAGATTGAATTAGAAAGTCATTTGAATTTAAACAATGAGAACAAAAAGAAATGTGACATGGTAAGATCATAGACATAGTCCTAGTGTATTCTTGTAAGTTGAGATGCCACCATATGATCTCTAAAAATATGTCAACTTAAGGTAGTAGATGACTAACCCCATGCCCTAGTACTTATTTACATTATGTACTAGATGAAGTATAGATATTGGACATCGGTGATAATGTCTCCTTCATATAAAAATCAATCTCAACATGGGCATAACAGAAGTTACCACATGGAACAGAAATAATTCTTAGAACAATAAAAAAATAGAAACTCAATCTTCTAAGTTAGCGGAGGGTGGTGAAATGATGGGCTTCACAAAATGCTAAAAGTAATTTAAAAAAAAAAAATCACATTTTGGATCCAACCTGGATTTCCATTTCAACTAAGAATTTAGTTTTTAATATTCCTAATGAACTAAAGTATATTAAGGGCTCTTCAACTAAGGGCTATGAGATTCTTGTCTCTCCTGGGATGGCCATATAAGTGGCTAGTTATTTTGGATCCAACCTAATTACCCCTGGATTTGCATTTCAACTATGAATTTGGCTTTTTGATATTTTTAATGAACTAAAGTAGATACAGGGCTCTTCAACTAAGGGCTATGAAATTCTTGTCTCTCACAGGATGGATATGTAAGTGGCCAGTTTTTCCAGCTAGTAAAGCGTTTTCAGTTAAGTATAATTATTTTGAAGGCTGGCTCCTACGTAGGGGCTCTGATTGTGTATCTAACTCGAAGATGTTTTTCCTTTTCCTTTAAGACCTGAGCCCTGATTTTTGTTAAAACTAAACTAAAATAGACCTTTGGTGCTATAATTACACTAGAATGGGCCGAATTTTAATAGCTAATAAAGGTAATAAGCAAGTGAATTTTCTTTAGAGTGAACTTACCTGATCAAGTGAATAAAGACCATCCCACAATGTGGGAAATGAGCCTAGAATCTAGAAGCTCATGTCCACGAACCGAGTCTTGTGAGTATCCTTTTTAGTAGCAACAAGACAAAATTATAATAAAATAAAATAAAATTGATCAATAAAAGGGCTTTGTATTAAAAAAAATGTTTAAAGTACTTGGTAAGATAACAATTGCACTTTATTTGTTTAGTCAATTCTTTAATAAAGAGAAAAGTGTTAGTCAAAACAACAGCATTACAATAACAAATAGATGAAAAGACCACAAGATTCAAACCAAAGAACAATTTTCACCACTAAAAAAGAGAAAGTTAGAACAGAAGTTATAGACTGAAATACACATAGATGAGCGAACAAACTGTTAATTTAGAAAAGCATTGTGATGACAACCATAAATCAAGGTTATAAGGCTCTATCAAAAACATTCACGTAGTACTACCACCACCTACAGACTTGCACCTTATATTTATTTTATATTTAACAAAACTTAACCAGTAATAAAATTTACACCAAGTGATACACCACATGTTAAGATAATAAGCCTACAACAACCACAAGACAAGGGAATCAACAAAGTCCTAAAGAGGAGGTTGATAACATAACAGTCTATGGAACTGCACCGTAATGCTTGCTTTTAGTGAATAAAATATCATTAATATTCTTGGACTCGGAATCCTCAACGATGTAGAATCATGGCACACAAAGCAGGAAGTTAAGGTGGATAACATTCACAAAACCATGTTTTGTGTTAAGCCAACGACATTGTAATTAAAAAAGCATCATGGATACAACCATAGGGCACAAACAGCATGACAAAAACTATTTAGAGTTGGGCTAGGCAGCCTGTGTACAAAATTGAATAATAATTGTTTCTGCCACATAGGTATCTGAATCAGTTTTGAACACAGGTTAGAGATTGCAAAAACAGTGGTAAAGGATGGAGGGAGCATTGATACGTGCATTGGCAGAGTGTAGGCCTGTTTTTCATGCTATGGGACCTGTTTAAGCACAATAATGGGAATTAGCAGCTTCACCCACAATTGCAAATTTGATTTAGTTGGCAAGACCTTGGGGAAATGCACTCCTATGGGCAAGACAGCCTCAACGCTGTAGAGACTACTACACTAAATCACAGTAAGAATCACCTTGTCTAGTGAACTCTAACAGCCCTTAAGCATAATGAATCAGAATGTTCATTTGATATCAAAACTGAAACTCTCAAACATGCACAGGGTCATACTGTCGCTCACAAGTTCACTTTTAGCAAGTTGGCTGCACCAAGAATTTCAAATGCAAGTGCTTATAAGTGGAAGATGGTTTCTCTAAAGTCCATAAAAGAAGGCTGGAGGCTGTTAGGCAATTTAACTAGAGTAGCTCAAGGTAATAGGAATTCATTGTAGAGTTTTTGATGCTTAGCCATCTTCATTATGCTGATTTTGTGAATCTTGATAAATATTGTTGAAATAGAAATCATGGAGCTTTAGCATCAAAGCATATGACATTACAATCACTTAAAGATTACATGCATTATTTTCAATGAGATTAGAAACTATTGGATTTAGACAAAGATGAAACCAGCAACAGATGCTGCACAAGTGATAGAAAACTTTGCATGCCAAAGCCAAGCCACTGAACATGTAACAAAAATTAAAGTCCTCCAATATTTTTTTGGATGAATGTTTTCATGCCAAATTAACATATATTTAACTACACAAACTTGGACCTGATGGAGATAAGGCCCATGTTTCAAAATGGTTCATAGACACTTGGAGACGTTGCACCGCAAAACATGCTACATGCTATTACTAGTTAGTTGACTCTCAAACCAATGTCTACAGTTTAAGGGTTTCTTTCCAGGAATTTTCACAGGCAGGAAATTGTTGACAATTTCAAGTCAAGAGGGGACAAAATCTTGCTGCTTGGGCATGCTCCTTGTTCAAAAATCATAGAAAATTTTCACAAATGGCTGACCTAACATTTCAAGTATGCTATCCTATATGAGTTTTGCATCAAGAACTTACTCTAGCCACAATGTACCTTTGAGAAGAAATTGTTACTAGCCCCCTCAGTAACAATCTTGTAATGGCTTAATTACTGTGCATCCTGAACATATTATCCTGGACTGCATCCTATTCAAAGATTTTGCATTGCTCCTTCCACCACTTTTCACAAAAAAAAATGAGAGTAGTTCAACAGAAGAACTAAATAAAAAAAGGATATCACAACAAGGGTAGGAATGTTAAGTTCTCTTGATGAATGCAAAGTGTTCTTAACATATAAGACCAAAAGAAATCTTGGATGAGGTGGCAAATGATCCATTTGACTCTATTCATGTTCAAGAAGGCCATGATGATACCCCTGTGGAATGCAAAAGGTACAAAGGTTTCCCATACATTCTTGGAAGTCCAGTGAGAACCTCTGAAGTCATATATTTGTGCTTTGAATTGTGAGCAAGCAGTTGCTGAAGCAAAAAAGTGGGTTGAAAAAAAGGGAAAGTACTTAGAGTGGCGTTGATAATTTTCCGTTGAGAGGCTTGGCTTTGTTGACAGTAAATGGTCTCATAATTTTGTAAAAATTAGCTTTTATCACGAGCATTTGAATGGTCTCCTATGGATTCTTTTGCCACAAGTATTTAAGGTTTGTATGGTTTCCATGCATATCTATTATTTCTCTGAAGACAGAATTACAATTAAGGGTATGAAGGAATTGTATAATTTCTCTAAAGAGAGAATAACATTTTAGGGTAGCAAGGAATTGCTTAATTTCTCTAAAGAGAGGATTACATTTTAGGGTAGGAAGGACTTGTATAATGTGAACATGAAGTAAGCTTTTTTGAAAGTTGAGCACAACTAGAGATTCAGAAAAAATGCTATATAAGGTTCATTGATACTAACACTGGATCTATGTAATTGATGGATAGATTTGAATGCAGTTTATACTGATCCACAGCATCTATATGAGATGCAGCTGATTGATGCCCTGGATAATGTGGACCATTTTCTAGCTAGAGAAAAATCTCAGGATTCAAGTATTTTTCCTTACAAGCAACTTGCATTCAGAGAGGTAGATGCCTATCTCCATATGTAGATCATTCTTGACAGTGGATCTTATTTTAACCTTTTATTATGCTTTCACAGGTTATATCAAATTCTGTGGTTTTCGTTAAAAACTGCAACTCTGCTTTAAATGGGATATATAATAGCTTATAACATAGCTAATGTTGGTAGGGTTATTGGAGTCAAACCCAACACCACACCATTTATCCATGTTTTGTGGCTTGATTCTGTCTGATCTCAGAGAGTATGCACTTATAACGTAGAATTAATGCAGAAATTTCAGACATCTTGCAATTGCAAATGCATATGCTAAAGCATGCGCCATAGTACAATTACTGCACAAGTTTCAGACATCTTGCAATGCAAACACTACAGCATGCACCATCGTCATCATGAGACAGATACAAACAATTATAATAAACAACTTAGCTAAAGACGAATTTAGAAACCAGACAAATAGTAAAAAAAAGTCTATTAAATACTAAAAATGCAAAGTATCACTTCTGCTAACCTCAGTTAAGAAGAAGATCACCCAACTTATTACTACAATATAATCTAAAGTGCCTCAAGATGGATAGGAGGGCATAAGGTCTTATACAACACATTCGATCCTCGAATTGTGGATGTATACCACTACTTAGGGATTTCCTTTGCTTCTGCTGGCCAGAAGCTTGTCTCCTTCCCAGTTTTGGAAACAGTTTGCAGAACTGCATCCGGCTTCACATTCCCTTTCACTGTTACCTTTTGCTCTTTCAAGTCCACATCATATGATTCAACTCCTGCAAGTGGGAACAACATTTCTTGATTAGCAAATGTTGCGTAATATGTACTTTATGAGATGCTATAAGAATAGGCAGACTACCTTTTCAACTGATAATTTCCATCACCTTTGTAATAAGAATAATGCAATAGAAATGCCTGAAGCGTGAAAACAGCTTATTCTAAACTTGTGGCCAAAAAGCCATATCAAAATACTAGCAACTGTTTGCTTTATATCTCAAGAGAATATGTTCTCTATATGCCCATGATAAAACTTTTTAATTTAGAATCAACATGATGGCAAAAACGTTCTGCAAGCCTACAAGCTTTGCCAGTTAAGAAATAATTAGAAGTTTTGGAAATACCGTCCATTTTGTTAAGTACTCTCTTCACAGCTCCAACACAACCTTCACAGGACATGCCAACCTTCAATACCACTGTCTGCATTGCAATGCACGTTAAAGTGAGAAGAAAAGCATCATGGGCTGTACTCAAATCCAGTCTACTCAAGCCATTACTATCTAAATAACAAGCATTTGTTGTCAAGATCTTACTATAAACAGATTGGTGGAAAGAAAAAGAACAACACATTGTACAAGTAAAAAATCATCAAGTGGTATTAGCTCAATTGGTTAGATTTCCCAACATTTCAAGGAGTTCCAATCTTGCCCAACTATACATGGATAATATTCAAGCTTTGTTATAATACCTCTATGTGATGATGATGTAATATGAATGAGACCTGTTTCAATCCCATATAACCCATTGAAAAAAAAAAAGTCACAGGGACCCTCCAATCAAATTTGAATTTCCCTACTTCTAATATGGATAACCCAGTAAGAAAATAACGAGCACATCTCGATTGACCTAACAAAACCACAGATCAGACATGCGCACGCTTAAATAGGAAAGTCCCGTGAGAATAACCAATTCCACCAGGAAAATAATAAAATACAGCCATTCAATATCTCATAGGAAAAAGGAAAACCCCAGGAGAGGCAAACTTGTTACCTTCCTCAAAAAATGAAATAAAAAAAACATCAAAAGAGTTCCAAATAAATCGCCATATGGATCTCACTCGTACTGTGTAAGATTTAGGCCAAGAGATAAAATCATACTGTCAATTTTGATTCATAATTCCTTTTCTATTTATAGCCCAAAGAGCCTTCACACTATTATATATTGAGTTAGCACGTCTAACCATCCCCATAACTGCACTCATTTATGGTCATCCTCTCTAGCTGGTCGGTATTGATATGATATAACATACTCATGGCCCAATGAGTAACAGTACCTAGATATAAGGTAATTTCTATAAGACGAACTCCATCTCTGACAACAAACCAAAATGCAGGCAGGCATTTAACACAATGCAACTTATCTAAAATATCCCAGGGCATACGCTCCTTAAAGAAGCAAAGAAATTTTATATTTCTCATCTATCAATCTAATGGAAAGTTAAAACCATCGTCAGATAATATAATCCTGTGGAGAACATAGACCGGAGTCCGGACCATGGAAAAATGCAATCCCTGACATGTGCTCAGGATAATTTTTTCTGCATTTAGAGTTACGAATGGACAACGATATCTAGATCCCTAAATTTTAGGCACAGCCCTTGTTCAAAAAATCTATAAAAAAGTCCATACAAATTCGAACAAGTCACCTAATCTTTATGAAATTATTCTAGTTCACCATTTCAAATTTATAGCCTGAGAAATCTCACTGGGAAAATTTTGAAATGCATCCACGACCAAGGAAGTAATAAAAAACAAATCATTTAAGGGCTGATCCAATCTCTCAGGAGGTCCCAAAGCTGGATGTTTTGATCCCTCAAAAGGTTCTCATGACTACCTTACACCCATTTTGGCTTTTTTTTTCCATTAGATTTGCGACGGAGAGGTTTTAACCCAAAAAAAAAAAAAATTATAGTTTATGGAATCCTAAGCCATGAAGACCATAACTGGGCCTTGTTCCGTCCATCCATGAACGCAAATATAGGAAAAGAAGAGCATAAATCTTCATTTCCTTCTGATGGGTATCTCGAGAATTTTCAAAACCACAAATATTAGCTATTTGAAAACCGTCCTAATGGAAATGAGTACTGAGCATTTCTGCGGACACCGCCTCCAAACAGAACCGAAAACATTGAAAAATTCAACATTCAGAAGAAGGAAAGCCCGGAAAATTTATCAAAAAAACAATAATAGATAATAATGCAGAACGGAATAGGAAGAAAACGGCGCGCGTAGGCGTACCTCGGCCATTGCAACGGTGAATGATCCACAACCGAAATCTCGAATGCCTCTGGAAGGTCTCGATGGACTCAAATTTTGGAGGGGGTTCGTATAAATAGTAGTCTACTTCCGTGTTCCGGTTTTCGTTTTTTTATTTTTCTCCCAGGTCGTACTTTCTCGTTAAACGTGATTGGAGATGGTTGGCGGGGTGGGTGAGGTGGGTTGGCCCTTTCACCCTGGCGGTGAGTTTGTTACCGCTGCGTCACGTCACTTCTATATTAAGGAAACTTCCAACGAATTACTTTGGGGTTCAAAATAATATTGTATTAGTCTATGCAAGCACATCGTATTGGTAAAGGTTTTGGGTTTGCATTGTAAACATTTAAATTCGGAGATCTAAATTTTAATTATGATTAGCAGTCCCTTAAACCTTCAATTATAATTCGGAGATCTAAATTTTAATCATGATGAACAGTCCCTTAAACCTTCAATTATATACTTAGGCTGTTAAAATATATTATAAAAAATAAAATAAAATATTATATTAGAATGGATTTAGTTAGTGTGATTAATACTTATTTTTTTGTATCCTCATCCCGTCATAATCTCTTGTAAAGAGAAAGTTGAACTTATCAATAGAGAATTTAATATACAGTCAGTCACACACGTCTTTGTTTAAACTTTGGACCTCCTAAAAAAAAGCCAAAGAACAAAACAAAGTATAATTGATTAAACAATAATAATTTTAGTGTAGATTTTGTAAGTAATTGGTTTAATAAAACTATTGATTCTCCTTTGTTTTCTATTGAATTTGGATTTGAATATATATCATTCAAAGTAGAGTTTTAAAAGTTTTTTAAAAATCTAGTTATATAATTATAAAGATAATTAAATAATATTATTTTAATTATTAAATTTTTAATTTTAAGTAGAGATTTAGGTTTCAGTCTTGTCAAGTGATGATACATAATAATCAAGTTATTGAAATACTAATGTGAGGTTTAATGCAAGGGAATCATTTCAATTCCATGACCAACTGAAAAATTCTTAATTAATTATTAAAGAAATAATAAAAAGTAAAAATATTTTACTTAAAATCAAATGTTGTACTAAAGAGATTAGTTATCATCCTCTTACTTAATTATTAAAGAATTAATACTTAAAAAAATAAATGTTGTACTAAAGAGATTAGTTGTCATCTTAATTAATTATTAGAAAAATAATATAAAGCTACAATATTTTATTAAGAGATTAATAGTGATATTTTTTGTTAATTGTGATGATACTTTAATAGTCAAATAAATATAAAAATTATTTGAAAAAAATAAAATAGGAAAAATTTGAAGAATTTACCATTAGTAATAAAATCTCAAAATTAATTAAAAAATATGTATAAGAAGTATTGATTTAAAAAAACTAACTCAAAATTAAAAAAAAATTGTCAGATCTTTATATTTTGAAGTTGACACCTGTAATAATCTTTACAAAGTTCATATCCCATATGCTATCCCATATGCTGCTTTTTTTAACCTCATGAATTATATTCTAAATATATTAATATTCTAACGAAAAATATAAAGATTTTTAAATGAGATAGTACACATGTTAGTACAAATATAAAATAATTTATTTATTTTTTAATTGGTTATATGGGATTGTGTACTTATGATATAGTACACATATAAAGATATAAAATATTTTTTCTATAAATATATTTTTTTAATTAAGTATATGGGATTGAAATAAGCCTAACTTGTATTGTTTATATTTTTTTCTTGGTTATATGGAATTGAAACAGGCCTCACTTGTACTACATCATCACCACTTAACATAATTTGTATTACTTATATTTTTTCTTGGTTATATGGAATTGAAATAGGCCTCACTTGTACTACATCATCACCACTTAATATAATTTGTATTACATTTATATTTTTTCTTGGTTATATAATAAAACAAGCCTCACTTGTACTACATCATTACCATCTAGAAGTATGTCAATAAAGTTTCAATGTCATCTATATGTATAGCTTGACAAGATTAGAATGTGAATCTTCTCCTTAAATATTGAGATTACATCATTTTAACAAAGCTTCAATATTATCCATATGTAGCTTGACAAGATTAGAACTTGAATCTCCTCCTTAGATATTGAGATTACATGATCACTTCGTATCAGTATTTAGTATTTCAACATAGGTTAATTATTATGCAATTCTAATAGCATATTCCATATTTCATAGCATATGTCAGATCTTTATATTTTGAAATTGACACCTGTAATAATCATTACAAAGTTCATATCCCAAATGCTATCCCATATGCTGCTTTTTTAGCCTCATGAATCATATTCTAAATATGTTAATATTCTAATAAAAAATATAAATATTTTTAAATGAGATAGTACACATGTTAGTACAAACATAAAATAATTTATTTTTTAATATATTTTCTAATTGGTTATATGGGATTGTGTACTTATGATATAGTTCACATATGAGTACAGATACAAAATTATTATTTTTTTATATTTTTTTCTAATTAACTATATGGAATTGAAACAAGCCTAACTTGTATTACTTATATTTTTTTCTTGGTTATATAAAATTGAAACAAGCCTAACTTATACTACATCATGACCATTTAACATAATTTGTATTAGGTATATTTTTTCTTGGTTATATGAAATTGGAATAGGCCTCACTTGTATTGCATCATCACCATTTAACATAATTTGTATTAGATATATTTTTTCATGGTTATATGAAATTGAAACAAGCCTCATTTGTACTACATCATCACACTTAACCTAATTTGTATTACATGTATATTTTTTCTTGATCATATAAAATTAAAATAGACCTCACTTGTACTACATCATTACCACCTAAAGTATGTCAATAAAGCTTCAATATTATCTATATATAGTTTGACAAGATTAGAACTTGAATCTTCTCCTTAAATATTGAGATTACATCATTTCAACAAAACTTCAATATTATCCTTATATAGCTTGACAATATTAGAACTTGAATCTCCTCCTTAAATATTGAGATTACATCATCATTACATAGCAGAATTTAGTATTTCAACATAGGTTGAAAATTATGCAAGTCTAATGACATATTTCATAATTAAAATTTGGTTCCATGTTAATACGTGCGTATTATATATCTCTAGACAAATTAAAACTTAATTTCCCTTATTAAAGTTTATGTTTTTATATTTTATATTTTTTCACAATAATCCACAACCTCACCTAAAACAAACCAACCAATTTGATTCCAACGTGTCTATTATATATCTCACCTAAAACAAACCAACCAATTTGATTCCAACGTGTCTATTATATATCTCTAAACAAATTAAAACTTAATTTCCCTTCTTAAAGTTTGAAAAATATCAACCTAATTTAGTTGACTAGTGCTTGAATATCACCTCCAAATCATATTTTATGTTTTTTCACAATAATCCACAACCTCACCTAAAACAAATTAACCAATGGAACCTTGTTTTACATAAAATTGTGCATGTTATAACAACTATTTTTTAATTAATGATCATATTTATATGTATAAGAAGTATTTACTCAAAAAAAAAATTACATATTAAAATTATATGTTTAATTTTAATTGTTGTGAATATAATTTTTATAATTTTTAGTTTTTAGGTAAAGATAAAGTCAACAAACCCTGGCCTTTCAAGAAATCAAATTGGATAGTCTAGCTAGACCTATCTTTTTTTTTTTAAATATTAAAATAAAATATAAAATTTTAAAAAGTTTAAAGAAGTTTAAACTTTAATCTTTTAAATAAAAACTTTAAAAAAACATAGTAATACCATATCCTTTATAAAACTAAAACCTAATTAATACTATTCCCTCTCATTTAAAAATATTTGGGGAATTCTAGCATAGCACAGCTATTCTTAATGTGCCTAAGGCTTGAATGGGCAGTACAAGGGGAAAGAAAATGTGTACTATCGTGTGTGCTGCGTGCTCGTGTAGTACAAATCTAACGGTCCAAGAAGTATATGGATAGGATAATGATTTTGTTGCAACGAATGCTGGGAGGAAGTGCCTCGGGAGATACGAATCTTTACCGGTTGAAACCTTTCTTGCGATAGCGATGACCGTCGCAACAGTCTTAAAGTCGAATAAAAACAAATAAATTAATTATTGCGTCTTACAAGAGGAAGAAAATATCACAAGTGGGTCACGAAATCGTTTGTCCTATTTGTATAAGAAAGTGATGGCTAAGCACATTACCATGTGACTGTATGTCATTGGATTTGGGTTTCTATCGACAAGATTTGGGTTTAAATAGTGAGAAATATAGTTTAGGTGTGATAATCATGTTATGGAAAAAATAAATTTGTTTTTGTATAAGAACATGTCAATAGTATGTTGTTTGGCTTTTGTGAGGGGAGGAGTGCAGTTTTAGTTATACTTTACATTATTTTAACCAAAAAAAAAATATATATATGATGTTGTGAGACCTTTTTTTTGGATATCCACAAAATTGAATATATTATTTGCCATGCAAGATTATTTGTATTACATTGTGAGTACACAGTGGTATGATGATGACAATTTCATTACATAATTTAAATTGATATCCTCCTTGCCCAAAAAGGGACAGGGTGGTTGGTAGGTGAGTGCTTGCCAGTGGGTTGTCCAAGTTCAAGGTTATTGACTTCGTCTTTACCCAGCAGGTTATGGATTATAGAGGTTCCTTCAATAAAAAATAAAAAACTTTTGATGTCCTTCAAGCTTAAGAATTTAACCAATTGAATTAAATTAATACTATTTTATAATAAATAAATTTTATTTAATATTAATTTAAGAGAATCAAAATTTGAAAAAATATTGTATTTAAAGTATTTGAGAATTTTACAATTAAATAATTTTTTTATAGAGAGAAAAAGTTAGATTATATTAATTAATTAATTGGAACATTACTATATTTTGGTTCTAGCACTATTCACCAACTAAAATACAAAATGAGGTGGATCAAGAATAAAGCATCCATAACTTGAATATACATAAGAATAGAAGCTAATATCAATAAAAAGACTATACTTATATCTTGCTGCAATACACCATATATCAGCATTCATTTGTGGGAGAGACTATTATATGAAGAAATTATAGGCATGTCTTCCGTGATATCTTTTGAAGTCTTCAAAGAAAAAAAAGAAGTAATCAAAACCTGAACCTTCTCATCATTGTTAACTGCCTTCTTCTTAGTTTTCTATTGAACCTTTTGAAGATCTTGAATCATATGAGAAAGTTGATGAAGTCTATCAATAACATCTCTAGGTGTGTTGGAAGTTCCATAGACTTGAGAATGAATGCATCCCACATGTTACAAAATATCAAAGGTGCTTGAGAAGGATGAGTCTACAAACATTAAAGGTGTGTTGGAAGTTCCATGGACTTGGGGATGAATGCATCCCACATGTAAACACCTTTTTGCATATGCACTTCCAAATGTGCTTGAGAAGGATGAATCTACAAACATCCCATAGTTTGGGGCACTGATCCAGTGAAAAAAAACAAGCAAAAAAAGCTTCCAAGATCTAGTGAAAGATGGAACAACAAAAGAGTAAAAGCATCCCAAAATTGTTTAGCCATGTCACAAAACCAAAACAAGTGGATAAGAGTTTCTAAAGCATTATAAAAATTGCATTGAGAGAGAATGTGCAAAATCCCACAACTAAATAATTAAGAAGAAAAATAAACTATTATTTACGTGTAACATAAGCTTTAACTAATTGAATTAATAATATTTAATATTAATTTAAAAGAATAAAAGTTTGAAAAAAGTTATTGTATTTGAAGCATGAGAATCTAATAAATAAATAACTAAGAAGAAATATAAGACACTATTTAAGTGTAACATAAGCTCAAATACAATTAAAAAATTATGATATCAACAAATTTCATAAGCATCCAGTTGTTTGTTTATAAGTATATTATTTAAGGGGATATTTTCATCACTTGACCAATTAAATTTGAATAGAGTAAAATGTTAAGGAAAAAATAGATTTCGATCGATAGGACTTACTTGGGATAGCACTAACCTAATCTATATTTTGAATTTTATATATTTTTTAAATTTATTTATATAGACAAACAATTACTATAACAACATTTTATTATTTATAGTTTTTTTAGAAAATGATAATCCATAAATCTAATTTCCTTGTGCTATAGTATTTTTATTTTTATCTTATGTTTTTAATAAGTGTTATAATTTTATGTTTGTAATTTCACTTTAATACTTAGTTTTCCTTAATATGTTATGTATGGGAGTAAATAGTTTCACATAGATCAAATTATGAGACCTAAGTGGTTTATAAAACTTACCACTTGTTAAATTTTATGTCAATAGGTTAATGGGCTTAGAGGTGGAAGCCCTAAGTTCTACTTAGGTCAAATTCCTTATCAATGATAACATTAAGTTATATCATGTGTACTCTCATCCTAATTAAGTTTCATGCTTTTAAATTATATAATAATATGTCACAAATGTTAACTAGGTTTTATGCCTTTGTAGCACAAGTGAAGGCAAGCCTGGCCCTAATTAAGTTTCATGCTTTTAAATTATATAATAATATGTCACAAATGTTAACTAGGTTTTATGCCTTTGTAGCGCAAGTGAAGGCAATCCTGGCCCCATCGAACGAGAGGTCCAAGTTCGAACCTCTATGATGTGAAGCAGGACAAAAAAAAATTATTGTGGCTTCCCTCTAGATAGTGGTATACTTGGATGGTACGACACTATCGACCACTTAAGAGCGGCTCTAGAGATTTCTTTCTAACCTAAAATTTTATCTATCTTTGTAGCGCAAGTGGAGAAGGCGAGCCTAGCCTCGTTGGATGGAAGGTCCACAGTTCAAACTTCTACGATGCGAAGGGGGACACAAAAAAATAATTTGTGGCTTCCCTCTAAATAGTGGTATACTTGGATGGGATGATACTATAGACCTCCTAAGAGTTGCTTTAGAGGTTTCTTTCTAACCTAAAAGTTTGTCCTATGGGAACAACACAATGGTTTAGGCTTTGGCTCTTCTTTGGGAGGTCCAAGGTTCAAACCACGGTGTGGGCGAGTGTATGAGGGGGTGGGTGTGTGTATGGACCCTATTGATAAGCTCAACTCTCACAATTATCAGAGGTCATGGTTGGGATGGGGATGCTCAACCGTAAGCATCCTTCGTAGGGATTTCTCACACTAACCTCAATAAAAAATGTTACATGGATTGCAATTATGTAATTACAAACTCTATAACATTTAAAATGTCATCATATCGAGCAATCTATAGGGATTTACATTCTTGATGTCTAGTAATGCCATTTGTCCTCAGGGTAATTTTTTCAAGCATTTCAAAGCAAAGGCAAGTAATGCCATTTGTCTTTAGGATAATTTGTTAAGTATTTAAAAGTATTTCAAAGCAAGGTAAGTAATGCCATTTATCTTTAGGATAATTTGTTCAAGCGTTTCAAAGCAAGGAAAAGCCATGTTTGTTCAAGCAAGCACAACAGTCAAAATTTCTAGCAATTGATAAAATATATGTCTTAACATTCACTTATATGTTTAAAAAATATAAAATTTTGAGAGACAATTATTTAAGCTCCAAAAATTACCTTAAACTAGTATAATATTACAAGAATATTTAAATTTAAAAAATTCCATTCCCATGATTATTAATGGAATTATATGCTTGCTTAATTTTAATAATTATTTTCTTAAGAATGGTTTCTCATTTTCATAGATAATTTAGAGACTTCCAAGTTTAAGTTAGGAATAAAATTTTCATCATAACTCAAAGAAACATTAGTCCTATTTTCATATTTCTTAATATATTTAAATAATACACCTTTCATGATTCTTTGATGATGTATACTTTAAGTGGAAGCACCTCATGTCAAATTTGTTAATCTAGGAATAGCCTCCATTAGACATTTTGCTTCAATTTATTATTTATAGTTAGTTATTCCTTGAGCAATTTTTTTATTGAATTATATTTTTTAAATGTTTGAAACATATGGGATATTTTGACATAGACACATCTATTAGGATATATATGATTAATTCATTCTTATCTCATTTAACCATCAAAGGTCTCATGATATATCCAATCAAAAATCCCCTCATATGAAATAGACATCTAATTCCTAACAAAGTTCCTTTGGTGAATAAGATATTCGAGATACCATGGAGTTTGTATTTTCAATTTATATTAGTTTTGTTTGCTTTATATTTTAGTGTTAGCATGAAGGTCAAATGGTTTTTTGGTATTTTCATAAAAAAAACTATCCATGGTTGATTACTCTTCTTGGTGAATTGAACTCAACTACTTTTTATTCAATTGTAATTGTAAATATTTAATAAACCATATTCTTGTTGTTATCATTAACTTATAGGATATTGGACTCGCATATAGACAAAAGCTTCTACACACATGCACATGGATGCATGCACATGCTTGTGTGCATACACATACAAATTAAAATTTGCTTGAACCATGCATTTTTATTTTCAATAAATATGGGCTTGTATGAAATTTGCTTGCACCATGCATTTTTATTTTCAATAAATGTGGGCTTCATTTTTGTTGTGTTCTAATGTTGACATGAAGATTGGAGTTTTAACAACCTTACATGTTATTTAAAATAAAACGAGATATCATATTGTTATTAGATGTACTTAGCTTATGTGAAACCTCTTATCAACCACCATCACAATAATGTGGATGAGAATCACATCCTCAATTTTATCCAAGTTGTTTGCCAAAAATCTCAATAGAACATTTTCTAAAGTAAGTCCAAAAACTTTGTCAAATTATTTATTTTAGTGAAGCTTGAAGAGAAGTAACAAAATCCTAATAAAAAATATATTCTCCATTATAACAAAGACAAAATAGATAAAATCACTCATACTCAATGTAGGTAGTTTTTTTATAATTCTTATAAAGCTTCCTAGATAAAATCAATAGTGCTATGATGGAATTTTTCCAATCTACTTTGCTACCATTAGATATGCTTTAGAGTTCATCTAACATAATGATGCTACCATTAGTTATGCTTTAGAGTTCATCTAAAAGTTGATTGTCTTATGTTAAATGTCAAGTAGATCTACCATTTGACATACCCTATTTTTCGTGAGCCTTATAAGCATAATCCTATTAAGATTACCATATCCTTGAAAATAATGAATAGACCTTTGGTTACTTTATGGGGTGTTTGCATATTTAACTATATTGTTATAATTTTTATAATGGAGTTTCTTTTTTCAAATTTTAATTCAAGCTTTACAAGATCAATATTGTCAAAACCTCTAATATAATGGGGCTTACAAAGTGAGTTGATGAACATTTTTATTAATGAGCACAAATAAGATTTATGCAAATTATCTTGAACATGACAATGCCACTCCTATTAGTAAGACTATATTCATACTTTTTATTGTCCAAAGCTTCCATAGATTTACTCTTATATCTAATGATAACAAAGTTTATAATACTTGTATATGGCATTGATAAAGCTTTTGTATATACATAACTATTAATATCAATAGATATTAAATTTCAACCTTTTTTTAAATTGGTTATATGGGATTGAAATGGGCCCTACCCTTATTTCAATATTTGAACTTGGGTCTCTCCTCTTAGAATGTTGAGGAATTTAATTGGTTGAGTTAATGCCATTTGATAAATTTCAACAAATTTTATTTAGATGAAATATTTTCATAAGTACCATAATGAAGGTGACAACACAATAAAGACTATGGTTATGAATTATCATAGGGGGATAAATGTTGATGTTTGGTTGACAATATGAGTCAATAAAATGGTTTATGCACTCCACTCATTATATATGCTTTGTATTATGAATATGATTTATTTTATTGTTATTTATTTTCAAGTTTACATCACTCAAATATTCAATGTATATGGTCTCTAGATGTGTATATGTGATGGGTGGGTCATAATTAATTTTCCTTGCTCAATTCAATACCCTCTTATTTATCAAGGGTCCATATGTCAAAATGGTTGGTTATGATGACAAATTGGACTTGAAAGACCATTAAAACACTTTTATAAATTGTTAATGTATATAAATCATATACATTGGTTTGTTTTCATTATTATGGTAGAGGTTTTGGGTAGTAACTTGAATATGGATTATAAATATGGGCTTCTAAGTGGACTTAAGGCTAGTAATAACATCGAAAACATCACCCATCAATGGTTTGTAGATGATACAACCCTTTTTGCAGGGCAAGAATAAATGAGGTCAAAGCGTTGAATAACTTATTAAAGGAATACAAAATAGCATAAGGGCAGAAAGGTAATAGGACAAAAACCAAAATTTACTTCCTAAGCACCCCAACTAAAATCAAAGCAGGGATATGCAGGTTACTTCAAATGGAGGAGGCAAATCTTCCAGCAACTTATCTAGGGATGCCCTTATTTAAGGGGAAAATGAGGATGGAATTATGGAATCCAGTTATAAGTAAAGTTTAGAATAAACTACTAGCATGGGAAGGTAGATGGTTATCATTAGTGGAAAGAGTGCATCTAATTAAATCAATCTTACAGGCCATTCTAACATATTATGTGTCCTTGTATAATATGCCAAAATAAATATAAATTTTTTTAATCTATATTGCACGATCATTTTTATGGTCTATATAATATGCCAAAATCAATAGAAAAATTTTCCTTTGGTGAAATGGAGCAAGGTGTATGATGATAAAACTAGGGGAGGTCTCGGTTTAAGCGTTCTTACGAATACAAACTTAGCTCTTAGGGAAAAAGTAATTTGGAGATTGTACAAAGAGAGTCAAAGACAATGGGCAAAATTTCTTTTGAGTATGTTGAGCCCAATGACCCAAGCTTAATATTTACTGCATTGTCTCTACCAAATGGTTTTGCACTATGAAAAGATTTAAAAAAATCAATTGATCTAGTGATTAAAGGTTTAAGATGGGTGGTGGGAACTGGAGAAAATTTTATATTTGGATAGATACTTGGTGTGATAATAAACCACTCAATATAGATCCAATATTGAAACCATGGATGAGATTACTTCAAGATAAATATGTTGATAGGGTTTGAAACTTTAATACAAGGACTAGGAAGGAAGATACAAATGGAAAGAAATTTTTTTACAAGTATACAAGATATTGATCCTAGGAGGTAGTTGAGTAGAAAGATAACAACAATGATTATTCTAAGAGGAGCCAAGGATAAATTGATTTGGGATTTAAATAGCTCAGGAGAATACACAATAATAAGTGGATATAATAAAAATCACTATCAAAATAGGAATATCAGAAGAATATGGAGAGATATTTGGGATAGCCCAAGCATTTCTAAATTCAAAATGTGTGTTTGGCTAGTAGGTCATAGAAGAATTTTATCCTAGGATAATCTTATGAAAAGGGGTTTTTATGGCCCCTCAAAATGTGTTCTTTGTCAAATGGAGGAGGAGAGTATAGACCATCTCTTGGGACCTATGGTTATAGATTCTTAATGTGTTTGGTAAATGCATGGTGATGAATGGTAGAATTAAGGAATGGTCGAAGCAATGGCAAAGCACTTTTGAAAGTGATGCTTTATAGACAAACTAGGATATATCAAAAGATATAATACATTGGATTATTTGGCCATAAAGGAATAGAAGAATATTTGAAGGAAAGGAAAGTGATTTAGAGGTAAAGAAAAGGAAGATTTTTTAAGCCATAGAGGAGTCTAAACCAACCCTATCACCTCACCCAATCCCTAATCTTGAAGTAGAGAGCCTTGATAAATGAAGTTAAGTTATCAAATAGAATTATGATGTTGGGGATAGGATAAGCAAAAAGAAGGTAAAGAATAAGTGGAAACCACTATATGTGGAGTAGGTCAAATTGAATTTTGATGAAATATCTAAAGAAAATGCAAGACCAAGAGGAGGAAGAATAATTTGAAATAATAGAGAAGAGATTTTGTCTCTTTTTGCTTTCAATAGTGGAATTTAAGACAAATAATAAAGCTGAAGCTTTAGAATCTTTGGAAGGGTTAAAACTATGCAAACAAAGGAAATGGAATAAAGTATGTATGGAAGGTGATTCACTCATAGTACTAAGTGCAATTTTGAGGAAAGCAAAGGCTCCATGGAACATAGAAGAGATAATTATAGAAATTCAAGACCTTGCTATAGAGTTTGAAGAAATCAAGTTTACACATACATTAAGGGAAGGAAATAAATGTGTAGATAGGCTAGCCAATAGAGGGGTTTTAATTGAGGATTGTGAATTTAAATTCTTTTTTCCTTGGTTAGAGGAAGTAATAAGTTTAGTTGAAGTTGACAAGAAAATGTTGATTGCCTAAATCAAATAATGATTAATATATACTTTAATGTTTTCCATTGGTAATATTTGCTTTATTTTATAAAATTAATGTGCTTTCATATATACTATTTATTACAATTTTTGTGGTTGCACTTGTGCTTTAGGAAGGAAACTAGCAATCCAAATTTGGTAAAGTGGGTTATGATAGTGCAATGTTTTGGAAATATTACTCTACTAAGATGCAATGCATAGAGAGTAGAGGTGAAGTTTTGGTATTGTGAAGGTTTTTGTAGGAAAATGTCAAGAAGGATGCTACACTCTGGAATATTTGTATTTACATAAAATTTTGAAAAATTTCAAGAAAATAAAAATCAAGAATTCAAACATTTTATGTAGAATGATGTAGGTTTCTAGCTATAGCAACTCAATTGAGATGAGAGTTGAATCTATTTGTAAACTCTCATGCTCCAATGAAGAAAGTTGTGATTTGTCAAGGGTGGGGGACACAAGTACAACCCCTTGTTCTCCAACAAAAAAAAGTACACTAGTTTGTTTCCACGACTATATAGCAAAATGATATATTGACAAAGATGATAAGATATTATTTATGTTTGCTTTTCTTTTCAAAATATCCTTTGTAATTTATATCCTAAAATATTTTTTGAATTAATTTTTTGGAAAAAATAAATGACAATGAGAGTTGGAAGAATATTTTAGATTGTCTTGGTAGCCACTACTATATCATAATAAAAACTTCTAAGATCAAATAAAGTCACCATCCTTCTACATCACTCTCATAATAAAGGATTTTTTGTTATACATTACCATTTTGGATGTAGGAATCATAGTGTTTATGATGCCAAAACGTATTTATGATCAATTAGGCCTCATATATGCTAGAATAATAAATAAATATCTCATGAGGGATACCGTAGTGGTATCTTTTTGGTTTTTCATCCAAGAGATCCAAGTTCAAACCTTGGTACAAGGGGACTGGGACCTTTCAAAAACTCATTCTTTACCCTAAAATTTTAGGGGTTTTACTTCGACAACTCTACTAGGATTTGCATGCATTATCATCGAAATTGCATGCAAAGGCCTTAATAAGATGGAATGGCTATAAAAATGGGTCTTAAGTTTGGATTTCTTTGTATCAAATATTATTTGAAAATTTACAAGTAATTTTTATTTATTTTTATTTTTTTAGAGCAGATTAGGGTTTTGGATACATTTGCAACTCTTTCATGGTGGCAACAATGAGGAATCCCTTCCCACCTAAACCTTTATTCTAATATGTAGTATGAACTGGAGGTGGAGGGCACTCAGGTAATGTTATGAACAAGTTTCCTTATGGGCCTTTGAGAATGTTGTGCATAAACCATAGGAAGAATGCCAATGGATGCATGAAAGTGGTGAATGGTTCCCCAATAGTTAACCTAAAAAAGGTAGACCTTCAAATAGACATAGAGGATATGGAAAGGAAATTTCTAGCATGTAGATTCATGGTTTTAGACCCCAAATATATATCTTTAGGGACTAATCATCTAGGAACTGATGAACTAAGGAAGAATTTCAGATCACACTATCCAAATGGCTATTTTCTTGTAATTTTTGAGTGTGAAGAATGTGTTTTCCAAGGAAGACCATGGTTTCTTGGTAAAGCGAACTTGTTCATGAAAACCTAGTATACAAAGTTCTAAACAAAGAGGAAATACATTTTGTGGGCCATGTATGGGTTAGGTTATTTGGGTTACTAATTGAATACTAAACTTCCTTCTCTTTTGTAGCCATTGGCAATACTTTCAAAACTTTTATGATGGTGATTAACAATACTTATAGTTTTGAACAAATGATATAGTTAAAATATGTGTAACAAACTCTTGTAGAAAATATCATATTATAAAGAATATGTGTACTAATGGACCTCAAAAAACTCTTCTAGAAAAGATCATATTACAAACAAGCGATAAAGTATGGGAGCAAAAAGTTGATTATGAAAATATCTCATTCAGATGTTGGATATACCATGAGTATGGGCATATGGTGGGAGACTGTCCATAGAAGTGCTTGGAGCAAATGTAGGTAAATGAAAAGGTCGCAAAATTTCAAGAACCTAAAAATAAAGTGCTCTCAAAGAAAAAAAGCAAATATTGAAACTAATGCAGCACCAAAAACTAAAATAAAATAAGATTCGAGGTGTAGACCAATTGGTGCGATAAAACCCCATGAGGGGGATGAACATCTAGGGTTCAATCTCAGACCTTGTCAGAATGAACACTTGTTTTCTTTCTGGGTGCTTTCAAGGGCATAAATGGTTTAAAATGAATGTGGCATGGTGGTTATAGGGGTAAAATATGAGGAGTACTGTGTGGCAGCTTTTGGAGTGGATAGCACAAAATACCGTGCTACCAGTGAGGTGAACTGCATGCTCAAATCATCATGGCGGCTATCGATTCCACCATGTAAATTAAAAAATAAAATATTGTACTAGAGCAGAGTAAAATTGATTGAACAATGGTAATTTTAATGTAATTTTGTATAGGTTATTGGTTTAATAATGTTATCGATTCCTTTACGTTTTTATTTATTTGGGATTTAAATATAAAGACTTTTTTTCTAGAGAACTAGGGGTTGTACTTAGGTCCCCACCCTTGAAAAATCACAACTCTCTCCTTTATAGATTGAAATTTTACAAACAGATTCAATTCTCATCTCAATTGAGTTTCTATAGCTAGATACCTACATCATTTTACATAATATATTTGAATTATTGACTTTCATTTATTGGATGTTCGTCAATTTTCTTTGTAAATACAAATTTTCTAGAGTTTAGCATCCTTCTTGATATTTCCTACAAAAACCTTCACAATACCAAAAATCCACCTCTACAATCTATGCATTGCATCTTAGTAGAGTAATATTTCCTAAACATCACACTCTCATAGTTCGCTTCACCATATATGGATTACTATTTTTCTTCCTAAAGCATAATTGCAACCACAAAAATTGTAATAAAGAGTTTATATGAAACCACATTAATGTTATAAAATAATACAAATACTTCCAATAGAAAAATTTAACATAAATATTAATCAATATTTGAATCAACCAGTCAACATTTTTTTGTTAACTTTAGCTAAACTTACTACTTCTAACCAAGGAAAAGAGAATTTAATTCCACGATCCTCAATTAAAACCCCTCTATTGGCTAGCCTATTTGCACATTTGTTTCCTTTCCTTAATGTATGTGTAAACTTGATTTTTTCAAACTCTATGGCAAGGTCTTGTATTTCCATAATTATCTCTTGTATGTTCCATGGAGCCTTTGCTTTCTTTAAAATTGCATTTATTACTATAAGAAAATCACCTTCCATCCATACTCTATTCCATTTCATTTATTTGTATTATTTTAACCCTTTCAAAGTCACCCAAGCTCTAGCTTCATTATTTGTCTTAAATCCACTACTAAAAGCGTAATGAGACAAAATCTCTCCTCTATTATTTCTAACTATTCCTCCTCTTCTATTCTAATTATTTTCCAATTATGCTAATAGAATGTTGTAGAAAGTCCATCCAAACCTAGGGATTTATCCTTATCAAAAGAGAAAAAAGTTGAATCAACTTCTTCCAGTGTAATAGGCTCTATCAATTTGTTATTGTCTTCATATGTTATAACTAAAGGTACTTCTTGTAGTAGTTTATCATTAAGAACTTCAATCTCTTTTGATCCTAGAATATTATGGTAAAAAAATATTACCTCCTTTATGATTTTGCTATGGTCTTCAATTCAAACCCCTTCTACTGATTTAATTCTACTAATTATCGATGTTGTTCACTATACTATTACCATCCTATGAAAAATCTATGTTTTTATCTCCTTTTAACCAATTTTGTCCTAATTTTAATCTCCAAAAGTTCTCTTTATTACTCAAATTATTATGATATTCACTAAGAAAATCCCTTTCCTTTGAGCTTGGATTATTGTGCTCAATGTTTTGGAATTTGAGAGTTTCTCTTTTAGTTCTTCTTTCTTCTTAAAAATGTTCTTGAAAGTTTTTTTGTTCCATTCTTTTAATCTAGTTGTTTTGGAAGTGTATACAACCCATCATTTCCTAAAGAATTTTATGTCTATGTTATCATATCAAAAAATTGAGGATGTTCTTCCCACATATGCTCATATTTAAAATATGATATATTTTTTAATTCATTTACCATCATTTTAACTCTTATTGGCCAATCATCTAAACCAGTCCTTGTCAAGGTATTAAATTGAGCACAAGTGCCTTCATCTAGGCAATGATCTGAGAGTATGCATTAGTCTATTTTTTTTGCTATCAAGTTCTAGAATATTCGATTGTTGATCCATGTATAGTTATCATCTTCAAGATCAACCTCCCATATATTATTGTTTTGAATAAACGCTAAGAAATATCTTATACTTTGGGTTATTTTCCTAATTCCTCCATTTTTTTTTCTAGCTTGGCTATGATATTAAAATATTCTCTGATCGCGAATCAGTTTTCTTGGTCTTTAATTATCATAAAGGCTTCAATCCCACTCCATAATGATTTGTAGCTCCATAGACATTATTAAGTATGAAATAAATTTCTGCAAAGTAGCATGTGACTAATGAGCCTATCCAATGCTTAGTTTTATGAATGGTTTCAAAGGAGGTTCTAACTAGATTCTAACATGTTAGACTTCCCCTTATTTCCCCTTTTGAATCCATAACATCCCATTCATATCTTGTTCATATTGTTTTTATAGTTTTAGAAACTTCTTTCTTTGTCATTTTAGTTTCTTGGATATAAAGAATATCAGGTTTATTACTTAAACAAAGGTCCTTGATACACCTCTACTTTGAGGGGGTATTAGCACCCCTTATATTCCATGATATGGTAATCATGTCTTATTAGGGGCTCATGGCCTGCTTGCAAATTACCAATATCAATTTGTTGTTTAGTAAAGATAAGTTCAACCAACTTAGATTGTGTTCCTTTCTCTATGTTTGCTCTTGCTTATTTGGCTCTCACTTGATAATTTGAAGGTTTTCCTCTTTTTGCCTTGTCAATATCAAGAGTAGGTCTTATTATTCTATTCCTCAATATTCTTTCACAACTTTTCTTTTCATTATATTTATCCTCTCCTAGATTTTCTAAGGAAGTTTTTGACTTATCTTACTCATTTTTGGTATTTATTTAGTAATGGTATAGGTATTAACATCTTACATCATGTTTTCTCTACTACTTTCCTTCTCCTAAATGGTGCATTGAATTTTAAGAGAGTCTTCTAAATCCAATGAATTGCATTCCTTAGGTTCAACATGAATTTTCATCCCTAAATCATGATCATACTGGGTATATGGTTCCTTGTTAATATTTTGATCCTGTTGTATCATGTCCTTTAAGCTCCGATCTACTTTTTCTTCATAGGCTAAAATTATTTATCTGGATATTGGAAGAATTGTTATTTCTTCCAATATCCTTACTTACTGGTCTCCACTATTTATTTACTTTCATTTATCTGGATCTTTTTTAGAAGTTGAAAACCATCCTCATCCATATCCATTTGTAAGTTTCTCTTACGATTTTTTACATATGTTTCTATTGGAATCTTCTTAGGGCATGATATCTCAATATGCCAACCTCATGACATATTCTACATCTGAAAGACATATTTCCATAATATATGGTTTGGATCCACAACTTTATTGATATCAATCATTATCAATATTTGGGCGTAAATAGCCAAGAATCCATCTGTTGGCGGTTTTGCCACACTAAATTTTCATTGTAAAAATTCCAAGTATAAAATGAATGATGTGTTTTCGCTGTGGTATTTTTAATATTTGTTGATTTTTTCTCTCTCCCTTTTCAATGATTTCACTATTTCAAATAAAGAAGAATGATTTCACCCATGGAATTAAAAAGCAAGTGTTTTCCAACAAGGGAAAGATCAAATGGTTTTGCCGGCAATTAAAAGTTAAACTCCAGAATGACATTTGTTGAAAAGTATATTTTTGCTGGCAAAAATAATCTAAGAGGATTGCACTAGTGACAATAGTTTGGGATAATTTCGTGGATAAAAATATAAGAAAGAGGTTGCGCCATTGAAAATCGCCTAAGAGGGGTTCGCCAGCAAAAACAAAAAAAAAATAAGTTAAGAGGACTTCACCCAAATTCATGTGTTTCTCATAGTCAAAGTCAATTTTACCTGTCTTTTGGATGACTTGTTATTTTTGTTTAACTAGGGAGCGAAACTAATTAGTAAAAAGCATCTACCAAGTATTTTCACAATTTTTTTGGAAAACTAGATGATTTCACCCAATTTGGAGTGAAAGCAATGAAAGCACCCAATTTGGAGCGAAAACAATGAAAAAGGCATCCTCATGTGCAAGTCAAAGTCAATTTCACTTCCCTTTTGGGCGACTTGCTATTTTTGGTTGATTTCAGAGCGAAAATAGTTGGCGAACATCATTGGAATAAATACATATGCAATTCAAAGTCAATTTTACCCCAAGTGGGGGTGAAATTTATTTTCGCCCTTCTTTGGCAGCAAAAGTAAGCATTTTCACCCCAGTTCCTAACAAAGGTCATTTTTGCCCCACTTTCTAGTGAAATCCCCTCGGATGGAAAAATTAAGCAAGCAAGGTCTCCATTTAGGCAAAACTAATCAAATTTATGGTGAAAGTACATGCTTGGGTGAAATTGCCAGTGAAACTCTATTTTTGTCTCACTTTAATAATTAACTTCATCTGCACCCAACATCTTAGTGAAAGCAGCATTTGGTCAAATTTTTGGGTAAAATTATATTCTCAGTGAAATTCCTTGGTGTAACTCATCCTTACCTTTTCCTCTTGCTGAATTCTTTTCCAGGAACGTTTTCAGTGTAGATCATCTTCGGGAAAGACCAAAGGCTCACGAATTTAATTCTTGTGGTGAAGAAATTAATATTTCTAGAATTGTTTCTAGAGGGTTGCTGAGCTTTGTGCAATCATGTTCTTCTCCAAGTACCGTCCATTGATTTTACCCCTTCTCCAAGCAAAGTTAATTTTTGTTGAGTCTTCCTGATAAAAATAAAATTATGAGGTGCAAGATGACGAAGTAGCAACCAAAATTTACTGTTTGAGCTCCCAATTTTTATGTGATGTTGTAGTGTCTTGATGCACCAACATCTGAGATAATTTTCCATTGTCCATTCTTGTTGATTTCCTAGGCACTTTCCACCAGAATAGGATCTATACTTTCAAAAGAATGTGTTGATTTGTGTATTGCTATTTCCGAGGAGAAAATTATTGTTGTTTGATCTTTGACTAGTCGGCATTTTGCTTTAATGTACATTTAATTATAGGGGCGGAACCCTCTATAAATACTAAGCATTTTGATGTAAAGAAAGAGGATAGACATTCTCCCAAAAAACACTTTGAGTTCTCTACATCAATTGAAAGATATTTGGATTTGGTTCCTTGATCAATGGTGTATGCAATTACTTTATGCCTATCATTTCTATTATGTTCATGATCTTTGTTTTTTTTTGGTATAAGGTAGAGGTGGTTATAAGGTCCACAAACCTTTTGCATAGTCAAAATGGGTTGGTTCTAGCATCAAGCCCGTATAATCAAAATACAAAATGGATCTTTCTAAGACCCACATTAAGCCATACTTAGAGTCCACAGTCCTATACTTGTCGCTTGACTATTCAGGATAAAACAAAAACCAAACAACACCTAGCACTTACTAATACCACTAGGTTGTTGTACTGTACACTTGTCACCTCCCAGGCCCCAGCAAATGGGATGCCTTTTCTGCCTAATTCCATCTGTCGGATTACTCATCATCAACCCCTCTGATCTCCTGATGCTCTAACAGGTTTGATATTAGCTCTTCTCTAGAAGCCAACACCAATAGTTCTTGAGGGAAGTTATCCTTCCAAATTTGCATCTCCCCAACAGAAATTGCAATATTTGCCATTAGATCCGCCGCCTGGTTCCCTTATCTGAAGGTGTGTTGGATTCGGGCATTAACCAAATGAGATTTATGAATCTTTGCTTCTAGGATAAGCTCCAAGATGGTCCAGTTGGGGTCTTTATCCTCCTTAATTACCTTGATTATATTAAGCGAATCCCCTTCAAAGATAACTTCCTTATAACCCTCAAGTCTGGAAATTCTCATTGCCTGCATGCAGGCTCAGGCTTATGCAAAATGATTTGTTTGAGTTCCCAAAGGCTCTGCAAAGGCAAGGACCACTTTTCCTTCCTCATTTCTCGTAACTCCTCCTGCTCCTGCAGCCCCGGATTTCCTTTAGCTGCCCCGTCAAAATTAAACTTAACCCACTTTTTTTGGGGGGGTATCCACTTGACACCATCCCGTGGGTTGGTTGTAATGTCTAGGTCTGGAAGTTCCTCTCCCCAGTTCTGCAAAATCCTCATTTCCCTTAGAGACATGGTCTCATTTTTGAAGAAGAAAGTTTTCCAGTTTTCTTTCAAAGCTCTGATTATTTTATTACCACATAACTTGGGATCTTTCTTACGTCCTTTAAATACTCTCTTATTTCTATCATTCTATATCCCCCATAAAAAATGGGGTAAGCTAAGCTTCCAAAGCCAAGTCAAAAGTTTCACCCGGAAGGGGGAAGCCCACTGTATGTAGAAGTCAGACATGCTATTTGGACAGACCCAATCTATATGAAATTTGGACAGGATCATTTGGAAGACTGTACAAGAAAATTCACAAGTTAGAAATATATGACTTACATATTTTATCGCTTTCTCACACAAGATACATCGATTGATGAATTGGAAACCTCTCCTTTGTAGATTATCTCGTTGTCGAATCTTATTTTGAACTCGCCAACCAAAAGAAGAAAGCTATTTTTGGGGTTCAATTATTTAACCAAATAATAGAAGTCGGAGTCCGACCATTGAATCCCGAGTGGATTAACTTATAGGCAGTTTTTACTGAATAGATCCCACTTGTAGTTTTGCCCCAAATCGCCTTGTCTCTTCCTTCCCCAGGAATGATCGGGAACACCCTTAAAGCATCATTGAGTTTGGTTAGGGCCACCTTCTCTTGCTCTGACAGATTATGAACTGTGATTTTCTTCCAAGAGGAAGTTTCCTGTGCTACAACAATAAAATCCCCTACTTTTCCTCCCATTTCCTTCGAAATTTTATGTTGGAGGACCTGAAGGTCTAAGTTATCTTTCAGAGGGGCCTCTTCCAACCACGGGTCTTGCCAAAAGTCCACTTGTCTTCCATTACCAATTCTCCATCCGATGCCTTTCCCGACTACCTCCCGACATTCGAGCAAACAATTCCGAAATAGGATCCTCTAGGGAGATTATCGACTTTCAGGAAGTCCTGATTATTTCTGTTATATTTTGCCTTAAGAAGTTTTACCCATCCCAATTGATCATTATTGATAAATCTCCATACCTATTTGCCAATCAGATCTTGATTCATTTCTTTCATTATCTTTAGCCCCAGGCCCCCCTAATCCATGTTCATGATCTTTGTTAGATGAGTTTAAATTCTACATTTTGAATTTAATTCTTGATAAAGAAGTGAATACTGTAATTTTTATGGAAGTTATCTCTACAATATCTGAATGGTTTCGATGCTTTTCTTTCTGTTACATGCTAATTAAAACTTGATTTGAATTTTAGCTACTAGTTTATCCCCACCTTACATTTTTGGCTCATAGCCATATTTCCCATTTCTTTCTATCATTTCATATCTCTTTTTGTTGCCCTAAGCTTTACACCGATTGTTAGATTAGTACAGGAGCCAGCTCTCTCTGGAGATTGACCCGAAGGACATCTCTTTCCTTCAGCCTTTCAATGTTGGTCGAGTCTAGGACGCACATATATTTTGTACTTAGGCAGATTTGTGACCAACATTTTTTGGCATGCCTGGTGGGATATTAAAAGTTCCACTTTGAGCAGTATTAAGGTTTGATGTTTATCTTTTTACTATCTGATTAGAACATCTAGCAACTCAGTTTTACCTAGAAGTATCTGAACGTGAATTTGGTGAAAGCTTTACTTCATGATCACAAGATCGAAGGCCAAAAATTTCAAAAATATCATTGAGTTATTTGAGCTTGACACCCAAAATTTAGGAGAGCATCCTATATTAGTCACCTCGACTATTCTATTAGTCACAACATCTTCACAGGTAGCTTGTGTGTTTTTTGTTCCTTCAAGTTCCTCTAGCATAGCCACTAGCTTTCCTCCTTCTCAAGCCAACACTCCGATTCAAATGACCCAAAATATGCCACCACCACCAAGATAGTTTCCAGCTTGGAATTACTCAAAAAATTTGACCCTACAAGATCAAAACTAGATTTCGCAAGCAACATTGAAGGCTTTGCCTACTTACAATGGTACAAGCAAAATAGCTTACGAGCATGTTCAAGATGTGATTTCTCTAGCAACTATTCATAGCATCATAGATGAAGATGTCATGCTAAGATTGCTCATGCTCTCTCGTAGAGAGAAGTTTCTTTAATAATACCAATCTTTATAGCCTATCACTATTACCACCTAGGACCAGTTGGATGAATTATTGATAAAAGGTTTCAATGAACAAGCAGATCCATTCTCTCTGTTGCATCAATTTACCACTATTTAGAGGTATCCATAGGAGAAAATTATTGACTTCAATATCAGGTTTGCCCAAACATGGTAGAGAGTCTCCGATGGTCTCTGATTGACTCTCGAACAAGTCACATTCTATTACATTTGAGCCTTTAATTCTAACATTAGCATGACTATCCGTCAGTCCAACGTTGATATATTTTTGGCCTTGTACTCTATCGTGTAAAAGGCTCAGGCTGATCTGATTGCTATTAGTAAGATTTCATCAAAGATGATGACGCATATATTTTCTAATCTACCATAGTATTTGTATTCCAACGCATCTTCTCAGTCCCTGCCAATGTCCCCCATGTATCTGATCCCTTCATGGAATTCGAGTTCATCTCAAACTCTGATGATAATATTTGTCCCACAACTGCTTGCCCCATACATTCCACAACTACCCGCTCTTGTTCTATTCCCAATATTATCATCTTTGCATGTACCACTTCTATTACCAGCTCCTCCAACACCCTAAAATCCTGATCCCCAAGATAAGTTGTTGAAAGAGATGCAGTCAATGAAATCAGCCATAAGAGCGATGATCAATGAGATCATGGTTTTTAAGAAGAAGTAGGCCGAGAGATATTTCTAGCCTAGGATATTTCAACCTCCACCAATCATCAGAGAGCAAGCAACTTCAACCAAAAAGGTGCCTAAGAGAAATCTGACCGTATTGACAAATGAAGAAGTTGGCCCACCAAACAAAGCATATTGGTGCTCTACTTGCAATGATCTGCATGGCAAAGAAACTTGCATGGTTCACATGAACTACCTGTAGATATTGGCAGGTAGTTCTCCCGATGGTTAGGTCAACATGATTATAGAATTCGATCATAATTTCATGGTTTCTTTAGAACAAGTTTCAATTCTCATGAGATCTAGAAGAAAGCTAGTCACAGTGCATCTAGTTGAAATGGAGTCGTTGAAGGTACTTGTTGACCCAAAGATGTAGAATGAGAAAAACAAGCACCAGTGAAAGTGCCTGTTCCAACGCCCAGCCAGATGCACCTGTAATGTTAAAATATATCTTGCCTTCACAAGTGAAAGAAATATTGTAAGAAAAGGCTTCAACTTTGCAAGCAAAAGCTGAAATGGAGGAATAGGCTAGAGAAAAGCTCAAATACCCATCTTTGACCAAGTGTTAGAGGGTAGAGGCTACACAATAGTATTGAAGCAAGTATAAGGCTGCTAATGAAGGAAAGGATTCTAACGCATCTACGTACAACATTTTTGAGGAACTGAAGAGGATTTCGACCAAGGTTAGTCTCTATGATGCATTGCAATTTCCTAGACAAGTTGACTTGTAAGAATCGCTAAAGTTTATTAAAGATAAGGGAAAGAATCCTAATTAGATTATTTTTTCTCAAATTCTAACCACTTCAACTACTAGAAATAATAGACCACCCCCTTTCTATTTGTCTCTTAGAATGGAGGGTTGGATTGTGCATAGTTGCATGATTGACTCTAGCGCTACGACGATTGTCATGCCGAAGGCAGTTTGTGATGTTATGAGTATGGAATATACAAGAAGAAGCCCTAGAATTTTTCAATTAGATGGAACCCTTATGAGAATAGTAAGGGTTATCAAAGACATCCCCATTGTGTTGCATAATATACCTCAGATCACTGTGATCCAAGAGGTGGTTGTGGTTGATCTGGAGCCATATTTCAGTATGTACCTCTCAAGAGTTCACTATCAAGTAGGGAGGCTATCTTTCTATAGAATATTCACATTTGGATATTCCTTTCAAAGGGAAAATATTCTGAATCTATAATGAGAAGCCTTATACTTTTCATATAGAGAAGATTGAAGAAGAAGAAAAATTCATGAATGTTGTCAACATGATGATTGAAGAATTGGAAGAATTAGATTTAAAGGAAGAATTTTTGGATGAATTTCGAAAAGAGGATGAATTTTCAATGCTTTATTTTACTGTCATGATGGAAACTAAGATTGGTTGTTACAACATTACCAAGCCTAAAAAAGCTAAAGTGAAGGTGTATGATGATCAAGATCTTATTCCCAATCAATTGTGGAAGCTATACTTTGATGGCATGAGATGCAAGAATGGCGCAGGAGCTAGGATTGTTCTCATTTATCCTTTTGGTATATAGAAAAATTATTTTTATAGGTTGACCTGGAGTTATACCAAAAATGCTATCGAGTATGAAGCATTGTACCTATGCTTGAAGAAACCAAAGAAGCTTGGGATTAAACAACTACAGATTTTTGGAAATTTATAACTGATTGTGAATCAAGTAACAAAAAAAGTATCTCCAAGAAGCACTACCTGAAGGTGTACCACAATAAATTTTAGGACCTGTTTGAAGCTTACACAACATTGAACATCCAAGCGATCTCACGAGAATAGAACAAACATGTTGATCTTCTAGCATCCCTTGGCACTAACTTTTCTCCAATTGAGTACATGGTGAAGAAACCAAAGACCATGAGTTTAGTTTACAAACCTTTAGTTCTTGACAAAAATATCTACTGGTAAGTTTTCGACAGTGATGAGCAGATTGTAAATTTCCTGATAAGAGAAGCTAGTATTGTGGAAGGAAGAACACTTGATGAGGAAGAAGCTGAAGGATTGATCCAACTAAGGAATAATCATATCCCAAAAGGATTGATTATGCTTGAGAGTCTCTTTAATCAAAATGATAGAGCAGAAAAGCATAATATCAAAGTGGATGAGAAGGATTACACTGAACTGCAGTTAGGACCTAAGAAGTCAATCAAAGTTGGTACTGATTGCACTCCAAAAGAATTGGAGCAGATCAAATAGTTATGCCATGATTTCCTCGATATTATTTCTTGGAGCTACCAAGATTTAAAAGGCTACAACAAAGATGTGATCCAGTATACCATTGAGCTACAAGAAGGAGTGAAACCCTTTAGGCAAAAGCAAAGGCCTGTCAATCCCAAGATTGAAGCCTTGATGAAAGTTGAACTGTTGAAGATGCTAGAAGATAAATTATTTACCTGATCAAGCATTCTACCTAGGTAGCGAATCTGGTCCCTGTGAGGAAAAAGAATGAAGATATTCACCTATGTTTTGACTTTCGAAATTTGAATCAAGAATAACTGAAGGATCATTATCCTTTACCCAAAATTGATAAGATTCTTCACATAGTTGCAGGAGCTTAGAGACTTTCTCTATTGGATGGATTCTTTGGCTACAATAAAATTTGGGTCAAGGATGAAGATCAACATAAAACGAAATTCACCATGAAATGGGGAATGTTTGCTTATCAACGAATATTGTTTAGTCTCTCCAATGTTGGAGCAAATTTTCAAATAGCGATGGACGTAGCTTTTGGTGAGTTGTTAAATTATGTCATTGTAATTTATTTGGATGACATGACGATCTTCTCTCACAACAAGGAGGAGCATAGTTTACATTTAAGGAAGTGTTTGAAAAATATCGAGAGTTTGAAATATCCATCAACCTAAAGAAGTCCATATTTATGGTGAAAGAAGGAAAGCTCCTGGGCCACATCATTTTGAAAATTTTTTTGGCTATTGATCTAGCTAGAGCTGAGGCTCTTCTGAAGCTTCTATTTCTAGCTAACAAGAAGGATTTGCAGTCATTATTTGACCAAACTAAACTTGTTCAAAATTTTGTTGGAGATTTCGTCCAAGTGGTAAAACCAATGACTGAGCTTTTAAAGAAATATATTGAGTTCAGATGGACTGAGTAAAGGAAGTGAGAATTTAGAGAAATCAAAGAAAGAATTGCTCAAGCCCCGGTTCTGGTAAATACTGATTATTCAAAGGCATGTATCCTATATGTCATTGGTGAACAAGAGAGTTACGTAGTGGTGCTCATGCAGAAGGGAGACGATGGAGATGAGCAGCTAATTTATTTCTTAAGCCAAGTCATCCAACTGCACGAAGAGAAATACAATTTCATTGAGAAGCAAGTATATGCGATAATGAAGTCCTTGAAGAAGTTTCGATATTTTGTTTCAAAGAGCAAAATAATATTTTATGTTGTTCATCCAAATGTTTGAAGTTTCATCATCCAAGGAGAGATTAGAGATAAGAGAGTTGGTTGGGTTTACAAAATATAGAAGTATGGATGTTGAAATCTGATTGACAAAGTTGGTTTGAGGTCAAGCACTATGTCAAGAGATGGCAAGAAGCGCTACTTCCAAATCCATGGTTTGCCAACTTGAAGATTGAATAGGCAAAAGTAATTTCACTAATCACTCTATAGTTGATCATGATTGGATAGAGGACCTTATCGAATATTTCAATTCAGGAAGATGTCATTCATATCTCAATGCTTTACAAAGGAGATTCAAACTACAGGTCCTCAGGTATGTGATGTTGTCAAATGGATTGTTCCACAAAAATATTGATGGAGTACTTCTTAGGTGTGTCAGAGAATCAGAGAAGTAGAAAATCCTAGAAGAATTCCATTTTGGATTGTTAGGAGGCCACTATGCAGGGAGACCCATGGTGTTGAATATCATCAAAGCAGGTTATTTTTGGCCCACTCTCTTTGCATATACTTTCAAAGTCAATCAAAGCTATGAAAATGCTAGAGATATATCGGTAGAAGCAGAAATGCATCTTTACCCCTTCATATGATTCAAGTAGAAGCACCATTTCAACAATGGGGCTTAGATTTAATTTGGGTCATTGATCCTAATTCATCCATTGGGTATAAATACATTCTAACTGCAACTGACTATTTCACTTGATGGGCTAAAGCAATCCCAACCAAGAAGGAAAACTATGAGGTGGTCATCACATTCCTTGAAGGATTGATCACTCGGTTCAATGTCCTAGATGAAATTATAACATATAGTGGAACTCCATTCATCAACACCAAAATCATCTTGTTCATGGGTAAGTATGGTATTTATTTAAAAACCTCATCAAATTACTATCCATAGGGAAATGTCTTGGTCGAATCCACGAATAAGAATCTGCTTAGGATTCTAAAGAGGACATTTGGAGATAACAAGCGAAGTTATGGGCTGATCGCATCTTAGTGAAAAAATATATCAAGGCATCCCCATATTCCTCGGTGTATGATAAAGAAGAAGTCTTGCCCATTCACATTGAATTATTGGTCCTTCAATCCTTGCACTTACTTGATGGTGAATATGATGAATTCGACCCTATGAGCGCATGGTTAGCTCAACTTTTACAACTAGAGAAAGAAAGGGAGAAAGCGCACAATGCCTTCATGGAACATGCCCAGATGACGAAGAAGTGGTTCGATAAAAAGACTTTGAGAAGGTGCTCAAAGTGGGTGATTTGGTGTTGAAATGGAATGAGAACAAGGCAAATCTAGGCAAGCATCACAAGTTTGAGGTGATTTGAGAGGGCCCTTTCCAGATTTTTTGTGTCAATAAAGTTAACTCATTTTATTTGCAGGATATCGACGGCCATGTGCTACCAATTCTAGTCAATGGTCTTCATTTGAAGGCCTATTACCAGTAAAAAAATTGAGATTGAGAATGTAAATGTGTATATATATTTTATTTAATGTTGTTTTTTTTCAAAAAAATGGCTAAGGATGGGAGTAAAATTCCTTTTTGTTGAGCAGAAGTGTTTTCACTGGTGAAATTCATTTTTGCCTATGAAAAGCCTGCTTCGCCCCTCCTGGATAAAAAAAAAAGGAAAGAAAAAAATATTAAAAAAGAAGAAGAAGACGTTTTTCGCCTGGAAAAAGCATTTCGCCCCGCATATCTTATTTTCAAAGTGAAATTCCTTTGCGCTCCACCAACAGTTAATTTCGGGATGAAAACTCAAGAGGAGATAGGAAATTTCATATGTTTTTCTGGGTACTCCAATTGGCAAAGGTATTTTCAGCATGAAAGGGGGCAAAATTAATTTTTGCCTTGTTTTTTTTAGCAAAGACTCTCAGTTGCATTAAAATCTTTATTTTTCGACAATAAAGATTTTTTGGGGCATGATAAATTAATTTAAAAATGCCAAACTAGTAATTTTCAGTAGCAAAATCATGGGAAAGAATTTTTGGATCCCTATTTGAACGAAATTATTAGTTGCACAGGGTGATTTTTGCCCCAGTTGACGTCTTTTAAAAAGCAAGTCGTTCGAAAAAGCATTCTTCACTGACATGAGCTAATTTCGAAGCGAGATTTAGTTAAGTGCATGAGATCAAGCTAATTTCACTGGTGAAATCCTCCAAAGATGTTTTCAACATCTAAATTCAGCAAATTTACTAATTTTACCTCAAAAGTGCTTCTATCATGTGTATGTGGCATTCATATTTTTCGAAGTTAGCCGTTAAATAACCAGATTGCACCCTTCAAAGTAAAAAAGTGGTTGGGTAGGATATTCAAAGAAGGTTTATAGTGCAAGGGCGTTATTGGCAGTTAAATATCATAAAATAATGTGTCGAGAAAGAGAACCAAGGAGCACGTTCACCAGATTCCTCAAGGTATGCCACATGCATTAAATCGGGTAGTTGGAGGTAAAAATTATAAATATGACAAAACGAAATCTTACAAGTAAAGAAATATTGAGAGTATTTCTCTGGAGCATTGCAAGATCGTTACTCAACTTTACCAAATTGCTGCTTTGTTGCAAAATTATTAAAGTACTGAAGTGAAATTACTGAAGGACGAAGATGGGGAAGAAAGTTGCAGATGCAAAGAAAATGCAAAAAATAGCAGGAGGCAAGAAAGCTAAAAAATCTAGGAGAAACAGAGATGAAGAGTTTGATTCATACTATGATGCACTGGCTTATATTGGTGACTGTGTCATTTTGAACAAGGATGTGGAAAAATTAAACCAAGACGTAGAAGTTTTTGTCAGACAAGGCTTTATCCCAGAAATTCCATTAACTATTGCTTATCATGTGCAGATTATTTGGTACCTATGCACACCTGTTCACACTTGACCAGAACTGGTGTTGGCCATTGCAAAATTTTATAGCCCTGTCACAAGAGCTGTTAAAAATGCAAAAGGGGATAGATGATTCATAATTTCATCTAATGCAGTCAGAGAAGCATTCACTTGTGGGATTAGGCCTTCCCTAGATGTTATGTTCAAAAAGTTATATCTTAGGGAGCAAGATGAGAGGTACCAGTCGACTGTGGCATTATGCTAGTTCATGGAGAATCAACTAATAAAAAGGCTACAATTTGGAGAGTTGCCAGCTTTTCCAAAGCCTCTGACAGATTTTAAGAGTCCAAACATGTTTTCCATGTTGGCCTGGGTGATTGGTCTTCCTACATATTCTATAGTGCATAAATGGCAAGTGACACTTGTACAATGTATTTTGGAGGTAGAATTATATGCTCTAATAGCAATGACAATGAGCACGAACCCAATTTTATTTGACTGGGTGAATTACATGGATTGAAGAATGCATACCTAGTTGGAGAGAGTGTAGAGTAGAGAAGAGGTAGTGTTAAGACATTCTTAATTTTTATCATGGTATTTCTTTTTCCACATGCACCAACATTTTTTATGTATAGCTATTAAGCAGTCTGATGAGGTAGATAGGAAGCTACCAATTTATTTATGAACTCTGAGTTTGTACATAAAGGAGTCATATTATAATTTCAACCAAATTTTCTTGGGCCCTACCATCGAGCTTATTTTTGACACATATGAGAGAGTGCCAAGGGCGATGAGAGAGGAGGTCATCATGAAGGAGAAAGTTGATATTTTATTATTTATGCAAGGCATCATTGTATAAATTTTTGGCTTTACTGGCAAGCCGTTCCTCCTTTCATATTTTTCTATAGAGCACCTTTTCACGTTGGAGGTTGCCTGCTAGAATTATTTCATTAATGACATCTATGGGAGGGTCAATGGAAATGAAACACATGTACCATACTCTTTTGCTTCAAAGATATTGAAGTAAGCTATGTTGGACAAAATCAACTAATTACAGAAAACCTCTATGACCTTGGCTTGGTTGAGTTACCCCAGCGATGGAAATATGACCCTTTGGGTCATTTCGTGGCATTGATCAAAGCAAAAAGTTTTCATTGCTATCCCAGGGTAGATATTAAGCGGTAGAGAAACAATCTAGAGGGGCATGATCTTGAGTGGCACATTATCCAAAATATGACCAAATTAGCATGTGATAATTTGAATGTTGCTTATGCAGGAATGTCTAATGAATAATATGCAAAATAATGATGAAGGAGAAAAGAATGTGGATTGGAGGAAGAATGGTGAAAATAAGATATTATAGAAAGGGGAGTAAGGAGAGAATAATGAGGAGAAGAAAGGACCAATCAAAGGTATACAACTGCTTGTAAGTGATCACACAATATTGACATGGGACCTTGAATAAGAATAAGGAAGATAAAGAGAATGAGGTGGAAAAGAGAGTTAAGTAAAGAAGAAAGAATAAGGAAGAAAAAAAAGAAAGAAGAAATAGAACTAGTCAAAGGTATGTAGTCGCTCATGTGTGACCATACAACATTGATAGGGAGCCTTAGAAGAGGAGGAGAAGAGGAGAAGAATTGGAAAAATATAGAAAAGGAGGAAGGGACATTGAGGAAGGAGCCAATTGAATATTGAATTCTTGAGGCATTTGCATTAAGTGGTTGAATAATGAATTGAATAAATGATTTGTAGCATTGTCATTGAATGCATTTTGTTGGGTTTGTTTTTATTATTGTTGTTATTGATTTTGTACTTTTTTGTTGTTTTAAATAAGAATGTACAAGAATTTTAGAGCCTTATGCGATATGATTAGGCATAAAATGCATGGAGATGGATGATCATCGAGGGGTTCAGGTTCCTATTTTCCTTCGATATTGGCAAGTTTGTAATGTCTAAAACCAAATTTTTATTTGATAATGTAAGATCCTAGCCAATTGGGAGTAAATTTATCTCTCAAATGGTATGGTTGATTTGAATTCTATTGATTCTCCTTTAGTGCTAGGTCTCCAACTTGGAATTTGTGCTCATGTACTTTGTTGTTGTATGCATGCTAAACACGATCTTGATATAATCAAAGATGCTTAATAGCATTGATTCAATACTCATCAATAAGGGTAAGATGGTCTACATGAGATTGGCATGTAGTGTTATCATCAATGAGTTCTTAGAGTGAAACTTGCAAAGGTATTTTCAACTCTAGGGGCATAATGGCCTCAACACCATAGACTAGTGAAAAAGGAGTTGCCCCAGTGGATGTGTGGATGTTTTTTTTGTATGCCCAAAGTGCTAAATGGATTTGATTGTGCCAATCATGATGAGTCTCTACAACCATCTTACAAAGGATGGCATAAATAGTTTTGTTAGTAGATTTGGCTTGGTTGTTGCCCTAAGGATAATAAGTAATTGAGAAGCTATGTTGGATGTTATACTTTTTGCACATTGCTCAAACTTCTTTATTCTTGAAGGATGTACCATTTTTAGAGACGATTTTAGAAGGAATATGAAAATGATAAATGATGTGATGCATGATGAATTCAATAATTTTGAGTCTTGTTCTGTGGACTAAAGGAATAGAATTGAACCATTTGTTGAAGTACTTTATTGCTATGATGATGAACATGTGTTTTCCTAATGAAGCGAGAGTGATTTTTCCTACAAGGTCAAGATCCCACTGGGAAAATGGCAACATAGATTGAATGGGTTGCAATGCTTGTGATGGTAAATGAGTTAGATTGGTGTGTTGTTGGCATTTGATGAATTTATTGATGTATGTGCAACAATAGTGTTCCATGATGGGTTAATAATAACCCATGCATAAGATGCACTTAGTGATGGTAATTCCACTAAAATGGCCACCACAAGTACTGTCATGAGCTATAGAGATGACATGGTTGGATTCATGTGATTCTAAGAAACAAAGGAGGATACCATCATAGCTTTACCTATAGAGGATGTACCCCAACAAGGTGTACCTTGTAGATTTCTATTTGAAGGTTTATTTTCCAATGTAAGTTAAATCAGGGGGAAGTGTGATATGCTTAAGGTAATCCTTGATTTAGGAAAACCAATAATAATGAATCTTTGTGAACAAAATTGATATCCACTTCATTAGTAGATGTCTTATACAAAATAGAAGACTTGTGGAGGATTGTTACAAATACATGTGTTACCATATAGTGTTGGTTCTAAGGGATAAGGGATTTGAGAGAGGCCATGGTGTTAGCGGAGTGATTGCTAGATCTTAGTGAGGCTTGGATGCTATACCATTCTAATTGCAACAACTCTTTTGCAAGTTTCTTGTATTGTTGTAGTATTTTCCACATATATTGATAAATTCCCTTCACCTTATTGACAATGATAAGATAATCACCAATGATTTGAAATCACTTGATGTGCATTGAAATTACAATTTTGAGGTCAAGAATAAGAGATTCATATTTGACATTGTTGTTGGTGCAAGGGAAGTTGAGTTTAACGAAAAAAGGGAGCAGAGACCCTTGTGGTGTGAAGAAAACTACACCAACATATTCCCCTTGCTAGCACCAAGAACCATCAAAGAAGAGAATTAGGTCAACTTTGCTTTTAGGTTCAACATATTCTACGATTTTAGTAGTGTTGAAAATTGAATCATCAGGAAGCTCAATGATAAGCAATTTTTCATCTTCAAGTGGAGCTTTCACAAGTTGGTCTATAATGACTTGAACTTTGATGTATTTTTAATTGATGAATTTGAGGTTAAATTCTATTAAAACATGATCCATTTGGTGGTTCTACTATTGTTGTAGGATCTACCCATCATGTATCGTAATGGGCTTTCCCTAGCAATAACATATGTGGTATGATTGAGCATGTAATATCAAAGTTTCTTAGTAGTAAAAACTACTACTAAGCATACTTTCTTCATATATGCATATCATGTTTTATAGCTCACCAAAGTTTGGCTTATGTAGTATATGGCCTGCTCTAAACTAACCTTATTATTCTAAGCCAATATAGTTCCTATGACAAAATTGGTTGTAGATATGTACAGGTGAAAGAGGAATCCTATTTTAGGTGGGGATAAATTGATGGGGACATGAGGTAGTGCTTGATTGCAACAAAAGTATCCTAACACTCTTAATTCCATTCAAATGTGACCCCCTTTAATAAGATATGGTTGAAAGGTTTGCATTTGTCTAATAATTAGATAATGAAGCAATGTATCGCTTGGATATTGCCTTGTAGGCTGCACAATTGCTTTAAGTTCATAAAAGGTGGTATTTTAGTGATAGCATTTACTTTTTTGGGGTCCACTTCAATACCCCATTGATAGATGATGAAGCCTAGAATCTTGCTTGAGGTATCATGAAAGACACACTTTTTAGGATTCAGCCTCATGTTATGTTCTAGGAGTTTATCAAAGACTTTGCGCAAGATGTCAATGTGTTGACTACGTTTCTTGGATTTAGCTATAAATCATCCACATAGTCTTCCACAATTTTATGCATGTAGTCATGGAATATGTAGGTCATGGCATGTTGATATAGTGCCTATATTTGTAAGCCCAAATAGCATGACCTTATAGCAAAATTTTCCCTAGGGTATGGTGAATGATGTTTTGTGTTGATCATTAGGATTAATCCAGATTTGGTTATAACCTAAAAAACCATCCATCAGGGAGAGCATTTCATGACCAACTATAGAATCGACTAGAGTGTCGATGTTAGGTAGGGGGAAGTTCTCCTTGGGATACGCTTTGTTGATATTGTAAAAATTTGTACATATGGGTATCCCCCCAATAGGCTTTCCAGCATGTACCATATTTGATACCCACTCAAAATAATCGATTGATTGAATAAATTCCACATTTAAGAGTTTCCACAACTCTTATTTTATCATTAAAGTAATGGTGGGGTGCATTTTCCCAAGTTTTTGTTTGGACAACGTTGCAACATTGTTGAGGGTTATATTGTGGACCACTAAAGATGGATCAAGACCAGACATATTTGTGTACAACCATGCGAAAAATTTCTTACATTATGTTAGGATCTCTATGAAGCTCACTATATATTTAAGGGATAACTTTTTTCCAAGTATAGTGATATGAGGATTGGCAAGGTCTGAAGTAAGGTCTACATAGATTGTGTATTCCACAAGCATGTGGGATCCATCCTCAAGTTGGGTTGGTATGGGGATGAGGTGTAGATCATCTATGAAATTCTCTACAAAGACTTCATAATTGTGAATGACTTTGACTTGGTTCACGAAAGAAGATTGACAAGGAAAAAGATGAAGATAAGCATTGGAGTGTTGAATTACCTATTCAAAGAGGAGGAAGTCATGTGAGAAAAGACTAAAATGAAGGTGGTCAAAGTTGATACAATTTGGATTGATGTTGAGAATATTGTTAGAATGGACTATGTAAAACAATAGGGCAAAAATATCCATGGAAATTATATTTACAAAAGAATGATTATAAGGTGATATGATAACATCACTAGAGAACATGTCCAAAGTTAATGGGTTGGGCGGTTGGTGTAGGAATTGTTGTAGGATATGTGGAGGAGGTTGTGGTTGATGTGAAAGTTGACGAGGCATAACGATACAAGGTGGATGATCTATCAAATTATTGGTTACTGGTAGGATGCAAGAGGACACATCTTTAGAGCTATCAAAAGCAATTAAGATATCACCAAAGTTCTCATCAAGCTCATCATCAATAGTGTCGATTTAAGTGATGTAAATCGAGGAAACATGGAAAAATCTAGGAGGAAGATCTAGATTATGAGGAGAGGCTCTTGCTAAGAGAATCATACTCAAGATCATTATGTTCATCAAAATCATCCTCTAAAGTATCAAGATGAATGTATTGGAGTTCTTCCTAAAGGACGTCCATGTGGTGGTAACAGTATACTAAGCCAGATTTGTCTCTAGTTTACTACTAAGTTGGATTGATAAGGTACCATGGGCCTTGTTCATAATGATCAAGGTAAACCATTTTGTTTGTAATAATCGAGACAAGACCTTGCTAATTGAACCATTAAAAATATCACATGGAAAACATAGGGTTGGACATATAATCAAAATTATTACAAAATTGAGCCTCGAGCTCTTTGGGCTTAGGATTTTCTGAAGAGGTGTCCATGCCTCCATACACAAAATTTATTTGATTTTATGGGAGACCAATATTAATAATTACGTTTATGGTTAAGGATGCATCGTGAGGATGATGAAATTCTCATATTGATTGTATGCTAGGCGGGGAGATACAAGCATTATATACAATATACTCCTCCAAACCTAAAATAGACATGAAGATAAATAGATGGGATATCCCCTCATGTGCTTGTTGTGATGGATACCTATACTTTTATAGAATTGGAAGAGAATAAGAGGATGATGAAGGTTGGGAATCAAGAGAGAGGGTTATGGGAAGAGAGAAAATAGATGGAGCAGGTTCAACAAGTTGAGAGTCATATTGAGTGGCACACCACTCCTAAAAGTGATATTTTCTAGGAGTAGGTGAGTGAGTGATGTAGCATGAGCGAATTATGAAGTAGCATGATAGGACTGAACATGAAGGGGAGGATTAGAACTAAATAATTTTGGAAACTATAATGGTTGAGGAGAAATATGAGGAGGATCAAGAAGAATAACATTAGTAGAATTAATAACAGGAGAAGGTGATGAACAATGAGGAATGTGAGTTGAATATGAGGGAGGATGCAAAGGATTTATTGATGAAGTAGGATGAGGAGAAGGGTTTACCACTAGAGGTATTGGTTGTATAGTATATGAGGGTTTTGATTGAGCTAGCATGGTAGGATAAATAGTTGTAGGGGTAAGGTGGATAGAGGGAAGAGTGGGACCTTACGGGAGGATTACCATGTTGCAAAACATGAATGGATCATCATCAATAGGGATGCAATGTACCTATCCCTCATGAAGTATTTCAAGCAATTATTAATAATATAAGATACACATTATATGTTCCCAAACCATGGTATCCATAGAAGAATATTGTACTACATCTCCCCTTTAATGACATGACACAAAGTGGGTATGGTTTTGATACCTACTTGAATAGGTAGGATGATGGTATCCAGAGTAGAGCATAGAGTGCCATTGAAGGCCTACAAGTCAAGGGTTGGCGTGGAAAGATGGATAGATGTGAGGTTAAAGTGTTGGAGGGCGATGGTAGAGATTATGTTGATAGAGGAGCCAATATCGATCAAGATATGATTGAAATTTATACCATCAATGCATGTTATGATGTGCATAGGGGGATCAAACCCTACTCCCTCAAGAGTTGTTATTTCATGATCATAATAGATGATAGAGGGTTGCATGTAGGTTATTACATTACCCATAAAATTAGCAAAGGCATTAGTGTCATTGGTTTCAAGATCTATGGACTATAGAATGTCATTCAAATCCTCATGATGTGGTTAAGACTATTGAAGGAGGTCATAGATTGAGAGTTTTGTAAATATTATTCTAGGAGGAGGGGAGCTCCTTGCATTGAGGGAGTAGTGGAAGAGAATGGTATGATAGGAGGGCTTGGTTGTTGGGTTGGTCATGCTAAATACCATTGGTTTTAAGTTACAATGTTTATAATCCCTACAAAACATTAGTGATAAGGTATGTTATTGACAAGATTTGTTTTTCAAGGCATCGGTTTGTGATTGTTGTATCTGATGCTCAAGCAAAATATTTCTATGAATACCTAGGTTTTAATTTGGAGGGTCTAGGGGGTTGTCAACCCGTATTACTCCATGATCGAGTAGGTCTTGAACCAAGTGTTGAAATTGATGACAATTTTTAATATCATGCCCTCACTATCGATGGTATTTACAAAAAATATGCTCATTGTATCCATTTGGGTTTGGACGATTGGGATAATCTGGTCTAACCTCAAGTAAAGCAATGGGTCTACATCATACAAATTCTAAAAAACATTAGCTAGTGGCTTAGAGAGTGAAGTCCAATTGCGAGGTTGTTAGGAACCTTCTAATTAAAATATCCCCATTCACAAAAATATGGCAATAAAACATAAATGCAAGAAACACAAGATATTGCAATATGAAATATAAGTGTAGAAATAAAAAAATCTCACAAAATAACATAGGATCATGAAGGACATAGGCTTATATTGAGATGGGGGTTGAACAGTATAATATCAACTTTTACTTTTCTTTCCCAAACAATATTATCCAATATTATCAATTGCAATAGCAATAGCAGTAATCAAAGCAATACACAAATCATCACACACATGAGAGACCCAAATTTAACGTGGTTCACCCAATGTGGGTTACTTCTACAAAGAAAATCTTTCTTCTAAATTTTCTCAACAAATCTCTTAGGATTCAATTCCCTATTACAATGTTTATGGATCTCTGTACAAAGGAGACACCAATCCCCTATACTCTGATTTGTGGATCTCTCTCCACAGGATAACTCTTTCCTCTCTGCTTTGATTCATGGATCTCTCTCCATAGGAGAACTCTTTCCTCTTTGCTCTGGATCGTGGATCTCTCTCCATAGGAGAACTCTTTTACCTTTGCTATGGTTCATGTATCTCTCTCCACAGGAGAACTCTTTCCCCTTTTTCTTGGTTCATGGATCTCTCTCCATAGGAGAACTCTTTCCCATTTGCTCTAGTTCATGGATCTCTCTCCACAGGAGAACATTTTCCCCTTTTCTTTGGTTTGTGGATCTCTCTCCATAGGAGAACTTTTTCCCCTTTACTCTGGTTCATAGATATCTCTCCACAGGAGAACTATTTTCCCTTTGCTTTGGTTTGCTCCAAATCCTGCTCTCAACTTTATCTCAAATCTACACCAAACCTCGTCACAAGGTTAGCACAAATCTACTCTAACTCTGCTCACAAATATATCTCAATGTTGTTTCAAGTCTTCATAAGACTTGCTCAAATCTACCTCAAAGTTGCTCCAAGTATTCTCACAAGACTTGCTCAAATCTACCTCAAAGCTGCTCCAAATATTCTCACAAGACTTACCCAAATCTACCTTAAAGCTTCTCCAAGTCTTCTCACAAGACTTTTTCAAATCTGCCTCAAAGTTACTCCAAGTATTCTTACAAGACTTGCCCAAATATGCCTTCAAGCCTTCTCAAAAGACTTGCTCAAATTTTTCTTCAAGACTTCTCAAAAGACTTTCTCAAATTTGCCTTCAAGCCTTCTCAAAAGACTTGCTCAAATTTGCCTTCAATACTACTCAAATATTTCCAAATATTGCATACAAACAAAGCTTAAATCTCTTTCAAAAATAGTTTATTCAAACAAACATATTCCACTTAGAATTCGTTTAACCTCTGGAACATATAGAGAATGATATGCTCTATCAAAAATCCAATATGTTCTTTACATTCACAAATATTGTATTCAATTAATCCAATCTTTATTTCTTACAAAATCCCTTTCAAATCAAATCAAAACAGTGTATATCTTGCTTCACAAAACTGGTCTAGTTTTCTTGCAAATATTTTCTCAAATATCAACCTCACTAATGCATAATTTTCCCTCACAAGATTGATCTCAAACACTTTCACAATTGCTTTCAATATCTCTCAAACCAATATTCAAAAGGTTTCACAATGATGCACTAACTTGTCTTCAAACCTAGTACAAGTAGTTCACAATTTCTAGCACAAATGTTTCAATCTCTTTCAACAATGGAAGCACAACTTATTCTCAAAATCTATCCCAAATGTTTCCAAAACCATTCAATAATGAAGCACAAGAAGATATCAAACTCTAGCACAAATGGTTTCCATTTCATTCATCAATGTAGCACAAACCCTAGCTCAAATATTTCCAACAATGCATATGAACTTAATCCTTATATCTCCTCCTTATGACATCACAAGATATGCCCAACAAAATGCCTCAAATAAGGAGTAATGTTACCATACCTCTTGGCTTGCTTTTGATGGAGTTGAGCTCTCAAAAACCTGTCTCAAAAATTATTTTGTCCTTTTATGCCACTTCAAATGTTAGTTAGCACAACATTTTTCAATCATCCATAAAAGAAACCTTTCCTCAAAAATAGTGCACAATTTTTTTTTTTACCACTCCTTTTATTTTTCCAATGCAAGGTTTTTAATCACTAAACAACTCCTCTTAAATTCTCTTTCACATTGCTAGACTATACACAATACTTAACCATTGAATACCTTATTACTCCTAAGTGATTTTCAATATTAGCAACCAGAAACCCTAAGTGCATATCACAAATTAAATTCCACTTCAATAGACCTTATACCTCCTAATATATCTTAATTTAATTAAACAGGGAATCAAAAATGTCACACAGTAATTATTGTGCAAGCTACAACCTTCTGACTCCCTAGAAAATTGCACACCAAAAAATAAAAAATGAACACTTACATCTCCCTAAGTCGTGTACTATGCATACCTTAATTTTAATTAAAAAATATCCCTTGCCTTAAGTGTTTTCGTCGTGACTCGATCCTGTGTCTCCTCGCTAGCCCGCATCCTAGCACTAGGGCGAACACCACGTGGACTAGGTGCCTACACAATCACCAAGGAGCACGCACTTATTTTTCACCTACATGTTTGGCGATTTTCTCTCAACCAAAATAAAACCTCCATCATGATTTGAACACGTAATGTCTTGCTTGCCACGCTCTTCGCAATCCCTGCTTGCCACTTGGGCTATCCGCCCATGTAGGACCAAAAACATGTGTTACCTCCTTAATCTCTTCACTATCCTCAAAATGTGCAAAAAAGTTTTGTCTTATTCTTTTCCTCCATAATGTGCTCGAATGAATGTGATTCTTGCTTAGTGAAAACATTAGTCCATGCAAATAATTAAACCCTTTTTATACACTTTTGCTTGCCCTTCTTGGACGTTGGATCAACTTTTTATTTGCCACTATTTAAATTTGAATTCTTGGCACCTTTTGATAATTTAAATTTATTTTATTTTTAATATAATATTTAACCTTGGTGTTAAATATTATTTAACCTTGGTGTTAAATAATATTTTTGCTTGTAGTCCTTTGTCAACTTAATTTCGTTTTGAGACCTTTGTCCAATGCACTTCCAATCCTCCTTTTAATAAGTCATTTTGGCCTAAATATTATAATAGTATTTATTTTCTCTTAAACCATGGGATTAACCTCAATGACTTTGACATCAATGACAACAATATACTCAAAATTTCCAACATATTATAGGCCACTTCGAGGGGGAAACCTCCTTCAATTATTTCATTCAATTATGCAAAAAGATACATTCATTATTGCCCCTCACAATTTTGAAGACTTCATCTACCACCTAACTCTCAAGGTTGGCTTACATGCAAAATGCCACCCAAGCTAGAATCTCCTACCTATAAAACAATTACATTCTTGATAACAATTACATATAAGGGTGCCACTTTTCTAGGTGCTTCTAAAGCCACAACTATTACAAAATATTACAAAATATTATCATGGGTGTCCCCCACATTCAACAAGGGTTATTACATCATAGTGTTAGGATGGGGTCCTAACATGCCCTTCCCCTTTGAAAAGCTTTGTCCTCAAATTTGAATATGAGGAAACTACTGCTAGATTTGTTGAAGAGGTTCCCACATAGCATCTTCAGGTTGTAAGCCATGCCATTGTACAGGAACATTCATGATGACACACTGACAAAGGGTACATGATCTATGGTCTAGAATACATTCAAGTTCAAGAACAGTGGAATCTTCATCATCCAAATCTAGAAGTGTAGACTACACCTAGACCTTATTGCCAACAACTTGCTTGAGAGAAGATACATGGAAGACTGGATGAATTTTAGAACTAGCCAAAAGGGCTAGTTTGTATATTGTCGACCTAATCCTTTGCAACACTTGATAAGGACCATAAAATTTGTAGCAAGTTTCTGACAACCACGAAGCTGGAGGGAGGATTGTTTGTATAATTATTAGTGAATAAAAGCCATATCTCCAACAACAAAGCTATGTTTAGTGTAATTTTGATCAACTTGTTGTTTCATGCAGTTTTGATCCAAGTCCATATTGATATTGAGTTGGAAAATAATAAAATCACATTGGTGGAGAGTGGAATCCATAGCTTGAACCTTGGAACTACCTAGAATGTAAGAATATGGTGTTGGTGGAGGTTGACCATAGACTACTTCAAATGGACTCACCTTAGTGGTAATGTGATATGTTGTGTTATACCACCATTTGGCCAAAGGAAGCCACTTGGCCCATTGTGTAGGATGTTAAGAGGTGAAGCAATGAAGGTATGTTTCCAAGCATTTATTTACAATTTTAGTTTGGCCATCAATTTGATGATGATAGTTTGAACTCATCTAAAGTTGTGTTCCCTGTAGCTTGAACAATTCTTACCAAAAATGACTAGTGAAGGTAGGATCCCTATCAAACACAATATATTTAGGTAATCCATGGAGAAAAAATATGGAGTCTAGAAAAAATTGAGCAACAATGAATGTGGTGTATTGATGGCATAGGGATAAAAAATGAGCACACTTCATAAGGCGGTCCACTATCACTAGAATAACCAAATTTCCTCCTAATTTAGGTAACCCTTCAATGAAATCCATAGAGATATTTGTCCAAACTTGTTTAGGAATCAACAAGGGTTGAAGGGTACCAAGGGAACTCATGTTTTCATCTTTCATATGTTGGCAGTGATCACATTCAACCACAAAAGTACGAATATCATTTTTCATTCCCCCCCCAAAAAAAATATGCTTGGTCCTTGTATAGGTTTTGAGAAACCTTGAATGGTCAGTTTTTGGAGAGGCATGCATCTCTTGTAGGATAATATCCTTTATTTATGACTGATGGGACATAACAAGATAGTCATGGTATTGTAAATCTTGACCATGCCAAGTATAGACAATGCATAAATGAGGATCTGCTTGAAGTTTTTGGACAAATTTTGCAAAGGGGAATCCTTGATCAGTTCCTCATGGAGTTGATGAATCCATTGAGGATGTGGTGTGGATATAGCATGTAGCATTATATATTCTTCATGTAGTGGGAATAAGACAACTTCCACTAGATTATCCTTACCCTTATTATAGGTGATGTCATAATCATAACCCAACAATTTAGAAACTCATTTTTGTTGTTCTAGTGTGGCAACCCTTTGTTCTAAGAAATATTTGAGAGTCTGATGATTAGTTTTGATGGAAATATATCACCCAATGAGACACGGTCTACAATGACTGATTACATGTAAAATGGAAAGTACTTCCTTCTCATAAGTAGACTTGCCCAAATTCTTGTCTGAGATTATTTTTCTTATGAACGCCAATGATCTATCTTCTTGCATTAAAACCACTTCAATGACATTTCTAAATTCATCACTTCTAATGACAAATGATTTAGAGAAATCAAACATTGGTAACATAGGGGTAGTGGTCATAACATGCTTCAAATCCACAAAAGCCTTCTTTCCAAGTTCTATGCACATAAATGAATTTTTCCCCAGCATGGCTATCAAGGGAGCTATTATTTTTTATTATTCTTCATAAAGAACCTGTAATATTCAGTGAGCTCCAAAAAATAATAAAGTCCCTTTAGGGTATGAGGCTTAGGCCAATCTTAAACAAGCTAAATTTTCTTGGAATCAACCTGAACTCCATCCTTAGTGATGATGTGAGCCAAGTATTCAACCTCTTGCTAGCTAAAAGAACATTTGGATCTCTTTGGATAGAGCTAATTGTAAAACAAAAGTTTGAGTGTTTGATCTAAGTTTTGGAGGTGCTCTTCCCATAAAAGGTTGTAAATAAATATATCATCAAAAAAGACTAAAATAAATTTACAAAGGAAAGGGAAAAAATGAAGTTCATCAAAACCTGGAAGGTATAAGGTGCACTGGTTAATCCAAATGGAATAACCAATAATTCATAATGCCCTTCATGAGTTCAAAAATACATTTTTGAATGTCCTCATCTTTAATTTAAAATTAATGATACCCTGACCGAAAATTAAACTTGGAAAAGTATTGAGCCCCATGCAACTTATCAAGTAATTCATCAATCATTGGAATAGGGAATTTTTCTTTAATAGTTATTTATTGCCATTCTTTTTTTGTACTGATAATACCAAATAAGAATAGGGACTAACATTGGAATGGATAACCTTGGCAGCATGAAGCTCTTGAATTATTTTCTCAATTTTAAATATTTGAGCATAAGGATACCCATAGGGACAAGCATTTGGGGGAAGACTACCAAGAAAATGTTTAATGGAATGGTCATGAGAATGGTGAGGAGGTATTCCCTTGGGTTAATCAAAAACTTGAGCATATTTGTTCAATACACCCTACAATTGCACTGGATGGCCCTTTTACCCTTCCTTGGAAGTATTGATAGCAAATATTTGTGCCACCACTCCATGAGAGGAATTTTTTAGCAAATTCTCCATTTTATGGGTAGAAATAAATTAAGCCATGCTATATTTCATGCCATGTAAAGTATATTTGGTCTCCTCTTGACTAAACTTCATCCACAACTCAAAAAAATCCCATAAAACTAGACCTAACATCCACAACCATTGTGCTACCAAAACTATATCACACCCACCTAATGGTAGGAAAAACATGTATGTCTTGAGATTATATTCCTCAATTTGAATTTTGACATTACAACATTTTCCTTTGCATGGTAGGGTGCCTCCATTAGCAATCATGACTTCAAAGGAATTGCATGTAGTAAAGTAACAAATTCCTTGTTTGGCCACATTTGGATCAATAAGGTTATGAGTGTTGCCAAAGTCAATAAGAATAATGACCCTTTTGTCCTTTGAATTAGCCAATTACTTTCATTTTTTTGGGAGTTGATACTCATGCTAAAGCATCCACTAAAATATTTGGTTGGGAGTTGATACTCAGTCTATTATGTGGTTTCTACCTCTTGAGTATCCTCTTCGTCCTCTACAGATTTTGTAGTTTGTCTCCTTCATATCCAACAAACACACTTTTTGACACACACACTTGTGCCCTGGGGAATACTTTCCATCATAATTATAGCATAACCCTTGGGATATTTTTTTCTCCATTTCTTTGTGAGTCAATTTTTTAATGGTGGGAGACTTAGTGGTAGGACTTGTCATAGGCTTAGATGAAAAAAGGTGGCCAATATTGAGGAAATTTACAAGTGCATCCTTGAGACTTGAATTTATATTCTACTAATCTAGAAAAATTTTATTGTTTGCTATAAGGTTTGGGTTCTCAAAATTTTAACCTCAGCCCTAATATCATCCTTCAAACCACTCTCAAAACAACTTTGAAATAATTTGATATTTAACCTAGTGGTATGATTGGCAAGTTTTTCAAAATGAGTTTGGTACTCTCGAATGGTTGAATTTTATCTAAGTTTAGAAAGAGATCCTATAATATCTTTAAACTCAATAGGACCAAAGCGAGTGAGTAGATGTTTCTCAAATTATTACCAAGAAAGGTTAGGTTTGGCCTTCCTAAGCCACTGAAACCAATGTAGTCCATCCAATTTAAAATTGAAAGAGGTAATTGTCAATTGCATGTAGCATGGGACTTTATGAAGACTAAAATAGTGATCTACCTTACAGATCCACCCCTTAGGAAAATTTCCCATAAAATTTTTGGAAGTCTAATTTAGGTAACTTAAATCTATTGTTATTGGGTGTGTTTCATCAGTTGCAACTCGTACCTGTATCTTGTTGATCCTGATGACCCAATATATCTTATGAGAGAGAATCAGTAGAGAGACAACTATCCAATTTTTTCTTCATTTTCCTTTGTGTCTTGGTGACCACATTCATGGAATCATAAAATTTTTTTAGTTGTCTTTATCTCTTCTAAGCTACTAAATAATTTATACCCTAATTGTTTTCCAATTTGATCCACTTGCCTAGTAATATGTGATTCTAATTCTTGTTTCCAAGTACCTAAGGCCATGTTCTAAGAGTTATGACATGTTTTTTTTTTAAGCGAAAAACCTCTTGCGAGGTCACCTTGATCTAAGAGACCATGAACAGGGGGTTCTACACCATCAAAGTCACCCGGGGTCGCACCTAGCCCTACCCGTACCAACATTATCAATTGGATTTTGGGTACCCAATTCAGCTTTTTGGTAGGGTGGAGATTCGAACCTGGGACCTCCCTTGGAGGATTGCCCTCTCCTCTCCAACTCACCTACAACACCTGGGTATGACATGTTAATTATTACTAAAAATAGAAATTTTATTTTAGGGGATACAATTTTTAGTAACGAGCCCGAAAAGTGGTTTGGGTGCTATATATCAAAATGGTCAACTAAAGAAGACAGTCATAATGAGTTATATACCACAACACTAGTTTTGGTCATCCTAGACTTTTTATGTTGTTGTTACCAAGATTTTTGATGTTGTCAATTTCTCTTGGAGGCTTGGTTCAAAAAATGGGTTTTATGTCAACCAACCTCTTATGACACTTTGTACTATCTATTCTGAGTACTGATCAATCCTGACACTGTGTTGTCACATGTTTAGTCTAAATTTGTCACAATGATTCCTTATCTATTTTAAATTTTGACTATCACAAGTAATTGGTACTAACACTAATAACTGACAACCTTGTACTAACTATTACTGATTGAATATCCTGACTATTACTAACATTGTCCACCCTATTTCCACTATTTTTGACTTTGGTGGTTTTTGTCCTAACTGTTATGTTCTATAATTTTTTTATTATTTTTATGTAGTAATTCTAGAATAAGGATGTCTTCTTCGTATGTGCACTTTCTATGGTAAGGTTATGGTGATAGGTTCAATATTCATAGAACAATATTTTTGTTGCATGTTCGATATTCAACACAATAGGGTATTCTAAGCTAGGGTGTATGTATTGTCTATATGCCCTCTGTTATATTGTAGTGATGAACGATAGCACTTGGACCATTATTTTGTTAGAATATATTACATTATTTGGTACATGCTAATGTACCACCTTGGGTACATCTTTAGATTAGAATGTGAGTTATATTTTATGTAATGTAATAATGTGTAGGAAATGCACAAGTGTCTTATAGTTAGGTGTGCATGTGCACAAGTGTCCTTCATGTAGAATGCACATGTGTCCTTAGAGTAGGAAATTGAAGAGTCACATACTTTTATATATTTGTGACTAAGCATTGTAAGAAGCATTGAAAAAGAGCATTGCTCATAGTATGTATTATTAGAGCTCTACACAAGAGCATTTTTTAGTATTTTTGTGAGCACTTGTTAATGGTAGTTATCTGAATATTTGCAGAAGTTATTCATGAGTTTGACATGTTCAGAATATTGCCATTATCTTATATTTTATATTTCATGCTCATTTTATATCTTGTGGCTAATTTATCATTAAGTATCTAGAATCAAAAGCTAACATATTTTAGGCCACTACTCAAAGAGGATTCCATGCATACCCTTGAGCACACTACACGCCTCTCTATCAATACAAGAGGGTGATGTTTTTGGATGTTGTGTCTGATGTAATATGGATAATAAAAGGCCAAAATTGTTTCTAAGGGCTAAAGGTCTCTCCTAATCCTAGGGGCTCTCTCAATATACCCAAATATGCGTGGCATCTCAATTCCGTAGATGGGTGTTGTTTGAGGTATTGGAGTCTGATTTTCCCTCACATAATTAGATGCTTTACTAGAAATCTAGATTAGCCAATAATGATAACTCCTCCATGATATTTTAAAACCCTTGGCATAGGGTTTCCAATCTAAATAACTAATGTAGAAAAACAAAGGCTAGATTTTTTTTGAAATAAGAAAACTGAAAAAAAAAACATGAAATTTTAAACCTAACACTTGAAATGGCATAAATTGTCACGGTTGTAGCAGAACATGGCCCTAGAAAGTGCTTTGATACCATTTTATAGGAACCTTATCATTAAAATAAACACACTCACAAAAATATTGCAATAAAACATAAATGCAAAAAACACAAGATATTGCAATATGAAATATAAATGCACAAATGAAACAATCTCACAAAATAGCACAAGATTACAAGCCACTTCAAGGGGGAAATATCCTTCAACGCTTTCATTCAATTAGAAAAAATATACATTCATTCTTGCCTCTCATAGTTTTAAAGACTTCATATACCACCTAACTCTTAAGGTTGGCTTACATGCAAAATGCCACCCAAGCTAGAATCTCCTACCTACAAAATAGTTACATTCTTGATAATAGTTACATATAATGGCACCACTTGTCTAGGTGCTTCTAGAGCCATAAATATTATAAAATATTACAAAAAATTATCATGGGTATCCCCCACATTCAACAAGGGTTATTACATCATAGTGTTAGGATGGGGTTCTAATAGAGGTGGAAAAGGAGGGTGTGGTGGATAAGGAGGGCGTGGGATATTGTGGGTTCGAGTCCCATCGTGATCACCAAAATGTGTTTAGAAAAAGTGTGTCATTTTATAGATGATAAAAAGGTGTTAAAAAATGTTTCCTTTTACATTATATGTCCCATGGGCTACAATATGGGTCTTCTAAGACGGAAGCCCCCTTTCAGTGAACAAGTATGGCACCAAAGGCTTTCTGTGAGCACCTCATGGGAGTGGGCTTATTTCACATGGGCTATTGTTAGCTGCATAGGTCTCCTAAACCTGTACAAACCAGTCAAAAACATTAGTAGCATATGTGGGCCTATCTCAATCAAACCCTTGTTGATAAAAGAGAAAATAAAAGGAAATCTAGTCTAATATATTACAAAAGTGTTGAAAATGGTTACAAAATTGCTAAAAAATATTATAGTTACATGATTTTGGAGTCTACTAGTCTATATCTTGTTGAAATAAGTACCTAGAGGGAATCGTACCCTTGGGTACAATCCAATATGATCGTACATGTTTGTAAGGTTGGCCTTGTGTTGTCGAGACAACTTCTTTTGATGAGGAGGGTTCTACTGGTTCTATAAAAGCTCCTACCCAAGTTTTATAGTATATTGCACCTATATCTACAATTAGTTTACAACATGGCAAGGGACAACAAATGGCATACAAAATCATCCATGGTGGTTTATGGTAAGTGAGGGTGTGAGTGTAATGGAGTCTAGGGTGATTTTTGCAGAGTTTGGGTATGCAAATGTGTGATCCTTAAAAATGTGAGAAATAGCCTTCTATTTATAGACTTGGCCAAGGTTAGGGGGGCTAAGGTATCCTATGAGGTGTCTTGTGAGGTGTCCCATGAGGTGGAATGGTGCACCATGCCTCATAAATGACTTTGGATGGAGGAAAGTCCTCACCCATCCATATGCAATAAATGGGCATGGGTGCACCATACCTCATAAATGCATGGATGGATGAAAGTATTCACCCATTTATGACATGTGGATGTGAAGTCATCAATACCTTCAATGGAAAAGTCTTCAAATGTCATTTAAGGCATTGAATGCACATGGGGATGAGGGGAGCAAGAGTTACGATAGACTAGGGTTATGGTTTAATCCAAGGTAAGGTGAAGGTTAGTCTAGTCAAAGGGTAGACTAGGGTGAGGTGGAGGCTAGGCTAATCAAAGGGGTGATTGCATGGTGACCAAAGTCTAAGCGTATGAAGGGGCTTAAGTGGCCAAAGGGTCTTAAATAGGGTGAATAGTGTTGTTAGGTAAATTTATGCAAATATTGAGGGATTTGCAAATTGATCAACCATTAGCATTGCATAAGGATAAATGTGATATTTTTAGGTATCTACATTAATAAAATAAAATCCAACTAAAATTGTAATCCAAATAAAGTCAAAATTTATTTTTTAGCTATCGAATTCTCTTTTTTTGGTGATGTAAGATTGCTCGTGAACCCGAATGTTCTTGCATCATAAGGGTTTAGGCAATTGTCCATCATGTTTCTAATGAATTGTCAAATTTTTGGTGCTTAATTTATGGTCACAAGTGGAACATTGGTTATTTTGCTAGGTAGATGTGTGTGGAGGTGCAATTGTCAATTCAAAAGAAAATTTTATTCCAAGTTTAGAGTTTTCATTATAATTAGAAGATAAAATTGGTTGATCTTGTCTTTTTCAATACCTTCAAGATAGTATTTACCTACACAAGAATAAAAAGGAATAAATATCAAAAAATACCGCAATTATTGCATTTGAAGAATACTTTAGTTATGATCAATTCTTCTTTCATTTCCTTAATGTCTATTGATTACTCTTATTAGATAGAATATTTGATGCGTTAAGGATCAAAACATAGCTAAGGAAATTTTTAGATTTTGTTATCATTTCAAATCTTTAGAGTTTAGAACTTTGAACTTTGGACTTTAGAACTTTGAACTTTAGAATTCAAAACTTTGTACTTCAAGAGCAATCAACTTGCAACAATAATTGATTGTCTTGCATGAGTAAAGTGTTTATGGTTAACTAAAATTTTTCTAGAAAAGATAAGTTATTCGGTCATTTTTTAGAACAAATCACTCAATAGCCTATGGAAGGGCAAAAATAAAGACATGGATCTTGAGTATAATATTTTGAGAGGAATATTTTGGCATGTACTATTGTCATAACTCATTTTAGAAGCATTTTAAGCTAATTATAAACATATTTAGAGGCATATAGTATTTGGAGGTGAATCATTTTTTTAGAAACACCTTAAAAATTTTATTTTTAGTAGGAGTGAAAGTTTCTTACCCTATTTAGAGGTAAAATCCAACTATAAATAAGAACCTTAGTATCCATTGTAAATATTTTTGCTCATGAGAGAATTCAAAGCTACACTTTATGAAACCCACCTTGTGTTTTGTATCTCACAAAATTAGTGTGATATTGGTAAGTCTTTTGCATTCCATTAGTGGCATTGCTCTCCTAGAGTATAGAATGCACTATGATTGAGGCATATCCCTTTTGTCATGTAACAAATCTAATCTATCCATGTATGATATCTTTATTTTTATTAGTTTGGGTCCTAGGTTTATATAATTGGCCCTTGAGTGTTAGGGTTAGGGTTAATGTTGATTTATCTACAAATAGACAGAGTTATGCGGTAGTTGAAATCATTTTTCACATTCAAATCTTAGTTGCTTATGTTGTGAATATGAGACTTTTCCCTCTCTAAGTGGCTAAGGATTTATATTGATTTAAATTTAGAATCAGATTATTGCATATTTTATTTATTGGTAATTGAATCTAAGTTATTATTATCATTAGATGTTGTTTATTGCACATTATTGGATTGTTACTACTACTATTATATGATATCATAGTATTGATATTGCCTCCCTATGGTGGTGTAATTTTTTAGTAGAAGGGTGCATAAATCATTTTAGAACCTCTATTGAATAGTACTACTTCTTATTTACGAGTAATGTTGTCATAATATTTATGGCTCATATTTTTATGGTTTGTCACATAACACTCCTTAATGAAGGAATAACTCCATATGATCTCCTAATATGAGATGCCACTCTATAGATAAATATGGTTATATAAGAATAATTAATATGAATCATGATGATAATTGCGATGACAATATCCCTTCTTTATATATACCTATCTTCTAATGCTACTTTAGGGAGCTGACTTCTAATATTTTATCCCACTCATTATTATAATATAGTATTATAATATAATCAACCATAGATTATATGTGGCCCATACGAACTAACCATAATATCCATATACAACATGATATCATATCAACATATACTTATCCCTAGATACCATAACATTTGGGTTGGCACTTCTTTGCGCTCATATACATCTGAGTAATCAATGCACTATAATTGATCATTGATTCACAAGTAACCAATATCAAGTTCATTCATGCACTACGGGTAATAAAAAATAAAAAAAAAGCCTTGGAATGCTACTAAAAAGAAATTTTGTGATAAATACCCCTTACTTTGATTAGTTTGAAGAGACAATCACAATGAGATAGGTCTCATGCAAGGGTTCCAATACACTCACTTCCCAAAAAAGTATTGCTAGAAATACCCCTTGTTTTGACCAACTTGAAGATACAATTGCAATAGAATAGATCTCTTGTAAGGGTATGGTGACACCAATACTCTCTTTTGGGTTTGGGAAAAGGAAGTAACAATAATAAACTCACAATATTATAGAAGATAAATGCATAAAAATGAGCTAAAATTTTGTGAAAAATTACCAAGAAACAGGAAGTAGTATTGTTTAACAAAGGTTCTAGAATTATTTAAATACCATTTCACTATAAATTCACACCACCACAGTAGCAAATATTGATGCTTTAATACAAATTATAATAAAACAACTTCAAGAAATATAACAATAGCAATAGTAATCCAATAATTTATAATAAATAATATCCAATGATAATAATAATTCATAATCAATTGTTAGGAAATAAAATAATATTCGGATTCTAGATCCAAATCAATTCAATTTTTTCATAACTAAGGAAGGAAGATAATTTTTTTGTAATTACCTTGAATTAAGGTAATGTCATTGGGTATATAAATAAGGGATATTGTCATTGTACTTATCATCATGATTCATATAAAGCATTCTCTCGTAATTGTATTTACCTACAGATAGGCCTCTCATGTTGGGAGATTGTGTGGAGTTATTCCTTCCTTAAGGAGTGTTATGCAACGAACTATTAGAAGATGAATTGAAAAAATTACCAAAAAATAGAAAGTAGTACTATTTGGTAGAGGTTCTAGAATATTTTGTGCACACTTCTCCTATAAATTTGCACCAACATAGGAAGCCAAGATTTATGCTCTCATACCACTTGTAATGAAACAACTTCAAGAATTACAACAATAGTAGCAATCCAATAATGTATAAAAAATATCCAATAATAACAATATTTTAAATTTAATTGCTAGGAAATCAAATATACAATAATCAAATTCCAAATTGAAATCAATACCATTTTTTTGTAAGTAACAAAGGTAATTTTTTTGGCTTCTAGATTTTATTGGTACAAGATGGTTCATCACATTGCTAGAGTGGCATGTCAATTAGATAGTCCATCATATTCTTGCATCCATCTACCTTTCATGTATCTTGCCTCAAAATTATTATTGGCCATAAGGTGTTGTCCCAGATAGAGGTTCTCATACTCAATAAATAAGGTCAAACCACTCTCTAGCCAAAAGCAATGTTACAATATAGTATCGATATATTGACAAGTTTCTTATCAAGTGGAAGATGCTATATAGGAGCTAGAGAGCATTTTCTATTATTTTCTAGCTTTAAGGATAAATATTTTTATTGAGAATAATGTAATGGCTCTACTATAGCCACATTGGCTATCTTTATTTTTATTAGCTTAAGCCCTAGGTTTAGATAGTTGACCCTTGCGCATTAGGGTTAGGGTTAATGTTGATTTAGTCTATAAATAGGAATAGTTATGTGGTAATTGAAATCATCTTTTGCATTGGAATCTTAGTCATCTTTGTTGCATATATAAGACTTTGTTCTATCCAAGTGACTATGAGACTTTGATCTCTTTAAGTGGCTAAGGATTTGTATTGATTTAAATCTAAAATCTGATTATTGCATATTTTATTTCTTAACAACTGAATCTAAATAATTATTATCATTCGATATTGTGTATTGTGCATTATTGGATTGTTATTGATGTTTTTGTATTTCTTGAAGTTATTTTATTACAATCCATCTTGTCATTTGCTTAATAATTTCATACTTGTTGAATGGAAAACATTGTTGTTATTCATATTCTCATGTGTTAATTGATCATACACTTCCTTTCTATGGTTATGGTTGTATTTTATTTTCAATCCCTCGCACCCTTAAACTTCAAATTTTATTTTTGTACATTTTAGTTGTTATGTTTCATGTAGTTAGAGTAGATTAGGTTAGGAATTATTATGGATGGTGGGAAGCCATCCTAAATCTAAAGGTTAGAGGGAGCCATTAGCCCTTTCTTACAATAAACTATTGAAAGCCTAGAATTGGATCACATAATTAATTAAATTAGAAATCAAGATCATTCCTTGATTCTATTGAAATTGGCAATATTTTACAAAAATGAACAAAAGCAATTCATCCACTCAAATTTTGTAAAAAAATTACAAAAAAGGACAAAAAAGAAATAGAGCTATATGGGCACACATAGGTGCCATAATTAATCATTGTGCAATCCTTTGATTACATTGCACAATACTATGATAATAAAATGAGTGGGAGAGGGTATTTATACCAATACCAAAACTCTAATTACATAATAAAGTTTAACTAAGTCGATATAACAAGTGGGATTAAGGTTAATTATAAGTTATGAAGAGGATTTAACCATAACAAGGTTAACCATGGTCTATAGGGCTTCCATAATAAAATATTATAAGAAATTAATACATTGTACAATGAATGCTCATAGGCCTACCCAATACATCATATAATGTTGACCTTCACCATGAATTAGATTATAATTTCAATGAACCCATAATCAGAACTAAGGGACCAAGGATGTTGTGGTGGGCCTCCCAGTTTTGAGGTAGATTCATATGGATCCCCTCATCATTTTAAATGTATTGCTATAAAAATATTTTATGCACAAGAGTCTCCTTAGTATTGACCAGAGTCATCACTTCCACTATTAGACACTCCTACACACATCCAAAAACACTTATGCTATGAATTTAAATGAAGAAGAGAATTCAAGATCATAAGATTCTTTAAATATAAACTCTTTCAATATTCCATAGTCACATAAGGTATGTCTTGAAGGCACAAATTTTTCTCTTATGGCATACATTACCCCATTTAAAGACTTCCTCTTGCCCTTTCACTACCTAATTTTAGTCACAAAGAAACCTTTGTAATAATCTGCTTAGAAGAAGAGCTATAACAAACTTCTAAGAGTACCTAGACAAAAAATAGAATATCATGAAAGATAAGTTATTCATGAATTAGTTTAATCAATTTTCCAAGAAGGAAGAGAGATTGACTAAAGCTTATCCTAAATCCTTTTCTTGCAAGCCTCTAAAAGACTCAAGATATACTATAGCTACCGCATATCCATCTATATCTCCCATGAAATCAAGCCAAATATTTTAATTGCATAGAAAAATGTAACATCCTTTCAAATTAGGGCAATAGGGCTTAAGGAATATTCCACACAATTTGGTCTCCAACAATGGAATAAGGTTGTAAACTAATGTTACCAATGCATAGAGCTCAAAAAATCATGTAATTTAAAAAATTGGATTAAAATGCTTTTGTATGCAGAAGTTATGGCCTCCAAAAACAATTTCTTAATAGCCCTCAAAAGTTAAAAATTTGAATTATCAAACCTTAGGGAAACAATGCTAAATTGTAGCTTGCCATGTGTCTCCTACTCATTCACTAATGGTGATCACTCTTTCTTTGCCACCTAGAATCTATTGATGCACTACAAATTTGATACTTGTCCTCTCCTAATTGGTCTAACATACATAGGTAGTAAAAAAACTTATGACATGATCATATGTCATGTTAGCTACCATGTAGGAGAGTAACTCATTTTGCTTTTTAAAACAAAGGATAAAGGACCTATAGGGATTCAATCTTGGGTCATCTAGGGACTAAACACATATCGTTATCCAACATCCCACTATTTTAATTGTAAGTAAAATGGCTCTTACCCCATTTTGATTTTCCATGCCTTCTTGGATATAGACAATAAGATCCTTTAACTAGCAGGGTTTGAATTCAAAACTTACTACTTACAAAGCATTCTCACTGACCAATTTAGTTGCTACCACCAACAAGCTTTGCCAAGTCTATCCTCTATGAAGAACACTTGTGTTGTCTATTAAAATATTTTTTGCAAAAAATAGAGAGGGCAAGTTTCTAACCTGCATTGATTCCATCCAAATGTGCAAACCCTTCCTCCCTTTACTGGGCTACCAAAGATCTTTGTTAGACATCAATCACACATAGTAGGAAGATAATTGTCACTTAACCCTTGATAAGTTTAAAAGTGAAGAGTGTGTTTGGAACCTATGACCTACCTCAAGGAGGAATCTTGTGTACGCTTTTTTATTTGTAATGGCATATCTTTTGATGATTTTAGAGTGTGTTTTCTTTCCATAAAAAAAATTATATATCGCAAAAAACAGCATTCACATCGATAGGACATGCGTGATTTCCCTTTGAATTGTGCATTCCAATTTTTAAATTTAAAATTTTTGAATCTTCTAAAACAACCCTCTTGTAGAAATGAAAGGAGAATGGAGAGAAAAATATAACTGACCTCATTTGTAGTAAAGTAAATGAAGGAGCTAGAAAAAATCCAAGGATGTCGAAAGAATGAATGATGTAAAAAATCATCCCAAAATTAAGGGGAAAGATTGGAGGATCTAAGAAATTTTTCTATGTGACCAAGTAGCGTTAATTCATACCCAATATGATACCAAGTTGGAATTCATGATATTTTTTTAGAAATGAATAGAAGCAATACATCCACTCAAATTTTATACATAAAACATAAAAAATGACAAAAAGGTAGATAGAGACAAATATTTGGGGTTCTCATCACCATAAATAATCATTGTACAATCCATAGGTTACATTTTACAATGTTTATAATCAAATAAGAAGTGTAAGGGGGGTATTTACACCAATACCAAAACCCCAATTACATAATAAAATTTAACTTAAGCTAACATAGCAAGTGGGATTAAGGTTAATTACAAGTTATAAAGAGATTTTAACTATAACAAGGTTAATTGTGGTCCATAAGGCTTACATAATAAAATGTTACAATAAATTAATACATTGTTCAATGAATGCCCTTAGGTATATCTAATAAATCATACAATATCATCCTTTGCCATGAATCAGATTACAATCTCAACAAATTCAACATAGTTCTTTATGACACAGTTGGTGGGACCCTCTTCCTTAAATTTGGCTAAATTTCTCAAATTTGGTGATAAATTTGCATTCATCATTGATTAAATAATTGGCATAGAATTAAAGAAATTTTTTCCAAGTTTTTATGCTATTATCAAATCACTCCAATTTGTAATGATTCTCTCCATTTGAGTTGATCACCAAAAAAACCTTCTAAGTCCATTCCAAGGATCACTTTGCTTTGCTAGTGATTTGCTCCAAATCTATCCAATTTACATAAATTGAATATAGAGAAATTAAAAAATACCAAGGACTTAATTTATCAAATCCAATCTCAAATTGATCTTAAAGTTTATAACAATTTTGTTATTTGTGTTCTATTTTTGCAAGTGCTTTCGGAATATTGACTCCAACACAAACTTTAAAATCTTAATTTCTTTTGCAAAGCAAGCAATTGAGACAACCAGAGACCTCAGATATAACTTTAAATTTGCACTACCATTGGTTGGAAGTATTCTGATTAGATTCTATAAGCTTCTACCAAAGATCAAATTAGCTAGCGATTCGCTTCATTTAGCAAGCATTTTGCTCTAGAACAATGACCTTTTTTCCAAGTTTAATCTAGAGATAAACTCACTCAAACTTTGTGAAGTGATTATCTAGGAAAGATAAGCTCTTCCTAACTCCTCTTTGGAGAGTGATTTGCTTAGTTCCCTAACTTTAATTTTTTTTAAAGTTCATTTTCTACAAGTAAATTGTTTGAGTTTGCTAGCACATTGTTGCAGTTTACTTTTGAATTGCTTAATAGATCAAATTTTGCAAATTTTACCATTTTGACCTCAAAAATTCATCCATGCATGCATGTACACACAATATTATGAATACATACTCAAAGGCATAAAAATTAGGAAAAGAACACTAGTCAGTAGAGCTAATTGTATAACATCAAAAGAATATAAAAGGGAAAAGGAATGAATGAACCACATGTGAGTAATTTAAAATGATGAAATTGAAGAGTTTATGTCTAATCCCATTTTTTTAAAATGCAAAATCCCAATGGCTAATTCAAAGTCCTACATCCCAAAAAAATTGTTTTCTTGGCTATCAAATGAATTATTCATCTGCTTTCACAAACCAAAATTGGGATAATACTAGTCCTATCTTAACCCACATGAATCTCTTTTATGGGATATATTTTAATGTAAATAATACCACAAATAATCCATCTTTTATGACTTATCACCATGCAATTAATCTAAAACAATCTTTGGTGTCTAGTGCTCAAATTACACCACTTACTAGTACAATTTCAATTCAAAGTCCTCCTAGATCTAGCTTGTCTAACACATCCAATCTTCCACTTAGGAAATTTGTAGCTCTAAATGTAGGATATTTAGTTTTGTATTCAAAGTTAATACCTTGCTTAAAATTTGTAAGTTTCAATTGAACAAGTGGATATTCAAGCAACCCGAGAAACCCCTAGAGACCAATCCAACCTCCAACCAATCAAATATAGCAAATAAACAATAATCACCTCATTCTCCAAGCCAAGATATCCCTACATAAGTATTGTAGTATCATCCTCCATTTATAACCATTTAGCCTCCTCAAAATTAACAATGGGTTCATCAAAATCTATTGCCCTCTTATTTTCAAATGGCAAATCCTCCTTATCCTTTGTCTTACTATGATCCATATAAATATCATCAAATACATCCATACCCACATCATGGTTATGTGGTATATACTCATCCCTTATGATAATAAAATATGGTCAACCACCTCCATAAAATTTCTAGCACCTCACCCCTAGACCTCAAAACCAACTTCCTGATTGGACCTATCAAGGCCCATTGAACCTAGGAGTCTATTACGTTGTTCCATATGTCACTATTAAAGCATTACCTACCTTTGATAGGAGTAGGAATAAGATGAAATTAAATTACCATAACGAGTTGACTATGCTCAAATTAATTCCTTGTATTTAAGAGAAGGAATATATAGTACACTTATTGATTTACTCTTTGCATGAAAAAGCTACATTATGGTGTAGAGGCTTACCTAATAATATTGTCACTAGTTGGGAATCAATTGTAGATCCATTTATGTATATTTTCTAGTATAGGTAATGGTTATTTTAATTTATTTCATTTTAATACAATACAAAGGATTCCATACGAAAATAATACATTATTACAATACTAGGTTGTTGAGAACCTTAAATTACTTTTGCAAAATAGAAAGCCTAATGAAGAGCAAGTTTTGCCATATTACATCAACGGTTTAAAACTTGACTTGAATTTGATGGTTTGTAATGCTAGCCATAATGAATTAGTTGCAACTCTTGAGGAAGTAGCCTATGTGAAAAATGTTAATTAGGGTAGGAAAGTTACCACCTATCCCACCTATGGCCTACACTATCCATGTTACCTAAAACTCGTCAATCCCAATATCTATGCCTTCCATTTTTCCCATTATAACCACTCAAGCAACTATTGTTGCTAACCCTATGCCATATTCATACATTGTCACACACCCTAGATAGAATTCATCATCAATTGTTGAAAAGAGATTAAAAAATTAAATTGTTGTTTATTCCTTAGGCATGAAATAAATAGGTAGAAATTTGTCTAAATTACATAACCAACCCTATGCCATTATGTTAACTTAACTAAACTAGGAAAAAACTGAATTACTATTTTTTCTATGAATCTAGAATGCCACCTATGCATCTAGAATTACACATGAGAATATCATGCTTATGTTTGCAATTTATTTAGAAACAAATAGTAATTCTAAGCCTAAGCTAATTAATTAAATGCAAGCCTAAGCCTAGCTAAAATAAAGAGGGGTCATGTGATCATTCCTCATCATGTCTCCCCACAATAGAAGCATTGGACTCCAATGCTTTCAAAAGAGAAGGAAATTTGTGGGACATATTGTGAGAAGAAATCTGAGTCTGATGTGGATACTAGCCATGTCAAGCCACAAGATATGAAGTGGAAGATCTATGGTGAGTCTGACAAGTCTTGGTGTCATAGAATTGATCAAAATCCAATGGTAATTGAGTATCAAGAACCACATTGATAGGATGGTTGATGGCAAGTTTGGTCTTCAATGTAGAATCATGGTACAAATTTAAAATATATACATTGATGATGTCATGAATCACAAAGTGTGTAGGAAGATCAAGCTAAAAATCATTCTCAGACACCTACTAAAGGATTGTATAAAACCCATAGCAAAGAGGTTTGATTTTGTTATGTGCCTTCTCCAAAAAATATTGCTTATCCAAGTACAACCAAACATTATCACCAACTTGAAAATGATGAGGAGTTTGATACTTATGTTGTTGTACATTTTGAAAAATATGAATAAAATTGTATTGAAGATTCTACAAATGCTAAAAAAATGAGTGGGTCTTGTCATGCTCTTTCTATACATGAGGGGTGGCTAGAGAAAACAAAGACAAGGGCAACTCATAAGGATCCAATGGCTAAAAACCAACACAAACCTCAAAAGGAAATATCCTATGGAGGAATGCACTTCCTTGTTATATGCATGCTCAATATGAGTGAGACTCAAGTCCCACCTGGATGGTGAAGCATGGTGATAGATTCACAAAATCTATACAAGTGTATGATTCACCACTATGGTCTGTCCATCAGACTAAGGATGATAAGGGAGACCCCTAAAAGTTTCTAAAAATAACACCAAAAGTGAATCACAAAGTATGAATTATGATCAAAAGCATGCACCAACGCTTTCTCTATCCCTCACAATTTGTAAGTCTCAATGAAGCTCAACTTGAGATCTAATACCAATGAAAAGGAATTAAAATTTCCAACTGTTGTTTATTTTTTATGCGTGAAATAAATAGGTAGAAATTTGCCTAAATTACATAACAAACCCTTCACCATTATGTTCAAAAAAATAGTGCAGAATATTATTGCCTAATATTAACTTAACTAAACTAGGAAGAATCTACAACTAATTTATAGTTTGTTATTTTGCTTATGAATCTAGAATGCCATCTATGCATCTAGAATTACATGTGAGAATATCATGCTAACATTTACAATTTATTTGAAAAAAATAGTAAATCTAAGCCTAAGTTAATTAATTAAATGCAATCCTAAGCCTAGATAAATAAAAGAGAGGTCATGTGAGTATTCCTCATCAATTGTTACCTTTCAACCATAATTACTAGTTCTTCCTACTCTACCAAAAACTAATAATGATTCCTTTAACAAGCTAGAGATGAGAGAAGTGCTAGAAGTACTAAGAACCATGATAAATTACAATAACATTGAAAGGAGGCAATCACAATGTCCTCAAAATTAGCAACCTTAAAAGAATCCTTATCTTGGTAAATATAAAGTTCTTTGAGAAGTGCAAATTAGGGTACTAGTTAAGTTCAAAATAACATGGTGAATGGCAATTCATAAAATAATACACTATGGTGTTTTCCATGCATTGTGTGACGTAATTATATGGAACATGATGAAGCCATCAGGTATTCCCAAATGAACCAATATGACCATTAATGTTAGGCCCAACAGGTAACTCTCTTGAATCAAGCAACACCAACAATGAATCAACCTGCATACAAAAAAACCTCAAACATAGTGGTCAATCCTATCTTGCAAAACCTCAAAAATGCAATCTTTGTCAACTTTAGTGATATTAAAATAGATGAAAATTTCACATTTAATTAATGAGGGGTTGATATTAGAGATAAGAGAAAAGCACTTGAGAAGCAATCTTTAGCCCAGAAATAAATCAAAGCAAATAAGACCACTATAGTGTTTACGAGAGGAAGGTCACCATTACACTTAAAATTTATGGGTCAAATAGATACACAAGAAGAAAATAAAATCAAAACACTGAGAATATGCTATAGATACAACCCAAATAGATACACAAACTAGTAAGTACAAGTAGATGGATAAGGGGAAAGAATCATATATCGAAAAAAAGTATACATAAGGAGAAGGTAAGTCCATAGGAAAAACAAATGATAAGCAGAGATCAAATAAAAAATAAGATAGAACAACATTTGAAATATCCTTCTCTCACCAGTGAAGGTCATGCAATGGCTACAAGATAATACAAAAAATTTAGTATGCATAGTAAGCAAAACTTTGTTGAGTTCAGATTTAACATTTCTAAGGAGATGAAAAAGATGCCTACCAAGGTAAGAATTTTGAAATATTGGATCTACTTAGTCAATGAGATATACTTCAATAGACTCTAAAAGAGCAAAAAAGAAGTTATGCTAATAATAATCAACTAAAACCTATTTAAACAAGCATAGTTGGTCAACAAAATATGATAGTAGAGTATCTAGTTGATATCCATGTCAATGTAGCTAACATACTAAATGCTCCAAAGACTAAAAAACTAAAATCACCACAATTATATATGACTAAAATTAGAAATTATTTTTTGATAATTTATATAGCAAATTTAGGACAAGCTCTAATGATATGGGATTATCCTACTTTAAGATGACTAGGCATCCAATCTAGATGGAATGCACTAATATAAAAATTATGGTAGTCCTTAAATATTTGATCATGGCAATAATAAAACATCAATAACTTGTAGTAGTGCATGAGAAAAGAGTTTTTGATGTTCCCTCATACTTGGGCATGTTAGTATCTAGGGAATGGACACGCAAGTTATCAAGGAATAGGTACCTAGTGATGGATTGCACTCACATAAAGGTACCTAAATATGGGAAGATTATCTATATTGAGAATGAGCCTTTGTGCAATTGCCTATTGCATAAATTGGACAAGGATGACATAGTGAATTGGAATGAGATTCTAATTTTTTTGGATGATAAAGGGCCTAAAGATAACCAAGCATCTAAGATATATGATAATTTGTGTGCTTCAAGATGAAGAATATTTATAAGTTAGTTTTGAATAAACCAAACTTGGGAATTACCTCATATTATAAGAGTTACTTAATATTCCTACTTTGACCTATCAACAAGCATAGGGAGTGGATAAGACTTGGATAATGCACTTTGACGATGTTAAAAAAAATGGGGCCATTTTTGGCATTCAGTTCATCAATCCATAAGGTGCACAAACAAGTTTTGTATGTCAATTTTATTCAATTTCACAAATAATATGTTCGAATATGAAGCATTTTTGCACTGACTTAACAAAAGCCAAAAATATGGAAATCAAGAACCTAAAGATATTTGGTGACTCCAAACAAGTCATAAACTAGGTTAGATCTTAGTGTGCCATGAAGAATAAGAATTTTAAAGTCATATAAACACTAGACCTAGGATTTGTTTGAAAGCTTCAACATGTATGAAATTAAGGCAATTCCGAGAGAGTTGAATGTTAAGGTAGATGAACTGATAGCAATGGTTACAATATTTGACCCTACCATTGATATGTTGAATAAACCAAAAGAATTAGAAGTAGTATTTAGGCTAGCAATTCTTGATAATTTTGACCACTTGCAAATATTCAACAACAATGAATAGATCATTAAGTTCCTGATTAAGGAAGCTCAACATGTTGAATAGAAAATGAGTATAGGGATGATATAAAGGATGGGGTAATTCAACTAAATATAAATAAGTTTCAAAGGGGTTAATCACTTTGGAGATGTTGTTCAATCCAAATTATAGTATGAATAAATCCAGTATTGAAGGCCTCTTTCATCACCTTAAAATTATTGAAGGGAAGAACTTGCTACTTGGGAAGAAATATACTAAGGAAGAAATTGGTCTATTTAAGGAGCTTTATGGAAAATAGAGATATATCATTGCATAGTCTTATAAATATATAAAGGTGTATGACTGGAGTATCATAGAGCATGCCATTGAACAAGAATTGAGTGCTATACCTTTTTGGAAGAAACAACAATCAGTCAATCCCAAAATTAAGGTAATAATAAAGAAAGAGCTCTTAAAGCTTTTACAGGATGAAGTCATATTTCCAATTAAGCATTCCACTTGGATGGCCAACTTGGTCTTGGTTCATAAAAATAATGGTAACATAAGGCTATGTGTTGAATTTAGAAAATTAAATAGAGCATCAATATCCACTACATGTTATGGGATTGATCTTACAAAAGGTAGCAGGGTCACAAACACTATTACTTCTAGATAGTTTCTCATGGTATAACCACATATGATTCAAATATGATGATCAACATAAGACAACTTTCACCACCAAAATGGGGACCTTGGCTTACCATAAAATGTTTCTCAAGCTATCAAATATAGGAGATAATTTCCAATTGGCCATGGATATCACTTTTATAGGGCTAGTTGGTGAGGTAATCCTTATATACCTTGATGATTTGACTATGAAATCCAAATATAGAAATAAGTATATTGAACATCTTAGATCTATCTTTCAAAGCTTTAGAGAGTTTGGTATCTCACTTAACCCTAAGAAGAACATCTTTATGATCTAGGAAGGAAAACTACTAGGTCATATTGTACCAAAATATGGGTTGGACATAGACCCTGATATGATAAAACCCATTCAATATATCCCCTTTACCATATTAGTCAAAGGAATCCATTCCTTCCTAGGTTAGATCTAGTATGTTGCTAATTTCATAACTAATTTTACCTATCTAGTCCAACTAATCACTAAATTGTTGAAAAAATACATCACTCTAACCTAGATTGATGAGGGTAGGAAGGTATTTCAAGATAAAAAGTATACTATTACCCTACCTCTAGTCTTAGTCAGTCTCTATTTCTCCAAAAAAAATAAGCTTTATGTGTTTGACACATTTGAAAGTATTCATACAATCCTCACTAAAAAAAATGACAAACATGAGAAACACCCCATTTCATTTATGATTCATATCTTCCATAGCTATGAAAATAGATGCCTCTATTAATAAAGGTGTTCTCCATCATGAAATTTCTTAGAAATTTTAGATATTATTTATCACATAGCAAAATTACCATCTTCATAGTTCACTCCAATGCTTGATTTTTTGTACTTCACAATGAATTGGGGAAATAAGGGGGCTATATGGATAAATACGATTCAAGAATTTAATATTAAGATAAAACCCACTAATTTCATTAGGGGTAGAGCCTTGTATGAAAATCTAACAATGTCTATTCCAAAATATTAAATCACCCTAGTAAAGGAGATGGTGCTTAGTGATCGCATATGATGGATGTGGAATATATATAGATACATGACAATTGGATAGTCCTAGAAGGTTTGAAATCCAAAGAAAATGTTTGATTTAGGCAAAAATAAACGCACTATACATGGCTTGATTATGTTCTATTCAAGAAATGATAAAATGGTATCTTGTTATGGTGTGTCAAAGAAGAAAGGACATAATCCCTAATCAAATAATACAATGACAAAAAATGACATTATTCGACACCCACCATGGGCCATAAAATCCTATGGGCTAGATACTTTATACCCACGATCTTCTTCTATTGTTTCCACTAGGTTAAGAACTACAAATCTTGTTGTATGCTCAACAAAAAGAGGATAAAAGTGGTAGTGCCCCTAAAGCTAGTCATCATCACAAAATATTTTTAGCAATGATGTTTGGAATTCATCAATTAAGTAAGTCCACTATTTAGCATAGGCCATGTGTGGATCCTTACGACCATAGGCTACTTTGCTAAGTCAGTTGAAGCAATGCTAGTCAAATAAACCACTCAAGATGTAATGGTCTAATTGCTAGATGATATCATCACTAGGTTTGAGATGCCATCCACCATAGTCACTAAAATTGTCACCTACTTCAAAGGGACCAAAGTGATAAAATTTTCCATGGAATACAGGTTTTTGCTTAAAACATCTTCACATAACTACCCATAGGGTAATGGGATGGAAAATCAACCAATAAAAACATAACTAGAATTTTTAAGGAAATCATCGTTGAATGATAGAGGGATTGATATATCAAATTACAAAAATAACTTTATGTAGATTAAATAACATTAAAAGCATCTACTGGCTCATCTCCCTACAAGATGACTTATGGAAAAAAGGTGTTATTAGTTAAATTAGAACTCCTTTCCCTCTAAATGTCTTAACAATTATAATTTCAAGACGTTGATATCCAACTAATACAAGCAAGTTTGAATGTTGTATTAGCCCTAGAGAGAGAGAAATAAGACATTCAAAAGAACACTACAACATCAAGAGAAAATCAAAATATGGTTTGATAGAAGAGACACTAAGATAAATTATAAAGAGGGGGCTCTTATGTTCAATTAGGATGAAGACTAAGCTACACTAGGTGGTCATCATAAGTTTGACTCCCTTTGAAGCATGTCATATTACATTATTCAGATCATGGGTTAAAATGCTTACAAACTTGTCACCATGAAATAATGCTATCAATTTTAGTCAATACATAACACCTTTGATCATTCTAGTAGGAAATTATAACTAGAAAAAATCTATAAATATGTACATTCACTTCCTTTTCCTTTTATGAGTACTATTTTTGGTTGTTATCTCCATTTGGAATTCCTTTCCTTATTTAAAGTTTATCTCTTGTCTTCCTCTTCTTCCCTCTTCCTACGATGAGTTTTATCATCCATAATAGGATGATGATTTCATTATTGTCTTCTTCTTATATATCCTTAAAAAACTTCAAAACGGTTTAAGCAAGTAGGCCACTTTCCCCATAGCCCTCCCCATGCCAACTTGATAGAGTGATGAATTGTGAAGAACACAAGCTTATACTGAGAGGGGGGGTGAACAGTATAAGATCACTTTTTACTTTTTCTTTACCAATCAATGTTATGCAATGTCAAGATAGCAATATCAATAGCAATAATCAAAGCAATTCATAAATCACCACACACAATAGAGACACCACAATTTACGTGGTTCACCCAATGTGGGCTACTCCACGAAGAAAATATTTCACTAAAATTTTCTCAATCAATCTCTTGGAAATCCTTTCCCTATTACAATATTTATGGACCTATGTCCAAAGGAGATACCAATCCCCTTAATCAAGTTCGTGGAACTCTATCCACAAAACTCATTTTATTTCATTGATCTCTATACACAGAACTTAACCAAATCTACTCAATAAGTCTTCTCAAGAACTTAACCAAATATGCTCAATAAGTCCTCTCAAGAACTTAACAAAATTTTCTCAATAAGTCCTCTCAAGAACTTAACCAAATGTGTTCTCAATCTGTATTGTAAGCTTCCACAAAAGCTTACTCAAATTTGTCCACAAGTCTTCTGAAAGACTTACCTCAAATCTGCTCAACAAGTCCACACTAGAACTTGTCCAACTCATAGAAACATAAAGATAATTGTTAGAGACTCAATATGATCTATACTCATCACAATGCTCAAACACTTTCAATCACTCTTTTAGAAACATACAAAAAATTGTTAGAGACTCAATATGCTTCAACTCAATCACATTATCCATTCAATTTAGAATATAGAATAGTTTATTTTATGGAACTTGAAATCACTTCACACATCCACTTGACTAGGCTCAACCAACTCTACTCAACCAATATCTCAATGAAATAATTCTTGCTCAGAAACCCTAGTGCAAGCATATGATCTTGTTTCTCTTCACCATTGTTATTCTTAGCTGCTTGATAATATGTTGCATAATGACTATACTTTTCACAATTCAAATATTTAACAGATTTTAGATCTCTAGATCTTCTATAATCCTTATCCCTTCTACCATAATTTGCTTCTTCATCACTAGATGACTCATTGCTTGATTTTGACTTCTTACCCTTTGTATTTTTGATTTCTTTGAAGGTTGCTTCCTTATGGGGAATAGGTTCTTTTGTTCTCAACTCAAAATTTATAAGAATACCAAGCAACATATCTCTTGTCAAAGAATCACCATCCTTTTATTCTTCTATAGCTAAAATATTTTCACTAAACCTTGTTGGAAGAGACCTTAAGATCTTATCACAAATATCTGATTCATAAACCTTCATTCCAAGTCCTTGCATAGCATTAACAACCTCATCAACTCAAAGTAGATAAGTACTAATGTTTTCCTCATCCTTCATTCTTAACTCTTCAAATTGTCCTTTGATATTTCGTATATTTGCTTTCTTGACACCTTTATCTCCTTCATATATATATATATTTTTTTTTTTTATTGCAACTTATCCCACATTCCTTTTGCATTTTTACAATGCATAAATTTTATTGATTTTTTTTATGCAAACCTCTCAAAAGTACATTCATTGCTTTTGAATAGTAATGTTGTAGAAGCTTACCTTCCTTATCTATAGGTGGATCAACTGAGGGGTCGTATCCATATTCAACTACTTACCAAAATTAATTGCCAAGTGCCTTCAAGTAGATATTCATTCTCAAACTCCAATATACATAATCACTTCCATAAAATACTGGTATTGAATTATCTTAAGGTCCATTCTTAGAATCCATTATATTCTTGTTAGCTTTTCCTTCAATTTGTTAAAATCTTTCAAAAGAATCCGCTCTGATACTACTCCATGAAGAAAATATTTCACTAAAATTTTCTCAATCAATCTCTTGGGAATCCTTTCCCTATTACAATGTTTATGGACCTCTTGTCCAAAGGAGATACCAATCCCCTTAATCAAGTTCATGGATCTCTATCCATAGGAGAACTCCTTTCTCCTCTTGCTCTGCTGGTGATCCTCTAGAAGACCTCTACCTCCACTACCCTGGCTAATGGATCTCTATCCATTGAAGACTCTTGTCCTCACTCAAAGACCTATCCTCATGCCCTAGCTAATGGATCTCTATCCACTAGAGACTGTCATCCTCTATACTCTGTCACCTCCAAATCTTACACTCAACTCTGTCTCAAATCTGTACTAAACATAGTCCATCGATCTAGCACAAATTTGTCCTCAATCTCTATCTCTGGTCTAGCACAAATCTATCCTCAAATCTGCACCAAAATCTATCCTTGAATCTGTACTAAACATAGTCCTTCGGTCTAGCACAAATCAATCCTCAATATCTATCCTCAAGCCTTAACTCAAAGCTTGACTCAATCTCAAATCAACTCTATTGGATCTGCCCCAAACCTTAACTCAAGGTTTGAACAAATCAATCAATCAACTCTACTCTCCAAGCCTTCTCAAAGACTTATCTCAACTCTGCCTTGTAAGCTTCCACAAAATCTCACACCAAATATATCTACAAGTCCTCTCTAGAACTTGTCCAATCTTCTCAATAAGTCCTCTCAAGAACTTAACCAAATCTGCTCAATAAGTCCTCTCAAGAACTTAACCAAATCTGCTCAATATGTATTGTAAGCTTCCACAAAAGCTTACTCAAATCTATCCACAAGTCTTCTCAAAGACTTACCTCAAATCTTCTCAACAAGTCCACACTAGAACTTGTCCAATCTCATAGAAACATAAAGAGAATTGTTAGAGACTCAATATGCTCTATACTCATCACAATGCTCAAACACTTTCAATCACTCTTTCAGAAACATACAGAGAATTGTTAGAGACTCAATATGCTTCAACTCAATCACTTTCTCAATTCAATTCAGAATATAGAATAGTTTGTTTTATGGAACTTGAACAATCACTTCACACATCCACTTGACTAGGCTCAACCAACTCTACTCAACCAATCTCTCAATGAAATAATCCTTGCTCACAAACCCTAGTCCAAGCATATGATCCTTCACTCAAAATATTTCCAACAATGCTCAACAACAAATCTCACATAACAATTATAACCCTAGTTCAAGTTCTTTGCTCAACAACTCACTTCAACAACAATGCTTATAAAACAACTCTCACATAACAATGATACTCATGTTCTTTTCAAACCCTAGTTCTTTGCTCAACCAATGGCTTCAACAACAATGCTTATAAAACAAGGTTTCAATAACAACTCTTTATTCTAGAAAACCTTGAAGCATTAACTCAAACACACTCAATAAGGAAGCCCTAATCAATTCCTTTTCACTCCAAAATTATTTTCAAAAAACCAATCAATCAACTCAACTATGGAAGAATGTGCTCATACCTTTTCTTGATGATGAAGGAATCTCAAATATCTGCCACAACCACAAACACTTCTATGCCAAACTCAAAGAGGTTAGAAGATAAATCTCTCTCACAATGTAATGCAAAAACTCAATTACACCTTATCACTCCATCTTTAAAAACAACCATCAACATACATAAAATATTTATCCAATAACACCTTATAATCTCCCAATTAAAATAAATTTAACATCCACCAAAAATTAACTCAAAAACCTCTTTAATTAGATTTAATGGCAAAAAGAACTTTGGAAAAAATCAAATCCACTTTCCTTATAACTCCAATAACATAAATTAATTACCAAGCAAGCAACCTTTCATATACCCTTATAACTCCAAATAACACCTTAAAAAAACATTAGGCAAATAAAAATATTTAATTAAAAGTACCTTTGCCACTTGTGGGATTCGAACCCACAACCACCACCTCCTCGTGCGCCCTAGTCACGGGCTTGACCACCGTGTGCGCTAGGCACATGCTTGGAAGGCTAAGAGCACCATGTGCTCTTTCTTCCCAAGCCTGGTGCTCTAAAATGTGTGCCAAAATATTTCCACCATGGCGCTCAAGACAAACATGCCAACAACCTCCACGTGAATCGATCGTGGTCACTTCCACTCCAAACGCTCTCACGAAACACATGCTTCCAATGGACCACACTATCCAATGGGAGTGAGGCCTTAAGCCCTCCCCACTAGTCTTCTTCCTGGCGCTAAAAGACAAAATGATTCTTGTCTTCTTCCTCAATGATTTGCACGAAATAAACTTTGCTCGGTCGCTTGAATATTAATCGAAGAAGGTAAGGTTTGAATGCCCCTTTGGCATGGCATTTATACATGAAATCCACCATTTGACTTAGACGTCGGTGCTCCACGAAATTTGATGACGTCGACGGGGAAAAGACAATTGCAATTTGAATTTAAACTTTGCCAACCTTACCATAAGGTAATTTAATTAAATTATAAATTAATTAATAATAATATTAATTAATATAATTAAGTTATAATTAATTTAATAACCAAAAGGATTATTAAATTAAATTACAAATTAATATATAATTAAATTATTATAATTAATTTAATTCCTTAGGCCTCTCCATAGGTTTTAAGAAAAACCTTTTATTTTGCCATCAATGGTTTTGAGAAAAACCATTTAAATCATGCTTTACATAAAGCTCTTTTGGAACCAATCAAGATGCAATCCTTCTTAGAACCTTTTGACATCAATGACAACTAATATTCCTCAAAATGTCCAACAATCTCCCCCTTTGTCATTGATGGCAACCCAAACTCTTTATACCAGAAACTTAACCTTTTTTGGGTTCTGCTCCCCCTGGGACTTTGCTCCCCCTGGCTCAAATCTCTCCTTGTTGCTCAAATACCAAATCTCTCCCCCTTACTCAAATCTCTCCCCATTTGACATCAATGGCAAAGGGTCACCTTTGGGGCTCGGGGCTAAGAATGAGCCTCTTAGCTTAGCCCCTCCCCCACCTCCTCATGAGATGGTTAATTCTGGGGTGGGAGTATTTCTACTCCCAAAAAACATTGGTCTTTACCTTTGTCTTCTTTTCTTCTTATCTGATCCTTCTGATTCCTCTGACTGTTCCTTTCCATGTCCATGTTCCTATTCCTATTCATATCCATATTCTTGTTCCCGTTCATATTCATGTTCCTGTTCTTGTTCATATCCACATTCATGTTCCTGTTCATATCCATGTTCCTATTCCTGTTCTTCTATCCATTCTTCTTTCTTTCCTTTCATACTTGATTCTGGAATGTCTGCTCTACACCACTTTGTTGTGTGACCATCATTATTGCACTTATAACACTTAATGTTATTATTCCTTGGAGGTGCAAATGTCTTAGGATTTCTCCTAGTGAAGCCATATCCTCTTCTATCATGAACCTTGCAATTCATTGCCTTGTGACCAAACTGATTACATGAGTAGCAATACCCATGGAAAAGTTGTTTATTCCCATATTCTTATCTTTCATGTGTCCTACACTATGAAGCCATGTGCCCAAACTTGTGACATGAAAAACATCTTCCATTGAAGTTTCCTTGTCTTGACCTCATTGGTCTCTTAGTCTCTCTTGACCTATTCTGATTGTTGTTCCATCTGTATCTTCTTTGTGCATTGTTCTTGTTCTTGTTGAACTTTCTATTGTCCAACTCATCCTCAGATGTCTCACTTTCTTTTACACTGTCTTCTTCTGAAGTGTCTTCATCTGAAGTTTCTTCTCCTCCAGAACTTGAGGTTGACTTTCCTTCCCATTTCTTCTGTCCTTGTTCAAATCCAAGACCTGTTTTGCTTGATGTAGGCTTTTGTATCTTGATGAACTTATCCAAGTTCTTTGAGCTATTTTTGAACCCTTTTAGCTTGACTTTGGAGTCTTCTAAATCTTCCCTTAGTAGTGCCACTTCTTGTGCTAACTTTTCACATTCTAAGATCTTTGCTTCTAACTTATCCTTGAACTTCTTTGTCTTAGCCTTTGATTTTTCTAGATCCTCTATAAGCATCCTTCTCTCTTCATCACATTCTTGAAACTGAATTTCAAGTTTAGAGTTTTGCTTTCTTACCTTCTTCACTATGTCAAGGGCATAGATAAGTTCTCCCTTGAGATCATATCCATATTTATCTGAATATTCCTCTATTTTTTTGCCTTTGTCCATATCATCATTTTCTTTTGGCTTGTCTTCTATAGGGTCATTTTCTTCTTCTTCTAGTGCCATTAGAATATTCTCTTCTGGTCCTTCAAGTGCATCTTCATATTCATCATCACTAAAACTATAACCATTCCTTGTACAACTATCTTCAAGATGTCCAAAGTTACCACATCTAAAACACTTGAGAATCATTGGAGCCCTTTTTTGAACTTTCTTTTCTTCAATCATAAATAGGACTTCATCTCTATCATTATCTGAAAAACTAGCATCACTATCACTTGAGTACTTACTTGCCTTATCCGCATAGTAGCTCCTCTTTTGCCTTTGAAAGAACTTATTTCCTTGTCTACTTTGTCCATCCTTGCTTTTCTTTTGGTGCCTGTATCTTTTTGATTCCCTATTTTTGTGATCCTGTTTCTCTTCACCATTGTTATTCTTAGCTTCTTGACAATCTGTTGCATAATGACCATACTTTCCACAATTGAAACATTTAACAGATTTTAGATCTCTAGATCTTCTAGAATCCTTATCCCTTCTACCATAATTAGCTTCTTCATCACTGGATGACTCATTGCTTGATTCTGACTTCTTACCCTTTGTCTTCTTTATTGCTTTGAAGGTTGCTTCCTTCTGGGGAATAGGTTCTTTTGTTCTCATCTCAAAAGTTGTAAGAATACCAAGCAACATATCTCTTGTCAAAGAATCACCATCCTTTGATTCTTCTATAGCTAAAATATTTTCACTAAATCTTTTTGGAAGAGATCTTAAGATCTTATCACAAATATCTGATTCATCAACCTTCATTCCAAGTCCTTGCATAGCATTAACAACCTCATCAATTCGAAGTAGATAAGTACTAATGTTTTCCTCATTCTTCATTCTTAACTCTTCAAGTTGTCCTTTGAGATTTCGTATCTTTGCTTTCTTGACACCTTTATCTCCTTCATATATATTTTGCAACTTATCCCACATTCCTTTTGCATCTTGACAATGCATAACTTTTATGGATTCTGTTCTATGCAAACCTCTCAAAAGTGCATTCATTGCTTTTGAATTGTAATGTTGTAGAAGCTTACCTTCCTTATCTATAGGTGGATCAATTGAGGGGTCGTATCCATTTTCAACTACTTCCCAAACTTCATTGCCAAGTGCCTTCAAGTAGATCTTCATTCTCAAACTCCAATATACATAATCACTTCCATAAAATAATGGTATTGAATTATCTGAAGGTCCATTCTTAGAATCCATTGTGTTCTTGTTAGCTTTTCCTTCAAGCTGTTAAACTCTTCCGAAGGAACCCGCTCTGATACCAATATAAGAAACACGATTTTATTGAGAGAGTGGTTGAAAAAATACAACACAAATAGAGACACCAAAAATTGGTTCACCCAATGGGCTACTCCATGGAGAAAATATTTCACTAAAATTTTCTCAATCAATCTCTTGGGAATCCTTTCCCTATTACAATGTTTATGGACCTCTATCCAAAGGAGATATCAATCCCCTTAATCAAGTTTATGGATCTCTATCCATAGGAGAACTCCTTTCTCCTCTCTGCTCTGGTCGGTGATCTTCTAGAAGAACTACTGCCTCCACTACCCTAGCTAATGGAACTCTATCCATCGAAGACTCTTGTCCTCTCAGACCTATCCTCTCTGCCCTAGCTAATGGATCTCTATCCACTAGAGACTATCATCCTCTATACTCTATCACCTCCAAAGCTTGCACTCAACTCTATCTCAAATCTATACTAAACATAGTCCTTCGGTCTAGCACAAATCTATCCTCAATCTCTATCTCTGGTCTAGCACAAATCTATCCTCAAATCTACACCAAACTCTATCCTCGAATCTGTACTAAACATAGTCCTTCAGTCTAGCACAAATCTATCCTCAATATCTGTCCTCAAGCCTTAACTCAAAGCTTGACTCAATCTCAAATCAACTCTATTGGATCTGCCCCAAACCTTAACTCAAGGTTTGAACAAATCAATCAATCAACTCTACTCTCCAAGCCTTCTCAAAGACTTGTCTCAAATCTACCTTGTAAGCTTCCACAAAATCTCACACTAAATATATCTACAAGTCCTCTCTAGAACTTGTCCAATCTGCTCAATAAGTCCTCTCAAGAACTTAACCAAATCTGCTCAATAAGTCCTCTCAAGAACTTAACAAATTCTCAATAAGTCCTCTCAAGAACTTATCAAATTGTCTCAATGTATATGTAAGCTTCCACAAAAGCTTACTCAAATCTATCCACAAGTCTTCTCAAAGACTTACCTCAAATCTGCTCAACAAGTCCACACTAGAACTTGTCCAATCTCATAGAAACATAAAGAGAATTGTTAGAGACTCAATATGCTCTATACTCATCACAATGCTCAAACACTTTCAATCACTCTTTCAGAAACATACAGAGAATTGTTAGAGACTCAATATGCTTCAACTCAATCACTTTCTCAATTCAATTCAGAATATAGAATAGTTTGTTTTATGGAACTTGAACAATCACTTCACACATCCACTTGACTAGGCTCAACCAACTCTACTCAACCAATCTCTCAATGAAATAATCCTTGCTCACAAACCCTAGTCCAAGCATATGATCCTTCACTCAAAATATTTCCAACAATGCTCAACAACAAATCTCACATAACAATGATACTCTGTTCTTTTCAAACCCTAGTTCAAGTTCTTTGCTCAACAACTCACTTCAACAACAATGCTCATAAAACAACTCTCACATAACAATGATACTCATGTTCTTTTCAAACCCTAGTTCTTTTCTCAACCAATGGCTTCAACAACAATGCTTATAAAACAAGGTTTCAATAACAACTCTTTATTCCAGAAAACCTTGAAGCATTAACTCAAACACACTCAATAAGGAAGCCCTAATCAAATCCTTTTCACTCCAAACTTATTTTCAGAAAACCAATCAATCAACTCAACTATGGAAGAATGTGCTCATACCTTTTCTTGATGATGAAGGAATCTCAAATATCTGCCACAACCACAAACACTTCTATGCCAAACTCAAAGAGGTTAGAAGATAAATCTCTCTCACAATGTAATGCAAAAACTCAATTACACCTTATCACTCCATCTTTAAAAACAACCATCAACATACATAAAATATTTATCCAATAACACCTTATAATCTCCCAATTAAAATAAATTTAACATCCACCAAAATTAACTCAAAAACCTCTTTAATTAAATTTAATGGCAAAAAGAACTTTGGCAAAAATCAAATCCACTTTCCTTATAACTCCAATAACATAAATTAATTACCAAGCAAGTAACCTTTCATTTACCCTTATAACTCCAAATAACACCTTAAGAAAACATTAGGTAAATAAAATATTTAATTAAAAGTACCTTTGCCACTTGTGGGATTCGAACCCACAACCACCGCCTCCTCGTGCGCCCTAGTCGTGGGCTTGACCACCACGTGCGCTAGGCACACGCTTGGAAGGCTAAGAGCACCACGTGCTCTTTCTTCCCAAGCCTGGCACTTTAAAAGCATGTGCCAAACATATTTCCACCTCGGCGCTCAAGACAAACATGCCAACAACCTCCACGCGAATCGATCGTGGTCACTCCCACTCCAAATGCTCTCATGAAACACATGCTGCCAATGGACCACACTGTCCAATGGGAGTGAGGCCTTAAGCCCTCTCCACTAGTCTTCTTCCTGGTGCTAAAAGACAAAACAATTCTTGTCTTCTTCCTCAATGATTTGCACGAAATACACTTTGCTCGGTCGCTTGAATATTAATCGATGAAGGGTAAGGTTTGAATGCCCCTTTGGCATGGTATTTATACATGAAATCCACCATTTGATTTAGACGTCGATGCTCCACAAAATTTGATGATGTCGACGGGGAAAAGACAATTGCAATTTGAATTTAAACTTTGCCAACCTTACCATAAGGTAATTTAATTAAATTATAAATTAATTAATAATAATATTAATTAATATAATTAAGTTATAATTAATTTAATAACCAAAAGGATTATTAAATTAAATTACAAATTAATATATAATTAAATTATTATAATTAATTATAATTAATTTAATTCCTTAGGCCTCTCCATAGGTTTTAAGAAAAACCTTTTATTTTGCCATCAATGGTTTTGAGAAAAACCATTTAAATCATGCTTCACATAAAGCTCTTTTGGAACCAATCAAGATGCAATCCTTCTTAGAACCTTTTGACATCAATGACAACTAATATTCCTCAAAATGTCCAACAATATCCCCCTTTGTCATTGATGGCAACCCAAACTATTTATACCAAAAACTTAACCTTTTCTGGGTTCTGCTCCCCCTGGGACTTTGCTCCCCCTGGCTCAAATCTCTCCTCTTTGCTCAAATACCAAATCTCTCCCCCTTACTCAAATCTCTCCCCCTTTGACATCAATGGCAAAGGGTCACCTTTGGGGCTTGGGGCTAAGAATGAGCCTCTTAGCTTAGCCCCTCCCCCACCTCCTCTTGAGGTGGTTAATTCTGGGGTGGGAGTATTTCTACTCCCAGAAAGCACTGTTCTTTACCTTTATCCTATTTTATTCTTATCTAATCCTTCTGATTCCTCTGACTTTTCCTTTCCATTTCCATGTTCCTATCCATGTCCATTTTCTTGTTCCTATTCCTTATTCCTGTTCTTGTTCATATCCATGTTCCTATTCTGTTCTTGTTCATATCCATGTTCCTATTCCTGTTCCTGTTCCTATTCATACTTGATTTTGGAATGTTTGCTCTACACCACTTTGTTGTGTGACCATCATTATTGCACTTATAACACTTAATTTTATTATTCCTTGGAGGTGCAAATGTCTTAGGATTTCTCCTAGTGAAGCCATATCCTCTTCTGTCATGAACCCTGCAATTCATTGCCTTGTGACCAAACTGATTACATGAGTAGCAATACCCATTGAAAAGTTGTTTGTTCCCATATTCTTGTCTTTCATGTGTCCTACACTGTGAAGCCATGTGCCCAAACCTGTGACATGAAAAACATCTTCCATTGAAGTTTCCTTGTCTTGACCTCATTGGTCTCTTAGTCTCTCTTGACCTATTCTGATTGTTGTTCCATTTGTATCTTCTTTGTGCATTGTTCCTGTTCTTGTTGAAATTTCTGTTGTCCAACTCATCCTCAGATGTCTCACTTTATTTTACACTGTCTTCTTCTAAAGTGTCTTCATCTAAATTTTCTTCTTCTCCAGAACTTGAGGTTGACTTTCCTTCCCATTTCTTCTATCCTTGTTCAAATCCAAGACCTGTTTTGCTTGATGTAGGATTTTGTATCTTGATGAACTTATCCAAGTTCTTTGAGCTATTTTTGAACCCTTTTAGCTTGACTTTGGAGTCTTCTAAATATTCCCTTAGTAGTGCCACTTCTTGTGCTAACTTTTCACATTCTAAGATCTTTGCTTCTAACTTATCCTTGAACTTCTTTGTCTTAGCCTTTGATTTTTCTAGATCCTCTATAAGCATCCTTCTCTCTTCATCACATTCTTGAAACTGAATTTCAAGTTTAGAGTTTTGCTTTCTTACCTTCTTCACTGTGTCAAGGGCATAGATAAGTTCTCCCTTGAGATCATATCCATATTTATCTAAATATTCCTCTATTTGTTTACCTTTGTCCACATCTTCATTTTCTTTTGACTTATCTTCTATAGGATCACCTTCTCCTTCTTCTAGTGCCATTAGAATATTCTCTTCTAGTCCTTCAAGTGTATCTTCATATTCATCATCACTAAAACTAAAACCATTTCTTGTACAACTATCTTCAAGATGTCCAAAGTTACCACATCTAAAACACTTGAGAATTTTTGGAGTCCTTTTCTTAACTTGTTCTTTTTCTTCAATCATAAATAGGACTTCATCTCTATCATTGTCTGAAAAACTAGCATCACTATCACTTGAGTACTTACTTGCCTTATCCGCATAGTAGCTCCTATTTTGTCTTTGAAAGAACTTCTTTCCTTGTCTGCTTTGTCCATCCTTGCTTTTATTTTGGTGCCTGTATCTTTTTGATTCCCTATTTTTGTGATCCTGTTTCTCTTCACCATTGTTATTCTTAGCTTCTTGAAAATCTGTTGCATAATGACCATACTTTCCACAATTGAAACATTTAACAGATTTTAGATCTCTAGATCTTCTAGAATCCTTATCCCTTCTACCATAATTAGCTTCTTCATCATTGGATGACTCATTGCTTGATTCTGACTTCTTACCCTTTGTCTTCTTGATTACTTTGAAGGTTGCTTCCTTCTAGGGAATAGGTTCTTTTGTTCTCAACTCAAAAGTTGTAAGAATACCAAGCAACATATCTCTTGTCAAAGAATCACCATCCTTTGACTCTTCTATAGCTAAAATATTTTCACTAAATCTTTTTGGAAGAGATCTTAAGACCTTATCACAAACATCTGATTCATCAACCTTCATTCCAAGTCCTTGCATAGCATTAACAACCTCATCAATTCAAAGTAGATAAGTACTAATGTTTTCCTCATCCTTCATTCTTAACTCTTCAAATTGTCCTTTGAGATTTTGTATCTTTGCTTTCTTGACACCTTTATCTCCTTCATATATATTTTGCAACTTATCCCACATTCCTTTTGCATCTTGACAATGCATAACTTTTATGGACTCTATTCTATGCAAACCTCTCAAAAGTGCATTCATTGCTTTTGAATTGTAATGTTGTAGAAGCTTACCTTCCTTATCTATAGGTGGATCAACTGAGGGGTCATATCCATTTTCAACTACTTCCCAAACTTCATTGCCAAGTGCCTTCAAGTAGATCTTCATTCTCAAACTCCAATATACATAATCACTTCCATAAAATATTGGTACTAAATTATCTGAAGGTCCATTCTTAGAATCCATTATGTTCTTGTTAGCTTTTCCTTCAATATGTTAAACTCTTCCGAAGGAACCCGCTCTGATACCAATTGAAAGTTTTTTCCCCGCTGGGCTACTCCATGGAGAAAATATTTCACTAAAATTTTCTCAATCAATCTCTTGGGAATCCTTTCCCTATTACAATGTTTATGGACCTTTTTCCAAAGGAGATACCAATCCCCTTAATCAAGTTCGTGGATATCTATCCATAGGAGAACTCCTTTCTCCTCTTGCTCTACTCTGGTGATCCTCTAGAAGACCTCTACCTCCACTGCCCTGGCTAATGGATCTCTATCCACAGAAGACTCTTGTCCTCACTCAGAAGACCTGTCCTCACCACTCAAAATACCTATCCTCATTGCCCTAGCTAATGGATCTCTATCCACTAGAGACTATCATCCTCTATACTCTATCACCTCCAAAGCTTGCACTCAACTCTATCTCAAATTTGTACTAAACATAGTCCGTTGATCTAGCACAAATTTATCCTCAATATCTGTCTCTAGTCTGGCACAAATATGCACCAAACTCTATCCTCAAATCTGTACTAAACATAGTCCTTCGATCTAGCACAAATCATTCCTCAATATCTATCCTCAAGCCTTAACTCAAAGCTTGATTCAATCTCAAATCAACTTTGTTGGATCTGCCCCAAACCTTAACTCAAGGTTTGAACAAATCAATCAATCAACTCTACTCTCCAAGCCTTCTCAAAGACTTGTCTCAATTATACCTTGTAAGCTTCCACAAAATCTCACACCAATCTATCTACAAGTCCTCTCTAGAACTTTCCAATCTACTCAATAAGTCCTCTCAAGAACTTAACCAAATCTGCTCAATAAGTCCTCTCAAGAACTTAACCAAATCTTCTCAATCTGTATTGTAAGCTTCCACAAAAGCTTACCCAAATCTTTCCACAAGTCTTCTCAAATACTTACCTCAAATCTGCTCAACAAGTCCACACTAGAACTTGTCCAATCTCATAGAAACATAAAGAGAATTGTTAGAGACTCAATATGCTCTATACTCATCACAATGCTCAATCACTTTCAATCACTCTTTTAAAAACATACAAAGAATTGTTAGAGACTCAATATGCTTCAACTCAATCACTTTCTCAATTCAATTTAGAATATAGAATAGTTTATTTTATGGAACTTGAATAATCACTTCACACATCCACTTGACTAGGCTCAACCAACTCTACTCAACCAATCACTCAATGAAATAATCCTTGCTCACAAACCCTAGTCCAAGCATATGATCACTCACTCAAAATGTTTCCAACAATGCTCAACAATAAATCTCACATAACAATGATACTCATGTTCTTTTCAAACCCTAGTTCAAGTTCTTTGCTCAACAACTCACTTCAACAATAATGCTCATAAAACAACTCTCACATAACAATGATACTCATGTTCTTTTCAAACCCTTCAACCAATGGCTTCAACAACAATGCTTATAAAATAAATTTTTAATAACAACTCTTTATTCCAGAAAACCTTGAAGCATTAACTCAAACACACTCAATAAGGAAACCCTAATCAAATCCTTTTCACTCCAAACTTATTTTCTAGAAAACCAACCAATCAACTCAACTATGGAAGAATGTGCTCATACCTTTTCTTGATGATGAAGGAACCTCAAATATCTGCCACAACCACAAACACTTCTATGCCAAACTCAAAGAGGTTAGAAGATAAATCTCTCTCACAATGTAATGCAAAAACTCAATTACACCTTATCACTCCATCTTTAAAAACAACCATCAACATACATAAAATATTTATCCAATAACACCTTATAATCTCCCAATTAAAATAAATTTAACATCCACCAAAAATTAACTCAAAAACCTCCTTAATTAAATTTAATGGCAAAAATAACTTTGGCAAAAATCTGTTGAGCAAGGTGCAGCAAAAGTATTGTCATTGTTGTCAACACAGATAGGAATTGATGCAGTTGAAGCAATGGACAAGAATTCAGAGGTCAGTCAGATCAAGTACAGTGAAATTCCAAGAAAACAGAAGTGGCCCAGATTCAGAAATTTGCAGAAAAAGACAAGTAAGAAAACTGTCGCGATATCGCGACATGTTTTCTGTCGCGATTTCACGACAAAAATGAGGAGAGAGAAGGCACAACCGAAAATGTCACGATTTCACGACAAAAATGAGGAGAGAGAAGGCACAACCGAAAATGTCACGATTTCATGACAAAAATGAGGAGAGAGAAGGCGTAGCCGAAAATGTCATGATTTCATGACAAAAATGAGGAGAGAGAAGGCATAGCCAAAAATGTCACGATTTCGCGACATGCTGGAAGGAAAGAAGCAAAGTTGAAAAACTGTCACGATTTCGCGACAAGTTTGGAGAAGCAGCGCCAAGGATGAAAAGTGTCACGATTTCATGATAGTTTGGAAGAAAAGCACTAAGGGCGAAAAGTGTCACGATATCGCGACACGTCGAGTTTTCGTGACCCGAAGAGGAGAGAGAATGTATGACAACAAAAGTGTAGCGATTTCGCTACATGTTGGAGTTTCGTGGGCCAAAGTAGAGAGGAAGAGTCAAAGCACAAAGGTGTAGCGATTTCGCTACAAGTCAAAAGTGCAGAACACAAAGGTGTAGCGATTTCGCTACAAGTCAAAAGTGCAAGACACAAAGGTGTAGCGATTTTGCTACAAGTCGAAACTGCAAGACACAAAGGTGTAGCGATTTTGCTACAAGTCAAAAGTGTAGAACACAAAGGTGTAGCGATTTTGCTACAAGTCAAAAGTGAAAAAAGGTGTAGCGATTTTGCTACAAGTCAAAAAGCAAAGCACAAAGGTGTAGCGATTTCGCTACATGTAGGATTTTCGGAGGCTGCAACAAAGAAGAAGTGCCAAGTGAAAAGTTGTAGCGATTTCGCTACATGTCTTGATTTCGCTAGTGCATGAAGTGAGAAATGTACGGATGCGAAAGATGTCACGATTTCGTGACATGTTGCATTTTCGTGGGCGAAAAGCAAAGAACAACGCTAAGGTAGAAAAGCGTCATGATTTCGTGACATGTTTCGATTTCATTGAGGCTTGCAGAGAAAAGTGTACGACAGCGAAAAGTGTCACGATTTCGTGACATGTTCCATTTTCGTGGCTGCAAGCGAAGCAGAGTGTAGGGAAGCAAAAAGTGTCACGATTTCGTGACATGTTCCATTTTTGCGGTTGCTAGTGAAGCAGAGTGCAGGGAAGCGAAAAGTGTCATGATTTCGTGACATGTAAGGATTTTGTGGTTGCATGCGAAGGAGAGTTGTACGGAAGCGGAGAACGTCATGATTTCGTGACATGTCTGGTTTTCACGGTTGCAAGCGAAGAAAGGAACAAGGAGGCGAAAAGTGTCACGATATCATGACAGGTCATGTTTTCACTGGTAGAAGGCGAAGAAGAGTGCAAAGAGACAGGTGGCAACAACATGCTAACTGACAGCTAACTGGAACAGAACTACAGTTACAGAGAAAAAGTAGGGAGCCAAAATTAGAAAAGTCAACTGAAGACAGTGCGACGGTTACAAGTGCAGTAACAGTTAGAATACATGCAGAATCATAAAAGCATTCGAACAACCACATATGGAGAATCAAAAATGCATTCGAACAGCCGTATATGCAGAATCGTAAAAGCATTCGAATAGCCGTATATGCAGAATTCGAACAGCCGCATATGGAGAATCAAAAATGCATTCGAACAGCCATATATGCAGAATCGTAAAAGCATTCGAACAACCGTATTTGCAGAATTTGAATAGCCGCATATGGAGAAGAGAAAAGAATTCGAACAGTCGCACAAGCAGAATAAAAATTGCATGCACGCAGAGAAAGGAATTCGAACAGTCAGAGTATGTTATTCGACTGCATGCAGGATTAGAAAAGTCATAGAAGACGAGGAGTCTCGATGAGGAAAAGGGGTTATAAAAGGACAGTCGTGTAGAGAATCATGTTGCTACTGTGAGAGTGAAATTACTGTGAAAAGAGGGTTAGAAGAGGGCCAAGAGAGAAATAAGCAGAGCCGTGAGAGTGTGCAGAGTTTGTTTAATTGCAGACCAGTCAGGGTCGTGTAAATAGTGAAGACATTTTTATGTCATTATAATTGCTCAGAATTGCAGTCCAAGTTGGTGCTTGGTACTAGGGGTTGGTGCTCCTATCTGTTGCAGTAGAAAATTAAGGGGTTGGTGCTCCTTCCAGTGGATGCTGGTAAAGTGTTTGTAAAATTGGTATTTTGCATAGACTGGATTTGGATTGGAGTCCAAGCAGTCATTTTTGAGGAGTAGCCAAATTGGTGAACCTCGTTATATTGTGTGTTGTGGTGTGCTCTCTTGTTCAATTTGCTTTTCTGGTTTTCAAGTTCTCTTTGCTTCAGTTTTAAATGCTGTAGATTTGAATTTTAATAGCTACACTGATTCACCCCCCTCTCAAGTGTCATTGTGTGAATATCAATTGGTATCAGAGCAAGGTTTCTTGAACAAGCTTAATCAGCTAAGGTGATCTTGGAAGAAACACAATGGCAGGTGGTGAAGGATTCTCATCCAACAAAGCTCCCTTGTTCGATGGAACTAATTACACTTTCTGGAAACTCAGGATGCAGACATATCTGAGTGCGTTGGGATACGACATTTGGGATTCTATAGATAGTGGATACACAACACCCACTACTCCTCCAACAGATACTGCTGAGAAGAAAAAATTTGAGAACAACTCCAAAGCAAAGAATGCCATAATGTGTGGGCTTGTAGACAGTGAACCGATAAGAGTCATGAGCTGTAAATCGGCAAAAGACATGTGGGATAAATTGAAGAGCATCCATGAAGGAGACAACAAGATCAAGGAAGCCAAGCTGCAAACTCATCGAGCTCAGTTCGAAGCATTACAAATGAATGAAGATGAGAACATAGAGGCCTATATGCTGAGATTCAATGGAATCATTAATGCAATCAGAGGACTCGATGAAGAAATTGATGATGCAGTTGTCGTGAAAAAGGTTCTCAAAACACTTCACAAAAGATTTAACTCCAAAGTTTCTGCAATAGAAGAGGCGAAAGATCTAAACAATTTTAGCATGGATGAGATGCATGGTTCCTTGACTGCATACGAAATGAGAATAGGACAAACTAAGCCTATAGACAGAGAAGCTGCTTTTAAAGCACACAAGAATATAAAAGCTGAACATGAATCTGAGGATGAAGAGACACTGGATGAAATGGAAGCTAATTTTGTTCGAAAACTCACAAAGGGAAAAGGAAAATATAGAGGAAAGCTACCATTTAAGTGCTTCAATTATGGAGGAGTCGGTCATTTTGCAGCCAAATGTCCAATGCATGAGAAAACCAAAAATGGTGAAGGGTCACACCAAGAAAAAGGTGACTGGAAGAAGAAACAAAATTTTAGAAAGAACAACTTCAAGAAGAAAAGCTTCATATCCAAGAATGTCAGCTCTTCTGAAGAAAGCTCAGGTGAGGATTCTAAAGAAGAAACAGGTGAAGCTCTGTTCATGGCACTTGAAGAAGAAAGAACAGAAGAAAATCAGGAAGGTGATGAAAACTTTAAGGATGAGGCTGAAGTATATCTGGAAGGAGAATTGGTTGCTGCACTTGAAGAGTTGAGTGTAGAAAGGAAAAAGAATAAAAAGTTTTCAAGAAAACTAGAGGATGCCACTGACATAATAAACAGTTTGAAAATACAGATAGAGGAATTCAAGAAAATGTCTGAAGTTCTTGATGAACAATTAACTATAAAGATAGTTGAATGCAGCAAGCTAGAAGAAGACATTGTTAAGTTAAGGATGCAGCTAGAGGAGATGAATAGGAAATTGAGCTATTTTCATAAGTTTGAAGAAAGTACTGTAAAGTTGGATAAAATGTTAAATAACCAAAGGCCTTCCGGCATCAAATTTGGTTTAGGCTTCGATGAAGGAGAATCATCAAAGGGTTCAAAGGCCTTAAATGTAGAACCCATAAAGAAAGAAGAAAAGATCAAGGTTGATCAAGAAAAATCAAATCATGCCAAAGAAAGCAATAATGCCAGACTCAAGAAGAGTACTGACAAAGATGGATTCACAAAAGTCACACATCCAAGAAGGAGAAGATTCATGGCTCCTACTTCAAACCGGCAAAGACCTGCACCCAGGTTTAATCATTCCTTTTCTGGTTATTGTTTTAAATGCAATGCTTATGGCCATAAGATTTCAGATTGCAGTCATAATGTATCTCAAAGGAATTTCACCAGTAGAAATGTTTTTTCTCCTTTAATGAATTATGCAGTTGAATGTTATAATTGTCATAATTTTGGACATATTGCAAGAAACTGTAGAAGCACTTTTGCATCAAATAATTATCAGGGTAGAAAATCTCAACCAAATGGGTTGAAACAAAACAAGAAATTTCCTAAAAAATAGGCACATGCTAATGAAAGGGCAAAGGCAAAACAAGTAGCCAAATCTGCCATCAAACCAGAATGGAAAGAAAAGGAATCTTTGATTGTTCAGACTGCTTTTAAAGCACAGAACAAATCTGCACCTTGGATACTTGATAGTGGATGCTCCAGTCACATGACAGGTGACAAGCAAAAATTTGAGAAGTTACAGAATTATGAAGGTGGTTCTGTGAAATTTGGAAATAATGATGGAGCAAAGATAGTTGGAAAAGGATCAGTCAAGATCAGTGATGGAAAGATAAAATCAAAAGAAGTCTTGTTTGTGATTGGTCTGAAGCATAACTTGCTGAGTGTAAGTCAAATCTGTGACAGAGGTCATGAAGTCATTTTTAAGAAGCAGGGGTGTGAAGTGAGAAAAGCACACAATGGGAAGCTGATAGCTACTGGATCAAGGACTTCTGGTAATCTATATACTCTCTCAGAAACTACAGAAGGAACATGCTTGATTGGACAGGAAGATGAAAATTGGCTGTGGCACAAGAGGCTCGGTCATATTAGTTTTGACAATCTGGCAAAAATAAGTTCAAAAAGAGCAAGTAAGAGATATACCAACCATTGGCAAACCAAGAAATAGCATCTCGTGCTTCATGTCAAAAAGGAAAGCAAACCAGATACACATTTAAATCAAAGGAATTTTTCACCAAAAAACCGTTGGAGATAATTCATACTGATTTGTGTGGACCCATGAGAACACAAAGCATAAATGGTGACAAATACTTTATGTTGTTCATAGATGATTACTCCAGGATGACATGGGTATTATTTTTAAAGCTTAAATCAGATGCCTTTGAGATGTTTAAGATTTTTAAAAAATAGGTTGAAAATCAAACTGGAAAAAGGATTAAATGCCTAAGATCAGACAGAGGAGGAGAGTTTATTTCAGAAGAATTTGCAGAATACTATCAAAAATATGGGATAAGAAGACAATTTTCAGCAAGCAAGGACACCTCAGCAGAATGGTGTTGTAGAAAGGAAGAACAGGTGACAGGCAGGAAATGGCACTGACAATGTCGGTCGAGAACAAAATAGCCGATAGATTTTGGAAAGAGGCAACCATACTGCAGCTTACATTCAAAACAGGTGCATGCTAAGACTGCATGAAAGCAAAACACCTTATGAGCCGTGGTTCTGCAGAAAGGCAATAGCAAGATATTTCAAAGTATTTGGTAGCAAGTGCTACATCAAACGGATTGAAGATAATCTCGATAAATTTGAAGATAGAGCTGATGAAGGTATTTTTCTTGGTTACTCAACAAAAAGCAAAGCCTACACATGTTACAACAAGAGGCTAAAGAAAATTGTTGAGAGTGCTGATGTTAAAGTTGATGAAGGTAGAGAGCGAGAAATTACTTATCAAGAAAACTACCCTATTTATGAAGAAGTCATTGAAGGAGATGATGAAAAGGAAATAGAAGAGAATCAGAAAATTGATCCAGATGTTTTAAAAACTGACTCAGAAGAAGAAGAAAACAAGAAATTTAAAATAGGCAACTGGCAAAAAAATCATCCCAATGAACAGATTATTGGGGACCCCACAGATGGTATTCAGACAAGAAGAGCAGTAGTGCGGAACTATTCTCTGTTATCTAGCATTGAACCTAAAAATGTTGCTGAAGCAAGCACAGATGAAAGTTGGATGAAGGCAATTAATGAAGAACTAGATCAGATTGAGAAAAACAAAACCTGGGAATTAGTACCACGGCCAACAAATAAAAACATAATTGGCACTAAATGGATTTTTCGAAATAAATTAAATGAAGATGGACAGGTTGTCATAAATAAGGCAAGATTGGTCTGTAAAGGCTATGCTCAGGTTGAAGGCATTGATTTTGAGGAAACCTTTGCACCGGTAGCCAGACTAGAGGCAATCAGAATGTTTCTGGCTTTAGCAATCCATAAAAATTTCAAAGTATATCAAATGGATGTAAAATCAGCATTTCTGAATGGAAAACTGGAAGAAGAGGTTTACATTGAACAGCCAGATGGCTTCCAACTTGGTGACAATCCAGATTTTGTTTGCAGGTTAAAGAAAGCATTATATGGTTTGAAACAGGCACCCAGAGCATGGTATGCAAGGCTGGATAACTATCTTATTAAACAAGGGTTCAAGAAAGGTTTGGTGGACAACAATTTATATGTCAAAACAGAGAAGGGCCATCTTATTGTTCTTGTTGTTTATGTAGATGATATAATATTTGGCAAGCAAGATGGATGAATATTGCAAAGACATATCAACTAAAATGAAGAAAGAATTTGAGATGTCTATGATTGGTGAACTTTCTTATTTCCTAGGACTGCAGGTCAATCAAAATGAAAAGGGCATTTTTATTTCTCAAGTTAAATATGTAAAAGAAATGCTGAAAAAGTTCACAATGGAAGATAGTAAACCAGTTAGCACTCCCATGACAACAGGCTGCAAGTTGAGCAAGGATGACAAATCTCCAGATGTAGATCAAACAATGTACAGGTCTATGATTGGAAGCCTGCTGTATTTAACAGCCACTAGACCAGATATATTACAGGTAGTATGCATGGTTGCAAGATTTCAGGCTAGTCCCAAAGAAACTCATGTGACAGCTGTAAAGAGGATCTTTAGGTATCTCAAGGGTACTATGGATTATGGGTTGTGGTATCCAAAAGGTAAAGACTTCACACTGATTGCATATTCTGATGCAGATTGGGCAGGATGTATTGATGACAGAAAGAGTACCAGTGGAGGAGCATTTTATCTTGGAAACAGGCTGGTAGCATGGCACAACAAGAAACAAGAATCAGCTCTCTATCCACCAGCAGAGGCAGAATACATTGCAACAACAACATGCTGTACACAGATATTATGGATGAGACAAACGTTGAAAGATCTTGGTATTCACTTCAAAGAGCCAATTTCAATTAAATGTGATAACACTAGTGCTATCAACATATCCAAGAATCCGGTTATGCATTCTAGAACCAAACATATTGCGATCCGGTATCATTTCTTGAAGGATAAAGTTGCAGAAGGAGAGGTCAAATTGGATTTTGTTCCAACTACAGAGCAAGTAGCTGATATATTCACAAAACCATTGCCCAAGGAAGTTTTTGAGTACCTTCGAAATAAGTTGGGAGTGGTCACAATTCCCAAGAACTGACTATCATTTGGGATCACATTCTCAGGGGGTGCATTTATGCCTATGCTTATAGTTTTGCTTATATTTATGATTTTTGCTAACTATAACAATATTTGTCTGAGAGTGGTGTGCATAGACTCGGGGGAGTCTGCAGCAGCTCCTTTGGTATTATTGTCAAAGGGGGAGAAGAATTACAGGAGAGTGCATGAGTGTTGCCAACAATTCCAAAGGGGGAGATTGTTGAGCAAGGTGCAGCAAAAGTATTGTCATTGTTGTCAACACAGATAGAAATTGATGCAGTTGAAGCAATGGACAAGAATTCAGAGGTCAGTCAGATCAAGTACAGTGAAATTCCAAGAAAACAGAAGTGGCCCAGATTCAAAAATTTGCAGAAAAAGACAAGTAAGAAAACTGTCGCGATATCGCGACATGTTTTCTGTCGCGATTTCACGACAAAAATGAGGAGAGAGAAGGCACAGCTGAAAATGTCATGATTTCACGACAAAAATGAGGAGAGAGAAGGCATAGCCAAAAATGTCATGATTTCGCGACAAAAATGAGGAGAGAGAAGGCGCAACCGAAAATGTCATGATTTCATGACAAAAATGAGGAGAGAGAAGGTGCAGCCGAAAATGTCATGATTTCACGACAAAAATGAGGAGAGAGAAGGCATAGCCAAAAATGTCATGATTTCGCGACATGCTGGAAGGAAAGAAGCAAAGTTGAAAAACTATCACGATTTCATGACAAGTTTGGAGAAGCAGCGCCAAGGATGAAAAGTGTCACGATTTCGTGACAGTTTCGGAAGAAAAGCACTAAGGGCGAAAAGTGTCACGATATCGTGACACGTCGGGTTTTCGTGACCCAAAGAGGAGAGAGAATGTACGGCAACAAAAGTGTAGCGATTTCGCTACATGTTGGAGTTTCACGGGCCAAAGCAGAGAGGAAGAGTCAAAGCACAAGGTGTAGCGATTTGTAAAGTAAAGACACAAAGGTGTAGCGATTTCGCTACAAGTCAAAAGTGCAGAACACAAAGGTGTAGCGATTTCGCTACAAGTCAAAAGTGCAAGACACAAAGGTGTAGCGATTTCGCTACAAGTCAAAAGTGCAGAACACAAAGGTGTAGCGATTTTGCTACAAGTCAAAAGTGCAGAAAGGTGTAGCGATTTCGCTACAAGTCAAAAGTGCAGAACACAAAGGTGTAGCGATTTCGCTACATGTAGGATTTTTGGAGGCTGCAACAAAGAAGAAGTGCCAAGTCAAAAAGTTGTAGCGATTTCGCTACATGTCTTGATTTCGCTAGTGCATGAAGTGAGAAATGTATGGATGCGAAAGATGTCACGATTTCGTGACATGTTGCATTTTCGCGGGCGAAAAGCAAAGAACAGCGCTAAGGCAAAAAAGCGTCATGATTTCGCGACATGTTTCGATTTCGCTGAGGCTTGCGGAGAAAAGTGTACGGCAGCGAAAAAGTGTCACGATTTCGTGACATGTTCCATTTTTGTGGCTGCAAGCGAAGCAGAGTGCAGGGAAGTGAAAAGTGTCACGATTTCACGACATGTTCCATTTTCGTGGCTGCAAGTGAAGCAGAGTACACGGAAGCAAAAAGTGTCACGATTTCGTGACATGTTCTTTTTTCGCGGTTGCTTGCGAAGGAGAGTTGTACGAAAGCGAAGAACGTCATGATTTCGTGACATGTTCGGTTTTCACGGTTGCAAGCGAAGAAAGGAACAAGGAGGCGAAAAGTGTCACGATATCGTGACAGGTCATGTTTTCATTGGTAGAAGGCGAAGAAGAGTGCAAAGAGACAGGTGGCAACAACATGCTAACTGACAGCTAACTAGAACAGAACTACAGTTATAGAGAAAAAGCAGGGAGCCAAAATTAGAAAAGTCAACTGAAGACAATGCGACGGTTACAAGTGCAGTAACAGTTAGAATACATGCAGAATCGTAAAAGCATTCGAACAATGCATATGGAGAATCAAAAATGCATTCGAATAGCCGTATATGCAGAATCGTAAAAGCATTCGAACAGTCGTATATGCAGAATTCGAATAGCCGCATATGGAGAATCGAAAATGCATTCAAATAGCCGTATATGCAGAATCGTAAAAGCATTCGAACAGTCGTATATGCAGAATTCGAACAGCCACATATGGAGAAGAGAAAAGAATTCGAACAGTCACACAAGCAGAATAAAAATTGCATGCACGCAGAGAAAGGAATTCGAACAGTCAGAGTATGTTATTCGACTGCATGCAGGATTAGAAAAGTCATAGAAGACGAGGAGTCTCGATGAGGAAAAGGGGTTATAAAAGGACAGTCGTGCAGAGAATCAAGTTGCTGCTGTGAGAGTGAAATTACTGTGAAAAGAGGGTTAGAAGAGGGCCAAGAGAGAAATAAGCAGAGCCGTGAGAGTGTGCAGAGTTTGTTTAATTGCAGACCAGTTAGGGTCGTGTAAATAGTGAAGACATTTTTATGTCATTATAATTGCTCAAAATTGCAGTCCAAGTTGGTGCTTGGTACTAGGGGTTGGTGCTCCTATCTATTGCAAAGAAAAATTAAGGGGTTGGTGCTCCTTCCAGTGGATGCTGGTAAAGTGTTTGTAAAATTGGTATTTTGCACAGACTGGATTTGGATTGGAGTCCAAGCAGTCATTTTTGAGGAGTAGCCAAATTGGTGAACCTCGTTATATTGTGTGTTGTGGTGTGCTCTCTTGTTCAATTTGCTTTTCTGGTTTTCAAGTTCTCTTTGCTTCAGTTTTAAATGCTGTAGATTTGAATTTTAATAGCTACACTGATTCACCCCCCCTCTCAGTGTCATTGTGTGAATATCAAAATCAAATCCACTTTCCTTATAACTCCAATAACATAAATTAATTACCAAGCAAGCAACATTTCATATACCCTTATGACTCCAAATAACACCTTAAGAAAACATTAGGCAAATAAAATATTTAATTAAAAAAATCTTTGCCACTTGTGGGATTCAAACCCACAACCATCGCCTCCTCGTGCGCCCTAGTCTTGGGCCTGACCATCACGTGCGCTAGGCACATGCTTGGAAGGCTAAGAACACAATGTTCTCTTTCTTCCCAAGCCTGGTGCTCTAAAATGTGTGCCAAAATATTTCCACCATGACACTGAAGACAAACATGCGAACAACCTCCATGTGAATCAATCATGGTCACTTCCACTCCAAACGTTCTCACGAAATGTGCACTGCCAATGGACCACACTGTCTAATGGAAGTGAGGCCTTAAGCCCTCTCCACTAGTATTCTTCCTGGCACTAAAAGACAAATGATTTTTGTCTTCTTCCTCAAATATTTGCACAAAATACACTTTTCTCGGTCGCTTGAATATTAATCGAAGAAGAGTAAGTTTGAATGCCCCTTTGGCATGGTATTATTCATGAAATCCACCATTTGATTTAGACGTCAACGCTCCACAAAATTTGATGACATCGGCAGGGAATTGACAATTGCAATTTGAATTTGAACTTTGCCAACCTTACCATAAGGTAATTTAATTAAGTTATAAATTAATTAACAATAATATTAATTAGTACAATTAAATTATAATTAATTTAATAAACAAAAGGATTATTAAATTAAATTTAAAAATAAATATATAATTAAATTATTATAATTAATTATAATTAATTTAATTCCTTAGGCCTCTCCATAGGTTTTAAGAAAAACCTTTTATTTTTCCATCAATGGTTTTGAGAAAAACCATTAAATTATGCTTTACATAAAGCTCTTTTGGAACCAATCAAGATGCAATCCTTCTTAGAACCTTTTGACATCAATGACAACTAATATTCCTAAAAATGACCAACAAATTGACCCCAAGCAAGTTGATAAACCCGCTCGGATGGGCCCATGCCAAGCATGGGTAGGTTTAGGCATCCCTAAGGGGATATATAACCCCCTAGACCTTCCACCCCATTCACTTTTTTACTCCATGTGTTTCAAACCAATCTTCTAGTCATTACAAGTCATATACCTTTTCTAGAGAATACCCTTGTAGCCTATCCCATCATCCTAATTATCACATGGTCAAGTAAATCATGTGTGTGCATATCCTTTTGATCCACTTAGTGTCATGAAGACAAACTGGGTTGAGTTCTACATGGACTCACCTAACTATCAGCTTGCTTGTAACGAAGCAATGACTCAAACTTATGAAAGGGGTTAACCTAAAAAAAAAATCACTTAATAAATCCTTTCCTATTTGAATACAAATTATTCCCTCAACAAGCAAACCACTTAAGTGAACTACTCTCAAGATTTAAAGTCCTATTCAACAAATTATTTGCTCATAAATATAAGCAACTTGATCAAAAAACCAAGTGAGCCACTCGATTGAGGCAACTAGGGGCCCAAAATCATTAAAGTATGCCAAGTAGTGAATTTCTAGGAGAATTGAGTGAGTTGACAAAATTTGTTATCAAATCACCTAAGAAATGATTTTTTAAGGACATAAAAATGTTGCAAATTACTTCAAAAAGCAAGAAAATTTCTTGCTAGGTCGAGCAAATCTCTCCCTAGTTCAAAACTTGGATTTTTTTTCTTTGAACTCCTCAAAATTCATCTTACCATTTTGGCTATAATGGACACCTCTTCTACCTCTAGAAGCATGTCATTGCTAGAAACCAACCCTATATCACTAGCTTTCACAACTGTCACGATGTCCACATCTGCTCCACCTTCATCAATACTAACTTTGCCCTAGGAAGTAGACTATTTAAAGGAAAAAAGAAATAAAAATTGGGGTAAAAGAAAGTGGCATCCCTCCTCTCCTCCTTGAAGGCCTGTAAAAAAAAATTATGACACCTACAAGAGGGTAGAGGAGGGAGAACATAAGCACTTCATTGGGTAAGTCAGAAAAGAGGTATTGACAATATTCAACCTAGGTCCCCAAACTAACTCTTGGACCATTAGTAGAATTTGGACCTTAGAAATGGTATTGAATTTTTTCCCAAAAGTATGGAGTTTCCTATATTTAATAGAAGTTATATAGAAATGTATGACACCTTAGGGAGAAGCATCACACCCCCACAATGGAGTAAGGAGTTCTACATCTGACAAGGGGACATAAGGAAGATGCTAAAGGTAGTTGATGACCCAACCATCTGGGTCTCTTGTAATCTAAAGATCCAAAATAACTTCTAACATAGATGTTTCACTAACTATTGGAGGGATTTATTAATTCCCTATATGAAAAGCCCAACTTGGTAGTAGACTTTAGTATCATATTAGACTAGACCTATTCAAGGATGACATGCAAATGGTGTTATCTATGATAGCCACTATGTTTGAGGAGATAATAGATTCAAAAATATATGAATAACACATACCCTATTTGCATATGGTATAGATATACCCATGGTATTCATGGATGATTGGTTGTGGAAAGTACATTGTAGACCAAATGGACAATCAAATGAAGGCATTCAAGAAAATAGAAAATTCAATTAAACTTCCTACGTAGTCTAGATCATCCTCTACCAAAAGAAATAATGGTTTCCAATGCTACAATTAGACCAAGTGGGGAAATATGGAGATCATCTCTACATAGTGGAGTGCATCAACATACCTTGTTGAGAAGTAGATATAACCTTTTACCAATTTTAAGATGAGGTGTATGAGGTCATCATGGAAAAAATTAGAGAAAAAGTATTAGATGAGATCCAAAAAATGATGTAATTAATGGAAAGGCCAAAATGAGAATTCTATTTGAGAAGGCCCACTAATTTAGCTGCCTCCATGGATTTTTGAGCTATGTCATTCGAGTTACCCACATTTGCACTTAACTACATGTTAAATTTGGAATATGCAAGACAACTAGACTACATGGAGCTAAAGTATTAAATGAGTTAGAAAAAAACAACCTTCTACCCACTCAAGTATCCCATCATAAAGCTCACTTATAATCTACAAGGGTTCCACCAAGTCATGGAGGAGAAACTAAGGAACATGGGGCTTAGGAAACTTAGAGACAAATGATCCTATGTCCCAACAAAATATTTTAGGAATATTTTGCCCATGAAAAATATACAACATTAAAGAGGAATTCAAAATGAGCATGGAGATAGGGCTTACAACCCTAGGAAGAACACATAGCTATGCAGATGAAATATAGGGATGGTACAAAGTTAAGGATTATTTGACCTAGATGTTAAGATGAATCATTAAAAGTTATAGGTCTTAAGGAAACTAGTGTATTCAAATAAAAGCATTATGGCCTAGTAGAAGATGCACTACAAGATAGTCTCTCTAATGAGGCCAACAAGGAAAAGTCCATTTTATGACCAATTAGCTACTATATAGGATCACAATATCCCTAGGAGTGCAAAAATAATGAATATAATGGGTGAAACATCAAAGAGCCCATCAAGTATGTGAAGACCACAATGAACCTTTGCATCAAATATAGTAATATATGTTGCATTGACAACACTTTCATCCATCAGTTCCATAGTTCAATAGTAATCCAGAGAAGGGAAGCAAACGTTTGAGATATATGGGTTAATGTTGGCAAAGTAGCAATAACACAAGAACATCAATAGTAGACACCTTAGGTCAAGGAGGAACCCCTATTGAGTTAGGAATAACTAGGATCATGGTCACAAATACATCCACCTTCACTCTCATTCCACCCTCCATCTCTCCTACTTCTTTCCTTACCCTTTATTCTATTCCCATTTCTTACTCTTCTCCCATATAGTATTTTGTTGCACTTCCCTCACCCTTTGCCAATGCAACCCATGGCTCTCCTAGATTCACCCCACCTCCAACTATCTATGTCATACTTGGTACCACTTCCACCACTTCATTTCTATCACCATCCATACAAGTGTCTAACTCACAACCATTGATACCATATGTAATGTAACCTTTTCCATCATTTGCATCTTCACTGATGGTCTTTGGTACTAGCCATTTTCATGCTTGCCACATTCACCACCATATATACCTGATTTTCTCCACCAATTGTCTCAATGTGAAAACATATCCACCATCCTAGTTTAAGAAACTCCTCCTATAGGAAATAACATCACACACCTAGTTATGACAACTAAGTTTGTCAAAGCATCCCTTGAAGCCAATACAATTGAAAGGAGAAGTTAGGCCTTCATGTGGAAAATAATCTATGAGACTAAAGAAACATATGCCCAAAATATATTTGATGTCCTCTCCACAAATGAGAAGTCAAATATAGAATATAAGGGATTGAGGGACAAGACATCCAAGGCTCCAATATTGATGCAATCATAAATGACATACAAGGGGGACAATATCTTCATCACAAAGGCTAAAGAAAGTGACTCATAAAGTTGTAAATTTCCCTATAATTTTACTACCAAATTATCTGAGTTGGATTTGTGCCAAATAGATCCATATACCCTCAATTGGTGTGGCCATGAAATTTGGCCAACTAGCAATAAAAAATGAAGCACTGAAAAATAAGAATGAAGAGCTTGAAGGAGGTGGTTTACATAAAAGCTGAGAAGGAGCAACTTTAGTAAGAGAATGAGGTGTTGAAGAAATATGCCTTATCCGGCTTGCCAAGGCTAAGAAACACATAGCAACTAGAGGATCTCTCATAATAGCTTGTGTAAGGATAAAGTCAAATTGAGCAACTTCAAGAATCCCTATAAGAAAGGGGTCAAAAAATTAAGTAGCTCCAAGAAGAACAAGTGGATTTAAAAGAAACAAAAATAATAATTGATCCTAAGAAGGCCTTCATTATCCAATGGTTCAAGTCCCTTCAAGGTAAAATTAGGACAAAAGTAATAAACATTGAGGGGTAATTTCATTTTGTAGCTTGTGAAAAGCACAATCTAAATCAAGTGGTAGAAACCATTAGGTAAGTTAAAGAACAATTAGCTACAAAATAAAGGTTCTAGGAAGTGATAAATCTTTTATCCATGATGTTGGCATCGTAAGCACAACAAATAGGGATTAATAGAAAGGACCTTGTTAGGATACTCATGAAAATACCATATGCATAGAGAGACTTGCAAACCCATAAATACACTTTGGCCTCTCTAAAATCCTCAATGTAGTAAATAATTAATGAAGTTTAGGGGTTAGTTATTGCTAGAATTTTAGACATATTTGACCCACAAATAAAAATATTTGGTGATGACATTATTGATACAATGTTCAAAGAGAAGGGATCATGTCAATGAAATGGATGCAATTAGAACTTATAAGAAGTTGGATCCCATCTATGCCAACCTACAAGAGCTCAAGGGGAAGCAAGATGGATTATCTAAAATCCCATATGAATATCTTTTGGGAGAAGCCAAGGACCTAGCCTCCATCCAACTACAATAAAACAAAGAATGACAAAATTTGGTGGTACTACTTCCATAAGGAGTGGAACTAGGAGAACCATATTTTTGATAATTTTGTAATACGAATCCCATTTTTGTAGACCTAATGCCTAAGGATAAAGGTAGCATCTAGGATGTCTCACCAATAAAACTTGGTGCTCCATGAAGTCACCAAAAAAATAGTGCCTAATCACTACCTTGGAATTCTTTATTTTGGAAGAGTACAAAATAAGAAAATTAGCCTAAAAATACCTTCCCCAAATTTTTTACAAAGTTAGAAATAGGTTTTGATTAGCTCAAAAGATAAAATTTTAACAAGGACCGATTGGCTTGTAGTAGCAATCCACTCATGCTTAGCTAGTAATAATCTAGCAAAAACAAGTGATTCACTTGCTTCCTAGAGTGAATCACTCACTAGCCTATGGGGTTTAACAATAAAGGCATATATCTTGAGGAGAATCATTTGAGAGTGATATTATGTAGTGGTCCCATAACTCATTTTAGAATCCTTTTAATACTTATAGAGGAATATTTAGAGGCATGTAACATTTGGTGGTATGTCGTTTTATTATAGATGCCCTCAAATTTATTACTTTTACTAGGAGTAATAGTTTATCACCTCAGCTAACTTAGGTGTAAACTATTACTATAAATATGAGTCAAGGCTCCATTATAAACATATTTAGCAACGATAATTTAAATCTACACTCAATGAAACCTACATAATGCTTTTTATCTCATTAAATTGGTGAAAATTTGGCAAGTCTTTTGCATTCCATCACTAGCAATGCCCTCTTAGAGTGTGGAATGCATAGTGATCAAGGCATGACTTTTTAATCCATCTTGTCATTTTCTCCATACTTTCATAATTTCTAATCATTGTTATTTGGATTTTCATGTGTTGATTGATCACACTCTTCCTTGCTACGCTTATGGTCATATTTTATTTTTTATCTCTTGCACCCTTTAACTTCAAGATTTACTTTTCATGCATTTTATTTTAATGCAATTAGGGTTAGAGTAGGAATTAGCAAGAACAATGGGGAGCCAACCTAATCTATATGTTGGAGGGAGCCATTGGTTTTTCCTTCCAATGGATTGTTAAAAGGCTAGAATTGGGGTGCAACATTAATTAAATTGAAAATCAGTATCCTTCCTTAATTCAACTGTTAAGAATTAAATTAGTAGTTTGTGTTAGATTTGTATGCCTAAGTTTAAAACCTAGGTAATGTCCATACTTAAAACATTTTCACCCCTTTAGCAATGTATTTAGTAAATTAAACCTTAGAAGTTTTAATTTAATTAGCATTGCTTTTAAAAAAAAATTAATTTCGACAACATATTAAGGTAAAATCAAGAATTTAGCTTGCATATTGTCAACTTCATTTTGCTTAAGTGGACTTAATTTAAATTAGAAATCATAAAACAAACTTATATTTAATTAATTTTGACTTTGTCCAATTGAAATTTTCCTTAGACTATTTCATCTTGATTCAAATGAGCCTTGACTTACATAAGTCTAAATTTAGTTAAATGGAATTTGTCTTAGAAATTTTTAGCTTCTTTCAATCAAAATTTAATTTATATAAGTTCAAATTTGACTAAATAATTTTGGCTTCAAAATTTTGTAGTTTTGGTTGTTTTATGTTCTCAATTTTTGGGCTTGAGTAGTGCCTAAATGAACTTCTCCATTAGAAATCTTTAGCCTCAAGTAAAAAAAGTTTCTATAAGGTAAATTTGATCTTGTCTAAATAATCTACCTTATAGATATCTAAGATGTGTAATTACTTTAGTTCCTCAGATGTGCAATATAATGATAGTATAAAGTAGAACCATAGGAGGCTTGCCATAACAATTTAATCCATCATATAACATAATAAATTATAAAACTTGAGGTAGTTTCTCAAATTCAAATATTATCATGCTTTAAATTCATCATTTATGAAAATGATGGCTTGTCATCACTATGTGATATTTTGAATTATCTCTCTAATATAATAAGGCCAACTTGTAGATACATTATGAGTCAAGAGGAACTTGAATAACACAGGCTTATACTGAGAGGGGGGTGAAAAATATAAGGTCAACTTTCACTTTTCTTTCCCATACAATATTATCCAATATTATTAATGGCAATGTCAATAGAAGTAATCAAAGCAATGCACAAATCATCACACACATGAGAAACATAAATTTAACATGGTTCACCCAATGTGGGTTATGTCCATGAAGAAAATATTTCTTCTAAATTTTCTCAACAAATCTCTTTGGAATCAATTCCCTATTACAATTATTATGGATATCTGTTCAAAGTAGACACCAATACCCTATGCTTTGATCTGTGGATCTCTCTCCACAGGATAACTCTATCCCCTTGCTCTTGTTCATGGAACTCTCTCCACAGGAGAACTCTTTCCTCTTGCTCTGGTTTGTGGATCTCTCTCCATAGGAGAACTCTTTCCCCTTTGATCTGGTTTGTGGATCTCTCTCCACAAGAGAATTCTATCCCCTTTGCTATAGTTTATGGATCTCTTTCCACAAGAGAACTCTTTCCCCTCTTCTTTGGCTAGTGAACTTCTATCCACAAAATACCTCTATCCCCATTGATCTGGCTACTGGACCTCTATCCACAAGATATATCTATCCCCACTACACTGGCTTATGGATCTTTATCCACTGTAGACCTCTATCCTCTCTACTTTGGTCACCTCCAAAGTTTGATCTCAACTTCGTCTCAAATCTACACCAAACCTCATCACACGTATAGCACAAATATACACCAAAACTATCCTGTCTTCTCACAAGACTTGCTCAACTCTACCTCAAAGTTGCTCCAAGTCTTCTCACAAGACTTGCTCAAATCTACCTTCAAGCCTTGTCAAAAGACTTGCCAAAATATGCCTTCAAGCCTTCTCAAAAGACTTTCTCAAATCTGCCTTCAAGCCTTCTTAATAGACTTGCTCAATTCTACCTTCAATCCTGCTCAAAAGACTTGCTCAAACCTACCTTCAAGCCTTCTCAAAAGACTTACTCAAATCTGCCTTCAATGCTGCTCATAAAACCTACTCAAATATTTCCAAATCTTGCATACAAATACAAATTAAATCTCTTTTAGAAAAGCTTTCTTCAAACAAAAAAATTCTACTTAGAATTTGTTTAACCTCTGGAACATATAGAGAATGATATGCTCTATCAAAAACCTAATATGTTCTTCATATTCACAAATCTTGCATTCAACTAATCCAATATCCATCCCTTTCAAAATTCCTTTCAAATCAAATAAAAAAAAAGTATAACTTGTTTCACAAAAATGATCTATCTTTCTTGAAAATTTTCTCTCAAATATCAATCACACTAATGCACAATTTTCCCTCACAAAATTGATCTCAAACACATTCACAATCACTTTCAATATCTCTCAAACCAATGTTCAAAAGGTTTCACAATGATGCATTAACTTGTCTTCAAACCTAGTATAAGTAGTTCACAATTCCTAGAACAAATGTCTCAATCTCTTTCAACAATGGAAGCACAATCTTGTTCTCAAACTCTAACACAAATGTTTCCAAAATAATTCAAAAATGAAGCACAAACCCTAACTCAAATATTTCCAACAATGCATACCAAACAACCCTTTTATCTCCACCTTATGTTTCAGAAACATTTACTCAAAAAACACCTTAAATAAGGAATGATGTGCCCATACCTCTTTATTTTGCTCTTATGAAGATATGTCCTCAAAAAGCTCTCACAAACAACTAATTTTTCTAGTGCCACTTCAAGGTTAGATGCCAAAATACTTTATCAAAACATCCACATGTACTTTCTTCTAAAAAATATGTGCTCAAATAAGTCTGAAAATGACCTTTAATAACTCTTCTTTGTTCTCAAAATAGAAGCATTAAAACTTATCAGAAACCCTCAAAATCACTTTTCACATACAAGAATTACAACAAAATGTCAAGTCACTATTACACCTTATTACTCCTATTATTGCATGAAAAACATATCCTTTATGCACTTTGCAAAAATAAAACTATATAAAGCACTCTTAATATTTCATTAAATTACACCCTTATAACTCTCTAAGTGCAAATACAAACTTTATTAAACTTAACCCTTATGACTCCCTAATAGAAAAAATCATGCATCATTAATTTCAACTCTTATGGCACTCTTAATCAACACCTAACCTTTATTACTCCCTAAAGTCAAAGAAAGGTTTTATAAAAATTTACCCTTACCAACTTGCAGTCGTGGGGATTCGAACGCACGACCTCACGGAGCCCATGCTCTAGCACTTGCTAGAGCACCGCGTGGGCTAACTGCTCACACAACAATCTTAATGAACAACCTTTTCTTTAAACCTATCGCGAACCTTCGATCAACAAAACAAAACGAACACCTATCACCGTTGAGACTCGATATTTAAACCTCCTCCATGCCACACCTTATGCGGGGTCCGCATACTAAATGAGCTACCCGCTCGATTGGAACCAACCATGCACCTCCTTTTATTTCAAACTTTTGCACTGTCTACTTACTTTAAAAATGTGTGCATCTCTTTCTCCTTTTGCCTTCGTTCAAACATCATGCGCTTTTCCTTTGTGAATAGAACGCAGTCAATAATTCGAATGCCAATTAAATTATTTCCATACCTTGCCAAACGATTTTAATTTTGGTGTCATAGGAAATTCAAATTATTATTATAATATTTAATTATTTAAATTAAATATTATAATTAATATTTTTAGAACCTTTGTCTTTTACCTTGGGAACTTCTTCAACCTTGCTAATAATGAACCTTTTTTCAAGGGATTTTTGTGTACCTTGTCTTCCTTTTTCAATGGAGATATTTGCCTTGCAATTTTAATATTTCAATCTAGAAGATGATTTTCAATCCTTTTACCTTTGACATCAATGACAAACAAAATACTCAAAATTTCCAAAAATCTCCCCCTTTGTCATTGATGGCAACCCTTTCTAAAAATTCCTTTTCCAACCACTAGATTCCAAATCTGCTCCCCCTAAGAAACTGCTCCCCCTTACTGAATGCTCTCCCCCTTACACAAATATCTTCCCCTTTGACATCAATGGCAAAGGGATTCCTTTGGAGCTAAAGATAAGACTCTTAGCTTAGTACCCTCCCCACATCCTCTCCTTGAGGTGATTAATTTTGGGGTGGGATTATCTCTACTCCCAGCATACAATATTCTTTTTTTTTGTCAACCTTATTTTTCAACATTTTTGTAGCCATACCATTTTGATCCTTTTGAGTGTCCCTATTCTTTCTTGTCCCTGGAAGTTCTGGAAACTATGTTCTATATCACTTGGACTTGTGCCCAAGATTATTGCACTTTTAACACCTAATGTTGTAGTTCTTGGAAGGTGTAAATGTCTTGAAGTTCCTTTTGGTGAAGCCATACTCATTTCTGTCATGAACCCTGTAGTGGATTTCTTTATGCCCAAAGCAATTACAAGAGTAGCAATACCCTTGGAAGAAATATCCATCTTTGAAATATTTGGCATTCCTTTTAGTGAGGCCATACTCCTTCTTTCCATGAATCTTGCAATGCATAGCCTTGTGACCAAACCGATTACATGAAAAACAATGTCTTTTGAAGAAATCTTATCTTGAAACCTCTGGTATTTTAGTCCTTTCTTTTCCTTCTCTATGATGATCCTTGTTTCTTGTTTGTGCATTATTTCATTTCTTAGTGAAGCTTCTATTCTTCAAATTATCTGTATAAATCTCAATTTCTTCTTCACTCTCTTGAGCTTGATCTTGACCCTTCTTCTTGTTTCCCTTGTCCTTATTTAAAACCAAGTCCTATTTTGCTAAATGGAGATATTTTTGCATTGATAATTTTATCCAAAGCTTTTGAACTTTTCCCAAACCTGTGCAACTTATCCTTAGAATCTTTCACTTCCATCCTCAGAGAAACTACCTTATGTTCAAATATTTCACATTCTAACTCTCTTTTAACTGTTCAGCCATACCTTATTCAATTTACTTTGCCTATTCAACCTTAACTTTTAATTCAATGAGATCTCGTAGAAGCTTTGCCTTTTTTTTCTCATCATCTTGTACTTGAGCCTTCAAACTTAAGTTTTCCCTTTTCAACTTAACAAGTTCCTTTTCTATATCAACTGTGGCTTCCTCTTCCTTTTTTGAATCTTTCTCTTCTTCTTGGTATTCAAGAGCATATTCATACTCTTCTACTTGATCTTCAACAGGAGCATCTTATTTTTCTTCTATTGTTGAAATTAGAATTTCCTCTTTTTCACTATTTGAGAGACCTTCATCACTGTCACTTGAAGCACTGCTTGCTATTTCAACATAAAAACTCTTCTTGTGTCTTTGAAATACCTTCTTCTCATACTTTCTTTGACGGTGCCTATCTCTCTTTTCATGACTGATTTTTCTTTCTTTCTTTTTCTTATATACCTGTTCATCTTTACTGCTACTACATTCATATTATGGACAATTAGTTGTATAGTGACCAATGTTACCACAACCAAGACATTTATTTTTTCTTTCTTCCTCTGAATCCTTGAATGCTACCTCTCTTCTAGATGTTTGATCTTTCTCTGTCCTTATCTCATAGAATGTGAGATTTCTATGTATCTCATCCATGTGTGTTCCTGTAAGATCTTCACTACTACTATACCCAAATTTTGAACAATGATCTGCAAGGTGGCCAAAGTTACCACAAATAAAACATTTGAGTATTCTTAGTTCCTTCTTATTCCCTTTTTCAAATTTAGTTTCCTCTTCATTGCTTGATTCATCATTTGAATCTATTTCCACTTCTCCTCTTAGAGAAACTATCTCTTTGAAAGCAAAATCAAATTTATTTTCTTATTTATTGCTACTGTATCCATTTTGTGGATAATAAAGTGCCATGTGACCAAGTTTACCACACTCAACACATCTCATAAATTTTTCTCCTTTCCTTCTCTTAGTCTCAAGATCAAATTCTTTTTTTCCTTTTCAGGTCTTATGGTTCTTCTTTTGGATTTCCTAACCATGTGTGTTCTATAGATCTTTCTTCAAGCTGTTAGGCTTTTCTGAAGGAACCTACTCTGATACCAATTGAAGAACACAGGCTTATACTGAGAGGGGGATGAACAGTATAAGGTCAACTTTCACTTTTCTTTCCCACACAATAATATCCAATATTATCAATGGTAATATCAATAGTAGTAATTAAAGCAATGCACAAATAATCACACACATGAGAGACACAAATTTAACGTGGTTCACACAATGTGGGTTACATCCAAGGAAAAAATCTTTCTTTTAAATTTTCTCAACAAATCTCTTGGGAATCAATTCCCTATTACAATGTTTATGGACCTCTATCCAAAGGATACACCAATCCCCTATGCTCTAATTTGTGGATCTCTCTCCATAGGAGAACTCTATCCCCTTGCTCTAGTTCTTGGATCTCTCTCCATAGGAGAACTCTTTCCCCTTGCTTTGGTTTGTGGATCTCTCTCCATAGGAGAACTCTTTTCCATTTTCTCTAGGTTGTGGATCTCTCTCCATAGGAGAACTTTATCCTCTTTTCTTCGGTTCGTGGATCCCTCTCCACAGGAGAACTCTTGCCCCTATGCTCTAGCTGGTGATATTCTATCCATAAAAGACCTCTATCCCCACTGCTCTAGATAGTGGAAATCTATCCATAGGCGACCTCTATCCCCATCGCACTGGCTAATAGACCTCTATCCACTAGAGATCTTTGTCCTCTCTGCTCTGGTCACCTCCAAATTTTGATCTCAACTTTGTCTCAAGTCTACACCAAACCTTGTCACACATCTAGCATAAATATACACCAAAACTATCCCAAGTCTTCTCACAAGACTTGCTCAAATATTTCTCAAATTTGCTCCAAGTCTTCTCATAAGACTTGCTCAAATAAACCTTCAAGCCTTTTTATAAAGACTTGCGCAAATCTGCCTTCAAGCCTTCTCAAAAGACTTGCTCAAATCTACCTTCAAGCCTTCTCAAAACACTTGATCAAATTTGCCTTCAAGCCTTCTCAAAAGACTTGCTCAAACCTGCCTTCAAGCCTTCTCAAAAGACTTGCTCAAATCTGCCTTCAATGTTGCTCACAAAACCTGCTCAAATATTTCCAAATATTGCATACAAACACAGCTTAAATCTATTTTAGAAAAGCTTTCTTCAAACAAAAAAAATCTACTTAGAATTTGTTTAACCTCTGGAACATATAAAGAATGATATGCTCTATCAAAAACCCAATATGCTCATATTCACAAATTTTGCATTCAACTAATCCAATCTCTATCCCTTGCAAAATTCCTTTCAAATCAAATCAAAACAGTGTATAACTTGTTCCACAAAAATGGTCTATCTTTCTTGAAAATTTTCTCTCAAAGATCAATCACACTAATGCATAATTTTCCCTCATAAAATTGATCTCAAACACTTTCACAATTGCTTTCAATATCTCTCAAACCAATGTTCAAAAGGTTTCACAATGATGCATTAACTTGTCTTCAAACCTAGTACAAGTAGTTCATAATTTCTAGCACAAATGTCTCAATATCTTTCAACAATGGAAGCACAATCTTATTCTCAAACTCTAACCCAAATGTTTCCAAAATCATTCAAAAATGAAGCACAAACCCTAACTCAAATATTTTCAACAATGCATACCAAACAACCCTTTTATCTCCAACTTATGTTTCAGAAACATTTACGCAACAAACACCTTAAATAAGGAATGATGTGCCCATACCTCTTTAACTCTTATGAAGATATGTCCTCAAAACTTGTATCACAAACAACTAATTTTCTAGTGCCACTTCAAGTTAGATGCCAAAATACTTTCTCAAAAAATCCACATGAACTTTCTTCTCAAAAAGATGTGCTCAAAGAAATCTGAAAATGATCTTTAATAACTCTTATTTGTTCTCAAAATAGAAGCATTAAAACTTATCAAAAACCCTCAAAATCACTTTTCACCATACAAGAATTAAAACAAAATGTCAAGTCACTATTACACCTTATTACGCCTATTCTTGAATGCAAAACATATCCTTTGTATTTATGCACTTTGCAAAAATAAAACTATATAAAGCACTCTTAATATTTCATTAAATTACACCCTTATAACTCCCTAAGTGCAAATACAAACTTTATTAAACTTAACCCTTATGACTCCCTAATAGCAAAAAGCATGCATCATTAATTTCAACCCTTATGACACTCTTAATCAACACCTAACCCTTATGACTCCCTAAAATCAAACAAAGATTTTATAAAAAATATTTGCCCTTACCAACTTGTTGTCGTGGGGATTCGAATGCGCGACCTCATTGAACCCATGCTCTAGCACTTGCTAGAGCACCGCGTGGGCTAATTGCCCACACAACAATCTTAATGCACCACCTTTGCTTTAAACCTATCATGGATCTTCGATCAACAAAACAAAACGAACAACCTGTCATCGTCGAGACTCGATCTCGAAACCTCCTTCGTTCCATGCCTTACGCGAGGTCTGCCTACCAACTGAGCTACCGGAAACCACGCACTTGCTTTTATTTCAAACTCATGTATCGTCTGCTTACTTTAAAAACATGTGTCTCTTTCTCCTCTTACCTTATTTCGAACACCGTGCGCTTTTCCTTTGCAAATAGGACACAGTCAATAATTAGAATGCCAATTAAATTATCTACACCTTGCTAAATGATTTTTATTCCACCTTATATATGCACTTCGACTTAGGAAAAATGATGTCGGCGTTTTGTCATTTAAAAAAATAATTTGAATTTTGGCGCCATAGGAAATTCAAATTATTATTATAATATTTAATTTTTTAAATTAAATATTATAATTAATCTTTTTAGAACCTTTGTCTTTTGCCTTGGGAACTTCTTCAACCTTGCAAATAATGAACCTTTTTTCAAAGGAGCTTTGTCTACCTTGTCTTCCTTTTTCAATGGAGATATTTACCTTGCAATTTTAATATTTCAACCTAGAATATGATTTTCAATCATTTTACCTTTGACATCAATGACAACCAAAATACTCAAAATTTCCAATAGAACTACCAAATGTTCTCATTGTATAAATTAAAATATTTTTAACTACATTTTAGTTGTCCTGGATAGAAATTACACATATAATAACTTAATTTGTAATCCTCAATGACATAATCTCCTTGCAAATCTTGTTGAACTATTAAATATATCTATTTTGTACAAAAAGTTTACGTTGAGTTTTTTTCTCCCAAGTTGGGGCATTACATTTGTTATCAAATCTCAATTGCAATTTTTGGACCTAATTAGGTAAATTACATAACTAAATTGTTTTGTAGATATTTTTTTTGTCTTCCTTCAGATACATATATAAGAGCATATACTTTTTGAAGCGATATTGAGTAGATCATGCTATATAGTACTATTTCCTTAGTTCATTGCATTGTTCCTATTTTGCATTGATGAATGTATGGTCCATTACATGTGGATCTTAGCAATACAACTTCTATTGTGGTTGTTAGGAATCACTTAGTATGGATTGGAAATTATTAAAGGAAACTTAAAATTGAACCCTAACTATAATCCATTAATGTCATAATTAATAGTAAAATACCTTTAAGAAAAGTTCAACATGCCCTAGGAAACAATAATAGTCTTGTAAATCTGGTTTAGTATTCCAATGCAATAAGCGGGTTTTTCCATTGATGAAAGTGATTTGTGTGCCCTATATGACTTGTTTGTTTGTTTATATCATGTTGCTAATGCATATAGTGGGTATCTCTATTTACATATGTATAGTATAATATTTTTCTTTATATTATGTATAAAAGAATTATGTATTTCCATGCCTAGCATCACACTATTGTTGATATGGTAAATTAAGGGAATGTTATTTTATTTATATAAATGTTGGGTCTCCAATAATAGACTCTTAGTAGGATGAGGTCATAAACATAAAGCATTGAAATCCATGAAATTTGGGGATTTATCCTTAGGAGTGTAATTAGATAACTTGTTAGAACCCTTGTGTGGAATGTAAGAAATCAATATGAGAAAAATTCTTAGGTGCTATTTGAGTTGTCTTATAAGAATGCCATAGATTCAATGATAAATAAGAATGTGGTTTAAACTAAGTACTTATGTAATTGTTATATGAACGCCTTCTATTTTAACTTGAATGATACATAAGTGTGTTGTGACATTTATATTTTATTAAATTCGATGCTTGAAAAGGATAGAATGAGTTGACGATCTTGTATAAAAAGGAAGGATTGTATTTGGTCATGGATAATATGAAAGAAAATGATTTCCTGAGATTTAAATAAATATTTATTTTTAGACAATGTCTGAATAACAAAAACAATTTTTTTAATACAATACTTGCAAATTTGCATCCTTCCTGGTAGGATTCAAATTCCCCATGAACCTTGCTTTTATATTATTTTAGCTATTACAATGGATTATAAGTATTCATTTTGATGGGTTGGAATATTTTTCTAAGACAAATTCATAATGATAAGCATGATGATGTTTTCATTCTTATGTTCAATTGTAGATGATTTTCACAAGGTGGAATGCCCTTCTTATTAGATTGCATACGATTATTGCTTGGTCAAAGGTTGATGTCTTAATGTCTTATATGGTTGTAAAAGTTGCCTAGGCTAATATTGTGATTTTAATGATAAAAATGTTATGGGCTTGAGTAATTGCTAGAAGTACTAGTGTGAAATTAGAGATTGTTATATAGGAATAATTTTGACTATAAAAACCTTTGGCTTTAGGATTTCTTTATCAATTGTATAAGTATTTTGATATGGTTCATGTTGGCTTAGCATATTTGTTAGTTGGAACTTATAACTATAACCATGAATGAGTGTTTTGTATATTTTACAATGAGGTTCAAATTCTATCATACCCTTGAATAATAGATTATTTTTGTGACATTATGCTAAATGGTATTAATTGTTTACAATAAGGTTGAATAGTTTTTTTTAGCTTTAGAATTTTATGAATTGTTATTACTATGTCATTTTATGCAAATCAGTAGACTTCATGAAAGTTGTTGATAGATCCTTCTTATGTAAACTAGTAAGGCTATTTGCATCAAGATCAAAATAGAAATGGATATGAATATGAAAGACCTCTTAGGAGGTCTACCCCATTAAGAAATAGTTTTATAAGAATTATAATTTACATGATGTTATTTGGTGTAATGCACTTAATATAGGGTATTATGTCCCTTTAAGAAATAAGCTATAAATATCATGCATAATGTTATAGAAGCTATGACATAATTGTAGATTAGAATATGTAACGTTCTATTTATCAACAAGACTAAATTACTTAAGCAAGCAATATGACATAATGGTATGATATCAATGACATTATAGTTGTAAATAAAATTTATCTCTCAAATATGCATGCATTCAAACTAATAGCAAACTACATTGATATTCTCATGAAGCATACTTTAATTTCTTTCCTAGTAAGTGTGGCATGCATATGCAAGAGGTATTTCAGGCTCTTAGAAGTCATTGGATGATGTCATATGGTCTTGTAGATTGAATTTATTAGCGATGATAAACCTTACTTGGATTACCATTGTAAATGATATTTTTATGGATTTATATTTACATGTGGACTAACTATACCTACACTTTGAATGCTTTGTCCTTGCAATTGTGTTTTTGTTACAAGTGGATTTTTCTATGCATTATGCCCTATTTGACCTGTGCTTGGATATGATCTACAATATAAGGAAGATGAGGTTATAGTGGTGGGGTGTATGGGAACATCAATAGATATGATCTAATTTGAGAAATCTCCTTGAAGTAGATCCAAAACATAGTTATGTTCTCCATAAGTTGGCCAACTATCCGTGAGAGAATTAGATGTGGATGTGTGTATTATGTTGGAGTGATGATTGGGTGTAAGATGTTAGGATGTAGTGGATGGATGTGTCAATGAAGATCCGGGATTCTAGACTTTACTCGGACCTACTTCAATGGTAGGATTCAACTGGTGCTACCCTAAAGATTATTGATTAGAAAGTGTGTTGTGATTTTGGAGTTCCAATGAAGTTGCTTTGATGCCAAGGTTAGTTGGAGCTACTCTAATGAGTCTTGTACTTAAGGGGGTCTTAAGTTTTTATATGTATATTTTAAGTATAAATCCATTGAGTAATTTTTAATAGAAAATTTTGAGATGTTGTATGTTGTGGTTTGTGAAATATTCCTCTTTTTATGAGGACTTGTTAGGAAAAATTTACTTATAAATACATTAAAAGGGTGTATTTTGTCTTCTTTTGAATGTGTATTGTTTTGTTAGCTCTGATTAATTCTTTGTATTTATGTAAAGGACTTTTGCAAATCATCCTACTTGATGGTGGGCATGATAGAAATTTATCATCTTCATTTATGATAGAGGAATTATATCTTGAAGCATACGGTTTATATTCACTCTTGAGTTCTCAACGATTCATCTATTATATGGTCTTATAAAGGACCTATATGATTATGTTAGCCTTTATAATAAATTGTATGTTACTTGATGGTTTAGAAACATTCATTGGGGTTTTGGTTGATATTACTAGGATCTTGCATACAAGTACTATAGGATGTTGAAATGGGTATCAATATTTAAACTTAATCCCTAAACCATAATGGACTATGATAGACTGTTGTATATTATTTACCAAATTTAGATACATGGATACAATGAATGATACACTAATATTAAAATACAATGACATTTTCTAAGTAAGCCTTCGTGTACATAGTTGAAGGAAGCATTTTATCCTACTATGGATGATACTAATATAAGTGTGTCCATATCTTATGATGATTATTTTAGTTGTGTTAGACTACTTCTTGTAAATACTCTCTACCTAGAACTATAACTTAGCTAAGATGGAAATAGGTCTTGGTTTTTTGTCCACATATTGGTGAAAATTATGGAATTTATCTATAGTACGTTATGCTTATTTATAATATTTAAAGGTAGTGTGTATAAATCCCAATTAAAGGAATTAAAATCTAACTTTTCTTAGAAGGGGTGTGGATGCAAGATTACCCTCTAACCATTTAGAACCTGAGATTGCTATTACAATCTTTATTATGTGATTAAAAACTTGTATGTTATTATATTCTCTTAATGACTAATCTATAGTTGTAACTTGGGCCAATTGTTATTTCATACTAGTGATAATTGTACCTATATTTGGCTTGGAGGACCTTTAAGAGGCTAGAATTGACAATAAAGTCATATTTATTAGAATGTAATTTTTTAATATCTTCTCATGTTTGTATTGTTTCTTTGTACTTATAATAGTTTAGTATGTTGCTGAGTAGTATACTAATTTATGCTCTCATATTTGGTTCAAATGTATGCTATTATTGCATAGACAATTATGATCATTGATAGGTGTTGCCATATAATTAGAACTTAGCCATTGCATCATTTTTTGTATGGAATAATAATGATATTCAAACAATGTTGTCTTGGAAGGGATTTTTGTTGGAATATATGGTGTTAAGCTTCACTTAAAACCATGGCTAACTTTTATATTATATTCTTTGTATTGCCCTTTGGGCTCTTGTACACCTTGTAAAGGTAAATACATTATAATATTCTCATATTTAACCTAAAGGATGGTTGTTTAGCCTTGTTCTAAAGGTCTCTTGTAATCAGGTATTTAGACCTTCTCCCAAACATTTTTTTATTAATTGGAGTGTAATTATATTTCCTATAGTGAGAAATTTTGTGTCTACAAAAACTCTATATATCATGTGTTTCCTTTGTGAGTTATTGATTCTTATTTGGGTAATGCATCGATTGCATTTGTTTCTAAAAAATATAGTGAAATTCAACATGTTATCAAAGTGGATGTGTATCTTTGTTATTCAATTTCTTATGTTTGTTAATTTATTTTATACAATGATTCCAAAGGGTATCATTGGTTGAAAGTAGTTAGAAGATGCTTGTGTGTCACCAATAGCTTTTGTAAGGTTTCTAAAATCCTAATACTTGGATTGTGAAGATCTCACTAGTCCCTAACAGATTATTTCCAAAAGTAATGTTCATTGCTAGGTTTATTTTGTCTCTTTTAACACTCAAATTGATTCTTTTTATTTTTCTTGGACCAGCTGGATTACCCTAACCATTGGATTGAGTTCCTTGAGGTTTTTTGAAAACTTCATTTTTCTTTTATGGATTTAAAAAAAATCCATTTTCTTTTCTTCATATTTTTTAATATAAATGCAACACAAATGAGAGGACAATCTACATGAGTGTTGAGAAAGGAAAGAAGAGGTTGAACGAATTTTGGTGGCCCCTGTATGTAAAATAATTCATGGGTAGACTTCCTTGCATGGAAAAGACCTTCAAGTCACTTGACAAAGTTGCTAAAATGGTCTAGCAACTCTTTTGTTGCATTGGCAAGAGAGGACTTCTTAAATGATTACATTCAAGAAAAAGGTTATGTAGGGCAAACTATGATAGATATGAATGAACCATTAGTATTTTTGAATTCTTTGTAAAATTTTAGGAGGGTCCTAGTTTAGAAATTTTTGTTGTTTCAGTTCTAGAACATGTTTCATACCACTAAAAGTTTCTCTTTTTTCCTCTAATTTTGAAATTTTAAAAGTGGATCATTCCATCAAAAGGGGTAACAAAGGCATACCATCTGCACATGGAAATCAAGACATGTTTAAACACATTTAAAAAATCTGACATGGGTTGAGGATAGGAAGGAAAAATTAGAGCCTTTGAAGGAAAGTCCCCCTTTAAAGGAGTGCTTTCCTCTTTTTCATGTGCATGTTTGCCAAGGATGCCTTGGTTATACGAGAAGAGTTAAAACCTTGGAACCTTGGAATTCCAAGGACCAAAACCCATACCCACCTTTAAACTAAGTGACATCAACACTATATCTAAAGATGCAACATAATGCCTAATGACGTCAACACAACTAATGTGGTATTTTAATGAATTCACCAATAATGACATGGGATATAGTGACATTATAGATGGCATGGTAGGTGATGTGGCAAATGATGTTATCACCCTTGATGAAAGGGTAGGTGATGTAGAAAATGGTTATGTCATCCTTGTTGATGTGACATGTGATAACATCCCACTTTGTTTGTAGTAGGTAATGACATGGAGAATGACATCACACCTGATAGCATGGCAGATGATATGGCATGTGATGACATCACATATGATGATGTTATAGCACTAACGAAATTAGTAGCACTTAGGAAATTAGGAGCATAAATATTATTAACCAAATATTGCATTAACTTTAAGTTCAAAGGATTACAATGCTTAAATACAAAGATTATTAACCAGAAACTAGAAAGCTTAGGAGAAAGAATAGGGAAGAAGAAAAATAGGGAAGAAAGAAAAATTAGATTAGGAGTCAAACTCCCTGTCGTCCATGTCGTCCAATCCTACTGACTCGGTTGTCGTCCAAGGAGGTAAAAGGGTAAGGTCCAAAGCTTAAACAATTTTTTACTTTTTTACCCTTTTAACTTCCAACATTATCCCCCTTAAAGTTGATAGGACTGACTATACAGCCTCTCGGCTTTATATATTGAGCTTTAAACATGCCTTTGGTGAAGATATCCGCAATGTTATCCAAAGTGCTACAATATTTAAGCTCAACTATCTGCTGCTCCACCATGTCTCGGATGAAGTGATACTTCATATCAAAATGCTTTGATCTGCAATGGTGGATTGGATTGTATGCCAATTGAATTGCACTTATGTTATCACAATATGGTATGAAACTAAATAGTGCGGAAGGAGGAATCATTTTTATATTGAATCGCTTTTTGATTGTAAGGTAGAAAAACCCACAATAGACTTAATTAATATATTTGTTCGATGATGCCTTATTATCATATTTGGATTGCATTTAAATACCTAGTCTAATAGTTGTAAGAGTGAAGGGTTGTGACCCTAAAATATAATTAATAAATAATATTAGGGTATGTTAGGAGGGTCCTAACATGCCACCCCCCTTAAAGGAGCTTTGTCCTCAAAGTTGGAAATTTGGAAATTGTTGCTGGATATCTTGAAAATTTTCCCACGTTGCGTCTTCTAAAGGTAGACCTTTCCAATGGATTAAAAATTTCTTGATATCGCGAGTACGAAGGTGAAGAGAGCAGCGATCCAAGATAGCTTATGGCTCGACTAGAAGTACTCCATCATCAGATAGTTCAGGGAGAGTGGTTTGTGTCATGATATGGGCTCCAACTACGAGCTTAAGGCAAGATACATGAAATACGGGGTGAAGTTTGGAAGAGGGAGGAAGCTCGAGTTTGTAAGCAACGGTCCCAATACGTTGGAGAACTTTATACGGCCCATAAAATTTGGGTACTAACTTCTGAGAACCTTTTTTTTTAAGAGAGGATTGACGGTAAGGTTGGAGACGTAAGAAAACCATATCACCCTCGTGGAAACTACGTTTGCTTTTATGTTTATCGGCTTGCTGCTTCATGCGATGTTGGGTTGTGTGTAGGTTCTCTTTTAGGATCCGTAGTATGTCATCTCTATTAGAAAGATTTGGTTCCACCGCATGGACTTTTGTAGTCCCTAGAATATAGGAAGTGAGGGATGGTGGTGTTTGACCATATAGTGCTTCATAAGGAGTCATTTTGATGGACGTATGGTATGAAGTGTTATACCACCATTCCGCTAGTGAAAGCCACTTTACCCAATGGAGTGGTTGAGTGGAAACAAAACATCGAAGGTATGTTTCCAAGCATTTATTTACAACTTCTATTTGGCCATCGGTTTGAGGATGGTAAGCGGAGCTCATACGAAGTTGAGTACCTTGTAATTTGAACAATTCCTTCCAAAATGTGCTAGTGAAATTTGGGTCGCGATCACTAACAATTGTGGAGGGCATACCATGTAATTTAAAGATGTTATCTAGGAAGAGGTGGGCTATAGTGCTAGTGGTATAAGGATGAGCCACGAAACAAAAATGGGCATATTTAGATAAACGATCAATGACTACGAAAATGGTTGTTTTTCCTCCTGATTTTGGTAATCCTTCAATAAAGTCCATAGAAATATCTGCCCATGTTTTGGTGGGTATAGGAAGAGGTTGAAGTAATCCTAGAGTAACGAGGGTCTCCCCCTTTTGTCTTTGGCAAACTTCACATTCTTTTACAAAGTTTTTGATGTAATTTTTCATTCCTACCCAATAGAAGGAGGTAGTGGCTCTTTTATAGGTTTTTAAGAACCCTAAGTGGCCTGCAGTGGGTGAGGTATGTAACTCATGAAGAAGTTTTTCATGATAAGTTGAATTGGGGGTGAGGACCATCCTCCCTTTGTATCTTAATATATTGTCCTTCCAAGTGTATGGAGGTTTTCAACTAGGATTATGTTGAAGTTGTTGATTAAGGCGTGGATAGTAGGATCATTTATCCATTCTTCATGCACCTCATCTACCCATTTAGGAATCAGGAAGGAAAGAGCATGGACTTGAGGCATATCTTCAAATTTTCTAGAAAGTGCATCGGCTGCCATGTTGTCCTTTCCCTTTTTATATGTAATTTCATAATCATAGCCAAGAAGTTTAGTAACCCATTTTTGTTGTTTCGGGGTATTAGTCCTTTGTTCCAAAAAATACTTCAAGCTATGATGGTCAGTGCGTATAATGAAATTTTGGCCAAAAAGGTAAGGCCTCCAATGTTGAATAGCATGGACAAACGCCAACATCTCTTTTTCATACGTAGAGCGAGCTAAATTCTTAGGAGAAAATGCTTTACTTATAAAAGCTAGAGGCCTTTCATCCTGCATGAGTACGGCTTCCATTCCTATTCCTAAAGCATCACTTTCAATGACGAACGGTTTAGAAAAGTTGGGCATGGCTAGAACAAGGGTGGTACACATTGCAGTTTTCAAGGTGATAAAGGCCTCATCCGCTTTAGACGACCATTTGAAAGCATTTTTCTTAAGTAATGTTGTTAGAGGAGCAACGATTTTACCATAATTTTGGACAAATTTTCCATAATATCCCGTTAGTCCAAGAAACCCATGTAGAGCTTTTAAGGTTTTTGGAATAGGCCAATTTTCACCTTCTCAATTTTGGAAGGATCTACCATAACTCCTTCCTTTGAGACAATATGCCCTAAGTATTCAATTTTGTTGGAAATTTTGGGTACTTTGGGTACATTGCCTTTGCTCAAGTATTTAAGTTGTCATTGATGTCAAGAAGCTTTTGAAGGAATTTGATTTGATGTCAAATAATTTATTTTGATGAAGGTTACGGCATGACAGTTTCAAAGGTCTTTTGCAAACCCCATGTTGACAGAGAAAAAGGCAAGTGGAAAAACTGTCATGATTTCGCGACATGTTAGCAGACAAAAAGGCAAGTGAAAAACTGTCGCGATTTCGCGACATGTTGGAAGAAAAAGATAAAGCAGGAAGAAGTGTCGCGATTTCGCGACAAGTTCGAAGAAAGAGAACAAGTTGGAAAAGTGTCACGATTTCATGACATGTCACAATTTCGCGACTCGAAAAGTGCAGGAAGGCAAGAAGGAAAAGTGTCGCGATTTCGTGACATATTGCAAGGAAGGTTGTACGGAAGAAAAAGTGTCAAGATTTCGTGACATAATGTAGGAGAGAGAGTCTGATAGAAAAAGTGTCGCGATATCGCGACATGTCGGGTTTTTGTGACCCGAAGAACAAAAAAGAGCCAAGGAGAAAAAGTGTCGTGATATCACGACATGTCACATTTTCATGACTTAAGCAGGAGAGAGAAAGCAAGTTAGAAAAGTGTCGCAATATCACGACATGTCGCAATTTCGTGACTCAAAGAGCAAAGAAAACGTACGAAAGCTGAAAGCATCGTGATTTCGTGACAGGTTACAAAGAAAACGTATGAAAAGTTGATAGCGTCGCAATTTCGCAACGGGTTACAAGGAAAGCGTACGAAAGCTGAAAGCGCCGCAATTTCACGACGGGTTGCAAAGAATGCATATGGATGCAAAAAGTGTCACGATTTTGCGACAGGCAGAAAAGAAAGCAGACGAAAGCAGAAGTGTCATGATTTTGCGACAAAAACTGAAAGTAGGTCTTCTATAGAAGTGTCACGATTTTGCAACAAAAGCAGAGAGGAAGGCTATGAAGACAGAAGTGTCGCGATATCATGACATAAGTGAAGATGAAGTCTACAGAGGCAGAAGTGTCGTGATTTCACAACAAAAGCAGAAAGGAGGTCGACGAAGGGAGAAGTGTCACGATATCGCGACAAAAGCAAAGTTGATGCTGACAAAGACAAAAGTGTCGCGATATCACGACAAGAGCTTAGTTGAAGTTGAAAAATGCTGAAGTGTCGCGATATCACGACAAAAGCCAAAAGAAAGTGTACGATTGCAAAGGTGTCGCGATATCGCAACATGTTGTAGTTTCACGGCAAAAGCTACAAAAGAGTTACAAAGGCAGTTGAAGCCGACAAAGTTAAATGTGAGCCGACAAAGATTAGGGTTTGCAGTCGATGAAGTTTAGGGTTGTGCAACTGACTAAAGATCAGGGTTACAACCAACTAAGATTAAGGTTTTGATCTTGAAAGTGTTATTATAAAAGGCAGGCTGTTTTGAAGAGTTGGAAGTGTTGTTGGTTGCGACGTTCGTAGATAGAGCGTAGAGTGAGAAGTTCAATTGCCGAGAGTAGAGTGTTGTTGTGATTGCACAGACAGGCAAAGGTTGAAGTTCGACCAAGTGCAACTGTGATTACGCAAAGAGAGCAGAGGGCATAGAGAGCACAAAGGGCAAAGACGAATGCAGAGTGTTGTTGTATGAGGACAAAGGTGCACTAGTTCTTTGAGAAGAACCTGAGGACATATTTGGCAAGTCTTTGAGAAGGCTTGTGTGCAGAGGATTGATTTGTTCAAGTGTTGGACAGATCTGACAGATAGAGGAAGACTTGTACTAGACCGACCGACTATGTTTGGTACAGAGTTGCTCGAGCCATCGTGGACATGATCATAGAAGGCAGAGGTATCTTAGGCTAAGCATTGAGGACAGGAGGTCTTCGGTGGAAAGGATTTCCACGTGTCGGCAAGAGGTAGAGGCGGTTGATCTTCCGAGGGATCATTTCCGAGCGAGAGGGGAAGGTATCTCCTTTGAGCAGAGGCTCATAAATTTAGATTGGGGGAAGGTATCTCCTTTGAGCAGAGGCTCATAAATTTTGATTGGGGGAAGGTATCTCCTTTGGGCCGAGGCTCATAAACATTGTAATTGGGAAGGATTCTGACGGGGCACCGGGAAAACACACTTCTCTCAAACCCTACTTTTTCATTGACAAATCTAAAATTTACATGCATTAATCTGAAAAACACATACAAACAGCCCGCAGGCTTACAAGGACCAGTGCTCGGCTTGGTCTACGCACTTCCAGACTCTACGTGCATTTCCCCGATCCACCGTCTCGACTAATACAATAAAATAGGTTTTTATAGAGGCTGTGACCCTCTCACGCATGAACTCCCACCTAAAGGATTCACCAACCTGAATTTAATTTTCCCTCTAAAACATACAAAAGAAAACACGAGAATCGGGACACCAACCCGATTAAAGACCCCTCTCCGCACGGTCCCTGTCATCTCTGAATCCATCATAAAATTCTGCGCACCCATCCTTCTCGTCTTCCGTGCTTCTTGGTCATCCCCCGCTTTAACTTCTGCTTCTGCCACGTGTCGCCTTTGAACGGCCCTCGAAAATACCGTTTTCGCCATCTCTTTCTCCTCCCGCGCCATTTTCTCTCTCCGTCGTGATATCGCGACATGTCGCGATATCGCGACGTTTCTGGCTTTCTGCACTCTCTGCCCATTTTGGTCGTGATATCACGACCATTTTTCCTCTGCACCTGCTTTTCCAATTTCGTCGCGATATCGCGACGTCGCGATATCGTGACCGTTCTACCGCTTGCTCCTCTGCTGAGAAACTCGTCGCAATTTCACTCCCCTTTTTGCCTTCTGCCTCCGCCTCGCCAAGACGTCGTGATTTCGCTACACTTTCCTGCCTTCACCACTGCCTCTGACTTTTCGTTGCGATTTCGTGACGGTCACGATTTCGTGACATGTCGCGAAATCGTGGCCCCTTCTGCTGGACTTTCTCCTTGCCAATTTCTGTCATGATTTCGTGACACGTCGCGAAATCGCAACAGGTATCTTCCTTTGTCACTTTTTCTTCTTTGGCCGACTCCTCAGCACTGTCTTTCTCGCAACTGGATGCCTCTGTTGCTGGTGCTGCTGGATGCTCCTGCATCAGACACTCGGGGTAAGTGGAGAAGTGATCTTCACTTCTGCTTGGCCCAGTTGTTGCCTCCTGCAACACTCCCAAACCCTTCTCTGCCTCAGCAGTCTGCTTCAACCCCGGCTCTCGGTCCATACTTCTGTCTTCTTCCAGACAGATTTCTCCACTGCTGCAAACTTCTTCTGCAGCCTGCTTCAATTCTTCCTCCTGCACAGAAAAATTTGTGCCTTCTTCCGGGAAGGTCCCGGTACTGCTGCACTCTTCCTCACATGCAGTCTTCTTCAACTTTTCTTCTTTCTTTCTCCATTTCTCTTCTCGTCTTCTTTGCCGTTCTTCTTGCTCCCGTAACTTTATCCCGAGCCATTCTTTTTGCAATGCTTTTAATTGTCGTTGCAAAGCTAAGACTTCTTCCTCCGACACCATATCCTCCTTGCTGTCCCGTCTTCTTCGAGAATGCATTTTTCTTGCTTTTCTTATAAATTTTTAACGATCCGGTGTAGCTGCCTCACGTCCGGCGATCTGCTAACACACCCGATATCTTAACTCACTCTCTCTCAGAACCCTCCCGTAGGTCCTGGTGCAACTGCCTCACCTTCGGTGGATCTGTTGCACACTCAAGAACATTCGCTCTGATACCACTTACGGGGCACCGGGAAAACACACTTCTCTCAAACCCTACTTTTTCATTGACAAATCTGAAATTTACATGCATTAATCTGAAAAACACATACAAACAGCCCGCAGGCTTACAAGGACCAGCGCTCGGCTTGGTCTACGCACTTCCACACTCTGCATGCATTTCCCCGATCCACCGTCCCGACTAATACAATAAAATGGGTTTTTATAGAGGCCCCGACCCTCTCACGCATGAACTCCCACCTAAAGGATTCACCAACCCGAATTTAATTTTCCCTCCGAAACATACAAAAGAAAACACGAGAATCGGGACACCAACCCGATTAAAGACCCCTCTCCGCACGGTCCCTATCATCTCTGAATCCGTCAAAAAATTTTACGCGCCCATCCTTCTCGTCTTCCATGCTTCTTGGTCATCCCCCGCTTTAACTTCTGCTTCTGCCATGTGTCGCCTTTGAACGGCCCTCGAAAATACCGTTCCCGCCATCTCTTTCTCCTCCCGCGCCATTTTCTCTCTCCGTCGCGATATTACAACATGTCGCGATATCGCGACGTTTCTGGCTTTCTACACTCTCTGCCCATTTTGGTCGCGATATCGTGACATGTCGCGATATCGCGACCATTTTGCCTCCACACCTGCTTTTCCAATTTTTGTCGCGATATCACGACGTCGCGATATCGCGACGTCACGATATCGCGACCGTTCTGCCGCTTGCTCCTCTGCTGAGAAACTCGTCACGATATCGCGACGTCGTGATTTCGCTCCCCTTTCTGCCTTCTGCCTCCGCCTCGCCAAGACGTCGCGATTTCGCTACACTTTCCTGCCTTCACCACTACCTCCGACTTTTCGTCGTGATTTCGCGACGGTCGCGATTTCACGACATGTCACGAAATCGCGGCCCCTTCTGCGCCTTCGTCTCTCTCCTGCAAACTGTCACGATTTTGCGACATGTCACGAAATCGTGGCCCCTTCTGCTGGACTTTCTCCTTGCCAATTTCTGTCACGATTTCGCGACACGTCGTGAAATCACGACAGGTATCTTCCTTTGCCGCTTTTTCTTCTTTGGCCGACTCCTCAGCACTGTCTTTCCCGCAACTGGATGCCTCTGTTGCTGGTGCTGCTGGATGCTCCTGCATCAGATTACCAAAGAACTTTGAGATAACTTTTAGATAAAATTTTTGTGGACGTAGCCCAGCCATTCTAGGTGAATCACGTTAAAATTGGTGTCACTTTGTTGGATGATATTGTGCATTGTTTTGATATTGCTTTGGGTATATTGCTTTACTATTTTGAAGTATAAATGAAAAAGTAAAAAGAGGTCTTATACTGTTCACCCCCCCCTCTCAGTATAAGCTTGTGTTCTTCAATTGGTATCAGAGCGAGTGCCTTCGAAAAGTTTAACAGCTTGAAAGAAAAGCTAGTAAAGAACACAATGGATCATTCAAGTAGTAATGCAACACCTATTCTTGATGGGTCAGATTTTGGTCTTTGGAGTGCAAGGATGAAGGTTCATCTAATGGCACTTGGTAATGAGGCATGGGAAGTGATTGAAGATGAGTACACTATTCCTGTACATGGTCCTAATACTAAAGAGGAAAGGCTCTTACATCACAGCAATTCAAAAGCAATGAATGCAATCCCGAAAGGCTTACGGAAAGTAGATCTCACCAAAGTGATTCACTACAAGACAACTAGTGAAATGTGGAAACAGTTGAAAGTGGTTCATACAGGTGATACAAATGTCAGAAAGGCCAAGTTGAGACACTTCAAAGGTATGTTTGAACAACTCAAGATGAATGATGATGAAAATATTAGTGACTACATGCTTTGTATGGATGAGGTTGTTAACTCCATGAAAGACTTAGGTCTTGAGCTTGTTGAAAATGATGTTTGTGATAAGATTTTAAGATCTCTTCCTAATAGATTTAGTGAAAAGATTTATGCTATTGAGGAAGCTAAAGATTTGGATAAGTTAAAAAAGGATGAGCTCCATAGTATACTTGCAGCATTTGAGTTGATAACTCAAGTGAAGGTTGATGTCAAGAAAGAGGCAGCTTTCAAGGCTACCAAGAAATCCAAGGGTAAACAACTTCAAGATAGTGATGAGTCTTCTAGTGATGAAGAGACATATTATAGCAAGAAAGGCAAGTTCTCTAGAAAGCACAAAAGCGTGAAAAATATAAGATGTTTCAATTGTGGAAAGTTTGGTCATTATGCTATTGATTGTACTATTCCCAAGAATGAAAGTGATGAAGATAAACAGGATTCTATGAGCAAGGTTTCTGAAAAGCATAAGCATCTCAGAAAGAACAAAGATGAGCACAACAATCAAGGAAAGGGGTATTCTCACAGGCACAAGAAGAGTTTCTATCTAGACAAAGCAAGTAAGTGTTCTAGTAGTGATAGTGAAAGTTCTTCAAGTGATAATGAAAATGAGATGTTGTTCATATCAAAAAAAGAGGAAGAACCGAAACATAGATTCATTATCATGAAATGTCTTAGATGTGGAAATTTTGGTCACCTTGAGGATGATTGTTCAAATAATGATTTGGTTTCTAGTATGTATGAGGATGCTTCAAAAAACTATAAGGAAGATGCTTGTATGGTTTTTGAAAAAGGTAGCACCTCTAGTGATAAGAAATCTGAAAAAGGCTTTGATGATTCAGAAAGCAAACAAATAAAGGATCTTGAAAGTGAACTTATTAATGCTCTTAGTGCTTTGAAAGAGGAAAGAAAGAAGAATGCTAGACTCAAGGATAAGTTAGATGAATGTTGTATGGAGAGAGATGATCTTATAGAAAATCTTGATTGCTCTATAGCTAAGACATAAGAACTCAAGGATGAGTTAGAGTCTAAGGTTCTTGAGTATAGTGAGTTAGAACAGAAAATGGCTTCTTTGAAAGAGGAAACTAAATAGTACAAGGATAAGCTTTACAAGTTTCAAGATAGCTCCAAAAAGGTTAAGTCACTCATCAAGGGTCAAAGAAAGACAACAGATAAAACAGGCCTTGGTTTTGTTAAGCCACACAAGGAACAAGTTGGAGAGTCTAGTAAGAGACTCCAAAAGGAAGAGAGTTCTGATGAGGAAAGTATTTCAGATCAAGAGTCCTTGAATGATAGATGCACATAAACAATAAACAAAATTCAGAATGAGAAGAAGTTTTCAGGACCCAAGAGGTCAAATAAAGGAAAGTTTCAAGGCAGATGTTTTGCTTGTCACAGGTTTGGTCACATGGCTTCACATTGCATGGCTCAAGTGAAGAAGGTAAATGACAGTTTCAGAAGTGCTAGTTTCTTTCAACGGTATTGCTACTCTTGTAAATAGTTTGGGAACAAGGCAGTCTATTGCAAGGTAAATAACAGGAATAGGTTTGATCAAAATAGGTTTGGCCATAATAGGTTTGGTCATAACAGGTTTGGTCAGAACTGGTGGATTCAAAGATCAGGTTTACCTCAGAGAAACAACATCATCAAGTGTTTCAAGTGAAACAATGAAGGTCACATAATCGAGACGAGTGTACGACTAAAATTCTAGAATACGAGAACAGGGAATAGTGGCATGATCAGGTCCAAGGATCAAGGCATGGACAAGAACAGGGATGAGAACAAGAACAAGAACAGTGACAAGAACAAGAATATGGACAAAGAGTTCAAGAGAAGTCCCGATAAGGAAGTTATAGACGCTAATGATGATCAATGCCTAATGGGAGTTTTACTCCCACCCCAGAATTAATCACCTCATCAGGAGGTGGGGGAGGGACTAAGCTAAGAGGCTCATTCTTAGTCCCAAGCCCCAAAGGTGACCCTTTGCCATTGATGACAAAGGGGGAGAGATATGAGTAAGGGGGAGAGCTTCAAGTGAAGAGGAAAGCTTCAAGTCAGGGGGAGCAAAACTTCAAAGGAAGATTCTCAGTTGTGGGCTCTGTTTCTCAGTTGTTAGCATAGTTGGTTTTAGTTTTGGCTCTTGAGAAGTGTTTTCAGTAAAGGTTTGCCATCAATGACAAGGGGGGAGATTGTTAGAAATTTTGGGTACTTTGGGTACATTGCCTTTGCTCAAGTATATAAGTTGTCATTGATGTCAAGAAGCTTTTGAAGGAATTTGATTTGATGTCAAATAATTTGTTTTGATGAAGGTTACGACATGACAGTTTCAAAGGTCTTTTGCAAACCCCATGTTGACAGAGAAAAAGGCAAGTGGAAAAACTGTCGCGATTTCACGACATGTTGGCAGAAAAAAAGGCAAGTGAAAAACTGTCACGATTTCGGGACATGTTGGAATAAAAATAGAAAGCGGGAAGAAGTGTCGTGATTTCACGACAAGTTCGAAGAAAGAGAACAAGTTGGAAAAGTGTCGCGATTTCGTGACATGTCGCATTTTTGCGACTCGAAAGTGTAGGAAGGGAAAGAAGGAAAAGTGTCACGATTTCGTGACATATTGCAAGGAAGGTTGTACGAAAGAAAAAGTGTCACGATTTCGTGACATAATGCAGAAGAGAGAGTCCGATAGAAAAAGTGTCACAATATCATGACATGTCGGGTTTTTGCGACCCGAAGAACAGAAAAGAGCTAAGGAGAAAAAGTGTCGTGATATCGCGACATGTCGCATTTTCGTGACTTAAGCAGGAGAGAGAAAGCAAGTTAGAAAAGTGTCGTGATATCGCGACATGTCGTAATTTCATGACTCAAAGAACAAAGAAAATGTATGGAAGCTAAAAGCATCACGATTTTGCGACAGGTTGCAAAGAAAACGTAAGAAAAGTTGATAGCGTCGCGATTTTGCGACGGGTTACAAGGAAAGCGTATAGAAGCTAAAAGCATCGCGATTTCGCGATGGGTTGCAAAGAATGCATACAGATGTAGAAAGTGTCGTGATTTCACGACAGGTAGAAAAGAAAGTAGACGAAAGCAGAAGTGTCACGATTTTGTGACAAAAACTGAAAGTAGGTCTTCTATAGGAGAAGTGTCACGATTTCGCAATAAAAGCAGAGAGGAAGGCTATGAAGATAGAAGTGTCACGATATCACGACAGAAGTGAAGATGAAGTCTGCAGAGGCATAAGTGTCACGATTTCATGACAAAAGCAGAAAGGAGGTCGACGAAGGGCGAAGTGTTGCAATATCACGACAAAAGCAAAGTTGATGCTGACAAAGACAAAAGTGTCACGATATCGTGACAAGAGCTTAGTTGAAGTCGACAAAGGCTGAAGTGTCACGATATCGCGACAAAAGCCAAAAGAAAGTGTACTATTGCAAAGGTGTCGTGATATCGCGACATGTTGTAGTTTTGCAACAAAAGCTACAGAAGAGCTACAAAGACAGTTGAAGCCAACAAAGTTAAATGTGAGCCGACGAAGATTAGGGTTTGCAGCTGACGAAGTTTAGGGTTGTGCAACCGACTAAAGATCAGGGTTACAGCCGACTAAGATTAAGGTTTTGATCTTGAAAGTGTTATTATAAAATGCAGGTTGTTTTGAAGAGTTGGAAGTGTTGTTGGTTGCGACGTTCACAGATAGAGCGTAGAGTGAGAAGTTCGATCGTCGAGAGTAGAGTGCAAAATTCGATCAAAGTGTGCAGAGTGAGCGAAGAGTCATGGTGAATTGTTCTAAGTGCCATTGTGATTGCGTAAACAGTGCAAAGGTTGAAGTTCGACCAAGTGCGGCTGTGATTACGCAAAGAGAGCAGAGGGCGTAGAGAGCACAAAGGGCAAAGACGAATGCGAAGTGCTGCTGTATGAGGACAAAGGTGCACTGGTTCTTTGAGAAGAACCTGAGGATAGATTTGGCAAGTCTTTGAGAAGGCTTATGTGCAAAGGATTGATTTGTTCAAGTGTTAGACAGATCTAACAGACAAAGGAAGACTTGTACTAGACCGACTGACTGTGTTTGGTACAAGTTGTTGAGTTGTTGTGGACGTGATCATAGAAGGCAAAGGTCTCTTAGGCTAAGCATTGAGGACAGGAGGTCTTCGATGGAAAGGAGTTCCACGTGCTAGCAAGAGGTAGAGGCAGTTGATCTTCTGAGGGATCATTTCCAGATCAGAGGAGGAGGTATCTCCTTTGAGCAGAGGCTCATAAATTTAGATTGGGGGAAGGTATCTCCTTTGAGCAGAGGCTCATAAATTCTGATTGGGGGAAGGTATCTCCTTTGGGCTGAGGCTCATAAACATTGTAATTGAGAAGGATTCCCAAAGAAATTTGAGATAACTTTTAGAGAAAATTTTTGTGGACGTAGCCCAGCCATTCTGGGTGAACCACGTTAAAATTGGTGTCACTTTGTTGGATGATATTGTGCATTGTTTTGATATTGCTTTGGGTATATTGCTTTACTGTTCCGAAGTATAAATGAAAAAGTAAAAAGAGGTCTTATACTGTTCACCCCCCCTCTCGGTATAAGCTTATGTTCTTCAAATTTCTTGTTTTCCAAAGGAACATTTTGATATTTTTGCATAAAGTTGATTTTCTTTCAAGATTTGGAACGCTTGTCTAACATGGTCCAAATGTTTTTCCCATGTTTTTCTATAAATAAAAATGTCATCAAAGAAAACTAATATAAATTTACGAAGAAAAGGGTGAAATACCTTATTCATTAGACTTTGAAATGTATAAGGAGCGTTGGTCAGGCCAAATGGCATCACCAATAATTTGTAGTGCCCTTCGTGAGTGCGAAAGGTCATCTTAGGAATATCCTTTTCATTGACTCGTATTTGGTGGTAGCCTGACCATAATTCTAACTTGGAAAAATAAGTTGCCCCATGGAGTTCATCTAATAGCTCGTCTATGACCGGAATAGGAAATTTATCTTTGATGGTCATTTTATTAAGCGCTCAAAAATTGACACATAAACGCCACGAGCCATCCTTTTTTCTAACTAAAATAATTGGAGAGGAGTAAGGGCTTTTGCTAGGTCTAATGCCTCCTGCCTTAAGAAGCTCTTGTACTAATTTCTCTATTTCAGTTTTTTGGAGGTATGGATAACGATAATGTTAGGATCTCATCCTAACCCTTAATGTAATAACTTCCTTGATGTAATAATTCCTAGTGAACGTGGGTAGTACCCATGATTAATATTTTGTAATGTTCTAAGTTTTAGCTTAGGTAGTGCTTATGACAAATGGCACCCTTTTTTATGTAACACATGGTAGATAGGTGGCATTGTGCATGTAATTCGTGTGGCATTGTGCATGTAATTCGGGTGGCATTGTGCATGTAATTCACAGTGGCACTATGCATGTAATTCGGGTGGCATTATGCATGTAATCCAGGTGGCATTTTGCATGTAAGCCAACCTTGGAAGGAAACTCCTTAAATACCCGAAAGGGCACCAATGTAACCATCTTTTGCAAAATTAATGAAGTATTGAAGGAGGTTGCCCCCTCGAAGAGGCCTGCGATTCAGTCCTATTGTGAGATTGTTCTTTATGCAAATTTATGTTATATTAATGTGATGTTTATGTGAGTTATTTCCAAGCAATTGTGTGAGAGTGTGTTATTTGAGTTTATTTTATAGCAGGATCTTAACAAGTGGTATCAGAACGATTCTTGCCATCCAATCCGCCTGTTAGGTATAAATTTTGTGTGTTTTTTCCATTCCATTTTTCCTTATTAAAAAAAAAAATACAGTGTTTTTTTTTTCCAGACCAAAAACAAAAAAATATATTGTTAGTTGAGTAGGTAGAAACCCTGTACCGGGGGTTTTAAAATATCGCGAAGGATCTGTCGTTATTGGCTAAGCTAGATAGCCCATAAAGCGTCTAGTGAAGTGAGGGGCGATCGAGCTCCAATACCCGGGCCTCGGACGTGAACTCGCGCACGGACTTGAGCTCCCACGTATCTTCGGGTATATCGGGAGACCATCTAGGATTAAACAAACTTTTAGCCATTAGGAAGCTCTTCGGCCTTGTATTACTCATAGTCTATGAGACACGACATCCCGGACGATTACCCTCCCGTATTGTCGAGAGGCGAGTAGTGTGCTCAAGGGTATGTGTGGAATCCTCCTTGAGTAGTGGCCTGAAATATTGGTCCGAGCACTATTGTTCGTCACTGTCGGTATATTAGAGGGCTTATGGGTGGTACATACTCCTATACTTAGCATTCCCCGGTTCTGTTAAAACTGCAACCTGTAAAAAATGCAAAAATCAAAATCAAAATAAGAATCCAAACACCCCCGTTCGTAAACTTGCATTTCAAAAGTGAGCATATGAGAAAGGAGTCCTCTACCAAAAAAATAACAGAAGGGAAATGCATTCAGGATAAGCCATGAGGGTGACACTTAAGTTGAAAGTCCGGAGAGTAACAAAGAAAATTTACAAGTGGCGATCATAGTCGGGTCGATCAAGTCGGAGAGGTCGAGCCAGAATTCACAGTCTTCAGAGTCAGAACAAAACTGTCATATCAGTCACCTGCAAAATACAGAGAATCTTGAGTGTGAAACACGGCCAGTTTTAGATAGTGCTCCAGTACCCAACTTTTGCTCAATGAGCTCAGAATCAGAATCTGTAAACACCGTTAGACTCAACAAAACAGGAGATAAAAAAAAAAAAAAAAAAGTCTGGGGTGCCAAAAAGTAGTGTTGAGAGATATAGCTCATTGTGACCACCTCCTCCTGCTGATCATTTTGATATATAGCACCCAAGCACTTTTTTGGGCACTTACTAAAAATAGTAAGTCAAAAAAATTCAATTCTATTTTTAGTAACTGGTCACAAAAGGTCAAAAAATGGCCCAGGGTACCCGTGGACACCAGAAAGAACTAGAACACTTGGAGTCCCTAACAAAAGCCATTGAGAACTTGAACTCGGATTTTCACTCCATAAGGGAAGAAGTCCAAGGTCTTCGCCTAGAGCATGAGGCCACTAGCAATCGCTTAGAAGAAGCATTGACTGAAGTGGATAGCAAACTGAGAAGAGAACCACCCAAATCAGAATACCAAGCTGAGAGTTCTACAAGGAATCGTGACCATGATACACCCTTTAGAATGCCCAAGTTGGACTTTCCCAAATTCAATGGGAAGGATGTTGATGGGTGGCTATGTCGGGTTGACCAATTCTTTCGACTTCATAATGTACCAGTATTTCATCGAGTCCAGATGGCTTCCTTTAACTTGGAATCTGAGGCTCTACACTGGTTTCAATGGTTGCGTCTTACCTACCCAAATCTCTCTTGGGAGGATTTTGAATCCCAAATACTCACTCGATTTGGTCCTAGTGAGTTTGAGGACTTCACAGAGCCTTATCCAAACTACAACAAACGAGGTCGGTTCGAGAGTACCAAGCTCAATTTGAAAAATTGGCCAATCGAACAAGAGGATTGAGTGAAGGGTTCTTCCGAGTTGTTATATCGATGGGTTGAAGATGGAACTCCAAGCGTAAGTCAAAATGTTGAAACCACGAACTATGATGGAAGCTATCGGTTTGGCCCGTCCGGCCGAATCTAAACTCTCTTGCCCAAAGACGCCCATCAAAGTTTTCTCAAGATAGACCTTCATTTCCCCCGAGAGCCCAACACCCAGATGATAATAAACCTGCTGCACCCAAGCGCCTCACCACCGAAGAGATGGATGCACGTCGTGCCCAAGGATTATGCTACAATTGTGATGAAAAGTTTTTCAAGGGGCATAATTGTGCACACAAAAAATTGTTCTTGATAGATGTTGGAGAACCTGATACCGTTGACGAGAGTGATGAGGATGAGGACCCTCCAGAAACACCTCCTCCACAAGAAGAAGGGAAACAGGAACCTGAGACATCAATTACAATCCATGCCCTTGCAGGCATTACTACTCCTCAAACCATGAAGGTTACAGGATGTTTCAAGGGCCAACGTCTTTCCATCCTTTTGGATTCGGGAAGCACGCACAACTTCATTGACCCTAGAGTTGCTCAACGGGCAAATTGCTATATCCACAATTGTAATTCCTTTGAGGTCATGGTAGCCAATGGGGGAACCTTATCTTGTAAAGGAAAGTGTCACAATGTTAAAATCAAGATAGGGGACTATGAACTCAAGCGGGACATGTTTGCCCTCCATTTGGGTGGATGTGATATTGTTTTGGGATGCCAATGGTTGAGTACGTTGGGCACTATCAGTTGGAACTTTGCTAAACTTTGGATGTAGTTCTTCCAGAATGGACAAACACACATCATCAAGGGCTCCCCGACAAGAACACCTCAAATTATTAGTTCAAACGGCATGGAGAAATTGCTAAAGAAATCATCACGTGGGGTCATTGCACAACTATTCTCCATCCAGCCATCCACATCTCCAATGGGTGAAATCCCACAAGACATGCAACAGATTCTCCACAAACATGAGGCCATCTTTTCAGAACCCATCACACGACCATCGCATCGCTCTCACGACCATGCCATTCCATTATTGCCGGATAGTACACCTCCCAATATCAGACCACCTTATGAGCGACTCAAGCACACCTTATTTTGGAAAGGTAGGAAACAGGACATTCACTCTTTTGTGGCAGACTACGACACAGGTCAAAGGATGAAAAGAGAAACAGTGCACTCTTCGGGCACTCTTCCACCCTTGCCGATACCGGATCAGGTGTGGACTGACATCTCTATGGATTTCATAGAAGGGCTACCTAAATCTGGAGACAAGTCTGTTATTTTTGTGGTAGTGGACTGCCTTTCAAAGTATTCTCACTTTTGTGCCCTAACCCATCCGTACACAGCATTCACTATTGCCCAAATTTTCCTTGACTCCATATTTTGCCTTCATGGCATGCCAACCTCCAATGTATCTGATCGTGATCCCAACCTTACTAGCAATTTTTTGCAAGAGTTGTTTAAGTTGCAGGGGACTCAGCTCACAATGATTTTAGCCTACTATCCGCAAACGGATGGTCAAACAGAGGTTGTTAATAACTGCTTGGAAACCTACCTTCACTGCTTGCCTCCGATCATCCTACTCATTGGGCAAAATGGCTTTCTTTGGCCGAATGGTGGTACAACACTTCCTATCATACCGCCACCAGAGGCAGAGTACGGGCACCCTCCACTCATGCCTCCCTCCTACATTTTGGGCAGCTCCAAGGTACAGGTCCCATCAACACTTCCCGAATTGGATGAAGAAGGCTCCATCTTACTTGCACCAAAGCAGTTGTTGTATCGTCGAACTCACAACCGTACCATCACAGAGGTCCTGGTTCAGTGGCGTGGACTTCAACCTGAGGATGCTACATGGGAGTCCCTCCATCAACTCCAGCAACATTTTCCTCATTTTTAGCTTTGAGGACAAAGCTTCTTCAAGGAGAAGGGCATGTTAGGATCTCATCCTAACCCTTAATGTAATAACTTCCTTGATGTAATAATTCCTAGTGAACGTGGGTAGTACCCATGATTAATATTTTGTAATGTTCTAAGTTTTAGCTTAGGTAGTGCCTATGACAAATGGCACCCTTTTTTATGTAACACATGGTAGATAGGTGGCATTGTGCATGTAATTTGTGTGGCATTGTGCATGTAATTCGGGTGGCATTGTGCATGTAATTCGGGTGGCATTGTGCATGTAATTCAAAGTGGCACTATGCATGTAATTCGGGTGGCATTATGCATGTAATCCAGGTGGCATTTTGCATGTAAGCCAACCTTGGAAGGAAACTCCTTAAATACCCGAAAGGGCACCAATGTAACCATCTTTTGCAAAATTAATGAAGTATTGAAGGAGGTTGCCCCCTCGAAGAGGCCTGCGATTCAGTCCTATTGTGAGATTGTTCTTTATGCAAATTTCTGTTATATTAATGTGATGTTTATGTGAGTTATTTCCAAGCAATTGTGTGAGAGTGTGTTATTTGAGTTTATTTTATAGCAGGATCTTAACAGATAAGGTCTAATATTAGGAGGTTGATGCCCTGGAAATAGTGGAATTATGTGATCGTGACTTCATTGTGGAGGTAGTCCTTTTGGTTCATTGAATAACGCCTTATGGTGGTCTAAAATATTTTGTAACTCTGGTGTCTCGTCTTCTTTGTGACTAGGTTGAATTGAAAATAATTGGGCGACCATTCCTTTGTTTCCTTTTCGGATAATTTTCTCCATTCTATGCGAGCTAACGATTTGGGAAGGTCCTGATTTTAGGCCTTGGATAATATAGGTTTGGTTCTTTGCTGTGAATTTCATCCATAGTTCATTAAATTCCCATTGGACTACGCCCAAGGTTCATAACCATTGTACGCCTAGTACAATGTCGCACCCACCTAGGGGTAGGACGTACATGTCGCCTTTCATGTTATAAACCCCCATAGTTAGTTTTATATTTTTGCATTTTCCTTTGCATGTAATTGTTTCGTCGTTTCCAATCATCACTTCGAAGTTATTGCAAGGGTATATAAAACAATTTGCTTGTTTATCCACCTTTGGATTGATAAAATTGTGCGTGCTACCAGAATCTAGGAGCACGATAAGGTTTTGTTTCTTAAAATACCCTTTAACTCGCATTGTTTGAGGGGTAGAAAATCCGGCAAGGGCATTGAAGGAAACCTTTGGTGCATTTTCTTCGTCACTTTCAAGTGTGTTGGATAATACCTCTACTTCGATTTCAGGTTCCTCTTCAGTAGAATTCCCTTCCTTTGTGGCATCTAGAATATATAATTTCTATGAGGCACATTTATGATTTCTGTCAAATTTCTCATCGCAATGGTAGCAAAGACCCTTAGCTTGTCTTTCCTTCATTTCCTCGAAACTCAAACGCTTAATTGGTAGAGCGGGGTTAATTTTGGGGGCTATGTAGGAGTTTTGGGTTCATCCATTTTGCATTGGTTTGGGGTTGGTATAAGTGTTTGATGGTTTCCCCCAAGTTGGTTTTGTGAACCGATTCCGTGCCTTGATTTTGTCCTCCGCTAATTTCGCCAAGCCGATGGTCTCTAACATGTTTGTAGGGTTATACATTTGCACCTCTATTTGAATTTCTTCTTTTAATCCGCTGACAAAACATTCTTGAAAGAAGGCAGTGTCTAATCTGGATGTTCAATTAGCTAGCCTTTCAAATTCTGCTTGGTATTCGCTTACCGAAGTGGTTTGGCATAATTTAGTGAGGGCCCCTGTAAAGCTTTGAAACTTGCTAGGGCCAAATCGCACTAATAGATTATGTGTAAAGGTTGACCACGTTGGAGTGCCATTAGTTTTCTCGAACCATTGGTACCATTGGATGGCGTCGTTTTCCAAGTGGAAGGAGGCGATATGCACTTTTTGCATTTTTGGAATTTGATTTAGTGAGAAATATTGCTCTACTCGGTAGATCTAGTTTGTAGGGTCTCCTCCTTCAAATTTTGGGAAGTCTAATTTGGTCATCCATGGCAGAATGGAAGTTTGTGGACATCCTAACATTGCTCGGTTTTATGACCCATTGTTGGTTGAATTTGCATGTGGTGTTGCCTGATTTTGACTGATGGCATCAAGTTTAACATCCATTGCAAATATTTTCTCAAAGAGTTCTCTTGTGTTACGGGTATTCTCCTCTCTTTCCTGTTGAACTTCTTCAGCGAGCCTTTCGTGTTTCTCATGAATGGAATCCAATGATCATCGTCCTTCAGCCATTGTGGTTGGTGTAGGTAACGATCAATATGACTTGGTACAGGTGAGCAAAAAAATAAAAATAAAAAATTTGGTGGGCAATGCCCTATCAACTTTTTGAATTTGGTGCTCTCTATAATTTAATAGGTAGCTTGTAGAGGCATCAGGGTCGAGAGAGCAGGACGGTCGGTAGGGCGGCAGGCAGAAAGCTGACTGATAAGGCGGTAGGCGGGAAGGCAAACTGGCAGGGCGGCAGCAGGAAACCGAGGCATAGGGGTGGCAGCCAGGAACACGAGGAGTCGGTGGGTGGTGCAAATTTTGAGGAAGGACTGGGTAGCGGTTGGTTCGCACGAGGTATGGGGAAGGCGTGACCGAAGTCACGTTCTTCCTTGTGCCTTTTGGCGCTTATAAAGCACTACAAAGATGTAGCACCGTGAATGTGGGACTTTAGTCCTTAAAAAAAAAATTAATTTTTTTCCTTTGCATTTTGGACTTCGAAAACCTTGATGCTACGTTGAAGATTTTAGCTTTTTCAAAATAGCCACCGGTCACCACGCAAAAGGTCGAGCAATTTGGGTGTAAGACAACTTAATTCGTACCTTAGGAGAAGGTTTAATTTTTTGCGAGGATTATGACACGGATCCGTGAAGCGTGAATGTTGTTTGCATCCTCGCGAATGTGGACTGGCTGAAATGTGCGGTGGGAAAAAATTTTAATGGTGAATTTGCTCCTTGATCTAGCTCTGATCCAGATGGTATGAAACTAAATAGTGCGAAAGGAGGAATCATTTTTATATTGAATCGCTTTTTGATTGTAAGGTAGAAAAACCCACAATAGACTTAATTAATATATTTGTTCGATGATGCCTTATTATCATATTTGGATTGCATTTAAATACCTAGTCTAATAGTTGTAACAGTGAAGGGTTGTGACCCTAAAATATAATTAATAAATAATATAAGTATTAGGGTATGTTAGGAGGGTCCTAACATAATACAATCGATTTGGACCACTTTGAATTTCTCCAATTTCTTCAAGGACTTTTCTTAACCATGGGGCTTGAGTATTAGCATGTGTGATGGCTATATACTCAGCCTCAGTAGATGACAATGCTACAATAGTCTGCTTCTTGGAACTGCATGTGATTAGTCCTGACCCTAGACTAAAACAGTTCCCTGATGTAGATTTTCTATCATCTATATTTCTGCCCCAATCACTGTCACTGAAGCCAACTAATTTAACATAATTACATTTGTGGTAATGGATTCCAAAATCCAATGTACCCTTTACATATCTTAATATTCTTTTAGTTTCTTGTAGATGCAACTCATATGGACTTGCCATAAACCTTGAAACTAGAGAAACAACATATTGAATATTAGGCCTTGTGTTGGTGAGAAACATCATACTCCCAACCATGCTTTTGTAAGTGGTCATGTCAACCTTTGGTGCTTCGTCATCCTTGCTCAATTGGATCCCATGTCCAGTTGGAGTTGCAACTGATTTGCATTTCTCCATGGAAAATTTCTTGATCATGTCTCGATAATACTTGTGTTGACATATGAAGATCCCCCTATTTGATGCACTTCCATGCCTAGGAAGTATCACATTAAACCGAGATATTTCATCTCAAACTGCTTCATCATGGAGTTTTTGAACTCCATATTCATTTTAGTGTTACTACCCATAAATATTAGATCATCCACATACAAAAAAACTATGAGAATGTCTACTCCATGCTTTAGGTAGTATAGATATGGTTCACTTTTGCTTCTAGTGAATCCATACTTCCTGAAATAGCCATCAATGCATGAGTACCAAGCTCTTGGTGCTTGCTTGAGGCCATATAGTGCCTTTTTCAATTTATAAACAAGGTTCTCCTTTCCTTGTTATTGAAATCCTTGAGGTGGTTGAACATAAACCTCCTCAGTCAAGTATCCATTCAGAAAATCACTTTTCACATCCATGTGTTGAATGTTCCATCCTTTATGGGGAACTAAGGAAATAACTGATCTAATTGTCTCTTGTCGTGCAACAGGAGCGAAGGTTTCCTCATAGTCAATGCCAAATTTTTGAGTAAAACCTTTTGCTACTAATCCCGCCTTGTGCTCTCAATGCTTCCATTAGCATTGTATTTGGTCTTGTAGACCCATTTACATCCAACACATTTTTTCCTTTTGGAAGCTTTACAAGCTCCCAAGTATCATTATTTTTTATAGGGGTCATTTCCTCTTTCATGGCTTCTTGCCATACATTCTGAGTACAAGCCTTCTCATAGCTATATGGTTCTAGTTGTGCACTAGTTAATAAAGCATAATTAACTACATCTCCCTTAGGATCTTAGGAGTCATCATCCCCATACATATGCAGATTTTCAAGTTTCTGCAAAACTGAATTCATTTCACTAGCTTGGCTTCTAGTGTATCTTTTTTGGTAATTTTGATCCAACATTTGAAAATATGGATGATGTTGTAATGTTCTTTTGCCTCTTGATGGAGAGTCAATGTCCATCGGTGAAGAACTTACTAATCTTTATGGAGGACTTGGAGTGGTGGTTGAAGTACTTGATGTAGTACTCATGCTTGGGCTTGGAGGGGTTGGTGTGCCTTTGTTTTTTTGGGAGACACCTGATGTACCTACTGTACCTGTGAATAACTTACATCTTGGGACTCATCATCAACAAAAATTCTTTGATGACCCTATTCTCCCCTTTCATCAAAAATTACATCCCTGGAAAGTATAATTTTATGAGTCTTGGGATTGTAGTCTATATGCTTTGGTAGACTCACAATACCCTACAAATATACAAGCTTGACTTTTGGTATCAAGCTTCTTCCTCTTCTCATCAGGATTGTGTGCATATGCTAAAGAACCAAAAACTTTGAAGTGCTTTACATTGGTTTTCTTTTCGTACCACCCCTCATAAGGAGAGATGCCATCTAAACTAGAAGTTGGACTTCTATTTAGAATGTATACACTGGTTCTTACAGCATCATCCCAGTACATATTAGTTAGATGCTTAGTCTGAAGCATCGTTCTCGCCATCTCAACTATGGTGCGGTTCTTTCTCTCAGCCACACCATTCTGCTATGGGGTATAGGCAGTAGTGAATTGCCTTTTAATCCCACTTGCTTTACAATATTTCAAGAATTATTTTGAGGAGTACTCACCTCCTCGATCTGTTTTAAGACATTTTACAAAATACTCACTTTGTTTCTCTACATTATTTCTGAAATCTATGAAGCAATCAAAAGCTTCATCTTTATGTTTCAGAAAATAAATCCAACACATTCTAGAGAAATCATCTATGAAAGTGAGAAAATAGGAATTGTTTTCGATACTCTTTGTCTGCATTGGACCACAGATGTCCGAATGCACTAATTGAAGTGGATAGTTGGCTCTCCACGCTTGTCCTTTTGGAAACTTCGACCTTGAGTGCTTTCCCAAAGCACATCCTTCATAGACCTCCTTTTTTTCGTTGATTTTAGGAAGTCCTATCACCATAGCCTGAGAAGTTAACAATTTCAAGCTAGCGGAATTAAGGTGACCATATCGCAAGTTCCAAAGCACACTTGGATTTGCTATAGCTACATTTGCAAGTTGAGCTCCCCCTAGCTCGCCAAATTTGAGAGGGAATAACCTATTCTTGGTCATTGGGACCTGTGTGATGACACAATTACAATTGTTTTTTATCAAGAATGAGACATTTTCCTTCATCAAAAACAAGTTTGTAATTATTCTCCATCATTTGCCCAACGCTTAGCAAATTGTGTTGGAGATTTGGAGTGTAATAAATGTCATTCCATTTCTTTAGTCCTTCTTTCGTTGGAACATGTCATTCCATTTCTTTAGTCCTTCTTTCGTTGGAACTTCCATGGTTCCAATGCCTTCGACTTGCAAAGCTTTATCATCCCCTAACTTGATGTGGGATTTATAAGTGGAATCTAGAGTAGCAAATAGATTTTCTTTTCCACTCATATGGTTTGAACAACCAGTATCTAGAATCCATGTTTCATTTAGATTTTGTTCTGATTGTCCATATGATAGAAAATATTAGAGGTATCATCTTCTTCTCCATAATTTCCATATTGACTGTTGTTGCCTTGAGAAGATTTTGACCAACAGTCACGAGCAAAGTGGCATGGCTTGCCACAATTAAAACAAGTTGTTTTGGACTTGTCACTTCCTCGCCCTTGATTTCCACTTTGTCCTGGATTTCCTCCTCTATTTTGGTTTCCACCTCTGTTCTGATTGCCTCCTCTGTTGGATTTGCCTCCTCTATTTTGATTGCCTCCTTTGTAGTTGCCTCTGCCTCTTCCTCTTCCTCTTCCTCTTCGTTGGCCTCTGCCTTGACCTCTTCCACATCCTCTTCTAGTATTTTCATTGGATGTGAATGCTTTATCATCGCCTCCATAGCGAGTTGAAGGAGATTCTTGTAATCTCTCTTCATGAGACATTAACGATTTGATTAATGCATCGAATGTTAAAGTGGAAAATTTTTTACTCTTCTATGATTATGACAATGTGATTCCATATTTGTGGAAGTGTTCACAACACTTTTGTTAAAATTGTGTCAAGCTTGATTTCCTTGCCAAGTGTAACCATTTTATCAACAACTGCTTTCACTTTGACACAATAATCACCTACTTTTTCATCTTCTTTCATTTTGATATTTTCAAAATCTCGTTTTAGTGTTTGAAGCCTCACTTGATCACTTCCCTAGAATCCGTCTTTCAAAGCTTTCCACGCATCTTGTGCAGTTATACAAGCGGCTATTCTAGGGAATATACTTTTCTCCAATGCTGCTTGGAGATGATAAAGAGCAAAAGAGTTGCTCTTTTATGCTTCTTTCTTTGTTTTCTTATTTGTGGCACTCAATGTAGCCCAATATGTGGATTCTGTGAAACCCTCTTCTATTATATCCCACAAACCTTTTTCTATGAGTAAGGTCTTCATTTTGATAGACTAATACTCGTAGTCATACCCATTGAACTTTGGAATTGGTAGATTGTTATGTGAGGCCATAGTTACTAAAACACTCTTTTATTTCTTGGTTACAATATAGCACTCTGATTTTTTCAAAGAAAGAAGAGATTACAAATTTAAGTCAAATCTGACTTGATTCACTCTATCACTGATGGCTTGTTCCTCTTGGTGTGGTGTTGTTATTTCTTAAGTCACGAAATTGTCTGCTACTTCTTCTTCATCGTCACTGATCAATATTATCTCTGGTGATTCTGGTTCTAGGATTTCCACTGAATTACTATAATGAGTATATTCAGATTCTTGTGGTGCAACTTCTATGGATTCATATTGCTCAAATTGACTCCCAAAGGAGTTATCTTCAGAGTCTGCCTCGTACCCTGAGTCCAGATGCCTCTGATGTGCAATTACTGCATTTTGCAACTGACTAAATATAGTATGTAGCCCATAAGCTCTCACTTTTTCATCAAAACTTTCAGTATTTTCTCTCACCAAAAGTGCACATAGGGCATGATAACAACCACTTGGTCTTATCATCAATGCCTTTTTACAAATTTAAGTTTGATCTTTTGTCTCTCTTACAAGGAAAAATAGTAAGCCTCTTAGGCTTTGTCACAATTTTCCACCTTTGAGTCCTCTTACATAAATTGCCTCTTAGGCAATGTTCTTTTTCTCCTATTTTATTATATACAAAAAAAAACCTATATTTGTATTTAATAAAAGAAATATAATTGCTTTATAAAATAAAATTAAAAAAAATTATTATATTTTTTTAATATATAAAATAATAAACTTTTAAAAAAAATAAAAAACCTTTTAAAAAAAATTTCTAACTCCGCAGGAGTCGAACCCACGAGTCCTTTCTTTCAAGCAGAGTTTCCTTGCCAACTCGGCTTCCACCGTCGATAAAACCTAGGCAGAATACACTATTATTTTAAGACATTCGGAGCATATACCATACACAAAAAAAAAATTGCAACTTTCGTAGTCGTCGGGTTTCGAACCTGCAACCTCCTGGGGGTGAGCGGCTTAAGGCTGGCTCCTCGAGCCAGTCGAGCTGCATGGCCCGATGAGGAGGCGAGGGAGGCTTGCCTCCTTTATCTCGTCGCGGCTGCGCGATAATTTAAAAAAAAAATTACAATATGTATCCCACATCCGCTGTGCAGAGGGGTTATTGTGCTTCATTAGCACAGAGAAGCACTAAGCTTCTCGATTGCCTTCGGGCAATCAGTGACCACCCTTTTGCCTTCTAACTGAGCCAATCACCTTGCGCCACGTCGTCAGTTGCCCCTTTGTTCGCCTTGATGTCTGCTTGCCATGTGTTCGCCTTGTTGTTTGCTTTCCATGTGTCTACCTTTGGTTAGCTCCTCGATTTGTGTGCTCTCTACGGGTCTCTCTCGACCTTTCCTCGGTTCACATGTTGTGGACCCTTTTGACCTCCTTGAGATCTGTGCCTCTCTTATGACCTCACTCCTGTGGGCCTCCTCGACCTCCTCAAGATTTGTGCCTCACCTGTCGCTCTCCTCGGGCTCCGCGCTTCGCCTATATAGCCTCTGCTTTGATACCAGATATAGCACTAACAAAATTAGGAGCACTTAGGAAATTAGGAGCATAAATATTATTAACCAGATATTGCATTAACTTTAAGTTCGAAGGATTACAATGCTTAAATACAAATATTATTAACCAAAACCTAGAAAGCTTAGGAGAAATAATAGGGAAGAAGAAAAATAGGGAGGAAAGGAAAAATGAGATTAGGAGTCAAACTCCCTGTTGTCCATGTCGTCTAATCCTGCTGACTCAGTTACCGTCCAAGGAGGTAAAAAGGTAAGGTCCAAAGCTTACAGTGGTAAAACAAATTTTTACTTTTTTACCCTTTTAACTTCCAACAGATGTGGCAAATGAGATGGTACATGATGATGTTATGCTTGATGATGACTTAGAACAAGATAACATGGTAATTATTGAAGATGTGGTTGTTAATGTAGTAATTGGTTATGTGGTAGTCCCTACCATGGCTAAATCCATGATAGAGGTCTACATAGAAAACAAGATGAGGTGGATGTCAAAAACACGTTTAAAGAGGGGTTTGACCTGTCACATTTTGCTAACTCATTGAACCATCTAATTGAGCAATCACATAGTTAATAGCAAATGTGGTAAATGATAAAATGGGCACCATCATCTAATAAGTGGTACAATCTGGTCCATGGTACCCTATCCAATGGCCTATGTAATTAGTTTCCTAGTGGCACCATCTTGCATAGAATAGTGACATGTGGCGATAGGATATATGTTGTTCTTCTATCCAATAAGCGCCCAATTGGCACCCCCTCAACCATTGAGATAGTAATATGTGGTATTCTCCCATTTGTTGCAAGTAATAAAAATTTTATTGAGTGTTTTAAAGGTTTGGAGGCATTTGGTATGATTTTAGGGCCAAATTTTTAGGATCTTGCATATAAAAGTGTTTTGAGCATTTTATTTTAAATCACATGATATTCCAAGCTTTATACACTAATAATGTTATTTTTGGTCACAAGTGCATGTAGGAATATGGTTTTTGATAGGATAGCTATGGATGAACATGTTCCCTTGCTAAATGATCTAAACTATGCCACTTGGAAAATCAAGATTAGAGCTTTACTCTAGAGTAAGAATTGCTCAAATATGTGAATGAGGCCCCTTGAAGCACTAATTATGAAGAAAGGAATAAATTGTTAAAGTATAAGAAGGTTGAGGTACTGAGTGTGATAGCTCTACATATTGACAAGATCTATGATACTTATGTCAGTAATAATACGAATCCCAATGCATTGCTTGATAAATTTCTAGATCTGTGTGATTGCATTAATTCTAAAAAACATAAATTAGAGGTATAGCTTGTTACTTTGACTACAAATTAAATCTATCAATTGGTTCAGGAAGTTGGAAGATGATATTTGGAGTACTAGAGAAGTTCCTAAGAAGGAGTCTGATGACAATGTCAAGAAAATATCGAACTTCTCAATATTGTGTTCAACAACATATTCAAGCCATATGAGATAATTATTGTTGTATATAATATACTTTAAGTTTACTTCCCAAATTATCCTCCTAATTCCCTTGATGATGTGTTCAAATAACTTCTTCATCACCAAGCTCAAAGACAACAATGTAAGAGTCATTATCTCATTGTTCAGGATTATGTAAAGGAAGCAATCAAGACTGAGGTTGATCAAATTCTAAAGCAAGGTGAGAAAAAAATTAAGAAGCCCTTCAAGAAACCAATTTGCACTTGTTATACGAAGGAAAGACACAAAGAAGATTTTTATTGATACAAGTCAAGAGCTTAAGGAGGAAGCCAAAAATAGGGTGGTTGATATTGCTCTCTTCTAAGGGTGAGGATGATTGTGATGGTGAAACCTCACAAGATGATGCAACTATTCATTTAGCATAATGGACATCCACTTCTTTTGATGAATGGATTGTAGATTCAGGGGTGACTCGACACATGACAAAGCATCATCACATTCTTTTATTGCTTTTGGACTAGGTTTTATATTCTACCTATTTTTACATTTTAAACTTAGAAGGCTAGTATAGTTTTAATTTTTTATTAGTTTCTTCATTAGTTCTCTCTTGCTTTGCTATGCATTACTCTAGCTTAGAGGGCTATTGTAGAAAATTCATTTGTTGATAATAAATACATTGACTCAGGCAAGGAGAATCACTTGATGATAGAAAACCCATATCAAGAAATTATTTTTTCATTAGTAAATGTACCAGTAACTTATAGTTCAAAGGAACAAGAAATGGTTGCACTCTCAACAATGGAGGCGGAGTGTATAACAAGTGCATCATCAAGTACACAAGTAGTATTGTTTAGGCCGATTGAAGAAGACTTGGGTGAAGATCAAGAGAGATTGACTAACATTTTTTGATAATATGAGTGTAATTCAAATGATTAAAAATCTTATTTTCCATACAAGATCAAATTATATTGAGTTAGGCATCATTTTATAAAAATATGGTTAAAAAAGGAAGTTGAATGACTTCATAGCCAAATTTGGGCTTAGTCACTCTGGCAAGGATACTTTTGAGGCTAACAAGGTTTCTCTCCCTGACTCCATGTTACATAAGATTTTTGTGCTTTCACAACGACCTTGGTGGAAGTACTGGAAGTGGTATCCAGACACTCCGCTACAAAACTATAAGGTCTGATTGGGGTATGGATAGCTCTCTCCTTGTCTCCCCATGATTGATAAGCTCAATCAACGATGGAAGGTCTCCTCCCCTCGGTATGTTTGGATGCATAGGTTCTAGACCGCTTGGGATCCTTTCTTGGAGCCCAAACTTTCCTGTTTTGCCTAGAGTCTTTTGCACCAAGGGCTTCTGGTTGGGGAGCATCTCTAACATTTAGGCATCCCTAACCCTTCTTGTCCTTTTTGTCTTCAATCTGAAAAATTTGTCCATATTTTATAGGTTTGTGGTCGTGCTCATTCCATTTGGGAGTGGTTTTTTTCCTTTTTTAGACCCTATTCCTCTACTATGTTTGAGTGGAAGCATATCAAATTGGGAGACCCTCCACCCTTGCTAGCTATTTTCTTTGAAGTGTGGCACTTGTTTTGTATGGCAACCATGTTCAACATCTGGAGAGTTAGAAATGATTGTACCATTGGTAAGTGTTCTTCCTCTTTGCACATCTCTACTTTTGAGAAGTCTAATATTATTTTGTCTATGTATTTTCATATTACAGTTTAGACCAATAAGATGGCCATGGAGCTCATTCATCTTCAGGAGCTTATTGATCAATGGAGGGACACAACATGCACAGTTAATTGGGTTCCTCCTAAGCAGGATACTCCTCGAAGCTAGTCTAATGTCTAGACAACAATGTCACTTGCCCCCAAACTGCACTCCTATCCTAGCTCAAGGTCCTTACAAATATGGCCCTGGCTACTTGACTATTCCTCTCTCCTCCCAACTCCTCGAATTGACACCTGGGACAATTCAAGAGCTTCGATGATTGCTGTCAACCACGAGCTATTTTATTATGGCTGGGAGGATGTTCTCGACACTTCTGGATAGGGGAGAGACTCGGTGCCAAAGTTTCTTGATGCTACTATTGGGTGGGAATCAGTTCCAGGGGTGGCTAAACCCACATTATGAAGCCTCACCATTATGTAATTAGTTAGTTTTGTTGTCCATCAGTTCTATAAGTCGGTGTTGATTAGTTGTTAATTGTTTGCTTGGGTTCCCACTTTGTTTTGACGACAATGGTTTATTGGTTGATGGCGTTAGTCACGTAACGTGTTTATCAACCTCTTTTTTTTGTTTTTAAAAATGTATTTTGTTAATTATTTAATATAATGTCTTTTTTACATCAAAAAATATATATTATAATTAATAATATCAAATATATGTAGATTGTTTACAAAAGTAGTGGAAAAAAATCAATTCATTTCACTTAGAGATAAGGTGAAATTTTTCCATTTAGTCAAAGGAAAACATTGAAAGTTATGATATTCAATATGAAAAAATAAATATATAACAAAATTAAAATAAGATAAAAACTAAAGTAGGACAAAATTAGACTTATAAGTAAAAACAAAAATTGTTGTCACCCGAATTTAAAGAGAATGTTAAGAATCAAGAGTAGATTGAGATGTTTATTCAGAGACATTTGATAAAATTAGAACTACAAAGAAGATTAACATGGCCCTTATGCAAGAATAATACACAATCGATTGAAACAATTAAGAGACACTATGTTATATTTATAAGTATAGTACTTTGTTTTGGATGTAAGTGTTTTTATGTTGTATAAATTCTATTTTTATTAGATTTTCTTATGACATATTGATCTCTAATTTAGAGTTACACCACATCCCATGAATCTTTTCAACGTTTATATAATCCATGCTCCTAAGATGTCTTTACATTTTATTAGGTAACTCATGGCAATTTAACATTAGATTATAATTGAAATATTTAACTAAATCCACACCTTTAAAATATAAAAGGAACTTAACTAAAAAATTGAACTAACCCATGTGTACGCAAAAACATTTCCAATTTAGAATTTGAAAAGATTCAATGAACCAAAATCCTAACTCCATTTCCTCTCGTTGAAGGGAAACCTTGCTTGAAGGATCATAATTTTTAGCTCAATTCCATATAAAGTTTTTTAATTCGATATCATTTGTGCATATAAGTAAAAATTCTGGAGTAAAATTTAATGATACCTTAGAATCAAAAGGTAAAATTGGTGAAGATCTCTTGTTCTTCCGATTTCTTGAACATAATATAATATTTTACTTCAAGATTTCGTATATGGAAGTGTTTGAATTTATGTTATTATTGTTTTCTTTATTTTTTTTTCCTTTAAGGAGGCCAAACTCTTATGATGGATATTTTTTGGTTTTGGTTCTAGTAACTAAAAATGTTTCCATATACATAATGTTCATATCATCAAGTATTTCATCCTATAAAATGGCATTCACATTGATACATCTAAAAAAGAGACAACTATATTTACACTTGGTACAATTCATGATTGTGTCACTTATTCTATTTGGAAACACTTATAATATTTGTTATGCGATTTGATAACACTAACCATCTTAGGTAGAACCTCGTGGAGGTAACCATGTTAGATTATAAACAATTTAGCATGATGTTTGCGTAAGATAAGCAATTTTGTAAGCCTCATAGCATAGGTGTTGGCATTAATTATTACTAAGCAACACATTTGTAGGCCTTGTTGGTTTAGGAATTAGAGGCTAGTTGAGGCTATACCACCTTCTTAAAAGTTTAAATAAATTATCATCATTTAAGTTATAAGTGTATTTAGCCAAATATGTGGTAAAACTCCTCATGTGTGTAGACGATGTAATTCGTGTGGCCAAAATAGCCAAAGATCTAGAAGATCACCTTCAAGCTCTAGAACTCTTTTGTAAGGAAGTTGGGATGTAGGTGAACACGAGCAAAACAAAAATTATAATTTTTTTAGCAAAAAAGAAGAAGCAACAGCTCAAATTTCAATTTGCAGGAGAACCGCTTGAGGTAGTAGTAGAATACAAATACCTCGGCATAGACTTTCATGAAAAACTTAATTGGAATACATATAGGATGAAAAGAACTCAAAGTGGTTGGAAAGCACTATATGCACTTCAAAATAGGTATAGGAATGTCGAGTTGTGGGACTGGAAGACCACCAAGGTCTTATTTGGCCTACTTGTTACACCGGTTTTGTTGTATAGTTGCGAGGTGAGTTGTGGGACTAGAAGACCACCAAGGTCTTATTTGGCCTACTTGTTACACCGGTTTTGTTGTATAGTTGTGAGTTGTGGGCTAGTGGCACAATAAATGCAAAATGGAGGCAAATAGAAAGGATTCAAAAATATCTAATCACAAATTTTCTCAAAATTAAGGCCACAACCCCTTATGAAATTATTCTAGCTAAAACTGGAATGTTCCCTTTAGAAGCAATTGCTATGATCAAGTTGTTATGTTACTTGAAAAAACAGAAAACATGAAAAACGACAGATGGCCTAGGGCAGCTAGGGACGAAGAGTTGCATAGGCAGAAGAATACATGGATGAAACAAAATCAAAAATGGATGAAACATTGGGAAACCAACATAAATGAATGCCCAAATGTCAACAAAGACAAAAAATTATGTGAATGAAAAGTTCAGAAGTGAAATGTGGAAAAATACAAGCAAGAAAAGGCAATATTATATTGCAAAGTTTAACCCAACATATGACCACATGGAAAAAGCGTATATAGGCGCTAAAATCAAATGGAAGGAAAAAATCCTCATTACTCATATAAGGACTAGCTCTCATAGGCTTAGGTGTGAAACAAGGAGATGGGCAACGCCCAAAGAACAATGGGAACAAAGAATATGTATTTTATGCAACACAGTGGCAGTAGAGATAGAAGAACACTTCATCCATAAATGCTCGAAAGAGTTTTTCAGATATCCATGGCAAATACAAAGAAACACTTGGAAACGGGTCTATGGCAAAGTTATTTGAAGACATTAAAATAAAAAAAGTTGAAAATTGCTAATCCAAATCAACAAGAGCAGGAACAACAATAATATGATAATTTGAATAATTGTACTATGAAGTCCCATAAACTATATTCGCGCTTAATTAAAATCTTTGTTTCATTCATTCAAAATAGTGAGTTATAATATTATATCGGAATAATGGTTTCTTTAACCTCAAAGGATTCAAATATATATTTTTACCCTTTTGGTTAATCTATCCTAAAGCATGCTTTAGATTTGTTGAGGTTTTTAAACTAATTAGGTCATTGCAAGATGTTACCAAGCTAAGACTCCTTTTGGTCCCTAAGAAGATTTGCTCGTGAACGAGTTGACCTTAACATTGGGACTATGGAGTAAGAGGGTCATTGCTAGAAATGGTGAGTCTATCTCAATGACAAGCACCGCATAACTTATGGGGTGGGATGTTTGGTCGGAGTTAACATTATGGTTATAAGTAGTTTTCCCTTTTCATTTTAATAAACCCTTTAATATAATAAGTCCTTTCTCTTTTAAAATGGAGGGCAAGAGGATTTATGGGTTACCATGCAACTCAAGATACTCTTGAGTGTTATTACATTATCAAAATGATGTTTTTATGGAAATGATATTATCATAAAAAAATTATTATTAATATATTTTTTTATTTGGTTAGTGTAAAAGTTTGAATGTTTTTATGGAAATGAAAATATTAGTGTTAATGTTATTTTTTATTTGGTTAATATGAGAAACCCGTATGACCATGACACACGGTTGAGCAGTGTCTTCTAAACCATGACCCTTCGTAAAATCATTTTTTATTTAGTTAGTGTGAGAAACCCTTGCCACCAACGCCCAGAGTTAAGCAGTCTTCTCTCAACCATGACCTTTTGTAAAGTCATTTTTTATTTGGTTAGTGTGAGAAACCCTTACGACCAAGTTACGGGGTTGAGCAATCTCCTCCCAACCATGACCCTTCGTAAAGTCGAGAGCTATACTTATCAATAAAAAATTTAACACACCCCCACTCGTCCACGCCATAGTTTGAACCTTGAACCTTCCGAAAATAGCTAAATTCTGAAACGCTATCCCCTTGGAACGTTGTTAATATCACTTTTCAAGGTAATAAATTAGTACCCAATAAACAAAATATGTGTTGATCATTTCATTTTTTTTTAAAGCGAAAAACCCCTTGTGGGGCCGCTTTGGTCTAAGAGACCACGAGCAGGAGGTTCTACATCGTCAAAGTCACCCAAGGATCACACCCAGCCCTGCCCGCAGCAATATTATCAATTGAATTTTGGATACCCAATTCAGCTTTTTGGTAGGGTGGAGATTCGAACTTGGACCTCCCCTGAGGGATTGCCCTCTCCTCTCCAACTCACCTGCAACACCTGGGTAGACCATTTCATTTAATGTTTAATAAAAATTAAAATAATTTTTACTTTAAATATAACTAAATAAATAAATACAACTATTTATTTACGCAAGACCTGACAGATTGGTCGTTGCCTGCCTGTTTGTTGCCAAATAAATTCCACCACCATCTACACGGTTGCCTTGGAACTCTGCGTGATGTTAATCTCCAACTTCCATCGATAGGTTCTTGGGCACGTTCCAAAGCGGGCGCCGGAAGTCTTGCTGATGTTAGTCTGAGCATACCACTGTTCTCATCTAGTTTAATGCCAAAGGAAGCAATCGAAGGAATGGTCCTGCATTTCAGTTTAATGCCAAAGGAAGCAATCGAAGGAATGGTCCTGCATTTCAGTATAAGTAACATTCACATTAAGTAACCTGCAAGGCCTGTTGATAGTAGTTGAGGTTGTTTTAGATTGATTCTTTGAATGGTTGAGATCACTAAAGCCGACGGACCAGGATTTTTCACTATGAAAAAAACATTCACATTAAGTGAACATAACTGTAAAAAGGCATGAATTCTTTATAAAAATCAATACTGCTAAAAAATTTATTTAAAAGATGTTTAAGGCAAAGCCAATCCAAGAAACTAGAAAGCCATCGAGCCCTTAGATAAAGTATGTGAAAAAATAATTAACAGATTTCCAGAAAAGCCCAAAAATTCAGGGAATATCCTATTGTTCAAGATGCGTATTCATTTGAAGATAAATTGACCTGGGTTGCTGAGTCTGTTCATTATCAATCAACTGGCTACAATCTCCATTAAACAGGGCTTTTAGTTTAAGGGCTTGTCCTTGTATCATTTTGTAGCGCTTACTGTTGTCGTTTTCTCTTTCTTCTTGCCTTCCTTGGGCAGCTTGAGTCCTTTGCTCATGTCGAGACTGCCGCAGGGCCCTGCAAGTCAAACCCCACGAGTGTGCTCTTGTCCTTCCTGTCAAGTTCAGGCCTGTACCTTTGGCCCTGTGTGATCAAGCAAACATCCAAAGGTAAATAACACCTATTTTCCTCCTCATTCTTCTCTTTCTCTATCTTCGGCAAACTTGTTTCCCCCTTGTCTTCTTTTTTCCCTTTGCTCTCACCTCCACCGCCATTAACTTCTAAACACGCCAATCTTCGTGAATCCTTGGCAAATATAGATATTTTCTAGAAAGGAACGTTATAATTACAATTTTCGTTTCTGTTTGACCTGTAAAACAAACACACAGAAAACAAAGTTTCCTATGCTTCTCTGCTGCTGTGTTACTACTCTATATCCTGCTAGTGCTCTGCTTCACTGTTACAGTTGCAGCTGTAAACAAATACTATGCAAACAAACCAACTACACGCATATTACCGGATTACAGACAGAGTTTAGATTTCAGTCACAGAATGCACAGGCAAAGTATATATATTTTGTATTAAAATTTTGAAAACACACAGAGCTGCTGCTGCAGCATTACAATTTATTTTTTTTAATCACCCCTTCACCTGGCGTAGCACTCTATCTTGTTCTTCCAGAAACAGGGGATTTTCTTCAGGACAATACAAACAGGAGTTTGTCACTTGAACCAATGCAAAACAGGGAGATGAGCTGCCATATACCTACTTGTTCGACATATATCAATTTTAAATTCAGATCCTAGCTACTTTCTGAACAGGTGGAGGACAAACATTAAACTAAGTACTATAAGGGATATTAATTCGGATATGAAAGACCATGCTGCCAAGTGCATAGAGGCAGATATTGTCAAGAGGGGAAATCTGGGTTACCCCAACACCCTCCCCTAAGCTAGAATTCTCAAAACTGTTACATCCAAAATTTTCTTCAATCTTTCAAAATCTTCTCCTTTGTGAATATGTTTGCAACTTGCTCTATTGACATACAAAATTTCAATTTGATTTCCTCATTTTTTACCAACTCCCCGATGAAGCGAAATTTGATGTCAATATGTTTGCTTCTTTCATGAAACGCTAGATCTTTGGACAATGCTACGGCTGAATTATTGTCACAAAATATCTTAGTTGTTGCTTCCTGTACTTGGTTCTTTACCTAGAATTCTTCTAAGCCATACTGCTTGACATGCAGCTGATATAGCAGCAACATACTCTGCTTCAGCAGTTGAAAGTGCAACAATGAGTTGTTTTTTAGAAAGACTGCACCAAAGCCAAAATTAAAAATGTATCCAGAAGTGTTTTTCCTATCATCAATATTTCCAGCCCAATCACTATCTGTATGCCCAACATGTTCAAGTTTGTTTGATGTTGCATAGAAGATCCTATGATCTCAAGTTCAAGTTTGTCTAATGTTACATCGAAGATCCCATGATCTTTAGTCCCTTTCACATACCTTAGAATTCGCTTGCCTGCTTGCAAATGAGTATTCTTTGGTGTCTCCATGAATCTTAAAATCAGACTAATTGCATACATTATATCAGGTATGGTGATTGTCAAGTACATAAGGCTTCCAACCAATTTCTTGAAAAATTTTGAATCTACATTGCTGCTACAATCATGGCTGGTTTGCTATTCTCCATTCTAAATCTCTTAAAGACATCTTTTGTATAATTACCTTGTGAAATGAAGATACCATCAGCTAATTGAGAGACTTCAATTCCAAGAAAATACTTCATTAAACATAAATCTATCATTTCAAATTCACTCTTCATTGCACTTATAAATTGATCAAACAACATATTGTTGTTGCCAGTATAAATCAAATCATCTACATACAAACAAATTATTATCATTTCTCCTTGTTCATTTGTCTTAATATAAAGAGTGTGCTCATGTGGGCATTTGAAGAAAGCATTTTCCTGAAAGTAAGAGTCAATGCGACTAGAGTGTGCTCATATGGGCACTTGAAGAAACCATTTTCCTAAAAGTAAGAGTCAATGCGACTATACCAGGCCTTGGGTGCTTGTTTGATTCCATACAAATCTTTCTTCAACTTGTACACCTTTCCTTCTTATCCTTCCAATTCATAACTTGATGGTTGATCTATGTAGACCTCTTCTTCCGACGCCCATTTAGAAAAGCAGATCTGACATCCATTTGGTAGACTTTCCACCCTTTTTGGGCTTCCAATGTTAAAATCATTCTAACTATGCCAAGTCTTGTTAAAGGTAAAAAAAAATCAAGATAGTCAACTCTTCTTTTTTGTGAATACCCTTTTGCAACCAGCCTTGTTTTATGTCTTTCAACATCACCATTGGCATTAAACTTTGTTTTGTACACCCATTTCACACCAATGGTTTTCTTTTCTACTGGAAGATACATTAGTTCTCATGTCTGATTTTTCTCTATTGCATCAATTTCTTCATCCATAGCCTTTACCCATTTACTATTTTTAATTGCATCTTCAAAACAAATAGGATCACATTCATAAAATAAAGCAAAATCAGCACTCTTCATTTTCACTTCTAGTTACCTCATATATTTCTCGTAGGCTCCTTGTCTTTGATGGTGTTCTCATGAGCGAAGAAATGGACCTTGTTCTTGCACTTGGTGGTGAGTTTGATGATGAAGGGTTGTTGCCTGCATTGGTATTGTTGCTTGAAACCAAGGGCTGATTTGTACTTTCTCTATTCAAATCTTCCATCTCAATGCTTGTTGTCCCTTGCTGATCTGCTTTGGTATTCGAGTTCCAAATTTCATCCTCAATGAATTTCACATCTCTACTTACAATTATTTTCTTTGTAATAGGATTATATTGTATGTATGTTATTCATTGTTCACTATATCCAATGAAAATGCATTTCTCAGCCTATCATCCAATTCCTTCTCTGTTCTTTTGGAATGTGTGCATAAACTATACAACCAAAGACTCTTAAATGTGCTACACTTGGTTTTTTGTTGCTTCATGCTTCTTGAGGGATCACATCCTTGACACTCTTTGTGGGATATCTATTCAGAAAGTAAACTGCATATGCAACAGCTTCTGCCCAAAATGGATTTGGTAATGCTTTTGCTTTTAGCATACTCCTTGTCATCTCCATTATAGTTTTGTTCTTCCTTTCTACAACACCACTTTGTTGTGGTGTGTATCTAGTTGTAAATTGTCTTTTGATTGAGTTGAGGATTGAGTTGTTCGGTTGAGCCTTTGTTCATGTGTTTGCAAGGAACCCATTAACTCATCTACTGACAGACTTGACAAATCCTTTAATTCTTTGATGGCAATAACAATTGAGTCAAACCTTGTTGGTAGTCTTCTCGATACCCTTTTCACTATTTTTTGGTCTTCAATATTTTCTCCATTCATTCTCATCTGATTGATAATACCCATTGTACGTGTATAGAAGTCACTCATAGACTCAAATTCATTCATCTACAAATTTTCAAATTCTCTTCTCAACATTTGCAATATTTACTAAATTTACTTTGTTGGTGCCTTTATATGTATTCTCTAAAATTTCCTATGCATGTTTTGAGTTGTTTGCTACTGCAATTCTTGGAAAGATGGATTCATCAATTGCTTGCATAATGAAAAACAGGGCCTTTTTATCCTTCTTCCGGTTTTCTTTCAATAAATCCTTCTAAGCTTGAGTAAGTGCATTATATGCTTCCGCATCTCCAGATTCTGTATACCCATTGTTAGGCGGAAGGTAAGATTAACAAATAAATAATCTAATGCTCATTAACCTTAGCTTTAGAATAGCTTTAGGTTTATATAGATTACAAAATAGGTATTTGAACCATATTGCTAATCTAACGCTAACTAACGCGTATCCTAGAATAGGGGATAGCGTAAAGTTAGGATAGAGTTAGAATAGGATATTCTAACCTAAGGTAAACATAAATTAACCTGTAGATATTTTAGGAAGAAAAATATCTACATGGTAAATAGTCAAAGTAGATGTAATAATCTAACTAATGTAGTATAATGCAATATACTACCTCATTTTACCCTAACATCCCCCCTTTATTACATTACTTTGATATACAAAGTTTACTCCAAAGCAGTTGAAATTTGACATGTCCAAGTGCCTTTGTAAAAATGTTTGCAACCTGTTCGTCGGTGGGAATGTGTTGGAGCTGTATTATGTGTTTAGGAACTTCATCACGAATAAAATGACAATCTGTATCAATATGCTTGGTTCGTTCATGATGTATTGGATTCTTGACCAAGTTCAAAACACCTGAGTTGTCGCAAAACATGTGAATAGGAAGATTCTTTGGTAGGCCCATGGTAGCCAAGATGCGACTTAGCCATATCGCTTCACACACAGCTCCACGTGCGGCGCGATATTCTGCCTCGATTGAAGATAAAGCAACAACCCGTTGCTTTTTACTATGCCATGAGACAGGACCGGATCCAAGATGAAAAACATAGCTCGAGGTTGATTTTCTGTCATCTATGGAGCCGACATAGTCGGAGTCGGTGAAACTCCGTAAGAAGAATGAGTTATTCTTCTTATACTCTAGACCATAATCTGCACTACCCCGAATGTAGTGTAAGACTCTTTTAGTTGCTTTCCAATGGGAGACCTTTGGTTCTTGCATGAACCGAGAAAGATAGTTTACGACAAAAGTAATATATGGTCTAGTATTAGTCAGATAGATGAGACTTCCAATCATTTGTCTGTAAAGTGTTCCATCTACCTGTGGTGAGTCTTCATATCGTGATAACCGTAACCCTGATTCCATCGGTGTTGCTTTGGGTTTACAATCAGTCATACGATATTTTTCTACTAAAGTCTTAGCATACTTTTTATGGGTCACCCTTAGATGATTCTTTTTCTGTTCTATTTCAAGGCCAAGACAGGTAGTGGAGAAGTCCTAGGTCTGTCATATCAAATGACTTTTTCAAGTCATCCTTCACGGCTTTAATCAAATTCTCTGAATTGCCAGTGATGATCAGATCATCTACATATAACACAAGAATCACTATCTCAGAACCTGTGTTCTTGATATAGAGATTTGCGTCTAATGGACTTCTCTTAAATCCGTGTTGCATTAGGTGACTATCCATCTTTATGTACCATGCTCTTGGGGCTTGTTTTAGCCCGTATAATGATTTTACCAATTTGCAAACATGTTGCTCATGGCCTTCCTCTGCAAATCCAGGAGGTTGAGTCATGAATACTTCCTCTTTTAAGTCACCATTAAGAAAGGCACTTTTTACATCCATCTGATGTAACTTCCATCCGAACTTGTGTTGCCATAGCACAAAGTACTCGAATGGTGGTCATTCTTGCTGTAGGAGCAAAGGTTTCCTCATAGTCAAGTCCTTCCTTTTGAGCATAGCCCTTTGCCACAAGTTGGGCTTTATGCTTATCTATAGTGCCATCTGCCTTATATTTTATTTTGTAGACCCATTTGCAACCTATGGGTTTCTTACCTTTAGGCAAATTCACTAGCTTCCATGTTTTATTTTTAATGAGGGAGTTATATTCTGCATCCATAGTTGTCTTCCATCGAGGTAGTCTAAGTGCTTCATCAAGTGTAGAAGGTTCATTCTCATCACATGCTGATAAGTAAACCCTCTCCTCATCTATCTCCATCTCATCTTCCCTTGGTAACTCTCTATCTACAGAAAGGTCTTGAAAATCTGCACAAAGATCATCAACTGAAGTGGAAGCTTTACCCTTGTATTTCTGTGACATGCTTCTTGTCTTTGGACGATTGAGAGTAATATCTGGTGGGGAAGTGAGTTTAGAGTCTTTCAATGTGCTTGTATACCATTTGGGTGGCTTTTTCTGTTGTGAAGAAGAAGAAGAAGGAGGAGGAGGTTGTTGTTCCTCCTCATCATCTAGGTATACTGATGTAGTGTTGGATGTGAAAGCTTCATCAAACACTACATCTCTACTTATATATATCTTCTTGGTATATGGGTCTATCAAACGATAGCCTTTTGAAAATTCATCATAACCAAGAAATATACAAGGTAGAGATTTCTCATCTAATTTCTTTCTTTTCTCCTTAGGTATATGCATAAATGCCTTACACCCAAATACCCTTAGATGAGTTATGGAGGGTTTCCTACCACTCCATGATTCCCGAGGAGTCATACCTTCAAGTGCCCTTGTGGGAGCCCTATTCGAGAAGATATACCGCAGTTTGAACAGCTTCAGCCCGAGTAAGTTTGCTCAAGGTTGGCCCCCTTAAGCATACATCGAACCATTTCCATTATGGACCGATTTCTTCTCTAAGCAACCCCATTGGATTGAGGAGTGTAGGCTGTTGTTAACTGTCTTTTTATCCCATGTGTCTGTAAGAATAAGGAAAATTATTTTGATGTGTATTCCCCCCCTCGATCTGAACTGAGGGTCTTAATAAAGCATCCCGATTCCTTCTCAACAAGAGTTTTAAACTATTGAAAATAGGAAAATGCTTCGGACTTCAACTGCAAGAAGAAGACCCACATTTTGCGTGAATGATCGTCAACAAACAATTGAAAATACCGTTTTCCTCCACAACTTGTAGACATAGGACCACACAAATCTGTGTGTACTAACTGCTCAAAGGTTCAAATTACTCAGCATGGAAGACTAAGATGAAGGCTATCTTAACTGTAGAGGACTTGTGGTCAATAGTGGATGGAAGTGTCACTAGACCTCAATCTTCTGGACAAGATCAAATAGACTTTGATAAAAAGGATAAGAAACTTTCCTTAATGATCTTGCTTGCTATTACCGATGATATCCAACCTCATATCAGTGAAGCTACAAGCTGGTAAGGCAGCTTGGGATGCCTTAAGTACCATTTTTTAGGGCAAGAATCAATCAACGATTCTTAACCTTCAAACACAACTTCATACATTACATATGAAATCAGGAGAAACAGTAGAGCTATTCCTCTGCAGAGTCGCAGAATTAAAAACAAAGCTGCAATCCTTAGGAGAAAAGTTGGAAGACCAAGTCTTAAACTCAATCATTTTGAGAGCTCTTCCTGACTCCTACAGAATGTTGATCACCTCCTTACAAGTTTCTGGTAGGACAAGTAACTTTTGTCGAGTTGGTAAATATGCTTCAAACAGAAGAGGCTACCCAACTCCAGAGAGATGAGGCATCTAACAATGCCCTTTTTTCACAACGACAAGGTGGTAAGAAAAAGTGGAATCAACAGAAGGGTTCTTCTTCTAGACAAGACAAGGGTAAAGCCAAAGAGGTTCCGAAGAAGAAACAACATTGTAAAATTTGTGACACAGACACTCATGAAACCAAAAGATGTTGGTTTAAGAACAAACCGCCAAATGAACAAAGAAATAAGAAGGGCAACGCCAAATCTAAGAACCAGAACAAACAACAACAAGGTCACATAGCAGTACGAAGATTCTAGTTCTGATTTTGAACGAGCACACAAGGTGCTCATGACCCATACAGATTCCTCCCACAAGGATTCTTTGTGGTACATAGATTCAGGCGCTAGTAAACATATGACTGGCGATAAATCATGGTTTGCTACTTTTGAAGCTCGAGAAGGTAGACCGGTCACCATTGCTGATGATTAGACCTATAGAGTTCAGGGCGAAGGCGGTGTTTCGATCTCCCTTCCGGATGGAGAATGTAATATTGAAAAAGTTCTTTATGTTCCGAGATTAAAAAATAATCTCTTGTCGAGTTCCACAAATCCTGGACAATAACATGAATGTCAATTTTACTGTGGACAAAGACAAGAAACGTTGCTTCATCACCAAAAAGGGAAAACCGATAGCAACGGGCTCATACAAACATGGTTTGTTTGTCTTAGATGCACTTACCTCCACTCATATTGCACTCGCCAGTGACCACAAAGGAGGCCACTTCTCTTTGGCATAAGAGATTTGGGCATTTGAGTTCAGGATATTTACTAGAGCTGAGTAAATATCAAATGGTGAAAGGACTTCCTCCCCTTTCATCTATTTTGCCAGTGTGCTCTGATTGCTTGTCAGGCAAGCAACATAGAGTACCTTTTGAACCTAGCTCTTTTCGAGCTAAAGAACCTTTGGAGTTAAGAAAGGCACTTTTTACATCCATCTGATGTAACTTCCATCCGAACTGTGCTCTTGGGGCTTGTTTTAGCCCGTATAATGATTTTACCAATTTGCAATCTCTTGATAGTTTAAAGAAAGGTGTCGAGTAAAATCGAGAATGCACCTTTCTTTAAACTGAAATAGCCCCCCTTTATCTTTACAATTTTGCAAACTATAGAATTCTAAAAAAAATTCTATCCCCCCTTAATGTTTACAAAATGTAGAATTTAGAGCTTATCTTTCAAGACAAGTCGACACACGACAAGCATTTGAAAGACCATCCAGAACCAGTCGACACACGACTTGGTTTTGTATCTCCCGTAATTATTCAATACTCAAAAATAGGAGGTGCATCAGGATTAAAGGGTTCTCTAATCCTCATGGGACCATAACTACGATCCAAACCCTTCCAAGGATCAGTGTAAGTATTGAAACGGGGTAAGCTCCTTCTATGCTCTCTAAGCATACGACGAAAATGAGATCTTGTCGTCTGGCGTCTAAGTTGGTTCCTCTTTCGAATAACTCTTAGACGACGAAGGGCTTTTGTGATCCAAAGCTTTTTCTTCATGAGACAAAAATTTTGTTCTCTCAAAACAATTGATTAGAAAATTTTGGAGAAATTAAAAAATTATTAGAAGTCTCAAAGCTGCAAAAGAAATTTGTTTCAATGATTGTCTCTTGTCTCCCTCAGTTTGATTAGGAGAAAACAATACAAAACTTTTGCATTCTCTTTTTTTTTTTTTAATTTTATTTCAATGCATAATTTTAACTTAATTTAGTATAATTTAATTAATAAAAAAAATCTGATAAAAAATCACTTAAGGTTTTAAAGAAAATGATTTAATTAACAGAAATTATTAATTATTAATTAAAAAAACTAAAAAAAATTAAAAAATGCAAAAAAAAAAAAAATTACCTTACCAGCCGCCGCACCTTGCAAAAGGTTTGTTGATGGCGCCGTCGGGAGTCGAACTCCCGACCCCACGGCTGTCAAGCGGCCGACTGGCGCTCCTGCCAGTCGGTCTACACCGCCCGACGAGAAGGGAAGGGAACTCCTTCCCTTTCTTCCTTCTCGCGGCGGGAAAAAAAAAATTTAAAATGTCGATCCCCGCTGGGGATCGATCCCGCGACCCCGCGGGCGTCCGACTGGCGTGCTGGCCAGTCGGGCTACGCCGCCCGACGGGAAGGGAAGTAATAAACTTCCCTTTTGGATTCTGTCGGCGGCGAGAAACCCAAAAAATTTTTTTGGGTTTCCTGCTGGGAATCGAACGCGGATCGTCCGCGTGGGGAGCGTCCGAGGCTGGCAGAGTTTGCCAGTCCTCCTCCATTGGCTGATCCGTCAGCCAAGCGTGAGGAAGGCTTCTCAAGCCTTCGACGCTTGTAATTTTTTTTTTTTAAATTACAAGAACTTTATCCCACATGCGCCCTGCGGGCGCAATCTCGTTGTTTAAAAAAACAAACGCTCCCTTTGGTCTTTGATTGCCTACGGGCAATCGGCCACGCGCAGGAACCTCTTTTGTCGATCGCTTCAGCCACGCGCAGGTCACCTCGGGCCGCAAGCCGCCACGTCACCAAATCGGACCGCCTCGGGCCGCGTGCCGCCAGTGCTGGAGTACCACGTCACCAGATCGGACCACCTCGGGCCACGTGCCGCCACGTCACCAAATCGCCTCGGGCCGCGTGCTGCCACATCACCAGACTGCAGGCCGCCTCGAAAAACATGTCGGATCCAAACTACAAGCTACCTAGAGAAGCGAGCCGATCAGCCTGCGAGCCGCCTCGAAAAACGTGCCACGAAGTGTTGTGGGCAAATTCAGCGTAATGGCTCTGATGCCAATGTTAGGCGGAAGGTAAGATTAACAAATAAATAATCTAATGCTCATTAACCTTAGCTTTAGAATAGCTTTAGGTTTATATAGATTACAAAATAGGTATTTGAACCATATTGCTAATCTAACGCTAACTAACGCGTATCTTAGAATAGGGGATAGCGTAAAGTTAGGATAGAGTTAGAATCGAATATTCTAACCTAGGATAAACATAAATTAACCTGTATATATTTTAGGAAGAAAAATATCTACATGGTAAATAGTCAAAGTAGACGTAATAATCTAACTAATGTAATATAATGCAATATACTACCTCATTTTACCTTAACACCCATCCACTAAAACCCAAAGCTCTTTTGACCCAAATAAAATTTTCATCTATATGCTCCAGTATTCATAATCATTCCCATTGAAACGTAGGATTTGCAATTGCAGTGGACTGATGTTGGAAGCCATAGTTTAATTTTTCTTTTTTGAAAAGTCCAGGAAGGCCAAAGTTGTTTGGTTCTTATCAATAAATAAAAAAAGAACTTGGAATGTCAAATAATGAAGATTATGCTACAGACCTATCAGAGTCGAAGGATCTAGAGGCCAGAGGCTGAAAGACGAAAATGGATGCTAAGCTTGAGTTTCTCGATGTGATGTTGCAGAGTGTCAAAGAAGAAGAATGCCTTTAAGGCCTTTTAGGGCTACTTGAAAACACTACCAATTATCTAATGGAAGAACATGGACAAAGTCAGTTCGATAATGATTATTGTGAAAACTTTCCAGATCTTGTGTCAAGTATACTATCTTCAGATGTATATTCTGTAGAACATCCTCTTTTTTCATCCTATGGGCAAATCAAAACACATTCTTCGGCAAATTTAAATGTGGATGTTTCGTGCCCAGACACAGAAAATAACACCATCAAAATTCTGGCAGATCAACAGCCTCTTTGACAGCAGTTGTCCTAAAACTAGATTTGGGCACTGCAAAGAGTGACATTTCCTTGGACAATCTTAGCATTAAAGAGCTTCATGATACCTTTAGGGCAACTTTGGGACGAAAATCCTCAGCTAAAGACAAGCAGTGGCTTAAGTGTCATATCCCGATACAATGGCAAATAAGAGTGCAAAGAACCAAGAAAATATCAATTCAAGATATCAAAAGACTCCATCCAAACAAGTTCCAACCTATTCGGCTTTGATACCAATTTGTTTGTCCTGTAAAACAAACACACAAAAACCAGTGTTTCTTGTACTCCTCTCTGTATCCTGCTAGTGCTTTGCTTTACTGCTACACCTACAGCTGTAAACAAATACAAAGCAAACAAACCAACTAGACGTAGATTACCGGATTAAACATTGAGTCCAGATTATAGTCATAGAATGCACAGGCAAAGTATATATATTTTGTATTAAAATTTTGAAAACACACAAAGTTGCTGTTGCAGCATTACAAACTTTCTTTTTTATATCGCCCCTTCACCTGGCGTAGACTCTATCCTATTCTTCCAAAATCAGGGGATTTTCTTCAGGACAATACAATAGGAGTTAGACACTTGAACCAATGCAAAATAGGGGGGTGAGGTGCTATCTACCTACTTGTCAGACATATATCAATTTTAAATTCAGATCCTAGCTACTTTTTGAACAGGTGGAGGACAAATATTAAACTGAGTACCATAAGCGATATTAATTCTGGTATGGAAGAACATGCTGACAAGTGCACAGAGGCAGATATTGTCAGAAGGGAAAATCTAGGTTAATCCCAACAATATCTATTCTTCTGTTATTGGTAATCTGAACGAAATTCCAAGGATCTTGTTCTTGCGAGAAGTGGTTCCCGCTCGCTGCTATCCCCTGTTTGGTAAGGCTTGGGAGATGAACCCCTATTTTCAGAAGGGATGAGAAGAAAAATTCTATAATGCTGCCGTAGCAGCCATTGTTTTAAAAATCTTAGTACAAAAATTTTTGCTTATGCATTCAGTTACAACAAGTCTGGACTCTGTTTCTGTCTGGTAATTTGTGTTTGTTTTCCTGGTTCTTTGTCCTTTTAGGTGTTTGTTTGTTTGTTGTGTGTTTGATTATACAGAGTGGAATTTTCTAGCAAATTGGTATGAAAGCCTAAGAAGCATTCAGTTACAACAAGCCTAGACTCTGTATCTATTTGGTAATCTGTGTTTGTTTTCCTAGTTCTTTGTCCTTCTGCATGTTTGTTTGTTTGTTGTGTGTTCGATATTTTCGAGCAAATTGGTATCAGAGCCTAAGAAACTGTTGTGGGAAGAAGTCCTGTGTGCAACAAAGGATTTAGTTGTCGAGGGTATCCGATTTGAGTTCTTTTCTCGCATCACGACGTTGTTGCCCGTCATAGATTCAAACAGCAATGAAATCACCCACACCGTTCGCTTGTGGAATTTCTCTTCTCAATATTCTTGGAAATTTTTAGCCCAAGTCTAAACAAGAAATAGTTCTCTGAAGGTAGTTCTTATACTCATCTTCGGTTGCTTGTTGGTGGTCTATGTTTTTATATACATTGGCGGGCACTGGTATTTGAAGAGAAGGAAGTGCGGTGGAGCTTGACAAATGGTTTGCCAAGGGCCCGCATAGGTTCTCCCATGCATTTTAACCACTAAAAAAGACCATAATCTGATAGCGTAGGTCAAAACCCCTTATGCACTACTTGCATTCGGCGGTATTGTTGAAATCCATAGAGTTTTGGTTGTAATGTCTTAGTGGAAATCATCTTCGCTGACATTTTTTCTGTGGGTGCTTTGGATGGTTGTCCCACACAGAGCTTGACACCAGAGTAGATTTGACTAGAAAAAACTTGAATAATGGCCTCCAGCAACAGTCCACTTCAGCTGCAAATCCCACTTTTCAATGGCAAAAATTATGAATATTCAAGCATACGGATGAAGATTTTATTCGGGCCACAAGAGCTTTGGGCTTTAGTTGAAAATGGGTATGCAGAATCTGCAGATGCAACAGCGTATAATGCACTCACTCAAGCTCAAAAAGATTTATTGAAAGAAAATCGAAAGGACAAAAAAGCCCTGTTCTTCTTAATGCAGGCAGTTGATGAGTCTATCTTTCAGCAACAAACAACTCAAAATAGGCATAGAAAATTCTAGAAAATTCATATCCAAGCACTAGCAAAGTAAAATTAGTAAGATTGCAGATATTGAGAAGAGAATTTGAAAATTTGCAAACGAATGACTCTGAATATATGAGTGATTTATTTACCCGTACAATGGGTATTATTAATCAAATGAGAATGAATGGAGAAAACATTGAAGACCAAAGAATAGTGGAAAAGATATTGAGAAGCCTACTAGCAAGGTTTGACTCTATTGTTATTGCCATTGAAGAATCAAAGGATTTGTCAAGTTTATCTGTGGATGAACTAATGGGTTCTTTGCAAACACATGAACAAAGGATGAACCAAACATCTCACTCTTCTTTGGAGCATTTAAAACATAGGCCTCATTCAAAGAAGAATAAAAAAGGAAAATCTCAACAAGAACCTTCATGTTCTCAAAGAGGAAGAGGACATGACAGCAGAAACAGAGGAGGTAGAGGTTTAAAAGAAGAGGAAGAACTAATTACTTTAACAAAGGAGAAAGCAGCTGCAAATTTCATAAAGCAAGAGGAAGAGGCAGTAGCAGAAATCAACAAGGATACACATATGATAAATAAAAAATCCGCGTGATGTGGTCTACCGGCAAGGACGCAACTTGCATTATCGGTGTGATGTGACCCGGGTTCAATCCCCACGGCAGATATGCATACGTATAAGAAGTATTTACTCGATAAAAAATAAATAAATCCAAATTTATTATTGCAAGAAATTTGGACATTATAGTAATGAATGTAGAAAGAAGATGTCTCAAGAAAACAAACAAAAAGCAAATTACACAAATGAAAAGGAAAAAACAAAAGATGGAGGTGGCTCAGTGTTGATAACCTGTAATGATGATGAAGAAAGTCAAAAAAATGTTTGGTATATAGACAATGGCTACAGCAATCACATGTCTGGAAACAAAGAAATGTTTTCAAAATTTGATGAAACTATTAAATCTGAAGTAAAGATGGGAAATAGTAGTAATGTTGTTGTTATGAGGAAAGGCAACATTTTAATTCGCACAAAACAAAGAGAAAGAAAACAAATTCTTGATGTTTATTATGTGCATGGTCTGAAACATAATTTATTGAGCATTGAACAACTTGTGCGAAAAGGTCAAAATGTGTATTTTGAAGATGTGGAGCTTGCATCATTAGAAATGGTGAAAATAGACTTATAGCTAATGTGAGTATGACAAGAATAGAACGTTTTCTTCAAAACTTCAGAGTGAAATGTTGCTCTCTTTCAGTGTTGTAAAAAATACTTTATGGTTGTGGCACCTCAAATTTGGTCATTTAAGTTTCAGCAATCTAAATTTGTTGTGTAAAAAGCAAATGATAAAAGGAATGCCGCTAATAGAGCAACCGAATCAAGTTTGTGAAGGTTGTATGTTAGGATCCTAATCCTAACATTAATATTATTAACTTATTTATTATTATTATTATATTTGAATAATCATGATCCTTCATTCGTAACCCTAGGAGAATATAAGTAATAGGAGGAAGGCATAAAATTGATTATCCAAGAACATTATTAAATACATCTCTTTGAGAGCATTTGGTAGGGAAATCCTCCATTTGAAACAACGATTCTAACAAAGGCGATTGACAAGTTTATTTGTTACATTTATTTCCATTCCTTTTGCATTGAAATCCAACTGCTAGGAACTAGGTTCCTACCATCTGGCATCAGAGCCAAGTCTTGAAGGAATTTTTTTTTCCTTTTTTCTCGTTCTCCGAATACAACCTACGGACGCTACCGAAAACCATTTCAAAACGTCGTTAAACAGTTTTGATTGTCGTTGAAGGTTTCTGCGTGAACAACATTTCGACTGCGTCAACAAAACTCCAGCGACCAAAATTCTACGATCGAACACAAGAAATTGCAAGACAAATCATCCAGTCACTACAAACTGCGATATCAATTCGAATTAGCAGCAAAAAAGAGGGCAATTCCAATCAGTTCAGGCAAACAACGTCGTGGGATACGTTTTCGATCGTCTTATAAAGTTCCCGACGCAAAAAAAATTAGTCAACAAACCTTATTAAACCTAAGGTTATTTTTATTTTTCAATCGTCGACAAAAATTAACGATGACGGTTTTTGTTTTATATAAAAAAAGTGGCATAACACTATCCCACATCGGGAGTGTGGGGAGGACGCATACGAATAAAAGGAAATAGGTGCAATAGGTTGGTTGTGACTACCTTGTGGTAATCACACGCTTGCACCGATCCCCTGTGTCGCCTCGATCGCCTCGTCCTTGTGTCACCTTGGTCGCCTCGTCCCTGTGTCACCTCATCTTCAGTTCTCTGCCTCGGTTGTCACCTCACCTACCTTGTTCCCCTGCCTCGGTTGTTGCCTCACCTGCCTTGATCGTTGTCTCACATGCCTTGATCACTGTTTCAACCTGCCACTCATCTTCAGTTCTCCTGTCATGGTTGTCGTCTTATCCTCAGCTCCTCTGCCTCTGTTGTCACCTCGTCTTAAGTTACCCTACCTCGGTTGCCGCCTCAACCTGCCAACTTGTCTTGATTTCGCTACCACCTTGATCATCCTACTCTGCCAACGTTGACCTAACCTACCACGGAATGCCAAATTACAAAAATAAAAGTTGAAACCAAATTTTTGCAACATTAGAAACCATAATTTTAATTTTTGCAAAAAAATTGTTTTGACATTAAAATCACAAATTTTAAAAATTAAAAATCTAGCAAAACCAAACAGTGCAAACTAATCTTTGCAACCAAAGACATCGTACAAATCACGCCCAAATGGCCGATGGAAGAATATCTCATGACCCCAACCTACTTTTGCTACTTAATCTTGCCCACCTACGTCAAATCACATCAGTGAGTGTATATAAAATTCAGTTCTAGGATATCGCCAATCGCATCACAGGGTTGGACGAATCAGTTCTCATAAGTGGTTTCATCAATGGATTAAAAGAAGCAATTAGAGTGGCGGTCATGATGTACACTCCTCGCACCCTACAGGAAGCCATTGGATTAGCCTTGTTAGCTGAAGATAAATTTAATGTTCAACGACGACATAGGGAGCAACGTATTGACAAATCATCATTCCCGCCCGCTATCCCAAAACCTAAACCCTTGCCAGTTAAGTACCTCAGCCTGCAAGAAATGGAGGAACGACGAGCGAAAGACCTCTGTTGTACTTGTGATGAGAAATCAGAGCCTCATCATCGTTGCACTACACCAACATTATATTTATTAAATTTAGATGGTCCTTATCCCTCCACAGGGGCCAAAGATGAGGTAGATGTACAATTGTTGAATGTAGTTGATCCCTGTCTATCCGTAGAGCAAGCAGACGAGGTAATTGTGACCGAAGCGGCCAGTGCACCTACTCACCACAATGAAGACAATGAGGTCGATGTGCAAGAAGTGATCAATGGACCAAGCAAGGATGAGGTAAACATCCACACAGTGAAAAATGAAGGCCAGACATACACTCTAAAAAGACTAGCCTCAAGTTCCTCACAAATAGTGAGTTCTCACCACATGGTAAAACCTATCAGAAAACAAAGCAAAAAGGTCACTACATACTCATTTTCCGTTGACTCTCCCAGGAAACAATAGGAAGATACAAAAGTATTACCACCACTTTTAATGCATTATTTTGAAGTGTTTAAGGAACCCCACAAGTTGTCCTCCCATCGTCATCACAATTATCCCAAGGAAGATTCTCCTATTTCTCTTGGAAATCCACCACTAACGATTCCCCCTTCCCGATATCCTTGCTTACGGAAAAAAGACATTAAAGTTGTGCAAGAACATGAGCAAATGCGTCTTGGAAAACAAAGGACGAAGCTCCTCCCTTTGAGCTTTGAGGACAAAGCTCTTTTTAAGGAGGGTGGCATGTTAGGATCCTAATCCTAACATTAATATTATTAACTTATTTATTATTATTATTATATTTGAATAATCATGATCCTTCATTCGTAACCCTAGGAGAATATAAGTAATAGGAGGAAGGCATAAAATTGATTATCCAAGAACATTATTAAATACATCTCTTTGAGAGCATTTGGTAGGGAAATCCTCCATTTGAAACAACGATTCTAACAAAGGCGATTGACAAGTTTACTTGTTACATTTATTTCCATTCCTTTTGCATTGAAATCCAACTGCTAGGAACTAGGTTCCTACCATTGTATCATAAGCAAGCAACATAGGGATGCATTTCTTGTAGAAAAATCATGGAGAGTTTCACAACCTTTAAAATTTGTACACTTGGACAAGAAATTGGCAACCTCCTCCTAAGGATTTTGGCAAAGTCAATACTGATGGAGCCTCTAGAGGGAACCCTGGAAAAACCAGTGTGGGAGGAATTAGTAGACTTTCATATGGCTCCCTGGTTTTTACTTTTGTTGAGAATTTGGGTATTCTTTCCAATAACCTTGCTGAGGAGTATGGTATCCTTAGAGGCCTTCAGGAGGCTACTAAGGTTGGATGGGAAAAGGTGTTAGTTGAGTCTGACTCTCAACTTATGATTAATCTTTTGAAGACTCCTAAGAATCATAAGGTTGATTGGAGAATAAAAAGTGTAGCACCCTAAAATTGGCGCAGTTAAACCCTTAGTAAAAAGATAAAAATTTGAATTTTAACCCCGAAATCGCCCGTTAACCGCTCACCCCATTTTTTGTGCCATTTTTAGGAGTTGTTTTGACCGTTGGACGATATCGTCGCCGATCAGACGAAATCGTCCCAGATCGGACGAATTCATCTGGAACAGAACGTCCGGACGATTTCGTCCCAAAACCAAATTTTCATAATTAGCTTCTATTTTAATAGCCTCTCCAACTTGGGCAGAAGCGTGTTTGCGTAGTTGGAGATTCCTCCGCTGAGGATCTCCCAGATTGGGATGATCCCCAACCTCCTAACCTCCCCCTAATCCTATATAAACTGGGATTTTCTCAGTTTATCCCCCTGGTTGGCTGATCCCATGATTCCCTGATTGATTTTCCCTGCCATTTAGTTTTGTTGTGTCAAGACGTCCTATCCACCATTGTTTGCACTCGTAGTTTTAAGTTTTCATTGCAGGTTTTCATTGTGCTTCAGTTGGAGAAAGCTCGGATCGTCGCAGGCGATTCCAGATGATTTCGGATGATCCTGTCATAGATCGACGATGATCTCGTACGATTGGAGGTGATCTCGACTGCAGTTCAGATTGGGGGCAACTAGAGCCCTGAGTTTGCATTCCTCATTTGTCTTCTTTATTTTACTATGCATTAGTTTGATTTATTTTCATTCTGCATCCTGGAGTTCACCTCATTCAGCATAAATGCATGATAAAGTTAAAATAAGTTATTAAAACAATGCATTTCCTTTAATTTGCTATCTAGATTTATCAGTTAGGCATTTATACTATCATTTCTATCATTTTGCATTATTCTAGCAGTAGCATTTTCATTTTTTGGTGTCTATTTCTGTGATTGCAGGTTTTTGACGAATTCGTCAGATCGACGATGATCTTGTCTGATCTCGGATGATCGCCTATGATCTGAGATGATTCTATACAATTGCAGATGATCCTATCATATTCGGGATGATCTGGACTCCTACAAGCTTCAGAATCTTCATCAGACATCCGAAATCAGGTGCATTCTTTCTCATTTCGTATAATCTTTACATTTAGGATTCATTCCTACTTTCTGTATTCATATAAATCAACATTTTCATATAGAATAGCTTAGATTCATTCTGGCCAACCTAGGATTATGAATGATCGAGTATAAAATGAACACACCAAAACCATTCTCAACCTAGGCATGGAAACAGCCACTCAAAGTTTCCTGGTGAACCCACCATCCGTCAAAAATTCACCCTTATACCCCTCCCTAGAGAGGCGCGACCTTCAAAGGGCCTCTCAGTCCGAGGTATTGTCCCATCCTTCTCGCATCCCCCTTCGGGCGCGGATCCTATAGCCTGAAGGTAAGGATGCAAAAAATTTGGAGCGATACATTTTGGTGAACTTGACGTGAAACTAAAACCTTTTGAAAACAATCCAAAAAAAAAAATTATTATTAACATCTAGAATCATCAGACAAACAATTAAAGTTGCATATCATATTTAGATGGTAGATTATAATAAAAGACGAGTTGTCACCATTAATGTTGAAAATCAATTAACAGCCATAGAGATTACGTATGTGCTTAGAGTACCTCAAACGAATAGAGTCCAACCTTTATGGGACGAACTTGATAGGAGATTGGATATTATTTCATCTAGATCAACCGAACTTAGGCAAATCAAGAGGTTTGTCCTAGATAGAATCCTGGATCCTGATCAAGTAACCTTATATCATGAACTTTAGAGAGCTTGCCATAGGTGGTTAGGAGATAAAAGAGCACTTGTGTCTTCAGAATTGTACACCTTTGAAGAATACCTTGAGAATGCAGTTGTAGTACATAAGTTTCTATCTCGTATAGAGGATCAAGAAGTCGTTCTTACGGATAGAAAAATATGGAATAGAGTTCCTAGAGCTGTGTTATATCGAGAATATTGCCATGAACTTTATTTCTACAGGTCAGAATCCGAGACAGATCATATTACTATAGCACACTTTGTCAAATTTTTGAAAAACCATTTCCAATTTGAAGAGGAGCATTTCATGACTCCTGATGAACTTGATCCTATCAATGATATCCATAAATTATTTATAGAAAACTAAGTTATTCTTTTATTATTGTTATTCCTTTTGCAACTAGAATGCTATTTGTTATCTTTATAATAATATTATAAAACACAAAAACAATATAAAAACGAAACAAAAAATCAAAACATTTCCTTTTTATAGTAGGTATATAATTAAAATATATACCTCTCAAACCTATCTTTTTATATATATATATATATATATATATATATATATATATATATATATATATTTGCTGAAATCTAAGTTTAAGCACAATGCCTAGACTTAGGAATGGAAAACAAACGAAGAAGAAGAAGATTGGTTAGGAAAACCATTAAATAACCTGGATGTCCTTCCTGAAGATCAAGTTCAGGAAGAAGAAATCCTAGATCAGCAAGAAGAAGAGCTTGCTGTAAGAAATGAACAAGAAGAAAATAGAGAGGAAGGATCCTCATCCCCTAAAATGTCTCCGAGAGGAGCTGTTACTTTTGAAAACATGGAACAATTCTGGAAGTTCCTTAATACTAATATTGGTGTGCTTAATAGAGCAGTCTATATGGACAAGGATCGAATTAGTGACACTCAAGCAACTCTAGAAGATGTATTTCACACACGCACTAATCCCTTGTCCTTTATTGAACAAGAGAGTGATCAAGCTGGACCATCCAATTTGGATATGGCAGCTATAATCCAGAACATGCAACAACAACGGGGTTACCCAACCATCTAAAGTGCCTGTTAGCAAGCCTAGGGTCATTCCTGCACAAAAGAAACCATCATTTACTGCTCTATTTCGCCAAGCTATTGAGCAATATACCTCAAATCAGCAAAAACCCAAAACAAAACCAAACACCAATTACCAACAATCTGGAATACAACATAATACTACTACAAATCCTCTTCATAATACTCTTCCTACCAATGCTTTGCATAATAGCAATATAGCATCTAATCCTTATGTCACACCGTCATACACTCATAAATCCCATACTTATGTCCCACCAAACCAATATGGTGGACAAACTAGTAATCTTGAAACCATGGTGAAACAGTTAGTTTCCGCATGGATCAGATAGATCCCTACCGTCCCTCGTACAATTATCGAGAGATGTGTAGTCAACCTCTAGATCCTATAGTTGTAGCACAACCGTATCCTAAACATTTTCCTATGCCTGTCTTGCCCATATATAAAGGAACCGAAGATCCCATAGAGCATCTTCGTATGTTTAGGATAGCATGTCATGATATATCGCATGATGACTTATTATTGCTAAAAATGTTCCCAAAAAGTTTAGGAGGAATGGCATTAGAGTGGTATTATCAATTACCCACTAATTCTTTGAGGAACTTTGAAGAGACTGCTTGAGTCTTTTGTGCATCAATTTAGTGCCTACATCGAAAGGCATGTGACCATTAAAGACTTGTACAACTTAAAACAAGACAAAGATGAATGTTTTTCCGATTTCCTAGCTAGGTGGAGACAGTTGATAGGAAAATTGCACTTTGTGTTACCTTATAGGGAGATGTTGGACATCTTTATTAATAATTTACAAGACCAACTATCTTATGAATTGTCAACTGCTACCTTGACCACCTTTGATCAGGCTATAGACTTAGCCCGAAGAGTGGAAGATGCTCTCATTAGGAGAGGTCAGCTTAAAAAGAAATATGATGAGAAAACATCCAGAAATCAATATAAAAATAAACAAGTTGTGGGTGATGGAGTCATTGATAGTAGAAATATTGCTACTATTAATGCTACGAAGACAACGGAGAAGTTTATACTGAAACCTCCCGATAAACCTCCTCGAGAATTTACTAGGTTAAATCAACCTTTATCAACCATTCTCCCGCAATTATTAGAACGAGGTTTGATTCAATTACCAACTATCCAGGAACACTGATCCAACTATACCCAGATACGAGAGCTGATTTACACTTGTGACTTCCATAGAGGACCTGGACACACTACCAACTCTTGTAAAATATTAAAACATAAAATACAGGACCCGATTGATAACAATGAGATGGAGGTGCAAGCCTTTCAACCTAAGCAAAATCCTCCTAATAATACTCAAAAGAACATTCCTCAAAACCAGAATCGAGAATGCCAATCAGTCATTGGACATATTTCAACATCCTTTACCAAAGCATGGCAAGGAAGTGACTAATCAAATTGAACATCATAATGTTCCCCCTCCTACCCGATATGTAGGAACTATTAGTGGGCATTTACTTTCTCATGATTTGGAAATATTTGACACAACTTTATCCGTAGTTACAACTAGGCCTCTACATAATATTTAGACACCTGATCTTAGTGATACAGAATATGAGACTGAGAGTGATATGGAAATCACCTCAAATCAATCGAATAGCTCTGAAGATGAATCGGATCCTATTCTCCCTATCACAAGTCATATGGTCCCAGAAGAACCATTTCCAAGAAGAGTCACTACTCGACCATCGTCTCACCAATTAATTTCTAATGAGCAAGCCATAAATGCTAGACCAAGACCCATTCATCATCCGTAGAATAATATTGTGGGTACCATCGGAGCTGTTACTAGACAACAGGCTCAAAACTCTCAACATGATCAAATGCAAAATGATGGATCAACTCCATTTGTTTTGAAAGTTCCTAATAAAGGGAATCAGGCACCTAATGTGCAACCTAAACCTCCTTATAATATTAATGAGCAACTATCAAACATTACAGCTAGAATTTCCCTTTTGGACCTTTTAAGATCCTCTCCTACACATAGAGATGAATTAATGCTCACATTAAGCCAGATGATGGTACCACAAGACATTCAACTTGAAGCCATGGCTAATACTATAATAACTCGTGAAGTTGATTGTATTGACTTTCGGGATAGAGACATACCTCAACATAGTTTACATAAGGATAACCCCTTATATATTACTGCCTTAATTGGAGATGTAGCGAGTTAAACGAGTCTTGATTGATAATGGTTCATCTTTAAACATCTGCACTTTTGACTTCTACCAAATATTTGGGTTTAGAAGTGATGAAATGAAAAGAAGCGATATGATCATAAAAGCCTTCAATGACGAAACACAAGAAACATGTGGAGTTATTACCATTCCATTGCAGGTTGGTCCGAGAACCTTGGATACGACCGTGTTTATTGTACATTGCCCTACATCGTACAATATACTCTTGGGTCACCCTTGGATCAATGCAATGCGAGCCATTCCCTCAACTTTACATCAATGTGTTAAATTCGAATTTAAGAATCAGTTGGTTACCATCCATGGTGATCCTAGACCCTTTGATATGTGTGCTTTGGCAGAACCTGTTGGAGTTCAATTTTGCCCTGCTTTATCATCCACACATCCTAATTCTCATTATCCATCTAAACATGTGAAACACACACCCACAACGCCATCTACTCCTTCTACATCAGTTCCACCCCTTCATACAACTCAAACATCCTCTAAACAAACTACATTAGGACCTCAAAAAAATCCTAATCCCACAACCAAGGCTTCTTGTTTTACTCCTATCACTTCTATCCCTATAATAGACTCATCCATCGACATCTCTACAACATCTACATCCACCAAAGGCATAGTTTCCGCATCAGAAGATGTAGGAAATGTTCCTTCTACCTCTTATGCTCTTCTTGACGAGCTCTTACCCGATTTATCTAAAATTCTTATATCAGAGCAAACGAATGCTGCTATGCAAGATTCCCTTATCTTAAATAATTTGCCACCATCTCCTCATACCTTGGGTCTCCCACAGCCTATGGGAAGTATTTACCAAGTCGGGAGTTGCGCTTTTATTTATAAGGGATATGACTAGGGTAGAATACCCAGAAACATCAAGACTCATTATGATGGATATGCTCGATGTTATTTTACTAATGAGTATATTAAAGCCAAATCTATAATGCTTAAATTGGGATATAAAGGGAAAGGTTTGGGACCTTTCCAAAATGGCATGAAAGAACCCTTTGAGGTAGAACCATGGCCTGCCCGATGTGGTGTGGGCCTATTTCCTAGTAAAGGTCAGCCCTTCCCATTTGAGGATGATGACCATCTCATATGTTACCAAGATTATTTAGATCAACGTGATGCTTTGCATTTAATGAATAAGCCACTTACATGTAATATGCTATCTATAGCCTACCCTGAGATGATCGTCGAATCCGACGATGAGTTGGAGGGAGATATCTTCCATGATGTCTCCGTTGAGGAATTATTACATCATGAATTTTATTTTGATGGCTCTATACCTAGTATAGCCCAGCTTGAGGCCACGACTCCTCAAGATGAATTATCCAAACTAACCTTGGAAGAATTACAAGAATTGGGCGTTTCACCCGCCCCACCTAATTTTGAGAAAAATCTACACATGGAAGTAGAAAATGTCATAAAAATTAACATTGGAGCTGAGGGTAATCCTCACATAATCAACATTGGATCAGAATTGAGTCAAGAAAAATAGGATAAATATATTGCATTTCTTAAAGAATATGAAGATGTCTTTGCTTGGACATATGAAGATATGCCAGGATTAGACCCTTATGTAGTTATGCATCACCTAGTAGTCCATCTGGATGCTAAACCTGTTAAACAAAAACTTAGAAAAATGCATCCTAAAGTGGCCTTACTAGTCAAAGGGGAGTTAGAAAAACTCTTAAATGTTATTTTTATACAAGCCATTGATTATGTTGAATGGATCTCGAATGTAGTTCCAGTAACTAAGAAAGAAGCTACTAAGGTTAGGGTTTGCACGGACTTTAGAGATATTAATGTTGCATGCCCTAAAGATGATTTTCCTCTTCCCAATATGGATCAGATCATTGATTTTACTCTTGGGAGTGGAATGATATCCTTAATGGATGGATTTTTTGGTTATAATCAGATCAGGATAGCTCCTGAAGATCAGGCTAAAACAACCTTTATTACCCCTTGGGGAACCTTTTGTTGGAAAGTGATGCCATTCGGTTTAAAGAATGCAGGTGCAACCTATCAACGAGCCATGACTTATATCTTTCATGATATGATGCATGATATACTACATGATTATGTAGATGACATTATAGCTCGTTCTACTGAAGAAGATGACCATTTAGATGATTTGAGAAAAGTATTTAATCGGTTAAGGGAATATCTTATCCGATTGAATCTAGCTAAATGTATATTCGGAGTTAAGTCCGATAAATTATTGGGGGTTATAGTTTCTTTACGTGGCATCAAAATTGACCCTCTCAAGATTGCGGCTATCACTGATATGCCTGCACCCACAAATATATCAGAATTACGAAGTTTACAAGGTAAGCTTCAAGCTATCCGTCGCTTCATCGATAAGCTGGCGGATAAAACCGGACCCTTTCTTAAGCTTCTTAAGAAGGATGTCTTTTTCCATTGGGACTACGAATGTCAGCAAGCATTTGAACTCCTCAAACAATATCTTCTTAACCCACCTGTGCTTTCGCCACCTAGACCTGATCGCCCATTTATCTTGTATATTTTTGCTTCAGATCTTGCCTTAGGAGCTATGTTAGCTCAACTTGATGATGAGAAGAAAGAACGTGCTAATTATTATATCAGTAGAACATTAATCAGTTATGAAACCCGTTACACAACATTAGAGAAGTTATGTCTAGCAGTCATATTTTCTACACAAAAATTATGCCATTATATGCTCAGTCAGAAAACCTATGTTATTGCTAAATCCGATCCTTTGCGGTATCTCATGAGTCGACCGTACTTATCTGGTCGCACAACAAAGTGGGTTCTTGCCCTAAGCGAGTTTGAACTCATGTTTATAGGACAAAAATCTGTTAAGGGTCAAATCATAGCAGATCAATTAGTTGTTGCACCCTTAGAGTCTACCCATCCCCTCATCATTGAGTTTCCTGATGAATGCCTTAAACTAGAGGCAGATCATTCAGAGCAATGGTCCTTATACTTTGATGGAGCCCGATGCATGAATGGGGCTGGTGCAGGTATTATTTTAATATCTCCATAGAAACATCTTATCCCTCTGTCCTTTAAATTAACATTTGCTTGTACTAATAACACTACTGAGTATGAGGCTCTAATCCTTGGATTACGAGCTGCCTTGGCACTAAAAATTAAAAATCTATTAGTTTTCGATGATTCTCAACTTGTCATAAATCAAATTAATGATGTTTATCAAACCAGAGATGATAAATTGCGCCCATATAAAGCATATGTATTACAATTATTATCTTTATTTGATCAAGTTACCTTGGAAGCTATTCCTCGAACTAGCAATCGTGCGACTGATGCTATGGCTGCAGTTGCATCTCTTTTACCCTTAGAGTTAGAGGACGAATATGCTACCATCATTATTCATCGACTCCAGGAACCCACTTCAAATAAATCATGCTTAGAACCTTTGGATGTGTTTCTAATCAACGAAACTACTCCTGAACTTTGGTACACTGATATATTCAATTTTCTTCAAAATGGGACCTTCCCTGAAGGTTTTAACAGAAACCAGTGTCGGTTATTACGTAGACGAGCAAGTCGCTTCGTAATAATTGGCAATACGTTATATAGGAGATCTTTCGAAGGTATCCTACTGAGATGTTTGAATCTAGAAGAATCTAGATCAGCTTTGAGTGAAGCCCACGATGGATCTTGTGGGGGACATTTTAGTGGTAGCGCCATTGCTAAGAAACTCCTTAGGATAGGATATTTTTGGCCTACCATGGAAAATGATGCACATGATTATGTGCGCCATTGCGACAAGTGCCAGAAACATGTTGACCTTGTCCATGCGCTTGCACAAGAGCTACAGGCTATTTCATCTCCTTGGCCCTTTTCAAAATGGGGCTTAGACATCATTGGAAAAATCAACCCTGTGTCATCTGATGGACACAAATTCATCATAACCGCCATCGAGTATTTCACGAAGTGGGTTGAAGCTATGCCCTTAGCTTCTTGCACTGGAACCCAAGTTTCCAAATTTATTTTTAATCAAATTATTTGTAGGTTTGAAATTCCTGCAAATCTCATCTCAGATAATGGAACTTGTTTCAAAAATAAATATGTCAAAAAATTATGTCAAAAATATAAAATTCAACATCGTTGGTCCACTCCCCTATTATCCTCAGGGTAATGGCCAAGCAGAAGCATCTAATAAAACATTAATTAAAATCCTCAAAATACTGGTCAATAAATCTTGCTGAGATTGGCACATTCAACTATATCTTGCTTTGTGGGCTTATCGAACTAGCGTTCGTACCCCCACGGGCACTTCACCTTTTGTTTTGGTTTATGGCGTTGAAGCAGTTTTTCCCTTTGAATTAGAAGTTCCTTCTTTGGCTCTGCTACTTCAAGATGCTGAAGTAGGAGATGAATATCATACTGGCAGATTTAGTCAGTTGGAACTCCTAGATGAGAAGCGCATCAATGCTTTGGAACATCTTCGAGCCTATCAGAACAAGCTCAAGCGAGCATACCTCAAGAAAGTTCATCATCGATCCTTTGAGATCGGCGACCTTGTCTTGAAAGAAAATAAAAAAAATACTAATGCAACTAAAGATCTTAAAGGTAAATTCGAGCCCAATTGGCTTGGACCGTATATCATCACTGCTAAATTTGGATCGGGAGCATACCGATTAGCTACCTTAGATGGTAAAGATCTTAAAGAACCTATGAACATTATGCATCTTAAGCGCTATTATGCATAAATTCTGGTCATTTCATCATTGTATATATTGTTATTTTGCATATTGTTTCATTTTAGTCATTCATATAAAAATTTCAAAAACAATCACATTGTGTATCTTCTCAATTCATCAATCAAAATCAAAATATAAAAAAATCATCAAAATCTTCAAAAACATCTTTTATTTTCGTACCTATCAATTCTTGAAGTATTGCAGTTATATTTTCAATTATTTTGGATAAATTAGCATTTATTTGGAATCCCGCACTTTCACACTCACATGCATAAATATCTTGATTTTATTTGGTATGATTATTAATCTCTCTTATATCAAAGTCCCTAGTTGAATTAAATAAAGTTTTGAGCATAGAGAATTGATCTTGTTATTTACTTGAACCAAGTATATCTCTTCACATTAAAATGATTTCATTGCAAATTCAATATGATGCTACATAGTAGAAGTGGTTTCTTGAGCGAAAAGTTTCCCCTGCTATCCTATCATGCACATGGTCTAGAATCTTTGAGAATTGACAAAAGGACAAGCTCACCCCTACCCAGAATAAAAATCCCTTGCTCTACGGCCAATCCGAGCAAGTATCCCTAGTATAGGAAGAAAAAGAAAAGTCAAAGAAAATGAGAAAAAGAAAAATATTATTTTGTACCATCGCAACAATATTTCAGCATTATCTCAGTTCCAAGCAAAAATACAAAAAAAAAAAAGAGAAAAAAGAAAAAGAAAAAGCAAAAAGCAATAAAATCCCTTTCCCTACCCCTTGAAAAAGAAAAGAAGGGTGAATGAGCTTGAATCCCTAGAATTTTCAATTATTCAAAAACTGTGAGGTAAGCCCCATAACAGGTGGTTTGTGCCCAACCCGCTTGGCCTTGGGTAATCCCTAGCATGGTGATATGTCTGTCACATTAGCGACCTTCTTTTGTATGAGACCTATGTCTGCTTATGGATCAGCTAGCTCTTGATGACCCGACTTACATAGTAGTCCAGGTACGGTTACATGCATATAAATCATGGTCAACGAACATTCATTTGGTTAATTCAAATTACTTGTATCAAATTATCTTGCTCAAAATTGGTAAATGAACAATACAATTGCACACACATTTGCATTTGAGAGATTTTGTATCATTATGATAAATCAAGATCGGCAATGAACTCACATATGCACATGAGGGTTCCTTATAAATCTACATTTTGTCTTTGAGATAATTTAAAATATTTCTGCAACTCTTTTTGGAATAATTTCATCTTCTTATTTAAGAACATCTGTTTCGTATAAAAACAATTACATACATTGTTTTCAAAAATCCAAAATTTCTTTCAACAACATATTCACAAATCTAGCAATAAAGTCACGTTTATATATTTTTTATGTTTATCTCAAAATCAAAAATCAATTATGCAATAAAATTATTTTTTTGGATTTCGCGATGATGGTATAAGTCTATACCTATAATTCTATGCCTAGCGCAAACCATTGTTCTAATTTTATTTCCCATTCATTATAATTTATAAAAACATATGGCTTACATCATTATGTTACACAATTGTGCTTTAAAAAGAACGAACACATTTTTCTATTTCATTTCATTATGTCAACATTCCATTTTGCAACCATGGTATAATTCCTAAGGAATTGTTCAAAACTTTATCACACTTAGGAATTTTATGCCTAGCAAAAATCATATTTTTAATATTTCATGCATAATATTTTTATGAAAATCTGAAAACAAATCATCACCATCATCATTTTCATCATCACAACACAAAGTCTTAAGGCAGTCTCTTAAGCACTCTTTTACTTTTAACAATATTTCTATACTGGGATTAGCTTGACGACCTAGCGAGCGGCGACTCCATGAAATGGTCTATAACAACGACAATGTCCTTTGAAATTATTGTTAGAAGTCCCTTTATTTTCATCAAATCACACCACAAAACAACCAATTTGTTTACATCAGATTATTTCATTTAAATTTTATAGCATGACATAAAATTATACTATTTCCAAACGACATAATTACATGAATAATCAATCAACAAATCCAAAATTGAAGCATCATAAAACATGTGGACAAGTCATATCACAAAAAGATCATATATATATATATATCAAAATATATGTACATCATATCAAAACTGGATTGGTATGCCACAATCTATACCCTGGCATACTCAATCCTCTCAAAAATATACAATCCAGTCTATGCCGCTAGTCTCGAGAAGCCCTCGAGCTCTCAGCCTCATCTCCTCTCCCACCCTGAGGTGGAGGAGGTGGCCCCATCAGAGTTCGTCCTGTGTCGTGGGTCCTCGACGTCGATCATGAGGATGTCCTCGATGACCCCATCCTGATCGGCTCCGCAATGCCGACTGGCAGCTGTAACCTCTGGCCCTCTGGAACTAGTTGGAAGTATGCTCCCTGATAGAACGTGGTCTGAGCAATCGACCGTGCCAACTCTAGAATGCTCGCCCCTCCGCTCCGAGCCCTGAGCCATGTAGCCTCATCCTGCAGAGTCTGCACCTGAGCTCGTAGGCGGGCATTCTCAGCCTAGAGAGCCACCATCTCGTTGCTCTCCCCCACCTCGATACCCTTGCCCTTATCGAGCGATGTTGGCCTATCCCTCTGCTGAGAAGGGAGTCCCTCCTCTCTCCTCTCTGCCTGCTGTGGTCTCTCCGGAGCCTATGGCACTCTTCGGCGTCTCTCTTGAGGAGACCGTCGTTGCTCCCTCCCCCCGTGACCCCTCGTTGCATCGATAGCAGCCTGGCGCCACCTCCCCATCCGTCGCACCATGGCATGCATCGGACCCTATGCCCTCGTCATCCGAGGAGGGTGGATGCCTACGTACCAGGCATCATACCCGTCTGCCACCCCGCGTCATCCCCATCCACTGGTTGAATGGGGGCATCGTCCACATCTTGACTCTAGAATCATTGCATATCTGGAGCCCCGCTCAGTGTAGTACTATCCCAGATAGTCCGAGAGTACTCGTAATCCTTGAGAGAAGGGATCCCCTATTGTAGACCGAACTATCACAAAACTCGGTCATAGCGGTGGAGCTCTACCTCTCCCTGCTCCATCCTCAGCCAGAAGACTCACTTGATGCGAGCCAACTCCTGTCCATCCTCTCCCCACCCTGGATGCTCTCTCCATGGCCTCTAGGTGATCTAGTCTAGGATGAGGTCATCTAGCAACCTCCGAGACATCGACAGATCTATCCATCACTGTGACCCTCTCTGGAGCCACCAATAGAAAACCTGGGGTCTCTCTCGGTCAACCCTTATCAGTGGAAGCCCTATCGGCCTCCGCATCGCAATGTGCTCCCAGCACCAAACCTGTAGCAGCGATGTCAAAACCAGACATCGACCTCCCTTGTATACGACCCCGTGTAGGATCCTATACAAGCGGCATAGCACAAAGCTGCCCCAAGAAAATCTGTAGTCGTGGTCTCTCATATCGTAGACCACATCTGAGAGTAGCCATGGTAACCTGCATCCGCTCTGGTGGCATAGTAGCAAGCCACCTACTACCCCTGCCAAAACCTGAGTCAATCGAGATGCCCCAGGCATCTGCCGTAATGTCTCGATGTTCACCCCGCCCTTCTCCAGGGCGAAGCTAGGATCTCCGCATAGGCGCATCATGGCATGGCCCTGATTGGCCGTAGGAGTCATAAACCGCCCTTGTATGGGGATCCTCAAGATCCTCCATACGTCCTCTAGAGTGGGAGCCATCTCCCCTATCGATAACCAAAAATAGGATGACCCCGGATACCACCTCTCTGCTAGGGCTGTCAGTAGCCCCATGTCTGTCGGTATTTGTGGCATCTCTGCCACATGCTGTAGTCCGACCTCCGCCAGTCGGTCTCGCTCCGCCTGGTCGAGCGTGGCTACGTCGTCTCTGAGTCCCCCGTATTTCCACTCCCGACTTTTTAGTAATCCCCTCTACAAAATAAACAATCAAACAATAAAAATCATCAATAGATAATCATTAAAATCAGTTAAATCAATTTAATCTTCTAAAAACAATGATGATATCATCCACCATTGGATGATATCGTCCTAAATTGGGTCAAATCGTCCTTGGTAGGACGAAATCATCTCCGATTTCGCAACTTGGGGATCGCCCCTTGTTGGACGGGATCGCCCCTATTCCGTCGATTTTGCCCCTAGACGAAATCGGCGATCTAGGGACGATTCGATGAAATTGGGACGATTTCGTCCCGACGTCGTCGACGGCCTAAAAATGGCCGCGATGCCCCAAAACAGTCAAAATTTAAATAAAAAATTACACAAATCAAATTAAAAACATAATTCACTAGGTTTAGATCCTTACCCGCAACCCGCGTCGGACCTCTGTCGATCTGTGCGTTGTTTCTACCATTTTGCCTGCAGAGCTCTAAAAACAGTGAAAATGAACAGTAAAAATGAATTAGGGTTTTACCCTATTTTTCTTAATTTTATTTAAAAACAACAACTTTTTTAAAATTTTGCTTTTTCGCGCTTTTACCTCAAACGTTCGATTTGGGTAAAAACACGGAGGGGGCACCATAGTAAGCGGTTGTACGATTCGACCTAGAATCGTCGTCTAGAAAATTGAGTAAATTTTTGCTTTCTCGTAAAATGGGAAGAACTCGTCTTTAACGCATTTTCTTCGAAAAATTCGCTAAAGAGGGGGCAAAATGTAGCACCCTAAAATTGGCGTAGTTAAACCCTTAGTAAAAAGATAAAAATTTGAATTTTAACCCCGAAACCGCCCGTTAACCGCTCACCCCATTTTTTGCGCCATTTTTAGGAGTTGTTTTGACCGTTGGACGATATCGTCGCCGATCGGGACGAAATCGTCCCGGATCGGACGAATTCGTCCGGAACAGAACGTCCGGACGAATTCGTCCCAAAACCAAATTTTCATAATTAGCTTCTATTTTAATGACCTCTCCAACTTGGGCGAAGCGTGTACGTGCGGTTGGAGATTCCTCCGTCGAGGATCTCCCAGATTGGGATGATCCCCAACCTCCTGACCTCCCCCTAATCCTATATAAATTGGGATTTTCTCAGTTTATCCCCACTGGTTGGCTGATCCCCCTGATTCCCTGGTTGATTTTCCTTGCCATTAGTTTTGATGTGTTAAGATGTCCTATCCACCATTGTTTGCACTCGTAGTTTTAAGTTTTCATTGCGGGTTTTCACTGTGCTTCGGTTGGAGAAAGCTCGGATTGTCACAGGCGATTCCAGATGATTTCGGATGATCCTATCGTAGATCGGCGATGATCTCGTACGATTGGAGGTGATCTCGACTGCAGTTCGATTGGGGGCAACCAGAGCCCTGAGTTTGCATTCCTCATTTGTCTTCTTTATTTTACTATGCATTAGTTTGATTTATTTTCATTACTGCATCCTGGAGTTCACCTCATTCAGCATAAATGCATGATAAAGTTAAAATAAGTTATTAAAACAATGCATTTCCTTTAATTTGCTATCTAGATTTATCGGTTAGGCATTTATACTATCATTTCTATCATTTTACATTATTCTAGCAGTAGCATTTTCATTTTTTGGTGTCTATTTCTGTGATTGCAGGTTTCTAACGAATTAGTCTGACGAATTCGTCAGATCGACGATGATCTTGTATGATCTCAGATGATCGCCTGTGATCTGAGATGATTCTGTACAATTGCAGATGATCCTGTCATATTCGGGATGATCTAGACTCCTACAAGCTTCAGAATCTTCATCAGACATCCGAAATCAGGTGCATTCTTTCTCATTTCGTATAATCTTTACATTTAGGATTCATTCCTGCTTTTTGTATTCATATAAATCAACATTTTCATATAGAATAGCTTAGATTCATTATGGCCAACCTAGGATTATGAATGATCGAGTATAAAATGAACACACCAAAACCATTCTCAACCTAGGCGTGGAAACTGCCACTCAAAGTTTCTTGGTGAACCCACCATCCGTCGAAAATTCACCCTTATACCCCTCCCCCGAGAGGCGCGACCTTCAAAAGGCCTCTCAGTCCGAGGTATTGTCCCATCCTTCTCGCATCCCCCTTCCGGGCGCGGATCCTATAGCCTGAAGGTAAGGATGCGAAAAATTTGGAGCGATACAAAAAGAATTATTGAGAAGATTCAATTAATCCATATGGGATTTTTGAAAGTTGATTACAATCATGTGGTCAGAGATCAAAACAAGAGTGTTGATGCTTTAGCTAATTGGGCTTTGGACAAAGGTGATCTTATTTGGTTATGGCCACCCTCCTAGATGGTGGGCTTCACAAATTAGGGAAGCTCTTTTTTCTATCATTTCTTTGGATGGCTCCAGTTCCGAAGGTACCTAGTTTCTTCTTGTTTTTTTTTGCTTCTCTTTGGTTCATTCGGGTTTTTTAGTTCCCTAGCTCAATCTATTCTTTCTTTTGTTTCCTCCGTTGATTCTTGCCTTAATAGTCTTCTGGTCTAGATAGGTCATTGTTATGTTCAATTTTTTTCTTTTTTCTTTTTTGTTTAGTTTTTTAAGGTGGGTGTGTTCTTTTGTTTTGTTTTTGTGTTCTTTGTATTGTTTTTTGTTGTTCTTGTGTTTTTGTTGTTTTGTGTTTTTTTATGTTTTTTGTTTTTGTTCTTGTGTTTCTCTTTGTTTGTGTTAATTCATATTTTTATGTGTGAGTGTTTTCTATGTTTTTTGTTTTTGTTTATTGTCTATTGTTGGTTGTTTTTTATTTTTATTTTTATTTTATTTTTTTAATATTTTAGGTTTTGGTTGTGTTTATTTTTCAAGTTTTTTTTGGGTTATGTCTTTGTAGTGTTCTGTTGTTTTTGTCTTGTTTGTGTTTTGTTATGTTGTGCTTGTGTTTTTATATGTGGTTCGTGTTGTAGTTTCTTTTATCTTATTGTGTGTGTGTTTGGTTGTGCTTTTGTTTTTGACACACTCAAGGAGCATGTTTTTTATTTTATTTTATTATTTTTGTTGTTATTTACTTATTTTTAATTTGGTTTTGTGTGTTTGTTTGCTCCTTGAGTATGTCAAAGGTGGTAGGCCAGGTCCGAGTTCTGGGTGTTTTTGGCGGAATGGATACCCCCGCCCCCTTGGGTCTTACCCGAAAGTGGCATCCCTTTTGGGATGTTTTCCACAAAAAAAAAAAAAAAAAAATTGTACACTCAGATATTTGTGGGCCTATGCAAATGAGTTTATTTGGAAACAGTAAACATTTTATGACATGTTGTGGCTGATCCACAACACACCCCAAAATTGGGGACCCACCTTTTCGTTTCGATATCTGGGTGTTGGCATTTCTTTTTTAGCGTCTAATCCTTCGTTTTGTCGTAGGTTTTGCAATTGTTGTCGGTTCTTGTTGGCAGTTTTTTCTTGTCGACGATATTTTATTGTCGACAACTTTTTCTTGTCGATGATTTTTGTTGACGTTTTCTTTTTGTTATCGTCAATGTTGTGTTAGCAATGTTATCGCTAACATGGTGTTATTGTTTTCTATCATATATATGTATAAGAATTATTTATTCAATAAAAATAAAATGAAAGATATATTATCATTAATTTATATAATAATGATAATATATATATATATAAAAAGCAATAAAATATAAATAAAAAACAACGTGGTGAATGGGCTTCATTCACCACGTTTAGTTATAATTTAAAGTTTTTTTTTTTTAACTTTATTTTATTTTGCTAATCCCGTGTTTTATGTACAGGTGAAGTGGTGATGCCATGGACGAATATGGAGCGCGGGCTTGGCGATAGGCCGACAGTCGGTGGAGCTTGAATTTGAACGAACAGATCAGGGTGAATCACGGTAAACCCTCGCAGTGGATGTCGCGTTTGCCGACGTGGCAGTCATCTTAGATGTAAATTGGCAGCATGGCAGAAGCATTCGGGGTCTGGCATTTCGTCAGTCAACAACAGCGTACAGCAAGACGAGCTGGCCAAGGCACGGTAAATACAGCGAGGGCGTGTCAGAGAAATCAAACCCCATTCATCGGTACAGATGGATTTCGGGCCGCAGCTTCGTGGATGTGGACCCCTTGGCAATCTGGGCAATTCACCAACCGCAAGAGTAACGTCCCCCGAATAGAGGGAATGCGTCAGGTTCAACAGTGAAGGCAGCGTCACTTGCCATGGTAGATGATGTCGTTTCTATGGCAGAACTGACACGACTCAGTTTTGAAAATTTTAATAATGACCAGGCGTTTCAACAGTGGTGATATGGGCTCACTAGGGCGACGCGACGCTGCCCACTTGACAGAGAAAGAACAACGCTGAGGAAGATACTGGCATCAACAGGGACGACCGAAGTAGAAATGGATGCGAGACGACGTCGAAATTGATGGTCCGGGTAACGGGGATAACAGTGCTGCGGGGTGGCTGTGACTGCGCAGACGGCAACGTAGCATTGGCAGCGTTTGGCCAGGGTTGCGGCAATGGAAGTGGTAAAGCGCAGACCATGAGATCAATAAAATAAAAGATTTTTGTGCATTTCTTCGACTATAATACAAGGTCTGTCTATTCATCTTGTGTCGGGCAAACGATTATGTGAGCAATGGTCTACGATGGTAAGCATCTCGGCATTGCGTAAGTGCCATGGTAGAGGAGACTACTGTGGAAACCGAAATCGCCAGACTATGATAGCATCACATAAAATACCATATGGAGGATATGTAGGAAGGAACAGAGGCCGGTTTGGTTGAATAACTCCAAGGACATATTAAAGCCTATGAATGGGTGGCGGTTTCAAATTCAATAATGATAATTATATTAGATTACTTCATTTTTACTATATTGTATAGTATTATACTATATTATAAAGTATCATTGTTTTATATAACATGCCATGATGTAAAACAAACAATACCGTTTGAAAAGAAAAGCTAAACGAGTTAAAATGAAACGGTTTATTTGTTTTGACGAAAAACATCTCGAATCCGAAGGGAAGACGAAGGGCTGCGAAGGGGAAGAGCTTTCCTGCAAGTTTAAATATCCGACCGAAATATTGTAAAAAGAGGGGAACGGAAATGGTGGCGTGGCCAAATGGGAACTTTGGGCATGGCCACATTTGTAAAACAGGGATTTTAATTTGAATGTGAAAGCTTTTCTTCAGAAATTTCAGGCCTTGTTAGCAAGAAAGAATGAGAAATTTTCTGCATGCTTAATTTTAATTGTTTTATTTTTCTCCTTTCAGATTTCAGACTTGTATGTGAAATTGATGCCATTATTTTGGGTTGTTTCATGTGAATGTCTGCAATCTGGAAATTATTTAAGACCCTAGGAACCAGCACCTAGTTTACTTTGATTGTGTTTATTTTGCAGGTCAAATAAGCTAGGTTGCATGTACGAAACTCTCACGTATTCGGTTTTGCAGGACGGGGTGCTATCAAACTGAAGGAGCTTTTGCATTGCTGTGTTTTCAGCAATTATTTTGATGCAAACTTTAATTTTCTGTTTCCAAAAATTTTAATTTCAGAATTTTTTTCCTATTTTCAGGCATTAAAATAAACATTAAAAAAATTTCAAAATCTAAAAATGATTTCACCATTGCGGAGATTATAATTCAGACTTCAAATACGCACTTTGAAATTTCATTTTCGGACTTGTTTAGTATTTTTAAAAATTCATCGAAGTTGTTGTTTTGCTACAGATTTTAAAATTCCGAAAATAGAAATTTTCCATTTTAAAGTCAAATTTCATTTTTCCAGTTTTGTTTTGCATTCATGAGCCTATGATGACATTCCCTTCATGGAAATTCCAATTTCATTGAAGGGGTTATGTTTTATGGCATTTTCACAAATTTCATTTTGGGCCTAAAATTACCCTTTCTTCATAAAAATTCCAATTTTACGAAAGAGGGGTAGTTTGAGTACTACATTGAAAGTCTTTTCCTTAAAGCACTTAATTGTTCATCTTGATGAAAATTTGATTTCATTTAAGAGGGATAAGTTAAAGTGACATTTTGAAGTTACATTTGAAGACCCTATTCATCATTGAGGATTTAATGCAAGATAAAATCTATCTTAAAACCATCAAGATAAAAGGAATTAAAGCATTACATCGTGGTCATATGAGGGCCAACTCACATTTACTTTATCAGGGTTCAATGAACAATCATTAAATTTTCATAGTAAAAATAAACCAACAGTGCCCCTTGTTTTCAGCTACTTGCAATCACTAAGGTGTTCCAAGCATTTTAATTTAATATCTTTCTTTGATACACATATGCAAAATGCTCATATAACAGGAACCTTGGAGAAGTTACATGTTTAATTTCTTTGCAAGCAGAGGATTTAGAACCCAAATCCTATCGGAGAGTGTGCTTTCACAATCGGGTGAAAACACCACTCAACAGATTGGCGCTAGAAGGAGGGCATGAAACGGTTTATTTCATCATGATTTTAAATGCTTAAAATTGCTTAAGAGCTTTACAACACATTTGGATTGTTCATACAGAAATAAAGTGATTTGATTTAATTTTTCAGAATTTTGGTCTCATGCAATTACTTTTCATTTGATTTTAATGAATACATCTCTTAGTTGATGCTAACTTGATTTCTGTTTTATATTGCAGGTTGAATATTCAACAGATTTGGTTCTAAAATTACATTTTAAATTTCACTAATGGCAACACATGAGGAGCAAAGGGTATCCCAGAGAGCTGAAATAACATCTCTAAGAGAGAGAATGGTATTAATAATAGAGGATCATTATAAGGGTTTGTCTATACTTGTGGTACCATATCATGTTCCTAAAATGTTATTGGATTTTTTACGGTGTTTTAATCAAGAGGTGCCACTAGGATACTTGCAAAAGCTGCATGTCTACAAGAATGCATTATGTCAATTCCAGATTTTCTATGAGGAGGTGGCTTGTAAGTTATTTGCATACATTTTGGATGATAGACCATTCTTTTGGTATAGCCAACTACCCATGGAGGTTAGGACTTCTTGGATACAACTAGAAGCAGCCTATCTTAATCATTTTGGTAATCAGGTTGACTTAGAAATATTGAAAAATCAGTTTACCTCCATATGTAAGGAGTCTAATGAATCCTTGAGTCATTTCAATGGAAGATTTCGTGAGTTGCATTCCCAAATGTGGGAAAATTTTAACACATCAGAAGAAGAAGCCATGGAAGTATACCTAGGAGCCATACACCCCACACTTGCTTCACTCATTGAGGAAAAACTGAGTGGTTTGTCCCTAGAGAGAATCCATGAGATCTTAGAAGAGATAGAACGACAAGGTCTTGAAGAAGAAAAGGCACAACATATTCACATGAGAGATTGTTCTTTTGATGCCAACCTACACCAACCATCAAACATAGCACCCTCCACTCCAATGATATCTAAGGTAAATGATCAAGGGGATGAATTTGAATACCCAAATTTTATGACCACCTTAGATGTAGTCCAAGAGGAGGTGCAAATTGCTAAGACAACATCCACTAGTGAGGATCATGTAGAGATACATGATTATCTAGATGAAGGGGTTCTAAATTCAACAATGTTTGATATATGTGAATGGATGGAACCCACCATAGAATTGAATGAAGTGGTTGAAAGAGAAATGGAAAGAAAATCAATAAATAAATTTGAAGATATGATAGAATTTCACCACTTGTTCTTGGAAGATACTATTGATGAAATGTGTAAAATTAAAGATCAAGAAATTCTTCACCCTCCAAATTATGATAATGAATCATGGGTTACTAATTTGGACAATGATAGCCTTATAAATTTGAATTCAAGAAATAACCCACTTTTGGAAATAATTGAACCATCTAAGGAAGGTGAAGACGAATTTGATGAGAAACACATTGATGAATTGGAAGATGTTGAAGAAATAGTTGAACGTCACCACTTGATTTTGAAAGATGATTATTATGATGCTTGGAAGAAGTGGGAAGACTTCACTCTTTCCAAAGCTACTAATGAAACTTGTGTGCCAATTGATATGCAGGACGACATAATTGCCTACTCAAAGGAAGATATTACAACTCTTGTACAATTTGAGGATGTTTTGGAAGAGGGTTTCAAATCTCATCAAATTTTGGAAGATTATAATGATCCTATTGCCAAGAACAAAGAAAGAAGAGAATCTATGAATGAATCAAAAGATCATGTCACAAATATCATGGAGTTTCATCTCTCAGATTTGGATGACGATTTTTACAATGGTTGGGGAAGGTATGGTAATGCATTCTTTTCTCACATCCCTATAGATGAAACTCATATTTCACTTGACATGCAGGATGGTGAGCCTTCTACATCATACGAAGATCTCATATTCGCAAGATTTGAAAAGGGGACAAAATATAAATTCATTGAAAGTGTGGATGCAAGTTTGCATGATGATTTTGGGGATTCAAATGAAGAGATGCCATGGATAGTGAACAAAGAATTAGAACCAAATGATAAAGAGATGGATCAATTGGAAGCAACTCAAATAAGTGATCATCAAAGCAGATTACTTGGACATACACTTTGACCAAGAGTGTTTGAGGATTGAAAAGGATGACCATATTTTGAATTTAAATAATTTGAATGATGAAATGTCACTAAAGGTAAATGAAAAACAAGGTATAATTTTTAATCACACCTTTAATAGCATGGTTTTAATGAATGGAAAAGAAGTTGATGCACTTGAATTGTTAAATAAAATTCATCAACAATTACTAATTGAATCTAGGATAAAAACTTTTAATGATCCTAATTTAGTAAATATCCTAGATGCTTGTAAATTGTTACACAAATTTGATTGGCCTACAAATTTGGAAAATGATTTGGCTTTGAAATTTGTAGAAATAGGCTACTACTTACAAAATTGCATATTTGAAAAGGATAGCCTAATTCTAAATCAAGGAAGGAATTATGAGGGTTACATTTTAAAGAATAGACATGATAAAATTGAAAATCATTTATTGTCTAATCATTCTAGTAATTTGATGCTCACCTATGGGAGTATTATTGGAACTAAATCAAATTGGTATGGTGAGCATGGCAAGTGGAAATTTGTTGCATTGTTTGGTCTAGTCTTAGATTCCCACAACATTTGGCATGCATATTATGTCATATTTTTGTTGAAATGTTCTAATCATGTGTGGGATCCAGGAAAGTGATAAGCTAAGCTTTGCATCATCTTGTATTATAGTGTACATTTGTATATAAATTTTGGTTTTTGGTTTTTGGTTTGTGTTTTCAAATTTTCATTTTTGGGATTGCTATTTGGATTTGAATTTAAAGTTGTGTATTTATTTGACATGTTTTGTTTGTCTATATAAAAAAAAAAAAAAATGATGATGAAAAAGTTGCCTTGAGATGCTAACTTATGTTCTAGATCGGGAGAATATGAAACATTGGAATTGTCTTGTAAAAGCTCCACAAGTAACACAAACAGTTTAATAATATTGTTTGATTTTGTGATGCATGAAAGAGTCAGTTTTGCATGACAAATCATTTTCATTTGCAATTCAAGAGATAATGCATTCATGTTCCATCTCACTTTGCAATACATGCCATCTTAGTTGCAAATGCATTTCAAATACAAATCATTAAAGTGTGTCAAATCCTCTTAAGGTTATGCTATCACATAAATAAGAAGAGAATCCTAAGGTTGGAAACTGAGTCTTGAGATATCTAGAACCAAGCACGTCTCATACATTAAAAAGGATCTTGAGCAGAATGATCAAAACCTAACTTGGAGGAAAAGGTTGGGCGAAAGAAGTATTTCATGTCTATCCTATTTATGCAACATGATCCTTAAAACAGTGGTTTTGACCACTTCCATAGAGCCTAAAGCCTAAAATCAGAGTAGTAAGGATAGGGTTAAATCCTCATCGAACTTAGGTTGAGGATCCAATTCCCCAAAACTTTGATTTGACCTACATGGAGTAGTAAGGATAAGGCATAAATTCTCATCTCGCTTAGGTTGAGAATCTGATTCCCCAAAGCTCTTATGTCTCATTTCATAGTAAATCTTGGATTGTAAGGATCGTACTACTTGTCCTCTAGCAAAGGATGGGTAGTCATCCCCAAGGTCTAAGCAACAAAATTAATATTTTCCATTTACATCTAAAGTTTTGGATTGTAAGGATCGTACTACTTGTCCCTAGCAAGGATGGGTAGTCATCCCCAAGGTCCAAGAAGTAAAAATAAAATAAATAAAAATAAATAAATTTTTCCCATCTCATCTTTATATTGGATTGTAAGGATCGTACTACTTGTCCTCTGCAAAGGATGGGTAGTCATCCCCAAGGTCCAAAGAAATGAAGATAAGTTTTGGATTGTGGGGTTAGGTATGCCCATGCATGGCAACATGTCTTGTCTAAAAAACAAGACCACTGATTGTCCAGAGGGTTAGACTAGCATGACCATTTCTTCCATAATTGGTTTAATTATTTTGCTTAAAGTGAGGTAATGAACTCTAAATCAGAATAGTAAGGATAGGGTTAAACTCTCATCTCGGTTGGTTGGGAGTCTGATTCCCCAAAGTTCTGATTTCACATTCACTTGCACATGGGTTCAAGATAGTAGGGACTCATAACCAACTTTGGGATATATAATAAAGCAATTCATATAGTTGATCCTAAGAGGGTTTGGCAATCTTGAATGTTTGTGTATGATAATAGAAGAATGACCATGCCTTTTATGAAAGCAAAATCTCCTAGCACATTCATTAGGGTACACAAATCATTCACCATCCCACATATGCATTCATGCAAAATTGATAATGGAGTGTGGATCAATTTCAAATGATAGGGAAAGAAATTCATTGCACACACTGAGCTAATACTTGATGATTCTGATGATTCATGTACTTCTGATCTTTGGGCATTTGTTATATTGCTTATGTGCTAACGCATGTTTTTGAGTTTGTGATATGTTTCAGGTTGGGTTCTCACCAAATGCTCAGGAGCATTTGACAGCAGAGTCGCCATTTGTTGTGGCTGATCCACAACACACCCCAAAATTGGGGACCCACCTTTTCGTTTCGATATCTGGGTGTTGGCATTTCTTTTTTAGCGTCTAATCCTTCGTTTTGTCGTAGGTTTTGCAATTGTTGTCGGTTCTTGTTGGCAGTTTTTTCTTGTCGATGATATTTTATTGTCGACAACTTTTTCTTGTCGATGATTTTTGTTGACGTTTTCTTTTTGTTATCGTCAATGTTGTGTTAGCAATGTTATCGCTAACATGGTGTTATTGTTTTCTATCATATATATGTATAAGAATTATTTATTCAATAAAAATAAAATGAAAGATATATTATCATTAATTTATATAATAATGATAATATATATATAAAAAAAAAGCAATAAAATATAAATAAAAAAACAACGTGGTGAATGGGCTTCATTCACCACGTTTAGTTATAATTTAAAGTTTTTTTTTTTTAACTTTATTTTATTTTGCTAATCCCGTGTTTTATGTACAGGTGAAGTGGTGATGCCATGGACGAATATGGAGCGCGGGCTTGGCGATAGGCCGACAGTCGGTGGAGCTTGAATTTGAACGAACAGATCAGGGTGAATCACGGTAAACCCTCGCAGTGGATGTCGCGTTTGCCGACGTGGCAGTCATCTTAGATGTAAATTGGCAGCATGGCAGAAGCATTCGGGGTCTGGCGTTTCGTCAGTCAACAATAGCGTACAACAAGATGAGCTGGCCAAGGCACGGTAAATACAGCGAGGGCGTGTCAGAGAAATCAAACCCCATTCACCGGTACAGATGGATTTCGGGCCGCAGCTTCGTGGATGTGGACCCCTTGGCAATCTGGGCAATTCACCAACCGCAAGAGTAACGTCCGTCGAATAGAGGGAATGCGTCAGGTGCAACAGTGAAGGCAGCGTCGCTTGCCATGGTAGATGATGTCGTTTCTATGGCAGAACTGACACGACTCAATTTTGAAAATTTTAATAATGACCAGGCGTTTCAACAGTGGTGATATGGGCTCACTAGGGCGACGCGACGCTGCCCACTTGACAGAGAAAGAACAACGCTGACGAAGATACTGGCATCAACAGGGATGACCAAAGTAGAAATGGATGCGAGACGACGTCGAAATTGATGGTCCGGGTAACGGGGATAACAGTGCTACAGGGTGGCTGTGACTGCGCAGACGACAACGTAGCATTGGCAGCGTTTGGCCAGGGTTGCGGCAATGGAAGTGGTAAGGCGACCATAAGAATTTTGTTGTCTTCGATAAATGCAGTAGTATTCGGCGGTAGCTCGAAAGCTATAATACAACGTCTGTCTATTCATCTTGTGCGAGCAAACGATTATGTGATCAATGGCCTATGGTGGAGCAATCGGCATTGCGATAAATGCCATGGTAGAGGAGACTACCGTGGAAACCGACAATCGCCGAACTATGATAGCATCACATAAAATACCATATGGAGGATATGTAGGAAGGAAAGGTAGATGCCAGTTTGGTTGAATAACTCCAAGGACATATTAAAGCCTATGAATGGGTGGCGGTTTCAAATTCAATAATGATAATTATATTAGATTACCTCATTTTTACTATATTGTATAGTATTATACTATATTATATAGTATCATTGTTTTATATAACATGCCATGATGTAAAACAAACAATACCGTTTGAAAAGAAAAGCTAAACGAGTTAAAATGAAACGGTTTATTTGTTTTGACGGAAAACATCTCGAATCCGAAGGGAAGACGAAGGGCTGCGAAGGGGAAGAGCTTTCCTGCAAGTTTAAATATCCGACCGAAATATTGTAAAAAGAGGAGGAGCGGAAATGGTGGCGTGGCCAAATGGGAACTTTGGGCATGGCCACATTTGTAAAACAGGGATTTTAATTTGAATGTGAAAGCTTCTCTTCAGAAATTTCAGGCCTTGTTAGCAAGAAAGAATGAGAAATTTTCTGCATGCTTAATTTTAATTGTTTTATTTTTCTCCTTTCAGATTTCAGACTTGTATGTGAAATTGATGCCATTATTTTGGGTTGTTTCATGTGAATGTCTGCAATCTGGAAATTATTTAAGACTCTAGGAACCAGCACCTAGTTTACTTTGATTGTGTTTATTTTGCAAGTCAAATAAGCTAGGTTGCATGTACGAAACTCTCACGTATTCGGTTTTGCAGGACGGGGTGCTATCAAACTGAAGGAGCTTTTGCATTGCTGTGTTTTCAGCAATTATTTTGATGCAAACTTTAATTTTCTGTTTCCAAAAATTTTAATTTCAGAATTTTTTTTCCTATTTTCAGGCATTAAAATAAACATTAAAAAAATTTCAAAATCTAAAAATGATTTCACCATTGCGGAGATTATAATTCAGACTTCAAATACGCACTTTGAAATTTCATTTTCGGACTTGTTTAGTATTTTTAAAAATTCATCGAAGTTGTTGTTTTGCTACAGATTTTAAAATTCCGAAAATAGAAATTTTCCATTTTAAAGTCAAATTTCATTTTTCCAGTTTTGTTTTGCATTCATGAGCCTATGATGACATTCCCTTCATGGAAATTCCAATTTCATTGAAGGGGTTATGTTTTATGGCATTTTCACAAATTTCATTTTGGGCCTAAAATTACCCTTTCTTCATAAAAATTCCAATTTTACGAAAGAGGGGTAGTTTGAGTACTACATTGAAAGTCTTTTCCTTAAAGCACTTAATTGTTCATCTTGATGAAAATTTGATTTCATTTAAGAGGGATAAGTTAAAGTGACATTTTGAAGTTACATTTGAAGACCCTATTCATCATTGAGGATTTAATGCAAGATAAAATCTATCTTAAAACCATCAAGATAAAAGGAATTAAAGCATTACATCGTGGTCATATGAGGGCCAACTCACATTTACTTTATCAGGGTTCAATGAACAATCATTAAATTTTCATAGTAAAAATAAACCAACAGTGCCCCTTGTTTTCAGTTACTTGCAATCACTAAGGTGTTCCAAGCATTTTAATTTAATATCTTTCATACACAGATGCAAAATGCTCACATAACAGGAACCTTGGAGAAGTTACATGTTTAATTTCTTTGCAAGCAGAGGATTTAGAACCCAAATCCTATCGGAGAGTGTGCTTTCACAATTGGGTGAAAACACCACTCAACATGACATTTATAAATGATTTCAGTCAAAAGACATAGGTATTTTTCTTAAAGCAAAAATCAGAAACATTTGGAATATTTCAGTAGTTTAAAGCATTGATTGAAAAGCAAAGTGGATACTATGTGAAAACAGTAAGAAATGATGGAGGATGTGAATACATTTCAAACGAATTTCATAATTTTTGCAAGGCAAATGGAATCAAAAGACAATTTACAGCTAGATACACACCACAACAAAATGGTGTTGCAAAAAGGAAGAACAAAACCATAATGGAGATGGCAAGGAGTATGCTAAAAGCAAAAGCATTACCAAATGTTTTTTGGGCAAACGTTGTTGTATGTGCACTCTACTTGCTAAATAGATGTCCTACAAAGAGTGTTAAGGATGTAATCCCTCAAGAAGCAAGGAGCAATAAAAAGTCAAGTTACAACTTATGCACACATTCAAGAAGAAAAGAGAAGAAAATTGGATGGCAGTGGGGAGAAATGCATTTTTATTGGATATAGTGAACAATCAAAAGCTAATAAACTGTATAATCTTGTTACAAAGAAAGGAATTGTAAGTAGAGATGTGAAATTCATTGAGGATGAAGTGAAATTCGTTGAGGATGAAGCTTGGAATTGGAATACCAAAGCAGATCAGCAAGGGACAAAAAACATTGAGATGGAAGATTTGAATGAAGAAAGTACAAAAACCCTTGGTTTCAAGCAACAACACAAATATAGGCAGCAGTCTTCATCATCAAATTCACCACCAAGTGCAAGAACAAGCTCCATTCATGTCATGCAAACACCATCAAAGACAAGGAGTTTATGGGAAATATATGAGGTAACAAGAAATGAAAATAAAGATGAAGAGTTTGTTGATTTTGCTTTATTTTCTGAATGTGATCCTATCTCTTTTGAAGATGCAATTAAGAATAGTAAATGGGTAAAGGCTATGGATGAAGAAATTGATGCTATAGAGAAAAATTAGACATGGGAATTAATAGATATTCATACAGGAAAGAAAACCATAGGTGTGAAATGAGTGTATAAAACAAAGCTTATTATGGTAATGTTGAAATATATAAAGCAATGCTAGTTGCAAAAGGGTATTCACAAAAATCAGTAGTTGATTATCATGAAATTTATTCACCTGAGGCTTGACACAGTAAAAATGATTCTAGCATTGGCAGTTCAAAAAGAATGGAAGTCTATCAAATGGATGTTAAGTTAGATTTTTTGAATGGAGTATTGAAAGAAGAGGTCTACATAGATCAACCACCAGGTTATGAATTGGAAGGACAAGAAGGAAAAGTGTGCAAATTGAAGAATGCTTTGTATGGACTCAGACAAGACCCAGGGCCTGGTATAGTCCTATTGACTCTTACTTTCAGGAAAATTGATTTCTCAAGTGTCCATATGAGCACACTCTTTATATTAAGACAAATGAACAAGGATAAATCATAATAATCTGTTTGTATGTAGATGATTTAATTTATACTAGCAGCAACAATGATCTGATTGATGAATTTAGAAGGACAATGAAGAGTGAATTTGAAATGACAGGTTTAGGCTTGACGAAGTATTTCTTTGGAATTAAAGTCTCTCAATCAGATGATGGAATTTTTATTTCACAAAGTAAATATGCAAAAGATATTTTAAAGAGTTTTAAAATGAAGTATAGCAAACCAACCAGTACACAAATTGCAAAAGTTCAAAAATTAAATAAGCATGACTGTAGCAACAATATAGATTCAACATTTTACAAGAGATTGGTTGGAAGCCTCATGTACTTGACATGTACTTGACAACCACCAGACAAAATATAATGTATGCGGTTAGTTTGATTTCAAAATTTATGGAAACACCTAAGAATGATCACTTATAAGCAGAAAAAAAAATTGTAAGGTATGTGAATGGAACTAAAGATCATGGGATCTTCTATGCAACATCAAACAAACTTGAACTTGTTGGATATACTGATAGTGATTGGGCTAGAAACATTGATGATAGGAAAAGCACTTTTGGGTACATATTTCATCTTGGTTCTGGTGCAATCTCGTGGTTTTCTAAAAAAACAACCTATTATTGCACTTTGAACTGTTGAAGCAAAGTATGTTGTTGCCACATCAGCTGCATGTTAAGCAATATGGCTTAGAAGGATTCTAGGTGAATTGAACCAATTACAAGAATCTGCAATTGAGATATTTTGTGACAATAATTCAGCTATAACACTGTCCGAAGATCTAGTATTTCATAGAAGAAGCAAACACATTGACATCATTTTCACTTCATTAGAGATCTGGTCAAAAATGAAGAAATCAAATTGAAATTTTGCAGGTCAAGGGAGCAAGTTGCAGACATATTTACAAAAGCTTTGAAATAAGAAGACTTTGAAAGATTGAGGAAAAGTGTGGGCATCACAATTTTGAGAAATCTAGTTTGAGGTGATGTTGGAAAAACCCATTTTTCACCTTTGGCACTCTCTCTTTCGCACCTGCTAGCATGCTCTACCATACAGGAATTAATCTCTCATTGTACATGTATTAATGTTTGGTAGCTGCAGCTGCTCAGAAACTGATCCGAAATTTAACATATGTCTGACAAGTTAGATAGATGTCTGACCATTCCCTGTTTTGTAAGGCTTGGGAGATGAACCCCTCTTTTCAGAAAAAAAAAAAAAACTTGATATGCGAAGAGAAGGGGCAAGAAGAAAAATTCTGAACAGAGCTTGATATGCCAAGAGACGAGGTGAGAAGAAAAATTCTGTAATGCTGTAGCAGCAAGCGTTGTTTCAAAAATCTTAATACAAAAAGTTTTGCCTTTGTATTCAGTTACAACAAGTCTGGACTCTGTTTGTGTTTGTTTTCGTGGTTCTTTGTCCTTCTACGTGTTTGTTTGTTTGCTGTGTGTTTGATTACAGCTATTACAAGGTGGTATTTTCCAGCAATGAGTGTATATTACCAAAAGAGTTCCAGCTAAGTTGCTAAACAAGAGAAATGTTGTTAGATTGCGACATTCAAAAGGTATTTACTTACTTTAAATATACAGATAAGACGAGTTTCAAAAACCCTAATGGAGGTGTAATTGATAGGAAACTGAAAATTTTAAATGGGATAGTTGAAGAAGAAAGAAGGGTTTTCACCTGTGCTTATAGAGATGGGCGCAGGTTTGTGTTGCTTGCGATGTCTTTGTGTTTGCCAGGAACTTTATCCAAAACCACTACTCATATTGCCCACACAAATTCCAGCGTCAGGACTGACCTTACACTTCGACATTCAGAGGAACTTTTACATGGAAGTCCTCCGAAGGAACCAAGAAATATAGAAAGCCAGCCACTCCCGAAATGCATATCAAATTTACACAAAGGTATGGCTTAAAACGCTTCCTAACGAGACTAGAATTGAGATCAGTTAGATGGTAGTGATAGAATATGGTCGGAATCTTCATTATTAATCAGAGCTATAGAGAGCACCAAGCAGTATCCTTCAGCTGGTGTATGGTTTAAATAGCGGTTACAGTGATCATCAACACAGATTTGGCGCTGTATCAGGTTATGATAATGGCAGAGGCAAACCAAAAGCCGGAAGTGTAACCTCTCGCCTATTGAGCTTCTGTCTTGTAGCCGAGTCAAATTATTCAATAAAAAAACCTTCACTACATAAGCATTCTAAACTACAACAAAAATAAATAAATATAAAAAAACCTCTAATCCTTGACTTCTTTACCACTCTATCCAAAACTAAACCAACTTCATTCATTGTTTAGGTGCTATTGAGACCCTTAGCCCAATTCAATCCACATCAATTTTAAAATCTAAAAACCATCACTTTAATGTATTGTTTTTTAATTATTATATTAATTAAGATACAATAATTTTATGAGGGAAAAAAATTATAAGCACACCCTTAAATAGATATTAATTGTTTATAAAAAATAAGGTCAAACATATTTTAAACCATTAATTGTTTTCATAACGTTTATCAAGCCTACAAATTGTCTTTGGTATATTGTTCTTAGTTGTCACTTCTTGCTTGCAATGTGTGTTTTAACTTAACATAGAAGACAAGTCACCTCAATGGTTAGACCCACCACATTCAATCTTAAGCTTTGTGTATTTGACCAAAGAAATGGCTAATGCAAGAAAACAATGTAGGGAGCGTTCTTCCAGTGTTCAATCAATTCCTGCAAATGGGTTATTAACTGTTCAAAAACAGAGGTCAAACATGCCTCAAACCACTAATTGTTTTTATCACATCTATGAAGACTATGGAGGCTCATCTTTAGTAGATTATTCCTAGTTGTTACTTCTTGTCTACAACATGTGTTCACCTCAATGGTCAAACCTATCACATTTAATCTCAAGCTCTATGTATTTGACCAAAGAAATGACTAGTGTAAGAAAACAATATAGGGAGCATTCCCTAGTGTTCAATCAATTCCTGCAAAGAAGCCAACTTTGTTACCACTTTAGTGGCCTATATTAGTGTTTGTAGCAACACAGAAGAAACAACATTGACCTTATCTTTTTTTTGGGTACATACGAGAGTTGGCAACAACCACTATTTTTAGTAACTGGCCAGTGTAGGGTTCAAACCATAGGGACTACACCAACAAACTCATCGTCTCGTTTCTGGGTAACCCGACATGAGATGGAGATCACCGATTGCTCGGGATTCATACCGTCGTCATCGGTCAGGAGCGCACTCAGAGGATTCAGATCAAACTACTACCTTTGCAAAGGGTTGGCTTCCCCCCCAAGGTTTGAACCTAGGTCTCTTATTGGTAAGTGCCCAACCACACCTGCACTTACCAATCCACCTAGCCCTTGGGGGTACAACATTGACCTTATCAATAGCATTGTAAAATGGAACAATAGAGGCCTAAGAGAACAAGGAATCATTTATGGATTTCCATAAAGAAAACAAAATGTCAATTCTGAAGAGGTGCCAAACTTCTAGAAACACTAGAGGGAGGAGAGGAGTGTATCCAAAGAATTTTTTTTGCCATGTGAACCATTGTGGGAGAAAAGGTTAGAAAAAATAAAAAATCCATTTCGAGACACCCTAAGCCTTATAACACCTTCAAAATAGGTGAAGAAGATATTTAGATTTGTGGCATAATGGAAGATCTTCAAGTTCTTTAATGCATTTTTTTAAATATCATAGTTATAGGTGGTTTGCTTAGGTCGATTGTCAATAATGTTAGGTACTTCAATATTCATAGAAAGTATTCACCATTTTTATTTCATGAGACCCATGACAAGATGATTGGCCTAAATTTTCGACAATAATCATTTAGAATCCTTTGGAAATTGTTTATTTTAGGATTTTGTTATTTGTTTTTTTTTTCTCCCTTGTAGTAGCTAGTTTTCATATATCATGATTTAACATCATTGGAAAAAATAAGAGAGGTGATAAATTTAGTATATGTTTTGTGTGTTCTTGGTATTAGTATATCTTGACCTTATGTCTCAATATTGTATTATTTTGGTAACATGGCTAACAAGGATACCAAAGTTACTTATGAATGGTATAGGTGGAGCTTAATTGTGTATTACTATATGCTAGAAATTTTCTTTGTATTTTGTTATTCGATCATGAAAAATCATTAAAAAGTGACTAAACTGTATGAGCTTGTATTTTAAGTTATCTATAAAAAATACTACATCTAATATTTAAACACCTTGATATGCAACAACAAAAGTTCACATACTAAGGATAAGAACTTATTGACACGTATTGGTGAAGGTAGACACCATACATGTAAGCAATGGCAAAGCTCTAAATATGGAGCCTCAAGGATGTCCTACTACAACAACTCATGGAGTCTGGAGAGATACATAGTCAACAAATAATTCCTTATTGACAATAAATGTGAAGTTTATACCAAATAAATAAGAGAATGAGAAGGTAGAAGTAATGCCAAAGCAAATACTAGTCAAGCATTTAGGAGATTCTTTAGGGCAAAATACTATTAAAGAACCTAAAGGTCTTGTTGGTGTTTATTTGTTTCATGTACATTTTAGTGAGTCTAATTAAAATTCCAAACTAGTGATCACTATGACAATAAAGTCAATAAGTATGTATGTAGGTGATGACAAAGCTCTAAATATGGAGCCTTAAGGATATCCTACTACAAAGATTCATGAAGAGATACATAGTTAGAAAATAATTCCTTATTGGTAGTAAATGTGAAGGTTATGTCGAATAAATAAGAAGAGAATGAGAAGATAGAAGTATTGCCAAAGCAAATACTAGTCAAGCATTTCCATGAGGTGACTATACAATCAAATTTTAGGCTTATTCAAATAACCTAAAGGTCTTGTTGATGCTTAGTTGTTTCATGTATATTCTAGCGAGTCCAATTAAAATTCTAAATTAATGATATATATGCTTAGTTGTTTCATGTATGTGTGTTGTCATGTTTGCCACATATATATTACTAACATGTGCATATAGATATATAGCTTATTATCATGATTTAAAAAATTATCATCCAAAGTATGTTAATTCAAAGCAACTTAGTCTTGTCTTACGAAGAATGAAGATCATATGGTATCAATATGATATCTAATTTATCCATTTAATACTATATATATATATATATATATATATATATATATATATATATATATATATATATATATATATATATATGCTTGTAATACATTTGCTTATCATTCATGTTGTGATAATATGTTTAAAGTATGTTTATCCTTGGTTAAAATTATGTGATACATTACTCAAGGTGATCATTTGAAAGTATGGTATGTTCTAGTTATTAAATGTATTTATACCTCAATAGGGATTTTCCTATGGAATTCAACTCATGTGTCAAAATGTCCAATGATTTTGAATTTACCATGTGTTGTGATGCAACAATCGAAGTCATTTAAATCATTGATCAACTAACCATGGTTTATCAAACATCAAAGTAGTTTCAATTAAACAAACTACAACCATAATTATTAGACAACTTTGAATTTTTTTAGCTTTAGCTATTTTTATGAAAATGCTTTTCTAAGTAAACACAATTTTCATCCATGTTATAGATTTTGGATGTGAATATTTTTGGCAAAGCCTAATATCCATGTCATATTCCAAATAAAAATGTGCATGTCATAGCAATTATGGAGTGAACTAAACCGTCTATAAACACCTCCAATTTTTATTGATATTTATAAATATTTAATTGCAAATAGATAATCCACATGTGATACGTTGAAAAATGTATGCTATATCTTAACATTGTCTTTACCACGTTTTATGATTTCAAAATAAAATCCATGTCAATAGAGTTACCTGATCCTCCGCTACACATAGTAGCTCATATTGATCAAAAGCCTTTTAAACGAGTGATGGTTGACATTGGCTCCTCAATCAACATCATCACTTCCATTGTATTACAACATATCAACCTACCGCCTTCTCATTTCACTTCCTCAACATTTATCTTGTGAGCATTTAATGATGCCTTATGCTCCACACTGGGAATGGTTGTTCTTCCTGTGCGAGTGGGGGTCAAAACAATACATATATTGTTTCACATCCTTGAGGGTGCAATGCAATATAATGCACTTCTTGGGTGCCCTTGGATTAGAGACATGAGATGTGTCCCCTCAATATTACATCACTACCTTAAATATATACATGAGGTTCAAGTTCATTGTATATCGACAGATGAAGAACCATTTAAATATTGAAATCTAGTTTCAAATCCATATGAGTCATCTTAGACATCCACCCATCTATCCATCACACTAGTCACTGCCCCATCGACTTCACACCAAAATACCTCTTTCAAAGCACCCATCTAGGAGGCCATGTCCAGATCTGATCATGCTTCCACATTGCAAACCATCAATCCAAACCATGCTTCATCATTGACATCCTATCACATTCCTTTCACACCACATCATTCATCACATCGTTCTTCATCTTCATTAGATTACGTCCCATCATACCATTCAAATCATTCACTTTCCACTAATCCAACCTGCATACAAGGGGGACATGTTGGAAATATGAGCAAGTTTTGTTGTCATTGATGTCAAGAGTCAGTTTCAGTGAGCAACATCAGTTTCCATGAGCAGTGCAAGAAAATGATTGCTTCTAGGCCTAAGGGAAAATAATATTATAATATGCTTATTATAATATTTAAGGTGGTCAAATAAGGTCTAAAAGAGCAATAGGAAGGCCCAAGAAAATAATATTATAATTTTTATATTATAATATTAAAGGTCTAAAGTATAGACCTAAATAATTAAATTAATTATAAATTAATTATAACAACTTTGTTATAAATTAATTTAAATTAAAATAACCCTAAGGTTAGGGTTACAAAGGGCAAGCAATAAAATTCGAGCGTCGACATCGACTATCCTTTCCACCCATCGACGTGTTGAGGGAGAGCAAAAATTTAATATATATACTATATGCTTTGGCAAAAAAAAATCATCCTTCGAATAAAATTAATCGAAGTGCATGCGAAATTTGCGAACGTGCGGAATAAGAGGACAAGAGGAAGTCTTTGGCTATGTGGCAATCAACGTGCGAATAAGAGGGAGGAGGCCTAAAGCCTCATAGCCAACCATGGTGGTTGGGCCAACAGTAGGCGGCTATGGCTTAAGGCGCTAGCGAGTGGGAGGTTCCAGATCGAAACCCGATGGCAACACTTTTTTCTAAGGTGCATGTGTTAAGTTTTTGGTGCCAAGGTGAAAGTTCAAAGCGCACGAGGCGCTCTTTGGTGCCAAGGTGAGCACCTAGCTCACGTGGCACGTGGGCCATGGCTAGGGCACTATGGAGGTGCAAGCGGGAGTTCGAATCCCACCGAGGAAGAGGTACTAAAATTTTTAAATATTAAAATTGCTTCTAAGGTTTAAAAGGTGGCATGATAAATTTTTATTAAGGGGGAGTTATAAGGTTTTTAAGGTTAATTGTTTTATTGTGATTTTTGATAAAGTGAAATTGAAATAGGAGTTATAAGGTTTAAAAGGAGAATTATATTTTAATTGGGTTAAGCTATGATGTATTAGAGAGATAAGGGTTTATAAAGAAAATCATTGTGGTTATTTTCTTTAGACAAATTATTGGCTTGCATTTTGAAGTGTGGAGATTATAAGGTGTAAAAGAGATTTATTGCTATGTATGGTGAAATATTTTGAGGGATCAAATTGAGTGAATGATTGAGGAAACATTGCTACCTAACCTTTGAAATTGGCAAAAAGTTGATTGTGATTGAGACAGGTGTTTGAAGTCAAATCTTCTTCAAACAAGAGGTAAGGGCACATTATCCTTGAGAGTGATTGTTGGATGTTGTGAATGCTAAGTTGGAGTGAAAAGGTTCTTGTTTGATAAGCATTGTTGAGTAAACCTTTATATGCATGATTGATGAATGCTTGAGTGAGAACTTGTGAACTATCTTGAACTAGGGTTTGTGCAAGATCATGAGTATCATTGTTATGTGAGATTGTTTGATAAGCATTGTTGGAAATAATTGAGTGAGTATTCATATGCTTGAACTAGGGTTTGTGAAAGATCATGAGTATCATTGTTATGTGAGGTTTGTTTGATAAGCATTGTTGAATAAGCCTTCATTGAGTGATTGGTTGAGTGGAGTTGATTGAGCCTAGTTGATTGGAAGTATTGGAGTGATAGTTCAAGTTCTGTGAAACAAATTGTTCTATATTCTGAATTGATTTGAGAAAGAGATTGGAAGTGATTGAGTGTTTGTGAGTGTGAAACATATTGAGTCTCTAACCATTCTCTATATGTTTCTAAGGTTAAACAAGAGAGTTTGAAAGTGATTGAGTTTTTTTGAGTGTGAAACATATTGAGTCTCTAACCATTCTCTATATGTTTCTGTGAGATTAAAACAATATTTTGTGTGAAACTTGTTTGTGTGATTAAAGAGGTTTTCTGTGATAGATTGAGTTGAGTTGTATAAAGATTTTGTGAAAGCTAGTGGATAGATTTGAGTAAGTCCTAGAGTGGACTTAAGGACTGAGTTGAGTAAGATTTTGTGGAAGCTTACAATGCAGATTTGAGATAAGTCTTGGGACAAGTTCTAGTGAGGACTTGTTGAGTAGATTTGAGGTAAGTCTTAGAGAAGACTTGAGAGCAGTTTGGACAAGTTCTAGTGAGGACTTGTTGAGCAGATTTGAGGTAAGTCTTAGAGAAGACTTGAGAGCATCTTGAGCAAGTTCTTGAGAGGACTTGTTAGATAGATTTGAGGCAAGTCTTTGAGAAGACTTGTGAGTAGAGTTGATTGATTGATTTGTTCAAGATTTGTGTTAAGGCTTGGGGTAGATCTAGCAGAGTTGATTTGGGATTGGATCAAGCTTTGTGTTAAGGCTTGAGGATAGATTTGAGGATAGATTTTGGTGTAGATTTGAGGATAAGTTTGTGCTAGACTAGAGATAGATATTGAGTAGATTTGTGCTAGATTGAAGGACTATGTTTAGTGCAGATTAGAGATAGATATTGAGTAGATTTGTGCTAGATCGAAGGACTGTGTTTAGTGTAGATTTGTGATAGAGCTGAGAGCAAGCTTTGGAGGTGATAGAGTATAGAGGATAATAGTCTCCAGTGGATAGAGATCCATTAGCTAGGGTAGTGAGGATAGGTCTTCTGAGTGAGGATATGAGTCTTCAGTGGAGAGAGATCCACAAGCCAGTGTAGTGGAGGTAGTAGTCTTCTAGAGGTTCACTAGCCATAGCAGAGGAGAAGGAGTTCTCCTATGGATAGAGATCCATGAACCAACTGAGGAGATTGGTGTCTCCTATGGATAGAGATCCATGAACTTGATTAGGGGATTGGTGTCTCCTTTGGATAGAGGTCCATAAACATTGTAATAGGGAAGGATTCCCAAGAGATTTGTTGAGAAAATTTTAGTGAAATATTTTCTCCATGGAGTAGCCCACATTGGGTGAACCATGTTAAATTGGTGTCTCTATTGTGTGTGGTGATTTGTGCATTGCTTTGATTACTACTATTAATATTGCCATTGATATATTGCATAATATTGTTTGGGAAAGAAAAGTAAAAAGTGGTCTTATACTGTTCACCCCCCTCTTAGTATAAGCTTGTGTTCTTCAATTGGTATCAGAGTGGGTTCCTTCGGAAGAGTTTAATAACTTGAAGGAAAAGCTCACAAGAACATAGATGGATTCTAAGAGTGGATCCTCAGATAATTCAGCACCAGTGTTTGATGGGAGCGATTATGTATTTTGGAGTATGAGAATGAAGATTCACCTGATGGCACTTGGAAATGAAATATGGGAAGCAGTTGAAAATGGATACACACCACCAGCTACTCCACCTACAGATAAATATGGTAAGCTTCTACATCATTACAATTCAAAAGAAATGAATGCAATTTTGAGAGGTTTGCATAAAATAGAGTTTATAAAGGTTATGCACTACAAATCAACAAAGGAAATTTGGGATAAGTTGCAAGGCATATATGAAGGAGATAAAAAGGTCAAAAAGGTAAAGTTGCAAAATCTCAAGGGAATATTTGAAGACCTAAAAATGAAGGATGAGGAAAACATTAGTGCTTATCTACTTCGTGTAGACGAGGTTGTTAACTCCATGCAAGGACTTGGACTTGAAGTTCAAGAATATGATGTTTGTGATAAGATTTTAAGGTCACTCCCAAAAATGTTTAGTGAAAATATTTCAGCTATAGAGGAATCAAAATATAGTGATATTTTGACAAGGGATGAATTACATGGCATTCTTACAGCTTTTGAGATGAGAACAAAAGAGGAACCTAATCCCTAGAAAGAAGCAACCTTCAAAGCTACTAAGAAGACAAAGGGTAAGAAGTCAGATTCAAGCAATGAGTTATCTAGTGATGAAGAAGCAAATTATGGTAGAAGGAACAAGGATCCGAGAAAGTATAAAGGTACAAAATCAGTTAGATGTTTCAATTGTGGAAAGTATGGTCACTATGCATCTGATTGTCAAGAAGCTAGAAATAGCAATGATGAAGAAAAACATGATCATAAGAACAGGGAAACAGAAAAACATAGGTACCAAAATAAAAGCAGGGATGGACAAGGCAAGCAAGGAAAGAAGTTCTTCCAAAGACATAAGAAGAGTTTCTATGCAGACAAGGCAAGTAAGTATTCAAGTGATAGTGATGAAAGCTCCTCAGGTAATGAATATGAAATACTATTTCTAGCAGAAGAAAAAGAAGTGGTTAGGAAAAGATCACCAATAATTCTCAAGTGTTTTAGATGTGGTAACTTTGGTCATCTTGAAGATAGTTGTACAAGGAGTGGTTTCAGTTTCAATGATGATGAATATGAAGATACACTTGAAGGACTAGAAGAGAATCTACTCATGGCAATAGAGGAAGAAGGAGGTGATCCTATAGAAGACAAATCAGAAGGGAATGAAGATGATTCCAAAGGCAAAGAAATAGAGGAAGAATCAGAGATAGGAGAAGTTGATCTTGAAGGTGAACTTATTTCTGCCCTTAATGCATTAAAGGAGGTAAGAAAGCAGAACTCCAAACTTAAGCTTCAATTTCAAGAATGTAATGAAGAGAAAGGAAAGCTTATAGCTAAGACAAGGAGATTTAAAGAGAAGTTAGAAGCTAAGGTTTTAGAATGTGAAAAACTAGAGCATGAAGTAGCTTCACTAAGGAAGGAAGTAAAAGAGTCTAGAGATAAGCTACACAAGTTTGGGAAAAGCTCAAAAACCATAGATAAGATTATCAAGGTACAAAGATGGTCAACAAACAAAATAAGACTTGGATTTGAACAGGAACAAAGAAAACAAGGAGAGGAGTCAATCTCAAGCTCTGAAGAAGAAGAAGCTTCAGAAGAAGAGAGTGTAAGAGAGAGTGAGACTTCTGAGGATGAGTTGGACAATAGAAAGTTCAACAGGAAGAGGAACAATGCACAAATGAGGAACAAATGGAACATGAAGCAACACAGGGTAGAAGAGACTAAGAGACCAATGAGGTCAAGGCAAGGTAGTTTCAATGGATGATGCTTCTCATGTCACAGGTTTGGGCACAAAGCTACACAATGCAGGACACATGAAAGATAGGAATATGGGAACTTCAGAAACAGGCATCCTTTTCAAGGGTATTGCTACTCTTGTAATCAGTTTGGTCACAAGGCAGTTAATTGCAGGGTTCATAACAGGAATGGATATGGCTTCACCAGGAGAAATCCCAAGACATTTGCACCTCCAAGGAATAACAACATTAAGTGTTATAAGTGCAATAATGATGGGCATACAACAAGATGGTGTAGAGCAAAAATTCCAGAGACAAGCAGGAACAGGAATAGTCAGAGGAATCAAAAGAATCAGTCAAGGAAGAAAGTGGACAAAGATAAAGATCAGTGCATGTTGGGAGTAGAAATACTCCCACCCCAGAATTAACCACCTCAAGAGGAGGTGGGGGAGGGGCTAAGCTAAGATTCTCATTCTTAGCCCCAAGCCCCAAAGGTGACCCTTTGCCATTGATGTCAAAGGGGGAGAGATTTGAGTTAGGGGGAGAGCATTCAGTCAGGGGGAGCAGTTTCTCAGGGGGAGCAAAAAAGAAAAAGGTTAAGGAAATGGTAAAAGGTAATTGGGTTGCCATCAATGACAAAGGGGGAGATTGTTGGAAATATGAGCAAGTTTTGTTGTCATTGATGTCAAGAGTCAGTTTCAGTAGCATGAGGTCAAGCATCAGTTTCCATGAGCAATGCAAGAAAATGATTGCTTCTAGGCCTAAGGGAAAATAATATTATAATATGCTTATTATAATATTTAAGGTGGTCAAAAAGGTCTATAAGAGCAATAGGAAGGCCCAAGAAAATAATATTATAATTTTAATATTATAATATTAAAGGTCTAAAGTATAGACCTAATAATTAAATTAATTATAAATTAATTATAACAACTTTGTTATAAATTAATTTAAATTAAAATAACCCTAAGGTTAGGGTTACAAAGGGCAAGCAATAAAATTCGAGTGCCATTGACTTCGACTATTCTTTCCACCCATCGACGTGTTGAGGGAGAGCAAAAATTTAATATATATACTATATGCTTTGGCAAACAAAAATCATCCTTCGAATACCTTAATCGATGTGCATGCAAAATTTGCGAACGTGTGGAATAAGAGGCAAGGGTTTTTGGCTACGTGGCAGTCAACGTGCGAATAAGAGGGAGGAGGCCTAAAGCCTCATAGCCAACCATGGTGGTTGGGCCAACGGTAGGTGGCTATGGCTTAAGGTGCTAACTGGCGGGAGGTTCCGCGATCGAACCCCGACGGCAACGTTTTTTTACAAGGAGCATGTGTTTAGTTTTTGGTGCCAAAGGGAAGATTCAAAGTGCACGAGGTGCCTTTTGGTGCCAAGGTGAGCGCCTAGCTCACGTGGCACGTGGGCCATGGCTAGGGCACTATGGAGGCGCAAGCAGGAGTTCGAATCCCACCAAGGAAGAGGTACTAAAATTTTTAAATATTAAAATTGCTTCTGTAGACACCAAAATCTAGCACCCTTCAGTTCACATTCACCACCTCACCATCAAATCCTGCATAATAAAGATATATGCCTAAGTTCTAACTTAGAGATATAAAATCCTACACATAATTATACTTTCCTAATTTATTTAATTAGGAAAATCACCCTAGGATACCTTGTCTACCCATTGGACATGTGTCCTGGACACTTCATCCAACATCCATGCCACATCTTACCCACTCTTGTCCCCTTTGTCCTTGCACATGGGATAGATTCCCAACACCCATGCCATAACTCCTTTGTTGTTGTCCTCTTGTCCCTTCACATAAAACAACATCCCACATCCCACTCCACTTGGGGCCACATCACCCCAATTAAGTGAGCCACACTGAGTGAATCACTGTAACTGCCCCTTCCACCTGGCAATCTAGATTTGCCACTTGGCAAATCAGGCTTGCTACCTCACATTCCCATCCAAAGTCCCAGCCAATCTATAAAGACAACTTCAATCCACCAAATAGAGAGAGCTGAATTTGCATACCGACAGGCTACCAAATTAGATCTGGACCCGACGAGAAGTTGAGGGCACAAGCCGAACTCTGACTGTCGGCTCATATTTTGAGGCAATCTTAGGTTCAGCAAAAACCGCTCGTCCGTGGTTCCATAGTCGAGAACACGCATCCACGGTTTCCAGCCCGCAACCGCGCTTCCGCGGTTCCACATTCCTGAGAACAAAAACAGGTTCCATCGACAGAGATTAGCGATCCGATAAGTAAGCAAGGTTTAATTTGTTAATTTTTTTGCGTTGTTTGTTTTACATCCTTATCGGTAATAGGTTTTCATGTGTAGCGTTGGATTTATTTGTTTGAATATGTGGGTGCTACTAATCCCCTTTGATGGTTTGCATGTGTAATGGAGAACACACAACCTCCTTAAGGATATGGAAGACTCATTTCCTATCAAAGTCATTGTATTTCAGAAGAGAGGCAGATAAAGCTTTGTTACATTGCTCCCAACACATTTGGGGCAATTCAAAATCTTTGTAAAAACTGTATCAAACATCAATATAAAGATTCATTTGTGGCAATATCTCTCTTTTGTATTGTATATTTGTTTATGTTTAGTTCTTTTGGTTACAGAAATGGTGATCATGGTGGGACCCCCCAAAGGTTTCATTTTGTTTTGCTAGAACTAACCGCCCACCCATGGTTAGCCCTGTTAAACAGAATTGGGTCGAGTCTTACCTGAATTTGCAATTTTACCCCTGATATGATTTTGTCTGCTATTCTATGTTTTTCCTAATTTCTGCATTAGGCATAAAAATATAATTGCATGTTAGATTTGCATCGCACGATAGAAAACAAAACATTCACACACACACACATATAATTAAAACATTGGTCCGATTGGATTTCATCACCAACCCCCAATTCAGACCGATGACGTTGGAATTCATCTCCTTCCATTGGCTTACCCCCTAGATCATTCGTAGACAGGATAAAAGCACTCTTTAAGCTGGTATAAGTAATTGGTATTCAAGCTGTCTCCCACTATTGGAATGATTGTTGAATCATAGTGGAAGAGCTAGGCTAACCCCCCACTGGGATTTAAGCGGTGTACCCTAGCCTCTTTTGAGAAATCACGCTTGGTGCTATTGTTCTTAATCACCATCTTCATCGAGTTATATTATTCTATTCCAAAAAAAAAAGAACAAAATCTCTCCAAAAACTTCAAAAAAACAAAAACACACTGAAAAAAAAAATAGATTCAAAAACTTAGTGCAAACTAGGGTCAAACATTTTGTATGTTTATTTGCTTGGCATGTTGTATTGCATTGTACTTTATTTTTTATTCACATAGATAGCATATTAGCACATGGTAGTGACTCGTAATAAAGCTAAGAAATTAGTATCAAGTCGAAGTCAGTGGTCATCCCCTATGGCCTCTCAGTCTTACAATGTCCCTCATACTTCGGTGGTGGGACAAGTAGAGGTGCCCCTTTCTATGTCCTCGAGTCTTGATATAGGGCCTTCTAGTAATACCCCCAACACTAACATAGACATTATGCATAGAGCTACTCACACAGATATACCTGAAACACCTAGGAGTGAACCTCTTGCAACAGTAGACAGTCAGGCCACTATGATAGATATGGACACTATTAGAATGTACTTGAATGTAGCTGGAATGGTCTTCCCATCATTACCACCATTCTCCATCCCATCACATGTTGTAACCTCATCACAACAAGAATCCATATTCGCCTATCCACAACAATCACAACATATTTTCACCAATCCTCTCTTTGAGTTGGCCTTTGTAGCATTAGCCAATCAACCATTGTCATCCGACCAAATTCCCCTCACATTATCACAACAAATGACCATTACCACTAATCCCTTGTATGAAACAATTCCTATTATTTCGCAAGCCCCAACATTCATTCCTCTATCCACACTTATAGGACATACATCTCATACAATTCCACAGTCAGTGGCAATACCCTTCACTACTTATCCCCCATCCACCTCCACTACCATGGTTGTTCCACAACCAACTCATTCCACCACATCATAGGTAGCAGTCCCTATGTCAAATACAACTAATTTGCAACAAGCTTTCTTACAGTTGCAGCAAATGATTTTAGACAATGCTAACCGTAGCATAAACCCTGACCCTAACCGACATTTGCAAGGGATTGAGCAAAATATTCCACCTACATATCATCAACCTAATGCCTTTATCCAAGATCCATCTTGGGTAATGCGTCCTCCCTCTACCATTGTTGTTCACAATCAACCACCGCACCCATATGCTAATGCAATAGGTCAGCATAATACCATACCTTCATCACCCCATCCATATCATAACATCCCTCAACATCTATACCATAACACATTTCCGCCAAACACATCTTATCATACCCAACCTACATACAATCCACCCCATTACCAGCAACATCAAGTACATTCGAGTGTCAGTCTTGTAGATGATCCTAGATATCATTTTTTATAGAGTTAGGTTGATAGTCTTTCCATGCAAGCCCCAGGCTTGCAATACCAAAAACCAACTTTAAGGCAACTACTCAATCACCCTATTCACGCTTTGGTACCAGAATCCCCATATCCACATGATTTCCAAATACTAAAACTTGAATTTAAAGGAGAAGAGGATCCTAGAGAGCACGTAACAAGATTTGTGAATGCATGCTTCAGAATAAAAAACAACAATGCATTGCTAGTACATACATTTCCTCAAACATTAGGGGGGAAGCCCAAGACTGGTACAATCATCTCTCGCATCAAAGTATTTTCACCTTTAAACAACTAGCGGACCAGTTTTTGGAAATATTTTCCCTAAATGTTAGGAAACAAACAACATTGACTAATTTAATTTATCTAAAACAATATGACGATGAATCAACCTATGACTTTGGCAACAGATGGAGATCAGTCATGATCAAGTTACCATTTTCACTCCCCATGCCAGAGATAATACGAATGTTCACATAGAGTTTTGGTAGACCCATCTCTTCATTACTACAGCTACAACAATATAAAACATTCGATGAGGCACTCGCCCAAGCAAAACTGATTGAAGAAATTAAAATTCAAGAAGACGAGATTAAGCCTAAGAAGAAAGAGTGGCATAATAAGAATCAAAAGGGGAATAACCACGGTCAGTCCAAGACCACACAGGTTAATCAGATAGTTTTGAGCCAACCATAGTCAAATCAACTGGTTCAAACACAAATTCAACAACCCCAACAACAACAACAACCACATCAACTGAATTATCAAGCAGTTCCACCCCCACAACAGACACAAAATCAGACACAACTTGGGGAAAGGCAACAACGTCATTTTAAACCAAAATAAAATTACACGCCAGTACAAGAGTCATATTCATTAGTATTTCAGAAGTTGTATGCGGTAAAACTTTTTAATTTACCAAAAATAAAACCTGATGATCCTAACAAACCAAAGACAAAAGGTTACAAAGAACACCTCTTTTGCATCTATCATAGACAAAAAGGACATGATATTGAAGGTTGTCACGAATTTAAAGGAATTGTGCAAGATTTATTGGAAGCGGGTACAATCAAAATTGACAACCCATTAGCATAAAATAACCAAAACCTAGGCATATATCAGATACCTTTGCCACATCGAGAGGCGAATCAACAACCGACGGGAGCATCAACTTCTACAGTTCCTCCCAATCAGGTTAATTATGTGTCTCAACTGCCACAAGGTTTTGTAGGGGCTATTAGTATAGTTACCCATGGACAAAGGCAAGCTAATCGCATAACCCAAGCTCCAGTAGCATCACAAACTAATGTGCCCATACAACTTGGATCGAGTGGGCCACCACTACCACTTCACAATCGCCCTGTTGTTACATTTAACAACCGGTTGACACAAAGTTTGAAGATGGCTTAAGCAAAATTGTCAATTTATGAACTAATACAACAAACAACACCTCACAAGGAAGAATTGATGGAATTTTAAATTCTATTCAGATAAAATCAGAAGACCCAAATGCATTCAATTCCTTTGTAGGTATAATGCAAAAGTATATGGAACCCTTGATAGTATTCTATGACTTTGAGGAAAAACAAATATCAGCAGATTCACCTGACCCACCATTGCACATAGTAGCTCACATTTTCAGGAAATCCTTCAAGAGAGTGCTTATTGATACAAGTTTTTCAATCAACATCATTACCACACCTGCCATGATGAAGCTCAATGTCCCATCATCTCACATCACGACATCCACATTCACTCTTAGGGCCTTTAATGACGCTTTATGCTCAATTGTAGTTGTCTTTCTCATCATATTGGGGGTGAAAACAATACATGTTATCTTTCACATATTGGAAGGGGAAATGCAATATAACATACTTCTTGGATGCCCTTGGATTAGGGAAATGAAATGTGTGCCTTCAACATTGCATCAATGCTTAAAATATGTGCATGAAGGCAAAGTACATTGCATACCAGCAGACACTAAACCTTTCAAATACTGTAACTTTATTTCAAATTCTTATGAGCCTTTACTCCCATCTGCACATCTAACCATCCAACCACTAGTCGTTAGAACAATTCCATCAAACACCACATCATAAAAAGCACCCATTCTAGAAGAGTTGCCTATAGTTGATCTAGCTTTCGCATCCAAAAGTGTCAGCTCAGCGCATCCTTCAAACACTGCATTCCATTCTCAAATTACACCCACTCATCCTACTAACCAATGGTCAGTTCCACCTAGCACACTTCTAGATTCAAAGCCACCTTTCACATTCAAAGAACAACCCACATCATCAACCACTACTTCGAAGTCATTAGAAACCATAGTCTCACAAATAGGGCCGCCTGTTAGAGATAATCCAACGCCACCAACAGAGCCAAGAGCTAAGGCTCAATAACCCTCTTCATACGCCGAGCCCTTAGCCACACAACCGTCTAGAATTGCAGTACACCTCGCCAGTCCAAGTATTGGTGAGTACATCATTGAGAGTGTCACAGTTACACCACCTATAGAGTCAGTCAAAGAATACGGTCGCCCTCGTGACCCATCTTTAGCTATTGGTGATATATATAGAATGGGTTCTCAAACAAATGCAATCAATTTCATATATGGACGGATAGATTCTTCATTAGATCCATCCCCTCAAAATGACAACTCTTTACAAGAGTTTAATGAAAACATTGATTATCTATCAAACCCGAGTTTCCCAGTCAGATATTTTTGAAGAGTTAGTTGGCAAGGATATGGACTTGGAAGACATGAACAAGGTCCTCACCACATAATTGAACCAAAATATAGATAACCAAGTGACCGCTCCGGTCTAGGCTATAAACCTTCCATCGCAAGCTCTTCGCTTAATCAAGCTTTCCAAGAGCTAGACATAGAATACGAACAAGAGGAGGAAAAGAGTGATGATGAGGATGAACATAATGATGAGGGTGAACAACTAGAAAGTAGATACCACACATACAATTTTTACCCTCGAGAGCAAGCTTTACGAGGAGAGGTAAATTATGAAGATCCTACTACGACAACATACCTTAGGCAAGACCTTGAGCCACTAATGCTAGGACCTCATACAAATGCTAATGGATTCTGGATAAGTGACAGTGATGATGATGAAACTGAAATGATGTTTATCAACCATGCTATTGAGATACAAGCAAGGAGAATGCTCCAAGATGAAGAATTTCCCAGATAGTTTAATCAAGAAGAAGAAGAGCCTTAGGAAGAGATAATATATGGACAAACCAGTAAACAAGGTAACTGGTATCAACAAAAATTTCCAATAAACCGCATGCTTTTTTGGTTAAACAAAGAGCGTGAGGGTCCTGAACCATAACCTCCTCCATCACATTGGCAAAGCATACAACAAAACCAATCACACACATTAGGTCGACTTGCAACCTAGAGAATACGAGTCATCAATTCTTGAATCGCAACCACCTCATTTCCATCAAGCCAACATGATTTTTGTTGATTTGCTCACCCCACTCCGCAATTCATATAATAAGACAAAACCGATCTATATTGACACCAGTCTCATAGCTATGGACATGATTTCATCCCCACCATCCACTGCTGACTTCATCCTATTTGAAGAGTTGTTGCGCGCTTCAAATACTTATATTTTGCAACAACCTTCATCATCAAACAATTCAATTTTTCAAACTAAGATAGAAGGGGACACCCTAGACACATTTGAAAATGTGATAGATGATATCCACCTCATCCCAACTCCACATCAGCTAGAAGAATGTTCTCACATGCTAATAGAAGAGTCTATATATGTGAACCTTAGTGAAGACGTGGATAATCCCTAGATTGTCAAGATAGCAAAAGAATTATCCGCAAAAGAAAAATACAGCCTCATAAACATGCTTATTAAAAAGAAGGAAGTGTTTGCATGGTCCTACAAAGACATGTCTGGCTTAGATCCAGACTTGGTAGTCCATAACCTTACGCTAGCACGTGATGCCAAGCCATTCAAGCAGAATCTTAGGAAAGTTCATCCGACAATCGCATTAATTATAAAAGAAGAGCTACAAAAGTTATTGGATGTACACTTCATAGTACCAATCGATTATCCTGAGTGGCTTTCGAACATGGTACCCATTCGTAAACCGAATGGGGGGATACGAGTATGCACTGATTTTTGAGATTTAAACAAGGCATGTCCCAAGGATGATTTTCCTTTGCCAAACATTGATCAATTAGTAGACTCTTGTGCTGGTCATGAAATGCTCTCTTTAATGGACGGTTTCTCCGGATACAACCAAATTTAGATTAATCCAGAAGATCAACATAAAACAACGTTTACAATGCCTTGGGGGACATTCTACTACAGAGTGATGCCTTTTGGATTAAATAACGCAGGAGCTACATATCAGCGTGCCATGACGTACATATTTCATGATTATGTGCATAAGATAATCGAAGATTATGTAGATGATCTTATTGCTAAATCAAAAATGCGTCTGGAACACATAGATGTGCTAGAAAGAGCATTTGAACGATTAATGGAACATAAGGTAAGGTTAAATCCTAAGAAGTGTGTATTCGATGTAACATCAGGAAAACTTCTAGGATTCATTGTCTCCAAGAGAGGCATCGAAGTAGACCCAGGCAAGGTAAAAGCAATTTTAGAAATGTCACCTCCCAGAAACTTGAAAGAGTTGCAAAGTTTACAAGGAAAATTCCAATCTATTTGTCGATTCATTACGCAACTCTCAGATAAATGCAGGCCTTTTAATCGTCTGTTACAAAAAGGAGTGATATTTTCTTGGACAACTGAATGTCAGGAGGTATTTGATGATATAAAGAAATATCTAGCCTCACCGTCGGTTCTTACGCCACCAAAAATAGGAGTTCCATTTCACCTATACATTTCTGCAATAGATTTTGCCTTGGGAATAATGCTTGCACAAAAGAACGAGAAAAATAAAGAGCAAGCGGTTTATTACATCAGTCGAACACTGGTAAGTTACGAAACAAGGTATGCTTATGTCGAAAAGTTATGCTTAGCCATGGTTTTTGCCACCAAGAAACTTAGACATTACATGCTAAGCAATACCACCTATGTTATAGCTAGAGAAAACCCTTTGCAATACATGATGAATCGCACTTACAACAACACCCGCACTGCTAAATGGATAATGCTTTTAACGGAATTCGACCTCGAATTCACAAGTCAAAAATCCATAAAGGGAAAGTAATAGCTGATCAATTAGCATAAGCTCTGCTACACAATGATACACCATTAATGATTGAACTTCCCAACGGTTCAGTATTTTCTATCACAGAACAAGAAGAAATGGTTTCACTTGAGGATGAAGCGGATATGACAATGTTCTTTTATGGATCAAAGTGCGAAAAATGGCAAGGTGCAGGAGTTGTGTTTTACACACCTGAAGGAATACCCATTCCTTTATCATTCAAACTCGACTTTACATGCACTAACAATAATGCAGAATATGAAGCCTTAATACTAGGTCTTAAATCACCTGTAGCAATGGGAATAAAAAGAATAAGCATTTTTGGTGATTCTCAATTAGTTGTCTACCAAATAAAAGGAGAATACCAATGTAAAGAGCCAGTCTTAAAGAGATATCACGAAGAAACAATATAGTTTCTAGGAAAATTTGACTGGTATGAAATTAGTAACTTTCCATGATCAACAAATAGATTTGCGGATGCAATGGCTTCCTTGGGATCTCTCATTCCTAAAAATGAACATGGAGAAATGCAACCGCTAATCATAACAATAGTGTCTAAACCATCAATTCAAAAAGCAGAATATGTGGGTGAGAAAAATGTTTGTTTGATACATGTCGAACCTTACAATTCTTACCTTGATGAGATAAAATATTTTCTCAAAATAGGCACACTACCAATGGACATGACACGAGCTGCAAAAAGAACATTCAAACAAAGAGCCATTTGTTTCACTTTACTTGGAGATGTGTTATATAAACGTAGTTATGATGGAATACTACTATGATGTTTAAATCCAATTGAAGTAGAAAAAGCAATATCAGAAGCCCACGATGGTACTTGTGATGGCCACTTTAGTGGAATGGCAATTGTAAAAAGAATATTATGCATGGGATACTACTGGCCGACAATGGAAAACGACTGTTGCAAATATGTAAAAAGATGCAAAAAATGTCAACATCATGCAAACTTGACCCATGTGCCATCACAAAATTTGCAACCCATTCGAAGTTTGTGGCCCTTTTCACAATGGGGCCTTGACTTGATCGGTAAAATAACACCTGCTTCATCAGGACAACATAAATTTATCATAACTGCTACAGAATAATTCACAAAATGGGTGGAAGCAATTCAATGACAACTTCGACTGGACCTCGAATAGCGAAGTTTATACTTCAGCATATTATCTATCATTTTGGAATACCCTCAAAAATAATTTCAGAGAATGGAAAGTCATTTAAGAATAAGGATGTTAGAGCATTGTGCAATAAATTCAAAATACTACATAGCTTCTCAACAACTTATTACCCGCAAGCAAACACGTAAGCTGAAGCAACAAATAAAACTGCCATATCCATTCTCAATAAAGTGGTAAAAGATAATCATCGAGATTGGCATACTCGCCTCCCTTTAGCACTATGGGCTTACAAAAGAAGCATAAGAACACCAACGGGAGCAACGCCATTTTCACTAGTTTACGGTGCAGAAGCAATATTACCATTGGAGCTCGAGATACCATCCTTGCGAATGGAGATACAGGAATTCATGAACGATGATACAACTAGACATAAACATCTTGACCAATTGACAATTATTGATGAGAAATGTATAAATGCTCTAGAACATTTACGAGTATATCAAGATAGAGTCAAGCACACTTACAACGCAAAAGTCCATCCTCGTGAATTTCAAGTGGGGGACCTAGTGCTCAAAGAAAATCAACAAAATACCAATGCTTTACCAAACTTAAGGGATAAATTTGCAGCAAATTGGTTGGGCCCATACATAGTAAAGCAAAAATTTGGACAAGGAACGTATAGACTCTCCAATTTAGAAGGGAAATTGGAGCCAAAACCACTGAACATTATGCACCTAAAGGCATTTTATGCATAAAATGACTTGCAATATATGTATATATATGTACATGGCAAAAACAAAAAAATAAAAATAAAATAAAATAAACAAAAAATTTCATTTTAAAATTTTGCATGCATTTCACAGTGTAAATAGACATATTTCAAATTGCATTTTTCATATGGCATTTGCATTTCAATTATATGTTCATACACAAAAAAAAATAAAATAATAGTTGCATCCATCCCATCCCTTGCTCAGTAATCTTTAATAGTGGTGATGATAAGAACAAGAAAACAAATTCCAAAATTGGGGGTATTCAACTAAGATTATTTACAACTCATAAATCATACACATCATATATGATATATAATACAATTTTCAGTCACTCAAACATGTCTAGTGAAAAACTAAACTTCATGAAGTGTCCAATTTTCTTTAGGACCAAAGCACTTTCATCACATTAAGAAAATATTGAGTATGGTAGATTGATCCAAAAGCAATATGGAACCAAATACACTTTTACAAATCTTAAAACACTTGAATAATAGAAAGATAATGCCAATTTGGGTAAACCTCAAAGCAAAAAAAAGTCAAATTCTTTGCTTACCCTATCACGCAACATAGTCCAAAAACAAAAATAGTGGTTATCACCACTACCACAATGAAACAACAAATATAAATAAATGTAGAGTAGTAAGGATAGGGTAAAATTCTCATCATACTTCGGTTGAGAATCCGATTCCCCAACACTCTACACAAAAAACAACTAACAACATACACCACAGATCTCTAAAGCTGAAAATATCGTACTATGTTCCACTCAGAAAGTTATGTAGTCATCACAAAGGCTTAAATATCAAAACCGTTGGACTATGGAGTGAGCCTCCACCGGGGATATAGACGCTTGACTAGCAATGGAGTAAACTCATGCAGGGTGACATGTCTCTCTCTTAATATGGAGACCTCTGAACGCACATACGGGTAAGCTAGCCACAAAGGAAAACCCAGAAAGGTACCATCCAAAAATTGCTCAAGATGGGGCAATAAACATCACAATCACATGCACTGGTTCTGGATTGCCTAGGGTCATCGACACACAAGATTTAGAAAATGAACTTCACTTGCACACAATATGGTCCTAAAGAAAGTGAGACAACATTCAAGAAAAATGGTTAACATTACTAGATTCTTTGAGTATTTGAGAATATTTCTAGTTACATACCAAAAGCAAAATCATTATCCATATCACCATCCACATACCATTTATACATACCACATACATCACAACAAAGAATAATCAAGTGGGAACCCCCAATTGCAAATATGAATGAGTAAAGGTCAACTACTCTAAGCTAAATAAGATTACATGAGCAACATGCATACCATCATTTAGTTACATTACAATAAATCAAAATAAATTTTACATGTTCACTTGCATTTATTATCATAGCATTAACATACAAATATAAGATTACATAATATAAGCATTACAAAAAGCATAAATAGGAAGAATATATATACAAATAACGCATGTGAATACCGGAATAAAATGCCATATATATATATATGAAAGTCTACAAAGTACAAAATGCCCGAAGGCAGTATACATCGGAGCACTGAGGCTCATACTGAAATATACAAAAAAAACAAAGATAAGGCAAATACAAAATCTAGTTAGTGCCAGCAGGATCCCTCTTGCGGACCTTGCGCAGTAGAAGCCCCGTGAGAGCTAGAAGCATGATGATTCCTACGACTCGTCTTAGTCCCTCGGGTAGCAGTGGCAACATATGATGAAGGAGGAACAGGTAAAGGAATCTAACGCTCATGAAGAATGTTCTCCAACATCTCGATATAGACAACCTGCTTATGCAAGCTCCTCAAATAAGCACCCTAGCGAGCGACCCTCTGAGAAATCTTTGCTCGTAGAGAAGAAATTGTCAGAGCTGAATCATCACCTCTAGCACCTGACTACAACCGAGAAAGATCGCCCTGTAAATGGGTAATCTCACCACCGAGTCTGGTGATCTCTACATCCTTAGCAGCCATAATAGTGCTGCTAGGTCCAACCCGTAACCCGTCCACCTTAGCCTGAAGACAAGCAACCTCATCCTAATATCATGCTAGCTCGACCTTCACTCGACCCAACTCCAAATCCAGGCTATCTCGCTCAGCCTAGAGAATCTCCCACTCCTCCTCGGATCGTCGAGGAGGTAAACCCTCATCACCACCACCCTCCTCAGGTGGTTGAACATCCGTCTCAGTGTCAAATCTCGTAGAGCTACCACGTTGACGCTTTGTCGACCAAGGAACCCATCCACCCGCATCAGCATCATCATCGCTCCCATCGTCATCTACAACGACGCTAGGAGTCCATAGAGGCTGACTCGCAAACCAAGCGTCATACTCAGCAGTCGTACCAACATCATCCAAGTCAAGCAACTCCAAGTCTAAGTCGTCAATAGGATCGTCGACTCGCCATAAATCAGGAGCAATAGGCAACCCTATGAAAGCTAGCACAACATGCTAAAAATAAAGCAAAAAAAAAAATGAAAATATTTGCCTACCCTAGGTAATAAAAGCAAAAAAACATATTTTTTTTTACCTACCCTACGTAATAAAAGCAATTTTTTTTTTTTTTTACCTATCCTAGGTAATAAAAGCAAAAAACAATTTTTTTTACCTACCCTAGGTAATAAAAGCAAAAAACAAAAAAAAATTACCTATCCTAGGTAATAAAAGCAAAAAAAAACAATTTTTTTTTTACCTACACTAGGTAATAAAAGCAAAAAACAAAAAAATTTACCTATCCTAAATAATAAAAGCAAAAAAAAAACAATTTTTTTTTTACCTACACTAGGTAATAAAAGCAAAAAACAAAAAAAATTACCTATCCTAAATAATAAAAGCAAAAAAAGCAAAAAAAAACAAACAAACTTTTTTTACCTACCCTAGGTAATAAAAGCAAAAAAAGCAAAAAAACAATTTTTTTTTTACCTACCCTAGGTAATAAAAGCAAAAAACAATTTTTTTTTACCTATCCTAGGTAATAAAAGCAAAAAACAATTTTTTTTTTACCTACCCTAGGTAATAAAAGCAAAAAAAAATTTTTTTTTACCTACCCTAGGTAATAAAAGCAAAAACAATTTTTTTTACCTATCCTAGGTAATAAAAGCAAAAAACAATTTTTTTTTACCTATTTTTAACCTACCCTAGGTAATAAAAGCAAAAAAACAATTTTTTTTTACCTACCCTAGGTAATAAAAGCAAAAACAAATTTTTTACCTATCCTAGGTAATAAAAGCAAAAAAAACAATTTTTTTTTTACCTACCCTAGGTAATAAAAGCAAAAAACAATTTTTTTTTTACCTACCCTAGGTAATACAAGCAAAAAACAATAATAATTTACCAGCCCCGCTTAATGAGAAAACAATAATAATTTACCAGCCCCGCTTAGTTTTCAAACAAGCAAAAACAAAACCAAAACAAAAGAGGCCAAATCGCCTACCTCTGCAAACCGACCGCCAACTTTCGCTCCAGTCGAGCCACCACCACCGCTCCCCTCGCCAACCTCCATCTCACTCATTACTTCAACCAATAAAACAAATAACAACTGGCAGAATGATTTTGAAAATGACACAAGCCTATAAATAACTGATTTTCGCGACGAAAAACGTGCGCCTACGTTTTTCGCAGTGGCAAAAAACGTGCACCTGCGTTTTCCATAGCGACGAAAAAAGCGCACCCATGTTTTTTGCAACGGCGAAAAATGCAAACACGCGTTTTCCACAGTACGCAAAAACACAAACCCGTGTTTTTAGGCAAAAAAAATATATTGAAAAACCCCATAAAATCATCATCTCGCATCATCATCATCTCAAACAACCTTGTATCTAGTGGATTGCCCTATATACCTAGCGGTTGTAGCGACTAGCAATCCATGCAAACCGATCGGATGGGTAGCTCACCATAAGGAAACTCATTCAAACATTCAACATCAAATCACTATGACATTAAATCAGCTAGATCCCTAAATCTTTGAGCTTAAATGTGCCCAAAACAGATTTGCACAAGGTTATCATTCAACCCCTTTCGATGGGTCAAAAGCAGAAAACAAACAAACACAATTTGGTAATAATCAAAAATCACTTGAGTATCAAATTCCCGAACTACTGGTTCCTTGAACCCATCATTTGGAAGGAATTGCTAAAGTCAAAGTGGAACAAAAACTCCAAATGTGGTTAAATATTTTACCATAAATTTTGCGCATCAACGAAACCAAAGGCAAATTTGCAAGAACACACAAAAACCCAAAACTTGGGGCATCAAGTTGGTCAAAGTGACATACATTTGAATCACATCCACATCATTCAAACAACCGCATCCATTCAACAACCGCATGTGGTCAATCGGCTCGTGAGTTTCATACTTTACCCATTCTCCAATTGAGGGGGTAAGCAAATAAGCAGAAATCAAAATGAAAATCAAAATGAAAAACAATTCATTCATTCTGAATGTCAAAAAGGAGTTAACCCATTCGTCCAATAAAGTTAGATGTCATTAGTTTTTGCACTGCATTGTGTTGCACACAACACAGTACAAAAATGGGCAACTGTAGACACCAAAATCTAGTACCCTTCAGTTCACATTCACCACCTCACCATCAAATCCTGCATAATAAAGATATATGCCTAAGTTCTAACTTAAGGATATAAAATCCTGCACATCATTATACTTTTCTAATTTATTTAATTAGGAAAATCACCTTAGGATACGTTGTCTACCCATTGGACATGTGTCCTGGACACTTCATCCAACATCCATGCCACATCTTACCCACTCCTGTCCCCTTTGTCCTTGCACATGGGACATATTCCCAACACCCATGCCACAACTCCTTTGTTTTTGTCCCCTTGTCCCTTCACATAAAATAGCATCCCACATCCCACTCCACTTGGGGCCACATCACCCCGGTTAAGTGAGCTACACTAAGTGACTCATTGTAACTACCCCTTCCACCAGGCAGTCCAGATTTGCCACTTGGAAAATCAAGCTTGCCACCTCACATTCCCCTCCAAAGCCCTAGCCAATCTATAAAGACACCTTCAATCTACCAAATAGGGAGAGCTAAATTTGCATACCGATAGGCTACCAAATTAGATCTGGATCCGACGAGAAGTTGAGGGCGCAAGCCAAAATCTGATCGTCGGCTCAAATTTCGAGGCAATCTTACATTCAGCAAAAATCGCCCATCCGCGGTTCCACAATCGAGAACGTGCATCTGCAGTTTTGCAACCGCAGGTCCGCGCTTTCCAGCCCGCAACCGCGCTTTCGCAGTTCCATAGTCTCGAGAATAGAAACAGGTTCCATCGACAGAGATTAGCAATCTGAGAAGTAAGCAAGGTTTAATTTATTAATTGTTTTGCATTTTTTGTTTTACATCCTTATCGGTAATAGGTTTTTATGTGTAGCATTAGATTTATTTGTTTGAATATGCGGGTGCTACTAATCCCCTTTGTTGGTTTGCATGTGCGCAGGTAACAGGTATCTTGGATAGGCTGTTGAAGCTGGAGTGGTCCCGTAGTGGATACCAAAGCCCACTCACCCCTTGAAGCTGTAGTTGAGGAACGAAGAACACACAAGCTCCTTAAAGATATGGAAGACCCATTTCCTATCAATGTCATTGTATTTCAAAAGAGAGGTAGATAAAGCATTGTTACATTGCTCCCAACACATTTGGGGCAATTCAAAATATTTGTAAAAACTGTATCAAACATCAATATAAAGATTCATTTGTGGCAATCTCTCTTTTTTATTGTATACATGATCGAATATTTTACCATAATATTTTGTGCATCATCGAAACCGAAGGTAAATTTACGAAAACACAAACAATCCCAAACTTGGGGCATCAAGTTGATCAAAATGACATACATTTGCATCACATCCACATCATTCAATCAACCACCTCATTTCATAATCCACATTTGGTAAATTGGCTTGTGGGTTGCATCCTTTACCCATTCACCAATTGAGGGGGTAAACAAACAAATCAAAAATTTCAAAAAAAAAAGTCATTCATTCTTTACGTTGAGAAGATTTGAGTCCATTCCTCCATAAAATTAAAACCAGGTGTCTTTTTATTTTTGCACCGCATTGTATTTACACAACACGGTACAAAAAGGGGCATCTGTAGACACTAAAATCTAGGTATTTGCATTGCACATCACAATTTTGCATAATAATATATGTCTAGGTCTAAACTTAGGCATATAATTCCTGCACATTATTCATTGGCATTACACACCACAATTCTGCATAATAATATATGCCTAAGTCTAAACTTAGGCATATAATTCTTGCACATTATTCATCCACATTGCACATTTCAATTCTGCATAACATTATGTGCCTAAGTTTTGACTTAGGCATAAAATCTTGCACATAATTATATTTTCTAGATTTTATTAAATCTGGAAAATATCCTCCTAGGATACCCTCTCTCCTCACTTGACATGTGTCCTGGACACATCACCATCACTCCTTTGCCACCTCTCATACACTCTTGTCCCCTTTGTCCCTTCACATGGGGCAACCCTCCATATTTCACTCCACTCACACCTCACTCCATATTTCACTCCACTTACACCTACCCACTTGCCACATCTCACACCTCACTCCACACATCACTCCACTTGCACCTACCCACTTGCCACATCTCACACCTCACTCAACACACCACTCCACTTCCAACTACCCACTTGCCACATCTCCCTAGTTAAGTGAGACACTTCTAGTGACTCACTGCAACTACCCAAGATAGGTGGCTACCTAGTCCCTACCACTTGGCAGCCCTGGATTGCCACCTATCCTTCCCTCCAAAATCCTCAAAGGCCTATAAAGGCACCATCACATGTCCAAAAAAAAAGGGGATAAGAGGAGAAAATGCTAATGTTATGCTGTACGAATTGTGCTGTGTAAGCCATACTCATTGTTTATTTTCTTCTATCCATATTCATTTACATTAGTCATTTTTATTTACATTTATCATTATCATTGTGACAGGTGCTACTAAATCGTTGTCCATTTCCATGTGTGTAGATTTCAGGTTCAACAAGCTCCAGCTCATCATGGTGGTCACGACAAACCCACCTTCCACATTGTTGTAGCATGAAGAGATGAAGACACCATCTTTGATCTGTAAAAAATATTCCCCTTTGGTACATCTCTTTGTAAAATGCACCCTAAACGGGTCAAAGTGTATCAAAAGTGATTTTCTTGAATTTAATAAATTGTGTCATTTTTATTGCAATGGTGTTGTGTTTTTATGTATACAGCTTCTAAGGTTTAAAAGGTGGCATGATAAATTTTTATTAAGGGGGAGTTATAAGGTTTTTAAGGTAATTGTTTTAATTGTGATTTTTGATCAAGTGAAATTGAAATAGGAGTTATAAGGTTTAAAAGGAGAATTATATTTTAATTGGGTTAAGCTATGATGTATTAGAGAGATAAGGGTTTATAATGAAATCATTGTGGTTATTTTATTTAGATAAATTATTGGTTTGTATTTTGAAGTGTGGAGATTATAAGGTGTAAAAGAGATTTATTGGTATGTATAAATATTTTGAGGGATCAAATTGAAGGAATGATTGAGGAAACATTGCTACCTAACCTTTGAAATTGGCAAAAGTTTATTGTGATTGAGATAGGTGTTTGAAGTCAAATCTTCTTCAAACAAAAGGTAAGGGCACATTATCCTTGAGAGTGATTGTTGGATGTTGTGAATGCTAAGTTGGAGTGAAAAGGTTCTTGTTTGATAAGAATTGTTGAGTAAACCTTTATATGCATGATTGATGAATGCTTGAGTGAGAACTAGTGAACTATCTTGAACTAGAGTTTGTGCAAGATCATGAGTATCATTGTTATGTGAGATTGTTTGATAAGCATTGTTGGAAATAATTGAGAGAGTATTCATATGCTTGAACTAGGGTTTGTGAAAGATCATGAGTATCATTGTTATGTGAGGTTTTTTTTATAAGTATTGTTGAATAAGCCTTCATTGAGTGATTGGTTGAGTGGAGTTGATTGAGCCTAGTTGATTGGAAGTATTGGAGTGATAGTTCAAGTTATGTGAAACAAATTGTTCTATATTCTGAATCGATTTGAGAAAGATATTGGAAGTGATTGAGTGCTTGTGAGTGTGAAACATATTGAGTCTCTAACCAATCTCTATATGTTTCTAAGGTTAAACAAGAGAGTTTGAAAGTGATTGAATATTTGTAAGCTTTTGTGGAAGCTTACAATGCAAATTTGAGTAAGTCTTAGAGAAGACTTGAGAGCAGTCTGGACAAGTTCTAGTGAGAACTTGTTGAACAGATTTGAGGTAAGTCTTAGAGAAGACTTGAGAGCAGATTTGGACAAGTTCTAGTGAGGACTTGTTGAGCAGATTTGAGGTAAGTCTTAGAGAAGACTTGAGAGCAGTTTGGACAAGTTCTAGTGAGGACTTGTTGAGCAGATTTGAGATAAGTCTTAGAGAAGACTTGAGAGCATCTTGAGTAAGTTCTTAAGAGGACTTGTTATACAAATTTTAGGCAAGTCTTTGAGAAGACTTGTGAGCAGAGTTGATTTATTTATTTGTTCAAACCTTGAGTTAATGTTTGGGGTAGATCTAGCAGAGTTGATTTGTGATTGGATCAAACTTTGTGTTAAGGCTTGAGGACATATTTGAGAATAGAGTTTGGTGGAGATTTGAGGATAGGTTTGTGCTAGATCAGAGATAAATATTGAGTAGATTTTTGCTAAACCGAAGGACTATGTTTAATGCAGATTAGATATAGAGATTAAAAAAATGTGTGCTAGATCAAAGGACTGTGTTTAGTGCAGATTTGAGATAGAGCTGAGAGCAAGCTTTGGAGGTGACAAAGTATAGAGAACAACAGTCTCCAGTGGATAGAGTTCCATTATCCAGGGCAGTGAAGATAGGTCTTTTGAGTGAGGGTAGGAGTCTTCAGTGGATAGATATCCATAAGCCAGTGCAGTAGAGGCAACATTTCTTCTAGAAGATCACCAGATAGAGCAAAGGAGAAGGAATTCTCCTATGGATAGAGATCCATGAACCAGCTAAGAAAATTGGTGTCTCTTGTGGATATAGATCCACAAACTTGATTAGGGTATTGGTGTATCCTTTAGATAGAGGTCCATAAACATTGTAATAGGTAAGGATTCCCAAGAGATTTGTTGAGAAATTTTTAGTGAAATATTTTCTTCGTGGAGTAGCCCACATTGGGTGAACCACGTTAAATTGGTGTCTTTATTGTGTGTTGTGATTTGTGCATTGCTTTGATTATTGCTATTAATATTGCCATTGATATATTGCATAATTTTATTTGGGCAAGAAAAGTAAAAAGTGGTATTATACTGTTCACCCCCCTCTCAGTATAAGCTTGTGTTCTTCAGGACAAACCTCCATGTATCAAAGCCAACCACATAACCTCTCATCGATATTCACAACTTTTAATTACCACCCATATTACACTACTCCAATTTTGCCTACATCCATTATCATCCAATTTCATCCTGAGCCCCAAGTGATTGTTCACCCCACTCAATCGGACCCACCTCCACTATCAACTATCTCACAGATAGATATGCTCGTTCATGATGCACCCTTGCAACATATAACATTTCCTCAATATGAGTCGTAGGTTACTCTTGAGACCTTCACTTCTACCTCCACCGCAACCACAATTGCACCTATGCAAGTTGCTATTCATCTCACCAATCTAGGCATTGGTGAGTACATTGTCCAAAATATCACAATTAGCCCACCAACTATTGAGACTATTAAATATTACAATCTCCCATGCCACCCACTTTTAACAATGGTACGATGTATAATATGGGTTCTTCGCCAAACCAGATTAATTTTATCTATGGGGGAATTGATTCTTCATTTGACCTAGCACATCCTACTGAACCCCAGTTACAATTTTATGACAACATTGATTATCTGTTTAATCCATCCTTTTCCATGCACTATTTTTAATGTTTTAACTAACAAGGATATGGTCTAGGGTGATATGAACAAGGCATTCACAACATTTTTGAACCTCGCTATTGATATGTGCATGATTGTGTTGGCTTGGGATATGAACCACAATCCTCCACTACCTCCTTCGAGGAATAATTTCAACAACTCATCATGGATCCCAAATAGGATAGTGAGGATAGTAAGGATGAATACATAGATCCTGAATTCATGCCTCTATTGTACAAGGTATTTTTGAAAATATTTCCACAAATCTCCATGATCAACACCATTTTTGACTATGACTATGAGGAGGATTTTGATGAGGCATTTGAAGCACTTTCGATTACATCTAATAGTATTAAAAAATATTCAGCCCCCATCGTACCCATTAATAATGAAGATGAGTTCTACCTATACATTTTTCCCATCCCGCAACCCATATTTGATCGGGTCCTTCCACTCGAGCGCCCTAACGCACCTATCAATCCACCACCTCCACCTTGGACACCTTCACAACATAATAATCCATCAATTGTAAATTAGTTTCTTCCTCTAGAGAATGTACAAGAGAATCCAACCTTCACATTGCAATCACCACATTTACATCAAGTTAACATGATCTCTATTGACTTGTTCACACCTGTCCATAATCCATATGATTCGACAAAACCAATTCCAATCGACATTAGCCTTATCAACATGGATAGGATTTCATCCCCTCCATCCATTTCTGAATTTCTTCTTTCCAAATAATTGTTAAGAGCTTCTAACATTTACATCCCTTCACCTTCCTCACCTTCTCCTTCCTTCGCTTACCACATCGAGGTAGAAGAAGCCATGTCTGATATACCTAATAACATCACTGATGACATTCACCACATCCCTACTCCCCACCAGCTAGAGGAGGGTTCCCATATGCTCATCGAGGAAACTATCGATGTGAATTTGAGCACATGCTCAGACAACCCATAAATTATTAAACTTGCAAAAGGATTATCTATGGAAAAGCAAGAGAAGTTCACAACACTTTTAACCGAGAAAAAGGATGTCTTTGCATGGTCCTACAAGGACATACCTGAACTTGACCCTAACTTGGTGGTCCATAATCTCACCTTGAGTCTTAATGCAAAATCGATCAAGAAAAAGTTATGAAAAATTCACCCTAATATTGCCCTCATGGTTAAAGAAGAACTCCAAAAGCTATTAGATGTGGGCTTTATTCAACCCATTGACTATCTTGAGTGGCTTTCCAACATAGTACCCGTTTGCAAACCTAATGGGAGGATTTGCATATGCACAAATGTTCATGATTTAAACAAAGCATGTCCTAAGGTTGATTTTCCACTACCTGACAAATGAGTATAGAGGTACATATAATGATTCCCTATCTTCTCTAGTTATGAAGCAAGTAAACATCATGCTTATTTGGGAAAGGTGTATCTTTTTCTTTAAGATAAAGAAAATTTGGTCATGAGATGATCATATCTCATCTCTTAAATGGTTTTTTTTTCTTGCAAGACAAACTTATCTTGAAAACAATGTGGTTATATATATAAAAAAATAATTTTATAGCAACTACATTCACTCAAATGAATAGGCCCCCATTTTCTAAGATAGGATTTGTATATTTATTTGAGATCAAAATACAAAGAAATGCAAGCTTATATACACACATGTATAGATATATAGATAATGATTTTGATCAAAAAATAAAATGACTTGTTGGACTTCCCTTTAGCAATTTAGATGTCTTGTTTACAATATGTTGTCATATTAAAGCAATCCTCACTAGGAACAAGGATGAAATTATAAATTAAAAAACTAATATCATCGAATATTATACAAGCAAAATAATTATGACAAGAATAGATAGAAACACCTTTTCTGCATGCAATGCAGGCAAACCCTCTTTTATTCAATGGCGAGAGTTATGCAATTAACTTGCAATATATGACATCTATATCTTGGCTATAATTTCACATACGTAAGATGCAATAAAGTCACTTTCAAGATATGATAGAATAAATATTCCTAACATTTTTATATATCCATCATTTTCTGCCTAGTAATCTCCTTAATTGTTTACATGGGGTAAAAGGGTCTTCATATGTATCTTCCAAAGGTTTTAAAATAACTAGAAGTTAGCTTTTTTTAGTCCTACATACAAATATAGTGAAGAAAGAACAAACTTGTATGCATTAGAAGGATGCCAAGGTCACATATTTAGGCTACTAGGATGGATCTGGTTAAGCCTAGTTGTCTCACTTATTAACTAAAAATATGTTCACTTGTTGAAGGAAAATAATATACAAAGATCATACATGACCTTTGTTACCCATGTAGTATAATAAAGTTGAAATTAAAAACTAGGAACTATAGAGGAAAGAATTTTAAAAGGAAAAGCTTTCAAAATTGTAAATTTGTGAGTTTAAAATGTAAAATACTTATGAAAATAAATTACTATATTTAGTTGTCAATATGAAAATGTCTTGAAGGATGCTAAATGGTTGCTCTGAACAAAGACCAAGCAAGATGCTCTAATTCATGAAACACATTATTTGTATTGCAATGGGATTTTTTTTATATTAGTAATATTTAAAGATTAAAATAATGAATACAAATATTCATAAGAGCATCATTATTGTACATGAATGGAAACCCACACATGGTATAGTGAAAACCCATGACTATAATATTTGGATGAGAATTTTAAAGATCTATTTTGCTCTTGATTTTAAAAGTTACAATTATTTTATGATTTATTTTGGAATATGTTTATTATAACTAGAAGTTCATATTGAAAATGAAAAATATACTCAATTATAGAAAAATATTTAAATATTTCAACTTGTAGAAATGAATGATTAGGAAGCATTATTTGAAAATGATCAAGCATTTATACATGTTTTATTAAGAATACATGTGTTTTGATCGTCCGTGTAATAGATATAAACCATGTGATTATGCATCATCAAGAAATGATACTTCAATTGGAGATATATATAGGTGATATCACTAGAAGGTACAAGTATGGGATATATCTTGGCAGATTAGGATCGAGGACAAGGTTGGGCATGTATTCAAAGGGTGGCAAGAAGAAAATATAGAGTTTGCTCCCACCTATAGTAAAGTAAAAAAAACAACTAGTTGTCAATTTCAAAATGGTTACATGTTTTTTCAAGAGAAGAATAAAACTTGTTGTTAGGACCCCATCCTAACATCACTATGTAATGAACTCCTTTCTAATGTGGAGACACCATCTTAATGATACTATGTAATATTTTGTAATGTGTATGTGGTACTTGAGGTGCCTATACAAGTGGGACCATTTAATGTAATTGTTATTAAGAATAAAACCGCTTATTTGGTAGAAAATTCTAGCTTGGATGGCCACTTGCATGTGAAGCCAACCCTTGAGTGTTATAGTTAGGGTTATGAAGAGTCTTTAAAAGGAAATGAGGTATAAATGAAGGCATCTCATATTTTTTTGTTTGTTGAAGCTTTGCTTCTAAAGAGGTTGCCCTCTCAAAGAGGCTTGTGATTCTATAATATGTTCTTACTTTTAGCAATATAATCTATATTGCATTTTCATTCTGTCTTATAATATTGTTAATTTCAAGCTCTTTTTTCTATTATTATTGCAATATTCAATGGATGTGCTTTTTATTTTACTGTAAGATTCATAACAAGTGGTATCAAAGCACTTTCCAGGGCCATGTCCCGCTACAACACAAATAGTTTGTGTCCTACCATTTCGAACTGTCAAGTATAATTTTTTTTGTCTTTTATTTTTTTGTTGATTGCTTTATAAAGAAAATTGAGCCATTTTTTTGTTTTAGTTTTTTAGGTTAGAAACCTTGTGCTAGGGGTTTTAAAATATCATAGAGGAGCTATCATTATTGGCTAATCTAGATTGCTTGTAAAGCGTCTAGTGAAGTGAGGGTTGATTAGACTTCAATACCCAAGCCTCATACAACACCTATATATGTATTTAAGCTTCCATGTATCTTTGGGTATATCGGGAGACTCTCCTAGGTTTAGGAGATGCCTTTATCCATAGGAATATTTTCAACCCTATATCTAATCATAGTGCATTGGGTATAAAACTTGGGAAAGTTACCCTCCCATACTGTCAAAGAGGAGAGTAGTGTGCTCAAGGGTATGTGTGGAGCCCTCCTTGAGTAGTGGCCTAAAATATTGGTCTGAGCATTATCGTTCATAGCTATGGTATAATATAGGACTATGGACAATACACACACCTTGGCCTACTATTACCCTATTATAGTCATATGTTACACCTCCAAAACCCTAACCATAGATTTGAGCATAGTGAGGAGACTACCTATCATGAATTTGACCATGGTGTGAAAATTCTTGGCTAAAGAAGAAACTGTTGGGGTTAGTAACAATTAGAGATAAAGTCAATAGGGTAGTTGTCATGACAGTTATTAGTGACAAATGAAAATAGTGTCAGATAATGCAGTTGTCAATAATAGTCAAAATAGAGTCTACTGGGACAGTTGTCAGTAATAGTCAATAATAATGTCAAACATGGCAATGACATTGATAGACAAGATAGAGTTTGACAAGGTAGTTGGGGATAACAGATCGACTAATAACCAATATGGTAGTTGCTAGGGACCAAAGAAAAAAATCATTTTTTAGGTGAAGAAAATCTTTAGGAGGAAAACAAACAACACTTGACTAAAAATAAGTTAGAGGTGCCAAAAACATCATTTTGAGACCTAGTCCATTGTGATCATATTTTTAAACTGGTCATTTTGATATAGCACCCAAACATTTTTTCTAGACCATTACTAAAAATAGTAACCCCTAGAACAACACTTATATTCTTAGTAAGGCAATTACACTGGTCCAAATGACAAGTATATGGTTAAACGGAATAGAGGAGCAATAAGGGAGATGGAGCAAACCAATTCATGGACCAAATACGTCACCTTTGTAACTTACAAAACTAAATGGCATATGTTGGATGAAGTCAAACATTTGAAAGATCACATGGTAGTCATGAAATCTAAAGAAATTAAAGTCAAAATAAGGTTGAAGAGCATTGAAATGGAGCCCCAAAATTACACCAACAAATTAATAATGAAGGAACGAGTGGCAATTCAAGAAATAGAGATGAAAAAACCCATCATGCTCTTTTTGACACTAATACCCTGTTTAAAATGCCCAAATTAGACTTTCCCAAGTTTACTTGTGTTGGAAATATGAGCAAGCTTTGTTGTCATTGATGTCAAAAGTAAATACAAGGCAAGGTTCTCTCCAAAATAATTAGAACCATGAGTTCAAAGTATATAAATAAATTGTTTGAAGGAAGATTGAAGACCAAGGTTAAGGCTTAAAGGAAGGTTGAAAAGATTTAAATTATTTAAAGATTTAAATAATTTAAAATTAAATATTTAAATCCTTTTAATTATCATGGGCCACAATTTTATGTTGAAGAGAAATAAAGTAATGCACCGACGAGCGCATGGAGGAAAAGAAAATACAAGGCGTCGACTTTATTTAAACACCAAGTGTCGACGTCATTATTTAAAAGGGTCAACCTTATATACAAAAAGGGTTTTAATAAGGTTGAAAAATATGAAATTCCTGTGCTTTTTACTCGAGTGATCGAAAGATATAATACGCCAAAGTTGAAGAGTGATCGATTATTAATTTGAAGGCTAAAGTGTGCTCGGTCGATAAGTAAACAAAGTTTAAAAATGGTTATGGAATACACTTCATCTGCGAACGAATAAATGCACGGTTGATTTGGTGAAAACAAATGCAGAGAGTGGTTCGTCGAACAAAGGTCGTCGATGACGGGAGAAGAGAAGTACTACGACGCGAATGTTATACACAACAATCGAACACGAAGAACAATTCCATAAGAATATTCCAGTAACGCAAGAGTGAATAGGAGTTTTACGTTATTCGAGGGAGTTAAAGACAAAGAAAATAGACAAGGCCTATTTCCCTTTTTGATCTCATCGAACAAGTAGTTTTGCCTTACGTAGCGAAGAAGACGTCAAAGGTTTGAATCCCATAGTTCATAGGTTTTAGTGACAGGTGTAGTTTCTTGTTTTGGTCGCTGCCGGAGAAAAGAAACAAATAGCACAAGAGTGGTTAGCATTTCCATCGGTTGGACCAGCGTAGCTGGTATTTTAGCGTGCGCTAGAGCCTAGGCGCGAGGTGGTCATGAGTTCAATTCACAGAAGTGACGACAACAGACATGGGTAAGTTTTTGTTGAGATTTAAATCAAAATACCTTATTCTAAGATTTTTGGGAGGTATAAGGGTTTCGTTTGTTAAATTCTGGGTAAGTTTTTGTTGAGATTTAAATCAAAATACCTTATTCTAAGATTTTTGGGAGGTATAAGGGTTTCGTTTGTTAAATTCTAAGATTTTTGGGAGGTATAAGGGTTTCGTTTCTTAAATTCTAAGATTTTTGGGAGGTACGAGGGTTTCTTTGGTGTTTTATTCTACGGTCTCGAGAGTTAGAAGGGTTTTTATTTTGGAATTCAAAATATATTTTGTTCTAAAGTTCTAAGATTTTTGGGAGGTATAAGGGTTTCGTTTGTTAAATTCTGGGTAAGTTTTTGTTGAGATTTAAATCAAAATACCTTATTCTAAGATTTTTGGGAGGTATAAGGGTTTCGTTTGTTAAATTCTAAGATTTTTGGGAGGTATAAGGGTTTCGTTTCTTAAATTCTAAGATTTTTGGGAGGTACGAGGGTTTCTTTGGTGTTTTATTCTACGGTCTCGGGAGTTATAAGGGTTTTTATTTTGGAATTCAAAATATATTTTGTTCTAAAGTTTGAAGATATATAGGAGATTATGATTTAGTGGAAATTAAAAGAGATATATCTTTTTAAAAAGGAGTAATAAGGTTTATGTGTATTTGTTTTGGTAATTAAAATGGTTTGAAAAATATTTTGTGAGTTTGGAGATTATAAGGTGTACTTGAGATTTAATTTTTGTAAAGGTAAATTGATATTGTGGGAAATATTTGAGTAAAAATATTTGCTATCTAACCCTTGAGATTGGCAAAGAGGTTGGTTGTAATTGAGACATGTGTTGAGGTCAAATTTTATTCAAATAAAAGGTATGGGCATATTATCCTTATGAGTGATTGTTGGATGTTGTGAATGCTAAGTTGGAGTGAAAAGGTTCTTGTTTGATAAGCATTGTTGAGTAAGCCTTTATATGCATGATTGGTGAATGCTTGTGAGAACACTTGAGTGAGAACTTGATAACTATCTTGGACTAGGGTTTGTGTAAGATCATGAGTATCATTGTTATATGAGATTTTTTGATAAGCATTGTTGGAAATATTGGAGTAAGCTTTTTATTCTTGACTAGGGTTTGTAAGCAAGGTGTGTTTCATTGAGTGATTGGTTGAGTTGAGTTTATTGAGCATAGTTGATGGAAAGTGTTGAAGTGATAGTTCTGTGAAACAAATTGTTCTATATTCTAGATTTGGAATAGAAGTGATTGAGTGTCTGTGAGTGTGAAACATATTGAGTCTCTAACCATTCTCTATATGTTTTTGTGGGTAAGAAAGAGAGTTTGAAAGTGATTGAGTATTTGTGTGAGTAACATATTGAGTCTCTAACAAATCTCTATATGTTTATGTGAGTCAAACAATATTATGTGTGAAACTTGTTTGGGTGATTGAAAGAGGTTTTCTGTGATAGATTGAGTTGAGTTGAATAAGATTTTGTGAAAGTTAGTGAACAAATTTGAATAAGTTCAAGAGTGGACTTAAGGACATATTGGTGTGAGCTTTTGTGGAAGCTTACAAGCAGAGTTGAGATAAGTCTTGGTGAAGACTTGTTGAGCAGATTGGACAAGTTCTAGTGAGGACTTGTTGAGCAGATTAGACAAGTTATAGTGAGGACTTGTTGAGCAGATTTGAGGTAAGTCTTGGTGAAGACTTATGGACAAATTAGTGTAAGCTTTTGTGGAAGCTTACAATGCAGAATTGAGGTAAGTCTTGGTGAAGACTTAAGAGCAGTTTGAACAAGTTCTAGAGAGGACTTGTGGATAGATTTGAGGCAAATGTTTGAGAAGACTTGAGAGTAGAATTGATTGATTGATTTGTTCAAACCTTGAGTTAAGGTTTGGGGCAGATCTAGTAGATTTGATTTGTTATTAGATCAAGCTTTGTGTTAAGGCTTGAGGATAGATTTGAGGACAAATTTTGGTGCAAATTTGAGGGTAGGTTTGTGCCAGATCAGAGACAGAGATTGAGTAGATTTGTGCTAGACCGAAGGACTGTGTTTAGTGTAAATTTGAGACAGATATTGAGCAGATTTATGCTAGACCGAAGGACTATGTTTAGTGCAGATCAGAGACAAAGATCGAGTAGATTTGTGCTAGACCGAAGGATTGTGTTTAGTTTAGATTTTAGATAGAGTTGAGAGCAAGTTTTGGAGGTGACAGAGCAGAGGATAATAGTCTCTAGTGGATAGAGATCCATTAGCCAGGGTAGTGAGGAAAGGTCTTCTGATTAAGGACAAGAGTCTTCAGTGGAGAGAGATCCACAAGCTAGTGTAGTGGAGGTAGTAGTATTCTAAAGGATCACCAACCAAAAAAGAGGAAAAAGAGTTCTCCTATGGATAGAGATCCACAAACCAACAAAGGAGATTGGTGTCTCCTGTGGGTTGGTGCCCACAAACCAGATTAAGGGATTGGTGTCTCCTTTGGATATATGTCCATAAACATTGTAATAGGGAAGGATTCCCAAGATATTTGTTGAGAAAATTTTAGTGAAATATTTTCTTCATGGAGTAGCCCACATTGGGTGAACCACGTTAAATTTGTGTTTCTATTGTGTATGATGATTTGTGCATTGCTTTGGTTACTACTATTGATATTGCCATTGATTATATTAGATGTCTTTTCCAATTATTGCAAATTTTTGGTCTTTTTGAAGTCCTGTCCCACCCTCCAAGAGCAATGAAATTTTTTTATGTCGTCAAAGTAGGGTCTTTGTTTTGGTCTTATGTCAAAATTTATTATTTTTGACCTCCAAGGGTCTTAAATATTTAATTAATTTTTTTATTTTTAATATAATGTTTGATTATATATTTAATTAAGTATTTAATTAAATTTAATTAAATTTATTTAAATATTTAATTTAATATTTAATTAAATTTTATAAAGAATAAAAAATACATAAATAATTAATAAATAAATACTAATAAGGGGGACACCCCCATCCCCCCTTTATTTCCTACCATTCCCCTAGTCCCCCACATTATTTCCCTCACCCCCTTTTTCCTAACTTAAAAAATAAAAAATAATAAAAAAATGAAAAAAGTGAGGGACCCGTATTCCCCCCTTCCTAGCCTACCCTCCTAACCCATTCCCCTTCATGCTCCCCCCTATCCTACATTTCCTTTTTTTTCCTTTAATATTTTCACCCATTTAGCCTTCCGCAAAAACAAATCAAAAGCAGATCAACGACATGCACAGAGTTAGGTGGATCCAAGGGCATGCAAAATAAAGAAGAGAATCCAACGATATGCATTGATGGGATAAGATTCGAGGGCCCACACAAGAATAGAGGTGGTCAAAGTCAAACTAAAAGGATCCGATGACACACACAAACAAGGGAAAATCTAAGGTCCCATGTTGAGGCATGGAGATCTAACAGATCAGGTTGGGGTGCGTGAAATCCAAGGGCCTGCGTACACAAAAATTGAGGTAAGAAAAAGTCAACTCAGGCGCCAGGTAGGAATGGGTAGGCTTAGCATGAAAACAGATTTTTTTTGCTTTCATTCCCCATGTGGGAAGGTGGGTGCCCCTTTGGGCCCGCATCATGTGTATGGCGGCCCCCCATGTAGTATATATATATATATATATGAATGTACCCCCATGCATTCGTGGGAGGGCTTATATATATAAATAATTGAATTCCCCCATGCATTCATGGAGGGCTTATATATATAAAGAAAAAAATAATAAAAAGTATTATATATAATAATTAATAATAATAATAATGATAATATTATTATTATTATTGTTAATAATAATAATAATAATAATAATAATAATAATAATAGTTATCCGCCTTTGTAACGCAAGTGGTGAGGAGAAGGCGAGCTTGACCTCGTTGAACAGGAGGTCTACGGTTCGAACCTCGATGATACAAAGGGGGATATACAGTTGGATTAGAAAACCCAAAGAAAATTCCCTTGTGAAGTTGTTGTAACAGGTTGGGGGATTCTTGGTCAAAACCCCCACTTATTAATATTAGATAAATTAGCACCTGGGGGTGCAGCGCAACGATTTGGGCTTTGGCTCTTCTTCGGGAGGTCCAAGGTTCAAATCATGGCGTGGGTGAGTGTGTGAGGGGGTGGGTGTGTGTCTCCCCGGTGGAGTTGTTGTAACAAGTTGGGGGATTCCTGGTCAAAACCCCCATATCTTAATATTACAAAATAATAATAATAAGAATAGTTTTATTATTATTATTATTGTTTTCCCCTCACACTGTAATAACCCACCCTAGGTTTGTAATTTTTTTGTATTTTTTGTAAATTTCATATGGAAAACCAATATGATAACATAATAAAATATAGAAGCAAGCAACAAAACTAGATACTTAAAAATTCATTAAATCAATATTCATGAATTCCCATAATCAAATAATGAATCTCCAACAACATGCATGGATTTTTTTAGTCTATTACCAAGAGGAGCACAAGATCAACTACCCGGTTTGCTGATTACAAAGATTAAGTACAACAGATGGATAAGCTGAAGTTGACGCCACAAACAACAACCCAAAATGAAGGAAATGTCAGCAACAATAGTCTCCAAATAGCAAATATGGCATCCAACACTTAGGTCTGATCTGCAAACCAAAAACCCTCTCTCAAACCCTAGCGCAGCTCTATGAGGGTGATTTGATATTAAATTTTGTTGTTTATTTTTTGCACCTCCAAACTCTCCAAAGAGGTCGCCCCACCTTGCCAAAGCTTGAGTTAAAAAACCTAAAACCAAATACCAATCGATACAAGAGCTTTGACCCTCAATATGGTACGACCATACCAAAAAATGATGAACAATAAACCCCAAAAATCATCACACCAACAATCTGATGAAATCTGAGACCCTATGTTGAAGCAATGAAAATCACTCTAAAAATCCCCAATGAAGTACAAATCTCAACCTTTGAATGAAACTAATCGATGATTGCTCAGGGAATGGTCTTTCACATCCGAAAGCAATGTTCCTTGCAAGGGTTTTCGTCCTCACAAAGCCATGAAAACTTTGCCTCAAAGCTGCAAGTTCTCGCCAAAGAGAAAAATATGAAATTACTTGGATCCCTCGAAAATGAGCTCCACTTCTCCTTATATCTCCAAATCCCACGCCCTAATTAGGGTTGAGGTGAATTTTTAATATTTTAATATTACTTTTCCAAGTCGACCCCCTTTAAGAAAATCCCTAAGTCACTTTTCATTTAAATAAAATATTTCACTTGACTTAGGAAAATAAGCTACTTTATTATTTAATATAATGCCATAAGTTAAATATTTAATTTAACTTAGGAAATCGTTAAATATTAAATAATCCTCCTCCAAAAAGAGATAACTGGCCAACTGAGCAGAAATAGACCTCAAAACATAGCTCACTGCAAACCCATAACAAAATGATGACCAGAACCCATACTTACTAAAAATAATAAGTAGCTAAAAATAGCAAGTGACAACTCGAACCACCAAAAAGCACAAGAATCAACTCTCTCTAAACAAGGAACACCACTCACCATCACCACTGACTGACCAGAAGCCAACTTACTAAAAATAGAAAGTGATGGTCAACAACTCCAAATCACCCCCAAAAAAGGTAGAAGAAAGTTGGCGAAGCACAAAACTCAAAGAACCAAACCCCAATAGGGTTCCCAATCACCTCCACTAGCCTACGGGAACCCAGTAGTAGGCTAATCCACAATAATGTTGCTAACTACTTAGAGAGGGGACATTACAGTCCTCCCTCCCCAAAATTGCTTGTCCTCAAGCAATTGTAACTCTGGATGTTGTAGAATCTGTTCACTCTCCCAAGTAGCATCCTCAACCGGCAAGTTCCTCCATTTGACCAAAAACTCCCTGATCACTCTCCTCTTGAGGGTACACTCTCTGGTGTCAATGATGGCCTCTGGAACTAAAACAAGTTTCCCTTCTTCATCGAGTGGTGGTAGCTCGGAAGAAGGAACCACATTTCCACCCAATGCCTTCTTAAGGCATGAGACATGGAAAACATTATGTACCCTACTGTCAGCCGGTAACTCCAACTCGTATGCCACTTCTCCAACCTTCTTGGAGATCCTGAATGGTCCATAGAAATATGGCTTAAGCTTCTCCTTTCCACTCTTCTTGAGAGTGGACTGCCTGTATGGCTGCAATATCAAATAAACCAAGTCACCGACATCAAAATTGTGCTCTAAACGATGTTGATCAACATACATATTTTGCTGATTTTGTGCCTATTGTAAATTATCCTTCAAGGATTTCATGATATCCTGGTTGTCCTACAACAAATCTCTAGCCCTCGGCACTCTACTATCCCCAAGAAGCAAATCCATGAAGCTAGGGGCTTCATACCCATACAGAGCCATGAATGGTGACATCCCAATAGACATGTGGTAAGTGGTATTATAACAAAACTCACCAAGGTGCAACCATTTAATCCAAGCCTTCTGCTACCCCGAAATGTAATTCTTGAGATACCCTTCCACCCATTTATTGACTATCTCTATTTTCCCATCCATCTGTGGGTGGTAACTAGTGCTGGGGTGAGCTCGGTTCCGCTCAATCTAAAAAGCTCCTGCCAAAACAAGCTCATGAACCTACTGTCCCTATCACTAACAATTGTCTTAGGCATCCCATGCAATCTGAACACCTCTCTAAAGAATAGATCTACCACCTGTGCTGTTGTATATGTCATTGAAATAGCAAAAAAGTGAGCAAATTTGGTGAGTCGATCAACCACAACATAAATGCAATCTTTGCCTTGTACCTTAGGCAAACCAGTGATGAAATCCATGGAGATTCCTTCCCATTTCTGATTAGGAATCGGTAAGGGCTGCAATAAACCAGCTGGGTAAGAGTGCTCATCTTTATTCTGTTGACAAATGGTACACTCCCGAACATACTGGAGAACCTCGTTCTTAAGTCCTTTCCAAGAAAACCTTTCTCTAACCCTCCTGTATGTCTTAAAGAACCCTGTATGACCAGCCATGGGGTCATCATGAAAACATTTCAGAACTCTCAACTTGAACCTTGAGTTTGGAATCAAAAGTATCCTATCTTTATACATAATCAGCCCATTCATCACCGTATATCTATCATCATGCAAATATCCCTCAATCACACTAGTAGCCCATGTGTCCTTAGCATATTCAGCCATAATTTCTTCTTTCCAGTTTGTTGCTATCTTAGTCAAAGAACATAAATATGGTCTCCTGGATAAAGCATCAACAACTATGTTCTTTTTTCCTTTGACATAAACAATATCAAAATCATATGCCTGAAGTTTACTGACCCATTTCTATTGTCTCTCATTAAGATCCTTCTGATTCAGGAAATATTTGAGACTGTTGTGATCAGTTTTGACAGTGAATTTGCCTCCCACAAGATAGGGCCTGAACTTGGCCAATGCATGCATAATGGCCAACATCTCCTTGTCATAAATAGAATAACTCCGTTCAGCCCCTCTTAACTTCCTACTCTCGAAAGCAATGGGATGTTTGTTCTGCATCAATACTACTCCTATCCCCTCACCCGAAGCATCACACTCCAACTCAAAAGGTTTGGAGAAATCAGGTATGGCGAGTACAGGACATGAACACATTACCTGTTTGAAGTGCTCAAAACACTTCTGCGTTGATTCTGACCATTCAAATACCCCCTTCTTGGTCAAATCTGTAAGTGGGGCTACCGACTATGAGAATCCCTTAACAAATCTCCTGTAAAATCCACACAGACCAAAAAACCCCTTAAGCTGAGTGAGGTTTGTTGGTGTAGGCCAATCCATAATTACCTTGATCTTTTTAGGATCAACACGAACACCCTCTGAGCTGATAATGTGTCCAAGGTAAAGCAACTCAGTTAGCCCAAAATCACATTTGGACTCCTTAGCGTAGAAAGACTCCTACTCAAGAATACTCAACACCTCCTCAAGGTGTCTCAAATGCTCCTCCCAAGATCTACTGTAGACAAGAATATCATCAAAGAATATCAGGACTGATTTCCTGAGTTGCCTACTGAATGTCCTGTTCATATAGGACTAGAAAGTGGCTGGAGCATTGGTCAAGCCAAAAGGCATAACCAAGAACTCAAAGTGCCCAAAGTGACACCTAAAGGCTATCTTCTCCACATCCTGCTCCCGAACCCTGATCTGGTGATAACCTGATCTCAATTCAATCTTAGAGAAGAAGCATGCTCCGTGTAGCTCATCAATGAGCTCATCTATACGTGGAATTGGGTACCGATTCTTAATTATTTTCTTGTTCAGAGCTCTATAATCTATGCACATCCTCATTGTCCCATCTTTCTTTTTCACCAAGACTACTGAGGAAGCAAAAGGGCTCTTGCTCGATCGAATGTGACCCATATCCAGTAGCTCCTTAATTGCCTTCTCTATCTCATCCTTATGATGTTTTGGATGTCTATAATGGGTAGTGATGATTGGATTAGCTCCATATTCGAGCTCAATGATATGCTCAATACCTCTCTCAAGAGGTCTCCCTAGGGGTATATCACCAAATACCTTTGAATGCTTAGTCAAAAGTTTTTGTATCTCAGGATGGTAGTCATTCTTCTGGTGTTCTACAACATTGGGCATTATGAGGCACTCTGCTGCCCACTCCACCTGATCATGATGAAATAATCTTTCCATCCTCTTGAGGGAAACTACCCTCGCTCCTCCATCAGACATGCCCCGCAAAACTATCCGCCTCCCTGCTGAATCAAACTTCATCTCCATAGTCTGCAGGTTCATATAGAACTCCCCAAGGGTACGCATCCAATGCATACCAAGCACCACATCAGTATCTCCAACACTCACCACATAAAAATCATCTCTCAACTCATACTCCCCAAGCTGGATGCGTAAGTTAGGGATCTTCCGTGTGCATGTGAGGGTAAATCCATCGACAACCATTACTTTAAAACCCTCAAACTCCTCAGTTTTAATTCCCCTCTTAGCAACTAGCCCTTCATCTATGAAGTTGTGCATGGCACCAGTATCAATGAGAGTAATAACTCATTGTCCATTAATGACACCACGTACCTTGAAGGATCCAACCTTCTGAAAACTAGAAAGTTGGGCTATTGTACCTTCAGGTTTGGGCTCCCGTTCAACCTCTTCTTCTGAACTTTCTTCATCACTACTTTTTAAATCAGCTTGCTGGTCTAAATTTTTTGATCTTGTTTCATCAGCTGAAAAGTATTCAATCTGCTTAACCTTAGCCTTAATTGAGCACTTGTGAGATGGGTCCCATGGTTCCCTATAGTGGAAACATAACTTCTTCCTCCTAAGCTCATTTAGTTGGTCATTATCCAATCTATTTGGAACATTCCTCTATTGCATGGAACCCTTCTAGAAATGTCTCTTATCCTTATCTTTCCTATCCAAGAATGGCTTAGATTGTGATTTGTGTTTTGGGACAACAAATTCCATGTTTCAAGCTTTCTTCATAGCATCCTGCAAGGTTGGAGGGTCAAAAGCTTTCACCCAACCCCTAAGTGGTTCCATTAGCCCTTCATTAAAAAGTACCACAAGCCTCCTCTCTGTGATGCTCGAAACCATCACCGATAGTCTCTAAAATTCTGAAATGTAGGTCTCAATAGATCCATATTGTCTCAACTATGCCAACTCTCTAAAATGTAGCTCTGGATCCTTTTTGTCGAATCTCTCTATGAGTTTGTTGGTAAACTCATCATACGTCATGATTAAACCATATCCCAAAGTGACTAGTCCATGGTACCACCACTCATGAGCAATTTTATCCAAATGCAAAGTGGTAAACTTAATTGCCTCATCCTCGGGCATCGGTCTAAGGGCCAAGTAATTATCCAATTTTTGCACCCAAGCCCTAGTTGTGCTCCTATCACTACCATCAAAATGAGGTAGGGTAACCTTACCCAGAGCCTGTTGAAAGTCTCTCTGTATAGGAGGTCTCCTCTGCTCAACTCTATTACCACCACCCATGTGGTCAACCCTCTTCTGATTCATAAATTCATTCATAGATAAGTTGGCACGTAGGTCTGCTGGTAGTGCCAAATATTCAACCCATAGTTCAATCAAGTTATTTGTCACAGGTGCATGAACTTCTTGTTGTGTTCGTGTCTCCTCCCTATGTGTAAAGGTAGGTTGCAAGGGTCTAAGGACCGATCCTGTAGTTATTGTATTATTTTACCCATTATGATTCTGTGGATGAGATGAACTAGACTCACCATTCTGTCCAGGTACAACTATGAGGGTGAACTGATTAATCTTCCCCAATATCTGGGACATCATCTCAAACATGCATTCAAACTTTCTCTACATGGCCTCACTGGGGTCTTCTGGATCAACATGTCCCTTATCTCTATCTTCCATTTCTCCAAATAAATCCCCACCATCACTGGAATCTTTGGAATGTATTCCAAGAAGTTTTCTTTGTTCCCTATTGGTATACCTCTTTTCTCTTTCACTCATATGCAAGTTTCAAAGGTTTTTCCATAGGATGGTAGGAAAAATAGCTCTGATACCACTGTAATAACCCACCCCCCGATCTACAATTTTTTTGTAAAGTTCATATGGAAAACCAATATGATAACATAATAAAATATAGAAGCAAGCAACAAACCTAGATACTTAAAACTTCATTAAATCAATATTCATGAATTCATAATCAAATAATTAATCTCCAAATGCATGGTTTTTTAGTTATTACCAAGAGGTCAGTTACCCAGTTTGTTGATTACAAAGATTAAGTATACAATGGATAATCTAAAGTTGATGCCATAATATGCAATCCAAAATGAAGAAATATCAGAAAATAGTCTCCAAACACAAATATGGTGTCAACACTTAGGTCTGATTGCAAAAAAAATCCTCTCTCAAACCCTACGCAACTTCATATTTATTAAATTTTTTATCTCTTCCCCCCAACCTTAAGAGGTCCCCACCTTCCAAAGCTCTAGTTAAAAAACATACCCAACATCGATAGAAGGCTTTGACCTCAATATGGTATGACCATACCAAAAATTGGTATGAACAATAAACCCCAAAAATCATCGCACCAACAATTTGATGAAATCTAAGACCATATGCTGAAGCAATATAAATAACTCTAAAAATGCCCAATGAAGTGCAAATCTCAGCCTCTGAATGAAATTGACTGATGATTGCTCAGGGAATGGTCTTTCACATCCGAAAGCAATGCTCCTTGCAAGGGTTTTCATCCTCACAAAGCCATGAAAACTTTACCTCAAAGCTGCAAGTTCTCACCAGAGAGAAAAAGATGAAATTACTCGGATGATCAGAAAATGAGCTCCACTTCTCCTTATATCTCCAAATCCCACACCCTAATTAGGGTTGAGGTGACTTTTTAATATTTTAATATTACTTTTCCAAGTCGACCCCCTTTAAGAAAATCCCTAAGTCACTTTTCATTTAAATAAAATATTTCACTTGACTTAGGAAAATAAGCTACTTTATTATTTAATATAACACCATAAGTTAAATATTTAATTTAACTTAGGAAATCATTAAATATTAAATAATCCTCCTCCAAAAAGAGATAACTAGCCAACTGAGCGAAAATAGACCTCGAAACATAGCTCACTACAAACCCATAACAAGATGATGACCAGAACCCATACTTACTAAAAATAGTAAGTAGCTAAAAATAGCAAGTGACAGCTCAAACCACCGAAAAGCACAAGAATCAACTCTCTCTGAACAAGGAACACCACTCACCATCACCATTGACTGACCAAAAGCCAACTTACTAAAAATAGTAAGTTACTAAAAATAGAAAGTGATGGTCAACAACTCCAAATCACCCCTAGAAAAAGGTAGAAGAAAGTTGGTGAAGCACAAAACTCAAAGAACCAAACCCCAATAGGGTTCCCAATCACCTCCACTAGCCTACGGGAACCCAATAGTAGGCTAATCCACAAGAATGTTGCTAACTTCTTAGAGAGGGGACATTACACACACCCACATCGCGGTTTGAACCTTAGACCTCTCGAAGAAGAGCCAAGGCCCGAACCATTGCATTGTCCCCCTTGAGACAATAGTTTTATTATTATTATTGAAAGTTTTGAAAAAAGTTGTAATTTTTTATATTGGTTAAGGTTAACCATATAAAAAAAAAGGAAATGGGCTAAAAATTAAATTTTTGAAGCCATTTTTGGACAACTTTAAGAGAAATTATAATAGGTAAATATGGAGACTTTTTTTGAGATCGCTACCAGGCCATGAACAAGAGCTACTACAAATGCAATCAATGTTGTGGATTAAATATGGAGGCAGTTGTAGTTATTATTAGCCATTACTTGGTAAATAATAGTTGAAGTTATGGATCATCATCGAGCTTTGAATTATGGACCAAATGATCAAGTTATTTAAGAGAGTTGTTGTAGCAGGAAAATGGATCAAGTTTTTGCATAGTAAAATTATGCAAGAGGTATACCAGAGTGCCCTTCCTTTGTCAGTTGTATTTTCCTTTTTGTGTCTTGTCTAGTCATCATTTTTTATTCCCCATTCCTATGTAGATATTTTTTGAGGAGGTGTCAAATTTACTAAGATCATTTCCAATGGTTGAGGCCAAAATTTAGGAGGCTCTTTGTTAAATTATTTGAAGAAAGAGTTATAGTTCTCTATTACATTATTTGAATGGATAAATCATTTGTATTTTCTTAGTGATATATGGTTATCTTGATCAGACTCCCATTGTAATGATATATTGATTAATATAATCCTGCTTCTTCCTTTCAGTAGTTCTGTGTGCAATTTTGCTTGTTGTCCTATTTACATATTACATCATTTGAATATGTAAATGGTGTCTTCTTTCACCAGCATGCTTAATCACCTTTGTTGCATTATTTGAATGAATGTGGTTGGCTCTGTTTTATCTTCTCTCCCTTCTCTCTTCATCATATTTTAAGTTTGGCTACAATTTCCCAATGGATAAGGTACCGATCTACTAATTGAAGCATTAGCTGGAAGTTACTTCGAAGTTTGATCAACTTTTATGTTGCAATTTTATTTTATTTTTACAATTTTGGATGAGCATGAGCATATGAGAAATATTATAGGCTAACCTCCAAGGTTCCCTTACCCTACTCGATCTGTATAAAGTCTTAGGATGATCGTTTCTTGAGTCAAAGAGGTGGATCCACCCGAGTCCACAATGTTGATTGGATCAAGGAAGTCTTGCAGCGTGACAAATATTTTAAGGATGCAAGAATTTCCTCAAACAAGGTCATAATGACATCCTTTAAATTTGAAACTGAGGCCCTACAATGGTATTATTGGAAGCAAAATATGACTCTTAACCTCTCTTAGGAAGAATTTGAGTTCTAATCATAGTAACGAAAATCGATAAAATTTGACAAAATTACAATTTTTTGTCGATTTAATTATTTATCAAGTCAAATTGGGTCGAATCGTTGACTCAACGTTTTTTTGAAAAAATCGGTGATTCCAAAATTTTCAAAAAATCACAAAAAAATCGGATGCAACCGCATGGGTAGAGGCTACTACCGATTAAGTGAAAAAGTTCACTTTTTCACTTATTTTTTCAATGTAAGCTCTTCCAAACAAGAAAAAGACTTTGCCTACCTACTACCACCCCAACCCAAACACACTAGGGTATCCTAAGAATGAGCATATTGTGTTTTCAAGGAATCCGACAGTCAACAAAAACTACCCAAAGGATTCATCCAAGGTAAGAATTGTTTTACTCTTTTTTTCCTCCAAGTTGAAACAAGGTTTAGAATCTAGATTAGGGTTGTTTGCAAATTTTTTTGTCAATGTTTGAAGTTTAAACCCTAAACCCTAGTTTAGGGTTTTGGGTTTAGTTTTTTTTCCTCCTTTTAAATAAAACTAAATATTTTTGCTTGATGTATGCAATATCAGGTGTCAATAATTTAAGTTAAACTTTAAACCCTAAACCCTAGTCTAAGGTTTAGCATTTTTCTCCCTTTAAGTAAATATTGCTTAATGTTGCCTGATAACTATGTATGCAAGCCCATTTTTAGTTGTTAATGTTTGAAGTTTGAACTTTGAATTTTAATCCCTAAATCCTAAACCCTAGTCTAGGGTTTTAGGTTTGATTTTTCCTCCTCTTTTTGAGTAAATATTGCTCTGTGATAACTATGTATGCAAGCCCATTTTTTGGCTATAAATATTTCAATTTTCAAATTTAAAACCTAAAATCTAGGATTTTGGGTTTAGTTTTTTTCCCCGCTTTAAATTTTTTTGCTCAATGTTACTTGATAACTATATATGCAAGCCCATTTTTTAGTTATCAATGTTTCACTTTTAAACCCTAAACCCCAGCCTTCTGGTTTAGAGTTAGTTTTTTATTTATTTTTATTTTTTAAGTAATTGTTTGTAACTTTGTTGTTACTTGTTTTCATGTGTAGGCATAGAAAAAAATAAAACCAAAAGATCCAACATGGGTGTATGAAAGGCAAGGGGAAGAAAAGGGGAAGTTATATGCAATTTTTGTAACAAAATACTGGAGGTAATTTTCATCTCAAATTCTATTTGGTAAAGACAAGTGGTAAAGATGTCAAGACATGCTCTAAGGCGTCAGATAAAATTAAAAATAAAATAGAGGCCATGAGCTGGCTTAGAGAAAAAAGAGATATCAAACAAAGTCAAACCGATGCCATGTCAACCCCCCTTCTTGAATTCCCCATATCGATAATAGCTTTAGATGGTTTTAATAGGAGATTTCGAGTCCATCGTGTGCACAAGCAACTAGTGGGATGAGAGAGTCCCATTTTGTAGATCATTTCATGCTAAGGACACAACCCACATTTAAGGGTATGACTGTGTGGAACCAAGAGAAGCACAATGCAACAAGGACAACCATTGCCACTTTTTGGTATTATTCTAACATTCCCTTCAATGTGGTAAGGTCTCCATACTAGTGACATATGATAGATTTTTTGCAAGTTGCATCATAGGATATAAGGCACCAACTTATGATGACTTTAGGGGCCCTCTCTAATAATCTGTAGATAACATTCATGTTGTTATTGACTATATATATATGATAACATGCATGACTAATTTTTTTTTATACTTTAGGTTGTGCTTGAAGACCAGCGTAGGGTGTGGAGGAACAAGGGTTGCAGTATAATTTTTGATGGTTGGACAAATGGGAAGGAAACAACCTTGATTAATTTTATGGTTGCTTATACAAAAGGAACCACATTCCTCAAGTTAGTAGATGCACTCGCATAAGTTAAGAGTGTCGATATGCTTACAAGGTTGTTTGAGTAGGTTGTGTTGGAGGTTAGGAAGGAGAATGTTGTGCAAATCATCACGAACAAAACAACAACATATAAGGTAGCTGGTAAGATTTTGGAGTAGAGATTCTCCACTATTTTTTAGACCTCATGTGCAACCCATTGTCTTGATTTGCTCCTCGAGAACATTGGGAAATTACCTTGGGTGGTAGAGGTTGTAAGGGAGGCTAAGACTATCACAAATTTCATTTACAACCATACATGGGTCCTTAGCCTCATGGGGTGATTTACTAATGGGAGTGATCTAGTGCAACCTAACATTACACGCTTTACCACAAACTTTGTCATATTGCAAATCCTTTATGATTTAAGAGGGTCACTAAAGCAAATATCTGTGAGCGATGATTGAAATTTCGAACAAGCTACAAGATATTGAATGTCACTTGAGGGGCATAATGTTATACTTATTTTTTTAAGGAATTCTAGATAGCTATGGATGAGGTCATCAATGTACAAGACTAAGTTTATTATTTTTAATTATTTTATTTTTGTTGTAAAAATTATCTTCCTTTAAATTATTATTTTTTTCTAGGTGCTAGTGTTAGAAATAGAGTCTATTCCATCATTTGGGTTATGTAAATGTATCTTCCAAGGTACATACTTAGATTACTTTAGGGGCAAGTTATCTAGTTACTTCATGCAATGTAATAAATGCACAAGTGTCAATATGCAAGTTGTACATGTGCAAGTTGTCCCTTGCACAACTAGATAGAGTGTTTGCCAAGGAATCTATCTTCCTACATAAAGGGCCTCATACCCTTACTTGAATGTATCACTTCTATTCATTCAATAAGATGTTCTATTGCTTTGATCTCTATCTCATGGTGTAATGCAATGCTCGTAAAGCCATCAGTGGTATCAGAGCTACGGTTGTTCCTAGAGAGGAATAGGGAAAGTCACTGCTATAGGTTTTTGCAAAACAGATGCACCTTTGGACCTGCCACTTGCAAATTCTATTATCGTGAGATCATTTGAAGAGCTTGACAAGAATAAAGAGATCAGAGAAGTTTCTAATAAACAAAAGAGTTGGGACAATTGTTGCCATCCGAAAACAAGCCCAAGAGAAGAAGAATTTGGCAAGGAGTGCCACATCTCAGAAGAAGCTCACCAAATATTGAAGATTTGAAGATTACCTCTCACAAAAAGAAGGCATCGCTTCAGAGACAAAGACTTCTCCAAATCTGCATCAGGAGAAGAACAAAAGAGGAGAACAAGCCATCAAAACCTAGGCTCGTAAAATAAAGGTTGAGACCATCATTCGGTGAAGAAGGAGCTATTCAAGATAGTCTACAAATAGCTACAACAAAATGGTATGCAACTTTCTAGTGCAAATAGGTTTATTAATTCATCTACCTATTAGATTTGTTATATGTACCTGCATTTGGATTAAAGTTGCAAATAGAAAATTGGATTGTAGTCTTCAAAAGTGCAAAAATAAAAAGTTCTTTTTAAGGTTCATTTGCATTTTTATTAGGAGTTGATTAGATTTCAAAATAGTTCCTATCAACTACCTATTATCTATTTTGAAAGAAAAAGAAGACTAAGCTCTACAATATTAGTTGTAGTGAAATTTTAGAATAACTCTTAAAGATTCATTTTAGGTTATTCTTGATTAGTTGCAGTAAATTCTTAATGCATTAATTTGAGAGTTGATTAGAGTGATAAAGTGTAATCTTAGTGCATTAAAAGTGAAAAAAAACTTGTACTATTACACTACTCTCAAAAGAAATTGGTTTTGTGTTCTTGAAGGGCACAAAATATGATTTATATCAAGTGTCTAAAGATACTATTGAAGCATAGAAATCTGCAACTCGTAGTGGCCTAAAGAAGCCACCCAAAAAGGTTAGAATCCTCCAAAACCTGGAGAACATAACTAACCAAAAATAGAAATAGAAGCTTTATAGTATGAAACTTGGTGAGTCTCAAATCCAAAAGCATTAAAGAATTGAATGCAAGAAAAAAATTGCAGAAAATAAAATCTTCTATCTACTTTTATATAAGAATGGTTATCTAAGTGACCAAGCAAAAAAAAGGAAGGTGTCTACTTATAAAAGACAACCTTAAAACCCTTGTATTGCAAGAGGAGAAAGATCTGCCATAAAATCAGAGTTTCTCATCTGAAATAAGAGTGCAAAAGAAGGTGCATCAAAGGGAATTTATGTACACACTATAGTACATCTTATAACACCATTTCAATCTAGTTTTTTACAGTCTAAAAATAGATTTGAATCTGTCCCAAAAAGGGACAATAAACACAAGAAAAATAGCCAAGAAAGGGTTGAACTTAAGCACTCTTCCCAAGCTATAGAAGCCACTCAAAGGGGCTCATCATGGATGCTTGAACCTGCAGAAGACACAACATAGGAGAAGATCAAGTAGTGTACAAAGTAGAAGATACAGTATAGGAGAAGATAAAGCAAACATACGTCAAAGGAAAGGAGCATTTGTACCAAAGAATTTCTACCATTAGTAAATGCTTACAATGGAGTAAAGCATCAAGGAGTCTTCATCCAAGCACTGCCATTCAAAATCCATTCAAGGGCCACCAAAGTTACTCCATATCTCCACCAAAGCTCCACCATATCTCCACCATAGCTCAACCATTAGCTGGAGATACTTGAGCATCTACGTAAAATAGTAAGGATTAAGGTGGAAAAGGCATTGGAGAGTCTTCATATAAGCATTGATAGAAAGAAAGGCATGCAACTACCACTTGTCATATTTTGAAAGATACTCTATAACACTCACAAAGGAGACGTTACACTTCTTGGTGCCCATACCCCAAATAGTGGAGTTACATATAGCTTGACATACATTACAAGAAAGATAGCTTGGAGACGGAGTGTTACTTGGACAACGCTCAAGGAAGAATAAAGAAATATTTTCAACTTAATAGTGACACTTGTCACGAGTATTAAAGATGAGTTGGACTTCGACCAACCAGAGCACAATGAGTTTAGAAACCATGATAGAGGGAAACACCATGATTAGTAGTGGAAGCTACTCGGTAGATGCTTGGTAAGATTTCAAGTGCTACATGATAGATCGAAGGTAGACACTCAACAACTATTCAGGTTGAGTTTGATAGAGTGATGGTGGATGTTCGACATCAGTTCGGGTGCTATTCGGTAGAGATCCAAAGCAAGATGGGTATAGTTTGAAAACTCTTGGTCAACCAACATTCATGGAGTACATTAAAGCCTTGGGAATCTATGCTCAATAAGGAGAATGTCATAAAGGTACACAACCTTAATTTCTTATTTGCTTTCAATTTCAAAAAGGGAGTTATAAGGTTATAAGATAAGGTTGATATATTATTTAAAATCAATCTTTGTTTGAAAGCAAAACTTAAGAATTAATATAATATTTACAAAAATACATCTTAGGAGCAATAAGGGATTCTACTTGGAATTAATCCATTTAAAGTTTGCAAATATTAATGTGTTCTAGTTTTCCAAATTTGGGAGTGATAAGGGTTTCAACTTCAAACTAATTTTTTGGAAATTAGAAACACTTGAACAAAATTCCTAAGGGTTTCAAAAAAGGGTTATTAAAACTTTTATTAAAGTTGGAAATTTATGTTCTTGTCTCACAAAATTTCTCCTTAGGGACAAAAGATATCCAACATCAAAACCTCTTCAAAATTGAAAAGTGCTTAGTTCAATAGGAGTATCAAGAAGATTAAGAAGTTGATTTTTGATCATTACAATTTTGTACAAAATCAAACCAAAAATTGAACTATATCTTTCAGAAGCACTATATCATAAAATCTCTAAAACAACATCATGGAGTGTTGGTATATAGATTCAAGTGCAAGTAAGCATATGACAGGGAACATACATTGGTTCAATTTTTTGAAGAAGATAAATAAAAACCAGTTGCAGTAGCAGATAGTAAAACATATGAAGTAAAAGGGATCAAAAATATTTTGGTAGATCTTAAGAATAGAAGAGGTATAATAAAAAATGTAATGTATGTTCCACGATTAACCACCAATCTTATCTCTGTTTCTCAGCTCATGGATCAAGACTTAACTGTTGAGTTCAAGGTTCTCACTGGAAAAAAGCAATATCACATCTCTAGAGAGGGAAGAATGATAGCATCAATATCATATAAAAATGGGTAATTTGTCCTAGACACTGCTATTCACTCAACTCTTTCAGTCAATGCTTCAAAACTATGGCACAAATGACTAGGACATACTAGTGAGACATCAATGAAGGAATTATACATGTATCAAATGGTATAAGGACTACCCAACTTATCTCTAGAAGCTACTATATGTGTAGAATGTTTAGCAGGTAAACAACATAGAATTCCTTTTGAATTACATCAACATAGAGCTCTACATCCTCTAGAAATAATATATAATGATTTATGTGGACCTATGAAAGTTGATAGCATTGGAGGACATAAATACTTTCAGATATTTGTTGATGATCATACCATAAAAATATGGGTATATTTCATGAGATACAAATCAAAAGCATTTAGCTACTTCAAACAATTCAAACTTCAAGTTGAAAAAGAATCAAGGAATACCATAAAAGCACTTCGTTCAGATAGAGGAGGAGAATTTATCTCTAAAGAATTTGACTCCTTCCTTGAAAACAATGGAATCAAAAGACAACTTACTATAGCATACTCACCTCAACAAAATAGAATTACAGAAATAAGGAATAGATCAATAATGGAAATGGTAAGATGTATGTTGAAAGAAGCACAACTTGATCATAAATATTGGGCTGAAGCAGTACAAACAATAGTCTACATGCAAAATAGACTTCCAACAAGAGTACTCAAGCATATTACACCAGAAGAAGCATGGTCAGGATATAAGCCCAACATTGAAAAACTAAAAATATTTGGATGCAAAGCCTATATGCATATTCCAAAGCAAAGGAGGACCAAGTTAGATGACAAGACTATGACAAGGATATTTGTTGGGTATGACAATGAATCCATAGGGTACAAAATATTAGATCCATCTACAAAGAAAGTCTATATCAGTAGAGATGTGATTTTTGATGAGAAAGTCAAAGTCAACACAAATGAATCCAGTGGTGACACAAAATTTCTCCTGAATCTACCTGAAGAAGATGAAATGAGCATGGACCCAGGACCAGAAGAACATGATACAAAAGCATCAACTATGCTACAAAATACCAGATCTTACAACTATAGGACCTCAAACTCACAGTATGACCAAAATGAACAAAGGAATGCTAAGAAACACAAAGGAACCAATATCAACTTCTCAAGAACTAGAAAACTTACACTGGAGAGCAACCATGGAATCTGAATATGCTTCACTCAAGAAGAATAAAACATGGGACTTAGTAAATCTGCCACTAGGAAAAAAATAGTGGGGTGCAAATGGGTGTACAAAATCAAATACAAAGTAGATGGAACACTTGATAAATACAAAGCTTGACTAGTGGCCAAAGGGTATGCTCAGATAGAGGGAATCAACTATGAAGAAACATTCATACCAAAAGCTCGAATGATAACTATTCGAACAGTTTACGCTCTGGCAGCTCATCAAGGATGGAAACTTCATCAGATGGATGTAAAGAGTGCATTCCTTAATGGTGACTTAGAAGAAGAAGTCTAAATGACACAACCTAAAGGTTTTATCATTCAAGGACAAGAAAATAAGGTATGCAAGTTGAATAAATCTCTTTATGGCTTGAAACAAGCTCCTAGAGCATGGAACATCAAGATCAATAATCATCTACTACATCATAACTTCAATAGAAGTACAACAGATCCCAGTCTATATACCAAGAAGATTGGAAATAATATTTTGATTCTCATAGTATATGTTGATGACATAGTAATTATTGGAAGTTCAAAAAAGTTGATAAATGATATAAAAAAGGATCTAGAAAAGGCTTTTGAAATGACAGATCTAGGAATGATGAACTACTATCTTGGGTTAGAGATTTATCAAGGAGAAGACAAAATAGTTATCACTCAATCAAAATATGCAAAAGCTCTTCTTGAAAAATACAGGATGACAGAGTGCAAGCCCAAAGATACACCAATAGAACAAGGAATTCAACTATCCAAAAATGATAAAACCTCACTGATTTTAGCAACAATGTATCGACAATTGATTGGAAGTCTTCTATACTTAACAAATAGCCAACCAGACATAGCATTTATAGTAAATTATATTTCATAATTTATGCAAGAACCAAGAGAAAGTCATTGGAAAGCTACAAAAAGAATACTGCAATATATCAAGAAGACTGCAGACTATGGACTGACTTATATGAAGGATGTCAAAGATTTTTGTCTACAAGGATACTCAGATTCAGACTATGTTGGATCTATTGATGACAAAAAATCTACCTCAGGTTATGTGTTCTATCTCGGATCAGGGCCCATATCTTGGCACAACAAGAAATAGTATACAGTAGCACAATCATCAACTAAAGCAGAATACAGAGCAATAAGAGATACAACCTGTGAAGCACTATGGCTACAATACATACTATCTAACATGGGAATCAAATGAACTCCAACCATGATATTTTGTGATAATCAAGGAGTACTAAACCTGATCAAGAATACAATCATACATGAAAGAACAAAGCATATTAAAGTGCAATGTCATCTCATCAGAGAACACTTCCAGAATAAGCACATCATCCTCAAGTATGTTCCTACAAAAGATCAACTAGCAGATATCTTCACAAAGGCACTAGGAAAAATCAAGTTTTAAACCTTCAGAAATCATCTATGCAATTCAAGAGAACTTCATACCAAATAATGTAATACATAGGGGTGTTAGAAATAGAGTCTATTCTATCATTTGGATTATGTAAATGTATCTTCCAAGGTACATACTTAGATAACTTTAGGGGCAAGTTATCTAGTTACTTCATGCAATGTAATAAGTGGACAAGTGCCAATGTGCAAGTTGTACATGTGCAAGTTGTCCCTTGCACAACTAGATAGAGTGTTTGCCAAGGAATCTATCCTCCTACATAAAGGGCTTCATACCCTTACTCGAATGTATCACTTCTATTCATTCAATAAGATGTTCTATTGCCTTGATCTTTGTATCATGGTGTAATGCAATGCTCGTAAAGCCATTAGTCAAGTCTTTGATGAAAGTTCTCTATCTTGTTGATGGAGAACAATTTCCAATGGGATATGTATGAGACTATGGATATGATAAAAGAGGTAATTGTTACATTTTATGGATATGTCTGCATCAAATACAATATCATTTGGATTGTCATTGATAACTGATGGACATCACAAATCCATAGCCCTCTTCATACAACAGGTTACTACTTAAATCCTCCAATTTTTTATTCTCCTACATTTGATTATGAGGTGAAGCTTGGCATTCAAGATTGCATTGACTGCATATTCTCAGCTAGTAAACAATTGCACAGTAAAACACGTTCAAAGATATAGGATTATAAGGAATTTCATGATCATTAATTCCCATCCAAGTAATGCAAGAGTGCTAGGTCAACAAATTTTTTTTTTAAGAGAAAATCCCCTTGCGGGGTTGCCTTGGTCTAAGATACCACGAACAAGGGGTTCTACACCGTCAAAGTCACCCGAGGGTCGCACCCAGCCCTACCCACACCAAAATTATCAATTGGATTTTGGGTACCCAATTCAGATTTTTGGTAGGGTGGAGATTCAAACCTGGGACCTCCCTTGGAGGATTGCCCTCTCCTCTCCAACTCACCTACAACACCTGGGTTGTGCTAGGTCAACATTGAGGCCAGATAACCCTTATTGAATTATTATTTATTGACTTTTGATTTTATTTTAAAAAATAATCTCAATTTACTATTTTACATGTGAATATTTTTTTTGTTGTTTCTAGATTTATTGTAGGATAATTTTGGTGATTTTACACCCAATTTGCAATGCATGGCCATAAAAATATTATCTCAACCATGTAACACTTTAGGTTGTCAACACAATTAGAGTGTGCTTGAGTACATACACTCCAAGAAACATAACATACTTATACAAGAAAAGTTGAATCATATTGTGTTTATGCATTATAACCTTCAAATCCACCAAAGAAGTTTTGAATAAATAAGTACTCAGTCCATTGACCTAAGTGACATTGATCCATCATCTGAATGGATCATAGATGTAGTGTAGGAGCAACAAGAAGAACCTCTCTTATCCTTGGATGAATTAAAAAACTTTGAAGACCTATCGAAGGATATAGCAGCTAAGGACCAATAAGAGGCACATGCACAACAAGTGATAAGGGTATGCCAACAAAGAGAGACTAGGTCTTCTGCTAGTGCAAAGAGAAAATAAATTGTATGATAATAGATGGTGGTCATATTGAGGTATTTTGACACATTTTGTAATTTGTACCATTTCATATTATAAGCAATACAAGATGTGTTTTGTCACTTTCATGTGTACTTTAAACTTGAGCCTTGTATGCTGTCCTGACATGAATGATTGATTTTATTATTATTATTTCATTGTGATATGCAGGAAAAAAACTTTTTTCAATGAAAATTTGTGTTTTCTTCAAGTTTGTTTGTCAATTTTTTTCTTGATTCCTGATTTTTTTAGTCAGTAATTTGTCGATTTTGATTTGATTCTAAGTTTCTCTACTATGGTTCTAATTAATCACTCATTTTGGTCCCAATGAGTATGAGGATTCTATAGGAGCCATACAAAAACTAAAATAGACCTCTATTGTTCAAGAGTATCAAACTCAGTTCGATAATTTAGCTAATAGGACAAGGGGTTTAAGTGAAAGATTTTTTTTGGGTTGTTTTATTAGTGGATTGAAAGATGACATTAGGGCAAAGGTAAATATGTTCAAGCCATAATCTATGATGCAAGCCATAGGATTGGCCAGGTTAGCAAAGGAAACATTTTCTATTCAAAGATGATCATTTAAATTTCCATAGGATAAACCCTCATTTCCATACAAGATATCATTCAACACAGGAAGTAAATCCCTAACAATAAAGTGATTGACTAGGGAGGAAATGGATGCTCAAAGAACACAAGGGTTATGTTACAATTATGATGAGAAATATGTCCTGGGGAATAAATGTGTACAAAAAAATTATACTTGTTGGATGTAGATAATTCTGCAATAAATGAAGTATAGGAAAAAGTAGTAGAACAATTAGAATAAGAGCACAAAGATGAGGGTGAAACACATGAAGAACCACAACCAAATATTTCAGTTCATGCACTTGCAAAAATATCAACCCATCAAATGATGAAAGTAGTTAGACATTTGAAGGGGCAAAGAATTATAATTCTTATTGATTCAGGTAGTACACAATTTTGTTGATACCTCAATAGCTAAGCAATCCAATTGCTACATACATTCTTGTAATTATTTTGAAGTTATGGTGGAAAATGGGGGAACATTACCTTGTAAAGGAAATGTCAAATTATTAAGTTGAAGTAGGAGAGTATAAAATTAAAATGAATATGTTTACACTTTAGTTAGGAGGGTGTGATGTTGTGTTGGGAGCACAATGAATTCATACATTGGGAACAATAACTTGGAAATTTGTTGAATTATGGATGCAATTCACTTAGAATGGGAGGTCGTACACTCTTTGTGGTTCACATGCGAGATCCTTGCAAGTTATCAATTCAAGTCAAATGGAGAAATTATTAAAAATATCCTCACATGGGGAAGTAGCTTAGTTGTTTGTAATTCAATCCTAGGATATTGAAGCAACCAAACCACATGAGAATTTACAACTCATTTGGAATAAAAATAATGTTGTTTTTGCAAAATCTATAGGATTAACTCCACGTTGTTCCCATGACCATGCAATCTAGTTGGTACCCAAAATTTTACCATCTAACATAAAGCCCTACAAATACCCTTACGTGCTAAAATTACAAATTGAGAAGCTGGTCTAGGAGTTATTGGAAATAGGGGTAATTCAACATTGTAACAATCCCTATTCTTATTTCATCATTTGATCAAGAAAAAATATGGATCACGATGGTTGTGTATCAACTTTTGTAAACTCAAAAAACTCACCATTAAGGAAAATTTCCTATTCATATGATTGATGAGTTGTTGGATGAGTTACATGACACCAAATTTTTCTCCATGCTGGATCTCTATTTGGGGAATCATCAAATAAGGATCAAGGAAGAAGGTATTCCAAAAATCCATTGAAAATTTTTGGTCATTCCTTTTAGCCTAACCAATACCCCTTCAACATTCCAGAGCCTCGTGAACAACGTCTTCCACCCATTCCTCTACAAGTTTATTTTGGTTTTCTTTGATGAAATTCTCATCTATAGTTGCACTTGGGATGAACACTTACAACATCTGGATCAAAATTTACAATTTTATAGAACAATAAGTTATTTATCAGATGATCCAAATGTTCCTTTGGCATTCAAGAGGTTGATACTTGGGGTATATTGTTTCATAGAAGGGAGTTAATGTTGACCCAAATAAAATTGAAGCTATCTAAAATTTTCCTTAGCCACAAAATCTCAAGGCACTTCACGGTCTTTTGGGTCTCATGGGATATTATCAACTATTTGCACAAATTTATGGAAAAATAGCCACCCCCTTAATGACCATGTTGAAAAATAATTCATTTATGTGGTTACCTCTAGTAGAAAAAGCTTCTATAGATCTAAAGGAAGCCATGATTTTGACCATGGTGTTAGCCACTCCTAATTTTCTAAACCTTTTATAATTAAAAGTGATGCTTTGGGTCATGGCATTAGGGATGTATTAATGAAAGAAGGATGACCCCTAGATTTCACTCGTAAGGCACTATTAGACAAAAATTTGGAAAATTTTACTTATGAAAAAGAAATTACGACCATCCTCCATATTAATTATTGACGGACATATCTCATTGAGTGGTATGTATCTATTAATATAGACTAGTAGAGTTTGAAATATTTTTTGAAACAAAGGGTATCTACTCCAACACAATAGAAATGGATTTTAAAATTATTGGGGTATGATTATGACAATGTGTATAAGAAAGGAAAGAGGAATATTAGTGTAGATGCCCTCTCCCATTAGTTTTTAGGATCATATGGCAATGTGTTCCCTCTCATCCCCACTTTCCCAATAGGTCTCCCAACTTCAAGAAGAAGCAAACAAAGACCTATTTTTATAGAATTTTTAGGAACAACTCCAAAGGGATCCCAATTTAGATGTCAAGTATTCATGGGATGGACACCTATTAAGATATCAAGGTCACATTGTGGTTTTCAAAACTTCATCACTCCATGAGGACACCATGAAGGAAATGCATGCTTTACGACTACAAGCCATTCATGATTTTTTAAGACATATGATCAAGCTAGATGTTCATTCTATTGGAAGGGAGTGAGAAAAGATATTCAAAATTTTGTGTTCAAATATGAAATTTTCCAATAGATGAAAGGATAAATGGTTTGCACTCCAAGCACTCTACAACCATTATCAATCCAAGACAATGTATGGAGTAATATCTCCATGGATTTTATTGAAGGGCTTCCTAAATCTGGAGAAAATCAGTCATTCTTGTGGTGGTGGACTGTCTCTCGAACTATACCAATTTTTATTCCATTACCTATCCTTACCATACCTCCACCATTTCTCAAATATTCATGGACTCTATTTTCAAACTCTACGATATACCCAAATCCATTGTGTTTGATCGTGGCCCCAATAAGAAAAAATACTTTTGGTAGAAAAATTATGGACTAATTTAAATTCAATACCCACTTCCACTTGATCCAATTTTTAATCTCATAAAAACCTAACCAATATCCATGGAACTTACATATTAACCCTCTAGTTTTAAGAACCATTATATCATGCTCACTCATCTCATCCTTGATAATTACTTCTAGTGTAGTATATGTTACCTAGACAAGGTTTATTATAGATTCATTCTTCCTCTTATCGCTAACTAGGGATTCATACTTCCAACTAAGGAATCCTTACTTCCAACTAGGGAATCCTTATTTTTAGTAAGGACTTTTAAAAATGACTTTCTTGCCATGTTACCTAGATTTTCTTCACATGAATATATTAGTTTTTAAGTTTTTGTTGGAATATATTACAATATTTGGTACATGCTAATGTACCACCTTGGGTACATATTTATATTAGGAGAGTGTCCTAGATTAGAGTGTGAGTATTTACTTTATGCAATGTAATAAATGCACAAGTGTACAAAGTATTTTGGTAATGTAAATGTGCATAATAGTCCATGTGCACATGAGTCTATAGAATAGAAAGAAGAAGAGTTTCTAGAAGAGTGAAGGCCAAGGGTACACCATATGAAGAGTCACATTCCATTATATATGTATCTATTTGTGTGTGTAAGATACATGTATTGTTGTATGAGAGTGTTTGTAAGTATGGGTACTTGAGATATTTATTCAATGGAGATACAATTTTTATGAGCATTTGTAATTGGTAATTCTATGAGTTATTGTTGAAGTTATTTATGAGTTTTATACATTGAGAATATTTCCATTATCTTATATGTTATATTGCAAATTTATTTTAGATCTTGTGGTTATTTTATCTTTAGTATTTAGCTTCAAAAGCTAATAGTGGTATCATATCTATAGAAATATTTTGAATTACACAAATTTTAAAGCTGCAAAGGAAATTTCCACCGATTAAGGAGAAACTAGTGAAGTTAAAGAAATTACCTCTAGAAAAGAAAAATAGGGAAGTTTGAAGATTTACCTATTCCAAGAGCAAATTCAAAATAGAAGGAAATTACAAGTCTTGAAGATAGACCTTGACATTGATGAGATTAAGAGATCCAAGAAGGAGGTCCTATTGAAAAGTTGAAAAGTTTGATAGATTGAAGAAGATTCCAGATTGCTATTTGGATAGAGTCTTTCCACAAGGTTGAAGGAAAACTTGTGAATACTAGAACTCAACATAGATTTCTTTCCACTAGTTTTGAGAATAAAAAGTGAAATTTATTGGTTTTAGAATTCTAGAAATTTGAATCTATTTGGTTTCTACTGTCTAAATTTTTTGTTGCAAAAAAATAGTTCTCAAAATTTGAGAAGCTTCCTACAACAAGTAGAGAATAATTTCACCTTTGGTTGCCTAAAATTCTATGTGTTTTCCTCGTGTAGGGATTAGTTTTGAATTGCAGTAAAAGAGTAGACATTGCATATTAAGGAGGTCCAAGAAAGAGGTCTCATTGAAGAATGAAGATAGATGAGGACTAAGAAAAGGTCCTATTGCATATTTGAGGAGTAGCAAATTTTGGAGATCCAAGAAAGAGATCTCATTGCAGAATTTCTATATTTGAAATATTAGAGAGACCAAGGAAAGGTCTCATTAAATTTTTGAGAAGAAGAATTGAGGAGTTGCAAAATTAGAAGACCCAAGAGAAAGATATCTGAAGAGAATTAGTAAGAAGAAGAAGGCTAGAGAAATCCTCATTGCAAAGTTGAAGAAGTGGTCATTGGAGGTTATTTTAAGAGAGCTAGAGGAAGAATCTTGCAAGCAAGGATAAGGTTCTAATAATAAGGATTTGGAACAATTTTCACCATTCGACAACAAAACCAAAAGGAAGAAGTTTTTGGCAAGAAGGTTGCCAAATTTTAGAGAATATTTTTGAATATCTCAAGACATTCAAATTCTTGAGGAAGAAGACAATGGAAGATAATAGATTTGAAGTTAGAATTTGATAAGAATATTGAAGGAGAAAGAAATATTGAAGAGGCCACAATTTTGAGAAGTTTTAAGAACAACCACAAAGTTTTTGAAGGCTGATTTGAAAAGAAGAAGGTTGTCAATTTTTGAGGTAGAAGTTGAAGGGTCATAGGAAAACAAATTGAATAAGGTATAGAGCTATGATTTAGAGAATATTTGGGCATATTTTGAAGTGTCCTTGAACAAAAAATTGAAGGAAGATTTTACAGCAAAAGAAGGTAGCAATTTGGAAAACTTCTAGGCAATTTTGAACAACAACACAAAGGAGGAATTTATTGCATAATTGCCAAATTTTGGACAACATTTGGGCAGCACTAATATCTGAAAGTTTTAGGGTTCGAGAGAGCAAATTTGGAGGAAATTGGAAGCCAAAAAAATTAGATTTGTGGACAACATTAGAAGGATAAGAAAGAGCTACATTTTTGGAGAACTTCAGGGTAGATTTGAGAGAGTTTTTGGGCAGCAAGCAAGTTGGCATTTGGGCAGAAATTAGAGCTGCAAAATTGGTAAGTTTAGAGAAGTAAAGAGAAAGGAAGTGAAGCTGCAAAATTTACAAGATCGAGATAGAAAAAGGGTGAATCAAATCACCAAGAAAATTAGCTACAAAAGGATACCAAAATGGCATGTGATATTAGTGCTACATAAGGTTATTATTTGAGCATTAAAATAAGTTTTACATTAAGTATTTGAGAGCATCATATTAGCTTTATTAAACTCTAAAAAAGGAAGTTTAAATAGAGAGCCTTCAAGAAAAATGTGGTAGCATTTGAGTCCTAAAATCTACAAAAATAAAACAACAAATATCTAAGTTATATCTTACTTGAAAAGGAGAAATAATAAGGAAATAATGTTAGTACTAAATGTTATTTTTGTAAGCTTATGAAAGTGCAGATTTATTAATATAAAAAGTAACTGAATAAGGGCATTTTTATAAGCAAATAGAAGACCAAGTAGAACAAAAATTAGAGTGTCTAAATACACTAAGGGAACCATCATGCAAGATAAGGAGGAGGCATCGGTTTGGAGTAGTAAAAGCACCATCAAGTTGGAATAACCACCATAGCTCAAGGAAGAGCCACCATAACTCAAGGAAGAGCCACCATCGCTCAAGGGAGAGCCACCATAGTTCAATAAAGAGTCTTTATTGCTCAAGGAAGAGCCACCACCTCTCAAGGAAGAGACACCACCAAAAAAGTGAAAAAAATCCACCAAGATGAAGGTCCAATGCTATATCTTTGCCTCAAAGAGCTCAAACAAATGTAACCAAGTTTTTTTACAAAATATAGTGAATGAACGTATTTAAAGGAGATAGAGCATTGGAAAACTAGGGCAAATTCCAAGAGTTAAAGATTGAAGGAAATATTCAATGAAAAAGCTATTGAAGGGATACGTGTGGAGAAAAAAAAACATTGGAAATGATGAGCTAGGGCAAATTACAAGTGACAAGATAGCCCAAGGATAAAGGAGATGTTTGAATATCTGATGGAGGTGATACACTTGTAAATTATAATACCCAAAGTATCATAATTTCACCAAAATGGGTAGAGTTACGTTATAAGCACCCAAGGAGAATAAGGTGAGAAAATTTGAAGTGGTAGAATAGATTAAGTGCCATGTGGCACATGAGAAGTAGAAGGTCAACATCATTGAAGCAATTCAAATGTTCACATCGGAAATATTAATGCATTTTTTGAAGTATCAAAGATAGCATAACGTAAGTTTGATTTTAGAGAACATAAAAAATAGGAGCAAGAGCAAGGAAGCTCATTGATTGAAGTTTGAGTGCAAGTAGGAGGAGTTACTCCATTCAGCTCATGCAAGAGAGTCATTCAAGATACGTACAACAAAGGAGTTGACTGAAAATAGGTCTGCATTTCATTTCCAAACAATAGGGATAACATATTATTTAGAGCACTTTTATAAGGTTGGAATTTAGTTGACCAATAAAAGAGGAGAGAGAGTAATCTTTCCAAGGTAGGCCAAAGTACAACTAGAATTCCATGCGTACAACATAGAAGGAGGAGCGCCAACTAGGAGATGGTCAAACACTATTGACCAAGAGAATTTACGCATTCAAGACTGAAGGCAATTCATTCCATTTAAAATTATTTATATGCTTAAGATAGGAGGTATAAGGTTACATAAAGTTATTATTTTCCAAGGTTAAAGAGGAACTATTTATTTTGGAGAGATAAGATATTGAATTAATATTTGAATCCTTAGAAACCTGATTATTGTTATTTGAAAGTTTATGAAGTTTTGAAATTTGGTTTGAAGAATTAGAGGAACTTATTTGATGTTTTGTAATTTGATTATTTAAGTTTACAAAATAATTTGAAATATTTACAATTTGATAAGATTGGAGAAATAAGGTTTTCTACATCAAATTAGGAATATTTGCAAATATCTTTTTATGGAATTTCTAAATTTCTAAATTTGGAGTTATAAGGAATTCAGCACCAACATAAGATTGAGAAATTTAGAAGAAATTATATTTTTTTGAGATTAGGGAGTCATAAGGTAGTCAACCTCAAATATTTAGAGATTTAAATTTTTTTATCAAAATTTTCTTTCACCTTTAAGATTAGCAAGTTATAAGGAAAATTTCTTAAACAATAAAAGAACTTATTAAGTATAGAGTATTCAAGAAATCAACATGTCATAGAGATATACTTGATTCAAAGAATAATCACAATATAAAATATGTGAGTAAAAGAGTAGAACCAATATGGATTAAAAGGACTTTGGAGAAATGACAAATTGACAATTTAATAAGAACAGATAATTTAAAGATATCTTCTAACAATATGGTAAATGAATTTTATTTTTTTGTTTGTGGAAAACATCCTAGAAGGGATACCATTTTTGGGTAAGACCCAAGGAGGCAGGGGTATCTCTTTCACCAAAAATGCCCAGGGCTCGCACTTGGCCTACCACCTTTGACACACGCAAGGAGCATACCTGAAACAACAAAAAACAAGAACACATAAACACAAACACACAATAAGCTAAAACAAAAAAAAAAACACACTCCTTGAGTGTGTCGACAAGAAAAAGCACAACAAAACACACACATTATAATATTATAAAAAAAATACAAACCACAAAGAATAAACACAAAAATGATATAAAAAACACAAACAAAATAAATAAATAAATAAATAATAAAATAATAAAATAAAAATAATAAAAAAATAAAAAAATGACAAAAATATACAATAACAAAACACAAAACACATAGAAAAACCACAAACACAACATAACAAGACACTACCATAACAAAAACAACAAAAATATACAAATACACCATAATAGAACACAAAACACACAAAAAAAACCACAAAAACAACATAACAAAATAGAACCAAAATAAAAACAACAAAATGATCCAAATACACCACAAACAAAAACATGAAAAAAATACAACAAAAACTAAGCCAAAGGAGCTATTGACAAATCAAACAAAAAAAAAGGACCACTAAAAATAAACCAAAGCTTAACAAATTACCAAAAATATTAGAAATTGCTTAGCAAAATAGTCAAAGCTTCCAACATTGCAATCAAGAGACTGAAGGATAACACCCATCCTATAAACCCTTAGGATTATGGCATCCTCATCCTTTTATTCGTATCTTTATTCATTCCAACTGGGACTATAGGCTGGTTACTTAGAACCATGACACTACTATTGGAATTTGTATGGTCTTTTTGAGGATCCATTTTGTTTGTAGTTTGAATCTGCCCTTTTGTTTTACACTTGGGTTGGTTTTCTACATTGTACTTTTTTTCCTTTATTATTATTTCTCAGCATCAAGGCAAGCTCTTTTAGAGATTTATCATCATGCAATCCTTCCTATTCCCTCTCCTCATCAAACTATGTTTCCATAATAACTTTTTCTATTTAACCATCCACATCATTGGCTTGCTCATTAGTGGAGAGAATTTCAAAGGTATTAGGTGAAATTATTGTTTTCTCTTTTGTTGCTATTTTTTTCTTTGTGTTTTTTGTTTAGGGATTTGAAACCCTGCCAAGTCCTCATCCTCTTTCTCTTTGTTAGGGACCTTATGTGGACAATCCTTGGCTAAATGACCATATTCATGATAGATTCTGCATCTAAATGGAATATTTTCATAATATACTACTTGCTCCCATATTTCTTCCCCATATTGTAAAGTAATATTTTCTGGAAGTTCTTTTATCAAAATCAATCAAAACATAAATCCTTGCATAAATCATATGCTCTAAGTGTTGGGTGCTATTAGAAATCATCATGAAAACTCCTAAAGAATTCTCAATTGTTGTGAATATCTTTGGATGCCAGTATTCTATTGGAAGACCAAATAAACGGACCCAAACAGGGGCAGTTGATGGTATTTATTCCTCAAATTTGAACTTGGTATGCCAAGGCTTCATGAAGAGCCCTACCCTACCAAAAAACCATGGTCCCATTGAAAAATGTCCTCCCTATCTTCTTCAATAGAAAAAAAAATAAGAAAGTAGCCATTAGGGTAAGTAAAAATTTGGAACTCACCTTTAGTGCTCCAATTTTTGGTAGCCCATTGCTTGAAGGTAGCAAGAGTCGATCAAAATCCCATGAATCAATAAATTAGTCCTCTCCTCTCCATCTTATCTATTCCTTCTTGGAGATCCATTATTTCCAACTTCACTAATGGAGATCCATTAGTTGCTTTCATGCAACCCATCTCTATTTTCCTTGAATTGACCTTTGGAATTCTCAGTGGTTTCCTTGGCAATTGTTGATTGTGTTTCCCTCCTATTTGAGGTGGTCCTCCATGGATTGCTTCTTTAAAATTCATTTTTGGCTCAATGCATGCATCTCTGTTGAAACCCTCCATCCCGAAATCCAAAAAATGAAGTTGCAAGAAACCCTAAATTTCCATCGTAAACCCTAATGGAACTATGAATCTCTTTTATGCAGTTGCTTTCACCCTTAAAGGTCATTCTACTACATTTAATAAATGACCTCTATTGTTGCCATTGATTTTAGATCCATCTCTGTTGTAGGAAACCCTAAATTTTTTAGCATCTTAATTTCTACCATGTCCGTGAACAAAATCTCATATTCGCTCATCTCATATTTTCATATTTTTCTCAAATGAAAAACCACTCTTGATTTGTAGGCCTAGATTATCTTTCACATTCCACAATAAATCATCATACAACAATATCTTCCATTGCAATTACTGTGGATCATATGGAGGATGACGATTTGCACTACACTATTTTTTCCACTACAATATTTTTTTTAAATTTAGAAAAAACCTCTTGCAAGGCCACCTTGGTCTGAGAAACCATGACAATTACCGTGGGGTTCTACACCATCAAAATCACCCAGGATTTGCACCTAGTCTAGATAGCACCAACATTATCAACTATATTTTGGGTACCCAATGTGTGTTTGGTAGGGTGGATATTCGGACCAGGGACCTCCCTTGGAGGATTGCCCTACCCTATCCAACTTACCTACAACACGTGGGTATATGGTAGAAGAATTTGATGATAATTATAATGTTGAGAATAAACTCAAGAATCATTCTTAAAATATAGTAAAACAAGAGAGCTTCTTACATATATATAAAAGAAGCAAATGAAGGATTACTCCAACTATACACACATAGTTATATCAATTGATCAAGAAAACATATGAAATTAAATTTTCCAAAACAACAAATGAAAATTTGAAATGTGCTTATTGTAATAGAAGAGGTCATGGAAAAGCTGATTGTTGGGATTTACATCCTTGTAACTATTTTGGAAAATCATCTCATTCATCTACTTTGTATTATTACAAGGAAAAATATTACTAGAAATTTGAGAAGGTTTTAACATACAGATTATAGTGTATATTTCAAAAGATTATTTTTAGAATCTTTACTTACAATGGATATAGAAATGAAGAATAGGCAAGAAGGTTATTTAAAGAGTAAGAAAAACAAAAGTGGATTAGAGATTTTATTGTATCACTTGTTCAACAAGGCTATCTAATGATTGACCATCCTAGACGAAAATAAAATTCAAAGAAAAAAAAAATAAACTAGGTCAAAATGAAGACTTATGATACAGAGGACAAAGGCAAAGATAAAATATTTTTGCAGGAATCAAATGACAATGTGATAGTTGACATCAATTATGAAGACAAGAAAGAAGAGAAATAATATGATCAAGAAGGCATATAGTGCAAAGTGATTTAAGAGATGAAGATCTATATTGAAGACTAAAGTCTTCAATAACCAAATAATGTAATACAGGGGGGTGTTGGAATATATTACATTATTTGGTACATGCTAATGTACCACCTTGGGTACATATTTAGATTAAGAGTGTCTTATATTAGAGTGTGAGTATTTACTTTATGCAATGTAATAAATGCACAAGTGTGCAAAGTATTTTGGTAATGTAAATGTGCACAATAGTCCATGTGCACATGAGTCCATAGAAATAGAAAGATGAAGAGTTTCTAGAAGAGTGAAGGCCAAGGGTGCACTATAAGAAGAGCCACATTCCATTATATATGTATCTATGTGTGTGTGCAAGATACATGTATTGTTGTATGAGAGTGTTTGTAAGTATGGATACTTGAGATCTTTATTCAATGGAGATACAATTTTGTGAGCATTTGTTAATGGCAATTCTATGAGTCATTGTTGAATTTATTTATGAGTTTTATACATTTAGAATATTTCCATTACATTATATTTCATATTGTAACTTTATTTTAGATCTTGTGGTTATTTTATCTTTAGTATTTAGCTTCAAAAACTAACAGTTTCTCCTCAAATCTAGAACAAGAAGTGGCACTTGCTTCTTGATCACACATTGCTTTCTACTTCCTACTTCCTGCTCACCCTTCCTACTCGATCTTGGCTCACACTCGCTCATGGCTCATACTCAATCCCATACCAAACATTAAATATGTTTAATATTATTATATTTATATTTTTACTATATATATGTTCAAAATTGTATATTATTAGGGTTTATATTATTTTTTTATTTTTTAATAAACGATTATAATATATAAAAACAAATAACATTAAATTAAAAACAATATCACAATTGTTACTAACCTCATGATATGCTCTAGACTATATTTAACATACTATTAAAAATACACCTTTGTATTTCATTAAGTGTTATATTCCATATTAAGAAAAAATCACATATAAATTACCAAAACAAAAACCATCGACAATTCTATGTTTGAATGTTACAATGACAATTTTATTAAAGCTTTACCTAATCAATTTAAAAATAAAATCCACCATTTAGTGTTGATAAATTAGAAAAAAATGTCTTTGAAATTCTAAGAGCATCCCTTCAAATATAAAATACATTCTACCCATCTAAAATATTGAAAAAATATTCCTCATAAATACTTAGAATTTTTTGGGGCCAAAGGACAATAGAATAACTCCTTGTTTCATGGTAAAAGTGGATAAGTCTGCAATATTGGAGATAGTTAGAAAATAAATTTTAAACTCTAAATCACTATGAACTACTTGCCACTATTATTGAAACTAGACAATATCGACAATGATACTAGTTAAATTAGAATGGATGGAGATTTAAATTGTAGTGAACCCTCTAATATTAGTAAACTGAAATAAAATCAGGACATCATGAGGATTTTTAGATATATAGGCTAGATTAAATTTTTTACCATCTCAGAGTTTTTCAAGACCACATTTTCATTCAAATTATCTAATATTTTTGATAAAATATCATATCAATTAAAAAATATTTAGTGGACATGATAGAGGAAACCATTTATAAAATTATAGATCTTCCTATAGATAATTTAAGGACTTCAAGCATGACATTAATGTTGAGGAGCCTAGAATCAAATGGCATTAGCTCAACTGGTTAGATTTTTCAACATTCAAGGAGGAGACCTAGGTTCTAATCTTGCCAAGTGATACATGGTTAATATCCAAGCATTGTTGTAATACCACTATGTGGTGATTATGTAGGGTGGAACCCATTTCAATCGCATATAACCAATTGAAAAAATATTGAGGAGCCTAGAGATAAATTTGTTCTTCAAGAAAAATAAGTGGTAAGTACAAGGAAGTGTACACAAATAACCTAGTTGGAATAGCCCTAGTGTGACGTTGCATGTTGTTTTAGTCCACTAAATTTTGATATGAGCACAAGTAACTAATATTTTCCAATCAATGTCAAGATCAGTATAGGAAGTATTTATGATGCAATGAAGTAAAAAATTGTAGAAATTGAGAAACAAGCTAAAACATACCTCAAGGAAGTGTCCCCATATTAGTGTTACCACTCACAAAATTGATCTACTAACAAACCTATTGTTTTAGACATTAATGATAAGGAAGTAGCAACACTACTTACAAACCTTAGTGTAGTAGAAAGAGATCAAGCATTCTATCACAAAAGTAAATATAGAAAGATAATTAGTATTGGAGGAATTAGAAGATGAGAGGGCCAAGAAAAATATTCTATAGTAAGTTAGAGATTGGTTAAAAATCATTGGCTAAGATAAATAAGGAGAACAAGGTTTTAAAGGATAAATTGTTAGCCACACCAAAACAAGTGACTAAGAAAAAGAAGAATAAATATGGTTTAGTCCATCCACTTCTAGGAAAGAGATATATTGTAATCCATCATAGTTTTGTATTTTATTATTATGTTTTAGCAAAAAAGTTGTTTTCCTAATTTTAGTACTATGTTGATTTTATGTATTTATTAGGTAGAATCGATGCTTTATTCTTCCTAAGACAAGGTCCACTCATGAATAATAAATATTTAGTTGTATTCCCTCCTAGTAAATACTTTATCCATAATTAATTGAATGGTATATTTTTTGTTCTTGTTGATCTTCCCATTGAGTCTAGCATTGTCTATTTGTTTTTCTTTGAACATCAATATATCTATTTGTATATTGGTATCTAATAGCTCAACCTTTTGAGGTGCTAAAATAGATACTAGAATTATCTAGGTTATTATAGTGCTTTGAAAGTAAGGCTTTTTGACCTTAAACCTTTACTCATGTGAAGAGATCATAATCTAGTATCAAACAAAATGCAGGTCATATAGTGGAATATAAGGGGCCTAAATGCCGCAAAAGGAGAAACGAAATGCAGTGATGGCACGTATGCAAAAAAAAGAAAACACTCAAGATGAAGGTGTGGTTTGATTCTTGGTTGATAAAAATGAGAGTTTTATTTGGTTATTCAATTCTCTATCTATACCCTATTTTCAGTGATTGGAATTTTTTCCATAGTCTATCCTAGATTGTATTATCATATTTTGGATTTCATAAGAGGCTTGTGTATGTTCTAAAGTTGATTTAAATTTTGTCTCATTTTGGAATTTTCACAAGGCATATTTGTATGTTTTGAAGATGTAAAAGGGTTGGGGCCCTTTCAAAAACCCCTTTTTCCAACCTTATCAAAACAATAATCTAGTATTAAACACATAAATCACTAGAGATTCAAGTATTGACTTTGTTTAACAACATGATAAATTCATATGCATAATTGATCATCCTTAGAAAATATTTGTAATATAATTTTGTTGTACAAATAGTGTTGTTACCTCAAATACTAACACTCTCAAATTTATATTGTATTAGAATGGCCTAAAAATAAATAAAATTCTTTTTTTGAAGAAATATATCATCAATGTCTTCCAAGAAAATAAAATATAAAGAGGCATTTGATTATACACTATTGCACAACCAATTCAAACAAGCATCAAAATTAAAGAATAAGACTAAGATATTTAATTATACTTACAAGTAGGAGAAGTGGAATAGTTCCACTTGGATACTTGATTACTTGGAAGTGTTGATTTATCAATACTCTCTAAAAATGAACGAAATCAATACATGACCCACAAAAATGGAATAACTCATAGAAAGGTCACATAGTAATTAAATGTATTTGTAGACACCAAAATAATCTCACTAAAGAAAAAATAACACTTCAACAATAAAGAAATGGTTAGCCTTGTAAGACACAACATGAATAATATGTCTTTTCAATCTCTTTTTACACTATGTTCTTTTATTTTGATGCACAAACTTCATATGGTGATCATACACTTACTTAAAATACTAACTCACAATGATTATAACAACATGAATAAAAGTAAACAATGATGAACTTGATAACATAATAAGGGTGACACTATGAAAGAAAAATAATATTATTATACATACAACATATAAGAGTACCTGGTGCTCTAGACTACCTTAATGAGTGAATATGACCCTTCTATTAAGAAGTGGTTGGCCTTGTCAAGACACAACATGAATAATATGTTTTTCCAATCTCTTTTTAACTATGGTCTTTTATGTTGATGCACAAACTTCATATGGTGATCATATGCTTACTCACAATACTCACTCACAATGATTATAACAACAACAATGAAAATGATAACACAATAAGGGTGACACAATGAAAGAAAAATAATATTACTATACATACAACATATAAGAGTACCTGGTGCTCCAAAATACCTTAATGAATGAATATAGCCCTTCTGTTAAGAAATTGTTGGCTTTGTCAAGACACAACATGAATACTATATATTTCTAATCTCTTTTGCACTATGGTATTATATGTTGATGCACAAACTTCATATGATGATCATATGCTTACTCACAATTATTATAATAACAACATGAATAAAAGTAAATAACGATGAAAATGATAACACAATAAGGGTGAAATAATGAGAGAAAAATAATTTTATTATACATACAACATATAAGAGCACCTAGTCCTCCAAACTACCTTAATGAGTGAATATGACCCTTCTATTGAGCCTCTACATCTAGTGGACACGCATAACTATATTCCATACTCTCTAACAATCACATACATACTTTACAAAAGATACACACTTCCTTTATCTAGCTTGTATTATTAGCCCATACTTTCACATTAGACTCTCTCTTACTTGTTTGAGCTCACACTTACTCAACTTTCCTCGTAAAAGGGGGATATACCCTCTTTATAGGCTCATGAGGACTAGATATTACTTGGATGGATAAGTCTATATAAACATATATCAACACTTTCTATAAATTTCCTTTATAGGCTCATGAGGACTAGATATTACCTGGATGGATAACACTATATAAACATATGTCAAAATATTCTAGATAGCTCTCTTAAAATTTTCTTATACATGATATAGTCAAAATATAACATGCTTATATAGAATATCCTTTTGGAATTTTCATATGATATTTCAATAATTACATAATGCTTTGAAAAGTACTTTGGAGTATCTTGGAATTTTAGATATTTCTAAATATTTTACAACATTATTTACAACATATCTCCTTGTGACAAAGACACTTGACAAAGACAATTTACCATGACAATGACACTTTTTTTTGCTTGATAAAAAGGGGTTGTACTTGGGTCCCCCACCCTTAACAAATTATATCTCTCTTCTTTAGAGCTTGAGAGTTTACAAATAGATACACTTCTCATCTCAATTGAGATGCTATAGTTAGAAACCTACATCATTTTACATAAAATGTCTAAATTCTTGATTTTCATTTTTTGAATATTTTCAAATCTCTGTATGAATACAATTACTCCAGAATTTAGCATCTTTCTTGAAATTTTCCTATAGCATTCTTCACAATGCCAAAAATTCACCTCTACTATCTATGCCTTGCATCTTAGTAGAGCAATATTTCCAAAACATCGCACTAACATAGTTTGCTTTACCAAATTTGGATTGCTAGTTTCCTTCCTAAAACACAAGTGCAACCACAACAATTATAATAAATAGTCTAAATGAACACACATTATTGTTACAAAATAAAATAGATATTACCAATGGAAAACATTAAAGTAAATCTTAATCATTAATTTATTTAGGCAATCAACAATTTTTGTCATCTTCAACTAAACTTTATACTTCCTCTAACCATGGAAAGGAGATGTTAACTTCATGATCATCAATCAAAACCCCTATATTGGATAGCTTATCTGCATATTTGTTTCCTTTCCTTAATATATGTGTAAACCTAATTTCTTCAAACTCTTTAGCAAGATCTTGAATTTCTACAATTATTTCTTGTATGTTCCATGGAGCCTTTGCTTTCCTCAAAATTGCATTTATTACTATGAGAGAATCACCTTCCATCCAAACTCTATTCCATTTCATTTTGTTACATATTTTAACCATTCTAAATCTGCCCAAGCTTCAACTTCATTATTTGTCTTAAATCCACAATTGAAAGCATAATAAGACAAAATCTCTTCTCTATTATTTATGACAATGATACTTTTATGTTTACTATATACTTTTTATCATGACCTATCCCAATCACAATATTCTTCTTGTTATTCTTATGTACAAAAATTTTATTTGTAATATTTTTATTTCTTAATAGTCATTACAACCTTCCTGGTGAAGCTACTAGGTTGCAAGTGTCTCAAATATGCTATTAAGTCATAATATTCTCTAACACGCTCTTTGATTTTCTACTATGCATACTCCTTATACTACTATACATGCAAATAACATGATAAAATTTTATATTGGTAGTTACAAGGAGTATAAATACTCAATTATATGTAACCTTTAGGTCAATGTTAAAGAATTAACCTTAAGGTTTGTTAAATAAACATTATAATAAACTCAACTATAAAGGTGTACAAAGGCCCACAGGTCTATACAATAAATTTAATATAAAAGTTGTTTATGGACTCAAGTGAAGTTTGACACTACATATTCCAACATCCCCACTTAAGCTAAATGAAGGACATGGAGAGAGACCCTTAATAGTCATTCTCATTTAAGGGACACTTTCCAACTCCAATATGCTCTTGTAATTGCACAAAATGCATCTTAGACATGACCTTGGTCAAAATATTTATTGTCTACTCCATTGATAACACATAGACTAGATCAAGCATCTCATAGGCATAAAGTTGTTGAATATAGTAAATTCAAACCTTGATGTACTTAGTCCACTGATGAAGCAAGGGATTACAGATAAGCTTAATAGAACTATGATTATCATAATGAAGAGTGACTTGAAATAACTAAGGGATACACCATTGCTTCAAAATCAAGCATCCATTGAAGATGCTTAGTAGCCTCATTAGAAGCATATATTTATATTCCATGGAATATGGTGGTTTATCATCTACAATACTAAGAGACTAGTCTATAACAAAGATAAAATACAAAATTGGAAGTGGCTTTTTGTTGGTCCAAATCATCATCCTAATTTACATCAAAAATTCCTATCAAAATTACAAGTACTTTAATTGATTAGTGAACACCCATCTAGTTTGTACCCTTGGTATACTAACGGATCAACTTAGTTACTATCTAGTGCCTATCACATAGTGCCTACATATACCTAGAATAATAGTTGACAATGAATGCAATATTTAGCCAAGTGTGGGTGAGATAGAGAAGGCCCCTAACAAGTAACCTATATAAGGTAGTATCTACTAAATAAGTAGTATAATTGAGTTGTAGCTTCAAACCAAAAACAAAGTAATTTCAAGCATATTAGAACTCCTCCATATTAAACCTGAAAAATATTTAAGGTATATTTGGGACAAAAAATGGTGATTCCAAAATATGACTAGTCAATTTCAGTTCCTAAAAAATAATGGAGACCCAAATATATCACCTCAAAGGTATCATGAAGCTAAGAATTCATTTCCTATACCAAGGAAGTTGAGCTTTCCATGATGAAAATATTGTCAAAATACTACGCAATCACCAAAATTCAATCATCTCGATGCTTGATGTAGATGTTATGCTTTATCTCACATTACCTAAATCTATAATTGAGAAATATATAATTAATATTCTCATACCAAGCATGAGGAGCTTCATAAGCCCATACAAGGACCTCTTCAATCGACAAACCAAGGAAGTAGATCCATCAAGCTCAAAATCAAGTGGTTGCCATATATAAAGTTCCTCTTGGATCTCATCATGAAGAAAGATACTCTTAACATCCATATGAGGATGTAATAGAAATAATCATTTGAAGAAAACCCATTGCAAAAACTAGAGCAAAGGTTTCTAAATAATGAATGCTCTCCTTTTGAGAGAATCCCTTTAAGACATACCTTGTGCTTCTCCACCTAACCATTAAAATTGTACTCGTACTTATAGACCTATTTACAGTAAACAATATTATTTCCTTCTTGAAAAGAAATATGTTACCACGTCTAATTATTCATCAATGAATTGTTATCGACAAGCATAACATCCTACCACTCTAAAAGTGAGGGGATATATAGACTTATAAACCCTTGAGATTAAGGTCTAAGAGGAAGCATTTTGATGATACTCTTAAAAAATAATAAGTTGAGTATCCTACAAAAGAGTCTAGGCCTACTTACACATAAAACAAAATATGGAAGACTATGGCACATATTGTGGAGAAGTACTATTAGAAGCTTGTACTAGAGGATCAAACCTAAGATCACCATCCACCTGAACATCCAATATCATCACATAGGGAATAGGAGTATCAAGCTCATCTGCTTTATGATCCAAAACTATAAGTGCTAGAGAATAATATAAAGGAAGATGAGTCAAATAAATAGAACTTGCTAATGCATCCTCATTGGGAGGTGGAGAAACTGGGATAGTGAGAATCTTAGAGGGGGTAGTTGTAACAACCCAAATTAAAACTCAAATTCTTTTCCCATAACTTTGAGTCATTTACCCTCTAAGGACCCACACCGATTCCATCTTAACAAACCTTCAAACTCATTCACTACAGATAAGGGTTTTATTCCTTATGTTAGTTCAACTTTTCTTAATGTTCACTTTTAAACAACCACCCTCCCCTTTATATACTTTGAAAGGGTGCTTCTATTAAATCGAATCTCTACCAAAGTCTTTAGTTGCAAGAGTTTCCTTTTACCATCTTTTGAAAGGAACATTTAATTCCCTGCACTACACAATTCCCTTAGTGTACATGACTCCCTTATCTATACATTGAGAAGAACTTGTGAAAATATTTTCTACTTCAAAGGTCAATTCTTAAGAAGTTGCACTATGCATGCATTGGCAGAGTATCCCTTTTCTTGTTAAGAGCTTAGTCTACTTCGACAACATCCATTCATCCCTAACTTAGTCGAAAAGGAACATTAGCCATGATTCTCTTGTTTCCTTCTCAGGTCCTGAGTTCCCTATAGACTCAACCTTATTTATCTTTACCCAAGACATCCTTGTAGCCTAAAGATGAATTCATACTGAAATCAAAAGCAGTCTATAATCAAATAATTCATTTTATACTACATGGCTCAATCGTTCAATCTCTAAGCAATATTTCGAGTATATTGCTTAGAGAAGAAGACTCAAGCCTACTCTGCTTCATTCTAAAGACTAGTTATCATTCTCAAATAAGACAAATACTCTTTGGATTCAACCATAATCTAGCTATATTACCATATCTTTCTAATTCCAGACACGATTCTTCACTTCCTATAATTAATGCATGTGTATCTTAAAGATCATAGGTTTGGCAAAATCAGGAAACAAATAAATACTAAACACTGCAATGAAGTTTACACAAGACTTCCATTCATTTATAGTCTAAATTACACACTGGTGCAATATGCCTGCATGGGAAAATCTGCTATTTCTCATCCAACTTACTTTACATAAAATAAACATTCCCTCAAGTATATTTTCTCAAAAACCAGAATTCATGGCTTCAAAAAAAATTGCATGACAACAAAGCAACCATGGTAAGAAGAGAAAACAATAGATTTATCAATTAATTTGTTTCCCCATTTACGTGGTTCAAAAATAAAACCTTCAACAATTGAATACAGTGAAAATAAACCATCCAGTTTCTCTCTGGAAAAACCTACCTGAAGCTCGTTGTTAGACGTCAAGCTTCCACCACTACACTTCCATTTCCTTCAGTGCCAGTTCGTCTATCTTCTTTTACGTACCAATAAAACACCAAAACAAGCAAGCCAAAAATGCAATCTCTTCCTACTCACTCCCAAAACAAAAAATTGTTTTCCTTCCTTCCCACTCTTCACTTCGATGGCATTATTTCTCCTTACTTGGCACATTCTTCATATTTCATCTGTCGCCAAGGCCATTAACCGAAATTGCATTAAAATACAAGTGGAAAGCAAAACAACTCATTCTCCTCATGATTGAATTTACAACAACCATCTTGAATTTCACTTTGATGCAGCTTAGTTTACACCATACAGTTGACGACCAAAATAGTCGTGGCAAACAATAAAAAGATAACATCTCAAGGAGCATAACATTTTTTTTCTTTCATGGAACAAGGAAAATTATAATTAGACATTATTATATTTATCTCTAAAATAAAACTTCCCTTTTCCTATATCTAATTTAGAAATGTATTTTTTCCTAGATACACATGCTTCCTTTCCCTAGAATAATCATTTAGCAAACAAACATTCCAAAGTCACTTATCAATCTCAATCAAAGCAATCATTTAGAGATAAGCATTTTTTTAGCTAAAAATCAACATAGATGGTTTCTTTTATGCAAGTCATGTTATGTAACTCCATGAAAGAAGCACTTATTCATGTTGCTTCCAATTACTTTGTGTTGGCAATTTTGGGTACCTTGAGTACATTGCCTTTGCTCAAGTGTAGTTGTTGTCATTGATGTCAAGGAGTTCTTGAAGCAATTTGTTTTTATGTCTAAGATTGTTTTTTGATGAAGGTTTCAGCATGGTCAGTAAGTTTCCAAGAAAATCAGAGTAGCCCAGTTGCAAAAGATAAAGAAAAAGATAAGTTAGAAAAAGTATGCAGGCGGCTGGAAAAACTGTCGCGATTTCATGACATGTTTGAGTAGAGAGAAAGTTCGGCAAAACTGTCATGATTTCGCGACATGTTGGAAGATAGAGACAAAGCAGGAAAAACTGTCGTGATTTCGTGACATGTTGGCAGGGAAGAAGAGCAGATGGAAAGTGTCACGATTTTGTGACATGTCGCATTTTTGCGACTCGGATAGTGCAGGAAGGCAGAGAAAGAAAAGTGTCACGATTTCGTGACATTCTGCAAAGGAGGTTGTACGAACAAGAAAGTGTCACGATTTCGCGACATTTTGCAGAAGAGAAAGTCCGCAGTGTGAACTGTCATGATTTCGTGACAAGATTGAAGAGAGAGAAAGTGATTCAGGAACTGTCACGATTTCATGACATGATGCAAAGTTCCAAGTAAGGACTGTCGCATTTTTACGACATGCTGCAAAAGACAAAGTGAGGACTGTTGCGACTTCGTGACAAGCTAAAAAAATCAAGGGAAGGACTGTCACAATTTTACGACATGCTGAAAAGCTTGAAGAAAGAACTGTTGCGATTTCGTAACATGCAGCAAAGGGAAGAGTCTGAAATAAGAAGCGTCGTGATTTTGCGACAGGCTACAAAGAAGTTGTACGAATGCAGAAAGTGTCACGATTTTGCGATAGGTTGAGTTGGCAGCTTGCAGTTGGAGAAAGTGTCACGATTTTGTGACAAAAATAGTTAGCAAGTCTTTAATAGAAGAAGCATCACGATTTCACGATGAATTGAAGAAGGAAGAGCTCGAAGGTGAAAGCATCGTGATTTCACGACAGAGTTGCAGATGACATCAAAAGAAGCAGATGTGTCACAATTTCGTGACAAAAGCTGAGAGGAAGGCCATGAAGACTAAAGTGTCACGATTTCGTGACAGAAGTGAGATGACGTCAGCAGGAGGCAAAGGTGTCACGATTTTGTGACAAAAGCTGAGAGGAAGGCCATGAAGACTAAAGTGTCACGATTTCATGACAGAAGTGAGATGACATCAGCAAGAGGCAAAGGTGTCATGATTTTGCGACAGAAGCACAAAGGAAGTCGACAAAGGCCAAGGTGTCACGATTTCACGACAGCAAGCATAGAAGGTGTATGGCAGGCAAAGATGTCGCGATATCGTGACATGTTGAAGTTTTGTGCCAGAAGCTTCAGGGAGGCAGTGGAGCCGACAAAGTTAAATCTGGGCCGACGCAGCATAGGGTTTTGCATCGACGTTGTTTTAGGGATGTGCAGTCGACTAAGATCAAGGTTCTAATCTTGAGATTATGAGTATAAAAGGAGGGCTGCTTGAAGTGTTTGGCATCGATGAAGTGTGCGTTTGAAGTGTGATTTGCACAGATAGAGTGCGGGGAGAAGCTTGATCGTAGAGGTGCATAAGTGGAAGTCTGAGCGACTGCTGTGTTTGTGCGGAGTGTGCGATGACTGTGCTACTATGTTTGCATAGAGGTTGCGAAGACAGTGCTATCATGTTTGAGCAAAAAGTGTGAAGACTGTGCTGTTGTGTTTTCACAGAAGAGCATAAGTTGATCGAGTGTTGCTGTGTTTGCATAGACTATGAAAAGTTGGTTTCAACCAAGTGCAACTGTAACAAAAAAGAATAGAGGAAGAGGACAAATTTGTGCTAGACCAAAGGACTATGTTTAGTGCATATTTGAGGACCAGCTTTGTGGTGACAGAGTTGAGGACAAAGATCTCCAGCTAGAGCAGGGAAGACAGGTGTCTTCTATGGATAGAGTTCCACTTGCTAAGGGCAGAGGAGGTAGAGGTCTTCTAGAGGATCACCAGCTAAAGCAGAATTAGGGGAAGGTATCTCCTTTGAGCCGAGGCTCATAAACATTGTAATCGGGAAGGATTCCTAGAGGACTTTGATATAACTTTTAGAGGAAAGTTTTATCCGTGGAGTAGCCCACCTTGGGTGAACCACGTAAATTGCTATGTCACTTTGTGGATGGTGTTTTGTGCATTGTTTTGATTACTGCTATCTTTATACTACATAATATTGAATTGAAAGTTGTTTGAAAGAAAAAGTTAAAAGTGGTCTTATACTGTTCACCCCCCCCTCTCAGTATAAGCTTGTGTTCTTCAATTGGTATCAGAGCGAGCTCCTTCGAAAAGTTTAACAACTTGAAGGAAAAGCTTGCAAAGAACACAATGGACTACTCAAGTGGCAATGTAGCACCTATTCTTGATGGATCATATTTTGGCCTATGGAGTGCAAGAATGAAAGTCTATCTAATGGCACTTGGCAATGAGGTATGGGAAGTGATTGAAGATGGGTACACTATTCCTGAAAATGGTCCTTATACTAAAGAAGACAGGCTTCTACATCACAACAACTCAAAAGCCATGAATGCAATCCTGAAGGGTCTTCAGAAGGCAGATCTCACCAAAGTTATTCACTGCAAGACAACTAGTGAAATGTGGAAACAGTTGCAGGTTGTTCATACAGGTGATGCAAATGTCCGAAAGGCCAAGTTGAGACATTTTAAAGGTACGTTTGAAAAACTCAAGATGAATGATGATGAAAATATTAGTGACTACATGCTCCGTATGGATGAAGTTGTTAATTCTATGAAAGACTTAGGTCTTGAACTTGCTAAAAATGATGTGTGTGATAAGATTTTAAGATCTCTTCCTAATAGATTTAGTGAAAATATTTCTGCTATTGAGGAAGCTAAAGATTTAGATAAGTTGAAAAAGGATGAGCTCCATAGTATTCTTGCAGCATTTGAGTTGAGAACTCAAGTGAAAGTTGATGTAAAGAAAGAGGCAGCTTTCAAAGCTACCAAGAAATCAAAGGGCAAATAGATTCAAGAGAGTGATGAGTCTTCTAGTGAGGAAGAGGCATATTATAGCAAGAAAGGCAAGTTCTCTAGAAAGCACAAAAGCAAGAAAAATATAAGATGTTTCAACTGTGGAAAATTTGGTCATTATGCTATTGACTGTACTATTTCCAAGAATGAAAGTGATGAAGATATACAGGATGTTAAGAGCAAGGATTCTGAAAAGCACAGGTATTACAGAAAGAACAAAGATGAGCACAACAATAAAGGAAAGAGGTATTCACACAAGAACAAGAAGATCTTCTATTTGGACAAAGCAAGTAAGTGTTCTAGCAGTGATAGTAAAAGTTCTTCTAGTGATGATGAAAATGAGATGCTGTTCATTTCAGAAAAGGAGGAAGAACCGAAACATAAATTCATTGTCATGAAATGTTTTAGATGTGGAAATTTTGGGCACCTTGAGGATGATTGCACAAATAATGAATTGGTTGCTAGTATGTATGAGGATGCTTCAAAAAATGATAAGGAAGATGCTTGTATGGTTTTTGAAAAGGGTAGCACCTCTAGTGATAAGAAATCTGAAAAAGGCCTTGATAATTCAAAATGCAATCAAATAGAGGATCTTGAATGTGAACTCAATAATGCTCTTAGTGTTTTGAAAAAGGAAAGAAAGAAGAATGATAGACTCAATATTAAGTTAGATGAATGTTGTATGGAGAGAGACGATCTTATAGAAAGTCTTGACTTCTCTATAGCTAAAACACAAGAACTCAAGGATGAGTTAGAGTCAAGATTCTTGAGTATAATGAGTTAGAGCAGAAAATGGCTTCTTTGAAAGAAGAAAATAAAGAGTACAAGGATAAGCTCTACAGATTTTAGGATAGCTCCAAGAAGGTTAAATTTCTCATCAAAGGACAAAGAAAACCAATAGATAAAACAAGTCTCGATTTTGTTGAGCCGCACAAGAAACAGGTTGGGGAATCTAGCAAGAGATTTCAAAAGGAAGAGAGTTCTGATGTAGAAAGTACTTCAGATCAAGAATCCGTGAGTGATAAATGTGCAAAAATAGAGAACATAATTCTGAATGCGAAGAAGAAGTTTTCGGGACCCAAGAAGTCAAACAGAAGAATATTTCACGACAGATGTTTTGCATGTCACAGGTTTGGTCACACGACTTCACAGTGCATAGATCAAATGAAGAGGGTAAACAACAATTTCAGAAGTTTTAATTTCTTTCAAGGATATTGCTACTCTTGTAATCATTTCGAGCATAAGGCAATGTTCTGCAAGACTAATAATAGGAACACGGTTACTCATAACAGACGGATTCAAAGAAGAGGTATGCCAAACAAAAATAACTTTGTTACCTGTTATAAGTGCAACAATGCAGGCCACACAACTAGACAGTGTAGAGCTGATCTTCCAAGGTACAAGAACAAAAAAAGTGATATGAATAGGTCTAAGGATCAAGGTATGGATAAGAACAAGAATGATAAAAGAAATAGGAACAGCAGTATGAACAGGTCCGAGGATCAGAACAGTGATAGAAACAAAAATACAGACAAAGAATTCAAGAGAAGGCATGGCAAAGAAATTGTAGACACTGATGATGATGAGTGTCTAATGGGAGTTTCACTCCCAACCCTATTTTAAATCACCTCATCAGGAGGTGGGGGAGGGACTAAGCTAAGAGGCTCATTCTTAGTCCCAAGCCCCAAAGGTGACCCTTTGCCATTGATGACAAAGGGGGAGATATTTGAGTAAGGGGGAGAGTTATGAGTAAGGGGGAAAGCTTCAAGTGAAGAGGAAAGTTTCAAGTCAGGGGGAGCAAAACTTCAAAGGCAGAATCTCAGTTGTTGGATCAGTTGTTTTCAGTTTTGGCTCTTGACTTGTGTTTTCAGTTAAGGTTTGCCATCAATGACAAAGGGGGAGATTGTTGGCAATTTTGGGTACCTTGAGTACATTGCCTTTGCTCAAGTGTAGTTGTTGTCATTGATGTCAAGGAGTTCTTGAAGCAATTTGTTTTTATGTCTAAGATTGTGTTTTGATGAAGGTTTCAGCATGGTCAGTAAGTTTCCAAGAAAATCAGAGTAGCCCAGTTGCAAAAGATCAAGAAAAATATAAGTTAGAAAAAGTATGCAGGCGGCTGGAAAAATTGTCACGATTTCGCGACATGTTTGAGGAGAGAGAAAGTTTTGGCAAAACTATCGCGATTTCGCGACATGTTGGAAGACAGAGACAAAGCAAGAAAAACTATCACGATTTCGCGACATGTTGGCAGGCAAGAATAGCATATGGAAAGTGTCGCGATTTCGCGACATGTCGCATTTTCGCGACTTGGACAGTGCAGGAAGGCAAAGAAAGAAAAGTGTCACAATTTCGTGACATTCTGCAAAGGAGGCTGTACGAACAAGAAAGTGTCGTGATTTTGCGACATTTTGCAGAAGAGAAAGTCTGCAGTGTGAACTGTCACGATTTCGTGACAAGATTGAAGAGAGAGAAAGTGATTCAGGAACTGTCACGATTTTGTGACATGATGCAAAGTTCCAAGTAAGGGTTGTCGCATTTTTGCGACATGCTGCAAAAGACAAAGTGAGGACTGTTGCGACTTCATGACAAGCTACAAAAATCAAAGGAAGGACTGTCGTGATTTCACGACATGCTGAAAAGCTTGAAGAAAGAACTGTTGCGATTTCGTGACATGCAGCAAAGGGAAGAGTCTGAAACAAGAAGCGTCGCGATTTTACGACAGGCTACAAAGAAGTTGTACGGATGTAGAAAGTGTCATGATTTCATGACAGGTTGAGTTGGTAGCTTGCAGTTGGAGAAAGTGTCACGATTTCGTGACAAAAATAGTTAGCAAGTCTTAATCAGAAGAAGCATCACGATTTCGTGATGAATTGAAGAAGGAAGAGCTCGAAGGCGAAAGCGTCGCGATTTCATGACAGAGTTGCAGATGACATCAGGAGTAGCAGATGTGTTGTGATTTTGCGACAAAAACTGAGAGGAAGGCCATGAAGTCTAAAGTGTCACGATTTCACAACAGAAGTAAGATGATGTCAGTAGGAGGCAAAGGTGTCACGATTTCACGACAAAATTTGAGAGGAAGGCCATGAAGACTAAAGTGTCACGATTTCGTGATAGAAGTGAGATGACGTCAACAAGAGGCAAAGGTGTCGTGATTTCATGACAGAAGCACAAAGGAAGTCGAAAAAGGCCAAGGTGTCACGATTTCGTGATTGCAAGCATAGAAGGTGTACAGCAGGAAAAGATGTCACGATATCGCGACATGTTGAAGTTTCACGCCAGAAGCTTCAGGGAGGCAGTGGAGCCGACAAAGTTAAATCTATGTCGACGTAGCATAGGGTTTTGCACCGAAGTTGTTTTAGGGATGTGCAGATGACTAATATTAAGGTTCTAACCTTGAGATTGTGAGTATAAAAGGAGGGCTGCTTGAAGTGTTTTGGCATCGATGAAGTGTGCGTTTGAAGTGCAATTTGTGTAGATAGAGTGTGGGAAGAAGCTCGATCGCAGAGGTGCATAAGTGGAAGTCTGAGTGACTGTTGTGTTTCCGTGAAGTGTATGACGACTGTGCTATTGTGTTTGCGTAGAGGTTGCAAAGACATTGCTATCGTATTTGAGCAAAAAGTGCAAAGATTGTGCTGCTGTGTTTTCACAAAAGAGCATAAGTTGATCGAGTGTTGCTGTGTTTGTGCAGTCTATGATAAGTTGGTTTCGACCAAGTGCAACTGTAATAGAAAAGAACAGAGGAAGAGGATAGATTTGTGCTAGACCGAAGGACTGTGTTTAGTGCATATTTGAGGACCAGCTTTGCGGTGACAGAGTTGAGGACAGAGATCTCCAGCTAGAGCAGGGAAGACAGGTGTCTTCTATGGATAGAGTTCCACTTTCTAAGGGCAGAGGAGGTAGAGGTCTTCTAGAGGATCACCAGCTAAATAAGAATTAGGGGAAGGTATCTCCTTTGAGCCGAGGCTCATAAACATTGTAATCGGGAAGGATTCCCAGAGGACTTTGATATAACTTTTAGAGGAAAGTTTTATCCGTGGAGTAGCCCACCTTGGGTGAACCACGTAAATTGTTGTGTCACTTTGTGGATGGTGTTTTGTGCATTGTTTTGATTACTGCTGTTGATTACTGCTATCTTTATACTACATAATATTGAATTGAAAGTTGTTTGAAAGAAAAAGTTAAAAGTGGTCTTATACTGTTCACCCCCCCTCTCAGTATAAGCTTGTGTTCTTCACCTTGTCAAATAACCCATCATATCATTTTCCTTGGATATTTCCTTTCTCGGTGACCAAGTTTTTCTGCCACCAATTAGCAACTTTTTCTTGCAAAAGTAATGTTCCATTAGCAACATCTTATTCTTTCATGAAAATTAGGCTTGCAAGAACTTTAACATAAAAATATGATCAATCCATTCATCACATAATTTAACCAAAATATATATTTACATGCTAAGAAAATAGATAGTCCATCATCTCATCAGAAGAAGCATTAGCAAAACATGAAATCTACTAAGCAAATAAAGTTGGCCATAGGAGGGTCATGACATACTCCCCCCCTTAGGCTTAACATAGTCCTCTATGTCTCCAAAGGTTCGATCAAGAAAAAATAAAATGTTTACAAATATTTTTCAAATAGAAAAGGAAAATGATTCTGCATGTCTGCCACCCTCTCCCAAGTAGCATTCCTCTCAGAATATTGGTCCCACTGTACTTTATACTGCTCCAACATTCCTTTCCTCATCGACTTGGTTCGAAACTCAAGAATATTTACTGGTTGAACCTCTATAGTCATAGGGTTCACCATCTACAAATTAGAGAAATCCCACACATGCTCAGGATTAGCAATGTATTTTCTAAGCAAAGAAATGTGAAAAGTGTTGTGAATCTTAAATAGTTTAGTTGGTAAGGTGAGTCGATAAGCCACAGGACTTATCTTTTCCAAAATGCTAAATGTTCCAACATAACGAAGATCAAGTTTCATGGGCTTTATTGCACTCTTCTTGGTTTTTACCCTTAAAAACACCTTGTCACCCACTACATACTCTCTTGGGGATATTTTTAGGTTGACGTAACTCTTCTGTCAATCTACAACTTCTTTAATATGTTCCCTGATCATTTTCAACTACTGCTCCATTTATATAAACATATCATGTCCTAACACAATCCGATCCTCAAGATTTTCCCATGACAATGGTGTTCTACATTTCCTTCCATATAATGTCTCAAAAGGTGCCATTCCTAGAGTTGAATGGTATCCATTGTTATAAGAAAACTCCACTAAGTGAAAATAATCCTCCCAATGAGTTTTATGATCCATACAATACATGCGAAGCATATCTTCTAGCACTTGATTTACTCTTTTTATTTTCCCATCTGTCTCTGGGTGATAAGCAAAGCTAATATTTAATTTAGTTCCAATGGAATGATGCAAAGCTTACCAAAACTCAGAAGTAAACCTTGAATCTCTATCTGATATAATTACTTTTGAAAATCCATGAAGCCAAAATATCTCTTTGGAAAATCTATTAGCTACTACCACAACATCATCCTTAGTACTTCTAGGTATAAAGTGTGCAACCTTGGTCAGTCTATCGACCACTACTAGAATTGCATCATGTTGAAACCTATTTTTGGGCAGCCCTACAATGAAATCCATGGAGATCACTTACCACTTTTGTTCAGGTACGACATGTGGATTCAACAATCCTACTAGGTGCCTATGCTTAGCCTTAACTTTCTGACATTCAAAACATTGAGTGACATATTCATTTATGTCCCTCTTCATTCTAGGCCAGTAGAAATTTTTCTTCACATTCTCCCTCATCTTTGCTCCACCAGGGTGAGTAGAATATGGGGATCTATGGGCTTCACTCATAATAATTTTTCTTAGATTCCCAATTTTTGGTATTACCACTCTATCCTTGAAGCATAAAAATCCATATTTAATGTTAAAATATTTGTTTACATCCAATTTCTCTCGCATTCCTTTCCAAATTTTCTCGTAGTAAGCATCTTGAGCCTGTTTCTCTTTGACTTGTTCCATCAAATTGAAATGGATATGAGATAAAATAACAATGTGCTTTCTCCTACTCAAAGCATCTACAACTCTGTTCTCTTTTCCCTTTATATACTCAATTCCAAAATCATATTCTATGAGAAATTCCATCCATATTCTTTGTCTTGCATTGAGTAAAGGTTGAGTGAAGATATATTGTAGACTCTGATGATCTATCCTTAGCTCAAAAGGTCTACCTACTAAATAGTGTCACCAAATTTTAAGAGCAAACACTACCACTGCCAACTCCAAATCATGAGTTGCATAATTCACTTCATGTCTTTTCAATTTCTTGGATCCATAGGCAATCACTGCTCCTTCCTGAGAGAGCACTCCCCCAAGCCCTCCATTGAAGTGTCCATGCAAACTATAAAACTTCCCTGAGGATCGGGTATATTTAATATTGGGGGTGTAGTGAGCTTTTGCTTAAGTAGTTCAAAAGCTATTCTACACTTATCAATCCATTTGAACTCTCTCTCTTTCCTTTGCAAGTTAGTAATTGGTGCAATAATTTTGGTGTAATCTCTTACATACCGCCTGTAATATCCAGTTAAACCCATGAAACTTCAGACTTCTGTCACATTGGTTGGTGGTGGCCAGTTCAAAATTACCTCAATTTTCTTAGGGTCTACTACGATTCCATCTGTTGACATAATGTGACCCAAATATTGTACTCTTGTCACATAGAATTCACACTTGGATAGGTTCCCAAACAACTGGTTCTTTCTTAGCATTTCTAACACTATTCTGAGATGCTTATCATGATCTTATTTATTTTAGGAATATATCAATATGTCATCCAGAAACACTAGAACAAACTTATCCAATTGCTTCCTAAAGATACTATTCATTAAATTCATGAATCTTCTCGGTGCATTCGTTAGACCAAATGGTAAAATAGTAAATTTGTAATGCCCATACCGGGTCTTAAAAGTTATTTTGTGAGTATCCACATCATGGATTCTTAGTTGATGATATCTGGATTTCAAATCAATCTTTGAAAATATTGAGGTATCCTTGAGTTGATCGAAGAGATCTTTGATTCTAGGTAATGGGTACCTATTTTTGACTGTTGCTTTATTCAACATTCGATAGTCAATACATAACCTTAAGGATCCATCCTTCTTTTTCAAAAACAAAACTGGTGCACCCCATGGTGACACACTTGGTCTAATTAAACCTTTCTCCAATAGTCCTTGAAGTTGAACCTTCAATTCTTGCATTTCAATGGGATTCATTCTATAGGGAGCCCTATGGATAGGCTCTATTCCTAGTTGGAGTTCAATAGAAAAGTCAAATTCTCTTTTAGGAGGTAATTAGAGTAAATATTCTAGAAATACATCTCTAAATTCTTATAGAACAGGGTGTCTCCCAAACACCTCCTTCTTTCTTCTCCTCATCCAACTCATTTATCTTAACTATATATACCATTCCTCCTTTTCGGATGGCTTTATTAAGTTGTAAAGCCGAGAGGATTTGGGGTTGGAAAGCCCCTTGAAGACTGGTCACTCTTCAAACCAACCCATCATCCTCCACATAATCAATCCAATGGTCCTTAAAATTAATCACTACTTTATGTGCTTGCAACCAATCCATTCCTATCACTATATCAAAGGCATGCAATGGTGCAACATATAAACACCCTATGGTCATTCCACTAGGTAAAGCGACTTCTACCTTAGGATAGCACTGATTTATGAAGTAGTTTTGTCCTGATCTGTACTCAACCTTCCACCCATGAGTCAATATTTTTGGTCTTTTAGAATTTTTTTTTATTAAACTAATGGAAATAAAGTTGTATGTAGAACCACTATCAAATAAGATTCTAACATTTCTACCATAAAATTTACCTTTAATTACCAAGGGAGTAGCCTGTCCATCCAGATTTTGATTTCCTGTAGCAACATAAATCCTATGCGTTGGTTCCTTAGAGACAATATCTTTGTTCATTAGTTCCTTTCCTTTCGAACTCATCCCTGCTCTTTGTGGATAATTGGTGGTGTAATGAGCTCCCTTACAAAGAAAACATCCTTCCTTTGGTCCTGGGTGTTCTTTTCGTTTTAGCTCTCCTGTTGTTCCTTCTTCCTTGGGTAGGTTAATCTATCCCTATGGTGATCTATTATCATTGTTACCATGGTTATCGTGTCTATGCTTCTTTCCCCAAAACCTTCTTCTAAACTTCCCTTGTTTATTGTCCTCTTTTCCATCTTGTTTAGGAGTGCTCTTGCTAGCTTGCTCACGTTCCCACTTCATGAACCCTAAACTATTTCTCTTCCTTAATTCCTCCTTACCTTGCTCATCCAATCCCTCATAATCAAAGTAGGGTTTAAGGTAAGTTTCAGCTTTTCTTGCCAACTCATAGGCTTTTTGCAAAGTTCTAGGTTCTCGCATGTCCACTTCTTGTCCTATCCTAGGATCTACTCCAAGTATAAACTTGTGGATCTTCATATTTTTAGTGTAAGCGGGTACATATTTCACCAACTTAATAAATTTTTGATAATATTTTTCCACTGTTCTAATCCCCTGATGAAGTTTGGAGAATTCATCGTATTTCTGGGAGTAAAAGTATTCCATAAGAAATATTTCTTTGAAGGCTTTAACAAACTCTTCCCATTTCAAGTCAACTGCAGTTGCTAAATTTTGTTCCTCACTAAGGGTTTCCCACCAAGCTAAACCATATCCTTGCAAATGTAAAGTAGCATAAGACATTCGAGTACCCAAAGAAAAGTTCTTCATAATGCAATATGTCTCTATCTCTTTCAACCAAGCCTCAAATTTATCCCCATATTCCTCTCCATTAAACTTGGAAGACTTCAAATATTTCATTTCCTTGCCCAGCTCAGCCTCCAGTCGAACTCTTTCCAATTGTGCCTCTGTAAGGGGTTCATCTCCTTGTTCCCTTCTTGGGTTACCAGACTGCATTTCTCGACTCAACACAACCTCCAACAACTATTTTTGGGTCTCTACCTGCTCATGAAGTAAAGCTACTATTTCAGTAATATTCTCCCTTCCATCGAAGTTTTCTATTCCAACATTAGGTGTTCTATTCTCTACGTTGGTTCCTCGAGTTACCCTTGTTGATGGGGCAACACTTCCTCTTCTTCTTTTTGGTGGTATTGTTCCCTAACCACACACAAAAGAAGTAGTAGAAGTCAATCTTCGATTCCTCTAGAAATCTTCACCTATCAACTAGCTTCTAAGTTAAACTGTTGAATTTTACCCTTTCTTATTGAAACAAACAAATAAGGTAGACTCCTCTCCAGGTAAACCTATTACAGAACATTCCCAGATAAGTTTGCATAATGATCCGATTCCCCTTTTGAACCATGCTTTGATACCAAATGTAACAACCCAAAATAACACACTCAATTTTTTTTCCCATAGCTTGAGTCATTTACCCTCTAAGGACCCACACTAATTCCCTCTTAACAAACCTTCAACCTCATTCACTATAGATAAGGGTTTATTCCTTAGGTTAGTTCAACATTTCCTAATGTTCACTTTTGGACAACCACCCTCCCCTTTCTATCCTCTAAAAGTGCACTTCTAGTAAAACCAAATTTCTACAAAGTATTTAGTTGTAGGAGTTTCCTTTACCATCTTTCGAAAGGAACATTTAATTCCCTGCACTACACAATTCTCTTAGTGTATACGACTCCCTTCTCCATCCATTGAGAAGGACTAGTGCAAATCTCTACTACTTCAAAGGTCAGTATTATGAAGTTACACTATGCACGCATTGGCAGAATATCTCTTTTCCTATTAAGGGTTCAGTCTACTTTGATAGCATCCATCCATTCCTTATTTTAGTTGAAAAAAAACATTAGTCTTGATTCGCTTATTTCTTCTAAGGTCCTGAGTTCCCTAGAGACTCAAGCTTATTTCTCTTTACCCAAGACATCCTCACAGCCTAAATATGCATACATACTAAAAACAAAAGTAGTCTAGCATCAAAAAATTCATTTAATACTGCATGGGTCAATCATTTGAGCTCTACATATTTGTTCGAGTACATAGATTCTGAGAATACCTATGCTCTTCTAATAAACTCAATATGACCATATGTAATGGAAATCACAATCTTAAGTTTGGTTGCACAACCCGAAAGACTCCACTATTACCAAAATTTATCACTAGCCTTCGAAGCAACATGAGAAAGCACAAAGTAAATGAGATGTTCACCCGATTACTCACTCACACATCCAAAAAGGTAAGTAAGAATTTAAGCATCCTTTATCTTGGACTCATTTACATTTGTTAATAAAGTCTCTTTCTTTTTTAAAAATTATTAAAAAAACACAATGCATAGTACCATCTACAAGGATAAATTTCGTAATCTATTGAGCAACTCATTCTTTAATTATTTCCCATTCAATTTCCTTTAGAAAGCAAAACAAGATACGTAAGGAGCTCCAAAAATTTGAAACAATACATCCATTTATATCACAAGATTATCCTCATTACACTACAACCAGAAAAGATTCTAAATAACCTTTGTCTCAAAGTTTACAATAGGTGATACACTTAAGCTCTGGTTACAAGTTTACAATATTTTGCATCTCATCAACACAGTTTGATTTCCAAGGTAAATGTCCACGTACTAGGTGTGCTAAACTGATGGTATCATTTCATAAGGAGTCAAACTTCCCTTATTTGCCAATGGGTTTTTCACTTCCACATATCACAATGAAAATTGGTTTGTGATCTGGTACATTGTCCACCTCTGCCAATCACAACTGCTAACTGAGCTTTAGAATGCCTAAGTGGAGATATCCTTGGTCACCAAAAGGAAATTTCCATTCCTCAAGATCAGATATGGCTCCTCGAACCCAAGTTTTTCTTTGCATACTTATTTACATTCAAACTATGCATGAACAAACATGACTGCAACAACCCATACTTCTTCCTATCAAAATATTCAATCGGTAAGCACCCAAGAAAACATAATATCCATTCGTTTCACAAAAATAAGAGCAAGCAAATTCTATAAGAAAACTTTTCTTTCTTTTCCAAGTGCTTTCAATACCAATCAAAATTAAATGGAACACATAAAAACATTCACCCATCATCCATTTACCTCACAAATTCCTACATAATCCTGCAAGTAGCAAAGAATTAATTCCATAACCAACAACAAATGAGAAGACTCAAGCCTACTTAGTTTCATTCCAAAGATCAGTCATCATTCTCAAATAAGACAAACATTCTTTGAATTCAACCATTGTCCAGCTACATTACCATATATTTCTAAATCTAGATGCGGTTCTTCACTTCCTATCATTAACTCATGTATATCATAAATATCACAGGTTTGGCAAACTCAGAAAACAAATAAATATGGAACACTATGGTGAAGTTTACACAAGACTTCCATTCATTTCTAGTCTAAATTACACACTGGTGCAATATTCTTGCATGGGAAAAATCTGCCATTTCTCATCCAACTTACTTTACATAAACTAAATATTCCCTCAAGTATATTTTCTCAAAAACCAAAATTCACGACTTCAATAAAAATTGCATGACAACAAAGCAACCATGGTAAGAAGATAAAACAATAGATTTATCATTTAATTTGTTTTCCTGTTTACGTGGTTTGAAAACAAAACCTTCAACAATTGAACACAACAAAAATAAACCATCTAGTTTCTCTTCAGAAAAAACTACCTGAAGCTCATTGTTCGATGTCAAGCTTCCACCACTGTGCTTCCCTTTCCTTCCATGTCGGTTCATCTCTCTTATTTCATGTCCCAAAAACACAAAAACAACCAAGATAAAAATACAATCTCTTCGTCCTTGCTCCCAAAACAAAAAACAGGTTTCCTTCCTTCCCACTCTTCACTTTGATGGCATCATTTCTCCTTACTCGACACATTCCTCATCTTTTGTTTGCCGCCAAGGCCATTAACCAAAATTGCATTAAAACACAATTGTAAAGCAAAATAACTCATTCTTCTCATGATTGCATTCACAACAACCATCCTGAATTTCGCTTCAATGAAGCTTAGTTACACCATATAGTTGATGACCAAAACAACCATGGCAAACAATCAAAAGATATTATCACGAGGAGCATAACATTTTTTTCTTTCATGGAACAAGGAAAATTATAATTAGACATAATTATATTTATCTCTAAAAAAAAAATTCCCTTTCCTATCTCTACTTTAGAAATGTATTTTTCCCTAAATACACATGCTTCCTTTCCCTAGAATGATCATTCAACAAACAAACATTCCAAAGTCACTTATCAATCTCAATCAAAGTAATCATTTAGAGATAAGCATTTCTTTTAGCTAAAAATCAACATAGATGGTTTATTTTATGCAAGTCATGTTATGCAAATCCATGAAAGAAGCACTTATTCATGTTGCTTCCAATTACTTCATCAAATAACCCATCACATCATTTCCCTTGGACATTTCCTTTCTCGGTGACCAAGTCTTTCTACCACCAATTAGCAACTTTTTCCTGCAAAAGTAATGTTCCATTAGCAACATCTTATTCTTTCATGAAAATTAGGCTTGCAAGAACTCTAACATAAAAATATGATCAATCCATTCATCACATAATTTAACCAAAATATATATTTACATGCTAAGAAAATAGATAGTCCATCATCTCATCAGAAGAAGCATTAGCAAAACATGAAATCTACTAAGCAAACAAAGTTAGCCATGGGAGGGTCATGAAAATAGGAGGAACTACTAGAGGAGTTATGAGAGGAGAATCATCAACCAAAAGAATAGAAAGAGGGTTAGAAGGGGTAGATGGAAGCACCTCATTAAATATCACATCTCTTTGAATAATAATATATCATGCTATGGGATTGTATAAGTGATTAACCTTCAAGGTGGTAAAATACCCCACAACATGTAGTGATGGTTCATTGTGTCTACCTTATTTCATATATATTTTAGAATATTAACCTATGCAATGGATCCAAAGATATGAAAGATAGACACATCAAGTTTCTTTCCTTTCAATCTCTCAAGAGGATGCATATCCTAATTGACTTTAGTCAGAGTTTAATTTATGATATGCACTACACAAGTCATTGCTTCACCCTGACACTTGGGCTTAATCTACTTGGCATACAATATATATCTATCCATATCCATAATAACATTATTCTTCCACTTAGGTATCCATTTTATTTCAAGGTATAGTGAATAGTCATCTAAAAAGATATGACATGAAGAGTAAAGAAATCAATAAAAGCATGACTAGCATGCTCACCTCTTCTATTTGTTCATAAATAGTTGATATTTATCTTGAATTGATTCTCCATAAGAGCCTTTAAATAATTGAACTTAGCAAAGGATTAATTTTTGGTACAAATAATGTAAAACCATATATACTTGGAGAAGTAATAAATAAAGTGAGAAAGTTCTTATTCTTAAAAAGAGATGGTGCCCCCATTGGTCCATAATTATTACTATAAATGAGCTTCAAGGGTTGTATAGCATGCCTAGCCATCCCTTTTGGAAAGGGCTCATGATGATGCTTCCATAAGATACGTCCTTTATAAACACCACTAGGAGGAGAAATAGAAGGAATACTAATGACCAACTAATGCAAATTATGTATCTCAAGGATCCATAGCCAATGTTCCCAATTCTGTGATATCATTGCTCATTAGCATCATTTCTTCTTAGAGTAAGAAAATTAACATAGATGATCTCCAATATTATACATCTGATCAAACTCATGACAATATCCTAAGGCAGCTATCTTGAATGTTGGAATAACAATAATTTGACTGAATTGGACAAGGTTGACAATGTGGATGTGCATACAAGCATCATTTACATAATCATACAAGCTTCTTTTATATAAGCCTATTAGCCTAGTTTATCTAAGCCTATGAGCAGTTTTTATGTATCCACCCTTAACAATATTGGTTAGACCATCCATAAGGTTAACTGTACTTAAAGGGTTTAATACATTTAAAATATTGTAATTTAACCTTCAATCCATGTTATGTCAACTTGAGGTTAGCATTTAAATGGGAATTATGTATAACTATAAAAGCCCTATAATCATTGATGCATTGCATTAGTTTGTAATATGTGAGATCATGGGATGCCTATAGGCTTTCACCTCTTATTATTATTTCATATATCTCTCTTGTATTATTTTTTGTATTGTGTCTTATTTACTCTCTTCTAATATTTTATGTATAATTGTGGTGAATGTATGTTTTAGGTGTTTTCTAGAAAATATTGCAATTTCAAACATGTTATAAAAGCGAGTATGAAGCAATTTCTAACAATCATGCAAAAGGATTACATAGGGATAACCATTGTAGATATGGAAAATTATTAGTGTTGGATTCATTGTAAAATTATAAGGGGGTATCAGTTCAATATTTTAAAAAATTTCATGATCTATGCACATGTCTCTATATTTGAATGTTCCATTCCATTTTTTAAAATTTGAGTTTGAATGTAGAATATTCCATTTCACAACAGGAAAATGGTAGATAGGCATGGCAAGTTATTTGGCATGTGTGTGTGAATTTGGCATATTTAACTTTATGATATGGAATTCAAGGGTAATTTGATGTTTGAATAAGTAGGATTGCGTATTGGTAAGGGGATTTAGTGATATGACAAATATCATGTGGGTGAATTGATGTCATGTTTAGTTTTTCTTACTTTTTTAGAGTTACACTATATCTTTACACCTTTGAGCATAAGATAAGTATGCAATGAATAGTTGTTGTGTTTATCTCTAGTACGAGGTATTATGGTTAGCATAATACATGTAAGTTAGTGGGGGTCTATATGGTCTATAGTAAAAATCCCACTATCCTTATTTTATTTTACCTTGGTACACATGTGTTGAAGTGTGTCCTCTTCATGCCATATGAAGGACCAAGTAGGGATATTTTGGGGGGGTTCCCTTTAGCAATGTCACTCTAGTGCACTTTTAAAATTTTATTTCCTTAACTTTGTTCATGTCAGAATGCTTGACACAATAGTAAAGTATATTATTACTCCCTTTGATGATGCAATGATGAATCATGTCAATTATAATATTTGTATATATTATACATGGTGTTTGAGTTGTTTCAAAAATAACAAGCCATGTATAGGATCATGTTCATTCATTCTCATTCATTTTAAGGGTTCTCTAGCTAGCATAACCTATTTTATAACCCTCAAAGGTCATAGGTTCAAAGATCAATCACAAGTGCCAATATTTTACTCCCTCTTTAGTCTTTGTGTTGATTAATTAAGAAGCAATAAGGACCTTTAAATCTAGTTGCATGTGTGATGCAATGGCTTGTAAAATCATTTTTAGTACTCAAAATATACGTTCATTTCACTCAAATATTTTTAAGGTGCAATCTATAAAATATGTGGACTCATAGTCATGCAGGTGAGGGTGTATGCACCCTCAAATATTTTGTAAATGTCACTAGCTCCAATCTATGATCCTATCTCCTATAACTCCAATAGGTTATTAGCATGCTAGTTGGTCATTTCTCTTGTATTGGTAAGGTTACTAGTTTGACCTATAGCTATGTTTTTTTTGCATGTCATTTGCTAGTGTGCCCCTTCTTCTCTCCATATCTAGAGTTACACGCCTAACTCAAATGTGTTATTGGTGCAATTGTTGATAAAATAATTTACATGGATCAAGACCATATTTCAATTCTTGTAGGTAATTAATTGCTTGACAATTTTCATTAAAGGAAGTTATATTTCATTTTCTATTCAAATAATTTTTATCTCCAACATGCCCATTGGCATGGCAATTGAAAATCCTTCTTGCATGAGCAAGATTATGGGTACAATCCACAATAGCAACCTTCATTTTGCTTTGATATGAAGCAATTTTTATTCTTTTAGATATTTTAGTACCTTAAATTTTAAAGACATTGTGGGGGTGCTTAGCTAGGTCAGTGAGCCTAGGGCACTCCCCACCTAGATATTTGAGTTCAAATCCCATGCTCTCCATTGTATTGCACTTGATGATATTGGCCAATATGGCATTGATGTGGCTATGAAAAATATTATATATATAAGGGTTTAATCAATAATTTGAAACCAAGTGCCAATTGCAAGTTTACCCATTCAACATATTTTGCAGCCTAATCATAGGAGTGGTGATGTTAACACAACATAGGAGACATTTTTTTAGGATATGATATAATATAGTCCTTGAATGGAAAATTCTCCCCTAATGTCTAAAATTTATTTATTTCTAATTTTCAGTGCTAATATGCCCAAACTTTAAAAGGCTATAACCTTTGCATATGAAAGCATTTTAGGTCCATTTTTAGATCACATAGTTTTTCAAGCTCTATGCATTGGTGACATAAGTTCAAGGGCCTATTATAGTTATTTAGATAATTTTTTAGCTACAATAGGAGTAGGATTTGGATGGTCAATGCAAGGTATATCTTGTTCTTATAAGTCTCATTTTAACCATGGGGGCTAAATAGTAGAAAACATACATGCTGCTTGATGATTTAGTTTTCTTTTTTGAGTTTGAAGGACAAATTGTGGTCATCATATCACATGTTGAATATAGTCTCATGAGAATTTCAACATCTTTGATCTGGAAGTTGGATTCAAGGCTTCACATTCAAGGAAGTGTTGATTCATGTACATTTGGTAATAGAAGATAATAGGATTTAGATGAACATTCATTGGCCTATTTGCACATTTATTATGATGCGGAAGATGTACCATCTATAATGTCTTCTCTCCTACACCTCTCAATTTTACTTATAGAGGTTTATCAGAATATCAATAATTTGATCTTATTAGCTAAGGTTGAGAGTTTGGATGTGTCTACAAGTACACATGATGTAAACCTATAGGTATCTTCTATGTAAGTCTATGGAAAATTTTTATGTACATCCTTATAAATATTTTTTAAACCACCTATGTGGTTAACCTTAATTAAATGATTTAATGCATTTAGAATATTGTAATTGAATATTCAAAGTTAGGTTATATCAGCTTGAGGTTAGCAATTAATTGTGAATTAGGTATCACTATAGATACCTCCAATAACTAATTTATTGCATGCATTTGTGATATATGAGATCATGGGATTGACTATGGGTACCCACCATTTATTATTATTTAATCTCTTTCTCATATTATTTCATGTATTAATTCTTATTTATGATGTATTACTCTTTTGTATATAATTGTGGTGAATGTATTGTAAGCTCTAACATTTAATCCATCATTAATATCCTTATCCACCCACCAATATGGCCAAAACTCAACCTCCTTATTCATATGAGTGATGCAATAAATGGAAAGAATATTAATATCCACACCTACAATATAAATAACTTCATAAAAATAGGAGGAACCAATTGTCACATCAGCACATCTAGCCACTTGTAAAGAGGAATCACCCCCAATACCACATGAACCCTAGAGTTTTGTCAACTATAGTCATGCAAAATATGATAATGCTTAGTTACACGTTGGGTTTCCCTTGAATTTGTAATCCACTCCTTGGAAAAGTGGATGTCCAATAGGCTAAATGAACAACTACATATGCTTGTGAGGTCTCATAATCATTATCATCCTCACTATCGGTATAGAAGAGAGTAGCATTAATATCTCTTTTTTGGCTACCTCTTAAATTTTCTTAATCCATATTGACAAAACTCTACCTTATGTCTTTCCTTCTTATAACAAGTACAAACTAACTTCTTAAAATATTTCTTGACTTCTCTCCTTGCTTCGACTTCTTATCAACTTCTAATTTAACCACTTCCTTTGCATGAGACTAAATTGTGAGAGAATAACTCTTATACCGATGGAATTGATTCTAATTATGAAGAAGGTATTTGAACACATCATCAAGATATGGAATGGGGATTTGGGAAAGTATACTTGAACCATCTAAAAAATAATCACCATCATCTCATAAGCTTGTGAGATATTATCAAACATAATATTGAGAAGATCAATAACATCATTTCCTCTAGTATCTCCTTTGGTAATGTGGATGTATGCTAGTTTCTTGAACTGACTAATGTATTTGTTGGTAGTCTCAAACTCTCAATGTTCAAAGTATCAAGAGTTACCTCAAATCTAGTGATTTGTATAATTCATTATGATCACACATTTGCTAGAATTTGGTTAATCACTCCTTTGGATTTGAAGCATTATGATATAGGAGCATTCGGGTTCATGAGCAATATTTCATCACCAAAAAAAAGAAGATAATTTCATAGTGAAAAATAATATATGATTTTATCTATATTGCAATTTTAACCAGATCTAATTTAGGATTACAATACATGTCAATTTTTTTTATCTAGATCTATTTTTATAAATATTTTTATTAGATAAAGAAGGGGTTTTGAAAGGATCCCCAAACCTTACTGCAAAAAATGGAATAGAAAGAGCCCAAGGCATAGCCCAAAAGACTAACAATAAGGACTACCCAACTAAAATATCAAACTACCTAAACATAATAGTCGACCAGACAAGCCACTGCCAAACTAGATCACCCAATCCCACTTAGAAAGAAAACAACATGATCACAATTCAAAACAAATAGGACTTAGAGATCTACCAATGATTTATGCCTTAGAAGATGATTTTTCTAAACTCTCTATGTCCTTTTTGGGGGTTCTTGGTTCATCATATTTTTGTTGAGTCATACCTTGGAGCTCCTCAATACAAGAGATAACAACATGAAGAGATCCAATTAAAGTTTGGTGCTTTTCTTTGAGATTGCTAAGGAAGGGCATTAAACTGGAAGACTCAGATATTGGTGAGGGGGACTCTTCCTTGACTTCGGTTGAATTCTCCTACAAATTATTTTTCTTCATCACTAGAGAGTGCTCTTCAAAATCTAATATTTTCACTATGATGGGAGGGATTCAAACTTCACATATTTCATGGAGATATGCTTAGAGCATCTTGTGCAGCCACCCCTAATACCTCTAGGTGAAACTGAAACGCCTCCCATTTTTTTTACTTTCTTTTTTATTGAGATAATGGGGCTTTTGAGATCTTTCAACTCGAAATCCAAGGAGTCACTGGAAGAAGAGTTTGAAGAGACCGAATATGGGTAAAAAATAGGAGGATTTTTTGGTACTTTATTTGTGCTAGAGCCTCCTCCACTACCACTGCTTTGTTCTTGGCCATATGCTCAAAGATTAGTAAGACAAGGCCTTGGTGGATAGGTTTTGAACCTTTCCCTCCCCTCACATCAATCAATATTTTTGCCAAGGAATGAAATAAAAAATATGGAATGTTCATGAGGTGTTTACGTCTCAACTGGTTCAAAAACATTATGTGGAAACTGCACAACACCTCCCTATTAGAATCATGTTGGACATTTTGAGTCCCTAATCTAAAAGTTGTCATTAATCACAAAAGGACCTATGTAAGTAAGTACTATGATTTTTCTCCACAAAGAGCTTCATGAGAAGCCAAAGTTTTGATCAAAGGTTCTATAAGGGATGCATGGCATTTGGTTCCAAAAGGAGCTTCAAGGGAAGCTTAGCAAAAGGTTTTTATGGAAACCAAGGAAGGAAAGGAAATATTTTATTTAAAACCAATGGATGTCAGATTTGAAATGGGTTTTTATTAAAACCCAAGTTGGCCTTTTGTTTCATCGAAAAAGGTGTCCCGGTGATGGAGAAATTAATTTTAAAGGTTTAGTTTAAATTTTAATTTATTTAAAATTTAAATTTAAATTTTAAAAATAATTAAAAGGTTTTTCCATCCTTTATTATTGGTGTTGTCGACATCATGAGGGCAATGTTAAAAGGACCGGCGTATTTGCATTGAAGTATGGCTTAAATTAATAAGCCAAAGGTTTTCCATTTAATAAACCTAAGTTGTGTCGAATTATTTTTGAAAACCCAAAGTATTTCTACATCCGAATATTGTGTAGCAAATTTCGTGGAGTGTGATGTGGGCAGTCAATTCATGGACAGTCAAAGTTTTTGTGCCTTGTAAGGAAAGCACACGTGGTTTAAGGAAGAGAGTGCCCAAGACAATCACATGGGTAGTATTAGCTCACGCAGCTTAGCTATCGCTTGACAACATGGTGGGTAGAGGTTTGAAACACCAAAGCCCTTCAATGGCTCCTTTGAGGTATGCGCTCCGACTTTGATATTTGTGGGGGTCAATAGTTTAATTAAAATATTTGCTTGCTAAGGTTTGATTATAACTTTTTTTTTGTGGGAGATATAAGGTTGAGCAAGCTTTAATATTTTAATAAGGTTTGATATTTGATTAATGTGAGATATTGCCTAAGAAAGCTTTGTGATTATTTTTGAGTGCAAAAGTGTTGAAAGGAAGGATATAAAATATTTGATTTATTTTATGGTATAAGTGGTTTGTGGAGTGACAAGGTTATGCAATGTTTTGATTTATTTTATTTTATGGTACAAGTGGTTTTAGGAGTGATAAGGAAGTTGTGCATTAATTCTTAAGAAGGTTTTCTAATTAAAAGCCTTGGTAAATATTATTGTGAAGTGGAGTAATGTTGATTATTTTGTGATTTTCTAACCCTTGTGAAGATTGGCAAAATAATATTGTGATTGTGGCATATTTCCAAAGAGGCTTATTCATATTTATAAAAGGTATGGGCACATTCTCCTATTGATTGATTATGGTGGTTGATTTTTGAAAATATCTTTGGAGTGAAAAGGATTGATTGTGGTTTCCTTTTCGAAAGTGATTGGTTTAGTGCTTCAGGGTTTTTTGGAGTTAGAGTTGTGATTAAAACATGTTTTATAAGCATTGTTGTTGGAGCCCATTGGTTGTGCAAAGAACTTGAACTTGAGTTAGAAGAGAACATGAGTATCATTGTTATGTGAGATTTTTTGTTGAGCATTGTTGGAAACATTTTGAGTTGGTTGATACATGCTTGGACTAGGGCTTGTAAGAAATGGTTGTTCATTGAGGTGATTGGTTGAGTTGAGTTGATGTGGTTGTTCAAGTTACATAAAACAAACTATTATATATTTTGGATTTGAGTTGAGATTGAGATCTGAGAATAGAACATATTGAGTCTAATAATTCTCTTTATGACTCTATGAGATTGGACAAGTTCTGTGTGAGTTTTTTAAACAGATTTGAGACAAGTCTTTGAGAAGGCTTCTAGACTGATTTTGAGTAAGATTTTGTGGAATATTGCTATGCAGATTTGAGCAAGTCCTAGAGAGGACTTATTGAGAATATTTGGACAAGTTTTGTGTGGACTTGTTGATCAGATTTGAGCAGGTTTTGTGTGGACCTATTGAGCAGATTTGGATAAGTTTTGAGTGAGCTTGTTGAGTAGATTTGAGAAGGTTATGAGTGAACCTATTGATATAGATTTGGATGTGATAGAGTACAGATGATAGAGTCTCAGTGGATAGAGATCCAACAGCTAGGACAATTGAAGATAGATCTGAGTGAGGAGTATTTAAGTGGAGAGAGATCCACTAGTCAGTGCAGCAGAGAGATAGTTACTTCTAGAATATCACTAGCCAGAGTAGAAGGGGAAAGAGTTCTCCTAAGGAAGAGATCCATGAACTTGAGATTAGGGGATCAACATCTCCTTGGGATAAAGGTCCATAAACATTGTACTTGGGAAGGATTCCCAAAAGATTATTTGAGAAATATTTAGAAGAAATATTTTTCCATGGAGGTAGCCCACATTGGGTGAACCACGTTAAAAATGATGTCTCTCATGTATGTGATGCTTTGTATGATGTTCACTATTTTATTAATGTTGATGCTACTATTTGGGGAAAAGTTTTGGGGAAAAGTTTTATGTTATACTATTCACCCCCCCTCTCAGTATAAGCACATGTTCTTTGATTGGTATTAGAGCGGGTCTCTTCATGAAGAGTCTAACAACTTGGAAGATGATCCTTCAGTACATGACTTCAGAAAGTGAAGAAGATAGTAGGTTTGATATAAAAGAATAATTCTTTGCTGCTCTTAGAAAATTGGAAAGACTTAGAAAAATTCAAACTTGAAAGAACAAATTTAGGAAGATGAAGAGGCAAGGGTGGAACTTATACAAACCTTATAAAATTCAAGATTAAGGTAGAATAAGGAAAGAAGATTGAGCAAGATATATAATATCTATTGAAATCCAAGGAAACAAAATGTGGAATATTGGAAGCAAAAATTGTTCTCCTAAGGAACAAACTGGAAGGGATCAAGATACTACAAAATACAAAATATGTGAAACAAAATGAGGAATCAAGCTTCCAAAAGGTAGAAACTTCAAACAAATAAAAGCAATAAAAGGACATAAGAAAGGAGGAAATCAAAGAGGAACCCTGGATAAGAGTTAATTACAATAAGAGGATGACTTCTTCACAATATCCAAGACCTCCAAATAGGTTACATAACTTATTTCATGGTCATTGTTTTTTTTGCAATAAATATGGTCATATAGCTGCACACTGTATTCATCATGCAAGATACAATAGAAATTTCAATTCCTTTACACCTATCATGGATGATGATGTTATATGTTACAAATGCAATAATTTTAGGCACAAGGCTAGGTGGTGTGAAATTATATTTCCTGAGTCTAGAAAAACAATTCCAACAACTAGGAAGGATGAAAGAAATAATGTCAGGGCCAGATATATGTTAGTCCAAATAGCCCTACATGCTCAAAATAAAGAAGAACAATGGTATATGGATAGTGGTTGCTCTAGTCACATGACAAGAGAAAAAGACAAATTCATTGTTCTAAAGGAAATAAATAGAGGATCAGTAAGTTTTGGTGATAATGGATCAGCTAGGATTGTTGGGAGAGGCACTCTAAGTCTAGATAATGGAAAAACAAAAATAAATAATGTTTTCTATGTCAAAGGGTTAAAACACAATCTATTGAGTATAAGTCAACTTTACGATCAAGGATATATGGTTACATTCCATCTAGATAGATGTGAGATAAGGAAAACATAAATAGGAAGAATCATTGCAAATGCAAGAATAACCTTAAATAACTTGTACATGCTCGATGAGATAAAAGGGGAAAGTGTTTTCTATCACAAAAATATGAGAGTTAGTTGTGGCATAGAATATTGGTTCATTTGAATTTTGACAACATAGTTAGCATAAGCAATAAACATGATGCAGGAGCATCCAGTGGTAGCAAAGCACAATCTTGCAACAAAAGAAATAAAGAGTGAATAAAAACACAAAATAGTCTAAGTGTTGTAATGTGTCACGATATCGTGACATAAAAGTTGTCACGATATCATGACAACTCAGAATAACGACGGGCGCAAATCGCAAGTGTCGCAATATCGCGACATAAAAGTTGTCGCGATATCGCGACAACTCAGAACCAACGACGGGCACAAATCGCAAGTGTCGCGATATCGCGACATAAAAGTTGTCACGATATCGCGACAACTCCATGGCGATATCACGACAACTCAGAACCAATGGCGGGCGCAAATCGCAAGTGTCGCGATATCGTGACACAAAAGTTGTCGCGATATCGCGACAACTCAGAAACAATGGCGAGCACAAATGGCAAGTGTCGCGATATCGTGACATAAAAGTTGTCACGATATCGTGACAACTCAGAACAAAGGCAAGAGCTAAATGCAGATGTCGCGATATCGCGATGAACTTTGAACGCAAGGGAGAGCAAACGAAAGTGTCGCGATATCGCGACACCTGGACAAAGAAGAACAGAAGGCATAAAAGATGTCGCGATATCGTGACACATTGGCAAAAGTAAGCAGAAGGCAGAAAAGTGTCGCGATATCGTGACACATTGGTAAAAGAGAGCGAAAGGCAGAAAAGTGTCGCGATATCGCGACATGTCACGTTTTCGCGACCCGGCTAGGAAAGAGAAGGCAGGTTAGAAAGATGTCACGATATCGCGACTTGCTACTTTTTGCGGCCAGTTACATAATGACATTTGACAGTTCCAGAAGTCGTTAAGGCAGTTCCAGGGAACCGTTGCAGTGGTTACAGGGACAGTTGCGAATGACAGTTGCAGCAAGAACCTGTGATTATAAAAAGAGATGAGTTCGAAAGATTGCGGAGGCTGGAGAGACGAAGGCTACGACTTCTTTTGGCATTTTTTGTACTGTGTAATTTTTCCATGGTTTCGAGATTGTAAAGCTTTCCATGCTTCAAAATAAAATTGAGTCTTTTCTTTGTTATTAAAATTGGCTCCCCATCAAGTGGTATCAGAGCAGTAAGATTCTGAGTGTGTGAGCAGAGCGCCGAATGTGAGGCAGCTTGCACCAGGATCTAGGGTTAAGGGTTCTAAGAAAAAGTGAAGAAGAATGCCACCATGAAGAAATCATGGTGCTGGAAGGAACATAGTTCCTGAAGGAGACTTCCGAGCATTGCAGAGGCAAGTGCAGGCCCTGCAGGAAGAATTGCGTAGAGGAGTAGAGCCAAGAGGAGAAGACCAAAGCGATGATGAAGCTTGCGGAGTTGATGACCCATCTAAAGAAGAAGAAGAAGCGATGAGTTCTGCAGAAGCTCGAATGATTAAAGCCATTTCTCAAATTGGGAAAAGGCCGAAGATTGACGTATCCACATATTCTAGAAATTTAAATCCAGAAGAATTGATTGACTGGATTAATGACATGGAGGAATATTTCGAATATGAGGAGGTTGAAGATCCAAATCGAATAAAATTTGCAAGAACAAAGTTGAAAGGCCATGCTGGCATATGGTGGAAAGGAGTGCAGCTGGAAAGAAATCATAGAGGAAAAGAAAAGATCACCAGGTGGGATCGAATGGTTGAAAAACTGAAACGACAGTTTATTCTGACAGATTACGAATTAGATCTGCTGAGAAAAATGCAGAGTTTGCGACAGTCCAACAAGTCTGTTAAAGAATATACAGAGGATTTTTTTAAAATTTCCATCAGAACCGGCCATACAGAAGTAAATAAAGAGAGAGTAGCCCATTACATTAATGGGTTAAGAACCAGCATGCAAGAAGAATTGAGTCTGGTTCGAATGAGCACCATTGAAGATGCTTACCAGTTTGCTCTGAAAGTGGAAGAGAAACTGAACCGTAGATTTGACAGTAAGCAGAGAGGAAGAGGTCGTGGTGGAAGAACTGGTGGAAGAACCAATGGAGGTAAATATGATGACCAAAAGCAGACTGGTGAAACAAGCAATCACCAGGAATAGAAGGAGGAGAATGCTTACCGACCTCGTAATCATAACAATGATTATCAAAGGGGACGAGGTAGAGGTGGACGCGGATATGGAAGAGGCAGATTTCGTGGAACCTATTTCAATTGCGAGGAAGAGGGGCATCGATCATATGAGTGTCCCAAACACCAAGAAACACCGAACAGAAGGCCTGAAGGTAATGCCGAGCTATGGTTGTTGAGGATGGTGTTGAATCTGAGCACTCTGAAGAAGCAGAGCGAGGAGAAGTGATGATCACAAGGAGAACCTTGTTGAACGAAGAGAAGGAACCAGACCAACGTAAAAGCTCTGTTCCGCACGAGGTGCAAATGTTCGGGTAAAATCTGTAATATTATTATTGATAATGGTAGTACAGATAATTTGGTTTCTGAGGAAATGGTAGCTAAGTTAAAGCTAGAAAGAAGACAGCACCCGCATCCATACCGAACATTGCGTCGTGTGAACAAAGCTTGGTCAAGTGTCAAATTGGAATGGGGATACCAGGATGGGGGTTGTGATATTTTGTCGATGGATGCTTGCCATTTTGTTGGGAGACCATGGCAATTTGACAGACGTGCAGCGCATGATGGGCATGCAAATACCTATTCCCTGACAAAAGATGGAGTACGCCACAAACCGAAGCCATTGAAGGAGGTTGAGGAAAAGGTATGCAATAATGCTAGAATTTGTTTAGTAGATGGCAAAAAAATTTTGGATGGTCTAAAGAGGGATTCAATGTGTTATGCATTAATTCCTACTGTAAAGAGAGAAGATACTACCGACATTCCAGCAGAAGTTGAACATCTCATTAGCAGAATTTCTTGATATTATATCAGACAATGTGCCTGAGGGTTTGCCACCAATGAGGAAGATTAGTCATCAGATTGACTTAATGCCAGGATCTAGCTTACCCAATAAGGCCGCCCATAGAATGTCTCCTGTAGAGAATGAAGAGTTGAACCACCAGGTTCATGAATTGTTGAGGAAGGGTTTGATTCGAGCAAGTTTGAGCCCTTGTGCAGTACCAACAGTACTTGCACCAAAGAAGAATGGCGAATGGCGAATGTGCACTGATTCCCGAGCCATTAATAAAATTACCATTAAATATCGCTTTCCATTACCTAGAATGGATGATATAATGGATTGTTTGAGTGGAGCTAAATACTTCACTAAGATTGATTTAAAGAGCGGATATCACCAGATACGTGTTAGAGAGGGTGACGAATGGAAGACAACCTTTAAAACCAAAGAGGGTTTGTATGAGTGGTTAGTTATGCCATTTGGATTGACTAATGCACCCAATACGTTTATGAGGCTGATGAATGAGGTATTGCGTGACTTCCTGGAAAAGTTCGTGATAGTTTATCTGGATGATATTTTAATTTTTAGTAAAACATTGGACGAGCATTTGATGCATGTGTGGACAGTTTTTGAAAAACTACGAGAGGAGCAGTTATTGATAAATATACAGAAGTGCAGTTTTGTACAGAAAGAGTTGATATACCTGGGATTTGTCATCTCAGAGGAGGGTCTAAAAATGGATCCTAAAAAGGTGAAGGCTATCATTGAATGGCCTGCCCCAAGGAATGTAACAGAGGTAAGATCATTTCATGGTCTTGCAAGTTTCTATAGAAAGTTTATTAGAGACTTTAGCAATATTTGTGCACCCCTAACAGAAACTATGAGAGGGGATAAGAGAGAATTTAAGTGGACTGCCAAGGCAGGTACCAATATGGACATATTGAAGAAGAAAGTGACAGAACAGCCCATTCCGGCACTTCCCAATTTTAATAAAGTGTTTCAGGTTGACTGTGATGCCAGTGGTAGCGCCATTGGAACCGTATTGAGCCAAGAAGGTAAACCTGTTGCATACTTTAGTGAAAAGTTAAATGATGCTAGAAAGAAATACTCTGTTTATGATCAAGAATTCTATGCTATCATTCGGGCTCTTAAGAAATGAAGACATTATTTGCTAACCAAAGAGTTTGTTTTATATACTGACCATCAAGCTTTGCAGTATATAAATAGTCAAGGTAAACTTAACCAACGGCATTTGAAGTGGGTTGAATTCCTGCAGAGTTATACCTTTGTCCTGAAGCATAGAAGTGGTAAATCTAATAGAGTTGCAGATGCCTTGAGTAGAAGGCATAATTTGTTGATAGAAATGAGAGTGCAAGTTGTTGGGTTTGATGAACTCAAGAGTTTATACCCAGCAGATCCAGATTTTGTAGAGGCATGGACGGCATGTTTGTCTCCTACTACTATGGATCGCACTAAGTGGTTGGATTTTATGATCCAAGATGGGATGTTGTTTCGAAAGAACCAGTTGTGCATTCCACGAAGTTCCATGAGGGAAAATTTGATCAAAGAGAAACATAGCAGAGGACTAGCAGGGCATTTTGGTCGAGATAAGACCATTGCTCTCGTTAGTGAGAATTACCATTGGCCGTAGTTGCAGTCGGATGTGACCAAATTTGTGCAGGGTTGCAGAGTGTGCCAGATGGCAAAAGGAGTCAGCCAGAATACAAGAATGTACCAACCATTGCCTGTACCAGAGAGACCGTGGGAGGACATCAGTATGGATTTTGTTCTTGGTCTGCCAAGGACACAACGTGGAAATGACGCCATTTTTGTTGTTGTTGATAGGTTTTCGAAGATGGCCCATTTTATTCCATGTCAGAAGACAAGTGATGCTGTTCATATTGCAGGCTTGTTTTTCAAGGAGGTAGTACGACTTCATGGTCTACCCCAAAGCATTGTCTCGGACAGAGATACCAAATTTGTGGGTTATTTCTGGAGAACCCTATGGAAGAAGCTGAAAATAGAATTGAAATTCAGTTCTACGTACCACCCATAGACTGATGGACAGACCGAAGTAGTCAACAAAAGTTTGGGTAATCTTCTACGATGTCTGGTAGGAGATAAACCCAAGGGATGGGATCTGATTTTACCACAGGTAGAGTTTGCTTACAATAATTCTGTCAATCGTAGTACTGGTAAATCCCCATTCCAGATAGTGCATGGGAACAGCTCGAGAAATGCTTCTGAGTTGAGGCCGATAGATAAGGGAGACAAGCGTAGTGCTGAAGCTAAAGACTTTGCAGCACACATGAAGAATTTACATGAAGAGGTACAGCAGCATATCAGTCAAATGAATGCTACGTACAAAGCCCGTGCAGATCAGAAGCGGCGTTTCAAGGAATTCTAGATAGGAGATGAAGTCATGGTTCATTTGTGCAAGGAACGTTTTCCTACCAAAACCTACAATAAGCTGAAAATGAAGAGGTTTGGACCATGCCGGATCATAGGTAAACGAGATTCAGGAAATGCCTATGAAGTAGATCTACCAAGTGAGCTGAATATTTCCCCTATTTTCAATATTTTAGACTTGGTCGAATATCATGAAGGAAGTTGCAGCGAGCCACCCAGTCCGGATATGTGGAGAATTCCAGAATTCACTCTAGCCAAAGAAGAAATTGAAGACATACTCGACACTCGCGAAGGCAGAAGTACCCAAAACAGGCAATATTCGGAGTATTTGGTCAAGTGGAAGGGCCGCCCTATCGAAGATGCAACATGGTTGTCCAAATCGGAGGTTGATCATCTGGGTTTTCCTCTGACCGTCCAGAAGTGAGGATCACTTCTAAATCTACCCCGGGTGTCTGATGTAGGAGCATCCAGTGGTAGCAGCACAATCTTGCAACAAAAGAAATAAAGAGTGAATAAAAACACAAAATAGTCTAAGTGTTGTAATGTGTCGCGATATCGCGACATAAAAGTTGTCGCGATATCGTGACAACTCAGAATAACGATGGGCACAAATCGCAAGTGTCGCGATATCGCGACATAAAAGTTGTCGCGATATCGCGACAACTCAGAACCAACGGCGAGCGCAAATCGCAAGTGTCGCGATATCACGACATAAAAGTTGTCGCGATATCGCGACAACTCAAACTGGGCGCGGGCGATATCGCGATAACTCAGAACCAACGACGGGCACAAATCGCAAGTGTCGCGATATCGCGACACAAAAGTTGTCGCGATATCGTGACAACTCAGAAACAACGATGGGCGCAAATGGCAAGTGTCACGATATCACGACATAAAAGTTGTCACGATATCGTGACAACTCAGAACAAAGGCAAGAGCTAAATGCAGATGTCGCGATATCGCGACGAACTTTGAACGCAAGGGAGAGCAAATGAAAGTGTCGCGATATCGCGACACCTAGACAAAGAAGAACAGAAGGCATAAAAGATGTCGCGATATCGCGACACATTGGCAAAAGTAAGCAGAAGGCAGAAAAGTGTCGCGATATCGCGACACATTGGTAAAAGAGAGCGGAAGGCAAAAAAGTGTCGCGATATCGTGACATGTCACGTTTTTGCGACCCGACTAGGAAAGAGAAGGTAGGTTAGAAAGATGTCACGATATCGCGACTTGCTACTTTTCACGGCTAGTTACATAATGACATTTGACAGTTCCAGAAGTCATTAAGGCAGTTCCAGGGAACCGTTGCAACGGTTACAGGGACAGTTGCGAATGGCAGTTGCAGCAAGAACCTATGATTATAAAAAGAGATGAGTTCGAAAGATTGCGCAGGCTGGAGAGACGAAGGCTGTGACTTCTTTTTGGCATTTTTTGTACTGTGTAAATCTTCCATGGTTCGAGATTGTAAAGCTTTCCATGCTTCGAAATAAAATTGAGTCTTTTCTTTGTTATTAAAATTGGTTTTTTGGAGTATTGGGTTGAGAATCTTCTGTAACAAGGCATCCTTCATCAATTAGGTCTTGAACCACATGTTTTAACCTCTTACATGAGTTTTTCATATACCCCTCCACTCTATGATACTCACAATGTTGACCAACTTTATACCAATTAGTTGTGGTATCAGGTTACCTTATAGGTGGCAACTCGATCATGTTAGCTTCCAAAAGCTACTTTACAACCATTGTCATAGGTATGTTGAGTCTTGTAAAATTCCTTTGTGAAGGTTTTTGAGGTTGGTTAAGCACCATATTTTGTAGAGTATTAAAAACACTATTAACATGTCTACTATCCATTACCCCATCACCAACCACATGCTTATTCTTATACTATTGTTTAGTGGTCCTATCCTCTCTTACTCTAATTTGACCTCTTCTGATAAGGGCTTGCTCTACTCTTCTTGCTAGATCTATAGCTTGATCGAAATATGTGATAGTTGTAGTTTCCAATTCATATGATATTTGTTCTTTTAAGTATCCAATAAATATCTCAAGCATGCCTCGAGGAGGTAAGGTGTATCTCAAGCATCCAACTAGAATCCTCTAATAAGACAAAAATTCAAAAAAAAAATCATCTTTAGCTTCTTTTAACATATAGACATCTTTCATAGTCATATTATTTTCAACATAAGCTCCAAATATTTGAACAAACATTTCAATTGTTTCTTCAAAATTCCTCAAGGAATGATTAGGAAATTGATAGTACCACTCTAATGCCATACCACCAAGGCTCTTAGGAAACATCTTTAGCAACAATATATCATCATATATGATATCATGGCATGTTGTATTAAATATTCTTAAATGCTCAATTGAATATTTTTTTCCTTATAGATAGGTAAAAATAGCATTGTAAAATGTTTAGGGTAGGACCTAGAGGTAACAATAGGGTCTAAGGGTTGGTTGCACATTTCTCTATTGTTGTAGGTGAAACTAGGTGGCTGAATCATGTCTACTCTTGAAACCAATTGTTTCACCACATTAGTTAAACTCTTAACTTTAGGATTATTGTTGTGCAGTACCCTTAGGTTCCCTAGAGGAAGTATATAGGTAGGTTTTTGGAAGGAAACTTGGCTCATGTTGGAGGTATTTACACAGTTATGGTATGGGTTATGATATGTGGTTTCTTGCTATGGAGGATAACTAACAGTTTGTGGAACAGAAGCATGAATGTTGAGACTAGTGGAATGAGAAAATTGAACATGATATTGAGATGCACTACTAGTTGGAGGAACTTGTGGAATTATTCCAATGTTGGTGGTTACAATAGTGACACATGTTGGTTGAGGACAATGATCAACATGATGTAAAGATTCAAGCAATGAGTTGTTATGGATATTTTGAGGAGAAATATTTTGATGATGAGATGTCCCAACTTCCTCGAGTTGGGATTCCTCATCCATGGCCTTATTCAAGGTATCTATGTGATACTTGTAGAAATTATAGACATGATTAAATATTTCAAAGGTAAGGTTCCAATTGGACCCCTTAGTAGGATCAAAGTCATTGCCAATTTCTTCATTTTCTTCTTCTTCTAGATTATGATTTTCTCTATCAATCTAATCATATTCTTGAAAATCTCACCAGAATATAAAATCCTTCACTTACTCCTAATATTGGGAGCCATTAGGAGAAAGAGAAAGGATAGAGTGGAAAAGGGGGAAAATTAAAAACTAGTGAACACAAGATTTTTAAGATGTTTTTAAATGTTTTTTAATCTAAACAAATAAAATTAGTGGTCTTGTTTAAAATTTTCAAGAAAATACAAAGGAATAGGCTTCCTATATTGGCTACTAATACGTGTTCATGTTAGGTTCAACAAATATGTAAAGGGAGAAAACGACCCTATCTTATATGATTCTCGATTGGATCTGATGGGAGTCGAGGTGAACTGCAAGGATGTGTTATATTCTCTACACTTGAGGATACTAAAATGGATAGGTTCACCAAGAATAGTTTTAGGACTTGCTCCAAGTCCAAGGTGAAATTTTTTGATGTGGCAGTTAAGCATACACCCATTATTTGGCCTTTCTAAACTAAGCTATGAAAATGAAATAAAAATACACGATACACAAGATGCAAAAATACAAGTACTAACCCTAATATGATTTTGTGATTCAATGATGTCTAACCCTAGAGTTGCAAAATAATTATTTTATCAAGGGTCCAAGGGAATGCACAAACAATATTAAAACCCTAGATGCACACTATATTCCTTTATTCCTTCAAATGCCTAGAAATTTAATCAAATATTTTTTGTTTACTTGTAATTTAGGTTTTTGGACAAAAATGAACAAAAGTGAAGAACACAAGATTATACTAAGAGCGGGGATGAAAAGTATAAGACCACTTTTTACTTTTCTTTCCCAATCAATATTATGCAATATATAAATGGTAATATCAATAGCAATAATTAAAGCAATGCACAAATCACCACACACAATTGAGACACCAATTTAATGTAGTTCATCCAATTTGGGCTACTCCACGGAGAAAATATTTCACTAAAATTTTCTCAACAAATCTCTTGGGAAACCTTTCCCTATTGCAATGTTTATGGATCTCTGTCCAAATGATACACCAATCCCCTAATCAATTTCATGGATAATTATCCACAGGAGACACCAATCTCCTTTGCTCTAGTTGGTGATCTTCTAGAACAAATGTTGCCTCCACTACACTGGCTAATGGATATCTATCCACTGAATATTCCTATCCTCACTCAGAAGACCTGTCTTCATTGCCCTGGCTAATGGACCTCTATCCACTAGAGACTTTTGTCCTCTATACTCTGTCACCTCCAAAGCTTACTCTTAGCTCTGTCTCAAATCTGCATTAAACACAGTCCTTCGATCTAGCACAAATCTACTCAATCTCTATTCTCAAATATGCACTAAACATAGTCCTTCGGTCTAGCACAAATCTACTCAATATTTGTCCTCAAGCCTTAACACAAAGCTTGACTCAATTACAAATCAACTCTGCTATATCTTCCCCAAAACTTAACCCAAGGTTTGAACAAATCAATCAATCAACTCTGATCTCAAGTCTTCTCAAAGAATCATCTCAAATATACATTTTAAGCTTCCACAAAAGCTCACACTAATCTATCAATAAGTCCTCTCTATAACTTGTCTAATCTGCTCAACAAGCCTTCTCTAGAACTTGTCCGATCTACTTAACAATTCTTCACCAATACTTGTCCAATCTTCTCAACAAGGCTTCACCAAGACTTACCTCAAATATGCTCAATAAGTCCTCACTAGAACTTGTCCAATATCATATAAACATATAGAGAATTGTTAGAGGCTCAATATTCTTCACACTCACAATAATGTTCAATCACTTTCAAACTCTCTTTCTTAACCATAGAAACATATAGAGAATGGTTAGATACTCAATATATTTAACTCTTGCACAAAACTCAATCACTTTCAATATCTCTTCCAAATCAAATTAGAATATAGAATAATTTGTTTCACAGAACTTGAACTATCATTTCAATACTTTCAATTGACTAGACTCAATCAACTCCACTTAACCACTCACTCAATAAAACACTTCTTGCTTAAAAACCCTAGTCCAAGCATATGAACACTCACTCAACTATTTCCAACAATGCTTATCAAACAATATCACATAACAATGATACTCATGATATTTTTCTAAACCCTAGTTCAATATAGTTCACAAGTTCTCACTCAAGCAATCTCAAAAGGCTTACTCAACAATGCTTATCAAACAAGGTTTTTACCATCAACTTTCACTCAAAAAATATTTAACAATAAAACTCAACAATGCTTATCAAACAACCCTTTTCACTCCAACTTAGCATTCACAACATTCAACAATCACTCACAAGGAAGACAAGCCCATACCTTTTGTTTGATGAAGGATTAACCACAAAACCTATCTCAATCATAATTACTCTCTTTGCCAATTTCAAAAGTTAGATGACAAACTATCACTCTAACACTCCTTCAAAATATTTTACAATTACAAAGATAATTAAACTCAAATACACCTTATTACTCCTTGAAATTAGCATTCACCAAAAGCATATAAAAACAAATCTCTTATTACACCTTATAACTCCACTCTAAATAACTCAATCCACCAAACAATTAAACAAAATAATTATTTAATTTCATCAACCTTATATCTCCCTAAGCTCAACAATACACCATACAACCTTAGAAGCACAAATCAATTTATAGCAAAAAATTTAGTACCTCTCAAAGTGCTCCCAGCGGGATTCGAACCCACGTCACAACATCTCCAGTGCTTTAGCCATAGCTACCAAGCTACATGAGCTAAGCACTCACATGGAAGTCAAAAGCACCCATGACACTTTATCTTCTACCTAGGTTCCAAAAGCCAAAAGGCTTTGGCATATTTGGCGCACAAAACAACCTCACAATATCCCTGTTGTGAATCAAACATGGTACCTCACATTCCTAAGATGCTGCCAATTACCGCTAGCCCACCTGGCTAGGTGGTGACAAGGCCTTCGTGCCTTGTGCCTTTTCTCCCTTCGATACCTTCCAAATAAGTCAAACGTGGACTTATTCCCTCTCTTACTCACCGAATATTGCACACACAATTTGCTTGGGGGTTTTAATTATTTCAATCATGGATACTTTGGAGCCTCTTAGGCTTTGGGTATCTATACCCATGTCTTGATTTTTGCTGACATCGACGAAGGAGATAATGTATGACATCGGCGTATTATTTTGCCATTATAACTCTAACCCTAGGGTTAATTAAATTAGATTATAATTTAATTAATAATTAAATTATAATTAATTTAATAACCATAGGGTTAATTAAATTAAATTACAAATTAATTTATAATGAAATTATTATAATTAATTTTAAATAAATTTAATTACTTTAGGTCTTACCATTAGACCTTTAATATTATAATAAAATATTATAATATTATTTTTCTTGGGCCTTCTTATTTCTCCTATAGACCTTATCTGACCACCTTGAATATTATTTTCCTTAGGTCTAGAAGCAATCTTTCTCTTGCACTGACTCTTGACATCAATGACAACAAATCTTGCTCATATTTCCAACAATCTCCCCCTTTGTCGTTGATGGAAACCCATTTTTCTTTTACCATTCCTTTTACCTTTTCCTGTTCTACTCCCCTTGACTGAATGCTTTCCCCTAACTCAAATCTCTCTTCCTTTGTCATCAATGGCAAAGGGTCAACTTTGGGGCTCGGGGCTAAGAAAGAGACTCTTAGCTTAGCCCCTCCCCCACCTCCTCTTGAGGTGGTTAATTCTGGGGTGGGAGTAGTTTTACTCCCAACATGCACTGATATTTACCTTTATCCACTTTCCTTCTCATATGATCCTTCTGATTCCTTTGACTATTCTTGTTCCCGCTTGTCTCTGGAATTTTTGCTCTACACCACTTTGTTGTATGTCCATCATTATTGCACTTATAACACTTAATGTTTTTATTCCTTGGAGGTATTGTTGAAATGTGATTTTGTCCAATCACAAAACCACCCGATAAACTCAGAATTATGATTCTCTCTTGCAAAGAATATTATATATCTCCAAGGTTCTTATGTTATATCTAACATTTCATATATATATACATCAATGAGTACTTGAATAACTTTTGGATTTGTGAACTACTGTTTACAAGGGACCTGAAATTAGGTAAATGATTTCAAGTTTATCATGTATAACATGCTTTGATATCAATTCAACAAAATAAAATTTATTTTATGATCTTAGGTTAAAGTATACTAAATTTTATTTCCTCTCTTCAATTTAATGTCTCAAAATGCTTTAAATGAAATTAGCATAAAAAGAATCTAGCATTTTGAATTAAATTTCAATTTAACTTTAATAAAAAAATCAAAGTAAATGAAATTTTATAAACTTGATAAACCTTTGGAACATAATATATTTATAATCAATTCAGTTCCCAAATGTTTATTTGATAAAGCAATCATTTATTCAAACTCCCTTATGAAATTATAAATCAAACCCAGAAGAGGTGAATAAATGAAATAATGTCTTGCCCAATTTATAAGGTTTCAAAACCTTGTCAATGATAAAATCTTAGGGCTTAATATGAAACTAATCTATAAACTTTGGATTTTATGATAAAATAAAGTTTATAAATTAGATTTGCTTATAATATTTATCTTTTGAAATATTTATGAAATTAAATATTCAAAAGAGTAAATGTGATCTCCCGGTTTGAAATTTGAATTTCTGAAATAGATAGAACTATATTATAAATCAAATACAAATTGAATTTTAGAGATATCAATCCGAGTTCCTCAACCTTATGAAATTAAGGTGAGGAATAGAATATTCATTTATCCCTTCTTAAATTTATTGATTCGAATATTAATAAATGTAATATGCGAATTATAAATTTAATTATAACTTAGTCATATAATTTTACTTTATAAAATTATACTAAGTTATAATATATAGTTTTTAGAATGAAAATAAAATAATAAAAGATTTAAGCTTTAGAAATTAAACTAATGTCTAGGACAAATTCAACTAAACAAATTTCCATTTACAGAATTCTAAAACCAATCCAATGTTCACCAGTATTCACACAGTGAAATCAAATAAATTGATGCAATCTTCTAAGGTATACAAACTATTAAGAAATTGCAATAAGCACTTTATTAATTCCAAATACAGTCTGTGAACAAATATGGATCCAAAATGCTTAAAATAATTTATAAAATATTACAATAATTTCCATTTCTACAAATGGCCTTCTCTGTTTTCCTCCTCCAACGAATGTGTAGCTTTACTCCTTCCAATCAAAAATATCCGGCCCTTTCCATGAATTTGAATGATTTATTTATATTTTGAAAAGTTTAGTTATTCCATTTCATCACCGGGAATGGATTTTATAATGATATTATTCAAACCCTTGCCCTTGTATTACGTGTATAATGAAACAATAATCATAATATCAAAACAAAACCAAACTTTACTTTCCTCTAACTTTCCTTTTTTTCAAAAGTATTTTAAAGTTCTCATATTGCTAAATTAACCTATTGTTTTTTGGTGAAATTGACATCTAGAATCTTGCAAGTTTAGTATCATTAGAAAGAGAAAATCCATATCTTTTTACCAAGTTTTGAATGAGATCAAATGGAGTTCTCTGCCTCAAGATATGTCCATTTCAATTTTGCACTAATTTTAGGATTAACCCTAAAACAAAATTTAATTATTTAAATGAAAATTAATCATTTAAACCTTTGAAAATGATTTTAATAAAATTATTTGATTTGAAATAATGCAATTAATATGCAAATAATCAAAATATTCAGTTTTGAAGCATTGTAACTACATTCAAACCTTCAAAATGCAAATCTGTCAGCAATTCCAAAGTGAAAGCAAATTTTCCAAGACCTTGATGCGATCAAAATCAAATAAACAAAATTTCTTGAAATCACAAAATTTAAGGTGGGTCCCCAATTTTGGGGCCGTTGTGAAGGACGTCACAACAGGTGCAAATTTCTTGGGATTTCTCCTGGTGAAACCATATTTATTCCTGTCATGAACCCTGCAAGTCATTACCTTGTGATAAAACTGATTACAAGAGTAACAATACCCTTGAAAAAACTACATATTTTTTAAGTTCTCATATTCATGTCTTTCATGTGTCCTGCACTATGTAGCCTTGTGCCCAAACCTATGACATGAGAAACATCTTTCATTGAAACTATCTTGCCTTGATCCCATGGGTATTTTAGTCTCTTTTACCCTGTGCTGGTTCTTGTTCCATCTGTTTCTCTTTTGTGCATTGTTCCTTTCCTTGTTGAAATTTCTATTGTCCAACTCATCCTCATAAGTCTCACTCTCTCTTACACTTTCTTCTTCTAAATTTTCTTCTTCTTTAGAACTTGATGCTGACTCCTCTCCTTGTTTCTTTTATACTTGTTCAAACCAAGATTTGTCTTGTTTGTTGACCGTCTTTTACCTTGATAATCTTGTCTATGGTTTTTGATATTTTCCCAAACTTGTGTAGCTTATCTTTAGACTCTTTTACTTCCTTCCTTAGTGAAGCTAATTCTTGCTCTAACCTTTCACATTCTACAACTTTTGCTTCTAACTTCTCTTTGAATCTCCTTATATTAGCTAATAAGTTGGTTAGATCCTCTATAAGCTTTCCCTTCTCTTCATCACATTCTTGAAATTTAAGCTTGAGTTTTGAGTTTTGCTTTCTTACCTCCTTAATGCATCAAGGGCATGAATAAGCTCTCCCTCAAGGTCAACTTCTCCTTTCTCTGATTCTTCCTCTATTTGTTTGCCTTTGAAAACATCTTCATTCTTTTCTGACTCTTTTCTACTAGAAGCACTTTCTTCTTCTTCTATTACCATAACAAGATTCTCTTCTGGTCCTTCAAGTGTATCTTCATATTCATCATCACTAAAAATGAATCCATTCCTTGTACAACTATCTTCAAAATGACCAAAGTTACCACATCTAAAACACTTGAGAATTATTGGTGACCTTTTTCTAACCACTTCTTTTTCTTTTGCTAGAAATAGAACTTCATCCTTATCATTATCTGAGGAACTATCATCACTATCACTTGAGTACTTACTTTCCTTGTCTGCATAGAAAATTTTCTTATGTCTTTGCAAGAACTTCTTTCCTTGCTTGCCTTGTCCATCCCTGCTTTTATTTTTGGTACCTATGTTTTTATGTTTCCCTATTCTTATGATAATGTTTTTCTTCATCATTGTTATTTCTAGCTTCTTGAAAATAAATTGCATAGTGACCATACTTTCCACAATTGAAACATCTAACTGATTTCGTACCTTTATACTTTCTCAAATCCTTGTTCCTTCTACCATAATTTGCTTCTTCATCATTGGATAACTCATTGCTTGAATCTGAATTCTTTCCCTTTGTCTTCTTAGTAGCTTTTAAGGTTGCTTATTTCTAGATAATAGGTTCTTCTTTTGTTAACAACTCAAAAGCTGTGAGAATGCCATGTAATTCATCTCTTATCAAAATATCACTATCTTTTGATTCCTCTATAGCTAAAATATTCTCACTAAACCTTTTTGGGAGTGACCTTAAAATCTTATCACAAACATCAGATTCTTGAACTTCAAGTCCAAGTCCTTGCATGGAGTTAACAACCTTGTCTACACGAAGTAGATAAGCACTAATATTTGCCTCATTATTCATTCTTAGGTTTTCAAATATTCCCTTGAGATTTTGCAACTTTACCTTTTTGACCTTTTTATCTCCTTCATATATGCCTTGTAATTTATCCCAAAATTTCTTTGTTGATTTGCAATGCATAACCTTTATAAACTTTGTTTTATGCAAACCTCTCAAAATTGCATTCATTGCTTTTTAATTGTAATGATGTAGAAGCTTTACCATATTTATCTGTAGGTGGAGTAGTTGGTGGTGTGTATCCATTTTCAATTGCTTCCCATATTTCATTTCCAAGTGCCATCAGGTGGATCTTCATTCTCATACTCCAAAATACATAATCACTCCCATAAAATGTTGATGATAAATTATTTGAATATCCACTCTTAGAATCCATATGTGTTCTTGTAAGATTTTCTTTAAAGATGTTAAACTCTTTCGAAGGAACCCGCTCTAATACCAATTGAAGAACACAAGCTTATACTGATAGGAGGGTTGAATAGTATAAGACCACTTTTTACTTTTCTTTCCCAATCAATATTATGCAATATATCAATGGCAATATCAACAACAGTAATCAAAGTAATGCACAAATAACCACATATAATTGAGACACCAATTTAACGTGGTTCACCCAATTTGGGCTACTCCATGGAGAAAATATTTCACTAAAATTTTCTCAACAAATCTCTTGGGAAACCTTTCCCTATTACAATGTTTATGGACCTCTATCCAAAGGAGACACCAATCCCCTAATCAAGTTCATGGATCTCTATCCATAGGTATCAATTCCCTCTGCTCTGGCTAGTGATATTCTAGAATAATTGTTGCCTCCACTACATTGGCTAATGGATCTCTATCCACTAAATACTCCTACCCTCACTCAGAAGACTTATCTTCACCACCCTGGCTAATGGACCTCTATCCACTAGATACTATTGTCCTCTATACTATGTCACATCCAAAGCTTTCTCTCAGATTTGTCTCAAATTTGCACTAAACATAGTCCTTCATTTTAGCACAAATATGCTCAATATCTATCCTCAAATCTGCACTAAACATAGTCCTTCGGTCTAGCACAAATCTGCTCAATATTTGTCCTCAAGCCTTAACACAAAGCTTGACTCAATCACAAATCAACTCTGCTAGATCTTCCCCAAACCTTAACCCAAGGTTTGAAAAAATAAATCAATCAACTTTGATCTCAAGTCTTCTCAAAGACTCATATCAAATATACATTGTAAGCTTCCACAAAAGCTCACACTAATCTATCAATAAGTCCTCTCTATAACTTGTCTAATCTGCTCAACAAGCCTTCTCTAGAACTTGTCCAATCTACTTAACAATTCTTCACCAATACTTGTCCAATCTTCTCAACAAGGCTTCACCAAGACTTACCTCAAATATGTTCAATAAGTCCTCACTAGAACTTTTCCAATATCATAGAAACATATAGAGAATTTTTAGAGGCTCAATATTCTTCACACTCACAATAATGTTCAATCACTTTCAAACTCTCTTGCTTAACCACAGAAACATATAGAGAATGGTTAGATACTCAATATATTTAACTCTTGCACAACACTCAATCGCTTTCAATCTCTCTTCCAAATCAAATTAGAATATAGAATAATTTGTTTCACAAAACTTGAACTATCATTTCAATACTTTCAATTGACTAGACTCAATCAACTCCACTTAACCACTCACTCAATAAAACACTTCTTGCTTAAAAACACTAGTCCAAGCATATGAACACTCACTCAACTATTTCCAACAATGCTTATCAAACAATATCACATAACAATAATACTCATGATATTTTTCTAAACCTTAGTTCAATATAGTTCACAAGTTCTCACTCAAGCAATCTCAAAAGGCTTACTCAACAATGCTTATCAAACAAGGTTTTTACCATCAACTTTCACTCAAAAAATATTTAACAATAAAACTCAACAATGCTTATCAAACAACCCTTTTCACTCCAACTTAGCATTCACAATATTCAACAATCACTCACAAGGAAGACATGCTCATTCCTTTTGTTTGATGAAGTATTAGCCACAAAACTTGTCTCAATCAAAATTACTCTCTTTGCCAATTTCAAATGTTAGATGACAAAATATCACTCTAACACTTCCTCAAAATATTTTACAATTACAAATATAATTAAACTCAAATACATATTATTACTCCTTGAAATTAGCATTCATCAAAAGCATATAAAAACAAATCTCTTATTACACCTTATAACTCCACTCTAAATAACTCAATCCACCAAATAATTAAACGAAAAAATTATTTAATTTCATCAACCTTATATCTCCCTAAGCTCAAAAATAAACCTTAGAAGCACAAATAAATTTATAAAAAAAAAATTAGTACCTCTCAAAGTGCTCCCATCGAGAATCAATCCCACATCACAGTGCCTCCAATGCTTTAGCCATGGCTGCTAAGCCATGTGATCTAAGCACTCACATGGAAGGCAAAAGCACCCATGGTGCTTTGTCTTCTACCTAGGCACCAAAATACAAAAGGCTTTGGCATCTTCGGCACACAAAACAACCTCATAATATCTTTGTTGTGAATCAAATGCAGTACCTCGTGTTCCTAAGATGCTACCAATTGCCGCTAGCCCACCTGGCTAGGTGGTGATAAGGCCTTCGTACCTTGTGCATTTTCTCCCTTCGCTACCTGCCAAAGAAGTCAAAAGTGGACTTCTTTCCTCTCTTGCTCATCGAATATTGCACACACTATTTGCTTGGGGGTTTTAATTAATTCAATCGTGGATACTTTGGAGCCTCTTAGGCTTCGGGTATTTATACCCATGTCTTGATTTTCATTGACGTCTGCAGAGGAGATAATGTATGATGTCGGTGTATTATTTTGCCCTTATAACCCTAACCTTAGGGTTAATTAAATTATATTATAATTTAATTAATAATAAAATTATTATAATTAAATTATAATTAATTTAATAACCATAGGGTTAATTAAATTAAATTACAAATTAATTTATAATGAAATTATTATAATTAATTTAATTACTTTAGGTCTTGCCATTAGACCTTAATATTATAATATTACTTTTCTTGGGCCTTATTATTTCTCTTGTAGACCTTATCTGACCACCTTAAATATTATTTTCCTTAGGTCTAGAAGCAATCTTTCTCTTGCACTGACTCTTGACATCCTTCTTCTTGCACTACTCACTGACTCTTGACATCAATGATAACAAATCTTGCTCATATTTTCAACAAAAAACAAATACCAAACAACCTAAAGATCTATTATAGCACTTATCTAATCTAGTGGTTGATCCAATATTTATCTTATGTCCAGAATATCCAATGGTTTCAAACCTGTAAAATAACTTCACAAACCCTAGAAAATTTGATCAATATTTGGGGGTCTACTTAGGCTACTATTTGACCGAGCTTGGATATATAGCAGTTAAGAACCCTTGGTACTTTTAGCTGATAATTTGAAAGCAAAATGATATTTGACCTTTGGAACATGCACAAATAGAGTGAAATAGATAGATAACAATAAAATATAATACAAATAGGATGGAAACAGTAGAATATTAAAATGTAAATGCAAAATTAGGGTTTTGGAATGCAAAACTTGCCCCCAAGTCTGAATTTACCAAATTCATACTCTGTAAATAGGGAGCATGAATATGGATTACCAAATTTATGCCTTGTATGGTCAAGGCATGAATCTAAATTATATACCCTCTTTGAGCCCTAAAATAACAAAAAACAAAGTGTAAAACAACAAAAAATAGACTTGCAAAGAAACTAATATAAATGCAGAAGCTGATGAGCTGATGGAGAAATCGAGCAATGAAGAGGTGGAAGAATAACTCCAAGAAATTTGATCTCTCCAATAACCAAGGCTCCTCCACTCAATACCCAAGGGCAACCAACACCAAAGCACAAAACAAAAAAACAACTTGCAGTAGAAGGGGACTTGTCAGCATTAGCAATGAGCGAGTCAAGAATTAGATTATTTAAAGAATTAATTGAGGAAAATAGGAAATCCAATATTCTATTTATAAGAGGTTTAGAGGGAAAAATGGGTAAGACATTGAAATTTCATCACGGGCAAGGGTTGACCCCAAAACGGGCCAACGAGGGGAGGGGTTTAGGTGATAAAATTCCCTATAACACCAAATTCGCACCTAGTATTTATAGGGTATGAATATGGCAAGCCAAACTCATGCCTCATATGGACTAGGCATGAATTTAAGGAAATAAGGCAAAGGTATATGGCAAAAGGGCCTAAAATTTGTACTTAGCAAGTTTGGGTGGCTGGCTAAGTGTCTAAGAAAGAATTGACCCATTTGGTGGTCAATTTTCCTTTTTTACAACTATGTTATCAAGACCTCAAATTCCTTCTAGATTCCAAGAGATAAAGAGGATGAGAAATAATTATGGGGATTCATCTGATCCTATATTAAATTTTATGGTTTCTTCTATTAAGATATTAGACTCATTCTCATATTATGGAGGGTCCAATAAGACCCATACTTTGAAGTTCACCAACATCTAAATTTTATTGCTCAATGGTGGATGACTATGAGGGATGTGTGACTAAAGAAATAGACCCTTTAGTAGGGATATCTTCTTGATGAGAAATATCATTATGATTATAACCTAGGAAGGTTGTGAGATAAAAATTTCACCACAATCATTTATATGTATGTTGATACAAGGTTTGCTATTGATTGAGATGTCATGTTGTCTTCTTGAGGTAAAACTGATATATTCCTAATATCGATGATGTTATTGGATCTCTACCTAGTATCTTTAATTGTCTCACTGCTTAAGGTGTTGATTTGTGCATAGTGCAAAAATAGGTCAAAAAAGGAGAAGGGAGAAGGTTTTTTGTTGTCCTTTGCATCCCAGTCTAGATCTTTTATTAAGGTTATGTTTTTTTAAGGTTCACATGATAAAAGGAACGCCTCTTCATCATCACTACGTTTTGAAGTGGAACAATATGTCATTTCATTATGGTTAGGAAAGCATCCCAACCTACAATGCTCAAGACAAGCTTTAGATTCTAAAGGCTCCTTAATGCCTTGTTCTCAAAGTACTAAGCCTTTTCCCTTGTATCCAAAGTTACAAAGAATTTTCTTAGGGATAGGGTAAATATTAGAGAGATAACACAAGGTATACCTTCATTATATTGGTCATAGATTGGGTCCATGTATTATCTCCTCATTAGTTGTTCCCACAAAAATGAAGGTGCAAGTTCCTATTTCCATAATTGTTCCTCATTTGGAAGGCGACCCTAAAACATAAGGTGATGAGGGTAACCTAACCAAGTCTAAGGGTAATAGCTCATGATACTGATTGTTGAGGTTTATGTTGTTAATATCCTTAACATTTTCCTTATCCTTTGTCATAGCTTGAGTATTGGTTTCTTCTCCTTGGTTTATACTTACTCTTTTGGATAGGACAAACCTTAAGGTATCATCTATAAAATGATAAGAAGCATCCAAGGGCACAACTAAGCCTTTGGGTTTTCTAACTAGATATTTTGATAGTAAGAAAAAGGATTTGTATCAGCCATTATGCTATACAACTTACCTTGATATTCAAATTTTACATATTGATAATAAGTTGAAGGGATGACCTGCATCACATGGATCCAAGGTCACTCCAAAGGGGAATTATAGTTCAGATTATAGGGCAACACATAAAACATGTTTGAAATGTGAGGCCTTACTTTTATGGGAAGAACTATAGTTCTAGAAGCCTCTTTATCTTCATTATCTTAAGCCTTTATGACAATGTCATATTTTTTTAGGTCTTCCTTATTGATCCCTATTCTATGTATGAACTTAAGACTACAAACATTGATTGCTAATACATTATTGATGAAACCCCTTTTAATATATTATTCATTGATATTGTAGGTGATATACAAAGGGATTTCTCCTAGCATAGACATAGGTGGAATGTCATCCTTAAAGAAAGATATGGTAGCATGGTTCAAGATTAGGAACCCTACCACATTAGGTAGATCATCACGACTAATATTTTTGGGTGTTTTCTACTCATTTAGTGTTGGAAATTTTGAGTATTTTGGTTGTCATTGATGTCAAAGGTAAAATGATTGAAAATCATCTTCTAGGTTGAAATATTAAAATTGCAAGGCAAATACCTCCATTGAAAAAGGAAGACAAGGTAGACAAAGCTCCTTTGAAAAAGGTTCATTATTTGCAAGGTTGAAGAAGTTCCCAAGGCAAAAGACAAAGGTTCTAAAAGGATTAATTATAATATTTAAATTAAAATATTAAATATTATAATAATAAAATTTTGAATTTCCTATGGCGCCAAAATTCAAATCTTTTTTAAAGTGGCAAAGCGTCGACATCATTTTTCCTAAGTCAAAGTGCATATATAAGGTGGAACCAAAAATCATTTGGAAGTGTGAAAAAGATTAATTGGCATTCGAATTTACTACATCCTATTCAAAAGCATAGCACACGGTGTTCGAACGAAGGCAAAGAGGATAAAGAGGGATGCACATGTTTTAAAGCAAGTAGATGATGCACAAGGTTTAAGTAAAAGCAGGTGCATGGTTGTTTCCAACCGAGTGGGTAGCTCAGGTGGTAGGTGGACCCTACGTAAGGCGTGGCATGGAGGAGGTCTTCGAGATCGAGTCTCGACGGTGATAGGTTGTTCATATTTTTTGTTGATCGAAGGTTCACGATAGGTTTAAAGTGAAGTTTGTGCATTGAGATTCTTGTGTGGGAAGTTAGCCCACATGGTGCTCTAGCACATGCTAGAGCATGGGCTCCATGAGGTCACATGCTCGAATCCCCATGGCAGCAGAGGTTGGTAAGGGCAAAATTTTTTATAAAGTCTTTGTTTGATTTTAGGGAGTCATAAGGGTTAGGTTTTGATTAAGAGTGCCATAAGGGTTGAAATTAATGAAGCATGATTTTTGCTATTAGGGAGTCATAAGGGTTAAGTTTAATAAAGTTTGAATTTGCACTTAGGGAGTTATAAGGGTGTAATTTAATAAAATATTAAGAGTGCTTTATATAGTTTTATTTTTGCAAAGTGCATAAATGAAAAATATGTTTTGCATGCAAGAATAGGAGTAATAAGGTGTAATAGTGGCTTGACATTTTGTTGTAATTCTTGTATGGTGAAAAGTGATTTTGAGGTTTTTGATAAGTATTAATGCTTCTATTTTGAGAACAAAGAAGAGTTATTGAAGATCATTTTCAGATTTCTTTGAGCACATATTTTTGAGAAGAAAGTTCATGTGGGAGTTTTGAAAAAGTACTTTTGCTATCTAACCCTTGAAGTGGCACTAGAAAGATCAGTTGTTTGTGAGATAGGTTTTTGAGGACATATCTTCATCAGAGAAAATTAAGAGGTATGGGCATATCATTCCTTGTTTAAGGTGTTTTGTTGAGTAAATGTTTTTGAAACATAAGGTGGAGATAAAAGGGTTGTTTGGTATGCATTGTTGAAAATATTTGAGTTAGGGTTTGAGACCTACATGTGCATCAATTGTTGAGAGAAATTTGAAACAATTGCATTAGAGTTTGAGATCTTCTTGTACTTCATTGTTGAATGGTTTTGGAAATATTTGGGATAAATTTTGAGAACAAGTTGTGCTTCTATTGTTGAAAGAGATTGAGACATTTGTGCTAGAGATTGTGAACTACTTGTGCTAAGTGTGAAGACAAGTTTGTGCATCATTGTGAAACCTTTTGAGCATTGGTTTGAGAGATATTGAAAGCAATTGTGAAAGTGTTTGAGATCAATCTTGTGAGGGAAATTTGTGCATTAGTGTGATTGATATTTGAGAGCAAATTTGCAAGAAAGATAGACCAGTTTTGTGAAGCAAGTTATACATTGTTTTGATTTGATTTGAAAGGGATTTTGCAAGAGATAGAGATTGGATTAGTTGAATGCAAGATTTGTGAATGTGAAGAACATATTGGGTTTTTGATAGTGCATATCATTCTCTATATGTTCTAGAGGTTAAATGAATTCTAGGTAGAATATTTTTTTTTGAAGAAAGCATTTCTGAAAGAGATTTAAGCTTTGTTTGTATGCAAGATTTGGAAATATTTGAGCAGGTTTATGAGCAAAATTGAAGGTAGATTTGAGCAAGTTTTGAGAAGTTTGAAGGTATTGAGCAAGTCTTTGAGAAGGCTTGAAGGGATTTGAGCAAGTCTTTTGAGAAGGCTTGAAGGAATTTGAGCAAGTCTTGTGAGAAGACTTGAAGGTAGGTAGATTTGAGCAAGTCTTTTGAGAAGGCTTGAAGGTAGATTTGAGCAAGTTTTTGAGAAGGCTTGAAGGTAGATTTGAGAAAGTCTTGTGAGAAGACTTGGAGTAGCTTTGAGGTAGATTTGAGCAAGTCTTGTGAAGACTTGAGAATTGAGATAGATTTGAGAGAGAGTTAGAGAGTTTTGTAATGAGTTTGTGATAGGTTGGTAGAGATTTGAGATAGAGTTGAGAGTAGGTTTGATGTTGTGTTGGGGGATTGGAGAGATTGAGAAGAGTAGAGGGGATAGAGTTCTCCTATGGAGAGAGATCCATAAACTAGAGTAGAGGGGATAGAGTTCTCCTGTGGAGAGAGATCCATAAACTAGAGTAAAGGGGATAGAGTTCTCCTGTGGAGAGAGATCCATAAACTAGAGCAGAGGGGATAGAGTTATCCTATGGAGAGAGATCCATAAACTAGAGTAGAGGGGATAGAGTTCTCCTATGGAGAGAGATCCATGAACTAGAGCAGAGGGGATAGAGTTCTCCTATGGAGAGAGATCCACGAACTAGAGCAAAGGGGATAGAGTTCTCCTATGGAGAGAGATCCACAAACTAGAGTATTGGGGATTGAGATCTCCTTTGGATAGAGGTCCATAAATATTGTAATAGGGAATTGATTCCCAAGAGATTTGTTGAGAAAATTTAGAAGAAATATTTTCTTCGTGGATGTAACCCACATTGGGTGAACCACGTTAAATTTGTGTCTCTCATGTGTGTGATGATTTGTGCATTGCTTTGATTACTGCTATTGATATTGCCATTGATAATATTAGATAATATTATTTGGGAAAGAAAAGTAAAAGTTGATCTTATACTGTTCACCCCCTCTCAGTATAAGCTTGTGTTCTTCAATTGGTATCAGAGTGGGTTCCTTCGAAAAAGTCTAATAGCTTGAAGGAAGATATTATAGGAACACAGATGGCATCTCAGAATGGATCTTCATAAAATAAGGCACCATTGTTCGATGGGAACAATTATGCCTTCTAGAGTATAAGAATGAAGACTTACTTGATGGCACAAGGATATGAGACATGGCAATCGGTTGAGGATGGATTCACACCTACAACTACTCCTCCCATAGATAAATATGGTAAGTTATTACATGTGAATAATGCCAAGGCTATGAATGGAATCTTAAGTGGATTACATGAAGTAGAATTTGTGAAAGTTATGCACTACAAATCAACAAAAGAGATATGGGATAAATTGAAGCAAACATATGAAGGAGATAAAAATGTCAAGTTGGCAAAACTGCAAAACCACAAGAAAAGGTTTGAAGATTTGAAGATGGAAGATGAGGAAGATATTGCTACATACTTACTTCATGTGGATGAGGTTGTTAATACCATGCATGGACTTGGATTCAAAATTGAAGACTCCAGTGTTGCTCAGAAAGTATTAAGATCACTCCCTATGAGGTATGATGGAAAGGTTTCAGCTATAGAAGAGATGAGAGATATTGATAAGTTGACTATGGATGAGTTACATGGAATTCTCACAGCTTATGAGATGAGAATAGTAAAGGATCCCAACTCCAAGAAAGAGGTAACTTTCAAAGCTTCAAAGAAGACAAAATATAAGAAACCAGAATCAAGTGGTGAGTCAAGCAGTGATGAAGAAGCTAACTATGTGAGAAGAAACAAGGACTCAAGAAAGCACAAAGGTATGAAGACTGTGAAATGTTTTAATTGTGGTAATTTTGGTCACTATGCATCTAATTGTCCACAAGTCGAAAGTAGTAGCAATGAAGAGAAACAGGATCATAAGAAAAAGGAAGAAGGAAAATCCAGGCATGAAAAGAAAAATAGGTATGGTCAAGGCAAGCATGAAAAGAAGTTCTTTCAAAGGCACAAGAAGAGTTTCTATGTTAACAAGGCAAGCAAGGCTTCAAGTGATAGTGATGAAAGACTCTCAGATAGTGAAGAAGAAGAGATTCTATTTTTGGCAATAGAAGAGGAAGAAAATGCTCCTGTTGAAGATAAAGTTGAAAAGTATGAAGATGCTCTTGGAGACCAAGAAGTAGAGAAAGATTCAAAAAATGAAGAGGAAGGCACAGTTGATCTAGAAGCAGAACTTATTGTTGCTCTCAGAGAATTGAAAAAGGTTAGAAAGCAGAATTCAAGACTAAAGGCTCAAGTTCAAGAACATGAGGAAGAAAATGAAAAGCTTCTACAAGACCTAACAAACTCAAAAGCTAAGGCAAGGAGATTTAAAGAGGTCATGGTTGAAAAGTTAGAGGTAAAAGAGTTAGAATGTGAAATATTAGAACATGAGGTAGTTTCTCTAAGGATGGAAGTGAAATATTCTAAGGACAAGCTACACAAGTTTGGGAAAAGTTCAAAGACTTTGGATAAAATTATCAATGCACAAAGATCTTCATCTATCAAAATAGGACTTGGTTTTGAAGAAGGACAAGGGAAACAAGAAGAAGGGTCAAGCTCAAGCTCAAAAGAAGAGGAAGTTTTAGAGGAAGAGAGTGAAGAAGAAATTAAGACTTATGAGGATAAGTTGAAGAATAGAAGCTTCACTAAGAAAGGAAACAATGCACAAACAAGAAACATGGATCATCACAGAGAAGGCAAAGAAAGGACTAAGAGACTAGAGGTTTCAAGATAAGATTTCTTCAAAGGACATTGTTTTTCATGTAATCGATAAGAACCACTTTGGTCATAAAGCAATCCACTACAGGGTTCATGATAAAAATGATTATGGCTTCACCAAGAGGAACTTCAAGATATTTACACCTTCCAAGAACTACAACATTAAGTGTTACAAGTGCAATAATCTTGGGCATAAGGCCAAGTGGTGTAGAATAGAGTTTCCAGACTTTCCAGAGACAAGCAAGAACAGGGACACTCAAAAGGATCAAAAGGGTATGGCTACAAAAATGTTGAAAAAGAAGGTTGACAAAGAAAAAGAGCATTGTATGCTGGGAGTAGAGATACTCCCACCCCAAAATTAATCACCTCAAGGAGAGGAGGTGGGGAGGGGGCTGAGCTAAGAGTCTTATATTTAGCCCCAAAGGAGTCCCTTTGCCATTGATGTCAAAGGGGGAGAGATTTGAGTAAGGGGGAGAGCATTCAATCAGGGGGAGCAGATTTGGAATCCAGTGGTTGGAAAAGGAATTTTTAGAAAGGGTTGCCATCAATGACAAAGGGGGAGATTGTTGGAAATTTTGAGTATTTTGGTTGTCATTGATGTCAAAGGTAAAATGATTGAAAATCATCTTCTAGGTTGAAATATTAAAATTGCAAGGCAAATACCTCCATTGAAAAAGGAAGACAAGGTAGACAAAGCTCCTTTGAAAAAGGTTCATTAATTGCAAAGTTGAAGAAGTTTCCAAGGCAAAAGACAAAGGGTTTAAAAGGATTAATTATAATATTTAAATTAAAATTTTAAATATTATAATAATATTATTTGAATTTCCTATGGTGCCAAAATTCAAATATTTTTTAAATTGGAAAAGCATCAATGTCATTTTTCCTAAGTCAAAGTGCATATATAAGGTGGAACCAAAAATCATTTGATATGGTGTGAAAAATATTAAATTGACAATCAAATTTACTACATCCTATTCGAAAGCATAGTGCATGGTGTTCGAATGAAGGCAAAGAGGAGAAAGAGATGCACGTGTTTTAAAGCAAGTGGATGGTACATAAGTTTTAAGTAAAAGTAGGTGCATGGTTGTTTCCAACCGAGTGGGTAGCTCAGTTGGTAGGTGGACCCCACGTAAGGCATGGCATGGAGGAGGTCTCGAGATCGAGTCTCGATGGTGATAGGTTGTTCATATTTTTTTGTTGATCGAAGGTCCATGATAGGTTTAAATTAAAGGTTGTGCATTGAGGTTGTTGTGTGGGTAGTTAGCCCACGTGGTGCTCTAGCACGCGCTAGAGCATGGGCTCCATGAGGTCATATGTTTGAATCCCCATAGCAATAGAGGTTGGTAAGGGAAAATTTTTTTTATAAAGTTTTGTTTGATTTTAGGGAGTCATAAGGGTTAGGTTTTGATTAAGAGTGCCATAAGGGTTGAAATTAATGATGCATGATTTTTTCTATTAGGGAGTCATAAGGGTTAAGTTTAATAAAGTTTGAATTTGCACTTAGGGAGTTATAAGGGTGTAATTTAATAAAATATTAAGAGTGCTTTATATAGTTTTATTTTTGCAAAGTGCATAAATGAAAAATATGTTTTGCATGCAAGAATAGGAGTAATAAGGTGTAATAGTGGCTTGATATTTTGTTGTAATTCTTGTATGGTGAAAAGTGATTTTGAGGGTTTTTGATAAGTATTAATGCTCCTATATTTTGAGAACAAAGAAGAGTTATTGAAGATCATTTTCAGATTTCTTTGAGCACATATTTTTGAGAAGAAAGTTCATGTGGATGTTTTGAGAAAGTACTTTTGCTATCTAACCCTTGAAGTGGCACTAGAAAGATCAGTTGTTTGTGAGACAGGTTTTTGAGGACATATCTTCATCAGAGAAAATTAAGAGGTATGGGCATATCATTCCTTGTTTAAGGTGTTTTTTTGAGTAAATATTTCTAGAACATAAGGTGGAGATAAAAGGGTTGTTTGGTATGCATTGTTGAAAATATTTGAGTTAGGGTTTGAGACCTACATGTGCATCAATTGTTGAGAGAAAGTTGAAACAATTGCATTAGAGTTTGAGATCTTCTTGTACTTCATTGTTGAATGGTTTTGGAAATATTTGGGATAGAGTTTGAGAACAAGTTGTGCTTCCATTGTTGAAAGAGATTGAGACATTTGTGCTAGAGATTGTGAACTACTTGTGCTAGGTTTGAAGACAAGTTTGTGCATCATTGTGAAACCTTTTGAGCATTGGTTTGAGAGATATTGAAAGCAATTGTGAAAGTGTTTGAGATCAATCTTGTGAGGGAAATTTGTGCATTAGTGTGGTTGATCTTTGAGAGAAAATTTGCAAGAAAGATAGACCAGTTTTGTGAAACAAGTTATACACTATTTTGATTTGATTTGAAAGGGATTTTGCAAGAGATAGAGATTGGATTAGTTGAATGCAATATTTGTGAATGTGAAGAACATATTGGGTTTTTGATAGTGCATATCATTCTCTATATGTTCCAGAGGTTAAATGAATTCTAAGTAGAATATGTCTATTTGAAGAAAGCATTTTTGAAAGAGATTTAAGCTTTGTTTGTATGCAAGATTTGGAAATATTTGAGCAGGTTTATGAGAGATTGAAGGAGATTTGAGCAAGTCTTTTGAGAAGACTTGAAGGAAAATTTGAGCAAGTCTTTGAGAAGGCTTGAAGGAGATTTGAGCAAGTCTTTTGAGAAGGCTTGAAGGTATATTTGAGCAAGTCTTGTGAGAAGACTTGAAGGTAGATTTGAGCAAGTCTTTTGAGAAGTCTTGAAGGTAGATTTGAGCAAGTATTTTGAGAAGTCTTGAAGGTAGATTTGAGCAAGTCTTGTGAGAAGACTTGAAGTAGTTTGAGGTAGATTTTAGCAAGTCTTGTGAAGATTGAGATAGTTGAGAATATTTGAGAAGAGTTAGAGTATATTTGTGTAATTGTGATAAGGTTTGTGTAGATGGGGAGATTTGAGATAGAGTTGAGAGTAGGTTTGGTTATAAGAGTGGGGATATGTGGAGAGAGTTGAGTAGAGTAGAGGGGATAGAGTTCTCCTATGGAGAGATATCCATAAACTAGAGTATAGGGGATAGAGTTCTCTTATGGAGAGAGATCCATAAACTAGAGTAAAGGGGATAGAGTTCTCCTATGGAGAGAGATCCACAAACTAGAGTAGAGGGGATAGAGTTCTCCTATGGAGAGAGATCCATAAACTAGAGTAAAGGGGATAGAGTTCTCCTATGGAGAGAGATCCACAAACCAGAGCAAAGGGGATAGAGTTCTCCTATGGAGAGAGATCCACAAACCAGAGCAAAGGGGATAGAGTTCTCCTATGGAGAGAGATCCACAAACCAGAGTATTGGGGATTGAGATCTCCTTTGGATAGAGGTCCATAAACATTGTAATAGGGAATTGATTCCCAAGAGATTTGTTGAGAAAATTTAGAAGAAATATTTTCTCCGTGGATGTAACCCACATTGGGTGAACCACGTTAAATTTGTGTCTCTCATGTGTGTGATGATTTGTGCATTGCTTTGATTACTGCTATTGATATTGCCATTGATAACATTGGATAATATTGTTTGGGAAAGAAAAGTAAAAGTTGATCTTATACTGTTCACCCCCCTCTCAGTATAAGCTTGTGTTCTTCATTTAGAAGCTTAAACAGGTTTTCTCTATGGCTTGGAGAAGTTTTCAATAACTCCAATATAGAAATTTTGGTTGTTGTATCCTTCAATTGTTGTTGAAGGTTAAAGGATTTATCATCGCCTTTATCTTGTGGTTTTAGAACCAAAGGTGGTTCTTTAGGAGTGGCAACATGTCTATGTTGTAAGACCAAGGGTAGATCAGGGGGTGGTTTAGAGGTTTGACCTTTTTCTCTAGCTTGTTGTCTAGTCGTAATGCTAACTTGAATCATCCCTACCAAATTATGATATGGTGGGGGGACATTCCTATATTGGATATGATTAGTAGCATTTTTCCTATGTTTGGATAAAGGGTCCTGAAATATCTCCAAATCTTGGTTAGAGGATGTTGTTTGCTCAAGACCGCTGACCACTAGATGACCTTCATCGATGATGTCTTGTACTACATTTTTTAGGGTGATACATTTATTCATGTGGTGACCATTTGTGTGATAAAAATCATATTGTTGGTCAGCCTTGAACCAAGGAAGCTTTTCCTTGTTAGGTTCATGCTACCTTATAGGGGATAGTTCTATCATCTTAGTGTCTAACAACTAGGTCAACATAAAGGAAAGAGACTGGTTTTTGGGAGGCTTTTTCTAAGTCTTGGCTAGAACTAATTTTTGTAATGTTGTAGCAGTTTTTAAATTACTTGTTTTAGGATTGTTCCTTGGGTGAGAGTCAATTACACCATCACCAACAACATGTTTATTTTTATATTGCCCTTTAGTGTTAGAAGATGGTTTTTCATCTTCCTTCTTAGTTTTTAACTGCCCCCTACACTAGAGGCATCTTCCATTTGATTAGCGAGATCCATCACATCATTAAAGGATACTATAAGGGTCATCTTTAGGAGGCATGAAAGGTGTTCTTAGAGATTGCATACAAAAATATGCAAAAGGTCTCTAGGTGGTGGAACAAAAGGAATTTTTCTAACCAATGTATGCCATCAAGGTAAGAACTCATTGAGAGATTCATTTTTACCTTGTTTTACGTGATATATGTCATCAACTTTGCATTTTTCTACAATGAATGAACATTTAAGCCAAATCAAAAAAAACATTAACTGAGTGTTGGGGTAATTGGTATAACCATTCTAGAGCCTCACCACCAAGGCTTGTAGGGAAGATCTTCAATAACAATGTCTCATCATAGGTAATGTTCTGGCATGCAACTCAAAAAAATTGAAGGTGCTCTATTGGATCACCTTCTTCCTTATACATCTAAAAATTTGGTAGAAAAAATCTTGGAGGATAGGATTTTTTAACTAGGGTAGAATCTATGGGTTGACTACAACAATATTTATAAAAATAATTTTTTGGTGCACCTCCTTGAATAGAGGCCAACTGTTTTTTAAACTAAAACTTCTTTTGCTAATTATTCTAGCCTACATTTTATATCTTGGAATATAGGATAAGGAATTAATGGTATTGGAGATTGATGTTAAGAATTAAACAAAGGATAATATTGAATAATTGGATGATATGATCCAACAGGGGTCATCATGTTATTGATTATAGGATTGTTTTGAAAAGGAAGGTTAGTAGAAGAAATGTTAGTAGGAATAGGCATGCTAAAGAATGGATTATAAGAAATCACATTTGAGACATTAGGCATACTAGGGAAAACATCCATATTTTGAACTCATGGAAGACTCATAGGATTAGATACAAGGGGGTTTAGTCTGAATAGCTCTATGTTAAGAGGCATAAATCCTAAATTTCATGAGGAAGATGGGATATTTAGTGGCATCCATCCTATGTTTATGGTGATAATTGAGTCTCATTGTTGAGAACTTGTAGGATTAGATCTATGCTATTATGAAATTTCCAAGAGGAGTTATTCTACACTAGAAATAGGCATTTCATCCACTCTTAAGATATATTCCATAGTTTATTTGTTTTCGCATAGGAAAGTAACTAGATGATCCATAGACTTAAAAACTACTTCCCTTTGTTCATTGTGAATAGGGAAAAGGGTTTTTGAAGGAGGATTTTCTTCCTCTTATTTCTCAAATGTTGGGTTCTCAATCATAGGTTGTTTCTCTAGAAGTTCAAATGAAGCACTCTGATTTTGTGCTAATGCTCGTGCAACATTTTGAGTAAGATATGGAGGTTCAAACATGGTCAGAAGAAAGGAGTTCAATTTATTTAAGTTTTTTTTTAGGGTTTTTATAGCAAATAAGAGAATTTGTTTGATATCCTTATGTCACCTTATAAAAGCATCTCTCCTTATGACTCATGTTAGCCCCTTGTAATATACTAGCCAAGAAAGATAACCTTCAAGGTTTGTACATTGGGTTATTCAAGGGGTCGTTAATATTCCCCAAATAAGACTAATAATTTGGCTATGTTCTTATTATCTTCATTTAATGTGATTTATGCTAAAAAAAAAACAATTTAGATGATCTTCATTAAAGTGAAATAAATTTTAATGTTTATTAAGGATAAGGTACTAGGTCAAATATTTTGGATAGGGATCCATGTGATGTATTCATGTTAGGTTCACCAAATATGTGGGAGGCCAAAAGGTGCATAGGGGCATTAGCCCCAAATACATTCTCAAGGGTCATCCACACTCAAATGAGATATCCTTGTTGCTAACCTATCATTGGGGTGTGCTTAACACAATGTTATCTTTGATGGAGGATTTTGAGTTCACCAAGCGCTTACAGATTTCCCTAATCTAGTTTTGATATATTTAGTTTAACAAACACGTAGGTTATATTATATCCTAAGAACTGATGTATGAGATTTTTATGCAATGCAGTATGAATACAAGATGTAGAATACAAGATATCATCCTATATGTAATTTTGCTTCCAATGAGTGTTATATATGTTGTAAAAATAAAATTTGATTTTTTCTTATTTTGAAAGGCAAGGGTGCAAGGAGGATGCAAACATATAACTTGTCCTAATATATATTCTACATGTGAATTAAATTAAATGCCTTAGAAAGTGGATTAAATATTGCAAGGTCAAACTAAATGTTTCTTTTAAATTTTCCTTTTTATATGTGTTTCAAAAGAATGAATTAAAAAGACATGCAAATAAATAGTCAACAAATAGCCTATGCCAAGGATTGAAAATTGGAGGATAAGGGGTACTTGTTTTGGTGCTTGGTTCAACTACGTCATTTGTGTGCGAATATGCCTCCTAAAGAATACATCACCTGAGAATCCTACACTTGGAGAATTTTCTAAACACCTACAAAATAAATAGAAAAAAATGATTTTGAGTTTGGGGGCTTGCCAAATAGCAAGAAGCATGCAACTTCCTGATTAACATAGTCAGATCCCCTGTTTTAACAAAAAATCAAAGTGCATAACCTTTGAAAATTGATGGTGTTATTCCTATAGTGAATTTTTTGCCTAAAGGTCCTATAGTCGATGAATTTGTTAAAATGCTAAATTAGATGATGAAATGGTTATAGAGATTGCTAAAATGATACACAAAAGCAAGGTTAAATAATTTGGAGCTATGCTAGCATAAAGTTGTAATACCTCACAAATGGACCATGAATATGTTGTCTATAATAGTCATATATGGTGTATTCACTTTAGGTATTGGAAAAAATAAAAGGATGCAAAGTTATGAAACTGGGGTTTGGAGTATTATAGCGAATACACCACCTAGTTTGGTTGTAGGTGGTGAATTTGCATATAATTATGGAAAACTAAAAATGATAGGTTGAATGGGATTACAGATCTTCTTCATTGGTGTTCTAAGGACCTAAAAAGTATTTGTTTATCTTGTAGGCTTTGTAAGATACCTACAAAACAAGAAAAAATCACTTGACCATGCAAAAGTTAGATTGAAACATGATAGGAAAACAAATACATAAAAAAATAATTGAATGATAAAATATTAGTAAAAAATGGAGATTGAAATTAGACAAGTAAATAATAATATAACCAAAACACCTTCAAAGACACAAGGTACCCCCTTGCTTGTGTTGGATGTGTCTCATCCTTTGTCGAGGAAGTACTATACGGTAGGTACAAAAGGGTAAGAGGAGTGGAGCTCCTCGAACGGGGGTGTCGGGGGGGTCCGGGGGGGCGGTAGCCCCCCTGGCCACACCGAAGGCATTCAACGCAACGCGCCAAAATTTTTTCCTTTTTTTTGGAGATATTTTTGGGATTCCCATGGTTGGTGGGTGGTTGGTGGGTGTGGGTGGTTTAGCTCACAGTGTTGTGCCCATTGTATTCTAATACCACATAGTGGTTTAGGGTTGTAATATTTTCCTTTATATTTTATTGTAATGTCCCATTTTTTAGCAAGAAAGAGAATAATAATATCAAGGAGGAGTGGCTCTTGTTTTGTTGGAGTAGCCCACATCGGGTGAACCAGGGTAAATCTCATGTGTCACTTTTGCATTGTGTGGTGTCATTTATTCTAAGTTGTTTATTTCTACCTTTATTCTGGAATAATTTTTATGTAGTTCTCTTAATTTGGTATCAGAGCCAGGTTGATTAGACATAGGGGGACACATTTATTGCTAGGGTTTCATTTCGTCTGAAGAGGATTTAGGATTTTTGAGAAGTGAGAGAAAACCTTTTCCAGAGTGGGAGTTACGCAGAAGGAGCTTGAAGGAAAAAATGATAGGAAATCATTCAAGGATAGAGATCGAGAAATTTGACGATAAAATTTTTGAGCTATGGAAGTTAAATATGGAATATATGCTCATGGACAGAGATCAGTGGGCTTCTATTTTGGAAAAAACAAAACCTATGGGTACATCCGATGAATATTAGAAAAATATGAATCAGAAAGCAAGAAGTTGATTTGACTGTGTCTTGCAGATTCAATCTTAATAAATGTTTTTAGAGAAGCTACAGCAAAGGATATCTGGGAGAAGTTAGGGGCTTTGTATTAATCTAAGTCCCTCGTGAACAAATTATTCCTCCAGAAGAAACTGTACAATCTCAGGATGAGTGAAGGAGATTCAGTTGTAGATCATCTGAATTCATTCAATACAATGGTAAGTCAACTTACATCTATTGATATTAAGTTAAGTGAGGAAGATAAATGTATTACTTTGCTATGCTCTTTACCAGATTCATGGGATAACCTAGTGGTAGCAATTGGTAGTACAACTTCATCCACATTGAAGTTTGAAAATATTGTGGAATCTCTAATATCAAAGGATATGAGAAGAAAATCCATGGAGGGCACTTCAAAGGATTCCCTAACAGTGAGAGGGTATGCCAAGTAAAAGGATAAAACAAGATTTGGTGATAGATCTAAGTCTAGAGGTAGATCCAAGTCTCGTGGAAAGTTTAAGAGAAAGTGTTTGAAGTGTGGCAAGCCTGGTCACATGAAGAAGGACTGTAGATCAAATAATATTGATTATGGAAAGAGGTCTAATGAATCCACTTCCATAGAGACACATAAATCTACTAATGAAGGAGGGGATGTATATCTGGCATCCTGATCCACACGATCAGATAATAATTATTGGTTGATCGATATTGGTGCCTCTTTTCATATGACTCCTCACAAGGGGTGGTTTAGTGAATATGAAATATATGATGGAGGGGAGGTATTGTTGGGAGATTATTCACCACTTAGAATCATTGATCATGGAAGGGTGAAAATTTTGTTGTAGGATGGTAGGGTTAAAACCATCCTAGGTGTGATGCATATTCTGAGCCTTGCTAGAAATTTAATTTATGTAAGCAAAATGGCTGATGCAACAGTAAATGTCAGTTGTAGTAAGGATTAATGCAAAATGGTTCATGGATCTATGGTGTTAGCAAGAGGAGTTCATATTGGAACTTTGTATAAGTTATTGGGAAGCACTATGATAAATGAGTGCAATAGCTCAATTTTTCCTGAGGCTGAATTAGATAAAAGCTCTACACTCTGGAATAAAAGAATGGGACATATTGGAGAAAAGGGATTGCATACCCTACACACAAAAGGTATGGTTCATGGTATCCCTGATTGCTCAATGGTTTTTTATTTCTATGAACACTGTATTTATGGCAAACAAAATCGTGTGAGTTTCCCATCTAGTGCTGCTAGATCAAGAGGGGTATTAGATTTGATTCATAGTGATATATTTGGTCCTGTTCCTATACCATCCCTTGGAAAGTCATGATACTATGCTCCTTTTGTCGATGATTTTTCAAGATATGCATGGATATATTTTCTTAAGAGAAAAGATGAATTGTTTGATAATTTTAGAGAATTCCCATGGTTTGTGGGTGGGTGGTTGGTGGGTGTGGGTGATTTAGCCCATGGTGTTGTGCCCATTGTATTCTAATACCACATAGTGGTTTAGGGTTGTAAGAGTTTCCTTTATATTTTATTGTAATATCCCATTTTTGAGCAAGACAGAGAATAATAATATCAAGGAGGAGTGGATCTTGTTTTGTTGGAGTAGCCCATATCAGGTGAACCAGGGTAAATATCGTGTGTATTTGTGTATTCTGGAATAATTTTTCTGTAGTTCTCTTCAGCTTGAAGATTTCTCCATGGAAATTTTTTGGCAACACTTTGTTATGTAACTAAAATACTAAATTTTGACAAATCTTTAGTGTGTAAAATTACTCGACCCCCATAAGTGCCATCCCAAGGAGCCAATTTATAGAAATTGGACCTATTTGGATTTACTAAATGGAGGGGGATGTGGCTTGTTATGCAAGTTAATTATGGGTTGATTAGGGGTTGACTAGACTGGCTATATTAGATAGACAACCTGCAATCAAATTCCCCTTGATTAGGGCTGATTTGGGTAGGTGGAGGAAATTTAACCATATTACTCCCTGCCTATTGATCACCTACAATGATAGAGGGGTAGGTAGGAATGACTCTTACCTTGACTAGTTTTTGCAAGTAAGATTAAGGTTTTGCATGTCATATGCAAATACGTCACCTATACGAATACACCACTAGTGTTTTTGCTAACTCGACGAATTCATGAATTTGATTGTTACAAGTCACATTTGATATGGAGTTGGAAAATTTGAACTAGTTGTGAATACATCAACTAGAATGTGCATTCGCTTGCTATAAAATTCACTCTAATGAGGTGAATTCACTACTACTAATTTTTTATTGCAAATTTTGAGGTTGAGTCAGTTATCATGGCTAGGTTGATCTTTGTGTGTTTATGTCAAAACTTGGTTAGAGTTAGATGGTCTTATTTTAGGTATCTACATTTTCCCTCTTTTTGATGCATTTAAAATTAATAAATTTGTCAAAAATAACTATAGATGCCTCTAGTTTTTAGGGAAACATGGTCACTAGGTCTCGATTTGTCTATATGGGGTAGGACATACCAAAATATTTTTTCCAAAAGAGGTAAAAAATTTCCAAGGATTTTATTGGATAATTTTCTCATTTGGCTTGAAAGGAAGGGTTTAGACTAGTTTTCCCTCCATCCTGGGTGCCCCTTCAATATTTTAAAGGACAATATGGGGTCTCGAAGGAACAAAAATAGATTGGGTAAGCAGTTTGAGATAAAATATTTTTACTCGAATAGCGTAAAATAGGGCAAAGGGGCACAAGGAGAGGTCATTTTCACCATACATGAGGAGGAAAAGAGCTTTGGAGAAAAATTTAGGGCTTCATGAAATGGTGTAATAGGGACGTCCAGACTGGACTTAATGCAAGGTGGAATAGGCCCAAGGATAGGTATGGACTTTTTCTATCCATTAATTTTTGTGTTTTTTTAATTTTTAGAATTGTGATGTCATGGCCAATGTATTTGCTTCAAGTGATGCAAATACTCTATCTCAAATTTTCTATAGAGGTATCATATTCATGATTTTTGTTGTGTTGACGAATTCACTTTTGGGCAATGAATTTGCTACTTGACGAATTTGTGAGGGGATAAGAAGAGAAAAAGATAGATATTTTTTATAGAAAAATCTAACTTGGTTTTTGCTTTGTATATTTATGTAGGTGCTAGATGTTTTAGAGTGTCGATATTGATTCTCGTGTACTCTATTTTCGATGGTAGAGATCATGACACAAGCAGACAGGGTGGTTTTGGATGTCATGAGATTAGGATATTTGATGATGATGCCCAATATTGAGTTGGACCATGTGCTATTGACAACTTTAGCTAAGAGGTAGAGCTCAGAGTATGTCACCTTCCTTTTATCGATAGTTGAGATATCGATGATATTAGAGGATATCTAGAGGATCCTTCAAGTACTTATTTGGGATACTCATATCCAAGTGAGCTAGGACCAAATTCAGGTCAACATATCTCATAGTTTCAATTGAGTATGTATGATATTGATATCAATGTTGTGTATTAGACTAAGCTACTAGATCAATTGACAACTTTGTTGTGTGTTGTCATTTTGTGCTTGCTGGTTGGAGATACTAGTAAGATATTGCTATAGTGAGGAAGGGGTGAGATCATTTTCTAGATGAGGGATGAGCAGGTGTAGTTCACATAGGATCCATTAGTTACATATATTATATCAAACTCTCCATCTAGTCACTTATAAGGATTGGAAGAGTCTAGTATGTTGTATTAGACTATCTAAATATTTAGCTGATGTATAGGTGCTAGCAGGGTTTAAGTGGGATCATGCCCATGATATTGGTAAGAGGGCATTTAAGGGAGTGATAATAGTAGCATGATGGGTTATTGATGACCTATAATTATACTAGGTGATATGGCACCCATAAATAGGGTACCCTAGATGGGTTGAGGATGTTGTTTAGTTGGCCTAAGCATGAAGTATTAGGTGGTTGCATGGAGCTCAAAGGGAGTTTGAGCTCTTTTGACTAGATTGGATATGAGGTAGTTTGATCTCATTTAGGAAATCCTAGTCATTGGAGAGCTCTAGTTTTATAGGGGGGCCTAGGAGAGATGGAGAGGGTTCAAAGGTATCCTTGATCTAGAAATTTTCATAGAGGAGGATGTAGAAAATCCTCCTATTATTGATCCTATACTGGATTATGTGGGTGTCACTCCTGGTTACCTATAGTGCAATAAACATTTGCCTAGAACGAGTCCCTCTAGTCATGAGGCAACCCTGAATGGGGGTTAGAGTGAGTAGGTTGGCACGTCACCATGTTCAAACAACATAAAATAGATTGAGGTAAAGACCTAGATATGGTTTTACACTTGGGAGCACTTTGATTGTTCCTCCCTTGAGGACTAGGACAAGCAGTAAGGTTGGGAAGAGTTAGACAATAGAGGAGGAAACCTAGTAGGATATATATGCCATTGTAAGGAAGCTAGAGCTTTGTGTAGTGTTATCTTAGGTGGGATATTTTAGGTTCACCAAGGGCTTATAGATTTCCCTAATCTAGTTTTGAATTGTTTAGTTTAACAAATACTTAGGTTATAGTCTATCCTAGGAACTTATGCATGAGATGTTGATGTAATGTAGTATGAATACAAGATACTATCCTATATGCAATTTTTCTTTAAATGAGTGCTATCTATGCTATGGTAATAAGACTTTTCTTTTCTTATTTTGAAATGCAAGTGTGGAAGGAGGATGTGTTGGTCAAAAATACACACAATGAAAAGGAAGAGGTGAAAAGGTTTACACACCCTACGAACCTCGACCAACATTGAACATCTACCACACCTGGGAGAGGTCGAGTAGTCGATCTTTGAAGAAGGATGGTTCCTTTTGGAAAGTCCTGGCTAACTGAACCTAAAGTTGAAGGGAAAAGGGAGGAAAAAATAAAGGAAAAGGAGGTCATAGCTAGAATTCACAAGGATGGATTTGGCTACATCAAGACACATGTAGGATAAGCAGATGTTATTACATATAACACTATAAAATTACCTAATAGTTTAGACAACTTTAATATTATCTACCCTTTACCACTCTATACTACAATCAAGATCTAGAACCATCGAATGAAATGTAGGAAATCCAAATAACAAAAGTATTGCATGCACATTCGATTAGATTTAGAAAAAATAAACTTACAACATTCACATATGTAAGAGTCAATTTGGATACCAAATAGTAAAATACTTGTATTCACCAAATAGAATAAGCTTTACATATGAATTGTAATTACTAAAGAGCCATCCTTAGGAATGCCTTGCACTTCGATATAAATAGACCTTACAATAAATTTTATATTGAATATAATATGTGGTTGATGAGATCATTGGGCAGCACCAATAGGGATGGTCTTGCTATGAATCCTTCTAGATATTCTATAGTCTGCAATAGAGGGTGGCTATCAAGAGTACACTAGTTAGATTAATTGCATTAATCTAACTAGTGTACTCCTAGGGCATTAATTGCATGAGAGGATGACCTAAAACTGGCCACTTGATTGATGCATGATTCAATCATCTACCATGCACTAGGCAGGACACCAACCCTCTTTAATGCTTATCTACCATTGTGTAGCTTCTTAAATAAAGATGCATGCCTTCCTATAAAGGTCCTCAATATTGGCAAGAGTTTGAATGGTGGGTAGGATTTTGGGGCCCGCATACTACTTAATACTGACCCGAAACTTTGCTCGTTATTCTTCACCTTCACAAAGCAAGTGCTCCAACTTTCATCTTGGGTGTAATTGTGGGGCCATCGAGGAATTATGAATGTAAAAACTTTTTTCATGCTTAAAATTTGGATTATCTCCCTGCCTTATCTCTAGGGTAGAATTTTGGGAGCCTTCAGGATCAGGTGGGAGCCTATTCCCTCACCTAGCTATAGAATTCAGACAAAATTTTATCCCATCCTTAGGATGGAATTCTAGGAGCTGACCTTGACCTATCATGATCCTGATTCTCCACCCTTAAGATAGGGTGGGGTTTTGGGAACTTCCCAAATTTTTTAATGGCCCAATTCTTCGATTGGCCTTATTATTTAGGCAAATTTTGTATTTTACCATTGGGCAAAAATTTGGGACATGCAAAATGTTGTTTGCTAACTAATTCATCTACCCTTCTTGATATTGTCCAAAAAATACTTTTCCCTTAATTTCGCCTAATCATCAGCATCCACTATATCCATGAAGGTTTACTTTCAATATCCAATGCTCAAGGTCCTGACTCCCAAAATTTTACTTAACACACTAATCAAACAATAATTTCAACAAAAGGAGATAGTGGGTAAAAGGATGCAAAATTTTACTCACACTTCTAGTGATTGGCAAGGGATTTCCACTTTGTGGGAAATGGAACCTAGATGGCCCTTATTCTAAAAAAGCACAATAAACAAGGAGAAACGGGGATAGGGATAGAAATAAAAAACTGGAGAAGACAACAACTAGGGATGGTTGTAAGACACAGGAAGGAAATGGGTGATGGGGTGTGAACTATACTCACGATAATGTGGAACACTATGGAGAAATAAGTAGAAGTGGGGCACAAGAGGAGAAGAGGGGAAATAGGAAGCTACAAGAATAAATGGGAAGTCACTAACTAGAAGAGTTAACAATAATAAGTATAAAGGGGAGATGGAGGAAGGACCTAGTGAAAACAAAACAAAGAAACAAAAGGGAAGGAGACCCTAGGGATATCCCATGGAAAACTCATAATGAGTTATCATACCCATGGAAAACCCTCATAGATGGACTTCCCATTAACATATTTCATTACAACCCAAGGCTACTTCAAGAATAGATAGAATGTTAAAGATACTTGTCTACCTTGATACAACCCTTCTTTCTTCATGCAATCTAGCAAGGACCTTCTCAGCTTATTAAAAGGTATCATGGGAAACTTCAATAACTCTCTTTGAATCATTATTTGATTAATTACCAATGTTACTCATGAGGCATTTTATAGAGCAATTCTTCCAATATGCTAAGATCCTAACATTTCCCTTGAAATATTTGGCTTGGAGTGAATCCTTTTGGTAGTACTTCCAAATATTGATTTTTGAGTTCCTCCAGTTGATCTTATGATTTCATGCTTAGGTTGGGGTGATGCATGCATGAGCCTTGATGTACTTGCTTTACAAAGATTGCAAATTTTTAGGAACATTATCCATTGGGCTATGGAGTCACAACAAAAGTAAAACATGAAAAGAAAACAATAAGAGAGGTAAGAGCACAAATGAATAAAAGTGCTTTTCAAAATAAGAGGAGCCACTTGGAATACGTATTGCATATTTGGCTCTGAATATTCTAGTAATTTTAGCTAATTGGCTGCAATTTTATGGAAATAAACTCCCTATAACCTTAGCTCAAGATGATGTCAACTACTGTGTGACACTAAATCATGCTACACTTTTTATTTAATTACCAACCTATTTACACAAAATTAAAATGTGGTTCACACTCTTGAGTTAGAGATCCTTATACAACCTATTCGATGAACATGCAATGTCCCAACCAAATGATGCCAAACTTGAGTTGTTCTTCATGCTCCACTGGGCATCACACACCAAAACCATTAGTTGCATTGGAACTCAAACCAAATCTCATGCTTGGCCTCAGAACTCCTATATTTTTGCCATACATCAATTGTGTGGATATTTCCTTTACCACCTTGGTCCAAGATTTGATCGGTTCTCCTTCAGAGGGTGGATACCAAAACCATACTTTGTACAGGTTGGTCTGCACTGTCACCCATACCTCATCCCTTTTGGGGGGAGTGACATTCTCAACCAAGATCCAACCTTTTTTTTTTTGTTGTTCTTGGGTCATGGGGTGTAAATCATGTGATGGCATGGAACTACATCATACAATATAGGTTGGACTATCTCTATTACCACCATATCATTTGAATCTAACCTAAACTTACACCTAGATTTTTTGGCAAACTCCATCCTTTGTTGGCTGATAGGTGGACCCTACTGGGGAAGAAACACTGTAGGGGCTGCTTCAGCCACTATGGTTGGTACAAATAGGGGTAATGTGTTTTTGTATATTTGTTGTCTTATAATGGGATATTTCCATTTTTTATTATCTCATCTCTCCAATCCCTACTCAGGGCTACAGGCAATGACATTTTCCATCATGGGAGATGAATAGTGATCAAAATCTTGGTCTCCTTCCCTTTATTGTGGTGGGGTGTTGGGTTGTTGCACCTTTTATTCCCAACCACTAAGCTCTCCCTCTTCCATAGTTGAGAGATTCCCCTTCATGCTACTGATATCATTGGTCAGCCAATGGTTGTCTATCCCTAGATCTTGTTGTGTTTGTTGTGCATTCTCATGAGGAAATGAATGAGAACCTACCATCATGGCTTGATTTTACATAGGCATGAGTCATATGGGTTACACTGAGGATAGGTAGGGTAGGAGAGGTTGAGGGGTTTCCCTACAAGGAAGCTTCCCAACATGGATCAAATTTCTTTCAGCTCGAGAAGCTTCCTTGAAGATTTATGGAAATATTTTTTCTCTCAATTGTTGAACGATGAGGCTAATATCAGGGTCAAAAGCTTACACATAGTATATGTACGTCTAATTAGATAATGTCCTAGACTCATGGGATATCCTCCTCTATGTTCTTGTGAAGTAGACATTAAATTTGACCATGGTTTCATAATTATATTGCTCAATGAATGTAAGTTGAGTGAGCAGTTGTAAGGGATCTATAGAGGCATAAAATATATTGATGAAGGCTTCTACCAGGTTCACCCATGTATGAATGCTTCCATGCTCCAGAGATTTAAACCATAGTGATGCTCTCCCTTTGAGAGATATAGCAAGGAGTTGAAGCATGACACCTTTAGAAGCAATGTTGTAAATGATAGACAAGGAGGTTACATGCTTATAGTGCTCATATGTAGCACCCTCTGTACCATCATAGCTTGGCAAGGTCTTTAAAGTCACCTTGGGGATATTTTACAGATCTAGGATATTTAAGGGGTCTGCATCATTCTAGTAATTATAGCTCTGCTAAGCCATCATGGGATTGTAGACACTAGAATCTAGCCACTTGTCATCCATCATTGTCCTTCAATCACAACCACCCATTATATATATATATATATATATATATATATATATATATATATATATATATATATATATATATATATAGTATTTACTTAATAAATATATAAATATTAATATTTTATATTATATTTATATATTTAATAAATATATGTGTATTTATATGAATTAATCCTATCCATCCACCACATCTTAATCTTAGCCATTCATCCATCTCAATCCATTCCACTTATCCAAACTTAATCTCCACCCTTCCTCGTGTTTTAATCTCGATTGTTCATTTTGTGTCATCAAAACCCTAACATGTTCAAGGGAATATTATAAAAGAGGAGTCATTTTTATGAATCAAACCCTAAGCTCCCCTAATATTTAAGTGCCTTAGAATCCCTTAATCCCTAGCCCTAGCCACTTCACCATCACTTTCATCATTCACCACCCCCCATCGCATCGTTTGCTTTCACCACTGCCAAACCTGTGCAGAACTATATTTGGTTCTACGACACTTTCCTCAACCTCTAAATACCTCCTAGAGCCAACTGAGTGCCTCTAGGCATTTTTAAAACTCTCTAGTGCATCCACAACCTTCACATAATACTTTTGGGCATCTCTTATAGTAGATATGTAGTCCTCTGACCCTTGAGCACCGTTCAGGTGTCCTCGTAATTTTCATCGATGAAAGCAAAAATAGAAATAAGAGTTTTGTAAAGGTACTAAGTTTCTTTGCATTTATTTTACATTCCTGCACTTCTATTTTTAGTATTACATTTAGCATCTAGCATTTTAGTTGTTTTATCTTTTTGAGGGCCTCACACAGTGGAGCTCTCATAGGTGCTTCCAATCTCCTTTTTATTGTGTTTTTTTTTGCAGGTACAAGAATAATTTTTTTGGAATCTATTGAATCTAGGATGGTCCCGTAGAGATACACAAGCCCACTCGTAACTTTTGTTTGGATCTAATATGAGCGAGAAGACACCATCTATTCACTACACTAGGGTTTTAAAACCCTAGCATCTTGTAAATATGTATCATAAGTCCTCTGGGAAACATCACTAACTAAGTCCTCTGGGCAACATCATACATAAGTCCTTTGGGAAATAATAACTAAGTCCTTCAAGAAACATCATACATAAGTCCTCTGAATAACATCATACACAAGTCCTTTGGGCAACACTAACTAAGTCCTCTATGCAACATCATACATAAGTCCTCCAGGCAACATCATACATAAGTCCTTTGAGCAACACTAAGTCCTCTGGGCAATGCTAACTAAGTCCTTTAGGAAAAATCATATTAAGTCCTCTAGGTAAGTTAATTAAGTCCTCTAGGTAACATCATACATAAGTCCTCTGGGTAACACTAACTAAGTCCTTCGAGAAATATCATACATAAGTCCTTCGGGCAACATCATACATAAGTCCTCCAGGAAAAATCATACATAATTCCTTTGGGCAGCACTAACTAAGTCCTCCAGGAAATCTAAGTCCTCCAGGCAACATCATACATAATTCCTTCAAGAAACATCATATATAAGTCCTATGGGAAACACTAATTAAGTCCTCCGTGTAAACTAAGTTCTTCAAGCAACATCATACATAAGTCATCATACACAAGTCCTTTGAGCAACACTAACTAAGTCCTTCAAGAAACATCATACATAATTCCTCCGGGTAACACTAACTAAGTCCTTCGAGTAACATCATACATAATTCCTCTGGGAAACACTAACTAAGTCCTTCGAGCAACATCATACATAAGTCCTCAGGGCAACACTAAGTCCTTTGGACAACATCATACACAAGTCCTCTAGAAAACACTAAGTCCTCTGGGAAACATCATACATAAGTCCTCTAGGCAACATCATACATAAGTCCTCTGGATAACACTAACTAAGTCCTCTAGGCAATGCTAACTAAGTTCTTCATACAATATCATATTAAGTCCTTCGGACAAGTTAATTAAGTCCTCTAGACAACATCATACATAAGTCCTGTAGGAAACACTAACTAAGTCCTTCAGGAAACATCATACTAAGTCCTCCAGGTAACATCATATTAAGTCCTTCGAGCAAGTTAATTAAGTCCTCCAAACAACATCCATCATTCTACTCACCGAGCAGGATGAGTTTTACCTCAAAATGTTCCCCATCCATCAACCCATAATTTGCTTGCTTCTTCCACAAGAGCGATTCAAGTCAACCAATGAACCACCACCTCCACTTCATTAATCCATCTCACCAACCAATTTGTAACATATGTACATAATTCATAACATAAAATTCACAAAAAATAATTAAAAAATACATAAATTCTGTTAGAGTTAAATTGCACTATGCCTTCAGTTTGACACTTGTCAGTTTCATTGACAAGTGTCATGTTCATCATATAGGCCTTCTACCTATATATGTAACACATTTTTATCAATAAAATAATCCCCTTTAGTTTTCCCTCCTAACATTTGGTATCAGAGCTCCAGGCTTTCTCTGGCCTTGTGAGCTTGAGGGGGGATTTCCCTCATGGAAATCCTCCCTCCCCCTGTTTTTTTTCTTCCCTATTTTTTAAGTTTTTTTACCGAGGGAGTATGCTCTCCATCATTTGATGGATCAGAAACCAGATGGTAAAAATATTAAAAATTGGGCGGAAATTTTAATTTTTTTTAGTTTTTCATTTGCCCAAATACTAATATGTTGGCTTCAGATCTCAAAGCCAAAAGTGTTGAGGAAGGTTGCAGACTATTTTTTGCGGATGTGCAGGATGATTTGGAATCGAGAAAGGTGATTGGGTTTCTGCTGTGGCTGTTGTTGCCGTCAAACCCTCGGTAGAAGAGACATAAGTGATGCTTTGAATCTGAATATCAAGTATTAAAAGTACGTTAAGCCAACGCCTGTGCAAAAACATGCCATACCCATATTGCTAGCGGTCCGATATTTGATGGCTTGTGCCCAGACTGGCTTGGGCAAAATGGCAGCTTTCTGTTTCCCTATTATTGCTGCCAACAGAGGAGCTTCTGGTCATCTATAGAAGTTGCGCTCACGACTGAATTGGCTGCTGCGTTCAATCCTTAAGAGGAGGCCACGAAGAGGATGTTCGAGGAATTTGCATTTGCGGACATAGTGGCATTGCTAATGACTCTTGTCAATGAAACTAACAAGTGTCAAATTGAAGGCATAGTGCACTTTAACTCTAAAAAATTCAAAAAAAACAAAAAAATAAAAATCATTGCATTGCATGAACGTGGCTTTTTGCCTATTGCATTTATTTTGTGTTGCTCATTATTTTTCAGGTTCTCAAATTTCTAGCATCGGTTCTAGTAGATAGGATCCATCCATCCTCCACCTTGCCAACCATCATTTTCCCCTTTAAGTCAACATGAATCTTGTTGACTTATTCACCCCACTCCCCAAATCCAATTGACATGAGACTTATCGATATGGACCGGATTTCTTCACCTCCATCCTTTTTGGAATTTGTCCTTTCTAAGGAATTTTTAAGGGTTTCAACCAACTACATTCCTCCGTTGCCTCCATCTTAACCTTCATATTCACCTTTAGGTCCTAAGGTTTTATAGGTAGACATAGAAGAGGTTGATTCAGAACAGTTTGATAATGTCACAGATGACATTCATTTGATCCCAATGCCCCATCAACTTGAGGAAGGTTCTCACATGTCTATTGAAGATACTATCGATGTGAACCTTAGTTCAGACGTAGACAATCCCCAAATTATCAAACTTGGTAAAATTTTATCCACAGATGAACAAGAGCAATTAATTGCTCTCCTTAAGAAGAAGAAGGGCATTTTTGCATGGTCTTACAAAGACATACTTGGTCTTGACCCTAACTTGGTTGTCCACAATCTCACCTTGCACTTTGATGCTAAGCTTATCAAAAAAAATTGAGAAGGATGCATCCTACCATTTCCCTCATGGTCAAATAAGAGCTTAAAAAGCTTTTAGATGTGGGTTTCATTGTACCCATTGACTATCCTAAGTGGATTTCAAACATGGTACCCATTCGTAAGCCTAACGGGGTGATACGCATTTGCATTGACTTTCAAGATCTTAAAAAAGCGTGTCCTAAGGATGATTTTCCTTTATCAAACATTGATACTCTTTTTGACACTTACACTGGCCATGAAATGTTTTCCTTAATGGACGATTTTTTAGGATACAACCAAATTTGAATCAATCCTGATGACCAACACAAAACAACATTCACTACACCTTGGAGGACTTTTTGTTACAAGGTGATGCCCTTTGGCCTCAAAAAGTAGGTGCCACTTATCAATGTGTCATAACATACATATTACATTATTACATGCATAAGATCATCAAATATTATGTGGATGATCTCTTGGAAAAATCCAAAACTCAACAAGAGCACATTGGTGTCTTGGCAAATGTCTTTGATTGACTTCTAGAGCATAATGTAAGGTTGAACCCCAAGAAATGTGTCTTTGGTGTCACCTCAAGCAAACTACTAGGATTCATTATCTCCAAAATAGGTATTGAGGTGGACCCAAAAAAATTCAAGGCCATCATGGAGATGCCTCCCCCAACAAACTTGAAGGAATTGTGTAGCTTACAAGGAAATATCCAATCGATCCATTGTTTCATTATGCAAATTTTTGAAAAATGTAGGCCATTCAATCACCTACTACAAAAGGGGGTGACATTTTCATGGATATATGAATGTCAAAAAGGCTTTTGATGATATCAAGAAATACCTAGCTTATCCACCAGTCTTAACTCCTCCTCGTTCAGGGATCCCCTTCCATATTTATGTTTCAGCAATGAACTTTGCATTAGGGACAGTGCTTGCATAAAATAATGAAAACAATCAAGAGAAAATTGTCTATTACATTAGTCAAACATTGGTAAGCTATGAAACCATATATGCTTATGTGGAAAAATTGTACTTAGTAGTGGTTTTTACCACTAAGAAACTTAGACATTATATGCTTAGTCACACCACATATGTCATAGCTCATGAAAATCCTCTATGTTATATGATGTCTCACACTTACAATAACATTCGCACCACAAAATGGATAATTCTTTTCACTGAATTCAATCTTGAATTCATTAGCCAAAAATACATTAAAGGTCTGGTCATAGCTGATTAGCTTATGGAAGCTCCACTTCCTAGTGATCAACCATTTGTTATTGAGCTCCCATCTAATTTGGTATTTACTATCACTAAATAAGAAAAAGATGCCATTCCAGATGAATATGTTGATATCATATTATTCTTTGATGGTTCTAAGTGTGCAAAAGGTCAAGGTGTTGGAGTCATGTTTCATATACCCCAAGGGATACCTATCCCCTTATCATTCAAACTTGACTTTCAATGCACAAACAATAATGTAGAGTATGAAGCCTTAATCTTAGGTCTTCAAGCAACCATAGTTATGAGCATAAAGCATACCAGGATATTTGGAGATTCTCAAATTGTCATCTGATAAATCAATGAAGAATACCAATGCAAAGAATCTACCATAAAGCTTTACCATGAAGTAGCAATGAAATTGCTTGCTAAATTTTATTGGTATGAAAATGATAGTTTACCACATTTGACTAATATATTTGTAGATGTGATGGTCTCTCTAGGATCATTGATTCCAAAGAACTCTGAAGGAGAGGTACAACCACTTATTGTTACAATGATCTCTAAATCTACAATTATTCATGCTAAATCTAAGGATGAGAAAGATGTCTACTTTATCCATTCATAACCATATGAGCCTTGGTCAAACCAAATAATAGCCTTCCTCAAGTTTGGAACACTCCCATCAGATATATCATGGATTGCTAAATGCACTTTCAAGAAAAAGGTAGCTTGTTTTACTCTCTTTGCGGACGTGTTGTATAGACATGATTATGATGGAGTCCTTCATTATCTCAAGCCTGTAGAGGCATAGATCCATAAATGAAGCTCATGATGGTACTTGTGGTGGTCATTTTAGTGGAATGGCCATTGCAAAGCGTATTTTACGCATGGGTTACTATTGGCCCACCATGGAACATGAGTGTTGCACTTATGTCAACCATTGTAAGCAATGTTAAGAGCATGCTAAATTTAACTCGTGTACCATCATAAGCATTACAACCTATTCAAAGCCTTTGGACCTTTTCACAATGGGGTCTTGATTTTATTGGAAAAATCTCACCTCCCTCCTCAGGACAACATACATTCTTCATCACAGCCACTGAATACTTCACAAAGTGGATTGAGGAAATTCCTCTAACCAGTATGAAAAGACCTCAAATTATGGAGTTTATACTTCACCATATCATCTATCATTTTGGCATCCCCTTGAAAATCATCTCTGAAAATGACAAGTATTTCAAAAATAAGGATGTTCGAGCACTTTGCGAGAAATATAATATTCAACACAGTTTCTCGACTCCTTACTACCCACAAGAAAATGGATAAGTTGAGGCTACCAACAAGACTTTAATTGCAATTCTCAAGAAACTAGTCAAAGAAAATTATTGAGATTGGTATACTCAAATTCCCTTGGTATTATGGGCTTATCGAACAAGCATCTGCACACCTATTGCGGCAACACCATTTTCATTGATCTATGGAGTTGAAGCACTTATGCCTCTTGAGCTTGAGATCCCCTCATTGCGAATTTCATTGCAAGAATTCATAGATGACAACACTACTAGATAAGCATATTTTGACCAACTCATGCTTCTTGATGAAAGGTGTGTTAATGCTTTAGAGCATTTATGAGTTTATCAAGACCGCCTAAAGTATGCTTACAACACCAAAGTTCATCTACATGAATTCCAAGTAGAAGATCTTGTTCTTAAAGAGAATAAAAAGAACACCAATGCATTATTGCACCTTCATGATAAATTCATGGCTAATTGGTTAGGTCCATACATTTTCACTCAAAAAGCGGGTAAAGTAACTTATAGGCTTGCCAATATAGAGGGATTTGAAGAGCCTGAACCACTTAACATCATCCACTTGAGAGAATTATATGCTTAATGTGATTTATATATGTATATATACATGGCTAATACACAAAAACAACATTGCATTTCGCACTTTACATTTCACACATTGTATTTTTACATTACATTTCACACATTGAATTGCATACATTTCATTTCATAAATCGCATTTCCTACATTGCATTCATAATCATCTTCACATATTTTAGGGGTCATTTATTCAGTCTAGATAATAATTGGTCCATTAAAGTTATGTTGCCTTAATTAGGGGCACCTTCAAATCATCATCCATGTCATTGCATCATTCTATAAAGTTAGATTATCATTTATGAAATACATGTTCACAATCCCTAGGTGTTTTAGGTCACTAAACCACTCCTAGTATTTCTAGAAATACATGTCGAGTTTTCTTTAGGACGAAGACACATTTTTACTAAGAAAATCTTGAGTTATGGGATTTGACTCTAAAACTCTTGAACCAAACACAATCACACATCTTAAAACCATCTTGTGTCAAAGAGGGATAACACCATGATTGGTTTGAACCTCGCAGTAAATAGGGTAATCCTTGCTTATCCCATTATGCACATAGTCCAAAAATAAAAAATAGGGGTCTTTACCACTATTACAATTGCTTCAAAATAAAAGACAAAGTAGTAAGGATAGGATAAAATTATGATCACACTTCAATTGAAAATCTAATTTCCTAAAGCTCTAAATATTTTACACATCACACACCATAAATGCTCAAGTTGTAAGAATAGAAATTCATTTCCAGTCAGATGGATAGGTAGTATGAATCTCCAAAGCTTAGAGATCATATTCTTATACTATGGAGCTAATCTCCACTGGAGCTATAGATGCTTGACTAGCAGTGGAGTATGCTCATGTGTGGTGATACATATCTCTCTTGAAGAAACCTCTGATTGCACATAAGGACAAGCTAGCTTGTTGGTCTCATCCATGAAAAGTTTCATCTTATTTTACTCAAGATGGGTTAATGAACTCACTTGCACACACATTGGTTCTTGATTACCTCGAGTCATTACCATACTCATGATTCGGTAAATGAATTCACTACACACACATTTGGTCTCAAATAAATTAGACAACATTTAGTGAGTCTGTTTGATATCACTAGTAGGTCTAAGTCTCTGCAAAACAGTTAAATTTCCATATCAACATCCATATCTTCTTCCATATCAACATCCATATCATTACATGAGTCTTTTCTCAAATGCCACCATTGTGGTGCCCCTGATTAAACAACAATGCTATACATGGTCAAGAAAAATCTAAACTATGAATGATCATGAGAACATTAATTCATTCGCATTCATACATATTAGCATTCCATTATCATCCATAACACATACACATATGCATTCATATAGAAGCATTCACATAAAAACATAACACAAAAGTAAAAGCCATGTATATATATATATATATATATATATATATATATATATATATATTGCATGTACAATGAATGCACGAAGGATATATATTGTTAGAAATATTGAGTTGTCATTGATGTCAAAGGAGCATGGTATTCAAGGCAAAAATATTCTCCAAGGGTGATAAGTTTATAAGGTTGGACAATATATCAATGGAGTCAAAAATGGACTTGATGAATAGCAAGCAATGGATAAATATCCATGGCAAGCATATATTTCAGATGAAGCAAAGCAAGGAAAATATTTTTAAGAAAAGGATTATAATATTTAAATATCAAATTTAAATATTATAAAGAAGGACAAAGGCTTGGGACAAAAATATTTAAATATTACAAGAAAAGGACAAAGGTTTAAAAGTTTCTTGGGACAAAGGTTTAAATATTACAAGAAAAGGACAAAGGTTTAAAAGTTGATTGGGACAAAGGTTTAAATATTACAAGAGAAGGACAAAGGTTTAAAAGTAAATATTATAATATAAAATGGGTTTATAAGAATAGGCGCCAACGTCTTTGGAGAGCATATATAAAATCAAAAATAAAAATCGTGAGCCGACCTCCCAAGGTGAAAAGAAAGGCATATAAATATGGGGGCAAATATTTCATTTTTTCTAAGTGTATGCTATAATCAAAAATTTCCAATGCGAGTGATTATTTCCAGTGTGTGCTAAATCAAAAATTTCCAGCGTGTGCTAAGTCAAAAAATTCTAGCGTGTGCTAATTTGAAAATTCCCAAGCATGAAAGAGACAATGAATATTGTGTGACGTGTAGTAGAAATCTGGAGCAGGAATAAAGGACAATGAATTTCCCATTTGGTTCCAACGGTTGGAGCAGCCCAGCCGGATGGCTAGGCCGCATTAAGGTGCTGTTGTGCATGAGGTCTGAGGGTCGAAACCCGTTGATGGTAGTTTTTCTTGGAAGATGTCATGGTGATTTTTTTTGAGTGGAAGCGCATCACAAGTTTAAATAAAGTGAGATCCTTTTTGGTGTTACCCATTGGGCTAGCCTAGCTGGTCAAGGAGACGTTGGCAAGGCGTTGCGCTTTGGAAGGTCTAGGGGTCAAATCCCCTCCACGGCAGTTAAGGTTTTTGGTGCAAGGTAAGGGAAAATATTTTTGTTTTAATTTAAGTAGGATATATAAGGTGCTACATTGATTATTATAAAAGTTGAATTTTGTATGTTATAAGTTGGAGATATAAGGTGTAATTTTGATTGTTATAAAAATTGTATTCTGCATGCTATAAGTTGGAGATATAAGGTGTAACTTTGGTATTTCAATTTTGTATTTTGCATATTATAAAAGAAGGAATAAGAGGTCACTTTGATATTGTTAAAGCTTTATTTTTTATATTTTTGATAAGGATTTTTGAGTGGATGATTTGATTTTTATTCAAGAAAAGAAAAAGGAGAATTGCTAACCAAATTTTGAAGGGACAAACAAAAGGAAAATTATTTTTTTCTAGACAGGTTTGGGAAGCTCAAGCAAAAGAATATCATCATCATTGAGGTAGATTTAGAGGTATGGTGATTTAATTCCTTTCTCAAGGTGGTTTTGTTTGAAGAAAAATATTTTTGTTGTCATATAGTTGGAGGTATAAGGAATTATTGGATCTACATTCTTTTTTATGGAAATTGAAAGAAATATGCAAGGGTTATAGATCAGATTTGTGAGTCAATTTGTGCATTGATTTGATGGAAATTGGGAGTAAATGTGCAAGGGTTATAGATCAGATTTGAGAAGCAAATTTGTGCATTGTTCATGATTGATTTTGGGAGTAGATGAAAAGGACATATTTGTGCACTATGATTGGTTTTGAAGGGAAGGTGCAAATCAACAATTACCAGGTCAGTTATCAAGTGCTAGACTAAAGCTACCTTTTTATGTAATAAATGTGAGACATGTGAAAGTGACAGACTTAATGAATGTGAAGAACATATTGGGTATTTTTTAGTGCATATCATTCTCTATATGTTCATGAAGATAAAAGAATTTTGGGTAGAATATGTCTGAATTGCTTTAGTTGAGGAAAGCACATTGAAGAATAGGTGAAGAACTTGATGACATCATTATGCAAGATTTGGGAATAGATGAGTATTTTTTTATTTGTAATTGTTGGGAATAGATGAGCATTGTTTTGTATGTAATATTTGGGAATAGATGAGCATTGTTTTGTATGCAATATTTAGAAATAGATGAGCATTGTATGCATGTAATATTTGGGAGTAGATGAGTAGTGTTTGTAAGCAGGTTTTGGATTAGATTGTTGAGCATATTTGTGAGCAAGTTTTGGATCAGTGTTGAGCACTTTTATGAGATATTTGAGCAAATTTGAGTAGGTTTTGTGAGCATATTTGAGTAGAGTTGTGGCGGTTTTGAGGTTTGGGTTTTTGAGGGTTGTGAGTAGGATTTGTGAGGGTTTGGATTTGAGCAAAGTTGTGAGCAGGATTTGTGAGTAGGTTATGGAGCTAATTTGAGAAAAGTTGTGAGTAGGATTTGTGAGTAGGTTATGGAGTTGATTTGAGTAGAGTTGTGAGTAGTATTGTGAGTAGATTTTGGAGCTGAGTTGAGCAAGAGTTGTGAGTAGTATTGTGATCAAGTTTGGGAGTATATTGTAGTATTTAGAGCATAGGGGATTGGTGTATCTTATGGATTGGTGTCCATAAACTTGAGAGGGGATTGGTTTCTCCTTTGGATTGGTGTCCATAAAACTAGAGTAGATGGGATTGGTGTATACTTGGAGTGGTGTCCACAAAACCAGAGTAGAGGGGATTGGTGTCTCCTATGGAGTGGTATCCATAAAACTAGAGTAGAGGGGATTGGTGTCTCCTATGGAGTGGTGTCCATAAAACTAGAGTAGAGGGGATTGGTGTCTCCTATGGAGTGGTGTCCACAAAACTAGAGTAGAGGGGATTGGTGTCTCTTGTGGAGTGGTGTCCATAAAACTAGAGTAGAGGGGATTGGTGTCTCCTGTGGATTGGTGTCCATAAAACTAGAGTAGAGGGATTTGGTGTCTCCTATGGAGTGGTGTCCACAAAACTTGAATAGAGGGGATTGGTGTCTCTTGTGGAGTGGTGTCCATTAACTTGAGAGGGGATTGGTGTCTCCTATGGATTGGTGTCTAAGAGAGGGGATTGGTGTCCACGAACATTGTAATAGGGGATTGGTGTCTCCTATGGGTTGGAGCCCATAAATTTTGTTGAGAAATTTATAAGCAATATTTCTCCATGGATGTAGCCCATATTGGGTGAACCAAATTAAATCAGTGTCTCTTATATGTGTGATGATTTGTGCATTGTTTCATTACTTGCAATTGATGATATTTGAAGTTATTACTTTGGAAATAAAAGTAAAAGTTTTATCTTATACTGTTCACCCCTCCTATATGTATAAGCTTGTGTTCTTCAATTGGTATCAGAGTGGGTTCCTTCATGAAAGCCTAATAGCTTGAAGGAATATCTTATAGGAACACAAATGGCTCCATTGTTTGATGGGACTAACTATGCTTTCTAGAGCATAAGGATGAAGACAAAATAAATATGGGACAAGTTACAAAGAACATATAAAGGAGACGACAAGGTTAATATGGCAAAACTCCAAACCCATAGGAGGAAGTTTGAAGACTTGAAGATGAAATATGAGGAAGATATTGCTAGGTATCTACTTCGTGTTGATGAGGTTGTCAACACCATTCATGGACTTGGAGGAAAGTATTGAAGACTCTAAGATTGTTCAAAAAATCTTGAGGTCACTTCCCATGAGGTTTGATGCAAAGGTTTCAGCAATTGAAGAAATGAAGGATCTCAAAACTTTGAGCATGGATGAGCTACATGGAATTCTCACAGCCTATGAGATGAGGACAGAAAAATATCAAACATCCAAATGAGAGGCAACATTCAAAGCTTCAAAGAAGATAAAGAATAAAGAACCAGAATCAAGTGAAGAATCAATAAATGAAGAAGAAGCTAATTTTGTGCAAAGGAATAAGAAGGGTCCAAGAAAACACAAAGGTATGGAGTCTGTGAAATGTTTTAATTGTGGTAACCTTGGTCACTATGCATCTAATTGTCCACAAGCTAGAAGTAGTAGTAGTGAAGAAGAAAAGGAATATAAGAAAAAGAAAGAAAGAAAATTTTATCATGAAAAGAAAAATAGGCATGGTCAAGGCAAACATGAGAAGAAGATCTTTCAAAGACACAAGAAGAGTTTTTATGTTGAAGAAGCAAGCAGTGCTTCTAGTAGCAGTGATGAAAGCTTCTTCGATAATGAAAAAGAAGAAATTCTATTTTTGGCCATAGAAGAGAAAGAAGATGATCCTGTTATTGAAGACCAAGAAGAAGAGGAAGATTCAGAAGATGAAGAGGAAGCCACAGTTGACATAGAAGAGGAACTTATTGTTGCTCTTGAAGAGTTAAAGAGGGTTAGAAATAAGAACTCAATATTGAAGGCTCAAGTACAAGAGGATGAGAAAACAAAGGCAAAGCTTCTACAAGATCTCACCGACTTAAAAGTAAAGGTTGAAGAGGCAAGGAGAATTGAAGAAGGTATGGTTGAGTAGTTAAAGGCAAAAGAGCTAGAATGTGAAAGACTAGAACATGAAGTTGTCATTCTAAGGAAGGGACTTGAAAATTTTAATGATAAGATATATCAGTTTAGGAAAAGCTCAAAAAACTTGGATGATATTATCAAAGCACAAAGATCTCCATTTATCAAGGTTGGACTTGGTTTTGAAGAAGGTCAAGAGAAAGAAAAGGGGGAGTCAAGCTCAAAAGAAATAGAAGCATCAAAGAAAGTAATTGAAGAAGATCCAAGACCTATGATGATATGTTGAAAAGTGGAAGCATCAATGAGGAAGAAAACAATGCACCATCAAGGAACAGGGACCATCACAAAAATAGCAAAGGAAGAAGCATGCGACCATATCCTCCAAGGCAAGATGAATATTTCTTCCATGGTTATTGTTTCTCATGTAATCATTTTGGTCATAAAGTTGTACATTGCAGGTTATGATAAGAATGATTTTGAATTCTTAAAGAGGAAATTCAATTCATTTGCACCTTTCATGGACTACAATATCATTTGTTACAATTGCAACAATTTTGGGCATAGAGCAAAATGGTGTAGAACAATGTTCCCTGAACTTCCAAAGACAAGAAAGAAAAAGAATGGTCAAAATGTTCAAAGAGGTATGATCTCCAAAGTTTGGAGAAAGAAAATGAAATAAGAAGAGGAGCATAGTAATTTGGGAGTCTTACTCCCATCCCAAAATTGATCACCTCAAGAAAAGGAGGTGGTGAGGGGGTTGTGTTAAGTGACTTATTTTACAAGCCCCAAGGAGCCCTTTGCCATTGATGTCAAAGGGGGAGAATTTTAGTGAGGGGGAGCAGCTAGTCGGGGGAGCATATTGGGAATCCAGTTGCAGTAAAGATATTTTTTGTAGGGTTGCCATCAATGACAAAGGGGGAGATTGTTGGAAATATTGAGTTGTCATTGATGTCAAAGGAGCATGGTATTCAAGGCAGAAATATTCTCCAAGGGTGATAAGTTTATAAGGTTGGACAATATATCAATGGAGTCAAAAATGGACTTGATGAATAGCAAGCAATGGACAAATATCCATGGCAAGCATATATTTCAGATGAAGCAAAGCAAGGAAAATATTTTTAAGAAAAGGATTATAATATTTAAATATCAAATTTAAATATTATAAAGAAGGACAAAGGCTTGGGACAAAAAGGTTTAAAGTGATATTTAAATTTACTGAAAGAAAAGGTTTAAAGTTGCTTGGGACAAAGGTTTAAATATTACAAGAAAAGGACAAAGGTTTAAAAGTTTATTGGGACAAAGGTTTAAATATTACAAGAGAAGGACAAAGGTTTAAAAGTAAATATTATAATATAAAATGGGTTTATAAGAATAGGTGCCAACGTCTTTGGAGAGCATATATAAAATCAAAAATAAAAATCATGAGCCGACCTCCCAAGGTGAAAAGAAAGGCATATAAATATGGGGGCAAAGATTTCATTTTTTCTAAGATGTATGCTATAATCAAAAATTTCCAATGCGAGTGATTATTTCCAGCGTGTGCTAAATCAAAAATTTCTAGCATGTGCTAAGTCAAAAAATTCCAGCATGTGCTAATTCAAAAATTCCCAAGCATGAAAGAGACAACGAATATTGTGTGACGTGTAGCAAAAATTCAAAGTAGGAATAAAGGATAGCAAATTTCCCATTTGGTTCCAATGGTTGGAGCAGCCCAACCGGATGGCTAGGCCACGTTAAGGCGTTGTTGTGCGTGAGGTCTGAGGGTCGAAACCCGTCGGTGGTAGTTTTGCTTGGAAGATATCATGGTGATTTTTGTTGAGTGGAAGCGCATCACAGGTTTAAATAAAGTGAGATCCTTTTTGGTGTTACCCATTGGGCTAGCCCAGCTGGTCAAGGAGACGTTGGCAAGGCATTACGCTTTGGAAGGTCTAGGGGTCAAATCCCCTCCATGGTAGTTAAGGTTTTTGGTGCAAGGTAAGGGAAAATATTTTTGTTTTAATTTAAGTAGGAGATATAAGGTGCTACATTGATTATTATAAAAGTTGAATTTTGTATGTTATAAGTTGGAGATATAAGGTGTAACTTTGGTTATTATAAAAATTGTATTATGCATGCTATAAGTTGGAGATATAAGGTGTAACTTTGGTATTTCAATTTTGTATTTTGCATATTATAAAAGAAGGAATAAGAGGTCACTTTGATATTGTTAAAGCTTTATTGTTTATATTTTTGATAAGGATTTTTTGAGTGGATGATTTGATTTTTATTCAAGAAAAGAAAAAGGAGAATTGCTAACCAAATTTTGAAGGGACAAACAAAAGGAAAATTATTTTTGTCTAGACAGGTTTGGGAAGCTCATGCAAAAAGAAGATCATCATTATTGAGACAGATTTAGAGGTATGGTGATTTAATTCCTTTCTCAAGGTGGTTTGGTTTGAGGAAAATATTTTTGTTGTCATATGGTTGGAGGTATAAGGAATTATTGGATGTGCATTGTTTTTGTTGAAATTGAGAAGTAAATGTGCAAGGGTTATAGATCAGATTTGTGAGTCAATTTGTGCATTGATTTGATGGAAATTGGGAGTAAATGTGCAAGGGTTATAGATCATATTTGAGAAGAAAATTTGTGCATTGTTCATGATTGATTTTGGGAGTAGATGAAAAGGATAGATCTGTGCACTATGATTGGTTTTGAAGTGAAGGTGCAAATCAACAATTACCAGGTCAGTTATCAAGTGCTAGACTAAAGCTACCTTTTGATGTAATAAATGTGAGACATGTGAAAGCGACAGACTTAATGAATGTGAAGAACATATTGGGTATTTGTTAGTGCATATCATTCTCTATATGTTCATGAAGATAAAAGAATTTTGGGTAGAATATGTCTAAATTGCTTTAGTTGAGGAAAGCACATTGAAGAATAGGTGAAGAACTTGATGACATCATTATGCAATATTTGGGAATAGATGAGCATTGTTTTGTATGCAAGATTTGGGAATAGATGAGCATTGTTTTGTATGCAAGATTTGGGAATAGATGAGCATTGTTTTGTATGCAAGATTTGGGAATAGATGAGCATTATTTTGTATGCAATATTTGGGAATAGATGAGCATTGTATGCATGCAATATTTGGGAGTAGATGAGTAGTGTTTGTAAGCAGGTTTTGGATCAGATTGTTGAGCACATTTGTGAGCAGGTTTTGGAGTAGTGTTGAGCACTTTTGTGAGTAAATTTGAGCAAGTTTTGTGAGAATATTTGAGCAGGTTTTGTGAGAAGATTTGAGTAGAGTTGTGAGCAGGATTTGTGAGCAGGTTATGGAGCTGATTTGAGCAGAGTTGTGAGTAGGATTTGTGAGCAGGTTATGGAGCCGATTTGAGTAGAGTTTTGAGCAAGATTTGTGAGTAGGTTATGGAGTTGATTTGAGTAGAGTTATGAGCAGGATTTGTGAGTAGGTTATGGAGCTTATTTGAGTAGAGTTGTGAGTAGTATTATGAGTAGATTTTGGAGCTAAGTTGAGCAAGAGTTGTGAGCAGTATTATGATCAGGTTTGGGAGCAGATATGAGTAGTATTTAGAGCAGAGGGGATTGGTGTCTCCTATGGATTGGTTTCCATAAACTTGATAGGGGATTGGTGTCTCCTATGGATTGGTATCCATAAAATCATAGTAGATGGGATTGGTGTCTCCTATGGAGTGGTGTCCACAAAACCAGAGTAGAGGAGATTGGTGTCTCCTGTGGAGTGGTGTCCACAAAACCAGAGCAGAGGGGATTGGTGTCTCCTATGGAGTGGTGTCCACAAAACTAGAGCAGAGGGGATTGGTGTCTCCTGTGGAGTGGTGTCCACAAAACTAGAGCAGAGGGGATTGGTGTCTCCTGTGGAGTGGTGTCCACAAAACCATAGTAGAGGGGATTGGTGTCTCCTGTGGAGTGGTGTCCACAAAATCAAAGCAGAGGGGATTGGTGTCTCCTATGGAGTGGTGTCCACAAAACTATAGCAGAGGGGATTGGTGTCTCCTGTGGAGTGGTGTCCACAAAATTGAGAGGGGATTGGTGTCTCTTGTGGATTGGTGTCCACGAACATTGTAATAGGGGATTGGTGTCTCCTGTGGGTTGGAGCCCATAAAATTTGTTGAGAAATTTATAAGCAATATTTCTTCGTGGATGTAGCCCATATTGGGTGAACCACATTAAATTTGTGTCTCTTATGTGTGTGGTGATTTGTGCATTGTTTCATTATTGCAATTGATGATATTTGAAGTTATTGCTTTGGAAAGAAAAGTAAAAGTTTTATCTTATACTGTTCACCTCCCCTCTCAGTATAAGCTTGTGTTCTTCATATATAATGGACCACCAAGGATCATATACAAAAAGTGCATCTAAGCACTAGCTAACACCTAAAGAGGACCCCTATGACCTTGAAGGAGCCCTAAACCTAGAGCTATTATGCCTAGACTCACTATACCTAACAAACCTGGACATGGATAAAGAGGGGGGATCTAGCAACCTAATGTGATACTCCATCAATCGATCCTCTAAAATTTGGATATATTCATCTCAATATCGAAGTCATCATACATCACGTCTCTAGAAATAGTTCCACTCAAGTAGCTCTACCTGGATCCTCATGATCATATTCTTACCTCCATCTATAGCCATTTGTACCTCTAGCTCCACCTGTAGTCTAAGTTGCTATCTCTACATCCTACTTAGCCACAATCTGCATGAGCCTTACCCAATCCTCCTCACTTTAGCTTGGATGTCTCTCTAGAACCTCCTCCATATCATCATCATCACCACCTCCACTCTCTAGAGCCTTCTTTGTTGTATCATTCACCCGTCTCACTCGACTGCTAGACTGAAGGTATCTTCAATGTCTGGGAGCCTCATATACCTCCTCGACCTTGACCTCTACCTCATCCTCATCCTCATTTCCCTCATCTACTACCAAAACTGGTACCCATGGTAGCTATGTAGCAAACCATGCATCATACTCTATTGTAGTCCCCACATCATCCACCTCGAGGAGATCTATCTCCTTGTCATCCTCATAGGTCACCCACCATACCTCAATGCAAGGTAGACCTATATCATCTTGATGATGCCTATATAGCACTAGTGCCTTTGGAACTCCCTATCGTATCCCAAACTACCTCAGCACCAATAAGAACTGGACCAACTCCATGTCACTCATATGCCTCCCAACCATCCATATAGCCTATTGTATTCTTTGTATCTTCTCCCTATCTCTAGTCCAAGTAGTGCCTCACCATGGCCATGTTAGCCCTACCATATATCCATGTACTCCTAGCCAGTATAGATAGGATGACTTGGTTGTACCTTCTCAGTTAATATCCATCTCATAGCATAGGGCTGCTCCCCATCCCCTACCTCAGTTGGTAATCCCACAGGTTGAGCCACACTAAAGTGCTCCCAACCCCAACACTATAATAGCACATTACATCCCAACCCCTTTTACTTCTACCTCTTCACCTCATACATATCCTGGTATGATTGAGCTATGAGAGTAGGTGCCCATGCATACACTTGAGGCTTTTCAATCATATCATACACCAACATGATCATGTTCCAAGGGAATTGATAGCCAGTGTTGTTTAGGGCCACTATGTTGGCCAACATGAACATGACCAAGGTAGGCAATGCATCCAACTTCTTATCCACATACATCAATAAGTACCTTATCCCTCCACCCTTCATGCTCACATTTTGCCATCCATATCCAAAGATGTAGCTCATCTCATGTCCCTTATCGTGTCCAACCTCGATATGTAACCCCTCCATCGGTACTTTGAGGATGCGATATACATCCTCAAGTGTCACTATCACCTCTCTAGTATGAATCTGAAAGGTCCCCCTATCTGGGTCCTATATCTTTTCCAAGGCAAAGAGATACTCCTCATACACCCTCACCACATCAATATTAGTTGCTCCAGCCAGCCCCACCTTCTCCAACCACTTCCACTACTCATCCCATAGCACCTTTCTCATACTAGGTATGAGAGATGAGAACCGATGTCGAGCCTCAAAGATCTTCAGTTGCAGCATAACAAATGTACAATACACATACATTAATGTCACATACATTGCATAATTTCAAAATATAAATATATATATATATATATATATATATATATATATATGTTGCACAAGTACAAACAAAGATTTCTAAGGGCACTTACCTTAGAAACATGCACCTCTACTCCTACATCTACATCCACACCATCCATCGCCATAGCTTCCACACCACCAAACTCCTTCACTCCACCTTACTTCCTCACTCACTCCTTCAAACACAACTTTCAAAATTCGCAAACACAAAGAATAAATATGATTTTACCTTTGTAGACTATTTATAGCTATTTTTGGTGCACTAGAACACCCATGGGCATTCACAGGTGCATTGAAATGTTGACCAGAGTATGCAGATTGCTAAACGCATGTCGACGTTTGAGAATGCTACAGATGCAGGTCGACGTTTGGTGTCAAAATTGGTAGAAAGACAAAAATGCTCCAAAATGTAGCTTACCTCAAAAAAATCATTCCAAATTGCATACATACATTCATTTCATCATCATATCATGTTTTGTGAAAACAAAAATCGATTTGGATGCTTAATTTTTGCTTGCGACCAAAAGGCATAAAAATGATTTACAACTTTCAAAACATACCAAAACGGTCCAAATTTTCACAAAATGACCATATTCATCATTCCAATAATCCACTCCATCATTTCATTCATGTTTGTGATAACATGAATTGATTTGGGTGATTAACTTTTGTTTGCGACCAAAAGTCATAAAATTGTCCAAAATTGCTTTACAAAATGCTCCAAACCAATGCAAAATTTCACAAAATCATGTAATCCAATATTCAATGCATTTATCATCATAAAATCCTCATTTCAACATAATTTTCATCCATCAATCATTACATTTGCACATTTTCCAAATTCACATACAATTTTAAGTGAATCTCGTATCTAGTGGTCTATTCTATCTCCTTGGCGATTGCAGCGATTGGTTGTCCATTCAATTTGGTAATATGGATAAATCATCATAAGGAAACTTGGTCATTATCATCATCCATTATCTCTTCATTTGATCCCTAATTTTTATGTGAAACTATACTAAGATTAATTTTCTCAAAAGTTATCATTGATGCCCTTTTCCATGGGGTTCCCAACATGGATAACTCTCATCATTTCCTTTGCAATTACATCAATATCTGAGAATGCATACCGATTAAAGTGATTGAGAAACTATTTAGGAATTCCATGTGGGAATTAGTTGCAATCATGAGTGGCCCCAAGGACAGACTATTTTTCTTCTTTTCTTTTTAGCATTTGCATCTTTGCATTTCAATGACACCAAAAGGCACTTTCTTCAACAACATGGAATCACCCCAAACTTGGGGTAAACAAATTTGATTTTTATTTACCATAGTGGGATACATATTACATGATCATGGCATCTACACTTGGCAAAAAACCCCTTTCTTCATTGGGGCAAAAACAAAATCATTTTACATCATTCATATCATCTGCATTTATATCATACACTTGCACTTGCACCATTCATATGCATCACTTTCCACATTTCTGTCAATTATCTTATGAGACTCATTCTTCACTCATTCACCAATTAAGGGGGTAAGCTAAATGTACAAATTATTTTGTTGTAAAAATCATATTTGCGCTCCAACTAAAGAAAGTTGCTTCATCATGCCCAAACAAGTGTCTTGTATTTTTGCACCACATTGTGTTTCATGCAACGTGACACAAAAGGAGCATCTATAGACACCAAAATCTAGCCACTTGTCATCCATATATGTCCTTCAATCACAACCGCCCATTATATATATATATATATATATATATATTAATATATATAAATATAAATATTTTATATTATATTTATATATATTTAATAAATATGTGTATTTATATGAATTAATCCTAGCCATATGTCATGTTTTAATCTTAGCCATCCATCCATCTCAATCCATGCCACTTACCCAAACTTAATATCCACCCTTACTCATGTTTTAATCTCGATCGCTCATTTTGTATCGTCAAAACCCTAACATGTTCAAGGGAATATTATAAAAGAGGAGTCATTTTGATGAATCAAATCCTAAGTTCCCCTAATATTTAAGCACCTTGGGGATTTGCATGTAACTGTTAACAAGGGGTTGAGGAAAACGGCAACCTTGGGAGGAGTTTTCGAGCTCTGGCGATTTGGCGGGAAAACTTCTGAACCGGCGTCGGGCGCTGCTCGAGGGCCTCTGGCCCGACAGATCTTCCCAGAGCCTTTGTTTGATTGTTTCTGCACTACTCTGAAGACTTGTAAGCTGTTTCGGGAGGGCCCGATGGGGTCTCCTCCAGTCTCTTCTGCTGGAAAAAAGAGTTCATACGCTGAGATGCTGAAAGAAAACCCCTCGCCCTCCACTGGTGAAGCGCAGAGGACTGCTTTTCAGACGTTACTCAAGAACGCTGGCAAGGGTGCTTCCACACACCGAGTTAACGGTTGCCTTCCGCAATCAACTTCCAGACCAAAGATTATTATAGAACCGAAACTGGTCGAAGACACAATCTCCTATCGTGCTCATCACGACCTGATTTGCAAATTCATGGGTATCCGTCCCACTCTGAACTTTCTGCACACCTGGGTTAGACAAAATTGGGAGCCACTAGGTGAGTACTCCTTATGGCCTATTAGTAATGGATATTTCATTATTAGTTTCTCTTCTTTAGCAGATAGAAACAGAGCTTTTGAATCTGAGAAAAGGAACCATGGCCCAGCTGGGTTATTTGTCCAACCTTGGAGAGTGGGTTTTGACCCTCATATTGAACCTACGGCAGTCCCGGTCTGGATCCGGTTGTATGCTCTTCCTATGGAGTTCTGGGGGGAACAGGTTCTAGAAATGATTGGTAATTCATTAGGCAGGTTTATAGGAGTCTCCAGAGATACTATAGAGGGAAACACAGCTGTCTTCGCTAGGATCTGTGTTGAAATGGATATTAGCCAGCCTTTACCAGCCGAGGTGGAACTCGAGTTGACAGGGCTTACCTGGATACAACAGTTAGATTATGAGGCCCTTCCTTTTAGATGCAGAGCCTGCCATCAGCACGGCCATCTGGCGAGGTTCTGTCCAAATACCCTGAACACAAAAGTGGAGGCTCCGCTTGGAAATCCAAACCGCTCCAGAGTGGGTAAGTTTACCCCTGTCCAAGAACCATCTAGTATTCCTCAGGATTCTGGTCTCCAGAAAGATGGTTTTGAACTTCCGAAGCGAAGGAAAAATAAGAAGAAAAATTCTAAGGAGCATGCACAACTTAAGTCAACCAATCGGTATGAAATCTTTAAATCCCTAGTGGATCAAGAGGACCAAGTTATGGAGGGAGTGGATGGGAATGTTGAGGATACTAACATTCACTCCCCGGCTTCTCCATCATTTACCCCTGTCTTAGAACAGGTAATGGAATCCCCTGGGACTTTGCTGCCAGAGAATTCAGGGGCACTGGTCATCCACTCCCCAGCACAGCCGGTTATCAAGGATGTTACTATGGGAAGCTCTGAAAAGAACAGGGAAAGGCCGGTTCTTGGGATTACCCAGGTGGAGAAGAGGTCTAAAAATAGTACTTCCCAAGGAGCAGGCAGAAAATCCAATAAGGATCTACTGGCAGTGCAAGGAGATAAGCTGATCAATGGAGGATTGGTGAGGTCCATTGAGTCCTACTGCTCTCAAGGTTCTCAATGATTATTCAATCCTGGAATGTTAGGGGTTTAAACAGCAGAACCCATCAATCTGTTGTTCAAAGACTTTTAGGAAAATGTAAAACAGACTTTTTGCTCCTCCAGGAGACCAAAATGTCAGTAGATCTTATGTGCAAGACTGCCAACAGAATATGGCGGGGTGCTGGTTATATGGATGTGGCTGCTCAGGGTGCCTCGGGGGGGATTGTCACTTTCTGGAACTCTCAGGTTTGGACAGCTTTAGAACACATAGCTTGGAGGGGTGTTCTAACTTCTCTGTTTAGAAATAATGTCACAGCTGATCATGTTCTCATTACAAACTTCTATGGGGCTCAATGCTTTGATGGCCAGCGGCTCCAATGGAATGTTGTACACAATATGAGATCCTCCCGGGAAGTGTTTGACTGGATCTTAGCTGGGGATTTTAATGCCAAATTGTCTATTCGGGATCAGGAAGGTGGGGCCCCAGTTTTGGATCCAGGGGACCGGTTCTTGATTGCCCAAATCCAGACCCTTAACCTGGTTGATATCAAAGGCCCTGGAACCTACTTTACTTGGACAAATAAGAGGAGCGAGCCACACAGTCGGAAGGTAAAATTAGACCGGTTTTTGGTCTCTGAAGAGGCATTTATTAAATGGAATCTGAAGCTCCAGATTTTGGAAGGCCCTGTCTCAGATCACTTTCCCATTTTGCTTGAAGGAGGGATGATGATAGGTCAACACCACAAGCCATTTAAATTTGAAAACTTCTGGTTGCAAAAGGAGGATCTCCGTAGGAAAATCCCCCAGTGGTGGGAGGAAGGCCGCCTACCCTATGGGACAGCTATGTTCAAATTCCATAAACAGCTTCATTTCGTCAAGTGTAAACTGAAACAGTGGAGACAAACCAATAAGTCGGACTTCCAGCTCCAGAGGGCTCCCCTGATGGCAAGATGGGAGGAGGTGCAAAAACACTTCAGGGATGGCTCCATTTCTGAGCACCTTAAGGCGGAGGATGATGCTCTACGCAAAGCGGTTGAAGACATTGATAACCAAGAGGAAATTTACTGGAAACAGAGAGCTAGAACCTCCTGGTTATTAGAAGGTGATAGAAATACAAAAATTTTCCACCGCTCAGCTTGTGCTAGGAGAAAAATGCATAACATGGAAGTCCTTCAAGATGAGAATGGCCACTCTTTTGATACTCTCCCCGGAATGCATTCCCACTCAATGGATTATTTCTCAAACCTTTTTAAGAATAGTATGGACCAAGATGTGGTTGCTCAGAATGCAGTTATCAATGTCATCCCTTCTCTCATCTCTCAAGAAGAGAATCAGATCCTCCTTAGACCCATTGACAGTGATGAACTAAAGAAAGTGGTATTTGGGATGAGCACTGGAAAATCGCCAGGTCCAGATGGCTTTCCTATTGAATTTTTCCAGGCCTTCTGGGATACTCTGGAGAAGGATGTTTTGGCTGTTGCTGAGGAGTCCAGAACTAACAAAAGAATGCTTAAAGCTCTCAACCATACCTTCATCACTTTAATTCCTAAAGGGGAGGGGGGGTTCATATCTCTGATTTCAGACCGATTGCCTTATGTAATGTTATTTATAAAATAATCACGAAGATTATGGCTGAGCGGCTAAAACCTCTTTTACAAAAAATAATTTCCTCGGAGCAAGGGGGTTTTGTGGAAGGTCGACAGATCCTGGATGAAGTGGTCCTTGCTCAGGAGGCAATCCACACAATGCAAACTTCAGGTAACAAAGGAATGTTTATAAAGCTGGATATGTCTAAGGCTTATGACCGGGTGGAGTGGGGCTTCCTGGCTAAGATGTTGGCTGCCTTTGGCTTTTCTCAGGATTGGATTGACTGGGTCTTGAGTTGCATCTCCACTCCCTCTTTCTCTGTTCTAATCAAAGGGCTCCCCTCGACTCCTTTTGGCGCCTCTCGGGGTCTTCGTCAAGGAGACCCTTGCTCCCCTTACCTCTTCCTCATTTTAGCTGAAGGATTAGGCAGACTCTTCCTGAGAAGACGTCATCTCGGTTTGATAACAGGTATCAAAGTGGGGACAGAAGTCTTGACCCACTTACAGTTTGTGGATGACACAGGATTGGTGGGAGTGGCCAGCTTCAGGGAAGCCAGAGGAATCAGAGATACTCTTAACATCTACCTTCGGGCATCAAATCAAGTCATTAATGATAAAAAGTCCAAGGTGGTCTTCTTCAACCTCGATCGAAGGTTACAGGACAGAATCACTGAGGTTCTGGGATTTACTAGGACCTCTCTACCTGTTACTTACCTGGGGGTTCCTCTGCACTTCAAAAAACTAAAAATTAATTTCTGGAAGGATCTTTTGGATGGCATCAAAGAGAAAGTGAATCATTGGGCTCTTAAATGGTTAAGCTATGGAGGCCGATTAACGTTCTTACAATCTGTTATTCAGGCTTTGCCAATTTATAAATTCTCCATCCTGGCTGCCCCACATTCTATCTGGAAAGAGCTTGACAAAATGGCCCGAAGCTTCTTATGGGAGGGTGCTAAAGGGAAGAAGAAATGGGCCTTGGTCGGTTGGGATAAGGTCACCCAGCCCAAGGATAAAGGCGGGCTGGGACTGAGAAGCTCCAAGCTTAATAATCAAGCTTTGGCTGGAAAATTATACTGGAGGTGGATTTCACAGCCAACTTCCCTTTTTAGCAGAATTCTATCTAGTAAATACCTGGACCATGCTCACCCCAATGATTTGGGACGTTTCCCTTTGGAAGGTAACGGATCCTTAGTGTGGCAGACTCTCAAGCTTGGAGCTCAAGTCATCAAAGATCAATTGTTTTGGAAAGTGGGGAGAGGGGAGAAGGCCCGCTTCTGGACTGATTCCTGGGATCAGCACCCTCCTATTATTACTGTGTTTCCTGAACTGCAACCCATTAAATCAGCCATAGAAGACAAGGGCTGGATTCTTATTGAGAGTTATTTCAATACCAGTCAAATTGGGGAATACAAGTTCAAAAAGTTCAAGAGGCTGGAAGAATGGCCAATTCCAATTCCCCCGGAGCTGGCACCCATCTTGGAAAAAATTTTGACAGCTAGGTTTCTTACTGGACGAGATGAGGAGGATGAACTTGCCTGGGGCTTTGGGAACCTTGGGGTTTATACTGTGAAAGCGGGATTCAATCAGATTCTTCCAGAGCCTCCACCTCACTCTTTTTCGGTCCATGTCTGGAAGAAGATTTGGCACCCCAAAGGCTGGCCAAAGGTGAACTTCTTTGCATGGCAATTTATGCATAATGGAATCCTCACCTTTGACAATCTCAGACATAGAGGTATCATCGGTCCTTCTCAGTGTGTGTTATGTCGCAAGCAAGAGGAAACTGCTGATCATTTGCTGTTTGAATGCACTTTCACTCGGCAGATTTGGATGCGCTGGTTCTCCACCTTTAAAATCCAAGCCAACAGTGATGTGACTCGGACCAATATTTGGAACAGATGGAAGAGAGGCAGATTTAAATCCAAGGCTCTTTGCATTGGCTGGGAGCTCGGCTTTCTTTTTATTTGGTGGCAGGTGTGGTTGGAGAGAAATTCCCGCATCTTCCGTGAAACTTTTTCTTCTCTTGAAGGAATCTGGCAGGTCATCTGGAGCAAAGTAGCGGAAACGGTTGCTATCTACGTGGAGGAGGAAAAATAGTTTGTCTCTGCGCCATCGGCTGAGGGAGCTGTTGATCTTGAAAGACAGGCTTTTGATAGATGGCACCCTCCCCCTGCAGGCTGGATCAAAATTAACACTGATGGTGCTGCTAAGGGAAACCCGGGTAGTGCGGGAACTGGTGTTGTTTGTCGCGATCATCTTGGGTCTGTGCTCTATTGGGAGCTGCAAGGTCTGGGTCATGCCACAAACAATGAAGCGGAGGCCTTGGCCGTTAAATTTGCCTCTATCTGGGCTGTAAAGCAGGGCCATAGAAAGATAATTCTTGAGTCCGACTCTCAAATTCTGGTGGGTGCTCTTGATAGCATGAGGAACTTCAATTTGCAGGCCTGGAGGCTGCGGTCCCTTGTCTCCCAAATAAAGGATCTCTGGAAAGAATTGGATGATGTGGTTCCCATCTATGTGCGTAGAGACTTCAACAAGGCGGCTGATTTTCTTGCTAAGCTGGGTGCCGAGAAGGAAGTTGGAGTGCAGATGCATAGTGATATGCCTGTCGAGGACGTTGTGATTAGACAAGGCCTTGAATGCCATTTATGATCATGTGTAAAGATTTTTCTGCTAAGGATGGTTTTCGTAGTGATTTCACGACTTGTAACGACGTCGTGGCCTCTGGCGGGAAGTTGTCGCGATATCGCGACAGGTTTTGCCTTCCCAGCCTCCGCAGAAAACAGGTCGCGAAATCGCGACATGTCGCGATATCGCGACCTGGCGCGCTGCCGTTGTCTTTGATGCAAAGTTGTAGCGATTTCGCTACCTTTTTGGCTGATGAGGTCTTCTTTGAGAAATTGTCACGATTTCGCGACCTGCTGAGCTTTCGCGGTCTGGGGATGGAAGTCGTCGCGATTTCGCGACGTTTTTGGCGCAGGGGAGTCAAGGTTGAAAATTGTCGCGATATCGCGACCTGTTTTGCTGTCGCTGCCTTCACTTGGAAATGGTCGCGATATCGCGACACTTTTGCTGGCTGGGAGCTTCGGAGGAATTTCATCGCGATTTCTCGACGTGCCGCGATTTCGCGACATGTCGCGAAATCGCGACGCTTTTGGCGCAGGGGAGTCGAGGTTGAGAACTGTCGCGATATCGCGACCGGTTTTGCTGCTGCTGCCCTCACTCGAAACTGGTCGCGATTTCGCGACATTTTAGCAGGTTGGGAGCTTTGGAGGAATCTCGTCGCGATGTCGCGACCTTTTCGAAGACTTGATGCTTCTTGGAGTTTTGGTCGCGATTTCGCGACTTTCTTGCCGACCGGGCGTGGAGGCCTTGGTTTGTCGCGATATCGCGACATGTCACGATTTCGTGACATGTCGCGCTATCGCGGCTGAGGGCGCTGCTGCGGCCGCGACTGGGTTGTTGCCCGCGATTCCGCGACATGTCGCGATTTCGCGACATGTCGCGGTTTCGCTCCTTGCTGCCTTCTTTGCTTTGTGGGAGTTTCCTTTGTGCTCCTTGCTTGCTGTTCAGTTCTCTGCTATTTTTTTGGGATGAGTTATCTCCCTGTTGTATTTGCCCCTTGTTTTAATACAAGCTTTTCAATTTTTTTCAAAAAAAATATTTAAGCACCTTGGAATATCTTAATCCCTATCCCTAGTCACTTTGCCATAACTTTCATCATTCGTCGCCCCTCATTGCATCGTCCACTTTCACTACCACAAAATCTAGTTCTACAACACTTCCCTCATCCCTTGAACACCTCCTAAATCCAATTGAGCACCTCTGGGCATTTCTAGAACTCTATAGTCCATCCACAACCTTCACATAATACCTCTGGATGTCTCTTGTAGTAGATTTGCAGTCCTACGACCCTCGAGCATCATTCGGATGTCCTCGCAACCTTCATCGATCAAAGCAAAAATAGAAATTAGAGTGTTGACAAGGTAAGAAGTTTCTTTGCATTTATTTTACATTCCTACACTTTTATTTTTAGTATTACATTCAACATCTAGGGTTTTAGGTATTTTATCTTTTAAGGGCCTCACACAGCGAAGCCCTCGTAGGTGCTTCTAATCTCCTTTTTATTATGTTCCTATTTGCAGGTACAAGAATAATATTTCTGGAAGCTATTGAAGCTAGGGTGGTCCCATAGGGATACACAAGCCCACCTACAACTCTTATTTGGATCAAATACGAGTGAGAAGACACCAGTTAATCACTGTGTTAGGGTTTTGAAACCCTAGCATCTTGTAAATTTGTATCAAAATCATTGTAAAACCCCTATACAGGGGCACATTTATTGTACAATTGGGATATTTACCCATATTAATAAAAGCTTAATCATTTTGTGTAATCTTGTGTCATTACTGTGCTTTTTGTTATTTTTATCCATTGCTTTGGTGTTTCATTTTTTGATTCACAGGGATTAATCCTTCAGATGTTATGAGTTATCCCTCTAGGTTGGAGTCACCAAATGAGTATATTTTCTCTACTAATAAAGTTAGGGCTACTCCTTAAACATTCATCTAGAAGAATAGAGACTTTAAAGGATTGAAGAGGCTACTGGTCATGACATCTAATTTTTTTTCTTAGAGGAGTCGCTAGGTGATTTAACAAGATATGGATAGACTAGAGTATCACCAAAATTTGATCTCCTTGGAAGATGAAGATCTTATGGGTCCCATTAGGCATGCCAAAAATTGTTAGTTAGAAATTTTAACCTAATGAAAAGGAAGAGGTGAAAAGGTTTGCGTACCCTATGAACCTCGACCAACATTGAACGACCGTCATGCCTAGGAGAGGCCAAGTGATCAATCTTCGAAGAATGCTGGTTCCTTTTGGAAAGTCTTAGCTAACTAAGCATAAAGTTGAAGGAAAAAGTGGGGCTTAAAGGAAGGTAAAGGAGGTCGTATCTAGAACTCACAAGGATGGATTTATCCACATCAAGACACATGTAGGATAAGCAGATGCCGTTGCAGAGAACACTAGTAAATTACGTAACAGATCAATCAACCTTACACTTGTCTACCCTTTATCATGCTCTACTACAAGAAAATTCTAAAACCACCAAATGAAATGTATAAAATCTATATAGTAGAATTTTTGCATGCACATTCAATTAGCTTTAGCATAAATAAACTTACAACATTCATATATGCAAGAGTCAATTTGGAGACCAAACAATAAAATACTTGTATTTATCAAACAACATAAGCTTTACATATGAATTGTAATGGCTAAAGAGCCACCCTTAGTAATGCCTTTCACTTTAGTATAAATAGACCTTACAATAAATTTTACATTGAAAATAGTAGATGGTGGATGAGATCATCGGGAAACACCAATAGGGACGGTCCTATTGTGAATTCTTCTAGATCTTCTACAGTATGCAATAGAGGGTGGCTGTCATGAGTACGCTAGTTAGATTAAGTGAATTATAAACTTCAAATTAGTTTGATTCCTCCTATAAACTCTTGCCAAACAATAAATTATGTTCACCTGCACCTAGGGTATTAATTGCATGAGAGGATGTGTTATGGTTAACCACTTGATTGATGCTTGATTCAATCAGCTACCATACAATCGATGGGACATTGGCCCTCTTTAATGCCTATCTAACATCGTGCACCTTCTTAAATGAAGGTGTGCATCTTACTGCAAAGGTCATTGATATTGGTGAGAGTTTGAATGGTGGGTAGGATTTTTGGACCCACCCGTTGCTTAGTACTAACCCAAAACTCCACCTGCTATTCTTCATATTCACAGAGTAGGCCCTCAAGACTTCTCTCCAACTTTCATATTGGGTACAATTTTGGTGCTGCTAGGAAATGATGTATGTCAAAAAAATTTTCGTGCTTCAAATTTGGATTATCTCCCTATCCTGGGTAAAATTTTGGAAGCCTTCAAGATCATGCAGGAGCCTATTCACCCACCCAACTCTAAACTTCGGATAAACATCCACCCCATCCTTAGGGTGGTATTTTAGGAGCTGACCCTAGCTTGTACAATCTTGATTATTTACCCCCAATATGGGGCAGGGTTTTGGGAACCGCCCAAAATTTGTAATGGCCTAATTCTCTGCTTATCCTTATTATTTAGGTAAACTTTATATTCTGCCATCAAGAAAAAAATTGGTACATGTGAAACGCTACTTGCCAATTGATTCCTTTGCCCTTCTTGATATTATCCAAAAACTCCTTCATCCTTACTTACACCTGCTCATCATCAGCCGCTACATTCATGAAGGTCTACTTTCAATATCCAATGCTCAAGGGCCTAGATCTCAAAATTTTACTTAAAACGCTAATCAAACCATCATCTTTCACAAAAGGAGCTAGTGAGTAAAAGCATGCAAAATTTTACCCACTGGATGCAAACATACAACTTTTCCTAGTGTAGTTTCTACGTGTGATTTCGATTAAATGCCTAAGAAAGTGGATTAAATATTGCAAGGTCAAACTAAATGTTCCTTTTAATTTTCTCTTTTTATATATGTTTTGAAAGATGAATTTAAAAGACATTCAAATAAACAATAATCAAATAGCCTATGCTAAGGATTGAAAAATGGAGGATAAGGGGTACTTGTTTTGATGTTTGCTACAAATATGTCATTTATGTGTGAATACGCCTCTTGATGAATATTCATCTTGAGAATCCTACATCTAGTAAATTTTCTAAAAACCTACAAAATAAATAATTTAGAGTTTGGGGCTTACCAAATAGCAAGAAGCATGCAACTTCCTGATTGGCATAGTTGATGCCCCTATTTATACATAAAATTTAAGTGGATAACCTTTGGAAATCAATGTTGTTATTCCTATAGAAAATTCATCATTTGAAGGTCCTATAACTAGAAAAATTGCTAAAATGATAAAATTGAATGATCAAAGGGTAGAGATAGAGCTAGTGGTTATAGAGATTGCTAAAATGATACATAGAAGCAAGGTTAAATAAAATAGATATTGGGCTGGCAGTGAGATATAAGATCTCACAAATGGACCATGAATATATCATTTATAATACTCATAGATGATGTATTTACTTCAAGTACTAGAAAAAACAAAAGGATGCAAAGTTATAAAATTAGGGTTTTGGGTACTATAACAAATGTGTCACCTAGTTTGGATGTAGGTGGTGAATTCGTATATAATGACAAAAAATGAAATGATAGGTTGACTAGGATTACAGATCTTCTTCGATGATGTTATGAGGACCTAAAAAGTGATTCCTTATCCTATAGGCTTTCTAAGATACCTATAAAACAAGTGGAAAGTACTTGACCATGCAAAAGTTAGATTGAAACATAAGAAGAACACAAATACATATAAAAAATATTTGAATGATAAAATGTTAGTAACAAATGGTGATTGGAATCAAACAAGTAAAGAATGATATCATCAGAACTTCTTCAAAGACACAGGGTTCCCTCTTGCTTGATGATATCTCCATGGTAGAATTTTGACAACACTTTGTTATGTAATTGTAATGCTAAATTCTGATAGAGCTTTAGTGTGTAAAATCCCCCTAAGTACCACCTCAAGGGGCCAATGTATATAAATTATCCCTCCTAGGGGTTTCCCAAAAGGGAGGGGTGATGTGGCTTGTTAGGCAAGTTAATTATGGGATGATTAAAGGTTGACTAGACTGTCTAAACAACCTACAATTAGCTACCCCTTGATTGGGCCTAATTTGGGTAGGTGGAGGAAAGTTAGCCTCCTCTGTGCCTATTGATGACCTACAAAGGAGGAGGGTTAGGTAGGAATGATTCTTGTCTTGACTAGCTATTATTGGTGATATTAAAGGTTTCACATGTTGGACGTGAATACGCCACTTGTATGAATACGTAACCAACATATTTTCTAACTCAAAAAATCCACAAATTTGACTGTTATAGGTCAAATTTGACAAGGAGCTAGAAAATTTGAAGTGGTTGTGAATATTTTGGTTGGAAAGCATATTCACCTATTGGAAAATTCACTTTGAAAAGGTGAATTCACTACTATTGAGTTTTAACAACAAATTTTGAGATTGAATCAGTTGTCATGGTTACGTTGACCTTTTTGTGTGTTTATGTCAAAAATTGGTCTAAGTTATATGGTTTGATTTTATGTATCTATAGATGATAAGATGTTGAATATCGATTTGTTCTCATCCTTATATTAAAAAACTATTTTTTGGCCACATCATCCTTGCATGTTATCCAATAGATTGATTCAAATTCATATGATTTGATCCAAGGACCTCCACCAAAGCACCAAAACTTAATGCACCTTCATGTAGTCAAGAAGACAATACCATGCATTGGAACCAAATTTCCTTTCCTTCATGAAAATCCATTGACACTATAGCAATTATACCCTTTCAAACCAAAATATACAAGGTAGAATTTCAACCCATGTCCATGGGAACAAAGAGCCCTAACAATTTTCCAAAATGCTATTAAACCATGCAACACATCAAGAATAGAATATATAAGTCATTTGGAAAGAACCTCCACATTAGCTAGAGAAAGGGTATCGATTCTCCACAAACACCCAAAAATAATGCATAACATGACTTGAATGCATGACCTTCTAGTGCCCATGCCTTGGCAATACATGAGCTAGCCTTTGAAGCACGATTTACCATGGGTCCAACCATGGGGCGTTTCTCCATTAACATGTATGCTTAAACCATGTGCCTCCAAATTGTGTCCACTACATTTCTTCCTCCAAACCACAAAATATTCACTATAATATTCCATATTCTAAATTCAAATTTTTAAAATTTAGATCCAGCAGATAAAAATATTTAACATAAAAATATATATATGGAGGCAAAATGATAAAAAGTATTAAATTGTGCCCCCCTTGAAATTTTGCAAAGAATCTAAAAATGTTGACAACTCATCTATATATGTCATGTTTTACCTTATATAACCTCTTTTGGAATGCAACCAATCAAGTCATCTTCCCTCACCAACATAGTAAAAGACTTGTTGGATCATTATAACAGCTTTCTCAAGTGCCTTGGAGGTCTTTACCATTCATGTATATTTGCGTATGACTTCTATTTCTTACAAAGGCTACAAAATATTTTCAACCTATTCATTTATCATTTGGAAATAATGTAGATGATTGACTCATCTATGCTATGTTGATACCCAAAATTTTGAGTAGAAAAGGAAATGGTTTTTTTTTTTAAAAAACCATAAAAGACAAGTGGGGGGTTCAAACATCCTCAAAAAAATTAATCTAGCAACTAGGGCATCCATCGAACCATGATAAATAAAGAAAATTAGATTGAATTTCAAGAGATAAATAGGAATCTGTTGCTGAATATTTCTCCTAAAGTAATAAATTTGATGCAACACAAGCATATCCTTGCAATCCAAGTCCACCTAGGATTTTGTCATACAACCTTAAAAAAAAAATTACAACACTCAAAGCTACCACAAACTACTCCAAAAACCACATTGTTCTAGAATCCTCATATAAGAGAAATCACAAATATCTTAAGGTTAAGTAATGGAGGTTCACAACCACTCCAATACCATGTTAGATTCATCAATACTTTCCATAAACAAAAATAATCAATATATTACCCATAAAAAGTAACAACTTATAAAAGATTACATAACAATATGAAGGATGTTCATAAACATTAAAATAATCTCACTTAAGAAAAAATATTACTCCAATGAAAAAAGAAATGGTTGGTCTCAAGGGGTGTAAATAGTTGATTACATGTGATCTTTAGGTGAAAGTTAAAGAATTAAACTTAAGGTGTATTAATAAAATAATTCAATAAACCCACCTCTACAAGGTGTACAAAGGCCCAAAGTGTTATACAATAAATTTATTACAAAATTCGATCATGGCCTCAAGAGACCCTTAACACCACATATAGAGATTATCCTATAATCTCACTTAAGGATAAATAGGAACATGTTGGTGAATATTTATCCTAAAGGAATAAATTTGATGTAACACAAGCAGATCCTTGAAATCCAAGTCCACCTAGGGTTTTGCCATACAACCTTAAAAAACTTTTGATAAAACTCAAAGCTACCACAAACTACTCCAAAAACCACATTGTTCTAGAATCATCATAGAATAGAAATCACAAATATCTTAAGGTTAAGTAATGGAGATTCACAACCACTTCGATACTGTGTTAGATTCATCAATAATTTCTATAAACAAACATAATCAAGATATTACCCATAAAAAACAATAACTTATAAAATATTACATAACAATATGAAGGGTGTTCATAAACATTAAAATAATCTCACTTAAGGAAAAATAATACTCCAATGAAAAAAGAAATGGTTGGTCTCAAGAGGTGTAAATAGTTGATTACATGTGATATTTAGGTGAAAGTTAAAGAATTAAAATTAGGGTGTATTAATAAAATAATTCGATAAACCCACCTCTACAAGGTGTACAAAGGCCCAAAGTGTTATATAGTAAATTTATTACAAAAGTCGATCATGGCCTCAAGAGAACCTTAACACCACATATTTCAATAGGAAGTAGATACCACAATTAGTGTAAGAGGATGAGCAAAACTTAGTAGTAAGTATAGCTCTACCAAGTCCTAAATACAAGTATATACAAACATGAAAGCATTAACTTGAGATCAATCTTTCCTAAGGTTCAAGCAAAACTCCAAGAGAAGAGGCACTTCAAAAAAATAAAGCTTCAAAGCAGTGGAATCACTTTATACATCCTACAACAAAATCCACTTCAAAGAGAAGTAAGAACCATAAGGTACATCAAAGTTAAAAAGAATGTAAAATTTGAAATATACCTCTAAGTAAGATATTTTTTATTCCTTTGTGATATGTTTTTGACCTTAAAATTTTGAGAACATCAAAACTTATGAGTATCTTTGCAAATCATATCTCACTATTGGAAAGACTCTTGGTCATCATGTAGCATAGGGTGTAGTATTCCTTGAGGGGGAGGTGATTTAGAAGGTGTGAAAATGATTTCTAATATTTTGGAATAATCTTGCCCAAATAGTACAGGGTGTTTGGTTTGCTTTATACAGCTTGTCAATCTTGCAAAATTGCTTGTACGGTCACCAAATCGTATATTTGTATGACTTAAATTGTACAAAATTGCAACTTGTACAATTTTCCACTTAGTCAATTCACTGAAAATGATTTTGTAACCCAAATCAATCAGTTTTGTAATCGACTTCTTTGAAACACCAAATTTCCATAAATGGCAACTTTTATCATGCAAGTTTACTTCTAAATTAGACAAACGATCATTTGTATGGTATGGGGGTTAGGTTGTATGATTTGCATAAACCCTTTCTGAATACTTCATTCACTAATTTTGCAATTATACTACAAATCTCTTTAGGACAAGTTTTGGGATGATTTCCTATTGCAATGGTTAACTTTCCTTCCAACATGCAAACCTTAATTCAATAGCATTGAATTATTATCATCACCAACATTTCCAAAAATCATACAATTGATATATGACATCTCTGTACAACCATAATTTATCATGCAATCATTCCTCACTCTCACATCATGGTCGTAGGAACATCAGAAGTCATTTCCATTGTAATTCCATCAATCTAACATAACAATTTTACCATACAACACAGAACCTACAACATGCAATAATAATAACATACAATGGAATTCACAACAGCCTATAATAAAAAAGGATTGTTGATATATTCACATTATAGATATTCCTACACAAAACATCCATCATTATTTATCACAATAGCCATAGCATCAATGCGCTCAACAATGGACATCAACAATGAATACATTCAACAACATCAAACTCTTATCATGAACAACCCCTAAACTCCTAAAAAAATGAATGGGGGCTATATAATGCATGCCTAGGCTATTCCAAAGCAGTTCTTAAGACATCGCATTACTTATAACTGCCATTCCGAATTATCTCAAAATAATTAATTACAAGGTTTTACTAAGTCTAATTTGATTTTTATCAAATTCATCCCAAATGCACATTTCACCTAATTTCATTGACATTTCAAGTTGTACATTTGCAACCTTATACATTTACACCTACTTGTACATTTTGACCACTTGTACATTTTAATCAAAATTGAGAAAACTGAGCAAAATTGTGCAAATCTAATAATCATTTCTTCTTCTCCTTGGAGGTGGATTTGTTGCCTACATCTACCCTACCCTTTAAATTAGTTGGTGTCCTCACCGACTCAGTCTTCATGGTCTTGGTTGATGGATATTATTGGTACTCATCAAGTTGAATATGAAGAGCAACACGCTCATCCTTCAATCGAGTTGCATAGTTACTGACTTCCAGAGTTTTTAATCCATATGCATTGGCCTTCTCCTCTGAAGTATCCAAAAGTTTAGCTAGATCCTTATCTCGCTCGGATGCTTCATTGCATAACTTCTTTGTCAACATTGCTTCAATTCTGGTTGCTACGGTTAGCTCCTCATTCTTTTATATAATAACCTATAGATTCTGGTGAATATCAACTTCACAAGAAAAAATGTGCTCATCCTTAGCCCGTAATTGTGCCTTATGATTCATGATCAACTCATTGTAATTCTTGGCATCTATGTCCATCTCTATGATCTTACAATATTTCACTTGCAGTTGCTCTTTAGCATCCTTCAACTGGTCTACTTGTTTGGCCATTGTTCTTTATGTTTTGCTACTTGATCTTCCAACTATTTTGTTCGCTCTTCTGCTTGTTAAATCACATGCTACTTTTCTTCCTCTTATGAGTGTAGGTTATCTTCATAAGCCTGTTTGATGTTATTCCATTTTGCTTCCACCTTCTTCAATATTTCATCGACCTCGGTCTTGTTATGTACTAGTTCTTCCTCCATTGTATCCATTTCTTTTCAAGTAGCCTCTACTTCTTCCTTTTGCACTTCCTTGGCTTGGAAAATCTATTCAAGACCCAAGATAAGCCATTCAATCCAATGTGTTAGGAAATTCAATCTCCTTAGGGTGAAGGCCAATTCTGAAGGTACTCTTCAAAATTCTGTATTCAATGTATTCAATGAATAAGTCTAACATTTTGCCCTATCCAAGTACACACATGGATACTCACGGTAATTTCTCTTCACTCCCTTTGATAAATCATCTCTTTTTAACATCATAGTTACCTCTCCCCTAGGAAACAACCATGGGTGTTATGCATGAATATGTGTTATCTACCTAGTATGATATTCATTTTACGCCCACTCTACAATTTTCTCTAATTCATTGAAGGTTTGTTTCCTCCACTATTTCAACTGTCCAATGCCACCAATACAAAATTACAACCTGGCATTGGCGAACATTTCACTAGCTTGTTGGAAGAAGTGCTCCACCTATCCATCTATGTCATCTTCATCATTTCCTAGAGTACTAAATTGAAGCACTTCAAACAAGAAGCTTGTACGAAGCCTTGCATCTGTCTCCTATTGTGGAGTCAGTTCTTCCTCTTCCTCTTGTGTGGCTGCACTTTCTCTAACTTCTTTGATCGCACTTGCTACTCTCCCTTCTTGTAGCAAAATGTATTCTACTATCTTGTTCATATCTTCTTCTTCATGTGATCTGATCTCCTCAACATTGATGATCTTCTATAGAGGTTGTTACTCTATTATCGATGCTTGGCTTTTTCTTGTGGGTTAGGTAAGTCCTCCTATTGTGTTTCTACCAAACCTCCATCCTATGGGTTTAGTTGGACTCCCCTTAGTTATGCAACTATCATATTTGGATCAAACTTATCTAGTGGTGATTGTGTGCTTGCTTAATCCTATTAATTGTTGCCTCCTTGCATCACAATATTTACCAGAGGTTTCTTCTTCCCCTTGGATTCATCGAATGGAACTTCCACTGCTACTTTTGCTTTCGAGGCTGGTGGTACCATTGTTCTTCCTACCAAATATTGGATGAATCCAAAAAATCAAAATTCATGGTTTGAAGCAATGTTAGAGATCCCATTACTCCTCCCTCTTCTTCCATACTAGGTATATTAAAATTTACCAAATCCAACCCTTTCGAGTCTAAGTTCGAGTGTCCTTCCATTGGATTAACTAGCACAGGCTCGGGTTGCTCTTTTTGCATGATATTCTTCACATTCATCTATTTCTCCCATTACCTACATGTTCAAATATTTATAGCATTGGATTATCATTCTACTATCTCCTCTTCTTCATAATACGATGGCTACTCCTACATCTATTGGTCCAGTGCGTGTTGTTCCAAGGTAGGTTCCAACTATTTTCATATTTTCCTCCTATGATGAACATCCTCGTTAGATGCAGTATTTGTCTCTTCCTGCATTGAAGGTATTATCTACTCTATGGATTTATTTGCCTTATATTTTTGTAGAGTCACATTCGATAAAGGCATAGTCTTTCCCCATTGTAGTATGTTAGGTTGATCTGGCAGTAATTCTTAAGGTTGTATCCTACTAGGAAAATAAATACCCATTTTGGATACTGCATCTAAAAAAGAGCAATGGCATGAAAATTCATGGCAAATTTCTTTCTCTTGGTTGTCAATAACTTTTGAATTTGTTGCTCCAAATAGGTTCCCCAATCATACTTCACCCCCTTGGAGATACCTTCCACATACTGGGCCATCCAGATCGGTATTTCAGAAGCTCGTGATTCTCTTGATAAGCGAGCCATGAAAATATTCATTACACATGCCAATTCATCATTCTTCAACTAACTATGCTTGATTTTGCAACTTCTAAAACCATACATCTTAGCTAAAATAGGTGAATTCATAGTTATGAGTGTCGTAATCAATCGGATCTACCATCTTCTTCACAATCAAAATTTCCTTCTTGGGCAATCCGAATGTTCTTTGAAATACCTCCACCAAAAACTCCATCTTAATTTACTGATTACCTACTCTCACAAAGGTGTGATTATCAATGGGTTCATATGACTAAACAATTTGTAACAAGTATTCATTAAAGAATACTTTATCCTATGGTGGGATTTGTGCGATGATGCTCACTCTGACCTTCTTCAATGCAAGCTTCAATAAATGCTTGTCCTCATTCTTGTCCCACCATTTTTGATAATATTCTGATATCGAATGTCCAAATGTGATATCATTGATATCCACTTGCTCTTCTTATACTTCACTAAGTAACTCATCCTATTTTTCTAGGGTAGCTTCTCGATGAATTTCATTATAAAGCTCCCATCGATGTGCCCTTGGTGGCTCTATCTCCTCTCTCCAAAATTGTAGTGGTGCACTACCTCTACCACCATGCCAATATCTCTAGCCTCTCCACAACCTATATCCTCTCCCTCTCCAAGGACGATTACCACGCATCCTGCGTGACTGAAATTATCATCCTTGGTCTTGAATGGGGTAAACTATGTTAGATCACTTGGGTCATGAATATCTCTGGTGCAATGGTCTTGGTGATATTTTCATCCTAGTTACTACAATGTGGATAAAATGGGCTTGTAAATATCACCTGGATCTCATGCTTCTACCATAGTCGGGTTGAAATCACGTCTGCACAATCTCAGGTCAACTTGGCAAATCAGGACAACTCAACATAAAATGGCTCCAAGATCCATACAACTACTTCCAAAAAATTTAGAGATTTCTAGAAATTTTACAATAACTCTACCCGTCATACATATATATTTTGAAATCATATAATCAACTACCAATTCATACAACTCTACCCGAAACCATTCAACTGCACATAGTTCCGTACAACTTCACGAAATTGTACATTTGGAGCTCTAAATCATACAATATCACCTAGAAATTGTACAAGAAGCCCCAAATCTTATGAAAGCATCTCCCTTCTATACAATTGCATCATATTCCATACAACTACAAAAACATCTGTACAATTACCTCTTAATTGCACAAATTAGGTCTGTAGAAGCCCTCAAATTCTACCCTAAAATTGTACAATCATGCCTCCAAATTGTACAAACTTTACTTGGCTGAAAACATATATATTTTTCAAACTGGTACATTTTTTGGAATACCTATTTGTCAAAAGTGTGTAATCTTCCTTTTCGATGTGATTTCGATGCAATTGTGCAATTTCTCCTTCAATCGGTGCAATTTCTCTCCAAGAAATTTTTTTTGGATAACATGGCAGTGTTGTATGACCATCCTTTTATAATTTTCCACTCATGAAAATTCAAAGAAATATTCTTTTGTTTTTATGGCTGATTTCCTACACTAGGGTTTGTCATTTTACCTCCTTTGTTTCTAGCAATTTCCTCACTTCAATTATTTCCATAAAATCAAACCCTAGCCTTGCTTTTTTTTGATAGAAGAGTTTCCTTGGGCACCTCCCAACTTAAAACCCTTGCTTTTACAACATATTTTCTCCACTTGCAACACGACCTCTAAAAATAACTTAGCTTTTTCATAGTAAAACCCTATGTTGGCTGCTTTTTTCCAATTTGGTTGCTTTTTTGAAAATAAAAATTCCTGTGGGGCAATTTTGAAATGGATCACAAAAATTGTAGCAAAATGGTGAATTTCAAATGCCCATATGGAAAATTTATTCAGTTACACCCTCTTTTCTTCCGAATTCTTAGAATTCCAATGTTGCATGTGTACGATTTGCAAGCAGAAAAAAAGAATTTTTACATGGCACCTTGCTTTTTATAATTTTTGAAACCCTAATGTCTCATTGCTTGAAATTTTTCCAACTTAACCTCCCTTGCATTTTAAGTTATCCTTTTGTATGGATGATTGACAACTCATCTTCCTTTGTGCATGTGATTTTGTCTTTTTCTCACTTTTATCCTTTCTTTGCCTTTTTAATTATTTTCTTATTATTATTATTTTCATAAGGGACCGTCATTGCTAGTTTTCAACCACCCTCCATCTTAATTGCATCCCGAGGAATTTTCACAATTAATATATTTTTCTATTTTTCTATTTATTTTCTTATCCCATCAGTTGACTCGTTGGTTGGGGTCCCACTTCTATATTGTGAGTAATCACATCATTGGGTGCAAACAAATCATTTGAATGATTCTTTCTTGCTTGTGAGGCTGTAGAAATTACTATCCTCTCATTACCATGTGTACAATTTGGGATTGTACACTTACAAGTTACAAGAATTCCTATTATAAATAATTCATTTTGTTGCTCAAGTGATTGATCATGAGGTAGGGGTGCTCAAATATACTATCATTTGAGTGACTCCTATGCCTATATCCTCAGATCAAATCAGTTTCCAAACTTTGTGAACAAATCATTTGTCATTCATGACTTCCTTCATTTGTAAAGTACACTCTTTCCCTACCAGTAAGTCCTCTTCCTTGCATGTGTCTTCCATGACCTAGTTCTCTCGACACAAGACCTCTTCAAACATTAAATGGGGTTTCTTTTCCATGCAGTAATCCTCTTCAAGCTTTAACTCTTCTCGATCCTTGACAGATTAATGATGGTCATCCAAGTGGGTATCTTCCTGTAAGGTTTGATACATACCCTCTCAACCAAGGGATACCTTACAAGTTCCTGGTCCAATTCAAATAGGCCAATGGTATATCTCTCAACCATCTAAGAGTAGGAGGTTGGATCCTCTTGAAGAGATCTACAAAAAAAAATTCCAAAAAATAATGCATAAATAAATAACTTAGAATAAATGACACCACACAATGCACATATGACACATAAGATTCACCCTGGTTCACCCGATGTGGGCTACTCCAGCAAAACAAGATCCATTCCTCCTTGATATTATTATTTTCCTTCCTTACCCAAAAATAGGACATTACAATAAAATATAAAAGAAACTCTCACAACCCTAAACCACTATGTGGTATTAGAATACAATGGGCACAATATCGTGGGCTAAACCACCCACAACCACCAACCACCCACCAACCGTGGGAATCCCGACAATCGCTCCAAAAAAAGGGAGAATTTTTTTTTTGTAATGCCTAATGATCTACATAGAAAGCAAAAGGGTTTACCAATAGGTAATGCCTAAATTTTTGTACAGCCTATACCATCCTAAAGCTTCTCGCTCCCTTGTACTATAATTCCTCTCTGCCCATGACAATAGGTGACTTGCAAAAAAGATGGGCTGATCTAGCCTAAACTGTCTTTCTTGAGCCTATGCACATCCAATCGCAAAGTTTGAGGCATCAATATGAACAAGTAAATTCCTTATCCAAATTAGGGAACACCAAAATGGGATTGCTAACAAGTTTAGCTTTCAATTCTTCAAAATCTCCTTGGTGCTCCTCGGTCCATCTAAAAGGAATATTCTTTTTGGTCAAAGAATCCAATGGGTACAACAATGTGCATAGTTCCTGATGAACCTTCGATAGTATGTCGTGGATCCAAGGAAGATTTTTAATGAGATCACATCATATGGCTCCTCCATGTGTAACATAACATAAATTTTATCAGGATCAGTCTTCAACCCTTCACTACACACTATATGTTCCAAAATTTTCCCATAAGGAACCATGATAAGGAACACATAATTAGAAACAGACAACCAAAGGTTTGCACAAATGAAAACTAAATTGTATTACCATAACATGCCTATAAATAGGCATTACAAAGCTTCAATTGGATAAGGCGATATTAAATATTGATGACCCTTATCCATTACAACTAACAAGTAATGGTAATACATTATTCCCTATCATTCCTCCCCATTGAGAAAGCATTGGTCCCCAATGCATACAAGGGTGGAAGAGAAAGAGGAAAAGAGCCAAGAGTATCGAGTACAACCGAAAATGTACTCCTGTTACAAAATAAGAAGACCAAAATGAAGAAAGTGAGCAGGTCTTCAAAAAACCAAAAATTGATGTTGGCACTGAATCGGGCTCGAAAAACGCTCTCCAATGACTATAAACACTGCTATATAGGCGGACAACTATATGGGTCCTTCAATTCGGTAGAAGAAAGTAGTAACTGATGTGTTGGAAGGAGATGCCTCGAAATACATGCCAAATATGCCAGTTGGAAATTATGGATGCATTAAATTTTGGTTTTAATTATGGGCCACGAGCATTAAGGAAATGTGCACATGAATGAAGGGTAACGGTTTAATGTGCATTAATGAAGGTGACATACATTAATGAATGCAACTACATGGAAATGCATTTAATGAAAGCAATGACATGGAAATGCATTTAATGAAAGCAATGGTATGAAAATGCATTAAATTTTATTTTTGATTGAACAATGGTGGGAAAAATTAAATTAAATTAAAAATAATTTAATTTAATTTATTATTAAATTTGCATTTAATGGTGAGTCGCACGCAAAAATTAAAAGAAAAATGTGCACATTAAAAAGAAAACGCACATTAGGTGGTGGGTGTGTTTTAATGATGGACACACACATTAATGATGGCATGGATTTAATGACAATGGCAATGGTGAAAAAAAGTAATAAATTAAAAATAATTTAATTTAATTTATTGTTGGAAATGGAGGAAATGGGTATGTAAAAATTAAATTAAATTAAAAATTAATTTAATTTAATTTATTGAATGGTGGAGGCCATGGCGGATCTTGGGTATGCAAAATCGAGTGACGAGAATAAAAACGACATAAGAGACAATGGCCACGGAGGCACACGAGGGAGATCAACCAAATGATGGAAGCGACGATGATGGCATTTATAAGCCAAAAAATGGCCAAAAAATGTAGAAGGTCACTTGAAATATACAAGTATCACCGAGAATCTATGAAAGGTGATGGAAATATGCAGATCTGCACTAGAAGAAGTAGAAAAGTGGTAAAAAATAGCAAAGCAGTGCTCGTAGTTGTAAATTGCGTCGTATTTGCATAAAAGTATAATTTTTTGTCGAAAAACAATTGAGGTGTCCTATAAACGATAAAGCAGGTCATGAAATGCACAGATCCATGGTGCAAACAAGCCTAGAGGTATCAAGCGATGTGAAAATAGATCAACACTCAAAAATAAGAGATCGAAACTCCAAAGCTACAAATAATGTGAGTGGGAAACATACAGATCACAATTAAATGTGAGAAATAGTGGCCATGATCTATAGTTGTGGTGGGAATTGCACGAACGGGTGAGACAGTAGTGAATTTCGATGTCAGGAAGCAACGCGAAGCTCCAAAAAGTGGTAAAATTTACCAAAAAATTGTGTGATGATGGCCAAAAATAGGAAACCAGCATCTGAGAGAAGAACCATCAATCGATAAAATGGTAGTGGAGAAGTTGTGGATGAACTAGTAGGCAATGAAGTGCAGTAGGCACAGTAACAATGACAAAGAGAGCAACTTGTTCTTCAACTACAATGGTTTCATGTGAGCTTGGATCAGCAAAAGAAACATCTTTATTATTGACATGAGAAGCATCATCTAGTGGTAATATGTTGGGCATGTCACCCAGATATCCTAGTTGGATTTCAGGTTTTGTTTTAGAATTATCATTTTTTGGATCAGGTTCTTCATTTTCTAGAACAAGTTCTTCATCAACGAGAAGAACTTCGGTAGTAGCTGCAACCATTTTGGCTTGGAACTACTGAATATCAGTGGCTATTTTGGCTTGGATCTACTAAAAGTTAGTAAGCATATCCTTGTGGATTTGTTGAAGTTTCACGAAAATGATAATAAGACTATTAGACCTCATCGAGAAAAACTGGTGAACTCGACATCATACCATCAAATACGAAAATGGATGGTTATCACGAACAAGGATGGTGCAAGTGCACCAAATCGTGAGTAAACAAGCACAAAATAAAAATGATAAAGCAAAGTTTTCAAATCCAACAAAGTGCAAACCAAGCTAAAAGCTTCCAAATATCTGTAACAAAATGTAAAAGTGTTCACAAGGTGGACGAAACCACCAAACCAAGATCCACGGGAGGTTTTCTCATTCCTCGTTTGAACCAAAAATGACCTAGATGAAGCAGATACTTGCCTACTTAGTGCTCGACTCTAATACCAATGATATGGAATACACAATTACAAACAGACAACCAAAGGTTTTCACGAATGAAAACTGAATTGCTAATATTGATGACCCTTATCCGTTACAACTAACAAGTAATGGTAATACATTATTTCCTATCATACCATCAAAAAATATTTTCTTAGATTCAGGGAGATTTATGCATTCCTACACCTACTCTTACATTCACTGAGACCACGTAGATGGTCCTTGATTTTACCATAAATGGACCAATCATACAGAAATACCTTGAAGTTCTCTATTTCTAATTGATCAAAGATGTATATAATAATGCGTTGAAATGTGGTTGGGGTATTACATAGCCCAAATGGCATTTGTTTGTATGCATAGATGCCATTTTCCACAATAAATGTGATCTTCAACTTATCTTCCTTGGCTATACTTATCTGATTGTACCTAGAAAACCCATCTAAGAATGAATAAATTTGATGTCCTACAACCTCTTCCAAAATGGAGTTTGTGAAAGGAATTGGGAAGGGATCTTTGATCATCACTGCATTCAAACTCCTAAAATCCATGTATATTCAAATCTTATCCACTTCCTTCTTCAAGATAACCACAATAGGGGAAACCTAGTCAATAGTAGTGACTCTGAAAATGATGCATGCATCTAGCATCTTTTCTATTTCTACATTCACCAGTGTAGCATACTTGGGGTTCATCCTATAAGGTCTTCTTATCACTGGTTGTGTCCCAAGCATTAATGTGATCTTGTGGACACATAAATTTGATGGTATACCTTTAAAATCCTTATACATCCAAGCAAAGACATCCTTGTACTCCAAGAATATCTTGAAAGTTGTTGCTTTCAATATTGGGTCCCAATCATCGCCATAGTGGATCATTCTAGGTTCTTCCTCTATTCCTAGATTTACATCCACTATTTGAGGTCCTTCATACTTAATATCCCCAAGCTTAGTTGCTACCTTTTCCACATTCATTACATGCATTGGTCTTGCATCGATTTCAGCATCTCCCATAGTATATTCTACAAAACTTTTAGGGAATGTCCATTTTTTCTCTTCTCTCTTCAGTTTAGAGCTGACATTCATCTCATATTATTTTCATGGTCTCCTCTATATTAATATGGATGTATGAAGGCTAAAAAACCTCGTACTCCTCCATCTACTAGTGAAGGAGTCCACTATCAGATCAAGCTTCATCTTTGCTACAATTATCCAGGTCTAGAATTCTTTCTTCATTAGGCTTATAATCCTCTTCGCCAGAAGAACTGCCTAACTCATAGATTTTGGTCACATACTCATTGATCCTTTGGTTATTCAAGTTCATCATGTATTTATGTTGTCCTTTCTTGAAGGTGATTTGGTCCTTTCTCAAATTGTGATTGTTAGCTTTTGATGCAGCATGTAATGGGAGATAACAAACACAAGATGCAGAATAAAATGATATAAAGTAAATTTGTGAGATGATTGAAAATAATATATATTGAAATTATGGAGATGTTTGCAAATAGCTTTGGAGGAAATGAACATTCCATGAATAGAGCTACTACTCAAGAATAGACATTGAGCATATTACACTCCACCATATTACATCACACTGCTACTTCACAACACTCTAACTCCTATATGCTATTGTATGCTCTTCTATCTATGTTCCTATATATGATCTATAAATATGGCCCTTTATATAGAAAATAGGTTCCTTGGCCAACACTCTACATAAATGTGTAAGGTACAGCTGACACATATGTAGGTTGCACTTTGACACTTGTGCAGTTAGTACATTGCATGAAGTAACTAGATAACTTCCCCCTAAACTAATCTAATATCTTAAGTATGTACCAAGGTAAAGGTACATTTACTTAATCCAAATGATGTAATAGAATCTATTTATAACACCCCCTATATTACATTATTTGGATATTGAAGACTTTAGTCTTCAATGTGGATCTTCTTCCATTGGATAATGGAAGCTAGATTCTCTTTCATTGCTCACTGTGATCAATTTTAATAGATAATTTGTGTCTTCATATGATGCAAATTAAGCTATGACTTGAGGTTCTTCTTATTGTTGCATGTGTTCAACTGGTTCAATCTTCATGATGCCAAGTATCTTTTTGGTATGCGTTTTCTTCCTTTTTATTTTTCTTCTCTTGTGATTCTGCATTGGTGCTGGTAGAATTTTTGCTTCATGACAAGTTAGTTTATCATCACAATAATATTTTTCTTTATATCTTTCCTTGTGTTGAGTAATCACAAACACAATTAGTGATAGATATATCATCAGATATTCCTTTGGTGAAGAAATAATTAGTCTTTACGAATTCCACCATGCTATGAAGAGAATATCATGAAGATAACCAATCAATGTTGTAAAGCTACCTTCTTTTGCTTCTTTAAGAAACAAATAAAATTTCTATTTGACACTAATGGATAGATACTCATATCCTTCTAGAGTATCTATTAATTTTTGGGAGTAATTTTCTACTTCATGTAGTAGTTCATCATTATTGAAGGTATTTATTAAGATATCATCCATGATAGATCCTTCTAGATTTTGCAAGAATCTTAGAAGTCTACATTATGACTCCTTATGATAGGATATATGAATCCTGAAGAATATAAGCTTGATTTGATAAAACCCTTATTAATCCTTGTTTTGTAGACTACCTTATGTCTCCCAAGTAATGTGAGTATTTACTCCTAAGGATATTTAGGTTTTGAGGAAAGCTTATATTTTATAACTTGATAATCTTTTATAGAAGTTGATATTACCAAGTTTTGTAGAATGCCTTATGACTCCCTAATATGCTATGGATAAGATATAGTGATTTTTGTAAATTATAGTTTAGTATTTGATTGATTTTTTAAAGGTTTTGTAAATTCCAAAATCAATTCCTATTATTCCTTATTGCTCCTATTGAACTAAGCATTGTTCCTAAATTTTAAAGAGGTAATAATGTTGGATCTTTTGTCTCCTTGATAGGTTTGAGATAATAATATTAAATATATCCAACCTTTGATATAGAACTTTAAGATAAATTTCATTAGATTTTGAGTTTTAGTTTCCTTTCCATGGATCAATTTATAGTTAAATCCTTAGAATCATCCCTAGTGGTAGAGGTTAGTGAGCGCACCTTAGAGAGATCCTCATTGCTCCAAGATAGGACAGTTTTTGGTAAATTTAATGGGTATTGGACAAGGGCTTCAGCCTTGAGAAAATGGATTGATAGGAGTTGGAAGTCTCTAGGAGTGATTCTATCATTTCTTACCAAAGGTTTCTTCCTAGCCATTTTTTGTTCTAGGGAAGAAAGAGAAAGAATCCTAAAAGGGGGTCCTTGGTTTATGGGAAGAGCAAGACTCTTCCTTACCCACTGGTATGAAGGCTTTTCACCTGAAAATGTAAATATATCCCTAGTATCAATCTGGATTAGGATGTTTGTATTACCCATTGAATTTTAGAAAATATATACCTTCAAGGCAATAGGCAACACTCTAGGAGATTTCCTTGAGATTTCAAATACAACAAAAGATGTATTTTTGGCTATTTATGCTCGGATATTGGTCATGATTGATATAAGTAAAGATTTACCAGAATTAATAATTCTTAAGTATGGGGATAAGATGTGGATCCAAACTATAGATTATGAAAACATATCTCTTATATGTATAATATGTCATGAGGTGGGGCATATTGAGAGATCAAGCTGTAAGTAAATTGTAAGAGAAATTTACAAATGGTTATGGATAAATATGGTTTTCAACTTCCAAAAAATAGATCTAGACAAATAAAAGAAACTAAATAGTGGAGACCAATAATAAAGGATAAGGGAAGAAATTCCAATTCTTTTGAGGCTTTAGCCTATGAAGAAAAAGTAGATCAAAACTTAGAGGACACAGGACAATAATTTCAACATATTAGCAAGGAACCGTCTATTCAATATGATCCTAATTTAAGGAATAACATTCTCGATGAACCCAAGGAATGTGTTTCATCATATTTTGAAGACTCTCTTGAAGTACCATGCACCATCCAGGAGGAAATAATTGGTAAAAATAATATATTTTTAGAAGGTAATACCTCTGCCATTAATAATAAAATACCAAAAAATTAATAGGATAAGTCAAAAGCTTCTATAATAGAGCCAGGAGAGGATAAATATGTTGAAAAAAAAATGGTGAAAGAATATTGAGGAATAGAATAATAAGACCTACTCCTGATATAGGCAAAGCAAAAAGAGGAAAACCCTCAAATTACCAAGCAAGATCCAAGAGCTAACATAGAGAAAGGAACACAAACTAAGTTGGTTGAACTTCTCTTTACCAAACAACAAAATGATATTGGTAATACGCAAGAGGGTCCAAGAGACCCTAATGAGACATGATTATCATCTCATGGACTATAAGGAGTGCTAATTCCCCCTCAAATTATAGGTGTATTAGGGACCTATGTTTAAGTAAAAAACTTGATATTATCTATATCTAGGAAACTAAAATGACAAAAGAAGAAGTTTGAAAAACTACAAAAGTAGTTTGGGCAATATGTGAATGGGATGCTATGGATTCTACAGGAGAAGCAGGAGGAATTCTAACTTGTTGGAATCCTTCTAGAACCTCTTGTGTAACTGTTGGTCATCAAATCTGCCTAGGAAAGGATTTTGAGTATAAGTATGCGCCCTAGACCTGGACCAACATTGAAAGGTCGAAAGGAAGAGATGCCCCTCGTGCCAATCTTCGAAGAAATGTCGGCTCCTATGCTAAACTACTTGAGGGTTTTAAGATAAGAGTGCAGGAAAGGAATAAAAGGAGTAGAGTTAGAGAAATAAATAAAAAGAGTTAAGGGAAGAGAGATTGGTGATCTAAGGTGGGAAAGAACAGGAAGCACGATCACTAACTAGCAACTCAAGTAGAAGCAAATAACACCAAGAGTAACGAAAGAAACGCGATACCAACTTTCCTATGTATCCTTCAGGCGAGTTTCAGGGTACATTCCCCGATCGCACATCAGATGCAGGGTTCATAATCCAATATACAAGCAAAGAAAGACAAAAAAATCAAACATAGAAGGCAGCATAAAAGAAAGCCAACACAGCGTCTTTCAACTCCTATGTATCCTTCGATACTAGTTTCAGGGTATATTCCTCGATCATACTCTGGACGCAAGGTTCAGCATCTCAACACACAAACGAAGAAAGACAAAAGAATCAAGCACAAAAGGCAGCATAAAAGAGAAGAATTAAGCTCAAGGTTCTTTAGTATTAATCGTAGGACATCAAGTTACAGCAGCTTTCTAGCAGATAGTTCCCCCCCTTTTACATTACAATGCCTAGGTTTTTATAGAGGACCCGACCCTCTGAATCATTATTACACAGAATGGTGAAGTATATTCTTGAGATCTGAGAATTTGGCTTCTCACGGCTCTTGAGACTGAGATTTCTAATCCATTACCAAAATAGGCACTTGTGATCGGGTCAACCGTGGAAATATGCATTGATGAACCGCCTGAGTATCCTTGGTGTAATGCTCGAGTGGCCGCCATGCTCGTCGGACTCTCCTTCAGGGACTGACACTTCGCTTCCAATTGCCAAAAAAGAACAACAAGCTTATTGGGCAAGAAAGAATGCATTTACAAGGCACTTGATTGTCTCAAGAAAATACCCGGCTTGAAGCGCGTGCCCATCGTGAAAAAGCAACATGTCACGATATCGCGACATTTCTAAGTCTTCAACTTGGTTCTCCTTCTTGCATCGTGAAAATACGACATGTCACGATATCGCGACATTTCTATGTCGTTGCCCTCTTTTGTTGCTTTTGGCCACGAAAATGCAACATGTCACGATATCGTGACACTTTTCCTCCTTTTGGATTTCTTCTTGCTTTCGGTCGCGATATTGCGACATGTCGCAATATCATGACACTTTTTCTTGCTTGCGCCTTCTCCTTGCCTTGAGCCACAAAAACGCGACATGTCGCGATATCGCGACACTTTTTCATTCTGGTTCTTCCTCTTGCTTTTGGCCGCGATATTGCGACATGTCACGATATCGCGACACTTTTCTCGCTTGCTCTACCTTGTCATATTGAGCCACAAAAACGCGACATGTTGTGATATCGTGACACATTTTCTTTCTTTTGGTGGAGCTATCTTCTTTGGATTGTTCGGAAGTGGAGCTCTTCTTCTTCATTCCATGTGCAAGGGGGTGGCATTGAAAACCAAAATTGCTGCAACACTTACAAATACTTTCGAAGCAACAAACAAAACACTCTACATAGAGAATTTTTTATTTTTATCTACCCTTTGTGCAATGTGACAAAATTGTCAACATTCTTGGTGGCTCGCAGGGCATTTAGCTAGTCTGAATGCAGAGATCCCAGGCCTTTGTCCATTGGGCAATGGAGTCATTCACATTATCTTCTCCTCTGACCATTCACTTACAACAATTTTTTTTTTTTGTGCCTAAGTTCTTAAGCAACACTTAGCGCTTTTCGGCACTTATTTACTATTCAGGCCATTTATAGTATTTACACAAAATTTGTGACATTATTGGCATGCCGCTACCATAAATCGAGCTTCGGGTGCTTATCCAATGAACCTACAATGTCCAGACTAGATCTGATTGAACTTTAGTTGATCTTTGAAGTTCGATTGACTTCTTCCCAAAGTTGTCCATGCTACGAATAGGGAGCAACACAGTGAGTTGTCGCTCTTGCCAGTACCCATGTTGTCGATGAAAGATGTGGTGAAGAATTTCGCAGCATGAGGGGCCTCTTGGGGTACTAGTTGTGGCAGGGACTGGAACCAATACCAGCATACTAAAGAATCTACTAACTGCGGGCTGGGTACAGGTTCTTCCATCTTCCTGATGGAGTAACAGGGCTCCTTCGGCATGCTTAATGGAATCTGGATGAATGCTTGCATGCCATCCTCTGGGATACAAAAAGGGTGCAAAAATGTGCCCTCTTTGTTCTCAGGTTTTGCCACTTGAGACTGCTCCTTTCCTTGGCCCATCTCCTGATGGAGACTGCAAGTAACCATATTGTTCATTGGTGGGTCAAAGCTTGCATATTCCCATCGTTGGCCTCGAATGAAACTCGCCTCTCGAGCTCCAAACGACTACATCTCAGGCCTCTTCTCAGTATGAGGAGTCTGCCATGATGAATACTATGCAAGAGAGACAGGAGCAGCAAATGTTGGTTGGCCTTGGATGAAAATTGCCTTTTGAGCTCCAAACGACTGCATCTCAGGCCTCTGCTCCATATGAGGAATCTGCCATGATGAATACTATGCAGGAGAGATAGGAGTCACAATTATTGGAGAAAGTGGTGGAATTTCCCCCCACTGCCACTTTCCAGATAGGAGTAGAAGCTGCTCTGCTCATACTGCTTCCTCAAATATTTGAGGAAATCTTCATTCACCTGATTGCAGTAAGATGAGGCCCATGTCTAGGTGAAGAGCCCGAACATAGAAGAGGTGGGCTTGGGTGGGCGTCGGTTGGATATCCCCTGGAATTCTCTTCCAAATTCTACAAAATCGGACATTAAAGTCCATGATGCTCTCCAGTGGTGCTCTCCTGATGGTGGAGAGGTACGTCAAAAGCTGGAAGGGGTCCTGAGAGCCATCAAATGCTTCGAATAGTGCTCCCTCCAAGTCATCCCATGAGTAGATGCTTTTATACCCGAGCAGTTTGTACCACTGCAGTGCTCTTCCTTCCAGAGACAGGACTAGAAGTTTGATCATGACATCTTCACGGATTATGTCATAGAGGGGCGCTAGAGCCGCAACATCTTCAAGGTGCTCTCGGGCCATTCCCTTAGTGCCATTGTATTTTGTCACTGTCTTCAAGGCGCCTTCAAGAATTTCATGGTAACTTTGAAGATTCAGAGGGCCACGATCATCCCAGCTGGGATATACCCTCTCCATTATAACAGTGGCCTACGGAGATCATAGTCCTCGCCACTAAGTCGAAGTCGCCAAGTGAACATAATTTTCTCCGCTTGTGAGGTCAAGGCTGCTCATCAAACCTTGATTCCTTTGGGATGTCTTCTTTCAGCCTTTTTTAAAAAAAATGCCTACGATCAAGAAATCTAGATCTTCAGCTTAGTCAGAGTCGCCAGGTGATTTTACCAGATGAAGGCAAGCCAGAGATTCACCAACTCGAACTTCCTTAAAACATGGGGACTTTTGCCATGAAGGCACAGGTTTTAGGTACTGGTCTTTATGACTTAGAGATTTTCGGGTTGAATAGAGTCGCCAGATGCTAAGAGTCTTTTGGTAATGAGAGCATCGATTTTCACTACCACTCAGAAGGTGAGACTGACCGGGTCACATCGAAAACTGATTAGAACTATTGGCCCTAGTGAAGACGGGTTTTGCGTTTAAAATATGGGACCTTGACTGGTTATGGATCTTTCTGAGATAGACACAGTCATGTCCCACCGGGCATGCCAAAAACTATTGGTCATCAAATCTCCCTAGGAAAGGATTTTGAGTAGAAGTATGTGCCCTAGACCTGGACCAACATTGAAAGGCCGAAGGGAAGAGATGCCCCTCGTGCCAATCTTCGAAGAAAGGTCGGCTCCTATGCTAAACTACTTGGGGGTTTTAAGATAAGAGTGCAGGAAAGGAATAAAAGGAGTAGAGTTAGAGAAATAAATAAAAAGAGTTAAGGGAAGAGAGATTGGTGATCTAAGGTGGGAAAGAACAGGAAGCACGATCACTAACTAGCAACTCAAGTAGAAGCAAAGAACACCAAGAGTAATGAAAGAAATGTGATACCAAATTTCCTATGTATCCTTCAGGCGAGTTTTAGGGTACATTCCTCGATCGCACATCAGACACAGGGTTCAGCATCCAATATACAAGCGAAGAAAGACAAAAGAATCAAACACAGAAGGCAACATAAAAGAAAGCCAACACGACGTCTTTCAACTCCTATGTATCCTTTAGTACTAGTTTCAGGGTATATTCCTCAATCATACTCTGGACGCAAGGTTCAACATCTCAGCATACAAACGAAGAAAGACAAAAGAATCAAGCATAGAAGGCAACATAAAAGAGAAGAATTAAGCTCAAGGTTCTTTAGTATTAATCGTAGGACATCAAGTTACAGCAGCTTTCTAGCAGATAGTTCCCCCCCCTTTTACATTACAATGCCTGGGTTTTTATAGAGGACCCGACCCTCTGAATCATTATTACATAGAATGGTGAAGTATATTCTTGAGATCTGAGAAGTCGGCTTCTCATGGCCCTCGAGACTGAGCTTTCTAATCCATTACCAAAATAGGCACTTGTGATCAGGTCAACCATAGAAATATGCATTGATGAACCGCCTGAGTATCCTTGGTGCAATGCTCGAGTGGTTGCCATGCTCGTCGGACTCTCCTTCAGGGACTGACACTTCGCTTCCAATTGCCAAAAAAGAACAACGAGCTTATTGGGCAAGAAAGAATGCATTTATGAGGCACTTGATTGTCTCAAGAAAATACCCGGCTTGAAGCGCATACCCATCGCGAAAAAGCAACATGTCGCGATATCGCAACATTTCTAAGTCTTCAACTTGGTTCTCCTTCTTGCATCACGAAAATACGACATGTCACGATATCGTGACATTTCTATGTCGTTGCCCTCTTTTGTTGCTTTTGGCCACGAAAACGCAACATGTCGTGATATCGCGACACTTTTCCTCCTTTTGGATTTCTTCTTGCTTTCGACCGCAATATTGCGACACTTTTCCTTGCTTGCGCCTTCTCGTCGCTTTGAGCTGCGAAAATGCGACATGTCGTGATATCGCAACACTTTTCTTCTTTGTGCTTTTTCTTTGCTTTCAGCCGCAAAAATGCAACATGTCGCGATATCGTGACATTTTTCCTTCTTGCTCTGTCTTCTCGCTTTCGATCACGAAAACACTACATGTCGCGATATCACGACACTTTTTCTTGCTTGCGCCTTCTCCTTGCCTTGAGCCGCGAAAACATGACATGTCACGATATCGTGACACTTTTCTTGCTTGCACCTTCTCCTTGCCTTGAGCCACGAAAACGCGACATGTCGTGATATCGTTACACTTTTCTTGCTTATGCCTTTTCTTTGCTTTCAACCATGAAAATGCAACATGTCGCGATATCGCGACATTTTTCCTTCTTGCTCTGTCTTGTCGCTTTGAGCCGCAAAAATGTGACATGTCGCGATATCACGACACTTTTCTTCTTTTGGATTTCTCCTCGCTTTCGACCGTGAAAACACTACATGTCCCGATATCGTGTCACTTTTTCTTGCTTGCGCCTTCTCCTTGCCTTGAGCCACAAAAAAACGACATGTCGCGATATCGCAACACTTTTTCGTTCTGGTTCTTCCTCTTGCTTTTGGTCGCGATATTGCAACATTTCGCGATATCGTGACACTTTTCTCACTTGCTCTACCTTGTCGTCTTGAGCCACGAAAATGCGACATGTCGTGATATCGTGACACCTTTTCTTTCTTTTTGTGGAGCTATCTTCTTTGGCTTGTTCGGCAGTGGAGCTCTTCTTCTTCATTCCATGTGCAAGGGGGTGGCATTGAAAACCAAAATTGCTGCAACACTTACAAATACTTTTGAAGCAACAAACAAAACACTCTACAAAGAGAATTTTTTAATTTTTATCTACCCTTTGTGTAATGTGACAAAATTGTCAACATTCTTAGTGGCTCACGGGGTGTTTAGCTAGTCTGAATGCAGAGATCCCAGGCCTTTGTCCATTGGGCAACAGAGTCATTCACATTATCTTCTCCTCTGACCATTCACTGACAACAAATTTTTTTTTTTTGTTTGTGCCTAAGCTCTTAAGCAACACTTAGCGCTTTTTGACACTTATTTACTAGTCGGGCCATTTACAGTATTTACACAAAATTTGTGACATGATTGGCATGCCGCTACCATAAATCCAGCTTCGGGTGCTTATCCAATGAACCTGCAATGTCCGGACCAGATCTGATTGAACTTCAGTTGATCTTTGAAGTCCGGCTGACTTCTTCCCGAAGTTGTCCATGCTATGAACAGGGAGCAACACAGTGAGTTGTCACTCCTACCAGTACCTGTGTTGCCGATGAAAGATGTGGCGAAGAAGTTCGCAGCATGAGGGGCCTCTTGGGGTACTGGTTGTGGCGGGGACTAGAACCAATACTAGCATACTAAATAATCTACTAACTGCGGGCTGGGTACAGGTTCTTCCATCTTCCTGATGGAGTAACAGGGCTCCTTCGGCATGCTTAATGGAATCTGGACGAATGTTTGCATGCCATCCTTTGGGATACAAAAAGGGTGTAAAAATGTGCCCTCTTTGTTCTCAGGTTTCACCACTTGATACTGCTCCTTTCCTTGGCCCATCTCCTTATGGATACTGCAAGCAACCATATTGTTCGTTGGTGGGGCAAAGCTTGCATATTCCCATCGTTGGCCTCGAATGAAACCCGCCTCTCAAGCTCTAAATGACTGCATCTCATGCCTCTGCTCAGTATGAGGAGTCTGCCATGATGAATACTATGCAGGAGAGACAAGAGCAGCAAATGTTGGTTGGCCTTGGATGAAACTTGCCTCTTGAGCTCCAAACGACTGCATCTCAGGCCTCTGCTCAGTATGAGGAATCTGCCATGATGAATACTGTGCAGGAGAGATAGGAGTCGCAATTATTGGAGAAAGTGGTGGAATTTCCCCCCACTACCACTTTCCAGATAGGATTAGAAGCTGCTCTGCTCATACTGTTTCCTCAAATATTTGAGGAAATCTTCGTTCACCTGATTACAGTAAGATGAGGCCCATGTTTGGGTGAAGAGCTCGAACATAGAAGAGGTGGGCTTGGGCGGGCGTCGGTTGGATCTCCCTTGGAATTCTCTTCCAACTTCTACAAAATCGGACATTGAAGTCCGTGATGCTCTCCAGAGGTGCTCTCCTGATGGTGGAGAGGTATGTCAAAAGCTGGAAGGGGTCCTGAGAGCCATCAAATGCTTCGAATAGTGCTCCCTCCAAGTCATCCCACGAGCAGATGCTTTTATTCCCGAGCAGTCTGTACCACTGCAACGCTCTTCCTTCCAGAGACAGGACCAGAAGTCTGATCATGACATCTTCGTGGATTATGTCAAAGAGGGGCGCTAGAGCCACAACATCTTCAAGGTGCTCTCGGGCCATTCCCTTAGTGCCATTGTATTTTGTCACCGTCTTCAAGGCGCCTTCGAGAATTTCATGGTAACTTTGAAGATTCAGAGGGCCACGATCATCCCAGCTGGGATATACCCTCTCCATTATAACAGTGGCCTACGAAGATCACAATCCTCACCACTAAGTCAGAGTCACCAGGTGAACATACTTTTCTTTGCTTGTGAGGTCAAGGTTGCTCACCAAACCTTGATTCCTCTGGGATGTCTTCTTTCATACTTTTTTAAAAAAAATGCCTACGATCAAGAAATCTAGATCTTCAGCTCAGTCAGAGTCGCCAGGTGATTTTACCAGATGAAGGCAAGCCAGAGATTCACCAACTCGAACTTCCTTAAAACATGGGGACTTTTGTCGTGAAGGCACAGGTTTTAGGTACTGGTCTTTACGACTTAGATATTTTCGGGTTGAACAGAGTCGCCAGATGCTAAGAGTCTTTTGGTAATGAGAGCATCGATTTTCACTACCACTCGAAAGGTGAGACTGACCGGGTCACACCGGGAACTGATTAGAACTATTGGCCCTAGTGAAGACGGGTTTTGCATTTAAAATATGGGACCTTGACTGGTTATGGATCTTTCTGAGATAGACACAGTCATGTCCCACCGGGCGTGCCAAAAACTATTGGTCATCAAATCTGCCTAGGAAAGGATTTTGAGTAGAAGTATGCACCCTAGACCTGGACCAACATTGAAAGGCCGAAGGGAAGAGATGCCCCTCATGCCAATCTCCGGAGAAAGGCCAGCTCCTATGCTAAACTACTTGAGGGTTTTAAGATAAGAGTGCAGGAAAGGAATAAAAGGAGTAGAGTTAGAGAAATAAATAAAAAGAGTTAAGGGAAGAGAGATTGGTGATCTAAGGTGGGAAAGAACAGGAAGCACGATCACTAACTAGCAACTCAAGTAGAAGCAAAGAACACCAAGAGTAATGGAAGAAACGTGATACCAACTTTCCTATGTATCCTTCAGGCGAGTTTCAGGGTACATTCCCCAATCGCACATCAGACGTAGGGTTCAGCATCCAATATACAAGCGAAGAAAGACAAAATAATCAAACACAGAAGGCAGCATAAAAGAAAGCCAACACAACATCTTTCAACTCCTATGTATCCTTTAGTACTAGTTTCAGGGTATATTCCTCGATCATACTTTGGACGCAAGGTTCAACATCTCAGCACACAAACGAAGAAAGACAAAAGAATCAAGCACAGAAGGTAGCATAAAAGAGAAGAATTAAACTCAAGGTTCTTTAGTATTAATCGCAGGACATCAAGTTACAACAACTTTCTAGCAGATAGTTCCCCCCCTTTTACATTACAATGCTTGGGTTTTTATAGAGGACCCGACCCTCTGAATCATTATTACACAGAATGGTGAAGTATATTCTTGAGATCTAAGAAGTCGACTTCTCGCGGCCCTCGAGACTGAGCTTTCTAATCCATTACCATAACAGGTAACTGTGACCGGGTCAACCACGAAAATATGCATTGATGAACCGCCTGAGTATCCTTGGTGCAATGCTCGAGTGGCCGCCATGCTCATCGGACTCTCCTTCAAGGACTGACACTTTGCTTCCAATTTCCAAAAAAGAACAACGAGCTTATTGGGCAAGAAAGAATGCATTTACGAGGCACTTGATTGTCTTGAGAAAATACCCGACTTGAAGCGCGTGCCCATCGCAAAAAAGCAACATGTCACAATATTGCGACATTTCTAAGTCTTCAACTTGGTTCTCCTTGCATCACAAAAATACGACATGTCGCGATATCACGACATTTCTATGTCGTTGCCCTCTTTTGTTGCTTTTGGCCATGAAAACGCAACATGTCACGATATCGTGACACTTTTCCTCCTTTTGGCTTTCTTCTTGCTTTCGGCCGTGATATTGCGACATGTCGTGATATCGCGACACTTTTCCTTACTTGCGTCTTCTCGTCGCTTTGAGCCGCGAAAATGCGACATGTCGCGATATCGCGACACTTTTCTTCTTTGTGCTTTTTCTTTGCTTTCGGTTGCGAAAATGCAACATGTCGCGATATCGTGACATTTTTCCTTCTTGCTCTGTCTTCTCGTTTTTGGCCGTGAAAACACTACATGTCGCGATATCATGACACTTTTTCTTGCTTGCGCCTTCTCCTTGCCTTGAGCCGCAAAAACGCAACATGTCGCGATATCGCGACACTTTTCTTGCTTGTGCCTTCTCCTTGCCTTGAGCCGTGAAAACGTGACATGTCGCGATATCGCGACACTTTTCTTGCTTGTGCCTTTTCTTTGCTTTCGGCCGTGAAAATGCAACATGTCGCAATATCGCGACATTTTTCCTTCTTGCTCTGTCTTGTCGCTTTGAGCCACGAAAATGCGACATGTCGCGATATCGCGACACTTTTCTTCTTTTGGCTTTCTCCTCGCTTTCGGCCATGAAAACACTACATGTCGCGATATCGCGACACTTTTTCTTGCTTGCACCTTCTCCTTGCCTTGAGCCACAAAAACGCGACATGTCGCGATATCACGACACTTTTTTGTTTTGGTTCTTCCTCTTGCTTTCGATCGTGATATTGCGACATGTCGCGATATCGCGACACTTTTCTCGCTTGCTCTACCTTGTTGCCTTGAGCCACGAAAATGCGACATGTCGCGATATCGTGACACCTTTTCTTTCTTTTGGTGGAGCTATCTTCTTTGGCTTGTTCGGCAGTGGAGCTCTTCTTCTTCATTCCATGTGCAAGGGGGTGGCATTGAAAGCCAAAATTGCTGCAACACTTACAAATACTTTCGAAGCAACAAACAAAACACTCTACAAAGAGAATTTTTTGATTTTTATCTACCCTTTGTGCAATGTTAAAAAATTGTCAACAGTAACCATTCATAAAACTAGGCATTGGATATTATCTTTAGTCACTTGCTACTTTGTTGATATTCGCTTCATCCTTATCAATGTGTATGGTCCTACAACTCAATCAGGTAGATTAGAATTTTGGAGTGGGATTAAGGCCTTTATGAAAAGTAAAGACCAAGAAACTTGTTTCATGATCATTGGAGATTTTAATGCCATTACCAAGCTGAATGAAAAATTTAGGGGAATTAGGAAATTGACCCAAAGTATGAAAGATTTCTTAGCTTTTATTCAAAACAACAATCTATGGGAAGTTGAGTTTGAAGAAGACAACTATACTTGGACCAAAAAAAGGAGAGGCCAAAACCTAATAGCAGAAAAATTAAATAGATGCATTCTCTAGGATCATTGGCTAGATGAAGGAACTTATGCTAAAATTAATACCTTAACAAGGAATGGTTCAGATAACTGGCCAATAAGAGTTAAAATGGTGGTTAGTGAATTCAAAAAAATATCATATTTTAAATATGAGTAGATGTGGTAAGACCATCCTCAATTTGTTGATATGATAGCTCAAACATAGAATTCTTTAGGTAATGGTGGGTTGTATGCTCTTCCAAACCAGATTAAAGCTATGACATCTAGATTAAAATAATGGAACAAGAACACCTTTGGAAACAATTTTGAGAAGAAAGAAGAACTAAAATATGAACTTTCAAAATTTCAAAAAGGTGATGAAAATAATACAAGCTTAGAGGAAAGGAAGTTGCTTAGTGAATATCATAATATTTTGAGTAAGGAAGATAAATTATGGAGATTAAAATCAAGACAAACTTGGTTAAAAGAAGGAGATAAAAATACAAATTTTTTTCATAGGATGGCTATAGTACAAATATCTTCTTCTATAATTGGTAGAATTAAATCAATAGAAGGGGTTTGGATTGAATATCATAGTGAAATTAGAAAAGATGTCGAGTTGTTTTATCATAATGTTCTAGGTTCAGAGGAGACATAAATTCTTAATGATAAACTTCTTCAAGATATTCCTTCAGTTATAACAAATGAAGACAATAGGAAACTGATGGAGCCTATTACTCTAGAAGAAGTTCATTTAGCTCTTTTCTCTTTTAATAAGGATAAATCCCCTGGTCTAGATGGGATCTTTGCAGATTTTTACCAACATAATTGGGATATAGTGAAGGATTTTTTATTGGTAGCAGTGGAACAGTCTAGGGTAAAACAATACATTCCTTATAAAATAAATGCAACTTATCTTACCCTAATTCCAAAAAAGAAGGATGTTGAATTATTTGATTCTTTTAGACCCATAAGCCTATGTAATATGGCTTATAAGATTATTTCCAAAGTTATGGCGAATAGATTAAGGTCATTGTTAGACAAAATCATTTCAGAAGTGCAAGGAGGTTTTGTGAAAGGGAGACAAATTTTGGATGAGATCATAGTATCTCATGAAGTTATACATTCAGCAGCTTCAAGAAAAGAGAAAGCTATGATGTTAAAACTTGATATGAGTAAAGCCTATGATATGGTTAAATAGAATTTTCTTTTTGCATTTTTAGATAAGTTTAGTTTTGGGAAGAAATGGGTTAGATGGATTAAAGCTTGTGTCTCTACAATTTCTTATTCAGTGTTGGTCAATGGGTTAGTGACAGAATATTTTAAAGCCAAGAGAGACATTAGATAAGGAGATCCTCTATCTCCTTATTTTTTCATTACTATGGCAGAAGTTTTGTGTAGGAACTTAAACAAGGCTTACAAATATGGGTTTATAAGTGGACTTAAGGTTAGTAATATCATCGATAACATCACCCATCAACAATTTGTAGATGATACAATCCTTTTTGGAAGGGCATGGATAAATGAGGCTAGAGCTTTGAATAAATTTTTAAAAGAGTGTGAATGAGCTTCAGGGCAAAAAGTTAATAGGACTAAATCCAAAATTTACTTTCTTAACACTCCTACTAATATCAAAGCAAGAATTTGTAGGTTGCTTCAAATGGAGGAGGCAAATTTACCAACAACTTATCTAGGGATGCCTTTATTTGAGGGGAGAATGAGGATAGATTTATGGAATCTAGTTATTAGTAAAGTTCAAAATAAACTTCCATCTTGGAAAGGTAGATGGTTATCATTAGAGGAAGAGTGCAGTTAATTAAGTCAATCTTACAAGTCATTCCAACATATTATATGTCTTTGTATTCTATTCCAAAATCAGTTGAAAAAAGTTTAATATTTATTATGCGATCCTTTTTATGGTCAGGTTTACATGATAAAAGAAAATTTTCTTTGGTGAAATGGAGCAAGTTGTGTGATGATAAAACTAGGGGAGGTCTTGGTTTAAGATCTCTTATAGATGCAAACTTAGCTCTTAGGAGAAAATTTATCTAGAGATTGTACAAAGAGAGTCAAAGATAATGGGCAAGAATTCTTCTAAGTAAGGATGTTGATCCCAATGACCCAAGTTCAATATTTATTGCATTCTCTCTTCCGAATGGTTCTTCTCTTTGGAATGGTTTAAAAAAATATATTGATCTTATGATTAAAGGTTTAAGATGGGTGGTGGGAACTGGAGAAACAAATTCTATTTGGATGGATACTTGGTGTGATAAAAAACCACTCAATTTGGATCCAGTTTTGAAACCTTGGATGAGATTGCTTCAAGACAAATACGGTGATAGGATTTTAAACATTTTGTACAAGGATCGAGAAGGAAGATACAAATGGAAATAATATTTGTTTACAAGTATACAAGACATTGATGCTAGGAGGCAATTGAGTAGAAAGATAACAACTGTAATTATTTTGAGGGGTGTTAAGGATAAATTGATTTGGGAGTAGAATAGCTCAGGAGAATACACAACAAGAAGTGGATATAATGTTCAACATTAACATATTTAATAATTTCACTAGAATTTGGAGAGATATTTGGGATAGCCCAAGCATTCCTAAAGTCAAAAAATTTGTTTGGCTAGTAGGTCATAGAAGAATTTTATCCTGGGATAACCTTATGAAAAGGGGTTTTCATGGCCCCTCTAAATGTGTTTTCTGTAATAAGGAGGAGAGTATTGACCATCTCTTGGGACATTGCTCAATTGTCTGGAATCTATGGCAATGGATTCTTAATATGTTTGGTAAATGCATGGTGATGAATAGCATAATTGAATATTGGTTAAAGCAATGGCAGAGCACTTATAAAAGTGAGTTTTTATAGACAATGTAGAATATATCAAAAGATACAATACTTTGGACTATATGGCTAGAAAGGAATAGAAGAATATTTAAAGGAAAGGAAAGCAATTTAGAGGTAATGAAAAGAAGATATGTTAAGCCATAGAGGAGTCTAAACCAACCCTATAAACTCACCCAATCCATAATTTGGAAGCAAAGAGTCTTGATAGATGGATTCAAGTCATTAAATGGAATTATAATGTTGGGTACAAGAGAAGAAAAAATAAGGTAAAGAATATAAAGTGGAAACCACCAGATGTGGAGTGCGTTAAGTTGATTTTGATGGAGCATCTAAAGGAAACCTAGGACTAGCAGGAGGAGAAGGAATAATTAGAAATAATGGAGGAGATTTTATCTCATTATGCTTTCAATTGTGGATTTAAGACAAAAAATGAAGTTGAAGCTTGGGCAGCTTTAGAAGGGTTAAAAATATGTAAACAATTGAAATGCAAAATAGTTTGGATGGAAGGTGATTCTCTCATAGTAATAATGCAATTTTGGGGAAATAAAAGGCTCCATGGAACATAGAAGAGATAATTGTGGAAATTCAAGATCTTTCTAAAGAGTTGAAGAAAACAGGTTTACACATATATTAAGAGAAGGAAACAAATGTGCATATAAGCTAGCCAATAGTGGGGTTTTGGTTGAGGATCATGAATTTAACATCTCCTTTCCATGGTTAGAGCAAGTAGAAAGTTTAGTTGAAGCTGACAAAAATTTTTGATTGCTTAAATCAATTAATGATTAAGATTTACTTTAATGTTTTCCATTGGTAATATCTATTTTATTTTGTAACAATAATGTGTGTTAATTTAGACTATTTATTATAATTTTTGTGGTTGCACTTGTGTTTCAGAAAGGAAAGTAGCAATCCAGATTTGGTAAAGCAGACTATGTTAGTGAGATGTTTTGAAAAAATTACTCTACTAAGATGCAAGGCATAGATAGTAGAGGTGAATTTTTGGCATTGTGAAGGCTGTTATAGGAAAATGTCAAGAAAGATGCTAGATTTTGGAGTAATTGTATTCATACAGAGATTTGAAAAGATCCATAAAATTAAAATCAAGAATTCAAATATTTATGTAAAATGATGTAGGTTTCTAACTATAGCATCTCAATTGAGATGATAAGTGTATCTATTTGTAAAATATCAAGCTCTAAAGAAGATAGATGTAATTTTTTAAGGGTGGGGGACCCGAGTACAACCCTTTTTTATCAAGCAAAAAAAAAAAAGCTCTAATAAACCTCTCTTTATGAATAACATTTTGGGAATTAGGTTTAGTGTATCTAATTTTCCAATTAATTAATCTGATGTAGTAGCTCTTATGAATCCCTAATCTTTGGATAAATTAGATCACAATAATATTTGCAAATAATTATTATTTATTCCAGTAGAAATCCTTTTTGCTCCTAGGATTTATATTGCAAATATTGTATTTATATGATAAATTTTTCCCTTTGATAAATTGCTTTCAATTAATTAAAATCCTTTAATTACAACCTTATGACTCTTGAGAAAAGAAAGCATATGATAATGGGAATTAAACTTTACCTTTCACCAAGCAATATACGGTGCTATTTTTGCTGAGAAGCTAGGGTTGCATGATGTTTACGTAGATGTCTTGACACTGTGATTGCACCCTCCAATGGAATCACTTGGAGCTATACGCATTCCAAAATCGGTGTTGCTTGGACTCCTACTTTAACCTCGCTTGGATTGAGCATTGAAGGCTCTAGAACCTTCTTTCCATGCTGCAATTATGAACTATGCACGTAGACGGTGAAGTGTAAATGCCAAGATGAGAAGTTACTTGCCTTCTCTTTGACCTTGATCATTGACATCCTTAATATAGGGAAGCTTCTTGTCTAAGGTGCCAAGTGGCACATTCATTTCACATCGAGCGCTTGAGGGGAGCTTGATGCAAATGATACATTCATCTTCCTTCTTATAACGTTCGGGTGTAACACTATTTAGCAAAACATTCGATCTTCCAAGGGACAAGTGTATCCCACACACTCAATGCAACAACTTATTTATGTAACTCCTTTCTTGAATATGAGCGCTCTCTTGACTTGAGCATTAGGGTTATATTTTGATGATAAGTGTCACATTCTTATATGCATGGACGTCCTCCCTTTCGCTGGTTCAAACGAACCTTTTTTGGATATCCTTTAAGCTTTGAAAATCCTCAACTCCTCTTTCATTCACTTGCACTTACTTTCAGCTGGGATATGGAGAAACAATATGGAGGCTTTAAGCATCAATTTCTGCCAACGATCGTGGAGTAAGTGATACTCCAATAGTGCTTTGTTTTCCTTTCTTGCCTACTTGCTTACGTCCTCCTTTCGTAGATGCTATTGCTTTTGATTAACGTTGTTTCTCTCTTTGTTTTGCATGTTATATCTTGCAGGTTCGACCATCTTGGATGCGAGGAGTATGATCCCCTTGATTGAATTCTTGAGCTAAGCTTGATTGCTGCTAGCATATGACCATTTTTGGCTAATTTTTCTAGAAAGTGTAGTGCCTTTGGAGCACCTTTAAATCTATATTTTCTCCTGTATAACCATAATAGGACTTGTGCAATATAATGTAAAATATATTTACATAAAATATCCTTATTGCACCTTCTTTTGCACTCCTCTTTTTACATCTAAATTTCTAGTTTTGAGGCAGAATATTTGAGTGTAATATAGAGGTTTTAAGGTTGTCCATTAGAATTGACGCCTTCCCATTTTAGCTTAGATGTTTTATGAATAGATACAAGTTTGTAACCACATGATGGAAGCTTTATTTTGTTGTATTTTTCTTCACTATTATTGTGCCTTGAACTTGAGACTCACCAAGTCTCGTTCAATGCTTCCTTTGATGCTCTCTTTTTTTGTGGTTACCTTCTTCTCCAATACTTGGAGGATTGAGCTTATTTTTTGGCTTCCTCAGGACACCCAAAGTTGTATATCTCTATGCACTAATAGTGTCTTTAGACACTTTGATTGATTCTATTTTTGTGCTCTTCTCAAGAACACGAGCAATAATATTTTGAGACCAATCTAATAGTGCAAATCTAATAATTTTTTAATGCATTAATAATATCACCTTATTACTCCAAGTAACTCTGAAAAAATAATGCACTTAATCAATCTACTACAACTAATCAAGAATAATTTGAAATGAATCTTCAAGAATTATTTTGAAATTTCTTTAATAGCAAGGTAATAGGAGCTAGTCTTCATTTTCTTTTCAAAATTAGATAATAGGTAGTTGATAGATAGTTTAAGATTTTGAAATCTAATAAAATCCTAAAGTGCAAATGAACCTTAAAGAATCCTTTCTTTTTGCACCTTCTGAAGACTTTAATTTAATTCTCCTTTTTGCAACTTCAATCAAATTAAGGTGCTTAAACAAATCTGATAAGTAATCCACGTAATGAATCTACTTGCACTAATAGTTGCTTACCTTTTTTCTAAAAGCCCTTTTTGCCACTTTTGTAGAGGATGTAGATATTGGTTTCTATGATCACCAATTTGCTATCTTAGATAAGATCTTGTAGCTCTTTTTGTATGTTGTCTTGAACATCTTTGTCTTCACCAAAATATGGTCTCCCTTTCACGAGCCTATAATTTTTGGTGGTTTGTTCTCTTCTTGTAGTCTCCTCATTTTTGTTGTAGATGTGAAGAGATATTTGATTATGAAGTGATGCCTTCTTGTTGTGAGAGGAAATCTCTAGATCTCCTGGATTTTGCAGGCTTCTTTTATCTGAATCTTCCTTCAAGCTTCTTGTCAAATTCTAACTACAAATAGGATCTTCTTCTCAAGATTTTGTATGTCTTGAGGTCTTCTAAGATTTGGCACTCTTTGCCAAATTCTTCTTCTTGGGCTTGTTATCGAATGGCAACAATTGTCCCAAATCTTTCACTATCTCAAATAAGGAATTTCTCCAATGACTTCTCCTTGAAAATCCTTTGATGAATTCTTCAGCAAGGCTCACCAAGCCTTTTACAGGATGCTCGTAGGGACCTATCCAAGACCTTTGATCTTGCATCTCCTTCTCCTCTTCCTTGATACCTTATCTTCAACCTTCTACTTATGGAAGTGTTGGTGGTGAAATCTTCTCATGAATATCTGATTTTGCTATCTTTTTATTCATGTAGGACTCTCCAGGTTCTTCTTCATCAATGAGATCTTCTCCTGGTCTCTTTGCTTTAGGTACTGGATTGATTCTGAAGAAGATACTCCTCCTAACATTTTTATAGGAAGCTTTCCCAACTTATTGAATCTTCCTGTTGTTGCAACAAAATATTACAACTGAAATCTACTTCTAAATTATATACTTTCTTCTAAAGTCTTCTTTAGGATCAAGGCTTCTATGGCCTTTTTCAGTATCAAGGCTTCTGTGGCCTTTTTCAAGATCAATGCTTATGTGGCATTTTTCAGTACCAAGGCTTTTATGGCCTTTCCTTATAGATAAAGACTTCTATGGATTTTATTTTGGATCAAGGCTACTATGGACTTTTAAGGATTCTATGGCCTTTTATTCTTGTGAATTTTCCAATTTGGTAATGGAGATCTCCTATCTCCCAACTTCACCACAATTCTGTTCCATAAGTTTATTTTGTAGTATTCTTCTCTTGTAGTAACTAATCTCTGCACTATGAAAGCACTTCAAAATTTGAGCAATGAAGTTGAAATCTCCTAGATTTATATTGTTGGAGGTGTTCCAATCATCTGAGAATCAATTCCCTACAATAAAATAAACTTTAGGTCAATTTATCTAGATCTCTTATATGAGCTTCACTAGTTGACTCATCAAACTAGTGGATCAAATGTTGAGTCCCAGTTTCATAATTTTTCTCTTGAAACTCAGTGAAAAGACTCTAGCCATATGCAATCTCAGTATTCCAAAAATTGAGATTTCTTTCAGTCCTAACTTGTGACTCTCCTTAATTCTACCACCTAGACTCTCCTGAGTATTTTTGATAGTGACTGGTCCAATGACATGTCAGGTTGAAAAAAACTTAGGGTCAATGATAATGGTGGTTTTCCTATTGATCTACCATAGCTCTGATACCACTGTTAGCTTTTGATGCAGCATGTAATGGGAGATAGCAAACACAAGATACAACATAAAATGACAAAGTAAATATGCGATATGACTAAAAATAATATATATTGAAATGATGAAGATGTTTAAAAAATGACTTCGGAGGAAATGAAAACTCCATGAATAGAGCTATTGCTCAAGAATGGGCATTGAGCATATCACACTCCACCAGATTACATCACACTGCTACATCACACCACTCTAACTCCTATATGCTATTGTATGCTCTTCTATCTATGTTCCTATATATGATCTATACCTATGGCCCTTTATATAGGAAATAGGTTCCTTGGCCAACACTCTACCTAGATGTGCAAGGGACAACTTGAACATATACAACTTACACTTTGACACTTGTGCAGTTATTACATTACATGAAGTAACTAGATAACTTCCCCCTAAAGTAATCTAATGTCCAAAGTATATACTAAGGTAAAGGTACATTTACATGATCCAAATGATGTAATAGACTCTATTTCTAACAGTGATTAATTTTGGCTATTCGTATCCATCCTCTTCTTAACAAAAAATCATATGTTGATTTTTGCATGGTAATCACAATGAAATCCAATATGAATTCTTGGTCAGCTATTATAACTTGTTGTGTTTTCAAGACACCCTTTGTCTCGATATCGTATTGGTAAGCACCATACAATTGAAAGCTAGGTGCCCATAATGACAGAGCACCAATCTCCTGCCAAGTCTTCTTGGGTAACACATTAACACTGAATCCTCCATCCACAATGACTTGTAGCAACTTGTGTCCCAAGATCTCCATATGGACTAATGCGGGTTTCTTCCCAACATCAATCATCAATATGGTTGGATTTATAAAATAGTCTTTTTGTTCTACTTCCTTGATTAACTGGTTCTAGACTTCCATCACCTTATGAGGTTGTATATTTTTTGCCATTGCTTTATGTAACGATGGGATGGATTCTAACAAACTAGCCACCTTAATATCGACGATTGTATTTAGGTTTTGTGCTTACCAATTTTCCACAACTTATTTGTCTTCTAATGCACATGGTTTCTTTAACTCTTTTTCTCCTACTAGTCTCAACTGCTTTGATTTTTGTGCTTCTTCCTCAAGTACCCTTTCTACCACTCGCCATCACTTATTTTCTTTGGTAGGTTCAGGATACTTGTCTTTCTTAGCTTGATTCCTTGTCACGGTTAGAACTTCTTCAGTTTTATCTCTAACTTGAGGTATCTCAATGTCTAAACAGTTTACATTTTGCAAGTTACTAGAACTCACTTGCTTTGGATAATTCATTTATTTGTGGTTACCTGGACCACACCATCTACACATATGTGTAGAATTGGTCTATCGTGTTTTTGATGTGAAAGACAATTCTTCACAAAATTCTCCCACTCTTGGTAATTGCAGCACTGTATGATTGGTATTCCATCCAAATCATACTGCAGGTAGCTCTATCATCCCTATAGGTTGCCTTGGTATTGTCTTCCCCATCTTTGGTTATTCCTATAACCACCATTGGTAGACCACTGGCCAATCCCTTGAGGTTTCAGTTTCTCCTCCTGCTCTTGGATTGAGAGAAATTATGGATGCACCTTTGCAAAAAATGGACATTGTACCACTTCATGTCCAAGTACATTGCAAATGTGACAATAGTCATTTCAAGGACAAGTCACGTTCGTGTGACCTTCAGACTTACATTCTATATGCCAGATATCCTTCCTATCTTGCTTGAATTTACCTTTTGTCTCTTTTATTATCTTCTCAAATTCCTTTGAGAATGATTATACTATATTTTGTATTATATCATCTTCGCCACTATCTGAATCATCATGCTTAGCATGTGATATCATTCTTGTGATTGTTTGTTTCACCTCACTTTCAAAATTCTTTGCATTCTCCAAAGCTTCTTCATATGCGAAAGATGGAACTGCCTTCATCTTCTTCTTCTATCTTGGTAGCAACCCATCTACAAACCATAGTTTCACCAATACATCTACTAGATGCATTTGCATCTTGTCCACCAACTACTTTAGTTGATGATTATATGACTTTACATCTTCATCAACTTGTTGCTTGGTGGTACAAAGTTCAGTTACAATATCTCCATCATCTTTCAAGGGGTGAAACTCCTCTATGAATTCATCCTTCATTGTGTTCTAGGCCTAAAAATTTGGTGTATTTTCTCATTTTAAATACCAATCTATGGCGATTCCTCATAACGTAGCAGGAAATAGTCACAACCATTCATCTGGTTGGTCCACACCATTTGCTTTCTAAATGGTTATGCATGTCCCGATGTGTCTTATTGGGTCTTCCTTTCCTTCACCTGTAAAGGGTAGATATTTTTGCTTCCTTACACAATTGACTAAGTTAGCCATTGTTGGTGGTTCTTCCTCTTTACTTGATGAAGTATCTCCTAAAATCCTTGACTGATTCCTCCTTGTAGGTGACTCACTATGCTGGTCCTCGTCAAAAGTATCTATTGGAGGTATCTTATACTCACCAAATAGTTGTCTACCAATATCCTATGCATATTCACTCTGTGACCTCCTTCACTAGTGTGTAGGTTGTGGCCCTGGTCTTTTATCTTAAGACCTCATGCATTGTTGCTCTGGTGCTTGACTCCCATCCATCGCACTTATTTGCAACCTATATACCACTTTCTTAGATGTCACCATCCACTCACCTCGACCTCGCACAATTTTATCGTTAGGGTCTTCACTTACACCAATGTTCTCCTGAACTCTAGGTTATTATTACTTATCTTCTTCCATTCGATCAATAATGTATCCAACCTCTCAATATCTCCTTCGTGAGATGTCCATACTTGTTCAATTACTGGTTCATGTGTATTGTGTTCAGAATTCTTCTGGTTCACTCTTTGAGCAATTCTCGTGCTTCTCATAACTGGAATATATTATCTTTGATATTATCTCCTATACCTTTGCACACTTGTGTTTATCATTCACCTCCAATTTAGTACTACTCACAATTTGTCACTTTGCAGGATTTTCTCGACTACAACAATTTTGACCCGTTTTTAACAAAAATGCCAAAGTTTGATAAGGAAACGATGCCAAATGTAGCATAGGGATGTAGTATTCCTATAGGTGGGAAGTTATTTAGAAGGTGTGGAAATTATTTCCAAGGTTTTGAAATAATCTTACCCAAATCATACAAGGTGTACGATTTGCTTTGTACAACTTGTCAATCTTGCAAAAATGCTTTTACGGTCACCAAATCGTACAGTTGTATGATTAAAATAGTACAAAACTACAAATTGTATGATTTTCCACTTAGTTAATTCACTATAAATGGTTTTGTAACCCAAATCGATCAGTTTTGTAATTGATTTCTTTGAAACATTAAATTTCCATAAATAGTAAGTTTTATCATTCAAGTTTACTTCCAAATTAGGTAAATGATCATTTGTACGGTCTGTGGGTCAGGTTGTACAATTTACATAAATCCTTGCTGAATACTTCATTCACTGATTTGGAAATTTACACTACAAATCTCTTCAAGACAAGTTTTGAGATGATTTCCTATTGCAATGGTTAACTTTCCTTCCAACATGCAAACCCTGATTCAATAGCATTGAATTATTATCATCATCAACATTTCCAAAAATCATACAACTAACATATGACATCTTTGTACAACCATAATTCACCATGCAATCATTCCTCACTCTCACATCAGGGTTGTAGGAACATCAAAAGCCATTTCCATTATAATTCCATCAATCTAACATAGCAGTTTGATCATACAACACAAAACCTACAAAATGCAATAATAATCACACAATGGAATTCACAACAGCCTAGAATAAAAGAGGTTTGTTGATATATTTACATTATAGATATTCCTACACAATACATCCATCATTACTGATCACAATAGCCATAACATCAATGTGCTCAACAATGGATATCAACAATGAATACATTCAACAACATTGAACTCTTATCATGAACAACCCCCGAACTCCTAAAAATTTGAATGGGGTGCTATATAATCCATGCCCAGGCCATTCCAAAGTGGTTCCTGAGATATCACATTACTTACAACTACCATCCCAAATTATCTCAAAATAATTAATTATAAGGTTTTACTAAGTCTAATTTGATTTTTATAATATTTATCCCAAATGCACATTTCATCTAATTTCATTGACATTTCAAGTTGTACATTTGCAACCTTGTACATTTACACCTACTTGTACATTTTGACCACTTGTACATTTTAATAAAAATTGACAAAACTAAGCAAAATTGTGTAAATCCAATAATCATTTCTTCTTCTTCTAGGAGGTGGATTTGCTGCCTACACATCATTTTGAGTAAAATGACATAAAAAATGTATGATGATCTTTCCAAACCATACTTCACCAATGAAGAGGATTTTATTATTTGAATATAGAAACAAGAGAAAGGTAAATGAAGAAAAACATAAACTAGAAAAACAAAATTATCTACACTAAATTCCAGAAAGGTATTTTTTAGTTACTAAAAAGGAAGAGGAAGACATGTTTATTTATTTCCATGCCCAAACAAGAAGACAAGGTATGAAAATAAAGTCTATGGGGAAGGAAGAATAGCATTTTGGATTTGAATCTTTCCATCTAAAGAAGTTAGTGGGATGTTCTTGTACAATAGAAAAATAAGTGCAAAGGTATTGTCATTTATTTCCCCTTCCATACAAGCTCATGTATTTGTCATTTTAACCAGTTAAATATATCTATAAGTTGTTTCATGGATATGTTTTTCAACTTGGGCTTAACATTGCATCGAATCAATATATTATATATGTTTCCTTCAATTATAGTTGTAATTTTGTTACATGTATGTTCAACTTTACATATGTATATATTTTTTCTTATTTTTCTTTTTTACTAAGAATTTACAAGAGTGTAAAATAAAATAAGGCAACATAGTAGCTACTTCTTACTAGATTGTGATTTTGTAAAACTTGTACATGCCTAATACAATTGAAGCTCACATGAATTAGTTCATTAAAACTTTTCATTTCAATTTACTATCTACTAGATACATAACTTAATATGCTTAGAATATGAGGAAGAATTCATAGTGTTATTAAGTTGTTGACATTTTGCTTTATTTTTTTGCTCATCTCCCCTTAGAAATATCTTGTTATGTTCTTTAATTATTTGCATGTACCTAATGAATATATAACCGCCCATTTCTTTCTATGAGAAGAATTCAATGTATTGATTTTGTCTCTAGAGTTTATCCATGGCATTTGATAGTGGTTCTATAGGCTCACTTTAACAATCAACATCCATTAAATGATATATATTCTAAAATGCCTACTTTGCTTGCTTTGAGATGAAATTTTTTCTAGTATTCTAGATATTTATTAATTAGTACAAGTATGGATATAATGAGAAAGAAATATTGATCATCCAAAAAGGCTTAGACTACATTTAAAAACCAACCAAAGTGAAATATTTTTTGTAAGGGAAACATATTAATGAACATTAGTTACTTTAAACAATTGTTATAGAAGAAACATCTAAAAAAATGTGTCACAATCCACCTCCCTTGCTTTTCTTATAGAATGATTCTATTCACCAATAACTTCTTGAAATAGAATAAGCAAGACAAAAATATTTTAACTACTTCCTACTTTTAGTGTAGTAATTCATGTGTCTCTTTAAAGTCATTCCTTAATAATTTTGGTTGATATATGGCCTAGTAAAAAATAAAAAGAATAAACCTAAGAAATGAGATATTAAACAATTGATACTATTCTAAAGTGTGGTACAATGGACATACACATGATATTTAGTTAAAGGTACATTGCCAAGACAAGATATCACTTTTATATTTGTATGTTCAAGGACTTGTATTTGAAAATTTTATGCTTATGTATTGAAGTTGTCATGCCACCAACCATTTGTTGTGTTCACTAAAAGACAATGATTGCCTTTCAATCTGGATGCACAACTTTTTTTTTAATATAGACTCATACACACCCTATCGAGGTTGGAACTTGGACCTCCTATATGAAAGCCCAAAGCCATATCACCGCGGTGTCCCACAAGGACCACCACCTATCTTGATCCTCATATTTGTATAAATTATTATTGTTGTTTTACTCTCTTTTGAAATATGTTTCCAACTATATATGCGAAATTTGCATAATGTATTTAGGTAAATGCAGGTGTCCAAAGTTTAAGATGGACAAATCCATTACTTGGCATACACACTAAATCGAAATAGATCCTTTGTTTTAATCCCATTATCATAGAGGACTCTTCCATTTATATTCAAATCCTGTAACCATGTTATTAGCAACTCTTTTTTTGCACTTGAGACTTCCCATGATGAGCATCATATTTGTAGATATTCTCAAAGAGAGACAATAATATGGTTCCAAACTTGGACATGATTTTGAGTTTTATTTTTAAAAATTCTATTATTTCTTTCAAGCTATAAATTCCAACAAATAATAGAAAGGCCAACCCTCCTCATAGTACATAATACTTTAGCTTTAAACTAATTAATCCAACATTTCATAGACTCTTTCAATGTTGATGGAGCTACCCAATATAATTTCATATTTAAAAAAAAGTGACCCCAAATGGTGTGAGCAAAGGAACAATGAAGAAGTAAATGGTATGATATTTCTAAATCCTTCTCACATAAGGCACATTTAAAAGGTCCATAATATATTTACCTGAAAGTGGCATCCCTTTTGGGATGTTTTCCACAAATAATAAAAAAAAGGTCCATAATATCCTCTTCTTTGTATACTTTCTTTCGTAAGAATCTTACTTTGAATTGCTAACCAAAGAATGTCGAGGCCTTAGAGAGAGCCTCTAATGAGAAAACATTCATCCAAGGAATTTTTTTGAGAGAAGGGAATTTTTATTGCTCTAAATTCTCATATCTCAACTTGACCGAGTATCCACCATCCTTTGAAACATTCCAAACCAACTCATCCTTTCATCTAAAAATAGATAAATAAAACTCTTGAAGCATCTTTTGAAGTTCATCGTTAATTTGTTTGAGTTCCTCTCCTTCAACTAGATTACTAAAAGAGATCCATAACCTACAGGTGTTGCTCATATTAATATAGTCTTTGACCTTTGGACCTTTACATGCTAGGCATGCTTAAGCCAATGGTTGCCATTTTGAATTAGAGATAAGAAGGATAAGGTTTCAACTAAGCATCAAACCAAAAATTTGCATAACTCCCCTAGTTGACTAACCATATAATATGTTTCTTTATCAATTGCAAACTATTTGATATGAAATTCCATGTTGACGATCATTTGGATAGGGTTCTTTTTCTAAATAATTTTATTGCATCAAGAGCACCTATATATTTTTGCCCAATTCTTTCTTTTATCTTTAAATAATACCCACCTAAGCTTCGTCCTAATGCCAAATTCATAAGTATGTAATTTTGCAAGCTTGCTCCTCCAATATCATTTCCTTTGAAAACCCTAATCCACTCACAAAGAGGAAACCTAAATTTTTCCTCACAACCTTTCCATAGAAAGTTTCTTTGAATCTTATCAATTTCCAATGCTATACCTGCCAACAATCTTGAAAGTGATACCATATAAACATGGATGGATTGTAATGTAGTCTTTATGAGTTATAGTCTTCTTGCCATGGTTAATAACTTACCTTTCCAACTTGCCAAACAAGTTTTCATTCTATAAAAAAAAAGACCCAAAACTCATTTTTATTTCCTTTATGAGACAAGAGAATACTCAAGTAGGTTGATGGAAATTTTTTAATTTTAAACCCTAAATATTCACACTATTTTGTTGTAAATCTAAGGTAATATTAATGAAAAAAATCTAGGATTTTATAGTATTAACCAACTATCCAATAGCCTTCTCATGACATGATAATATTGACTTAAAATCCATAGCCTCATTGACCAAGAGATGGTCCTAAAAAAAAGTACCATCAACAAATTCGAGAGGAGATTTAGAGGGAGCATTTTTTGCAACTTAAATACCTTTGATTTTTCCTTCTATTTTTTGCCTTTGAGAGAACTCTCCCTAATGCTTTCACAAGAATAATGAATAGATAAAGAGATAGTGGATCACCTTGACAAAATCCACAAGATGACTTGAAGTAATTAGTAAGAGAACCATTGATCAAAATAGAAAATTTGGTAGTGCTATAACAACATTTTATCCATTCACACCAACTATAATCAAAGCCAAACTTTCTAAGAACATGTAGAAAATTCCAAGAAACCCTATCATATACTTTATTCATATGTAATTTCATAAGCATATTTGTTTTTTTTCTTAAAATTAAGAGAAAATGTATGGCCCCTATGCAATAATTATATCATTACGAATTTATTTACCACAAACAAAACCACCTTATTTTTCCGAGATAACACAACTTAAAATGCCCTTCAACTTGTTTGACAAAATTTTGAAATAATCTTATAAACCATATTTCAAAGACTTTTTTTTTTGGTTACATAGGAGAGTTGGTCACAACCACACTATTTTTAGTAACTGACAAGTGCAGGGTTCAAACCATAGGAGGCTGCTTCCACCAAACCTATTCTACTTCGTTATTGTTGACCCGACATGAAGGGGACCACCAGTCACTGAGGATTCGTACCGTCATCGTCGGTCTGTCGTGCACTCAGAAGATTCAGATCAGACTACTACCTTTGCAAACAAGTTGCCCCTGAGGTTTGAACCTGGATGTCTTCAGGACTCGTACCGTCATCATTGGTCTAGCGCACACTCAAAGGATTCAGTGCATAGGAGAATGGAACCTTGTCGACCTCTACCAACACATAGGACATTCACAGCTGCCCCTTGTATATGCAGAGCCAACACAGGGAAAATAGAACCTTGTCGACCTCTACCAACACATAGGACATTCATAACCACACCTTGTATCTGCAGGGTCAACACAGGGAAATGAAACCTAGATCAACCTCTACCAACACCCCAGACTTCCACTGCAGATATTATTTCAAAGACTTATTAGACGAAACTTATCAAAATATTTTGTCTCGAACCAACATACAGAGAAGGCTTTGACTCCCTAGACACTAAAAAACAACACCCTTCAAGTGCTGAATTTTATTTCAGGATTCCAAGAACATCCCTCCAAATAGAATCAAAGATCCCTTTGAAGGCTTTGACTCCCTAGACACTAAAAAAACAACACTAAAAAAACAACACCCACCCTTCAAGTGCTGAATTTTATTTCAGGATTCCAAGAACATCCCTCCAAATAGAATCAAAGATCCCTTATTAATGCGAAGAATATTGTAGGGCCAGACGAAAATAGAACCAACTCCTCGTTTCGTGGAAAAAGTGGATAAGCCCACGATACTGGAAATGCCACGTGTAGCCATGCCACTTGGTTGGCCTCCGTAGAGAGAGAAAGATAAGCGGCGCCAGCCGTATTTAGACCTCCACCCATCCCGCGTGGCATAAAGCCGCCATCGGCCTCTCTCGCCAGCTCTGAAAAGAACCCGTGCCACCTCGGCATAGCATCTGTTCTGCCTGCCACGTGGAAGCCATGGAAGCTCGATTGGCCGGGGCTCCCACGTGGCAATGATTCATAGATTTTCCTTGTAGGCCTCCGGAAGAACAGAGGACTTTTGGTGGGTTTTCGATACGAGGCACGTCGGGGAATTCGGGGACTTGGGTTTTCTTCCCCATGTTCTTCTCTGGTCATTGCAACGAAGATTGGAAGAATGGGTGACCCATCTGGGAAGAAGCCCAGGAGAAAGGGAGGTGCAAGGGGAGATCAGAAGAGGCCAGAGGGTGGGGGAAGTTCTGTGGGGGATTGTGAGGGAGATCGGCTTGTGATGATTGAGCTGGATGCTGCCTATGCTCTGGCAGAGTTTGCCCAGCTGGCACACAAGGGTGAGGAAGGCTGTTTGCTGCAGCAATGGGGGAGAAAGGGCATGAGGTCCTGCAAGGCCAGTTCCAGGGGTCAGGGCTTAAGCCCAGAGCTTGCTCATGATGTAAAGGAAGAGTGCCACCCAGTTGCAGAGGCTCCAGTTTCACCTCCAGCTTCTCAGGAAGTAGCCAGGGTAGGTTGGTTCTGCTGGACAAATTAATTCCTAGGGTGGCTAGGCGTAGATGTTTTGATTATAGGGATTTTTGCTGTTGTCTGGGGCCTTTTTTGTGAAATTCAAAATGGGTGTTCTTTAGGATGCAGAATTTGACTTGGAATTTATATAAATTTTGAAATCCAATTTTTTCTGTGAAATTTCAAGGGAGTGTTCTTTGAAACGATGATTTTGTTTGGATTTCATGCAAATTTCAAAATCCCAAATTGTTTTCTGTGAAATTCCAAGTGAGCGTGCGTTCTTTGAAATGATAGTTTTGATTGGAATTCTTGCAAATTCCAATTTCCCAAAAATGTTCAATCCTTATTATTGTCCGGGTGGTAGCGGGGGATTGTTTTTGAAATCTGGCTTGATGGGATTTGATTAGAGGCAATTTGATGGCAAATTTTTTATTGAGGAACAACAATTTTGTTTGCTGGCACTAAGTTGCCAACTCTGGACACCGTGGCAAGCTGACCTGTGTAGTTGATTGAGGCCTTGTTACCTATACGTTCATAGATTCTGCTCTTGATATTCAAATGATTATAAGCAGAAATATGGAAGTAAGATTTGGATTTTAGGGTAGTAAAATGTTAAGTTTTAATTTACTATCTATTCAACAAGTATGGTATGATACCAGTTGGATATTTAATTCATAGTCCATTCAACAAGGGGCATCAGCCTCTGAGGAATTGCCAAACCTAAGCTCTGATTTGATTTGGATTTACCATCTAGCAATTAGCAATTAGACTGCATTCATACTATTTGAGTTTGTTATGGTTAGAATTTACTTTCATTCAATCTTAATGTTCAGATTTTGTATAGTTTGCTTTCATTTGATCTTCAAAGAGTATTGAGTTCAACTTTCCAACATTGATATGCAATAGCATTTATTCTGGAATGTTAAATGCAATTAATTTTCAAAATTTTAACCATACACTTGGTCACTACTGGTATGAGTGTTTTTTTCTTTATTTGATATACCACGCATCCTGGGATCTTCCTAAATATTAACCAGAACAGACGTTGTAGAGAAATTTATGCCTATGTTTCCTTATTATCACCAACATTCTTTACCAGTGAATTGAATGGTGCACGACACCTCAGGATGGTAATAGCAGTCAGTCAGATACTAGTAGGTGAAATTTTCCACCAGTTGTGTAACAATATTTAGACCTTCTGGCATAATGTCTTTATTTCTATTTCAGGCCTAAGGTTCAAAACATGCTCATACTTGTAGATACTGATATGGTTTCAAACATGACAATTTTAAAATTTTCAGAGCTTGAAGCTGCACTCCTTTTGATTTCTAAGTAAAAGAAAAACATATAATAAGCTGGAAGAGGTAGTTGGTACAGGACAAAGAAAAGACATATGGTTCTTATGTCTACCTTTATAAATGACACTGGCCTTTTTATTGGTCTGTTACGAGATAGTAGAAAGAGCCGTAATTCACTTGTTTTGTGGTGGTTGGATGCTCCAATTATTTGACATCCAGTGATGTCTTCCATAAACTCTCTTAAATCCAATATAATCATTGTATTATCTTTTACAGTGCAAACCTTCTGATGAAGTTGCTATGTTGCAATGTTGTCAGTATCAGGCTTGCACTGCTGACAAAGAACCAGATCATAAACCTCCAAATACAGACCATTCTGTTCAGCTGAAATGTGTGAAGTTTGAACCAATTCATGATAGACCAAATTTGGAACCTAAAATATCAAAAATTGAACCATGTCAGCATGGGAACAAGCTCAGACAACCTTTGACAGAGGTATCTATATCTCTGGGACATATAGAACTTTGATTTGGATTTAGCAGGAGTAACTTTTTTTGTTGTGACAAATTGTAGCTTGTTGCAGCTTCATCTATGATTTTCTTATTGGCAGATTGAAAAAGAGGCTCGAAGAGTTCGTAGGGTTCAAGCAAATAGGGAATCTGCAAGGCAGACGATACGTCGAAAGCAGGTAAATAATGAATACCCTCTATTAAATTTTATATGAAATTACAAGAAGTCATGGTAATTTCTTGCCTTGTGAACAAATTAATTGCAAGTGATTACTAAGAATATTTTGATATGGCTAAGATTTTTACTCATTTTCTTTCTGTCTTTAGACAGCCATAAGTTAGCATTATTCATGGCAGGTCCTTCTTGATATTCTAAAAGATCTTTCTCACGTATCTGGAAAAAATCAACTATAAGAAATTGGTTCCTATGGAAGCAATCCTGTAGCTCTGTGTGCTAAATCAAAATTATAGGAAGAGACTATTTTATTTATTTATTTATTTTTAATGGGCTACAATGGATTTTGTTTATAGTGAGGCCAATCTTTGGGTCATTCTAATTATCCTCTATCAATGAATAAAAGGAACTATCTCTTTGGTGGGTGATTGGTGTAATTCTTTTTTATTATTTATTTTTAATTGGTAATATGGGATTGAAATGGGCCCCACTTGTATTGATCATATAGTGGTATTACAACAGTTTGGCAACTATGCATGTATCACTTGGCAAGATTCGAACCTGGGTCTCCTTCTTGAAAGTTGAGGAATATCAACGGTTGAGCTAATGCCATTTGATGCTCGGTTCTATTATACACATTGTCATTAATTTCATAAAATTTTGCTGAAAATGGGCATTTCTATCCACAAAGCAGATCATCTTAGAAACAAGATACAGTGAAATCAACCACAAACTTGATATCAAGAGAAAGACTTTATCAAGGATCAATTCTTTCATATATATTACAATTTTAGATGAAGAATGTCTCTGATGCTCACATGTCATTGACCACTGCGGCACAAAAGCACTCAGAAAATGAAATAAGAAGTCAATTATGTATCTGTTTGTCTTAGCAAGTCCACCTTTGCAAATTTGTGATAAATAACTTGCAGTTAGTGATGCATGTGTATAAACATTTCAATATTTCTTTGGTGTTTGATTCACTTCACAATATGATCAACTAGTTAAAGTTGCCAATGTTCTTTATTGCATTATTCAATGTGTACATACAACATTGGGTTCAAAGTATATATTTGTATTGTTTTTTAACTGTCTTGCAATTTTCTAGACTGGGGTTGCATTTGAAATAAATTGTAAAACATTAGATGTCCCCATCTTGTCAATGGCATATATAGATGGTCCTTCAAGAAGAGCTTCGTTTCTTTGAACAGTCAGTTACCACTAAATAATAAGGGTTTGATGTTGGAGATACAATGGTGTTTAGAGTGGATGGTTATGCCCATCTGTCCAATAGTCCATTTTAACAGTGCACTTGTCTATACTTAATGTCGTGTGCCATAATTGTCTCCAGATGAGCTTTGTCCTTTTCAACCAATGCAATCAGAAGCCTTTTCTTCCTAGATGCTTTATAAAGTATGTGTCCATCATCAATGGCATGGACCATCTGCTCACAATTTGAGGAGTGGGTCACATTGAAAAGATTCTGCACACAAGGATAGATCTTGCCATAGTTTGCTCACCTCTTTTATATTATGTTAAGAAGGAATCCTTTATATGGTCTCATATAGAATGTATTCTAAAGGCAATGACCTTGAGAGGGAGTGTAGACAAGGCTGTGGTCTGATTCATTCCTTGATTTTTTCGTACTTGAGTATTTGTGCACCTGAAGTATTAGAACTATGTATGATAGGAAGCGGTTTATTCTCTGTTTGTTTCTTGCATACTAAAAATGCAGCATTTTGATATTTATATTAATGAGCTATTTTTTTGTCTAGGCCCATTTTTTTTACAAGGTTAGATTCAATGTATCTAGAGCTACTTTTGTGGCTTAAGGAGCAAGTGGTTAGATTCAGTGTATCTAGACCTTCTATGGTAGCTCAAGGAACAAGTAACCCTTACTACAAATTAAAGGTTTAGCCCCTCTTGTAGTCATCTCTTGTTTTCCAACATATTGAAAGACATACTGATTTCCCAACTGAGAGTATAGGAAGAGGTTCTTCCTCCATGTTTTGGGATTGCAATGCATCCCATCTTTACTGCATTGTGTAATCGTGTCTCCCTGTGGTTGTAGGCATGCAAAAGGTGATATTAGAGCTCAGTTTCAGATCTTCATGACAGAAGAGGGAAGGTTAAGGTAGTATTTTACCTTGAGGGTGGATCAAAGGAATGGTGGGGTAGCCTTGGAAAGGTTAGATTTGGGTTTTCTTGGGAGAAAGCAGAATATATTTTTAGCTAGATGGTGCAAAAAGTGGGAAAGAAGGGGAATTTCTAAGGTGGGAGCTCTAACAACTAAAGGAGAAGCTAAAGGAAAAGAATGACGATATCCAATGATTTTGGGATCATAACCAAGGATTATTATCTTAAGCCAACAATTGGAGGAGGGGGAAAAGGTTCGACAAATTGTCCTTGAGGATAAAGAGGTCAAAACTCAAGATCACCATCAGCTTCAGAAAATATTTACTTTGAGGTTAAAAAGGCAGCTTTACTACTATCTTTTGTCATTTGGTCATATGGAATTGAAACGGATCCCACCTGTATTACATCATGATCACATAGGGGTATAACAACAGTTCAACAATTATGTATGTATCGCTTGGCAAGATTCGAACCTGGGCTTCCTCCTTGAAGGTTAAGGAATATAACCGACTGAACTAATGCCATTTGATAGCAGCTTTACTACTGTCACCTTTAGGTGGAAATTTTGATTTAAGAGGCTGGGGTGGGGTGGGGGTTGAAGAAAATGGCTTAAAAAAGAGGGAAAATTTCCTTTTTTAAAGATAAAATTCCTCCATAAGTCTACATTTTCCATTTTCCTTTAAAAAATTGCCTTCCAATAGATAAAACTCAAGTGGGAAGAAAAACATTTATCCCAAGATGATTTCCCTTGCAAAATAGTTCAATTTCACTTCTTTACTGCTCTTGTTAAGCACATTTCAGATGTTAAGCTTGCTCTTTTTTCTTCCTTACCAAAAAGAAAAAGGACACAGCACAAAACTGATGATCTTGTCTTCCCATTGCCACTTTCTATTTGACCCAATGTTTATTTGCTAACTGCTTCTTTGTTGTATGCTCTTCCTCCAGGAAAATCAAAGCTAAAACCTGCAATGTTTCCCCCTTCTATGCTTTTTCCAAACAACCTGTTTTACAATATATAATTTTTTCCTTTTTTTTGTTTTTTGCTCATGTTTTTATTTATGTTAATTCTTTTTATTAGTGATTGCTGCAGTGAGATTTACAGATTCGTTTAATTAATCAATTATAAATAAACTGATCAAGTTGCATGATTTTTTAATTATGTAACAACTTTTAATATGACAAACAATTATTTCATAGCTAAAAGGATAAAAAGTCCATAAATAAAATATGTATGTGACATACAATTGGTCTGAGAATAAAAAGTAACTTATTGGGATGAGATCTCTAAAATAAAAAAAAAAAAAACATATATCTCAGTTTGCATTCATGCAAATATTAGGCTTGAAATTTGTGTTACTACCAAGAACAAGAACCTAATTATATGGGAGACTTAACAAATTTTAATTAGTTTGATTGAAATAAGTTAGTAAGTAATAAGTTAATAACTAATTAAATATTAGATTAAAATTAATTATTTTGTCCAAAAACAAGTTATAATTAATATTGAAACACTAGATTTAAATGCTAGATTATGTGAACCCTGTGTTTAACATCTATCCCACTATCCAACAAAATACCTGATTAAATACCAAACTTAACAGCTCGTAGTCAATTTAATTGAAAACAATCAATCAAATTCACACAATCCTATTTCAAAATGAAATTCAGAATATTAATTAAACAAATTACAATCAGTAGAACAGTATCAAAATCACAACTTTATGACATGGACTAGTCACTGCACGCCCCTGTTTTTCTATATTTTTATGTTCGTTAGGGGTATGCTGATGCATACTAAGGGGTATGTAGGGAAAGAGTAGAATATAGGGAAAAGTGAATCATCACCTTGTAGTTTCGCAATTTCTAGTTAGTCAGTTGTTAGTCGGGGAGAATTGCATTATAAAATATGGTGGTGGCCATGGTGGAGGGCGACTGTCCATTTGTAACTTAATAGGTGATAAACAACATGTCCCATATTTGCCTTTTGAATTTCCTATGAACAACAGTTTGAAAACAATGTGACTTGCTGCCTTGGCCGCTTCTGCAATTTTACAATCAAAACTCACTTTTCCTTGTTCGTCTTGAAACTTCATAATAGGAGAATCAAATTTCAAAAGAAAAATCTGAAACAACTCGGGCAGATAGGTATCATCAAATTCTTTCACTATTGGATATAAGGTTGGGCAGACATAATTCTTGTCGATCCAGGCCTTCTCATTAAAACTTGGATAAACCCTGTATTCTATTTTTTTGGAATTATTTACCTCTTCCTTGTGGTATACTTTTGTAATGGGAAAATTTGCATTTTTAGGGTTTACTAATTTTTCTCCTTCCAAAAATGCATTATATACCATTTGAAAATCTTTGCCTTCTACCTTTTCGGAAGAAATTTTTTTTCTAGGGTTTTGATTTATTTCTTTCTTCCTGGAAGATGAAATGGATACCACCTGAGATTCAATGACTATGGGCTCCTCCTCTACCTGGGCTTCCATGGCTATGGGTTCCTCCTCTACATGGGATTCCATGGCTAGGGTCTCCTCTTGCATTTCCATTAAATATTGTATAATATGATCAGAACGTTCCATTTGTTTTTTTTGTTTTTGTTCAATCATTGTTCTAATTTCTGCAATGTCATTTTTCATTTCCTTGACCAATATGGTTGGATCCATAAGGCTCTGATACCAAATGGTAGGAACCTAGGGTTCTTAGCACAAATATTGATAAATAAATAATAAATAACCTAAATCTAAAAGAATCGCCTTTTGATATTGTCGGGAAGTCCCTTCAATAAATTATATTATATTTTATATTCATGGATGATTTGAATGATAAGTTCTTACAATGTTTTATACCCACTCTAGGGTTATAGGTGAAAGGTTGCAATGCTTCCTAACCCTAATCTTATAATAATATAATAATTAATATAATTAATTATTATATTATTATAACCTTAAGATAAAATATATTATTATTATTAATTAATGTTAGGATAGGATCCTAATAGACAACCTTCCTTGTACGACACTTTGTGACGACCCTCGTATGACACTTTGACGACGCTACTTATAAAACAACTCATACAGTTTCTAGACTACAACTCTAGCCATAACCCTGCACACACAAAACTTGGCAATACAACCTAACAAACTACTACAAGAATGGCATCACACAAATATACACATACATAGATTAAAATTGGAATGGAATGTCATTGCATTATATCTGCCTGTATGGCAATGGCATTATAGAATGTCTGCACTTTGCAATATACATATTACACACAGATGCTTTCACACTATGGACTCTCCTCTATCTGCACTGGCCAACCCTCACGTATCCAACGTACAATGGCACCCAAACAATTGAATGAGGTCCTTCTATGCTTATGGGTTGGTAGTTAACCAAACTACCACCGGGGACACCTCAGCCTCAACCATCTCCTTAATCACCTTTGTTCTGCCATACATTACAAATGCAATATATTAACCTATGATGTCATCACCCTTGGCATCATATACAAAATGACATTTGAATTTTCAATTCACATTACATTTGTATTTCATTTGACATTTTCATTTCTTTTGCATTGAATTTACATTATATTTACATCACATTTTGTGGACATTTGCACTTATCTTTTTGTATATTATTTACTTCGGTAGCTGGTTAGAACTAGCTTCTACAAAATATTCAGGCCGTCTAAAAGCACATTTGAAGTGCCCTAGAAGAATAGAGGAACACACTCTAGGCAGTTTTGGGATCTCATGATTAATATGGGAGCACCATCCTCAACTGCCAAGCTTGTGCTTTTCCAAAGTCACAACCTTTTGAAGGTGTAGACCAACATCGACATTCTAGTCTTCTTATACTGGATAAATGCCATAGAGTTGGATACATGGCTTCAACAACTTGAAGCCTAATATTCTGCCGATCAGTTCTCCAACTCTGACAGGATCGATCTCGTAGTCTTGAAGATGTCAAATCGGTTTCCTATTGGTGGGAAACCACTAGCAGCACGCTTGTAGATGAAGGCGACATTGGTATGCGATAGGTTCTACCCGTTGCATCACTATGAAGATGAATACATGCGTTTCCAACAATCACACCAACGCAGAGATCAATCTGTCCAATAGTACACTGACTAGTTCAATGAGCTTCTTAGTCTCTTGCCAATTGACAACAATGAGAAGCATCAAGTTTTGAAGTACGTTAGTGAGCTTTTGTGTCATCTTCATTTGGATATGGAGTTCCTAATAGTGGACTTCTTGGTGTAGGCATTCTGCTTTGCATCCAAGCTGGAATAGAGATCATGAATTAAATAGAAGGGGTTGACATCAGCCTTATTCAAAATGTTGATGCCAAAGCCAGAACCATATGTTGCATGACCATTTACAACGCTAGCACCCAAGGGACACACAATGCCACTTAAGTCCAAAATTCCTCCAACAATTCAGGATCAAGGCAAATAGATGGTGGGAAGCAAGTGGTGCAGCCATCATAAGAATTGCACTCACAGAGATATTGAATGTTGAGTGCAACAAAAGACATTGGTGGTTTAGCTATAGGTCAACAATTGTTCCTTTATATCAGATGGAGGGCAAGAGGCAAATGCCATATGCTTGAGTGCTAGAACTCAACAGGATGGTAATCCCTTAACATTAGATCCCTCTGAAGAACAAGAGCTTTTGTTTCACACTCGATGATAAGTAAAGGGTAAACCTTTCCATGTCATCATTGATACAGAGAGCTAGAAGAACATCATTGCACAAGACATTGCCAACTGCCTCATCTACTAGACTATGATGCATCCATAACCTTACCCATTGGGTTGTCTTCACTGGTGTAAATGTGGAGAGGTTTGGCGCTAGTGCACCCTTGTATAACATCAAGCCAATGTGTAGCTCGATCACATGTGACATGGCGCATTGGACATTTGTGATGTCTTGATGGGAAGACCTTACCTCTTCAATCAACAAGTGATCTACAAAGCCTATCGGCAACAGTGGTTAGTGCACATCATAGGGATGACATACCAAATACTAGAGTGCTTACCTCAAAATAAGGCGACATTGGTATCAACAAACTTGTGCAAAATGTTCACCATTCATGTACAAAAGTTCGTTTGGTTGATAGTTTGACATGAGAACCATGGCAACAAGAAGTTCAACCTTGTCGTGCTAGCTGTAGCCTCTTCCATACAATCTTTTAGCAAATGGATGCCCTTCTTCATCCATACTTTGATGTTTTCTATAAACCGAAAGGAGTCCCATTGCATTGTTTAGTGAAGCATTAGATTGACTTGGTCCTTGGATCAACACTTCCCAATAGTCCACTATACTGCCAATTAGTTTGGGAGAACAATGAGATCCACTGCCAAATATAGGAGCTAATTGATCAAGAGAAGAGCTGACCAAATTTATCACCATGTGAGATTCCCATTGTGCTAGCACTAAAGAAGCTAGGGACGTGGCATCCCTGCATCGAGTACAGGGTGCTAAACAAGATCACAGTGAAGAACAAATATTTATTTTCGCATATTGATGATATGCTAGACTAGCTCCAAGGGGTTCAATACTTTGCCAAGATCGACCTCAAATCAGGTTATCATAAGGTTCTTGTCAATCCACATACATCTGGAAAACGACCTTCAAGACCAAATAGTGACTGCATGAGTGGCTGGCTATGCCTTTCGGCTTAACTAATGCTTTAGCTACATTCATGTGCTTGATGAATGATGTGCTACGTCCTTTCACAAGCTCCTTCGTCATCGTTTACTTCAATGATATCCTCATTTTCAACAAGATATGGGAGGAGCATCTACAACACATGCTCCAAGTTTTGGACATTATGCCAACACATGGTTCAAGCCAACATTGGCAAGTCTATCTTCAATGTCACAAAGATCTTATACTTGGGCTACGTTATCGACCAACAAGGCATACATGTAGATCTAGAGAAGATCCATGTCATACAAGAGTGGCCAACCTCAATGGATATGAGAGAACTTAGGAGTCTTTTGGGCCTTACCAACTTCTACTAGAGGTTCTTTTTGGGATTCTCACATATCTCATGGCCTCTCAATTAGGTCATGCATGGGAAGGTGAAGTTTCGTTGGACTTCATAGCAACAACAGGATTTTTATGAATTGAAGCAATGCCTCTGTTTAGTGCCAATGCTTGCCATGCCAAACATGACTCATTTGTTTGAGGTGAAGAATTATGCTTGCGATTCCCGACTCACTTGGCACCATCCTGATCCATTTTGAAATGCTTTCAGACATAAGTCAATGCTAGTCAACATACAAGAAGAAGCTATAGAACATTTTTCAAGTTGTACGATGGTGGCATCACCACATCATGGGTAAGAAACCATTATTCATTCTAACCATAGGCCTTTGTAATTCCTGCACTTAGAATAATTTAGAAATTGCATACCACATAAAATGGATGACTTGGAGCAATTCCATCTTGTGGTCAAACGTCGCAGGGGAAAGGAGTATCAAGCAACAAATTGTCTAAACCATCCACCAGTTTACACTGTCGCTTGTTCTTAATGCCAGAGGACATGGTGTCAATGAATAGCAGGTACGATACCTAAGGATGACAATTTTGCCAAAATTCACTAAGTTGATCTAGGGCTAGTGTGTGCTAGATTGCCACCTTTAGGACAAGTGGTTGTACTGTATTGGAAAGCTTTGTGTGCCATTTGGTACACCTTGCCAGCTACTAATTTGGGAAGCTCACTACTCCAAGGTGGCTGGACACTTTGGCATCAACAAGACACTTATGACACTATAATAGTATTTTCACTGGCCTCACATGCGTGTAGAGCTCTACGTGTTATCTTGGGCACCCTGTAGCATTGCCAAACTAGCAAACAAGAAGCCAGGGCTCTACACCCTCTTCCAGTTCCTTCCAAGTATTAGGAATCCATCAACAGGGACTCTCTCAGGGTTACCGACCATTAGACATCAACACAATTGCATCTTTGTGGTTGTGTACAGGTTTAACAATATGGCAATCACAACACCTTGTAAGAAAAGCATTGATGCTATCGAGACTACCAGTTTGTTCTTTCAATATGTTTGGGTCCATTTTGGTCTCCCAAACTCGATTGTATGAGACATGGATTCCAGGTTCATCAACAATTTCTGGCGCCATCTCTAGAACCAACTAGATACCAAACTCCAACATTCCACTACCTTCCATCTGTAGACCAATGGAAAGACCAAGGTTGTCAATAGAATGCTAGTGCATTTGCTTCGGATGTATAACCATCAACATCCTTAAACATGGGGGTAGGAGCTAGTTTTGGACAGTCACTGAAACAACCAAAGGAAATAGTGCAAATAGGAAGATTAAGTGCAAAATGCACTAGTTTTGCAATGAAATTGAAATGTAAATGCAATGTAAATGAAACTCAAATGGAAATGAAATGTAATGTCAATGAAATATAAGTGAAATGTAATTTGAGGATGTGACGTCATAAGTTTGATAAAGAATTTCTAAAGGTACGGCTAAAGTCCTAAGTTGCATAAGGGAAATGGTAGTTATGGGGTGAGGTGTCCAGGGAGGCAGTTGCTTGCAACTACTGTCCCACAAGCATAAAAGGACCCCCCCATTCATTGTTTGGTAATCCATGGTATGCAAAGGTAATGCTAGAGCGAGCATAGAACATCCTAAGAATACCATGTATTAGAGAGGACGAGGGTTCCAAGAAGTGTCCTGTGTCTGTGTTCTGCAAGTGCAGTCATACGTGTATTGCCAATGCCATATAGGCAATGTAATGCAAATGACATTCCATTTCCATCTCTATGTGTATGCTGTGTGATACATTGTTGCAGTAGTTGGTTGTGTTTGCCAAGTTCTGTGTATGTGCAAGAAGTTGCAATCTGAATAACTGTACAAGTTGTTGTACAATCATTGTAGTTGGTGTGCCGTACGAGGGACATCACAAGTGCCATATGAGGGAGGTGACAGAGTTGTTGTTGTACAAGAGCATTGCTGTCCAGTGTGAGGCTAAGGGAAGATTGCCGTCAAATTGAACTACAATTGTGTCGTACAAGTGACTGTGCCGTATGAGTGGTTAGTAGAATTGTCGTACAAGTGCAAATAATGTGAAGTGTTGGACCAACAATGACTATAGTCTTAGATGGCTCCTAAAACCTATTATTCCAATTGTTCCTCCAATTGTTGGAATACCCACCACTGTGCTACACTTGGTGTTGTTGCCGAAACGAAATTGGGTTTGTATAGTCGATGTTTGAACTAGCAATGGGTGCTACATTTGGTGTCATTGTTGTTTGAAGTTCAAACCTAGCACGGGTGAAGATTGGAGAGGTGGATGACAAATTCTTAATCGTGAAGATGAGGGAGAAGAAACCATGGGAGAAGTCAAGACTAGCCTGTAAGACGAAGCCAAAGAATTGCCAACTAAGAATTGCAGTCAAGACAAACAAAACTTGAACTAGAGGTGGAACAAGTTTGGAATCCTCAAGAGGAGGATAGTTCCAGTGACAAAGGTAGAAAGTGGCATACGTTGTTTTTAACAATGAAAGATGAGGTGCGAAGTGAGTTGCAACAAGCAAACAAAACAAGGTCCGAGAGAGACGTTTATGTAAGTCAAAATGCCAACGTGGAGACCATAGTAGTGAAAATCGGCGAGGTTTTGAAGAACTCGCTGAGTTTAGGTTTGAGTTGGCCTCGCAGAGTCACTTGGGCTAGGACTCACGAGTTTTTCAAACTCAATCGAGTTTTTTGAAAACTCGCTGAGTACTTGGGACTCATGAGTTCTTGACCTCGTAGAGTTGCTTGGGCTAGGCCTCACGAGTTTTTTGACAACTCACTGAGTACTTGGGACTTGTGAGTTTTTGAAAAACTTGTCGAGTCCCAAGAAAAAACTTGGCCATTTGCGCATGGGTACAGAAAAATGGCATAGAAAGTTTTTTTTCAAAGTCCCTCATTTTTGCTATTTCCAGTTGGAGAGAGAGTAGAGACAAGCTGAGATCAGACCAACAACAACAATAAATTGCATCCTAAATCCATTTTTTTTTAGTTTTAAAGAATCTAACAGCCACTCAACAACCACCCAGTAGTTACGTCTAAGGTAAAAAAACTTGGTTTCAGCTGTCAATGCGTAAACTTGACAAGGCTAAATCAGGACTCCCCTTCAAAAACTCCTTTCTGCACCAAAATGTAGACAAGGAGAAAAATTCAGTTCAGATAGTGAAGGTATTAATGGTTTTGCCATTGAGGTTTTGGGGCGCTACTTCAAATCTTGCCATTGAGGTTTTGGGGCGCTACTTCAAATCTTGCAGGGATGTTGCCCCTCGATCCCGCCTTGTATTGTGATAGGGTACATGCGAAGGGTGTTGCCCGTTGACCCCACAAGGGATGCTGCCCCTTGACCTTACAAGGGGGCTCCTGCCCCCTTGGCCCTCGCCATAGGTGGTGACCGGCATTGCCCATCATGTTGGTCATGAAGGTCATGTTGATCAAGTTGATACGGCTGATTGGAGAAAGTGGAGTGAGCAATTGGAGAACAATTTGTTGTGGGCAACAATTTGAAGTGATGGCAGTTGCAGAAGATGTTTGGAATAGGAGAGAGCAGTAGCAGAAACAACCTCTCTTTTCAATGGATGATTTTGAAAGTATAGCGGAGTTAGGGAAAAGGCACAAGAAGAGGCACAAGCACAAAGAGAGAGGACTAGGGCTTCTGCTAGGGCAAAGGGCTTTGAAACATTTTGTAATTTGTACCTTTTTATATCATAAGCAATACAAGAATATTTGAATCTTGGAAGCATCAAAATTTCTTTAATTGAAGTGTGTTTTGTCACTTTCATATGTAGTTTAAGCTTGTATCACTTACAATATATATATATTTTTTTGTATAATTTTAATTAATTGTGATATGCATGAAAAAAACTTTTTTTCACTAAAAATTTGCATTTTCTTTCATTTTTTTTTTGGCCGAGTCCCAAGTTTGGAGTCCTAAGTGGGCCGAGCTAAGTCCGAGTTTCTCTACTATGCTTACCTCATATACTTCATTGTTACAACATTTATTTTATAGAAATCATCATTTAGCGGATCTGCAATATTCCTTTTATAGGCATTGTCACTTAATGCTAGAATCTTCCCTTTCAAGGTTCCACAACCATGCTATAGAATTACTATATACTAAACTCTAGATACATACTATTGAAATTTAATGCAAATAATGGAAAGGATTTTCATGATGACTCTTCCATGTTGGATTCCCATCTTGCACACTGTCTAATACATCAAGTTGTCGTTCCTTTGGTGTTAGACTCTCATCTCGAATGTTATCCTATGCACAACTTGCTTCAGTCATGTCTATCATCCTTTCTTTATCATTAAACTCATTGTCGTTTGGCCCTTCATCGACTAGCCCTTGGTCGACATCAATAAAGTCAACATCAATTTCCGTTTCAAGTTCTCTTCATCCCCCATTTTGAGTAGCAAGAGGTACCCTTGGAGGATCACAATGCTAATGGACTACGCTTTGATTTTTCCATTGTCGTCATTGTTTATCTTCCAAACTTAGATGTGTATCATAAATCCATGTCACCAAGTTCGACCCCATTTTGTATAAGCAAATGTAATACACTTTCGTTATATATAAATAAAGATAAATAATGGAAATAACTTACAAATCCAACTAACTACTTAACATAACATATGTTCTTCATATTTCAGTTATTTGCAATAAATCATGGTCTCGTTATACCACATGGACCACACACACAACCAATATAGACAATGAACATACCTTGACCAACATACCTCAACCAAGGTTGATAGCATGCATATAAGTATCATGAGAACCACTAGGTGGTTGGTAATTGCCCAACTACCATCAAACTACATGTATAATGAAACGATAAACATACCCTTTAACACACATAATATTTATTACAAACACATGTTATGCCTACCGGAAAGGATGCCACTTGCATTATTGGTGATGTGACCCGGGTTCAATCCCCATGGTGGATGTATATAAGAAGTATTTACTCATTAAAAAAAAAAAAAAAACACATGTTATGCCTACATGTGCAACAACACTATGTGAAAACATACTTTATAAGATGATATTCAACATGATGATAACTCATCAATGACGCGGTGCATGCATTCATGCATTCATTCACCAACTTGTCAGCCTACAAGGATCAACAAAAAAACATAATATGATGAGGAATAAAAGTAGCTAAAGTATGAGCATATTGTTATTGTTTTGGGGTTGGCAAATCTGGATGTATATGGAGACATTGAGGACGTGGTTGGCGACCTTCTATGATCAACTTTTGGATGTCATAGGTCATGCCTATTATGGGTCATGACCTCCTTTAGGGCACTATGCCATTGTAGGGATTGTGGGATACATGTTTGACCTATGAGATTGACATTTATGAGCGGTCATGTAGAGGAAGACAAGCCAATCTGGATTAGATCATTGATAGATGATTGTGGGAGCAATAAACTTTGGACGTTTAAGATGGAGTGATTGGTTGTTGATATCCCATGTTGTATCAATGACAACCAATGATTTATCATATGCAAGGACAAGCTTCATGATTGTTAGATTCAATGACTTGACGAGCTCTAATTCAACTACTTGGCTTACAAGAGCCGATGCGCTTTAGCTAGCTTGCACCCTCAACTTGATGACAATTCCTGTAATTCCTGAAACTGGTACTGAGTCTGAGCGGAAAAGGGGTCTACCCCCACCCTTTGGAAATCACCCTACCTCTCCTGTGTTCGGCATGGCTAGCCCCTTAAGTCAACACACAAAAAGTTTTATATTTGATTCTTGTTGTAGCTTCATTACTTTTCACACCAAACTCTAAAAATAAAACTTTCCTTGTGTTGAAGAGGCTATGGGGTATATTGACATCCAAACCATCCACGGTTGGGTCTTTGGGGATTGAAACCCGATGAAAAACCTACATGGCAGTCCCCGTCACATCCCAGTGTAGGAGGAATCACCCCAACCCATACACTAGTGCCAATTCCCTTCAACTTTATGAGAACCACAAGTCGCAAGGGCTAAGTGACTTCGAAAGGTGATGTATGTAGTGTCTACTGAGAGAGCTCAGACTGAGGTAGTGCAACTTAGAGCAGAGATTGACACACTAGGTAGCTATGACACATAGTAGACCCAATGGAATACTAGCTTGGAATTTTGATTGGGTGAGACTCAACAGCTATTATGTGAGACATAGCAGCAGTTGCACAAGGCTTAGAGAGTGGCTGAGGAATTTTCAGTATGGCATGGATATGTGACAATGTTGCACTGAGTCATGCTAGAGGTTAAAATGGTTGGAGGCTGCACTTGTTTCACTCAACCTTTTGCTTCAAATGTTCAGATTGCCCGAAAGAGTATTTCTTGTGCTGTGGGCAAAGATGATGACCTGTTTATAAGTGGGGGCAGATGTAGGCAGACTGACTGTGGACAGAGTGATCTTACGCCACCTTGGGAGGAGCACAACATCGAGTTGATGATGAGTCACTATACGTAGAGTTTTGTTGTATATAGGGTTCCTGATGATGCACTGTAGTAAAATAAGTATGTCAAATAGTATGAGCTACCTTTTACTATTTCATGTAATGGATACTGAGTAGTTGGGAAAGTATGGCGATTTCTAACTGCCTACACAGATCCCATCGACCATATGTATTCTCTTCATTCCAACCGATACAAGGTTGGGTTGTTCTAGCTGTTATTTAGTATTTGATCCATGAATGTGTTTCTATTAGTATGAGAGACAGAATCAGTTGCTGATATACCTTTGTACCAATATTAATTTGATATGCTCCTATTCGTGTTTTGGTTGTGATTTTTTCCCTTTACTGCATGTGATTATCATAGAGTAGATTATATTGCAATCTGTATTCTGTTCTGCTTTTTTCTGGTTATATGTGACTTGAATACTTCACAAATAGTACATTGGCCTGATTTGAATTGAATGAAATCGACTTTATACATATCACACAATTTTTTTAAAAATATCACATTTTCTCAAAATGGTGGGAATTTTGTGGTCCCATGTTGGGATGCTTCAACTGTGTCCCTTGCTCTCTCATGTCCTATTTCTCTCCCACCTCTTTTCTCTTCTATGTCATTTCTCCTAGACTCTAACCCGGGCAAGGTAGAGGGGGTCATTTGCAAAGGGTAAATAGAGCAAAGATTGTGCAGAAGGTAAACAACGTTCTTTCTCCATCATGAAAATTGCTAAGCCATCACTCGCAGGGCCATCCCGTGTCTTCGTTTGCTTGTAGAGTAGTAGGATGTACCACATTTCAGTAGATAAAAGGGCAGAGTCACCAATTATTAGTAGAAAACAAGATTGAGAGCGAGGTGGTTGTGAAACTTTTGCTTCAGCCTTCTTTGTCGTGCAACTTGTGCTTCAACCTTTATTTTACTTGCTGGCATGTGCAAGAGCATATTGGGTGAGTTTGATAGTCTGTACAAAGGTAAGCTTTTTGCTTTATATTTATTTATGTTATGCTTTATTCCTTCCAAGCTTTCACATGTTTGTCCGAGGAATTTGAGAGTTAGCAAGTAGCTGTAGAACTAGGAAATAAAGTGGAAATTTTTTAATTAAATTATTTAATGTTTTTATTATTATTTTTTAATTTAAAACTTTAATTTAATTTATGAGAATTTAATTTAGATTAAGGGTCTTAAGCCCTAGCCTAATTTTTATAATTACTTTTTAAAAAGTAATTTTGTTTTAAATTTTAATTAGCTATATATTGTTTAAAACTTCTTTAAATAGTATATATATTTGTGTTTGTACATATAAATTTGAAATGATATTAGGAAATGAATGTATTGATTTGTAGTTTGCGGTTGGCAGTGGCACCTCAAAAATCAATTGCCAAGGCATGGATGTACATAAGCAGGGTATGGTCAAATAAGTTGATCTACAATATATGTGGGCACAAATTTACAGGTACCTTGACAATGGTAGTAGACCACTGTCTTGTCATTAGTAATGGTCAAGAAGGTGTTGCGGATGGTTGGGGGTGAAAAAAAACATTTTTCTTGACGCAAAAGAAACCATTGAGAAAGACAACCACAGTTGAAAACAAAACATATAGTTAAGACATGCAGGGTTGAAGATGAGATTTCAGGATCTCCTTCTATTCACATTTCAATGTCCTCAAACCTTGGCTCAACAAGATGAAGTGGAATCAAAACATCAAACACTTTTTAGAAATTTGTGGCAAAGCAGCAGTTTGATGCTGCAGTGGCCAACATGTTTTATGCATGTGCAATCTCATATTTGGCTAGAAATCAATTCTTATTAATGCATTTAAAAGGGCTGCTGATCTTGGTGAAGGGTATGAGAGTCCTAGTTCAAAGACATGGAGGGTCACTCTTCTTCAAAAGTCAAAGAAAATGGTAACAAATAGATTAGCTTCAAACAAGAAATCTTGGAAATAAATAGGTTGCTCTATCATAAGTGATGACTGAAGAGGCATGGCTTATAGGCCCTTGTCAATGTATTAGTTCAATGTCTGATGTTTTTGAAATTTATTGACATAGTGAATGTCACGACAACAATAGAACATATTTTCAGAATTTTAGAAAAAACAATAATTCAAGTTAGAGAAGAAAATGTGGTCCAAGTTGTAATGGACAATGCTAAAATTGAGTGGTTAAAAGGTTGAACATGGATAGGTTCCCAACAATCTATTAGGCATCATGTGCTGCTTATTGCATTGATTTACTACTTCATGATCTAGGGAAGCTTCCATGGATTAATGAGGCAATACAAAGGGTAAAAACAATAGCCAATTTCATGGTTAACCAGTGCCTCACATTGAATATGGACATGAAACATTCATCAACATTCATCAAGAGAACTCATGAGGTCTTGTGATACAATATTTGCCATATTTTACAACAATTTAAAAGGAGTGTTTGAGGATTAATCAGAAGTGTTGTTTATAATGCTGAATGGGAAAGATCATCTCTGTCAAAAGGGTATAAAAGCAAATGATTTTGGGAATTAGCTAATTACTTCTTGGGAAACTCCCACTAAAGTTTAAAACTATGAACCAATTGTTAACATGCTTAATAGGTCGATAGTGAAAAGCCTTCTATTGGTTTTGTTTATGAGGACATGGACCATTGCAAGGAAGCAACTACAAAGGCATATGATAATGTTAAAGCTGATTACAAACAAATATAAGGCATAATTGATTACAAGTGGAAGATGTCACACAATACTTTGCATTCTAGCGCATGCTATTTAGACCCAAGTTTATTTGTGTTAAAGGGGAACAACAACAAAGAAGGAATGAAGGGCCTTTGTAAAGCCATTGAATGGGTCTAGATGTGGTTGTCTCAAATAAATTGAGAGGGCGATTCAAGGCAAATAGATTAGTAGAAGGGATATTTGTGTAGCATGGTGGGGGTGTTCCACTCTCGGAGGAACAAGGTGAATCACAGATTAACTGCTCAACAACTTGTCAAGATGCAGTCGTACGACCTGCATCATCCTCTCTCTGACTGCCTTGCACTATGCAATAGACAGCCAAGTTTGAAGATCAATTGGCTGGCACTAGCCCAGATGGCTTGCCTTCAGGTTTAACAACCCAGTGTATTCTATGGACTGTTGGAGGTATTACATTATTTGGTACCTTGTGATATTAGTGCAAGGACTTTGTAAATAATTCAGATTAGGGTGTGTTTAATATTTGAGTCTAGAGTAGGTGTCATGTTATTAAGTGTGTGTTATGTGTCATGTAAATAAGTGTGGAGTCGTGTGTGAGGTGTCATGTTAGTATAAGTTATGTGAGTGAAGTGTCATGTTTAGAAGTAAGGAGTTATGAGAAATCATGAGAGACTTTGTCTTTATGTAAATATGTGAGATTTATTATTATGTATTTGAGAAATGTGAAGAGTTAGATCTCCCATGAGTATGAGGAGATGAAGAGTTTATGTAAGTGTAAAGGTCAAGAGTCATGTGAATATGAAGAGTCTCATGTATGTATATATTGAAGACAAAGCCCTGTAATAGGTAATTGAACAAGCATTGCATTTATGCAAAGCTTATAGTAGATATATTTCAATAATATTTTAGTAAGATTGTTATTGTTATTGTCTGATATTTGCATTTGAGATATTGTGAGATCCTGTAGAATTATCTTGTGAGAATAAGAGTGATTTGCTAACAGTGGTATTAGAGCTACGGTGTAGGGAGGAAAGAGCTACATTCAGAGTGCTTGGAAGAAGAGGTAAGGAAGAAAGAGCTAGTGTTTGTAAGCAACGGAGGCAGCAACCTTGTATTGGAACGAGGAAGCAATTTCCAGAGTTTAAGCACCCAAGAAAGGCTGTCCAAGCTTGTAGAGCATCCAAGAGAGGTTGTCCAAGCATGTAGAGCGCCCAAGGAAGGTTGTCCAAGCATGTAGAGTGCGCAAGGAAGGTTGTCCGCCCAAGAGAGGACATGTCCAGAAAAAGGACGATTAGAAGCCAAGTGTTAGAGCTGGATCCAAGAAGGAAAGTGGATGAGAATGCATCTGAAATGAAGAAATGTTGTTTTAAGCCTGAGGAGAACATTTGAAATGGAGAACCTGGTCTATGCCTAAGGAGAACATTTGGAATGGAGAACCTAGTCTACGCCTGAGGCGAAGTTTGGAAATGTTTGAGATAACACTTGAGGAAACTTTTGAGAGACATTGGTGCAGTCAAGTTGGAACAAAGGAAACGTACGCAGTAACGTATCGTGTTAGGAATGCCAACGCAAATGTCTCTAGGGCAGAGTTTCTAAGGTATTCACAATTCTTTCCCACATAATTATTTGAACTACGCGTGCAATTATTAAATTCGGAAAGGTTATAAAGTTTTTGAAAGGAAAATTATTTGAGGAAGTGAATTTCGGGAAAGAGAAAGAATTAAACAACATTAAGTTGGGAGAATTGAAATTGAAGATTGATATTTGAATTGAAAAAAATTATTAATTGAAGGAAATTTATTGGGAGTTATAAGATGAATTAAACACCAACTGAGGCCTTGGTTTAATGGTTGGGCATATGGATGATGTAGCCCACACTAAGGTTCAAATCTCGACGGCACCAAAATAGACTATATAGATCGATATGACTAAGTTGATGTAAAAGGGAAAGAGCAACCCTTTTAAAACCCTACTTTACTTTAAAAAAAAGAAAAGAAGAAATAAATAAAAATTTGAAGAAGATTAAAGAATGAAAGATTGAAAATTGAAGAAAGAATGTAAAATTGAAAATTGCAATTGAAGAAGAGAAGAATTATTTGAAGAAAGAAAGAAGGAAATTGAAGAAGAATAAAAATTTGAAGAAAAAGATTATAAGAATGAAAGATTGAAGGAAGAAAGAAATTGAAGATTGAAAATTGAATTGAAGAAATTAATGATTGAAGAAAAGGATTGAATTGAAGAAGAAGAAATTTATTGAATTGAAAATTGAAGAAAATTGAAGAGGAATTTGAAGAAAAGAAGAGAGAAAATAATTTTGGAGTTAAAAGGTTATCTACAAAGAATTAAAAGAATTGATTTTGAAATTGAAAATTAAAAAAGGAGAATTACATTGAAAAGAAGAATTATTGAAGAAATTTTAAAATTGGGAGTAATAAGGTTGTCAACAACAAAGGAAAATTAGAAAAGTTTTTGCTAGTGAAAAATTTCTTAAGAACACAACATGGCAAATAAAGAAAAAAAGCAAACAAAAAGAAAAACAAACATTCAGTATGCTTCACTAGAGGATAGTATAGTTAAAGAGAAGTCGGCCAAAAATCTCTTACAATCCATCTCTCAAGGAGCTCCTGAAGATGAAAAATGTGTCAACAAAATCGATGGGATATTTACAATCCATTCACAAAGAAGCTAAAAATGGAGATTTTTCAATACTTCAACATTGCATACATGGTCTTCTCAATGATGCTATTATGAAAATTACATTACAATACTTGTTAGTATATGAAAAATAGTATACAAGGCAATAGTCACTCTAAATGTTCTTAAGACAAAAAAAAAAGAAAAATTTGAAGAATTGAAGAACAAGCCTATGATGAAAGATGTCTACTATGACACAAATGATTTAAGGCCTATGACAACTAATGCATGTTGTGATACCATATATTTAAGACCCATGATGATAGATGCATGTTGTGACACTAGTGATCTTCATCAAAAGAAAAATGAGAATTGTGATTTGAAGTCCATAAAGGCCTATGCAAGTTGTGATACTTGTGATTTGGGACCCACGACAACAAATACAGGAGAACTTGTTCCAAGAACAAACATTGCATGTGACACAAGGGATTTGAACATTGTTATTGATAATAATGACAGAGAGATTGGCATAGAGTTTTTTATAGGATACAGTGGCACAAATTTTGAAAACTTTGGCAAGAAAATATTGTAAAGCAAAATAATGAAGACCTCAAACAATCAGGTAACAAATGTGGACATTGTGGCAGGCATGGACACAAGATAGAAAGATGTTGGAATCTTCATTGTTGTGAAATTTGTGGAGGTAACAATCACTCTAAAAAATATTGTTGGCACAAAGGAAATAATAATATGAATTATGGATGGATAAGCATGCACAAATGGGATAAGATGAAAGAAATAATAACAAGGATAGCACTAAATGGATTTCTTCAGGAAAGTTTTTTATGGCCAGAAAAAGGGAATGAACTTCTACAATTGATCCAGAAGAAACATAATTAGTACCAGAATTAGAACAAGCCAAAATGCATCATCTAAGTCAGATCAAGAAGATGAAATAACATGAAGGCAAAGGACCTTCATACTGAATAATGTAATATGGGGGGTGTTGGAGGTATTACATTATTTTGTACCTTGCAATATTAATGCAAGGACCTTATAAATAATTTAGATTAGGGTGTGTTTAATATTTGAGTCTATAGTAGGTGTCATGTTATTAAGTGTGAGTTATGTGTCATGTAAATAAGTGTGGAGTTATATGTGTGAGGTGTCATGTTAGTAAGTGTGAGTTATGTGAGTGAAGTGTCATGTTTAAAAGTGAGGAGTTATGAGCAATCATGAGAGACTTTGTCTTTATGTAAATATGTGAGATTTATTATTATGTATTTGAGAAATGTGAAGAGTTATATCTTCCATGAGTATGAGGAGATGAAGAGTTTATGTAAGTGTAAAGGTCAAGAGTCATGTGAATATAAAGAGTCTCATGTATGTATATATTGAAGATAAAGCCTTGTAATATGTAATCGAACAAGCATTGCATTTATGCATTGCTTATAGTAGATATATTTTCAATAATATTTTAGTGAGATTGTTATTATTATTGTGTGAGATTTGCATTTGAGATATTGTGAGATCCTGTAGAATTATCCTGTGAGAATAAGAGTGATTTGCTAACATGGATGGCTTGGCAACTATCTAGACGGCCCAAAACGAGAAAAAATGGCAAATAGAATACAAGATAATAGGGTTTGATTCTATATCTACTGCAGCAATCAATCAATAGAAACACATGCAAATATCACACAATGAACAATGGCTAAATGATGAACAAGTATGAACAAGATATTGCATTAATGATGAGCTTGTACGATTAAACAAGATGCAACATCTCCTTGCATATACATATACTCCCATGTAGAACTATAATACCTCCATGTACTCCTTGTATGCACAATATCTTCTTTTGGCATGTACAATGCAATGTGTGTCTACCTGCTCAATTGAATGAGGGGGTCTACTAGGGGAAGGTAGTTATTAGCAACTACCAATCCTAACACCTCACCTCTACCTTATTACATTTGTCTTGCATTTCATTTCATTTCCCTCTTAACTACAAGACAAACTAAATGACAACTACCCTTGCATGACTTATCCGCACATGACTAAATGACAACTACCCTTGCATGACTTATCCACACAGGACTATTGAATCATTCCATACATTATTACAATGATTGATCCATGCGTGACTATTAATTGACTTATTATTACATCATTCGATGCAACATTATAACATTACAATTTTATTCAAATTACAAAACTTTATTATGTGTGTACTTGACTTACACACATATTTTACTCTGTCTTCTTTATTTCTCATGCTAAGGTGGCATGTTAGAACTAGCGCCTACATCTTCTCCCCTCTAGATTGATTGATGTCCTCGTTGACAACTATTGTTGCTCCTAGGGACTGGCTCTGTTGAGGTTGAGGCGATGGAACAGGTACTCCTCCAAGCTCCTAGATCTATAGCTTCAAAGTTTCATTTTCTCTCTTGAGCCTCTTGGCATAAGCTTGGTAACGAGCCCATTGGAAGCCTTAATGATGCGACTTTTGCCAGCCTCGCCTTTAAATCAACCTCTCTCCTTGCTGCTTCAACTTCCTTTCTTGCAACTACTACCAACTATTTCCATGATCAATTGATCCTTATTATCAAGCTCCTTTATTTTGACTTCTAGAGTTTGCTCCCTCACTGTATAGTTGGACTTCAACTTTTCTATTAACTGATCCTATTGTTCTTGTGTCTTCTTCATAGCCTCTATCTCCTTCCTCAATTTTGCTAATTCTGCTTTGGCATCTTGTTGCACTTGTTGAAGTTGTCCTTCCACCATCGGCATTTGGTAAGCTAACTCTTCGTCCTTTAGTTTGAGGCTACAAACCGTCTGCTGAAACATCTCTAATGCTGCTGCTAACCACTGAATCAGATATACTAAAAAGTTCATCCTGGCATACGATTTTACCAACTAAGGTGCCAACTTCACATACTTGACACATGGGAGTTTAGGATAGGATGCCATTTTTCCTTCATCAACATACACTTGTGGTGGATATTGATAGAGTACTTGAGTTCTTTCTGATTGATTTCTAATTTCTAGCATCGAATTGACACTGCGACTTCCAACTCTTTGCTCCCATGGTTGCATCTGGTAAATTTCTGCAAACTTCTTCATACGCTCATCATCACGAGCCCAATGCACTACTTTGCTCAACTCGCATTCCATTCTCAATTGCCATAGTCACCAATCTCCAACACTTCCGACTCTAAATTTTGCTCCAAACTCTATTGAACAATCCGCTTACCTTCTCAAAGAAAGTGTCAACCTATTCATTGATATTTTCTCCAAGAACTGGTCTCTTCAAATTTGGAACTTCTATGATGAAATGCTCACTTGTTTGCTTCTTTTCCAGTTCTATATCTGTATCATCTTCAATGGTAGTCACCTCAACATCTTCCCCACCGTGGCCTATCAGGTTGATTCTTTGTTTGGCTGCCTTACCCTCCTAAATCTCTTGAATCTTCTCTCCTTTTGCATCAACAATCTTCTCTGTTGTTTCCATCGTCTCCTTACCCTTCTTAGGTTTTTCCTCCGATGGTTGACTATTGTGGCCTTTTTTCCATAACCTATACTCTTATGTAGGTTGTTTCCCTTTCTTTCGAATCTCCTTTAGCAGTACTGAATTTGGTGCTATGGTTTGTGTTGTTGTAGATGTGAACTCTATTTGTGGTCCCTCATCTAGCAGAGGTGATACACATCTATCCACTGCATCTACATATTGTCAGAGCGGTGTTGTGCTGTAACTCTCTGATGTATCAACATTATCTACTTGCACTGAAACATTATCAACGAAGTCTTCTCCTCTTGGTGCTTCCTCTAATGGTGGTGATGCTCCCACCGTCTCAACTGCAATTTGAACTAGCTCATCTACATCTACAATCACCATCGCCATGTAGTTCTACCTTCAAACTATTGTGTTGCTTCCCTTGCACACTAAACATTTTGCACAATAGGTTCATTCAACTTTGGCTGCTGTCCACTCATGGCAGCTTTACTTGAAGCCACTTTGGTACTTGTAGTGGCACCTGTAGTCTGGCTTCATGGTTGTATTAGAGCTCCTCTTTGCACTACATCCTACGACGTTCCACACTCTTGAATATTCTTCCCTTCTTCACCAGTCGTGAAATTCAGCAATCCAAAAAATCTTTGAAAATTGTTTGGGGAAAATGACACTTGTACCTCCTTGTCACCAATCATCACTTTGTTGCGATTTAGCTCAACATCATATGTCTGCAACAATTCTAACATTTATGGATTGAAAAAATCTTTGTCAAATCCAAGAACTTGCAGAATAAATTGCATTTTTGCATTCTAAAATGCGGTCTTCAATGGGTGGTCCATTGGCTGCTCCAACCACCATGTTATGCAAAAATCTCTTGCTAGTGTTGTCTAGGTCAGTTATTCCAACAAAGGGATCTTCATCCTCTCCTCCCATTATTCTTCACCTTGGGTGAAGCTGCTGGCTTCTTGCCATGTCCGTGGTGTTCATCAGGGGTGTTGGTCAGTGATCTCGATCTTGACTCCATTCCACGTTGTTGCTTTCTCCCTCATTCTGCATCCATTCCTCTCTCTCTCTCCTCCACGCACGCGGTCGACAAGGCCTCTTCCAAATCCAAATCAGATGTTGGTCCTGCCTACAACATAGCCTCAGGTGGAAATCTCCTCTGCAATTCCACCCATTCGAGTCATTTTGAAATTCGTGGCCTTCTCTACAGTCAATCTCCTTGGCTTTGAATTTTGCCAATTTCTGGAAACAACTACCTCCAACTGACGCAACTGTCTTCCTGATGACTTATCTTCATTTAGTAGCTCCATGTGGCATGTGACTTCACTCCATTTCTTGTGCTTTTGTTCAACTCTTGTAGTATAGCCTTGATTGTTTGTACACTGCAACTGTAGATGGCTTGCCTCCAGATGATACAGTCTTGGACGACCTCTTCCCAGACGGCCCAGCCTCAGATGACCTAGTCTCAGACGACCTAGCTACAAATGGTTTGGTCTCAAACAAATTTGTCCGTGATGGCTTCCTTTTGGACGACTTCTGCACAATCTCCCTGCGTCCGTACGACAACGTATTTAACTCCCTTGATAGTTCGCACGCTTGTTTTAGTTCGCGTTTTTCTCCTTTGCCGGCAGTCCATACGATTTAACCCACAAGAATGTTCCTTTTCAATTTATGGAGGAACATCAGAAGGCCTTTAAGGAGTTGAAGGCAACATTGGTGTGTACCCCAATTTTGGTGTTTCCGGACTAGGATAAAGAATCACATCCATGTAGATATGTCCAATTTTGCAATTGGATGTGCATTGGCCTGGGAGGGGCAGTTTGGGCTAGATTAACCCATCTACTTTTTGAGTCGGTTACTGTCAAGAGTAGAGAATAATTATAGCATGACAGAAAGGGAAATGTTAGGAATGGTCTACGCAATACAAAATTTTAGACACCATTTGCGTGCTAATCCTTTTTCTTTTTACATAGATCATTAGGCATTGTTGTACCTCATAAATAAACTAACTATTCATGGATGAGTTGGCAGGTGGCTCGTCACGTAAGAATTTGTATTCTAGGTAGTGGTTAGGCCTGGAAAGAAACACATGATAGTGGATCAGCTGTCAAAGACTCACTTAGGAGAACCTGCAGAGGGAGGAGTATCAGATGAGTTTCTTGATGCTCAACTGTTTGTAGTTAGTGCCATACCATCGTGGTACAAGTTGGTTGGGGAAGACTTGTCGATGGGAGAGCTGTTGAGGGAGATACCAAAAACCGAAAGGAAGATCATCATCAAGTCAACACCTTTTCAATTGATAGCATAATTGCTATATAAGATGGGGCCTGATGGACTTTTAAGATGTGTAATGGAAGAGGAAGTCAACGCAATGCTAAAAGAAGCTCATGAAGGGTTAGCAAGAGGGCACATGGGGCCAGATGCAATGGCGAGGAAAGTGCTTTTGGCTGGGCTATGGTGGTCCACACTCTATCACGACGCAAAGGAGTTCATCAAGGCGTGTGATACATGTCAACGAGCTAGAAAACTTTTACGAAGGGACTTCATGCCATTACACCCATTACAACCATAGGAGCTATTTGAAAGATGGGGTCTTGATTTTGTGTGACCTTTGCGAACAAGCCAAAGAAGGAAGTGTCAGTGCATAGTGGTGGCAATAGAGTACTTCATGAACTGGGTAGAGGCAAGAACGCTACTCGACAATTATGCAAAGAATACAACTTGATTCCTATACAAACAAGTGATCACAAGGTTTGGAATACCTTTGCAGCTGACAAGTAAAAGAGGTGGCCATTTTGTCAATGAAGTCATTAAGAAATTGATCATAAAAATCAAGATTTTACACTTGCTGTCAAGTCCGTATTACCCCAGAGCGAATGGGCAAGCGAAGGCAACAAATAAAGTCTTGGTTTCCATTATGTACAAGACTTGCGAAGTTGAAGGTGCTGATTGGGAGGAAAGATTGCCAACAATTCTGTGGGCGTACAGAACTACCTTTAAGCCAACAACAAACTATACACCATTCCAATTTATGTATGGGCAAGAGGCTGTTGTGTCGATGGAGTTCCTGGTACCAAGCTTGAGAGTGGCGGTGGAGAACCATTTGGGTGACTAGGAGAGCCTAGATGAGAGGCTAGCGACATTGGTAAAATTGGATGAAAAGAAGGTGATGGCATAGTGGGAAACAAATATTACCCAACTACGAAGGAAGTCCTGGCATGACAAGCACTTGAGAACATGGAATTAAAGCCCGGTGACTTGATCTTGAGATATAATGGCAAAAGAGAGATCAAGCTAGGAAAGTTGAAGACTTTATGGCTTGGACCCTTTCGAGTGATTGAGATGATGGATAATGGCACAATAAAATTGCAAAAACTAGACGGGACAGTCATTCTTGAAACAGTTAATGGGTCGAGATTAAAATCATATCAAGTGAAAATAGAAGTAAATATGGTTGATTTTGAGCTAGGGAGAAAGGATGACAAAAGCATAGGAAGGCTGGTGATAGCACCGCATCATTCTTCACAAGAATTTGAAGGGATAGTGGTTCAAGGAGGAGAATCAAACCAAACCAAGCAAGAAGAGGACGTAGAAAAAGAAGACAACCAAGAGTGATCTAGGATTGAGGCAATTGTTTGGGAATACAGGAGAATAACCTGTAATAACAGAAGAGGAGTTGGAACCTCTTACTATGGAGAGAAGACGTCTATGGGTACATGTAAAATTCCCAAAAACCAAAGAGGAAAGACGACTTAGATCACTTACAGATGCTAATGTACGACAAATGGAGTTTTTGAGTAGAAAACAATTAGAGCATGAACTGCGGAATGATGGAGATTAGCATGAGGAAATGAGCCCCTTAGCACAAATTGGTGTGCAACAGCAAAGGATACGCTAGGAATCACAAATGTTTAAGGAGTATGAAGAGTTGCGAAGGCGCAATGCGCAAAGGAGGGCACAAATTGCTCATGAGATTGGAAGGACCATTCAGAATCTGGATGTAATAGAAGCAAGAAGACAAGAAGTATTGAACGAAATGGAGCAATGAGGGTGGACTAGAGAAGAAACAACTCAACTATTATGGAGGGATATATTTGAGGCATTGACATTTCAAGGAGAAGATGGAAGGCACTAGCGGACGAATACCACCAGTATTTCCTCCACAAGCTCTAGTGATTTGAGCATTAGCTCATATGCACTTAATTTCAACATAAGTAGTGGTAGTTTGAGTTCACCACTTACAAGGCAATCCAGGAGGAATGCGTCAAGATTGCAACTAGTCCATGAGCCAAAAGATGATAATCCACAATATCACCTCGAGGTAGAAAGGCAAACAAGAAGGCGAGGAAATGGTACACCAACAAATGCCATAGAAGAAGTGGAAGGTCTGAGTACACACAAACTACTAGATGTCACATCAATACTAGAAAGATGCGACGTAGGCAATTTGGAAATATCGTTAGGCCTTCTCCGTTGTCTATGCTTGCTCGGCCAAGGGAGGAGTTTGGTTGGCCTCCCTCCTTGTAGTTCGCGGGGAAGGATCTTCCCTTCAGCTATCCTTAGGCCACATGATCAGCGGGAAGGGCCGCAAGGACCTTTCCTTGTTCATGTAAAAAACAACCAGAGACGACGCAACTAGTAGGTTTGCCTATTAGGATCGCCTCTTCGTTCACGTCCAAAATAAAGACATTGCAATAGATAGCTAGGAATCAAGGACGAGCATGGACGGACCTTGGACAATCTGGAGGAAGGATTAAGCAGTCCCAAGTCAAGGAGGCCCACCTAGAAGGGAGAACTGATGAAAGCAACATGCCTGAGAGTGGATCGTCACAGAGAAGAAGGCAACGACAAAGACTAAGGCAAGAGCAAGAAAAGAAAGTACCTAATTGGATGTGATAGGTACCAAGACGATCACGCAATGTTGAAGGAAACGATAGGAGTAATGACCATTCCAACGCAACATGTCGTACAAATGAGATCGGTACTACACAATGTCGTACTAATAAAAGCCATACCAATGAGAGTCGTACCAGGGAATGTCGTACGAATGATGTAGGCATTGGCATGGTAGACGCAGATGTTGGTACGATAGGTGCACGATTTGGTATGACAAAGGTATTGGCACGACAAAGGAATAAGATCACCGTACTGGTTAGACAGCAGATCGGGTAGGCCATTGATGATAGGAGACAGATTTGTCATCAAACTGCATGATCGAAGTGGCAGTTGCAGTTGCCATACGAATTGTACGACACACTTAAAATTAAAAAGGCACATTCCAATTTTGGAAAAAAAAAAGAAAAATAGAAAAAGACAAAACAAGAAAAAGCAAGCGTGTGAGGCAGTTGCATGCAAGGTGGTGAGCTGGCGGCCAGGAAACATTTGCATGGGCAACAACTACCTCTTGCTGGTCTTATAAATAGATGCACAAGGGGAGGCATGAGTCATTCATTTTAGCTTAGTGTTTGTAGGAGAGGAAGGACGGACTACATCTAGGACGAACGGGAGAGTAGTGAGTTGAAGAAAAGAGTGCAGTATTGTGCAGTACATAGATATCGCAAGAGTCGCCGGCAACAGGAGGAACAATCGATAGAGGAAGATGCAACTGCCATTGATGGAAGAAGCGAAGAACAAAACTCTGAAAAATTATTATGCAAAAGGAGATTGAAGGCGCAAAAGAATTTTTTGAAAAATAATCGCAGGATTATGGATGACCATACAACCGTATGGACAAAGAAGGCGTGAGACTCCTAGTTACAGGCGTGAGAAATCATAGACAGACGGTGTGGGAGAACAAATGACAGAAGTGACTTAGACTGCACAAAGATGTGCAAGGGAGGTTGTTGCGTGAGTTGTGCGAGAAAACTGTCGAGTGAGCCATACCATGCAAATAGTTGGAAACCATGTGTCGTAATCAAAGACGGAGACTGCCATATGAGTAGTAGCATACAACTTCCGTACTAACTTTAAGCTTGTAAGGTGCCATATCAGTTAGAATAGGCTGTTGTACCAAGTTAGAGCAAACTGTCATACCAATTGGGCGTAGACAGTAGGTGTCGTACCAATGCTAGAAGCAGACGACAAAGGCCATATGTGTAACAGTTGCAGCCTGAAGGAGCGGTTGCAGTCAAAGAGGATGCACAAAAGACCGAACATTTGTGAGACGATGGAGCGGGTGGAACAAGAATCAAGAAGGAATCTACCCAGCTTAGGAAGAAGAGAAGAAAGTTCCAAAACCAGTGTGAGAAGTCTTGTCGATCGTATCTAAGAGAGAGAAAAGGAACATGGTTCTGACATAGAACGAAGTAGAAGCAGGCAACACAGTGGACATTCGAGGGAACGATCTTGAAATGACACTCTAGAGGAGTAGAGTGGAGGCTTCACCTCAGAGGGGGAAGGAAAGGATGCCAATACCATTGGACATTACATGGCAATAGCCGGCTGGAGAATTTTGCCAAAACTAGTGGAAGGCAAGCACAGAAGATCACCCATTGAAAGTTGTGTTTAATTATGCAAATTTAAGTTGCATACTACAAATCCTATACTTCGACAAGGAATTCTTCAAGAGCTACATGTTGTAGATGTTGGAGACATACAATCCACAACAAAACACCAAGTGAAGATTGGTGACAAAAGAGTGCAGGTGGTGTTTTTACTTGGCAAGTTTTGAAGAACGTTCATATTGCCAAGTCATGGATTGTCGGTCCAAAGGGAGTCAATAGATCAGGCATAGTGGAATAAAAAAATCCGTGAGGTCACCAATATAACATCAGATGAAGTTGCAAAGCTGATGAAGCATGAAGCCATGGAATAAAGCAACAACAACTAAAGATAATGGAGTTGCAGTGTGCCATGAATGTGATAATGTCCAAGTTGCAAGGAGAGCAACGATGTTCGAAGATACCTACCTGGTTAATACCATATGTGCAAGGCATAATGAACAGTGTCGAGTACAATTGGGCATCACACCTATCACAACACATTATGAATTTCTTGATGCAATATTCAAAGAACTTTTTGATGGCGTTTCACGCTTTTGCATTGTTGATGAATGCTAACAAAGGAAAAGTTGTAGTTTCCTATACTGAATCCTTCCAGGGAGATAGCGGCGCAAGAGTTGACAATCATGAGGTGCCTCAATGTAATTCCATCTGCAAAGGCAAAGACAAGTACTCTAGTGAAAATGAAGAAGATACTGAAGAGAAAAGACTTGCTAGATGATGAGGCAAGAGAGGATTCAAACAATGATGAACAACAGCCAGAGTAACCAGTACCAGAAAAGAGGCGAAGGAGGTTGGTACACCTTACTGAAGAAGATGTAGAAGGAGAGCAGTAGTATGTGGAAATGACTGCACAACAAGGAGAAGTTGTGCAACAGGCATAGACATTAACAAGAGTTGTGGATATGGATAGAGAGGTATGGGAAGTAGTTCAGGTGAAAGCAGTAGGAGAAATGCGAATGGAATCACTTGATATTTTTGCAGAATTTGAGTAGCAAATAGATCCATGTGCATCACCATAGTTGTGAGAGGAGCCGTTGTTCAAAATCATATCCACAACAGAGGAGCTAGCAAGGGAAAAAACTGTACCAGCCAAAGTTCCAGAAAGAGGAAAACAACTGGCAAGGGAAGAGGCAGTGCCAGCAGAATCAGCAGAAATAGAAGGAAGGCATCCTATGGAAAAATATAAACTAATAAAGAGAGTAGGCAGCAACCAAAGGATGGAACAGTTGTCTGGTACTGCAGAGTAGCCGATAACAGAAGGCAAGGTAGAAAATAAGACCATCAATCTGCTGGGTGATGGTGGAAACAAAGAAGAGAGCATTTCATGGTTGAAGTGCCAAATATCAGAAATCCTTCAGATCTAGGAGAGCATGCTGAGGAACAGATTGATTTACTCTTTGCAAAGATGAAGATTATTGATCAAACAAATTGGAATTCAAGATGGGTTGCATTGGACAACTGAAGAAGTGGTAGTTGATGGTTTATGAAAAGTTAGAAGGTTTGATACAGTGGGTTTTGAAAGAAGAAACGACGAAGGAACTCATTGAAATCCATCAGAAGCAACCATGGGAATTGCAAGCTGGCAACATCAAAAACATGGTTGGAATAAAGAAAGTACCAACAACAACAATGACCATACATGTGCAAGCAGCCCGAATATATCTTGATGAAGCAAATCTAACAGTAGGTGTGGATAGGAAGATCACGCCTGAGTTAGTAAAGACATATGCAAGAATTAATTTCTTGGCATACTAGATAGAGTGGTTACCTACTAGATTGTAGAAGATCCACTAGTCAAAGGAAGTATATGCTAACCAATATGAGGAGATGAGAATGAAAGAGGAATCTGAGGCAGAACTAGTCACCTTAAATCAAGAAGCTGAAGCAGAAGTGGTTGCTTTAAAGCAAGAGGTTGAGGAGAAGACAAAGGCGCAAGAGGAACAAAATGAACTAATCACACAACTGAAATTTGAGTGCTTAGTTAGAGAACAATTGGTGGAAGCAAAGACCAAGGAATTGAAGTACAAAGAGCAACTGATTGCAAAAAGAGAGAAGCAACTTGCAAAAGTTGTTGAGAAAGCAAGAAAAGAAGCTGAAGATGCCTTTGCAAAGAGGGGGAAAGAAATTTTGGCAAAGCTGGATCAAATTGAATAGAGGGCCAATCATTATGGTATAGGAGCTAGATACCATAATTATGCCAAAAGACTGAAGGACGAGAATGAGGCATTGAAGCTGCAGATCATGGAGATGGGAGAAGTACCTGTTTCGACACCTCAACAGCAGTAGCCAAGTCCCCAGGATCTGAAATAGGTGTCGACCGAGGATGTTGACCAAAGTAAAGGGGAGGGCAAATGTAGGCACTAGTTCTGGACCTCAAAAGAAAAAGAAATAGTGCAAAATGCACTAAGTGTAAATAATTGTAATGAAATGTAATGTAAATGAGAGTCAAATGCAATTGTAATGAAATGCATGTGAAATGCAAATGCAAATGTAGACGAAATGACAATGTAATACAATTTGATCTAATAAATTGCAATAGACTATAGTTGCACTAAGGGTAAATGTGAATGTTCAAATGTGGAGAATGTAGAAATGAAATTTAACATACATACACACAATTCCATTTCTACTTAAATAAATCTACAAATCTGCAGCCATTTAGCAATAACAATGCACAAAACAAAAGTAGCAACAATAGCAGATAAATAAATACGAGCATATTTATATTAACAATGGTGTATCTGGTTATAACATTTCATATACAGTTTGCAAACCCTATGCAGAATACTCTTCATGATTGCATACAAGAGCCAACTGCATCCTACCATACGCACATATGCACCGGCCTTCTCTCACATGTATCAATGCTCTCCCATCCATCAATGAATGGATGAGGGTAGGGTCTTATTTATACAACTACAAATTAGTTGCACCCTCCAACTACTTGACACCTCATCATTTCCTAAATTACATTTCATATGCATTTAACTTGTATTACATGACATTTCCCACTATATGACAAACTAACTTATAATTTATGACTTTACCGACATACATAACTTAACATTATATTATTACGTACAATATTACATTGTCACTTTATAACATTATTAAATATATGTATGCACATTTTGTCAAACACTTTGCATACAACTACAAAATAACACAATACCAAAACTTATTCACTAAATGCAGACATGTCAATTTGCTTGCCTACATCTATCCCCTCCTCTAAACTAGTCGGCGTCCTCGATGACACATGAGCTAAACATTGGGAATAGAAGCACTAAATAACCGAACGAAATCTCTTGTCGTGCTCCTTCCATTTTCTTTTATTCCATACAACTTTTGCAACATACTTCACTTCAGACTGCTTCTCGCAACACCTTGTTTTCTGATTGTGCACTCCACTTGCTGCAATCAGTTGTAACATCAACTGGATCAATATGACCATTATTCTCTGATTGTTCACTTCACTTTTTGCAATCAGCCATATCATCAACTTGATCAACATGACCAACATAGCCAACATGATGAATATGACCTTTATGACTAACATGATCAACATCACCAACATCATGAACATGACGAGCAACGGCCATCACCACCTGTGTCCGGAGTCAAGGGGCGGGAGCCCCCTTGCAAGGTCGAGGGGCAGCGCTCTTCGCGCGTACCCGCAGAGTTTGGAGTAGTGCGATACAAGGCAGGGTCGAGGGGCAACATCCCCGCAGGATTTGGGGTAGTGCCTCAAAACCTCAATGGCGAAACCATTGAAACAATCACTGCTTGAACTAAATTTTTCTCCTTGTCAACATTTTGGGAGCCTTCACTTGACCCACTAAAACAACTTCCCCTCAGCTCTCCAATTGACTACTTATCAACCTTTGATAGACATCTCCCTCGTCGGACAATACTTCTGATGACAACTCTGACTGCACTGCCTCAGATGGCAAGACCTTTGACAGCAGGTCTTCTAACAACAAGACCTCTGACGACAACGCATGTGACGACAATACTTCTGAGGGCCTTGACAACAATACCTTTGAAAACAATATCCCTGATGGTAGTACCCATGACAACAGTGACCATGACGACAACAAGTATGATAGCAGTACCCATGATGGCAACATGTCTGACGGCAACAGGTATGACGACAGTACCCATGACAACATGTCTGATGGCAATACCGTTGAAGGCAGTACCCATGACGACAATACCCATGATGACAGTATCCATGACGATAGTATCCATGACGACAGTACCCATGATGACAGTATCCATGACGACAGTACCCATGATGACAGTACCCATGACGATAGTACCCATGATGACAGTACCCATGACGATAGTACCCATGATGACATTACCCATGACGACAGTACCCATGACAGTAATACCCATGACGACAGTGCTTGTGATGGCTCCTTTCTTGTTGACGCTTATGACAAGAGTGCTTGTGATGGCTCCTTTCTTGCCAACGTCTATGACGACAGTAACTCTGATGACGGTTTCTCAAACGACAACCCCTCTGACAACAACTCCTCAGATGGCGGTTTCTTAGACGACACCACTTTTGACGGCAAACCCTCTGACGATAGCTCCTTAGACAACGGTTTCTCAAACGACACCACTTTTGATGACAACCCCTTTGACGAAAACTCCTCAGATGACGTTTTCTCAGACAACAAGCCCTCAAACGATAGCTCCTCAGAGGGTGGTTTCTCAGACAACACCCCCTATGTCGTATGACTATAGTCTCCAGCCGTCCTAGCCTCATCCAATTGACCATCCTCTTGACAACACCCTGTCATCTGGCCTTCTTCCTAACGACACTCTATCATCTGGCCTTGTTGACTACACTCTATTGTCTTATCCCACTCTTGACGACACTCTGCCGTCTGATCGTCTTCCTAACGACATTCTACCATCCTATCGTCCTTTTGACAGTCTCCTTGCAGACTGCACTCTGTTGATGGACCAACCTCCTGACGACACTTTGCAACTCCTTGCGGAGTTTTAATGACTTGCGGGATTTCTACTTCTTCAATTGAGATCAAATTTACTTGCGCAATTTGAATCAAGCTCATCAAGTTCACCATCTCAAGCAGGTTCACTTCCTCTAATGCAATTGGCTTCACCACCTCGACTTCTTGGCAATGGTTGTAACTCTTCTTCGTCTTTGGATGAATCACTAGTTCGTCTTGCTTTGCAACACTTGGATAGTCACGGGCAAAGTGCCCCCACAATTGGCATTGCCAACATTGCACAATAGGTCTACCCTCACTATCATACTGAATTCTTCGTCTGCGAGTTCTTTGACGGTTGTCACAGATTGTTTCACCAGCGGTATCCCTCCTTTGTACAATCTCCCTTGGTGTTGCATATACCTGTAGTGATGATCTTGCACTCTCTAAGTCATACTCGTCCTTGGAATCATCGTTCGTCTCTTCAGTTCCATGAGTTCTCGACCTCAATACTTTAGCGATAAACTACTCCTCCCCAAAATCATCATTCTCAATGTCTGAGTCATTCTCCATATTAGAATCACTTTCATCCTCAGAATCACTCTTGTCTATATTAACATGATGCCAATACTTCAATGATGTTTTTGCATCTCTTTCCCAGATCAAGGCGTAATCCAGAGCCTCTTGGTATGATCTTGGAGGAATCATTGTCATCTTCTTCCGGTACGTAGGAAGAAGTCCATCGATGAACCATCTCCTCTTCAATGCGTCTGATTGGTCTTCCTTCAAATGGTCAAACAACCCACTCAACTTCCTGTTGTAGGAACAAACAGACTCGTTCTCAGCCTGTTTCATTCTATAGATTTCAGCAATGACTGCATCGTCATTGTCAAACAATCAAAATTCTTTCATAAATGCATCATGCAACTCTTCCCATGTCTGGTATTTTTCCTCAGGAAATTTCATGTACCAGTCCATTGCAACTCCACGAAATGTTGCAGGAAATAACCACCTCCAATCTGCTTCATTATTCTGCCCAGTCGCTTTCCACATCATGCGGCAGATTCTCCAATGCCTTACTGGGTCTTTTGTTGATTCTCCATGAAATAATGGACACTTACATGATATGCCCAAATTAGCCTTCGGTTTGATAGGTTGGCCTGTTATTGGCCGTAGTCATTTGTGTATCTCTCCCTTACGCAAAGCCTTAGGCATATCACCTTGCAATTGCTCTTCCGTTGTACTACAGATGATGTTTCCTTCAGTCGGCAGATTACTCTCTTAGACTGCAGACGATATTTTCACTAGGACAACAAACTACATTTTCTCGGACTGCAGATCCTCCATCTGTGGTTCTTGTGTCTGCAGATCCTGCATCTGCAATGTCTCCATCTGCAACATCTGCATCTGCAGATCCTCCGATTGTAATTGCTCCATCGGCAATGTTTTCATTTGCAACGTTTGCATCTGCAATTTTTACGTCTGTAGTTTCTGTGACTGCAATGTCTGTGATTGCAGTTTTTGCGTCTGTAGTTTTTGTGACTGCAATGGCTGTGGCTGCAGTTTTTGCGTCTGTAGTTGCTGTGACTACAATTTTTACGTCTGCACTTGCTATGCTGCAAATGTCTAGGACTATAGTTTTTGCATCTGTAGTTGTTGTGACTGCAGTTTTTGCGTCTGCACTTGCTGTGACTGCAATGTCTGTGACTGTAGTTTTTGTGTTTGCAGTTGCTTTGACCACAATTTTTGTGTCTGTAATTCCGCTGTCTGCAATGTTTGCGTCTATAGAACCTATGTTTGCAAGGTCTACATCTGCAGATCCTATGTCTACAATTCTTTTGTTGGCAGATTTTTCATTTGCATTTGGATGACAGTCTGCCCTCCATCCCGTCTGCGCATCTGTTGTGCATGTTTCATTAGATGGCCCTTCATTTGCGTCAACAAACAAATCTACTGCATCTTCACCTACTTCTTTGGCTGCATTCCATTGCTCTCGTTGCGCATCTTCCCAAGGGTTTTGCTTCTCAGAACTCCATGTCACCAGATTGGACCCAACTTCGTACAGGCAACGGTGCCAAAATGTAGAAATGAAATTTAACATACATACACAATTCCATTTGTATTTAAATAAATCTACATATTTGCAACCATTTAGCAATAAAAATGCATAGATCAACAACAACAACAACAATAGCAGATAAATAAATACGAGCAGATTTGTATTAACAATGGCATATCTGGTTACAACATTTCATATACAGTCTACAAACCCTATGCAGAATACTCTTCATGACTGCATACAAGAACCGACTGTATCCTACCATACGCACATATGCACCAGCCTTCTCTCACATGTATCAATGCTCTCTCATCCATCAATGAATGAATGAGGGGAGGGTCTTATTTATACAACTAGAAATTAGTTGCACCCTCCAACTACTTGACACCTCATCATTTCCTAAATTACATTTCATATGCATTTAACTTGCATTTACATGATATTTCCCACTATAGGACAAACTAACTTATAATTTGTACATCCAAAAAGGAGGCAGCATTCAAAGCTTCAAAGAAAGTGAAGGATAAAGAACCAGATTCTAGTGATGAGTGAGTCAAGCAGTGATGAAGAGGACTTTACCGACACACATAACTTAACATTATATTGTTACGTACACTATTACATTGTCACTTTATAACATTATTAAATATATGCATGTACATTTCGTCATACACTTTGCATACAACTACAAAATAACTCAATACCAAAACCTATTCACTAAATGCAAACATATCAATTTGCTTGCCTACAAAGAAGGTTTGATGGTGTGCTGTCCTAGAAGCCGTTGTTGGCAATGGCCAGGGCAAAAGCTTAAATAAACCCCCCCTTCTTCATTCAAGACAACTGTGAGACGATATAGGCAAACCGTGCAGAGCTTTGTACCTTGTACGATCCATTTAGAGTGTATGCTGTGTCTAGGGAGAGACTAGAGTTGAGTATTGGCAAGTCATATGTGCAGATAGTATAGATTGTATATGTAGACTAGAGCCAAGTAAATGTTTTGTACCTTGGACGATCCATCTAGCATGTATACAGATTGTATATGCATTGTGTGGTATTCTGTAACACTGTACCATTGAGTAATGCAAATGAATCATCTTCTATTTTGAGTGTAATCTGTGTACAGTTTGATTGCTATTGCTAGTTTGTAGTGTGTGTTGGATTCTCTATGTGTAGGGATAATCATTGCAGTTTGAACGTCGAATAGAGTTGCAGTCTAGAACGCAGTAACTGTCAAGGGCATCGTTCCAGTGGTGATTGGGTATGCCGTTCTAGTAAGGTGATTGTGGCCATTCCAAGTGGAAGTGTCATTCCAGTGGTGTGCACTGTGGAGCACTTACCATGCTAGTTAGACTTGATCTTGCCATTCCAACCAGTGTCATTCTAGCGACATTGTCGTGCTAGTATAATTGTTGTTCTAGTGTGTGCTGATCTAGTGTAACTACCGTTCTAGCACTTGCCATACCATTTTATGCCATTCCAATATGTTATACCATTGCATGCTGTTCTAGTGGAATTGTCGTACTATCAAGTGTTTATGCCATTCTAAGTACAAGATGATGAGTAGAACTGCATTGACTGCAAGCTTGTTTGGCGCCTAATCTGTCATCCTATTCCTCTATTTTTGGAATGCTTACCACTCGTGCTACACTCACTGCCCTCACTGCAAGATTCTTGTTTAGGTAGTTCTCCTTGCCTAACATACACTGCTACCATCTGTTGTATGTTTTCTGCATTTAGTGATCTCAACCATTCTTCCTCTTTGGTCTAGAAATCTGACGTGCACCTGAATCTATCTACGCTTTGTAGATTGATGTTGCAATTCCTCTTTTTTGAGTGCAAGTTGCTTATTCTCTTGTCTACTTACGTTTTCCTCTTCGTACAACCAAGCTAGTTGCTCTGCAAGTTCATTATCTGAGTCGATGCTTTCTATTGCATTGTCTTCCTCTTTAGTATGACTAGACTCCCCAATTTCCTGAATCGAGATTCCTTCAAAGAATCTTGAGGACTAACTTGGTGCCACTATCAGTCTTCCCGTACTTGTTCCTTTGTCGGTTGGTTTGAAATTTACCATATTGACTTGTGCTTGTATCTTATACGGCTTCAACTTCAAAACATTAACTTTCTTGAGACACAATGTCCTGTTCGGTTTTTTCAATCTTACTATGCCATTACTCATCACTTCGTCCACTTGGAAGGGTCCAAGCCATAAGGTCTTCAACTTGCCTAGCTTGATTTCTCTCTTGTTGTTATATTTCAAGACCAAGTCACTTGGCTTCAAATCCATCTTCCTCAAGTGCTTGTCATGCCACAACTTCCTATGACGTTGGGCAACCTCCTTGGTCCATTGAGCCATCACTCTCTTCTTGTCCAATGTGCCTCTCTTGGTCACCTAGACGGTTTTGTACCACCACTCTCAAACTTGGTACTAGAAACTCCATTGGCACAGTTGCTTCCTGACCATACAGTTGGAATAGAGTGTGATTCGTTGTTGGCTTAAATGTAGCCCTATACACCCTCAGGGCCGTTGGCAATCTCTCTTCCCAATTAGCATCTTCAATTCCACGTGTCTTATACATTATTGAAACCAAGACCTTGTTCATTGCTTTCGCTTGCCCATTTGCTCTGGGGTAATATGGACTATATAGCAAATGCAATATCTCAAATTTTATGGTTAGTTTTTGAATAATCTCATTGACAAAGTGTCTTTTGTGATCACTTTCAACTAAAGAGGTATGCTAAATCTTGTAATCACCTGCTCATACAAGAAACACACAATGCTCTTTGAGGAATTGTCAGGCAATGGCCTTGCCTCGACCCACTTTGTCAAATATTTAGTTGCTACCACAATGTATCTACATTTTCTTTTACTAGTCTTCAATGGTCAAACAAAATCGAGTACCCATCTCTCAAACAATTCTTGCGGCTATGACAAGTGCAATGTCATGAAGTCCTTCCTCAGTGTCTTTCTAGCTCTCTGGCATGTATCCATGTAGTCACAAACTCCTTCGCATCGTGATACAGGGTAGGCCACCATAGCCTTACCAGAAGCACCTTCCTTGTGATCGCATCCGGCCCGATATGCCCTCCTACCAGCCCCTCATGAGCTTCCTTCAATGCTGTGTTCACATACTCATCCATTATGCACCTCCACAACACCCTGTCAGGTCCGATTTTGTACAACAATCCAGCTATTAAATGAAATGGTGTTGATTTCACAATAATCTTCTTCTCAGATGCTGTCAACTCTTTTGGAAACTCTCCTGACAACAAGTATTCACCCACATACTTGTACCACGACGGTAGCGCATTGATTGAAAACAAGCAATTCATTCGACACTCCTCCTGCAGGCTCTCTCAAGTGAGTCCTTGACAACTAAATCGCTATCACGTGCTTCTTCCCAGGTTTGACTATTACTTGAAACACAAATTCCTACAATGTGACGAGCCACTTGTCCGTGGATAGTTGGCTTGTTGATTAAATACAACAATGCGTGATGGTCCACATAGAAAGCAAAAGGAGTGGTGAGCAGATAATACCTGAACTTTTGCACCTCATACACTATTCCTAAAGCTTCCCATTCCATAGTGCTGTAATTTTTCTCTGCACAAGACAACAACAAATTTGAGAAATATATGGGTTGATCCAATCCATATTGCCCCTCTTGGGTGAACCCTCATCCAATTGCAAAATTGGATGCATCAACATGGACATGGAACTCTTTCTCCCAATCTAGAAATACCAAAATGGGTGTGCAAACCAACTTTGCCTTCAACTCCTTGAAGGCCTTCTGATGCTCCTTCATCCATCGAAAAGGAACATTCTTGTGTGTCAACACATCTAGAGGGTGTGAAAATTGTACGAAGTTTTTGATGAAGCATTGATAATAACGGACATGTCCCAAAAAGGACTTGACTTATGTCATAATACTCTTCCATGCTCATTAAGACTCATCTCTTATTAGGACCGGTCTTCAAACCCTCTTTATATACAACATGCCCAAGAAGTTTTCCATATGGTACCACCAACTTACACTTCTTTGGGTTCAAGGACAACATTCATGCACAACCTCATGCATTCCTCCAATGTCTTTAAATGCTTGTCCTTCTTCCCATACAACGAACAATCATCCAAGAATACTTTGCACTTTCCCGTGGACATTTGTTAAAAAATATGCATAATTATCTACTTAAGTGTAGCAGGGTCATTGTACAAACCAAAAGGCATTCGATTATATGCATAAATGCTATTTTCTACTACAAAAGTGGTCTTCAACCTGTCTTCCTCAGCAATATTGATTTTGATTGTAGCCCGGGAATCCATCCAAAAATGAATAGATCTCGTGTCCTGCTACATCCTCCAAAATTGAATTAGTAATTGGTATAGGGAAGGGATCTTTGATGGTCACTGCATTCGAACTCCGGAAATCAACGCAGATGCAGATTTGGTTGCTTTCTTTCTTCAAACGGATCACAATTGTTGACACCCACCCAGTCATAGTTACCTTGAAAATTATCCCAACATCCAACATCTTCTCAATTTCTGCATTGACTAAGGCCGTGTACTTTGGGTTCATTCTATATGACCTTCTCACTGGCTATGCACACGAAACCAATGGAATCCAATGCACACATAGTTTGGGTGGAATCCCTTTCAAATCCTTATAAATACATGCGAAAACCTCCTTATATACTGCATAAATATTTTGAAAGCTGCTATTTTCAAAACTGGATCCCAGTTGTCCCCGCCATAGTTGAGAAAATCGGAATTGGATCAAAATCGACATGGAAAAAGAATTGGGAAAAATCGGGAATCGGCTAAAAAATGGGAAAAATCGTCAAACAAAAAACCGAAGAAATGCAATCTTTCATTGAAATTTTTTTTTTTCATGCATATCATAATTTTTTGGAAAAAATCAGGATTCAGATGCGATTTGACTCGGCAACCCTGTTGAATTGAAAAAACTTGGATGGGATTGGGATTAAATAAGAATTTTCGTAACTATGGTCCTTGCAGTAAATCAACTTTTCTTTATCACCTTCATCGAGTCACCCTCGTCCCAACAATGCATCATTGGCTGGTTTTTGCATAGCATTCACCACAAAGTCTATGATGAACACTTGAATGATTTTTACTTTTTGTGCAGTCAATACTCCCTTTATCTCTATTCTGTACTGGTTCATGCCATACAACTGAAAGTTGGGAGACCACAAAAATGATGCCCCCAATTCTTTCCACGTCTTTTTGGGCAAGACATTTACACTAGAACCTCCATCTACGATTAATCGTGTCAACTTGAGGTTCAACAACTCAATGTGAATCAGTGCTGGTTTCTTCCCGGAATCCATCATCAAAACTGTCAGGTCAATGTACTGATCTCTCCGTATTCGTGTTGCTTCTAGTTGGTGTCACAGTTCCTCCATTCTTCTTTTCCACATCATTTCACCTACTGTTGCATACAGCTCCAGTACTGCGCCTAGAAAACTGGATACTTTCACTTCAATACTTGCGCAACCATCTAGTTTGATGACATGTCATCTTCTTCAAGGGTTATAGGTTCCTTCAACTTCTCTTGGAGCAATCTCTCCTGATTGGTCTTTCTCGTCTCTTCAACTTGAACACGTGCTTCCTTCCATCTCTCCTTTTTCTTAGAAGGGTTTGGGTATTGTCCTGTCTTCTTTGCCTATGCCCAAGTTATAGCTAGCACATGTTTCTCCTACTATTGGTCTTGTGGAGGCTTCTCAATGTCAATAAAATTGACATTCTAAGAGTTGCTCGTACTTGCTTTCTTCCCTCAATTTGCCTCCTTATGATTACCCAATCCACACCATCTACACATCATTGCAGTATTGTTTCCATTGTCCCCTCCCATTGGAGCATTCTGACAATTGCATGCGAAGTGTCCCCACTCTTGACATCCTCGACACTGGATGATTGGCCTCTCGTTTGAATCATACTATAACTGACCCTCTCCTCTTGCAGATTGATTTCCTTGTTGTGGTTGTCATCTTCCTTGGTAGTTGTTCTTGTATCCGTCACTTGTTGCTCCTTGTCCGGTTTTTGAAGTGCTCATCTTGTCTTCTTTCATCTCCTTTTGCACTGTCAATATTTGGTGTCTGGAACTTTTTATACTAAACAGACAATCGACAACAACATGCCCCAAAACTTCACAAATATTGCAAAATGCTTTCTTTGGACAAGTGACATTGTTGTGCCCTGATTTGCAATTAGATTACCATATGTCCTTCTTATCTTTCTTCTTTTTAGCCTTCACATCATTAATCACATGTTCTAGGTCCTCTTGCGTCGCCTAGATTATTGCACTCAAGTCATCCGAATCATTGTCCAAATCCTCGTCTCTATCGTGGCTTGTACTTCCTCCGCTTGCTGCGGTTGTCTTCATCTCGCTTTCCAAGACGCAAGTTCAATGCTCTATCAAAAGCATCTTGATGGGTAGTTGGTGGAACTAACTTCATATTCTTCTTGTACCATGGAAGCAATCCATCCAAGAACCATCGTTTTTGCAGCCCATTTGCTGGCTTTGCCTCCATCTTGTCAATGAATTCCTTCAAATGACAATTGTATGACTTGATATATTCATCTTTCTTTTGCTTTGTTGAGTAAGTTTCACCAATGATCTCCATATCATCACAAAGCAATCTGAATTCTTTACTGAATTCAGTCTCTAACTTGTCCCAAGTTGTGAAGGGTGCTTCATGTTTTAGATGCCAATCCATCGCTATTCCATGCAATGTTGTTAGAAACGATTGTAGCCATGAACCTTCATCATCTATACCATTTGCTTTTGATATTGTTTCACACGTTCCGATATGGCGTTCTGGGTCTTCCTTTCCATCTCCCATAAACATCAGGCACTTTTGCTTGCCCGCAGCTACAACAATAGCCATTGGTGGTTGTTCCTCTCCACTCGACAAACCTTTGTTTGTTAACTGTTCTTCTGCAAACAACCTTTGGCTGCTACTTTGCATTCCTACACTTTTCCATCTCCTTCGCGAATACATGAGCATCGGATCTAATCTCTGGAGCACATTCTCCCGCGGTTGCCTTTGTGCTTGATTCCTGTCCTCAACACCTCTAGGCACTCTCGCCTGCACTTGTGCTAGTGTCACTAGTTGCTCTGGCTTGTCATGCACACGATCCATGTTTGTGCCTTCTTCACTACTTGCGCAAACATTCTCCTCAACTCAAACCTTGTTTGCTCGTTGTGCCTCCACTTATGCTTCATCTTCCATTGTTAAAAACAATGTTTGCCGCCTTTCTTGTTCTTTGTCCGAACTTTCCTCCTCTCGAGGCTTCCAAACCCTTTCAACTTCTAGCTTGTATCTCTTCACTAGCAAGCTCTGTCAATACTCTTCCTTCTTGCAAGTCTTCATCGTCAACATGCAAGTCGTCCTCGTGCTCAACGCATTCATGTTTTTCTTGTTGTGCGATCCTCAAACTCCTTCGTATTGGCTCATCTCTCACTCTTCTGTGTCCATGTCTCCCACATCCTTGCAGTAAGTTATTTGTCATCCACCTCTCTTGTCTCCAAGCTCCACGCCCAATGTAGCATGGCTGTTGTAGTCCACTCTTGGAGGAACTATTTGAATGATAGATTAAGTGCTCAGCAACTTGTTAGATGACCTGCATCACCCTCTCTTTGACAGCCTTGCACTGTGCAATGGATGGCCTGGTTTGAAATCAAACGACTGGCACTAGTCTAGGACTCTAGACAACTTGTCTTCAGGTCTTACAGCCTAGCACATGCAATGGACGGTATGAACATAAATGGAAAACTAAATACAAGATAATAGGGTTTGATTCTATATCTACTGCAACAATCAATCAATAGAAACACATTCAAATATTACACAATGAGCAATGGCTAAATGATGAACAAGTATGAACAAGATATTGCATTAATGATGAGCCTGCACAGTGAAACAACATATGGCATCTCCTTGCATATACAACATCCTCTTCCTATGCAGAACTACAATATCTCCATTTACTCCTTGTATGCACAATATCTCCTTTTGGCATGTACAATGCAATGTGTGTCTACCTGCTTAATTGAACAAGGGATCTATTTAAATTAGGGTGAATTGCATATACAACATCCTCTTCCTATGCAGAACTACAATATCTCCATGTACTCCTTGTATGCACAATATCTCCTTTTGGCATGTACAATGCAATGTGTGTCTACCTGCTTAATTGAATGAGGGATCTATTTAAACTAGGGGGAAGGTAGTTATTGGCAACTACCACCCCTGACACCTCACCTCTACCTTATTACATTTGTCTTGCATTTCATTTCATTTCCCTCTTAACTACAAGACAAACTAAATGACAACTACCCTTGCATGACTTATCTGATCATGACTATTATTTGACTTATTATTACATCATTCCATGCAATATTACAACGTTACAATTTTATTCAAATCACAAAACTTTATTATATGCGTACTTGACTTCCACGCATATTTTATGTCTTCTTTATTTCTCATGCTGAGGTGGCACGTTGGAACTAGTGCCTACAATTTGGAAATTCTGTAGCAAAGGAGGATAGAACAAATACTCTTCCAGGTGTATGGTGGCGTTTCTTTGGAGCAGAGACACTTTTCTCAATTCAAGTATTGAGTAATTGTCCAACTGCATCAGCATGTAAAAGAAATTGGAGTAACTTCAAACACCACCACTCCAAAAAGAGAAAAAAGTTATTATTCAGATGGTTGGCTGATCTTGTTTATGTTTGAAGCAACTTGAGATTGAGCAATGTGTCCAAAGGTACAGCAAATACATATTCTTCATCATTTGAACATGTACCATGTGCCTTGCAAGATTAAGATGATGAAGATGTTGAACCCGAATATAACAGCAGTGAACATGAGTTATCAGCCCTCCATGTAGCCTTGGTGATATTGAGCTTGATGATATAGCAAGTGGACATCAAGAAGTGGAGCAAAAGGAATGAAAATTGTACTACAATCCTTTTTCTTTGTCTTTAGGTGTCACATGTTTATCTTTAATTTTAAGATTTCATCATTACTGTCAGTTGTTTTTTTTTTTAATAAATAATTCAGCAGAATTTTGGTTTGTAAGCTTGCTACTTAACATTTTATGGAAATCCACTATTAAATGTTTTACCTTTTGTGTGTTGGTTTTGAGATATTCATATGTTAAGCTATACATGTTTCCAGACATGTTGCAAGTTGCATGACTGCATGGATGGCAATCCACTTTGTGGTCTGCTTATCTGCTTTCTATTTAATCTATATGAAGCTATAAATATTTTTGCATATCTATGAAATTATAATTATTTTTGCCTTATTTTAACAGTTTTAAGCTTATCAAATTTTATTCTGAAGTTTCTTTGGTGTCAAATTTATTTTGGATTTCAATCTTTTTGTACTCAAACATGAACCTTGTGAAACAAACTTCAACACATCAATTGTCTTACCACACTACACTACTTGCCTGCATGATTATCTTGCCAAAGATGGAATTATCACTACGCCATATCAACTTCCTGATTTATGAAAGTCACATCTACTATTCTAGCCTACGCAAGTTCTTGGATACATGCATGGGAACATCAAAGTTTGGTTCAACAATGATTGGATGTTGAATGCAATAGAGATTTTGCTGGGAACATCAAAGTTTGGTTCAACAATGATTGGATGTTGAATGCAATAGAGATTTTGCTGAGGAGCTGACAAGGAGTGCAAGGTGTTGAGTTCAGTGCCTTAACGAGGAGATGCATGCATGACTAGATGAGATAGTGAGAGTACAAGCAATACCAAAAGCAATTGTAAGAGGAGGCTTAGTGAGGCAAGACAAAGGTCGAGGAGTTACAATATCAACTTAGAAAGCACGACAGACGATTTTGTATGAGCAACACAAATTGGAGTTAGAGAAGTAGTTGGGCACTCAAAGATTGGAGTTGCACAAGGCTTGAAGATAGTGGCATAATTGTTTTATGCATGGCAATTGGATACACTAGCACCTTGAGTAGGCTTGTTAACGGATTCACCAATTAGAGGCCAGTTAGGTAGGGTCATCTATTTTGACATCTATTACAGCCTCTATTCTTGGGATTATTACCTCTTCCACTTCTGTTTCCCTTATGTTTGACTTGGTTTATCTGTTGGCATGGATGCTAACTAGTCTAAACTAGTAGTACATATCATAAGCGAAGTCATGGGTTGCACAATCGTGTTTCTTGTGATCAAGTCAGATGAGTCTCATTGTATATAGTAGTGTAGATGTTATATTTTTGTATTATGTGTGATGTAATAATAAAACATGTAATGTGTTGGATAATGTTAATGTTTTGTATACATGTGGGTAGTTCGGTAGTCAATCAAGTACAACTGTTGCCAGGCATCAACCACTTATTGTAGCACGGTGGTGGTATTCCACTCTTGGAGGAACAATTTGGATTGACAGATTAACTATCTACAACTTGCAATGATGCAATTGTACGACCTGCATCATCTCCTTGTCTTTGATGGCCTCATTCACTACTTCAGAGGGCCTAGTCTTAGAATCAGATGGCCTACACTCTTCCTAGACGGCTAGCACTAGCCAGACGACTTGCCTTTAATCTTTATGGCTTGGCAACTACACTGTATGGCTTGGCAGCTATGTTGGACAACCTGGTAACTACTAGATGGACGACTTGATACAATACTTCAATATCATGCCAACACTGATATCCACGTATCATACCAACCTTTCCTTCCATGCCAACAACACGAATGAATGAGGAAAGGGTCTTATTTATACAACTAAGTTGGTAGTTCCGTCGTCCAACTTACTAACTACCTGACACATCATTTTCTTAAATTACATTTGACATGCATTAACTTACATTTACATTTCATTTTATGACTAATGACTTATCTGTACATAATTAATACTTCACTTAACATTACACATTGTCACATACAATATTACATCACAACTTTATAACATCAAATATATCAAAACTCTTAATGTGTGCATACTTGACTTCCAATGCACTTATTCAATTTGCCTGCCTACATCTATCCCCTCCTCTAGACTTATCAGCATCCTCGACGACACATGAGCTGAACACTGGAGATAGAAGCATTGAACGCCATACTGGAATCTTTTGTCATGCTTCTTCCACTTTCTCTTGTTCCAAACATCTTCTGCAATTGACATCACTTCAAATTGTTTCCAACAATAGATTATTTTCCGATTGATCACTCCACTATTTGCAATCAATTGCATCATCAACATGACCAACATGACAGGCAATGCCCATCACCACCTTTGTTGAGGGTTAAGGGGGTGGGAGTCCCCTTGTAGGGTTAAGGGGCAACATCCCGTGCAAGGTCAAGGGGCAGCATCCCGTGCAGGGTCAAGGGGCAGTGCCCTTCTTGTGTACCCTGTCACGATATAGGGCGGGGTCAAGGCGTAGCATCCTTGTAGGGTTTGGGGAAGTGCCGCGGAACCTCAACGGCGAAACCATTGAATCCCTCATTGTCTGAACTGAATTTTTCTCCTCGTATGCACTTTGGTAGTCTTCATTGTCAAACAACTTCCCCTCAACTACAAATAACATCTCTCTAGCTCCATATGACTTCTTGACTTCTAACGGCCAACCTATTTGGTCAGTCGACCTTGGACCAAATGATCCACTTTTTGCATCATACGGTCTGACTCTAGATGGCCCTGTCTCGAATGACCCAACCTCAGACGACCTTTTGGACAACACTGCTCTGGACAATCTGGATTCTTTGCAATCAAACGGTTTATATGATATGCTGTTTCGCTTAGATGGTTTGTACGGATTTCCATACAATCTTCTCTTGTTAGATAGTCTGGACCACGTGCGCTTCCAATCAGACGAACTCCTTGTCTCGAAATTTGTGCTGCTTCATCTTCTTCCTCAAACAACTCTATATGATCTTCAAATGGCCTGACATCATCTTCCTCCCAAACTTGGGTTGTAGATGACCCTGCATGAGTACAGACTACCAAACAGTTGTGATCTGTCTTTGCACTGCTTGGGGTGTTCATCTGACTGCTCAAGGGAAGTCTAAGGCTTGGACGACTTCCTCAGATAGCCTAAGAAGGGTCCAAACGACCCTCCCCTTGGGACAGACGGTCCAAGGGTCGCATGGGGACTTGTCCCCACTAGACATCCAAGGTCCCAACTCAGATGGCCTAGACTTAGACAGCCTAAGATTTGACAATTAAGTCTTGGATCTAGACGACCCAAGTCCAAACGGCCAGATGGCCCTAGCAGATGACCAAATGACAAACAATCTCTCCCTTCGTCGTTTGTATTATGCACTCCATCTACATCACTTACTTCGCTGTCTGCATCAACCACTTGTGCAAATTCAACTATTTATGCCATCTCTACCTCTTCGATTGTATTCAAGTTCACCTCCTCTGCTTCATGGTGAGGGCCGTGACTTTTCTCCAACGCTTTGAACTCTCTACAATAACTAGTTCATTTCGACTTGTAGCACTTTGACATTCATGTGCGAAATGCCCCCACAAATGTCATCGCCGACATTGTACAATGGGTCTACCTTTATTGTCATACTCAATTTTGCGTCTTCTAGCTCTCTAGCGGTTGTCATAGAGTGCATCACTAGTGTCATCCCCTCTTGGTACAATCTCCCTTTGTCCTACATATACCTATTGAAATGATCTTGCGCTCTTTAAGTCGCACTCATCCTTAGAGTCATCGTTCTTCTCTTTAGAGTCACTTCCTTCATTGACTTCTCGACCCCAACACTTGGACAATGAACTACTCTCATTCTCAAAATCATCACTCTCATTGTCAGAGTCACTCTCAACATCAAAATCACTTTCATCTTCAGGGTCACTCTCATTCGCATTAACATGACCCCAACACTTTAATGATGTCTTTGCATCACTTCCAAGTTCAAAGCTCACTCCAAGGCCTCTTGATATGTTGTCGAAGGGATCACCCTGATCTTCTTTTGGTGCATAGGAAGAAGTCTCTCTACGAACCACCTCTTCTTCAATGCATTTGATGGATCTTCGTCCGGACGGGTAAACAACCCACTCAACCTTCGGTTGTATGAATGAATTGACTCTTCCTCGCCTTGTTCCATTCTATAAATCTCAGCAATGACTTCATTGCAAGGTTCCACGAGCCTGGGGGACGGGGGGACGTGGGGACGGGTTTCCGGGGACGGCGGGTCGATTTTAGGGGACGGCTCGGGGACGGCTGGGGGGGACGGCTGGTATAATACTATAAAAAATGAAATTTTTTAGAAATTTAGAATAATCTACACATTCAAAATTCTACAAAGTTTAACCTTGGAACAGATTGACAAAGGGGCATCCTTCTAACCAGATAAGGTTGACCTACTTGGTTTTAACACCTCAAGGAAGCATATAGTCACTCTAACATCTTGTAACACACCAATGTGTAAAGATCAATAATGTTTCTCAGATATGTGCGTATAATAAAAAATCCGTTAAGTGCAGAGATGCATACATAATCTATGCATCAGACTCTCAGAGTACTCAAGGTCAGCTACAATCACATTTTAGCAGATAAACTATGCAAACGAAAGTCGTGCAAGCCATAACCAACTTCCATAGATAAGATAAATTAACACATTTAATTTGGTAATAAATACTATTCTTGCTCCATAACAAGAAGATTGCAAGGGCATTATATGTTTAGCCCTTTCTAATCATTTTAACATGATCTAGATCGATGTCATTGATTCCCACAGATAATCTTTAACTAGAAACATTTCCACAATTACTAAATAAATAATACAGTAAACAAAAGGATATGTTTTGTAAGCAATAAATAATCAATGATCTGGTAAAACACCAAAAGCATCAGATATAGTCTCAGCAACATGGCATTGCCAAAGTAACACTTCTTGTCAATAACGATGCCATGTGTAAGAAGATTCTCACATCCTCACAGCTGTTGATGTAGAAAGAAAGGAAATAAATAATAATATGTATATTAACATCCACATATGACGGATAATGGAGAAAACTCGTAGCCAATAGCAAGAGGAAGCCACAAAAGGAGCTTGTATATTTTAGATAGTGTTGGGCGGGGCAGAGGAGACAGTCTCAACTAGAGGGAGAAATCCTACACAGTAAACCCTAGATGCCAAAAGTACACTATTATGTCAAGAAGAACCATAACAGCAAATAGTACAAATATTTCACTCAGTCATTGTAGAGGACAGAACCAACACAAACAAGGATGAAAAGGCTTATTAAGTCCATGAGAATGGGATGGGACAAGCCCTAATCTGCAATAGAATGATATAGATGGCAATTTCCATCACTGCCAATATCCATTAACAAGCAATGCAGCATATAATGATGTTCGTAAGAGAGTGGACTGCACTAGGAAGGCCTGCTGGTGGGGTAATCCTGCTGGCCGTGGGGGACGGCTGGGCGTCCCCAGGGACGCCCCAAAAAGGGGGACGTCTCGGGGACGGGAGGCCACAGGCCTCAGCCGTCCCGGGACGTTTCCGCCCGTCCCCCAAAAGGGGGACGGGGGGAAACGTCCCCCTTGCCGTCCCCCCGTCCTGGGGGACGTGGGAAACGGGGGGACGCGTCCCCCAGGGTGGGGGACGCGTCCCCGTGGAACACTGCTTCATTGTCATTGTGGAACAACCAAAATTTCTTCACGAATGCTTTGTGCAACTCATCCCAAGTTTGGTACTTGCCCTCAGGCAAGCTCATGTACCAATCCATTGTGATTCCACGAAATGTCCTAGGGAATAACTTTCTCCAATCTACATAATTATTCTGCCCATTCGCTTTCTACATCATGAGGCGGATTTTTCAATGCCTGATTGGGTCTTCTATTTCCCCTCCATGAAATATTGGACACTTACACCATATGCCAAAATTGGTCTTTGTGGTGATAGATTGACTTGACATTGGTAATGATTGTTCAAGTCTCTCCTCCATAGCATTCATCACACACATCTTCAAGCGCACCCCACCGCAATTGCTCTCGTGTTAAACTCTCGTCTTGTGTACTATGAAATGTGCCAATTTGCAATTGCTTTGATGTCGGACTCCAAACCTGCTCACCATTGAGCACACCAACCTACAATTGCTCGTGTTGGACTCTTGTCTCATGCACTAGTGGACATACCATCTTGCATTTGCATCGATGTTGGACTCCTGCTCTATTCACCATTGAATACATCAACTTGCAATTGCTCTAGTGCCATACATTCTTCGTCGTCATGCAGTTCGTCACTGATTGGTAACTTATTGTCGCGTGATTCTCTGTTGTTGTCAGGTAACCTTCCGTTGTCATCATATAATTCACCACCATCGACATGCAACTCTTCGTCCAAAAATCCTTGTGTGCTTCTTCATGCGTGTTTGGTTGTGCATCTGCTTACACGTCTGCTTCATGCATTGGCCCTTCATCAGCATCAAAAAACAAGTTTGTGTCTTCATCTTCTTTGTTGGCTGCATTGTAATCATTCCATTGTTCTTATTAACCTTCCCAAGTGATTTGCTCATCACAACTCCATGTCACTAGGTTTCATCCAACTTCGAACAGGCAATGATGCTAGGATGTAGAAATGGAATACAACATACTACAACACAATTCCATTACCACTTAAATGAAAAAAATATACAATGTGAATAACTTACAATTGCAATGCATACACTAAACACACAACATATATTAGACTGCTCAGCACAACACTCAGACTGCTCGTCACAGCACTCAGATGGCCTGGCACAGCACTCAAACTGCTCGACACAACACTTAGACTACTTGCCTTTAGTACTGACGACTTGGCACATGCAGTTGGATGACTTGATACAATACTTCAATATCATGCCAACCTTGATATCCATGCACCATACCAACCTTCCTTCCATGCTAACAACATGAATGAATGAGCGAAGGGTCTTCTTTATACAACTAAGGAGGTAGTGCATCCTCCAACTTACTAACTACCTAACACCTCATTGTTTTCTTAAATTACATTTGACATGCATTGACTTACATTTACATTTCATGACTCACTTTATGACTAATGACTTATCCATACATAACTAATACTTCACTTAACATTACACATTGTCACATACAATATTACATCTTAGTATGCACGCACTTGACTTCCAATGCACTTAGTCAATTTGCCTGCCCACACTTATCACAGTTCCTTATGTGCCTCACCTTCATATTGATTGTTAGAGTGTATTGTGGTATTGTGTTGTGCTCCATGTTTGATCATCCAGAGATGTGTTGCAGACTGTGGAATATAATAATACATGCTTGGTTCCACTCATTGGTTTTGTGATTTGTTGTTTTCACTAAATAATTTAGGATCTTGTTGCATATTGCTTTTCTGTATCGATTTACTGCATAATATATGATTGTGTTGTGAGTGACAAAGACTATTTCCCATATTACAATTGAAGTTTTCACTTCTATGGTAGGGTTGAGTTGTTCATGAATCCCTCAATGGTACAGACTATGGGGACCATCTTATAAGCTATGTGACCGGTGCATACCAGAGTGATTGCCCAAGTGTGCATCTATATAGGCAAGAAATATATACATCTCTCTCAAACCTGGGTTTTATGTTTTTTTGGCATAGTTCTAGTGCTACAGATTTTATAGAGGTGTCAAAGCTAAGTCAGTAAATCCCCCTGGTTGGGAGGCGGAGCTTGATCTTAAAAATCGACCGCAGCAAGAGGAAAACTCGTCTTCTCCTTCTCCTCACTTCAAAACCCAATTGGAAAAGGAGATGAAAAACCAGAAGAAGCCTCATCAAATATTGTCCAATAATATTTGACACCGTAATGAATACCTTTTTATTTGTTGAGAACGATGGATAGGGCAGTTTGTAAGGATGATACATTTTCCTGACTATGATGTAAAGCGATCAAGGGCCATATTTATGTTCCTGTTAATAGTATTAGACACTCATGAGAAGATAACAGGCAAAAGATTCCTTCTATGATCTTATGCTTGAAAGGCATAGCTAAGTAATGGTGACTTGGCATTAAAAATATGTGGAGGCAAAAAACCTGCTACATCAGTACCTCATAGATTATATTGGAGACAGTTTAATAGAAAGTTCTCCAATTGTTCAACAGATAACAAGGGGCAATTAAAGAGTGGGGTCATAGAATGGAAACCTTGGTAGTCAAATGTCAAACGTGATTGAAGAATCTTATGTGATTTACCTGAAACCATACATTAAATATGCTCTGTTGTGTGGCTCAAATTATGAACAAATTGTCCTTGTAGCATTGACAGTAGAAACTACAAGGTCCACATTAACAAGTATCTTTGGAATAGAAATAATCAAATAGAAAGAACAAAAATCAGAATCCTATTAATAAACCACAAAACACATGCTCAAGATATGAGAAATGTTATTGCTTTCAAGTTTGAATTAGTCTTAAATACATAGCTTTTTTGGGCCTCCATACACCTATATGTATGTGTGTGGAGGGGGATCATAGCTGTTGTTTGTCGTGATCCAACATATTATGCAACTATAGAAAATTGCATGTGCCTACATGTGGATCTATTATACGGTTATAGTATTCCTATAATTAGTCATCATAAAAAATCAACATGATTCCCTAAACTAAGCAGGCAAGTGCTAATTATTTTGAAGCAAGAATTGGCTTTGCTTGTTGAAGGTAAGTTTTGATGGTTCCATAAAGATATAGACTCCTTGTTCATAGGATGCCTTTAGGGAGCTTACGTAAAGTTCTTGTTCTTTGATATAATATAAAATGCATTTCTTTGATGAAAATAAACAAACAAACATATGACATCTCCTCTTAATGTTTGTGTGGGGCAACACAACCAACACACACCTCCACATACTTATGTTTTCTATTTGAAGGTATTCACAACATGGCCACTTTGAACATTCTTTGTAGTACTTGTCTCTTGGGCGTTACTCCTCCTTATGGGCATTTTGCCTCCTTTGCATCTTTGTAGTTCTCACTTTATTCTTCATTTTATTGTTTCCATCTCTCGACGTACAATTCCAAGGATCTCATAGATGAAAGAAACTGAATACTTTTTATTCTGTCTTTGAGTTTCAGCCAACACTTTGCACAAGGACAATTTATCTTGTCACAATAATAACTATTAACACCTACAGCGTTGTGGCCTGATTTGTCAAAAATGAAATGCTTTCCTTTGGGTTTATGATATTCTTTATACTAGTTTTCTTATAGTACTCTTGTTTTACACATGAACTAAATTCCTCTTGTTTTGCGATATGTTTTACAAATTACTGCATTCCTGTGAGAGCTGGATGTCTGTTTGCTTATTTTTCACTCTTGTTCTTTCTGTAACAAGGTCTTGGTGAAGTAAAGAGAACTGTACATGAGTTTGATAAGTTAATATTTAGTTCAAGAAAACCACTATAATAACATATTCTTCTTACAAGGGGCTGAAGGCTGGTATCTGTTTTCCTTCAAAGTGTGAGAGGCAATATGCCACATCTTGATAGTCTGCCATTTTAAAGCCATAGAAACAAACCCAAGTTCTACTAGCTTCTCATATGTAGTCTGGAGAATTCACAACATGCATTTGCATTAATTGCACCACAAATCTGTAGCACAGTGCTTATGGAAACTGCACCTCCATTTTTATTGCAGTTTGCTTGCTCTATAGGACATTTAGTGACATTTTTGTTTTCAAGATTAGCGTTTGTTGAATGATCCCTAAATGAACAACTGAAGCCTAGCCAATATAGATACACAATATCTTGTACATATGGTTGCTCCACGAAAGTGATATCAAGCAAAGACAATGAAAATAAGCAGGAGTTGGAAAATAGTATGAATTTTCTAACTAGGTAATAAGAATTCTGGGAAAAGCTTCCAGTATCCTCAATCCATAACTCCTGTATTTTCTTCCTCATTGCTTTTATGAATCCGATGTTCTCATAAATATTGTTGTTATATATTGCTTCATGTGATTGCTAAAGTTTTATGACTTCTTTATTGAAAGGTGGTTGCTCCCACTATCCTCAATCCATAACTCCTCTATTTTCTTCCTCATTGCTTTTATGAATCCTATGTTCTTCCAAATAACATCATTAGATATTGCTTGGCATGATTGCCAAAGTTTTATGACTTCTTTACTGAAAGGTGGTTGTTGGTTTGACAATCTCACTTTGCTCTCCAGAGAATAACTGGAAAACTGAGTAGGAAACCTCCTATTCAACATCTAGGGTAAAGGGAACTGAAAAAATAAAGTTTTGAAATCTGGAAACAATGAATATGATTTATAAATTTAGATAAGCAAACATTGTCAAGTTCCCTTCTCTCAAGATTTTTTAGGTCCTTATCTTCCAGTTATGAATATTAAATTACTTGTACCATGCAATTTGGGCTAGCATTTCAGCCGAGTCTCTCACCAGCTCAAAATGATTAAGGGATTCAGAAATAGAGTTATGGTAGTAGGCACTGAACATATTTTATATCACAGTATGATACAAAGGGAATTTTGAAAGACGTGTAGTGCAAGAGTTATGCAAGATATGAACAGAGGAGTTCATAATCATTTTTATGTTTAATAGTATTTCCTATGCCACTGAAATCATTTCAATTTAAAAAATTTAAACAGATCTCTTATACATGATAGCATTATAGTATAGTACAAGATGTAGGCAGTAGGAAATCACAAGAAATTTATTATGTATTTTGTCTTCTTCCCACATGGATATAGTTATCCTGAGTCTCTAAATGAAACTCGGTAAATACTCTAGATAACTTGGTAATGTAGAGAATTTATATATATTTTTCACTTGTGTGGTGACCTTAAGTTCATTTTGTCATTTAGTGCAATGATTGTATATAAAAGCTCTTGCAGATCAGTTGTGATAAGAAAATTGATTGAAGTCACTAGGAAGCATCTTATGGTATAAATAACATCCTATGTCAGTGTCAGGATCAAAACCATCATCAGTGACTACACACAGTTTATGATTGTCTTCTTCAAAACCATGATTGTTTATGATGGACACACACAGTTTTCTTCCTGTTACTACTGAGCTTTGTGATATGAAAAATAAGGCATTTCTTTTTTGCTACTTGTTTGGACACACACAGTTTTCTTCCTGTTACTAATGAGCTTTGTGATATGGAAAATAAGGCATTTCTTTTTTGCTACTTGTTTCATCATCAGTGTTACGAATCTAACTCATTCTTATTATAGAGCAAATGGCTTGCAAGTTCCATTTCAGTTTTAATCCTTTTCTTTTGCATTAGGATAAATCTGATTATTCAAAATTGATTATACTACATTTCGTTGCTGGATGACTTATACATGTCCTGAAATTTTATTTGTTTTCTGTGAAGGCCTTACGTGATGAGCTAAGTCAAAAGGCAGCTGAACTTGCACATGAGAATGAAACTATGAAGCAGGTTTGTTTTGCTTGACATTGCAATAGTCTGGCTACAGCTGCTAACTGTGTGCCCTATCTTGATTCTACTCAATTAAATAGATATTTTGTATGAACTGCTTAGCTTGGCTTAATTGACATTAAGTTTTCTTGTGTTCTTGTTTGTGGAATGAAAAATAGCAAACAGAACTGGTGATGCAGGAGTACAATTCTTTAAAAGACAGGAACAGGCAACTAAAAGAACAGGTGAAGTATTCTAATAGTTCAAAGAAAGAATCACTCCTTTTGTCCTTGGCCATCATAATTATGAATCAGCACTATCAATTTCTAATTACATTGATTAATATGAAATGCATTATGCCTATCTTATGGTGAAGGCCGGTCTATACCATGCAGATATCCTCAAGGGACGAGGCATGTGAATCTCAAGGAGGCTCTGAAGTTTCCCAAGCTCAGACATTGAAGGTAGAATCAGCACAAGTACCTACTCTTCGTCACAATGAAATGCCTTCTCCGCCATTTCTCTGGACAGCTCCCTTGATACAGGCTTCAAGTGCTACTCAAGCATTTGCTTCTGACAATAGAGAGGCTGTGACACCTATGGAAAATAATCCGTTTCTGACAGCATACAGAAACATGGCATTCAATTTCTGGACAAATCACTCTGGAAATAGCCATTGGAATGTACCGCTATTCTTCCTCCCTTACATGACAGCATTTTCTCTGAATGTCCCACCATCTTCACCACATCGTACGGAACATCATAGTATCACAACAGTAACCAGCACTTCTTCAGCATGCCATAGCAGGCCGAGTTCAAATGTGAGAACAGATGAAGACAATAGTTTAGTGGAATCTAAGGCAGTACAGATGGATAGGTCTGGGGATTTGGATACTTCCAGTCAGACAAAAATGCTTAAAGAAAGCTGTATTGACAGACCGTTGCAAAGATCAGATTTTGAACCTCATGCCTACCTATTTGGAAGGGCATCTTCACACTCACCAATAACCAATTCTTCAAACTTCAAAACATTCTCAAATAGGGAAGAGATTGTTCAAGGTGGTCTCTTATGTGATAAGGCTGCACTGAATGACAGGGGCTTAAAGCATTGGGGTTCACAATCAAAAGAATCATCTAACCCTCAACGTTTTGCTGCCTCCCACAAAATGGGTGGAAATTTTCCAACTTGGGTGCAAGAAGATTCCTTTTATTCAGGCAAAAGTCTCTCAGGAGCTGCAGCAGCTTCTGAAGCAAGGAAGAGAAGGAAAGAGCTCACAAGAAATAAAAACATTCAAGCACGGCAACTTAAGTTGCACTGTTGACAACATGACACTTAGAAATTTATAGGAATGTTCATTCATTGCTATTTTTGACTTGATATTTCTTATTTATAGAATGCAAGAAATTGCTTTTGGGTAATCATTATCTTTTGTTTATGCAATTTTTATTGCATCTCCATTCTGATCACTAATATGTGGGTTCGTTGCTGGAATATTCACTATAGGTACTTTGTATCTTAATTTTAGAAACATGTTTCATTGGTCAATGAGTCTCTGCTCTTGTTCAATTTCATTTGCATTTCAGATTCCAGTGCCATAATGTTTTGACGTTTTGCTGATGTTGCCCTCTTATAAAACCAAAGAATTGTAGTAACTTATCATTTCTTGTTTACATTTCTATTGTCCATGATTTCCTTTGGGCAATTCTAATCCATCATAAACAGGTCTTCTGATCTTTCATCTGTCACTGGAATGCTATAGAACTGCTATGGTAAAGAAAGGTCTAGTTAACATAAGCGAAATTAGTTATAACAAGTGCAGAAATCACCTTAAACAGAATATGTACCTCTTAAGTATAAGTTTGACTGAACCAGTGAACTTTGACGGCATTAGAACAATATTTTTGTTGGAATTCACATCTCTTTCCAGAAACCAACAAAAGCATTCCATCCACTGAAATCTTATACAAGTAGTGTAAAAGGACGAAAGAAAAGTAAAGAGACATAGAAATTGATGGTTGCCCTTAGGCACCATAATTAATCACTCTATTATCCATAGATAAGGATCACAACACTCCAATACAATGGATGGAGTGGTGGGGGTATTTATACCAATACCAAAACCCCAATTACATAAGAGTTTAACCTAAGGCAATATAACAAGAGGGCTTAAGGTGTCTATTGGCGTGTGTGAGCGAGCATGTTACAAAAAAAATGTGTTGCTCCTTAGAGATAATTCATTCAAATCATTTGGATGTAACAAAGGATGCAATAGCAGTACATTGGACTGTTGTCTAGTGGGTTAGGTGAAGTGAGATTGTGTAATGATGACTTGGGTCCTTACTTCATCCGTGTGGATCGTGTGTCCCTCTAAGGGTTGTGATGCTTAATGGACATTTAATAATGACCTATACAAGCAACCCTATTCTGGGGTATTTTTCGACTATATTTAAATATAAAAGGAATGGGAGAGGTGATCGATTGAATGCAATACTCCTCAAATGTATAAGATAAAATTTTTAATTTGTTGGATTTTATAAGATATGAATGGAATCATCACATTACCCAGTATTACTGAAAAAAATACACAAAGCAATGCACGCAATATAAGTGGGTGTTCGTGGACACCAAATAATGTCACTAAAGCAAAATAGAATACACTTCAATTGATAATCAAATGGTTGGTATGAGGGGGTATTTATACCCAAATACAAGTTACCTTTAGATCAAGGTTATGGAATCGACCTTTAAATTAAATAATAAATGTTACAAAAAATACCTTTACAAGGGCCCTAAGGACTTATATATACAATACAATACAAAGTCGATCATGGCTTGAAGTGAACTTAACCATTACATATTTCAACATCCCCCTAAAACTGAATAGGGGACATAGAGAGAGACCCTTACTAGTCATTCCCCTTAAGGGACACTGTCACATCAAGTAGCTTTGACAATTGTACAAAAGGAACCTCAAGCATTACCTTGGTTAGGAAATCTATTGTCTGTTTTGCTGACAACACAAAAACTGGATCAAGCATCCCACATGCATAAAACCATCTTACGTAGTGCATTCAAATCTCAATGTCCTTGGCGTGTTGATGAAACACTAGATTATGGACAAGCTATATGGTGCTTTGATTGTCAAATTGAAGAACGAGGTAGGACTGAGGAATGCCCACCTCCAGAATCATTAGCATCAATTGCAGGTGCTTTACTGCCTCATCGACAACACAATATTCAACTTCTGTGGAAGAGTGAGAAATAGTATATTGTCACCTAGAGCACCAAGAAATGGGGCTAAAACCTAGATAGAAGCCAAAAATTGTGATGGAGTGTTGCTCCTCCAAATCGCCAATGAAAATCCTATCAAAATTGAAGGCTAAACCAATTACATAATGAATACCTATAAGATATGTATCTCTAATGTATTTGAAGATCCTCTTGGACATGATCTAGTGACTCTCGAGGTGCCTGCATATGCATGGAATAGTAGCTAACAACAAAGGTAGTATTGGATCGTGTATGGGTAAGATAGAGGAGATCCCCCATAAGAGATCGATATAAAGTGCTATCCACCAAAGGAGTCATACAATTAGCTTGATGCTTCAATCCTGAAGTGAAAGGAGTTTGAGTGGACTTATGATTCCTCCATCCTAAAGCATTGAAGAAGATCTAAAGCATACTTGGATTGTGAAATGGTGATCCCAAAAGCAATCTAATCTATATGAATACCCAAGAAAAAGTGCAAGACCCCCAAATCCATCATCTAAAAGGAAACACAAAGTCATGACCTCATGTCTTGAATCAAGGTAGGAGAGTTTCTTGCAATCCACAAAGTACAATCACCAAGGTCTCCCCATCCTAATGTTTGATGTAATCATGTTCGACCTCACATTGTCGAAACCCACAATTGAGGAAGAAAGACTGGATCTTCTCATACCAAGAGCATGATGCTTGCTTAAGTCCATACTAGGACCTAGTAAATCAACATACCAAGGGAGGGGGACCCTCAAGCTCAAAATTAAATGGTTGTTGCATGTAGATCTCCTCTTGAAGCTCACCATGGAAAAAGGAACTAGGTGGTTGTTGCATGTAGATATCCTCTTGAAGCTCACCATGAAAGAATGAACTCTTCACATCAATCTAATGTACCTTCCAACCATAGGAAGTAGCTATAGAAATAATCATTTGGACATAATCCATTCTAACAACTAGGGAAAATGTCTTTGAATAGTCAATTCCCTTCTTTTGAGAGAATCTGTTAGCAACAAGGCATGCCTTGTGCTTCTCCACTTGACCATTTGAAGTGCACTTCATCTTATAGATATTTGTACCCAACCACATTCTTTTCTTCTAGAAGAGGAACACGTTCCCATGTATGATTTTCATCAAAAACTCATATTCTACAAGCATGACATCTTCCCACTGTAGTCAGCCCTAGCTTGAGAATATGTGAGAGGATATTCAAAATGATCAACCTTTGAGAACAAAGCTTGAGAAGGGGCCTTTTGGTGTCACACCATAGAAAGAATAGGTCGGGCATATTTTTGAAGTGTCTGAACCCACTTGGGTGTTGGATGAAACTATGGAAGACTAGGCACATCCTATGGCAAAGCAACATTGGAAGCAAAACCTGAAGAATCTAAATCAAACTCGTCACTTACCTCAACATCCAATACTATAGCTCAAGAAACTAGTGTGTCAAGCTCATCATTCCATTAATCTAGAACTAAAGGTGGTACTGCCCGAGGAGTTGTGAAACCTATAGGCATAGGGCCTTCACTTGAAAATGAAGAGGAAGGCCCAATAGGAATGGAGGTTACAAGAATCTCTAAATAATATGTTGGAATGATCAACGAAATAGGAGGGTCTTCTACCAAAAGCTTCGGTGACAAATTGGATGGAACCCCTAGAAGAACCTTATAAAAAACCATGTCTCTTTGAATAAGGATCTCATGCCTCTGAGGATCATAGAGACAATATTCCTTAGAGGTAAAATATCCAAAGATGCAATTGTGACCCTTTGGTGACCCCTTTTTACAAAGATCTTAGGGTATGTGATCCATGTTGAAAACCCAATGATACATAATTGAGACACATTAGGCTTATTTCCTATCAACCTCTCAAGGATTGTCATACCCTAGACTACTATAGTGGGAACCTTGTTGATGATGTACGCTGCACAAATGACAACCTCACCCTAAAATTTGTGCTCCATCCCTTCTACATGAATCATACAATGAACCATCTTCATGATTATCCTATCCTTCCTTTTAGCTACCCCATTTTACTTGGGTATAGTGAACAACCCTATGAAATGATATATTGTGAAGAGTAAAAAAATTATGAAAGTTATTGCTCATGTATTCACCTCCCCTATATGGTTTGAGACACTTCATTTTCCTCTCTAGTTGGTTCTCTACTAGTGCTTTGAATACCTTGAATTTCTTAAAGACCTCATATTTGTATGGATATTATATAATCACACATATATAGAGAAATCATCAGTAAAGAGTACCTATTCCAAGAAATGAAGGGTTTATCCATGGGTCCACATGTCACTAGAAAGGTTTGAGTAGCATGCCTCATTGTCCCTTTTATAAATGTTTGAGTTGGTTCTAAGGGTTGAGTAGCATGCCTCATTGTCCCTTTTAGAAAGGTTTTCCCTATGATGCTTCCTTAGAATACATCCTTCACATGCACCTCTTAGAAGGGAAAATATGAGGAAGTTCAATGGCCATTTGATGATGACTCATGTATCTTAGTGATCCATATCTAAGATGTCCAATATTATGGTGCAATTGCTATCTCTCATCATCATCTTAAGCCACAATGATAACAAAATATTTCTTTTGAGAGGAAGAAACAAAAGTTGTTTTATCCCTTAGTTTGCACATTTGATCCAACTTATTAGGATAACTAGAAGCAACTATCTTGAATCCATTATCTATATCCTTGATCACCCAATGATTTGATCAAAATTCTACCTTTTTGATCGTATGGGTGATACAATAGATAGACAAAATATTCGGGCCAACATTAGAAACATGAAGAACTTTATCAAAATAGGATCCAATACTAGCCTTTCTACAACTTGCCACTTGTAAAGAAAAGTCATATCTAATGAAAACACATCCTTTTGAATGTAATGTGTTGTAAACCTATAGAAGAGTTTGTGCTTTGTCATGTGCCTTGTTGCCCCTTGATCTGCAATCCACACATCAAAAGAAGTGGATGTCCATTATGTTGAATGAACAATTATATGGGCTTGTGAGGTTTCACCATAATAGCAATCCTCACCCTATGCATAGAAGAGAGCAACATCAATACTTCCTTTTTTGCTACTTTCTCAAGCTTCTTGATGCAAATATAACAAAATTTTATGTTGTGACCTTTCTCGCAAAAATCACAAATTGACTTTTTGAAGGGCTTCTTGGACTTTTTTCATTCTGCTTTAACTTCTTGTTAGTTTAAGCTTTGACCAATCCTTTTGGATCAACATGATTGATAAAAGAATGACCCTTACATCTTTGTCTTCAAGCCTAATGATGAAGAAGGTGTTTGAACACTTCATCAATTGGTGGCAAAGGAGTTGGGAAGTATGCACGAAGCATCTCAAACATAACAACTATCTCATATTTTTAAAATATTGTTGAAGATAATATTGAGAAGTTCAATGTTTTTATCCTTGTCCATAGCCTATTGTTCTTATCCTATCACCTTTGGAATCCTTATAGCAGTTCAAGTGTCATCTTGCAACTTCTTGAATCGACATATATACTTATCAATGGTATTGAAGGAGTCCACAGTCAAGGTAGCAAGATTTATCTCCAACCTAGTAATATGTTTAGAATCAATGTATCCTTGAAATTTGCCAAACAACTCCTTAGGGTCCATAGTGTTACTAACATGAGTGTCATAGATCTTGTAAATATAAAGAGTTATCACAACAAGAGTCTCATTATTCTTATCCTTTTATAACTACTTTCTTTATTTAGAACCAATTTTCTAAGTTTCTTCATTCACATATTTGAGCAATGCCTTGCTTCAAAGAAGATCTTCAATCTTGACTTTTCAAGTGGCACAGTTTGGACCATTCAACAAGGGCACATGGTGATCCATAACTTTCTTACCAAAAAAAATCTTACGTGTAGTTATTCACTACCAATGTAGAGATCTTAAAAACCATGTGATTTGAAAAAAAGGGGCTCAAAATGATTTGGTATGCAAAAGTTATGGCCCAAGAAAGTGTGACCCAAAAATAACACAAAATGCTTCCAAAACCTTTGGAGTTTTATTTTATTTTATTGTATTTGTAATGAATGGGAGATCTCCACTATTGCTGCATGAGTGGTTGAGGGGGTTAGAATTGTATGTTGACTAGACAACTATTGACAAATGAGATGATCCTACTTGTCATAATTTGGAACACGGGCTACCAAGTGGATGTTGACTAAGCAGGTCATTGGGAACTTTTCATGCTTTGTTTTTCTCTACAACTTGTGAACTACATTGTGCCACTCATTGCATTCTAATTCAATTTGTAATTTGTGCTTCACCAAGTTTATTATTGACTGTGCAACTTTATGGTTATGGTGTTTGATTAGTTAGTAGAATGAGGTTGGGCAAACATCTTTTTATACTTGCCATGTGGCAATCCATTTATCATGTTAGTTGCTAAAAATTTGGTCCTACCATGATAGGAACTACCATGTCATCACTCACTATGTTATTCTATGACATGTCATCATGCACCACGTTAGTACGTGTCATGTTAGCTACCATGTCATTGTTTGCCATATCAACATGAGGTGCTATACCAAGTTCCATATCATCAAATGCCACATCATCATTAATAATGAAAATGAGTTGACCTCATCAAGTGCCACATCATATAGTTTGTCATGTCATATATGTATGCATCAATAAAGTATATGTTGACATCATCATTTTTACAAAAAAATATAGGAAAATGGGGTTCAAAACTTGGACCTCTAAGGTCAGATGCTCTAAGGTGGAATCCACTAACCACCTTGGTGTGGGCAACATTGAGAGCTAAAGGCAATCACATTATAATTTACATGGCTACTCTTTTCAAATGCCTTCAATAGCCTTTTCCTCTTGTGTGCACATGACACATGCATCACAATAACATACACACCCCACATTGCATTATTTGCATGCCACTTTATGGAATATTATTTATAATATTCTAATTTTTTAAACATAAATTTTTAAAAATTAGACGGAAATTATTAAAACTTTCAATGCAGAAAAACAAGTACTAGGAGATAAAATGGAGAAAAGTGCTAAACTAGGACTCCCCTAAAATTTAAAAAAGAATCTAAAAACATTGACAATTTATATCTATTACAAATTTTCCTACATAACCTTTTGTCAAGTGTAACCAATCAAGACATCTTCGCAAGCTAATGCAGTAAAAAGTTACTAGATAATATTAATAACTTTTTTCAAGTAGCTTAGAGGTATTTTCCATGCACGAAAGTCTTCCCATGACTTCTTTGATTCCAAGGGTCTATTAGAATGTGCTCAAACTTTTTTTCTTGTGATGGCCAAGCAAACTATCCTCTCATCAATGCTACAATTAGACACAAAATATCGAAAGAGAAAAGGAAATGTATTTAAAAAAATATCAATAAAGACAAATAAGGTTTTCAAAAAACCTTGAAAGATTCAATCCTGAAATTAGGGCATCAATTTGGTCAAAAATAAAAAATTAAATGAGAGGATTGAGTGCCAAGAGAGGAACAAAGGAACCTATCATTGAATTTTTCTCCTGGAGTAATACTAAATTGAGTGAGATCCTCGTGATCCAAGTCCACCTAGGATTTAAAAAAACACTCTTTCTATAAACTGCCTATTGCTTACAAAGAAAACTTCTAGCTACTCCAAACGTTGTTGCCCTTGGAAAACATCATAGAACCTGATTTTATTAAGACAAGTAATAGAGTAATGGAGATTCACACTTTCTCTAATACCATGTTGGATTTTATAGTAATTTCTAAAAATGAATGGAATCAACACATTACCCAATATTATTGAAAAAGAAATACATAGAAAACAATGCACATGATATAAGGGGGTGCATGTGGAAATCAAATAATCTCATTAAAGATAAATATGATACACTCCAACCTATAATAAAATTGTTGGCATAAGGGGGAACTTATACCCAATTACAAGTTACCTTTAGGTCAAGGTTAAAGAATTGACCTTTAGATTAAATAATAAAATATTATAACAACATACCTTTACCAGGTTTATAGGGGCCCTAAGGGCTTTTACATACAATACAATACAAAGTTAGCCCTAGCCTCAAGTGAAGCTTAACCACCATATATTTTAACATAATCAACCATAGCACATATCAAGGGAATAACTTTCATGTAGGTGGACAAGTTTATTTGCATTTGGGTTACATCATGTGTCATGTTTCACATGATCATTTAGAGATTCATGTAGACAAAGTTGGGAATGACAAAGCAAAAATTTCCAATAAGAAGAAACCTTGGTTTGACGAAAAAGGTTGATAATTATTGATGCATGTTGTGCATTAGACAATGCACATACCAAGAGTTTGAAATCAGAGCAACTATAGCGGTGTGATCAATACGAGAGTCTAATATCAACACAAATGTAAGATGACATGTATGCCAATAAGTGTGATGAGTGCTCAACATTAGACCTATTTAAGGTCCTTGTATTTAATGATGAATGGGATAGGAGTTCAAAATTGAAGCAACTATAGATTAATACACTTCATTGTGTGGGGATGAGAGTTCAACATGAGAACAATTATGGTATGGTGCATATGATGATGCATACAATAAAAGTGAGATACACAAAAAACCATTGCCTATGTTGAATTAATCAATCACAATGACACTAACCAATTTTAACATAATACACAAACATCTCATGTTTTGTGATGTCAAATAGAGGATCAAGTTATGCATTGATTTTTTTTTCTTACAATGTTGAAGGCTAATGGGAAGATAAATGAGGTAGAGTGGAGGAGGTTACTTACTACAACACTATGTGGAATCATAATGGATTATTTATTGAATTGCTAGAGGGAAAGTATCCATCCTAGAAGAAGTTACGAGAAACCTTTATGAAATAATTTAAATTGTTCTACAATAATAGTGAGGTCATTGCAAAAATCTATAGGATAGAGCAGAGTGAGATAATATTTGTTCAATCTTACAATCAAAGGTTGTTTGAGTTATTTATGCATATGGAGGAAGAGTTGTCACATGCATTGACGAATATATGGTTCATAGGGGGATTTCTTCCTTCATATTGAAAGAATATTAGGGTGGTTCCTTGTATGTCATATCAAGATATCTTTAAGTGAACCATAAACTTGGAAAGTTATGCCAATATATGATTAAAATGTCGGGGTTATCTTAATAATATGAAAGTAACTCTATCAATGAGAGTGATTTCTAGGATAAGAGTAATGAATGTTAAGAAGAGAGCAACTCGAAGGATGATTCGAGGATATCATCCAACTACTAGGGTTAGGAAGCTAGTACAGAGAGTGACTCTAAAGAGGGAGAGACAAGATAAACAACTTTGAGGATGAGTGTGACATGCAGAATGTACATGAGGTAAAATCATCGTTGTAGGTATGTGCAACACATAAGGACACTATGCTAGGGAGAGATATCATTGGCAATGCAATTTATGATAGCTACCAAAGTATTGCAAGATATTGAATTAAGTATGACACTTAGGACATACCCATTATGCAATGCCAAATATGTTGTCTATAGGGGTAGTTTACATGTGAATGTTAGGATACTAGAAGTCAAGATGAGACAATAATTTCTAGAGGGTTTGAAAAAGAGAGAGATTCATATACCTAAATAGAAAGTAGAGTGTACTATGAACTTGATTACGATCAAGAATGTTGAGATTATGTAGGAGATTGATACTGCATAAGAGTTTCTTTGTTGTTTGACATAAGATTATTGTCCGGTTGTAGCTAGGAAATCTAATTTAGAGGATAGGTTTCATTCAAAGCTAAGACATGTAGTGTCAACCATCAAGGAGGAACATAATAATCCAGGGTACAATTTTTCCTATAGACACCTATTTTGGGAATGAAATTGTGTATAAAAATGACTTGTTTCATTATTGTTATAAAGTAAATTTTATGAGCTATATGTGTTACCAATAGTGTACATTGGTAACTTCAATAGTGATATGAACACACTATTGGATTTTAAGCCTTACTACCACAAAATATCATAGGTTCCAATATAAAATAGCCACAATATTAAAGGTCAAAATAATAATAAGATGAGTAGAATGAGAAAATTAATATGTATATCAAGGCCTATATAATACTAAACTAAACATTCATTTATATAATATCAATTATGGATGTTAAATGGACTAAGTCATTCGTGATCTATGCATAAAGAAAACTTACAATATTAATTGCTCAAATATGTATACAAGCTTTATTACAAAATTTATCTCTTCTAATCAGATAGTAGAATTTTCCTTCTCTTCAATTCACTTTCTTATGGAGTACTATCTCCATAATATAGCCATAGTAATGTGAATCATCAACTACTTGAATACTACTTTTCATATGACAAGTCTTGTGACTCTTGGCTTATCATCTTGCCACTTGCATACAAGACTCTTCATGTACACTTGACTCTAAGACACTTGCACACATAAACATGACTCTTACACTTCTACATGCACTCCTAATCTAAGACACTTGTGCACATCCTCACATTACATATTTACACTTTTACATACATGATACTTGTGCACATTCTCTCAATCTACACTTGCACTCTAACTTACATGACACTTGTGCATTTTCTGCACATTGCACTCTTACATGACACTTGTGCATTTCCTACACATTGATACTTACATAAAAGGGGAAATATAAATCACACACCTAAACTATAGACTCAACCCTAATCTATTACATATTTACAATTGTACCATGAAGGTACTGTTGGCATTTTTGCCACATTGATTCTCATTGATTGAAGTATTAATGTTTAAGTTGTTGCATATCTAACTTCTATACTGGCTTTGATGCGGCTTTGATGCAAAAGGAGCAAAAAATGACTAAGTGCAAAAACTGTCGCGATTTCGCGACGTGTCACGGAATCGCGGTCAACGCGGTCAACGGATGCAGCTAGACAGAACCGTCGCGATATCGCGACGTGTTCTATTTTCATGGCTTGCGATGAGCAAAGGAAGGGAGAGCGACACACTGTCACGAAATCGCGACGAAAATCAACGCACAGTGCACAAAGTAAAAGACGTCGCATTTTCGCGACGCGGGTGGCTTCAAAGGCTTAAGTTGAAAACGTGTAGCGATATCGCTACCGTTCCGAAACAAAGCCAAAACAAATGAAAATGTGTAGCGATATCGCTACCGTTCCGAAACAAAGCCAAACAAAATGAAACGCGTAGCGATTCGCTGCACTTTTAGAAAGGGTTTCGGCAAGGCAAAAGATGTCGCATTTTCGCGACAAAAAGTGGCAAATGGTACGGAAAGGGAAAGATGTAGCGATATCGCTACCTGTCCCAAAATCGCGGTCGTTTTGGTCCGAAAAGCAAAAGACATGAAAGTTGTAGCGATTTCGCTACACTTTTGACGATAAGGCCGAGCGAGATGAAGACGTCGCGAAATCGCGACAGGGAATGAAAATTGTGCAAAAGACATGGAGATGGTAACGATTTCATGCCACTTTGTTGAAAAATGACTAAGTGTTCTCATGTGTAGCGAAATCGCGACAGGGGTAAGGTCGAAGACATTCAAAGTGCAAAAGTGTCGCATTTTTGTGGCCTATGAGCAAGACCGTATAGAGTGCCGGAAAGACGTAGCGATATCGCTACATGTTCCATTTTCGTGGGGTAGAGCGGAGGAAAGGACCAAAAGACTAAAAAGCGTAGTGAAATCGCCCAGCGTCTCATTTTCGCGGAACAAGCTAGCGATGGAAATAATGAAGCCAACTATGCAGCGATATCGCGACAGGAAGAATTTTCGCGGGTTCCAGCAGCAAAGGTGTACGGCATAAGAAGATGTCGCGATTTCGCGACCCGTCGCGTTTTCGCGACCTGCGACAGTTTCCCGCCAAAACACAGTGTAAACGGCCCGATAAGGTTTTTTCGATTTTCGAGGATTAAATGCTTGCCAGAATTTAATGTTTTGCGGATTTCCAACGCGGTCAAGGTCGAAGAGCGCCCAGGCCACCAAAATTGAAGATTTTATTTGTTCGAAGCTGCTATTCGTGGATTGTTCTAACGGTTTCATGCACATGTTCAAAAACAAATTTAATGAAGGTGACCGCTGACGTCTAATTGCATTCAATTTTGGGTTCCTCAAGGCTGCAATTAAGGGGATCATGTTCCTAGTTTCCGTTGCATAATTGTAGATCTCAAGAAGGTCGGTGGCAAATATTAAATGCTGTAAAGAGGACGGCCCTCTATAAAAACCAATGTAAATCTCATTTGCAGGGGTTGGGAAGTTTTCTGCTAAAAGCTCGAAGTTCATTTGCAGGAATAAAAGAGTTGGCCTCTAATTTTTCCAAGCGGCTGTATGGGTGATTTTCCTTTCTGTTCTTTTTGCATTTCTAATAGCACTCATATTCCTTAATTGCTGTTGCATTTGAATTCTGCATATTGGATTTAAATACTGCTTGTAAGGGTATGATTCCTGGAATGTAGGTCTTGGAAGGATTTTCTGCATACGTTGTGTGAGAATTAAGTTAATACTTCTGTTACTTGTTGTTGTTGTGCTTTGAGTTTTCTGTTGTTGTTCTCCCGATCTTATAACTTCGGCTACGGCCATATTTCCCATTTCTTTCAGCAATTTTTTAATTTCTTTCCAGCAACCCTAATCTTCAACCAAAATTTAGAATAGTAAGGGAACCAGCCCACTCCGGAGATTGGTCTGGGAGCCATTTCTTGCTTCCAGCCTTTTAATGTTGGCCGGGTCTAGGGTGCACATGTAAAAATCCTTTCCTGTGGCGATTCGTGACCAACGGTTTTTGGCACGCCCGGTGGGACAAATTTCTTCTGTCTCTAAAAGATCCCATAGTGTTGAAGGTTTAATGTTCGCCTTCATACTATAAAACTAGAGCATTTTGTGACTCTGCTGTACTCAGAAATCTCTGGACGTGGATGCAGTGAAAGTTGTACTTCATGATCACGAGATCACAGTCTAAGAAATTTGGCGATCTTGTCGAGTTTTTTGAACTTGACAGCTCAAGAAGTGGTGAGCACTCTAGGTTGGTTTCCCCATCCCTTCCATCATCTCGCTACACAAACCTCCGGTATTGTTACCGGTGTTTCATCCTCCCAATCATTTCCACTAGTTCAAATGGCACGGTATCCTCCACCCGGGAAGTTCTTGGCATGGAACAACTCTGGAGCCTTGAATTTGCGAGGCTCGAGAATCCAGTTCCTCAGGCCGCGTTGAAGGCTTTGCCAACTTATGATGGTACGGGTAAGACTGCATATGAACACATTAATGATGTAGCTTCTCTAGCAGCCATTCATGATATAACTGATGAAGATGTAATGGTGAAGTTGTTGGTATGCTCCTTGAGAGGTAAATTGTTGTTTTGGTACCGAACGTTGCCACCAAGCACTGTAACATCGTGGGATCAGCTAGGAGATCTGCTAGTTAAAAATTTCCATGAACAGGCTGACCCCTTCTCATTGTTGAATCAGTTTACTGTAATCCAGAGGCACCCGCAGGAAGAGATAGCTGATTTCAATGTCCGATTTACCAGAACCTGGCACAGAATTCTTGATGGTCTTCGGCTTGCTGATGAATTGGCTGCACTTTACTACCTCAGAGCGTTCAACACAGATATTGGCTGGGCTGTTCGGCAGTCCAATGTGACAACATTTCCAGAGTTGTTTGAACAAGCGATAAAAGCAGAAGCTGATCTGATTGCTATAGGGAGACTTCCTCCGAAGGTAACTATGCCTATTATACCAGATTTACCTCAGTATTTATATTACGGCTCACTTCCACAGCCCATGCCATCTATGTATCCCACCCCATCATGGAGCTCCAAAGCACCTCAAATTGCACCTATCCCAGCTCCTTTGCCACTTCCTGCACCCAGCACTCAGCCATCTCCCATTTCCACTTCATTTCCAGCTTTGCCAGCACCCCCAGCTCCTTTGCCATTGCCAGCACCTCCTGCACCTGTGAACCCTGATCCTTATACAACACTATTGCAAGAGGTAAAGTCTGCCAATTCGGCAATTAGGGCCATGGGTAACAAGATCACACTCATTGAGAGGAAACAAGCTGAGAGAGATTTCCAGCCAAGAAGATTTCAACCTCCTCCAATTACTAGAGACCAAGCTGCCTCAACAAGTAAAGCACCTGAAAAAAGCTTAACTGCTTTAGTAAATGAAGATGCAGCCCCTGCAGACAGAATGTATTGGTGCTCGACTTGCAATGACCCTCATGGAGAGGATACTTGTATGGTCCATCTGAATTATGTGCAGACTTTGGCTGCTAGTTCTTCGGGTGGACAAGTTAATATGATCTCTGAAGCGAGGCCATAGTTTAATGACTCCGGTGGAAGAACAAGTTTCAGTTCTTACAAGGACTTGGAAAGAAGCCCTGTGACAGTTGATCCTGCTGACTTAGAGCCATTGAAAGTGCCGGCTGATGCGAAGAAGCCAGTGAAAGCTCCTGTGCCAGTTCCAAAGTCTGATGTGCCTATTTTGCCAAAGGATCCTGCTTCCCACAGAGTTCAAGAAAAGGCTGCAGCTGCACCAGCAAGATCAGAAGCAGAAGAGCAAGCTCGAGAAAAGTTGAAGTATCCCTCATTGACAAAGAGGCTAAGAGTGGAAGCCACTCAGCAGTATCGTAGCAGATATGAACAACCTGTTGAAAAGAAGGACTCTGCTGCGGTTGCATACAACATAGTTGAAGAACTGAAAAAGACCCCTGCTAAGGTAAGTCTCTACGATGCTTTGCAGTTACCTGGCCAGGTAGATTTATTGCAGGAATCATTAAAATCTGTAAAGGATAATGAAAAAAGTTCTACCCAGATAGTTTATGCTCAAACCTTAACCACCTCTGCTACTGGGAAAAATAGACCACCCCCATTTTATTTATCATTGCAAATAGAGGGTTGGATTGTGCATAACTGCATGATCGACTCTGGAGCTGCTACAACTGTTATGCCCAAGGGAGTTTGTGAAGCAATGGGAATGGAATATACACGGAGTAGTCCTGGAGTTCTGCAATTAGATGGTACTCCTGTAAAAATGGTGGGTGTAATTAAGGATGTCCCAATTGTTCTGCATACTATGCCCCAGATTACTGTTATCCAAGAAATTGTTGTGGTAGATCTAGAACCCTACTTTAGTATGTGTTTATCCAGGGAGTTTACTGCAAAGTTGGGGGGTTATCTGGCATTGGATTATTCCCACTTAGAAATTCCTTTCAAGGGTAGGCGTCTCAGGATTCAGAATAAAAAACCTTCCTCTTTTCATATCGAGAAGTTGGAAGAAGCAGAAAAAGACATGCAGTCTGTTCACATGCTTACTGAAGAGTCAGAGGATTCTGTTTTGATGAGTGAGGTTTTAGATAATCTTCAGTTGGATGCTCAGTTTTCTATGCTTGATTTTAACGCCATGCTGGAGACTGAAATCGGCTGCTATGCCATCCAAAAACCTGAGAGTGACACAAAGCAAGAATTTTCTAACCAAGCTGATCAGAATGCTGTTACAGATCAACTATGGCAGCTATATTTCGATGGGGCTAGATGCAAGAATGGTGCCGGAGCAGGTATTGTTTTGATTTCTCCTTCGGTGTACAAAGAACGTATTCATACCGTCTTACATGGAATTGTACTAACAATGCTGCTGAATATGAAGCATTATGCTTGGGTTTAAAAAAGGCAAGGAAGTTAGGAATTGAACAGCTCAAGATTTTTGGTGATTCTGAGCTTATTGTAAACCAGATTACAAGTAGGTGCATTTCTAAGCAGCATTACCTTAAAGCATATCGCAATCAAGTGTGGGACCTGTTTGAGTGGTTCACAGCTCTAAATATTCAAGCTGTTTCCCGAGAGATGAATAAACATGCAGATCTTTTAGCATCTCTTGGAGCCAATTTTTCCCCTGTTGAACAAGTAATGAAAAAACCAAAGACAGTAAGGATGGTGTATAGGCCAAGTGTGCCAGACAAAGAAATTTTCTGGCAAGTCTTTGAAGATGATGAGCAGATTGTCAACTTTTTGATCCATGAAGCTGCTACTGTTGAAGGGAGAACTTTGGAGCATGAAGAAGCTGAAGGTCTCATTCAGTTATGGAATAATCATATTCCGAAGGGTCTTATAACTCTGGAGAGTTTATTTGATCAGCATGATCGGTCCAAAAAACATCGGATCGAGATTGATAAAAAGGAGTACATGGAGTTAAAATTAGAGCCTAATAAAGCTATTAAGGTTGGAACTGATTCTACGCCAGAAGAACTGCAAAAGATCAGACAACTGTGTGAGGAATTTTTTGATATTGTGGCTTGGAGTTATGAAGATTTGAAAGGATACAATAAACAGATTGTGCAACATACGATTGAATTGGAGGAAGGAGTCAGACCTTTTCGGCAAAAACAGCGACCAGTAAATCCAAAGATTGAGACTCTCATGAGGGCTGAGCTTGTGAAAATGTTGCAAGCTAAAATCATATATCCAGTTAAGCACTCAACTTGGGTTGCCAATCTGGTCCCGGTTCGAAAGAAGAATGGAGACATACGATTGTGTGTAGATTTCCAAAATTTGAACCGTGCATCGTTGAAGGATCATTATCCTTTGCCGCGTATAGATCAAATACTGCATGTTGTTGCTGGAGCTCAGCGTTTTTCACTGTTGGATGGATTCTCTGGATATAACCAGATTTGGGTTAAAGATGAGGATCAGTACAAGACAACATTCACAACAAAGTGGGGCACTTTTGCTTATCAGCGAATGCCTTTTGGACTATCAAATGCTGGGGCTACCTTCCAAAGAGCCATGGACATTGCATTCAAGGAATTATTGAATAAGATTATTGTGATATATCTTGATGACATGACTGTATTTTCGCATAGACGGGAAGATCACTGTTCTCACCTGAGGCAGATTTTTGAAAAGTGCAGGGAATTTGGGATTTCCATTAATCCAAAGAAGTCAGTGTTTGCAGTAAAAGAAGGTAAGCTTCTGGGGCATGTGATTTCAGAGGATGGGTTAGCAATAGATCCAGCCCGGGTTGAAGCATTGAAAAAGTTGTCACTCCCTGCAAACAAAAAGGAACTGCAGTCTTTCTTTGGACAGATCAATTTCATCAGGAAGTTCATTTCTGATTTTGCCCAGGTTGTAAAACCTATGACTGAATTGTTGAAAAAGGATGCAGAGTTTCAATGGACCGCTCGAAGGAAAGAAGCATTCCAAGAAATCAAGGAAAGAATAGCGCAGACACCTGTTCTGATTAATCCTGATTACTCAAAGGATTTCATTTTGTATTCGGTTGGAGAAGATGAAAGTTATCTTTGCGGTTCTTACACAGAAAGGAGATGATGGGAATGAAAGGCCCATTGCTTTCCTTAGTCGGGTCATTCTACCTCATGAGGCAAAGTATAATTTCATTGAAAAACAAGTGTATCTTTGTTATGAAATCCCTTAAGAAATTCAAGCATTTTATATCTCGAGAGCGAGAACAATTGTCTATGTTATTCATCCTGATGTAAGAAATTTCATTCTTCAAGGAGAGATGGGTGATAAACGCTCTGGTTGGGTCACCAAGATCCAAGAATTTGATGTTGAAATTCATCCGACTAAGCTAGTGCGTGGTAAGGCTTTATGCCGGCATTTGGCAAAGATGGCAGCATCTGGTATAGGTGAATATCAAGCAAAAAATCTTGTTAGTGATGACAATTTAACAAATTTCTTAATTTAGGAAAAATATTGGACGAGAAGATCTCATTGATTACTTCACAACTGGTAGATGTCATTCACGGTTGAATGCCTCACAGCGGAGAAGATTTCGTCTGCAAGCTCTTCGGTATGTTTTGTTACCAGAAGGATTGTTTTTTAAGAATATTGATGGTGTTCTTCTAAGATGTGTTAAAGAATCGAGAAAAGGCTAGGCTCCTGGAGGAGTTTCATTACTGGTTTATCGGGAGGACACTTTGCGGGAAGACCGATGGCTTTAAAGATAACTCGAGTTGGTTACTATTGGCCGACCACTGTTCTCGGACGCTTTCGAATTGCCCAAACATGCGACAAATGTCGAGAGATACACGGGAAGAGTTAGGAATGCGGCATTGCCTTTGCATCCGATTCAGGTTGAAGCACCCTTTCAGCAGTGGGGGTTGGATTTTATTGGGATTATTGATCCCAATTCCTCAGCTGGACATAGATATATTTTAACAGCTATAGACTATTTCACGAGGTGGTCTGAAGCTATTCCAACAAAGGTTGCGAACCAGACTGTGGTGATATCGTTTATTGAAGGCCTGATTACACGATTTGGCATTCCTGATGCCATTATTACCGATAATGGGACCCCATTTATTGGAGCTGAACTAGCTGAGTTTGCAAACAAGTATGGCATTTTCCTAAAAACATCTTCCAATTATTATCCACGGGGAAATGGCTTGGCGGAGTCAACAAATAAAAATTTGCTCCGGATTTTAAAGAGGTCTTTGGGGGAGAACAAGAGATCATGGCACCTTTTATTGAATCAAGCTTTATGGGCAGATAGGATTTCAGTTAAGAAGTCTATCAAGACCTCACCCTATGCCTTAGTTTATGGGAAAGAAGCAAGGTTGCTGTTCATCTCGAGTTACCGGTATTGCGGCGAGTTGCGGGCTTTTCGGGATAATGAAACAGACATAAGTTCCTTGGATACGCGGATAGCTCAGTTGTTGCACTTGGAGGAGCAGCGTTCTGAGGCATATGAAGAATTTGTTAAACACACATAGGGTATTTCGAAGTGGTTTCATAAACATTCTGTAGATCGTCCACTTAAAACGGGAGATTTGGTGTTGAAATGGAACGAAAATAAAGCTAAGCCTAGGAATCACAAAAAGTTTGATGCTTTATGGGAGGGTCCTTTCCGCATTACCAGCACAGGTGCAGCGAATTCGTTCTATCTAGAAGACTTGGATGGCAGTCCACTACCTATTTCAGTAAATGGCTTTCATCTGAAAGCCTACACCTCATGAACTGACAGTCCAGTATGAGTTTGTATATAGTATAAAAAAAAAGAAAAAAAAAAAAAAAAAAGTATATACATGTTTTACTTTTATTTTGTCGCCTTGGTTCTTGTTGCCTGCGAGCCGTAGGTGCCTTTTGTTTTTCTGTGCTTTTCTCCTTTCCCAGCAGCTGGTGGCTTTCCAGAAAATTCTTCTTTTCCCTTCCCTTTTTCTCTTTCCTTTCTTCATCTTCTTCCTCCTTTTTTCTTCTGCAATAAAAAAGAGAGCCACGGCTGTTGTTTCTTTTCCCTATTCCTATTATTCCCGTTCCTTCTTATCCCTTTCCTCTAAGTTCTATCTTTTTACGCATTTGCTTACAGTCTAGTTCATTTTCATTCCACAGCCTTCATACTTTCACTTCCATTCCATATGTTCATTTACTTTTCTCCCATTATTATCATCATTCCATTTGCATTCACCGCTTGCGCAATCGCAGGATCTCACTCCATTATCTCATTCCATTTGTTTCATTCTATAATCAGTTATATGCAGGTTCTTTCAGTTTCAGCTTTTCAGCAGAAGTTATTGCAGCAGTCCACTACGAGGTATCACAGCAACCAGCTTCTTGTTCTAATATGACTCTGTGCCCAATGGATTCAGGCCTGGATTCTTGCATACAACAAACGTATACCCCGCGAGCCGCCAAGAATGTTGGCATTTTTGCCACATTGATTCTCATTGATTGAAGTATTAATGTTTAAGTTGTTGCATATCTAACTTCTATACTGGCTTTGATGCGGCTTTGATGCAAAAGGAGCAAAAAATGACTAAGTTCAAAAAACTATCGCGATTTCGCGACGTGTCGCGGAATCGCGGTCAACGCGGTCAACGGATGCAGCTAGACAGAACCGTCGCGATATCGCGACGTGTTCTATTTTTGCGGCTTGCGATGAGCAAAGGAAGGGAGAGCGACACACTGTCGCGAAATCGTGACGAAAATCAACGCACAGTGCACAAAGTAAAAGATGTCGCATTTTCGCGATGCGGGTGGCTTCAAAGGCTTAAGTTGAAAACGTGTAGCGATATCGCTACCATTCTGAAACAAAGCCAAAACAAATGAAAACGTGTAGCGATATCGCTACCGTTCGAAACAAAGCCAAACAAAATGAAACGCGTAGCGATTCGCTGCACTTTTAGAAAGGGTTCCGGCAAGGCAAAAGATGTCGCATTTTCGCGACAAAAAGTGGCAAATGGTACGGAAAGGGAAAGATGTAGCGATATCGCTACCTGTCCCAAAATCGCGGTCGTTTTGGTCCGAAAAGCAAAAGACATGAAAGTTGTAGCGAAATCGCTACACTTTTGACGATAAGGCCGAGCGAGATGAAGACGTCGCGAAACCGCGACAGGGAATGAAAATTGTGCAAAAGACATGGAGATGGTAACGATTTCATGCCACTTTGTTAAAAAATGACTAAGTGTTCTCATGTGTAGCGAAATCGCGACAGGGGAAGGTCGAAGACATTCAAAGGCAAAAAGTGTCGCATTTTCGCGGCCTATGAGCAAGACCGTATAGAGTGCCGAAAAGACGTAGCGATATCGCTACATGTTCCATTTTCGCGGGGTAGAGCGGAGGAAAGGACCAAAAGACTAAAAAGCGTAGTGAAATCGCCCAGCGTCTCATTTTCGCGGAACAAGCTAGCGATGGAAATAATGAAGCCAACTATGCAGCGATATCGCGACAGGAAGAATTTTCGCGGGTTCCAGCAGCAAAGGTGTACGGCATAAGAAGATGTCACGATTTCGCGACCCGTCGCGTTTTCGCGACCTGCGACAGTTTCTCGCCAAAACACAGTGTAAACGGCCCGATAAGGTTTTTTCGATTTTCGAGGATTAAATGCTTGCCAGAATTTAATGTTTTGCGGATTTCCAACGCGGTCAAGGTCGAAGAGCGCCCAGGCCACCAAAATTGAAGATTTTATTTGTTCGAAGCTGCTATTCGTGGATTGTTCTAACGGTTTCATGCACATGTTCAAAAACAAATTTAATGAAGGTGACCGCTGACGTCTAATTGCATTCAATTTTGGGTTCCTCAAGGCTGCAATTAAGGGGATCATGTTCCTAGTTTCCGTTGCATAATTGTAGATCTCAAGAAGGTCGGTGGCAAATATTAAATGCTGCAAAGAGGACGGCCCTCTATAAAAACCAATGTAAACCTCATTTGCAGGGGTTGGGAAGTTTTCTGCTAAAAGCTCGAAGTTCATTTGCAGGAATAAAAGAATTGGCCTCTAATTTTTCAAGCGGCTGTATGGGTGATTTTCCTTTCTGTTCTTTTTGCATTTCTAATAGCATTCATATTCCTTAATTGTTGTTGCATTTGAATTCTGCATATTGGATTTAAATACTGCTGTAAGGGTATGATTCCTGGAAGGTAGTCTTGGAGGGATTTTCTGCATACGTTGTGCGAGAATTAAGTTAATGTCTTCTGTTACTTGCTGTTGTTGTGCTTTGAGTTATCTGCTGTTGTTCTTCCCGATCTTATAACTTCGGCTACGGCCATATTTCCCATTTCTTTCAGCAATTTTTTAATTTCTTTCCAGCAACCCTAATCTTCAACCAAAATTTAGAATAGTAAGGGAACCAGCCCACTCTGGAGATTGGTCTGGGAGCCATTTCTTGCTTCCAGCCTTTCAATGTTGGCCGGGTCTAGGGTGCACATGTAAAAATCCTTTCCTGTGGCAGATTCGTGACCAACAAGTACCATGGGGGTACATTAGCATGTACCAAATAATGTAATATTCCTTAACACACAATAGAAGATACAAGGATTTTCAAATAGAAAGATGTTTATTGCCATTCAAAAGGGGGATATTCATAGCCAAAAATATTATCCTAAAAGGAATATTCTAGGATCTAAAGTATTAAATTCTCAAGGATGAACCTTTCAAAAAGTGTTCACATTATAATGGTGGCCACCTACTAATATATATTATAAATTACATTATTAATAAGCATTATTAATAAATTTTAGTGAGTGTGAGCGCAAGATGGGAGTGATTGTAGTAGCGAGTGTAAGTGTAAGCTAGGAGTGAGTGCTAGTTGAGAGTGAGTGTAACAGGGAGTGCGAGCATGAGTTAGAAGTGAGTGCAGCAGCGAGTGCGAGTGCAAGCCCAAAGTGATTGTAGATGAAAATGAGCTGAGCCAAGAGTGAGGAGGAAGTGTGAGCAAGAAGTAGAAAGTAAAGTGTGATCTAGTTGAAGAAAATACAGTGCAAACCATGAGGAAGTATGATCTAAGAGGGAGTGCAAGAAAATATTTAGACATGGCAAAAGAGCAACGAGTTCATCCAAAGTGCATCAATGCTTCAAAACCTTACCACGAATGTGTGGAATATTGTTTCCAAAAAATTGCTGAAGTGAAGAAATGTTGGAAAAAATAAGATACAAGGGCTATTACGAGCCAAGAGGGAGTTCAATTTGAGAGTGAGTGTGAGGTAGGAGAGAGTGCAAGCTAGGAGTGAGTGTAAGATGAGAGGGAATGTGAGCCAAGAGAGAGTGCAAGCCAAGAGAAATCCCCATTAGCTAGTATGCAAGGAAAACCATGTTTGAAAGTCCTAATGGGAAGTCATGATGCCCTAGTTAGAAGTATGGAGGCCCAAGTTTGTGATAAGCGAGGAAGAGTGAATACATTGTAAGTTTGATCTAGGTAGTAGATGTTACACCAGAAGCAAGTATCAAGGATGATATGATTAAGAATGATATAATGGTTTCTAAAAGTAGAGGGTTAATATGTAACTTCCATAGATCATGGCCAGGTTTTTGGAGATTCAAAATTGGATCAAGTGGAAATGGGGATTAAATTCAAATTACTTTGTGACTTTTATTCCTAAAGGTTTTTTTCTCATCATCTTTTCCAGTGCAAAAATTAGGGATAAAATAATGGTTGGTGGCCCATGGTTTAGGGGAAGAGATGAACTTTATTTGAGACCATGGAATGAATTTTTTTTTTTGTTGAGATAAAAACTATTAAGAAGATTCTAGTATGGGTTAGGCTTTTTGGACTTTCATATCAACTTATAAATAAGGATGTTTTGAAGAATATTAGAAATACCCTAGGGGAATTCATCAAGGAAGGACTAACTACTAAGGAGTGAAAGCATGCTATATATACTCGAATATGTGTTGCTATGGATATTTTAAAATCTTTGCCACAATCCATTAAGATAAAATCTAAATCAAGAGAATGGGATATAGTAGATTATAAAAATATTACATTTTGTTGCTACAATTGTTATAATATTGGACACATGGCAAGATTTTGCAAAGTGAAAACTATGAAGAAAGAGAAAAAAATATAGCCATGAGATAAACTTCAAGACAAAGCAAGGAAATCATGCATTAATAGAATCTATATCAAACCAAGGATATTCCACTCCGAAAGAAGAGACAAAGAAATCCTATCTACAATATCATTTGGTAAGTTCAGAAGGAATTAAAGGTGCAAAAAAATATGTAGAGAGAAATCCTAAAACAAAAACAACAAAAGAGGTCAAGTTTATTCTAGGTAAATCATCTTCATTTTTCTCAAGTAGTATAAAATCCTCTCCAAGTAAGAAGATTGAAAGGGATGAAGATGTTGTCCCTTGCACTTCAAGGTTTCAAAAGCAACATAATAAAGAAATAAGGATGGAGGAAACCCATAACAATTTAGGTTTTTTGAGCAGAATAAGAAGGTAATTGCTCTAGAATAACATCCTTGCACTTTAGGGTTTCTAGGGAAACATAAAAGATATTGTAATTTTGAGGTTATTCCTTGCACTTCAGTTCCTTTAGAACAAGGTAAACCTAAAGTAGATAAATATTACTATGAGAAATGTGAGAAGATTGAAGAGATTGATGAAGATGAAATTATTGCTGAGAATGAAAAAATATAGGAAGACCCATGAAGCAAAAACAAAGAGAAAAAGAAACCTAGAGGGATATTGATATGGGAAAGCAAAATCAAATATCACAAGTGCTAACAAGAAGTGGGGCTAAACCCACAAATAAAATAAAAAAATAACAATGAAAATAATATCTTGGAATATTAAGGGAATGCATAAGAACCCTAAAAAAAGGTATTAAGAAATTGTGAGGTTGTTATAGACAAGATATTTATAGATATAAAAGTTGGGCAACAAATATTTTAGCCATTAGCGGTGTTGAATTTTATCTTGGCAAAATTTAAATTTCAGAAGCCATTTGATATAAAAGGAGTTGATTTTGGAAACTTAGCAATTTTAGGAAGATGGAGATTGATAGAAAGACAAATGAAGAATAGCTTTTAGTGAAAGGTAAATTTGGATATGCTTTAATTAACTTCTTAGAAATATAATGAGAGCAATGTAATGTTTTGTTTTTGTAATGGGAGTGGCCCCCAATGGAAGCCACACATAGCTTATTAAAAAAGGTAATTGCTATAGAATAAGAAGGTAATTGCTACAAAAGAATATCCTTGCACTTTAGGGTTTCTAGGGCAACATAAAAAAAATTGTGCTTTTGAGGTTATTCCTTGCACTTTAGTTCCTTCAGAACAAGACAAATCTAAAGACAAGTCTTACTATGAGAAATGTGAGAAGACTGAAGAGATTAATGAAAATGAAAGTATTGTTGGAAATGAAAAAATAGAGAAAGACCCATGAAGGAAAAATAAAGAGAAAAATAAACCCGTAGGAATATTGATATGGGAAAACAAAAGCAAATATCACAAGTGCTAACAAGAAGTGGGGCTAAACCCACAAATAAAATAAAAAATAAGAATGAAAATAACATATTGGAATATTAGGGGAATGTATAAGAACCCTAAAAATGGTATTAATAAATTGTGAGGTTGTTATAGACAAGATATTTATAGATATAGAAGTTGGGCAACAAATATTTTAGCCATTAGCAGTGTTGAATTTTATCTTGGTAGAATTTAAATTTTAGAAGGCATTTGATATAAAAGGAGTTGATTGTGGAAACTTAGCAGTTTGAGGAATATGGATATTGATAGAAAGGCAAATGAAGAATATTTTTTATTGAAAGGTAAATTTGGATATGATTTAATTAACTTGTTAGAAATATAATGAGAGAAATGTAATGTTTTGTTTTTGTAATAGGAGTGATCCCCAATAGAAGCCACACATAGATTATTTTAAAAAACATTATTAATCAAAAGGGTGACCATAGGAACTATTAACCCCTATCATTCCTCCCTACCATATAAGCATTGGACTCCAATGCTATTAAAAAATAGGAGGAAGAAATTTTGGAGAGAGCAAACAAAGAATCAAGTGAGCTTGAAGCTAAAGCAGAAGCTACACTATATACTTGATGTGGTTATTCCTAGAGGAATGTGGTGAGTCTTTCTAGTGATGACATGAGCCAAAATAAAAATCCAAAATGTTGAAATATTGAAATCCACTAAGAGAGATGACTTTGGAGAGTCAAGGACAACTTCGATTGAAGGATTACCCATGTGATGCTTGTTAATCACATAAAAAGGGCCGTGGTATTGAGAAGGAAGAGACAAAGACAACTCCATCTATAAGAGTACCCATGTGATGCATGTTAATCATCCAAAAAAAGGGTTGTGGTTGGGAATATATTTGAGATAACTATATGTGTAGGAGTACCCGTATGCAAGGGTCATGGTCTGGATGATAGTCTACTTCCATAATAGTCTCTTATAATGAAGGTGGATTGAAGGAGTGTTGGGTATGACAAAGAATGCACTCCATATTATAATAAAGGTCTTTGAGAGTAGGTTGGGCAAGTGGAACTTTGATGCACCACAGATCAAAGAAGACCATTATAAAATATAAGATTGTGTTTCTACTAGATCTAGCTCAAAAATAGCTTTGCAACAACTATAAATAAGGATATACATGCAATAGAATGGATGTCATGATGAGAAAAAAAATGAATGAGATCTTGTCGAGCAAAGAAAAAGAGGGCAATGTGTTCCTCCAAGTGGAAGCTACAAGAATATTCCACATACGAAAGGAATATTCATCAAAATATTTCATACAATATTTTTTGGTTTTAAAATTATTTTTGGGCACCTCCATTGGTTGCAAGTACATGTAAAAAAACAAAAAGAAACATTGCCTTGGAAGGAACATTCTAGGAAGTAAAGTATTAAATGCTTAAGAAGTAACCTTTCAGAAAGTGGCCACCTACTAACAAATATTAGATATTACATTATTAATAAGCATTATTAATCAAAAGAGGTGACCATAGGAACTATTAATCCCTATCAAACATGAAGAAAACACATGCAATGTAACAAATAGTAGCACACATGAACATAGATGCAACAATAAGTTTAGAAGAAGTAATCAAGGGAAAAATAATACAAATCTGGTTTCTAAAGATACTTATGGTTATATAGAGATGGTTTAGTTTTTGAAATAAGGAAAGTACTATTGCAACTCTAGTGGTAGTAACTTGAGATCTAGTGAAACTAATGTGACCATGAGCACATTTAAGTATAGAAGGAGAAGCTTGATATTAGGTATAAGTATACATACATTCAAATTGAGTGCACATAAATTCTCATATGGTTATTATGATCATTTATGTTTGTTATTACGTATATATATTTTTTATTGACATGGTCATTCCTTATACACATAACAATCCAAAAACATATAAATAAGTATCCTTGCATACATGAATAATGAATAAGATGATCCAGGTAAAGAAGAATAGTGACCACAAGCTTTAAAAGGAGACATCGACCAAGTGTTTCTTGATGACACAAAATATAAGATAGGAAGTGAAAATAACCATCCTAGATAGGGTAATTTGAAGCAAGGTTCTCTTTGAGTAAGATATTTAGCCCAAGTCCAAGGCCATCTAGGATTGAGCCATCCAAAACAAGTTTGTTTGGGACTTAGTTGTCTAACACATGACCTTGGTCGTTGGGTCTAACTCCTAGGTAGTCTTGATACATATCGTTTAGATCTTGGGATAGGTCATATGACCTTAAGTATAGGGTTTTTAGACCAAGTGAGAGGTTAATGAGGCTAATATGGAGGTCAAAAATGCAAAGGAAGAGACTTATTAGTGTGGGGAACAAGCTAATGAAGATATCAAGATAAAATTCTACAAACAAGAAAGCATGATAAAAGAAACCTAATGTGCCCATGACAAAGGTAAATGCATAAAAAAAAAACTATGCTAATTTGGAGATATTAGTCATTTGGTAGACAATAGAATGGTCATATAGAATGACTAGCCATCTTGCAAAGTTATCTAGGTTTTTTGTGTAAATTAGTTTTCTATTAGACAAATGATAGACTAGTCATTTGGGCTAACTAGCTAGATTGTCCTGATTATTTGGATATTTGGCTAGATTATTAGACCAACAAGTTTAATTGTCCATTTATCTAGGCCTTGGAAACTATTGTCATCTCTGATTATCCTTGGCAGGGTAGTCATGCCTCACGGGCAGTGACATAGGAAGAACGTGATTGAGAATGCAAGGTTTAGCTCAATCAGGGGCCTCCAAGATATTTTAACAAGGTTTATTCCTTATTATAATGTGATATTCAAGGTAAAATTGGTCTCAATAAAGGATAAATGGATGCAAGAAATGAAAATAAAACAACTCAACAAAATAAAATGTGGCAATGCACCAAGAAATTTGCTAAGATCTTCCTACAAAAATAGGCCTACACTCTATGTGTTAGTGGTAAATACTTCCTATCCTTAACATAGTGAAGCATATATGAGATCTACCAATTGTATACAAGTGTGAGAAGGTAGGTCTTGTAGGAGAGCCAAACAAGTGACTAGTCCAAAAAATAGATGCATGTCCCTCACACACATATACTTAATAAAACCCAAAGAACATATAAAATATTACAAACAAATACATACACACAAAAATAGGTCAGTAGGGGGCCATATATGGACATACCTAAAAATTGACATAGGCTCCCATGTATATATATACAAGTAAAATCATACAAAAATTGTGCCAAAAGTGGGGGTTTGAGATTTCCCACAAGCTGCTCAAGAATCAACTATTTTTACAAAAATAAATGGAGGAAAAGTCTACAAAAGAATAGATTTGCAAACTTGTTGATGCTTTATAAAGCTAACACTATCTCTATTTATAGATTACAAGGGGAGGGTTTTCCATCCAAAACTCATGCAAATATTTCTAGGTGGCTATTGTTTTCAATGTTGAATCATGTCTTGTTTGATCGTGTGTCCCTTTGGGATTCTCTGGATCATGAATGTCAAATGAACTTGAGCCCTTGGATGATTAGCTACCATATTTATTTCCATGTACCCATTTTTTTGGATATTCTCATCATTTGGGTATAAAAATTACTTCATTTAATGCTTTGGATCTTTGGGTTGCTTCTATTGTGGATCCCATACTGTTGTTGTCCTTTCTCAGAGACATGAGATATTTATGTGTAGGAAAGGACATTTCTCAAAGAATGTGCACCTTATTAGTTTGAATTTTGGGGCATTGATGTTTCCTTATTTGGGAGTTTTTCTTCATACCTTGGGGTCTCTTGACTTCGAATATTCAGGACTTTTGTCTCTTGTACCTTTGTCAAAAATTTTGCTCCTTGTCTTCTATTCATGACTTAGGAACTTTCAACCTTTAAACATTCTTTACTAATGACTCAAATATTTACTTTTTCTTGTTGGATAAAAGTGTAGTGAATCATCACTATAGTTCTGGTGGATCGTAGGGGATCTTTATCCTATTGAAGATAAGGAACCCAAAAAACTGGTGCCTTAATCCATTGGGAACAAAGTTAGACAAAATTCCTTCTCTGTTAATAGAGATTTTTAGTGGGTAAGTCACTCCTTTGAAATTTTTGCATATGGTTGGGACTTCTACTATCTCATAAAACTGAGGCCTATATCCATTGGGCATGGAGTCAAAATATCTCTATTAGTTTCTCAAGTCTTTTCTTCTTCATTTTTATCTAGTTTCGTAGGTGAAATATTGTCACCCTAATGAAGCTAGGACTTTAGTGTAGTTTTCTCACCTTGCGTAGGTAGGTGCCAAAAATGATACTATTATTAGAACCAATAGGATGAGGCCCTTGCTTATTAGTCGAACATTCTGATATCTCCTCATATTTATGGATGAAGAGGTTTTTTGCATATATTGCTTTGACCTCTTCAAAAAGGAGGGCATCCTAGATGGAAGTTGACCATCGTTCCCGTTGGTCACTAGAAGGGTAGAGAAGGTTTGATCCAAAATTTTCCTCATCATGAGTATTTTTAGCTTTTGGTTGATTTGTAGACTTATGCCCTTCAAGTTGTATGTGAAGGGCCTCCTTTGAGACATGCTCTTGTTATTTTTGGTATGTCATATATCTATTTATTATCCTTCACATGGATGCTTTGCATCTCCCTTTAGATGTGTCTTTGGGGGAAGTGCTTGGCTTAGGTTACACTCTGTCTATCAAAAATTGAATATGAATATAGAGCACTATACTTTTGCTGAACCTTGAATTTTAATGAATCCACCAACAACTTGAGGGCCACATCTTGCTTCATGATGTTGTGCACCTAAGAAATGAAAACCATTTCTTGCAGGTGCTCTAATGGGGATGTTTGGCTTTCACTAGTAAATTCAGGCAAAATTTCTAGTTGTGATATTAGAAATTTTCTTAGGTGACTAATGTTTCTAGAGGTTGCAGTGGGTTATTTTCTCCCTAGTCAAGGGATTGCTCTTGAGACAGGGTATCCATCTTGGACTTATGGGTCCTTTGGATTGTGGAGCAGATTTGCTAGGTGAATGCAACTTCTTGCTTTTGGAAAAGCAAGTAGACTAAGGTATTCACTCAAACCATGGTCTGGTATCTTCAATAATGACTTCTTTTGGTGTTCATTCTAAAATGAAGTTACCAGGTGATTAAAGAGATAATTCAACAAGTAAGAATAGACAAAGACCCTCACCAAGTCCAAGTCCTACTTCTTGTTACATTTTTAGGACCAATGATATGTCATTGGGGTCCCACTAGGCATGCCATTAAACTATTAGTATATCTAATTATCCGACAAGGTAGTCATGCCTCATAGGGAGTGACACAAAAAGGCCATGATTGAGAGTGTGGGGTTTGGCTCAATTAGGGGCCTCCGAGATTTTTTTACAATGTTGACTCCTTATTATGATGTGATCTTCAAGGTGCACTTGGTCTCAACAAAAGGAAAATGAATGTAAGAAATGAAAATAAAACTCAATAAAAGAAAAGGATGGCGATGCACCAAGAGATCAACTAATATATTTCTAAAAAATAAGACCTGAATGCTAGTTTATAATGTTGAACACTTCCTCTTCTTGACACAATGAAGCATAAATGAGATCTACTAGTTGTATGCAAACATGAGAAGATGGGTCTTGTAGGATATCCAAACAAGTGACTAGTCCAAAAATAGTCGCAGGTCCCTCACACACACATATACTTAATAAAACCCAATGAACAAGCAAACTATTCCAAAAAAATACACACACAAAAATGGATCAGTAGGAGGCCACATATGGCTATATAAAAAAATTGATATAGGCTCCCATGTATATATGCAAGTAAATTCTTACAAATATTGTGCCAAAAGTGGGGGTTCAAGATTGCCCACAAGCTCCTCAAGAACATACTATTTTTATAAAAAGAAATGAAAGGAAAATATATAAAAGAATATAATTTCAAGCTTGTTGATGCTTTACAAAGCTAACACTATCTCTATTTATAGATTACAAGGGGAGGGTTTTCCCTCCAAAACTCATGTAGATATTTCTAGGTGGTTGTTTTTTCTAATGTTGAGTCATGTCTCGGTTGATTGTGTGTCCCTATATGATTCTATGGATCATGAATGTCAAATGGCCTTGATCCCTTGGATAAGAAGCTACCGTATTTATTGTCATCTACCCATTTTCAGGAATTCCCATCATCTGGGCATAAAAAATTACTTCATTTAATGCTTTGGATCTTTGGACAGTTTTTGTTGTGGCTCTCATGCTACTGTTGTCATTTCTTAAAGAAATGAGACATTCATATGTAGGAAAGGATGATATTCCTTGAAGAACATGCACCTTATTAGTTTGACTTTTGGGGCATTGATGTTTCCTTCTTTGATATTTTTTCTTCATACCTTGGGGCCGCTTGAATTCAAATCTTCAAGACTCTTGTATCTTGTAACTTTATCAAAAATTTTGCTCATCTTTTATTTGTGATTGAGGAATCTTCGACCTTCAGATATTCTTTGCTCCTAAGATCTGACTTCTAATCATCGAATATTTTTTATTGAGGTTTTATTTTATGCTTGTCTGCGACTTAAATATATGCTTTTTCTTGCTAACCAAAAAGTGTAGTGATTCATCACTACAAAAACCATCCAAGATTATAGAGGTAATTATAAAGGGATATCATTTGCTAAAGGTAGTTTTGTGATTATTGTACGTTTAAATAGACTATGATGTATTATAGATAGTTGTCATGTCAGACACATGCTATGTACATAATGTATCCATATATAGTTATAAGTTATTCCAATTGTGTACTTTATTTATTAATATATTTATAATGGAATTATATTATGGTTTGTTGTTAATTTCTACAACACTATTATTAAAGTGAACATATTATAAGGTCCATTGAAATCCATTTGAATCATATTGAATCAAAGGTGAGTATTCTTAGAATACCAACTAGGTCACTATAGAGACTAAAGTGATTGCCATCCAAGCTAGGGGATTGACTTGTCATGAAGTCATTGTTCAAGAGCTAGAAGTGGCCCTATAATTTGAGTTTAAGGAGTGTCTATAAGGGGAACATAGAAATAATCTAAGAAGAAAAGTGTGAAGCATAAGAATGACACCCATGCTTCTTGAACTAGAACTTCATTATATAAACATATTTATAACATACACATCCAAGAAGTGGACATTGAAATGAGTTGGCAAAATATTAATATTGCCTAAATTATCATTGATTCTAGTCACCGTAAATCTAGCAAAGGGTCTTTTTTTATGTCTTATCTAAAAAACTATTAGCGAGAAACATTGACATAATTGAGTATTATAGCATTGAACTCAAGGAGGATTTAGGAACACAATCACCAAAGAAATAGAATTACAAAATTCATGACTTTGCATTGTAGAAATTTCCTTCAAGAATATTGAGTGTGTAAAGATAGTTGATAGACAAAAATAAGAGTATCTACAATAGACATTTGCACCTACCACTTGGTGAGGGAAGTGTCAAAGGAAGTTTACCCTCAAAATAAAAGAGCAAAGAGAAGAAAAAACACATAAACTTTGAGGAGGACAAAGTGGATCACAATAATATCACTTGGTACATGCCTTTGAGAAACAAGTGTCTCATGTGATGGGTGGCATATGATGATGATCTTAATTAGAAGCATGTGATGAATAGGGAATTAATCCATCACATATTGTAGATGTGAAGCTTTGAATTTTTTTTTTGGAAGCTATCTAATCAATATATTGTGATATGATAGCTTAAAGATCTACCAAACCAAGATCATTATTAGGATATGATTCTTATAGATGACCATTACACCTAGAGAGTTTGTGAAGGATTTTGGTTTATCATGATCAACAAAAGATTAACCTATCTAAAAAACTAAGATGCTTATTGTAGATTGTTGGGAAAAATTCTTGCACCCTTGGATATTTGTCAAACTACAAGACTTCCTTGGTCCAATCAGTATTGTGGACTCTAGTGGATCCACCTCTTTGACTTGGGAAAATATTATACTAAGACTTTAGATAGACAGAGTAAGGTAAAGAAACCCTAGAGGTAAGCCTATAATATTTTTCATATATGCTCATGCTCATCCAAATTTACAAAAAATAAAAATTGTAACATAATATTTGACCAAGCTTCGAAGTAACTCCCAACCAATGCTTCAATTAGTAGATTGGTGCCTTATCCATTGGGTAATCATAGCTAGACTTAAAATTTGTTGAGGAAAGAAGGGGCAAAAGATAAAAAATGAGCCAATAACATTAATTCAAATAATGCAACAAAGGTGATTGAACATGCTAGTGAAAGAAGGTGCCATTTACACGTTCATATAATGTAACATTTAAACAAGACAACATACAAAAATGTACATTGAAATGCTGAAAGGAGGAAGCAAGATTATATTAATGTAAAATATCATTACAATGGAGTCTGGTCAAGATATCCATACATTACTAAGCAAATGCAAATAAGTTCTCCATTCAAATGATGCAATCAAGAACTTTAACTCTTAGTTCAAATGATGTAACAAAGAGCCTCTTGGCTTCCGGCTTCAGCCACTAGAAAATATCTCAATAAACTAGGCTCCTCCTTAGAAAAAACCTGCACAATAATGGGGAGGAAAATAAGGGTGACTAGATAAGAAACATAAAATAAAATACAACTAAAAAAGGATGGACACTCTGGTATACATCTTACAAAATTTTACTATGCCAAAACTTGATCCTTTTTTTTTTTGCAACACCTCTTTTTTATAGCTTGATAAATTGTCTCAATTTTCTCTCATTCAAATCCCAATGATGGCCCATAGCTATTATAACTACAACCACTTTTCATTTAAAATTTAGGGATAGCCCATAACTGCCATTACCTCCATATTCAAATTTATGCCATCAATCACCCCTTTATTAAACCATGATTGTTTCCACCTTCTTGGTTGTAACTACTTTGGGCTATTAAATTGATGCTTCAATTAAGAACTTAGCCATTGATTTTATTAAATGGCTAACCTTAACCACTATAATAAAATAGTAAATAATTTTTTTTTGAGGAATTTAATCATTTATCTGATGACTAGCCGTAACAAATCCTATCCCCTTCATTATTTTGCCACATTGGTCAAAAATTTGAGAGCCATTTGATTCAACTTTAATTTAGAATTTGAAACTTGAAAATGTTATCCCTTGAATTATTTATGATTGAGAAGGCCATCACCATACCCAAATGCTGTGACTATGTCCAAATAGCACCAAAGGGTCCTTGACCCACCTAGGTGGGTCATTGCATTGGTGTTACGAACTGGAACATCCAAGCGTCCCCATGTAGGAGGTGCCCTGACCATCATGAGTTGGTCGATTCACCATGGTTGCCTTTGTGTCCTTAAACCACATGGGGGCTAACCACATCTCTAATGTGGGACTAAAAAAATTAAAACCAAAAAATGAACCTTACCCCCATGCATGCTCAAGCCCGCAATTCACTTACCACCATGTGTCATTACCCAATTGGAGTGCTTGAAAACCCTCACTTGTATCTATTTCATAGGATTTGGAACTCTTCCCTAGGCTATTTATCTCCTGTACAATTGAGCCCACTTATCTCCTACTGCCATGTGTCACACTTTGATGGAAATGCTTAGACCTTTCATTTACGTCTACGACATTTATTTATGTGCTCCCTCATGGGCCACACGATCTGCTTTGTATCTCTTCACCACCAACCACCTACTACCATGTTTCATGCTCTGATTGGAGCACTTGAACCTTTCATATCCCCTAAACTTGTGTTCATACTATTGGATCTATGTGCTCCTTCATGCACCGTTGTATCCTCATGTCCATTTGACCTTGACTTTCCAACATGCCTCATGCATCGCTGATTTCAGTGCCATCTCCTAGGCCATCAAATGAGCCTTTGAATTTTTGTTCACATAGCAAGGTACATGCAGTAGATTTATTAGAGGTGGATAACTTAGAATTTGATATTTTTTGAAAGGTTAAATTAGGAAATAAGGGGAATGAACCTTGGGAAAATAAGGACCATGATGGGGGGGCATGTTAGGTGACAACCATGACCCTTAGGAAAATAAAGGCTTGGGGGGATCAAAAATAAAATTAAGGAAAAATATGGAGGGGGGTGAATGGAGAGGGAGGATAGGCATGAAAGCGCATGGCTTAGGGACTTGGGCTTTGTGATATGGAAATACCAAAAATGAAGCTAATATTTCCATTATGTGCAACTAATTATATAACACATGAAATAGAATCACATAGGTTATAGTGGTTGTAACAATTTTATATGCAAGCCAACCATCTGTAACTATAATATATGCAGGGATAACCACCTACTAAACATGGATTCAAACAAAATAACAAACTTCTATAATACAAGGATATCACTAACAACATAACCATGCATCCTAACAACTAACAAACACATATCCAATGTGGGCATACTATACCTCACGTAATACAATGCAAGAAATAAGAAATATAATTAAGCCTAAGGTACAATAATATCCTCGAAAATTCTCCCAACCATAGAAGAATTAGACCACAATGCTCTCAAAAAATGTAGAAATTAAGGAGCTATATTATAGTGAGATATCCAGCTACCCATATGTGGAAAGTGACCGCAATGAGCAATAAGGTAAGAAATGGAAGAACCCTATTGAGTGTGATGAATATTCATATCAAAAACTCTATCTATAGTAAGAAGAAGTTGAGGGTCAGGTACCAATTCTACTAGCTAGATGATGATAGGTTTAGGTACCAAAGGAGGGTCTTGATATGACATCTCTAGAAAGCATTGCTTGTCCAAGGGAAGTCAAAATCTATCTCAAACCTGAAATAGATGAGGACTATGATGCTTGCTCATCACTCTCAGTTGCTTCTACTGAGTCTTTTGCAAGTCCCGTGTTATATTGGACTAAAGGCTCTACCAATACTAAATGAAGTAAGTTACCTTATCTTGCTCCTTCTCCATATGTAAAATGGTGGAAAAGGGTAATGCTAAAGGAAAATTCTATGGAGCAAGTGGTTGTGTGTTCATATGTGTACCCAAAATGATGTCAATGGTATGATTGATATCTCTCTCATGAGGAGGAGTAATGGGTTCCTTAACCATTAGCTCTTGTTATTGTACAATCTTTGGAAGTGAAGCTTATTTATCACGAGTCTTTGGAGGTACATGTTATTTATCCTATGTGGGACTTATGCAAGTAGGAGCTAATACATGTGCTTTAATTAATGACTTATGATATTACCTACAACTTAGTATCAAATTTGATGTGGGTGTAGTACTTTGTATCAAATATATTTTATTATGCAAGTCCAAGGTATATGTGTTATTTTTCACATGATACACTTCATTCCTATCAAATTGATAGGGCTTACCAAGCAATAGCCCAAAAAAATCCATGTCAATGACTTCACATCGTACCTTATCCACAAAATTATTACCAAAAGCAAAGATAAAATGCAAGTGTGTGATATGTTGGATGTAGAATCTACATCCTTCCACCCAAGTGCATAGGGTTGATGATGTGGTTTCAAGGGAAGCTTAAGCTTCTCGACAACGGTCCCTGTAGTGAGATTTTTTTATGAGCCATTATCTATGACACAATCAACCGAAAAATTATGTGTAAGGTGGGCTTGAGTGACAAACAAATGGTCATGATCCCCTTGTGTAGAAATATTTATCATGAGGGTAACTTTGTTGAGTTTACCCTTCAAAGCAGGATATTCTTCTTCTGTCCCTATAGTCACAATGGGACCATCTTGTGGGTCCTCATTTGTAGGTTGTACAATTAGGGACTTCTTATTCTTCATTCTTTCAAATGTAAAACATCTAGATTTTGTATGACCATTCTTTTTACAAAATTCACAATACAATGGTGAAGAAGAAGAATTTTTAGAGTGAGAAGAAGAAGAATGGGATTTAGGTGAAGTGGGAGGAGTAGAATAATTAGGGGAAGAAGAGTGAGAAGAATCCTCCACCTTTTGTTGGTGTTGATTTGAACCTTTGGAAGTGCTTTCCTGTGAAGGTCGAGACCTATGAGAACCACCAAATTTATCCTCTGCTAATATGGCATGCTTGAATACCAATGACAAGGAAACAAATGGAATGAATTTCACTTCTCTCATTATAGGATCTTGCAACCCACTGACAAATTTTTCAATAAGCTCCTCTTCTGAATTATTAACTGCAACAAGAACTCTAAGCCTATTAAACTAAAAAATGTAGTCTGAGACTGACATATTAAAGGATTGTTTCTACCCATGCCTCTTGATACTGAAATCACCCTGATAGTTAGGCAAAAAAATATATCTTTTAAGAGTTATACTAGCTCTGTCCAAAAGTTGATCTTAGTTTTACCATCTGAAATCAACATCTTTGCTAAACTTGTGAGCTTGACTTTGATAAAATGTAGTTGTTCATTTGCAAGAATCTCAGCATATGAGAACCAAATCTTCATATCCAAGATCTAAGTAGACAACACATCGAGATTCCTTGATCTGTCATAAGGTTTAACATCACATTTTGATTTATTGATGAATTTATTGTTATAAATTTTGACATCACTAGGATTCAATTGGATAGTAATATCTTTCACTTTATCCATTAAGTCACCTACTATAGTGGAAATGTTTTCCACTTGTGTTGCAAGGTCATTTGCCATTTGAAATATTGTGTATGCCAATATAGGAGAGCTAATGTGGTTGCAAGAACTATCTAGGCACTATTAGGAACAATCTGTAAAATTCCTAATGCCAAAATTTGCCTAGATTTACAAAATTGCCTTCCAATTACAAAAGGGGACTAAGTTTTTAGTGCTTTTACAAAATTACAATAATTTACCCTTCAGTTTGAAGTGGTGGTAAGAAAATAAGCACTACGTAACAAATCCCTTAATTGTTAAAAAATGAAAAATTTGGAGGTAAAATTTGATAGTTTTTACAAAATAAAAATAGAGTAGAATGTTAGAAATATTGAGTTATCATTGATGTCAAAGGAGCATGGTATTCAAGGCAGAAATATTATCCAAGGGTGATAAGTTTATAAGGTTGGAAAATATATTAATGGAGTAAAAAATGGAAAATATCCATGGAAAGCATATATTTTAGATGAAGCAAAGCAAGGAAAATATTTTTAAGAAAAGGATTATAATATTTAAATATCAAATTTAAAAATTATAAAGAAGGACAAAGGCTTGGGACAAAAAGGTTTAAAGGCTTGGGACAAAAATATTTAAATATTACAAGAAAAGGACAAAGGTTTAAAAGTTGATTGGGACAAAGGTTTAAATATTACAAGAGAAGGACAAAGGTTTAAAAATAAATATTATAATATAAAATGGGTTTATAAGAATAGGCGCCAATGTCTTTGGAGAGCATATATAAAATAAAAAATAAAAATCATGAGCCGACCTCCCAAGGTGAAAATAAAGACATAAATATGGGGTCAAATATTTCATTTTTTCGAAGGTGCATGCTATAATTGAAAATTTCCAATGCGAGTGATTATTTCTAGCATCTGCCAAGTCAAAAAATTCTAGCATGTGCTAATTCAAAAAATTCCAAGCGTGAAAGAGATAGCGAATATTATGTGATGTGTAGCAGAAATTTAGAGCAGGAATAAAGGACAGTGAATTTCCCATTTGGTTTAGATGGTTGGAGCAGCCCAACTTGTTGGCTAGGCCACGTTAAGGCACTGCTATGCGTGAGGTTTGAGAGTTGAAACCCATCAGTGCCAATTTTACTTGGAATATGTTGTGGTGATTTTTGCTAAGTGGAAGTGTATCACAAGTTTAAATAAAGTGAGATCATTTTTGGTGTTAATTGTTGGGCTAGCCCAGTTGGTCAAGGAGACATTGGAAAGGTATTGCACTTTGGAAGGTCTAGGGGTCAAATCCCCTCTACGACAGTTAAGATTTTTGGTGCAAGGTAAGGGAAAATATTTTTGTTTTAATTTAAGTAGGAGATATAAGGTGCTACATTGATTATTATAAAAGTTGAATTCTATATGTTATAAGTTGGAGATATAAGGTGTAATTTTGATTGTTATAAAAATTGTATTATGTATGTTATAAGTTGGAGATATAAGGTGTAACTTTGGTTATTATAAAAATTGTATTCTGCATGCTATAAGTTGGAGATATAAGGTGTAACTTTGGTATTTCAATTTTATATTTTGCATATTATAAAAGAAGGAATAAGAGGTTACTTTGATATTGTTCAAGCTTTATTGTTTATATTTTTGATAAAGAATTTTTGAGTGGATGATTTGATATTTAATCAAGAAAGGAAAAAGAGAATTGCTAACCTAATTTTGAAGGGACAAACAAAAGGAAAATTATTTTTGTCAAGACAGGTTTGGGAAGCTCAAGCAAAAGTAGATCATCATCATTGAGGCATATTTAGAGGTATGTTGATTTAATTCCTTTCTCAAGGTGGTTTTGTTTGAGTAAAATATTTTGTTGTCATATGGTTGGAGGTATAAGTAATTACTAGGTGTGCATTCTTTTTGAATGAAATTGGGAGTAAATGTGCAAGGGTTATAGATCAGATCTGTGAGTCAATTTATGCATTGAATAGATGGAAATTGGGAGTAAATATGCAAGGGTTATAGATAAGATTTGCGAAGCAAATTTGTGCATTATTCATGATTAATTTTGGGAGTGGATGAAAAGAACAAATCTGTGCACTATGATTGGTTTTGAAGGAAAGGTGCAAATTAGTAATTACCAGGTCAGTTATCAAGTTCTAGACTAAAGCTACCTTTTGATGTAATAAATGTGAGACATGTGAAAGCTACATAATTAATGAATGTGAAGAACATATTGAGAATTTTTTAGTGCATATCATTTCTATATGTTCATGAAGATAAAATAATTTTGGGTAGAATATGTTTAAATTGCTTTAGCTGAGGAAAGCACATTGAAAAATAGGTGAAGAACTTGATGACATCATTATGTAAGATTTGGGAATAGATGAGCATTATTTTGTATGCATTTGGGAATAGATGAGTATTTTTTAGATCAAATTTGACCAGTATCTAGAGAATATTTGAGCAGGGTTTTGTGAGCAGGTTTAAGCATATTTGATCAGGTTTTAGAGTAGATGTGAGCAGGATTTATGAGCAGGTTATGGAGCTAATTTTAGTAGAGTTGTGAGCATGATTTGTGAGTAGGTTATGGAGATAATTTGATCAGAGTTGTGAGCAGAATATTTGAGCAGGTTATGGAGCTGATTTAAGCAAAGCTATGAGCAGTATTGTGAGCAGATTTTGGAGCCGAGTTGAGCAAGTTATGAGCATGTTATGGAGCTAATTTGAGTAGAGTTATGAGTAGGATATATGAGTAGGTTATGGAGCTAATTTAAGCAAAGTTATGAGCAATATTATGAGTAGATTTAGAGCTAAGTTGAGCAAGAGTTGTAAGCAGTATTGTGATCAAGTTTAGGAGTAGATTTGAGAAGTATTTAGAGTAGAGGGGATTGGTGTCTCCTGTGGATTGGTGTCTCCTATGGATTTGTGTCCACAAAATAGAGTAGAGGGGATTGGTGTCTCCTGTGGATTGGTGTCCATGAATTAATAGAGGGGATTGGTGTCTCCTATGTATTGGTGTCCACGAACCAAAGCAGAGGGGATTGGTGTCTCCTATGGATTGGTGTCCATGAACCAGAGTAGAGGGGATTGGTGTATCCTATGGATTGGTGTCCAAGAACTTGAGAGGGGATTGGTGTCTCCTATGGATTGGTGTCCATGAAAATTGTAATAGGGTATTGGTGTCTCCTATGGGTTAGAGCCCACAAAATTTATTGAGAAGTTTATAAGAAATATTCATCCATGGATGTAGCCCATATTGGGTGAACCACATTAAATATGTATCTCTTATGTGTGTGGTGATTTGTGCATTGTTTCATTATTGAAATTGTTGATATTTTGTAAAGAAAAGTAAAAGTTTTATCTTATACTATTCACCCCCACCTCTCAGTATAAGCTTATTTTCTTCAATTGGTATCAGAGAAGGTTTCTTCGTGAAAGCCTAAGATCTTGAAGGAAGATCTTACAGGAACACAAATGATACATCATGAAGGGTTTTCATCAAATAGAACTCCATTGTTTTATAGGACTAACTATGCTTTCTATAGTGTAAGGATGAGGAATTATTTGATGGCACATGGATATGATATATGGTAATCCATGGAGAATGGGTTCACAACACCTATAACTCCTCCCATAGATGCAAATAGTAAGAAACCATATGAAAATAATTCCAAGGCAATGAATGTAATATTAAGTGGATTATGTGAATCAAAGTTTGTGAAATTCATGCAATGCACATCAGAAAAAGAAATCTGGACTTCTTTGTTAGATTTTATTTTGTAATTTGTTAGAAGGGATGAGAGCTCCCTTTGTGATGGGTTGCTATATCCTATGGTAGCTAATCCACTATCATTTTTTTGTTGTTGTGTTCAGGGTAGGTCTAACAGAAGGGGAGGAGCACGAAAGAGGGATTAAGGATACTGGGAAGGGGGTGGAAGGAGGTAGGTGAGGGTATCATGGAGGAAGGGGGGTGGGGTTACTAGTACCTATATCGATAGATAGGGGGTCGATCGGTAGGGTGATTTATCAACAAAAATGATCGATCGAATCATGGGAGGGGAAAAACAAAAGGGTAGGAATAAGGGGAAATATGGATCAAATAATAATCTAATATAACCCTTTTGGTCCTCTAAATGTCCAAGAAACACATAAATCCTCTAAAAACTTAACAACCTTCCACTTTGGTAGCCTTGGTGTTCTCTCAACACTCATTTTGGCTACAAATATCATTCTTAGTGAAGTTGATCTTCAAATCAACAACATCAAATCCTCCATTCTTCTCTTTGATCTTCAAATCAAAAAAATTCTTCTTACCTTCCTCAGGGTAAGTTTGGTTACCCTCTGATATTTTGTTAGGGGTATTTGGTGTAGGGAAAATTTCCACCCTCTCCCACCTTAGGAGCTTCACAAATGTATGTTACAGATGACCCAAGCCAATTTATCGCAACAACTAGCCTAGGATATGATGCAGTGAAGTTGGCAAGTTGCCTCTCTTCTTTATCAAACTATCCTATGGATTTGATTATCAGTGATATGTCAATACCAAGCATGAAGCTAAGATTTCTATAATGTGCAACTAAATATATAGTACATGACATAGAATCACATAGGTTACAGTGGTTGTAACAATTTTTCATGGAAAGCCACTTGTAACTATAAGATATGTAGGGGTAACCACCTACTAAACATGGATGGAGATAAAATAACAAACTGCTAGAAGACAAGGAGATCACTAACAACATAACCATGCATCCTAAAAACTAACAAACACATATCCAATGTGGGCATACTATGCCTCACGTAATACAATGCAAGAAATAAGAAATAATAATAATATCTTAGGCTTATAATTTTTTTTTCTTTAATATGGTGGAATCGATAGCCGCCACGAATCTGGGTAGGCTATCTAGCTTTTATGGCTGCCACAGTATTCTGCGTTGTCCACCCCGAAATCTGCCACACATATATTCACACAGTCTACCCTTATAACCACCATGCCACAATCATTTAAAACCTTTTATGTAACTGAAAGCACCAAGAAAGGGACAAGCATTCAATTCGACGAGGCCTGAGATTTGAACCTTGGACCTCCACCCTCCTTATGGGGTTTGGATGAACCAATTGGTCTACGCCTTAGACCTAAAATATATATTATAAAAAATAATTATATATATATATAAATAAATAAAATAAATATATATTATAATTAAGCCTAAGGTACAATAATATCCTCAACACTTTGGGGGGGGGAGAATTATAACAGCTAGGGGGTAAGGGATAATGACTAGGAAAATAAAAGAAGGGGTAATTTGTTAAAAATATTTTAGGGCATTAATGGTCAAAAATAATTTATTTAAACCTTAGAAATCCAATGGGGGGAAATTAAAAACCCCTATTTAAGCCTTAGAAAAACAAATGTGCTTATGGGGTCCAAATATTATTTGAAAAAATACTCTAAGACAACGAAAATAAGTCCTAACCTTGATGAAATATACTTTTTCAAATTACTCATGAGAGGTGAGATAGGACTTAAAAATACCAAAAATAATTGCAATAATTTGAAAAGGACCTAAGACAAAAAGGATTATTACAAAGAATACTGACTAGGGGATTATTGTGAATTTTGGAAGGACCACAAAAATTAAAAGAGAAAACAATATTGTCCTAGACATGAAAACAAAACAAACTAAATCAAGGACTCATAGGGCACCAAAAATTTGAAAATTAGGGGTGATCTCAAGTTGGATTTTGAGGATCCAACATAGGATCTAACTAGGATAGGTGATGAAAAGACTCTTTACAATGAATCACCTGAGAACTCCAGAATCTCCAATAGACCACATGGACTCAAATTTATCTAATAACCTAAAAAGGACACCTTAATCACCTAAAAAGAACAATATTGAAGGACACAAAACAAACTAAGGAAAGAACTCTAAAATACTCTTCTTTTTTTTTTTTTTTGGTACAAGGCTTCTCAAGATATTAGTGTAAAATGATACAATTTCAAATGTTGGCCATTGATAGGAATTGAAAATTTTGTACCATCCAAAGTCTGCAACTTGTAAGTATGTTGGCTTGCATTTTGAAGGATTTGATAGGGACCAAGCCATTTGGGTTCCCACTTCCCCTTTTCACCATGCTTATCATTTTTGGGGTCCTAGTACAACACTATATCTCCTCTCTGAAAAGGTTTACCCTTGGATTTCTTATTGAACAACTGTGTTGTTTTGTGAGCCTACTCAATTATCTTCATTAATGAATCCTTTCTATCTTCCTGCAACTTCACAATCTGATCAAATCTTCTCTGCAAAATATTTGGATTTTCATGATCCTAAAGAAGCAAAGATAAAGCATGACTCTCCACCTAAGGGGGTAACAAAGCATTCTCACCATATACTAGTTCATAAGGATATTTTCCTATGCTTCTTTTGATAGATATTATGTCAGCCCATAGAGCAAACTTCAACTCACTGTCCCAACTTCTTTTGTTTCTACCCAATGCTCTTCTGATTCTTGTGATCAAATTCTTATTTGAAGATTCTGCTAAACCATTTCCTTGAGGATAATAATTCGTAGAATGAGAAAGCTCTATATTGTACTTAGCACAAAATTCAATCATCTCAAAAGAAGTGAAATAGTTACCATTGTCTGTGACTATCTTTTAGGGAACCCCAAATCTTGTCAATATGTGTTCTTCTAAAAACTTGATGACCACTTCTGTAGTTGATTTCTTGAGAGGTGCTGCTTCTACCCACTTGGTAAAATAATTTGTTGCTATTATGATCCACCTGTGGCCCCTAGAAGAATTTGGGTTAATCTCACCTATGAGATCTATTCCCCAGTGAGTAAAAGGAGCTTCCACAATTACTAGCCTCAGGGGCATGGATGACAAATTCTTTTTCCCTATAAAAATATGATAGTTATGACAATTTCTAACAAATTGATAGACATCCTTAAATAGGGAGGGCCAATAATAACCAACCCTCATGATTTTATGGGTAGTAGCCTTTGGAGAAAAATGACCTCCATAGAATTCAAAATGATATTCTTTCAGCACTTGAGGGACCTCTTTCTCAAATAGACAAAGAAGCAACACACCATCTGGGTGCCTCGAATACACTCTACCTTCTTGAATGTAGTATTTTTGGGCCAATTTCTTGACAGATATTCTTTTACTTTGGGGCATATCATCTAGAAATGACAAGTTCTAAAGATAAAACATAATGCCATCATACCACTTGCAATAAAAATTATCAACTACTCTAGCTTCATGTTGCCCATCTACTATGATAGTGTTATTCATGGCTTCCCCTTCTTTGTTAGCCATATACTTTTCCAGTCCCTATCCTCTAATAATTTAAACTGCTCTAAACTCTACATCATATTGTAATAATTTTTCCATCCATCTTGTAGGATTGCCTAAAGGTTCAGGTTGAGTGAAAACATCTTTAACAATAATGTAGGGGATACAGGCTATTACCTTGTTGGATCCAAAGATACATTTGAAATGATCTAATGCCCTGATTAATGCATAAGCCTATTTTTATAGCATAGAGTATTTCAGTTGAGCACCCTTCAATCTTGCACTCATAAAGGCTATGGCCTTTTCATTTTTTTCTTCATCCTTCTGAGCTAGAACTGCAACAATAGTGTGTTCTAAGGAAAATGAGTAGATTTTGAAATCTTTGGAGTAATCAAGGCAATTTAATACCGGAGCTTGAGTGATTGCATATTTGATCTTCTGAAAAGCTATAATATTTTCCTCTATCCACCTTATTTTCCCATATTTCTTGATCATGTCATTAATTAGCTTAGCAATTTGAGAAAAGTCAGGAATAAACCTCCTAACAAAGTTAATCTTACCAAAGAATGATCTAACTCCTTTCAAATTTTTAGGAGGGGGAATTCCAGCAATTGCTTCTATCCTTTGTGGATCAATTCTAATCCCTTCCTTTGAAACAATGTGTCCAAGCAAGTTTACCTTGTGTGGCCCCAAACACACATTTTCTAGGATTCAAAGATATGCCAAACTCTTTGCACCTATCAAATACTTGAGTTAGATGTGTAAAATGATCTTCAAGATTTTTTGAAAAAATTGTAATGTCATCAAGATACACTACTACTATCTTAAACATTAGCCCTTTAAATGTAGCATCCATGGCTCTTTGAAATATCCCTACATTCATCAACCCAAAGGGCATCTTGAGGTATTCAAATATTCCCCATGGGGTAGTGAAAGTTATCTTATGCTTGTCCTCTAGATTCATTACAATCTAATTGTAACCTGAGAAGCCATCTAATAAAGATATTCTTGATGCCCCAACCACTGCTTGAAGCAACCACTCCATGTTAGGAAGTGGATAGTTATCTTTAAGTGAGCTCTTGTTCAAATTTCTAAAATCAACACAAAGCCTGATTTCACCATTCTTTTTCTAACTGGGACTAGATTTTCTAACCAAGAAGAAAATATCACCTTCTTGATTATCTTAGTATCCAATAACTTTTGCACTTCTTTTTGCATAATTGGATGCAAAGTGGGATTGAACTTTCTTTATTTTTTCCTGAAAAGCTTGGTATCTTTTTGAAGGGGTATTATGTGAGTCATCACCTTTGTGTTGAAAGTCTTCAGGTCTTCATAACTCCAAGCAAAGACATCAATGTTCTTTTTCAATAATTTAATATATTGTTGCTTCTCTTTTCTTGATAGAGCTTTATTGATCTTAACAAACTTGGGCTCTTCCTCTGTTCTGATATTAACATCATCTACTTTAAACTCCTATACTAGAGGTTTATATCCTCTATCAAAGTCATCAAACAATCTCTCTAGAGATACCAACCCCCTAGGGATCCTATTGGTCTTCATTTGTATGACTTCTATGGGTTCTCCAATAACATCCTCCAGTTTTTCTTCATCACTTTCATCACAAATAATGTTAGAGAATTCATTTTGCATAGTCATAAAATCATTAATGTGTATATCATTATGGAAAACTTGTAAATATACCACATTATCAAGGATAGATGGCTTATAAATAGATATGGTTGGGAACCTATCCATAAACCAAGTGTCTATCTTAGGGCTATCTGCTCCAGAAGCATTAATTACCAATATATTCACATTGTGATTCTGTGCTCTAGGAATATATTGTAGATCAAAAGCTAAGAATCTATCTATTTCATCCAATATTGCGTGCTTATATTGCTTTAATCTAGGGTGCTTCATTTGATATTTTCCTTTGATTTGTTGAATTATTAGCTCAACATCCCTGCTAACCTTGAGGTAATTAATACCCAATTCCTTGGCTTTCCTTAGCCCTAGCAATAAAGCTTCATACTCTACAACATTGTTTGTACAAGAAAATTCTAATTTGTATGGTATGCCAAGATAATTCCCATTAATATCCATCAACCTTACCCTGACTCCTGCTCTTGCCTGAGATTTTACCCCATCAAAGGTCATAGTCCATAACTCAAAAGTTAGAATTATATCAATTTTTGCATCTACTTCAGCCTTCAATTTTGGATCCATATTCTTAGGATCAGGCACTTCCAATAATAAAGGAGAATGCCAAATAGAGTAAACCCCCATATCTTTTTCCTCAATAGAATTCATGATATTAACCATATTATCATTAGGATATCTAAATTCAACTGAATATCTATTGAAGGGTTCTCTTTTCAAGATAATATTTTTCCTTGCCCTACATTGGGATAGTGGCATATGACCAATCTAATTTAATAGTACCACCTAGATGCTTTACCTGATGCCTAGAGAGTAGTATGGAAAAGAAAGGGTCCACATCTACAACTACAACATCCATTACCACACCTTTCTTAGGATATTGTTCAAGATGGAAAAGAAGCCTAGTGATAATGCCTACACAAGGTACTCTCCTATTATCCATTACAAAAATAGGGGGTGCTCTTTTTGATAAGTCAAGCCTAGATGATCAGCTACTTGTTTTGACATTACATTCATGGAAGCACCACTATCAAGCATGAAATTATGAATAACATATTGGTCTCCATAGCCTGATGTATACCTTAGTGATATGTAGAATGGTTTAAATAAATATGGGGCTCTAATTGCATTATTCTCAAGGCCTATGGGGGCTTCAGGATGACATCCTGATTGATCAGTTAACTTGAAGGCTCTACATACTTGATACTAGTACTTTGGGATGGTCATTAATTCCCCAAAAGTGATGTTGAACTTTTGCTTGGAAACCTCTATACCTAGATCAAACTAATATTTCTTATCATCAATTTTTCTATATTTTTGATTGACCAAGTCATCTTGTTATTTTTGGGGAAATTTCTTTTGAATCAGGTTCTTCAGGAATCATTTGCTACTTCATATGATTTACCTTTTTTTATGAAATCACTCTTGTGGTTTTCTCTTTTTGGGAAGGCCCTTCATCAGTTTTATCCTCCACTATTATATTCCTAATATTAATAGCATGTATTCTCTCTAAAGACTCAAACTCTTATGTTGTAGGTATAAGCTTCCCCTGCTTCATCTTATCAAATATTGTATTAGGAGACTCGTGCCTCTCCAAAGACTAAGGCTCTTTGTTCATGATTATTGGCACATATGTCCATATCCTTTTCAAATTCCTTTTCTTTGATCTCATCCTCTTGAGTCCAACATACATTAATTCTAATATCTTCTTCTTTAGATTCAACATTTAAATCAACATTAGAATGTATATTTAGATAAATACCACAATCAATAGGGTTATGTGGTGCATCACAAAAAGAGCAATAGAAAGGATGATATGATGCTATATTATTAGATGGTATTGGGTTTGGAACATAATCTAGATCTCTTTCTATTTCTTTCTTTTTCCAATTTCCATTTTGATTCCTATTTCCCTCTTCATTTCCATTGTTATTCCAATTTCTATTGAAATTCCTTTTGAAAGGAGGCATGTTATCTACTTGTTGTCTATTATCACCCTATGAAGTTTTAGCAATGCTATATTTACATTTTTCAATTCTATCTAATCTATTATTCAAAGTGGTAAACATCTCACTCAATTGATTAGCTATTTTATTCATAGGATCCTGATCTATCTTCTTAGGGATAGAGAATTCAACCTTCTTGGATTTTATTTTAGGTTGATTGGGCTCTAAAGAGTATGCTTTCATATTCCCACTATAAATAATATTTATTTCTATTTCAATAGCCCTCTCCATACATGCATCAATGGTGGCTATGGCTTGTTGTCTTAATTCATAACTATGTTGGAATATATTACATTATTTGGTACACGCTAATGTACCACCTTGGATACATCTTTAGATTAGGAGTGTGTCTTATATTAGAGTGTGAGTATTTAATTTATGTAATGTAATAAATGCACAAGTATATACAAAGTATTTGATAATGTAAATGTGCACAATACTCCATGTGCACATGAGTCCATAGAATAGAAAGTCAATAGTTACAGGAAGATAGAAGGCCAAGAGTCACATCCATATTGGGATTTGTGTGAGCATATGATACACAATGTAGAGTACAACGTAGAAGATAATTTAGATATAATGTAGAGCATGTGTAAAGTGTGGAGTTTTTGAGATCTACATTCTATATCAAAATACTATTTTTGTAAGATTTTGTTAATGGTAGGTTTATGAGTTATTTCATAATTTTCTTATGAGTTTTACATGCTTAGTATATTTCCATTATCTTATATTTGATATAGCATGCTTATTTTAGATATTGTGGTTATTTTTCATTAATATATAGCATCAAAAGCTAACAAACTAAAATCTCCAAGGAAGGCATTCTTGTAAAAATAGATGCATTGATCATTGTTTGGCCTTAGTGTTATTGGAATATTATTTCTTGTATTAAAGAATATCCTATTGAAATCATCCATTGATTCATTTTATTTCTTCTCCATGGTAGCTAATTCTGTCAGCAAGGATTGTTTATTCTTAATCTCTTTGTATTTCCTAAGAAAAGCCTGCTCCATTTCTTGAAAATTACAGATAGTAGTAGTCCCAAGGTTGTTAAACCATTCTCGAGCATCTTTCTCCAAAGTTTAGAAAAATAGACTAAGGAAAACATCTTCATAATATACCTCAAGACCATCCATGGCATACATAAAATCCCTAATATGATCTTCACCGGTGACATCATTATTTCCTTAAAATTTAGGTAAGTACTTATGGGCTTTACCAGGGAGAAGATTCAGATTTGGAGGTAAAACAAAGGCTCTATACCTATTGGTTCTACACTAATTGACATTTTTGTTAGAATTAGGATATTTCATATTCACTACAGGTTGATTTACTATGGATATCTGATTTACAGTGGGGGAAGACTAATTTAAACCATAATTTGGACTAGAAATAGGAATCAAATGACTTGAAATTAAATATTTTTATTGATATTTCAAGAATACCTCAGGATTCAACATTCTAGTGAGCAATTATTTACCACTTCTTCTTGTACATACCATATCCAACTTATCCTTTCTTGATTTTCAAAGAGTTCGTTCAGAGTTGCCAACACAAGTGTACAAAGAAAGAGCAAGATCTTCAACAATACTTAGACCAAGATTGCTTAGCTTGATATCCACTCAATTCTCATAAAATTTACTATAGGGATTTGGGAAATACTAATACAAACACAAAAAACTAAAAAGTACCAAGTCCTTGACAATGATACCAAAAACAATTGGGGGAAATTATTGCACCCTTGGATATTTGTCATGCTGCAAGACTTCCTTGATCCAATCAACACTATAGACTCTGGTGGATTTGCCTCTTTGACTCGAGAAAATATTATCGTAAGAATCTATATATACTGAGTAAGATAAGGAAATCCTAGAGATGATCCTATAATATTTCTCATATGTGCTCATTCTCATATAGATTTACAAAAAAAAAAATTGTAACATAACATTTGACCAAGCTTCAAAGTAACTCCTAGCTAGTACTTCAATCAGTAGATAGATGACTTATCCATTGGGAAATTATATTTAGACTTAAAATATGATGAGGAGAGAAGGGGGAGAAGATAGAAATTGAGCCAATCACATTCATTCAAATAATGCAACAAATGAATGAACATAACAACATACAAAACTACACACTGAAATGTTGAAAGGAGGAATATAACAACATACTTAATGATTCATATAATGTAACATGTAAACATAACAACATACAAACTACACACTAAAATACTGAAAGGAGGAAGAAATATTATATTAATGCAAAATATCATTACAATGGAGTCTAGTCAGGATAACTAGATCTCACTAAGAAAATACAAATAAGTTCTCCATTCAAATGATGCAATAAAGAACTTTAACTTTTAGTTCAAATGATGTAATAAAGAGCCTATTGTCTTTCAGCCTCAATATATGGAAATGATATTAGTAAAATGGACACCTACTTAGAAAAATCCTACATAATAATTGGAAGGAAAATAAGGGTGACTAGACAAGACAAAAAAATAAAATACAACTAACAAATGATGGGCACTCTCGTATACCTCTTGCAAAATTTTGCTATGCAAAAACTTGATCCTTTTTTTGTTACAACACTTCTTTTTATAGTTTTATTAATTGTCTCAATTTTCTCTCATTCAAAGCCCGATGATGGCCCATAACTATTATAACTACAACCACTCTTCATTTAAAATTTAGGGATAGCCCATAACTGCCATTACCTCCACATTCAAATGTATGATGTTGATCACCCCTATTTTGAGCCATGACTAATTCCACCTTCCTGGTTGTAACTACTTTGGGCTATTAAATTGATACTTCAATTAAAACATTAGCTATTGATTTTATTAAATGGCTAACCTTAGCCACTATAATCAAATAATAAATAAAAAAATTTAGGCGTTCAATAATTTATTCGATGGCTAACCATCAAGGGTAGCCATTACAAATCCTATCCGCTTCATTATCTCCCCACCTTGGTCAAAAATTTGAGAGCCATTTGATTCAAATTTAATTTAAAATTTAAACCTTTAAAATATTATCTCTTGAATTATTTATGACTGAGCGGGCCACTACCATGCCCAAATGCTACCACTATGCCCAAATGGCATCAAAGGGTCCTTGAGCCACCTAGGTGGACCCTTACATTGGTGCCTCCAGGCGGTCCCACGTAGGAGGTACCCTAACCACCATGAGATGGTCGACTCACCATAGGTGCCTCTCTACCCTTATACCATATAGGGGTCAACCACATATCTAATGTCATACTAAAAAAATTAAAACCAAACAACAAACCTTACCCCTACATATGCTCAAGTCTGTCATTCACATGTTGCCATGTGTAATTACCTGAATGGAGTGATTGAAAATCCTCACTTGTGTCTACTCTATAGAATTGGTGCTCTTCCCTAGGTCATTGATCTCCTGTACACCTGAGCTTGCTTATCTCCTATTGCCATATGTCACACTCTTATGGGAGCACTCAGACCTTTCGTTCATGCCTATGCTATTGATTTGTGTGCTCCCTCTTGGGCTACATGATCTACGTGGTATCTCTTTATCACCAACCACCGACCACCATGTGTCATGCTCTGATTGGAGCACTTAAAACTTTCATCTCTTCTATGCTCACATTCTCATCATCAGATTTATATTCTCCTTCATGCATTTTTGGATCTTCATGTACATTTGACCTTGAATATTCACCATACCTCATGTGCCATTTATTTTAGTTCCATCTCTTGGGCCTTCAGATGAGCCTTTGACTTTTTATTCACGTAGTAAGGTACACATGGTAGACCAATTGGAGGTAGATAACTTAGAATTTGATATTTTTGAGAGGTTAAATGATGGGGAAAGGGGGATGAACCTTGGGAAAATAAAAAGGACCATGACGGGGGGTACGTTAGGTGACAACTATAACCCTTAGGAAAATAAAGGCTCAAGGAGTTATATAACTTAGACTTTGATATTTTTGAAAGGTTAAATGAGAGGGGAAGGGGGAAAAACCTTGGAAAAAGAAAAAGGACCATGATGGGGGGGGCGTTAGCCATGACCCTTAGAAAAATAAAGACTCGAGGGGGGGGCCAAAAATAAACTTAAGGGAAAAGGTAGAGGGGGGAAAATATAGAGGGAGAATAGGCATGTGAGTGCATGGCTTAGGGAATTAGGATTTGGGGGGGGGAAATTATAATGGTTAGGGGGTAAGGGATAACGACTAGGAAAATAAAAAAGGGGAGAATTCATTTAAAATATTTTAGGGCCAAAAATAATTTATTTAAACCTTAGGAAGCCAATGGGGGGGGAATGAAAAATCCCTATTTAGGCCTTAGGAAAATAAAAGGTGATCATAGGACCCAAATATCATTTGACAAAAGAATTAGACAATGAAAATAAGTCCCGACCTTGACGATATATGCTTTTTCAAATTGCTCTTGAAGGGTGAGATTGGACTTAAAAAAAAGACCAAAATTTGCAAGAATTGAAAAGAGTCAAATATAAAAAGGACTATTATAAAGAAGACTGACTAGGGGATTATTGCAAATTTTGGCAAGACCACAAAAATAAAAGAGATGCCAATATTGACCTAGACATGAAAAACCTAAACCAAGTATTCCATAGGGCACCAAAATTTTGAAAACTAGGGGCAATCCCAAATTGGATTTTGAGGATCCAATAGAGATATAAGAAGTATTAATAGCAACATTGTGATATCATTATGATATTTGAATTTTGTTTCAATAAATTATGCCCAATAGGAATTGGGGGTTCAAATTATATTTGTTAAAAAATGATGAACACAAGTGCATGCTAGACCTTGTGATGTCTAGATTAGCTAGTGTTGAGGACCTCAAATATGTGTAGCAAATTAGTAATGGATATGATATAGAAATTTATCTTAATTGACAATATCTAAGCTATTACCTTAGAAATTGTAACAAAGAAACTAGAACACATGCCACTTGTATTTTTAACAAAGAGAAAAAATAAAAAATAAAATCAATTACAAAATAAAATTATAATTATCTTTTGCACACATCAACACTTCACAACAAGAAGATATATACCATATAATAATAGTAGAATTTTGAAGTGGATTATCTGCTCATAGCCCACTCCTCCATGCTCCCATATGAGGCTACCAAATCCACTTTTACCACCTCCTCTTTCTCCATACTAGTATATGAACAAATGTTCAATTTTATAATAAAATATGTTCAATTTTATACCAAAATATGTTCACTTTTAAACCCAAACATGAAACCCATCATTTACATGTGCATGCCAATGGCCATGGGTTTTAATAATATCATAAAATATCAGAGGCTCCCATATAACTCTAAAGTAGAAACTCCTTAGATCCCAATAGCTTATGGGAAACAAAGGTATAGTATCATCCTAAGTGTAAATGAGAGGTGACTTATAGCATTATCTCACCAAGATGGATTGGTCTAGTCATTACAATTATGCACTACCAAACTTAATTTCATGCACTCAATGGAGATACAAAAATAATTAATGCAAGTGTTGAGCTTTGGAAAATGATCCATTTCTTTTTTCCAATCTTTGGCTTATGTAGCTAAAGTTAAATGATCTTCCTCCTCTAGATTTAGCTAGGATACCTTATACATATAATCAATGAATTAAGACACCACAATGTAAAATATCTCCAAATAGAGACCCTATCAACTTTATTTTTGAGAAATTAACAACGAATTCAAAACATAGAACATAATAAAAATGACCATTTATAAATGACAAGGTAAATTCTTTACTATGAAATCAAAAATTCAAATTTTGACAGTAATACATTCTGCAATATAATATATGTAACAATAATAAACTTTTAAGAATAGTATGCACACATTCAAATCCTAATCAATGATATAAACCATTATTTGTAGTTAACATTATATTTCCTTTAATACCTTAAATCTAAATAAGTATATCATATAATGCTAAATATTCTATTTTTAGATTAATATCGTAGTCTCACTTAAGATGCAAATTACCATATAACATAAATTTAAGTGTAATAAGAAAGTACAAAATTTAAAACCCTACCTATTTCATTATTCTTTTCAAATCCTAAAATCAATAACAACAATTAACATACAGAAAATGGAAATGGGTTTGAGACCCTACATTTAATATCTTGGTAATGATTCTTATCCTACAAATTTTTATCTTCTTTCCTCCACAATGCAAAATGAATCCCCCTCTTTTCTTTTATACATATCTCTTATTACTAAAATAGAGGGACATATAATAGGTATTTGACATATGTCCCTTTGGAGCTCTCTTTAAATTGAGGGAAGAAAAATCCTTTATTTCTAATACACTAAATTTGAGATTTATAATTTACATAAACACTTTATTAATAATTAGACCATGGTTACAAATAACTAACATAATTAACTAATTATAAGTAACATCCATAAATTAAAAAGGTTTAAGCACAACCATAACATAGTTCTTATAATTAGTTATAATGCTCTACAAAATATAAGTGACTAATATTAATCTTATTCTCTTAAAGATAAAAGCATATAAAATATAATAAAACCATGTAGCATTATTATCCATAATTGAAGTCCATATATCATAATATCATGTCTAAAGTAGGGAATGCAAATGTTCATATCAAGACTATATCAAAGGTTGAATTCGTATATAAGTCCAAAATCAAGAAGATACACCCAATGGTCAAAGGTGTAGAAAAATAGGGCATGACATAGTTGGTATCATACATGCAAGGCATCCTTAATGGAGTAAAGTATCTTTGGTACTTTATATGTAAAAAAAATGTACATTTTTCAATAGCATGATATCAAGAGCTTTTAAATGAATGTTGATACTAGTGTCTTGATTCTAGAAACAACTTAGGTCTAAAAAAATTATGCTTTAGAGTGAGGGCACCCAATATCACTTGAAATAAGTAGACCTACCTTTTTATACTAGGAGGGATTTGTAGCTCCACCTTAGCACAAGGAAATTTTTGCAATAGAGAAAAAAGTGGATCACACAAAAAGTTAAAGAATATTTATTTAAAAAATGATCAACTAGAGGAGTCTATGAAGACTAATAAGAGGGGCACTAAGGAGAGGTATGAAAAAAATTATAATGAGGAAAAATTGCAATGTTGACACAAGGCTAGGTATCTCTCAAGAATATACTTTGCTTCTCAAGAACAATACTTGCTACTCAATATTTTGATTATAATATTATTTTTACTTCTATTGATCCTCAACCACTTCATCCTGGTAGTTTGAGTCTCAATAGAGATACCCAAGATCATACTTTTGTTGATCTCTCAACATACTTGCTATACTAGTATACAACTTAAAGCACTCAAAAATAGAACTCACTTTACTAACTCATTGATATAGATACATGAATGAGAATTTTACATTCTATGGATTATTGAGCATTAGGAAGGGAAAATAGCCAACTAGTTCATCCCATGATTGTAGATAGTTCTAATAATATGGTGATCCCACCTAAGGTATATCTTGATGAGGTGGATGTATATGAGGAATAATTGACATAGTATAACTAGATCTTGAGGGTATTTGAAAGATACTTATAATTGAAACCTAGTTGGATATCGAAAAAAATATAGAGAGATCCTATTTGGAGGTCAAATATGATGACATGTATGGTGATGTGAATGATGACTAAAGGGATCACACTCAAGATGCAATGATGAACATGAACTTGAGTACCTTCACTTTGAGGAGCAAAAAATACCACCTAGCAATGACAAGATACTATGAGTAACCACTTTCTTTGATTAGATGATACATGCATTGGTCTATGTGTAGGATGACTACAACCAACACTATGTCATAGTGGAGACTTTAATCAACGAGACTCACTTGTAAGACATATTTTGTAGATGAATAAGAATCGAGATATGATAGACTACTTAATTGATATGTTAAGTTGGATTTGGTATGTACGCCAAATCTTAAATTGGAATAAATTGTTAGATAATATCACAATCATCAACCACAACCCAGTTGCTATTTATTCTATGACTTATCTTGATTGTGAAATCATGTATGTGGAGTTGAAGTAACCAATGATGCATCTTAATTTTTTTAAATATTTGGTTAGTGTGAGAAATCCCTACTATCGATGCTTAGAGTTGGACATCCCCATACCATGATGACCTCTCATAAGGGGGAGAGCTAAGCTTATCAATAGGAATTTTAACACACAACTACACACACATAATGGTTTGAACTTTGGACCTCCTGAAGAGGAGACAAATTCCAAACCATTGCGTACCCCCATGAGACTTTTTAATTTGGTAAGTGTGAGAAGCCCCTATGACCAATGCTTAGGACTGGGTATCCCCATCCCACCATGAAATATCATAAGAGGGAGATCTGAGCTTATAAATAGGGAATTTAACACACAACCACACACACACACACACACATCATGGTTTAAACCTTGGATCTCCCGAAGAAGATCTAAACTCCCAATCATTGCACTGCCCCCCCAAGACTATGTATCTTAAATTTTTAACGTATAAGTAAAAGTTAATATAGTAGCATTTATACAAGTATTCACTTTCATATAGAGGAGAATAATAGACTAAAATAAATATTGGAGGCTATGATGAATAGAGATAATATGAAGGAGTTTGTGGATAATAACAGGTATAAATATTGATTCAAGGTGGATATTTTTATATTTGTAGTAAATGTAGTGTTGTTTTAGGATAATGCAAAATATTTTAGGGAGAGGCTTGATAGAGTAATATAGAGAACCAAGAGTTGTGTCACTAACTTGTAAAACATGACCAATGTATTGCAAAGTATAACTAGCATCTCTTGAAGTGTGACTAGTGTATCTAGCATTAAAATTATATATGAATAACCAAATATCAAATTTGCACAAAACCTAAATGTTGGAATATGTGGTTTTAATATTCACTTGAGGGAATGATCGACCTTTGTATTGTATTCACTTTCATTACCCTATGGTCCATTATACATCTTGTATAAATGATTTTATTGTAACATTGTCATAATAAATCTTAAGATAAATTCTTTAAAATTGACCTAAGGTCACTTGTGATTTTGCTCTTTTACACCCCTTGGGATCAACCATTTATTTATTGGTTGGAAACACATGTTTTTTCTTTAGTGAGATTATTTGATGTCTAAGGGCATCTTTCATATCATGTTATGAGTATATTTAGTTTTTTTGGCTAATGTGTTGATTCTGTTTGTTCTTGGATAAATTGATAAATATGATATGTTATTAGAGTGGGTGTGAATCTCTATTATGTGACCTCAAATTTTGTTATTCATTATTCTACACTAATTATAAAACTAGTGTGTAACTATTAATATATTTTATCTATTAGATATGATTTTAGAATTTTACCAAAAATCTCATAGGATATTAGATCACAAGGATCCCTTTGTGCCCCAATAGTTGGATGGTTTGGGAGAAATATTCACCTATAGGTTTATCATATTATTCTATTTTGACATCCAATATTTTTGGTTAACTAATTATTTTTTTTGGATTATTCCAATGATGCCATCACTAATTGAAAAGTAGTTTTGCTAAAAAATAATGGATTGAATTTTTAAAATTTTTCACAAACCTTGGTTATCTTTTATAAAGTTTTTAAAATCCATTTATTTTTCTACTTTACATTTTTTGGAGCTAGTGCATCATAAATGAGAGGGTAGTTTGCATGAATTCCAAAGTGGAGAAGAGGTTGAACATTTTTTATTCACCCAAAGTTTTAAGAAAAATTTGAGGCATACTTTATGAATGGCAAAGACTTTTAAGCCAATTGACAAAGTTTTAAAATGGTCTGACAATGCTTATGTTGCTTTGGTAAGAGAGGATGGCTTGACTAGTTGCATTACTAAACAAATTTGTGTAAGGTAAACTATGAAATATATGGATGAACTCTCAATGATTTTAGGTTCTTTACAAAATTTTAGGGGTTTGGATTCAACACTTTTCATGATTTTTCTATCAAATACTTTTTTTTTTGTGTTGTTTTCCGAGTTGATTATAAGGGATTGCAATGTGCCCCATCTATATTATATCATGACCAAATAGTGGTGTTGTTGCACTTGCACAACATGCATCATTCTACATAATAATGGAGACCTACGTTTTAAATTTTGATGAATTTTCTCTTGTTTGCTTGGGTTTGTGCATGAGAGCTGATTATCCAAAAGACTCAATTTTTCAGTTGAAAGTGTCTAATTATATATGCCCAATTTTTGCTTACCTTGAGTTTTTTGTAATTATTATTGCCATTTTTATGTATAAAAATGTTTTAAATATGAAAAATAATCTCTCCTATTAGATCGGGCTTAAAATAAGTTTTCCAATGAGTACCCACATGCCTATGTTCCCATAGCCATAACAACTTGAAGCTACTTAAAATTAGGTATTGTATACTTGAATTTAATTTGGAAACACAAATGGTTTCACTTTTGAGCCCTATATATCTTGCAATGAAATTTTATGAAACCACTTCTATTAGATGTCCCTCAAAAAGAGCTTTCTAGAAAGTATGAATTTTCCTCAAGAATATTTGAGGCTTGAATTTTTTTTTCTTCTATAGGTTATATAAATGGTTGTGAAAAAGGTTAGTGCAGGTGTAGGTAAAATTAAAATCACTCAAGAAAGAACTACCTGGGCTAGAAATATGATCACTCAAGGGGAATTTAAGAGTAGACTACGCCAATGTTACTAGCAACTCGAAATGCTATGCCCAGCCAGAACTCGACACATAAGTGGAAATCACTTTCTTACCTAAAATTTGGCTAAGATCGAAAGGTCTCGTATTTTGCAACAATTCCAAACTAATAAATTGGTTTAGGAAAAGGTAAGGCCAAAATTTTAAAATATTGACACCATATTAAGGAGTGAAAAATTCTAGCACAAAAGAAAACCAAAATTTGGCTATAAGGCGGAAGATGGGTAGAAGGGGTAGAATTATTTCCTCACTTGAATCCGATATTCTAAGTGGAAATTGCCATGACAATAAAAAAATTTAATCTTGCATTAGAAATTGACAAGAGCTGGATTTAAAATTTGTCTAAGGCATCACCAAAATTTTGAGATGCTTAAGCCATCATCAGGAAGAAAAAAGTCTAACATAATAGAGAGCCATATTCAAAATTTGACTAATGCATGGAGTCTGACAATTGAAAATTAACCCAGTGCTGAAAATAAAAATATCTTCCTTGCTGGAACCTAACACTCAAGTGAAAATCAATTGCTCATTCAAAACTTGGCCACCCATGGGGAAATAAAAGCTAAGTGTAAAAATACGGGACCTCAAAGTTTTGTTGCCAATGACGTTAGCACTTTCTATGCTAGAATTCGATTGATTACAGGGAAATAAATAAATATATATAAAGAATGAGATCAGAGATACAGTATATGGTACTTTGGTATGAGAAAAGAATATTTGATGGAGGTGGAGGCTTTAAAGAAGATTTATCAGAGTGATCCTTTTTGGCTAGGGAAGAGTGTGACTAGTGGTGCTCCCTCTTTGTGGGACCCAGTTAAGATTGCATCTAGCCCTAGATACTTTGGAAAACTCCCATCCCCTATTTATTTTGCTAGGGTGGTGGTTGGATCAGAGGTAGGGGGTGTGTATGCCCCTTGTGATTTTAGTCAAGAGATAAAATAGATTCATATCCCAAATAATATTGTCAACAATATTCTTGTAAAGGGGACCTAGAATTTGGTAGGTAAAATCCTAGGGGTAGACCAGATTTGGATGCCTTGAAGAGATGGGCTATGGCTAGATGGCATCTATGAGTTTCTCTAGAATTTGTGATCCTTCCCAAAAATTTCTTCCTGATTAGGCTTACTTGTGGACAATATTCACGAAGGATTTTGGAGGGTGGGCCTTGGTTTTTCGGCAAGTAAGGCCTTTTTATCAAGAAATGGGGCTCAAAATTTAATTCGACGCTACAACATGTAAATTTGGTGCTTATGTGGGTAAAGCTTCTAGAATTTTCATCACATATATGGCATGATAGTGTCTTCAAGGTGTTGGCAAAATCCATATGAGACTTTGTTTTCTTTAATAGAGCCTCATGTTCTTTTGTGTGGATGTAATTTGTTCGAATGTGTGTCATGGCAGACATAGAGAAGGAGATTCCTATATTTTTTGAGCTAATATCTCACATCAAGATTTGGATTCAATCCATAGCCTATGAGAATAAACCTCAAGATTGTTAGGAGTGTGGGAAGGGAGGCCATCACAAAAGTTTTTTCCTCTAAAGCAGAATTCAAAGTCGATTAAGTGTTCGGTTCCTAAAGAGAAGTGGACTCCTCGAAAGAACCTGAAGTCCAAATATTTTTGGAATTCTAATAGGAATCAGAGAGGATCTAAAAGGAAGGATATTACTTCTTTTACAAAAGAGGTTGGTCCCCGAGGCAAGGAAGTGGCTACTTCTTTGGTGGAAGTTCCTTCTGTTCCTACTATGATGACCATGGATGAACCTCTTGGAAGTCTTGAAGTGGTTTTCAAACCAGGGTAGGTGATGAAGGGTGTTGAGATCCCTCTTTAAAAATATTTTGGGTGTCTGGCAATGGATGATTCTATTATTCAGTAGATTGAGGATTATCCCATTTTCTCAACCCCCAATTCTAAGGGACCTTCATCCTCTCCCAATTTCAGAAATTTTTATCCTCTATTTGGTCTTGAAAGCCCCTTGGATTCCCCTAAACCTATTCTTGAAAAAGGTTCTCTGAGGCTAAAGACCAGGAGTTACAGGAGTAAGCACATTGATATGGATATAATTAAGAAAGTGGTATGACCTCCAAACAATTTGGGTAGGAAAATGTTACTAAGGATGCAATTTCTAATGGAGGTTAGGCTTTCCTGGTTGTGGAGAAAGGAAATAGTGATAGCCATCTGAAATTAGATGGCTTTAAGTCTCCTCAACTCGAGGGGATGACCAAGAAACTCTCCTTAAAAAACCTTTAATGAAGCTGCATTCATGGAATGTAAGAGGGCTAAATACCTCTTCCAAAAAGTGCATTCTAGCATCGCAAAGAAAAGACAAGTCTCCTGATTTTTTATGTATCCAAGAATCCAAATTGGAGGAAGCTAATTGGAAGACTGTTCATAAGGTTGTTTGTAAGGACGCTGGCATTGTAGCCAGTGAGGCTGTTGGATCAGAAAGGGGATTGCTATTTTTTGGGATTGTTCTAAGTTTGTAGGTCTTGTTATCTCTTTGTCCAATCAGGTGATCAATATCATTTTTTGGTGAAAATCAACAAGAAGAAGATGGGTGATATCAAATATTTATGCCCCAAACTCTTGCTTTGATATATGTCTCTTCTAGTTGGAGCTGCTCAAGATGAGGAAAGTTTTTTTGGATGAAGCTTAGGTCCTTGCAGGAGATTTTAACTCTCCTTTATTTCCTTCTGAAAAGAGAGGAGGTAATTATGTAGATGATAAAATTTTGGAAGATTTTGTTGACATTATTAGTAAGGCAAAGCTTCGAGATCTGGAATTGAAAGGAGCTAAGTTTACATGGAGTAATCGTAAAATTGGTAGTAACCTCATTTTAAGTAGAATGGATGGGATTATCATCTCTAATTCCAGTGTCAATTTGTTTGGAGATGCGATGTTGTCTTCACTACCAAGGGTTGGTTTTGATCACAACCCTTTGTGGTTAGAATTGCCAGTCAACCTCCCATTCCTTCCAAGGTTGTTCAAGTTTAAGACCATGTGGTGTTCTCATTCAGAATTTGAAAAGCTTTTGGAGGAATGGAGGGAGGAAGAAGCTCAGGGGGAAGGGATGGATAGATTAATTGGTAAGTTGAGGAAACTTAGATTCAATCTCAAAATATAGAGCAAGTTTAGTTTTAGTAATATTTTTAGAGAAAAAGAACGTTTAAGAGCGCACCTCAAGATTCTTGAAGACTCCATGGAAATTCAAGGTTACTCTGAGGATCTTGAGGGAGAGGAGAAAATTCTTCTGTCAAAGTTGCACAACAAACTCACAGAGGATGAACTTTTCTGGAAATAGAAGTCTAGGGATTTATAGTTAAAGGAGGGAGACTGGAATTCAAAGGTCTTTCATGCTTCAACTCTCCATCATAAAAGTCATAATAATATTCAAGAGATTTCAAGATCTAATGATTCTTCTTCTTCAAAAATCCTTGAGATAAGAGAGGAGTTGGTTGACATTTTTAGCTCTCTTATGGGTTCAGTTCTAGCAAGATATAATCAGGTGAAGGATGGACTTTTATCTTCTATTCCAAGGCTCATCATAGATGATATGAATGCTAGTCTTCAAGAGCCTTTTTTGGATGAATAAATTTAGAAGGCCGTTGATTCAATGGGTACTCTCAAAGCTCTTGGGCCAAACATATTTTTGCCACTTCTCTTCCAAAAGTTTTGGCATATGTGTGGGAAGGATGTGTGCAATACTCTAAGGTTTGTTTAGAGATCCATGTTGATTCCTAAAGTGCTAAATTCTATCTTTTTAGCCCTCATTCCCAAGATCTTGAATGCCTCTTCTTTCAATGACTACATAATGATCAATCTATGTAATATGGTATATAAAAATCTGACCAAAGTTTTAGCAAACAAAATTAAGCCTATTTTTCCACTATTGATTGATAGTGCACAAAGTGGGTTTGTGCTTAGTAGGCAGATTCTAGATGATGCTATTGTTATCCACGAGATGATGTATTCTGTTCACAAGAGTGGAAGGGATGGGTTTCTTATAAAGCTGAATATGAATAAAGCCTATGATATGGTCCCTTGGCCATTTATTTTTAGAGTTTTGAGAAAATTTTGATTCGACTCCAAGTGGATTAAGCTGGTGGAAGCTTGTGTTTCATTAACTTGGTTCTTAGTTCTAATAAATGGATCACCAATTAGATTTTTCAAATCCTATCGCGATATTCACCAAGGTAACCCTCTATCCCCTTTCCTTTTTATTTTGTTTGTAGAAGCTTTGGGGTGGTCTTTGATGCTTTGTCAATCCACCGTGGGTCTCCAACCTGCCTTGTTGTGTAGACCGATATCTCACCAATAGTTTGCAGATGACACCTTGTTGTCTTGCGCTGCTTTGATTATTCATGCTAGAGAAATCAAATCTCTTCTTTTATGCTACGAGAAAGTGGCCGATCAATAGATCAGTTTCATTAAGAGAAACCTTTTCTTTATCAATACTCTGTGGGAGCATCAAAGAAAGATTGCAAGAATCCTTAAGTTCAGAATTGCTTCTTTTTTGACCACTTATCTAGATCTCCCACTCTTCTTAGGTCGAATTAAGGATTACTTTTGGACTTCAATTCTTGAGAGGATGTAGAAGAAACTAGTGTCATGAAAAAGGGCCCTTTTGAGTCAGGCTGGTAAGGTAGTTTTGGTTTAAATCACCCTCCAGAGTCTTCCAATATTTTTTATGTCTCTCTTCAGTCTCCCTGGAAGGATTGTGGTAAATTTTAATAGTATTTATAAATATTGTCTTTGGATCGACTCAAAGATGAAAGGGAAATTTTACTTAGTTTCATGGGAGCATATTTGTCACCATAAGAAAAAGGGTGGTTTGAATTTGAAGAGAGTGTCCTAAATGAATGGAGACCTTGGTGGCCAAATTGGGATGGAAGGTGGCGTACAATGTTAAATAGTCAATGGATTCAGATCCTAAAAGCCAAATATAATTTTGATAATTTTCTTTCTGATATTATTCGCAATGGCTGTTCGACCTTATGGTAAAGCTTAGTCAAATCCAGGGAATTTTTATGTGGTAACAACAAATGGATTGCTGGAAATGATGATTCAGTTGATTTATAGAGTGACGCTTGGCTGAGGGACAATCCACTATTGACTGATCAGAGACTCAAAGATCTAATCTCAGTTACAAGATAACTAGATAGGGTTAAGATGGTAGATTTAATTTAAAATTAGAATGGTAGAAAAGTATGGTTCAATATTCCACCTTTAATTGGGGATGGGCTTATTTAGCAAGCTTGGAGTGTTATTGGTAGCAAGCTTCAACTTCATGTCTTAAGGCAAAAGGAGGTTGAAGATAGGTATGGTGTGGGATGGAGACAGTGAAGGCTCATATTTAGTTAAATAAGCATATGATTTTTTTGGACTTGAAGAATGATTCCCAATTCCCAGTGGGAAAAATATGGTTGAAAAACTTAATCCCAAAAGTGAAAATCTTCTTCTAGATGGCGGTGCAAAATAAAATCTTGTCCATCAAAATTTTTCTTAAGAGAGGTTTTAATATTGTTAATAGGTGTTTTCTTTATGAAGTGGATTGGGAGGCTATGAATCATTTACTTCTTAGCTACCAGGTTTTCAATGAGGTTTGCTCTTTTATTTTTTGTAAGCTTGGAGTGCATTGGGTGATGCCTAGTTCATTGGTGGATTTTGTTAATCAGTGGTCTTCTCCCTTTGTTTCCCCCTGTCTCAAGTGTTTGTGGAAGTTCTTGCTCCCTCACATTCTCTGGGGCATATGGAAAGAGCGAAATGCGAGAGTTTTCAAAAATATTAAAAAAGATATTAAAAGAGTGAGCTCCAAGATTATTTGGAATGTGTGGAGAATGTTTCTTTGATGTTTAAGGATCCTGGTAATAACAGGTATTTCTATCATCCGAATGAGTTGCGGCTTGAGGAGGAGTTGGGTTTGTATCTGATTACTCTAGGCTCCGATGCTCCAAATATAAGAAGATTGGTGAAGTGGTCCCCTCCACCTAGTGGATGGCTCAAATTAAATTTTGATGGTGCTTCTAAAGGTAATCCAGGATTGGCTGGAGCGGGTGGTGTGATTAGAGATAGTAAAGGAGAGTTAGTGGTGGCATTCGTAGAGAATATTTTTTCCTAGACTTCTCGGTTTGCAGAGGCTAGGGCTATTTTTCAAGGAATTTTATTATTAAAGGACCTTGGTATCCCAAATGCTATCATCGAAGGTGACTTATTAAACATGATTAATATGCTCAATGGTTCAATTCAACCCAACTAGAATGTGGTACATTTTATGGAAGAGGTAAAATCGAATATCCAGTATTAAAGCCAAGTTTCAATTTCTAATGTGTTGAGGGAGGGCAATTCTATAGCAGATATTATGACAAATCTTGGGATGTCTTACCCTAGATTTTTGGTCTGGCATAGGGATTTCCCAAAATAACTACTATAGCATTTCAATGAAGAGAAACCTTAATGAGTTTTAGAAGGCTGATCAATATTTGAAATTCTTGAGTAATGTATTTAGTTTATGTTTGAAAGTCATTGAGATGGGGAAATTTTTAGGTGGCACAAAGTCCTTGATGTGCAGTCCGTGTTAGGTGGGGGAGGTCTTGGCCTTAGTTAAAGATCTAAATTCAAATTCCTTCTGTCAAAAGACCATGCAATTTTTGAAAATTCTAAGAAATACTTTAAGTTTGCGTATAAGTTTTATGGAGTCACTAGATTTCTTCCAAAGGACCTTGTATTAGAGGTTGTGTTAGGTAATCATATATTTTGTTAATGCTCCAAGTTCAATCACCTTTTGGACTTCTTTAATCTTTAGTGGAAGGATGGATACTCATCAAATGTCTCAATCTCTTGGTTCACGGTCCCAAGATGGTTTGATGAGTGACCAACATTTGAATTTGTTGAGTGAGGCCTTTTGTTGGCATTCAAGAATCATTGTTTTGAGGGATTTTTTGGGGCTTCATAATTCCTTGATTTGCAGATGGGATCAGGTGTGGAAGGTACCATATTTTGATAATGCATTGATTACATATTATTTTTATATTTCTCAAATATTTTTAGGGAGATGGGTTGCTTCTTGTAGTTCTCAATTTTTTGATCCATGGTTTCTTAGTGATATGATGTGTTGGCCCTTCACCTAGTTAGGGCTCCATGGGATGTGGTGGATGGAGATTTATTCCTTCTTGGTTGATTATTTATTCTGGCATCTTGTTAGAGTAGTGTTGCTTGATGTTTCCTTCTTCGAGAAGGAGGTCAATTTGAGGAAGGTGGTATGGTTTTTAGGCTTCTTCTTTCATGAGTTGGATCAGGAAGTGGAAGTCAAGCAAGATGGGCAATGTTGTCAATGTCGGGTAGCCACTGTCAATATGGGTAGTAGAAGGATGTTAGAAGTATTTCCGATGGTGATTTTGGGAAATCTTGGAAATCATATGTTGCTTTATTCTGATATTGGTTGTTGCATCCCAAGAATGGTTGGAATGGGTCTAAACATCTTTATTTTAGACCTTGGTTCAATGGTGTGTTTAGAGCAGATCTATTTGAGTTTTTCTCTCTATAAGGTGGAAGGAATTTCTATGCAGTGGAGTGGTGATTCAGTGAGGGGATTGCCACTAGGTAAAGCAAAAATGTACAACCCTAAATATTGCCATACAAAGCTTCATGTGGAACCGACCTCACTTTCTGTTGATGAAGAGGTGAGATTGATTCTATTGAATGGTGGTCTTCTAAATTATGTTCAAAATTTTCATGGTAATAATTCAATATTATCAAAATAGATGTCTTCTACCTGGAATTATGGTTGGGTGAGAGTTGGAAATTGATCCTTTGAAGTTTTGGTTGATTTGATTAGCAAGACCACGGGCCTTCTGTTATATGGGGCTTATCATAATAGAGACAAACATTCATTGCTAAAGGATATTAGTTTTTTTCTGAACATCGATGAATATATCCAAAGAATTCAGAATGGTTTCAGTTCTAAGGCCTTGTCCCCTCCCTGGGATAGGGTGGTTAGAGTAATAATGGACTATTTTACTCTAGATTTAATGTATGATGTGATCCATAGCTTTCATGCAATGTTTCTTAATCATATTTGAAGGTAGTTCTCGATGAAAATCTCCATGTTTTTATTTTAGTATATGAAGAAGTCCATGTTGGAAATTCAAGGAGGTAGAGGTCAGGTTCCTCTCCACCAAGATTTGTGCTTCTAGTATTTAAACAGTTTGTAGTAGAATGTGGCCTGGTTGCTGAGGAAATCCTAAAGTTGATTGCTGATCAACTGATTCTAGAGACCTATTTTCTTAAGGAAGAATTATGCGGATCGAGTGATGGAAGTGAGGAATTGTACTCCTTTTCCTTGGGTTCTAGGGTTGATAAATTTTCAAGGAATATTCAGGTTTTGGCAAGAGGGGTGAAAGGTAAGGCGTCTCACAACAAAAGGTCTGAGTAATTATTTTTTGGAAATTTCCTCCAAAGATATTAGAGCCAGTCTCAAGAAATATGGTGAATCATATGTGAATGAGATGAGAGGCAGTGGTATAAGGAAATACAAGTGGTTTTTGGGCAAGAAAAATGTTGAGGAATATTTTGTTCCTATCTTTCTCCTCTCTTATTTTGAACTCTTACCTAGAGATTTCAAAAAGATAAACTGGTGAAGGAAGTGTATGTCCTGGAAGGGGCTATTGAAAGGAAGAATTTGGTGATCCATAATATGAAAATTATGGAGATAAAAAAATAAGGCTCGTTGAAGATAGTGATTGATTACTTGAAGGAAATTTCCAAGTTGGTGGGAGATGTAGTCCAGGAAGTTGATTCATTGGTTTATTTTTTATTATATTTTATTTTTTTATAGTGAAAAACCCCTTGCGGGGCCACCTTGGTCTGAGAGACCATGAACAGGGGGTTCTACACCATCAAAGTCACTCGAGAGTCGCACCCATCCCTACCCGCACCAACATTATCAATTGTATTTTGGGTACCCAATTCAGCTTTTTGGTAGGGTGGAGATTCGAACCTGGGACCTCCCTTGGAGGATTGCCCTCTCCTCTCCAACTCACCTAAAACACCTAGGTTGATTCATTGGTTTATAACTACCTTGGTTTTATCCACAGTATTTTCTGGTTCTTTCTCCCTCTTTGCTTGTAAGCATTTTTGCATTTTCTATTTTTTTTGTCTTTGGACCTTCCCATAGGTAGAGGATGGTATCTAGATTGTGTGGTCTTGATTGTGGTGTTTCTCCATTAATCATGGAGTTTTTGTAAAATGTTGTGGGACCCATTTCAAAACCCTCTTTTCTCTTAATAGTATAATATATATATACAACTAAGTACAAGAAAAGTGTCAAACGTTTTTAATTGAGGAAGTGAAAATCAACTTGACCATTGAAAATTTGACTGGCCGAAACTCATATATTCACAAGGAAAAGTAAAAAACCTCGGTAAGGATAATAAAATGTGGGAGGTATAAGAAAATTTTTAGGAGTGATTTCAATAGTTGAATTTTTTTTTCCATCTAGTGACAATTACCCTAATTGATTGCCTAGAAATGGATGATATTATTATAAGTATCCTCTCTGAAAACAAAAAGGAAAATTAAAAATCCTAGCCAAGATCCTAGCCACTCATGAGGAAGCATGGAGGAGCAAATATTGGCAGTTGAAAATTTTATCCGGTCATTGGAAATTTTACCCCGATTGATTGAAAATCAACTTTGGCTCATGGTTTTATGGCTTAGAGAAAGCATAAAAAAATTTGGTCAAAATCCTCCAGATGCTTGTAGGGAATCTAAAAAAATAAAGCAAAAAAAAAAACAAATACTGAAAACTCTCATTTCTAAAAAGTGCAAGGCACGATAAAAAAAGGAAAAGAAAAAAGGAAAAACAAAAACAAAATGCATAAAAAAAGAAAAAGAAATAAAATGATAATATATATATATATATATATATATATATATATATATATATATATATATATATATATATATATTGATAAAATAAAAACATGAATAATAGAATTATTAGGTTCTAATGTCTGCAATTATTTATTAATAATCAACTAACCAATCAAGTTCCAGAGACCCCAAGCATCGTGCGAATGAAGATCTAATGAGGTATGGATGCAGTATGAATAAAAGTAATTCCAAGGAGCACATCACAGATAGTAATTTATTGAAAAATTTAATACTATGTGAAGGCCATAAATTGTATAAATAGTAGTTCATTAGCCTATTACAGAGGTCAAAAACCATTTATTATCTAGTCCCTTAAAGTTAGTTTTTTCTTTGTTTTTTCCTTTTTTGTTGGATGGTTTTTCTAAACCAAGCTGGATATCATTTTGAACTCTATTCTTGTAATCCACCTAAGTGGATATTTGAATCAATGTACTAAATGAATATCTATCTAATATAAGGATTGTGAATTTTTCTATGTTCAATTTGTGCATGCTAATGGTGGTTGCACTCAATTCATTTCACAACTTGTTGTTCCTCTGAAGATTGCATCATATCAAACCTTATGCTGTGTGAATATTGGTTAGACAGAGATTGATTTTGAATTGGAATTGTTACTTTATCAAATTGGTTCAGGGAAGTATTGAATTATTTTTCTTTCTTTTTTCTTATCCTTAAAACTTTGAATTTTCTTTGGATCTTGTTTAGATTAAGAGTAGATTAATTTTTGTTTGAAGCATTGAAGTTGGTTTTTTGTTGTGCATTTTAAAATTTCATACAACTTCACAATAATAATTTTTGTTATATATATGATAATAATCTTAAGTGCAATGAATAATATTTATTAGGCAACCACAATTTACAGAGCTTAAATTTTTTCTTTCTGTTACCTAGTTTTAATTTTACTCAACTCACATATGTTGCAATATCAATGCAATAGAATTATCTTTATATAATTAAACATTCAATTTAAAGATATTATGCCTGGGAAATCTATCTTTTAGAGTCATATTAGCAAAGGCCCCTTGAAGGAAAAACTATCAAAAACCTTTGGATTACCTACACTGGCAAAGACTTAGCATACCCAAACCTTAGGGGAAACAAATTCCCTTTCAAGAGGGAACATATAATGTTCCAAGTATGTTGGCTTGCCCTTGATAAAACAACAATTGAATTTTACCTCTTCATACCTAGCAAGAAGGACAAAAAAAATTGCTAATTCACTAAGTCCACCAGACCCTTTTAACAAAATTGGAATTAAGAGGAGGGTTGAAGGAAGAGTCAATGTGTGTCATTTGCACGATCAACAAATGAAATTACAACTACTTGGAAATTATGCATATATCACTTGGCAAGATTTAACCTAGGTATCCTCCTTGAAAGTTGAGAAATTTAACTAGTTGAAATAATTCCATTTTATAAAAAAATCTTCTTTTGCCTCCAAAATAAAATTTTGAATTTTAAAAATAAATATTTCTAAGTACCTTTATTGGTGGTTAAAGAGATGATGATGTGAGAGGGTTCACAAGTTTTTTTCAACTCTTGAAAAAGAGATTGTAGCTCCTACTGTATGCCATCGTGTATCTAGATGGAACTTGTGTGATTGAGCGATGACATGGTATTCGTTATTTGTATTTTAAGACAAAAAAGTACGGTGCCTTTGCTAGCTATTATATGAGTAGTGTTGTTGGATGGATGTGTGATGTGACAGTGCATGTGTCCCCACCTAACTCAAATAATATGGTCCTCATTTGCATGTGTTGGATTATGAATCAATGGTGTTAATGGGCGTATAGCCAACTCATAAAGGATTAATCCTTAGCATTTGGAAGGGTGTAGGTTCAAATTTCATGCACCACTTATTTTAACTGAGGTAGTATTTATACCTGCATGGACATAGGTGTTGGTATATATCAACCTCCTTCATTGTGCATTGTACAACGAATATTTTGGTTGTCTTATTTTCTTGAGTGGTACATAGGCTATGTGGCTTGTTAGTGCATGCTAAGATATCATGTGTAGTAGTTTTGGGATTCAAAATCTTGACCCTCCACTTTGGCATAAGTTACCTTTGTCTTGGCATGGTTGTATTTATGGTTGACATGGTAGGAAATATGGCCAATGTAACATCTAATTGGAGGATAAACACTAATTTTTGCTATATAAAGGGGTGATGAATCATCCCTAAAAGGTTAACTCAAAAATTATTCTTTCTTATTTGTCCAACATCCTATCTAGTTAGCAATAGAGTCAAAAAATAAATAGAATTTTCTTGTTCATTAGATCAATGACCCATGGTACTCGTAGATTATCTGATTCCCTACCCAGTGGCATGCATATATGTTCTTGTCCTATTGGAATTTTAAGTGATATGGTAGGATATATGGCCAATGTAGCATCTAATTGGAGGATAAGCACTAATTTTTACTATATAAAAGGGGTGAGGAATCATCCCCAAAATGCTAACTCAAAAATTATTCTTTCTTATTTGTCCAATCACCTATCTAGTTAGCAATAGAGTCATAACATAAGTGTAATTTTATTATTCATTTAATCAATGACCCATGGTTGTAGTAGATTTTTTGATTTCCTACCCAGTTTCCTGGATATATGTTCTTATCCTATTGGGATTCATAGGACAACAATAACCTCTATTTTGAATTGTTATATGGCCCTATTATTCTATTTTTCTTTCCTAGGTCCATGAACAACAAGTCGTTGGTTAGCACTGACTCTTCCATCCCTTTAATAAGTGACAAGACCAAAACATCTTCCATGATGAAAATTACTAAGGTTGATAGAAATTATTGCAAGGAAAAATGACCTCATGTTCATCATCAAAGGGTGAGGATGATATAGAGGTGGTCATATCCTCATCATCCAACAAACATGGTGTTAATATTTTTGTTGTGCACTTGTAATTATCTCTTGGATCATTTATTGCTTATGTTACATGTCTTTCAAATGGATATCCATCAAGATCTCTATAGTATTCCACCCACTCTAAAAATTTATAAGTACAATCTATCAAGTGATAGAACCTCTAAGTTTGACTTATGATTTGTTCCATCATTTTGCAGAGTTACTCCTAAAGAAAATTTCCTCCTACATTAATGGATAAGCTTGAAATACTCAGTAGTGATGGGTTAGTTGGAAAAATACTAATATTGGATTGGTAGGGTGGATCATTTTTGATATTGAACTAGTGTGGAGTGTCAAAATTCACAATATTTTTATAAAATAAATAGAAGCAACCCATCTAGTCAAATCTTATATAGAAAGTGTAAAAGAAAAAAAGCAAGAAAAATAAACATAGAGATTTGGAGGCACCCGTAGGCACCATAAATAATCACTATATTATCCATATATAAGATTCATAATACTCCAATAATTAGAATTAGGAGTGATGGAAGGGTATTTATACCAAAATCAAAATCCTAAATATATAAATGATCTTAACCTTAAGCTGACATAACAAGAAAGGATTTAAAGTTAATTATAATATTATAAGGAGGGTTTAAACATAACAAGGTTAACCACATACCATAGGTATTACATAACAAAGTATCACAATAAATTCAATGCATTGTACAATAAATGACCTTAGGCCTTTTCAATGTTAAATCATAAAATATTGGCCTTGACCATGAATCATATTACACTTTCAACACCCCTTATAATTTAAACTAAAATGCCAATGAGATAAGACATTAGTGATAGTAATATATACCCTCATAATTAATTCTCTAGTGGGCCTTTGCATTTTGAAGTAGAATCATCTAAATCCCCCTCATCATCTGAAATCTACTACTACAAATTATTTTTCTATACAAGTCTCTTTAGGCTAGATTGTAGTCATCATTGCCACTATTAGATACTCCTACACATATCCAAAAAACTCTTTTTCTAAGACCTTAAATGAAGTGTTAGATAATATTAAATTATTTTATTAATGCACCTTTTATGGTAAAAATATAAAAATGTAATGGATTAGGGTTTAAGTATATAATTTAGCAGAGTTATTTATATTTCATCTTTATTTAAGTATCTATGTGCAAGATATGCACAAGTTCCATGTATGTAGAATAGTTAAATTAAGAGTTATGCATACAACTTGCAATATGAGAAACCAAAGGACATGTGAATAGCAATAATCAAGAACTTGAAAAGTAATATTGAATGAATATATCATGGAGGTAATGCTTCATACTATGTATTCAAGAATTAAAATATCAAAGTGTATTATCAGTGTTGAAGCTTGTATATTTTGAGCAATATTATTGTAAGTATTCTTCATGCTATTGCATGAATGATTTTGGTCATTTACACTCATATTTGATGTTATTTTGAATTTTATTATAAATTATATTGGCCAACATATATTTTGATTGCTCTTATATTTAATTTTATACTTGATTAATTATATTGGGACCTAAGATAATTTGGCTTAAAAGACAACAGTGGTATCATAGCCACTATAATATTTTAAAGTCTATACACTTTAAAAGTAGTGAAGAATTGGACTCAAAATTGATATTTGAAATTGTCCTTAGTCGAAGTCTTTCCACTTTAAAAGAAATGAAGATTTGAACTCCATTCAAAGGCTTAGAAAGTAAACTTTGAGGGGACAAATAAAATTCAGCCTTACTTGAATCAGTGAAGATATATACCCAACTAAAAGAAAATTGAAGGAGTCAACTTTGAAGATAGTTGGACGTGAGGGGACATTCAAAATTCACCCTCAGTGAATTATCTAGAAAAGAGGAGAATCATAGTGGTATAAAACCACCATTGAAGGACTAATATTCAAAAAGAGAAAAAGTCCTCATATTATGTTGGACGAGGTGTCCAACTACTATAAAATTATTGAAGGTATTGCGTTGGACAAAGTGTCTAGCTTATATAAAGTTATTGAAGGATAATAAATCCTCATATTAATATATTGGCTCTTAAAATAAATCATAGTACCAAAGGAAAGAAAAAGGGAACTATATGAGCAAAGTTTAAAAGTGGAAGTAAGGAAGATTGATCTAAAGAGCAACCTAAAGGTAGAGATGAATAGAAGAGGATCTTTCTGATTAAAGTGTAAAATAGAATCATCTCACAAAATAGGATTTGTCCAACTAAAGTGTAGACCAAAATTGTATCACAAAATATCTATCCAAGAAAAGAGCAGACTAGAATCATATCATAGAGATGACTAGAAGATATAGGGAGTGATACAAGTAAAGAGTAGACCTGAATCATCTTATACATACGATTAAAATACATAGAATCTTGTCCACATGAAGAAAATAACAAGTTGCCTTATAAAGACAACTAGAAAGAACAATGCCATATCATTGATATTGTGACAACTAGAAGAGATAGTAGCTCATGTGCAACCAAATCACTAGAAGGGTTTCAAATGAGATAGTAGATCTTGTGCAACCAAATTACTATAAGGGTTTTGAAAGAGATAGTAGCTCATGTGTGCATTACCAAGTGTGCAAAATAGCCAAACCACCATCTAGAAGATAGTATATCTTGTGGGTTATCAAGAATTCAAAAGAGAAAAATCATCTACAAGGAGAAGCACTTTGAAAGGATTTGGAAGAGAACAAAAATACTTTATTGTAACAAATTGGAGATTAATGTAGGTTTAAAGTATTCATTTCATGCATAAGCATTACAATTTTATAATTTTCAAAATCAGCTATAATCACGATGCATCATAAGACAATCTGCATGTATTTGCCAAGTGGAGGAAGGTAAGCATTATCCTGATTAATTATTTGATTATGTGCTAAGTCATGGATTATTAAAATAATTAAAACTTAGAATCAATAATTAAAGGGTGAGAAAAAATATTTTCCACATTATAATATTACTTAGGTGGTACTTATAAGGTTTTCTACTATATTGAAAGTTTTATTTATTTATTTTGCAAATTAGTATTTTTCAATTTAATTGATTTTTGAAAATCAAACTAATACTTTGGAGAGATAAGGTTTTCTAATCCAAATTAAAATTGAAAAATCTAGAATTAGTCATGGATTATTGGTATATTGATTCTAGGAGCAAGTAGGCATATGATAGGAAATAAACAATGGTTCAACACCTTTCAAGAGAAATATGAAAAACTAGTTGTTATAGCAGATAATATGACTTATGAGGTCAAAGGAGTAGGAGATATTTTAATTGATTTATCAAATGAAAAAGGTATAATTAGTAATGTACTATATGTACCTGGATTAACTGCTAATCTTCTTTTAGTATCTCAATTAATGGATCAAAATTTAGCAGTTGAGTTCAAAATTATTAATAACAAAAAAAATGCCTTATTACCAAACAAGGAAAAGTTATAGCTTCTAGTTCTTACAAAAATAGTCTATTTTCTCTAGATACATCATCAAATATGGCTCTATCAGTAAACATTTCAGAAACAAAAGAACTTTGGCATAAAAGGCTAGGACATATAAGTGCATCTTCTTTAAATGAGATGAGTAAACATCAAATGGTTAAGGGTTTACCTAAAATTTCATGGGAATCTATAGTATGTCTAGAATGTCTTGTAGGGAAACAACATAGAATACCTTTTGAACTCAGTAACTATAGAGCTCAAGAACCATTAGAATTAATATATACAAATTTATGTGGTCCAATGAACATTACTAGTCTTGGAGGACATAGATATTTTCAACTGTTTGTTGATGATTACTCCAGAAAAATATGGGTGTATTTTATGAAATTCAAATCTGAAGCATTTAGTTGCTTTAAACAATTCAAACAATTAGTAGAAAAAGAAACAGGAAAATCAATCAAGAATCTTCGTTCAGATAGAGGAGGTGAATTTTTATCAAAGGAATTTGACTCTTTTTTAGAAACAAATGGTATAAAAAGACAGCTTACTACAACATATTCACCTCAACAGAATGGTATTGCAAAAAGAAGAAATTCGTCTATTATAGTATTATAGAAATGGTTTGTTGTATGCTAAAAGAAGCTCATCTTGATCATCAATATTGGGTAGAAGCTATTAAAACAACTATGTACTTACAAAATAGATCACCCACAAAAATACTTAAAAATGTTACTCTTGAAGAAGTATGGTTAGGACAAAAACCAACAGTAGAACAATTAAGAATATTTGGATGTAAGGCATATGTGCATATTCCAAAGCAAAGAAGAACTAAATTAGATGATAAAACTATTTATGGAATATTTCTTGGTTATGATGATGATTCAATAGGATACAGAATAATTGATCCAACTACAAAGAAATTTCATATATAAGTAGAGATGTAATTTTTGATGAAGGAAACAAAAATGTTATTAAAGATCAAAAGGTTGATACAAGATCAATTCTAAATTTTTTAGATGGAGAGAACTCATCAAGTGAAGAATCAGAATCAAAAGTATATGATGAGCAAATTGAAAATTCAGAATCCACTACAACACCTCAAAGGAAAGAGCCAAAATGGTACAAAGATACACTTAAGGACTCAAAGCTAGAGAAAATGCCAGATCTTACTACTACGAGACCTCAAACTCGTAGCTTAACAAGAATAAATATGGGATTAATGAGTTTAGTAGCAGAACCTACAACTACTCAAGTTGCTCTAAGACTTCCAGAATGGAAGGCAACCATGGATTTAGAATATGCAACATTAATAAAAAATAAAACATGGAATCTAGTTGATTTACCACAAGGAAAGAAAGTGGTAGGATGTAAATGGATCTACAAGATAAAATACAAAGTAGATGGTTCTCTTGACAAATACAAAGTATGATTAGTTGCAAAAGGATATACTCAAACAAAAGGAATAGATTATGAAGAAACCTTTGCACCAACAACAAGAATGACTACTATTCAAATAATTTGTGCATTAGCAGCACATCTTGGATGGAAACTTCATCAAATGGATGTAAAAAGTGCATTTCTCAATGGTGATCTTGAAGAAGAGGTATATATGTCATAGCCAGAGGGATTTGTGATCAAAGGATAGGAACAAAAGGTTTGTAAGTTGAACAAATATTTATATGGTCTAAAGCAAGCACCAAGAGCATGGTATATAAAGATTAATAATCATCTGTTACAACATAATTTTAAAAGAAGTTCATCAGATCCAAATATCTATACAAAAAAGGTTGGACTAGAAAGAATAATACTTATAGTATATGTTGATGATATAGTAATCACAAGAAGCTCAAAAATTCTGATAGATGAAGTTAAAAGGGACTTAGAAAAGGATTTTGAAATGATAGATTTAGGGCTTCTTCATTATTGTCTTGGTTTGGAAATTTGTCAAAATGAAAATGATATCACAATAACACAAACAAAGTATGCAAAATCATTACTTGAAAAGTACAAAATAGAAAATTGTAAATCTAAAGATACACCTATGGAGCAAGGATTACAATTGTCTAGATATGATGAAACATCTCTAGTTTCAACCACTATCTATCGTCAATTAATTGGAAGTCTTCTATATCTAACAAATACTAGACCATATATTATTTTTGCTATAAATTATATTTCAAGATTTATGCAAGAACCTAGAGAAAGTCATTGGAAAGCCACAAAAGAATACTACAATATATCAACAAGACTACAAAGTATGGACTAAAATACAAAAAAAATGATGATGATGATAATTTTTATCTATAGGGATATTCAGATTTTGATTATGTTGGATCTATAGATGACAGAAAATCTACATCAAGATATGTATTTTATCTTGGATTAGGACCTATTTCTTGGTATAGTAAAAAAACATGCAGTAGCACTTTCATCTACAGAAGCAAAATATCGTGCAACAAAAGATGCAGTATGTGAAGCACTTTGGTTACAGTACATATTGTCAGATATGGGAATCAAGAGAACTCCTACAATAATAAATTGTGATAATCAAGGAGTACTTAAATTAATAAAAAATCCAATGATTCATGAAAGAACAAAACACATTGAAGCTCAATGTCATTTTATCAGGGATCATGTTCAAAATCATCATATTCAGTTAATGCATGTTTCTACTAAAGATCAGATTGCAGATATTTTTACAAAAGCACTTGGTCGAAACAAATATTAGATATTTCAAAATCATCTATACACATCAAGAGCAGATCATACCAAATAATGTAATACATGGGGGTGTTAGAGAATATTACATTATTTTATTAATGTACCTTTATGGTACAAATATAAATATGTAATATATTAGGGTTTGAGTCTATAGTTTAGGAGAGTGATTTATATTTCCTCTTTATGTAAGTGTCTATGTGCAAGATATGCACAAGTATCATGTATGTAGAAGAGTGCAAGTAAGAGTCATGTATACAAGTGGCAAGATGAGAAGCCAAAGGACATGTGAATGGTAATAGTCAAGATCTTGAAAAGTCATCTTGTATAACCATATCATGGTCGAAAATCTCCATACTATGTATCCGAGAATTAAAAGATAAAAGTATATTATTAGTGTTGAAGCTTGTATATTTTGAGCAATCTTATTGTAAGTATTCTTCATGCTATTACATGAATGATTTTGGTCATTTACATTCATATTTGATGTTATTTTGAATGTTATTATAAATTATATTGGCCAACATATATTTTGATTTCTCTTATATTTAATTTTGTACTTGATTAATTATATTGGGACCTAATATAGTTTATCTTAAAAACCAACATGAAGAGAAGTAAAAATCACCACCTTATTTAAAAATAACCTCTTTAAATTTTCCATAGTCTTATAAGATATGTCTTGAAGGCACAATTTTTCCTCTTGTCACAACCCAAAATATTGATTCCTATTCCACTAGTTTTTTTCCCTTTTACTAATATAACACAAAGTACTTCAATTATTTTTTAAGACTGATCCTAAACATATGAAATCATTTCCCCATATCTATAATTCACTTAATATTTTATCGATCCACACCCATCCCTACACATTACATACATCTTACTATGTAAGTGTACTAGGTGCATAAGTTTATTTTATAAGATATCCCTCTCATTGTTTCCCAATGAGATAGTTTACCCTCTTTCACCCTATCAAAAGAGGTACACTATCTTTTACCCCTTAATAAGTCCATCTCTGAAGGTGCTAGCATGTAGGTAATTCGACCATCCTTCTCATATTCGTGATGAGCAAGTCATTCCCTATATAGGCCTCTTCTAGTACAATCTTATGGATTACTTCCCAAGGATCCTTCTATCTTTCATTAGGTTTCCATATGGTTAAGGTTTTTTGGAAGTACATCTACCTAAGGCTTTCAAATGAGAGTCATTCCTTGTCAAGCAAGCCTTTCCTCTTTACACAAGCTTAAATACAACTATTCTCATCAAATCCTTAAAGAGGGTTGGAATACCACTCAAGTATGTTGAATTTCAATCTATGAATTACCATGATTGCATCACATTTTCTTAAGTCTAAAAGTAAGCAATTATTAACTATTCTCAAGTGTGGAATCCTTAATGTAGCAATCACATGCATTTGAAGGGTGTAAAGAATACCATTAATTTCTAGTTTCTTTCTTACAAATTTATAATCCAAAAATTCCTTAAGATATAGCAAGATTCATCATACAAGATTCATAATTGTCCATAGATAATATACCAAAAACTTTGAGCACAATCTAATAAATAATATTCCATCATGAGTTAATCATAAATTGGGATATTAATAACCAAACCATATAATTAAGATATAAATCCATCACCAATAGATATCTGCACAAAGAATCACAACACATTTATTTACCCTAGAAAACACAAGAAAAAACCTAGCTCTAAATTTTGTTCTATCTTTATTTCATAAAATGGTGGTTACTTTTAGTCAGACTTCCAATTAGCCTTTTGACCCAACAAGAGAGAGTCCCTTGTCTCTGGTGTAATTGTAATCTGAACTAGTCCATCAGTCCATAACCATATTCAGATACAATGCTTGAATTTAAGGTATTACACATTGTTGGAAATATTCTTCTCAAATTCAAATTACAATCTATCTTTACATGAGGTCAAAGTGCCTAAATTTTTTTCAATATAACATAAGGAACCTATGATGTCTACATTTCACAAATAGACCAATCTAAATGACTTTAGACTGAAACTATTTCTTCAAAACTCGACCTCCTAAATAATGTTAACATTACAATTTTATTTTCTAATGGTGCTACAATTCTACTTCCTCTCCACCAAGAAACCAATAGCTATCTATCCTTTGGAGATCATTACCCAAAAACATAACCAACCTAGCCTCTATCTATGATTTTTTTATCACTTAGTTCAAGACACACAAACCTCATCTACTTCCATCCTACGAAGCATAAGAACTAAGCATAAATAACCAACTCAAATCCTATATCAAACTCACTTTACTCAATGTCAAGAGAAATCCCTACCAGCTCTATTTAATCTCAAGCCTTGAGCAGGAAATAAAACTAATATCACCTTTAAATAACTATTAAGGACCTCTAATAAATTCATCGAGTTCACAATAACTCTTACCATTAATGACATGGTGAAACTCGACTAGCGAGGGACATATTTTCACCTTCTAAGTTGAGTTGACTACTCTCGGTCCAAAACTTTCATAGAGACATTCTTAGGTCTATACAAATGTTCCTAGTAGAATACCAATAATTCAATGCATGCATGGGGAGGTTATCTCCAAAATTTGCACTGTATGATAGTCCAAAAAGATAAAACAATGATGCTACCAAAAGAATACATAGAACGTCATCCCATATTAATGAAGTAATCACACACATAGAACCATATTAGAGATAAAGTTTCCAAAAGTCATCCGTTTACTCCAAAATTCAATTAAAAACTAGCTTCTAAGTTAACCAAGCATGGATCTTTAACAAAAAACTCATTTATCCCATTCATAACCCTTAGAATAAAATATTCCTTGATATCTTTACAATTAAACAATAATACACACCAATTAGTAATGACATGGCTCGGCTAAAGCTATACTTAAATATTGGAATGGAGGTTCCAAGGTTACTCCCACTTCCAACAGAATGAAACTTAGAATGTATAAATATCTCACTCACAAAGAACACTCTCAATTTAGGTAGCGTAACAAGTTTTCATCTACCCTTTATTCCATTTTAGGTGACACGAGTAAAAATTCCATTCTACCTATAAACCTAGAGAATGTACTCTTAAAATTCCCTCTAAAATACTTCTCTTTTAGCAAACAAGCAACCAATTTAATCACCTTTTTTCCAGAATTTGATAACAAGCTTAAGCGAATGAGACTTAGTATTTTATTACGGAGATACTCACTTGATGTAACTGTCCCATTCCTATGTCAAAATTTACCTCCACGAATGCCCTGATGAACTCATGTGCTAGTATTTTCTTTCTTCCAGAACTAGATCCCCACTTTCCTTACTTTCATTTCATTTATTTCATTCCCCAAAAAATAACTCCCATTCCTTTCTTTGGTGGAAAAAATATTACCACCACTCTGTCCACCATTCACATTCTACTCAACCTCCTCACCCGCCTACCACTCACACCACCCTTACGAGTAATAATAGGTATAATATTATGATGTGGTGACAAGACAACCTCATCTAATATAAAAATGCATCAAAACTTGGTTTAATCCTAAGTCACCATAGCTACTTCCACTATGGAAAACATAAGGTTGTTATCCCTTATTTACACATCAAAAACATGCTGAGGTATGCACAATATATTAATATTTTAACAAAATCACTTGAGAAATCATAAGGTAAGATACTAGTTCATAAGTCTAATTAAGAAGTGCATGAGAAGTTACCCTGCAAAAATTAAATGAGAGCATAATTTCATTTCTATAAAACACATGTCGTTCATAAACTAACACATGGAATAATCAAACATTCCATCAATAAAATATAATATATTTTCCATTCACTATATGTTTTGCATCATTAGTCATAAAATATTCATTCTATCCCTAGACAAATCAACCCAAAAAATATAAATTCATCCACATAAATTTTTTTCCTAGGGAGGGTCATGACATCCTACCCCCTTAGGCTTAATATAGTCCTCTATGTTTCAAATAGTTCAACCATGAATCAATAGTTACATAGAATTTTCAAGCAGAAATGGAAAGTATATCTGCTACTTTATCCCAAGTAGCATTTATTTCAGAGTAGCAGTCCCACTAGACCTTGCATTGATCCAAGGTTCCTTTCCTCATCGATTTGGAATGAAAATCAAGGATATTTATTGGTCGTACCTTTATATCTTTGAGTTTCACCATCTACAAATTAGAAAAGTCCCACACATGATCAAGATTAGCAATGTATTTTCTAAGCAATGATATGTGAAAGGTGTCATGAATCTTGGATAGGATGGGTGGTAAGGTGAGTCTATATGCCACTAGACTAATATTTTTTGAAATTTAAAAGGGTTCCATAAAATGAGGGTCCAATTTTATGGATTTAATTTGTGATGATAGTGCTTTTCATTGGTTGCACCCTCAAAAATACTCTATCACCTACAACAAATTCTCTTGGTGACCTCTTAAGATTGACATAACTTTTTTTATGATCTATGACTTATTTAAGACTTTTATTGATCATCCTTAATTGTTGCTCCATATCCTTGACCATGTATAATAAAAGTACAACCTGATCCTCTGGATTATCCCATGACAATGGTGTCCTACATCTTAAACTATACAAAGTTTTGAATGGAACCATGCCTGGTCAAATGATGTTTGTTATTATAGGTAAATTCTACTAGGTGTAGATAATATTCCCATAAAGTATTCTGATCCATACAATACATGTGAAGCATGTCCTCTAACACATGGTTCACATTTTCTAACTACCCAATAGTTTTTGTGTGATACGAAGAACTAATGTTTAGCCTAATACCAATGGCACGATGTAAGGCTTACCAAAAATCAGATGTGAATCTCGAGTCTCTATCCAAAATAATCACTTTTAGAAAATCATGAAGCCTGAATATGTCGTTGGTAAATATGTTAGCCAAAAACATGACATCATCCTTGTTATTTCTAGGTATAAAGTGTGCTACCTTGGTCAACCTATCAACCACAACTAGGATTGCATCATGCTGGAACCTGGTCTTTGGTAACCCTACAATAAAATCTATTAAAATTGTCCACCATTTTTTTGTAGGTATATCATGAGGATACAATAGTCCTATAGGATATCTATTCTTAGCCTTAAAATTTTGACATTTGAGGCATTGGGCAACAAATTTAGTGATGTCTCTTTTCATCCCTAACAAATAGAAGGTTTTCTTCACATTCTCCCTCATATTTTCTCCTCTTGGGTGAGCGAAATACAAAGATCTATGTTCTTCATTCATGATAATTTTCCTCAAGTCATAGGCCTTAGGAATTACTACCCTTTCCTTGAAATATAGGAAACCATATTTGATGCTAAAGTCTTTAATGTCTTTAGGTTTATTTTCCATATTTTCCAGAATATGGTTGCAATACTCATCCTGATGTTGCATCATCTTGACTTGTTCCATAAAATCAACATGGATGCAAGTTAATATAGCTATATGTCTCATCCTACTAAGAACATCATCAACCTTTTACTCTTTAATTTTAATGTACTCAATTTGAAAGGCATACTCGGTGAGAAAATCCATCCACCTTCTTTGCTTGGCATTTAGCAAAGGTTGAGTAAATATGTATTTCAGACTTTGATGGTCCATTCTCAACTCAAAGGATCCTCCCACCAAGTAGTGTCACCAAATTTTGAGGGTGTACACTACTAATTCAAATTCCAAGTCATAGGTAGCATAGTTGACCTCATGAATTTTGAGTTTCCTTGATTCATAGGCCACCACTGCTTCATTTTGTGAGAGCACTCCTCCCAAACCTTCCACTGATGCATCTGTACACACATAAAAACTACCTTGAGGATCTAGAATTCTCAATATGGGAGTTGTAGTGAGTTTTTACTTGATCAAATTAAAGGCTGCCTCACATTTATCTATCCATTTAAACTCCTTTCCTTCCTCTAAAGGTTTGTTATTACAACTGCGATCCTGGAGTAGTATTTCACATAGTGCCTGTAGGATCCCATAAAAACCATGAAGCTCTGCACTTTAGTCAAACTAGTAGGTGTTGACTAATTTAGTATGGCATCAATATTCTTGGGATCCATAGCTCTCCCTTTAGATGATATGATATGTCCCAAATATTGCACTTATGACTCATAGAAGTCACATTTAGATAGATTTCCATATAATTTATTCTCCCTTAGTAGATCCAACATAATTCTAAGGTACTTGTCATGCTCTACATTGTTTCAAGAATAAATCAAAATATCATCCAAGAAAACAAGAACGAATCGATCTGGGTGTTTTCTAAAAATGCTATTCATAAAATTCATGAGTTCTATTGGAGCATTCATTAAACCAAAAGGTAAAAAAGTGAACTCATAATATCCATATTGATTTTTAAAAACTATCTTATGGGTATCCTCTTCCCAGATCCTCAATTTATGGTATGTAGATTTTAGGTCAATCTTTGTAAAGATAGTGACATCCCTCAACTAATCACATAGATCCTCAATTATGGGTAGAGGATATCTATTTTTAATAGTTGCCTTGTTAAGAATTTTATAATCTATGCATAATCTCAAGGAACCATCCTTTTTCTTTACGAACAACATAAGTGCACCCCATGGTGATACACTTGGTCTAATCAAACATTTCTCTAGCAACCCTTGCAATTGTACTTTCAACTCTTGCATCTCAATGGGGTTCATTCTATAAGGAGCCCTATGAATAGGCTCTACCTTAGGTTTAAGCTCAATTGTGAAGTCAAATTCACATTTTTGAGGTAATCCAGGTAAATATTCTAGAAATACATCCCTAAATTCTTGGAGTATTGGGTGTTTTTCAAACACCTCTTACTTATTTTCATTTTCTATCTCATTCAATTTTACTACATAAAATGTTCCTCCACTTTTTATGGATTTCTTAAATTGCATTGTCGAGAGGATTTGGGATTGAAAGGTCCCTTGTAGGCTATACACTCTCACTGTTTTCCTACCATATTTCATGTACTCAATCCACATTTTCCAAAAATTGATCACAACCTTATGTGCATGTAACCAATCCATTCCTAGGACTATATCAAAAACATGTAGTGATGCTACATACAAATAGCCAATAGTCATACTACTAGGTAAGGTGATCTCGATCATAGGATATCACTGATTCACATAGTAGGTTTTTCCTAAACCATACTTGATATTCCACCTATGTGCTAAGATTATTGGCCTTTTTAGTATATCTTTAATCAATTTAGAGGAAAAAAACTATTCGTAGCTCCACTATCAATAAAAAATTTAACATTTCTACCAAAAGTATTACCCCTTATAAGTAGCGGTATGGATTTTCCTTCTAGATTATGACTTCCTATCATTACATAGATCTTGTGAGCAGGTTCCTTGCATGTAGGTTCTTTGTAAGTTAGTTCTTTTCCTTTCAAAATTGGTCCTTATTTGAGTGGAAAATTTTTAGCGTAGTGTGGTCCACCACAATCAAAGCATCCAATCTTGGGCCCTGGATGAGTTTTTTGATTCTACTCTTTCTTACCTTCACTGCTAATGGGGGGTGTAGACACCAAAATCCAGCCACTTGTAAGTCATCTATACCTTCATGTTAGCCACGTGTCAGTCATCCACCTTCCCGCCATTATTTGGCCCAAATCCACATCTTCCCGCCATTATTTGGCCCAAATCCACACCTTCCCGCCATTATTTGGCCCAATTTCACCTTTCCCGCCATTTTTCATCCCCAAATTTATTTAAATTATTATTTATATATATATTTTAATATTTTAATATATTTTAATATATATATAAATATAGTTTAAGTGATTTAATCTAAGCCGTCCATCCTTCATTTAATCTCATCCGTCCATCCATCTTAATCCGTTTCACAACCTAGATTTATTCTCTACCCTTGGATCCACTTTAATCTTAGCCACACATTCAAAGTGTCGTTAAAACCCTGAAGTGTGCCCTAAGAGTGGATTATAAATTGAGTCACTTTGATGGCTCAAACCCTATCTTCTTCTCCTATCTTTGCTATCTTTGCTATCTTTTGGACCTATCTCTTCTATTTCATCTATCTCTTCAGCTATCCATCGCCGCATCCTTTTCGTCGCATCCATCGCCGCATCCGTCGCCAACTTCGTCGCCATCTCTTCTGCAGCACTCTGCAGAATTCCACATTCTTGTCGCAAGTGCCCGCGGGCGTTTACCCGCAGCCACAGACGTAGACCGGCGTCTGAAACCCTGATTCAGAAGCACGCGGGCGTTCAACGAGTGCACCAGGGCGCCTTCTGTAGCCAATTTGATAGCCACATTACTTCTAGGTGTCGCCTGGTCTAGCCGCGTTAACAGAGAACAGGTATAAATCAACTTAAAGCAAGTAACTTCTTTTCTTTTATTAATCTGTTGTTGAATTCCTGCATTCTATTTTTCTAGGGTTTTAAATTGTTTTTGAGGGCTCACACAGTGGATCCCTCTTATTAATTTCTAACTCCTTGATAGTGTTAATGTGTGCAGGATTTTAATGGCAGATATGGTGTGTTGATAGCAGCTGTTTAAGCTGGAGTGGTCCGAGCTACAGGATACAACCAAGCCCACTCACCTTGTTGGGGTTAAAGATATATTCTTCGGAGATGCCACCCATTGTGCCAACTAGGGTTTCGGAGAACCCTAGAAAAAATTGTAATTTTTGTATCATGAAAAGGGTTACAGGCCCTGTTGTACTCAAAAGGAGTTTTTAAACTCCGTTGATTAATAAAAATTGTTTGTTTTGTACAACTGTGTTCTGTCTTACTTTTTATCGTGACTTCTTTATCTTTTGTTTGGTGTTGTATAATCTACAGGGGGTTAGCCTGAATCTAAGGTAATGGTTTGTTATTATTATTGTGGTAATTTTTAGAATCACGGTTATTCCCTTGGAACCTCCTCCTAAACTTTCCCTACTTATTATTATTTCTTCTGTCGTGACTATTGGAGATTTTTTTACTTAGTTGCTCTCCTTCACATTTCATGAGGCCTGCACTATTTATTTTTCTCAATGCCTCTATACCCTATTTTGGTAACTCTTCATAGTCAAAGTAGAGCTTAAGGTAAGTTTTTGCTTTCCTGGCTAGGTCATAGGTCTTCTGAAGAGTACTAGGTTCTTACATGTTCACTTCATGTCCTACTCTAGGATCTGCTCCTAGTATAAATTTATGTACCTTCATCTTCTCATTATATAAAGACACATATTTAAATAGCTTGAAATTTTTTTGGTAATATGCCTCCACCATTTTATTTTCCTATTTAAGATTGGTGAACTCCTCAAATTTTTGGTTGTAAAATTGTTCTGTGAGGAATATTCCTTTGAAGGCTACTACAATGTCCTCCCATTTTAGATCAAATGAGACCTCAATACCTTATTACCCACTAAATATTTCCCACAAATCCAAGCCAATACACTGTAAGTGCAGAGTGGCATAAGACGTTTAGGTCCTGGTGGAATAATTCTTCATATTACAAAAATTCTCTATCTCTTTCAGCCAAGATTCAACCGTATCACCACCTTCCTCTCCATTGAACTTGGAGGATTTTAGATGCTTCATATCCCTACCCAATTCTACCTCAAGTTAGTTTTTGGATTATTGTACCTCTAAAAGAGGTGCATTAACTTGTTCCACCCTAGAATTTCTAGCTTGAGTGTCATGATTCACAATTTCTTCCAATAATTTCCTTTGTGTTTCCATTTGTTCTCAAAGTAAAGTAAATGTTGTAGGAAGATATTCCTTTTGATTATTAGGATTATCCATTTCTATATATGGGGTTCCAACCTCAGCATTAGTTTTTTGTTTCCACCTCATTTATGGAGTGACACCCTCTCTCCTCCTCCTTGATGGCATTACCCCTGGTATCCACTCAAAGAGATAGTGAGTTTTAGATCACAGTTACTTCTCAAATTAACTCTCCTACTCTTAACTAAGCATCCAACTATGTTAGCTATGAAAAAAAGATAAAGTTCAATGGATACAATTATTAATGCGAGTGTAGTCCTCACACTACACATGTCGTATTACACACTTTTATCTAAGATTACGTAGAGAAGCCTGTATCCCTATGAACCAAGCACTACAATACCAAATGTCACAATCCAAAATATCAATTCCTGTTCCAATAATTTTTTTTCCTTTTACTAATATACCACAAAGTGCTTCAATTATTTTTTAAGACCGATCCTAAACATATGAACTTATTTTCCCATATCAATAACTCACTTAATATTTTCTTGAGCCACACCCATCCCTACACCTTACATACATTTGGCTATGTAAGTGTACTAGGTGCATAAGTCTATTTTATAAGCTATCCCTATCATTGTTTTCCAATGAGCTAGCTTACCCTCTTTCATCTTGTAAAAAGAGGTATGCTACCTATTACCCCTTCATAAGTCCATCTATGAATGTGCTAGCATGTAGGGAATTTGACCATCCTTCTCATCTTTGTGATGAGCTAGTCGTTCCCTATATAGGCCTATTCCAGTACAATATCATGGAGTCCTTCCCAAGGATACTTCTGTCTTTCATTGGATTTCCATATGGTTAAGATTTTTTGGAAGCACATCTACCTAAGGTTTTCAAACCAGAGTCATTCCTTGTCAAGCAAGCCTTTCCTCTTTACACAAGCTTAAATGCAACTACTCTCATCAAATCCTTAAAGATGGTTGGAATACAACTCAAGCATGTTTAATTTTAATCTATGAATTGCCATGCTTGCATCATTTTTTCGTAAGTCTAAAAGTAAGCAATTATTAACTATTATCAAGTGTGGAATCCTTAATGTAGTAATCACATGCATTTAAAGAGTGTGAATAATACCATTAACTTATAGTTTCTTTCTTATGAATTTATAATGCAACAATTTCTTAAGGGATAAAAATATTTGTCACACAATATTCATAATTATCCATAGATAATATACCAAAATTTTTGAGCACAATCTAATAAACAATATTCAATCATGAATTAATCATAAATTGGGAGATTCATAACCAAAATATCTAATTAAGACATAAATCCATCACCAATAGAAATCTGCACAAAGAATCACAACACACTTATTTGCCCTGGGAAACCCAAAGGAAAAACCCATCTCTAAATTATGTTCTATCTTTATTCTATAAAATAGTGGTTACATTCAGTTAGACTTCCAATTAGCCTTTTGACCCAACAAGAGAGAGTCCCTTGTATCTGGTGCAATTTTAATATGAACTACTCCATAAGTCCATAACCACATTCGGATACAATGCTTGAATTTAAGGTATTACACATTGCTGGAAATATTCTTCTCAAATTTAAAGTACAATCTATCTTTACATGAAGTCAAAGTGCCCAAACTATTTTCAATATAACATAAGAAACCTATGATATCTACATTTCACAAATAGACAAGTCTAAATGACTTTAGACTAAAAATATTTATTCAAAACTCGACCTCCTAAATAATGTTAACATTACAATGTTCATTTATCAATAGTGCTACAATTCTACTTCCTCTCAACCAAGAAACCAATAGCTATCTATCCTTTGGAGATAATTACCCAGAAACATAACCAACCTAGCCTCTATCCATGGTTTTCTGCTCACTTGGTTCAACATACACATACCTCATCTACTTCCATCCTACGGAGCACAAGAACCAAGCCTAAATACCCAACTTGAATCCTATCTCAAACTCACTTTACTCAATATAAAGAGAAATCCCTATCGACTCTATTTACTGTCAAGCCTCAAATAGGAAATAAAACTAATATCACATTTAGACATCTACTAATGACCTCCAATCAATTCACTGAGTTCACAATGAATCTTACCATTAATTATATGGTAAAACTCGACCAACGAGGGACGTATTTTCACACTCTAAAGTGAGATGACTACTCTCTGCTCAACACTTTCATAGAGATGTTCCTAGGTCTATACAAATGTTCCCTTTGGAATCCCAATGGTTCAGTGTGTGCATGGGGAGGTTATAACAAGAATTTATAGTGTATGAAAATTCAAATAGATAAAACAACAATGGTACCAAAATAATACATAGAACATCATCCCATATCGATGAAGTAATCACACACAAAACCATATTGAAGATAACATTTCTAGAAGTCATCCATTTAATCCAAAAGCCAATTAAACACTAGCTTTGAAGTTAACCAAGAGTGGTTATTTAACTAAAAACTCACCTATTCCATTCATAACCCTTAGACTAAATATTATTTTATCATTGAATGATTAAACAATAACACACAATGGCGAAATGGCTTGGGTAAAGATATACTTAAAGACTGGAATGGGATTTCTAAGGTTATTCCCACTGCCAACAAAATGAAACTAAGAAGGTACAAAGATCTCACTCACCAAGAACATTCTCATTTTAGGTATCATAACAAGTTTTCTTCTACCCTCTATTCCATTTTAGGCGACACGAGTAAAACTTCCATTCTACCTTCAAACCTAGCAAATGTACTCTTAAAATTACCTCCAAAATACTTCTCTTTTAGCAAAAAAGCAACTAATTTAATCACCCTTTTTTCCAAAATTTGATAACGATATTAAGCGAATGAGACTTACTATTTTCTTACAGAGAGACTCACTTGATGTAACAGTGCCGATATTGCATCAAAATCTGCCTCCATGAATGCCTTGATGAACTCACACACTAGTATTTCCTTTATTCCAAAACCAAATCCTCACTTTCCTTACTTTCATTTCATTTCTTTCATTCCCAAAAAACTAACTCCCATTCCTTCCTTCGATGGCAAAAAGACTACCACCACTCTATTCGCCATTCGTGTTCTCCTCAAACTCCTCATCTATCTACCACTCACACCATCCTTACGAGTAATAATAGGCATAATAATACAATGACAAAACAATCTCATCTAATATAACAATGCATCAAAACATGGGTTAACCCTATGTCCACATAGCTACTTCCACTATGAAAAATATAAGGTTGTTGTCCCTTATTTGTACATAGACAACATGTTGAGGTATGCACAATATATTAATCCTTTATCAAAATATTTCCAACCTAAGAAATCACAAGGTAAGATATTAGTTCATAAGTCTAATTAAGAAGTGCATGAGAAGTTACCCTACAAAACTCAAATGAGAGCATAATGTCATTTTTGTAAAACATATGTCGTTCATAAACTAACACATGGAATAATTAAACATGCCATCAATAAAATACTTTACATTTTCCATTCAACATATGTTTTGCATCATTAGTCATAAAATATTCAATATATCCCTAGACAAATCAACCCAAAAAACATAAATTCATCCACATAACAAGAATGCCAAGGGAGGGTCATGACACCTATTATGACATACAACACCCTATTTGAAGAATTCCAATTGCTCTTAGGCCACCTAATTTCATTCACCAAAATAGGCTTTGTATGATCTTTCTTAAAATAAGATCTATAACACAATTCCAAGAGTAGTTGGATAAGAAATAGAATAAGAAAGATATCATAAAATATTAGATATTCATGAATAAGTTGAAATAATAACCCAAAATAGGAAGATAAATTAACTAAAGCACATCCTGAATCCCTTTCCTATAAACATTTAAAAGACTTAAAGTCACTTGTAGTTGTCACAAATACATCTATATCTCCCAAAAAATCTAACCAAAGTTTTTGATTAAATAGACAATGATAAATCTCCTCTTTCAAAATAGGTAAAATTAGCTTGAGAACTATTCCATACAATTCATCCCATAACACTAGAACACAACCATAAACTAATGTCACTAATCCTTAGAGCTCAATACATCATGCCATTTGAAAAAAAATCTAAAAATACTTTTGTATGAAAAAGTTATCGCCTTTGGAATTTTTTCCTAAATAGCCCTCAAAAATTGAAAAATTAATTTGTCAAACCTTAGAAATTGACATCAAACCATGACCTTCCATGTGTTGTTTGCTCATTCGTTGATGGTAACCATATTTTTTCCACCTGGGTTCCACTTGTGTATTGAGAATATAACAATTGTCCTTTCTTGGGGTTCTTAGAAACCCTAAAAAAGTAAAGTTGTGATGTCTTCAAGCGTGTCTTGATCCCAACAAAGTTGAGTGGGCTTAAGATATCCATTGAGCTGGACCACTCCAGCTTAAACAACTATCCAATGCTGATGGATCTCCAAACCTGCACACATAAAAATAATAAGGAATTAGTAATAACTAGGAGGGCTCCACTGCGTGAGACCCTCATATATAAATAAAACCCTAGCTATTGATAAATGAAAATGCATGTAAATATAAAGATATTGAAATGAAATAAACAAATGAATTTACCTTACTTACTTACTATCTTCTGATGCGTGATGTCTGATGCAGGTGACTGGTGCAACGATGCCCTAGCATCACCTAGAGGCTAGGGGGTCTTCAGGAGTAATAACGTAAAACACTCATGGGTGCCTGGCTGTTGTAGAAAATGCCCATGGGCACCTGGGACTGAGAGGAAGGATTCTGTAGAAGCAGATCTGGTGAGGGAAAAAGGATGGCAATGATGATGGGGGGTTACGATGAGCGAGGATGGTGGTAGAAGTAATGTGAGGTGGCTTAGGGCACTTAAGGATTTTAAGCACTTAGGAAACTCAAAAACTTAGGGGATGCTAGAACTTAGGGGTTGAGCCATCAAAATGGCTCCTATTTATAATCTAACCTAGGGTATGCTAGGGTTTCAATGACACTAATCGTGTGGTTGAGATTAAAGCATATCTAAGGGTAGATATTAAATTTAGGGTGTGGCATGGATTGATGTAAATGGATGGTCAAGATTAAATGAAATTGGATGGTTGGGATTGATTTATTTATATAAATATATATTTATTAAATATATATAAAATATAATATAAAATATTATTATTTAAATATATATATAATAAATATATATAAATATATATGAATAATTGGCAAAAATGGTAGGAAAGCTATGATGGAGGGCAAATTAGCTATGTTTTGGTGGTGGAAATGGTGGGAAAGCATGGATGGAGGACAAATGGCTAGATTTTGGTGTCTATAGATGCCCCTTTTTGTACTGCATTGTGTGGAACACAATGTAGTGCAAAAATATGAGACACCTATTTTGGCTAGGTGTAGAAGCAACTTCTCTTGGGATGTGGAGCATGAGCTTGAAGATAAAAGAATAAAAGAATTTTGAGTTTTTGTGTAGCTTACCCCCTCAATTGGCGAATGAGGTTACGGATGAATCTCATGAGCCAATTGAAAAATCTATGCAAATGTAATGTGGATGATATGAATGATGTAAAATGTGATACCATTTTTGCCCCAATGGTGGGAAGGGGATTGTTGAAAAATGTGTCTATTTTTGCCCCAACAGATGAAGGGTTTTGTGAAAATGTGTGATGGAAAATGTGTCTATTTTTGCCCCAACAGATGAAGGGATTTTTGCCAAGTGTAGATGCCATGATCATGTAAGATGTATCCCATTGTGGGAAAGTCAAAACCAAATGTGGTTACCCCAAATTTGGGGTGATTCGATGCTTTTGAAAAATATGCCTTCTAGCATCATTGATATGCAAAGATGATAATGCAAAGAAGAAAAGAAAGAGTCAACCTTGGAGGGCCTGCTAGTGACTGTTTGAATAATTCCCATGATTGGAACCAATCATCCTAGCTAGTGCCTATCTCTGTGGTGTTAAGGAGTTTTTGAATGATGAAATTTGATTTTTGTCCATGTTTTAAGCCCCATGAACTAGGCCATCAATGACAATGTTTGTGCAAATTGTTCTTGGCAAGGTTTCACTCAAAATATGAAGTACCAAATATGATTGTGATCTCGAGCAAGGAGATAAGTGATGATGATCATGGACAAGTGTCCTTATTGTAGGCTATTCATCTTACCAAATTGCATGGATGCAAATCATTGCAATCACCAAGTATATAGAATAACTCACTAGATACGAGGTTCACTTGAATGTTATTTGAACTTGGCAAATATGTAAATGATGATGTGAAATGAGGTGGAGATGATGTATGAATGATGAAAATGATGATGATCATTATTTTGTGAATATTTGGACCCTTTTGAGGTGCTTTTGTAGCTTGTTTGGTGAATTTGCAAAATGTGGTCGCAAACGAAAATTATGCATCCAAATTAGTTGGAATCTTCACAAAACATGATAAAATGATGAAATGTATGGATGGATGAAATTTGGATTGATTTGGTTGGAGGTAAGCTACTATTTTGTGCTAATTTTATCTTTTTTCAATGTTGACGCAAAATGCCCATGGGCGCTTGCTATTCACAAAAATACCCATAGGTGCTTTAGCATGCCAGGAAATACCCATGGGCATCCCAAGGTGCCTGAACTATAAATAGCTTGTTGGGTGAGATTGAAGCTCATTTGTGTATTTGGGAGTTTGAGAAGCTGCGTCTGAGGAGTGAGGTGAAGTGGGGAGTGAAGTGAGGTGGTTGAGTTTTGGGAGGAAAGCTATGGTGGTGGAGGGAGTTGGTGTGGAGGTCGGGGTTGCTACTAGGGCATGGATTGCTGAGGTAAGGCATTGTATTGTGCAAAGTTTTTTTTTTAAATTTATTAACAAATGTTTTGTGTTGTGTTATAGCTTAGAGTTTTGGAGGCTCAACATTGGTTTTCACCTTACATCCCTGGGATGAGGAAGGTGATTATGGAGGAGGAGTGGGAGTTGCTGGGGGAGGTGGGGCTAGCAGAGGTAGCTTGACTAGATGTGGTGAGGGCTGATGAGGGGTACCTCTCTACCTTGGTAGAGAGGTGGGATGTAGATAGGGGGATATTTTAGCTCCCCATGGGTGAGGTGATAGTTACCTTGGAGGATGTATATCACATCCTCAAGGTACCGATGGAGGGTCTCTGGGTTGAGGTTGGGCTCAACTGAAATATGGATATGATGTGGATGTTTGGGGATGCATGGTAAGGGGTGAAGGTGGAGAGTGGGGGCATACCTTATTTGTCCATGTATGTGGACAAGGAGTTGGACCCCCTTCATGCTTTGGTGATGTTCATGTTGGCCAACATTGTGGCCTCAAATAATACTAGGTGTAGGTTCCCTTGGAACTTGATAGGGGTGGTGAGTGATATGCTCATGATGAGGTAGGTGTATGCATGGGCTCCCACCTTACTGGTGTAGGTGTACCAAGAGTTATATGATGTGACGAGGTGGGGGTAAAAGGGATTGGGGTGCAACTTATTACTGTAATGTTGGGGATGGGAGCACTTTAGGGTTGCTCGATCGGAGGGCTTGCCTATGGAGGAGTTTGGTAGGGAGTAGCCCTATGCTAGGTGATGGGTATTGGTGGAGGAGGTGCAGTTGAGTCATCTAGTGAGGATGAGCTGGTGGTATAGGGAGTTATGGGTAGGATTGACATCTACCCAAGTGGTGTGGAGGCCATGGTTGGGTGCCTAATGGACCAGTGATGGAGAGCATCTACGGTGGGTGCGGTAGGGTAGATGGGTGGTTGGGAGACATAGGAGTGAGGTGGAGTACTTCTAGTTCTCATGAGTACTCCATTAGTTTGGGTTGAGGTAGGATGTCCCTGATGAGCTAGTGCAGTATAGGAGACATCAGGAGGAGATCGAGCTACCTTGCATGGAGCCATGGAGGGTAGTCTTGGAGGATGATGAGGAGATGGATATCCTTGATGTGGAGGATGTAGGGATGACCATGGAGTATGATGCATGGTTCATGGCTCAACCACCATGGGTACCACCTTGAGGAGTAGTTGATGGGGATGGAGGTGGAGAGGTGATGGATGAGGGTGCTCAGGAGACTCAGGATGAGGGGACCCAAGAGGTCCCCAAGCGGTAGTGGTACCTTCGATCTGATAGTCAAAGGTGGAAGGCTAAGGGTGTAGTATAGTAGGCTCCTAAGATTGGGGGAGATGGAGGAGATGGGGAGGATGTGGAGGAGGTTCCAGATGTACCCCTAGGCTAGAGTGAGGAGGAGTGGGCACAACTAGAGTAGTAGGTGGTAGAGCAGGATGCAAGGATTATGAGGCTCCAGGTAGAGCTAGTAGAGAGAGAGCATCGACATAATGTTGATATAGCATACCTTCGATATCGACAGAGATATATCGAGGCATTGGAGGATAGGTTGATGGAACATCATATTCCACTTCTTGATCCTCCAACCTCATCTGTGTCTGGGGGTACGAGGCATAGCGAGTCTAGGCATAGCTCTAGGTCTAGGGCTCCTTCTAGGTCACAGGGTCCTCTTGGAGGGTATAGCTAGTGCTTAGATGCACTTTTGTATATGAGCCTTGGTGCTCCATTGTATGTAGCCTTTTGGCATTCATATATATATATATATATACATGGCTTTTACCTTTTGTGTTATATTTTTGTGTGAATGTTTTTGTGGAATGCTTTGTGTAATGTATGTTTATGTTTAATGCATATGATATGTTATGGATGATTAATGCAAGATGACATGTATGGATGATTAATGCAATATGGCATGTGTTAATGATCATTTATAGTTTAGATATTTTCTTGGCCATTTTGTTAGCATTATTGTTTAATCAGGGGCACCAGACTTGGTGGCATATGGGATGAATGACTTATGAACTGACATGGATGGAAAAAGATATGGATGTTGATATGGAAGAAGATATGGATGTTGATATGGAAGAAGATATGGATGTTGATATGGAAGAATTATCTATTTTGTAGAGACTCAAACATCCTAGTGGCATCAAACAAACTCACTAAAACTGCCTAATTCCTCTAGGACCAAATGTGTGTGCAGTGAATTCATTTACCGAATCAAGAGCATGGTAATGACCTTAGACAATCAAGAACCAGTGTGTGTGCAAGTGAGTTCATTAACTCATCTTGAGTAAATTGGGTAAACTTGTTATGGATGAAACCAAGAAGCTAGCTTGTCCGTATGAGTGGTCAGAGGTCTCTTTTAAAAGAGACATGTCACCATGCATGAGCGTACTCCACTACCATTCAAGCGTCTATAGCTCCGATGGAGGCTAACTCCATAGTCCATGACTTTTGTTTTTGATCTCTTAAGTTTTGGGGATGACTACCTAACCGTCTGACTGGAAATGTAGTACGATCCTTACAACCCAATTGATCAGTGGTGTGTGATGTAAAATATTTAGAGTTTTTGTTAGGGATTTTTCCCTACTCTTTCTTTTATTTTTGGAATTGTGATAGTGGTGAGAACCACTATTTTTATGGACTATGTTGCATGATGGGACTAGCAAGGATGACCCTTTTCACTTCAAGGTTCATACCAAGTATGGTGTTATCCCTCTTTGACACAAGATGTTTTTAAGATGTGAAAATTGTGTTTGGTTCAAGAATGTTTTGGAGTCAATTCCCAAAACTCAAGATTTTCTTAGTGTAATATGTGCAATGGTCCTAAAAAGAACTCGACATGTATTTTGGAGGTTTCTTAAAACACTAGGAGTGGTTGAGTGACCAAAAACACCTAGGAATTGTGAATGTGGCTTGTGCTAATGGCAATTTGACTTTGTGGAATTGTGTGGATGACATTGTGAAGGTGCCCCTGATTAAGGCAACATGACTTTTGTTGGACCAATTAAGACCTTGAACTTAATAAATGATCCCTAATATGAAATGTGGAATGTGGAATGTGAATGCAATGTATGAAATGCAATTTTATGAAATGTAATATGAAATGAAATGTGGGTGAATGCATTGTTTTTGGAATGTGAATGCAAGTGAAATGCAATGTTATGAATGAAGTGTATGCAAATATTTTTTTGTGTATTAGCCATGTATATATATATATATATAATAATTATGCATAGAATGCTCTCAAGTGTATAACATTAAGTGGTTCGAGTTCTTCCTCTCCCTCTAGACTGGCAAGTCTATAAGTACCATTACCCACTCTTTGTGTAATGATGTATGGACCTAACCAATTAGCCATGAATTTATCATGAAGATGCGGTAATGCATTGGTGTTTTGTTGATTCTCTTTAAGGATAAGATCTCCTACTTGGAATTCATGTAGATGAACTTTGGCATTGTAAGCACGTTTGAGGTGGTCTTGATAAACTCGTAAATGCTCTAAAGCATTGACTCACCTCTCATCAAGGAGTGTGAGTTGGTCAAGATGTGCTTGTCTAGCAGTGTCATCATCTATGAATTCTTGCAAAGAAATTTGCAAGGAAGGGATCTCGAGCTCAAGAGGCATGATTGCTTCGGCTCCATAGACCAATGAAAATGGTGTTGCCCCTGTAGGCATGCGGATGCTTGTTCGATAAGCCCATAATGCCAAGGGAATTTGTGTATGCCAATCTCTATGATTTTCTTTGACAAGTTTCTTGAGAATAGCAATTAAGGTCTTATTGGAAGCTTCAACTTGTCCATTTTCTTGTGGGTAATAAGGAGTCGAGAAACTATGTTGAATATTATATTTCTCACAAAGTGCTCGAACATCCTTGTTCTTGAAAGACTTGCCATTGTCTAAAATGATTTTTGAGGGGATACCAAAATGATAAATGATGTGATGGAGTATAAACTCCACAATTCTAGGTCCTATCATGCTGGTTAGAGGAATTGCCTCAACCCACTTTGTGAAGTATTCAATGGTTGTGATGATGAAAGTATGTTGTCTCAAGGAAGGAGGTGAAATTTTTCCAATTAGATCTAGGCCCCATTGTGAAAAGGGCCAAAGGCTTTGAATAGGCTGTAAGGCTTGTGATGGTACATGAGTTAAATTAGCATGTTCTTGACACTTTTTGCAATGTTTAACATATGTGCAACAATCACGTTCCATTGTGGGCCAATAATAACCCATGCATAAAATATGCTTTGTAATGGCCATTCCACTAAAATGACCACCACAAGTACCATCATGGGCTTCAGCTATGGCTCTTTGAGCCTCACTAGCCTCGAGATAATGAAGGAGGACTCCATCATAACCATGTTTATACAACACGTCCCCCAAAAGAATGAAATAGGCTACCTTTTTCTTGAAAGTGTATTTGGCAGTTTGAGACATGTCATATGGGAGTGTTCCAAACTTGAGAAAGGCTACTATTTGGCTCGACCAAGGCTCATATGAATCCGATTGGATAAAGCAAACATCCTTTTCATCTTTTGACTCAGCACATGAAATTGCAGATTTAGAGACCATTGAAATGATAAGGGGTTGTACCTCTCCAAAGGAGTCTTTTGGAATCAATGATCCAAGGGAGGCCATCGCATCTACAAATCTATTAGTCGAACGTGGCAAGCTATTGATTTCATACCAATCAAACTTAGAGAGCAACTTCATTGCTACTTCATGATAAAGCTTAATGGTAGGTTCTTTGCATTGGTATTCTCCATTGATTTGCTTGACAACAAGTTGAGAATCACCAAATATCCTAATATGCTTAATGCTCATAGCTATAGTTGATTGAAGACCTAAGATTAAGGCTTCATACTCTGTAGTGTTGTTTGTGCATTGGAAGTCTAGTTTGAATGACAAGGGGATAGGTACCCCTTGTGGTGTGTGAAATACGACTCCAACACCTTGACCTTTCATGCACTTAGAGCCATCAAAGAATAATGTGATATCGATATCTTCCTCTGGAATGACATCTTCTTCTTGTTCAGTGATAACAAATACCGAATCATCTGGGAGCTCAATAATCAAAGGATGATCACTAGGTAGTGGAGCTTCCACAAGTTGATCGGCTATTACCTGACCTTTAATGGATTTTTGGCTTATGAATTCCAAGTCAAATTCAGTGAGGAGCATTATCCATTTAGCGGTGCGGGTGTTATTGTAAGTGCGGGACATCATGTAACGCAGAGGATTTTCTCTAGCTATGACATAAGTTGTGTGGCTAAGCATGTAATGTCAAAGTTTCTTAGTGGAAAAAACCACTGCTAAGCACAATTTCTCTACATAAGCGTATTTAGTCTCATAGCTTACCAATGTTCGACTAATGTAGTAGACAACTTGCTCTCAATTTTGTTCATTCTTTTGTGCAAGCATTGTCCCTAATGCAAAGTCCATTGTTGAGATATAAAGATAAAATGGGACCCTTGGACGAGGAGGAGCTAAGACTGGCGGAGAAGCTAGGTATTGCTTAATGTCATCGAAGGCTTTTTGACATTCATCTATCCAAGAGAATGGCACCCCCTTTTGTAGTAGGTGATTGAATGGCCTACATTTGTCAAAAATTTGTGCAATAAAATGATGGATTGATTGAATATTTCCTTGTAAACTATGCAATTCCTTTAAGTTAGTTGGGGGAGGCATCTCCAAGATAGCCTTGACCTTGTTAGGGTCCACCTCAATGCCTCTTTTGGAGATAATGAATCCTAGAAGTTTGCCTGAGGTAACACCAAAGACACATTTCTTGGGATTCAACCTTACATTATGCTCTAGGAGTCGGTCAAAAACTTTCTCCAATACACCAATATGTTCTTGTCAAGTTTTGGATTTAGCCAAGAGATCATCCACATAGTCTTCGATAATCTTATGCATGTAGTCATGGAAAATGTATGTCATGGCACGTTGATAAGTTGCACCTACATTTTTGAGGCCAAAGGGCATCACCTTGTAACAAAAAGTTCCCCAAGGTGTAGTGAATGTTGTTTTGTGTTGGTCATCAAGATTTATTCAAATTTGGTTGTATCCTAAAAAACCATCCATGAGTGAAAGCATTTCATGGCCAGCGCAGGTATCGACAAGAGTATCAATGTTTGGGAGAGGGAAGTCATCCTTAGGACACACTTTGTTAAGATCTCAAAAGTCAGTGCATACGCGTATCACCCCGTTAGGCTTACGAATGGGTACCATGTTTGAGAGCCACTCAGGATAGTCGATAGGAACTATGAAGTTCACGTCTAAGAGTTTTTGAAGCTCTATTTTTACCAAGAGGGCCATAGTAGGATGCATTCTCCTAAGTTTTTGTTTGACCGGCTTAGCATCAGGCTGTAAGGTGAGATTATGGACAACCAAACTAGGGTCAAGACCAGGCATGTCCTTGTATGACCATGCAAATATACCCTTTTTCCTCTTGAGGAGAGCAATAAATTGCTCTTGTTCATCGGGTGATAAAATTTTGCCAAGCTTGACAATTTGGGGATTGTCTTTGTCTAAACTAAGGTCCACATCGATAGTATCTTCAATAGACATGTGGGAACCTTCCTCAAGTTGATGGGGTGTAGGGATCAGATGAATATCATCTAAGATGTCATCAAACTCTTCTGGCTTATCCTCATCTATTTCTTCCTGGAAAACCTTGGGATCCAAAGGTGAAGGTGAAGGTAAAGGTGGAGGGGATGGAGGAATGTAGTTGGTGGAAGCCCTTAAAAATTCCTCGGATAAGATAAATTTGGCAAAGGTTGGAGGTGAGGAAATCTGATCCATATCAATAAGGCTTATGTCAATTGGAATTGGCTTAGCCGGATCGTATGGATTATAGAGCGGGGTGAATAAATCAATAGGATTCATGTTGACTTATGGGCAAGGTGGACAAGGTTGGATGGAATGGATGGAACCTAGGAATCGATGCTAGGAGCTTGGTTAACCTAGACAGTAGCAACAACACAAAATATATTTTATTAAATGATATATTTACATGCAATGCTAAAAAAGAAAACATGTTTTTGATTTTTTATTGATTTTTGATTTTTTTTTTTTTTTTTTTTTGGTAGTGGTGAGAACCACTATTTTTGTTTTATGTACATATGTTACAAGTTGGCTTATGGAATGGCTTAATGGAATGGAGGTGGTGGTTCACCGGTAGGGGTGACTCATTCTTGTGGAAGAAGCAAGTGAAATATGGGCTCATGGATGGGGAACATGTTGAGATAAAACTCATCTTGTTCAGAATGGGGAATGATGGGCTCTGATTCTTCTTCAGATTCATCTAAAATTATCGACATAAGTTCAAATTCTTCATAGATTTCCTCATCAAAATTATCGAGATGGAGGGCTTCTTCTCCTGAATTGAGGTTAAGCCTTTGGAAGGCTTGTTCAAAAGAAGAGGTGGTAGGTAGTGGGTGGTAGCCTAGACCTAAATGATCATGCACCTCTTGATATGGAACATCGATAGGTTGATGCACTCCTTGTTCATGCAATCCTAGGCCATAGCCTTGCCAATTGACTATGTGGAAATATCGATATGGAAATCCCATCATGTTTGAAATATTGGCAAGTTTTGGTTCTTTGGGTTCCTCTATGGGAGTTGGACTTGATGAAGATTCAATTCCCCCATATACAAAATTTATGCTATTTGGAGTTGAACCCATGTTATAGACTACTCCTATTGCTAAAGGTGGGTCATGTGGGTGACCAAAATCCTTAGCACTAGGGATGGTGAGGGGTGTAATGGTGATGTCATCGACCACATATTCACCAATACCAAGATTGGTGAGATGGACTTTGACTTGGGATGACATGGAATGATTATGGTCAGGTGATGGCTCGGGCGATGGTGAAGATGGAAGTATCTCACAATCCATCAATTCAACTTGTGAAACATTGGGTGATGGCAATGGATTGGCTTGGGAATATTGAGTGGATGATGATGATGAAGTGGATGGCAATGATGTTGATGATGTGGACTGACTGTGACCACATGTGCATGTAGTCAATGATGAAGATGGTGGTGATGTGGAAGCTTGATGAGGGTTGGTGATAGGGAGCTCTTCAGGAATGGGATCCTTTGATGAAGAGATTGGTGAAGTGGTGGATGGATTGGATGATGGTGAAAGAAAAATATGAGTGGAAGGGAGCATGGACTCATAAGGATTTGAGATGAAATTGCAATACTTAAATGGCTCGACATCTATTGGTATGCAATGTACCTATCCCTCATGAACATATTTCAAAAATTGATGTAGTATTGAAGGGACACATCTCATTTCCCTCATCCAAGGTCTTCCAAGGAGTACATTGTATGCCATGGATCCTTCCAAGATGTGGAACATTATGTGCAATATTTTAGCCCCTACTTCGATGGGCAAAATAATAGTGCCAACTATGGAACACAAAGCATCATTGAATGCTTTGAGGGTGAAGGATGACTTGGTGATGTGAGATGGAGGAAGGTTCAAATGATGAAGGGTGGATGTGGTGATGATGTTGATAGAGGAACCAATGTCAATTAGGACTCTTTTAAAAGGCTTCTTGTCAATTAGAGCCATGATATGCAATGGAGGGTCTACTGATTTTGATGAGATTGGCTTAATCTCAAAGTCATAGAATGTTATGGAAGGCTCCATGCATGTTTGGATGCTCCCCACAAAGTTGTTGAAGGCATTAGGATCTTGTGATTGCAATTCAATGGATTTTAGAATGTCCATTAATGCTTCATGATGTGGAGGAGATTGTTGGATTAGCTCATAGATTGATAATTTTGTAGAAGCCATTTTCAGACTTGTAGTTAGTCGGCTACTCAATGAGATGACTGGTCGAGGTGGATGATTGATGGGTGGATTTGGTGGATTCGATTGGCTAGGGATATGGATAGGTGATGAAGGATTAGGGGAAACTTGGATGGGTGGCGATGTAGAAGGTTGTGACACACTTGCTTGAGGTGGTTGTCTTTTGTTTTTTTTTTGTCCCCTAGTGACCCCATGGGTGCCCACAAACTTGGTATTGTTGAATGTGATACTTGGTTAGGAGGAGTTTTAGTGTTAGCTCCCCCTACATTTGGTTGCACCTCCTCATGATGAGGAAGTGGTGTTTGAAATATACCAAGGTCTTGGTTTTGTTGAGCAAGGGGACTATTAATTTTGATTGCCCCCAAGTCAATGAGGTCTTGGACTACATTTTTAAATACATGGTAATTGTTGATGTCATGCCCATTTTACCTATGATAAGGATAAAATAGGTGTTCTTAATAATTTTTACCATGTTTGGTGGGATCATCTGGTCTAATTTTGGGTAAAGCAAGTTTATTTATCTCATACAACCTTTTAAAAAGGGAGGCATATGATTCGGCTAATGGGGTGTATTGGTGATTTTGTTGAATAAACTATCATCGAGGATGATCTTCCATAGTTGGCATTATGTTTTGAACTATTGGAGCTTGTGTTGTTGAGGGGACCACATGATATGAAATTTGTTGTGGTGTTTGTTGCATAGGTTGTTGTTGTTGAGCCATTATCGGCTGGCTCATGACCACTTGATTGACTTGATTGGATTGGGTGGCTAGGGTAGCCTGTGTTGATTTTTGTTGGCCTGAATAATTGCTTTTGTATTGGCCCTTGTTTTGCCATTCTTTCTTCTTAGGCTTAAGAATGCCTTCTTGGATTTTGATATCCTCAATGACACTAGCCTGAGCTAAAGCTTCTTCAAATGATTGATAAGTTCGTAGTTGGAGCATCCAAGAGATAGGTTTTAAGCAACTCTTGGTGAATAGCTTAATTAGCTCATCCATTGGTAGGGTGAATGGCAATTTAGTGATGATAACCCTCCAATGGTTTTTGAAATCATAGATAGATTCATCATCTTGTTGTCTTAAGGCATAGACATCAGATAATGAGATCTTATTTTTAACATTTAGGATGAAATGATCAAAGAATTGATCAATCAATTGCTCAAAAGTATAGATACTATGGCTTGGCAATTGATTGTACCATTCTATGGCATCCCCTCCCAATGTTTGAGGAAAATTTCAAAGCATGAGAGCATTATCATCTTGAATTCTAAAGCATGCATGAACAAAGGTGCTCACATGTTCTTTGGGATCCTCAGTTCCCTTAAATTTATCAAACTTGGGTATCATAAAATCTTTCGGATATGGCGGTGATGGTATCGAAGGATGAATTGGTTGATTGATCAATTGGTGTAAGGTTGGTTTCTGGTTTGAAAAACTAGGAGTAAATTGCATCAATTGATCTATTTGTTTCTGCATGGCCTCAATTCGAGGGTCTTCCTTAGGAATGTGGAAACCCTGAATTACCTGATGGGTTTGTGGTGGCATGGAGAGATGAGAATGTTGTGGAGTGATTAAATGATGAGGAGATTGGTATTGATGACTAGGTGAATTGGATGGGATATGATGAATGGGGGATTGTTGATGAAAATATGGGGAATTATGGAATGATGTTGATTGATGAAGGTTATGGCTAGGTTGGCCAATGGGAATAGGATGGGTGATGGTTTGGCTAGGTGGGGGAATAGGGATAGAAACCATAGAATATTATGGTGCCCATGATGGACCCTGGTTGACAAGGACTATTTGAGTAGAGTTATGTAAAGGCTTAGGGTTTTCCTGTACTTGTTGTTGAGCATTTTGATGTTGTCTAAGCAATTTGTTTAGGTGTTCCCATGCCTCACTAATATCTCTATCAGAGGCTAAGGGTATGGAGGTAGATGGTATGGAAGATGTGGCTTGGGTACAAGTTATACTAGGTATGTTAACTTGTGAGGTTAGGACTTGTGAAGCAACATTGACATGTGCTTCATACAAGGGGTTGGTGTAGGTGGAGGTATATGAGGTGCTAGGAGCACATGAAGGTTGGGGAATGGATACATGGGATGAAGGTGCAACTGATGCCTCAAAAAGAGGGTTAGTATACACCTAGGTAAAGGTGGATGGGGGTTGGGAGTAAATAGGCTCTTGTTGTAAAGTAGAATCCTATCTAGGTGAATTGGGAATAGACTCTAAGACATAATTAGAAGACTTCATGAAAGCTTCTACTCTTGCCATGTCTATATGGGTAATGTGGTTGTCTATGGTAGGGGAGGTTGACTCCTCTTGGGGCATGGCCATATGATAGGCTGTGGATGGTAAGGAATGTGAGGGACTTGCAGATAAATCTATCTGTGTCACATTCAGGGATTCTACCATAGAAGTGGTGGGGAATGTGGATGAAGGTTCCATTAAGTTATCTTGACTTATAGCTTTCTTTTGATTTCTAGTTAATACCATAAGCAAAATAAATCAAGATACAAATTAAAATACCAAATGTAACACAAAAACTAAAATTCTTAAGGAAACAAACAATCAATGCTAAGTTTCAACCAATGTGGCTTACCTTGTTCATTGATTATCTCCTTTTAATGTGTATTCATTTTATGTGTCAGTCTTGTGTGTTTTGATGTTCTAATATTTCTTAATGAAATAAAGGTAAAATCTATGGTGAAGATAGGGCAATGAGATTCTTGTTGGTGATGAAATCCAACAAGTTTTCTCGGGGGTATCCTAGGGTGTCTATGGGTAGATATTGGTGGATGGAGATGAATGCCACCATCACCTAATCTCAAGCAATGGTTGGTGATGAAATCCAACCACTACTATTTTGAATGAAACGTGTTGTGTGTGAATTTATTTTAAAATTTCTATTTATTAATGTGTACAAACAATGTTAGAAACAACAAATTTCATAGATCTAAATTAGAAGCCAACAAGAGAATGCCAAGTTCTCCAAAGAGTGTGAAGTACACCGCTTAAGACCCCCTATCTAAATAACAACCGGAGGGTTCATCCACCCCTCTACCTGGAATCACCCAACTGGAAGGGATACTTTTGGCACCCTAATGATGTTCCTACTTAGATAAATGAAAAGAGTTGCTTTTAACCCTAAAATGCAATACTATGTTATGCAATTTCTCAATTCAGATGCAAACAAAATGCAACATTTTATGTTTGTGAATACATTAAAAATAGAAACTTTAAATTTGAATGTATGTGAATGGATGCAAACCTAAAGTGCAAACTAGAATGAGTTCATTTTCATATTATTTAATGATGGTTCATTTTAAGCTTAAAATCTAAAAAATACAGCAGATAACCCAAAATACGTAAAATAAAAGACTAGGGTTTTAGATAATAGACTTACTGGACAACCTACGTATTTACTCCTAGCTCTCTATAAATGCCCTTGGGTACTTTTGGATACTTTTGAGATGCCCTTGGGAATTTTTGAGTTTCCCTCGAATACCGTCGGGTATTTCATGCACCTTCTGCAAGCTTCTATAGACTTCAAAAACCCTAGATCCAACGAAATCTATGAAATTTATGCTTCTAAAAAACTTGCAAGATGATAGAAAATAACAAGCAAATTAGTAAAATAGATCATAAATAGAAACCCTTAGGGGGTCCCACCATGATCACCATTTGAAATATGCAAAATGCAACACCCAAACAATGCTTGAACAAATGAAATACAAGGAAACACAAGATTGCACAATAGAATAATTTTCATTGATGGGGGAGCCTAGAAACTCCATTGTTTACAAGCTTGGATCCTTGAATCCTTTTGATACAATATTACAAGGGGTTAGGGTTCTCTAAAACCCTAACAAGCAAAGTTGTGATGTCTTCAAGTGCGTCTTGATCCCAATAGGGTTGAGTGGGCTTTTTGATATCCAAGTTGAGCTGAACCACTCCAACTTAAACAACTGTCCAATGTTGATGGATATCCAAACTTGCACACATAAAAACAATAAAGAAGTTAGTAATAACTAGGAGGGCTCCACTAGTGTGAGGCCCTCCAAAGAGCAATAGTAAACCCTAACTATGTGATAAATATAAATGAATGCAAATCTAAAGCATATGAAAATGAAATAAAAAAGATGGATCTATCTTACTTACTATCTTCTGATGTGTGATGTATGATGCAGGTGACTGGTGAAAGATGCCCTAGCATCACCCGAAGGCTAGGGGGTCTTCAGGAGTAATAACGTAAAATACCCACGGGTGCCTGGCTACTGCAGGAAATGCCCGTGGGTGCCTAGGACTGAGGGGAAGGATTCTGCAAAAGCAGATCCGACGAGGGAGAAAGGATGGCAACGACGATGGGGGGTTACGATGAGCGAGGATGGCGGCAGAAGTAACACGAGGTGGCTTAGGGAACTTAAGGATTTAAAGAACTTAGGGAACTACAAAAACTTAGGGAATTCAAGAACTTAGGGGTTGAGCCATCAAAATGGCTCCTATTTATAATCCAACCTAGGGCATGCTAGGGTTTCAACGACACTAATCGTGTGGCTGAGATTAAAGCACATCTAAGGGTAGATATTAAATCTAGGGTGTGGCATGGATTGATGTAAATGGGTGGTCAGGATTAAATGGAATTGGATGGCTGGGATTAATTCACTTAAATAAATACATATTTATTAAATATATATTAAAATATAATATAAAATATTATTATTTAAATATAAAATATATATATATTATAAATATATATAAATAATTGGTAAAAATGGTGGGAAAGCTATGATGGAGGGCAAATTGGCTATGTTTTGGTGGTGGAAATGGTGGGAAAGCATGGATGGAGGACAAATGGCTAGATTTTGGTGTCTACAAATATTACAATAAATTCAATATATTGTACAATGAATGCCCTTAGGCCTATCCAATATTATATTATACAATGTTGGACTTGGCCATGAATCAGATTACACTTTCAACATGGAGAAATTTATTCCTTCTACTTATATAAAAGAACATATCCCATCTTGATAGATGAGCATTTGATTTACCCTAACAACCTCAAGGTATAGTGTTAGAAAATATGTTTGATTGGTCATTCTAAAATACAAGCTATGTTAGGCTGCAAGGCCCTCATATAACATTTGATTGCTTATATTACATTTGACTTAAAGATGTTAGAAATATTGACAAAACAATATTTAAACCCAAGAGCAATGGAACTGCGAAATATTACAGGAGATTGAAAGAAGCTCAAGACTGATTGATTATTTCATGGGATCAACTTTGTATAAATAGCAAAGTTGATCAATGTGAGCCGTTGGATTACAACAACTCAATAAATCTAACTAGTATAAATTGAGAGTTCGTAACTCAAGTAAGACTATCCTAGTAGAACTTAAGAGAATATAAATTTATTCTAACAAAATACAAATAGGACAAAGTCCTATATCCTACTGAAGCATTGATTGAAATCACAAATAGTCTCATTAGGATTCTAGATAATGCTACAATATTATGAGAAGATAACATATGTGTCTATTGACTCTCGAAATATATTCAAGAAGTCATTAGAAAAATTTGATCATGAAAAAAATTTATGATCCAATCATCTTTGTACCATTCAATAAATTTTATTTGTAGTAAAGAAAAATATGCAACAAAAGTTCTTACAGCTGATCATAAGTAATTCTTTATTCTCTCCACTAAATAAATAAAACACTTGTGGCAAGTAGGATGTAAATTTAAACCATGTAAGTCATGGGGATTTGACTACTCTAAGAAGAATAATCCATGTATAAGGAAAATAAAAATAAGAATAGGATGACCTCACTAATAAAAATAAATTCTCATAAAAGAGACATGTCATAAGAATGTCAAAAAAATATATCTTGAAAGGGATTGGGTTCTTTATAGAGTGTCCCTTATAAAGCCCCAACTAAACCAAATGTTTAGAAAATTCTTAGGTGGAACCTTGGCTGAATGATCCACATGAAGACACCACTTGTTGACATTGAGCATGCCAACAAATATACTATTGATTGAAAAATGGTAATCAACCCTTTTGAGGTTAATTGTTAAGACCCCATTATAATATTATTAACAATTTTCTAGTCATGTGGTGCTTTGGGTGCCTAGGCTTATAGGCCCACATAATATAATTATAATGTATTATAAAAATATGCTATTTGAAGATGTAACAATTATTCTTTAGGAGTTACTAGCTTGAGTCCCTACTTGCACATGGATGAAAAACCTTAAGCGTTAGGGTTAGGGTACTCAAAGTATTTAAAAGAACCAAGAGGGCAAGAGAAGAGGAATATTGTATTTTGTTGTATAAAAACTCTACTTCTAAGGAGGTTGCCCCCTTAAATAGGCTTGGAATTCTATAATATTTTTTTGCTTGTTGCAATATAATTGATTGTATTTCTATTTATATTGTAGTATTGTTAATTTCAAGCTTATTTTCTATTATTATTGCAATATTATATGAATGTGATTTTATTTTACTATAAGTGGTATCAAAGTGATTTCTAGTATTGTGTCCTATAGTGCAAATAGTTCCTATCATGCCATTCTAACCTATTAGGTATAGTTTTATTTATTTTTATTTTCCTGCTTATTACCCTACAAAGCAAAATCAAGTTGTTTTTTGCCCATTTTAGTTTAATAGGTTAGAAACCTGGCACTAGGGGTTTTAATATATCATGGAGGAGCTGTTGTTATTGACTAAGGTAGATTTCCCATAAAAAATATAGTAAAATGAGGTGATTAGACTCCAATCCCTAGGCCTCATATAACACCATTATATGAACTTGAGCTCTCACATACCTTCAGGTATATAGGGAGACCCCCTAGGTTTAGGAGAGACCTTTAGCCTTCAAAATATTTTTGACCATATATCTATTCATAGTGTATTGAGTACAAAACTCAAAAATATGTATAAACTATAGTGTCAAAGAGGCAAATAGTGCACTCAAGGGTATGTGTGGAATCCTCCTTGAGTAGTGGTCTAAAATATTGGTCCGAGTATTATCATTTGTCATTGTTGTATAATAGAGAGCTATTAACAGTGCACATACCTTGGCCTAGAGTTACCCTATTTCAGTCATATGTCAAATCCTAATACAATCCATCAAACCTCAAAAACCCTAACTATAAATTTGAGCATAATAAGGAGGCTACACCCATCACATAATTGACTAAACTATAACCATTATTGAATGATGAAGATAATTATTAGGGGTTAGTAATAGTCAAGAATAATATCAAATGGGTTAGTTGTTGATAAAATTCAAAATAAATTTTGCCAAGGTAGTTGTTAATAATAGCCAGGAATAGTGTCAAACAAGGTAGTTGTTAGTAATAATCAAAACTAAGTTTGCCAGAAAATTATCAATAATAGTTAGGAACAATGTTAGATAGGGTAGATGTTAGTGACAGATAAGATAAAGTATGATAATGTAGTTATTTTTAATAGACCAAATAGTAACATATATGATAGTTGTTAGGGAATAGAGAAATAAGCCATTTTTCTAGGTGACAAAAGCTTTAGAATTAAAAAATATGACACCTTAATAAGAAAGAAGTCTAGGGTGCTTAAAGATATCCTATTTAGACCTAGTCCATCATGAGTCTTTTCGAGCTGATCATTTTGATATATAGCACCTAAACACTTTTTTGGACCATTACTAAAAATACTAACTACTAAATTAACACTTATATTTTTATTAAGGTAGTTCAGGTGGTCCAAATCACATGTCCATGGCTAGAGGAACTAGAGGAGCCATGAGTGATATGGAGAAAAATGAATTGAGTGACTAGATAAGGATCTTGAGTCAACAAATTACTAACCTATAGAACTAATTTGGATATGAAATTAAACAATAAAAAGATTTTATGCGTCTTTTAAATTCCAAATAGATCAAAGTAAAAATAAGAATTGAGAAGAAATTCTATGTTGTTGAAGGACATTTAACATGAGGCACTCATGTACACCAATAAATTAATAGTGATAGAATTGAAGGAAATGGTGGTAGTATGGGACATATGGAAGAAGATATCCACAATGCTCTTTTTAATAATAATACCCCATATAAAATACCCAAGTTCCCCAAGTTTAATGGAAAGGAACCTGATGGTTGGTTGTGTTGAGTGGACAAATTTTTCAAGCTCCAAAATACACCCCTATACTTATGGATCACCATGAAATCATTTAATTTTGAGTTTGAATCCCTTCAATGGTATTAGTAGGTGCAATATATGATGCCTGATATTTCTCAGGAAGAATTTGAAATACAACTACTCAATCAGTTTGGCCCTAGTGAATATGAGGATTTTATAGGATCCTTATCAAAATTGATACAGAAATTTACTGTTCATGACTATCAAAATAAGTTTGAGAAGGTGGTTAATCAAACAAGGGGTTTGAGTGAAGGATTTTTTTAGAGTTGTTTTATTAGTGGGTTGAAGGATGATATCAAGGCTAAGGTAAAAATATTTAAACCACAATCCATGATGCAAGCAATAGGATTGACTAGGCTAGTTGAGGAAAAATTATTTCTCAGAGGTGCTCATCTAAAATTTCCATAGGCTAGACCTCCATTTCCATATAAAATTACATCAAATCTAGGAAATAAATCTTCAACAGTTAAGTGATTGACTAGGGAGGAAATGTATGCCCATAGAGCACACATGTTATGTTATAATTGTGATGAAAAATATTCTCTAGGAATAAATGTATACAAAAAAAATTGTATTTATGTAGATGATTCTCTAGTCAATGAAGTGCATGAAGTAGAACAACATGAAGAAGAGCACTAGGATGAGGATGAAGCACATGAATAACTACTAGATGTTTTAGTTCATGCACTTGTAGTAATATCGATCCCTCAAACTAGGAAGGTAGTGAGATATTTCAAGGGGTAAATAATTATAATTCTTATTGATCTGGGTAGTACACATAATTTTGTTAATCCTTGAGTACCTAAGAAAGAAAATTTCTATATACATTATTGCAATTCTTTTGAAGTCATTGTGGCAAATGGAGGAACATTACCTTATAAAGAGAAATGTTAGAATGTTAAATTAAAGATAAGGGATTATGAACCTAAAAATGATATGTTTTCCCTTTTTTTAGAAGGATGTGATGTTGTTTTAAGGGCATAATGGCTTTGTACCTTGGGAACAGTAGCCTAGAAATTTACCAAACTTTGGATGCAATTTACTTAGAATGAGAGGCCATACACTCTTCATGTCTCACTAACGAGATCCACTTAGGTCATCAATTCAAGTCAAATAGAGAAATTATTAAAAAATCCTCACATGGGGTAGTAGCCTAGTTGTTTGTAATCTAGCTACAAAATAGTGAAGAGGATGAAGAACCAGATGATTTGAAACTCCTTTTGAATCAACCTGATTTTATCTATGTTGATCACAAGGGATTACCTCCACACCATTTCCATGAACATGCAATATGGTTGGTACTAGGGAGATTACCACCTAACATTTGACCCTACAGATACCCCTATTCATAAAAATATAAAATTGAGAAGTGGTCCAAAAGTTATTAAAAATAGGGGAAATTTGACCTAGTATCAGTCCTTATTCTTCATCGATACTATTGGTCAAGAAAAAATATGGGTTGTGCAGCTATGTGTAGAATTTTGTGAGCTCAATAAAATAACCATTAAGGATATATTTTCTATTCTTATGATTGATGTGTTTTCTTTTAATTTACATAGTGGAATCAATAGCCGCCATGAATCCGGGAAGGCTATCCAGCTTTTATGGCCACCACAGTATTTTGTGTTGTCTACCCTAGAAGCCACCACATAGATCTTCATGTAGTCCACACCTATAACCACCATGCCACAATAATTTTAAACCTTTTATGCCATTGAAAGCACCAGGAAAGGGACAAGCATTCAATTCGATAAGGCCCGAGAATTGAACCTTGGACCTTGCCCCCCTTATAGGGTTTGGTCAAACAAATTGGTCTACACTTCGGACCTATGATTGGTGTGTTTTTGGATTAGTTACATGGTGCCATTTTTTCCAAGTTAGACCTCCTCTCTAGATACCATTAAATAAGGATTAAGGATGAAGACATTCCAAAATCTGCATTTAGGACTCATAAGGATCATTATGAATTTTTGGTCATACCTTTTGCCAAACTAATGCACCTTCCACCTTCTAGAGCATCATGAATAGTCTTCCACCCATTTATTTACAAGTTTATTTTGGTCTTCTTTGATGACAATATAATCTAAAGTCACACTTGGGTAAAGCACCTACAATATCTAGACCAGACCTTTCAACTATTTCAAAACCATAAATTATTTTCTAAACAATATAAATATTCTTTTGTAATTCAATATGTCAAATATTTGAGGCATATTTTTTCATAGGAGGGAGTTAAGGTTGACCCAAATAAAATTTGAAACCATACAAAATTGGTCTCAACCATAAAATCTCAAGGCACTTTAGGGATTTTTGGGTCTCACTAGGTACTATTGGTTATTTTTCCAAGGTTATGGAAAAATAACAGTGCCACTACCTACCCTATTAAAGAACTTATTTATGTGGTCAACTCTAGTAGAAAAGGTTTTTGTAGATCTCAAGGAAGCCATGATTTTGATATCGATATTAACCACTCTTGATTTTTTTAAACCATTTATAATTGAAAGTTATGCTTTAGTCCATGACATTGGTGCAATATTAATGCAAGAAGGATGACCTCTAGATTTCATTAATAAGGCATTGTTGAGAAAAAATGAGAAAATTCACTTACGAAAAAGAAATGATGACCATCCTCCTTGTTGTCAATCATTGGAAAATTTATCTTATTGGGAGGCATTTTCTACTAAAATGGATCATCAAAGTTTGAAATATTTCTTGGAATAGAGGGTATCTACTCCAAAACAATGGAAATGTGTTTTAAAATTATTGGGTATGATTATGATGTTATTTATAAGAAAGAAAAGGAGAACATTGCAACAAATTCCCTCTCATGTCAGTTTGGGGATTAGAACACACTGTGTGCCATATCTTATCCACTTCCCTAGTGGGTATCCCAACTTTAATAAGTAATCAAGAACCCGTCCTTGCATACTTTGGGAGAATAACTCTAAAGGGACCCCAAGTCACACACCAAGTATTCATGGGATGGATAATTGTTAAGATATCAAGATCGCATTGTGGTTTCTAAAAATTCATCAATCCATGAGGACATCATGAAGGAAATGCATGCTTCATCCACATCAATCCATTTGAATTTTTTGAAGACATGAGTAATCTAAATGGTCATTCTATTGGGAAAGTATGAAAAAAGATATCCATATGTTTGTGATAGAGTGTGATATATTCCAACAGATAAAAGCATAAATAGTTCATACTCTAGGCACTCTACAACATTTATCAATGCAAAATATATGGAATAATATTTCCATGGATTTTATTGAAGAAATTCCTAAATATATAAAAAATAGTCATTCTTGTGGTTGTGGACCATCTCTTGAAGTATAATAATTTATGTTCCCTCGTCCATCCTTACCATACCTCCACCATTGCCCATATATTCATGGAATCTATTTTTAAACTCCACTTTTACTAGTAATTTTTGGCAAGAACTATTTAAATTATAGGGAATGCAATTATGAATGAGCTCAGCCTACCAATCACAAATGGATGGGAAAATTGAAATTGTCAATAAATTATTGGAAACCTACCTTCATTGTTTTAATTTTGAGTACCCAACATAGTGGACTAAGTGGCTTCCATTGGATGATTGGTGGTACAATAATTAATTCCACAAAACCTCCATAATGGCTTCTTTTAAAGCAATTAATGGGGTACCCACCTCCGTTATCCTCTTCATATGTTCTAGAAAAAATTAAAGTTTAGGCAATGGATGCAATACTTCAAGAATGTACCCAACTCTTACAATAATTAGACAATTTGGTTATGGCTTAGAACTGGATTGGAAAATAAATTGATCAACACCATTTAGAGCATAGTTTCAATATAGGTGATATGGTATTTATTTGAATCCAAACATACAAGCAATCATCAGTGTGAAATTTGTGCTCATTAAATGCTTGCAATAAGTTTTTACAAACCCTACTAGGTATTGCAATGGATTGAATAAGTGGACTATAAGATCACATTACCACCATCTAAAATCCATCCATTCTTCCATGTCTCTTTTCTCAAGAAGGTCCTCAAAAACCATGTTTAGGTCCAATTGACACTTCCAGAGTTTGATGATGAAGGTTTGGTCATCTTGGAACCTGATAGCATTCTAGACCATAGAGCCCACACTCTTCATAACCACACCATCATTTAATTATTGGTCTAGTGGTGGGTTTACAATAGGAAGATGCAACATGGGAGTCTATTCAAAAACTTTAACAATAATTTTCTAATATTCATATTTAAGGACAAATCTATTTTTGAAGGGGATTCTATAATGTGTTATTGTTTTATACAATATAATTTATTGCATTTCTATTTTGTATTACAATATTGTTAATTTCAAGCTTATTTTCTATTATTATTACAATATCGTGTGTTCGTGCTTTTATTTTAATACAAGGTCCCTAACATTAATTTTTATTTGTGCCTATTGTCAATCAATATATTAGAAGAGGAAAAACAAAGGCCAAATGGGAACTCTCAATATTGTTGTGGAATTCACAAAAGAGGTGAACTGTCTGGTGGGTCAGATTCTGGAGGATCTTGCTTCAAGTAAGAATAAGTCTATGGATGCGATAGTAAATCCCTAGGTTCAGGGATTTTGTTGGTTGCTCATTTTTACCTATTGGTTAGTTGGATCCTTATTGGGTTGGGTGTTGGTTGTTAACCCCCAGTCGATCAATTTTTGATCCCATGGGTAGGATTGTAAGGTGACTGGATCTAGGTGGTTTGGTTTCAGTTCTAATTTTGCTTATGGTGGGGTGTCTAGAGTGTGGTCACTGGTCATGTGGCTCCTTTTAGAGCATTTTGTAAAATGTTGTGGGGATCATTTCAAAACCCTTAGCTTTTTAATTAATTAAAAAAAATCAATATATTAGAAGTCCACATTTCCTTAGCAACCTATAGAGAAATAATTAGCTCCATGAATGTATTGTAAAACATTGTAGAGGAGTATCAAAGGGAAAAATAAAAAGAAAACCAATACTAATAAAGGGATGAAATGTTGTACATTGTTCTCTTTATTTACTAGATGAAGAAGATAATCGATCAATAGTACAAGAGTTAAAAAATTAATCTAAATATCATGTAATAATACTACACACAAGAGGACTAACAAATATTATTCTTTTTTCTTTAGGAGCATATCTTAACACTTCAATCGACTAACACAGTTTTGGTAGGATCAACATTCATACACAATTTTATATAGCCATGATTTACATAAAATATGAAGCTTGCATTAAGCATACACAATGTTGATAAGTGCCATAAAAGAAATAATAGGAAGGAAGAGGCATATCATAAAAATTACCTCCATTGGCATGAAATTCCCCTAGAATAGTTTTACCCTACAAGAGGCACCTCATAACCCTTAAGTTCATTAACACATAGTTGAAGGATAGTAATCGCCATATATAATCTTAGCAGACAACATAGAATAATATATGAAAGCAAAAATATATTAACAAGCGTAAAATAAATATTTTAACATCATATGCTTCACTTGATGTCTATAACCTTCTATTGAAACTCTAAGAACTATGGATCTCCCTTTTATGGGAGGATCCAAGAGGTTGATAAAAAAATGCCTAAGGTAATTATAATGTATGGACCACTAAAATTGTGTACATGGGAACTTATTTATAGCCAATTTATCATTTGATATCTAATCCATGGTGGTGAAATTAACTAAACCAAATTAAGGTAATCTATCTTAGGTGGAATTCATAACCATTTATACCAAAATTAAATCTAACCTAGTAATCATATTAAATCTCTCAAAAATAAAGGATTTGATCTCCTTGAGCCTATTATTATCAACTCTACTATTTAGATTTATTCTTCTCTACTATTTTTATTATGGTAATCAGTCTAGGTGGAGCTATAATCATTTACATAAAAAAAAACCTAGTAATCATATTAAATCTCTTGAAAATAAATACTTTGGTCTCCTTGAGCCTATTGTTATCATATGTACTATTTAGATTCATTTTTGTATGGTGTTTTGACTTATTTTTTGGGTTGTGTCAAATCCTACCTCAAAGAAAAACCTCTAAATCTAGAACCTTGTGATTTTAAAGGAACAATGAAAAATGAAAAACACCAAACCAAGCCACAAGTATCAAGGGTTGAAGCAACACCACATTAACCAAAATAGAGAGATTGAAAAAAAAAAGATAATGGAAGCTAAAACAAAAATTGCAATATCATATCATATGTTAGAATTTATTATTAGTACAATGGAGAAGCATTTATTAAATAAGCAAGGAAGATAAATTACAGCCATAGGATCAACAAAGAGATAAGGATCAATATTCACCATACAAACAAGGAGGTGTGATATGATCCATAAAGAAAATATCTCAACCTTCCAAATGTAATCAATGAGTGTAACTCCCTAGGAATGCCAAATATCCCCATAATATCTAAATAAGATAAAAAAACAAATATCCACACATAAAGTGGGTGGGAAAAAATAAACTAAACTAATATAAAAAAAGGTACTTAGGTGAGCATGAGCTAGAGTCTAAACACCTACTCTAACATGATTTTACAATTGTCTTTCGATCCATGATTTTTACCCTTTGTTAAATATATTGTGATGGGTTGTGTTAATAATCGTTCCCAATATCAAGTTAGAGGGATTGTTGAAATAAATTTTTTCATGTTATTTGCATGTGTAGTAGTATAAGGAACATGTACAATATACTTGTTAGAGAAAATCATAGATTAAAAACTTGTTCAAGATGCTTGCAATATAGTAGCTTCACTAAGAAGGTTGTTGTGACCAATAAATGTATTAAAAACATAATTTTTATGTGGGATAATTAAAAGAAGCACATTGTATTAGGGATAGGCCATGATAAAAAGTAGTAGTAAATTATAAAATTTAATATTAAAAGTTTCATTGTCATGGTAAATTATCTTTGTCAAGTGTCTATGTGACAAGGATATGTGTTATAAATAATATCTTGTAAAACCTCTAGAAATCCAAGATAGTCCATGAAGAACACAATCTTTATACTGATAGGGGGATGAACAATATAAGCCCAAATTTTACTTTTCTTTCCCAAACAATATTATCCAATATTATCAATGGCAATATCAATAGTAGTAATCAAAGCAATGCACAAATCATCACACACAAGAGAGACATAAATTTAATGTGGTTCACCCAATGTGGGCTACTCCATGGAGAAAATATTTATTCTAAATTTTTTCAACAAATATCTTGGGAATAAATTCCCTATTACAATGTTTATGGATCTCTATACAAAGGAGACACAAATCCCTTATGCTTTGATTTGTGGATCTCTCTTCACAGGAGAAATATTTCCCCCTTTTATTTAGTTCATGGAACTTGATCTAGGAGAAATCTATCTCCTAAACTGGTTTGTGGATCTCTATCCATAGGATAACTCTTTCCCATTGCTCTGGTTCATGGATATTTTTCCATAGGAGAACTCTATCCCCTCTACTTTGTATGGTGATTTTCTAAAAGACTTCTGTACCCACTTCTTTGGCTTGTGGATCTCTCTCCACATGAGACCTTTATCCCCACTACACTGGCTAATGGATCTCTATACAATGGAGACTACTATCCTCTATGCTCTATCACCTTCAAAGCCTAATCTCAACTCTATCTCAAATATGCACCAAAATCTATTCCAAGTCTAGAACAAATATACTCTAACTCTGCTCACAAATATGCACCAAATTCTATCTCAGGTCTAACAAAAATATGCTCTAACTCTGCTCATAAATCTGCACCAAAATCTATCTTAGATCTACCCCAATCCTTAACAAATACTTTCTCAAATATGTCCTCAAGCCTTCTCAAAGACTTGCTCAAATCTATCCTCAAGTCTTCACAAAATACTTGCTCAAATCTACCTGCAAGTCTTCTCAAAATACTTTCTCAAATCTGTCCTCAAGCCTTCTCAAAGACTTGCTCAAATCTGTCCTCAAGCCTTCTCAAAGACTTGCTCAAAGCTATCCTGAAGCCTTATCAAAGACTTTCTCAAATATACCCTTAATGCTGCTCACAAAACCTGCTTTAAATATTTTCAAACCTTGCACACATATAAAGCTTACATCTTTTCATAAATTCTTTCTTCAAACAGATATATTATACTCAGAATTAATTTAACCTCTAGAACATATAGAGAATGATATGCACTTGCAAATAGCTCAATATGTTCTACTCAATCATTAAGTCTGTCTCTTTCACGTCTCACATTTATTACTCTTTTAAAGGTATATCTAGTCTAGCACATGACACCTATCTTATTGATGCACAAACTTACTTTCATAAATATGATTTCTAATGTTTGCACATTCACTTTCAATATCACTGAAAACCAATGCTCAAAATATTCACACATTCATTCAAACAATTAAGCACAATTTGCTCACAAACCCTAACATAGGTGTTTCCAATTAATTTCAACAAAGATGCAATGTAGGTCTCAAAACCTAACTCAAATATTTCTAACAATTCTTATCAAACAATCCTTTTCTCTCCACCTTATGTTCCAAAAATATTCACTTCAATAAAACACTTTAAACAAGGAATGATGTGCCCATACCTCTTCATTTGCTCTTATGGAGACATGTCTTAAAAACTTGTCTCACAAATGACTGATTTTCTAATGCCACTTCAAGGGATAGATTGCAAGATATTTTCTCTAAACATCCTCATGAATTTTCACCTCAAAATATATTTCACCATACAACAATCACAATAAAATATCAAATCACTATAACACCTTATTACTCCTATTCTTTCATGCAAAATAATGCTAAAAAAAACAAACCAGAAATTACACACATGAATTTCACATATACACCTTATACCTCCTTCTTATGAAAATAAAATAATGCACTTCAAATTTCAATAAGACCAAAGAAATTATCACTTCATCTCATGCATCAACCAAGCACTAGCAATATGAAATTTCACCTTTCATCCCTTTCTAAAACAAAAATCAAATCACTTTACTATCCTTATAGCTCCCTAACCATTTCACATCACAATTATAAAAATTGACTAATCCTTATAACTCCCTAACCAATCAATATGATAAATATTAACTAACCCTTATAACTCCCTAACCAAGTACAAAATGCATACCTTTTTAAAAGTTTTACTTTTGCCCTCAAGCGTTGCCATCGCTACTCGAACCCGTGACCTCGTTGGCCCCCGTACCCTAGCACAAGGGAAAACACCACATGGGCTAGCTGCCCACACAAGCCCAAGGATCACATGCTCCTTTTTCCCCTCTACCGCTAGTGCAAAATATTTTGATCATGCAAAAAGCCTTTGTGCGAATCGAACACCGAACCTGCTGCCTACAACACACTCCACAAGTTGAGCTTGCCAACTAGGCTACCATCCCATGTCGAATGGTGTTTGGGCACCCTCTGTCTTAATCTTTGCACTACCTCAAAATTCACATAAGCCTCTCTATATTCCTCCACCGCTTTGCCGAATGAAAATGCAAGTATATATTCTCGGGGATGATTAAAGCTTTGGATTGCAAAAACATTAATCTTTTTATACACTTTGGACGTCGGATCAACTTGAAAAAAATGCCTACATGCAAGTTTGAATTTTGGCACCATCTAAACCTTTTTAAAATATTATAATAATTTAAATCTAAGGTAGATTTAAATATTATAATTTTTATGTTAACCTTTGGGTCCTTTAATTTTTAATTATTATAACTATTTAAATCTTCATACATTTAAATATTATAATCTTTTTTTTTTCCTTGGACCTTTTCTTTGAAAAATATCTTTCTTTTTATTTTGCAAATGCCACCATGGTAAAACCATTAAACATTTATTTTTCTGGATATAAATGACAACCAATGTCATTAACCTATGCCATTAATTCTTTGATATCAATGACAACAATATAGTCAAAATTTTCAACAATCCAAAGTACTTTTAAAAGTATTATGTAATTATTAAAATATCATATAAAAATTCCAAAAGGAAATTCTATAGAAGTATGTGATATTTTGATTATCTCTTATAATCATAAATATCCTAAGAAAAGTCTAGGAGATATATAAAATATCTTAATATCATGGCAACAATCCAAAAAGGAGATATCTAGAAAGTGTTGCCATGTGTCCATTTACAATTCTCTATGCATATAATATCTAGCCCCATGAGCCTATTAACTGGAGAGAGCCACATTATGAGGGACAAGTTGAGCAATTATGAGCTCAAGAAAGTGAGGAAGAGTCTGGTGTGAGAGTAAGGGCTAGAAATCCAAGATAACAAGGGACGAGTGTCTCCTTGTCCAAGGTGTGTCCAAGATTATCAAAATGAGAGTGTGTAATATGATCACTAGGCAAGTACACATGAGGTAGAGGCTCAATATGAAGGTCATGTTCACTCACTAATATAGTTTGGTGAGCACTCAAGTGCTTTTCTAGTTTGTATATGTGATAAAATTTCTTATGCTTTCATTGTGCCACCATGTTGTACTATCATCATTCTCTTATCTACTATTTTTCATTTTATTGAAAAATATTTTGTTGTGTATGAGAATTATGTGCTAGATGACCATCACTATATAAAGAGTGTGCATAAAAAACAGAGACCATAGTGAGAGGAGGTCTTAGGGAGACATTCCATGCATTCTATATTTTGAAATTTTTTTATTTGTTGCTAGGGTAACTCCTCTTTGGTGGTGATGTTGTCTAGTAATTACATTTTTACCTCTCTGGTAAATTTTTACCCTCTATTCCTTTTACTATAATAACTATAAAATTTATTGTTTAGTAAATGGTTTTTACCATTACCATTGTAATTTCAATTTATAAATTCTAAATCATTTTTATCATGGTAATTCAAATTTACTAAGTGGTAAATACAAATTACTAGGATTATTACCAAGTAACACCACTAATCAATATCTTGTAAAACTTGTTTGTTTTACTCTTTGGTGTAGGTGTTTGGTGAAGTGTGGCCAAAAAATGTATGTGTTGATATTGTAGATAGTTTTTGATTAGCCCATCATAGTCTACTATTTGGTCTACCTTGTTTTTATTTGTATCTATGCTTGAGTCATAAAATTAAAGAATTGATAGGCATAATCTAGTAGATTTAGTATTCATAATACTCTATAGGGAGATTAAATTTCACCAAGAAGAGTTGAACTTGGGATTCCAAGGCTGTAGCAAAGATGAACAAATCTTATCTTTTCAACCCAATCTTCTAAATATTCCAAGACTTCCATTCAAGAATATAATAGAGTATGTATTTTAATGGCTTGACATGAAGGGAGCAATGGATGGAATTCCTTCTAATGTTTTAAAATGGTGCTAATTTAATATGCTATGAGATACAATAAGATTATATCAAGAATTTATGTGATGATTTTAGTGAGATGAATGGTTGAGGAGTATAACCCATACTAAAAATATCTTATCTCGATGATTGAGATCAAAATTTATTTTGAGGACCTTAAGAGAAATTTGTAATTACCATGCATGAGTGTAGGAACTTGAAGGAAAGTGAAGGTCCAATTATAAAAGGAGAAATTATCTAACAACCTAATGGATGACATTGATAACATGCTTTGTAAGAAATACCAATCTAAAGACAACAACTAGTACATGGATTAAATATGAGCAACCCACAACTACCCAACATGTGTATGAGGTTGTGAAGTGACAAGAGGAGAGTTTGGAGGAGAAACTGGTTCTACAACATCAGTTACTCTAATAGCTTCTAACTAGGTTCCATAACTAACAACAACAGTATCATTCAAAAGTCCATATTACTCTACTACCACAACTGAAATAGAAGACCTAATTTAAAAAATGAGACAACTTATAATCAATTTGTCATAAGGAAAGGACATAGGAACACATTTAATCCAATATAGAGATAAAAATGTTAGAAATATTGTATTTGAAGTAGTATGGTATGAGTGTAATAATAAAGGGTATTACAAGATAAATTACCCTAATAATGAATCTACTTTAGGAATGAAGAGTAATGAAGAAGGCAAGACTCTAATTAATATCATTGATCTTGTTCAATATAACAAAGAAGAATTTGATGTCATGGAAATGAAGTGACTCAACATAAGAATCCCAATAAAATAAAAGAGTCTATAAGAAGAAATAAGAGCCCGTAAAGAGAAGAATATAACTAGGAGTTCAAGATTTTCCACTCTGAGCAAGCCAAGCACCATACTTAATCATGGAGCATTTTTCAAAGTAAATCATCAACATAATTTACAGGAAACTACTAAAATTATCATGAAAAAGGTGAAGGGAACTACATAGTAGACTCAATTATAGATGAAAGAAGAAAGTCAAAGTCACTAAGTTTGATGCAAAGGTTGAACCATATCCTCTACAAACTAAAGTCTTATGTAGAGGTATCTCTATTTTTGATGTCATGGTAGATGGTGGAGTCAATTTTAGTATAATGATAGAGTCTACTTTGAAGATATTATAGATTGTAAATCCTACTTGAAGTTGAGATCCTTTAATAAAGGAAAAACAAATCCAATAGGAGAAGTATTTAATGTAGTAGTCTTATTCATGGGAGTCACTTGTGTGGTAGATTTTTAAGTCATGAAATATAGTTTAGTAACCTATCCAATATTATTAGGAAGGACATCGTTAAGAAAATACCATGCTCAAAATTACTAGCATTAAGGGTACACGACCATTGGTTATGGTTCCAAGAAAGTAAAGATAATTGTGATACCTTAACCTCATACATTGAGGATAACAAAAACAAAGGAAGAAAGTGAGTGGAAAACATCAAAGTATGCCAATACAAGATAAAGAAGAGAGTGAGATGGATGTTTTATAAGATATAATCCTTTATGATGCTTCAATTGATCATTAACATAAATTTTCTGAGGAAGAGGTGGATAACCTACTATAAAAGTCACACTTTGGGGATGTAAGAAGTGGATAGGATGTAACATTATATAAAGTTGGTTGATGATGCTAAACCTATGAAGAAAATGCTGGATTGTATGAATCTAAATTATTTCAAGTCTATCAAGGAAGAGAGACAACTTTTTAGATGCAAGCTTCCTTTATCTAGTAGATAAATTAGAGTGGGTATCTCCAATATTCATTATAAGGAAGAAAAATGGGAAGCTGATGGTATGTGTTAATTATCAAAATTTAAATATGCTACAAATAAATACCATTACCCACTTCCATTCTTAGATCATGTTTTTTATGAAGTTGTAGGAGAAGAGTACTATAACTCTATATATGGCTATAGTTTTTACAATCAAGTTCACGCTGTAGAAAAAGACCACTTCAAGACAACCTTAACCACTCTATGGGGCATATTTAACTATAAAGAAATATTGTTTGGATTGTATAATGCACCTAAAAATTTCAATAGCTAATAAATAAGGCATTTGAACCTTATATTGGAAATTTCATGAAAGTTTTTCTAGATGATATTTGTATTTATGGGAAGAAGACAAATCATCTAGCTTCTGTTAAGAGGGCATTTCAATGGTTGGATGATTCCAAGGCCTCACTTAATCCTAAAAAATACATATTTGTATTAATAAAAGGTGTCTTGTTGGGGAATGTGGCCTCCCAACAAGGGATCATAAGTAATCTTGGAAAGGTTACAAAAATTAATGAGCTACCATTTTATATCAACAAGAGTAAGTTAAAATTATTCTTGGCCATGTGGGATGTTATAGGAGGTTCATAAATAATTTATAAAGTATTACACTACAATTAAAAAATCTCCTCAAGAAGGATATGACCTATGCACCAAGAAAAGAAGCTAATGCTACATTTGAGGAATTGAAGTAGACCCTGATCACTCCTCTAGTGTTTAAGATGACCACTCGTCTAGTGTTGAAGAATATAGATTGGAGTGAGTCATTCATTGTCTATATAGATGCATCTAATATAGTGCTTGAAAGAAAATTGAGTCAGTAGGAAGATAATATGTATGATCATCCTATATACTTTGGAAGTAGGTAAATTAGCAATGTCGATGTAAGTTATATATTTATAGAGAAAAAATCTCTAGTCATCTTAAAAAGTTCAAGGACTATATTTGGAGATACAATTTTACTATTATTATAGACCATGATTCACTCAAGCATATTGTAAATACGCCCAATATATCAAGAAGGATACCCAAATGGATTATTCCTTTATAAGAATATGATTTTGACATTGTTGATCTATTGGGTAAGAAGCATATCAATGCAAATGATCTTTTGAGAGCATATGTGGAGGCAGACCTAAATGTGAAGATGATGAGTTTCTACATGCAATGTTGCTAGCAATAGAATCTAGCTTAGATGAATATGCATTTATTTGGTGGTAACTAACTGAAGTCAAGTTTCTATATGGTCCATCACCAAAAATGAAGAGGAAGACTACTTAGGTTAGTTGTCCCTATTTAAAAGTGTAAGGAATTTTGTGTTAAGTGGGTATAAATGAGAAGTATTAGTGAGCAACTAGACTAGAGTAAGGGAAAAAAATGGTTGCAAAGTTCTATGATGATGTATGTAGAGGACACTTCTCTAGGTAGCTTATGACAAGAAGGATTTTAGATGCAAGATATCACTAGACAATACTCTTAAAATATTTTATGACTTATTGTAAAACATGTGAGTGTGTTAATAATTTTGGGATTATAGGACATCAGATGCACCCTTATTTCTTGTCTTTCCTCTTGGTCCCTTCAAATATTAAGGAATTGAAATTGTTGTACCCTTTCTTGTAACTGCATGAAGAAATAGATATATCATTATTGTGATGGATTATCTAAGGGGGCTAAAGCTTGGGTAGTGAAGGAAAGTACAAAGGAACAAGTTTAATGGTTCATTTATTAATGAATTGGTAGTAGGTTTGGTTGTCCAATGGAGACTATATCTAATCAAGGTACTTAATAGAATAAAATGATGGAATATTTGATGACCGAGTTCAAGATCAAGCATAAGAAGGTGAGTGCATATAAATTGAGTATCAATAGATAGGTGAAATGGACCAATAACATGCTATGTCAAATCCTTGTAAATGATGCAAATTTACAAGTTTCCATGTAGCATTGTGGGCTTATAGGGCCACAATCAAGTTAGCCATATGACATCCCCTATTCTAGTTGATGTATGGTGTTGATATTGTTCTTATCATTAAATAAAATGTTCCAACCATATGGATGGTGATACAAGATAGGAAGAATGAAAGAGAATCTATGAAGGAGTAAGTAGTATAACTATACTAGCTATAAAAAATATGCTAGGTAGTGTAGGACTACATTTCCAAGAAGAAGATGAAAGAAAAATAATATTGAAAGAAAATGCTCAAGTGGACCCCCTTCAAAGTCAATGACTTGGTGATGGTGTCTGATACTTGACACAAAAAGACAAAGTATAAAAAATTTCTACCAAAATATATGGGACCCTATTAGATAGTAGTTGTGCATGAAAATGGTACCTATAAGCTTGAGGAGTTATATGGAAGGTCAATCAAGAAATGGGTGAAGCATGCTAAACTCAAGTTATATCATCCTCTAGAATAAATCAAGTGTAATTTAAGTATGAAGTAGAAATTACGAGATATGTCAACATAAAATTTTATTATCTATTTATATGTGTAGTAGTACAAGAAGCATACATAAAATATAGTTGGATGACTTGTTAGAGAAGATTAAAAATCAATGACTTGTTGGGGAAACTTAAAACACAATATCTTCATCGAGAAGGTTGTGATGATTGTTAAGGAATAATTATAATACAAATAGAATGTTTGTATGGAGGAGTACAAGAAGAATATTACAATAGGGATAGGTCATAATAAAAAGTAATAGTAAGTAGAAAAATTAAAATTGTTATTGTCATGGTAAATTATTTTTGCCAAGTGTCTTTATCACAAGGAAATATATGGTAAATAATATCTTGTAAAACCTTTAAATTTCAAGATAGTCCAAAGTTATTTTTGCAATATAATATAATTATTAAAATATCATAAGGAATATCCAAAAGGAAATTGTTTAGAAGTATATGATATCTTTACTATATCGTGTAATCATAAATATTTTAAGAAAAGTCTAAGAGATATATTTAGAATATCTTTCTATTATGGAAAGTCCAAAAATGAGATATCTAGAAAGTGTTTTCATGTGTCTATCTAGATTTCTCCATGCATGGAATATGTAGCCCCATGAGATATCCCCCTTATGGAAGGCAACTTGAGCAAGTGTGATCTCAAAGAAGTAAGAGAGTTCAGTGTGAGAGTGAGGGCTAGTAAGCCAAGCTAGCTAGAAAAGAGTGTCTCCTTGTCCAAGGTATGTCCAAGATTTTCAAAGTGAGAGTGTGGAATATGGTCATTGGGCAAGTCCATAGGATGTGGAGGATCAATAGGAGGTCCATATTCATTCACTATGGTAATATATTGAGCACTCATGTATATTTATAGTTTGTATATATAACAAAATTCCTTTTATTTTTATTATGCCACACTATTATGTTGTCATCACTAATATTGTCTACTATTTTCATGTCATTGTAAAATATTTTATTAAGGATGAGAATTATGTGCTAGCTTGCCATGACTAGATAAAAATTATGCATCAACAATAAATACCATAATGAGAGGAGCACTTGGAGAGATATTGTGTGCATGCTATATTTTATCAATATTATCATTTTTATTTTGAAAGAAGTCTTGTTTCAAAGCATCAATTTCTTTAAATAGCTAGATTTATAAGCTTGGTTTTCCAAATAAAACTTCCAAACAAGTAATACCATCATGCTACTAGATCTAGATGAATTATTAAAATGTAATTTCCTCCAAACAAGTCTTTATTTATTGAGATTGAAGATATTTGTGTGTGTTGATGGAAAATGGGTACTTTTATTGCTAGATTTATTTGGAATTCAAAATAAACCTAGATGCAAAAAATACAATAGGTGCCTTGTTTAGAATTATTTTCCAAGCCACTTGAGAGTTGATGAAATGTACTTTGGTGTCTTGAACAAGAGTTAGATCAATAATTTAATTTTTTTCCAAATAACTCTAATCTTCTTGGTTTGAATATTTCCTACTATTGAAGTACTTTATTTTTCTAGAATTAGCAATATTTTCATACCACTTGTAATCCTTAAAAATCATGTATATCCTTGGTCATTTGAATTTTATTAAGTATTCCTTCAACCTCATACTGCTTCCAAAAACTTTGATTTAAAAACAAATTTAATCCAATTTGATCAAAAAAGTGATCAATTTTAAATAAAATAAAACTCCTCAACCTCTCATCATCAACCTTGATTGTAACTAAGGACCAACTCTTAAGGTTAAACCTTGAGATTTTCCAAACAACTACCCTACCAAAAGTACCAAATATTCTATACTAAGTAGATGCCTAAAGTTGAAGGTAATTAATGAAATTTCACACTACATATCAATCCCCAAAATGGAGAAATTAAAAAAAAAACATTCAAGGGTTTTGAGTAGCGAGGAATGGAGCAAAGCGGGAGCGGAGGCAGGTGCAATTTCTGCAAACATGATTTTCATTCTGCTGGAGGTGGGAAACAGGGTTTCCAAACCCCTGGAAGCTGTGAGGCTCAAGGAGGGAACAAGCAAGGTTCTGAAGCAACTGAGGAAGAGCAGGTGGACAGTGATAAGGACACTGAGGGTTTTAAAAAATTAGAGGGACACGAACCCCCTGATATTATTTTTGATAAGAAGGCCCACATCAAGAATCCTGAGGGCAATAAGTCTTTTGCACAGGCCCTTAAAGGTGGCAATAGGGTTTCCTTACATTCCTTACCACCTCTCACTCCCAATGGGCGAGAAGGTATCCGTGCCTGAAAGCGTAATGGCAGACTTTATATCGATGGAAAATTTTTCTCTGGTAGGCAAATTCATAGGGGGCAGGCCGGATATTGAAACGATTCGACGATGGGCATCCTTGAAGTGGAAGACTTCTGGACACATGGAGATTATTGCATTATCAAGGGGGTTTTTTGTGGTACGCCTTAACAATAGTGAAGATGCTAGTCGTATTCTAACAGGAGGACCTTGGTTCTTGGGCCGAAGAAGTCTTTTTCTTAGGAGATGGGCTGAGGATTTTGACCCAGAAAAGCAGAGCATAAACTTTGCCCCCATTTGGGTCCGTCTCCCAAATCTCCCGTTTCATTGGTGGCATGAGTATTTTCTTCAGGGTATTGCCAAGACCATAGGGGAATTGGTGGCCATTGACAATCCAACCCTTGCACGCACCAGAATGACGCATGCTAGGATTTGTGTAAATGCAAACCTAGAATCTGAGCTTCCTACTCATGTGGAGTTAGAATATGGAAATAAAACAAGATTACAGGTCATCGAATATGAAAATAGACCGGCATTTTGCTCTGACTGTAATATTCAAGGCCATCTCAAAGGACAATGCTCTTTTTTGAGAAGCCAGCAAACCCTTCCTAGGAATAATGATTCCAAGCGGCAGTCTTTCAGAAATAATGGCAAATACACAGGGATGTACATGGTTAAAGATCCAAATGTTGAAAAGGCAAAGGCCTCTCGGTTTGGGGCAAATGGAGAATGAGGCCGAGCTTCACATGGACAATGGTAAGGACAAGCAAATTGCTACATCACAAACTGACCAACAAAAGGTATGCTCTCCTTTCGAAAATCTAAATAAATTTAACATTTTGGCTGAAAACCAAATAATTACAGAGGAAAATCAGAATGAAGGGTCTAATGTTGAGGATATAATTCTTGGTCTCCCTGCTTACCTTGACTCCCCAACCAAATCTGGACCTTCCAATCCTCCTCCTGTTGGCCATAAAGAATGCCCTAATGATGAGTCTTTTTACGCCCCGTAAAGAGAAAAAGTGCTTTCAGAATTAATCAGCCCTTCCAAGCGACATTTTTCACCTTTGTCTTTGTCCCAATCCAGAGAAGGGGTTTCCAGTACTGTTATCCAACAGGTTACCCAAACCAAATTTAGCCCGAAACAGACTAGAAGCACAATGAAGTCCCCCATGATTGACTGTGGAGGTGAGAAAAAAAAGGGAAGAAAGTCAAATGCCCAAAGAATGGAAAGAAGAGGTCCAAGATGAGATAGCTAATGGAATTCAGACTACTCTGTTTCCATCAACTCGGAAATCTTCCCTTTGAAGAAAACAAAATTCTTAAGCCCCCTCAAGTCCAAGGCAGGGGAAGAGGGAAAAACTTTAAAAGTTCCAAATGAAGATCATATCCTGGAATGTAAGGGGGCTCAATGGCCTTCCTAAACAGCGGTTAGTCAAATATTTAAGAAGAGATTTTGATCCCACTATTCTTATTTTGCAAGAAACTAAAGTCGATGAAGTTTTGTCTAGAAAAATTGCCCTCAATATCTGGAAAAAGGGAGAAGCAATTTTTTGCAAAGCCAATGGAACCTCATGTGGTCTTCTTTGTATCTGGAATCCAGGGAAGGTGGAAGGCAAGGTTATTCAATTAGGGGAAAGGGTAATGAGCATTATTTTTAAGGATAAGGTTAGTGACCTTTCTTGGATATTAACAAATGTGTACGCCCCTAATTCTATATCTGGGAGAGCTGATCTATGGAATTTACTCAATCATTTCAAGGAAGCTTTTCAGGATATCCCATGGATAGTGGCGGGGGACTTTAATACCCCTCTTTACCCCTCTGATAAAAAAGGGGGAGTAGGAATTCCAGCAAGAAGTATGGAGGACTTTCAAGATTTCATCAACAACAACAATTTATTGGATGTCAAATTAAAAAATGCTAAATTTACTTGGAGCAATAGGAGGTCTGGAAATCAACTTATAATGGAAAATCTTGATAGGTTTTTTTTGTCACAGGAAGCAATACAATCTTTTGGGGATGCAAATCTGTTGTCCTTGCCTCGCATTGGGTCTGACCACAACCCGATTTTACTTGAAATTGAAGAGACTCCAAAATTCAAAAGGCCTTTTAGGTTTGAATCTATGTGGATGCACCACCCTGATCTCAGAGACAGAATTTCTCAGTGGTGGCAGCATTCTTGTCAGGGCAGGCCTTCATTCAGATTAGCACATAAACTTAAAGTGGTGAAAGAAAATCTAAGGATCCGGAATAAAGAAATTTTTGGAAATATTTTTGAAAACAAGAAAGTCATCTCTCGAAAGGTTATCAACCATTGAGAAAAAACTTGAAGAGGGATTGCCGCACCCTTCCCTACAGTGCAGATGAAAAGAAAGCCCTTGCCGAGTACCATAATGTTTTAGCTCGCGAGGAGACTTTTTGGCGGCAAAAGTCTAGAGCTACTCGGCTAAAAGAAGGTGATGCCAACACAAGATTTTTTCATGCATCTACCTTAAGGAACAGAAGCCACAATAGAATTAAAGAACTTGTTAGAGATGATGGATCATCCCTTTCTAGTCCTAATGAGATCAGAAATGAAGCAGTTTCCTATTTTCATAATCTTTTAGGAGAAGAACATTTCAGTTCTGCCTTAGCTTCAGAATCAATGCTTTACCATATTCCTCATTTAATTTTTGATGACTTGAATGGGGAGTTAATTAAGCCTTTCACGGATGAAGAAATCAAAGAGGCCCTCTTCTCAATGAACCCTGATAAAGCTCCAGGTCCAGACGGGTTTTCACCTCATTTTTTTTAGGCTTTTTGGGATATTGTAGGTTTTGATGTATGTGCTACTATCAAGGAATTTCAGTCCACAAAGCATATTCCGAGAAGTTTTAACTCCACTTTTATTGCTTTAATCCCAAAGATTCCTACTCCTAGATCTATGATGGATTTTAGACCTATTAGCCTTTGTAATGTTGTTTATAAAATTTTGACCAAGGCGATTGCAAATAGAATGAGGAAGATCCTTCCTATGTTTATTGATGTTTGTCAAGGCGCTTCAGTCCTCGGAAGGTCCATCCTTGATGGTGTCATAACAGCTCATGAAGCCCTCCATTCGGTAGTCCAGACTAAAAAACCCGCTTTTGCTCTCAAGCCGGATATGAACAAGGCTTATGACCGCATAAACTGGAGTTTTGTCTCTCGCCATTCTTCAGAAATTTGGTTTTCATCATGAATGGATCAAGCTTTTGGAAGGATGTTTTATGAAACCTTGGTTTTCACTCCTTGTTAATGGTGCTCCCGCTGGATACTTTCAAAGTAAAAGGGGCCTAAGGCAAGGTGACCCTATCTCTCCCATGTTGTTTATCATTGTGGCCAAAGCCCTTGGCAGGACAATCAAAGCCGCCTGTAATATTGGTCTTATTTCAGAATTAAAGCATCATCACAAACACAGAGCGTTACACATGAACAGCTTTGTGGATGATACTTTGTTGTTAACTCTTGCATCAATTTTTGAGGCTAAGGTCATAAAACATATTCTAGAGCTATATGAGGATGTCATGGGGCAAAAGGTAAATTTTTCAAAGAGTAAAATTTATTTCTTTAACACTCCCATTCAGAGGCAGATTAAGATTGCTAGGATTCTTGGATGCTCAGTGTCTACTCTTCCATCCACATACTTAGGCCTTCCTTTATTTACAGGCAGAGCTACTGATTCCATGTGGACTAATGTAATTGAAAGAATTCAGAGGAAGCTGGTCGGATGGAAAGGGAATTTGTTATCTCAAGCTGGCAAGGCAGCTTCTCACCAGTGTTTTCCATTCAAAGCATCCCCCGTCTACTTTCTCTCTGTTTTTAAAGCTCCTACAAGTGTCTACACTAAAATTGAACAGATCCGTAAGAGGTTCCTATGGACTGGTTCTCGAATCTAAGCAACGCTTTCACTTGGTGTCCTGGGATAGGGTTTGCAAACCAAGGGAGTTTGGAGGTATTGGGCTAAGGAGAATACAACATTTAAACATGGCCCTCCTGGCCAAACAAGCATGGCGTCTTCTCGACAAATGCAAATGCATAATGGATTACTATAATCAGAAGAAAGTATTTGCAAGAAACTGAATTCTTAAGTTATTCCTTTCCTCCCAGGGGATCAATTTTTTGGAAATCAATCCTTCAAACTAAAAACTTGCTAAGCAAAGGGCTACGTTGGAAACTGGGAAATGGAAGAAACATTGATTTCTGGGACCACAAATGGTTAAAGGACTATCCCCTCTCTGCAGACCCCATCCTTTCAACCCTTAGAGCTTGGACAATTGAAGTTTTTGGTACCAAAGTTGCAGATTTTATTACTTTGTCAAACAATAGAAGGGTTTGGAAGCCAATAATGAACAATGATCTACCAGGGGCATCAATAATACTGGAGAATGAATTAAGACAGTCTTTACTCCCTTCTGGCATTCTTGAGGACCAGCTTATCTGGGAAGCTTCAGACAATGGGGAATTTTCTGTCAAGACTGCTTATCTGATGCTTATTGATAATGATGAACCTACTTTCCCTCACTTGGAAGTTTGGCCCAAAAGCATTGTTCCGAAGGTTGGGTTTTTTGCATGGCCGGCCATCCAAAATAAGATCCTCACCATGGATAACTTAATAAAAAGAGGTGTGATTGTTGTTAATAGGTGTTATCTTTGTATGTCTGAGTGGGAGTCTATTGATCATTTGTTTCTGTATTGTAATTTTTTCGTCTCAATCTTGTTAGGTCTGTTACAAGTGTTTCATATTTATTGGGTCCATCCTCAGTCCATTTTTGACTTATTTGTCCAGTGGCCTTCTCCCTTTTTGAATAGGCATCTTAGGTATATGTGGAAGATCTGCCTTCATCACTACTTGTGGCATATATGGTTGGAAAGGAATCGTCGGGCCTTCTTGGATAAGGTTTCTCAGTCATCCTCTCATCCTCGTCAAAAATTTTAGTATATGCTAATGAGAATGCTTGTTTAGTGCCTCGCAGATCTAGACCTCCAAATCCTTTTGAAGCTTCATTAGGCCAGCCATTAAACTTACCTCTCACCGATGGCCTCAATCATCCTCAAGTCCGTCCTAGAACCATGATCACATGGACCCCACCCCCCTTAGGGTGGATTAAGTTAAATTTTGATGGGGCATCTAGGGGCAACCCAGGTGAAGCTAGGGCTGGTGGCTTACTTAGAGACCACAAGGGTGAGGTGCTTGTAGCTTTTGCTGAACATCTTGGAGCTCAAACTAACAATGTGGCTGAAGCGAGGGCAATTTGGAGGAGCCTCAAGGTGGCAGAGAATTATCCAGGGAAACTGTTGGTGGAAGGTGATTCTCTTATTATTATAAATCTTCTAAAGAACACTAAGAGAGCTCCTTGGAGATTTGATGACTACATCCACGAAGCAAGGGCTCTAATTCATGATCGACCTGAGGCCATAATTTTGCATACCTTCCGGGAAGCAAACATGGCAGCTGATAGGCTGGCAAATGAAGGCATTGTAGCAGCAAATTTGATCACGTGGACTGAAAATCTTCCTCATGCAGTCTCAATGGTGATAGATAATGAAAAATTTTAGATTGGAAGGCTCAAAGTGGATCAATGACAGAAAATGGGGGCATTTTTAAAAATATTTTTTTGAACCTTATAATGGCTTTTGTCATATTTGTTTTTTTTGTTCATGTGACTAGTGTTTTTTGCAGCTGGTGGGGCACTGATATAGGTTTTTTATCTACAAATTCATGCATGGGAAACATCCGCTTTGGCCTCAAGTATTTCCCAAGGTGTGTTTGGATTCGATGTCGCAAAAAGGCCCTAGCAAGAAATAACAAAGTGTTGGTAATAGTCTTGGAGAAGATGACAATTTCATCAGCCTCCAAAAGTATCAACCAGTTGAAGAGTCTGTCTGGCCTCATCAGTGCAACTGTTGATTTGTGTGATTCTCTAAATCTTCTGTTTTATAGCCAGCAGTTCCAAGGGCACAAGGAGTCGAAGGCAAAATCTAAAGATGATGGCAAGGAGGATGATAAGAAGTTAGATGAGGACTACAAGGAAGACTGCTTGGCCTCTTGGCTGTCCATTCTATGGGATGTTTTTTTTGACCATATTCTATTATTTTTATATGGGCACAAGCTACTCTGCATGGTGCTTGCATGATTAGTTTTTGTCTTTGTTAGTTCTATTTTGCGTCTTTCTTTTTCGATGGCCATAATATTAGGCTTCCATAGTTTAGTTTGGTCGTATTCTCGATGGAAGAGTAGGTCTTGGCCCTTTTTGTTGTCGGTTTAAACTTTTAGGGCTTGGCCTTTGTCCAGTTGGTCAGTGGACCCTATTTTGTAAAATGGTTTTGGGTCAACCAGTTAAAACCCGGTGTTAATTATAATATTCTCTTACTTACCAAAAAAAAAAAAAAAAAAATCCCCAAAATGGAGAAGATCCCTAAGGATATATGATGGATTGTAATGCTTGATACAACACATGAATAATATTGCCAAGATTTTGACACTTTTCATATTGCTTAACATAGGTGAAAGTGGTATTTTTCATGGTAGGTCAATATTAACCCATCCTAAGAAACTTATTAGTGAGATCTATGCTACTAAAATGACCATCAAAAGACACATCATGGGCTTTCTTTATGGTCTCTCAGTATTCATTTTGATCTAGACACCTTAGAAATTATCAAGGTGAATTATATACAAAATATTTTCATCTATAACATGTTGACATGCTTTTTACCTCATGGGTTTCATTTCATTGTAGATATCTTGATACCAAGGGTTAGTTATTGGCTTCTAAGGTTGTGGTTACTTAAGTTGCCTAAAGATAAAAGTTACTTGCTCATATTAAATATCTATGGGAATAAGGGATGTTATAGATCCTATGGTATTTTCAAGGTAGTTAGTAGATCTAGGAATAGATTGGATTGTGATTTTATCAAAATTTACAAGTAATTAATCAACAATATCTTTGTAAGGCTTAATATTTTTATCTTTTATTTGATAAACCCATTTGATCTAATTAAAAATCCATTACGAGTCACTAAGAACTTTAAGAAGCTTGATCTTGAAATCTTGAGCAAATCAAATATCAAGAATAAGGGCTTGATACTATACTATGTTCTTGATAGAGGTGAAGCTGATATTAAAGGATAAATGAATTGTATTAAATTTTAGGCTACAAAGGATAATATCCCCACACCTTTTAGGCATATAGGACCATCAAAAGGAACTTATATCCTTCTTGAATAACTTACATCTCCAAGTATGACTGTCCTGATGCGTAAGTCATCTACAATAACTTTATGTAGGGATTATTTATTTATTAGATGGGATATGAACCTATTCATTGGTTTTAATGAAACCATTAGATAAGGAGTTTTACAACCCTCTAGTTCAAAGCACTAGTTACTTTATTTCTTCAATGATAAAATATTTCTTTCTAAAACCTAAAAAATATAATTATGACTATTCTATCTAGCAAAACTACTCACTTTTAAAGGCAGATAATTGGACTAATGGTAACTAGAAGTCCACATGGTCTAGTTAATTCACCAAACACTTGAACATACAAATCATATCAATGAACATATTCCAAACTAACAAGTATTAAACCTATTCATTTATAACTCACCAAACACTTGAACATATGAAGTATATTCATGAATATGTTTCAAACTAACAAGTATTAAAATCTATTCACTAAGAGTTTACTTAATTTTTATAAAAGTAAATAAAGTTATAAAATAAAATGAAAATTTTATCACAATAAAAATAAGATGATCTTGGTTGGCTTGAATCATGATTATAACTATATACATATAATAAAAAGACTAATACCATTCAATTATTTTTCAAACTTTAATAAAAATAAAGTCATATGAACTCTTTACCATCATTTATTTCTTACATAAATAGATATTATAGAGAGTTAAATAACCACCAAATTAATTAAAGTGACAACTACCTTGATCCATTGAGAGAAATTTATAATTAGATCATTATCATAAAGGGAAATGCATTAGAAATTGAAGGTGATAGTTGTGAATTTCTCTTTAAGTGATGACTCAATGGTAATAAATTGAGATAGCCACACATATTTTTGTTGTTAAGTATCATGTCCATGAGCCATTTCTTGATTTTTTTAAAGAAAATTTCTCCATAAATTTAAATATCTTTGTCACATTCTCTAAAGCATTCTAAATGTTCACTGTTGACATGTTAGTATAACAATGTCACAGAGAGGGGGGGTGAATCTGTGCAATTTAAAAATTTAATTTCCAATTTGAAATATGATTTAAAACAGAAATAAACTCATGTATAGCAGCAACATATATGCAAGAGAAACAACCCACAACACATGATATGCCGGAGGAAAACCACAAGAGTAAAAAACCTCCCAAAGAGAAATGCTTGCTATGACTACTCCATAGAACAAGCCTCAAAATGAAATACACTAAAGTTTATATGCCACAACAGAATGAGGTCTGAAACCCACCTATATCAGATCAAAATAATAATAAGATGATGAAAAATAAAGCATAAAAATGCTTCCAGTAAAAGCAATCTCTAACAAGCTTGCAAGCTCAAAACCAACAACATTGCTGCAAACCAACTGTGCACCCAACCAATGCAAAATTATTTTTCTGTCAAATATGATACAACCCCTAAAATAAACATATCAAAATGGTTCTCTCTCCATCCACAATAGGTTCCCAAACCTGCATGCTAAAATCTATACACTTATGTCTTCTATAGAAATTTTGGCAGCATTCCTGCAACACCCTATTACTCTCAACAAAAACTCCATCATACCACCATATCAAACACTGAATTTATAGAGAAATGATATGGAGAGAAACCATAAATGGTTTCCAAAACCATGAGTAGAAAATCACTCAAAAAATCACACCCAAGTTGAGGAAATTTCTAATTTGCCAAAAAAGAAATTGTTGCCAGCACCACTACACACACTCACCAGCTGCCAATCAAAGTGGAGATGCTCTTAAACAACCAAAATAATATTCCAAAGTGTCTAAACACTAATTTGGCAATTATAACGTCCCATATCTCCAAAATCCCACAAAAATAGGGCAACAAAATATTCTTTCCTTACACCACTATGACGGATGTCATAAAGTGGGTCCCACAACAAGTTGAACACCCCAATTAGCATATTTCTATTTTTGCACCACAAAATAAATTCCAATAAATATTGGAAATAATTCCTAACCCTTATTATGCATTATAAAATAATTAAAATCAATTTTCCCTCCATTCCTAAGTCTTGGAACACATTCCAAGGAACTTGGAGATGACATAGTGGAAATAAATAAATGTTGAATGTTACAATATAGCACCAAGGCACATAAAAAATACAAATGCAACATTATATCACCTTTACATAAATAAATGTGCCATAAAAATAGAACCAAGAGAAATAAGATATGCAATAACCACAAATTATACCTCCAAAGTCTCCGTAAAAGGTGTGTTCAAATACACACAATATTTTGCAACATTGCCCAAACTGCAAAGATAATCACCATGATGAATAGGATGCCAACTAGGAGAAAAATTAGAAGTGTTGACAACAATGACAACACCTCAAATGGTCAACATGACATGACATGGTGCTACTACTATGCCAAAATATCAAACTTATGGTGAGGGCACATCCCATGAAGATTATGTCTAAGAGAGAGGGTTGAGGGTCTTGATCGCACACCAATAGTTTCCCCACTAAGTTGAGATGTATGAGGTGGAAAAACATTAGAGGTTTGATGTTGACATGGTTAGACTTAAAGGCAAAAGAATATTTGATGAGGGTAGGAATAGAACCTTGTCCCACTATATTTGCTATTTTGTTGACATGGCATAACACTATCACTATGTCAAAAGTTTAAACTTGTGATGAGTGTAAATCTCATTAAGTTCAAGTATAAGATAAAGGGTTGAGGGTCCCAACGACATGCCAACATTCACCTTATAACATTACTCATTAATGAAAACTTTCTCATTTTCATATAGTACTCTGATTTTGATTTTATTTTGTAGACTATCCATCTCTTCAATAACTTTATTGATTATGGAATTAACCTCGAGAAATACCCTACAAGCATGATTGATCCTTTACTAAGCAAATACAATTAAAGTAGAGCATTTTTGAACTTCAGTAATAGTAGGTATAGATAAATTAGTTCTAGGATCTATCATTAGTTGCTTGATATTCAACAAGCTATTTTAAGTGCACATGGTAACCTCTTGCAACACATCACATTTTTCATGTTCTTGACCAATTTTCATTTAGTATTCCTATAAAAATACAATTAAAAAAATTAACATCCAAATTAGATTTTACTTTCATGATTTTTGTGGCTACACTTATGATAATTTCTATATTATGTCTAGTGATTTTTTGCAATAGAGATGTTTTATTTCAAAACATTGATTTGAGAAGTAAGGGATTTCACCATAGAGAGGCAACATGTTTATTTATTTATTAATTTTTTTTCTAATTATAGAACCCATTCATTGTTATGAACCTCTCTTCTCATACTGTATATATTTCAACAATATATCAAAATTCAACATGCATCCACATAAATTAATTGCACAATAAATTTCTCAATAAAATAGAGATTGATTATACCCATGAGGTAGGGGAACACCATATAATTATCCTTTTGGAAATAAGCCACTCCACAAGATATCTACCACGAGCCAAGACTTCTCCAAGAATACATCATAGATCCCTTTCACAATGAGGGTACATATCTCTTTATATAAGAGTGTGATGGTTCACCTTCCATAAGTTACAAGATCACACATATGGAGGTTCACCTTCCATCAGTTACAAAGTGCATAATAATATGACAATATTTCTTGTAGTTACATATAACAATATTCTCCCCAATGGTTACAAATATGATTCTATGATATACCTATTTCTATTTTGACATGCGGCCTTCCTTACTCAATAATTAATTTATGGCTCATACCATTATACAATACAATATTAAATTATTAAATATTAAGTACCTATATTGGGTACCTAACATTCCATCCCCCTTACAAAATTTTTCATCCTTGAAACATTAGAAGAGGCTAAATAATATGATATTTTGAGCCATGTTGAATACTAGTACCAATCTCGATCATCCATCCATCCTAGTGAAACTATGATTGGTGGTGGTCTTCATTGATGCCAATGTCATGTGTTGGAAGCATAAATTTTATCTTTTTTCATCCATACATGCTTGTATTTATGACTTGTAGCATATCCAAAGGTTTGGCTCCTTTGGTTCCTTGTATGTCCCTCATTGTTCATATGATGCCTCAAGCTCTATCTCCATGACTGTTACCTCTCATGGTGGTGTGGATGATGATATATTCCAACCTTAGCATAATGTTCAACCTGTTTTTGTTCTTCTCTCTTATTCCTTTCTTTCAGTGCATCTTTTGCTTTTGTTTCTTCTTTGATTTTTGTTACTGCCTCCTCCTTAGGCTCTATTTCAGGTTCTTTTGATTGTGGTTCACTTTATTCCTCTACAATACCTATTTTTCCTTACACTAAGAAATATCCTATAATGTTATCTTCTTTTTTCGATACCATAAATTCATGATTTTCTTTTGCACATTAATGTTAATAGCACCTAAATATTACAACCAAGGATAACCAAGAATAATATCTACATCCTCCATCTTAATAGCATAAAAAATTGAATGTCGAACATATTTATCCATGGTGAGCTTCAAATCTTCAAAAATTGAAAATTTTTACCCTCAAGTTCTATGTCTTTGATTTTATTTGCTTGAACTTGCAACCTCTTAGTCAAAGACATGTTGATAAAATTATATTTGCTGCTAGGGTTAATGGAAACAATAATTTTTTAATTTTGAATGCAACCATGAACTTGAAAAATATAATTTTACATGCAAACAAATATTTTGTACCATTGTTTGGCCTTGACACACAAGGTGTAGTTTCCATAGCCTGTACATTATTATCTTTTTCTTTTGATCCCCATTTGCTTAAGAATGCAACTTCAAAGTCTTCCCATGTGAATATATTGTTATGAGTAGACACAAATTTTGAATACCAATATAAAGCTTCCTTTTGCAAAGAAGCAAAAATGCTTAATTTCCATAATGACTTAGAAAAATATAATGAATATTTTTTGAACTTCTTCAACCATTCGTAGGCATCACTATCATCCCATCCATTGAATGTTGGTAACTCCATAATTTTTTTTTAAAGTAGCTAGGGTTTGAAATAACCAAAAAATTAATTTTTTTGAAATCTCATCTATTATTATCTTCAACAATTAAATTTGTAGATGTTCTTCAAGATAAAACAAACGATAACTTATTTCCTTACCTGGATTGAAAGTTACAATTTTTTTTCCTTTTTATTCGCAACTCCAAAAACAACACCAAATGCCCAACTTGCAACAACTATAACTCCCTCATAACTTAACAAAATTTAACAAGTGGTCATTTTTTTAGAACTCAAAATAACCTACATGCTGATGCAAAAATATTCTGAAAATAACTGTTAGAAAATTTTATACATTTTTTTTCTTTTTGAAAAAAAATCATGTAGAAAAAAAATAGCTTGCCACAACCCAACTTCAAACAACTATAACTCTCTAAAAAATTATCAGAAACCCATAAATGAGAAGTTGTTTTTATAGTAATCAGAATAATCTATATACTGGTGCCAAAATATTCTGCAAATGATTGCTGAAAAATTTAATACAAATTTTTTTATTTTGAAAAAAATTCGCACGGTCAAAAAACAACAAAAATAACTCAACTTCAAACAGCCATAACTTTCTCAATACATATTAGAATTTAACAAATGAACAATCATTTTTGTATTGCTAAAATAGATCTACACAATGAAGCAAAAGATATGGCCTTTACAAAATGTGTTGTTTTTTTCTAAAAAGAGTGCCCTAACTCTGCAAAAACAAATCCACTTTGCCAAAATCATTTCTATGATACCAAATGTTATGAACCTCCCTTATCATACCATATATATTTCAAAAATATATCAAAATATTCAATATGCATCCACAAATAAATTAATTGCACAATAAATTGCTCAATAAAATAGAGATTGTTTATATCCTTGAGGTATGAGAACACCATACAATGCTCCTTTTGGAAGGAAGCCACTCCACAATATCTCTAGCTCCACGAGCCAAGACTTCTCCAAGAATACATCATATATACCTTTCATAATGAGGGTACATCTCTCTTTGTACAAGAGTTTTATTGTTCACCTTCCATAAGCTACAAGATCACACATGTGGAGGTTCACCTTCCATGAGTTACAAAGTGTATAATAATATGAAAATATTCCTTGCGATTACATATAACAATATTCCCCCAATAGTTACAAATATGATTCTATGACATACCTATTTCTATTTTGACATGTGGTCTTCCTTACTCAATAATTAATTTATGGCTCATACCATTATACAATACAATATTAAATTATTCAATAGTAAATACCTATCTTGGTACCTAGCATGGAACGAAACATTAAAATTTTCCATTGCTTCTATAGGTACCCTTTTGATGGTTAGAAGTTGCTCTAGGATAAATGCTCCATATGCCTTCTCTTTGAATCTACTTCTTAGGAGTTCCACCACTTAATCATAAATTTTGATTGCTTAAGGATTACGGTTGAGGTACCATTAACAAGCCTTCCATCTAAAGGAGTTTATCGATAGCCTCAAGACTATATCTTACTTCTCAATGAAATGTACTATGCACAAGCTCACAAAGTGGTGAAAATTCTTCATTGAGGTGACAACATCTTCCCCTAAGAAAATAATTAGGGATATGAGCATTGTGGTAGGAATTGGATCTCATACATTAGGTGGAGTTGGTGGAATCAAAGGACCTCTATTTTTTCACCTCTAGAATTAATACAAGGAATTTGACCTAGAGAGACTTTATGCTCCTTAACAATTACTCAAGGATTTAGGTCTACTCATTACAACTGAGAAGGGAGGGTCAAAGGAAGATCTAATAAGGTCAGATAAGAGATATGAGTAGATAACTCTCAATTCCTTTACAATTTGGGCCTATTTATAAGTTGGAAGGAGTATTGTTTCCCTTTAAAGCTCTGTGTAGAAGGTCTACAAATTCTCCTTTGCACTATAGCTAAAAAATATTGCAACCCACCAAAAAAAATTTGCAACCCTAATTCGTAGCTTCAAGGTATCTAGATATGGGATCATCAATGCTAAAGGGTTCTAGACACTTGTATGACAAATAATCGATGATGTTTCTTGTTGTTGCCATACTAGAGAGGTTGTGTAATTAAGACTTTTCCAGGTTCCATCTAGAATATCTTATTTATTGATGTAGTAGGTATGGCCTCCTTGATTCACATAGGATGGTAAGGTAGGCTTACCTGTGTAATGGGTAGTTGTCACATTGATTCAAAAATGGTTCTGATAGACCAAGCTATAAAAAAGATAATGTTGGTAGCCAATGGTGATTGTCATCTTAAATATCCTTTTGTACTACTTTCATATATGCATAGGTGACATCCATATCTCTAGCTGAGGTAGGATCTTCTTCAACCAATGGAGGGCCTTCTTTGACTATGACCTAGTGTTTTCTTCCTTATGGTTCTAACTAGTCAACACAAGTTTGGCCCATGCTAAGATAGACCTCCTTTTTATTTTTTGCTTTCCTCCATCAAAAGGCTTGCATGAACCATCAAATAAAAAATCAACTACTCGTGGGTCTCAACACCCTCAATGCTGTTGGTTTTAGGCAAAGGACGAGTGTCCATTGTTGATGGAAGATCTAACTAGTGCAAATTTTGGATTCACTCGCATTTCTCTTAATGTCACTCCTTTCAAAAAGGGTGAGAGACACATTTGGTCTGCCTTATTTGGCCTATTCCACTTTTTATTGAGATTTTGAGTGAAGTGGGGGGTTGTAGGGAAAATTTCCCTACAATCATTTTTAAGCCTTTAAAGTCACACAAGTGACATGTCAACAATAAACTTGGGTATCACTAAAGTGTGTATAAGTATTGAAAACTTTCAAAGAAAACACTAGATTTTATATTTTAATGCATGCTAATAAGTTCACCTTCTAAGATTACATGTTTAGAAAAATATGGAATCCATTATTAGTAGCTAGTGATGAGTTTTACCATGCTCTTTAAGCATTGTTGGTAATTTACTTTTATAATATATCAAGATTTTTAACTAAGAGAGTACACAATAGGTTTAAGAAAAGTAAAGTTTTATATATATTTTAGTAAAACATATGCATGACCTACCATTGATAAAATTTGAATGAGAATACAAGTCAAAGTTTGTTAATAAAAACTATTTTATTTAAAGTATAAATAATGTTTTAAAAATGTCATGTCTAAACATACATAAAGAGAATACTAGAGAATATGAATTGATTCATTTGTATACCTATTATTTATATTTGGTAAATTGTTAACAATTCATCTTTTGTAAGTTCTAATTATTAGATTCCACGTGAATACATTTGGTTCAATTTGTTAGAATGTGTAATCTTCACTTGTTGACCATGATCAATATTAGATATTTGCATTTTTATTATATAGTCCCATGGGCATATGTGCAACCTTGTTTGGTGATCCATGCATTGTTGTATTAGCAAATAACATATCATTTTGATATTTATTATTATACATTTCTTTGTCTCAAAAGTGTATTTATACACCACACTAATCATTCCTTTGTAGTAGTTGGAGATCATTCTTTCATTTGTTTGTAAGATATTTTAGTACTTGATGGTATTTACGTATATTTCATATATAATTTCAATTGTTGGCTTAATATCTAAGTATTTTATATTTCTTCATGGTATCATAGTGGGTGTGAATCTCTTACTCTATTCAAATTTTGTTTTTATATTTTATGGCCAATAAACTTCTAGAAACATAAGTTTCTAAGGGATTGGTTGTAACATCTTTAAGAATATATATTTTCAATTTTTTTTGGTTTTAAATTCTTCATCGTGGGCTTAGATGATACTTCATTGGTATTTTTTATTCAATGGAAGCATCAAGAATTCAAGGCAATATTTTTATATTCTCTAGAAAACTTATCATAGACACTCCATCTCTTAGAAGGTCACTTTTATTATTTAATATTTGTTTCATTCTCAATACACTTAAATGCTTTTGTGTAAAATCATTAGAACCACAAAAAAATATTCTTCTTTTTATCTATAAGATGGCATGGGATGCTTCACAAGTCTTGGTCAAGTAATATAGTATATAACAGGGAATACAATTTATTTAATTTATGGTTTCTTTCACATTAATATTTTCTTAGGAAAATACTCATTTTTTATTTTACATGTCATATTATGGGAAACTAGTTTGATATTTTGGATACTTAATCCTTTTTTAGCATCAAATTTCAAGGTATAAGTTTAGCAATAATTTTAAAGTCTAAAAATTTAAATTAAAAAATAAGATTCATTGCTTTTTAGCTCACCCCTTCTTATTTTATTTCTTGACTTGTGCATAACAATTATCACAATAGGTGTATTTATTGGAGTTAGTAGGATTGGGGATTGGGATTTGTTAATCATGATGATTTTTTACTATGTAGTTAATATGGATACCCATTTACCGTAGAAAATTATGGCTCACTAGGGTGTTAGGAGTTACAAGGATACAATTTCTGAATCATGTCTCCTTTTGGGCCTAGATCATTTCTTGGATATATACCCAAGCTAATTTATTTTCTATTAGGGACGAAAAGGTGACATTAAGGAAATAGTCATGAAGGCATAAATATCCTATCTATCTTGGGCCTTTCAAAATCCAAAGTTCAAGGGTTTAAATCACACTCATATATAAATGTGGATTCTCCTAGTTTGCCTTATCACTAGCAAATAAGGCTTGCCAATTTTAGATTCTTGAAGCACTAGTCATATTCACATGATCTAAGGTATTCTATTTATTAAGCCTCCTTTAGATATGTGTAAGGTATGAATTTCTGGTAGGCATCATACAAACTACTTTTATAAGTGTAAAATATGGTATAATTCTCAGCCATTAGATTTTATTCATAGAAAAATTTATTGTCCTATGGTTGTTCAATCCTTATCAAACAATAGATTACCTCATACTTTAATTAAATATTTCACTAGAATTGTTTGGGTTTTCTATTAAACTTAAGGACAAATATTTTATTAAATGAATTTATATATCTTACATAGAATCAATAGGTATGACATATAAATTTCCTATAGACTAATCAAGGATGGGAGTATATCAATAATAAGTTCAAGGATTTTTTGACTTTTAATAATATTTCTTGATAGCATATCATTTGATACACTTTAGAGTAGGATGGAGTTATTGAAAAAAAATAGGGGTATCATGAGTATAGTATATTACATGAATCATTCTAGATAGGTGGAATTTAAAAATTGGTAAAATTTAGTTGATTATATGATCTACATCATCGGTAGTGCTATACATTTCATTAAAAATGCATGACTTCTGATATGTTTATAGAAAAGAAGATTTATACTTTATAGTTTTGAGTGTTTAGGTCCATGATTTGCATTTAAATTACCACTAAGTTATAGAATGAGCTCTAATGTAAGAGTTATATTTGTATTTTTTATTCGATATGACACCATGTTTAAGGATTATTGACTTTTTCATCCTATTTCCAATGAGGTTGTTATCAAAAGAAACATTTTTTTTGATAAGTCCTCCCTCATAATACCTTTGGTATTACTATAGATATTATTGAGGAGTACCTTTTCTGATATCATTCATACTCATATCTATACTCATCCATATTCCTTGAACCCTCTTATAGTTGATTTTATTATTTAAATGACGCTCTTAGACCTTCTTATTCTACATCTCTATGGAAAATGTTAATCCTCCCAAATCCATATGCTTTTGTTTTGGATATCTTTTTAAAATTTTATGATGTAGAATATTCTCCCATTCATATTTATCTTTGGAAAATCAATTTACTTATTTTTACCTATCTCCTCCTAGAAATTACTCTATGCCCAAGTAGACTAGGTAATTTTTATAGGATGTTGATCATCATAGTGCCTTGTTTGCCAAAGTGTATGATAATGAAGATCCAATAACTTATAATTAGTCTAATGGATTCTCACAATGGGACATATCTATGTTGGGAGAGTATAATTATCTTATGAATAGTCACATATGGAAGATGGTACCCTTTCCCATTGATAATAATATTATTCACTATAGATGGTTATGTAAGATCAAATATGGTTTAGATGGTCAAATTTATAAGGATAAGTACTATATTCTTCCAAATTTATTTTTAACTACAAATAAGGATTTAACTATAATAAGATTTTTTTTCTTGTTTCTTGGATGGACTCTATATATATGATTCTCTCTCTTGTTGCTTCACAACACTGAGAGGTTTATCAAATGGATTTCAAAAGTGTTTTTATTCATAAGAGGAAATCTACATACAAAAGTTATTAGTTTTTCTTTAGAATAGACATGGTTATGCATAGTGATTAATAATCATTAATTAACGAATATTTGGATTTTTAAAATATGGAATTGGCTAATATTGGGGACCCTTGACCGAGGTCCATTAGCCCAAAAATTTTGGGTGTAATTTTTTTTGGGTAGATTCGCCCCAATTTTATAATAATTAGACCATTTTAATTTTAAATCTCCAATATTACCCCTAATAATAGGGGACCTTTTCACCTTGAAATTATAAATAATTTTGGATTTTGAAACTAATTTACCCCATTTTTATAAATACATTTTAGGGCCAACCCCTTACACATAACCCTGAGGATAGACATATACCCTTAGTATTTTAGCTCAAAATGTTATTATATTAGAATAAGTAGACATCCCATCCTAGGTGTTGTAAGACCTATACCTTTTACAATTGTGGATTCTCTCATATTAAGATGGATTATGATGTGTATATCAAATATTAGGACAAAAGAGATTTTGATTATTCCGATTCATGTTGTTGATTTGATCATTATAAGGAGTTTTCCTTACATTATTGAATATCTAAAGTTATGGCTTCACTTGTTATTTAAGGTGATAGCATTATACCTATTTTATTTAATTTTATGAAATTTAGATTACTTGGTATTATTTATAGATCTTTGTTTTTAATATCAGTGTACCATGGAGTTACTGCAATGGTTTTGTATGGAGTATCATAAGCCATATTCTATATTATTTTCTTCTAGGGTGAAGCTTTAGGCTAATTGTTCTTATCCCTTGGCATATGTTTATCTAGACTAATAATTAGTAGGGATTCTTGTATATCTCATTTATACTTATTTAGACATCTCCTTTGTTGTGAGTATCTATTATAGGTTTATGAAGGTGCCTTATGATACCGTTGGAAGAATACCAAGCATATTATTCATTATACCATGGGGACTCTTCAATATGTCATTCATGTTGAAGTGGGTATGTAATGACCCAAAAATTCAACTTCACGAAAACACACAATTTTTTTTTTCTAAGGCGAGGGATTCATAAACCCCTAACTGACTATTAATTACTCTAATGATTAAATCACCTAAGTTTTCCTAAAGAGCTACATCTCACAAAATACCCTCACACAAGTCCACCTATGTAGGCGTATTATATGTTACCACAAATAAGTCTATCTTTCTCATCTCTCTCGATGAGCTAAACTTATCACCTTCAGTCAATCAAAGGTATACACACATATCCATACCTTATACAAGTCAATCTATGTAGGTATGCTATGCGTATTACGAGTTAAGCTATCCATCTCGTCAACTCGACGAGCTATCTTAACTCAGATGTAGTATTTTCATAACTTAGTTACCATTCTCCCTAAGGGGTCATAATACCTTAGCTTGCCTATGTTCACCCCAATGGGTCTCAACCCTTAGGTTTACCTCTAAGTTCATCCTAGAAATCACTGTTTAAGTTTATTTTATTTATTAAAAAAACAAGGATAAATCTAGATACTAAATCTAACAAAACATAACTCAAAAGCATACAAAGATACTAGAAGGGAAGCAACATTTTTAAGAAAATAAACATTCATTGAAAGGAGTTTAAATACAAAACATAAATAATCCAAAATGGTAATTTAGAGGTACATCATCCAATCAATCAACAATTCTTACAAGTAAGCAAGTATGGTAAACCTTCCATACTTTCAAAGAATAATATATTACATCAATTTCATCAGGGAAATATCCCCACAAATATTCTAACCGAACATAAATAAATCATTTATAACTAGAATCAAACCAGCTCATTGGTCCTGACTGCCTCCTTGATCCACCTCAACTTCCATCTATAATTTGAGGATAGTAGGGGATCAGGGCACTCATGGTTCCATGATAGACATGATTCTAAATGCATTTTTTCATCTTTGCCAAATTGTAACTATACAATCAAATCAAAGTATCTAACCATCTACTACATAGTTGATATCATAAAAACCCATTATTTTTATTTCCCCTCTCATTACCCCATGAGAGTCTTTCAACAATGCAACTAGATCACAGGTCCTACTTTAATCATTTCCCTTTTCAACCTTTATTCAATAAATTAAAGTCCCATACCTTTAATATTTTAAATAAGCTAGGTTCCTTTATTTTCACACATTAAAGTCATCCTACTTCAATACATGAAATAACCATTCTCTTTATTCCACTAAATAGAGTCCCATTCCTCTAATTAATAAAATAATCCACAAATCATTTACTTTCACTAAATAAAGTTCCATACCTCTACTTAATAAAAATAATCCATAAATCATTTACTTTCACTAAATAGAGTCCCATACCTCTACTTAATAAAAATAATCCACAAACCATTTACTTTTACTAAATAGAGTCCCATACCTCTACTTAATAAAAATAATCCACAAATCATTTACTTTCACTAAATAGAGTCCCATTCCTCTATTTAATAAAAATAATCCACAAATCATTTACTTTCACTAAATAGAGTCCCATACCTCTACTTAATAAAAATAATCCACAAATCATTTACTTTCACTAAATAGAGTCCCATACCTCTACTTATTAAAAATAATCCACAAATCATTTACTTTCACTAAATAGAGTCACATACCTCTACTTAATAAAAATAATCCATAAATCATTTACTTTCACTAAATAGAGTCCCATTCCTCTAATTAATAAAAATAATCCACAAATCATTTACTTTCACTAAATAGAGTCCCATACCTCTACTTAATAAAAATAATCCACAAATCATTTACTTTCACTAAATAGAGTCCCATACCTCTACTTAATAAAAATAATCCACAAATAATTTACTTTCACTAAATAGAGTTCCATTCCTCTAATTAATACAAAAGTAAACTATATTATTGTTTTCTTCCATATAATTAAATAACACTTTATTAATAAAAACCATAATATTCATTATTTGTTTATTAACAAACTATTATTTAATTAGCTACAAATATTAAAGCAAGCCTAAATATAAGAGCCTTAATTGAACAAAGAGTGACATTCAAGAATTATGCACCCAAACCCCTCTAGCCTAATGACTTCCAAAGTTGAGAGACTTATAACAAAGAAAATGCAGACGTCTCAATGACTTCGAATGGGTTCAACACCCAGGGCACGATATTCAAGGACCTAGTGATTCTAATTAGGTGGTCAAACAACCATTGACCAATCAACATGAGAGCACCCTATGCTAACATCCTCACAATGCCTATGGAAGACTCGCTATTAGTGGCCTCATCGTGGCTAGGTTAATCTACAACCATCTAACAGGGGTCTAGAAAAACAATAGTAGGGATTGTAAAACAAGGGTTCTATTGAGCACCCAAACCCAATGGACAAGAGGTTACGCAATGGTATTTGATTGTGCAAGAGAAAGGATAAGCTAAAAGATTTCAGATACCTATTAGCACACAACACCCCCTAAACATGATAGGACAAAGGTATAATCACCTACAAGAGATATGGTGATGGTGCACAAACAGATCAGCTCCCTACTCAGGTCAATGAACACCAATAGGGTTCGTGGTTACATGATAAAATAGTAGTGGCTAAGAAACCAAAACCTAACACAACGCTGTGACAATACAACCAAATATGCACATAAACCATAGAATTTAGCTATAGTATTAAAAAAACCACCCAACAATTCCAAAAGTGAGGTGAGATTAATAGCCAAAAAATAGGGAGGACAACAACGTTATAAGAAAAACTAAAAAAGAGGTAGAGTGACAACAATGAAATCAAATTGCTATCCTTTGTGATGGTCTCGATTTACTCCTCTTAAAGCCATCCTTCCTTATTGATTCCTTTATTTCATGTTGTTGGTTCGTTCTCCTTAGATCCTTGAATGATGATCCCTCGCTACTTCTTTTTCCAACGTTCTTATCCTCTTCTTCCACCACCCAGTTCCATCGAGCCTTCTTTCCCAAGACTCCCTTCTCCAACCACCATCATAACTGCCATTACTATCATATCTACTAATGGTAGAAATTCGATTGCCTTCTTCATTTTAAATGATATTTTCCATCTCTCAAAATATCACCATAGTAGAGTTGATGGTCAAAAGCTTCTCAACGTTGTACCTTACTACTAGAATTTCTTATAATAAGGAGTAGATTCAAATTATTTTAACATGGGACAAATTCAAATCATTTAAATAAAGTTTATTTTGTTATTTAAAATAAATCCAAATTATCTATGTTTCTTGAAGAAAATCTATTGAAATAAAACTCCTTTTATTTATAAAAAGAAACTCTATTATCATTTTTAAAATAAAACACTTCTATTTATAAAATAAACTCTTATCATTTTTAAAATAAACATATTTTATTATAAATAGAGGGTTTAGCATTTTTTCAAGAAAAACAAGGAGTTTTCAAGGACAACCTACTCATGCATGCTTTTATTCCCCAATCCATAAATGCAGATAGTGATGAAGTAAAAGACAATTAAACATATGCACAAACAAAGAGATAATATTTCCATCAACCTAGTCACCTGTCTCAGCCCAAGAGTTTACGATGACTACTAGGTCATAAAATGAGGCTCAAGGTGGCTAGCTATTGATGATTATCCCTAACCGAATACATTCCTATATGAGGGTATCGATCAATGTTACCCCCAAGTTGCCTTAATCATCACAGCCCCAACCTCAAGTACCCCCACTTTTGGTGGATGATTATGCTTATTCCACCTACGAGTGTACATGATCCTGCATCTTTGGAAATATATCAGTAGTATCATGCTATTTTAAATCAACTAATCACCACATAGTTGGTTCAATTTCTCAACTTAAGTATTAAAGCATCATAGATTAATACATTGTTTCTTTGTGCCAAAACGTTCGCCAAGGAGGGTCATGACAAGGTAATATTTTCCCTTTGTCCAAGGCCAAAACTATATAATATTATGTATTATGCAAGTCTACAAGCTAACATTATATAATGTGAGATGGGGTATATTGTATAAGCCTATAATTCCATTGTAAAATTAATTATACCTAAATATTAATATATGTTAAATAAGTGTTACACATTTGATATGTAATCTATAGAGGTATTTATAGATCTATTAAGACAACCTATTTTTTCAATGTGGGATAATTTGATGATCATTATTACTTCTATACTTAAGTATATCCTCTCATATTTATATCTCTCTATTATTCTATTTTCACTTTCTATATCTCTTTTGCTATGATTTTTGAGTAAATTATTATTTTTAGCTTGTTTTGTAAAACATTGTGAAATTCAACATGGTATTAAAATGAATTTGAAGCACAATTGCTTAATTGTGTAGGTGTTTTTTGGATCCTCTATTCCCTTATTCTAATTATTAGAGAAAAGTATCACCCTATAGTTTATAAGGTCTACCAAATCAAAATTACATAAGAACAATGGGTGGTAAGTTTATGAACTTCTAAAGTATACTTTTTTAGTATCTTAGACGAATGATCACTTCTTGTGCAATAAGTTCATGTCAAAAATTTCACAAAATATAATTTGAGCCGTATTCATCAAATTCTACATAATGTTATGGCATACTATCTATCTTTCATTGTGAGTATCATTAAGAAAGCTCAAATTATTGAAGGGAAAATTTTAAAAGTTAATTTTTATTTCACTCATTTTTTTCAAGCATGAATCAAGAGGGCATATGTATTTTTATGATAATAGAAAACTTGGGTAGCCTTGGTCAAGGACTTATTATATTTACCAATTTATTTAGTATCCTTGGGGTAATGGTTATGCATTCTATAATTATTATCCTATTTATGGGTTATCTTAAGTTTAATATTCCCCCATGACCAACATGACTTCACATTACATGTTGTCAGTAGTATATTCAAGGAGAATTTTGGCTCCTTTACCTAATGAAAGGATCAATTGTGATGGTTATCATGGATGTCTTTGGTTCTTACATATTAGGATGTCATCCACCAAGATATATTGGTTTGGTTTTATTTACTTTGAAGGCATTGGATAGAGAATTTATTTTGTGCATTTGTAGAGGGACATGAGATCTTCAAGGAAGTATTTTATCCTTTATTCCATTGACACAAATGTTTGTGATGACTACCTTGCATTGTATATTGAGTTGTATTTAGTGAGGCTGTACAATAGACTCTTGCATCTACTTTTTGGGTAAGGCTTAATTTATATTTTTGGAGGAAATTCTCCCATATATGGTGGTATACCTTCATGCTTTAAGGGTGAGCATGGACACTTCACTAACATTATTATATTGGTATACCCACATATTATGAGACAAGGGTTTGATTGTCTTGGGATATTTTACTTGCTTTACTATGATTTAAGAATATATAACTAGCCAACATGGTAACTAGCATAGTGCTCCAATGGATAAAGATAAATATATATTAAGGCATTTGCACAATTAAATCAAGTAAAGTGGTATTTTACCATTTTCTCGTGGTGTATAATGGTAGATGTGTAAACAAATATTTACAGGTTTGCCAAGTGGAAATGTTTAGGTGGTTGATTCATTTTTAAAGTTATACCTTAATATTTTTATGATATATGAATTAAAAAGATTAGAAAAAAAAAACTATAAGCTTTTACATATAATTTTTTTTTGATCATTTTTTAAATCATATTATTTTTCTAGCTCTTTGCATTAGCGACATTTGTTGCACTTGAGAAGGTAAAATTTGTCATAATAGATTCTTAGGCTTACATTATTTATTTTAATGGATGCAATTATATTATATGTGGTCAGCTCAAATGAACAACCTCTTATAGAGTAATAACCTTTGGTTCATCTTCGAGAAGGAGATACTAAATGTTCTTGATAAAACAACTTGTTAACATAAATGAGAGAAGGACCTTAGCTTGTTTATGTTATTGACTGATCTAGATTTATTTTTCTATATCAGATATGAAAGTGATCCCACAAATTTATGGACCAATATGGATTATTTATTTATAAAATTAAATGCTATGAAAGTCAACCACTTGGAGATAGAGCTTGCTTCCCTGAAAAAGATAGAGTTAATAATATTAAGGACTATATTAAAATATTGAAGAAATTATGAGGAGATAGTGTATCTTATAAAGGTAAAAAGGAGGATGAGAAATATCTCTGGGTTCATCAAAATTAATTTTGCTTCTAAAGAACTTAGGAAATATCATAGAGATCATGTTTCTCATAATAATACAGGCAATTTTTTTTTTCAATTCCTTAAAACCATATTGAACTTCAATGAATAAGAATATGAAGTCCAAGGCTCTTCTTATAGGGATCAATATTGTAATTGTAAATAGAAGGAGATGGATTTTAATTGAAGTGAAATTCATAAGTTATTCTTAATGTTGTTAAGAAAAATAGATGCACAAATATTGGATCAAAAGTAGAATTATTATTCGTGCCCATTAATTATTAATCAAGACAATATCTTGAAAATATCTATTTATCCATAGACGAAAATAATGTGTCAATATATAGCCAATTGTTATGTTGACCTCCATCTTAGAAAATTTTAAATTTTAAAAGGTAAATAGTTGAAGGAGATTATCTCTTAATAAAAATGATATTATAAGATATATTTTATAGAAAGGCAAGCTAGAAAGAATATTATGTAAAATGGTTCCCAATTGAAGTCATGTATAAATTTTGAAAAAATAAGATAGTGAATATTTACAAAAATTAAAGTTTATAAATAAATTTCATAGAATTTAACTTTTGTTAAATTGTAGTCGCTTTTTGAATCATTGATTTTTTTCAAAAAAGAGTTTGAAATAAATATTAAAACAATATTATTTACAAGTTGAGATGAGACTCCTCCTAGCCTTAGCCAGCAAGAGTACCCATTTACTCCTTTTAAATTTCCAATAAAATTCCATAACTCTAAAGCCCAATATCCTAAGAACTAACTACTTTTTGTTGCAACACTAAAAGGAAACCTACATTGGAGCCAAATCTCCCAAACCTTATATCTACAATGGTTGTCTAAATTAGACAAATGCTATATTTGCTCACCAACCTGCCTAATCCTCTCATCCTTAGTAGTCATACCACTATGCCACTAATCCCCTACCTCATTCTAGATACTCATCTTAACCAATAATTCTTCCACCATATTCAAAGCTCTACCCACATAAATTGGAATCACATCATCCAATTTCCTCCATAACTCCTTAATTTGGATGACAAGAATCATCAACCTCCATGTCTCTAAAGAAAAGTTCCTCATGTAATCCAAAGCTCCTACTAATATTTGAGAATCTAATTCTATGATTATCCTTCTATAACCTTGTATTACCACCCAAATAGAAGCATATTTGATGGTTAAGGCTTCTGCTTCATTTTTTATGACCTTTCTACAGTTCCCAACATGATTTCTCTAGACCACTCGAATTCTAGCTCTACCTAGATTACCTTTTTTAGCTCCATTAGTATTAATTTTTATCTAGCCTTCTGGGGGTGTTTTCCATCTAGCTTTGTCCCACCCCTCCTACACAACTTCCTTATCCATTGTCCTTATATCATCCTAAGTTTTATCTTTAGCATACACTACCATGATTTTTGTGAATTTTCTCCAAATGACCTCTTAGATACCATCCAAAGATGAAAAGGCTTCTCTTAAAAAAATGCTATTTCTCTCCAACCATAATTACCATCAAATAAAGTTTAACTCAAGCTTTCAACTAATTTGAAGAGATTCATATTTTCCAAATATTAATCTATATCATATCACTGTTGGCTCATATTTTATAAGCTAAAAACCATCTCTCCTATATTTGGTTCATGAATGGACACTCAAACATAAAGTGTTTAGGTGTTTCCTCACTTTTGTAGCATAAAACACATTGATATGGGTCAAATGTCCCCCTATGTATCAAATTATTAAAAGTAAGAATTCCATTGTGCATGAATTGCCAAGCAAAGAAGTTTATTTTTGACCAACTGTTGGACTACCAAATCTGTCTCCAATCAACCTGATATGCATGAGGAGGAGGTTTTAGAAGGATATTTTCATATCCATCCTTCACTGTGTATACTCCAAGGCTCCCATAGCCTCAAGATAATTCTTCCTTCTCATCCCTACCTACGAGAAATATTTCTACCAAGATTTTAGTCATTTCAGTAGGGATTGGAATTGGCCACTCATCCAAATTCTTAAGTTGCTTAAACATATAATCCTCCAACTAAATGATGTTGAAATAAATTTTAATCTTGATCCAATTCCTACTTTCCATGGTTAATTTTACTGGTTGTTGTTCTAGTAATTCAAAAATGATAGGTGGGTATTGATACCATGAATCTGTCCAAAATCATGCCTTCTCCCCTCTCCCCACTTTATAAAATAATTCAACTTTCACTACTTGAGATCCTAGATTTAGAGCCTATCACACTAGGGACCCATTACCATCCAAAGAGAAATGATTCACCTCATTTGAGTCCATCTATTCCAAATATTTACTAGTTAGAACTATGTTAAATAAAGAAGTTGGCTAGGAGATCCACCTCTAGTAAAGCTTTATTATTTGGTTTTGATCTCCTCAAGCCTAAAATTCCCTTTTCCTTGGGTTGGATTACTTTATCCTAGCCTACTAATGTCTATTTCCTCTCTCCTTTTGCTCGTCCCCATAAGAGTTTTCTATCCATATTGTCCAACTCTTTCCATATGGTATGTGGGGCAGCAATGATAGAAAATGCATAGATTGGTATTCTTGAATGACTGACTACAAAAAAATTAATCTAGCCCCAAAGGTTAACCATTTGTGAGACCAATGGTAAATTCATTCTTTGATACAATCCAAAAGTTTTCTCTAGACAACTATCTTCAATTTTTTAAAATATAGAGGGACCCCCAAATAGACCATTGGTAGAGAAATCCTCATGAATTCTAATATCTGTAAAATTCTATCCTAAAACCTTCTATCAAGATTGAAGAAAACCATTTTGGATTTAATATTGTTGATGACTTAGTTTGTGGACCTAAGATGAACATTAAGAGTATCTCTAATATTTCTTGTTTTCCTAATATTTGCCACTCCCATCAATCCTATGTCATCCATAAATTGTAGGTGAGTCAAAACCTCCTCACCCACCTTGATACCTATGAGCAAACCCCATTGTATTCTCCTCAAGATAAGTCTACCTAAGCCTTTAGACACTATAAAATATATATGGAGGATAAAGACCTACTTGATGAAGGCCTCTGGTGGCTCCAAATGGTTGTGAAGGAAGACCTTTAATTAACATTGAGTATGTTAGAGTAGAGATAAATCATGACCCACTCTATCCAATCCTATGAGAAGCCAAAGCCTACAATCATCCTTAACAAGAAGCTCCACTCCACCTATCATAAGCATTTGACATATCCAATTTTATGAACATTCCTCTATTACTATATTTTTGGATTAAGTAGATAGTTTCCTGAGATAGAACAATGCCATTTAAGATCTACTTGCCCTCTATAAAACACCCTTATTTCAAGAAGGAAATTTTATCTAGGAGAGGTTTTGGCCTTTTAGCTAGCACCTTCATGAATATTTTGTATATGATATTGCATAAAGCAATAGGTCTATAATATAAAATATGCACCCCCTCCTCTCCTTTCATAATTAAGGTAATGAATATTGGGTTTGCCCTTGGACTCCTCGATAACAACCATTACATCCTCCACCAAGTTGTCCTAGAAGGTTTGAAAAAACTTGATTGGGAAGTCATCTGGACCTAGTATTTTTTGTACTCATTCCAAATACTATCTTCTTCGACTCCTCTTTATAAATGGGTTTAAGCAATGCTTGGTTTTGTTCTTCAAATATGATAGAGGGTACAATAGCATGATGTTTTTTAGCCTCTTCATCTTGCAACATATATTTCTTAAAACATATAGCAAAATATTAATTCATTCTTGGAATTTTATCAAAAGAGAACCCATTCTCATCTTGAAGAGCTTCCAATTTGTGTGTTTATCTCCTAACAAAAGCAACTCGATGGAAAATTTGGTGTTTCTATCACCTTCTAGTAACCAAGTGGTTTTTAATCTTTGTTTCTGGTAGATCTCCTCTTGTTCGTCAATGTCCTCAACCACTTTATGCAACTTACCATCCTCTTATTTAATATAATATATTTGTGTTTCTTCCCTTAAGAGTATTTGCACCTCATCCCATTTGCCCACTGATGGAGCTCTTTGGACCTAGAAGTTTGACTTGTTAGATTGCCTCCATCATTTTAGTTTATCCTTAACATAGCGAAGTTGCTTGTGGAATCTAAAAATTGTTGTCCCATATGTCAAGCATCCCTCTTCCCACCTCCCACCACTATGGTATTTTATTTTGAAGTTCTTCCTTTTGTAATCAAAAGTTTTCAAATCTAAATGATGTTTGATGTTGCCCTATGTTGATTACCCCCATCCAATAGATTGGGTAAGTGATTTGAGGTGGGAACCTCCAAAATCTAAAATTTTAGATTCCATTTCACAAATGCCTCCTCTGAAATCAAAAAATGATCTAACTTCACCTTCTTGCTATGTGGATCCCTCCTCTTATTAGTCCAAGTATAGTTGGTTTGAGGATATTTAACATCCACCAAGTGTAATGCATGGACTTGGGTAATCATAAGCTAGTTTTCTAAATCCAAAATTGGAGTTCCTCCTTGATCTCTAGATGATAATTTAGCATCAAAATCCCTAACAATAATCTAGTCTAATTCCTCCCTCGAGATTTTCATATTATGCACAAATTTCTATTGATGAATATGACCATCTAGGTTTTGAGCTCCATAGAAATTTGTGATTAAAATCTACTCAACTATCATATTGTTCCTAAAATGGGATGTGAGGACACCAGTCCAAGCTATATGTTCTATTGTCATCCATTCAAGAGAGTTCCAAAAGGTAACTATCCCCCTTGATGCCCCTTAGAAGCCATTTCCATATAACCAACAACCCTCCAAAGTCTATTTATTGCTTTGCACATGTGATCTAGTCATATTTTGGTCTCTTGGATAAGAAAATAGTCTATTTTGCTTTTCTCTAAGAGTCTTCAAACAACAAATTGATGGGTTATGTTGTTTAAACCCCTAATATTCTATGATCGTATAATCATTGGTTACCTTGAGACCAATAATTATCTATTGTTCTCATAGATCCCCCAATGATCAATTTGTCTCCTTGAGATAATATTGATTTCTTATTTGATTTTCTACCTACTCTCTAAGAGTTGATATTCTTTGATCTCTTCTCCACTTGATTGAAGGATGCCATCATGGGTGGATGGCATCCTTTGCTATCAATTGCTCTTAGTTATGCCTTTTCAATACCCCTATCATATCTGATTTTTGTAGCTCACTACACTCTATTACTTGCTCTAGGATAGGAGGAGCCAAAAGAGGGGCTTGAACATGACTGTTATTGTTTTCATTACTCCCATCCACTCCTTCCATGAGTTGTTCTTCTTGCTCCACTAGTGTCATGAGGATCTCATACTTGTTTGAGGGCTTGGGTTGGGTTTACTTTTTTAATTCTTTTTCCTATTGCCTCCTTCTTTTGGGTTGTTCAAAACCATCTTCCTTTTCTTATCATCCTTGAAAAGTGTTGGTTGCTTCTTTAGTGACTGTAGACTTACCCTCCTTAAGAAGATTTGACATTCTTAGAGGAGCTCCCATTTTTGTGATCATATTGTTTAGGTAGGACCAGGACAAATGTCCATATTTGTGGTAAACCCTACACTTAAAGGGCAGTGCCTCATAATCTAGATGTTGAATCCAAGATAGTCTTGCAAGTTCAAATTCCACCTCTATCGGAATAGGTTGGCTGAGATCAATTTCAACACATAATATAGCATTAACAATTGTGTTTCCTTCTATTGTGTCTCTAAAAACACCCAAATATCTTCCAAAGAAGTTACCAATGATTTCTAATACCTACTTACTCTAAAATTCTATTGGGAGTGCATATAATTAGACTCAAATAAAAACAATAGTAAGTTCGAGGATCAAATTTCACTCTCCAAAATTAAACAAATAATTTTATCAAACTATAATTTCTTTTTTAGATTCAAATACCCTATTTCTATTGGCTAATAAAAAAGAAATAACAATAAAAAAATCATTAATTAAAAAAAAAAAAAAAACTCCCAAGAAGAGACTTCTAATTCAATCGAACTCACTAAAATAAAAAATTCAGTATAGGACATATACCCATGAATTTACACGCAACACGAGTGTTAAGGATTCGATAGCAATTTGCCCTACATGAAACTCATATACCCATGAATTTACACTCAACACGAGTGTCAACGATTCGATGGCTTTACCAGAGGTTTAAAACAGAGAGGAGAGCTTTTAGCTTTTGAAATAGAGGGGAGGGCTTTTAAACAGAGGGGCAAAAAGGGGCCTCTTTAAAATCAAACTTTAAGGGGTTTTGAGATCGATTATAGATAGAGAGCGGCAGTTCTAAAGCTTTAGATAAGGATAGAGAGCTGGCTTTAGAACAGGAAGCAACTCCCTTAAAGTTTGAAAGGTTTTAAAGCCGCCCAAGTATTGATATAAAGACCGAGGAGCCGAATAAAAGTAGTAAGTCTTCTGTAGAAGGCCCTCAGGCGGAAGATGTAAGTTTTTTTTAAAGAGCTCACCCTATTAAAATCTTAAGTTATTACATACGCTCATAATAAGAATCGATCGATCGATGCTTTACCGACCTCTCCATTTTAAAAGGGGTTCGTTAAAGCCGACTCCTTAATGAAAGAAGGGTGAATGGTTGTTAAAGCCAACTTTCTCTACGAGTGTCAACGATTCGATGGCAACTTGCCCTACTTGAAACACATATACCCATGAACCACTTCTAGATTCGTTGGGTCTGTTTTGGTTTTGACGACAATACCCCGCCAAAAGCTACAATCCAAATATTTCTCTTACCGTCTGATTAAAATTTAAAATTATGCAGATCTACCATTACCGACGACGCCTAGGAATTGTTTCTCACGGCTCCAACGTGGTCCTATCCATGCAAGACTGGCGTCGCATTCGAAACAGATCCACCCACTCCAATATCAAGTTGTATCTTTAGGCTCTTTATTCAACCACCCCCACTACCATTTTTATTACTGAGGCGCACAGAAGGTTCCTCCGCATTTCCGCAGGTGCCACGTTAGCCACTCATCTCTCGCCAATGCACTGTTGCTTATCTTACCGATGTGTTTCATGTGAAATCTCATCATCTACGGATTACACGACTATTCAAGCAGAGATTACATATAAAATACATTATCCCTCTGCTTATTTATTCATGTGAGCTTTCCACCGAGCAAGGGATCAGTGTACCCATGGGGGCAATTATCTGGGCGGCGGCAGCGGTGCTGCTGTGCTGTTTGAAGGTGGGATTGTCTGCTCCGCCTCCTCTTCCGGTGGCGCCCCTGCCCAAGGCGAGGCAGCTCCGATGGCAGCAGCGCGAAATGATAATGTTTCTGCATTTTGGCATGAACACGTTCACCGACAGGGAACGGGGGGACGGGAAGGAGGACCCGCGCTGGTTCGATCCCCAGGTCCTCGACGCCTCGCAGTGGGCGCGGGTGGCCAAGGCGGCCGGCTTTTCTCTCATCATTCTGACCACCAAACACCACGACGGCTTCTGCCTCTGGCCCTCTGCCTTCACTAATCATTCCGTCAAGAGCAGCCCCTGGGAAAACGGTAAAGGAGACGTCGTCAAGGATTTATCGGAGGCTGCACGCGCCCACGGGCTCGATTTCGGCGTCTATTTGTCCCCCTGGGACCGCTACGAGCCCTTCTATGGTAAAGAAAAGCAGTACAATGAGTTCTACCTGGCACAGCTGCAGGAGCTCCTCACCAAGTAAGAGTTTTCACTTCATTTGATCTTAATGAATTTTGACAATGGGAGGGATTGAGATTTGTTTCTCAGATTTGAGATTATAGGAAATTAAGAATATCTCTTGTTAAGCAACTTCGTGGCAGCAAGGCTGCGAATGATCTTCTTTAAAAGAAAAAGTGTTATCCTTCGAACACAAGCCACACCATCTCTGAAGCAAACCATTACCAGACACTCTTCACAAGATTCAAACAGTCATAGCTCTCATGTATGTGTTTTTTTTTGTCGAGGAATTAGTAGTGTGTTATTATTTTACTTGTTAAAATTAATGGCAGGTATGGGCCCATATCTGAAGTGTGGTTTGATGGAGCCAAAGGAGATAACGTCTCGATGACATACTTGTTTTCCAAGTGGTTTGATCTGGTTCACGAGCTCCAAATAAATGCAAACATTTTCTCAGACGCAGGGCCAGACGTCAGATGGGTGGGAGACGAAAAGGGGTCGGCAGGGTTAACAATGTGGTCGACCATCAACGGATCTGCCGTCACCATTGGAGAAGCGGGCATCGAATGGTAAAGTAAAAACCTAAAATCAACAAAAGCAAAAGCAGCTCCATATTGAGCAAGAACTCAGCGTCTTTGATTTTCCTTGCAGGTATCTCAACACAGGAGACCCCGAAGGACCGGATTGGATTCCTGCAGAATGTGACGTATCGATCAGGAAAGGGTGGTTTTGGCACCCAGACGAGAAACCCAAAAGTCTAAGCGAGTTGCTGGACACCTACTATACTTCCGTGGGCAGGAACTGTCTGCTTTTGCTCAACGTCCCACCGAATAGAACCGGCCTTGTGGCAGCCGAAGACGTGGAGAGACTAATGGAATTCACCAAGGCCGTAAAGACCATTTTTTCTGTGGATCTCGCTACTTCTGCCACGATCACAGCAAGCAGCGTGCGAGGGGGAAAGCACAGTGCCTTCGCCCCTGACAACGTATTGAACACCGATATCTGGACTTACTGGGCACCCAAAGGGGTCAACAAATCCAACTGGTTACAACTGAGGACCCAACAAACTGTAAAATTCAATGTTGTGAGAATTCAGGAGGCAATTGTACTGGGACAGAGGGTGATGAAGTATGGGGTTTTTGCAGGCATGGATGGGAAGAAGATGAAGCTTGTGAGCAACGGGAGTACCATTGGATACAAGAAGCTTGATAGATTGGACAAGCCTGTGACAGCTAACACGGTTCGGCTTGTTGTTTGGAAAACCAGAAAGGGGTTGCCTCTCATCTCATCCTTTGGTCTCCATTTTGATCCGTTTTACAAAGGTTTGTAGCTGTCTACATTTTATTTAGAATTTATTTTTACAGGGTCCCATGCATGCGCAGGTGCAGCATACATATGTTTATCTAACACATTCTGTAAATGCCTGTCCCTTTCGCATTCCCATTGTTTTCATATTTGACCATGATATGTCTAGGAATATTTTGTCCTGTCCGGCTGCACTGTGCTTTCTTTTTCACGTGGACCCATCCTGTCATTGTTGATATAGCCATTCAAGCTGTTTACTGGCTATGATGGAATTTCTTTCCACTTTGATACCTCTTCTATAGCAACCTTTTCTCCACCGCATGTGGATGTAGTATTTCGAGTACTTTGGCAAACAGTGATGCAGCAGGGCAGAATAAATTTCCATAGGGCAAAGCAAGGTCACCAATGGAAAAGAAACGACAAAGCAATTCAGAATCGATCAGATTTGTAATCAAGTGTGAAATGTTATCTTCACAAAGAAAGCTGCTCTATTAGTTGAGAATAGTGATTGCAGGGAGCTTCATTTGTAATATTAATAAATCCTTAAAACGAGTTTTTAATGAAACAGTCAGTTTTTATTTTAAATTATTTTTTATAATTTATAAACCACATCAATTAAAGAACTGTATTTTTTTCATATTGATGGTGTGTTATAATAATAATAATTATTTTTTTATTAATGTGTACGACAGATATTGTTATATAGAGATTTAATGGGAATAGCTCCAACAAGAGGGAGTCCTTATCTATGGAATTACCCTAGCCAACACATGAATCAAGCTTCTTAGGAATGAGCTTCTATCTAGATCTATAAACTTCATCATACTATTTGGAGTGATTTAATGTTTTTATAGTTTCAAACCTCAAGAGCATGGTACTAGAGGACTAATTTAGAAAGCCTAAATTTTTTATATTATTTAAAGTGTTATGTTTTTACAATCAACTTCTTGACATTATTTTTATCAAGAGATAAAATTTCACTTGTCGGGTTGCCTTCTAAAAGTTGAATTTTACCAAGATGAAGGTCAACATCATGATTGGCTAAGTTATTTGTTGCCATAATTTCCTTCTCTAGAAATATGCTCACATTTTCAAGAGATTGCCTTCAATATTGGATGATGAATATTAATAATAATATTTTTTTTAATCCAGTCCTCCCATCTATTTATGTTGATAACATTATAATAATTTGTGAATCCCCCTCAATTGAAATATATTTCCATATTTTTTCTATTACAATTTTAATCAATGTAAGAAGTGCCCTAACCTTTGAATAGTTGTTAATTGAAGTTCCATATAATTCTAAAGGGGAATAATTTTGCCTTCATTATTTCATAAAACACCACCTCTACTAGATTTTTCTAAATTTCCTTTAGAAGAACCATCAAATTTAATTTAGATAAGTCCAATTTTTGGACGTTTCTTATTTTACTCTAGATTGAAGTAGGTCATTTATTTTAATACCATTATCATAGATGACTCTTCTATATATGTTCAAATCTTGTAACAAAGTTGTTACCACCTCTTTTTCTATACTTTAGATTGACGATGAACATCATAACTATAAACATTCTACAAGAGAGACAATAATATGATTCTAAACTTGGGCATGATTTTGAGATTTATTTTTAAAACTTATAGTATTCATTTCAAGCCATAAATTATAACAAATAATGGTAGGCCCAATTCTTGATAGAATATAATTATATATTAATTCAACATTTCATCAATTCTTTCAATATTGATGGAGCAACCCATTTTCATATTTTTAAAAAAGTAATCGCAAATAGCATGAGCAAAGACATGATGAAGAAGTAAATGGTTTAATGTTTCTAAATATTTCTCATACAAGGTACATATAGAAGGTCCACTATATCCTCTTATTTGTAGACTCTCGCTTGTAAGAATGTTACTTTGAAATGCTAACCAAAGGAATGTTGATGCCTTAAAGGAGAGCCTCTAGTGACCAAACATTCTTCCAAGAAAAATATTTGGGAGAAGGAAATTTTGATTACTCTAAATCCTCATATCCCAACTCGATTGAGTATCCACCATCTTTTGAGAGACTCCAAATCAACTTATCATTTTCATGTAAAAATTGATAAATATAAATCTTGAAGCATATTTTGGAGTTCATCTACAATTTGCTTGAGTTCCTTTCCTTCAACTAGATTACTAATAAAAATCTATTATCTAGAGTTGTTTCTCATATTAATATAGTATTTGAGCTTTGGACCTTTACAATATAGGCATACCCAAGCTAATGGTTTTCATTTTGAGTCAGAAATAAGAGGATACAGGTAAAATGAAGCATCAAACTAAAGTTTTGCATAATTCTATTTTATTAAAAAAAAATTATAGGAAATTTATTAGGGTAGGTTCCTTCTTAGAATGGAAAGATAAAACTACTTAATGTAGTTCCTCCATAGATATCTTCTTCATAAAGATTTTATTTTGTTCTTGTATGATAACTGATGGAATATTTTGCAAAAGCTTATTTTGTAGTATGCTTTTTGTTTTTGTATTTCTATCTCCTTAAGCCATTTCTCCCTAGATTTTTGAAACCAATATGACTCCTTTTTCAATGCATTACAATAATAAAAAAGTAAATATTTTTATTTCACATAAGAATATTGATCCATTCCATTAGTTTCCATTATCTCTTGTAAATTTCTAAGATTGAATTCAATTTTTTCTTTTCTTTAAAAATGTTACCAAAATATTTAGCATTTTAAATCTTCATTTGTTTCTTTATATATTTCATATTAAAAAAAAACCTATACATATATGATCCTTCAAAATTTGCTTCACCCCACCGTAACATAAACATCTAGAAGAAATCAGGGTCTTGAAGCCACATAGACTAGAATTAAAATGGCTTTTGATTATTGTTATTATGAAAATCATAACTCAAAATAATAGGTTTGTAATTCAATATTTCTTGCAATAAACTATCTAAAGAGATTGTATACTTTGTTTGAATACATTTATTGGATAGCAAGAATTTATCCAATCTTTCCTCTATATTGAAAATATCTAAAGAGATTGTATACTTTCGTCTATTTATCCCATGTATATTGAAAAATTGGACTAACATCCCAAAGGCCATTTGAATTGATAAATAAAGCAAAATATTACATTGATTTAGACCATCCTAGAATATCATTGATGAGCACCAAAAAATGCTCATTTTATTCACGTTTGTAAGGGTATTGTATGGGTATATTTAACACTCAAAATATATTTTTGTATGATTATTACATGTATTTAATAGAAAATGAAGCACTTATGCTTGAATAGTATTTTAGTGGAATATGTGTATAGTTGCAGATTTTTGTTAAGTTCTTTCGCATATTTCAGTCAAGATCCCATATGGACCTAACATTGTGTAGAAAATATAATATTTTTTAATTAGTAGATAATTTAAAGGGAACCACAATGAATTAAGGAGATGCCTACATCTTGCTAAGGGTAGGGTGACTACTTACCACAAGGAATAAGGTGCCTACATCCCGGATGCAGTAAGGTACCTATGACCTAGATGCAAGAAGGCACCAACATCTTGAATGTAGGAAGGTGCATCCCAAACCCAGGAATATACCTATGTTCAGTGAGCTTATATCACCTGTATTCAACATGTGACTATTGATCGAAAGACCATGTGATTTTTAGAAATAAGATATTATGAAAAATAGGGGAGCATCATTCTCACCCATCAATGATTGAATTTAAGGAACAATTACTCTTTTAATAGGTAAAAATCATAGCTATACATGCATCAATCATAGCAAATCATGATTTTAAATATGCTATTACTGTAACAAAAATTGATCGCATTCTGTATAAGAACACATACCATTTCTAAAAATATAATCCATGAATTTTTAATATTGTTGTATAGCATTTTTATCAATCGATTTTTGAGTTTTTTTAATTTTGCATGAATCTAAGGATTAATTTCACATCAAACCATCTACGAGAGCTCAAGCCCACTCTAGGTAGTAATCCTCCCCTAATTATATATGTTATTTCTTGTTATTTCTAGTTTTTAGAGTGTATGTTTTATTTATTCCTATATTTTATTTTAGTCATGTGCTTTATTTACCTTCAGTAATTTTAATTTAGTTTTCTTTCTGCAAATATAGATTCTATTTATTTCCTGTACACATATTTTATTGCATTATCTAATTTATTTAATTTATTAGTATTACTGAGTTTGGGTTAAGCTGAACATAGATGAATAAAATAATTCCCCCACTAAACTAATAGATATACATTAACTCATATCCCACACTATAGGCATATATTGTGCATAGGTACTCTCAAGTTTATGAACTCCTGGATTGACATGAGTGGATAGAATTAGCCCTTTTATAGAACACCATTTATGATGAGAATATAAACTATATTATTCTCAACGAAGTAAATTCAAACCAATATTTTTAACTTCCAACCATTTATACAACTCTTGTCATTGATAAAGCTTCAATAACTATAGTACACATATATTAGATTTATCATGAGGGCAAGCTCAAATTCAAATCTTCTAAATTATACTTATTCGTAAAATTTTCTCCTCCACAACAAACATCATAAAATTGAATTCCTCTTGTTGGATAAAATAAATGTAGGGTTATGCATAGTGGCTAATCATTGTTAATTAACAAATATTCAGATTTTTTGAAATTTGAAATTGGCTAATATTGGGGACCCTTGATCGAGGCCCATTAGCCCATAAATTTTGGGTATAATTTTTTTTTTGCATAGATTCACCCCAAATTTATGACAATTTGACACTTTTAAGTTTAAATCTCCAATATTACCCCTAATAATAGGGGACCTTTTCACCTTGAGATTATAAATAATTTTGGATTTCGAAACTTATTTACCCCATTTTTATAAATACATTTTAGGGCCAATCCCTTATGCATAACCCTGAAGAAATGGTTCACGAACATTATGCAAATCTTCAAATCTGAAGATCATATTTGAAAATATTAGATGTGCTCATTCACGTTGTGTCCTCAGATACTTAATTCTTCTATTTGACCAAATATTCTTGATATTCGTTACCCCTTGTCCTCTTGGCAACTCTAAAACCTATGATTCCCTCAATTTCATCTTGTTGCTTCTCCAGTAATTGTTGTACCCAAATATTATTTAAAAATTTTGAATTTGCACTATCTCACTTGCTAATTGATCATTTGTAATATGGGTATAGATAAGCTCCATTGAAGATAGGAGATATGTCCATGTCTTTAGGAAATTCTATTTTATGAGCATTCATGACAAAATTATTCAAGACTCTACAAGGTCCAATATTCTTCCAATTTAACTTATTGTAAGTGCTTTTTGGGAACCGTTCCTTTCATAAATGTGCTAAAATAAATCTTCAATATCAAATTCTAGCACTCTTCACTTGCGATCAACATGTTGTTTCTATTTTGTAGCACTCTTTTTCCATATCACCTCTCACCTCTTGATGCAAATAATGAATATAGACAGTAAAGTCTTTTGTAATAGCACTTGGTCTCTATAAATAAGTTATATTCCATAACTCATATAATCTTCTTAGACGCACTCACTCCATATACAATTTAAAATAAGATTTTACCTGTCCTTCAATTCATTGAGTTGTCTATGAATTTTATATGTGCCAAAACAATATACCAAAGCTTCATATTCTTGTCAACTAAGTATCTCAACAAATTACTAAGACTCCTATTCATAACCACAATTTGTCCATAAGTTTATGGATGATAATAAAAACTAAATGCCAATTTAGTACCCTATTTCCTCCACAATGTTTGCCAAAAATTACCTACAAATTTGCTACCTCTATCTGAGACAATAATCCTTGGCAACCCATGTAATCTCATCATTTCAATGAAGATTAAAGTAGCAATATGCGTAGCATCACTTGTTTTATTACAAGGTATGAAATGTGTCATCTTCAATAATTTATCAACCGTAGCAAAAATGGAGCTATTCCCATTTTGTGTCCTTAGCAATCCAAGAATAAAATCCATGCTTATATCTTCCCATGGTCTCACTAGAATTGGTAATAATTGATATAGTCTAGCATTTTGACTCTTCTCTTTTGCATGCTAACATACTTGATAACCTTACACAAATTTTCTTACATCTGCATTCATTTGAGGCCAACAATAACCTTCTTCTAGTTACTTTAGGGTTTTATCCATACCAAAATATCTTGCAAGTTCTCCATTATGCTTTTCCCTTATCAAAATTTCTTTCATTGAACTTTATGGTTTATAAACATTTATTCTTGGATGAAATAATCAAACTATGAGGTCCTATCTCCTATAGTAGGATTATTGCATACTACCCAAGATTACTTGAAATCTACATCATCCTTATAAATATCCTTTATGACATCAATTAAAGAACTACATTTTTTTCATATTGATGGTGTGTTATAATAATAATAATAATTTGTTATTAATTTGTATGACAAATATTGTTATATAGAGATTTAATGGGAATAGCTCCAACAAGAGGGAGTCCAGAATTACCCTAGCCAACACATGAATCAAGCTTCTTAGGAATGAGCTTCTATCTAGATCTATAAACTTCATCATACTATTTGGAGTGATTTAATGTTTTCATAGTTTGAAACCTCAAGAGCATGGTACTAGAGGACTAATTTAGAAAGCCTAAATTTTTTATATTATTTAAAGTGCTATGTTTCTACAACCAACTTCTTGACATTATTTTTATCAAGAGATAAAATTTCACTTGTCGGGTTGCCTTCTAAAAGTTGAATTTTACCAAGATGAAGGTCAACATCATGATTGGCTAAGTTATTTGTTGCCATAATTTCCTTCTCTAGAAATATGCTCACATTTTCAAGAGATTGCCTTCAATATTGAATGATGAATATTAATAATAATATTTTTTTTATCCAGTCCTCCCATCTATTTATGTTGATAACATTATAATAATTTGTGAATCCCCCTCAATTGAAATATATTTCCATATTTTTTCTATTACAATTTTAATACATATAAGAAGTGCCCTAACCTTTGAATAGTTGTTAATTGAAGTTCCATATAATTCTAAGGGGGAATAATTTTGCATTCATTATTTCATAAAACACCACCTCTACTGGATTTTTCTAAATTTCCTTTAGAAGAACCATCAAATTTAATTTAGATAAGTCCAATTTTTGGACATTTCTTATTTTACTCTAGATTGAAGTAGGTCATTTATTTTAATACCATTATCATAGATGACTCTTCTATATATGTTCAAATCTTGTAACAAAGTTGTTACCACCTCTTTTTCTATACTTTAGATTGACGATGAACATCATAACTATAAACATTCTTCAAGAGAGATAATAATATGATTCTAAACTTGGGCATGATTTTGAGATTTATTTTTAAAAATTATAGTATTCATTTCAAGCCATAAATTATAACAAATAATGGTAGGCCCAATTCTTGATAGAATATAATTATATATTAATTCAACATTTCATCAATTCTTTCAATATTGATGGAGCAACCCATTTTCATATTTTTAAAAAAGTAATCGCAAATAGCATGAGCAAAGAGATGATGAAGAAGTAAATGGTTTAATGTTTCTAAATATTTCTCATACAAGGTACATATAGAAGGTCCACTATATCCTCTTATTTGTAGACTCTCGCTTGTAAGAATGTTACTTTGAAATGCTAACCAAAGGAATGTTGATGCCTTAAAGGAGAGCCTCTAGTGACCAAACATTCTTCCAAGAAAAATATTTGGGAGAAGGAAATTTTGATTACTCTAAATCCTCATATCCCAACTCGATTGAGTATCCACCATATTTTGAGAGAATCCAAATCAACTTATCATTTTCATGTAAAAATTGATAAATATAAATCTTGAAGCATATTTTGGAGTTCATCTACAATTTGCTTGAGTTCCTTTCCTTCAACTAGATTACTAATAAAAATCTATTATCTAGAGTTGTTTCTCATATTAATATAGTATTTGAGCTTTGGACCTTTACAATATAGGCATACCCAAGCTAATGGTTTTCATTTTGAGTTAGAAATAAGAGGATAAAGGTAAAATGAAGCATCAAACTAAAGTTTTGCATAATTCTATTTTATTAAAAGAAAATTATAGGAAATTTATTAGGGTAGGTTCCTTCTTAGAATGGAAAGATAAAACTACTTAATGTAGTTCCTCCATAGATATCTTCTTCATAAAGATTTTATTTTGTTCTTGTATGATAACTGATGGAATATTTTGCAAAAGCTTATTTTATAGCATGCTTTTTGTTTTTGTATTTCTATCTCCATAAGCCATTTCTACCTAGAATTTTGGAACCAATATGACTACTTTTTCAATGCATTAAAATAATAAAAAAGTAAATATTTTTATATCACATAAGAATATTGATCCATTCCATTAGTTTCCATTATCTCTTGTAAATTTCTAAGATTGAATTCAATTTTTTCTTTTCTTTAAAAATGTTACCAAAATATTTAGCATTTTAAATCTTCATTTGTTTCTTTATATATTTCATATTTAAAAAAAACCTATACATATATGATCCTTCAAAATTTGCTTCACCCCACCATAACATAAACATCTAGAAGAAATCAGGGTCTTGAAGCCACATAGACTAGAATTAAAATGGCTTTGGATTATTGTTATTATGAAAATCATAACTCAAAATAATAGGTTTATAATTCAATATTTCTTGCAATAAAATTTCTAAAGATATTGTATACTTTGTTTGAATACATTTATTGGATAGCAAGAATTTATCCAATCTTTCCTCTATATTGAAAATATCTAAACAGATTGTATACTTTCATCTATTTATCCCATGTATATTGAAAAATTGGACTAACATCCCAAATGCCATTTGAATTGATAAATAAAGCAAAATATTACATTGATTTAGACCATCCTAGAATATCATTGATGAGCACCAAACAATGCTCATTTTATTCACGTTTGTAAGGGTATATTTAACACTAAAAATATTTTTTTTTGTATGATTCTTACATGTATTTAATATAAAATGAAGCACTTATTCTTGACTAGTATTTTAGTGGAATATATGTATAGTTGCAGATTTTTGTTAAGTTCTTTCACATATTTCAGTCGAGATCCCATATGGACCTGACATTGTGTAGAAAATATAATATTTTTTAATTAGTAGATAATTTAAAGGGAACCACAATGAATGAAGGAGATGCCTACATCTTGCTAAGGGTAGGGTGACTACTTCCCACAAGGAATAAGGTGCCTACATCCCGGATGCAGTAAGGTACCTATGACCTAAATGCAAGAAGGCACCAACATCTTGAATGTAGGAAGGTGCGTCTCAAACCCAGGAAGATACCTATGTTCAGTGAGCTTATATCACCTATATTCAACATGTGACTATTGATCGAAAGACCATGTGATTTTTAGAAATAAGATACTATGAAAAATAGGGGAGCATCATTCTCACCCATCAATGATTGAATTTAAGGAACAATTACTCTTTTAATAGGTAAAAATCATAGCTATACATGCATCAATCATAGCAAATCATGATTTTAAATATGCTATTACTGTAATAGAAATTGATCGCATTCTGTATAAGAACACATACCATTTCTAAAAATATAATCCATGAATTTTTAATATTGTTGTATAGCATTTTTATGAATTGATTTTTGAGTGTTTTTAATTTTGCATGAACCTAAGGATTAATTTCACATCAAACCATCTACGAGAGCTCAAGCCCACTCCAGGTAGTAATCCTCCCCTAATTATATATGTTATTTCTTGTTATTTCCAATTTTTAGAGTGTATGTTTTATTTATTCCTACATTTTATTTTAGTCATGTGCTTTATTTACCTTCAGTAATTTTAATTTAGTTTTCTTTCTGCAAATATAGATTTTATTTATTTCTTGTACACATATTTTATTGCATTATCTACTTAATTTAATTTATTAGTATTACTGAGTTTGGGTTAAGCTGAACATAGATGAATAAACTAATTCCCCCACTAAACTAATAGATATACATTAACTCATATCCCACACTATAGGTATATATTGTGCATAGGTACTCTCAAGTTTATGAACTCCTGGATTGACATGAGTGGACAAACTTAGCCCTTTTATAGAACACCATTTATGATGAGAATATAGACTATATTATTCTCAACGAAGTAAATTCAAACCTATATTTTTAACTTACAACCATTTATACAACTCTTGTCATTGATAAAGCTTCAATAACTATAGTAAACATATATTAGATTTATCATGAGGGTAATATCAAATTCAAATCTTCTAAATTATACTTATTCATAAAATTTTCTCCTTAACAACAAACATCATAAAATTAAATTCCTCTTGTTGGATAAAATAAATGTAGGGTTATGCATAGTGGCTAATCATTGTTAATTAACAAATATTCAAATTTTTTAAATTTGAAATTGGCTAATATTGGGGACCCTTGATCGGGGCCCATTAGCCCATAAATTTTGGGTGTAATTTTTTTTTTGCATAGATTCACCCAATTTTATAATAATTTGACACTTTTAAGTTTAAATCTCCAATATAACCCCTAATAATAGGGGACCTTTTCACCTTGAAATTACAAAGAATTTTGGATTCTGAAACTTATTTACCCCATTTTTATAAATACATTTTAGGGCCACTCCCTTACGCATAACCCTAAAGAAATGGTTCACGAACATTATGCAAATCTTCAAATCTGAAGATCATATTTGAAAATATTATATGTGCTCATTCACGTTGTGTCCTCAGATACTTAATTCTTCTATTTGACCAAATATTCTTGATATTCATTACCCCTTGTCCTCTTGGCAACTCTAAAACCTATGATTCCCTCAATTTCATCTTGTTGCTTCTCCAGTAATTGTTGTACCCAACTATTCTTTAAAAATTTTGAATTTGCATTATCTCACTTGCTAATTGATCATTAATAATATGGGTATAGATAAGCTACATTGAAGATAGGAGATATGTCCATGTCTTCAGGAAATTCTATTTTATAAGCATTCATGACAAAATTCTTCAAGACTCTACAAGGTCCAATATTCTTCCAATTTAACTTATTGTAAGTGCCTTTTGGGAACCGTTCCTTTCATAAATGTGCTAAAATAAATCTTCAATATCAAATTCTAGCACTCTTCACTTGCGATCAACATGTTGTTTCTATTTTGTAGCACTCTTTTTCCATATCACCTCTCACCTCTTGATGCAAATAATGAATATAGACAGTAAAGTCTTTTGTAATAGCACTTGGTCTCTATAAATAAGTTATATTCCATAACTCATCTAATCCTCATAGACGCACTCACTCCATATACAATTTAAAATAAGATTTTACCTGTCCTTCAATTCATTGATTTGTCTATGAATTTTATATGTGCCAAAACAATATCCCAAAGCTTCATCTTCTTGTCAACTAAGTATCTTAAAAAATTACTAAGACTCCTATTCATAACCACAATTTGTCCATAAGTTTATGGATGATAATACAAACTAAATGCCAATTTAGTACCTTATTTCCTCCACAATGTTTGCCAAAAATTACCTACAAATTTGCTATCTCTATCTGAAACAATACTCCTTGGCAACCCATGTAATCTCATCATTTCCATGAAGAATAAAGTAGCAATATGCATAGCATCACTTGTTTTATTACAAGGTATGAAATGTGTCATCTTCAAGAATTTATCAACCGTAGCAAAAATGGAGCCATTCCCCTTTTGTATCCTTACCAATCCAAGAATAAAATCCATGCTTATATATTCCCATGGTCTCACTAGAATTGGTAATAATTGATATAGTCTAGAATTTTGACTCTTCTCTTTTGCATGCTAACATACTTGATAACCTTACAAAAACTTTCTTACATCTGCATTCATTTGAGGCCAATAATAACCTTCTTCTAGTTACCTTAGGGTTTTATCCATACCAAAATGTCTTGCAAGTTCTCCATTATGCTTTTCCCTTATCAAATTTTCTTTTATTGAACTTTATGGTTTATATAGTCAATGTCCCTTGAATAACATTTATTCTTGGATGAAATAATGAAGCTATGAGGTCCTATCTCCTACAGTAGGATTATTGCATGCTACCCAAGATTCCTTGAAATCTACATCATCCTTATAAATCTCCTTTATGACATCAAACACATTTTATCACCATCATATTCACCAACAATTTTTTCCTACTCAAGGCATCAACTACTCGATTCAATCTACCACTTTTGTGCTTCAAGACAAATGAATATCCTTGCAAAAATTCTACCCACTTCATATGCCTTTGATTCAATTTACCCTAATTATTAATAAAATATAAAGCATGATTATCTGTGGATAACATAAACTCTTTTGGTAATATATAATGCTTCCACATCTTCAAGGTTTGAATACTGACATAAAAATCTTGGTCATAGACCAAGTATGTTCTCTTTACCTCATTTAACTTCTCACTAAGATAGGTAATGGGATTACCTTCTTGGCTCAAGACTCCTATTGTTGTCCTATTTGCATCACAATCCTCCTAAAAGATCTTGTTGAAATATGAAAAAAGCTAGAACTAGTTGCTCCATCATATTTTCCTTTAGAACTTAAAAAATTTGTTTTGCTACACTTGTCCACTTAAATTCATACCTTCCCTATTTTAGGGTCTTTGTAATAGGTGTACAAATTCCATATATATGTTTGATAAATTTCCTATGTAAATTCGCTAGACCATGGAAACTCCTAGGCTCAAAATTACTTCTTAGAGAGGGCCAATTCACAATGACCTTAACCTTATTTGGATCCATCTGCAATCCTTCTAGTGAAATCACAAAATGCAAGTACATCAACTCCTCTTTCATGAAACTATATTTCTTCAAGTTGACTAGAAACTTCTCTTTATTTAGTCTCTATAAGACCACTTTCAAATGTGTCAAATGATCTTCTTTGCTCTTACGAAATATCAAAATGTCATCCAAATACACAACTACAAACTTGTTAAGAAATGGTTTCAACACTTTGTTCATCAACTGCATAAAGGTACTAGGTGCGTTTGTCAATCCAAATGGCATAACCAACCACTCATACAATTTTTTATTTATCTTGAATGTGGTTTTCCACTCATACAAATCTGATGATAAGCACTCTCCAAATCTATCTACGTGAAGTATTTTTCTCCATTCAAGCAATCCATCAAATCATCCATGCATGGTAATGGAAACCTATGCTTTATGGTTATCTTATTCATAGTCCTTGAATCTTTAAAAATTTACAATTCTCCACCTTTCTTTGGTACAAGTACTATGGTTATTATACATAGGCTAAATCTTTTGAATCAACCCTTGTCTAATAGTTCTTGGACTTGTCTATTTATTTTTTCATTCTCCATTGACGTTATTCTATATGTTGCCTTATTAGGTAAATTTTATTTAAGAATAAAATCTATGCGATGGCAATTAATCCAACAATTCTTCTAACAAATATTTTTCATACTCTAGCAAATCCTTCACTTCACTTAGAATTTCATACTTTCGATTTGCTATGCCACCCTTTGTGGTTTAGCAATAAAAGTGAAATACACATTCTTCTTTGTCATATCTTTCAAAAATTGCTTTATAGAAATCAAATAAAATTTTAAACCCTTGTTCTCACTTTCATCCTTATGCTTCAATAGACTCATACATACTTCTTACCATATTTCACAATAGTGTAGTGTTTTCCCTACCATCATGTACAACCATTCTATCAAATTTCCAAGGTCTTTCCAACAACACATGACAAGCATCTATAGGCATAATATCACATAGGACCTCATCTTTGTAGGATCCAATTTTAAAAATCACCTAACATTATTCACTAACTAAAATTTGGTGTCCCTTTTGTAACCAAGAGATATTGTACATATTGGGATGCTATATTCTCCTCAACCCAGGTTCTCTATCATCTCATTGGATATAATATTCTTTGTACTCCCATTGTCTACAATAACCTTGCAAGATTTACCTCCTATTTTTCATACTATTCTAAAAAGACTTATCCTTTAAATAGGTTCTCATTCCTTCTTTTTTTGACTTTAGTAGTACTCTTTTCATCATGAGAGATTATCCTTGTTTTGACTACTCTATGTGTTTTGGGGAAGCAACACTTTATTCTTTTGCTTATGCAATATGGTTCATTATTTCCTTTCCCTTATTATTGTTGTGTTGTGTAGTCGGATATTTAATTGCTTGATGGTCATCTTGTCCATATCTGTAACACCTTCCAGAGAATCCTCTACCAAAACTACCTCTTCCTCATAAGTAATCTCCATCTCCTCTAGTGTTCTATTTAAAGTCATTATCAGAAGTTCTAGCTTCTCCTTCCTATTTCCATTGTCCTTTTTTCACTACTTGTTTGCCCTTGTCCTCGCAAGAACCATCATCTTCTTCTTTGATTATTTTATATTTTTACAACTTCTCCTCTAACTTCAAGGTATACTGGTAGGCTTCCTCTACCATTGTTATCCTTATCATACTAACTTTATCCTAGGAGGATAATCATAGTCCATTGATATAATTCAAAACCTTCTCCTCATCATCTTTCATGCGATTGACTTGAATGGTAAGCCCATAGAATTATTATGTGTAATATTTCACACTCATTTCTTTTTGTCTCAAATTCTATAGCTTCTTGAAAAGACATAATTGGTAATATAACCAAAAAATGGTCATTTTTTTCGAGGTCTTAATCTTCTCCTTTTATTTTCTTTTCCTTTAAGTTTGAACATGGTCCCACCACAAGGATGCATGTCCTTTTAACTTTGTACAAGTGAATTTCACCCTCTTGGGGTCTTCAATTGATTCAAAATCAAAATAATTTTCCATCTCTACAATCCAATCAATGACTTCTTTGGGGTTTAAACTTCCATCATATGATGAGTTTTCTAACCTTGAATTTCTGGCCCATGTTAGAAATTGCCCAGATTAATATTTCTTCTAGATCTCTTCCTTGTCCTTCATTATGAACTTTTGCTTGGTCCACTTCCTCCTCTTCACTATCACTTATATCATCTACTTGAATGTCCCTCCTTTGGAAAGTTTCAAGTGCATCCAACCGAGTGATGATCCCTCTCATCATCTCAACTAGATTTGTGGCTCGAGGGCCTCACAATCTTCCTCTTCCTCATTGTGACATCTCTCCTTAGGCACATATCACTCCTCACTCCTCTGATATCTTCTCGTTCTGATACCAAAATGATGTAAACAAAAACTAAAAAATCCTTATTTGAATGCTTTGTTATTGTCGTGCAATGATCTCCTTTTATATGGTATGATTTCCCTCTTCATACAATTGAACTCCTTTGTTATACAATTATACGATTTGAATTTTCTATGAAAACCTTTTATCTCCATGCAATGTATGATGTACCCCTTTTTAATTAGTGGGATCTCTCCTACACAAATAGAAATTTAGTTTTCCTTCTATGAACTATGGCTCCAATTTGAAAATCTAAATTTCATGTTCAAATAACCCTCTTGTGCGTGTAATCTTCTGCTCGAACCTTTAGTGCCTTGGTTCTCTTTGACCGTTTTTCTGCTCATTGTGCTTCTTTGGAACCTACACATGGTTAACGACAACACAAATGACCAACAAATAATTATTCTGCATTTACAGGATATTTGGTTTTCAGCTTTGACCAGTTGGATTTTTTTGCCCTCTTTGGATGCCCAATAACTCCAAATATCGGTGTTCAATACATTGTGAGGTACTGTGTTTTTCGCCTCGCACGCTGCTTGTTGTGACCTTGGCAGAAATAGCGAGATCCACAGAGAAAATAATAGTTTGTTGAGCAGTTCATTACAATAGTTAGAAAGTGAGTAGGGTATTAACCTATAACACCTTTAAGGTGAGTTTTTATATATAAATAAGAACTAAGACTTATACTTTTAAACTTGTTAGAGTAATTAGAGTAACCTATGGTAAAAGTTTAACATGAAATAGAACTTTTTGCATTTGTTCTTACCCTTCGATGCCTGCCTCTCCAATGGTGTAGAAAGATCCGTTGACGATGGACCACGAGGTAGGAAGATCCGTTGACGATGGATCTAGGTTAAGCAGGCAGAACCATTTTCACTTCTGACCCATTTGTTACCCTTGTATGTTAACATAAAACCATTGATAGCCCCACATTTGGGATGAATTAAAAAACATTTACTTTCAGGTTATGTTTTACATAAAAAATTATTCTAGATAGTCTTCGGATCACGTTCCGTGTTGTGAAGAGTTTATACTCTTACGGTACTCGTTTACAGTGCGGTGAATCTGCGAGGTAAACTTTTTATCCGTCAGTTTTCTTTTTCTAAAATTCTGTACACCACTAATTACCTTGCGTACGTCCTACTCATGTTGTTTTGTCTCTTTCATTTCTTTCTATGTTCTTCGGAGATTTAAAGGGCATCATGCAATTTTTCTAAAATAGAACTTGAATGAGAAAAAAATATTTTAACACATTCATTTCGTTTTTATCTCTATTTCTTTTGGTTTGACAAGAATTTAAAGACTGGAAGCAGTTTCCAAAATGGCAATCGTCAATATCAAATTATTAAAGTACAACAGATTTTGAACCAACTCTACTTACTTTGTTTTGCTTTCATCCAACTCATCACTTTTCATCTATTTCTTTTAGTTTGACAGGAATTTAAAGACTCGAGGCAGTTCTCAAAATGGCAATAGTCAATATCAAATTAATAAAGATCTACAGATTTTGAACCAACTCGCATTACTTTGTTTCGCTTTCATCCGACTCTACAGATTTTGGACCGCCTCTAATTACTTTGTTTCGCTTTCAACAACTCATCGGCTTCTATTTGGTTGGCAGGAACAGAAGAGTAGAATTAGTTTCTAACAACGCCACTAATCAAAACGTAAATGAAAGTTGTTCTACAGATTTTGCATTAACTCTCCTTCTGTCTTTTATTCATTTATAAACTAAACCTGAACATGAGAAACATTTTATATGATTATTATCATTTTGGATTATATAAAATTAAAATAAAATTTATTGGCATTATATCAGTTATATTAAAACATATTAACAAAAAATAATATAATATTCCATATCATCATAGCTGTGACAACCAATAACCACCATGTGTGGGGTGAAAGCCACTCCATATAATCCAGAACGTTATGTATTTGAAGCTTTTAACAGACTTTAGATAAAGGCTATGCATGGAGAAGGCATGCTTTTCCCCTTCCTTGTCGCTATTAGTTAGTAACGGACACGAAAAGTTCAGTTCAATAGATTTAAACGAATCGAAGGGTATAAGTGAGTCTTGCACTTCGAAAAAAACAGGAGTCAAACTTATTTCAGACGTAAAACTGTGCACGTGTTTTTTTGGTGCGTATTTGAAGTAATATTCATTTAAAAAACACTTTCTTTTCACGTGAATTTTAGAAATAGAATCGTATTGATAACAACAATCAATATTCGTGGATGGTAAGTTTTTATATTTATTAAGAGGGGTTTTAGGTTTAAATGTTTTTGAAGTTAGTTTTTTTTTTTTTCTTTTGTAAAATAGATTTAGGTTCAAACTTTGAAGGTAAGTTTTGATTGGGGTAAAGGTTGTAAATTAAAATAGTAGATTGTTTTGACTCTACTAAATATACTAAGAAGATCACTAATAATAAAGTGAAATAAAAATTATAAAAAAAACTTTATGAATTTAACCTCACTTTTAATAATAAAAATAAAAAATAATAATATAGTATTGAATAATATGCCAACATCCTTCCTTTCGAGACATGATAATTTTGTAGAAAATATAACGATATCCTCCTGGTAATATTTAACTTACACTTGGTTACATGTTATAGGATATATAAATTATATTATTGAATTAAGTTTAATTAAATATATATTAAAATATAGTATGTATATATGATTTAAAGATTTGGGTAGTGTGAGAAATTTTTACTATTAATAGGGTTAGCCAATCTCTACCTATTTATGATTTTTCGTAAAGTCTAGAGCTATGCATATCAATAGAAACTTTAACACACAATCACCATACACTAGCTCACTAGTTTGAATCTTGAACCTTCTAAAAAACCAAAAACCTGAACCATATTAAAATATAATATATAACTTAAAAAATTTAAACCGAAATTCAAGTGAAATATTTATTATTAAATCCATCCAAATTAATTTAATTATATAATATTAATTTTTTTATTTTAATGGGAAATACCACAAGGGAGACAAGAGGTAATATAATTATTATTATCTTACACATGGACTCACCATATTATTAATATGTTATACATGGACTCAAACCACAAGGAGACAAGAGGCACTTTCTAGTGTTAAGGGCTAAATTTTTTAAGTAAGGTCCACTTCAGTTCAATAATTAACAACATTATTACAATTTTATTTAATTAAAATTATTAATTTTAATATTTTTATTATAATTATTTTTTAATTTATTAGTTAAAGTTTTACATTATATTTTTATAATTAAAGTTTGGTTAGATAAATATATAATAAATAATATATTTTTATAAGGATTGTCTTATATTACATATGGTTTTATATAAGGATTGTTTTATATTACATACGATTTTATGGATCATAAAAATCATTTTATTTTTATCTTTAAATTAGTTATATATTTAAAAGATAATTTATATTATTTTAAAAGTTTTTTTTTTTTAAATGGTTTTGTGACATGGTTAAATAGTTTTAGGATGTCTTCTATACTTTTGTTTTTTTTTTCTTTCACTAGATCTTGGAATTTTTTTTGTTTGGTTTTTCTTAGCTAGATCAGTGCCCCAAAATCAAGGATATTTGTAGACTCATTTTCAAGCACATTTGGAAGTGCATATGCAAAAAGGTGTTTACTAGATCTACTCCTCCATGCGATATAGTTTTAGTAGACTTGACCTTTGATATTTTGTTACATGTGGGGTGCATTCATTCCAACTTCCAGCATAACACAAGATGTTATTTACAGACTTCATCAACTTTCTCATATGATTTTGGATCTTCAAAAAATCCAATAGTAAACTAAAAAGAAGGAAATTAATAATGATGGGCAAGTTCAAGTTATGATTACTTTTATTTCTTCTTTGAAGACTTTAGAAGATATGATGAAAGACATGCCCAGGTTCTCCTATAGATGAGTATTGATATCGGTGTATTGTAGCAAGATATAGCTATAGTTTTTTTTGCTGCTATTAGTTTTTATTCTTTTTTATATAATGATATGGATGCTTACTCCTCATCCACCCCATTTTGATTTTTAACCAGTGGACAATGTTAGAATCATAATATTATAATGTTCCAATTAATAAATTAATATAATTTATTTTTTTTTATAAAAAAATTAAAAAAATTAAATTATTTTTTTAATGAATAATATTATTTTATATTTTAATAAAATATTTTGTTCATTATATATATATATATATATATATATATATATATATATATATATATATATATATATATATATATATATATGGTTATTGTGAGAAACCCCTATGACCAACGCACAAGGTCGGACAGCTCTCCTCCCAACCATGACCCTTTGTCAAGCCAAGAGCTATACTTATCATTAGAAAATTTAACACTCACAACCCCTATGACCCATGCACAGGGCTGAACAGTATCCTCCCAACCATAATCCCTCGTCAAGCCGAGAGCCATACTTATCAATAGGGAAGGGAATTTAACACAGCCACCACACACTCACACACCCACCCCATCACACACTTGCACACTTTCCCACACCATGGTTTGAAACTTTATATATACCCACCCCCTCACACAATCACTCACACCACGGTTTGAACCTTTATATATATATATATATATATATATATATATATATATATATATATATATATTTTGAAACAAATTTACTCATATTTTATAAGTCACCTTTTATCTAATTATCTTTTATGCACATAATTGTGCATGTTTATATAATTATCTTATATCTCTTCATTGTACAATTTGATTAGATTAATACAACACTTGTAAGTACCTATATAACATGCAATTATTACAATTTTATTGACCATTAACATTATTAACTTTTATATTTTTACCAATATTTTTTTTTAACTCTATTTTTTTTTTTTTAAATAATACTTCTTATACACATTCACCATGAGGATTGAACAGGGTCACATCACCAATAATGCAAGTGGTGTCCTGACTGGTAAATCACACTCACGAGAATCTAACGTATAATTTTTTAATATTAAGATCTCATCATCTATAACATAATAAATTAATTTTTCATAAAAATATGGTTTTATAAAAACACAAGTTTTAACCAAATAGTTTATAATTTTAATTTTTAATATTAAAAATTTATTGTTCAACATTTTACATTAGTTATATTTTAAAAGCAAGTAAATGCCATTATTTTCTATCCACGTAATTTTTTATAGTTATCTTTTATCTATCATTATCTACATTAACAAATAATTGTATTATATTTTATGCACTATTTATAATTATCTTCTATTGATTTTATTATCTATAATTATGATATGTCTATGCCATGGCATGTTAACAAAGAATGGTACTATGCTTTAAAAAAATTACATCATCTTCTATTTAAGTCATTGTTTAGGTGAAAAATAAATGTATTATCTTTTATCCATATCATTATAATAGTTTATATGAACAATGAATTGTGTTATACAAATAAAGGATTACATTATTTTTCAAACACAATAAGGTTTATATTTATCATTTATTCATGTCATGGTGTAGAAATTATGCAAGTACTAGCTACAAATATAATACTTATTTACTAGCTACATATATAATACTTGTTTCAAATTAATATGATCTAGAGGCACTCTTTATTATTTTATTTTTTTTATCATGTTAAAAGTTTATTTTAGACAAGTAAAATCTAGTTAACAAAAGGTGTCATGTGTTCTTCATCTTGATTTATATCAGTTGTTCATATTTAATATTTAAAGAGGGTACATTAAAGTTACAATTTAATTATTTTTAATGTTAAATATTTAAAATTGGTTATATGAGATTGAAATGAGACTTATCCATATTACATCACTATATAATGGTATTATAACAACTTGGATATTATGCATGTATCATTTGGTAAGATTTAAACCTTAGTATCCTCCTTGAAACTTGAGGAATTGAATGGTTTTGGATAGTGACATTTTATTTAAATATTAAGGACCGCCCATAGGATTGAAACCTTGGTTCATGATGTGAAATTCTTCGCATCCAATTGTTCCAAAATCCATGGATATTTTTAATATTTTATATTACCACTAACTTATTTAAAGAGATAATTAGTTTTAAAAGTAATTATTTATTTAAATTGAGTATATGAGATTGAAATAAGTCTCACTTGTGTTATACTATTCACTCAAGTCTATAGTTATAATCATTTAGACATATATCAATTAAAATAATAACCTAAAAATAAAATATTATCTTTTACATCTATTTAATAAATATATATATTATACAATTTGAGTGAATCCAATGATAAAACTTTGAATCTTTGAATAGGAGGTTCAAGGTTTAAATACAATAGAAAATAGAGTTCTACACCATACTCCATTAATAAAAATTTTGGGTAGAATGGGCTTCTTGTGTTCCTATCTCCTTTTCTTACAATAATTTTTTTTGGTAGGTAGAAAAAATTTATTTACTTTTTGGATTGAAGGGTCCCACCCCTATTACATTGGGCACTTAAACTCCCAGGAAAACAAAATTGGCACATCTTGTAAATTTTAACAATCTGGGAACCCATCAACAAATAGACTAAGCAAGCCAAAAAAAAGATAGTGAATTCTAGGGTTGAACCCCTAAAGACAACAAACACAAAATAGAGTTGGAGCCAACACAACCATAAGCAGACCTACTGCCTGCTACCACCTTACCACCACTACTAGGACTCCTCCTTATCCTCCTCCTTAATGATATATTTTTATTTGGAGGAAAGAAGGATCCTGATCACAATTGAGAGCTCCTAGATATCACTAATGGTGCTGGACATGAATGATCCCACCTCCTTGATGATGTTGGCAATGGATTTGAGGTGATCTACTACTTTGTTGATGTGGTTGAATATGGAGGCATGCAACATATCCTCTGCGTTGTTGGTGGCCTCTTTGTCTTCATTGATAATGAATTCGGGTGGTTGGTGCAAAACACTTTTACTCTTAGTCTTCAATTGGTAATATTTCATGCTCTTTTGAGTGGGGCAAACAACTTTCTATTTTCTTCTTAGGCTAGGGTATTTCTTTGTAGGGATTGAGTCCTTGGAAGTGGGGGTCGTAGTGCTCTCCCTCTTGCTACTGGCCTGGGTGGGGGTGATGTTATCCAGGGGAATGTCAATAGGAGAATTTGACTACAATGGGGTCTCAATAGAGGGGTTGGGGGGGTCCACCGGGGAAACATGAGTGCTTGGTTTAGCTTCATGGGCAGATAATAAGGAAGGTTAAGGGCTCGGGGGGTGTATTTTGTGATTTATAGAAGATTAGTGCATGAGGGCATGCTTATAGTTGATAGAAAGTAGACCTTGGTGGCAAGGGGGCTTGGAAAAATTTCTATCCCTGAAGTTCTCGATGGTTATATTGATAGACCAAAAGAGAAAATCAAGGATATTGACTGGTTTAACATCACGAAGGTGGTTAGCAAATACAAGGTGGTAGGCACAAAAGGGGCTGTTAGGGTCATCAACGATAATGAACTGGATAATGGGGACAACAGTAGTGTCCCACGAGTGGTGTAGGGATGAAAGGATCACACCCCATTTCTCCTAAACCAGGTCCTTCTCTTTATCAAGGAGGTACTCAGTTTCATCCTTGAAATTGTGCTTGTCCCTTCAGACAACCATGCATTTAGGAGATAAACTAAATTTTTTTACAATTAAATGAACACTTACCTCAAAGAGAAGCCCTTGAACCTGCACTATACCATTGTTCCAAAAGTTGACAAAATAACTAGTCACTTGGTCATCAACATAGTTGAAGAGCTTGAAAAAGGGTATGAACCCCTTAGTGTCGATCAAAGCTTTAGTCACAGTATCAATATGGAGGTTCATGGGTTCTATGATGGCCATCATGCCAAAACATATTAGAATGATAGAGCTACTATAGTGGCCCCTGTAAAACTAATTATGGTACCATAGATGAATATGCATAGAAGGGATAGATCGAAGACTATAAAGCCGAATCCTAAGGTATGGGGGATAACCAAGCGGTGGGACTTTTTTGAGATAGATATGGGAACGACAAGTGTAGAGGCCAACTTTATTAGCAGTCAAAGATAGGGTGTGTGGGGACAAACTAAAATATTGACTACCAAAATGGAAGGGAATGAGCAGACGAACGAGGTATGCGATGCAAGAAATGGGAGGGGGATGAAAGTGGGGGTGATGAGCAGACAACAAGGAGTGGGGTATAATGAGGGTGAAGGGACGAAGGCATAAGGAGGGCGGAGGGAAGTTGGAGTGATTGAAACCTTTTACATGATCATGGTAGTTTGCATGATTAAATGTAAAGGTATTTATTATAATAAATTAACTATAAGTTGTCTCATTATTTTTATTAGATCATCTACTTTGGCTACAAAAGAAGAGGAAGATGAACTTACTATTTATATTGGTTGTGGAACCTAACTAAAAGCTATTGGAGTGATTAGTGTTGGTGCAAGTAATTCCTCCTATAGAATCTCCTCTTGCCAGTTTGCAACCTCACATGCACATTAGGTAGTGGTAGGTTGCTCATAATTGATCCCTAGCCTAATAATTGACTTAAGACATGCAATAAAATACTTACAAAGCAAGTTATCCAAACCCTCATGAGACCATTAGCTAGTTTTTATTTTGTAATTAGAGCTCAACCTTCTTCTATATCTCTTGGATTCATGAATAGTAGTCACAACCTTTCTCCTTAGGTCCTTGAATTAGTTTTTTTTATCTTGATCATCACATCATTAATCTCATCATAATATTTTTGGTATGGTTTATCCTTCTAAATCATATTTTTATTAATCTCATCCCATGAATTCTTAATGTGCTCCTCTTCTATTCTATAACATTTGAAAGCAATATGATCCAAAAATGACAAAAGAAAATCTACATATTTCTCCCTCTATGCTAAGATATTATAAATACATGCTCTCTTATATTTTTGAATGAAGGTATTAGCATATTCAAAATATTAGGATGAAAAGATACAAGTTTTTCCCATTTTTGCTATGGCCTTGGTAGCCCAAGTTCAATCCTTCTTAGTGAAATATCCAAGGGCTCATGAATTGGAAGCTAAATGTGCCTAAAAAGTACTATGAGTACCAAATTATTAGATCTTGCTTATCAATTTTTTACCCTTATGCATCTAGTGCAAACAAGCAAATAAGAATAAGAAAAACTAGATTGTAGAATATGATGGGGTAATTATAAACTATCTACAAGATCACCAAAGTATAAACTTGTTGATCATAATTTACAAAATAAGTACAACTATAACTACAAAAAATAAGTTCTATATAAAGGAGATCAACTAGCGAAAACACTTAGGACCCTAGTAAATAGACTTTACTACATAGGACAAGCAACACCACCACCAAAGAGGAATATTCAAAAAATAGAACCAAAAATATCAAACTATAGTGCACTTACAATAATTCCCTAAGCCCTATTATTATGGTTGTCTTGATAGACACATAGTCTTAATTTGATGATGGTATGTTACCATACAAATCTCATGTACAAGAAAATATTACCACATCATAAAAAATAGAAATTTTATGGAAGCACAAGAGATATCACAATGCAAATAGAAGAAATTCTATTATACATACAAATTATAATAGTACATAGATGCTCACCATATTGCCTTATGAGTGAATGCAACCCTCATATTGAGCCTTCACCTCCTATGGACTTTTCCATCGATTTTGCTCCATACCATCACTTTAATAATCTTGGACATGCCTTAGATAAAGAGATACTCTTTTCTAGTAACCTTGAGTCACTAACTCTCATTCACACCCTATATTCTCTATTACTTCCTTGATCTTACACTTAACTCAATTTTACTTGATTTGGATTTCCTCCCCTTAGGGGTATTTACAACATTTATAGTCTCATGGGAGCTGGATATTACATGCAAGGACAACTCTAGCTGGACACATAGTAACACTTTTTAGATATATCCTTTTAGATTATTTCTACAATTTCAAGATATTTGGGATATTTTTCTTGGACCTTTCTTATGATATTTTATAATTATATGATTTTGTAAAATATCACATGTTTCTAAATATTTTAACTATCTTATATTTTTGGAGATTGTAGTATTTAAAACATATCCCCTTGCGATAAAGATACTTGATAAAGATAATTATTAAATCAAAATGACACTTCTACTATTTATTTTTACTATTCTATTTCACTATTCAAACATGTCATGATTTGGTAGTCCCCACATCCTTCTTGGTGAAGCTACTCCATCACAAGTGTTCTAAACAAGCTACCAAGCCATCCCACTATATATTGCAAATTTTGGTATTAAACAAATTAAGAAGCTCATCTAAAATTGAAGTAGGAAAAAGTGGTGCACCTAATGAAGAGAAACAATATGTGTATCTATCCCATCTTGCACATGAGCATCAAACGGAAGCATGCATATGAAAATGAAGCAATACCAAGCAATAAAGAATGAAATGAAATGAGTGTCTTCTTTATTAATTGGGTGGATCAGATCCAAGGTTACACAGCAGTCCCCTTGAGGGCTCAAAATGTGATACAATTGTTACAATTTTTGGGGTGCCCAAGGATCAATTCCTCCAAGGAATCAGGGTGCACATCCAATGCCTTTCCTCATACCCACAATCGAGGTGGGTGGGCCAATGCCACCGCTGCTTGTATCTTCAATATCTGATGTCTGATATTCCTTCCCAATGCCTTCTAAGAACCTGCACCTGCACACAAGGAAGCCAAAGGGGTCAAATAGCAAGGGTGTATGGTGGAAAACATGCAATCCCCATAGGGGTAAAATAGCGCATATATTAAAAATATATCAAAACATGTCCAAATGACTTGAAAATTTGCAGAGATGTTAAAGAGGATGTTTTGAGAGGATATCACCAAAAATATATCAGAAATTGCATCTGTAGACCCCTCGATTTTGCGTCGCCCGCCTACAACCTACGAAGAAGAAGACAAGCAAATCCTAAACCTAAACATATCCAAAACTCATGAAATTTGGAAAGTATGCATAAATTGACATTTCAAGACAACCCATATGATTATATTTTCAAATTGGGGCCCAGATCCACCTGCATCAAATTGGGGTGCCCGGATGGGCCCTACGAGCCTACAAAAACTTAAAAATGCTATAACTTTGTCAATTTAACTCCAAATCACCTAAAATTTGAACTGTAGAATCATGGGATAATATAGAAAAATAATAATTAAAAATAGTAATGAAATTGTGTAAGAATTTACCCTCATCCTAGGGGGGATGGTGGTGACTGCAACTATTTGGGGGGCACCCTAGGAGGGGATACCCACCAATTCTGGCCACTTTTTGCTACCAAAATCACTAGAAGATGTTCCTAAACAATCTAAGGTGTGTTTTCATCAAATTTTGTGAAGAAATTCACCCGGATGGAAAAGTTATGCTCAAATTACCTTCTTGAAGTCACCCGGTAACCTCCTTGGCAAAAGAGAGATTTCGAGGGCAAAAAGGTGCAATAAGGTGAGGGGAAATATTGGCAGCACTCCATTGCATATCCTAGAACTCCTCTCTATGTTTTTGTGTGGACATTGAATCCATTTTATAGCCCAAAGGGGCTCATGTGCAAAAAGGCATGCAAGGGCATGCATGGCAGGAGGTGCCACTTGTCAAACGGGAGGCATGCAATGGGTGTGGAAGAGAATATCCAATTTGGGCCTCCATTAAGAAGTGTGTCATAAGGATTCAGTGCCCTCTGACCTGCATGCTCCATATGGCATGCTAAATGGTAGTTTTTGGGCGCCAAATGTCCCAGATTTGACTTTTTTTGGGTCAAACTTGCTCACCGTCCCACCCTGGGATGATGGCTCACCACCATCCCAGGGTGGGATGGTGGGAATCTACCATCATCCCAGGGTGGGACGGTGGTGAATTTTGGGCCAAAACCTCCCAAAATTGGGCCGATAGCCTCCAAAAACCTTTTTGGAGTGGCTAGAACCATTGTGAGCCTCTTGAGGGCTGCCCAAGGGGCCATATGATGTCAATTTGATCATTGTTTATGGATGCTTAATCGGGTTTACCATATTTTAGTGTCTATAGATGCCCCTTTTTGAGATGCGTTGTGTGCAGCACAACGTTGAGCAAAAATAGATGACCAAAATGTTGAATGATTAAGGTTACTCGATAACCTAACCAACTTTAGATGCCCCAATCATGAAAAGGGCGTGTGTTCTTGAATCCTTGCTTCTGACTCAGTAAAGACATTGGTCTTGGTTTCTCTTCAGCTTCCAGGTATGCTCAAGGGACTTATAACCCTAGGCGTTAGAGAAAACCAAGTATTTTGGTAACTTTTGAGGTTACCAATAGGCAGGTTCATCTGCACTATTATGTGCTTAATTGAGATATTTGCTTGTTTTCTACCCAAGTAGGGGCATGATTGTCTTTGTCAAAGATTCATTGGATGAATGCAACTTGCATGATTGAGTGTTTAATTATTGATTTTTTATTATGAATTTGTTAAGCATGACTACCCCCTCAAGCGATGAGTCGATGAGGGAATGACCAATGAGAAAAGTGATGAGTCGCTTGACCCAGATGACGTTTGTTAAGGTTGCCTTCAATTGTTCTCATTGAAAAATGGCATAGTTTTGAAAGGATTTGGATGATGCTATGGAGATTTCATGGAAGAAAAGAGTTGAAAACCTCCTTCCCATGGGGCGGTCTAGCCATAATGGCCTTCTTGGGGAGTGAAGTAGTAACTTGTCCATGCATCCATGAGAAGTTTGCATTCCATCTTGACCCTGAATGAATTCCATCATATTTGACTTGTTTTGGTGGGTGTTGAACCCTTTTCTTTGGCTTTTGTGTTGTTTTGTTGTTTTTTTTTTTTTGGTTTTTTATTAATATATATGTATGTATACTTGACCAATGGGCTTATTGGATGCCATTGGGGCATTTTGAGTTGACCAAAGGGTTTATGGATACCTTTGGGGCTTGTTGGGTGACCAAAGGGTTTATGGAGACCTTTGGGGATTTTTGAGTTGACCAAAGGGTTTATGGATACCTTTGGGGCTTGTTGGGTGACCAAAGGGTTTATGGATACCTTTGGGGATTTTTGGTTGACCAAAGGGTTTATGGATATTTTGGTTTAAAAGTTTATATTGTTTTTTAAAGGGTTTATGGATACTTTTTTGGTGACAAGGTTTATGGATACCTTTGGGGCTTTTTGGGTTGACCAAAGGGTTTATGGATACCTTTGGGGATTTTTGAGGCTCTTTCGACTCTTTTTGGATTTTTGGATGTTTAGCATTGTGAGGTATAAGGACCCACTTTATTGCAGCCTACGGGCAACATGATGTATCTTTTTGTCCCATATGTATACACATATATATGAACTTTTTATGTGGTTTATCATCATGTGTTTATTGTTTTATGAAATGTATGCAAATGTATGCAATTTGATTTATGAGATGATGATGGATGTCTACCTTGTATGCATATTTTGTAATGTGATTTGATTTGATTTTATACATGCATGGATGTATGGTGAGATGGATGATTTATTGATTTAGAGGATGCAATGTGTAGACTATATGACATATCATGCTAGCACCATAGATGATGTATATTGCACCAAATCATATGTAATGTTGTCATGAGACTTATATAATGGATTTGTGAATAATGTAACTGAAATGAATGAGGTGAAGTGATATGAATGACATGTTGTTTAGGGAATGCCCATTAGGTTTTCATGAGACTCAAACACTCTAGTCAACTCATCAAAAGTTGTATACTAACCATGCAGGACTTTTTGACAAGGTATGAATCTGCTAGGATGACCAAGGTACTTCATATCCCTGTGTGTGCAAGTGAGTTCATTCTTGTGAGATGCATAAGGATACCGCTAGTGCCAAGCAGGCTCTCAACCAAACCTGTACTGAGGATCACCAAATGAATGCCACCATCCTAGGTTTTGTACTAAGTATGACTAGACCACTAGGCAATCTAGGTTACCAAAGCTAGCTCATCCACATGCAAACATTGGTCTACACATACGCCCAAAAGCTAATATGGTAGACATATCGTCATGCGGGAGGCTACCACCATTGACGGATAGGCTATCCACCAAACCCGTAATGAGGATCACCTGATGGTTTTCCAAATGCTGAGAGTTCTAGGGATTCAAGTTCGACTCCCTACTTTCTTCAATTTGTATTGGGATACTTGCTCTCATATGAAGTGATAAGAATCACTGTTTATTTTTCTCTTTTTAGTGATAATAATCACTATTTATTTTGAGTTTTTTTTTTCTTTTTCTCTTGAGCAAGGGATTTGAATTTTGAGCGATGGGGATCACTGTTTCTTGTGCTTTTTGATGTATGCACTTTTTTATTTTTGTATTTTTGTACTTTGAATTTTTGCTTTGTGGGGGTTTGCAAATTTAGACTATTGCAAACATGTGAAAATGTGGGATTTTGATGACAAAAATGGGGGAAAACCACTTATTGTTGTGGGGGAATTGGGTAGGGGAGAACTTGTCCTTTTGCCAACTCTCAACATTCTTGAACCATTCGCATAGGGGGATGAGCAGGATGACCTTTTCACTTAAGGTAACCTAGACCACTTCATGGATTTCATCTGTCTTTGTGCAAAACTTGGATTGTTAATGATTAATTATGTTTGGGATATGATGTACACAAGGCATAATCTAAGCAAGACTCTACCTCCTAAAAATCAAGCTAGCCTTCTACAAAATCTGAGTAGAGACTAGATATGGCTGAGTGACCGAAAACCCTACTGACATTCTAAAACAAATGGCTAAGTGAAGGGAATAGACATGACTATGGAAATGTGAAAAATGTGGGTGAAAATGATAATTGCGACATTGAACTATGAGTACTTTCACAACATTGATTTTGAGTGGTAAGTAGTGTACCATCATGGTGCTAGACATGTATGAGCAACTCTAAAATGTAAAGTGCTAATGATGAATATGCCTAAATGCAAGCGACGATAAAATGCAATGGGATGCAATGTGATGTGATGCAATATTTTTGAATTTTTGAAATTTTGATAATGTTTTTTTTTTGAAATTTTGATTGATATATATATGTATGAAAGTGCAATGTGATGCAATGTTTTTGTATTTTGATGTTTTGATGATGTTTTTGAATTTTTGATTGATATGTATACACATGTGACCAATGGGCTTATTTGGGGGTCATTGGGGCATTTGGGGGGGACCAAAGGGCTTATGGATGCCTTTGGGGCTTTTAGGGTTGACCTAGATGATCGTAGATAGTCTAGGAGCATTTTTATTTGACCTAGATGGTGAGAACCCGCTAGGAGCCTTTTGGGTGACCTAGATGTGCAGTGGCACTTAAAAAGTGTCTATGACTACCTAGGGGTATTTGGCTTGTGACCAAAGGGCTTATGGATGCCTTTGGGGATTTTAGGGTTGACCTAGATGATCGTAGATAGTCTAGGAGCATTTTTATTTGACCTAGATGGTGAGAACCACTAGGAGCCTTTTGGGTGACCTAGATGGGTGATGACACTTAAAAAGTGTCTATGAATACCTAGGGGTATTTGGCTGTGACCAAAGGGCTTATGGATGCCTTTGGGGATTTTAGGGTTGACCTAGATGATCGTAGATAGTCTAGGAGTATTTTTATTTGACCTAGATGGTGAGAACCCGCTAGGAGCCTTTTGGGTGACCTAGACGTGCGATGACACTTAAAAAGTGTCTACGACTACCTAGGGGCATTTGGTTATGACCAAAGGGCTTATGGATGCCTTTGGGGCTTTTAGGGTTGACCTAGATGATCGTAGATAGTCTAGGAGCATTTTTTTTGACCTAGATGGTGAGAACCCGCTAGGAGCCTTTTGGGTGACCTAGATATGTAGCGGCACTTAAAAAGTGTCTACGACTGCCTAGGGGCATTTGGCTATGACCAAAGGGCTTATGGATGCCTTTGGGGATTTTAGGGTTGACCTAGATGATCGTAGATAGTCTAGGAGCATTTTTATTTGACCTAGATGGTGAGAACCCACTAGGAGCCTTTTGGGTGACCTAGATGGGCGATGACACTTAAAAAGTGTCTACGACTACCTAGGGGTATTTGGTTGTGACCAAAGGGCTTATGGATGCCTTTGGGGATTTTAGGGTTGACCTAGATGATCGTAGATAGTCTAGGAGCATTTTTATTTGACCTAGATGGTGAGAACCCACTAGGAGCCTTTTGGGTGACCTAGATGGGTAGTGACACTTAAAAAGTGTCTATGACTACCTAGGGGCATTTGGTTGTGACCAAAGGGATTATGGATGCCTTTGGGGATTTTAGGGTTGACCTAGATGATCGTAGATAGTCTAGGAGTATTTTTATTTGACCTAGATGGTGAGAACCCGCTAGGAGCCTTTTGGGTGACCTAGATGGGTGGCACTTAAAAAGTGTCTAGATTGCCTAGGTATTTGGTTTTGACCAAAGGGCTTATGGATGCCTTTGGGGATTTTAGGGTTGACCTAGATGATCGTAGATAGTCTAGGAGCATTTTTATTTGACCTAGATGGTGAGAACCTAGGAGTTTTGGGTGACCTAGATGGGTAACTTAAAAGTGTCTAGATTAGGTTGTTTAGCCTTGGAGCCTTTTTGGGTGACCTAGATGGTTCTAGATAGCCTAGGAGCATTTTAGGTTGACCAAGAAGGATAGTAGGACCCTTGGAGCATTTTGGGGTGACCTAGATGGTATTAGACTCCTAGGAGCATTTTAGGTTGACCAAGCGGGATGTAGGCACCCTTGGAGCATTTTGGGGTGACCTAGATGGTTATAGACTACCTAGGAGCATTTTAGGTTGACCAAGCGGGATGTAGGTACCCTTGGAGAATTTTGGGGTGACCTAGATTTTTGTCTTAGGAGATTTAGTTGAATGTGATTTGGTTGAGCATTTTGTGTGATTTTATTGGAGTTTTATGAAATTTTGATTTACATTTTGGGTGACTAGAGGTTCTAGACCACCTAGGAGATTTTAGGTTGACCAAGCGATGTGTAGATACCTTTGGAGCCTTTTGTAACTTTGATTACTTTGTGTTCTTAGGAGGAAGGTGTAATACCTTGTATACCCCTAGTATTTACTGTGATTGATGCGATGTTATTGACTTGGCTAGGAGGAGCAATAGGAATTGACTCCCCCTATTTTGGCAAGGAATCCTGGGTAATGCTAATGTCTTGATGGGGTGAAATGAGTGACCCACTCATGGATAAAGCTCCCTCATCAATAAGATCTTGGACCCTGTGTCTAAACATATGACAATTGCTAATGGCATGCCCTCTCATCCGATGATAGAGGCAATAATGATCCTCCCTATATTGTTTAGGTTTGGGCCCATTTGGATTGAACGGGCGTATGTATGGCAATACGATTGCCTGTGTATCTTGCAGATTGTGGAAGATGGTTGACATAGGCTCAGATAATGGAGTCCAGGTACGACGTTGATGCCTTAAACAAGGTGAACTTGGCTGACTCATTTTATGAGGTGATGAGGTTGTATGTGTCTCAATCACCTATTTAGGTTGCTCTTCTTGACTACCATCTATAGGTAACAAATGTTGCACTATGTCAATTTGTTGGTTGTTGATTTGAAGATCATTCTTGTCAAACATATCCTGTACCAGGTTTTTGAATTTAAAGCACCTATGCACATCATGCCCCTTCTACCTATGGTATTTGTAGTATAGGTCTTTGCGATATCCGTAGGGCTTAGGTGCATAGGGGTCGACAAGTCGACTCTCAGGTAAAGTAATTACCTTTGCCATGTAGATTCACTCAAATAGAGAGTCCCTGGACTCATTAATGGGCATAAATTATCGCTTAGGGTGACGTTGTTGGTTTAGCCCTTGATTTGTTTGAGACTTAACATTGGACTGTGTAGGAGTGGGTTGGTCCTGACAATCAAGGGGTTGAGGTTTTGGATGACTCAACCGTAACTCAATGCTTGTGAGCCGATCCATGATCTATTGTAAATCATTCTGTTGGTGACTCACTTGTAACTCCACATCAGCTAGCCTATCCAAGATATGTTGTGGTACTAGTGGAGGCGATGACTGGATGGCTATTGAGGGAGTTGGATGGCAACTTATATGTGGTGGAGGTGAACTAGGTGTGGGAGCTAGGAGATAATTGATCGAGGGTGGATCAAAAGTCCCTAATGTCTGAGCAGATGTGGATGCTTCATGATGATTGGAGCTAGTGATTATATCCACATGTTCTTGTTCTTGATTTAGCTCATGCTCATGTTCCAACTCAGAGTTTTCAACTGTGGTAGTTGGGTTACCCCCACTTTAGTCTAGGGAGTACACCTGTTCTTGGTTTTGTGGAGATGTTGAGTGAGATGGAGTAGGTGTGACCGAATCCATCGGTGGTATCTCCTCTTTTATGGATGGAATGTTGGATGGTGTCACAATTTGCATAGATGGATTCAGAGGGATTTGGTTCTCTATCATCATATTGATCATTCCCACAAACTCATGAGAAGATGCATTTGCATCTAAACGAGTCATGGCTACCTCATCAACTTGTCCAAGGTGATCTTCTTGGCCCCCCTGCTCGAGGGGTGCATCAAAAATGCTATCAATGGGTGGCAACTTGGTAGGGGGACTACCTAGATCCTTGATCGACTCAATGATAGGTGTGAATGCAACATTGGGTACTATGCACTCATCGAGTTCTAGGTAGGTGAATTGAATTGTGTCCTCAACTATGGTGGATGAAGATGGTATGATAGGATTTGATTCATCTGTATCAATAGTGGGCTCTTCCTCCTTTTTGGTAGGAGTGAAAAGATCTTCTTTAGGTGTATTGATGATAGCTATGGGAGCTTCTGTAGCTGGCTCTTCTGATTCTTCCTTGCTTGAAGAGATAGAGGATGGTACTAGCGGTGGTGAAGGTAGCTTCATGACTAACCATGGGGTTGAATCTGGACTCTGAATAAGGTCATTGGATTTAGTGTCCAAATGCTTGGGTGACACTATAGGCCTTTGTGGATGATCCACCTGCTTATAATACTTGAAGGGGTCTGGGTCAACATGGACCACATGGACCTTACCTTCATCAATGTATTTAATGCATTGATGCACTATAGATGGAACACATTCCATGTCTCTTATCCATGGCCTTCCAAGTAGTATGTTGTACTGTCTTGCACCCTCCAAGATGTAGAACAATGTAGGCATAATATTTTGTCCAACTTCAACAAGTAGGATTATTGTGCCCATAGTGGAGGATAAAGCATCATTGAATGCTTGTAATGTGAACTTGGATGGTGCAATGCGTGAGGATGGAAGGTTGAGATGTTTCAGTGAAGTTGTGGTAATAATGTTTATCGAGGAACCTGTGTCAACCAATACTCGCTTATAGGGGACCCTATTGATGCTTGCAATTATGTGCAGAGTAGGATCTGGTGAATTGGTAGGTACGGGTTTGACCTCATGATTTTGAAAGGATATAGCAGGATTCTTGTACATTTGTATGTATTCCATAAAGTTGGTGAAAGCATCAGAGTCATGATGTTGTACCTCCATGGAATCCAAGACCCTCATGAAAGGTTCCCAATATTTGGAGGACTATAGTAGAAGCTCGCTCATGGTCACTTTGGCTGATGGTGCATGCGAAATTCGCACAGGCCTACTCTGGGTTGCTAACACTTGTTGGATGGGAGTTCTAGGTGGTGAAGACCACGATGTAGAGGGAGTGTAGACCTCCCTGCTAGGCCCTTTGGAAGGCTGATTATATCTGGTTTGTGATTGGAATCGGTGTTGGCTAACCAAATAATCCACTTGATCATGTGGGTAATCCATTGATGTTCTCTTGGTAGAGGTACTTTGGTGGTCGGGTCTTCTAAATGAGGAGTGGACCTCACGATGACTTTCAGGGTGTCGTGCAGGAATGATGAGATCCTCAGGAGAATAGCAAAGGTGACTACTATCAGGGCTCCATGCAGGAGTGATGAGATCCTCATACCTATAATGATGGTGCTCAGGGCCTCTCCTAAATTTTTCTACTTCACTAGCTCGTGATCGAGCTCGGCCATGCATAGTTGTCATAATGTGTTGACTAGGCAAACCTTGAAGGAAACCCACACTAAAGAAAATTTTGACTTCCAAAAAAGGCTATAAGTGTTATATATCAAAATGATCAGTGCAATGAGCTGATCATAATGGGCTAGGTCTCCAAAATTTGATTTTTGGATCAAAAATTTGTATTTTTGGAATATTTGGCCAACCGGGGCCTGTGGGGAAATGCCCACTTTTGGGAATTTTTGGGAAATTTTGAACCGTGAAGAGTTAGGACTCAAAATTTCTAGGAGAGGTTCCCTAGGGGCTAACTAAGACAAAAAAACAAATTTGGCACTTTTTGGAGTTGTCTAGCCCACTATATGACCATTTTAGTGCAGTTTTTCGCTATTTTCGGGGTCAAAAATAGAGTAAAAATAAAACCAAAATAACTTTTTTGTTATAGCTCCGTTTTGCACGATTCTTGAAGCATTGGATGCAGAATAAAAAAGTAGATTTTTTTTGAAACCCTATTTTTTGAAAAATTAGGGTTAGGGTTTTGTCCCAAATAACAAAGAAACACACAAAGCAGACAATATGATTATCTTTTTACTGATTAAATGTGTGTCCTAAACTAGTTTTAGTGTGTTTAGATTTGTTGTTGTTCTTTGCTCTTGTTGTGGAATTAGAATGAGGGAACTCAACCAAAGTGGTGACTAGGGACACTAGTGCCAAACATGATTTCTCAAAAGAGTCTAGGGTACACCGCTTAAATCCCAGTGGGGGGTTCGCCTAGCTCTTCCACTCTGAAACAATGTTTCCAATAGTGGGAGGCAGTTTGAACATTAGTGACCTATTCCATCTTGAGAGAGTGCCCTATTCTATCTAAGATATATATGGGCAATCTGGTGGAAGGAGGTGAAATCCAACGTCACCAGTCTGAATTGGGGGTTGGTGATGAAATCCAACCTTACCAATATTATAGTGGAACGTGCAAGTGTGTGTGGTTCCTTTTAAGCCCAAAGAAAGTAAGCAAAGAAGCATTCAATGATCATTCACTAAATGCATGCAATAGGTGTGTTTTAATTTCAAAAATCTAGGATAAAAGGAACCTACAAATGTCACTTATAGATGCAAGCCCTAAATGCTAACCTACCCATTGGGTAAGCCACAAGCAATCAAGCCACAAAGATGCATTGCTACTTCAAATTTCTTTTGATTTTTCTTCTTCCTTTTGCTATGTGATGTTATAAGAAAAGTAAAAATGTAACTTTTAACCTTTCTATGCAAGCAAATGAAGCAAGAAAAACTGATTTTTGACAGTCTCTAAAAATGTAGCAGAAAAATCAGAGGGTTTAGGCACTTACTTTGTCCATTTTGAGCTCTCCAAATTCTGAATTTTTGGGCAGAAATCTCTCTGTTTCACCACCGCTCTAGGGTGGGATGATTAGAAGCCTCACCACCATCCTAGGGTGGGATGGTGAAGCCACCATCCCAGGGTGTGCCAGATAAAGGCTCTGCCACCGTTCCAGGGTGGGGAGGGGAGCACCTGCAACACAAAAAGGGCAAAAATTACAAAATTGAGGTCAGATTTTCACCCAAATCATAAGGGACAAGGGTCCCACCATGATCACCACTGAAGTAGGGAAAATTGGTGCACCTAATGAAGTAAAAAAATATGTGTATCTATCCCATATCGATCATGAGCATCAAAAAGGAAGCATGCATATGAAAATGAAGCAATACCAAGCAATAAAGAATGAAATAAAACGAGTGTCTTCTTTATTAATTGGGTGGATCAGATCCAAGGTTACACAACAGTCCCCTTGAGGGCTCAAAATGTGATACAATTGTTACAATTTTTGGGGTGCCCAAGGATCAATTCCTCCAAGGAATCAAGGTGCACATCCAATGCTTTCTCCTCATACCCACAATCGAGGTGGGCGGGCCAATGCCACCGCTGCTTGTATCTTCAATATCTGATGTCTGATATTCCTTCCCAATGCCTTCTAAGAACCTGCACCTACACACAAGGAAGCCAAAGGGGTCAAATAGCAAGGGTGTATGGTGGAAAACATGCAATCCCCACTAGGGCAAAATAGCGCATATATTAAAACTATATCAAAACATGTCCAAATGACTTGAAAATTTTTAGAGATGTTAAAGAGGATGTTTTGAGGGGATATCACCAAAAAAATATCAGAAATTGCATCTGTAGACCCCTCGATTTGGCATCGCCCACCTGCAACCTACGAAGAAGAAGACAAGCAAATACCGAACCTAAACATATCCAAAACTCATGAAATTTGGAAAGTATGCATAAATTGACATTTCAAGACAACCCATATGATTATATTTTCAAATTGGGGCCCAGATCCACCTGCATCAAATTGGGGTGCCCGGATGGGCCCTACGAGCCTGCAAAAACTTAAAAATGCTATAACTCTGTCAATTTAACTCCAAATCACCTGAAATTTGAACTGTAGCATCATGGGATAATATAGAAAAATAATAATTAAAAATAGTAGTGAAATTGTGTAAGAATTTACCCTCATCCCAAGGGGACGGTGGTGACTACAACTATTTGGGGGGCACCCTAGGAGGGGATACCCACCAATTCCAGCCACTTTTTGCTACCAAAATCACTAGAAGATGTTCCTAAACAATATAAGGTGTGTTTTCATCGAATTTGGTGAAGAAATTCACCCGGATGGAAAAGTTATGCTCGGATTACCTTCTTGAAGTCACCCGGTAACCTCCTTGGCAAAAGAGAGATTTCGAGGGCAAAAAGGTGCAATAAGGTGAGGGGAAATCTCAGAAGCACTCCATTGCATATCCTAGAACTCCTATCCATGTGTTTTGTGTGGATATTGTATCCATTTTATAGCCCAAAGGGGCTCATGTGCAAAAAGGCATGCAAGGGCATGCATGGCAGGAGGTGCCACTTGTCAAACAGGAGGCATGCAATGGGTGTGGAAGAGAATCTCCAATTTGGGCCTCCATTAAGAAGTGTGTCATAAGGATTCAAGTGCCCTCTGACCCGCATGCTCCATATGGCATGCTAAATGGCAGTTTATGGGTGCCAAATGTCCCAGATTTGACTTTTTTGGGTCAAACTTGCTCACCGTCCCACCCTAGGATGATGGCTCACCACCATCCCAGGGTGGGATGGTGGGAATCTACCACCATCCCAGGGTGGGATGGTGGTGAATTTTGGGCCAAAACCTCCCAAAATTGGGCCAGTAGCCTCCAAAAACCTTTTCGGAGTGGCTAGAACCACTGTGAGCCTCTTGAGGGCTGCCCAAGGGGCCATATGATGTCAATTTGATCATTGTTTGTGGATGCTTAATCAGGTTTACCACATTTTAGTGTCTACATAAATACCCTAGAAGAACAAAGAAACACACACTTTAAGTGATTTAGAATCTTATAATGAATGTGATAATGAAGAACACAAGCTTATATTGAGAGGGGGGGTGAACAGTATAAGACCAATTTTTACTTTCTTTCCAAATCAATATCAATTAATTTCCTTAATTGTAATAACCAAATATAGTAGAATGCATTAATAACTCATATATCAGTAGTAAGCAAGAGCACAAGTCACCACACACAATTGAGATATAAGATTTAACGTGGTTCCCACAATGTGGTGTATTGCACTAGATAATCTCCTTATAATATTTCACACAAAAATAAGGATCCTTATCCAATACAATGATTTATTTGATCTGCTCAAAGCTAGGCAATAACAAATTCACACAGAACTTGTCCAAATATAAATAACAAGTTAACACATAACTTGTCCAAAACTGAATAACAAGTTCACACAAAACTTGTCCAAATATGAATAAAAATCTCACACATAACTTGTCCAAAATTAAATAACAATCTCACACAGAACTTGTCCAAAATTGAATAACAAGCTCACATAGAACTTGTCCAAAACTGCTCTAGCAAGCTCACCAAGAACTTGCCCAAATCTGCTCTAGCAAGCTCACCAAGAACTTGCCCAAATATGCTCTAACAATCTCACCAAGAAATTTTCCAAATATGCTCTAGCAAGCTCACCAAGAACTTGCCCAAATATTCTCTACGAGCTCACCAAGAACTGGATCAAATCTGTCCACAAATCTATCCACAAAGATGTCCACAAAGCTGTCCCAAAACTGTCAAAAAATTTGTCCCAAAACTATCCCAAAACTATCCATAAAGGCCTTCTCAAAGTTGTCCATAAAGCTATCCCAAAACTATCCACAAAGCTATCCACAAAGCTATCCCAAAACTATCCACAAAGGCCTTCTCAAAGGCTCAATCAATCATGCACAAGTAGCACTCAAATATCATCCAAAAATATATCAAGGCAAAGCTCAAAGATGAACTCAACAATGAATGGCAATGTACTCTTCAATGGATGACAACAATGATCCACAATGATCTCAAATCAACTCAACTCAAATCAACTCATAGAAGCATAAAGAGAATTGTTAGAGACTCAATATGTTCTAAGATCAATATCAACTCAACTCAACTCAAATCAATCTCAACTCAACTCAAGTCAACTCATAGAAGCATAAAGAGAATTATTAGAGACTCAATATGTTCTAATATTACTCTCAACTCAAATCATAGTTATGGAATAGTTTGTTTCATGGAACTTGACCAATCACCTTACACAATCACTTGAATAGGCTCAATCAACTCAACTCAACCAATCACCACAAGGGACTACTCTTTCTCACAAAAACCCTAGTCCAAGCATGTATCAACCAACTCAAATATTTCCAATAATGCTCAACCACAAATATCACATAACAATGATACTCATGTTCTTTTCAAGTTCTTTCACAACCAATGGGCTTCAATTACTATGCTTATAAAACAAGGTTTAAACACAACTATCAAACCAGAAAACCTTGAAGCATTCAACCAACCACTTTCTAAAAGGAAACCACAATCAATCCTTTTCACTCCAATGATATTTCAGAAATCAACCACCATAAAAAATCAATAGGAGAATGTGCCCATACCTTTTTGATGCGAAGAAGTTGTCCATAAAATCTGCCACACTAAACACACCTTTCTTTTCCAATCTCAATAAGGGTTAGTGGCCTTCAAATAATAATCACAAGATAAAGCATAACTCAATTTACACCTTTTTACTCCAGCTTAATAAACACATCCACCAAAGTCATTTTAATAAAAACCCTTATCAAAAATAATAATCAACAAGGCTCTCAAAAATATTTTATAACAAATCCTTATTTCTCCTAAATCTTAATTTTCTATTTCATGAATATCAAAATAAAATAACAACTCATCCACCTCTGAAATAATAATCACAGCCCTTATAAAAATGAAGTTTAATTAAAAACTTTAATTATTCCTTAACCACCTTATAACTCCTATCCTAGGGCATAAACCAAATTGAATTAGAGCAAAATGTAATTACCTCCTCAAGGGGATTCAAATACCCAACTTGTACACACCGTGAGTTCCTTGGCCATGGCTAAGGTTACCAGATGAGCTAGCTGCTTGTTCGAAAGGAAACATCACGACATGCCTTAAGTCCTTCCTCCATTCCATGCAAACCAAAAGTTCTTCGAGCGCTTTCCTTCCAATGCCTTCGAATGCAGTCAAGGAGATTCGAACCTTGATGTAAAGCGCTGCCACACACCATAACAAAAATGTGCCACTCTACCCACAATGTCTTGGGATTTTGACCAGCCTTGGATTTGTTTTGTGTCTCCCTTTTTAAAATAATTTTTGCACGAGCTCTCTTCGGATGCTAGCCAACGATTAACACGAGCAAGGATTCCTTTCAAATGAACCTTAGGATCCCCCTTTATATAGTATTCTCCTCACTTTCGATGGCGTCAGTGCATTATTGATTTTCCCTCTTTCTTTAGACGTCGGTGCTAACTTTAATTTTAATTTTAAAATTAAAATTAAAATTTTAAATAATTAAAATTTAAACTAAATATTTAAAATTAAATATCTCCATCATTAGGGCACATTTTTCGATGAAACGAAAGGCTAACCTGGATTTTAAGAAAAACATATTTCAAATCTGCCATCGATGTTTTTAAATAAAACTTTTTATTTTGCATGCCTATGTTTTCACAAAAACCCTGATTTTATCCATGCTTTCCAAAATATCATTTGCCCATCAAAACCCAATGTGATCCATATGCCATCAATGATTCATGTGACATCAATGACAACATAAAATAACTCAAATTGCCAATAAATAACTCTATCCTCAACTTCTAATTGTGTACCATTCTAGATCCATACACTTATGAAAGTGTAAACCAACATCAACCTCGTAGGATTCCAAAGATGAATTAATATTGAAAAGTTAGATACCTAACTTTAATAGATTGAGGCATTCTATGTTGTTAAAAAGAATATTCCTTTCACAGTATTAAAAATATTGAAATTGGCTACCTCTTGATAGGAGAAGTAGATAAAGGAGGGCATGCCACTACATAGATATATTTTTCAAGATGTTACACATGATATTTTATCCCCTACAACATTATGAACATGAATATATATGCTTTAAAACTGCACTAGCATAGAGATGAATGTGTCTAGCAATACATTAATGAGTTTAATGAACTTTTAAATTACCTACACATCAACTATAATGAGAATTTTGCATTGTCTAGGAAGTGTGATCATGTAAATCAATGAGTTTGTTTGAACCTTGCATTTCTAATATAATTTAATAATTATATTGATCATGAACTATAGGAATTTAATAAATTATTGATATAATTTTAATAAATAAAATGTGAATTTTGAATCACAAGCCACTTATAGGGGGCTCCCTCCTTAAATTTAATTAATAAAAAATATTATTCTTCTTCTCGATCCTTTACAATATTGGTTGTACAAATATTTATATTACCCTAACCCTAACCCTACGTTGGTTCATATATGACGGTTCATAATAATAATTAATTATACTATTAATAATTAATAATATAATTAATTATACTATTAATAATTAATAATTAAATGTTAGGATGTGGGATCCTAACATGCCACCCATCCTGGGAAAAGGCTTTGTCCCCAAAGTTGCAACCGTGGAAATCATTGCAAAAATTGATGAAGTACGTCCCTTGCCTAACCGATCCATGAATATTTTCATTATATCTTCTAGCAATTGTTTTATCTCAAGCCTCTTGACTTAATTTCCATTGGGGATAGTAACTTAGAGAAAAATGTAATCACCAAAACTCCTGTCTCATTCTTCTATCATTTCCCACTTCTATATGCATTGTCTTTACAATTTTCAAAACTATCTCCCAAATTTCTAGGTGAAACATGGCCATTTATTGGTTATAATTAAAATCATGTCATTAATTATAGATAAAAAATTAGTATGATGAAACCAGAAGAGTATTGCACTATTTTTATGGTTGCAAAATTCATTGATAAAATATTTGTTATACGTGAGAATATAGCTACATTGTAGACAATTATTCGACTGCTATTCACGTTTGACCTCACTTCTGAAATTCTATCAATTTCTCAACTTTATAAAGATTCTACTAAATTTAATCCTAATTTAATCTGAGTGTATCATGTATCGTTTCAATAGGACATATGCTTTTGAAGTTATACCTCAGAAGAAGAAGATTGTTTGCTTATCCTAGTTCAAGCAGAGATACAATGCACGTAATGATGTTAGTAACTCACCTTCTATCTTCTAGAGTCACAAATGGTTATTGCATATGAGCATCGAAAAGTTATTGCATGGGCATCGAACGTAATGCACAACAAAATATTTTTCACATCTTAAGACCAAAAAGTCCATAAAGAAAATTCATCCAACTCTCAATTTTTGTAGCTGATATGTATCGTCTAACATGACTAACCCATTACATACTTTTGGTTCCAACTTCTAGTAGTAGATTCGTACTTGGCCATGTCAGTATTGTACATCTAAGTGATATAAGGCACAAGAGGATCATCTAGGTTTGGATCCATCAGAAGGGAGCAAATCGAAAGCAAAACCTTATATATTGTTAATGCAGGACTCCATTATTGTTACTATTCTCTTTCACTATTCAAACATGTCATTATTTGGTAGTCGCTACATCTTTCTTGATGAAGCTACTCCACTGCAAGTGTTATAAACAAGCTACCAAGCCATCCCACTATATATTGCAAATTTTAGTATTGAAAAAATTAAGAAGCTCATTTGAAATACCCTAGAAGAACAAAGAAACACACTTTAGATAATTTAGGATCTTACAATCAATGTAATAACCCTATCCTCAACTACTAATTGTGTACCATTATAGAGCCATAAAATTATGAATGTGTAAACCAAAATCAACCTTGTAGGATTATAAATATGGATTAATATTGAAAAGTTAGATACATAATGTTAATAGATTAAGGCCTTCTATGTTGTTAACAAGAAGATTACTTTCATAGTCTTAAAAATATTGAAATTAGTTACCTCTTGATAGGAGAAGTAGATAAAGGAGAGCATGCCACTACATAGATATATTTTTCAAGATGGTACACATAATATTTTATCCCCTACAACATTATGAACATGAATATATATGCTTCAAAACTGCACTAGCATAGAGATCAATGTGTCTAGCAATGTATTAATGAGTTTAATGAACTTTTAAATTACCTACACATCAACTATAATGAGATTTTTGCATTGCCTAGGAAGTGTGATCATGTAAATCAATTAGTTTATTTGAACCTTGCAGGTCTAATATAATTTAATAATTGTATTGATCAAGAACTGCAAGAATTTAATAAATCATTGATAAATATTTGATATAAATTTAATAAATAAAATTTGAACTTTGAATCACAAGCCACTTATAGGGGGCTCCCTCCTTAAATTTAATTAAATAAAAATATTATTCTTCTTCTTGATGATTTACAATATTGCTCGTACACATATTTATACTACCCTAACCCTAACCCTATGTTGGTTCATATATGATGATTCATAATAATAATTAATTATACTATTAATAATTAATAATATAATAATGAATTATACTATTAATAATTAATAATATAATTAATTATACTATTAATAATTAATAATTAAATGTTAGGATGTGGGATCCTAACATGCCACCCATCCTAGGAAAAAACTTTGTCCTCAAAGTTGAAACTGTGGAAATCGTTGCAAAAATTGATGAAGTACGTCCCTTGCCTAACCGGTCCATGAATGTTTTCATTATGTCTTTTAGCAATTGTTTGATCTCAAGCCTATTGAATTCATTTCTAGCGGGGATAGTAACTAACAAAACAATGTAATCACAAAAATTATTGTGTCTCATGCTTCTATCATCTCCCACTTCTATGTACATTGTCTTTACAATTTTCAAAACTATCTCCCAAATTTCTAGGTGAAATGTGACTATTCCTTGGATATCATTTGAATTATGTTATTAATTATAGACAACAGATCAGTATGATGAAACTAGAAGAGTATTGCACTATTTTGTGGTTGCAGAATTCACTGATAAAGTATTTGTTATACATGAGAATATAGCTACATTGTAGACAGTTATTTGATTGTTATTCATTTTTGACATCGCTTCTCAAAATTTGTCAATTTCTCAACTTTATAAAAATTCTACTATATTTAATCCTAATTTAATTTGAGTGTATCATGTATCGTTTCAACAAGGACACATGCTTTTGAAGTTATACCTCAAAAGAAGAATATTGTTTGCTTATCCTAGTTTAAGCAGAGATGTAGTGCAGTAATGATATTTATAACTCACCTTGTCTCTTCTAGAGTCACAATAGGTTATTACACGAGAATCAAAAATTTATTGCATAGACATCGAACATAATGCATAGCGAAATATTTTTCACATCTTAATACCAAAATTTCCATAAAGAAAATTCATCCAGCTCTCAATTTTCATAGCTGAGATGTATCGTCTAACATGAATAACCCATTACATACTTTTGGGTCCAACTTCTGGCAGTAGATTCATGCTTGGCCATGTCAATATTGTACATCTAAGTGATCTCGAGTACAAGAGGATCATTTGGATTTGGATCCATCAGAAGAGAGCAAATTTAAAGCAAAACCTTAGATATTGTTAATGCATGACTCCATTATTGTTACTATTCTCTTTCACTATTCAAACATGTAATTATTTGGTATTCACTACATCCTTATTGGTGAAGCTACTTCATTTCAAGTGTTCCAAAGAAGATACCAAACCATACCACTATATATTGGAAATTTTGGTAGTGAAAAATTAAGAAGATCATTTGAAATACCCTAGAAGAACAAATAAACACACACTTTAGGTAATTTAGGATCTTATAATGAATGTGATAAGTATATATTCAATTGCTAATTATGTACCATTCTAGATCTATACACTTATGAATGTGTAAACCAACATCAACCTTGTAAGATTCTAAATATGGATTAATATTGAAAAGTTAGATACATAACTTTTAATAGATTGAGGTCTTCTATGTTGTTAACAAGAAGATTACTTTCACAGTCTTTAAAATATTGAAATTGGTTACCTCTTGATAGGAGAAATAGATAAAGGAGAGTGTGCCACTACATAGATATCTTTTTCAAGATGGTACATAGGATATTTTATCCCCTACAACATTATGAACATGAATATATATGCTTCAAAACTACACTAGCATAGAGATGAATGTGTCTAGAAATATGTTAATGAGTTTAATGAACTTTTAAATTACCTACACATCAACTATAATGAGAATTTTGCATTGCCTAGGAAGTGTGATCATGTAAATCAATGAGTTTATTTGAAACTTACGGTTTTAATATAATTTAATAATTATATTGATGAAGAACTGTAGAAATTTAATAAATCATTGATAAATAATTGATATAAATTTAATAAATAAAATGTGAACTCCAAATTGCAGGCCACTTATAGGGGGCTTCCTCCTTAAATTTAATTAATAAAAATATTATTCTTTTTCTTGATGATTTCCAATATTTCTCGTACACATATTTATACTACCCTAACCCTAACCCTACGTTGGTTCATATATGATGGTTCATAATAATAATTAATTATACTATTAATAATTAATAATATAATAATGAATTATACTATTAATAATTAATAATATAATTAATTATACTATTAATAATTAATAATTAAATATTAGACCTAGGTGTTGTAGGTGAGTTGGAGAGGAGAGGGCAATCCTCCAAGGGAGGTCCCAGGTTCAAATATCCACCCTACCAAAAAGCTGAATTGGGTATCCAAAATCCAATTGATAATGTTAGTGCGGGCAGGGCTGGGTGCAACTCCCAGGTGAATTTGATGGTATAGAACCCCCTGTTCGTGGTCTCTCACACCAAGGCGGCCCCACAAGGAGTTTTTTGCTTTAAAAAAATAATAATAATTAAATGTTAGGATGTGGGATCCTAACATGCCACCCATCCTAGGAAAAATCTTTGTCCTCAAAGTTGAAACTGTGGAAATCATTGCAAAAATTGATGAAGTATGTCCCTTGCCTAACCAGTCCATGAACATTTTCATTATGTATTTTCACAATTGTTTGATCTCAAGCCTCTTTAATTCATTTCTAGCGGGGATAGTAACTAACAAAACAATGTAATCACAAAAATTCTTGTGTCTCATGCTTCTATCATCTCCCACTTTTATGTACATTGTCATTACAAATTTCAAAACTATCTCCCAAATTTCTAGGTGAAATGTGACTATTCCTTGGCTATCATTTGAATTATGTTATTAATTATAGACAACAGATCAATACGATGAAACTAGAAGAGTATTGCACTATTTTTATGGTTGCATAATTCATTGATAAAGTGTTTGTTATACGTGAGAATATATCTACATTGTAGATAGTTATTTGATTGTTATTCATGTTTGACCTCGCTTCTCAAATTCTGTAAATTTCTCAACTTTATAAAAATTCTACTATATTTAATCCTAATTTAATCTGAGTGTATCATGTATCATTTCAACAAGGACACATGCTTTTGAAGTTGAAGTTATACCTCAAAAGAAGAAGATTGTTTGCTTATCCTAGTTTAAGCAGAGATGCAGTGCAGTAATGATATTTGTAACTCACCTCGTCTCTTCTAGAGTCACAATAGGTTATTGCACGAGAATCAAAAAGTTATTGCATAGGCATCGAACATAATGCACAATGAAATATTTTTCACATCTTAATACCAAAATGTCCATAAAGAAAATTCATCCAGCTCTCAATTTTCATAGCTGAGATGTATCGTCTAACATGAATAACCCATTACATACTTTTGGGTCCAACTTCTGGCAGTAGATTCATGCTTGGCCATGTCAATATTGTACATCTAAGTGATCTAATAATTAATTAATTATTAATACTATCCTAACCCTACATTGGCTCATATATGACAATTCATAATAATAGTAATAATTAATTATACTATTAATAATGAATTATACTATTAATAATTAATAATATAATTAATTATAATATTAATAATTAATAATTAAATGTTAGGATGTGGGATCTTAACATCCCACCCATCCTAGTAAAAGGCTTTGTCCTCAAAGTTGAAACTCTGGAAATCATTGCAAAAATTGATGAAGTACGTCCCTTGCCTAACCGGTCCATGAATGTTTTCATTATGTCTTCCAACAATTATTTGATCTCAAGCCTCTTATATTCATTTCCAATAGGGATAGTAACTAAGAGAACAATGTAATCACCAAAATTCCTATGTCTCATGCTTCTATCATCTCCCACTTCTATATACATTGTCTTTGCAATTTTCAAAACTATCTCCCAAATTTCTAGGTGAAACATGGCTATTCCTTGGCTATCATTTGAATCTTGTCTGAGAATTATCCTCCCAACCATAACCCCTCATCAAGGTGAGAGATATACTTATCAATAGGGAATTTAACACTCACAACCCCTATGACCCACACACAGGGCTGAGCAGTCTCCTCCCAACCATGACCCCTCGTAAAGCCGAGAGCTATACTTATCAATAGAAAATTTAACACACATCCACCACACACCCACCCCCTCACACACTCTCCCACACCACGGTTTGAACCTTTATATATACCCACCCCCTCACACACTCACCCACACCACAGTTTGAACCTTTATATATATATATATATATATATATTTGAAACAACTACTCATATTTTATAAGTCACCTTTTATCTAATTATCTTTTATGCACATAATTGTCCATGTTTATATAATTATCTTATATATCTTTGTTGTACAATTTGACTAAATTAATACAACACTTGTAAGTACCTATATAGAATGCAATTATTACAATTTTATTGACCATTAAATTTCATATTTTTACCAATAATTTTTTTTTTAACTCTAAAATGTATTTTTTTAGTAATACTTCTTATACATATTCACCATGAGGATTGAACCAGGGTCACATCACCGATAATGCAAGTGGTGTCTTGACCGGTAAATCACACTCACGAGAATCTAACGTGTAATTTTTTAATATTAAGATCTCATCATATAAAACATAATAAATTTATTTTTCATAAAAATATGGTTTTATAAAAACACAAGTTTTAACCAAATAGTTTATAATTTTAATTTTTAATATTAAAAATTTATTGCTCAACATTTTACATTAGTTATATTTTAAAAGCAAGTACATGCCATTATTTTCTATCCACGTAATTTTTTATAGTTATCTTTTATCTATCATTGTCTACATTAACAAACAATTGTATTATATTTTATGCACTATTTATAATTATCTTCTACTGATTTTACTATCTATAATTATCATATGTCTATGCCATGGTTCATGTTAACAAAGAATAGTACTATGCTTGAAAAAATAATTACATCATCTTCTATTTAAGTCATTGTTTAGGGTGAAAAATAAACGTATTATCTTTTATTCATATCATTATAATGGTTTATATGAACAATGAATTGTCTTATACAAATAAAGGATTACATTATTTTTCATACAAAACAAGGTTTATATTTATCATTTATCCATGTCATGGTGTATCCTAATAAGAAATTATGCAATTACTAGCTACAAATATAATAATTGTTTCAAATTAATATGATCTAGAGGCAATCTTTCTTATTTTATTTGTTTTATCATGTTAAAAGTTTATTTTAGACAAGTGAAATCTAGTAAACAAAAGGTGTCATGTGTTCTCCATCTTGATTTATATCAATTGTTCATATTTAATATTTAAAGAGGGTGCATTGAATTTACAATTTTATTATTTTTAATGTTAAATATTTAAAATTGGTTATATGAGATTGAAATGAGCCTTATCCATATTACATCACTATATAATGGTATTATAACAACTTGGATATTATGCATTATCATTTGGTAATATTTAAACCTTAGTCTCCTCCTTGAAACTTGAGGAATTGAATGGTTTTGGATAGCGCCATTTTATTTAAATATTAAGGGCTGCCCATAGGATTGAAACCTTGGTTCATGATGTAAAATTTTTCACGTCCAATTGTTCCAAACTCCATGGATATTTTTAATATTTTATATTACCATTAACTTATTTAAAGAGGTAATTAGTTTTTAAAAGTAATTATTTATTTAAATTGAGTATATGAGATTGAAATAAGTCCCACTTGTGTTATACTATTCACTCAATTCTATAGTTATAATCATTTAGACATATATCAATTAAAATAATTACCTAAAAATAAAATATTATCTTTTACATCTATTTAATAAATATATATATTATAAAATTTGAGTGAATCCAATGATAAAACTTTGAAGCTTTGAATAGGATGTTTAAGGTTTAAATACAATAGAAAATAGAGTTCTACATCATAATTATTTAATAAAATTTTTGGATAGAATGGGCTTCTTATGTTCCTATCTCCTTTTCTTACAATAATTTTTTTTGGTAGGTAGAAAAATTTTATTTACTGTTTGTGTTGAAGGGTCCCGCCCCTATTACATTGGGCACTTACACTACCAAAAAAACAAAATTGGCACATCTTGTAAATTTTAACAGTCTGGGAATCCATCAACAAATAGACTAAGCAAGCCAAAAAAAAAGACAGTGAATTCTAGGGTTGAACCCCTAAAGACAACAAACACAAAATAAATTTGGAGTCAACACAACCATAAGTAGGCCTACTGTCTGCTACCACCTTCTCACCACTACTGGGAATCCTCCTTATCCTCATCCTTAACTATATATTTCTATTCAGAGGAAAGAAGGACCCTAATCATAATTGGTAGCTCTTGGATCTCACTAATGGTGCTGGACAGGAATGAGCCCGCCTCCTTGATGATGTTGGCAGTGGATTTGAGGTGATATACTACTTTGTTTATGTGGTTGAAGGTGGAGGTATACAACACATCCTCTACATTGTTGGTGTCCTCTTTGTCTTCATCGATAATGACTTCGGGTGGTTGGTGCGAAACACTTTTACTCTTAGTATTCAATAGGTAATATTTCCTGCTCTTTTGAGTGGGGCAAACAACTTTTTTTTTGCTTCTCAGGCTAGGGTATCGCTCCATAGGGACTGAGTCCTTGGAAGTGGGGTATGGAGTGCTCTCCCTCTTGCTGTTGGCTTGGGTGGGGGTGACGTTATCTAGGGGAATGTCAACAGGAGAATTCAACTACAATGGGGTCTCAACAAAGGGGTTTGGGGTGTCCACTAGGGAAACATGGGCTCTTGGCTTAGCTTCATGGACAGATACTAAGGAAGGTTAAGGGCTCAAGGGGTGTATTATGGGCTCACCAGAAGGTTGGTGCACGAGGACGTGCTTATAGATGATAGAAAATAGACCTTGGTGGCAAGGGGGGTTGGATGAATTTCTATCCCTAAAGTTCTTGATGGTTATATTGATAGACCAAAAGAGAAAATCAAGGATATTGATTAGATTAACATCATAGAGGTGGTTAATAAATAAAATGTGGTAGGCACAAAAGGGGCTATTGAGATCATCAACGATAATGAACTGGATAATGGGGATAATAGCAGTGTCCCACAGGCAGGGTAGGGATGAAAGGATCACACCCCCTTTATCCCAAACCAAGTCCTCTTTATCAAGGAGGTGCTCGATTTCATCCTTGAAATTGTGCTTATCCCTTCGAAAAACCATGCCTTTAGGAGCTAAACTAAATATTTTTGCAATTAAATGAACACTTACTCAAAGAAAATCCCTCGAACCTGCACTGTACCATTGTTCCAAGAGTTGACAAAATCACTAGTCACTTGGTCTCAACATCATTAAAGAGCTTGAAAAAGGGTATGAAACCCTTAGAACTGATCAAAGCTTTAGTCATAGGATCAAGATGGAGGTTCATGAGTTCTATAATGGCCATCATGCCAAAAAATCTTAGAACAATAGAGCTATTATAGTGGCCCCTACAAAATTGATTATGGTACCATAGATGAATATGCATAGAAGGGATATTTCGAAGACTATAAAGCCGAAGCCTAAGTTATTAGGGATAACCAAGTGGTGGGACTTTTTTGAGATAGATATGGGAACGACAAGTGCAGAGGCCAACATTATTAGCAGTCGAAGATAAGGGGTGCAAGGACACAAATTGGAATATTGACTACCAAAATGGAAGAGAATGAGCAGACGAACGAGGTATGCGGTGCAAGAAATGAGAGGGAGAGGTTAGTGGGGGGTGATGAGCAGATAACAAGGAGTGGGGTATAATTAGGGTGAAGGGATGGAGGCACAAGGAGGGCAGAGAAAATTGGGAGTGTCTGAAACATTTGACACAATCATGGTAGTTTGCATGATTAAATATAAAGGTATTTATTATAATAATTTATCTGTAAGTTGTCTCATTATTTTTATTAGATCATCTACTTTGGCTACAAAATTAGAGGAACATGAACTTACTATTGCTATTGGTTGTGGAACCTAACTAAAATCTATTGGAGCGATTGGTGTTGGTGGAAGTATTTCCTCCTATAGACTCTCCTCTTGCTAGTTTGTAACCTTACATGCACATTAGGTAGTGGTAGGTTGCTCATAATTTATCCCTAGCCTAATCATTGACTTGAGACCTCCAATAAAATACTTACAAAGCATGTTATCCAAACCCTCATGAGACCATTAAGCAGTTTTTATTTTATAATTAGAGCTCAACCTTCTTCTATATCTCTTGCATTCATGAATAGTAGTCACAACCTTTCTCCTTAGGTCCTTGAATTATTATTTTTATCTTGATAATCACATCATTAATCTCATCATAATAATTTTGGTATGGGTTATCCTTCTAAATCATATTTTTTTTAATCTCATCCCGTGAATTATTAATGTGATCCTCTTCTATTCTATAACATTTGAAAGCAATACGATCCAAAAATGACAAAATCAACTCTACCTATTTCTCCCTCTATGCTAAGCTATTATAAATACATGCTGTATAAATACATGCTCTCTTATAATTTTTAATTAAGGTATTAGCATATTCAAAATATTAGGATGAAAAGATACAAGTTTTTTCTATTATTGCTGTGGCCTTGGTAGCCCAAGTTCAATCCTTATTAGTGAAAGATCCAAGGGTTCATGAATTGGAAGCTAAATGTGCCTAAAAAGTACTATGAGTACCAAATTATTAGATCTTGATTATCAATTTTTTACTCTTATGCATCTAGTGCAGACAAACAAATAAGAATAAGAAAAACTAGATTGTAGAATATGATGGGGTAATTATAAACTATTTACAAGATCACCAAAGTATAAACTTGTTGATCATAATTTACTAAATAAGTACAACTATAACTATAAAAAATAAGTTCTATATAAATGAGATCAACTAGTGGAAACACTTAGGACCCTAGTAAATAGACTTTACTACATAGGACAAGTAAGACCACCACCAAAGAGGAATATTCAAAAAATAGAACAAAAAATATCAAACTACAGTGCACTTACAATAATTACCTAAGAACTATTATTATGGTTGTCTTGATAGACACATAGTCTTAATTTGATGATGGTATGTTACCATACAAATCTCATGTACAAGAAAATAGTACCACATCATAAAAAATAGAAATTTTATGGAAGCACAAGAGATATCACAATGCAAATAGAAGAAATTATTATACATACAAATTATAATAGTACATAGATGCTCACCATATTTCCTTATGAGTGAATGCAACCCTCCTATTGAGCCTTCACCTCCTATGGAATTTTCCATCAATTTTGCTCCATACCATCACTTTAATAATCTTGGACATGCCTTAGATAAAGAGATACTCTTTTCTAGTGACCTTGAGTCGCTAACTCTCATTCACACCCTAGATTCTCTATTACTTCCTTGATCTTACACTTAACTCAAAATACTTGATTTGGATTTCCTCCCCTTAGAGATATTTACCACATTTATAGTCTCATGTGAGCTGGATATTACATGCAAGGAAAACTCTAGCTGGACACATAGTAACACTTTTTAGATATATCCTTTTAGACTCTTTCCACATTTTCAAGATATTTGGGATATTTTTCTTGGAAATTTCTTATGATTTTTTATAATTATATGATTTTGTAAAATATCACATGTTTCTAAATATTTCAACTATCTTATATTTTTGGAGATTGTAGTATTTAGAACATATCCCCTTGCGATAAAGATACTTGATAAAAATAATTTACAATGACAATGACACTTCTACTATTTATTTTTACTATTCTCTTTCACTATTCAAAAATGTCATTATTTGGTATTCGCTACATCCTTCTTGGTGAAGCTACTCCATCACAAGTGTTCTAAACAAGCTACCAAGCCATCCCACTATATATTGTAAATTTTGGTATTGAAAAAATTAAGAAGCTCATTTTAAATACCCTAGAAGAACAAAGAAACACACACTTTAGGTGATTTAGGATCTTATTATGAATGTGATAATGAAGAACACAAGATTATACTGAGAGGGGGAGTGAACAATATAAGACCAGTTTTTACTTGATTTCCAAATCAATATCAATTAATGTCCTTAATTGCAATAATAAAATATAGAAATGTGCATTAATAACTTAGATAGCAGTAGTAAGCAAGAGCACAAGTCACCACATACAATTGAGACACAAGATTTAACGTGGTTCCCCCAATGTGGGGTACTCCACCAGATAATCTCCTTATAATATTTCACACAAAAATAAGGATCCTTATCCAATACAATGATTTATTTGATCTGCTCAAAGATAGGCAATAACAAGTTCACACATAACTTGTCCAAATAGGAATAACAAGCTCACATAGAACTTGTCCAAAACTAAATAATAAGTTCACACAAAATTTGTCCAAATCTGAATAACAAGCTCACACAAAATTTGTCCAAAACTGAATAACAAGCTCACATAGAACTTGTCCAAAACTAAATAACAAGCTCACATAGAACTTGTCCAAAACTTCTCTAGCAAGCTCACCAAGAACTTACCCAAATCTGCTCTAGAAATCTCACCAAGAACTTGTCCAAGTATGCTCTAACAAGCTCACCAAGAACTTGTCCAAATATGCTCTAGCAAGCTCACCAAGAACTTTCCCAAATCTGCAAGAGCAAGCTCACCAAGAACTTGCTCAAATATGTCCACAAATCTATCCACAAAGTTATCACAAAGCTATCCCAAAACTTTCAACAAAGTTGTCCCAAAGCTATCCCGAAACTGTCTCAAAACTATCCCAAAACTGTCCACAAAGGCCTTCTCAAAGTTGTCCACAAAGTTGTCCCAAAACAGTCCACAAAGTTGTCCACAAAGCTATCCACAAAGCTATCCCAAAAATATCCACAAAGGCCTTCTCAAAGGCTTAATAAATCATGGACAAGCAACACTCAAATCTCATCCATAAATCTATCAATGCAAATCTCAAAGATGAACTCAACAATGAATGGAAATGTACTCTTCAACGGATGACAACAATGATTCACAATGATCTCAACTCAACTCAACTCAAATCAAATCATAGAAGCATAAAGAGAATTGTTAGAGACTCAATATGTTTTAAGCTTAATCTCAACTCAACTCAAATCAACTCAAGTAAACTCATAGAAGCATAAAGAGAATTATTAGAGACTCAATATGTTCTAATCTCACTCTCAACTCAAATCAGAATTATGGAATAGTTTGTTTCATGGAACTTGACCAATCACCTTATACAATCACTTGACTAGGCTCAATCAACTCAACCAATCACCACAAGGGACTACCTTTTCTCACAAAACCCTAGTCCAAGCATGTATCAACCAGCTCAAATGTATCCAATAATGCTCAACCACAAATATCACATAACAATGATGCTCATGTTCTTTTCAAGTTCTTTCACAACCAATGGGCTTCAATTACTATGCTTATAAAATAAGGTTTAAACACAACTCTCAAACCAGAAAACCTTGAAGCATTCAACCAACCACTTTCGAAAAGGAAACCACAATCAATCATTTTCACTCCAATGATATTTCAGAAATCAACCACCATAAATAATCAATAGGAGAATGTACCCATATATTTTTTATGCCAAGAAGTTTTCCACAAAATTTTCCATACTAAACATAACTTTCCTTTCCAATCTCAATAAGGGTTAGTGGAATTCAAATAATAATCACAAGATAAAGCATAACTCAATTTACACCTTTTTGCTCCAACTTAATAAACACATCCACTAAAGTCCCTTTAATAAAAACCCTTATCAAAATTAATAATCAACAAGGCTCTCAAAAATATTTTATAACAACTCCTTATTTCTCCTAAATATTAATTTTCAATTTCATGAATATCAAAATAAATCAACAACTCATCCACCTCTGAAATAATAATCACAACCCTTATAAAAATAAAGTTTAATTAAAAACTTTAATTATTCCTTAACCACCTTATAACTCCTATCCTAGGGCATCAACCAAATTGAATTAGAGCAAAACGTAATTACCTCCTCAAGGGATTCAAACCCCAAAATTGCACACACCGTGAGCGACTTGGCCACGGCTAAGGTTGCCACATGAGCTAGCCGCTCGTTCGAAAGGAAACAACATGACATGCCTTAAGTTCTTCCTCCCTTCCACGCAAACCAAAAGTTCTTCGAGCGTTTTCCTTCTAATGCCTTCAAATGCAGTCAAGGAGATTCGAACCTTGATGTAAAGTGCTGCCACACACTTTAAGAAAAATCCAATTGCCAATGTGCCACTCTGCCCACAATATCTTGGGCTTTTGACCAACCTTGGATTTATTCACCGTATCCCTTTTCAAAATTATTTTTGCACGAGCTCTCTTTGGATGCTAGCCAACGATTAACACGAGCAAGGATTCCTTTCAAATGAACCTTAGGATCCCATTTTATATAGTCTTCTCCTAATTTTCGATGACGTCAGCACATTATTGATTTTTCCTCTTTCTTTAGATGTCAGCGCTAACATTAATTTTAATTTTAAAATTAAAATTAAAATTTTAAAATTAAAATTAAAATTTTAAACAAATATTTAAAATTAAATATCTCCATCACCGGGGCACATTTTTTGACAAAACAAAAGGCCAACCTGGGTTTTAAGAAAAACCCATTTCAAATCTACCATCCATGGTTTTAAATAAAACTTTTTATTGTGCCTGTCTTGGTTTTCACAAAAACCCTGACTTTATCCATGCTTTCCAAAATATCATTTACCCATCAAAACTCAATGTGATCCATATGCCATCAATTATTCATGTGACATCAATGACAACATAAAATAACTCAAATTTCCAACAGATAACTCTATCCTCAACTGCTAATTGTGTACCATTCTAGAGCCATACACTTATGAATGTGTAAACCAACATCAAACTCATAGGATTCTAAAGATGAATTAATATTGAAAAGTTATATACCTATCTTTAATAGATTGAGGCCTTCTATGTTGTTAACAAGAAGATTAATTTCATAGTCTTAAAATATTGAAATTGGCTACCTCTTGATAGGAGAAGTAGATAAAGAAGAGCATGCCACTACATAGATATCTTTTTCAAGATGTTACACAGGATATTTTATCCCCTACAACATTATGAACATGAATATATATGCTTCAAAACTGAACTAGCATAGAGATCAATGTGTCTAGCAATACATTAATGAGTTTAATGAACTTTTAAATTACCTACACATAAACTATAATGAAAATTTTGCATTGTCTAGGAAGTGTGATCATGTAAATCAATGAGTTTGTTTGAACCTTGTGTTTCTAATATAATTTAATAATTTTATTGATCAAGAACTACAAGAATTTAATAAATTATTGATGTAATTTTAATAAATAGAATGTGAATTTTGAATCACAAGCCACTTATAGGGGGCTCCCTCCTTAAATTTAATTAATAAAAAATATTATTCTTCTTCTTGATCCTTTACAATATTGGTCGTAAAAATATTTATACTACCCTAAGCCTAACTCTAAGTTGGTTCATATATGACAATTCATAATAATAACTAATTATAATATTAATAAATAATAATATTATTAATTATACTATTAATAATTAATAATTAAATGTTAGGATGTGGGATCCTAACATGCCACCCATCCTAGGAAAAGGCTTTGTCCTCAAAGTTGCAACTGTGGAAATCGTTGTAGAAATTAATGAAGTATGTCCCTTGCCTAACCGATCCATGAATCTTTTCATTATGTCTTCCAGCAATTGTTTGATCTCAAGCCTCTTGACTTAATTTCCATTGGGGATAGTAACTAACAGAACAATGTAATCACCAAAATTCATGTGTTTCATGCTTCTATCATCTCCCACTTCTATGTGCATTGTCTTTATAATTTTCAAAAATGTTTCCCAAATTTCTAGGTGAAATGTGGCTATTTCTTTGCTATCATTTGAATCATGTCATTAATTATAGATTACATATCAGTATGATGAAACTAGAATATTATTGCACTATTTTTGTGGTTGCAGAATTCTTTGATAAAATATTTGTTATACATGAGAATATAGCTAAATTGTAGACAGTTATTCGACTACTATTCATGTTTGACCTCGCTTCTCAAATTCTGTCAATTTATCAACTTTATAAAAATTATACTAAATTTAATCCTAATTTAATCTGAGTGTATCATGTATCGTTTCAACAAGACATATGCTTTTGAAGTTATACCTTAGAAGAAGAAGATTGTTTGCTTATCCTAGTTCAAGCAAAGATACAGTGCAGTAAAGATATTAGTAACTCACCTCGTCTCTTCTAGAGTCACAATAGGTTATTGCATGAGCATCAAAAATTTATTGCATCGAAATAGAACATAATGCACAACAAAATATTTTTCACATCTTAAGACCAAAAATTCCATAAAGCAAATTCATTCAACTCTCAATTTTCATAGCTAATATGTATCGTCTAACATGACTAACCCATTACATACTTTTGGGTTCAACTCCTGGTAGTAGATTCATACTTGGCCATGTTAGTATTGTAAATATAAGTGATCTCGGGCACATGAGGATAATCTAGGTTTGGATCCATCAGAAGGGAGCAAATTGAAAGCAAAACCTTATATATTGTTAATGCAGGACTCCATTATTGTTACTATTCTATTTCACTATTCAAACATATAATTATTTGGTAGTCACTACATCCTTCTTGGTGAAGCTACTCCATTGCAAGTGTTCTACACAAGCTACCCAGTCATCCCAATATGTATTAAAAAATTTAGTATTGAAAAAAATAAGAAGCTCATTTGAAATACCCTAGAAGAACAAATAAACACACACTTTAGGTAATTTAGGATCTTATAATGAATGTGATAAATCTATCCTCAACTACTAATTGCGTACCGTTCTAGAGCCATAAAATTATGAATGTGTAAACCAACATCAATCTCATAGGATTATAAATATGGATTAATATTGAAAAGTTAGATACCTAACTTTAATAGATTAAGGCCTTCTATGTTGTTAACAAGAATATTACTTTCACAGTCTTAAAAATATTGAAACTAGTTACCTCTTGATAGGATAAGTAGATAAAAGAGAGCATGCCACTGCATAGATATATTTTTCAAGATTGTACACATGATATTTTATCCCCTACAACATTATGAACATGAATATATATGCTTCAAAACTGCACTAGCATAGAGATCAATGTGTCTAAAAATGTATTAATGAGTTTAATGAAATTTTAAATTACCTACACATCAACTATAATGAGATTTTTGCATTTTCTAGGAAGTGTGATCATGTAAATCAATGAGTTTATTTGAAGCTTGCAGTTCTAATATAGTTTAATAATTGTATTGATCATAAACTGCAAGAATTTAATAAATCATTGATAAATAATTGATATACATTTAATAAATAAATTGTGAACTTCGAATCACAAGCCACTTATAGGGGGCTCCCTCCTTAAATTTAATTAATAAAAAATACTCTTCTTCTTCTTAATCCTTTACAATATTGCTTGTACACATATTTATACTACCCTAACCCTAACCCTACATTGGTTCATATATGATGGTTCATAATAATAATTAATTATACTATTAATAATTAATAATATAATAATGAATTATACTATTAATAATTAATAATATAATTAATTATACTATTAATAATTAATAATTAAATATTAGGATATGGGATCCTAACATGCCACCCATCCTAGGAAAATTCTTTGTCCTCAAAGTTGAAACTGTGGAAATCGTTGCAAAAATTGATGAAGTACGTCCCTTGCCTAACTAGTCCATGAACATTTTCATTCATGTATTTTAGCAATTGTTTTATCTCAAGCCTCTTGACTTCATTTCCAGTGGGGATAGTAACTAACAAAATAATGTAATCACAAAAATTCATGTGTCTCATGCTTCTATCATCTCCCACTTCTATGTAAATTGTCTTTACAATTTTCAAAACAATCTCCCAAATTTCTAGGTGAAATGTGGCTATTCAGTGGCTATCATTTAAATTATGTCATTAATTATAGACAAAAAATTAGTATGATGAAACTAGAAGAGTATTGCACTATTTTTGTGGTTGTAGAATTCATCAATAAAATATTTGTTATACGTGAGAATATAGCTACATTGTAGATAGTTATTTGATTGCTATTCATGTTTGACTTCGCTTCTCAAATTTTATGAATTTATCAACTTTATAAAATATCCACTAAATTTAATCCTAATTTAAAATGAGTGTATCATGTATCGCTTCAACAAGAACACATGCTTTTGAAGTTATACCTGAAAAGAAGAAGATTGTTTGCTTATCCTAGTTTAAGCAGAGATGCAGTGTAGTAATGATATTTGTAACTCACTTCGTATCTTCTAGAGTCACAATATGTTACCGCATGAGAATCAAAAAGTTATTGCATAGGCATCATAATGCACAACGAAATATTTTCACATCTTAATACCAAAATGTCCATAAATCAAATTCATCCAGCTCTCAATTTTCATAGTTGAGATGTATCGTCTAACATGAATAACCCATTACATACTTTTGGGTCCAAATTATGAAAGTAGATTCATGCTTGGCCATGTCAATCTTGTAAATTTGAGTGATCCCGAGTACAAGAGGATGATTTGGATTTGGATCCATCAGAAGAGAGCAAATTTAAAGCAAACCCTTAGATATTTTTAATGCATGACTCCATTATTGTTACTATTCTCTTTCACTAGTCAAACATGTCATTATTTGGTAGTCGCTACATCTTTCTTGGTGAAGCTACTCCATTGCAAGTGTTCTAAACAAGATACCAAGCCATCTCACTATATATTGCAGATTTTGGTATTGAAAAATTAAGAAGATCATTTGAAATACCCTAGAAGAAAAAATAAACACACTTTAGGTAATTTAGGATCTTATAATGAATGTGATAAGTATATCCTCAACTACTAATTATGTACCATTCTAGAGCTATACACTTATGAATGTGTAAACCAACATCAACCTCGTAAGATTCTAAATATGGATTAATATTGAAAAGTTAGATACCTAACTTTTAATAGATTGAGGTCTTCTATGTTCTTAACAGGAAGATTACTTTCACAGTCTTAAAAATATTGAAATTGGTTACCTCTTGATAGGAGAAGTAGATAAAGGAGAGTGTGCCACTACATAGATATCTTTTTCAAGATGGTACACATGATATTTTATCCCCTACAACATTATGAACATGAATATATATGCTTCAAAACTGCACTAGCATAGAGATGAATGTGTCTAGCAATACGTTAATGAGTTTAATGAACTTTTAAATTACCTACACATCAACTCTAATGAGACTTTTGCATTGTCTAGGAAGTGTGATCATGTAAATCAATGAGTTTATTTTAACCTTATGGTTTTAATATAATTTAATAATTATATTGATCAAGAACTGTAGGAATTTAATAAATCATTGATAAATAATTGATATAAATTTAATAAATAAAATGTGAACTTCAAATCACAAGCCACTTATATGAGGCTCCCTCATTAAATTTAATTAATAAAAATATTATTCTTCTTCTCTATCCTTTACAATATTTCTCGTACACATATTTATACTACCCTAACCCTATGTTGGTTCATATATGACAATTCATAATATTAATTAATTATACTATTAATAATTAATAATATATTAATTAATTAATAATTAATAATTAATAATTAATAATTAATAATTAATAATTAATAATTAATAATATAATTAATTATACTATTAATAATTAATAATTAAATGTTAGAATGTGGGATCTTATCATGCCATCCATCCTGGGAAAAGGCTTTGTCCTCAAAGTTGAAACTATGAAAATCGTTGCAGAAATTGATGAAGTACGTCCCTTGCCTAACCGGTCCATGAATGTTTTCATTATGTCTTCTAGCAATTTTTTGATCTCAAGCCTCTTATCTTCATTTCCAATAGGGATAGTAATTGAGAGAAAAATGTAATCACCAAAATTCCTATGTCTCATGCTTCTATCATCTCCCACTTCTATGTATATTGTCTTTGCAATTTTCAAAACTATCTCCCAAATTTCTAGGTGAAACGTGGCTATTCCTTGGCTATCATTTGAATCATGTATTTAATTATAGAAAACATATCAGTATGATGAAACCATAAGAGTATTGCACTATTTTTGTGGTTGTAGAATTCATTGATAAAATATTTGTTATACATGAGAATATAGCTACGTTGTAGACAATTATTCAACTGCTATTCATGTTTGACATCACTTCTCAAATTTTGTCAATTTCTCAACTTTATAAAAATTTTACTAAATTTAATCCCAATTTAATCCGAGTGTAACGTGTACCGTTGCATGCTTTTGAGGTTATACCTCAAAGGAAGAAGATCGTTTGTTTATCCTAGTTCAAGCACAGATGCAGTGCACTAATGATGTTAGTAACTCACCTCATCTCTTCTAGAGTCACAAATGGTTATTGCATATGAGCATCGAAAAGTTATTGCATGGGCATAAAAAATAATGCACAATAGAATATTTTTCACATCTTAAGATCAAAATGTCAATAAAGCAAATTCATCCAACTCTTAATTTTCATAGCTAATATGTATCATCTAACATGAATAACCTATTACATACTTTTGGGTCCAACTTTTGTTAGTAGATTCATACTTGGCCATGTCAGTCTTGTACATCTGAGTGAATTCAAGCACAAGAGGATCATCTGGGTTTGGATCCATCATAAGGGACAAAATTGAAAGCAAAATCTTAGATATTTTTAATGCAGGACTCCATTGTCCCTTCAAGATATCAAGGCAAAAACTATCATCACTTTTGTTGATATTTGGATGGTAAAATTTAGTTCAAAATTTAATATTTGGAGTCTTGAATGGATAATCAGCAGGAAAATGAATAGTCACTAATAATACACTGCCTGAATATGGACTACGAGGAGGTCCCATGATTCTGTCTTGCCAATGGAACATGTCCTTTTCCACTAGACCTGTGTTGCATGAGGTGGGAGGGTCCTTCTGGAGCTCCTTGAGCTCCTTCTTAATCCTCTTGGAAGCTATACTTAGGGATTCAAGGAAGAGAAGGAGGAAATTTTAGTGGCCTAGAATGTTGAAGATAATTAAAATAACAAGCAAAAGATAATGTAAACAATGACCCATTTTTTTTAAATTTGTATTCTGATGTGGATGCATGACTATCTTCTCATATGGATGGATAAGGGTACTTATTGCAACCAACAATGATACATCTTGTACATGGTTTCTATACATAGCACTCATTGTTGCTGCAATATGCACTCTAATAATAACATAAAAATGAATTGAAGAAAAGTAGTAAAAAAATTCTAATCCCTCTACTTCTACTTGGTAGGCAGATAAGTTTTTCCTCCACAATTGCACATCCAACATTTGAGATAGTATTATTGATTAATACAATGTTTTGGAGGAGTTCCAACTACCATAGGTACACAGGGAGTATATCCATTGTATTTGTTTTCACAATTAGGTGGTTCCGATCTCAGATCTAATAATATGCACATTCTCTTATACTTTCCACCTTTCTCTCTTTTATTTTTTAGTAAATAAAGATGATCTTTATATGATTTCAATTGCCTTCCATAAACATCTTTGAAGCTCATTAGGCTTAAAATAAACAACAAAATGACCATGTTGTTGGTCAATTCCATGGTCAAAGGAAACAATTATACGGTAGACGTCCTCAGGTAGTGTAGATAAGAGAATAGAAGAATCTACAAATGAAAGGTCAAGCTATCGACACAACCCAAATTTGTTCGAAGATATTAGAATGGAGGGATCCTTTTTACAATACCACATGGTGGATGATAGGGGGCGATAAATGGGTTGAAGATATAAAAAAGGTACAACATCTGCCATTCTTGGGTCAGAAAGGATTCTCAATAATTGGAAGCCTCGTGGATATCAATGACCCCTATTACGTAGAAATCTAAAAATTTATATTGCGAAAACCTTTCAAACCAATTTAGAAGATAGGTGTTCCATTCCATTGAAGTGGCTATGTGCATTATTTTATCAATGCAAAACTCGTAATATTTATTTAAGAGGAGAAAATTTTTCCACTTGAGAGAACATGTTATTGGAGGAAAATTTCATTGTTAGAAAAATGGTGGTGGCCATGAGGGAGACCGTACGGATGAGAGCTACACGCAGGTGGTGGTTGTTCACCAAGCATGCTGCATAAGAAACCTAAAATATCCATTCAACACATCTAGTAGATAACCAAAGTGATCTATTGTTGGATCATACCCATTGAGATCTTCAAAAGCTTTTGTTTCTTCCTTGGTATTAACTAGACTATTTGAGAAACCATTGCAAACAGTATTGGAGATATCATTGGAGAAATGATTTTACTGCGTTAAGGTCATACGAAGTTGGCTTCCACCTAGATGTAGATATGCAAAATATAGTATTTCCAACCCTATAGCTTGCTCTTGCTCCTCTATGTGCCTTCTCACCACTTTAGAGCTCTCAATCAATCTAGAACCTAGATGAATATCATATTCCTTTGAATCCAGACATAGAAAGAGAGTATCTTGAATGTTCTCCTCTATCCATGTACACTTCTTCAGACTTGGTAGGCACATAAACAAAGGCATTATTATGAATATCAATATCACATGGTTTCCACTCCTACCCTTCCATTGTGTTTCGAGCATAGTTCTTTCTCTCTAATATGTCTTTCTCTTCTTCTCCATTGGAAGAAGTAGATAGACATCCATCAAATTGATTGTTATTCTCATCCAAGAAACTCTCATCCAAGTGTTCCAATGAGTGCAATAGTATTGGTACACTTCGCAGGTATTCAATTCTACCCAAACAATCGTCAAGACGTTCCATGATTTCTTCGAACAGATCCACACAATCTTGCCAAGGCACCCGTTCCATGGCTCTAATACCAAATGTTAGAACCTTGCAGTTCTAATATAATTTAATAATTATATTGATCAAGAACTACAATAATTTAGTAAATCATTGATAAATAATTGATATAAATATAATAAATAAAATGTGAACTCCTAATTACAGGTTACTTATGAAGGTTTCCCTCCTTAAATTTAATTAATAAAAAATATTCTTCTTATTATTAATCATTTACAATATTGTTCGTATACATATTTATACTACTTTAAATCTAACCTGCATTGATTTATATATATGAATTCATAATAATTAATTAATTATATTATTAATAATTAATAATTAAATGTTAACAATAATGTTTAATGAATCAATAATAATGAGACTTTTGATGAACTTTTCAATTGTCTAAGAAGTGTTCACAGGTGAAAGCAATATCATCTCTATTCAAAAATATCCCTTAGTAGACTCCTTGATGCCCAACATCACAAGTTAAAGAGAAGGGTTCAACATTGTGCCAACATAGTAGTACCATATAGGATATCAACACCAAAACCTTCAATTTTCCGATGGCGTGCAATGCCCAAGGGATCTACAATGCCATCTAAATCCTAAAATTCTCCATTAGAATAAGACAAGGGAAAAACAGAAGGAATGAGGTAAATGGTGCAGCCACCATAAGACTTATACACAAGTGTTGTAGAGTATTAAGTTCAACATAAGTTTTGGTAGTTTAGACAGAGGTGAATGGCCCAGTGAGGAGCTCATGGAACTGTTCCTTCCCATAAAAAAGCTCGTAACAATCCCAATCTTGGACAAATCCTTGATGATATCTTCTTTTGTTGTATTCGCAAGAGCTGCTATTTTTTTTGATATATAGAAGCAATGGTTACAATCACGATTTTTAGTAACTACCAGCACAGCTGGTAGGGTTCAAACTATCTACGAAGGCTTCCAGGACTTCCACCGTCTCGGTACATGGTAACCCGGCGTGAGATGGGGACCGCCGGACGCACAGGGGTTGCACCGTCGTCATCAATCTGGCGCACCACTCAAAGGAATCGGATCTGGGCTACTGTCTGTGCATGGGCAAGCCCGGCGCCCCAACTTACCAATCCACCTAAACCCACGGACCGCAAGAGCTGCTATTGACGGAATAGTTGGTGCTTAGTGGTTATAATGAGGAGAAAAAAACTGGCCTCCTTGATCACCCGCGCCCACTGAGAGGCATCGAGGCCCTAGGGATGGGTCCTCCTTGTCACCCTTCACTCCCTATCGGTGAACATGTTCATGCCAAAATGAATAAACATTATCATTTTGCATTGCTGCCATTATAGCTACCTCGCCTTTGGTAGGCGCAACACCACATTCTTTATTTTAATATATATATATATATATATATATATATATATATATATATATATATATATATATATATATAATTTTAAATCTTCAATTTTGCTCCTTTCTACCGCATTTTCAGTGAATTTTATTTAACTATTACAATTAACAATTACAGAATTTCTGTGCATGTTCTGTTTGCCACATGATTAGCCAATTACTAGTTGTACAAGGACGAAAGCGTACGTTTTCCCTCCATCGTTGCTAATAATTAGTAGTGGCGGACATGATAAGTTCAGTTCAAAAGATTAAAAACCAATTCCGGACAAGATAAATCCAGTTCAAAAGATTAAACGGTAATCAAGAATGTAAGTTTATATGTATTATGCTGTTTAATCCTGTACTGAAAAAACACAAGTCTCATGTATCTCAAAAGGGTGCGCCCGTTTTGATGTGTATTTGAAGTAACTGTCCATTTAACATGAAAGCACTTTTCGTGTAAGCTGTAGAAATAGAATCATTTTTATAACAACATTCAGAGAAAGCAATATTCACATAGAGTTACACAAACAACATTCTTGCTTTCAAGGCAGTTTTTTTTTTGTTTTTAAATAATTAATAACAACATTCAGAGAAAGCAATATTCACGTAGAGTTATACGTTCGGAACGCTTCCTTTCAAGACTGTTTTTTATGATGTGTTCGCCTTATTCCAAATTGACATAGCCACTCTCTGTCAAATTCATCTTCTATTTTATTTTCTGCATCTTACACAGAGTCTCTTTTGAATATGAAGGGAGTACATGAAGACAGAAAGGAGATTAGAAGATCAAAGGTTTGGATCTCTTTATATTATCGAATAGAATTTGAATATGCTATAGCATAGTTTGAGAAAAAATAAAAATAAAATAGTAGTATTCTTTCTTGTATTTTCTTTATATTGAATCCACATGCATTGAGGTTTTCTCTTAATCAATTACAATTTTGCAACTATTTTTATATCATATAGTCTCATGAGATTTTAACTTGAATATTCAATTTAAAAGTGTGAATTTAATTATTCCGATTTTTTAATAGTGATTATTATTTATTAATTTAATTTAAATTTAAATTATATATTTTTAATAATAAAAAATAATATATTTTATTTATATTATTAATAAATAAATAGTAATAATTTTAAAATTTGTTGATTTAATTTTATGTATGTAAATTTATTATAAATTTGAAATCAAAACAAGTGAAATTTTGTTCTAATATAATTAATTTTGCTTCATCCTTAATAAAATTTTAACTTTAAAAATTTTAAAAGATGTATTTATTGTAATACCTACTTTGAACAAAAATAGAATAAGATGGAGATACCATATCCTCATGCAAATCTTCTTTACTCAAAATACTAGTAACAACATTATGTAGCAATGAATGGAAAATGACATAGAGAATTTATACTCTTAAAGGCTCCCAATAGCTAGGTGTAAAGGTTTGTGTTTTATCATTGATATCTACCCTCTTTTTATATGGTGGTAAACTTGGCTAGAAAAATTCTCGGCAAATTTTTATAATATTCAACTCCTCCTTGCCTATATATGAAGAAAGTCCAGACCAATGTTAAAGAAACTAGGGTTAATGCATTTGAGAAAATTTGATCCCAATCGTACTCCAAGTATAGAATATTAGATAAATTTAGGCTTAAAATTGATTCTATGCCTCCCCAATTACGAGATAGAAAATAATGGGCTTACTTATTGTGTTGGACTTAGCCTTCATAAAAGATTGAGTTAAAATCAAGATCGATAGAGCACCCAAGGGAAGTCTAATTTTATAGGTATAGGAAACATAAGGAAAATAAATGAAAAATGTATCTTTTGTTTCATGGCACATTTGGACCATAATACATATAGCTACACTAAATTCATGATAATTCATTTCATTCTAAAGGAAATGAGCAAGACAAGATTAATATATATGTTATAATCGAGTCTAATCCTAAAATAAAAATTGGTAGAATCAACTTGAATTTGAACTCTTCTAGTAAGGACTAGCTCATGAAAATGTTACTTGGAGTTGTCTAAGGTTTTGGAAAAATATTTCCACTAATGAAGATGAATAAACTAATGAATCTACTAGTTAAGAAAACTTATCAATGTGAATAACGTAGTATACCTATTATGGATGACAAGAAAAATAAAGTTTACTTCTTATACAAGCTTAAAAAGATAAAGCTAATTCACCTTCTCAAAGTGATGCAAATGAGCTATAAGAAAATAATTACGTCATATGATATTTCCTTTGTTGCTAACATAATTTAGTTGGCATTCCTTTATACTCTTCCCTTACAATGACCCTCCCATCCCTTGAAGGAATAGCATAACACCTTAGTTATTAATCTAAAATTTACCTACAAGTATCTAAAAATATCTCAAGAATAATCCTATGCTTTAGGTTATAGACAATGCATACTTATTTTATCTACAATTAAATTACATTGTTATTACACTATTATGAGATAAAATAACATTAAATTATTTGCAATGAAGCATGGATACATAAACTCTTTATCCAAAATTTAGGGAAAAAAGAAAAATTCTTAACCAAATTAAAAAAAGGAAGAAATATGAGACATATAGACAAGTTATTTTTTAAAGCACATATCAGTTTTGTGACATTTATTTAAAGGATCATGGTCATTGTTCAAAGTAACCATATTCTTATTCTAATAGAAGCATTTTATCCAATAAATATAATAAATTATTATGTGATTTATTAGGAAAAACAAAAGCATATATTGAACTTGAATAGAAAACTAATAAACTAGCAAATTCTTAATTGCATATTTGTAGTTCATATTACACCATAGACTTTCTATATGGGACTCTTACCTATGGAATCATTAAACTACTAACCAATGAATACTAAAGTTCAAGAAATAAACCTACAACTAAATCATTTCTTCAAGCTTGCATCTCTTGCCTACCAAAACAAAAATAATATATAATGGCTTCACACATGTGAAATACTATTTTTCAATTATAAAATGGTGGCTTGAATCTCTTGCCATAATGTGTATGAGGATGGTGGCATGAAGAGGATACACCATGAATTATAAATAAATAAAAATTGTAATAAATTCAATCTACATTTACTAGATCTAAGATTGGGGACTTTTGGACAACAATTATGCATTAGTTGGAGAAAAATTTGAGTGATATGTGGTGGATTTTCCTTTTATGGATGTAAGATAATACATTCTAGGGGGATTGATTAGGCACAAAGCTTCTTCCTTGTGAAGAAAGAGGAGGAACCCACATGGGTGATGTTCATGAAGAAAAATAGGTTTTTGAGGGTTAATTGAGATCTTATATAGGTTGCTATTAAAGGAGATATGAGATGCTAGAAGATTCAAAAGTAAGTATATATATATTGAAGGTTGCTTCCAACAAAGAAGCCAACATTACCCTCAATGAAAGAAAAGGCCTTACGAGTTGAGGCATCTCAATGGATTGGTTGATGGGTTCCTTGGATGGATAATATTGTTGAGGGTGGATTTCTAGTTAGACTTAGGATTGAGTCCATGGACAGTAGAGGAATTGAATGGAAGAATATGTGACCATTATTGGATCCAAATTAGAATTAGAGTATCCCCTTGGAAGTAGTGACTCTCTATATAAATTAATTAAATAATGCTTTAAAAATTTTTACAATACAAAACAATATATATATATATATATATATATATATATATATATATATATATATATATATATATATATATATATATATATATTTAAATAAGTAATTTTATAGATATTTTTAGTTTTATAAAATTTTAAATATTATTAAATCTCAAGTTCTTAATAAAAAACAACTTTTAAACAAAAAATTTATAAAATATAATTATTATTAAATATTTCATGTGGTATTAAAATTATTATTTAATAAAAATTTAATTAATAATTATAAAATATAGATCAATAGAATATAGGTCAGAGCTTTAGCAAGAACTTGCCTAGTCAAAAATATATAAATAAGTAGTTCCAACGGGGACAGTGCAATGGCTTGGGCTTTGGCTCGTCTTCGAGAGGTCCAAGGTTCAAATCGCGGCGTAAGTATGTGGTGGCAGGGTGGGTGTGTGGTGGCCAGGTGTGTTAAATTCCCTATTGATAATTGATAAGCATAGTTTTTGGCTTTACGAGGGGTTATGATTGGGAGGAGACTACTCAACCCTATGCATTGATCATAAGGGTTTGTCACACTAACTAAATAAAAAAATCATATTTTATAACCATATATATATGGTGGAGGGCCAAATTTCAAACGTGGTGTGTATGATGCAGGTTATTTTTGACAACACATCCTGCTCCTACCCCTCCCCTTGGCAGGATGGAGACATGAAATTCCTAATGTACCCACTCTTGGTACAGGTTGGGGGTCTGTTCACAATAATTTAGTAACAGGTTGGTCGGTTTCAGTGGATGTTGCAACCCCTATGGCTATTGGTTGCACACATTGGCTCTTCTTCGGGAGGTCCAAGGTTCAAATCGTGACGTAAGTATGATGTTGCAACCCTTGTGGCTATTGCTTGCACACATTGGCTCTTCTTCAGGAGGTCCAAGGTTCAAATTGCAGTGTAAGTATGTGGTGGCGGGGTGTGTTAAATTCCCTATTAATAATTGATAAGTATAGTTCTTGGCTTTACGAGGGGTTATGATTGGGAGGAGACTTCTCAACCCTATGCATTGATCATAAGGGTTTTTCAAACTAACTAAATAAAAAAAATCATATTTTATAACCATATATATATATATATATATATAGAGAGAGGAGGGCCAGATTTCAAACGTGGTGTGTATGATGCAATTCTTCCTAAAAGTACATTCTGCTCCTACCCCTCCCCCTATGCCAAGATGGAGACATTAAATTCCTAACGTACCCACTCTTGGTACAGGTTGGGGGATCTGTTCACAATAATCCGGTAACAGGTTGGTCGATTTCAATGGATGTTGCAACCCCTATGGCTATTGCTTGCACACATTGGCTCTTCTTCAGGAGGTCCAAGGTTCAAATTGCGACGTAAGTATGTGGTGGCGGGGTGGGTGTGTGGTGGTCGGGTGTGTTAAATTCCCTATTGATAATTGATAAGCATAGTTCTTGGCTTTACGAGGGGTTATGATTGGGAGGAGACTACTCAACCCTATGCATTGATCATAAGGGTTTTTCACACTAACTAAATAAAAAAAAACATATTTTATAACCATATATATATATATATATATATATATATATATATATATATATATATATATATATATATATATATATATATATATTTTGGAGGGCCAGATTTCAAATGTGGTGTGTATGATGCAGGTTCTTCTTGACAGCACATCATGCTCCTACCCCTCCCCCTCCCCCTGTGGCAGGATGAAGACATGAAATTCCTAACGTACCCACTCTTGGTATAGGTTGGTCGGTTTCAGCGGATGTTGTAACCCATGTGGCTATTGCTTGCACACATGGATGGGATATTGGGCCTTTTGTTGATGGTACTGATAAGAGGCCCAATGATGTTGGTTGGCCTATTTCTGCACTTTCCAACATAGATTGACATTGCTTGGACATGAATGAAGCAGATGCGCTTCCCCATACTGCTCTTACTACTTGACTATTTGTGGTTTTGTTTCGTTACAGCTCAGTTTTGATGTTTTGTTAGCAGTGGACTCGTTGTATCTAGTTTTTTTGTTGTCTTGGTTTTTTTTTGGTCTCTCTTAATCCTGATGGTTAGTTTGGAACCGTATTAGGGTGTGATATTTTCCACCCATTTTTTTTTTATATAAAAAGACTTAATTATTCTTTAATGAAAATTTTCCAACTCTTTTTCATTTTAAAAAAAATTAGTAACACCTTCTGCTTTTTTAGTTAAAAAAAATATTCAAACATGGTAATAGTGGTATGTTATATATACAAAGAGTATTCAAGTTTGGGAGTTTTAGTGTAGAGCATAGCAAAACATAGATTTATTTTTGAAAAGAAATTGTTTTTAAGTAGAAATTATTTTAAAACTAATCTAATAAATTAATATTAAATGGTTGCGAAGATTATGCTAGTGAAGTGATCTGCAATACTAGGGTCAAGGATTCGATGGCAACTAGCACTATTGTTTACGACTCGAACCACTTTCAGATTAGTTGCGTATAAAAAAAAGAACACTCATATACATCTCATCTTCATATACATCTCATCTTAATACGATGAACTTAAACTTTTTTAAGATGAAAGTCAAAATTGTATCATTACGGTGTCCACCAAGAACGTAGAGTCTGTTTGATTTTGACGACGATACCCAACCAAAGGCTTCAATCCAAGTGTTTCTCTTCTGTCTGATCAAATTTATAATTATGCAAATCTACCATTACCGACGACGCATAGGAATTGGTACTCACAGGTCTCACGTGGTCCTATTCTTGCAAGAGTGGCGTCGCATTCGGAACAGTTCCACCCATTCCCGCATCAAGTCGTATTTTAGGCTGTCTGTTCAACTACCTCTTCTACCATTTTTATTTTTTTAGAGTTGGTATTTTTAGTCACAGGCAAGTCTAGGATTTAAATTAGAGGGCTGCTTCAGTTAAACTTGTTCCGCTTTTGAATGAAGGGGACCACTGGTCGGTCGGTATGGCGTGCACTCAGATGATTCAGATCAGACTATTACCTTTGCAAGGTTTGAATTTGGATGTCTTCTTGGTAGATGCCTGACCAAACAAACACTTATCAATCCACTAACAAAGGTAACCATGACCCCTTGTAAAACCGAGAGTGGAATTTAACACAGAGCTTTTGTGTCCCCCTTTGCATGACAAGCAGTTATCAATCCACCTAGCCCTCAACCATGATCCCTTGTAAAACCGAGAGCTATGCTTATCAACTGGAAATTTAACACACAACTTTTGTGTGCCCTTTGGATGACAAGCAGTTATCAATCCATGTAGCCCTTGGGGAATTTTTTGAGGTTAATGTGAGAAGGCTAGTGTGAGAAACTTCTATGACCAACTTACACAACGCTGAGCAGTCTCCTCCCAACCATGACCCCTGGTAAAACCCAAAACTATGCTTATCAATAAGAAATTTAATACACAACCTTTATATCCTTTACATTACAGAAGTTCCAACCATAAACCTCGTGTTCAAGAGAGCTAACTCTCTTAAACAAACCCCTCTACTATTTTTATTACCGAAAATCTGGCACAGAGCTCTGCTCATAATCTGCAGAGGATGTTCCTCTGCATGTCCGCAGCTGTGACATTACCCACACAGAGCTCTGCTCATAATCTGCAGAGGATATTCCTCTGCATATCCGTAGCTGCCACATTACCCACTCATCTCTGACCCACGCACTCTTGTTTTTCTGACCTATGTGTTTCTGGTGGAATTTCATCATCTACGGATAAAACACTATTCAAGCACTTTCACGAGATTCCATAAAAAATATATCATTCCTCTGCTTATTTATACATGTGAGCTTTCCACTGAGCAAGGGATCAGTTGGCCATGGGGGCAATAATCTGGGAGGCGGCAGCGGTGCTGCTGTGCTGTCTGAAGGCGGGATTGTCTGCTTCGCCTCCTCTTCCGGTGGCGCCCCTGCCCAAGGCGAGGCAGCTCCGATGGCAGCAGCGCGAAATGATAATGTTTCTGCATTTCGGAATGAACACGTTCACCAACAGAGAGTGGGGGGACGGGAAGGAGGACCCGCGCTGGTTCGATCCCCAGGGCCTCGACGCTTCGCAGTGGGCGCGGGTAGCCAAGGCGGCCGGTTTTTCTCTCCTCGTTCTGACCACCAAACACCACGACGGCTTCTGCCTCTGGCCCTCTGCCTTCACTAATCATTCCGTCAAGAGCAGTCCCTGGGAAAACGGTAAAGGAGACGTCGTCAAGGATTTATCGGAGGCTGCACGAGCCCAAGGGCTTGATTTCGGCCTGTATTTGTCCCCGTGGGACCGCTACGAGCCCTTTTATGGTAAAGAAAAGCAGTACAATGAATTCTACCTGGCACAGCTGCAGGAGCTCCTCACCAAGTAAGAGTTTTCTCTTCATTTCATCTTCATGAATTTTGACCATGGGAGGGATTGAGATTTGTTTCTCACTTTGACCTCATTCATAATTTTGCTCTTCTGATTCTATGGATTCATTGCCATTTCTAGTTTAATAATACAACATAGACGAGAGCGAGCCAAAAGATTGTCTGTTGCAGACTGTCATCGACAGACATTGTTTAGGGACGAAACGAAACAAATAGAGATTTATTGAGTCTGAATAAGATCGTTATAACTGTAGTGACAACTCAAAATAAATGAGAAAAAATCGATGGAAATGCTTAGAAAATTTTTTCTATTTTGCTTGCCGGATAGGAACTGCTTTTTATTCTCGAAATAATAAATAAATGTAATCAAACAAAACAATTGCTATTATACAAACGCATGTACTATTTGCAGAATTGTCTTCTTTGATGATATCTGCAAAAAAAAAATATTGTGTATTCAAAGTAATTCCACCTCTGTAAAACATCAATCACAGAAGCGGACTTGTCCATTTGTTTAACAGACTGAAGGTTTCATAGGATGTCCATTTGTTTAACAGACTGAAGGTTTCATAGCATATCTTTTGTTAAACCACCATCTCTGAAGCAGACCATTACCAAACACCCTTCACAGGATTCAAACACAGTAATAGCTCTCATGTATGTGCGTTTTATTGTTGAGAAATGAGTGAAGTGCTATTATTTTAATATTAAAAATAATGCAGATATGGGCCCATATCTGAAGTGTGGTTTGACGGAAACAAAGGAGATAACGTGTCGATGACATACTGGTTTTCCAAGTGGTTTGATCTGGTTCACGAGCTCCAAATAAATGCAAACATTTTCTCAGACGCAGGACCAGACGTCAGATGGGTGGGAGACGAAAAGGGGTCTGCAGGGTTAACAATGTGGTCGACCATCAACGGATCTGCCGTCACCATTGGAGAAGCGGGCATCGAATGGTAAAAAACCAAAACATTTCCATATTGAGCAAGAGCTCACTGCCTATGATTTTCCGCTAAGGTCTCTTTTCCATCGCAGGTATCTCAACACAGGAGACCCCGAAGGACCGGATTGGATTCCTGCAGAATGTGACGTATCGATCAGGAAAGGGTGGTTTTGGCACCCAGACGAGAAACCCAAAAGTCTAAGCGAGTTGCTGGACATCTACTATGCTTCCGTGGGCAGGAACTGTCTGCTTTTGCTCAACGTCCCACCGAATAGAACCGGCCTTGTGGCAGCCGAAGACGTGGAGAGACTAATGGAATTCACCAAGGCCATAAGGACCATTTTTTCTGTGGATCTCGCTGCTTCTGCCATAATCACAGCAAGCAGCGTGCGAGGGGGAATGCACAGTGCCTTCGCCCCTGACAACATATTGAACACAGATATCTGGACTTACTGGGCACCCAAAGGGGCCGAAGAATCTAACTGGTTACAGCTGAAGACCCAACAAACTGTAAAATTCAATGTTGTGAGAATTCAGGAGGCAATTGTACTGGGACAAAGGGTGATGAAGTATGGGGTTTTTGCAGGCATGGATGGTAAGAGGATGAAGCTTGTGAGCAATGGGAGTACCATTGGATACAAGAAGCTTGATAGATTGGAGAAGCCTGTGACAGCTAACACGGTTCGGCTTGTTGTTTGGAAAACCAGAAAGGGGTTGCCTCTCATCTCATCCTTTGGACTCCATTTTGATCCGTTTTACAAAGGTTTGTAGCTGTCTAAATTTTAGTTGGAATTTATTTTTACAGGGTCCCATGAATGCTCGGGTGCAGCAAACACATTTTTTTCTAACACATTCTGTGGCAATGTGAAATGTCCATTTTTGTGCGTGCCCATTATTTCCATATTTGACTGTGTAGGAATATCATTTCCTGTCCAATTACAATGAATGGCCGTACAAGGGGTTGCCGGCACCACTGTCCTTTCTTTTTCACGGGGACGGATCCTATATCTTTTTCCCATTAATACCTCTTTTCTCGCGTTGTGCTTTATGGTAAGCTTGTCGCCACCGCATGTGGATGTAGTCTTTCGAGTACTTTGGCAAAAAAAAATGATGCAGCAGGGAGAATAATTTTCATAAAGGACAAAGCAATTCAGAATCGATCGGATTTGTATTCTAGTGTGAAATGTTATCTTCACATCAATAAAGTTGAGAATATTGATTGCAGGGAGCTTCATTTTTAATATTAATAAATCCTGTAAAGGATTTTTTAATGAAATATTTATTTATTTATTGTTAAGTAATTTTTATAATTTAAAAAGCACATCAATTTAAGATTTTTATTTCAATACTTGATTTTACTTTTTGGTTTTCCATAGTGATGATGTGGTATCATTTTCAGTTATTAGTGTGTACCCAAATATTGCTATATATAGAATATGAAATACGATAAACATAAAATAATTTAATTAAATAATATGAAATATAGAAAATAATTTAATTTTTATAATTAAATAAGAATTAATATTATATAATAAAATTTGAAAAATTATAATAATAAATTAAATAAAATTTTCAATACAATTAAAATTAAAACTTAGTATTTGATTTTAATTATTTTGGTTTTTTAGATTACAAGATCTTATTATTATATTTTGTCACATGTATATTTTTAAATGCTTATTTGAATATAAAGGTTTACACATTTTTAAAATCTATAATCTTATATATATTTTTAATAGTTTATTACGAATTTAAATTTTTAGTGAAGATAACTTGTTAAAGAGTTAAATGTCACAAGCACTAAGTTCTTATGTTTATGTAAACGTGATGGAAAATCAATTTAGAATTAGTTATCTTACTTGGATGAATATAGTTTAATGTATTAAAATAAAAAATAACTATGTGCTGATAAAATTTTAAATAATTTTTATTGTAACTTTGTACTTTTATGCAACTCTTGGGGGTCACGAGCAACCCCCTTGCACTTATTAGGTGTTGTGACCCCTCGTGCTTGTAGGCTTGACATCTACCACCGTCTTTGGTCGGGCGGGTGTGTCCGATTCCACATGCCTTATGTGGGGGCACTAGTCCTAATGTGTATGGGGGAAAGTGGGATGCAGTTCTTGCATATTTAGAGTTTTCTACCCAATGTTGATTCCTTGCTTATGAATTTTTTCTTTGGCACTAATTTTATTTTTCTCCCATCACACTACTATATTCTACTCTCATCCTAGGCTAACTTAGAAGGGGGAAAAAGTAAAGAGGGAAAGTAAAGTAAATTGTGAAAAGTAGCAAAATGCAAGGAAAGTAAAGGTAAGATGTAAACCTATCTAGCCTAGATGGAGGGGTGGCGGTGTACCAAAGAAAAAATAATAAGACCCCCATGTCCTGACATGCTTTAGATGAACACATGGGTGATGCTTGATAGTGCATGAGGAACATAGGACCCTTTCGAGAGCATGTAGTAAAACATAACACCCATGCCAAAATCAAGATAAAGATAAACAAATAGTCATAGATTCTTTACTAACGTGAACTTCAAGTTACATACATACAAAGGGAAGAGGTTAAAAAACTATTGGGCAGGCTACAAAAGGCTTGAGCTAAGCCAAGATATAGAGGAGAATGGAAGCAATATCCCCTTCAAAATAATGAAGGGCCTTCAATAGTTACAAGAAGAAGAAGAATACATATTTGTAGATTATACTTGGGTAATTTTTTCCTTTCAAATTCAATTTTATCTCCTTCAAAATTATTGTTTGTAGTGCTTTTACATTAATAACATGAGATATTAAGGTTACTTAGTTTTGGAGCTATTGGAAGTGAGATCAGGTCATCTATGCTAGAGATTGTTAGAGTATATTACATTATTTGGTACATGCTAATGTACCACCTTGGTCACATAACTAGAGTAGGAGTTTACTTTAGAGTAAGGTTTGAGTTACTTCATGCAATGTAATAAATGCACAAGTGTTAGAATGTGCAATGATGTAAATGTGCATGTAGTCCACATGTACATGAGTCATAGGATAGGTAGATGAAGAGTCATGGGTAGAGTAAATGCCAAGGCATATATATTCCTATATATAGACCTTTAAGGTATAGAGTGTAAGAGAGATAATGTTATTATAGTGAGGTAGATTATAGTAATGAGTAGGTACAATGTAGTTCTTCATTAAAATTTTGGAGTGTTCAAGTCCTCCATTATATTACATTGTACTATTTTTATGAGATTTCATTAATGGCATATTACTGAGTTATTGCAGAAGTTTATCTCATTATTTTTTTGCATATTATAGTGTCATTATCATATAGTTATCATAGCTTACTTATTTCACATCTTGTGGTTGCATTTTCTTTAATATACATCCTCAAAAGCTAACAGTGGTATCAAAGCACACAATAGATCAAATAGAAAATAGGTAGAGCCACAAGAGATATTGAGAGGAGTTCAAAAATATCATTTTTAGAATTTCTAAAAATTACATTTGACTAGAGTCTTTCCACAAGGTTGCAGAAAAAATAGTGAAGACTAGGACTCAGCATTAATTCCACTAGATTGATAAATCAACTAGTGAAGATTGATTATATCTAGATTTAGAGTTTCTTCCATTATAGTCCTAATACTTTGTTGCAGGAAAAGAAGATTCAAAAAAAGTTGGGAAGCTTCCTACAAGAAATCTAGGAAGAATATCTTCTTTGGAATCAATCCAGTAGTTGAAGAAACAAATGAAAGATTGAAGATTTGGAGACCTAAGGAAAAGGTCCCATTGCAAGATTGCAGACCTGCAGATTGTAGAAGAGATAAAAATTCTAGAGGAGCCTTATTGTAGATTGAAGAAGAAGAGACTCCAAAGAAGAGTCCAGGAGAAGATTGGATATTGGTGATCTCCATTGAAGATTGAAGATTACAAATCAAGGAGGAGATCCTAGAAAGAAGACCCCATTGAAGGAAGTAGAGACTCTAGAAAAGAGTTCAGGAGAATATTGGAGATTGGTGATCTCCATTGAAGACTATAGATTGCAGATTGAAGGAGGAGGAGAAAATAACTCAAGAAGCTAAAGAGACCTACAAGAGGTCCCATTAAAGAATTTCTAATATTGGAAGACTAAATATTGAGAAGGACTAGCAAAATTCCTATTCTAGATTCTAGAAGCAGCAGATTTTAGAGATCCAAGAAGGAGATCTCATTGAAAAACTTCCATAGGTGAAGATTGAAGATAAAGGTCTCATTGAGAATACCAGAGAACTTGCAATATTGAAGACCTAGAGAAGAGGTCTCAAGGAGAAAGAAGGAGAAGGCTAGAAAAGTCTTATTACAGAGTTCAAGAAGGTCATTGAAGCAGATTTTAGAGAAGGCCATTGAAGGAGTTTCGAGGAGAACTCATTGGATAAATTTACTAGCAAGGAAGAGTTCCTAATAGAATAAAATTTGGGACAATTATCTCCATCCAACAACAAGCCCAAAAAGAAGAAGAATTTGGCAAGGAGTTTACCAAATTTTGAGGGAGAATAGTGAAGACCTCAAGACAGTCAGAATCTTGAGAAGAAGGCCACTAGATAGGCCAAGATTGAAGTCAAAATTTGACAAGGAGATTGAAGGAGAAAGGAGTTAGAAGAAACCACCAAATCTAAGAGATTTGAAGATTACCATTGAAGGCTAGAAGGCTCATTCAAAGAAAGGAGTTAGTTGTTTTTATAATAGAAGATTGAAGGTCTCTAAAAGATAAATCTTAGTTGCGATTTGGAGGAGTTTCTTAACAAATTTAAGAGATTAAAGGAGAATATTTTAGAGGAGAAATTGATTGCTTTACAATCTAAAAATTTTATATTTGAGGATAGCAAGAAAGCAACAATAAGGGCAACATTACTAGCTGCTAAGTTTTAGATTTCAAGAGAGCATTCTAAAGGAAAATTAAAGCTATCAAACTACAATTTTTGAGTAGCAAGTTAGAGGGTTTCAAAGCTACAAATAGGTGAGCTAAAGAGTTATTTAGGATAGCAAGGAAGAGTTGTGATTTCATCCATTACAAGGCAACATTTTGGTGAATCCAATCACCAAGTTATTCATCATATTCAAAGGACATTAAAGGTAAGCAACTTAGGTGCAAAAGGTTCATTACTTGAAATTTAGTTATTTGGTTCATTATTAAGTTTCATTAAGCACCATATTAGAGTTTAAAAGTTTCAAGGAGAAGGTTGCATATTAAAGTCTTCAAAAGAGTGCAAAAGAAATTTTTACAAGGGTTATAACCTACACACAAAAATGAGGAGTTAGATATATTTTGAAAGAAAGGAAAATATCAGAATCCTACCTTCTAGTAAAAGCAAAGAAGATATTATCCATTAGTGAAAGTTGCATAGATTATAGTGAATATTTCAAGAGTTCATTTATAGGAGTAAATAAGGAGAAATTGCTATTGCACTATACTAGTTATTAAAGGTGCACTAAGTATTTAAGTTAAGGTGAAAATTAGTGCATTCAAAAGGGCATATTAGTTGCATGATTAAGAGCTTGGATTCATTATTGCTAAGCTAACCAAGCAAAGGAGAGAGTTGTCTAGCAAGGAAGACAACATCAAATCATCATTTGCTACCAAGTAACATAGCAAGGAGCCACCTCATCAAGGAAGAGAGAAAGCTAAAAAAGGAGATTTAAAGTCTTCAAAACTTTGGTGCAAGTTAGAGTATTTTATTCTAACTATTTGCATTACATTATTGCACTATATCTCTCTTGTCCTACATAGCAAAGGGGACAAATCTAGAGTGTCTCAAAGACACTACAACAACTAGCAAAGTACATCTACAAAGTGGCCATATATTTATATTAAAGGATAAAATTTTAAACTAAGGAAGAGAGGAAATAAAGGGCTCACATTAGCCAAGTTTCAATGTGTCTAAAGACACCAAATCCATCACCAAATTGAGCATCTACAAGTAGCATTAACCTACAACATCAAAACCTATGTAAGGAGCCCATCATCCATTGCATATCTATGTAAAAAGGATAGCACAAAGGGTCTACATAAGGAGCCTATCATCCATTGCAAACCTACATAAAAAGGATAGCACTAAGGATAATACATTGTAAGCATAAAGAAGCAATTTTTAGTGAAAACAAAGGTGCATTACCCAAGCTATAGCTTGGACAAACCTCTAATTGAGAACTGAGAGATTTTAAGCACCTAAATCCATCGTTGGAGCACCTTATAATCACTATTGCAACACCATAGAACCACCATTCCTCATTGCTAAGAATAGCATTGCTTAAGAGAAAGTATTGAAGATAAAACATATAGTGCATTTATGGGCAAGAAGTATACAAGGAATAAGAGATGTTGAAGGTTGTCTTACATGCAAGTGAAATGAGCACCACTTATAATTTAGAGCCTAGGCATCTTGTGCCACTTGGCACAACAAAACAAGATGCCCATATATTCTTTTAATGCTTGTGTAAGAAAGAAGCATTCATGAGAAAGTAACACCTAATTTTTGAGCATTAAAAAACATCACCAGGAGGTTAGAATTCATAATCATCATAGCTCGTAATTTAAGGGAGACATTAGCATTGAGGGTATCTAAACCAATTTCCATAAAGAATGTAACACCTAAAGCACCATATGGATAGAGTCTCGAGGAGCATCAAAGCATATTTAAGCGCCCAACGTTGAAGGAGAGCGCAAAAAATTGAAAGGACATAGTCAGGCATCAAGAGTGGATTCAAAGCACAATTAAGGAGGAGGAGAAGGCATCCATGAATAATAAATAATATTTTACATATACAGGAGACCAAGAAATGCTATGCTTGGATTTAATAGTCACTCCATAGACCAATCAACTCGCACATTACACTTTGTAGACAAGGTAAAAGATTTATATTATTTAATATTTTCTTTCCTTAAGTTTAGGGAGTTATAAGGTGCTTAATATAAGGTTGAAAGTTATTTATTAATGCATTGAAATATCAATCTTAACGAGTTAGAAGGCAATTTTAGCAAAGAGAGTATATCTTAGAAGATATTGCCAAATTGCATTAGATTTAAACATTAAATATTAGCAAATAATTAATTATAAGATATAAGGTTTTCAATACTGGAAAAGTGAAATATTAATTTGCAAATATTATTACTTTTTAAAATTTCAAATTAGGTATTTATAAGGCATACCATATTAAACATTAGTTTCTTGGAATTTAGAAAAATTAAACCATTTAAAAGTGAAGGTTAAAGGAGCAAAACCATTAATTGCTTGGAAGTTGGAAATTACATTTTAGATTAGTCTCTTACATTAAATTTTTGAGACATTAATCCAACTAAAAGGTCTTGAAGGAAAATAACCTTATTAAAACTTGAAGGTGCATCATCATTAATATTTACCTTTCTACTTACTATTCAATAGGGATATATAAGACAATACATTAAAGTTGAACATTAGGGAGACAAAAGAGATTCAACTCAAACTAAGAAAGCTAAGCATACTTTCAAGATTCATAGTGCATTCAAACACTTGCAAGATAGAAGATATTTTACAAAAGTTTCAAAATTGAGAAGTTCTTAGAAAGGTTGAGTATATACTCAAAACTAGGGAGTCATAAGGTAGAGTACTACAAAGGATCTACCAAAAGTTATTCTCTTGTAATTAAAGAATATTACTTAAAAATATATATGGAAGGGCTTATTAAATATACATGTTTCAAGGAGTCAAAATGATTCAAATACATGCTTGATTCTAGAAAGGATAATAAGGAAAGTACAATCAAAAGAGAAGAACCAATATGATACAAAGAAATTTTTGAGAATTCACTAACCATCAGTTTGGCAAAACTATCTATCAAAAGTGAAAAGTATACAAATGAAGATATTGAGAATCATATTCAAAAGGTAGAAAATAATATTTATTAAAAGGATATCATACAAATCTATGAAATAAGTAAATATGCAAGAGCTTCAATTGTACACATGGTTTAACTATTTCATCAAAGAATTAGATAGACTTGATTCTCCTAAAAACAATGACAAATAAATCCAGATGTCTTCATTTTGTACTTATTGCAACAAATTTGGTCATGAGAAATCAAACTGCTAGAGTTTCCATCCATGTAAATATTATGAAAGAAAATCTTATTCATATTTCTTTTGTTACCATAAGGACAAGTACTATAAAATATTTGAAGAGAGACTAATATTCAGATTATATTATTTCTTCCAAGTTCTTATTTCAGAAGCATCCTCTAACAATGAATTTAAGCTTGAAAATTTTGAAGATCAAGGAAACAGATCATTTATAAAACCAAAGGAAAGAAAATGGAGCAATTTGGATCCACTTACGACTTGTAATATTATGAGATCTCTAGTTCATCAAATACACTTTGAATACTTCAAGAACAAGGACTCTACAAAACACTTAAAAATAATAGAAACCAAAGGAATAAAGAAGACAATGAAGGATATCATGAAGATCACACTAAATGAAAGAGAAGAACTTGAACAAGATGAAGATACTCATCCAAATTCAGATAAAGAAGATAATGAAGATAATGAAGGAAGTAGGGGAGTAGAACTTTAATTCCAAAACTAGGACGAAGATCCATATTGAAGACTCAAATATTAAATACCCAAATAATGTAATACAAGGGGTGTTAAAGTATATTACATTATGGGTACATGCTAATGTACCACCTTGGGCACATAACTAGAGTAGTTGTTTACTCTAGAGTAAGGTTTGAGTTACTTCATGCAATGTAATAAATGCACAAGTGTTAGAATGTGCAATAATGTAAATGTGCATGTGGTCCACATGTACATGTGACATAGGATAGGTAGAGGAAGAGTCATGGGTAGAGTAAAGGCCAAGGCATATATATTCCTATATATAGGACTTTAAGGTATAGAGTGAAAGAGAGACAATGTTACTATAGTGAGGTAGGTTATAGTAGTGTGTAGGTACAATGCAGTTCTTCATTTAAAATTTTGAAGTATTCAAGTTCTCCATTATATTGCATTGTACTATTTTTGTGAGCTTTCATTAATGACATATTATTGAGTTATTATAGAAGTTTATCTCATTATTTTCTAGCACATTATAGTGTCATTATAATATAGTTATTATAACTTACTTATTTCACATCTTATGGTTGCATTTCCTTTAATATACTTCCTCAAAATCTAATAGATATTAGTTGTAGATATATCCTATCATTAATGTTCTTATATCTATGGAAACTCCTCTAGAAGTCTAATAATGGCATATTAAATTTTATACCTCCTAAAAAAATATTGTTCATCCAGGGAATTATACACCTTTGTATAACACTTGGGATATAAGGTGGCAGTAGCATCCCTAACTAGAGGGTATAGGGGGCCAACCACCCTCCATGAAGGGGTTTGAGGGCAAGAGCCCCTAAAGAGAAATTTTCCTTCCTAAAATTTTGGAATATGGCTGGATTTATTATAACAAAAAATAACCATCTTTTGGTCTAGTTGGTGTTCCTCATAATAGTACCCCCTCTATTGCTTCATCCAATTGTCCTTGTTGTCATCATCAACTAAATGTGTTCAATTGCTTGATCTGGTCAGGCATCCCCAAGATAAAATTTTACTTTGACTTCATTGTTCTATGAACCCTTGTAGTTTTCACTAGAATTTTTATTGTGTTTTTCATCTAGGGAGGTATGAATATCAAAGCTTCTATTTTTGCTTTCTATTTTTTTTTGGTTTTTCTGGTTCTACTTGAATCCTTGCTTGGTCCTGGGGTGATATGATCTTCTATCAGGTCCAGCCTTAAAAAAAGGGGTCGAATGACCTTACTCCACCCAAGTGTAGTGATAAATCACTACAAGAACCTTTATTATAGGGCCCAAACATGTTTGAAATGCCTAGGTTATAGTAGGCTAAAGTGTAATACAAATTAATTAATTTTGATATGATTTATATTGTGTATTAATATTTTAGAAAGGCATAAATTTTTAATATCGTTTAAACTATATCAACCAAAAAAATTATTTATATTAATTTAGAATTTTTAATTCAAAGTAAGTTAATAAACATTTAATAATAAATTTTTAAATTATTAAAAAATAATATTTATAAAAAATATTATAAAAATTAATCATCTATAATAAAAAAACTGAAAAAACTACTAAGCCTAAATTTAATAAAAATATCATAAAGCCTCTTTATTACAAGTTTTATTTATTAATTATGATGGAAAATGTGCCAATTTATATTATATTTATTATTAATTTGTTTTCTGATTTTTTATTCTTAATTGTAATTAAATATAGTTTAATATATTTATATTTAATATGAATACTAAAAATAGATTAAAAATATTATTTTAATTAATATCTAACAATGAAATTGGGTTAATTAAAGTTCCAGTAAAATACATTTTATATAAAATTTTGTAAGAAAAATATAGATAAATAATTAAACATAAAAATACAATGCTTATATTAGTAAATAAACTAAATTGTTTACATATTATGTCTAATAAGTTGTGACAAGTAAGTAGAGCAATAAACTCATTTGTCTTTGAAATTGAAGTACAATAAAGGAATGTGAAGATGAATATTGAGACACAAAATTGTGTTGAGGACTCTTAAAAATACCAAATGTATGCTGGATCATCTCTCTATCCTAGGGAATCACATATTAAAATAAAACACTCTTTATATTTATGCTTAGGTCAACATGTGAATGATCTAAATAACATATAAGCACATGATAACTTCAAAAATGTCATTCACCACCTTGTGACTTTAAAATATCATTCACTATCTTTGTGGTATTATTTGTTTAGTTTTAATAAGTTATATGTGGCTTTTATTAGAGAACTCCCATAAAATACCAAAATATTTTTCTACTCCGACATACTCAGTGTTAATCAAGGGTATTCCCTTGCAACCGTTTGGAGCTACTCGAGGCCTTTGTCAAGGAGATCCTTGCTCTCCCTATATTTTTCTCATATTGGCTGAAGGATTGGGTAGAATCATCTTGAGGAGAAGACAACAAGGTTTTCTAACAGGTATCAAGGTGGGTGAGGAAGTTTTGACTCACCTACAGTTTGTGGATGACATAGGATTGGTGGGAGTGGCTAGCTTCAGGAAGCAAAAATGATTAGAGATACACTTAATGTCTACCTTAGGGCTACAAACCAAGTCATCAATGATAAAAATCCAAAGTGGTATTTTTCAATCTTGATCAAATGCTTTAGGACAAAATTTTAGAGATCTTGGGATTCACAAGGACTTATCTCCCAATGGTATACTTGGGGATCCCTTTGCATTTTAAAAAACTAAAAATAGATATATGGAGGAATATTTTGGACTATATAGAGGACAAAATTAATAATTGGTATCACAAATGGTTAAGTTATGGAGGTAGATTACCTTTTTTATAGTCAATCATTCAAGCCATGCCAATTTATAAATTTTCTATCCTTGCTGCCCCACATACCATATGGAAAGAGTTGGACAAGATGACTAGAAAAATTTTATGGGAAGAAGTAAAAGGAGAGAGGAAATGGGCCTTATTAGGTTGGAATAAAGTAAGCCAGTCCAAGGTAAAATGAGGTTTGGGACTGAGAAGATCAAAGTTAAATAATAAAGCTTTGGTTGGAAAGCTTTACTAGAGGTGGATTTCCTAACCAACTTCTTTATTCAGTAGAATCTTAACTAGTAAATATTTGGGACAGGTAAACCCAAATGAGGTGGGTCGTTTTCCTTTGGATGGTAATGGATCCTTAGTGTGGCAGGCTATCAAGTTAGGATCTCAGGTAGTAAAATATGGATTATTTTAGAAAGTGGGGAGAGGGGAGAAAGCATGATTTTGGATAGATTCATGGGATCAATATCCACATATCATTTTTGAATTTCTTGAACTGCAACCAATAAAAACAACCACAGAAACCAGTGGGTGGGTCCAAATTTAAAGTTATTTCAACACTAGTCAGTTGGGGGATTATAAGTTTAAGAAGTTTAAGAAGTTGGATGAGTGGCCAATTTCAATCCCTCCGTATTTGACACCCATCATGACTAAAATCTTGGCAGAAAGATTTCTCACATGTAGAGATGAGGAGGATGAATTATATTGGGGCTATGGGAGCCTTGGTGTCTACACAGTGAAGGATGGATATGATAAGATCATTTCAGAGCCTCCTCCTCATACATATCAGGTTGAGGATTGGAGAAAGATTTGGCAGTCCAAGGGTTGGCCTAAAGTAAACTTTTTTGCCTGGCAGTTCATGCATAATGAAATTTTTACTTTTGATAATCTCAGATGTAGGGGAATCATTGGTCCATATTAATGTGTTTTATGCTACAAGAGTGAGAAAACAACTGATCACTTGATGTTTGAGTGCCCATTCACACGCCAGATTTGGGAGAGATGGTTTTAATATTATAAAATTTAAGTTAATGGTGATTTGAATCGGATTAATATTTGGGAAAAATGGAAGAGGGGTAGATTTAAATCTAAAGCTATTTGTATTGGTTGAGATCTGGGATTAAAATTCATTTGGTGGCAAGTGTGGTTGGAGAGAAATGCCTAAATTTTTAGAGAAACTTTTTCTTCTTTTTTTTTTTGAAAATTTGAAAAAACTTGTATTAAAACAAAGATCATTTACAATATGGGAAGAGACTTTTCCCAGCCATAGTCAGAGAGAACACATGCTTACAATAGTAAAAGAAGATTTACAATGGAGCCAAATCTCTTAAACCATTAACTAGCTAGCAGGGGAGACGACGAATCTAACAATCAAGAGTGGAGGAACTCCTTCCCCAATGGCCTAAGGCACGATCCAACAGGATTCAATGATCACACAATGTGAGATGTTGCCAGGGGGATCGGTTTGGACTATTGATGCAACTTGTCGTGATATCGCGACACTTTTTCCTTCTTGTCTCTTGGCCGCGAAAATGTAACATGTCACGATATCGCTACACTTTTCTCCTTTGGCCGTGAAAAAATCAAAACTTTTTCTTCTTTAGATGGAGTTTGGTAGGTCATTTGGAGCAAAGTCACATAAACTGTGGTAGTCTATGCTAAAGAGGAAAATTAGGTTGTTATTGGGGCAATGGAGAAGGAAATTGAAGTGCAATAGGGGTAGGACAAAGCTAGTTGGAAACCAACCCCAGAAGGTTGGATTAAAATTAATATTGATGGAGATGCAAAAGGCAATCTGGGTAGAGCTAGAATTGGAGTGATTTTTCATAATCATGTTAGAACTATGCTCTATTGGGAACTAAAAGGCTTGGGAAGAGCCACAAAAAATGAAGCAGAAGCCTTAGCTATCAAATATGCTTCTATTTAGACAGTAAAACAAGGTCACAAGAGGATAATCCTAGAATTAGATTCTCAAATAATGGTTGGAGCTCAAGATTGCATGAGGAAATTTACTTTGAAAACATGGAGGTTGAGGATTCTTGTCACTCAAATTAAGGAATTATGGAGGGAATTAAATGATGTGATTCCAGTTTATGTGAGTAGAGATCTAAATAAAGTGGCAGACTTCCTGGCTAAGATGGGTACTGAGAAGGAGGTAGGGTTTCAGTGGCACAGTGACATGACTATTGAGGATGAGATGATTAGGTAGGTTGGTGAGCAAATCCAGTGCTTAGCTAATTTGGATAACCATTCCATAAATATTGTTTAGGATATTTGTGCTTCAATGTAGATCTTCTTTTATAGTTGTAAATAGGTGAACAATCATTGTAGAAATATAGTTTAAGAGATTTGGCTCCAATGTAAATCTTCTTTTACTGTTGTAAACATGTGTTCTCTTTGGCTAAGGCTGGGAAAAGTCTTATCCCAACATGTAAATGATCTTTATTTTAATACAAGTTTTTTCAAATTATTTTTCAAAAAAATAATATCCAGTATGCATTTCTATCACAAATATTTTTATTTCTTTTTTCAATAAAATATATTCTTCAAATTTCTCAAAGTGCTATGTTTCTACAATGAACTCCTTGACATCATTTTTATGAAGAGATAATATTTCACTTGGTCAGTTGCCTTCAAAAATTTGAATTTCACCAAGATGAATATGTACACCATGATTGGCTAAATTATTTGTTGCCTTGATTTCCTTCTCTATAAATATGATCACAATTCCAAGATATTACCTCCAATAGTAGATGATGAACATGAACAATACTATTATTTTTTATCCAATTCTTACATTGATTTTTGTTGATAGCATTAATAATAATTTATGAATCCTCGTCAATTGAAATATATTTTATTATTTTTCTATTGTAATTTTAATCCCTATAAGATGTGTCATAGCCTCTACATAGTTGTTAATTGAAGTTCCATATGATTCTATGTAAGGGAGGATAATTTTTCCTTCAATACTTTAAAAAACACCACTTCCACTAGCATTTAATTTAATTTCCTTTAGAAGACCATTAAAATTAATTTTGATAAACCTAGTTTTTAGACATTTCTATTTTACCCTAGATCGAAGTAGATCCTTTGTTTTAATATCATTATCATAGATGACTCTTCCATGTATGTTCAAATATTGTAACCAAGTTGTTACCACCTATTTTTCTATATTTGAGACTTCCAATGATGAGCATCATATCTATAAACATTCTACAAGATAGACAATAACATGATTCTAAACTTGGACATGATTTTGAGATTTGTTTTTTAAAGCTCTAGTATTTCTTCTAAGACATAAATTTCAACAATTAATGATAGAGCCAATACTCCACATAATACACAATGATTTAGCTTTGAAATAATTAATTCAACATTCCATCAACTATTTCAATGTAGATAGTGCTACCCATTTTCAAAATTTTAAATAGTAATCACAAATGGTGCAAGCAAAGAGACAATGAAGAAGTAAATGGTTTTATGTTTCTAAATCCTTTTCACATAACCTACATCTAAAAGGTCCATGCTATTCTCTTCTTTGTAGGCTCCCTCTTGTAAGAATGTAATTTTGAAATGTTAACCAAAGGAATTTTGAGACCTTAAGGAGAGCCTCTTGTGACCAAGCATTATTCCAAGAAAGATAATTGGGAGAACAAAATTTTTATTACTCTAAATCCTCATATCACAATTTGACCAAGTATCCACTATATTTTGAAATATTCCAAACCAACTCATCCATTTTATGTAAAAAATGACAAATAAAAATCTTGAATCATATTTTGATGTTCCTCTCCTTTATCTAGGTTATTAATAAAAATCCATGATCTAGAGTTGTTGATATTAATATAGCCTTTGACCTTTGGAAATTTACAAGCTAGGCATGCCAAGCCATTGGTTTCATTTTGAGTCAAAGATAAGAGGATAAGGCTTCAACCAAGCATAAGATAATTTGTATGATTCCCCTTATTTATTGACCATATAATATATTTTTTATCAATTGCAAACTATTTAATATGAAATTCCATGTTGAAGATCCTTTGGCTAGGGTTATTTTTCCTAAATAATATCATTGCATCACAAGAACCTATATATATTTGAAGTAATAATTTTTCCTAACTTTCCTCTTGATCTTTGAATGATATTCATCCAAGGTTTTTTCCTAATGTCAAACTCATAACTCTACAGTTTTGCAAGCCTGCTCCTCTAATATTCTTTCCTTTACAAACTTTATCCCACTTACAAAGAGGAAACCTAATTTTTTTTTCTCATATTTTCCAAAGAATTTATCTTTGAATTTTATCAATTTTTGATGTTATGTTTAGTAGCAATATTTTAAATGGCATCATATATATAAGGATGGATTTCAATGCAGCGTTTATGAGTTGTAGTCATCCTGCCATGGTTAAGAACTTACCTTTCCAACTTGCCAAACAAGATTTTATTCTATCTAAAAAAGAGACCCAAATATTATTTTTATTTTCTTTATGAGACAGAGGAATACCCAAGTAGGTTGATGGAAATATTTCAATTTTAAACCCTCAAATATTCATAATAATTCATGGTAAATCTAGGGTAATGTTAATGATTTTTTTTTTTAAATAATTTTTTTTAGCATTGACAAATTGTCCAATAGCCTTCATATAGCATGATAATATTTATTTAAAATTCCATGGTCTCACTAAGGGATGGTCCAAAATAAAAATATCATTAACAATTTGGAGATGAGATTCAATGCGACCCTTTTTGCAACTTGAATGCCTTGGATTTTTCTTCCAATTTTACCTTTGACAAAGCTCTCCCTAATGACTTTATAAGAATAATGAATAGATAAAGAGATAGTGGATAACCTTGGTGAAGTCCACAAGATATCATGAAGTAAACAACAAGAGAAATATTGATCAAAATATAATATTTTAAAGTGGAATAACATTTAATCCATTCATACCACCTATAATCAAAACCATTTTTTTTTGAGAATATCATATAGAAAATTCTAGGAAACCCTATCATATGTTTTACTCATATCTAATTTCATAAGCATACATATGGTTTACTCATATATAAGTTTATAAGCATTCTTGGTTTTCATAGAATAAAGAGAATGAATGACCTATTGTGTGATGATTATACCATCAATCATTTGTTTGCCATGAACAAAATTACATTGTTCCTCCGAGATAACACAATCTAGAATACCTTTTAACCAGTTTTCCACATTTATTTAAATGATATTATAAATCATATTACAAAGGCTTATTAGACAAAAAATATTAAAATATTTTATCTTGGCTTTATGGATCCAATGTAATAAAAATAGCATTTATTTCACTTATTATAACCTTCCTTTTATAGGCCTCTTCACCTACAACTGCCATATCACTCTTCAATAAATCCCAAAAAAATTGAAAGAAAATTGCATGAAATCCATTAGGACCAGGTGCCTTATTAGGATGAAAAGAGAAAACTACTTCATATAGCTCCCCCATAGATATGTTCTTCATCTAGATTTTATTTTCTTCTTGTGTGACAGTTTATGGAATATTTTGCAAAGGCTTATCCTATGCCTCCTTTTCTTGTCCAATAAATTAGAAACTACTTTTGAAATAATTAATTGCTTCCTTCCTTATATATTTTTCTTCCTCAGTATTTCTTGTATTTGAAGTTAAAATATTTTTGATGTGTTAAAAGGAAAATTATAGTTTTTTGGTAACATAATTTTTTTAATGCATTTCGATCTCATTCCTTATCCATTTCTCCCTAAATTTTTGAAACCACTATGATTCATTTTTCAATGCATTGAGATAGTAAAAAAGTAATTATTTTCCTTTCACATAAGAATCTTGATCCAGTACACTAGTTTCCACTATCTCTTGTAAATTTCTAAGATTAGATTTAATTCTTTTATTTTCTTTAAAAATATTAGTAAACAATCTGTCATTCCAAATATTTATTTGTTCTTTTAAATATTTATATTTTGAACAAACCTATACATATATGTTCCTTTAAATTTTTCTTCATCCCACCATAACATAACCATCTAGAAGAAACCAAGCTCTTAATGCCTCATAGACTAGAAATAAAATGGCTTTGGATGATCGCTAGTATGTAAATTACAAGTCAAAATAATAGGTTTATGATTTGATCCTACTTTCAATAAAATAATGGATTACGAGTTCATCCATGCTGCTTCAGGGATCCTGATCATTGGTTTATGTTGAGCAGATTTCCATTCCCAAGGTTGTTTTCAATGTTAAATATTTTTCTTGGGTGGGATCCTTTGTAGTTCATTAAAATTTTATTTCACTTTCACTCGTGTTCTTTTTCCTACCAGGTCAACTTTGCATTGACGAGTGGTAGGTTTGGTGTAATTTCCTTGTTTAAGAGTGCCCCTCGGGTATGATGCATTATTATTTTTGGGTACTCAATATCTCTTTGTCGATATTTTATTGAATTAATTGTTACTCTCTCTTTGGGCTTGTTGAATATCTATTCTATGGTTTGAGATCCCTTGAAAAACCCCTCTGTATAAGGTTTGAGGACCCTTTCAAAACCTCCTCTTTACCAAATAAAAAAAAATATGGATGTGGAGATTGGCTAGAAGATAATAATATTGCTAATGCTCATAATATATTATTGGTGATAAGATCTTAAAAATGTGAGCATATTTATAGAGAAGGAAATCAAGTAGTTTAGCCAATCATAGTGTTCATCTTCATCTTAGTAAAATTCAAATTTTAGAAGGCAATTGACCAAATTCTCTTAATTTTTATGTCATTTTTCCATTATGTCTACATAAACATAAGAGCCTAGTGTTTGTGAAAGTTAAATGTTTAATGTAACAACTTTACTGGAGATTAAAATTCATAATAAATTATTGAAAAATATGTAAGATTATAAAGTAAAAAAACAAAACAGATTTTAAATTTTAAAAAACATGTAATCAACATTGGGGTTTGGCTCTTCTTGGGAGGTCCAAGGTTCAAACCGCAGTGTGGGCGAGTGTGTGAGGGGTGGGTGTGTGTTAAATTCCTTGTTTATAAGCATAGCTCTGGGCTTTAGGAGGGATCATGGTTGGAGGAGCCATGTTGGTCGTAGGGTTTCTCACACTAACCAAATTAAATAATAATAATAACAATAATACCTCAATATTAAAAAAATAATTGAAAACATATACCTCATTTCTATTTTAATTAGATTTGAAAGAATTTTTAAATTTATTATTATAATTTTTAAAATTTTATTATATATATAACCAAATTAAACCTTAATATTAAAAAAGTAATTGAAAACATATACCCATTTCTATTTTAATTAGATTTGAAGGAATTTTTAAATTTATTATTATAATTTTTAAAATTTTAATATATATATATATATATATATATATATATATATATATATATATAACCAAATTATATAATAATAATAATAATAATAAAAATAAAAGAAATTAAAATCATATACCCATTTCTATTTTAATTAGATTTGAAAGAATTTTTAAATTTATTATTACAATTTTTAAAATTTTATTATATATATATAACCAAATTAAATAATAATAATAATAATAATAATAAAAATAAAAATAAAAATAAAAGTAATTGAAAACATATACCCCATTTCTATTTTAATTAGATTTGAAGGAATTTTTAAATTTATTATTACAATTTTTAAAATTTTATTATATATATAACCAAATTAAATAATAATAATAATATCTTAATATTAAAAAAGTAATTGAAAACATATACTCCATTTTTATTTTAATTAGATTTGAAGTATTTTTTAAATTTATTATTATAATTATAATTTTTATAGTATATAGGTAGCATGTGAGGGGAGAGATTTGAATCTAGGACCTCTAGATTTTAACTGGAGAGTTTTAACTACCCACTTACTCTCCAAAGAAAAGGATAAAATTTTATTATATAATATTAATTTTATTCACAGGTCTGAGGTGTAGACCAATTGGTTCATTCAAATCCCATCTTCGGCCTTGCCCGACTGAACGCTTCCTAGTGCTTTCAGCGGCTTAAAAGGTTTAAAATGATTGTGGCATGGTGGTTATAGAAGCGGACTGTGCAAAGATCTGTGTGGCGGTTTCTGGAACGAACAGCGCAAAATACTGTAACGGCCATAAAAAAACTGGACAGCCTGCCCAGATTCGTGACGGATTCTACCGTGTAAATTCAAAAAAAAAAAAAAAATATATATATATATATATATATATATATATATATATTCAATTATTAATATTAAAATCATAAAATACTCCAAAGTACCCGAAAAACTACATTCACATGTGGTGTAGAAAAGCTTGCGATAAAGCACAACGCTCCCTCATAGCCAATAAACAGTTTGAATGGCTATATCAACAAAGACAACATCGGTCCACGTGAAAAAGAAAGCACAGTGCAGCCGGAATCGCCTTGTACGCCCATTCATTGTAAGTAGACAGGAAAAGATATTCCTACACATATCATGCTCAAATATGAAAACAATGGGAATGCGAAAGGGCGTGCACAGACATGGGCATTTTACATTGACAGAGAATGTGTAGAAAAACGTGTATGCTGCACCTGAGCATGCATACGAACATCCTCTGCAGATTAAGAGCAGAGCTCTGTACCACATATTCTCTGCGCCTCAGTAATAAAAACGGTAGTGGGGATGGTTGAACAGAGAGCCTGAATATACAACTTGATACGGGAATGGATGGAACTGTTCCGAATGCGACGCCACTCTTGCAAGGATAGGACCACGTTGGGCCCGTGAGAACCAATTCCTATGCGTCGTGGGTAATGGTAGATTTGCATAATGTTATATTTGATCAGACAGAAAAAGAAACACTTGGATTGAAGCCTTTTGTGGGTATCGTAGTCAAGACTCAACATCCTTGTAATGATATGCTTTTGAAATTTGATCCAAAAAAATTGAAGTTCATTGTATTACGTTCAAATATGTGTGTGTATTTTTTTACACATTCAACGAATCTGGAAGTGGTTCGAGTTCTAAAAAGTAGGGCCAATTGCCATCGAATCCATGACATATTGTTGCAGTTCCTATAACTAGCATAATCTTGGCAGCCATTTAATATTAATTCATTTGATTAATTAAAAATAATTTCTATTTTAATCAACTAATTAAAAACAATTCTCTGCCAAAAATATTGATGTCTTGCTATGCTGTAGACTCACTAAAACTCCCAAACTTGAATAGTCTTTGTGTATATAATATACCACCATTACCATCTTTGACCATGTTTGAACAAATTTTTAGCAGGTGTTAAATTTATTATTTTTTATATATGTTTGATTAGGCAAGTTCTCGCTAAAGCTCTGATGTATGTTCTACAATTATTTATTGATCTAAATTCTATAATTATTATTAAATAATAATTTTGATATATATAAAAAAAAATATTTACTAATAATCATGTTTTATACATATATTTAAAAAAAAACTTAAGATTAAAATAAAAAAATCCTTAAAATTACTTTATTAAATCTATATAAGCTGTTTCATATTGTAAAGCTGTTTCATATTGTATGGCTTTTTAAAGTATAATATAAATAAATATTAAATTGAAAATCTAGATTAGAATAAGTTTATGCGCAAGGTATTATTTTAGTTATTTTTGAGTTTTGTGAAAACTCTTAGTTATTATTATCATTATCAATTTTCATAAAATTTAACATAATCATCAAATAAAAACGAGTACTTTTTATTAATTAGAATATTAAAAAATATATATTATTATAACACAGAGCATATAACTCTTAGAAATAAAGATTTTAGAACATTAAACTTTATTATAAAATTTAAATATACCACTACAAATTTGTTGGAAAGGTATAACTAAATTTTTTAAAATGATTTAAAAAGTAACTACTATTACATTTTTTTCTTAATTTTATTTTATTATTTTTTCACAATCTTATTTTTCATAATCTATAAGTGACTTCAATAGAGAGCTATTTTCATCTGAATATTACACTTGATATTAGGTAAATTAGACCATTTCTAAGAAATATTTTTATGTATTCTTTTCAAATTGCCTTTCTATCAAAGATATCTCATAAATAATTTATATTTAGAAACATCCTCTATAGACTAGTTACCTTTTAGAATTTAAAATTTTCTAATTATTAATACCTTATTTTATCATCTATAGGTATGTTGATATTTCGAAGATATTACGATTAATAATTAATGTACATGAAGAATAATGCTACTATTGATCCACCAAATGTGCATCTATTTTTCTTAACAACATTAAGAATAACTTATGAATTCCACTTTAATTGAAATCTATCTCATTCATTTTACAATGACAATGTTGATCCCGCATTGGACTCCATATAGTTCTTCATTGAATTTCAATATAGATTTAAGAATTTGACAAGTATTTTAACTATATTATTATGAGAAACATGATCTCTATGATTTTTCCTAGGATTTATAGAAGCATAGTTGAAATTAATTTTGATGAACCCAAAGATATTTTCTTCGTGTTTGTTACCTTTAGAAGATACACTATCTCCTCACAACTTCTTCGATCTTATAATATAGTCCTTAATATTTTATAACTCTATATTTTTTAAGGAAGCAAGCTCTATCTCCAAGTGGTTAACTTCCATAGAAATTAATTTTATAAATAAATTATCCATATTGGTCCATAAATTTGTGGGATCACTTTCATATCTAATATAGAAAAAAATCTAGATCAGTCAATAATGAAAATAAGCTAAGAGCCTTCTATTGCTTATGTTAACAAGTTGCTTTATCCAAAACATATATTATCTCTTTCTTGGAGATGGCCCAAAGGTTATTACTCTATAAGTTGGTCATTGGAGTTTATCATATACTATCATTACATCCATTCAAAAATGATATAATTATAAGGATCTATTATGTCAAAGATTACCTCCTAGATTGCAACAAATGTTGGTAATCAATGAGCTAAAAAAATATATGATTTTAAAATATCAAATATTTTCTATATGTAAAGGTTTATAGCTTTTTAAAAAATCTTAATAATCCCTAGAGCATAAAAATATTAAGGTTTAACCTTAAAAATGACCCAACCATCCAAATATTTGTTAGTAAATCAGAAATTTTCTCATAGGATCTTACATTTAAATTCTTACATACATTCAATAATAACAATGACAATAACTCACTAAAAATATTATTGATAAATATATCTACTTAAGCAATGCAATACAATATAATGCAAAGCTTATTTGATGCACTATTACAAGGTTTTACCTTCAATATATAAATATTTATTATGAGACTTTTCACATTCACAAGACTCTTGACACTTCTACTTTCCACAAAATATTCATCTCCTCAAATACATGGGAGATATAACACTTCATATTTCTCGTGGGAGAAATACCACATAATAATATCTATTGCAATGCTTTACCTTCAATATATACACATTTATTATGAAACTTTTCACATTCACAAGACTCTTGACCCTTCTACTTTCGACAAACTATTCATCTCCTCAAATACATGGGAGATCTATCACTTCATATTTCTCATCAGAAAAATACCACAAAATAATAAATCTATAATTGGCAAACATAATTTTAAATAATAAGCCCTTCTACTTTCGATAAACTATTCATCTCCTCAAATACATGGGAGATCTAACACTTCATATTTCTCATGGGAGAAATACCACATAATAATAAATCTATAATTGAAAAACATAAATTTAAAGAATAAGCATATTATTGGAGCATTTTATACACAATACATCATATAATTTTTAACGATACTTTCTATAAAGCTAAATCTTACATTAATAGCTTTGGCTTCCATTATTTTGTATGGTATATTTGTTAGCAATTCAACTATATTTTCCATAGGATCAATATAAAATATTCACATAAATACATACATTCAATATCACACTTAACAAATAATATTATTGTTGAATATTTTAATATATCATTGTCACACCGATCACATTACTTTTTCTTCAATATATACAAACATGAATATAAGATTCTTCACATTCACAACCTTTGATATTTCTACTTACACCAGCGTTTAATCTCCTCAGATACGTGAGAGATCTAACACTACATATTTCTCATGGGAGAAATACCACATAATAATAAATCTCTTACATATCCACATAAGGACAAATACTAATGATTGCACAAACTAAATGATAAACTCTTGCATAACTCCATGTTTACATGACACCTACTATATACTCAAATATTTACATCACTCTAAACTATTTACATGGTCCTTGCATTAATCTTGCAAGGTACAAAAATAATGTAATAATTCTAATAACCCTTTGTATTACATTATTTGATATTAAAGTCCTTTGTCTTTGTTCTAATTTTCCTGTTATGTAAATATGGCTTTGAAATAACTTAATATTTTTTACCCAAGTACTTTTGTAAAAATATATATGAGTTAATATTTAGTAGATACATATTTTATTTGAATATGATGATCTAGAACATGATCTCTAATAAAGTGACATTGAGATTCAATATATTTTGTTCTTTCATGAAACACAAGATTTTTAATTAATTTTTGAACTCCTTGATTATCATAATTTAATATTGTAGGAATTGTTTATATCCCCATATTTGGTAGAATGTACTCTAACCAAAGTGTCACGACTTAAATTTTCCTATCCCATTTAAAAAAAAAACTATTTACTCATATTACAAATGGGTTCTAGATCCCCTGCTTGGGATCACCACAACTTGTCCCAACACCTAATCCTAACTAGGTTCACTTTGGGGCACACCCATCCCTACTCCCTACATAAATCCAGCTATATAAGAGTATTGGATGTTCTACATAATAGATCAACCTATACTTCTCATGGACCCAATGAGCTAGCATTGACCCCTTCTCTTCAATATTTTGAAGAGTGTACACAAAATTACACTCTACATAAGTCCATTACTATAGGTGCTTTATGCGTGTAAAAATTATCTATCCCTCTCATATCCATTTGAGTTAGACAATCCATGAATTCCTCATTTCCCTACATTCCATCATGGATTTATTAACATAGGTAGCCCCATTATTACTAAGTCATTAAAGGTTATTTCTAACCCTTTTATCTTATTCATATCATTTAGTTGCCATACTCTAGGTGGTCTCTTTTTTATTTCCATTATATCCTTATGAGTAGCCCAAAAATAAGAATCTAACCAATAGATAGATAACATCAATCCATGCCATAGGAAACATACACGAAGAGACCATTTAAAAATATATTTGAGGAATCACTAACTTTATCCAATTTTAAAGCCTAATAAAAATAAAGTGGAATACAATTCCCACATAATATAGTAAAATGAAATACATATGACTCTTAATAATTAAATGGATTTAAACTCAAATTTAGAAGCAATCTATCATTATCCTATAAAAAAATAATCTTTTTTTAAGAGCCAAAATCGTATTGAAGTACACTTACTTTATTTTATAACATCTTTCCATAAAAGAAACTCATATTGTAAGCATACCACATTATAACAGATTCCTTAACGCATTTTAAATAAATCATTAACCATTAAAAGAGGATCCACAACAACCCACATGACAACATATTTACCCTATGAAAAAACCTCGAAGGGAAAACCCAACACTTAAACTTTATTTATTTTATTCTCGATTGGTAAAAGTTCATACATAGATATTAGACAAGTCATTGTACCTCATCTCATGTGAGGGATGCTCATGGTCTCATTTAGATTCATTCTAACAATTCATTGGCTTATAATTACAATTTACACCTTTGTAAAATAGGAGTGTACACAATAGGGTGACTTCCCTATATAACATAAGTTTTGGGGCATCATAATAACACCAAAGATGCACATATATTCCATATTACAAGCATGCAATGAATCGATCATTGCAAATAATCTATATTTTCCTGTTTGAAACATAAATAAGTGGCACAACACATATCTATAGGTAAGCACAAATTCATTGTTATGCTATAGAGAAAAAGGTTCCACTGAAATAATCCATCGCTACCCCAAATGGTGTACACTATCGATTTCTTGGATCAAACACTCATAATTCTATCTACATCTAGAAATTCAAACATCTACAACTCCTTTATAATTGTGATGCTACCTAAACCCAATCGCTCCTTCAATATAGAGTTAACTTCAATGAATAAATTCACTATTTGTGAACCCTAGTTCAAAATATAAGGGAATAACCACTAGCATTTACCTAAGTTCGTTATATCATGGTGTTAGACTGATTAGCCACATGTGGTATAATATTCTCAAGAGGAGACTACATCTCCCTTGATTTCCTATACACAATCGAACATAACAGGTCAGGATCAACAAACCTTCAGTTATGCTATGGAGGATAGTCTTCCTTAAGAAGATTAAAAACTCAGTCATTCTTCCCTACGCACCCATATCTTAATTGATTTGGTTTAAATCCCCACTTCCCCATATATATCTAGGATCACACCCTCTCAAACTTAGCACCCTAGTACTAAGCACTGGCATCCATCTGGAATATTTTACATTTGACTAGGGTAAAGGTATTAGAGACCCAAGTCTCTACTCCAACCTATAATTGAAAACTCACTCTTATCTCATAGCCGAAAAGCTAGTCCACCTATACTATGTTTACTACAACTAATACATCACCACCCATCCATTTCGTTAGATAGGGCTTCGATTTTCAAATGAAATCCAAAACTAAGTAAAAACCATTTCTCAAAGTAACCATTTGAGATACTCGATCACTCGCATTTATAGATTTACCTATCCTATTGGCCTACATTCACAATAGCAAGCCCAACCCAGACGTATTACATCCAAATAAATCCAACTACCAAGGATTTACTTTTTCTACGCAAAGTGCAAAGCATTGCTAGGATACGTACAAGTGAAATTATATTATATTAGTTGAAAGATGACCTACCTTTGTCCAAGTGATGATGCTCAATGTACTTCCACAAGAGATGAGCTTCCTTTGGATTAACCTGGCTACCAACCATGATTACTTCACTACACCATCCAGTGGTTTTCTACTACAAAATCCAATGATATTCCTCTCACTGCACCAGTCACGGTCTCTCTCTTCAAAGTCCCATGATCTCTCTTATTACACAACTCACAGTCTCTCATTTCAAGTCCAATTTTCTCTCTCTCATTGCATAACTCATAGTTTCTCATTGCAAGTACAATGATCTCTCTCTCGTTGCACAACTCATGGTTTCTCACTACAAGTCTAATGATCTCTCTCCCTGCACAACTCATAGTTTCTCATTGCAAGTTTAGTTATATCTCCCTCATTGCACAACTCATTGTTTATCACTACAAGTTTAGCAATCTCTCCACTGCATATAATTCAACAATCCTTTTTCTTAACGTTCACCTCCTCTGGTGAAAATTCATGGGAATTGACTTGTATCACCTCTTTCCCCTGAACACATCCTCCTTCCACTCACTAGCACCCATACTCTATTATGTGTATGATCACCCACAATATTGGATACTCTATGGATCCTCCCTTTGTAGATACTAAAATTACGTCAATCTAATTAGACTTCCAAGACATGCTCTTATCAGCACCATATGGCCCCCTTGGGTAACCCTCATGGGTCAAATAGTGGTTCTTATAAATTTTGAGAAGTTTTGTCCCACTTTTAGGAAGTTTTGGGCCATGCAGCCATGGCCATCCCACCCCAAGATGACCACCAGTTCATGGTCGTCCCACCCAGGGACGACCACCAACATCCATCCCTAGGGGGTGCAACCAAGCCCTTGGACTCTTGCAAGATCAAGGGTAGGATAAATGACAATCAAATTTTACCATTTATCCCACCCATTGATTTATGATAGATTGAGGGCGCATCAATTCAATCACAAACCTACAAATTGGAGGCTTAAATTGGAGGATTCTCCCACCCAATGCATGAGAAAGTTCTGATAAATGGTAGCACTTGCCTTGTATGGCCAATATTACCCATTTAACCTTGTGCTCTCTTGAGCTATAAAGTGGAGCTAATCCACCCAATTCAAAAAGGAGTCTTTTGGAATATTTTGCCATGAAGTGCTATCGAGATTCAATCCCCTTTTCACCACTTGTTTTTCCTTGAAATTTATATCAATCTAAGGAGGTTTCCAAGTGATCCTAAATACATAAATCCATTCCACAACCCACCCATTTCAGTAAATTAGATCACCAAATTCGGTGAAAACACCCCTAGGAATAGTTTGAACTAGATCCCAGAAGAATTAGAGGTAAAATCCACCAGGTTTGCTGGTTGCCCCACCCTAGGGTAGTTAACAGTTCTAATTGTAACACCTAGGGATGGCCATGGATTCTGCATCTAATTTCATCTTTGTTTTAGCATAGATCAATTCTAGAGTAGAATATATGCAATATACTAAGTTTTGGTGCAATTTTGAGTAGTTGTGTACCTTCTATTATGCTTTTCTCTTTTCATATTCACTATTGCATGCATCTTTATGACTTTGTTTCAATTCGCATATGCTATTAATGAATTTGATTTATGTGTGTAGATCCAGGTGTTGGAAAATTTGAGTAGATGTTTTGTCATTGATGTCAAGAGTGAGTGATCATTGATGTCAAAAGTTTGTTTCAATGAACAGTGTGAGGAGAAGCAGTTTCGTAATCAGTGCAATTAGTAGAGTCTATTTCCAGTTGGTCAAATATGGTTCCAAGTAGTCAGATGTGGTCCAAAGTGCATTGAAGAGGCCCATGCAAATGATATTATAATATTTTATTATAATATTAATTAATTAATATTATTTTATTATAAATTAATTTATTAATTAATTTAAATAACTTTCAAAAGTTACTTAAGTTAATTATAATTTAATTTTTAATTTAATTAAAAATTAATTTATATTTATTTAAATAACCCTAAAGAGGGTTATAGGGTTAAAATGAAAATCAAATTTCATATTCAATTCAAGCGTTGACATTTATGGCACAAGAGGCATAATGTATAAATAATGGTAAATACCTTTTCCTTACCTCACTAATGCTATTGATCAAATATACTATGCTCCATCGAATTTGTGTGCAAAAAGGAAAAACAATTTTCCACATTTTTTGAAGGATCTCCGACGGTGAAGGAAAAAATTGAAAGGAGTTCCAATACTTAGCACCAAAGGCATCGGTAGTGTAGTTGGCATTAGTGGAAGCACTAGGGTGTATGGCAAGCAAGACATGCAGGTTCGAATCTCTTCGGGTTTATTTTTGGCAAAGTAGAGAGGGCACATATTTTGAGCAAGCGTAGAACAAGGGGTTAAAGGGAGGCTTACACCTTCCCTTACTTGTTGGAGCGCTTAGCCTATGTGGTGGGATAGCACCTTTATAAGGTACTCTGTGGAGAGGTTTCATGTTCGAAACACACCGAGGCATTTTGATTGTGACAAAGGTATGTGTTGATGTCATTTGTGTTGGTAGTTTAATTTTGGATGTGCTAAGGTTGAAAGACAATAAATTTTTTTTTATGTGCCTAAGGTTGAAAAATAAAAATATTTTGATGGTTTATGAGGTTTAATTTTTGCCTGAATTAGTTTGGTTATTAAGTTTTTTGAGGAAGATAAAAGGGTAGGCAAATATTATTGTTGAAAGGTTAATTTTTGAAGATTGATTTATTAAAATTGGAGATTATAAGGAGCAATTTGAGTGATTATTTTTATGTGTGATTTGAAGATTACTAATTTCAAGAAGTAGTAAGGTGTATTTGAGATTGATTATTTGTGTAAATTGAGAAATATTTTGAAAGAGTGTTAGTGTGAAATTTGTCATCTAACCATTGAAATTGGAAAAGAAGAAAATAATGATTGAGACAAGTTTTTAAAGGCACTTCTACATCAAACAACAGGTATGTGCACATCTTCCTAGTGAGTGATTGTTTATTATTGTGAATCATAAGTTCGAGTGAAAAAGGTTTTTTTGGAATAATATTTATTAATAAAATCTTGTTTTATGAGCATTGTTGAGTTGATTGTTGAGGGTTTTTCTGGAATAAAAGTTGATAAAACTTTGTTTGATAAGAATTGTTGTTGAAGTGATTGGTTGAGTGAAGACCTTGAACTAGGGTTTGCAAATATCATGAGTATCATTGTTATATGAGATTGTTTGATAAGCATTATTGTTGAAGTGATTAGTTGAGTAAAGAACTTGAACTAGGGTTGCAAAGATCATGAGTATCATTGTTATGTGAGATTGTTTGATAAGCATTATTGGAAATAAGTGAGTGAGTGTTCGTATGCTTGGACTAGGGTTTGAGAGCAAGGATTATTTCATTGAGTGATTGTTTGAGTAGAGTTGTGATTGACCCTAGTCAAAATAGTTGTGTTGAAGAGATAGTTCAAGTTCTATGAAACAAATTATTCCATAATATAAATTGATTTGAGAAAGAGGTTTATGATTATGAAAGATATTGAGTCTCTAACAATTCTCTATATATTTCTGTGGTAAAAGAGATATTGAAAATTTTTAAGCATTGTTGTGAATGTGAAGCATAGTGATTCTAACAATTTTCTTTATGTTTCTATGAGATTGGACAAGTTCTAGTGAGGACTTGTTGAGAATATTTGAGGCAAGTTCTAGAGAGGACTTATGGATAAATTTATGTGAGCTTTTGTGGAAGCTTAGAATACAAGATTTTGAGGATAGAGATTGTTGAGCATATTGGAAAAGTTATAGAGAGGACTTGTGGATAAATTAGTGTGAGATTTTGTGTAAGCTTACAAGGAAAATTTGAGACAAGCCTTTGATAAGACTTGTGAGCATAGTTTATTGATTGATTTGTTCAAACCTTGAGTTAAAGTTTGGATCAGATCTAGCAAAATTGATGTGTGATTGATTCAAGCTTTGTGTTAAGACTTGAGGACAGATTTATGCTAGATCGAAGGATTATGTTTATTTTAGATCAGATGACAGATATTGAGGACAGATTTGTGCTAGACCGAAGGATTGTGTTTAGTGTAGATTAGAGGATAGAGATTGAGAACATAGTTGTGCTAGACCAAAGGATTGTGTTTAATGTAGATTTGGGGATAGATTTTGATGTAGATTTAAGAATAGGTTTGTACCATACCATAGATAGATATTGAGTAGATTTGTGCTAGACTGAAGGACTTTGTTTAGTACAGATTTGAGATAGAGCTGAGAGCAAGTTTTGGAGGTGACATAGTATAGATGATGATAGTATCTAGTGGATAAAGATCCATTAGCTAGGGTAATGAGGATAGGTCTTTTGAGTGGGTATATGAGTCTTTAGTGGATAGAGATCCATTAGCCAATACAATGGAGGCAATAGTTCTTCTAGAATATCACTAGCCAGAGTTAAGGATAAAGAGTTCTCTTGTCAATAGATATCCATAAACTTGATCAAGGGATTGGTGTCTCGCTTGGATAGAGATCCATAAAAATTGTAATAGGGAAAGGATTCCCAAAATATTTATTGAGAAAATATTAGTGAAAGAGTTTCTTCATGGAGTAGCCCACGTTGGGTGAACCACGTTAAATTGGTGTCTCTATTGTGTTTGATGATTTATGCATTAATTTTGTCACTACTATTGATATTGCCATTGATTATATTGGATAATATTGTTTGGGAAAGAAAAGTAAAATGTGATCTTATACTGTTCACCCCCCCTCTCAGTATAAGCTTGTGTTCTTCAATTGGTATTAGAGTTGGTTCCTTCAGAAAAAGTTTAACAGCTTGAAGGAAGATATTACAAGAACACAAATGGCAAAGAAAGGCAAAAGTAGAACCATGAGACACAAGAATAAAAGAAAACTCATGGTTATGAAAGAAAAGGAAGATGAATTCAATGCTTTTTTGGGAGAAAAAATAGGACTAGATTCAAGAGATGAATCAAGAAGTGGAGAAATAACCAGATTGATAAAGTTTTGTACAAGATGTAGGAAGACATGTCACCATGCAACTTATTGTCCACAAGAAGGTGAAGAGTGTTTTATTTGTGGTCAACTTGGTCATGTTGTAGGTTATTTCAATGGTTTTAGTAGCAATGAAGATGAAGATAATACTTTCAAAATTGAAGTTCTATAGGATGGTTCAGAAAAGGATAACAGGGACAATCAAAATAGGTATGAAGAAGAAACTCTAATTTGGACAATAGAAGAAATTGAAGACCAAATAAAAGAGAAAAAATTAGAAAGAGAAAAGAAGGAAGTCACTCTTAATGCACTTATTGAGTTTAAAAGGGAGAACTTAGAATTAAAGGCTCAAATACAAGAGGATGTGAAATGTAAGACAAAGCTTCTACAAGATCTCTCTGACTTGAAAGATAAGGTTGAAAATGCAAGGAGAGTTGAAAAAGGTATGGTTGAACAATCAAATGTAAAAGAGCTAGAATATGAAAGATTTATTTTTTATCTCAAAGAAATCAAAAGCAAAGAAAATTGAAGAAGGTATAATTAAATATAAAAGATCTTGAGTGTGAAATATTTGAACATGAGATAGTTTTTTTGGATGAAAAAGTCATTATATTAATAAAATAATGTTTAATCATACAAAAAAGGGTGGGTGGGATTAGCACACCCCGTAAACCAATACATTAAACACTATGGTTAAGAGTATACAGGAGTGTCAGAAATAGCCCACAAACTTCCAATAACAACTGCCAAAACAGTATTAAATATGCATTCGGAAAGAAAGAAGTCAAGAAATTACTGCCACTTGGAATGGGAAGGAAGATGCACATGACTCATAATGCAGGGTGCATTCCCCCAATGATCCATGAGGGTACACAAGTATTGCAGCTCCACCTGTACTTTTTTAACCTATACTTGAATCTGTAACCAACAATCAAATAATATATCATATTTATCAGCAACAAAGAAGACATGTCCAACATCTTGCTGAGAAAAAAAAGCTCTATTCTGGGACTTCCATAGATAAAAATAGGTACCAATTCTAAAAATATTCCAAACAACATCAAATTTGAAGGAAAAATCAATAGGGTCACCCAAAATAGCATGCACCCAAGTAAAATCCTCCTGCATAAAAGGTCTGAAAAATTCAAGAAGCCACTCCCAAGCTAACTGAGCCCGATCACAAGACCAAAAAACATACAGTAAATCTTTCGCTTGTCCACAAACTAGGCAAATGAGATAATGAACACCCAGATGCTTGAGCCTACTGCCAATAGGTAACCCTTGATGTAAGAGACTCCAAGCAAAAAAACTATGTTTAGGTTCAATATAAGTAGCCCAAGCAATCCAAAACCTCTTATTCCATTGGGAGGGAAGAGAGACTAAATTCCATCTCAGAGTGAGATTATCAACCATTGGAACTTGCGGGGTGAGCCATTTGTAACCAATATGAGCTTTATATTGCAAAACAAGAAGCTCCCCAGGCCAACACCAATCTGACCACCAAGGTTTTTGAAAATGCTTATGTAGTTTGCTCCAAATAGAAAACAGAATACTATCAATAACCACCTCATAAGTGTCTCTATCACCAGGATTTAAATTATGAATTTGATGAAAACTTTCCCAGGGTATCCAACACCTGGCATGTCAGGAGAAGAAATAAAAAATGGAAGCAACACCATGCTTATAGAACCTCTGCACTCTGACCCACTGCACCAAAGCTAAGGGAGAACCTTTCCAAATGATAACAAGAGACCACCAAATATTCATGGAAGACAAAGAGGCACCTGCTTTACGAAAACTCCATTTCTAACTAAGATAGGGTTTGAAGGCCTCCCAGACTTTCCAAATACTCTGAATGACAAAAGAACCTTTAAATTTAATAGGGACAGGGGCAGTAAGAATGGATTGCAATCCCACCCCTTTCCAAATTTTCTTCCCCTGAAGTAAACCAAAAGAAATGTATTGTCTGACCAACACTTTCCAAGATTCATCCCCAATTAAATATCGGGTGATCCATTTAGCACAAAGAGCAAGACCTTATCGGTGACAATCAAACAAACCCATGCCTCCACAATCCTTGGGCAAACAACAAATTTCCTAGGCTACCCGATGAAAACCTTGCTTGATAGAGTCTTTGGCCCACAAGAAGTCTCTCAGAAGCTTATCCAATTTTTTATAACAATATTTGGATGGAACCCAACAAGATGAATAATAGACATGGGTAGTGGCTAAAACCTTAGAACAAATCTGAAATTTTCTTGCCAGAGAAAGTTTCTTACTAGTCCAGTAAGAAAGCTTATTTTCCACTTTATCAATAACATACTGCCACAATTGAGTAGAGGAACCATGAAATACAAAATGAATTCCAAGAAATTTAAACACCTCACCTGGATGAATCCAATTCCATTGGAATTGATGTAACCAGTGTGGCAGTTGATATTGAAATTGCCAAAAATAGGATGTTTTTTCCATTGTATAGAAGAACCAAAGGCTAAACAGAACACCTCTAAGCAACTAATAGCTGAGGAAAGGGATTGCTCATCTTATTGAAGCGTTAAGAAGGAATCATCTACAAAATGACCATTGACCAACTGACGGTCAAAATTAGGGAGAGTAAACCCTTGATTAATCCTTGATCCATCTTATGGGCCAAAAAATAGCCAAAAGCCTCTATAGCAAGAATGAAAAGATATGGAGCAAGAGGGCGCCCCTGTCTCATAGAGCGACCAAGAGAAATTGATTGATATTGACTATTATTCAAGGTAAGAACAACTGAAGCATCTTCAAATAACATAAGAATGGTGCTCCAAAATACTGGCCCAAAACCTAGAGCCTGAAGCATGGCAGTTATGAAGTACCATTCCATCTTATCATAGGCTTTCTCAAAGTCTATCTTAATTAATAAAGCATCTTGTTTAGAATTTCTTTCCCACTCCATACCTTCCCAAACAACAAGAACATTATCAAGAATGTATCTTCCCTTAACAAAGCGAGTTTGTTCATGTTTGACAATCAAAGGCAGAATAGATTTAAGCTTAAGCGCAAGGGCTTCAGCAATAATATTGTAGCTCACATTAAGTAGGGTGATCGACCTTCAATTGGTGATGAGTTCAGGATCTCCAGACTTAGGAATAAATTTAACATTGCCTTTGTTAATAATGGAACCCAGTGAACCACATTGCAGGGCTTCAAGATAAACTTTATGGAGATCAGAACCAAGCATATCCCAGAATTCTTTATAGAATTCACATGGGAAGCCATCAAGCCTAGGTGCCTTATCATTGGCCATAAGTGACAAGGCAGTTTTTAGATCTTCCAGAGAAATAGGAGTGTCACAAAATAACATTTGATCAGAAGAAATCTTGTTGGGGACAATAGCGGTACAATTAGCAAGATCTTGCATTCTAGCATCATCAAGGGGTTGAGAAGCAAAAACACCTTGATAATGTGAAACAAATACTTTGACAATATCTGAAAGATCTATAAATCTCTGCCTATCAACTTGAATGGATTGAAACTGAGAATGTTGAGGAGGAGGTCTGAGGCGCTGAAAAAAATCTTTGGTCACTTTGTCCCCCACTTTGAGCCAATGCATTCGAGCACGTAATTGAGCCCCCTTGGCTTCATACAAATTAAACTTTTTTAGCTCATGCTGAATGGAAGAAACTTGGGATTGAGCAACAGATTTGAAAGGAGAGGCTTCAAGCCTGAGACAGGCTTTGGATAGCTCACTTTGTAAGGCAGACTTAGCCTATTTTCATCGTTTTGCAACTTCAACACCCAGAGTTCGCAACACCTTAGTGGTTCATTGAATGGCAGCATTCCACCATTCAATCCTTCCAAAAATACCATCAGGTCTAGGAATCAAATTCCAAATGCAGCATATATGAGCTTTCATGCTAAAGCTATGCAAAAAAGAAATTAGGTAAACCTGTGAAGAATGCACTCTAGGTTGAAAGTTTAACATTGCCACCGAGAATAAAATAGATGAATGATCAAACAGTGTAGTACCAGGCAAAGTCAACACACACGGTGAATAAGGAAAAATACGGGAGAACTGAAAGTTGTCATACTTAGAAATCATGGCTTTGTCCAATATTACCAAAACCCTAGAATAAGCAGCCTAAAAATTGGACCAAGTGTACCAAAGAGCCTGCAAGAAGTCAGAAGGTGAGAAGCAAGAATTAGGGTCATAAAGGCGAAGCTTGTTTTTCATAAAAAACCAAGATTCTCTTTCACCTAAACACCACCGCATCGGGACATGACTGACCTTATCAAAATATTTCTCCACCATATTAAAATCTCCATAGAGCACCCAAGTGGCAAATGGCAGATTCATGGCAAGCCATCTCCACAACTCGCATCTATCAGAAGCGACATTTGAGGCATACACATTAACCACCCCAAGCAATTTTCCACAGATCTCAAGAAAAATCCAGACAACTTGATTGGATGGGTCAACACACCAAGTCACAACATTATTCTATAATCAAGGCCCAAGGATAGTGATGGCTCCTCCTTTTCCTGGGGAATGCTTTGTGGCAAAAGAGGTACTTCGTGGCCACAAAAAATCATATGTACACTGTAGATTGAAATCAGAAATCTTAACTTCCTATAGACATAAAATATAGAGGCTTCCATGCATTCAAGAAACATTTGACATCTCATTTCGGACCAAATATTTTTTGATCGGGTTCGTCAGTCCTCGAACTTTCCATGATAAAAAATTCATTGGGATTTTTCAGGAAGCATGATCTCCATGACATCCTTTGCATCACCCAAACCTGTAAGGGAGCCAAAATAGTTTGAGGTCGCATGGAAAGCATCACTGTTTAGTTGTCAAAGTTTATCATTTCAAATAGGGCTACGAGAGTGATGGACCTTCAAGGCCTGACCCTCCTCCACTGAATAATTATCTGGAGCTGCCACCACTGAGGCAAAAGAATGGCCCTACCAAAGAAGTTGAGACACTAGTGGAACTAGGGGTTGCATGTCAACAATCGGAGGGGCCGTATCAACAGGATTCTGAACAACTTCAGTAGAAGATTGAATGTATTGAGAAGGAGAAGGGGCAGGTTATGCGGCAGAAATCAAAGCTTATTGTTGCTTAGTACCATGAGATTTCTTGCTAGAGATAGTAGTCCATTCTTCAATGTTTCCCTGTGAGCCATTACTAGGAGTCACAGGAGTGGGCGAGGGATTTGCCTTATATTTCCATTCCATCAAAGGGCACTCCCAAATTTTGTGAGCTATAGATTGACATCGATAACAGGTATTGGGTAAATTAATATAGGAAACTCTTTGCCTTCTGGATTTGTCCTCGATTTTAATATCAATAAACTCCTGTAAATCCTTAGTAAGGTCAACTATGATACAAACCCTTCTAGTGGGTCGAGCAAAGAAAAAATTTTCTGGCTCAAGGCAAACAAACTTACCTAAGGGGGCAACTAAAGTCTGCAAAAAACCCCAAAGAGGAACAGGAAGACCAGGGAATTCAACCCACACCGGGACTTCCAGTGCAGCTTGATCACTGACTTGGAAATTTTGAGAGTAGGGTTGCAAAATCAACAGAGAATTACGGATAGTCCATGTACCCCTAGACAGAACCTTCTGTGCTTGAGATGGATCTGAAAAGCAAAAAAGGAAATACCCTTTTGTAAGGTTTTGTACATTCTCCACTTTGACTCCATATGGGCCCAAAACTTGCTGGACCCATGAACGAATAAGGGTATCATATGGGATATGACCCAAAAAATAACCCACCAAGGTATGACTCAAACCATTCACAAGTTGTATGGAATTCATGCAAATGAATAATAGCTTCAGGGACAGGGCCTTTACCTCATGATACATTGTCAGAATGAACTTGCACGAACGCTTCCCCGGTACCATTGAGCTCTCCAGTAGACTCAGAATAAATGGAGCCGACTGCATGAGCGAAAACCATTAAAAAGGGTGAATTAACACCGCCTCAAGGTGGTTTTAATGTAGCAGACGATATTTTCCCACTGAAACCCTTACAAAAAATGCACAACTAGAATCTCTATCTTTAGAAATATATCATGGATGAAATTTTTCAAAATATAATATTTTTACATGAGATAGTTTCACTAAGGATGGAAGTGAAAGACTCTAAATACAATCTACACAAGTTTGAAAAAAAATCAAAGACCTTAGACATGATTATTAGTACACAAAGATCATGAGTCACAAAAAGAAGACTTAGTTTTGAAGAAGAATAAGGGAAACAAGAAGCAAAAAAATGAGAGTCAAGCTCAAGAACCAAATAAGAAGAAGCATCAAAAGAAGAAAATAAAAGAGAGAGTGAGACTTCTAAGGATAATTTGGACAATAGAAAATTCAACAAGGAAAGGAACAATGTACAAATAAGGAACAAATGGAACAAGAAATAGGATAGGGTAGAAGAGACTAAGAGACCAATGGGGTCAAGGTAAGGTTTCTTCAATGGATGATGCTTATCATGTCATAGATTTGGGTACAAGGATTAACAGAGTAGGACACATGAAAGATAGAATTATGGGAACCTCAGGAATAGGTAGTTATTTCATGGGTATTGCTAGTCATGTAATCATTTCATTCACAAGGCAATGAATTACAGGGTTCATGACAAGAATAGATATGGCTTCACCAGAATAAATCCTAAGACATTTGAAAATTCAAAAAATAACAATATTAAGTGTTATAAGTGCAATAATGATGGACATACAACAAATTTATGTAGATCAGACAATCTAAAACCAAGCATGAAAATAAACAAAAATATTGACATGAACATGAACAAGAACATGAACATGAATAGGAATAGGAACACCAAAAGGAATAAGAAGGATTATATGATAAGGAAATAGGACAAAGGAAATGACCAGTGCATGCTAGGATTAGAAATAATTCCACCCTAGAATTAACCACCTCAAGAGGAGGTGGGGGAGGGGTTAAGCTGAGAGACTCATTCTTAGCCCTGAGCCCCAAAGGTGAACCTTTGCAATTGATGTGAAAGGGGGATAGATTTGAGTAAGTGGGATAGATTTGATTTAAGAAGAGATCATTGAGTCATGGGGAGCAGATTCCTAAGGGAAGCAGGACAGAAAAAGGTTAAGAAATTTTGAAAAATAATTGGGTTGCCATCAATGACAAAGGGGTATATTGTTGGACATTTTGAGTAGATGTGTTGTCATTGATGTCAAGAGTGAGTGGTCATTGATGTCAAAAGTTAGTTTCAGTGAGTAGTGTGAGGAGAAGCAGTTCCGCAATCAATGCAATCAGTAGAGTCTATTTCCAGTTGGTCAGATCCGGTTCTAGGTAGTCATATGTGGTCCAAAGTGCAAAGAAGAGGCCCAAGCAAATAATATTATAATATTTTATTATAATATTAAAAAGGAAATTTAAATTAATTAATATAATTTTATTATAAATTAATTTATTAATTAATTTAATTAACTTTCAAAAGTTAATTTAATTATAATTTAATTAAAAATTAATTTATATTAATTTAAATAACCCTAAAGAGGGTTATAGGGTTAAAATGAAAATTGAATTTCATATTTGATTCAAGCACCGCTTTTATGGCACAAGAGGCATCATGTATAAATAATGGCAAAGACCTTTGCCTTATCTCCCAATGCTATCGATCAAATCTCCTATGCTCCATCGAATTCGTGCACAAAAAGGGAAAAATATTTTCCACATTTTTTGAAGGGTCTTTGATGGTGTCACCAATACTTAGCACCAAAGGTGTTGGTAGTGTATTTTGCATCAACAAAAGTGCTATTGTGTGTGGTAAGAAAGGCATGCAGGTTCGAATCCCTTCGGTTTTATTTTTTGCAAAACCAGAGAGGGCACATCTTTTGAGCAAGCACCGAACAAGGGGTTAAAGGGAGGCTTGCAGCTTCCATTCCTCATGGGAGTGCTTAGACCACATGGTGGGATAGCAACTTGATAAATTTCTAAGTGGAGAGTTTTTATGTTCGAAACACACCGAGGTATTTTTGGTTGTGACAAAGGTATGTGTTGATGTCATTTGTGTTGGTTACTTAATTTTGGATGTGCTAAGGTTGAAAGAAAATAAAAATATTTTTATGTGCCTAAGGTTGAAAAATAAAAACGTATTTATGGTTTATGAGGTTTAATTATTGCCTGAATTAATTTGGTTATTAAGTATTTTGAGGGAGATAAAAGGGTAGACAAATATTATTGTTGAAAGGTTAATTTTTGAAGATTGATTTATTAAAATTGGAGATTATAAGGAGCATTTTGAGTGATTATTTTTATGTGTGATTTTATGATTGCTAATTTCAAGGAGTAATAAGGTGTATTTGATATTGATTATTTGTGTAAATTGAGAAATATTTTAAAAGAATGTTAGTGTTAAATTTTGTCATCTAACCATTGAAATTGGCAAAGAAGAAAATTGTGATTGAGAGAGGTTTTTAAGGGCACTTCTACATCAAACAAAAGGTATGGGCACATATTCCTAGTGAGTTATTGTTGAATGTTGTGAATGATAAGTTGGAGTGAAAGGGTATTTTTGGAATAATACTTATTGATAAAACCTTGTTTGATGAGCATTTTTGAGTTGATTATTGAGGGTTTTTCTGGAATAAGAGTTGTTGATAAAACCTTGTTTGATAAACATTATTGTTGAAGTTATTGGTTGAGTGAAGAACATGAAATAGGGTTTGAAAATATCATGATTATCATTGTTATGTGAGATTATTTGATAAGCATTGTTGTTGAAGTGATTTTTTGAGTGAAGAACTTGAACTAGGGTTTGCAAATATCATGAGTATCATTGTTATATGAGATTGTTTGATAAGAATTATTATTGAAGTGATTGGTTGAGTGAAGAACTTGAACTAGGGTTTACAAAGATCATGGGTATCATTTTTATGTGATATTTTTTGATAAGCATTATTGGAAATAAGTGAGTGAGTGTTCATATTCTTGGACTAGGGTTTGAGAGCATGGATCATTTTATTGAGTGATTGGTTAAGTAGAGTTGTGATTGAGACTAGTCAAAATAGTTGTGTTGAAATGATAGTTCAAGTTTTGTGTAACAAATTATTCTATAATCTAAATTGATTTGAGAAAGAGGTTTATGGGTATGAAATATATTTATTCTCTAACAATTCTCTATAGTTTTTTGTGGTAAAAGGGAGATTTAAAGTGATTAAGCATTGTGGTGAATGTGAAGCATATTGAGTCTTTTACAATTATATTTATGTTTCTGTGAGATTGGACAAGTTCTAGTGAGGACTTATTGAGCAGATTTGATGTAAGTTCTAGAGAGGACTTGTGGATAGATTTGTGTGAGATTTTGTGGAAGCTTACAATACAAGAGTTTGAGGACAAATATTGTTGAGCATATTGGACAAGTTCTAGAGAGGACTTGTGGACAAATTAGTATGAACTTTTGTGCAAGCTTACAAGGTAGATTTGAGATAAGCCTTTGAGAAGACTTGTGAGCAGAGTTGATTGAATTATTTGTTCAATTCTTGAGTTAAGGTTTGAGATGGATCTAACAGAATTGATTTGTGATTGATTCAAGCTTTGTGTTAAGTCTTGAGGATAAATATTGAGGATAGATTTGTGCTAGATCGAAGGACCATGTTTAGTGCATATCAAAGGATAGATATTGAGGACATATTTGTGCTAGACTGAAGGACTATGTTTAAAGAAGATCAAAGGACATGGATTGAGAATAGATTTGTGCTAGACTGAAGGATTATATTTAGTGTAGATTTGAGGATAGATTTTGGTGTAGATTTGAGGATAGGTTTATGCTAGACCAGAGATAGATATTAATCATATTTGTGCTAGATCGAAGGATTGTGTTTCGTACAAATTTTAGATAGAGCTAAGAGCAAGCTTTGGAGGTGATAGAGTATAGAGGATGAAAGTCTCTAGTGGATAGAGATCCATTACCCAGGGTAGTAAGAACAAGTCTTCTGAGTGGGTATAGGAGTATTTAGTGGATAAATATCCATTATCCAATGTAGTGGAGGTAGCAATTCTTCTAGAAGATCACCAGCCAGAGATAAGGATAAAGAGTTATCCTGTGGATAGAGATCCATAAACTTGATCAGGGGATTGGTGTCTCCTTTGGACAGAGGTCCATAAAAATTGTAATAGAGAAAGTATTCTTAAGATATTTATTGAGAAAATATTAGTGAAATATTTTCTTAGTGGAGTAGCCCACATTGGGTGAACCATGTTAAATTTGTGTCCCTATTGTGTGTGATGATTTGTGCATTATTCTGATTACTATTGTTGATATTGCCATTTATTATATTGGATAATATTGTTTGGGAAAGAAAATTGAAAAGTGGTCTTATACTGTTCACCCCCTCTTAGTATAAGCTTGTGTTCTTCACCAGCTAATTCAATGTGCAAGGAAGGAGCTACAAGTTCGAATACTGATACATCATTGCAGCAGTACCAAAAACCCACTCTTAGGCATTTTGTGAGTGCGAGGAAAGCCTTGAAGTGCATCTAAGGTTTTGAAAGTATTAGATCCTTTTGACATCTTGTAATTATTGTATCAATTTGGAGCCCTCAAGGGGATGCATTGTCACCATGGATTCTATAATTTGATTAATATAAAGAGGACCCTTATTTATTTTATATATTATTACCATGTTTATAATTAAATGTCATTTTTGAATGCTTAAATCAATAGGTGCAATTAATTTCCCTTTTCTGGATGCACCAATTTTCTTCTCTACCATAGTGATCATAGTGGGATCCTTGTCTTGTTTGATTTAGACAAGTTTTAACTTAGTTTTTACTTTTGAAATATTGTAGGTTTTGTCTATTCTAGCATGAAATGACCCTTGATTTCATAATTGGAACACCCAAGGATGGCCATGGTAGCCATCCCACTCTGGTATGACCCCCAAATTGGTAGCCATCCCACCTAGGGGCACCCACAAAATAGGAATTCTACATATCAAATTGATAGAAACAACAACAAAATTAGGCTTTCAATATGAGTATCTTGATATTATTTTGAATTCTTATGATTTAGAGAAAGTTATATTTAGTTTTTATTTATTTTCTTTATTTGTTTGAAAAGAATATTTTTCTTTTCTTAATCTCAAAAATAACAAAAAGAAGAAAAATAGGAAAAGAACCAAGTAAGAATGCATTTGTGTGGTTTGATTGCTTGTGACCTACCTAATGGTTAGGTTGCCATATAGGGCATGCATTTTGTAGGTTCAATCATTTATTCAATACTTCTAAAAGTGAAACATTATTTTACATTTAGTGAAGTTATCATTGAGTGCTCTTTTATTTTTACTTTTTTAAGTATAAAATGAACCACACACACCACATCACATTTAAACATTAGTGAGTTGGAACTTCACCCCCAACCACTAATTGAGACCAACGACGGTGGGCTTCATCTCCACCCGTTGGCTTGCATGATTGTTGATATGAACCCCTATTTTTTGGCCAAATCCAGCTCTAAGAACCATCTTAACCATGGAAAATAGCATGCATTCCTCTTCATAGGGTGTATCACTCCCCACAGTCAATATGGGTGAGGACGGGTAGGGCCTGTGCTCCCTGATCATATATGGGTTTCATCTCTATATTTTGGTGGGTATGACTGCTTGGACTTCATCACTAGGTTTAGTCACTATGAGTATACAGGTGAAATTCTTTAAAAAATTGAGAGTTACATCAACCATTTTAAAACATGTGAAAAGAGATATCTTTGCAAACAATAAATAAAAACACACAAAATAGTTTTAGGGAACACATATAATATCTTTAAAAAAATAAACACTTGTATTATTGTGTGTTTCCATTCTTGTATTTTGCATCATTAAAATTTGTAAAAGAGATAATAACATAGGGTTGAAACAAAGTAGCTATGGTATGCACCCATAGCCAAGCTCATTCAAGGGTTGATGCTACAGAGAGTAGGCAAGGAGGCATAGACCATTTCTGATTTGACCCTAAGAATATGATTATACCTCCTTGGTGGTCTCCTACTCATGCAAGCCCTATAATTTCAAATCATAAACCTAACCTACAAGGGTCCCTATGTGGGACATCCCTACAGGTCTTTGTACTAATCAGGGAACACACTTTCTAGATGTAGACACTTTACATACCTTCTACTCGATCTATCTTGCACACCTACGTGCAAGATCAATATTACACACCATGGGTAGGGTCAAATGATAAAACTATGCCCTTAAACCACCCTATTAGGTCTTAACACCATAATTACCAATATGAGTATGATACTCATCGCTCTGGGCAAGTAAATTTAGCCTTTATCTTCCTCATTAATGAATAAATACACAAGGAGAGTCATTATCCTCGAGCTCATTATTCCATGTAAGCATGATGTGTGTATGTGCCAACTGAGTATAAAGAATGTATGTTTAATACTGAGCCTCAAGTGAATGTGACATATATCGATTGAGGGAATCTTGTAGTTGATATTTTAGATCCTACTAAACAAGATAGGACCCATGGTAATATTTCTAGGGCTAAAATACCTCTCACGGTTGATTAGATAAATCAAGTTATTAAAGGATATGTTGATCACCAAGATCAATTCAATCAGCTTTGACTAGATAAAAAACACTTGGATCACTAGCATCAATTAGAAAAGCAAATACTTGAACAACAAACCCATGATCTATTTCAAAAGACCTTATGTAATGGGGTCCCTACCCCAAGTACTCATAGATAGGGGGTTCATCAGAGGTAACATATGTTTAATCAAAATAGGCTTCCTAGGCTTAACCAAATGTTACCTCTTCGACCTCCTAGGCCTAATCGAGACTTGCTTCCCTAGAAAAACATAGATCGCCTTCCATAGGCATGTGTTCCTCCTTGTAGGAAAATTTAGGAAATACCTTTGGATCTTATGATGATCTTGAACAAAAAGAGGAATATCTTGAGGTATCTCATGGAGGCATGGTTGTTGACACTCAACCTCCATGCCATATGCTTGACATTCCTCACCCTACCTCGCAGGACCAAAGCAAAAAATAGGATATCAAATCCTCTTATGTGTATAAAGAATTACTAGAATGCATGGAAACAATAGAAAACAAGACAACTATCTCCAGGCTTCAAAAGCCCACCTTGTGCCAGCTTTATAGTCAACCACTTAATCCATTAATAACTTCCCCTCTATACCCAAAGTAATTCAAATTGCCCAAGATAGATATATTCAAAGGAGAGAAAGATGCACAAGAGCATGTTACTAGGTTTATGAACCAATGCTTATGTATCTAGGATAATGATGTCTTAAATTCTAAGGATTTTTTTGATTACCCTCTCTAGCCTAGCCATAGAGTGGTACAATAAACTCCCAAGATACAATGCCCATAGCTTTGAATAATTTATGGATGCATTCCTAGAATATTTTTCTTTTAAAACTAAGCAAAAGGTGACTTTGACTAACCTCACAGGGTTGAAGTAGTACAATGATGAGTCAATCATGAATTATGGTAGCAGGTGGTGAATGCTTCTCGTTAAGCTACCATACCTACTACCGGTGTCTAAGTTGACTCGCATATTTTTAAAGAGTTGTTAAAAGCAAATTTTATTATTGCTAAAACTCCAACAATACCAAACTCTTGAAGAGGCTCTAACGTAGGCTAGAACAATCGAATAAATCAAAATTCAAGAGGGATAAATTGCAAAATATCGTAAGGAGTGAAATAAGAACAAAAAATACAATCCAACACAACCAAATCTAGTAGCATTTTATCAAGTTGCCATTAGCATTCCAGGGCCTATGAAACCAATGTTACCTCAAAAGGTAAACTATGAAGCCCAACATCCTCCTATAAATTACAATAACAACATAAAAAAATCAAGGGCAAAAGTAGTAACGTCACCCTAAGCAACAATTTACACCCTTCATTGAGTCTATGGATTCACTATTCGATCGTCTATGTGCAGATAAAGCAATTACTCTACTTGAGATCTAGCATTTGGATCTAAATAGACTGAAGCCTAAGGGACATCATGAAAATCTATAATGTAAGTACCATATATATAACAAGCATGACGTGCAAATGTGCTACGCATTCAAACACCTAGTACAAGACATGACTAAGAAAAATGATCTTCAAGTTGATAACCCTCTTGCAAAAAATAATAAATAGATGTGTATCTTTAGAGACCCATTGCCCACTCATGAGGTGTAGGTAAATCAAGAAAAATAGGTAAACAAGATCTATACGACACCCCCTAATCAAGATTTTTTTAGGATGGTTAACATCATGACAAGGAATAGGCATTATCCAAATCAAGTCGCACCACCTACAACTTCAAATGATATTACCTCTATGTCAAAGCTCCTCAAACTCTAGAGCAAAGTACTCCACCTCATACACTTGTCATCATAAAGAGTGAGCTTGCTCAATTCTTACAAAAAATATCAGCCCAACTCTCTATCTATGAGCTTATTCAACAAAATCCACCTCATCGAGAAGCTCTTATGGATATTCTTAAGTCGATTGAAATTCAAACCTAGGATTCTAACTCATTTATCAATTTTGTGGGGCACATTCAACAATGTAAAAATTTAGTAATCACGTTTCATGAACATGAAATCAAGCCAATATTAAATTATATTGTTGATCCTCCCTTACACATCATTGCATGTGTAAATGGAACACCTTAAAAGAGAGTTCTAATTGATACTGGTTCTTAAAGCAATATCATCACCATGACTTCTCTCCAACATCTAGGTCTTTGAGCATCCCACATTGTTGCATCCATGTATACCCTTAGAGCATTCAATGATGCTCTATGCTCAATTATTGGCACTATAGTCTTACCTATTTAGGTGGGACACAAAACCATACCAACATTGTGTCACGTCTTAGAGGGTGCAATGGCCTATAATATCTTATTGGGAAGACCTTGATTTAGGGACATGAAGTGCGTGCCATCCATAGCTCACCAAATTCTAAAGTACACTAAAAAATACCAATTACATGTTGTCTCCATAGACCTTGAGCCCTTCAAATACTAAAACTTGGTGCAAAATATCCCCGAGTTGACCTTGCCATCAACTCATTTGGACTTCTAGCCAAATACATCCATTCAAAGTCTAACTCCATCATTGCATTCCATTTATCCATTACCATTTTCTTCTATACCATCCTCTTCATTGGCACCTTCAGATATATCTTCATCATAGTCAAATCCTCCAAAAAGGAACTTGTTGAAGAGGCCTAGTGATGAGATCCTTCCAATCATCTCTAGTTTTTACATAGAATAAATTCTTAGTCTAGAAGACAAAGAACCATATCATGAGGTAAGCATTGATTCATATCAAAACTCACTTTTGTCTCCTCCATCCTCACCATCACAAGTCACAATCCATATGGTTACCTTTGGCTTATTAGAATACCTAGTAAAGAATATTACAACAAATTCAACCATTGAGACAGTATAGAATATGGGATGATCTCACCTTCCCATAGGTACCATCGTACATCTAGGTATACCTCCTAATCAAATAAACTTCATATATGGGGGTATTGAATATGGAATAGAACCATATCCTTAGTAAGAATAGGATGAAAAACCCTTTTATGAGGACATTAGTTATATGTCCAATCCTAACTTTGCCATCCGATATCTTCATCGTTGCCGTTGGAATGGCTATGATTTGGGGTTATACAAATAAGGTACTCACATTCCTTGCTAGTTGTACTATAAAATATCATATGATAAATTTGTTTTAGGATACAACAAGCATGTGCCTCTCGATGTCCTCATAGATATTTTAGAATGACTAGCTTAGAACAATAAGGATGAGCTTGCACGTGATCCTTACGCTAATCCTAATCATGTCCACTATTTAGGGGATTATTTTCCCATAACTATGATAGATCAAGGGATATATCATGATTTCACTCGATATTTTGAAGAAGGTGAAGGTTTGCATACTCTTCTAGTCGATAATGAGGAAGAGGATCAAGAATCCCCTTATGAATGGACAACTGATGATGAATTGGATTACAACGTAGCACCTATTAACTCCCCTAGTTTAGATGAAGAATACGAATAGATCATCCCATTGTATGATGAAGAAGAGTTCTATCTGGGTGTATTCCCATTACCACATCACATCTGGTGATAGCTTCTACCATTTGAGGAGTAGGCTTACCCCCTTCCACATCGACCACCTTGAAAAGTCTTGTGACAACCTCTTGTCAATAGACCCAACCATCCATCCAATGAAGATCATCCATCCATCCATCCATAGATATGATTTCCAAAGGTACCTGTTGACAATTCCATCACATTTCTCAAGGGGTAGAAAAAGAAAACAAATTTTGTACAGTGTTGTGTAAATTTTTTCTTTGCTATTTTTTATTTTGAAAAGTTGTAGCAATTTTGGCTTCCAATGCCACCCCGTTGTGTATAAAGTAGAAAAGAAAGAACTTCGCTATCGAACAAGCTAGAGAAAAGAGCTTCACCGAGGGAAAATGAAAAGAGCTTCGCACCCGAAGCGTTTCCAGCACTACTTCGGGTAAAAGCTTTGCGAAGTTGTTTCTCCAAGGAAAAATACAAGGGTAGCGATACAAACTACTTCGAGTCTGAAGCATTTCCAGAAGCTACTTCGGGTAAGAGTTCTGCGAAGTGGTGTCACCAAAGTAAAATACAAAGAAAAGAGAATGAAACTACTTTGCGCCCGAAGCATTTCTAGCAAATACTTTAGGCGAAAGTTGAGCGAAGTGGCGGTTAGAAGAAAGAGCTTCGCACCCGAAGCATTTCCAGCATTGCTTCGGGTAGAGTTTTTTGCGAAGTAGTATTGCCGAAGAAGAATACAAAAGTAGCGATTAAAAGAACTTCGGGCCTGAAGCGCTTCAATTTTTTACTTTGGTCGAAAGTTGAGCGAAGCGGCATTCAAAAAAACAACTTTATCAAAGAAGGAAGGCCAAGACCATGGTCCAATTGGCTAAGGCAAGAAAACTACTTCGGGCCCGAAGCATTTCCAGAAGCCACTTCGGGTGAGAGTTCTGCGAAGCGATGTCGCCGAAGTGAAATACAAAGGAAGGAGAAGAAAACTACTTCGGGCCCAAAGCATTTCCAGCAAATACTTCAATCGAAAAACTAGCAAAGCGGAACTCAAAGGAGCATTGAAAACACTTCACAAAAAATTGCCGAAGCACTCACTTCGGGCCCCTTCATCAGTGAATCATTTTTACTTCGTTGAAATTCATTCCAAAGCATCTACTTCAGCTAACTTTCGTGTGAAGTACTTCTACCCGAAGTGACGGAGGTTGTAGAGAATGTAACATCTTCTGAAGACAATTACTTTGACTGAGACCTTCCTGAACCATAGTTTTGAAAGAGGATCACAGCGAAGTATTTCTCCAAGGCATCAACAAAGCAATTTTGTCAATGAAGTGGCAAGGACAAAGAGGCCCGTTTGGCGAAGTAAAAATGCTTTGGCACTCCCCACCTCCGAAGCAGTTTTGTGAAGCTCAATTTTGTGAAGTACAAACCAAGGAGGAGTTATTGCTTCGGCTCAGAACCGGTGCGAAGCGAAGTTGTGGATAAAGACTTAGTGAAGCGCTTCAAGGGCACGCATTCCAAGCCAAGTATTTTCTTGAGGCGATCAAGTGCCTCATAAATGCAATTTTTCATGCTCGATAAGCTCGCTGCTCATTTTTGGCAATCGAAAACAAAGTATCAGGACATGATGGAAAACCCAGTGAGCATGGCAGCAACTCGAGCACCACACCCAAAGACCAAGGACGTCCAGACGGCTCATCAATGCATCTTTCCATGGTTGAGCTGATCACAGTTACTAGTTTTGGTAACAAATTTGAGAGGTCGATCATGAGGGCCTCTGGGAGATGAATGCTCAGGGCTTGAGGGCATACTTCTCTTTGATGTGTAATTATGACTCAAAGGGTCGGGTCCTCTATAAAAACCCAGGCATTGTAATAGGAAAAGGGGAGAAACTATCTGCTAAGAAAGCTGATGTAACTTGATGTCTTGCGATTAATACTAAAAGGCTTTGGGCTCAATTCTTCTCTTTTATCCTACCTTCTGGGCTTGAGTCTTTTGTCTGTCTTCGTTTGTATACCGAGAAAGCTGAATCCTACGTCCGGTGTGCGATCGGGGATTGTACCCTAAAACTCGTTCTGAAGGATACATAGGAGTAGAAAAATGTCATATTGGATTTCTTTTATGTTGCCTTCTGTGCTTGATTCTTTTGTCTATCTTTGTTTGTATACCGAGAAAGTTGAACCCTGTGTCCGATGTGCAATCGGGGACTGTACCCTGAAACTCGCCTGAAGGATACATAGGAATGTTGATATTGCGTTCCTTTCATTTATTCTTGGTGTTCTTTGCTTCTATTCAAGTCGCTAGTTAGTGATCGTGCTTCCTGTTCTCTCCCTCCTTAAATCACCAATCTCTCTTCCCTTACCCTTTTTATTTATTTATTTCTCCAACCTTAACTCCTTTTATTTCTTTCATGCACCCTTATCTTAAAACACCCAAGTAGTTTAGCATAGGAGCTGGAATTTCTCCAGATATTGGCACAAGGGGCATATCTTCCCTTTGGCCTTTCAATGTTGGTCCAGTTTTAGGGCGCATACACCTATCCAAATCCTTTCCTAGGCAGATTTGATGACCAACATTTTTTGGTACGACTAGTGGGACCGACTGTGTCTGTCTCATTAAGATCCATAATCAATCAAGGTCCCATATTTTAACGTAAATCCCATCTTCACTGGGGTCAATAGTTCTAACCAGTTCTCGATGTGACCCGATCAGTCTCACCTGACTAGTGGTAGTGAGGACTGATGCCCTCATCACTGAAAGAATCTTAGCATCTGGCGAATTTGTTTACCCAAGAATCTTTAAGTCGTAAATACCAGTACCAAAAGTCTATGCCTTCATGCAAACAATATGGAGAGTTAATAATAGAGGAGAGGAAACCGAGTTCTTTGAGCTAGATATTGATGCCTTTGGGGAGCAATCAAGTTTGGTCACCCCCAAATCATTGTTACATGGAACATCCTCGCAAGAGGCTGTTGTTGGCAGACAAGGCCTAAATTTTGATAGTACAGCATCTAGTTTTCCTCCCAATCCTCCCAACTCACCAAAGCATCCTAGTCCCTCCATTCCTATTAGTTGTCCTATTAGAAATCAAGGGGGAGCTTCGAGAATTCCTATTTCTCAAAATCCAAGAGCAAGTATGGCACAACAACAACAACAACAATAAAAGCAAATGCAGCAACCACCGCCACCCAAGTTGTGCCTAGCATGGGATTCTTTGTCAGCACTGAATCTAGCAGGACAAGGGCAAGTACTGCCTGCTACCATAAAGAAGATCCCAAGGTTTGATGGAACTGGGAAGACTGCTCTAGAGAATATCTAGGACATAATATCTCTGGCGGCGATCCATGACATTACAGAAGAAGAAATTATGGTAAAGATCCTAGTTCTTTCCCTTAGAGGAAAACTCCTCTACTGGTATAGATCTCTACCACCCGGTAGCATTACAGGATGGGACTAGTTAGCTGGGAAAATGATGGGAAACTTCAATGAGTCTTCTGATCCTCCTCTTCTGCATCAGTTCACTTTGATCAAGAGACACCCACAAGAAGAAATCATAGATTTCAATGTTAGGTTCGCTCGAACCTGGTAGAGAGTTCCAGTTGGACTTCGGCCAACCGACAAAGCTGCGACACTCTATTTCCTTCGGGATTTCAATCTTGATATCAGTCTCATGGTAAGATATTCTAATGTTAATACTTTTCCCGAGTTGTATGAGTTAGCCAAGAGGGCAAAAATGGACTTGATAGCTATGGGAAAGCTTCCCCAAAGGATGCCAATGCCCATACTTCTTGAATTCCTTCAATTCCAGTATGCAAGCGCAGTCGCTTCGCAAATCTCTACAACCCCAGCACTCTTGATCTCATCTTGGAACCCGAATCCTATCATATCTCCTATCACCGCTCCACAAATTCATTTCTCTACATTCTCAACTCCACAGCCCACTGTCACTTTGGCATTCCCTGTACTACCAGAACCACCTCAACACCCTGCCCTGCCTCCAATACTGATGATGGCTTCATTGCCACTCGTTCCAAAAGTTGATGAGATACAAACTAAAATTTTGTAGGAGATGTAGTCTCTGAACTCTACAGTTAAGATGTTTTCCAATGACATGACCATTGTGAAAAAGAAGTAAGTGCAACAGGAGTTCCTACCGAGAAGATCTTATCCTGCACCTGTGCTTACCAAAGACCAAGCAGTCCAGCAAGGGAAGGCTTTGGCGAGAAATGTTGTGATTGATGAAGCTCTGAGCTCTTTAGATTATATATATTGGTGCTCTATGTGCAATGATATGCATGAAGAAAATACCTACACACTGCACCAACACTATGTACAAACACTGGCAAATAGTAGTCATAACGGCCAAGTCAACGTCATTAGGAAAATGAGTCAGAACCTGACAATTGGTGAGGAGGATCCGATTGCAGTACTTACCAGAGGAGGAAAGAGGGCAATAGAAGTAGATGCTACTTAGATGGATCCTTCAAAAGAGCAAGTTCGACCTAAGAAAGGACAATCATCTACTTCGGCCCCGAACGAAGCTCCTCCACCTACACCAATCAAAGAAAAAACTCAAAAGGCCTCTGCCAAACCGCCTCAGGAAAAAACTAAGGAACAAGCTAAAGAAAAGCTCAAGTTTCCCTCACTGACTAAATGGTAAAGAGTTGAAGCTACAGAGCAGTATCGCACAAGATACGAACCCAAAAAGAATCCCGAAGCGCTCAAATCCCTGGCATTGTTCTTCGACGGTGCCCAATGTAAAAACGGTGTTGGGGCAGGGATTCTTCTAATTTCACCCTCTAGAGAGCAAAAGGAATATTGCTATCGGTTGACATGGAGCTGCACTAACAATGTAGCAAAATATGAAGCATTATGCCTAGGACTCAAGAAAGCTGATTAGTTAGGCATAAAGCACCTCCAAATCCTTGAAGATTCCAAACTGGTTTGCAACCAAGTTACAAATAAGTGTACTTCAAAGAAGCATTATCTAAAATCATATCGCAATAGGGTATGGGACTTGTTTGACCAGTTTGAATCTCTCAATCTGCAGTCTATCCCAAGAGAAAAGAACCGACATGCTGATGTTCTGGCATCCATCGCAGCCAAGTACTCTCCAAAAGAAGACATGGTGCACAAGCCCAAATATGTGAGGATGATCTACAGGCCTTCTGTCCCAGACAAAGACTTACATTGGCAAGTTTTTGACAATGATGAGAAGAATGTAAATTTCATGATCCAAGAAGCCACCACAGTCGAAGACAGGAGCTTTGATGAAGAAGGATATGAGGGGCTAGTTCAATTGAAGAACAACCACATCCCCAAGGGACTAATCACCATTGAAAGCCTCTTTGATCAGAACGATCAAGCACTTCCTCACATTATCAAAGTTAATGAAAGTCAGTATCGAGATTTAGAGCTTGAAACTGGAAAGGCAATAAAAGTTGGAATCGATTACACTTCATAAGAAATAGAACATATCTAGAATTTGTGCAGGAAGTATCCAAACATAATTGCTTGGTCTTATCAAGACCTCAGGGGATACAATCGACAACTGGTTCAACACACAATCGAATTATAGGAAGGGGTCAAACCTTTTTGACAAAAGCAAAGGCCGATTAACCCGAAAAGCGAGGTCCTGATGAAGGCTGAACTTCTAAAAATGCTTGAGGTGAAGATAATATATCCCATCAAGCATTCTTCATGGGTAGCAAACCTAGTTCCCATCAAAAAAAATAACGGAGATATATGATTGTGCATGGACTTTTGCAACCTAAACCAGGCTTCCCTCAAGGACCACTATCCTCTCCCACAAATCGATCAGATCTTACACTTAGTGGCTGGAGCTCAACACTTTTCTCTGCTCGATGCTTTTTCTAGATACAATCAGATCTGGGTCAGGGACGAAGACCAGCACAAAACAACATTCACCACCAAGTGGGGGACGTTTGCTTACTAGTGAATGCCATTTGGCCTTTCGAATGTTGGTGCCACCTTCTAGAGAGCGATGGATCTTGCTTTTGGTGAGCTTCTAAATAAGTTTATCGTCATCTATCTGGATGACATGACCATTATCTCCCGAAGAAGGGAAGATCATCCACTACACCTACAACAAATTTTTGAAAAATACTGGGACTTTGGCATTTCGATCAATCCAAAGAAGTCCATATTTGTAGTCAACGAAGGAAAGTTTCTGGGACATGCGATATCAGAAAAGGGCCTCGCTATAGATCCTGACAAAGCCGAGGCTCTAATGAAGCTCCCACTCCTAGCAGACAAGAAAGGACTTCAATATTTCTTCGGCCAGATTAACTTTGTAAGGAAGTTTGTCCTCGACTTCGCCCAAGTCATCAAGCCAATGTCCCAACTCCTAAAGAAGGGCATCGAATTTAGCTGGACAAAAGAAATAAAGGAAGCATTCAAAGAGATTAAGCATCAAATCGCTCAGGTGCTAGTATTGATCAATCCTAATTACAGTAGGTATTTTATCCTATATGCTATAGGGGAGCCCGAAAGCTATGCTGTTGTCCTGACACAAAAGGGGGAAGATGGCAAAGAATGCCCCATTGCGTTTCTGAGCCAAGTGATCAATCCCCATGAAGAGAAATATAATTTCATAGAATGTTAGGTGCATGCAGTAATGAAATCCCTCATAAAGTTCAAACAGTTCATCTCTCAAAGTTAGGTCATAGTCTTTTTCATTCACCACGACATGCGCAATTTCATTATCCAAGGAGAATTGGGAAGCAAAAGAGCTGGTTGGGTGAACAAGATATAGGAGTTTGACATTGAGATCAAGCCCACCAAATTGGTTCATGGTCATGCATTATGTCAAGAATTAGCGAAGAGTGCAGCGGTCAAAGCTACAAAATCTTAGTGGGATGACTTACCAGCTGAAGAATGCTTCGCTAACTAGGAAGAGGACGAGAAATACTAGGTTAGTGAAATAGTTCAATACTTCCACACTGGCAGTTGTCCTTCACATTTAAATGCTTTACAATGATACACTCTGTGCCCTGAGGGCCTATTTTTCAAGAATATTGATGGGATCCTTCTCAAATGCATCAAAGATGATGATAAAATAAAAGTCTTAGGAGAGTTCCATTTAGGACTATCTGGAGGTCACTTCGCAGGAAGAATAATGACACTAAAGATTATCAAAGCGGGTTATTATTGGCCCACACTCTTCGCTGATGCCTTCATCGTTTGCCGCAAATGCGAGCAGTGTCAGAATTTCATTGGCCAAAGCAGAAGTGCTTTGATGCCCCTTCATCTGATATAGGTAGAAACTCCCTTTCAGTAATGGGGGTTGGATTTTACAAGAGTCGTATCACCGAACTCCTCTGCGGGACATAAGTTCATCTTGACCGCAACTGACTACTTCACCAGGTGGGCAAGCAATTCCAACCAAGCATATAGATCAAGAGACTGTAGTCACCTTCCTAGAAGGATTGATCACCAGGTTTGACATCTGCAAAGCAATCATCACGAACAATGGCCCTGGATTCACAGGTGCCAAAATCAATGAATTCTTCTACAGATATGGGATATACCATAAAGTATCCTCCAACTACTATCCACAAGGCAACGACTTGGTAGAATCCACCAATAAGACTCTATTGAGGATGCTAAGAAAGCTCATAGAGATGAACAAAAGGACTTGGCACCTCCTTCTAGATCAGGCCTTGTGGGCCGATCAAATTTCTGTCAAAAAGTCAATCAAGACTTTGCCTTATGCCCTGGTCTATGGCAAGGAGGCCATCTTACCCATCCATGTGGAGATCCCTGCACTGCAGCTGTTAGAAGCAGAAGATGGAGTTAGTCTGATGGAAAACATATTAGCTCAGCTACTACAACTAGAGAAAGATCGCGAAGAAGCATACCAAAACTTCGCTAAGCATACTCAGGTCACCCGAGACTGGTTCGAGAAAAAGTCATTCGATCACACATTCAATGTGGGAGATCTGGTATTGAAGTGGGACTCCTGGAAGGCCAAGCCTAGGAATCATGACAAGATGGATGCCTTTTGGAATGGGCCATTCAAAATTATGAAGGTAAACTCAACCAATTCATTCATCCTCAAAGATGCCAATGGCCAAGTTTTGCCGATCTCTATCAATGGTCTTCATCTGAAGATTTTTTTTTTTTTGATTGGTTGAAAGGGTGTTGAAAGGTCCCTGAACCTTGTACAAGAGGTTTTTACATGTTTTTCAAGCCGACCGAGGAGGCCCAAGAGCTAAAGATCAGAGAGAAAGCAAAACACCACCCGAGGGAAGGTGTCGCGATATCGCGACCAGTTACGTTTTCATGGCCCACAGCAAAGGGAAAAAGCAAGGAGGAAAGGATGTCGCGATATCGTGACATGTTGCACCGTTGCAGCCAAAAGAGGAAGAGATGTCGCGAAATCATGACAAGAAGCAGCATCACAGCCGAAGGAGAGAAAGTGTCGCGATATCGCGACATGTTGCAAGGTTGCTGCCAAAGGAGAAGAAGTGTCGCGATATCGTGACAAGTTGCAAGGTTGGTGCCAGAAGAGAAGAAGTGTCACGATATCGCGACATGTTGTAAAATCATGGCCGAAGAGAAGAAATGTCATGATATCGTGACATGTTGCAAATTCGCAGTCGAGGAGAAAAAGTGTCACGATATCGCGACATGTTGCAGCAAGGCGGCCGAAGAGAAAAGGTGTCGCGATATCGTGACAAACTGCATCATCGAGGCCGAAGAGGAAAAGTGTCATGAAATCATGACATGTTGCAAAATCTCGGTCGAAGGGAGAAGGTGTCGCGATATCGCGACATGTTGCAAAATTACGGCCGAAGAGAAAAAGTGTCGTGATATCGTGACATGTTGCAAAATCGCGGCCGAAGAGAAAAGGTGTCGCGAAATCGCGACATGATGCAGAATCGCAGCCGAAGAGAAAAAGTGTCGCAAAATCATGACATGTTGCAAAATTGCGGCCGAAGAGAAAAAGTGACGCGATATCATGGCAAACTACATCAACGAGGCCGAAGAGGAGAAGTGTCACGAAATCGTGACATGTTGCAAAATCTCAGCCGAAGGGAAAAAGTGTCGCGATATCGCGACATGTTGCAAAATCACGGCCGAGAGAAAAGGTGTCGCGATATCGTGACATTTTGCAAAAACACGGTCGAAGAGAAAAAGTGTCACGATATCGCGACATGATGCAGGATCACGGCCGAAGAGAAAAAGTGTCGCGATATCACGACAAGTTGCAACTTCGCAGCCGAAGAGAAAAAGTGTCACGAAATCGCGACATGTTGCAAAGACACGGCCGAAGAGAAAAAGTGTCGCGATATCGCGACATGCTGCATCATCACGACTGAAGCGGAAAAGTGTCGCGAAATCGCGACATGTTGCAAAATCACGATCGAAGAGAAAAAGTGTCGCGATATCGCGACATGATGCAAAAACGCGATCGGAGAGAAAAAGTGTCGCGAAATCGCGACATGTTGCAAAATCACGGCCGAAGAGAAAAAGTGTCGCGATATCGCGACATGTTGCAAAATCATGGCCGGAGAGAAAAAGTGTCGCGATATCAAGACAAGTTGTGACGCCGTGATCAAAGGAGAAAGAAATGTCGTGATATCGTGACAAGTTGAAACCTCGCAGCCAGAGGGGAAAGAAATGTCGCGATATCGCGACATGTTGCATTTTCGCTGCCAAAGGTGAAAAGTGTCACGATATCACGACATGTTGCATTTTCGCTGCCAAAGGTGAAAAGTGTCGCGATATCACGACAAGTTGTAATTCTACTGCCGAAAGAGGAGGAAGGAATGTCGTGAAAACGCGACCAGTTCCATGAGCAAACCAGACCAATCCCCTGCCAACACCTCACATTGTGCAGACATTGTCACTTATAGAATCGTTCCTTAGGCCAATGGGGAAGGAGTCTCTCCAAACTTGAATGTCAGATTCGCCAACTCCCTTGTTAGCAAGCCAGTCCACAGCTTTGTTTCCTTCCCGGTATTGATGCTTAATGACTAATTCTGGGTAATTGCCAACAAGAGCCTTGCATTCTTGGAAAATCGAAGCAAGGGCCCAGGGAGGCATAGCAGTCCCATTGAGCCAGTTGATGCATTGCATCGAGTCTCCTTCAATGATAAGTTTGTTGATGGTCAAACCTTCCAAGAGAATCAAACTTTGGAGCAGAGCCCGTGCCTCTGCCATATTGTTGGATTGAATTCCCAGGTTCTGGGCAAAGGCCAAAATTATTTCTCCTCTGTGGTTTCTGAGAATTCCTCCTCCGCCAGCCACTCTAGGGTTGCCTTTGGCCGCACCATCGAAATTGAGCTTGTGCCACCCAGTAGGTGGTGAGACCCACTTGATGACAGACCTGTCAACAAAAGTACGGGGCATGGCAGAGAAGTTAGAAATATTGAAGAGTTTGGTTAGGTCTGATTCAAGGCCAGGAGGGGGGGTTTGGAAGATGAAACAAGAGAGGCATTCTCCATAGCAAGGGCCAAGATTTTGGCAATGATAATCTTCTTATCAGTGGCTTGATTTTTGAAAATTTTGGCATTTCTCTCTAGCCATATCTGCCACAGGGAAATGTGGAGGCAAGCTTGCCACATGAATTTAAGTTGGTTGCTCTTGAAATGCCGGGGCCATTGCTGAAAAAGGAGGGGAATGGAATGAGGGAGGGCTATGGAGATGTCGAAGGTGTTAAGAACCTGGTTGAGAACTACTAGAGAGAAGGGACATTCCAAAAAAACATGCGAAGTTGACTCACAGGCATTTTTGCACAGGATGCACCAATTGGGAATGAGTAACCCTCTGATTATCAAGTTGTCAGTGGTGAGGATTCTGTTTTGGATGGCCAACCAGCAAAAGAATTTGACCTTGGGAATGATCTTGGGGACCCAGACCTGATTCGATAAGTCCCGACCATCAGTGGGAGGTTCTTGGCTGTAGTAAGCTGATTTAACAGTGAAATTTCTAGAATCTTCAAGGTTCCAGACCATGGAATCATCTTTGTGTGAGCTGGGGATGATGCAAGTCCTCAACAAGTTTTGTAACCGCCTGAGCACCTCGGTGATATGCCTTGGCCCGTTAAGAGCCAGATGTTTCCATTCAGGTCTTGTGGTACCTGGGTTAATGAAGTGACACACCTTAACTCCAAAGGTGGCTTCGGTAGCCGTCTTGAGCACTGCAAGATGCGGATCTTGGCTGAGAGGTTTATCACGGATCCACGGGTCATCCCAGAAATGAATGATCATTCCAGTTCCTAGACACCACCTTAAGCCTTCCATGATGATCTTCCTTGTTTTGGTAACTCCATTCCAAAAATGGGATCCGATAGGAAGGTTGTGCTCTCCAAGAAAGGAAACCTGATGGAGGTACTTAGCTTTGATGATATCAATCCAAGTGACTTTTTCATTGATGGTAATTCTCCATGACTGCTTGGCGATGAGGGCCATGTTCATCCGCTTGATGTCTCTGAATCCGAGTCCTCCATCCTTTTTCTTGGAATAGACCCTATCCTAGGAAATAAGAGAGAATTTATTCTTGTTTTCGTTTCCCGCCCAAAGGAATCTACGTTGAATTTGTTCAATTCTTTGGTAGATGGTAGCTGGAGCTTTGAAGATAGATAAGAAAAAAATGGGAATACTTTGCAGGCAAGCTTGGACCAAAGTGGCTTTGGCTGCCTGACTGAGCATTGAGCTTTTCCAACCTGCAAGTTTCTTGTTGAGGCGATCTAAAATAGGGTTCCACATAGCCGAGACAGATCTGTCATGGAAAAGCGGTAATCCAAGATAAGTAGTTGGGAGGCTCCCAATGTTGCACCCAAGGATCTCAGCAATTCTATTTTTCCTGTGAATGGGAGTATTGAGAAAGTATAGCTTGCTTTTGCGGTAGTTGACTTTTTGGCCAGCCGCCTCTTCATAAGAATCAAGAATGTTCTTAATGATTTTTGCTTCGGGAACAGAAGCATGAGAAGATAGAATAGTATCATCCACAAACTGTTGATGGGATATGGCATTGGTTGTTGAGGCTGGTTTGATCCCGGAGACAAGACCACTGTTGCATGCATCAGTAAGGGTTCTTCCAAGGGTTTCGGCCAAAATGATGAAGAGAAAGGGGGACAGAGGGTCCCCTTGACGGATGCCTTTGAAACTTTGGAAGAAACCTACGGGTGAGCCATTGATAAGAATAGAAAACCAAGCGGTCGATATACATTCACGAACCATCTTGATCCATTCTTTATGAAACCCAAACTTCTCTAGGACCTCGAACAGGAATTTCCAGGAAACCCGATCGAAAGCCTTGTTCATGTCAAGCTTAAGGAACATGCTGGGTTTTTTATTTTTAGATGCCGAGTGGGCCAATTCATGGATGGTTATCACTCCATCCGAAATGAATCTGCCTTTGACCGAGCTCCCTTGGCACTGATCGATGATGGAGGGAAGGATGTCTTTCAACCTATTTGCCATAACTTTGGTGATAAGTTTGTAGATGACGCTACAGAGACTAATCGGTCTAAAATCAGAAAGAGAAGCATGATCGTTGGACTTGGGTATTAAAACAATGAAAGTGGAATTGGCCTCTCTCGACATCTTTTTGGCTCTCTGGAAGAACTTAACCATAGCAACAACATCTTGGCCCACAATATCCCAAAAGTGTTGAAAAAATTGGGGTGGGAAGCCATCAGGTCCAGGGGCCTTATCAGGTTCCATTGCGAACAAAGCTTCTTTGATCTCCTCTTCAGTGAAGCATTGAAGCAATTTCTCATTATCATTGTTAGACACCAACTTTGGGATGTTCTGAAGTAGAGAACTAGCGGTGCGGGGATGGCAGTCAATGCTTGGGCCTAAGATTTCTTGGAAGTGGCACACAACTTCCTGTCTGATTGCTTGGATGTCAGAGACAATGGATCCATCAGCCTTGGTCAACTCAGAGATTTTATTTGAGCCTCTGTGACGCATGGTGGAAGCATGGAAAAACTTCGTGTTGGTGTCTCCTTCTTTGAGCCAGAGGTTTCTGGATTTTTGCCTCCAGTAGGTCTCTTCCTTAGCCAGGGCATTGTGAAAATTAGAAAGGAGGCTTTTTTCTTCAAGGAAGGTTTCGACCCTCAGATCTCCTCCCTGAATCAGATTTTCCACCCTTTTCAGCTCATCCATCAGATGCTTTTTCTCAGAGAATAGGTCATCGAAAACATCCTTGTTCCAGCATTTTAGCTTGAGTTTGACCATTTTTAGTTTGAGGAACAGATTCGTGAGAGGGTTTGGACAAAAATTTTGCTGCCACCATTGTCGAATACACCGACCTAAATCTGGATGAGTGAGCCACATATTTTCAAACCTAAAAGGGGTTTTGAAAATTTTTTGGGGGCGGGAACAATCCAAAATTAAGGGATTGTGATCTGAGCCAATTTTTGGGTGACTATGGAGCCTGGCATCGCCAAAGATAGGAATGAGCTCTTTGGATAAGAGAAATCTGTCAAGCCAGATTTGGATGTGATGGATACCCACACGTCTGTTGCTCCAAGTGTAGTTGGACCCTTGGAGCGGCATGTCCATTAGCTCGTTGTGGTTGAAAAATTCGTTGAAGTCTTCTATGCAGTTGCTGGTGATCGGATTGCCTCCTTGCTTATCATACAGATGAAGGGGAGCATTGAAATCACCACAAAGCATCCATGGAAAGTCTACAAAATTGTTGCGCATTACGAAAATGTTATCCCACAACAGTCTTCTGTTGACAGGGTCGTTAGGTCCATAAACATTGGTGGCGATCCATTGGAGGTTAGTGACTTTATTGGTAAAAAAAATGTTGATGGTTCTGTATGAGACTGAAAGAACCCTCCCTTCAATGGTTGACGGATCCCATAAACATAGGAGACCCCCAGAAGCCCCTGTGGAGGGACAGAAGGCAAAATTGTTGTCTTCCCAGATTAGCTTGCAAACTTGAGTGCTGCTATTCTCGTCTAGTTTGGATTCTTGGATGAACATGATATTTGGTTTTAGATTTTTTCTTACTGATTTAACAGTTCTCTATTTTGTAGTTCCATTGAGGCCTCTGACATTCCAGGAGACGAACTTCATCGAGACGATTTGGAGTTTGCTTTGCGGCCTCTGCCTCTCCCTTGAGACGGAGTAAGTTTGGGTCTAACTTCATCCTCATCTTGGTGGGTTGTGATGGGGTGTTCAAAAATGGGGCCCAAGGTGGTAGGCACTGAGCCGTCAGCCATTTCGATCTCAGCTGCTTTGGCAAGATTTTCTGCATTTGTCGGTCGTCCCCTTCTCTGTTCTTTGTTGACGTCTGCTTTGGGTGCGGGAATGGGAGATTTCAGCGGGCTAGAGGTTTGAAGGATGTCGGTGGAGTCAGTCCAGTGGGGGGAAGATTTTTCACCGCTAAGGTAAAAGATGATTTCTCTCTTTTAAAAAAAAAAAAAAATGTGTGTATATATACTTTTGTATATAATTTGCATTTGTATATACATCCTCTTCCAAGATCACAAAAGCCAAGTACTACACTTCCAAACCCTCTTCGGGGATTTTTGATGCGAAGTAGCAGGTGCAAGGAGGTTCGTTGTGAAATATGTTACTCTCAAAAGGCTGAACCAAAATTCAAACAAGGGTACGAAAAGAGCTTTGCACCCGAAGCATTTTCAGCAGCTACTTTGGGCCGAAGCATTTTCAGCAGCTACTTCGGGAAGCAACTTTGCAAAGTATATTGTAAGAGGTTCCTTGCGAAGTAGTTTTCGAAGCAGAATTTGGCAAAGCAGTTTCCAAAATGGTAAAGCTTCGATAAACAACCTTCGCAAAGTAGAGCGACAGCATGGCAAAGAAGAAGTACTTCAGGCACGAAGCATCGAAAGGCAATCCAAACCAAAGGTTCATCGTGAAGCAGTTTCAACGTTAAGTGCATCCTCGTCGAACCAATCATGCATGAGATAGAGGATTTGAAATGTGCCTCAAAGAACGTGCCAGTAGCAGCCTTGAAAGGAGTACAAAGCTGAAAAATTTAAGGCAAAAGGTGGTGGAGCCCTTCCCGAGGTAATTTAGTTAGAAAAATGGAAAATAAAAGCTCGCACCAAGGTACGAGGTGGCAGCGGGTTGCATCTCCAATACAAAGTGTAATCATCGAAGCGTGTAGCCTTGTGTACCATGTCACTGCAGAATCAATTTAAGAATATGATGACCTCTTTCGTTTGATGTGTAAATTTAATTTTAGTAGGTGCCATAAATTCAGGTGGTTGCCTTTTTAGGTTATAAACATGAATTCCTAGCAAAAGGGAAGTTATTTGTTCATCAGTTCAAGCTATACTAAGAACCTCTAGATACACTCTGCAATCCCCCTGTCCTTTGCATCTGGTCGTTCACATTAAAGCCCTCTATATCAAGGATTCTACTACCATCACTTGCAACATGGGGAAGAAAAACTCCAAGGAGAAGGGGAAGGAACCCAAAGTTGCAGGCCCTGAAAAAACAAAGAAGGGCAAAGAGGAAAAAAGGCATACTCCAAAGAAGGTCGACCCCGCCACTCGCCCTGAGAAGCGACCGATAGATCAAGGAGATGATTCTGAAGAAGAGCAGCTTGTGGACCCACCAATTGATGGGTGGGAAAATATTAGAGACACAGAGCTCTCTAAGGATGTGTCCGAGCTCCGACGCACTATTGAATTTATGGTGAGAAGACTCACCCTAGAGAATAAAAGGGCTGCTGCCTATTATTCTCATATTTACTGGTATTTGACCCCGCCTGCTCACCACTACCCAGAGCTAATCTATGCTATTGCACAGAATTACCAGCATGCATCCAGGCAGGTATTAGACTCTTCAGGCCATAAATTGTTTTCCATTCTGAAGGAAGACGTGCAAGCAGCATTTGCACCATAGCAAGGGCCACCCAAGGGTTATTTAGTTTGCAATGTTATTCTAAGCGAACAGATGGAGAGGTTTACCTCCAATAACTTCATATTGAAATTTTTGCGCAAAAACCTCAAAAGCGGGCTCCCTTCAAGCAAGCTACCCCAAATGCCTCTACCTTTGGCAGCTTTCAAGAACACTGATATTTTCTCCATCATTGCATGGGTGGTGGGCCTATTGACAGATGCCTCGGTACAACCCTGGCAGGTGTATTTACCTGAATGTATTTCAAGAGGGGAATTCTATGCCCCTGATACTACAAGACCGAGCACCAACCCAGTTTTCTTTGATTGGGTAGAATGGGTGGCTCGAACCCTGCATACGCGACTTACCAGTATGAAAAATTTGGTGACAGGTCAGTACTTCATACCCTGCTCTCTCCTAGTCTGGTTGTTTTTCTACCAGGTTCATAAGCAATTCCCTCATATCACTATCTCTTCGAGCGGCAAGGATGGAAATCCTTTGCCTGTATACCAGTGGACTCCTCTCCTATTAAGGACAGAGTCCTATTATCCTTTTAACCAACAATTCTTGGGACCCACCATGCATTTGTTGAAAGGTTCTTCCCCTCGGGTTCCCCTCAGTATGAGAGATAAAATAGTGCAAGAAAATAAGGGAGACGTTTTCCAATTGACACAGGGATTGGTGATTCATATGTTTGAATTTACAAGAAAGCCCTTCCTGCTTCCTGTTTTCCCTTCTGAGTATCAATTTGCATTGGAGGTCGCTCGATAGAGTGATGCAACCAATTTCGTGTATGGCCATTGTCGAAAATGGGCACATACTTGCAACTTCCCCTTCAGGATGGGAGTAATTGAGGTATCTGCATTGAAGAAAAAAAATTTCCTGGAGGAGAAGCTCGCCAATTTTGGTCTGCTCTAGATCCCTCAACAATGGCTCTATGATCCCTTGGGAGTAATGAGGGATCACCTAAAATTCAAGAATTTCCACATCTGCCCTCACCCTAAAATTGTGGAATAGAGGAACAACCCGAATGGGAAAGATCTGGAGTGGCATTTGGAGAAGATGAGGACATTGCCACCCTGGCATGAATTCTATCCCATGGAGGTCGAATTTGACCCTGACCAGTACCCCCTCCCAACTCCAAGCTCCATGTTTTGGAGGAAAGCAAAGGATGATTTAAAAGAGGAATTGAAGGATTGGAGCGAGGAAAAGTTAGGAGAATGGTGGATAATGAGGGTCCATCACCAGAAGATGAATTCCTATGGACTCTTGGCAACGGATAAAGACTTCGTGATTCTCTATGATGCCAATGTTGAAACATGGAAGTCTATATCCTTCACTTATTTTGTTCCTCCAGCTCCCCCGAGATTGGGTGAAAGGCCAAAAAGAGTCGAAGATACCTCGAAAGAGGAAGAAGCTAAGGCTAATCCAGAGGCACTACCACAAGGACCATCAAAAATCCATGACACAAGTGCCGAAGAGGCAGAAAAACCATTGGAGAGAAGGAAAAGGAAGAGGTAGGAGCAGATTCAAGTGCCCCCGAGCCACCCGAAGCGACCTCGCACAAGGCCCCCAAGTGCTCATGCTGAACAACCTACATATGATCCAGTTGAAGCAAGTGTTGAAGGTGCGATGCCTCCAAGCACTGAGACGGTCCCAGACATATACGTCATCAATGTGGAGGAACTCCTCCAACAAGAAGGGGAACCTAAAGTAGAAGTCATGGAGGTTGGAGGTGCCAAAGACCAAAGAGACCAAGAGCCAATCACGTAAGAAGTTACCATGACGGATTTTCCAGGAGGGCATGCAGGTACGCACTCTCTCCCCTTCACCTCAATCTCTGACATGTCCACCATGGTACCAATTGAAGGTCATCATCAACCCCTTCCCCCCTACAAGGCCAGTCACCTCCCCAAGCGTTGCCTGTTTCTCTTCCTAGCACCACTCCACCTGAATCGTTCAGCCAGGACCAGCTCATCGAAACTGCTTCGCCCTCCCGCATCATTGTTCCTTCCATCCTTAGTCAACATGAAGACAATAACCCAACATCGAGCCTCGTAGCCCATTCCCCCATCATACACAATGTTGTCCCACTGGTCGAAGCCCCACTATACCTGTCGCTGAACCTTTTGGTGAGGCATTCCCCATTAACTCCTTATATTTGTTTACCCCAATGGCTAGAGATCTAGCCTTATTTGAGTCTGAGTTGTCTGTGATAAAGGAACGTCCTCTAGCTGAAAAGCTACTTCAGGCCCAACAAAACTCAAAAAAGATGTTGAAGGAGGCCAGAAAGAAAAGAGGGCACTCTTTGGCCCAAGTTGAGAAATGTGTAGTCTTTGATTTAAAGGCTAGAAAGTTACACAAAGTGAAGAAGGTCCCCAGGGTTCAGAAGCCTCTGAATGAGATGATTCCAGCAGATTATGATTATCAAAAGAAAATCAAAGACCTGGAACACCTGAACATAGACAATGAGTCTTTGTCCATGCATTTTGGGGTTGAGACCTTCTAAGTGCATGCAAACATTGCAAATCAGCATAGGTTTGAAGCAAAAAATGCCAACATCAAGTTGGAGGAAGAGCTGGCTAGGATCTGCTCCGAGCTAGATGATTCACAGAAACAATACCAGCTGTTGAAATAGGAAACACACACTCTCAAATAGCAAATATTACAACTGTAGTGTTCAATCGAGCAACAAGCGTAGAGGTAGGCCAAGAACTATCTGAAGGCCAAGGAGCTCAAAAGTAAGATCTTGCAAACATAGTAGCAGGTTGTTCGAAAAGGTAAACTTGGAGCTGTTTGACAAAAACAGAATCAAGGAGATTCGCTCGCACCTGCTTAGAAACTTTAGATCTCGGGCTTCCAGTGCCTTGTCAATTTTGGCCTATATTACAAAATCTCAAAGTGCCGCTATCGAGGGAGGACCAATCATCGATCAGATAACTCAGAAAGCTAGAAGCCACCTCAAACTAGCTTTCGATGTCCAGAGTGCCAAATATCAAGACTTGCAGGTCCCTGTAATGATTTGGATAGCTAGGGATTGGTCTATAGCCTGGGCCATAGTTCTCACTTTTTTCTCTAAGGTGCAAAAAACATAGAAGGTGAAGGACCTCTTAGACATGTTTGATAATGAGTAGCGCACATCAATGGGCTACTTTCAAGACCTTTCTTCCATGGGCTTCCCAAGCTTCACAGACGACAATGGGAACCTCCTGACCAAAGAAGAGATTAAGCCAACATGGCTTCAGTTTGAAGGTGATGTCTTAGAGATAGACGGATGGGCAGAGCCAATAACAGAAAGGTAAATCATGGATTACCTCTTGAGATACTGCAAGATCGTGGCCTGCCTAAATGATCTATATACTAGATCCCAACATGCAGATATCGGGCAAATTGATCGGTTTCGAGTGTTGATCAAGACACTAAAAGATCTAGAACCCTTCTCGAAGAGTGCCTGGTCCCAGGTCCACCGAAATATGAAGAAAATCCATGAGCATCTTGCCCCATCGCCGTCGCAAGAAGCCGCTCCCGAAGAGGCCGCACCAGAAGAGGAAGGCGAAGAAGAAGAGGAAGCAGAAGAAGAAAGAGAACGAGAACCAGCTACAGAAGCGCTCTCGGAGGAAGGAGAAGAAGGATCGGGAAAAGACTTTGGACTAATGGATCAAAATTAAAGGGTTCTCCCATCGATACGAGCTCGTTGCCCTACGAGCCACCAAGAATGTTGACAATTCCGTCACATTTCTCAAGGGGTAGAAAAAGAAAACAAATTTTGTACAGTGTTGTGTAAAGTTTTTCTTTGTTGTTTTTTATTTTGAAAAGTTGCAGCAATTTTGGCTTCCAATGCCACCCCTTTGTATATAAATTAGAAAAGAAATAACTTCGCTATCGAACAAGCTAGAGAAAAGAGCTTCACCAAGGGAAAATGAAAAGAGCTTCACACCCGAAGCGTTTCTAGCACTACTTCGAGTAAAAGCTTTGCAAAGTAGTTTCACCGAAGAAAAATACAAGGGTAGTGATACAAACTACTTTGGGACCAAAGCATTTCTAGAAGCTACTTCGGGCGAGAGTTCTGCAAAGTGGTGTCGTTGAAGTAAAATACAAAGAAAATAGAATGAAACTACTTTGTGCCCGAAGCATTTCTAGAAAATACTTCAGGCGAAATTTGAGCAAAGCGACGGTTAGAAGAAAGAGCTTCGCACCCGAAGCATTTCCAGCATTGCTTCGGGTAGAGTTTTTTGTGAAGTACTATTGTCGAAGAAGAATACAAAAGTAGCGATTAAAATAACTTTGGGCCCGAAGCGCTTCAATTTTTTACTTCGGGCGAAAGTTGAGCAAAGCGGCATTCAAAAAAACAAATTTCCAAAGAAGGAAGGCCCAGACCATGGTCCAATTGGCTAAGGCAAGAAAACTACTTCGGGTTCGAAGCATTTCCAGAAGCTACTTCGAGTGAGAGTTCTGCGAAGCAGTGTCATCGAAGTGAAATACAAAGGAAGGAGAAGAAAACTACTTCAGGCCCGAAGCATTTCCAACAAATACTTCAGTCGGAAAACTAGCGAAGCGGAACTCAAAGGAGCATTGAAAACACTTCGCCAAAAATTTCTGAAGCACTCACTTGTTAGTCTTACAATGGCACTGAGAGGGGGGGTGAATCAATGTAGCTATTTAATTTCAAATCTACAACTCTTAAATCTGAAAATAATGAAAACTTAAAACTAGAAACATCAAGTATCACAAGAGAACATCACGAGGTTCATCAGTTTTGGTTACTTCTCAAAAATAGACTGCTTGGACTCCCATCCAAATCCAGCCTTTGCAAAGCACCAACTTTACAATCAATTTACCAACACCCACTGGAATGAGCACCAACTCCTAATTTATCTACACCAACAGAAAGGAGCACCAACCCCTAATTCCAAGCACCAACTCAAAATTCTATTTTGAATCATTTTGACATAAAAATGCCTTCGCTTTTACAAGACCCTCACTGGTCTATTGCTCACATCAACATCATAGAAGCATAAAGAGAATTGTTAGAGACTCAATATGTTCTATACTCAAATCGCAATCTAAACTTGTTGTCCATGAAACATACACACTCTTATGGCTCTACTTACCGCACTCTTACAACCCTGTCTCACGGCTCACTCTTCCGTCTCCCTCTTACTACTCTGCTTACTGTGCTATTACAACCCTCTCTGCTCACTAACTGCTCTGTTTACTGCAATCTTATGGCACTCTTATAGCCCTCTTTTCGCAGAACTTTCCCTTTATATGGTGGCACTTTTTTTCACTATGAGTAGCACATTAAATCTCCACATAGACCTCCTTTTATAACAGGTTTTTATCTCTATTTTTAACTTTCGTATTTACTCATGCAGACTATCAATAACCACTTCTATGAGTAACTCCTTTTTGGCACAGTATTTTTGCATGCAACCTATTAATAGTTCTGTCTCTTGTTTCAGACTGACAGTGTAACGGCTGCTTGATGGTTTCACTATGTCACGTTCCCTATAACTGTCGTTCTTCCTTTAATGCATTGTTCTTATTTTAGCTTGCATGATTTCTATCTGTAACTGCACCTGTAACTATCGCACTAACTCCAGTTAACTCTTCTTATTTTGGTTGCATGATTTTCCTCTACAATTGCCCCTGTAACTGTCGTTCTACTTTAGTTAACTGTCTGTAATCATGCTGTTGTGACCTATCACGAAATCATGACACTTCTATCTCTTTGTACTCTTCTCACCTTTTACCCATGAAAACATGACATGTCACGATATCATGACACTTTTTGCCTTCTTGTCCTCTTCTCAGCTTGCACCTACAAAAACATGACATGTCGCGATATCACGACACTTTTTGCCTTCTTGTCCTCTTCTTAGCTTGCACCCGCGAAAACATGACATGTCACGAAATCGTGACACTTTTGCTGCCTTGTGCTCTTCTTTGTCTTTCGCTCGCAAAAACACATGTCGTGAAATCATGACACATTCGCTACCTTGTGCCTTTTCTTGCCTTGACCTCGTGAAAATAGAACATGTCCTAAAATTGCGACACTTTTGCTGCCTTGTGCTCTTCTCTGTCTTTCGCCCGTGAAAACACAACATGTCGTGAAATTGTGACACATTCGCTGCCTTATGCTTTTCTTTGTCTTTCGCCCATGAAAACACATGTCACGAAATCGTGACACATTCACTGCCTTGTGCTCTTCTCTGTCTTTCGCCTGTGAAAATAGAACATGTCACAAAATCACGACACTCTCGCTTCCTTACTCTCTCTCTTCTCTTTGGGTCGCGAAAACCCGACATGTCACAAAATCGTGACACTTTTTCTCCTTAGCGCTTTTTTTCCCTTCGGGTCACGAAAACCTGACATGTCGTGATATCACGACACTTTTTCTCCTTAGCGCTTTTCTTCCCTTTGGGTCGCAAAAACCCGACATGTCGCGATATCGCGACACTTTTTCTCCTTGGCGATTTTCTTCCTTTCGGGTCGCGAAAACCCGACATGTCACGATATCGCAACACTTTTTCTCCTTAGCGCTTTTCTTCCCTTCGGGTCGTGAAAACCCGACATGTCGCGATATCGCGACACTTTTTCTCCTTAGCGCTTCCTCTTGCAAATTGTCGCGAAATCGTGACACTTTTCCTTGCGAGCTCTTTCTCTCAAACCTATCGTGAAATTGTGACACTTTTTCGTCCGTACCATCCTTCTTGCAAATTGTCACGAAATCGCAACACTTTTCTTTGAGAGCTCCTTCTCCCCGAACTTATCACGAAATCGCGACAATTTTCTTGCATGTGCCTTCTCATCGAACATGTTGCAAAATCATGACAATTTTCTTTATGATTTCTCTCTCTTCAAACATGTCGCGATATCGCGATAGTTTTTCCAGCTTCTCATCATGTCACGATATCGTGACAGTTTTTCTACTTGGCTTCTTTTCCTCCGTTATGTCGCAATATCGTGACAGTTTTCTTGTCGCGATATCACGATAGTTTTCTTACTTGCCTTTTTTCTTGTCGTGATATCACGACAGTTTTCTTACTTGCATTTTTTTCTTGTCACGATATCGTGACAGTTTTCTTACTTGCCTTTTTTCTTGTCGCGATATCACGAAAATTTTCTTACTTGCCTTTTTCTTTGATCTTTTGAAACTGGGCCACTTTTGTCTTCTTGGAAATTCACTGTACATGCTCTGACTGACCTCTGAACTCCTGTCCACTGCATCAACTGATCTCTCGAATTACCTTTGCACTCCTGTCCATTGCATCAACCGATCCTATGTCTGTGTTGACAACAATGACAATACTTTGGCTGCACCTTGCTCATCAATGAACTCCTGTCCATTATACTTTGGTTGCACCTTGCTCATCAATGAACTCCTATCCATTGCACTTTGGCTGCACCTTGCTCATCAATGAACTCCTATCCATTATACTTTGGTTGCACCTTGCTCATCAATGAACTCCTGTCCATTGCACTTTGGCTACACCTTGCTCATCAATGAACTCCTGTCCATTGCATCAACTGATCAACCTTGACTGTGTTGACAACAATGACAATACTTTGGTTGCACCTTGCTCATCAATCTCCCCCTTTGGAATTGTTGGAAACACATGTAATTATGTGCAATTACCTGTAATTCTTCTCCCCCTTTGACAATAATACCAAAGGGCGGCTGCAAAACTCCCCCCGAGTCCATGCACAACATTCTCAAGAAAAATTATTACAGTTAGCAAAAAGCATAAACATGAGAAATATGATAAACAGATGCATAAATGCTCCCCCTAAGAATTTGATCCCGATGGCTAGTCAATTCTTAGTCTATTCTTGGGAATATGTGACCACTTCATTTCACTGTTTGACAACATCATGATAAGCATAATAGGCATCAACAATATCAATAATGTGAGTAGCAACAATAACCATTGAAAGACATCATCACTGTCAACTTCACCAATATAATATGTGTAAGAACATGGCTGGACTACTGTCTTTTGAGTACCAACCCTCTGTTGCTCTACAATCTCAAACTTGTCCACTATTAGTGAAGGCATACACTGATTGTATATATCCAACTATTTGTTCTGCAATGCTGGCAGCATCTGCAAATGCATCTTGGATATTCTCAACAAGATTGAACCTAATGTCAGTTGTTTGTCTCTCTCTTCAGTGAGAGTCCAGCAGGCTACCTCAATCCACTTTCAACTCTGTGTAAGCATCAAATACTGTACTGCAACACAACCAAATTCCTTTTTATATTTACAACCTGATCTAAGTTTTCTATAGTTACTACAGATCACACCTTACTTTCAACTGTGCAAATTAGGAGAAGACATTTTGTCAAACACTTTATGGCCAACCATAGTGCACCTTACTCAGCCTCATACTTCTTAACCTTGGATTGGCATTTTATCAACAGTTAAAACAAAATTGTTTGTGAATTAACTATATTCACCAAGGCGTCATGAAAGATCTAACAATCTTCACATCAAAGTGTAGAACAAATACACGCTGCTTTTATCAAAGCACAAGTACGCAGCTAGGGCACGCATGCATTCTTTCATTAAACCAAAAAATCTAAATTGTTATGATCCATAATTTTGAACAATGGTAGAAGAATCATCAACAGTACAACAATGACAAATATCAAAACTACCAAGGGTGCCAGCTCTCAATTTAATCACAACCCTTCACGGTACTTCCATAGTCCACTACATAAACCAAAAAAAACTTTGACAACTGTACAACAATTTCCCTACTGCTAGTCTTTCATCCTCAGATACCCAAAAAAATACATAGGAGCATTAAAATAAAACTTTAATATTGCTCCCCCTGAGGATGTGCCACCTGGAGTTGCTTAGAGCAATGGCAGAGTAACCTCCTTCAGTCCAAGGAGACACGATTTCCTTTCTTCTGCCTTTCTCCAGAATTTCCTAAACTTGGGCTTGAGTTTTTCAATTACTTCCCTATTTTGCCCCTGTTCGTGAACTTGAACATTTCTCTTGCGGGCTTGTCTCTTGTGCATTCTTGATGGATGATTATTTTCTTTTCTTTTATGCACATGATATGTTCCCTATCTGTGTTGCCCTTTTTGTGTTTGATGAAATCTAGGGTTTTGCCTTAGATTAGATACATAAGTGCTTGGACAGAACCTTGCTATGTGCCCTTGACCATTACATTTAAAAAATTGCACATGTTTTATTCCCTGTCTGCATTGCATTCTGTGTGTATGATGAAATCTATGGTCTTGCCTTAGATTGGATACAAAAGTGCTTGGACAAAACCTTGCTATGTGCCCATGGCCATTACATTTAAAACATTGCATAGGGTGTTCACTCAGGAAAGCAGATGTGTTTTTATCAGCATAACTTTTTGATCTATTGTTCAGTCCACAATAAATTGCCTTGTGACCATAGTAGTTGCATTTAGAACAATAGCCATTAAAAGCATTATTATTAAAAGAGTGAGAGTGAGAGAACCTCTTTTGTTGTGGTTGCTTTGTTGTAGATCTTCTTTGATATTTTCTTCCTTTTGAAGATTCAGCTTCAGACTTTTCTTCCTTCGATCCTTCAGTAGTGGACTTCTTCTTTTCTGTACTTTTGGAAGATGATGATTGTTCATCTTCATATCCAAGACCATACTTATCCGTGGAGCTTCTTTGTTGCTTTCTCATTTTATCTAGTAATTCAGTGCTCTTCTCATATTTGAGATTTATGTTGGCCTCTTCTAGTTGTTTCTTCAATGAAACAATATCTTCTTCTTGTTGGTAGCAAACAATATTTTTTTCATTGATTTGAGACTTGAGAATATCTTCAATCCTTTTATACTGTTCTACTTGTAGCTTTAGATCAACAATAACTTTGTTAGATTCCTCTTCACTTGTGCTGCATACATCATCCTCATCATCCAGGTGTGTCTTCAAGGCTTCTTCTGATTTCTTGGCCTTTTGAACTTGTAGGAAGAGATCTTCAATCTCATACCCATATTCTTCTAACTTCTTGGACATTCTTTTATTATTTTTCTTTTCTATACTCAACTCTTCAAGTGTAGATATCAACTCTCCTTCAAGATCTACTTCAGCCTCATAGATTTCATCACATACTTCAGAGTTCACTCCTGCATTTTCTGGTTCAATTTTCTCTTCCACAGGAATTGAAACTGACTGAGATGCCTTATTGGAGGAGGATCTATTCTTCTTACCCATTGTGTACTAATCCAAGATCAACCCTGACTGATTTATCCTGAACTGGGAAACTGGCTCTGATACCAATTGTTAGTCTTACAATGGCACTAAGAGGGGGGGTGAATCAGTGTAGCTATTTAATTTCAAATCTACAACTCTTAAATATGAAAATAATGAAAACTTAAAACCAGAAAAAACAAGTATCACAAGAGAACATCACACAACACAAGATTTAATGAGGTTCACCAGTTTTGGCTACACCTCAAAAATAGACTGCTTCGACTCCCATCCAAATCCAACCTTTGCAAAGCACTAACTTTACAATCAATTTACCAGCACCCACTGGAAGGAGCACCAAATCCTAATTTATCTGCACCAATAGAAAGGAGAACCAACCCCTGATTCCAAGCATCAACTTGAAATTCTATTTTAAATATTTTTGACATAAAAATGCCTTCGCTTTTACAAGACCCTCACTGGTCTATTGCTCACATCAACATCATAGAAGCATAAAGAGAATTGTTAGAGACTCAATATGTTCTATACTCAAATCGCAATCTGAACTTGCTATCCATGAAACATACACACTCTTACGACTCTTCTTATCGCACTCTTACAACCCTGTCTCATGGCTCACTCTTCCGTCTCACTCTTACTGCTCTGCTTACTATGCTCTTACAACCCTCTCTGCTCACTAACTGCTCTGTTTACCACAATATTATGGCACTCTTATAGCCCTCTTTTCGCAACACTTTCCCTCTATACGGTGGCACTTTTTTTCACTATGAGCAGCACATTAAATCTCCACACAGACCTCATTTTATAACAGGTTTTTATCTCTATTTTTAACTTTCGTATTTACTCATGCAGACTATCAATAGCCACTTATGTGAGTAACTCCTTTTTGGCACAGTATTTCTGCATGCAACCTATTAATAGTTCTGTCTCTTGTTTCGGACTGATAGTGTAACGGTTGCTCGATGGTTTCACTGTGTCACGTGCCCTGTAACTACCATTCTTCCTTTAATGCTTTGTTCTTATTTTAGCTTGCATGATTTCTATATATAACTACACCTATAACTGTCGCACTAACTCCAGTTAACTCTTCTTATTTTGGCTGCATGATTTTCCTCTGCAACTACCCCTGTAACTATCGTTCTACTTCAGTTAACTATCTGTAATCGTGCTGTTGCGACCTATCGCAAAATTGTGACACTTCTGTCTCTTTGTACTCTTCTCACCTTTTACCCATGAAAACATGACATGTCATGATATCACGACACTTTCCACCTTATTTTCCTCTTCTCAGCTTGCACCTATGAAAACATGACATGTCGTGATATCGCAACACTTTCTGCCTTCTTGTCCTCTTCTTAGCTTGCACCTGCGAAAACATGACATGTCACGAAATTGTGACACTTTCGCTACCTTGTGCTCTTCTTTGTCTTTCGCCCACGAAAACACATGTCATGAAATTACCACACATTTGTTTCCTTGTGCCTTTTATTGCCTTGACCTCACAAAAATAGAACATGTCCTGAAATCGTGACACTTTCGCTATCTTGTGCTCTTCTCTGTCTTTCTCCTACAAAAACACATGTCACAAAATCGTGACACATTCGTTGCCTTGTGTTTTTATTTGTCTTTTGCCCACAAAAACACAACATGTCACGAAATCACGACACATTCGCTGCCTTGTGCTCTTCTCTGTCTTTCACCTGTGAAAATAGAACATGTCATGAAATTGCGACACTCTCGCTTCTTTACTCTGTCTTCTCTTTGGGTCACGAAAACCTGACATGTCGTGAAATCATAACACTTTTTCTCCTTAGCGTTTTTCTTCCCTTCAGGTCGTGAAAACCCAACATGTCGCGATATCGTGACACTTTTTCTCCTTAGCGCTTTTCTTCCCTTTGGGTCATGAAAACCTGACATGTCATGATATCGTGACACTTTTTCTCCTTAGCGCTTTTCTTCCCTTCGGGTCATGAAAACCCGACATGTCGCGATATCGCGACACTTTTTCTCCTTAGCGCTTTTCTTCCCTTCGGGTCGTGAAAACCTGACATGTCGCAATATCGCGACACTTTTTCTCCTTAGCACTTCCTCTTGCAAATTGTTGCGAAATCGCAACACTTTTCCTTGCGAGCTCTTTCTCTCAAACTTGTCATGAAATTGCAACACTTTTTTCTCTGTACCATCCTTCTTGTAAATTGTCATGAAATCATGACACTTTTCTTTGTGAGCTCCTTCTCCCCGAACTTGTTGCGAAATCACGATAGTTTTCTTGCATGTGCCTTCTCATCGAACATGTCACAAAATCGTGATATTTTTTCCTACATGCGCTTCTTCTTCGAACATGTCATGAAATCGTGATAGTTTTCTTTACGCTTTCTCTCTCTTCAAACATGTCGCGATATCGTGACAGTTTTTCCAGATTCTCATCATGTCGTGATATCATGACAATTTTTCTACTTGGCTTCTTTTCCTCCGTTATGTCGCGATATCGCGATAGTTTTCTTAGTTGCATTTTTTCTTGTCGCGATATCGCGACAGTTTTCTTACTTGCCTTTTTTTCTTGTCGCGATATCATGACAGTTTTCTTACTTGCCTTTTTTCTTGTCGCGATATCACGACAGTTTTCTTACTTGCCTTTTTCTTTGATCTTTTGAAACTGGGCCACTTCTGTCTTCTTGGAAATTCACTGTACATGCTCTGACTGACCTCTGAACTCCTATCCACTGCATCAACCGATCTCTCTAATGACCTCTACACTCCTGTCCATTGCATCAACCGATCCTCTGTCTGTGTTGACAACAATGACAATACTTTGGCTGCACCTTGCTCATCAATGAACTCCTATCCATTATACTTTGGTTGCACCTTGCTCATTAATGAACTCTTGTCCATTGCACTTTGGATGCACCTTGCTCATCAATGAACTCTTGTCCATTATACTTTGGCTGCACCTTGCTCATCAATGAACTCCTATCCATTGCACTTTGGTTGCACCTTGCTCATCAATGAACTCATGTCCATTGCATCAACTGATCAACCTGACTGTGTTGACAACAATGACAATACTTTGGTTGCACCTTACTCATCATCACTTTGGGCCCCTTCATTAGTGAATCATTTTTACTTCATCGAAAGTCATTCTGAAGCATCTGCTTCGGCTAAATTTCATGCAATGTACTTCTACCCGAAGTGACAGAGGTTGTAGAGAATGTAACATCTTCTGAAAATAATTGCTTCATCCGAGACCTTCCCGAACCACAGTTTTGAAAGAGGATCGTAGTGAAGTATTTCTCCAAGGCATCAGCGAAGCAATTTTATCAACGAAGTGGCAAGGACAAAGAGGCCTGTTTTGCAAAGTAAAAATGCTTCAGCACTCCCCACCCCTGAAGTAGATTTGTGAAGCTCAAGTTTGTGAAGTACAAACCAGGGAGGAGTTATTGCTTTGGATTAGAATAGGTGCGAAGCGAAGTTGTGGACAAATACTTAGCGAAGCACTTCAAGGGCACGCGTTCCAAGCCAGGTATTTTCCCAAGGTGATCAAGTGCCTCATAAATACAATTTTTCATGCTCGATAAGCTCACTGCTCATTTTTGAAAATAAAAAATGAAGTATCAGGCCATGATGGAAAACTCGATGAGCATGGTGGCCACTCGAGCACCGCACCTAGAGACCAAGGACGTCCAGACGGCTCATCAATGCATATTTCCATGGTTGACCCGGTCACAGTTACCAATTTTGGTAACAGATTTGAGAGCTCGATCACGAGGGCCACGGGGAGATGAATGCTCAAAGATCAAGGGCGTACTTCTCTTTGCTGTGTAATTATGACTCAGAGGGTCGGGTCCTATATAAAAACCTAGGCATTATAATAGGAAAATGGGGAGGAACTATCTGCTAAGAAATCTGCTATAACTTGATGTCCTGCGATTAATACTAAAAGGCTTTGGGCTCAATTCTTCTCTTTTATCCTGCCTTTTGGGCTTGATTCTTTTGTTTGTCTTCATTTGTATACCGAGAAAGTTGAATCCTGCATCCAGTGTGCGATCGAGGACTGTACCCTGAAACTCATTCTAACTGATACATAGGAGTAGAAAAACATCATATTGACTTTCTTTTATGCTGCCTTCTGTGCTTGATTCTTTTTTCTATCTTCGTTTGTATACCGAGAAAGCTGAACCCTGCGTCCGATGTGCGATTGGGGACTGTACCCTAAAACTCGCCTGAAGGATACATAGGAATGTTGATATTGCGTTCCTTTCATTTATTCTTGGTGTTCTTTGCTTCTATTCAAGTTGCTAGTTAGTGATCATGCTTCCTGTTCTCTCCCTCCTTAAATCACCAATCTCTCTTTCCTTACCCCTTTTTTTTTATTTATTTCTCTAACCTTAACTCCTTTTATTTCTTTCCTGCACCCTTATCTTAAAACACCCAAGTAGTTTAGCATAGGATTCGACATTTCTCTAGAGATTGGCATGAGGGCCATCTCTTCCCTTTGGCCTTTCAATGTTGGTCGAGGTCTAGGGTGCATACACCTATCCAAATCATTTCCTAGGTAGATTTGATGACCAACAGTACCCATAAACCTTCTGGTCACCCAAAAAGCCCCAAAGGTACCCATAAACCCTTTGGTCACCCAAAAATCCCCAAAGATACCCATAAATCCTTTGGTCATAAAAAATCCCCAAAGGTACCCATAAACCCTTTGGTCACCCAAAAATCCCCAAAGGTATCTATAAACCCTTTGGTCACCCAAAAAGCCCTAAGGTACCCATAAACCCTTTGGTCACAAAAAATCCCGAAAGGTACCCATAAACCCTTTGGTCACAAAAAATCTTGAAAGGTACCCATAAACCCTTTGGTCACCCAAAAAACCCAAAAGGTACCCATAAACCCTTTGGTCACCCAAAAATCCCAAAAGGTAATCATAAATCCTTTGGTCACCCAAAAATCCCCAAAGGTACCCATAAATTCTTTGGTCACCAAGAAAAGCCCCAAAGGTACCCATAAATCCTTTGGTCACCAAAAATCCCCAAAGGTACCCATAAACCCTTTGGTCATACAAAAAACCCCAAAGGTACCCATTAACCCTTTGTTCACAAAATATCCCCAAAGGTACCCATAAACCCTTTGGGCACTCAAAAATCCCCAAAGGTACTCATAAACCCTTTGGTCACCCAAAAATCCCCAAAAGTACCCATAAACCCTTTGGTCACCCAAAAAGTACCAAAGGTACCCATAAACCCTTTGGTCACCAAGAAGTCCCAAATGTACCCATAAACCCTTTGGTCACCCAAAAATCCCCAAAGGTACCCATAAATACTTTTGTCACCAAAAAGTCCCAAAGGTACCCATGAACCCTTTGGTCACCCAAAAAGCTCCAAAGGTACCCATAAACCCTTTGGTCACCCAAAAATCCCCAAAGGTACCCATAAACCCTTTGGTCACCCAAAAAGCCCCAATGACATCCACTAAGCCCATTGGTCAAATGTATATATACATATATTTTATATATATATATATATATATATATATATATATTAATCTAAATCCAAAAACATCATTAAAATAACAAAAATACAAAAATATTACATTACATTTCATATCATCGCATTATATAATCACTTGCATTAAGCATACCCATAATTGCATTTTGTATTCTAGAGTTGCTCATACATGTCTAGCACTAGGTATGTACACTAGCCATCCTTCAAAATAAAATTTGTCAAAGGTCATTATTAACACCCATCTACATTACAATTATTATTTCCATCCACATTCCCCACCTTTCTTATTTGTGTCTGTTTTCCTTCACCTAGTCATTTGTTATAAGGCATCATTAGGATTTTTAGTCATTCAACCATCTCTAGTTTTGTTTTCAGATTTTTTAGAAATCTATCTTGATTTTTAGAAGGTAGATTCTTTCTTTGATTATACCTTGTATACGTCATAATCCCAACACATTCTCACATAAATAAATCCAAGTTTTGCACAAGGAAAGATGAAACCTACAAAGTGGTCCTTGTTACCTTAAGCAAAATGTTTACCTTGCTCATCCCCCTATGCGCATGGTTCAAAAATACTGAGAATTTAAAGAAAAAACAAACTCCTCCCTACCCAAAGCAATAAAAATACCTTGCCCCATGCCAAATATAGGCAAGTATCCAAAGAGAAACAAATACAAAAGAAAAAATCCCTAAAAGAAAAAGTGGTTTTTACCATTAACAAAAGCAAAAAGTAAAATAAAATAGTGGTTCTCACCACTACCAAAATCCCTTGCTCACCAAAACAAAAATGGGCAAATCCCTGGAGCAATTTAAAAATAAAAGAAAAGAAGGTTGTATTTAACTTGAATCCTTGGAATTCTCAGCATTTGACAACCATGAGGTGATCCTCATTACAAGTTGGGTGGCATCAAGTCTACCTAGAAATGGTGGTATCCTTACACATGATGATATGTCTGTCACATTAGCAACCTTTTTTTGTACATACCAATATCATCTTGCGGATGAGCTAGCTTTTGGTAGCCTCTATTACCTAATGGTCTAATCCAACTAACATACAAAACTCAGGATCATGATACTCGCAGGGTGATCTTCAGTACATATGGGCTACATAAATCTTGTTTGGCACTGGGGTAACTTTATGTGTTATTATAGAAATGAACTCACATGCACACATAGGGATATTGAATATCTTGGTCATCCTAGTAGATTTATACCTTGCCAAAAATTCTTGCATGGTTAATATATAACTTTTGACTAGTTCACTAGAGTGTTTGAGTCTCCTGAAAACCTCAAGGATATTCTATAACATCTTACTATTCATTCCATTCCATACCATTTTATCACATATTTTTCAGTTCATATTTTCACAATCCACTACATAATCTTATGATAACATTAAAAATGAATCAATGAATTTTATACAGTCTATGGTGCTAGCATCTAGTGTGTCAAATAGTATTCATAATTCATCAGTACATATTAACAAATCATCCATTTCATTATGCATACACACATGTACATATCATAAACTAACATGATATTACAATAGATGCATCCATGATAGCATCCACAAAAGTATCGACAAAGTAAAAATAAGCATCTCATACATCTAATAAAGTAGTAAGGAAACACATGATGACAATAGAAAAAATCATATATATATATATGTGTGTGTGTGTGTGTATGGGGAAAAAAGATACATCATAATCCAAAAATTACCCATAGGCTACAATCATGTGGGTCCTCAGACCTCATGCTCTAAAAATCTAAAATAACCACAGAGTCTCAAAAGCCATGGTCATGCTAGATTGGAACCATGACTCTCACCACCACCCTCGATCATCGCTCATCGAGAGCTCCCAGATCTGCTACCCCCTACCCTATTTGATCTCCTCATGGAGCTAGGAGCACCCATCCTCACAAATGACTACCCCATACCACTCCTCCTACCCTATTAGAATCCACTATTAGAAGGATGAGTTGGTAAGCACCCTTTAAGGCATGCTACCTCATCCTCCAAATATTGTGTGTACGATAGCTCCTCTTGATGATGATCTTGATAGTCACCCAGTAAATTCGAGAGCTATGTCACCTCCCCCATAGCCTAGATACATCACCACTATCCAATGCCCCCTAGCTCAAGCTCTATACTCTAACATGTGATCAAAAAGCAACTAGCTCTATCGCTTACCCCTAAATCACTACTTCCTACCTCTTAATATTTGCTTGAACAATATTCATATATGCTTGTAGGAGAGTCCTATCCTATACGTAGTCCCTCCACTCCTATCTCCCTCTGATCAAATCACCCTATAGCTCAAAAATGATGGTATCCTATGCTACCAACTATACATGCACTCCTTGCTCATCAAAATTATCCTCATCATAATCCTCTTGTTGATCCTCCATATCCATGCTATCCATCCACTCATCATCTATCTGGTGATGCACATGTTTCTCCCCTGAGTCTATCTCTTCATCATGTTGCTCATATAAGTCTACCTCCTCCTCATCTAGATCCTCATATGGAACCTCATCTAGAGCCTCCCTATGAGCCTCCTCTATCACCGCATCTATACCACCTCCTAGTGGTCCCTCCCCTCACCACTGGTGCATCACCCACCAGGAGTCATACTCTTATATGGTCTCAACATCATCTCACTGAGATATGACCTTTGCAATATCTTCTTCCTTTCAAACTACCTCCACTATAGGCCAAGTATCCTCTCATCTGCATAATGTCGATAGATCACTAGGTAACCCCTAGCATAGCCTAAACTATTGCATCACTCGAGCATATGGGAAATACTCTCACTTGATCATATGTAGAACAACCAACCATATCCCTTGATGTACCCATTGAAGCTACACTCAACCTCAAGACATGCTGAAAAATATTTGTATGGTCTCCAGGTAACCTCCTCTATCCTAAGCTATGCAAATGAATCTACATAGTGATCAATCGTACTTGCATAAGGATGGCTTTGACCCCTCTCCTGGTCCCACTACCAAAGGATACCATATCCTATCTCCACATATGTGATATGTGTCTGTATCATCCAAGGTAGCCCCCATGGTCGATCCATGATAATGTACTACCACCCCCACACCTACAATAGAAATCTATAACCCAATCCTTTCTACCCATGGCAATGAATCTCACCATCACTAATGACCTCCCTATGGTGCACTCCACCAGTGAAAATACCAACTCCAAAAGGTTCTAGAGGAAATTGGATCCTGATGGGTCTCGCAACAACATGTTGGAGATAAGCATCATCAGCAAGGCATATCTCCTAGTCAAGACCTCTGCATCATACCATAGCTCCACTAGGATGCCTCTACTAGGAAATTCTCATAATACCTCGCGCCAATCCTCTCAAAAATACCTCTACAAAATTATGTCTTTAAGATCATGATGAGTAGACATAATTAGATTCCCCTCTATCAAAATACGCAAAATCTAGTAGACATCCTCTAACATCACTGTCATCTCCCTAGTCGAAAAGTGGAAGGTGTTGGTGCGAGGGTCCCATAGATCTATCAAAGTCATTAGGTAGGCTTTATCTCCCATCACTGGATCTAACTATATCACTTGCTTGAGAGCAATGACATCAAGCCATTCCTAGTCATCCTCTATCAGTAGGTCCCTAGTGGTCTGAAAGAGAGTCAAAAATAGATACCGGATCTTGATCACCTAGCAGGGGCAAGCAAGCTTAAAAAACAAAAACAAATCACCTAAAAAAGGCATATTTTTCTTTCAAAATCATGGTCATCCCACCCAGGGACGACCATAAAATTAGTAGCCATCCCACCCAGGGGCAGCCACTAGTGGCCACCCCACCCAAGGACGGCCCCCAAAATGCTCAAAAAATGGCCTCCCCACCTAGGGATGACCACAAAAAACAAGCCAAAAAACCTCATAAAAATACAAAAAATAAAACAAAAATGTTGAAAAACAAAATTTAAAGCACAAAATAATAGATATTACCACCAATGAGGTTAATTTAATGAGTTTTAGTATGTTTCATTGGAAAACACAAAAATAATTACATTTTAGAAATTAACAAAGGATAGTTGCAAATTCAGCCCTTACCCGTCTTGTGTCGGCTCTACTTCTTGTCGAGTCTATAGGTTGGCTCATGGTGATTATGGGATGGTTTCGACAGCACTTTGCTTCACAAAATCACTCTCCTACTCCTCACCTCTCAATATTCCAAGTCAAAAGTGTGCAAATAAGCCTCATTTTGCCAATTTTGAGCTTAAATATCCCTAGAATAAGCATGGTCACCCTAGGGTGGGATGGTCACCAAATTTGGTGATTGTCCCACCTGGGATGGTCACCAAATTTGGTGCGGGGATGGTCACCAAATTTGATGACCGTCCCACCCTGGAATAACCACAAATATTGTAGCCATCCCACCCTAGGACGACCACCAAAAAACATAAGAAAAAGCAAATAAAAAGGCCTAAAAACCACCAAAATCTTAACAAAACTGATAAATTTCAATCAATATCCATTAGCAAACCAAGAAGTAGACATAAATGCATATATTTTCTCATCATAAAAAATCACAAAATTAACAAAAAAACAAATAATCATCAAAAATTTCAAGTGAGCCTCGTATTCATTTATTTACCCTATAAAATTAGTGGTTGCAACAACTTATGCTCCATGCAATCTAGCAAGATGATTAAATTACCATAAGGCAATTTGAACCAAATTATTCATTGATGAATTGAAAAGCCTCCCAATAAATCCCCAAGAAGGCCATTGCGATTGAATTGCTCCATAGGAACAAGGTATTCATTTCCTTTCTTCCATGAAATATCATCAAAAAACCACCAAAATCTTAACAAAACTGATAAATTTCATAATGGGTAAATTTGAAGGAACCCTAATAAAGTCATATTGGTCAAGTGACTCATCACTTTCATTACTAGTCATTCTCTCATTGACTCATCGCTTGAGGGGGTAGTCATAATTATGAATTCATAATCAAAATCAACACTCAAACACTCAAAAGTGCAACTTGCATACATTCAAAAGAATTATTGCCAAAGATAATTTCAAGCCCATGTTGGGGCACATAATTTAGCACCAATTCCACAAAACAAATTCTTGGTCTCCTTGAAGCCTTGGGACGACTCCCGGAATAGGCTTATAAGTGAAACAAGGAACCAAGACCAAGTATACCCTAATCCCCAAAACTTGTCATTACAGTGCGGTTGAAAGGTATACCAAAATCAAATCCTTCAAATATGTCAAAAGTAAGGATTCCAAGAATGTATATTCCTTCCATGATGGGGGTATATAAATTTGGTTAGGTTACTAAATAATCTTAATCATTTGATATTTTAGTTATCTATTTTTTCTATGCGCTTTGTTTCACACAATGCATCCCAAAAAGGGACGCTTGTAGACACTAAAATCGTGTCAATCCGATTAGTTTACCAAGACACACTCTTATTAGCACCATATGACCTCCTTGGGCAACCGTCATGGGTTAAATAGTGGTACTTACCACTTTTAAGAAGTTTTGCCTCACTTTTAGGAAGTTTTGGATAATGGAGCCATGGCCATCCCACCCCAGGACAAGCACTAGTTAATGGTCATACCACCCAGGTATGGCCACCAACAGCCATCCCTAGGTGGGATGGCCATAAGAAACCATCCCTAGGGGGCGGCAAAGCATCTAGACTCTTAAAAATTTAAGGGTGGGATAAATGTCAATCAAATTCTACCATTTATCCTACCCATTGATTTATGATAGATATCAATTCAGTCACAAACTTGCAAATTGGAGGCCCAAATTGGAGGTTTCTCCCATCCAATGCATTGAAAAGATTTTAACAAATGGTAGCACTTGCCTCGCATGGCCAATCATACCCATTTAACCTTGTGCTCTCTTGAGCTATAAAGTGGAGCCAATCCACCCAATTCAAAAGGAGTCTTTGACAATATTTCACCACGAAGTGCTGCCAAGATTCAATCCCCTTTTCACCATGTGTTTTCCCTTGAAATATCCATCAATCGAAGGAGGTTTCCAAGTCTTCCCAAATACACAAATCCATTACAAAACCCACCCATTTTAGTGAATTAGATCACCAAATTTGACAACAACACCCCTAGGAATAGTCTGAACCAGATCCTAGAAGAATTAGAGGTAAAATCCACCAAGTTTTGTGGTCGCCCCATCCTGGGGTGGTTAAAAGTCCCAATTGTAACACCTAGGGATGACCATGGATTCTACATCTAATTTCATCTCTATTTTAACATAGATAAATTCTAGAGTAGAATATATGCAATATACTACATTTGGGTACAATTTTGAGTAGTTTTGTACCTTGTATTGTGCTTTTCTATTTTCATATTCACTATTGCATGCATCTTTATGACTTTGTTTCAATCCATATATGCTATTAATGAATTTGACTTCTTTGTGTGTAGATCCAAGCATTTTAGCGTGCAAGGAAGGAGCTACAAGTTTGAATACAGATAGATCATTGCAGCGGTACCAAAATACCACTCTTAGGAGATTTGTGAGTGAGGAAATCCTTGAAGCGCATCTAAATTTTTGAAAGGATTAGATCCTTTCAAAATATTGTAATGATATTATCAATTCAAAGCCCTCAAGGGGACACATTGTAACCATGGATTCTACAAGTTGATTAATATAAAGAGGACCCCCATTTATTTTATATATTGTTATCATGTTTATAATTAAATGTCACTTTTGAATGCTTAAATAAATAGGTGCAATTCATTTACCTTTGCTAGATGCACCATTTTTCTGCTCTACACCCTTCATTAATGAAAATTGAGAGTCCTACATTTGACTAATGCCCTTCTCGAGCTAGTCCCACGATGAGCTTTCATTCCAACTAGAGTGATAGTCTATGTTATACAAGTGTAGGCGGTATCACCAACACTGATGGATCTTTTTTGCATAACACCTACCTTTCCCACGATGGTTAATATAACTCCTCTTGGAGTTCCATAAAATAGATGTCATATAATATTCTTTTACAAATCTTGACATAACCAAGCTAATGAAGCTTTATATATATATATATATATATATATATATATATATATATATATATATATCTTCAACATCTTACCTAGATGATATATGGGATACTTGATTTAAGTGTCCCATCTCTTTTATACCAACACACTTACTCTATCCTTTGGATACCATCCAATATTAGCAAAGATTTAAATATCAATTACATTCTATCCTAGGTTAGTTGTATCTTTAATAAGCAACTCATTACAAAAAGGTGTTTATCCTTATTGCCCAAGTAATATAAATCGTAGAAAAATCTCATTAATTCCTTTTTGTAAAAATAACTTGCTCTTGGTGGATAAGTCTTCCTTCCACCCATGAATAGACCTGTTCCTGTCAAACAAGCAAGTTCATTAGTCAAATCTCATATTTTCATAAAAGTATATCCATATGGGAACTAGGCATGTAAAAATCAATCATTCCATTAGTATCTTACATCACTATCCATCATGAAGTACACATATATACATATATATCTTGCATAAACCAAGCATGAAATAATCAATCATTTCATCAACACATCTATATAGCAAAACATAACTCATAAAATGAAATGTCTTCCAAGGGAGGGTCATGACATACTCACCCCCATAGGCTTAACACAATTCTCTGTGTTCCTCAAATTTTATCATAAAATAACATTACATACTACTTTCAAACAAATATGAAAAGTGTTTTTGCCTGTCTACTACTTTTTCCAAGTAGCATTGCTCTCAGAATAATGGTCCCACTGGACCTTACATTACTCCAATATTCCTTTACCCATTGACTTGGATTGAAATTAAAGGATTTTTACTGGTCAAACCTTTATATTCTCTAGATCAACCATCTATAAATTAGAAAATTCCCACACATGTTCATCATTAGCTACATATTTTTTAAGCAAAGAAATGTGAAACGTATCATGAATCTTTGACAAACTGGGTGGTAAGGCAAGTTGGTATGCCATAGGACCGATCTTCTCTATAATATCAAAGGGTCCTACAAAATATGGGTTAAGCTTTTTGGAGTTAATAGAACTCTTATTTGATCTCACCCTCATAAATACTTTATTTCCCACAAAAACTTCTTTTGGCAACCTCTTAAGGTCAACGTAATATTTTTTATGATTTATAGCTTCCTTAAGTCAATATCTGATCATTCTTATCTATTTGTCCATTTCCTTGACCATATTGGGTTCCAAAACAACCCTACCCTCTAGATTATCCCAATATAATGGTGTCCTACATGTCCTACCATATAGAGCTTGAAACAACGCCATACCTAGGGTTGAATGCTGACCGTTGTTATAGGTAAATTATACCAATTATAGGTTGTCTTACCAATGGGTCTTCTGATCCATACAATACATGCAAAGCATGTCCTCTAACACTTGGTTTACCCTTTCACTTTTTCCATCAAATTTTGGGTTATATGGAGAACTAATGTTCAATCTAGTTACAATATGATGCAAAGCTTGTCAACAATCAGATGTCAACCTTGAGTCTTTGTTTGAAATGATCACTTTCAAAAAATCATGAAGCCTAAATATGTTCTTGGAAAATATATTATCCATAATAACGACATCATCTTTCGTGTTCCTGGGTACAAAGTGTGCAACCTTGATCAGCCTATCAACCACAACTAGGATTACATCAGTTGATACCTAGTTTTAGGCAACCCTACAATAAAATCCATTGAAATTACTTGACATTTCTATGCAGGTACCTCATGAGGGTATAATAGTCCTATAGGAAGTCTATTTTCTACCTTCATTTTCTAGAATTTGAGGTATTGTGCAACAAATTTAGTTATGTCCTCTTCATTCTAGGCTAGTAGAAGGTTTTCTTCATATTTTCTCTCATATTTTCTCCTACTGAGTGAGCTAAATATGGAGAGAGGTGTGCTTCATTTATGGCAATATTCCTTAGATCACCACCCTTAGGAATCACCACTCTATCCTTAAAGCACAAAAAGCCATCCTTGGTGCTGAAACCTTTACTTTCCCTGGGTTTTCTCTGCATATTTTCCCAAATTTGCTCATAAAACACATCTTGGTGTTGCATTTCTCTTTTTTGTACCATAAAAACAATATGGATGCATTTTAGAACATTTATGTGTCTTCTCCTACTCAATGCATCAACAGATTTATTTTTCTTCCCCTTTATATACTCAATACCAAAATCATATTCGATATGAAAATCCATCCACCTTCTCTACCTAACATTCAGAAAAGGCTGGGTGAATACGTATTTTAGGCTTTGATGGTCCATTCTCAACTCAAAGGGTTTCTCTATCAACTAGTGTCACCAAATCTTGGGTGCAAATGCTACTAGTTCCAAGGTATGGGTTGCATAATTAACCTCATGTCATTCTAGTTTTCTTGACCCATATGCTACCATAAATTCATCCTGAGAGAGCACTCCTCCCAAGCCTTCCAATGATGCATCTGTATATATAGAAAAACTTCCTTGAGGGTTTGGCATCTTCAATATAGGGGATGTGGTGAGTTTTTTCTTGAGCAATTAAAAATCTACCTCACACTTATCCATCTATTTGAACTATTTTCACTTTCTCTAAAGTTTTTTTATTGGAGTGATTATCTTGGCATAATCCTTTAAATAATTTATATAACATCCTATAAAACACATAAAACTTCATGTTGGCAATTTTAGGTACTTTGGGTACATTGCCTTTGCTCAAGTGTATAAGTTGTCATTGATGTCAAGAAGCTCTTGAAGGAATTTGATTTGATGTCAAATAATTTGTTTTGATGAAGGTTACGGCATGACAGTTTCAAAGGTCTTTTGTAAACCCCAAGTTGGCAGGTTTAAAGACTCCGGTGGATGCATTAGTTTAATGCATTTGGGTCCAGGAGGAAGTATTTATTTAAATAATTAAAAACCTTGTTAAGGTTCCTTTTAATTATTTTTAAATAAATATTAATTTATTGTTTGCATTGGGTTCTCCTAACCCATGGCGCAAATGTCTTAACTTTGATGGCGCTATGTTCTAAGATTGTGGGCGCTAGCCAAGACCTCCGTCGACGTGTTAAAATCCTCCACCGATGTGTTAAACTCCTCACCGATGTCAAGAGTTTATGGGAAATATGCATATAAATCTCCCATGATGAAGATCAAAGATTATCCCATCCACATTTTTGAAAAGTGTTGCTCGATGTGAATTCACGATCTGATGTTTGATTTCTTCCTCACTGAGATTTCATGATCCGCTGTTCGGATATCCGTCGTTCATTTTTTGTATTCGTCGTAAGGTTTCATCATTGTCATTCACGTCAGAAGATAGGGAGGCCTGTTGTTTATTTTAGCCCTGGCACAGAAGGTACAAGGGAAATAGAGTGAGGTTTAAACCTCACCGGATGCCTTTGGCGCACCGGTAGCGGCTAGGTTGTTTGCGTGCTACCCGAACAGGAGGTTTTGTGTTTGAATAATGCGAAAGGGTTTTTCTTTGTTGAAGTGGACACAGTGGGTGGTGTTAGAGTTCGTGCACAATTTCTCCATAGCACGATTTTTGGTGTTGGCCAAGGTATTTTCGAAATTAAATTTTTCTAAGTGTATTTTAAGGATGGAGGAAGTTTATTAGAGAGAAAAACAGCTTAGGAGGTATAAGGAGTTTGAATCTTGCTTTATTTTGATAAAATATTCTTTTTAAGGTGTTGTGTGCATTATATTATTGCATTCTTATGAGACATAAAGTTTATTTTTGATAAGACTATAAGGGAGAAATAAGGTGTATAAGGGATAAATATTTCTTGTAATGTTGAGAGTGCTTTTGGTTGATTATGGAAATGAAAGCATGATTTTTTAAGGTTAATTGTTTCTTGTGTGAAGTTATGAAACCTTAAGTGGGCAGCTTTGAGATTGACATTTGCTTTCATTAAACTGGTAATAATCAAGCTATTCTTTACTTGGTTAAAGTGTTGAGCTTCCTTCTTTGTTGATGATTTGAAAAGTTGTTTTGTGCTTGGTGATTTGATTTGGTGGATGATTTTTGTTCAAATAATGTTGGAGAGAAAAGGAGTTCTACTTGTTTCCTTTTCTAATTTTGATTGTAAAATTCTTCAAGGTTGTGTTTTGAGTTGAATGGTGTTGATTGAACCTTGTTTGATGAGCATTGTTGTTGAAGCCCTGATTGATGGTGAAAAGAACATGAGTATCATTTTTATATGATTCTTTGCATAGTTGGCAATTGTTGGGGTTTCATGTTCTTGAAAGAAATCATTCTATCCTATCCATTTCAGATATTGAGTTGAGTTTTCAGATTTGAGATTGATTTTGAGTTGAGTTTTTCAGATTTGAGATTGAGTTTGAGTTGAGTTTTCGGATTTGAGATTGAGTTTGAGTTGAGTTGAGTTTTGAGATTGGGAGTTGAGTATAGAACATATTGAGTCTCTAAAAATTCTCTTTATGCTTCTATGAGTTTGACAAATCACATTGGGTCTCTAACAATTCACTTTGTGATTTCCTACTAAGAAAGTTTTCTTTGTGAGCTTGTCGAGTTTTTGGACAGGTTCCGGTGGGGACTTGTGAGCAGTTTTTGGACAGGTTCCAGTGGGGACTTGTGAGCAATTTTTGGACAGGTTCCGGTGGGGACTTGTGAGCAGATTTGGATAGGTCCTAGCAGAGGACTTGTGAGCTGAGTTTGATGGTTCTATCAGAGAACTTGAGGATAGAGGTGCACTGGTTCTATGAGAAGAACCTGAGTACAGATTTGGCAAGTCTTTGAGAAGGCTTGTATGCAGAGGATTGATTTGTTCAAGAGTTGGACAGATTTGATAGATAGAGGAAGACTTGTACTAGACCAACTGACTGTGTTTGGTATAGGTTGTTGAGCTACTGTGGTCATGATCATAGAAGGCAGAGGTCTCTTAGGCTAAGCATTGAGGACAGGAGGTCTTCGGTGGAAAGGAGTTCCACATGCTGGCAAGAGGTAGAGGTAGTTGATCTTCTGAGGGATCATTTCTAGAGTAGAGGGGAAGGTATCTCCTTTGAGTAGAGGCTCATAAATTTTGATTGGGGTAAGGTATCTCCTTTGAGAAGAGGCTCATAAATTCTGATTGGGGGAAGGTATCTCCTTTGGGCCGAGGCTCATAAACATTGTAATTGGGAAGGATTCCCAAAGAACTTTGAGATAACTTTTAGAGAAAAGTTTTGTGGATGTAGCCCAGCCATTCTGGGTGAACCACATTAAAATTGGTGTCACTTTGTAGATGATATTGTGCATTGCTTTGATATTGCTTTGGGTATATTGCTTTACTATTTTGAAGTATAATGGAAAAAGTAAAAAGAGGTCTTATACTGTTCACCCCCCTTCTAGTATAAGCTTGTGTTCTTCAATTGGTATCAGAGCAGGTGCCTTTGGAAAGTTTAACAGCTTGAAGGAAAATCTAGTAAAGAACACAATGGATCATTCAAGTGGCAATGCAACACCTATTCTTGATGGGTTAGATTTTTGTCTTTGGAGTGCAAGGATGAAGGTTCATCTAATGGTACTTGGTAATGAGGTATGGGAAGTGATTGAAGATGAGTACACTATTCTTGTACATGGTCCTAATACTAAAGAAGAAAGGCTCCTACATCACATCAATTCAAAAGCAATGAATGCAATCCTAAAAGGCTTACGTAGAAGCAGATCTCACCAAAGTGATTCACTGCAAGACAGCTAGTGAAATTTGGAAATAGTTGAAGGTGGTTCATACAGGTGATACAAATGTCAGAAAATCCAAGTTAAGACACTTCAAAGTTATGTTTGAACAACTCAAGATGAATGATGATGAAAATATTAGTGACTACATGCTTCGTATGGATGAGTTTGTTAACTCCATGAAAGACTTAGGTCTTGAGCTTGCTGAAAATGATGTTTGTGAAAAGATTTTAAGATCTCTTTCTAATAGATTTAGTGAAAACATTTTTGCTATTGATAAAGCTAAAGATTTGGATAAGTTGAAAAAGGATGAGCTCCATAGTATACTTGCAGCATTTGAGTTAAGAACTCAAGTGATGGTTGATGTCAAGAAAGAGGCAGCTTTCAAAGCTACCAAGAAATCCAAGGGTAAACATCTTCAAGATAGTGATGAGTCTTCTAGTGATGAAGAGGCATATTACAACAAGAAAGGCAAGTTCTATAGAAAGCACAAAAGTATGAAAAATGTAAGATGTTTCAATTGTGGAAAGTTTGGTCATTATGCTACTAACTGTACTGTTCCCAAGAATGAAAGTGATGAAGATAAACATGATTCTAAGAGCAAGGATTCTGAAAAGCACAAGCATCACAGGAAGAACAAAGATGAGCACAAAAATCAAGGAAAGAGGTATTGTCACAAGCACAAGAAGAGTTTCTACCTAGACAAAGCAAGTAAGTGTTCTAGTAGTGATAGTGAAAGTTCTTCAAGTGATGATGAAAATGAGATGTTGTTCATATCGAAAAAGAGGAAGAACCGAAACATAGATTCATTATCATGAAATGTCTTAGATGTGGAAACTTTGGTCACCTTGAGGATGATTGCACAAATAATGATTTGGTTTCTAGTATGTATGAGGATGCTTCAGAAAACTATAAGGAAGATGCATGTATGGTTTTTGAAAAGGGTAGCACCTCTAGTGATAAGAAATCTAAAAAAGGCTTTGATGATTCAAAAGGAAATCAAATAAAGGATCTTGAAAGTGAACTTATTAGTGCTCTTAGTGCTTTGAAAAAGGAAAGAAAGAATAATTCTAGACTCAAGGATAAGTTAGATGAATGTTGTATGGAGAGAGATGATCTTATAGAAAGTCTTGACTTCTCTATAGCTAAGACACAAGAACTCAAGGATGAGTTAGATTCTAAGGTTCTTGAGTATAGTGAGTTAGAACAAAAAATGGCTTCTTTGAAAAAGGAAACTAAAGAGTACAAGGATAAGATTTATAGGTTTCAAGATAGCTCCAAAAAGGTTAAGTCACTCATCAAAGGTCAAAGAAAGACAACAGATAAAACATGCCTTGGTTTTGTTAAGCCACACAAGGAACAAGTTGGAGAGTCTAGTAAGAGACTCCAAAAGGAAGAGAGTTTTGATAAGGAAAGTATTTTAGAAAGGGAGTCCTTGAATGATAGATGCATAGAAATAGAAAACAGAATTCAGAATGAGAAGAAGTTTTCAGGACCCAAGAGGTCAAATAAAGGAAAGTTTCAAGGCAAATGTTTTGCTTGTCACAGGTTTGGTCACATGGCTTCACATTGCATGGCTCAAGTGAAGAAGGTAAATGAAAATTTTAGAAGTGCTAGTTTCTTTCAAGGGTATTTCTACTCTTGTAAATAGTTTGGGCACAAGGCAGTCTATTGCAAGGTAAATAATAGGAACAGGTTTGATCAGAACAGGTTTGGTCAGAACAGGTTTGGTCAAAATAGGTTTGGTTAGAACAGGTTTGGCCAGAACAGGTTTGGTCAGAACAGGTGGATTCAAATATCAGGTTTACCTCAGAGAAACAACATCATCAAGTGTTTCAAGTGCAACAATGAAGGTCACAAAATTAGACAGTGTAGAGCTGAAATTCCAGAATACAGGAACAGGAACAATGGCATGATCAGGTCGAAGGATCAAGACATGGACAAGAACAGGGATGAGAACAAGAACAAGAACAATGACAAGAACTGGAATATGGACAAAGAGTTCAAGAGAAGGCCCAACAAGGAAGTTATAGATGTTGATGATGATCAGTGCCTAATGGGAGTTTTACTCCCACTCCATAATTAATCACCTCATCAGGAGGTGGGGGAGGGACTAAGCTAAGAGGCTCATTCTTAGTCCTAAGCCCCAAAGGTGACCCTTTGCCATTGATGATAAAGGGGGAGAGATATGAGTAAGGGGGAGACCTTCAAAGTGAAGAGGAGAGCTTCAAGTCAGGGGGAGCAAAACTTCAAAGGAATATTCTCAGTTGTGGGAACAGTTTCTCAGTTGTTAGCATAGTTGGTTTCAGTTTTGGCTCTTAAGAAGTGTTTTCAGTAAAGGTTTGTCATAAATGACAAAGCGGGAGATTGTTGGCAATTTTGGGTACTTTGGGTACATTGCCTTTGCTTAAGTGTATAAGTTGTCATTGATGTCAAGAAGCTCTTGAAGGAATTTGATTTGATGTCAAACAATTTGTTTTGATGAAGGTTATGGCATGATAGTTTCAAAGGTCTTTTGTAAACCCCAAGTTGGCAGGTTTAAAGATTATAGGTGGATGCATTAGTTTAATGCATTTGGGTCCAAGAGGAAGTATTTATTTAAATAATTAAAAACCTTGTTAAGGTTCCTTTTAATTATTTTTAAATAAATATTAATTTATTGTTTGCATTGGGTTCTCCTAACCCATGGCACAAATGTCTTAACTTTGATGGCGCTATGTTCTAAGATTGTGGGCACTAGCCAAGACCTCCGTCGATGTGTTAAACTCCTCCGTCGACATGTTAAACTCCTCGTCGACATCAAGATTTTATGGGAAATATGCATATAAATCTCCCACGATGAAGATCAAATATTATCCCATCCGCATTTTCAAAAAGTGTTGCTCGATGTGAATTCACGATCTGATGTTTGATTTCTTCCTCACTGAGATTTCGTGATCCGCTGTTCGGATATCCACCATTCATTTTTTGTATCCGCTATAAGGTTTTGTCGTCATCGTTCATGTCAGAATACAGGGAGGCCTGTTGTTTATTTTAGCACTGGCGCAGAAGGTACAAGGGAAACAGAGTGAGGTTTAAACCTCACCGGACGCCTTTGGCGCACCGGTAGCGGCTAGGCTATTGGCGTGCTACCCGAACGGGAGGTTCCACATTCGAATAACGTGAAAGGGTTTTTCTTCATTGAAGTGGACGCAGTGGGTGGTGTTAGAGTTCGTGTGCAATTTCTCCATAGCACGATTTTTGGATTTGGCCAAGGTATTTTCGAAATTAATTTTTGCTGTGTATTTTGCGGATGGAGGAAGTTTATTAGAGAGAAAAACAGCTTAGGAGGTATAAGGAGTTTGAAGCTTGCTTTATTTTGATAAAAGATTCTTTTTAAGGTGTTGTTTGCATTATCTTATTGCATTCTTATGAGAGATAAAGTTTATTGTTGATAAGACTATAAGGGAGAAATAAGGTGTATAAGGGGTAAATATTTCTTGTAATGTTGAGAGTGCTTTTGGTTGATTATGGAAATGAAAGCATGATGTTTTAAGGTTAATTGCTTCTTGTGTGAAGTTGTGAAACCTTAAGTGGGCAGCTTTGAGATTGACATTTGCTTTCATTAAATTGGTAATAATCAAGCTATTATTTACTTGGTTAAAGTGTTGAGCTTACTTCTTTGTTGATGATTTGAAAAGTTGTTTTGTGCTTGGTGATTTGAGTTGGTGGATGATTTTTGTTCAAATAATGTTGGAGATAAAAGGAGTTCTACTTGTTTCCTTTTCTAATGTTGATTGTAAAATGCTTCAAGGTTGTGTTTTGAGTTGAATGGTGTTGATTGAACCTTGTTTGATGAGCATTGTTGTTGAAGCCCTGATTGATGGTGAAAAGAACATGAGTATCATTGTTATATGATTCTTTGCATAGTTGGCAATTGTTGGGGTTTCATGTTCTTGAAAGAATTCTATCCTATCCATTTCAGATATTGAGTTGAGTTTTCAGATTTGAAATTGAGTTTGAGTTGAGTTTTCAGATTTGAGATTGAGTTTGAGTTGAGTTTTCAGATTTGAGATTGAGTTTGAGTTGAGTTGATTTGAGTTGAGTTTTGAGATTGGGAGTTGAGTATAGAACATATTGAGTCTCTAACAATTCTCTTTATGCTTCTATGAGTTTGACAAATCACATTGGGTCTCTAACAATTCACTTTGTGATTTCCTACTAAGAAAGTTTTCTTGGTGAGCTTGCTGATTTTTTGGATAGGTTCCGATGGGGACTTGTGAGAAGTTTTTGTACAGGTTTCGGTGGGGACTTGTGAGAAATTTTTGGACAAGTTTCGGTGGGGAATTGTGAGCATATTTGGATAGGTCCTAGCAGAGGACTTGTGAGCTGAGTTTGATGGTTCTATCAGAGAACTTGAGGATAGAGGTGCACTGGTTCTATGAGAAGAACCTGAGGATAGATTTGGCAAGTCTTTGAGAAGGCTTGTATGCAGAGGATTGATTTGTTCAAGAGTTGGACAGATATGACAGATAGAGGAAGACTTGTACTATATCGACTGACTATGTTTGGTATAGGTTGTTGAGCTGTTGTGGTCATGATCATAGAAGGCAGAGGTCTCTTAGGCTAAGCATTAAGGACAGGAGGTCTTCGATGGAAAGGAGTTCCACGTGCTGGCAAGAGGTAGAGGTAGTTGATCTTCTGAGGGATCATTTCTAGAGAAGAGGGGAAGGTATCTCCTTTGAGCAGAGGCTCATAAATTATAATTGGGGGAAGGTATCTCCTTTGAGCAGAGGCTCATAAATTTTGATTGGGGGAAGGTATCTCCTTTGGGCCGAGGCTCATAAACATTGTAATTGGGAAGGATTCCCAAAGATCTTTGAGATAACTTTTAGAGAAAAGTTTTGTGGACGTAGCCCAGCCATTCTGGATGAACCACGTTAAAATTGGTGTCACTTTGTAGATGATATTGTGCATTGCTTTGCTATTGCTTTGGGTATATTGCTTTACTGTTTTGAAGTATAGTGGAAAAAGTAAAAAGAGGTCTTATACTGTTCATCCCCCCCTCTCAGTATAAGCTTGTGTTCTTCACTTCATACCTTCATCACCTTGGTAGGTGATGGCCAATTTAGTATGGATTCTATATTTTTAGGATCCATGACGATCCCTACTACTAAAATGATGTTCCCTAAATATTGCACTTCTGGCACATAGAATTCACATTGTGATAGATTCCCGTACAACTTATTATTTCTTAGCTATTCTAACACAACACTAAGGTGTTGGTAATGCTCTAGCTTATTTTGAGAATAAATAAAAATATCATTTAGGAACACAAGGAAAATTTATTCCAAGAGCATCCTAAATATTCTATTCATTAGGTTCATAAATTATGTTGGTACATTAGTTAGACCAAAAGTCAATACTATAAAATCATAGTGCCCATTACAATTTTTGAAGGTTGTCTTATGAGTATCCTCCTCATGGATCCTGAATTGATGATATCCAGATTTAAGATCTATCCTTGAGAAAATAGTAGCACCTTTGAGCTAATCAAAGAGATATTTAATTTTGGGAAGAGGATATAAATTATTGATAGTTTCCTTATTTAACATTATGTAGTCTATGCACAATTAGAGCGATCCATCCTTCTTTTTGATAAATAGCATGAGTGTACCCCAAGGTGACACACTAGGTCTGATTAGCCCCTTTTCCAATAGTCCTTACAATTGTACCTTTAGCTGCATCTCTATGGGGTTCATTATATAAGGAGACCTATGTATAGACTTTGTTCTAGGATGAAGTTTAATTGTGAAATTAAATTCATACTTTGGGGGTAGTCTTGGTAACTCCTCTATAAATACATATTTGAATTCTTGGAGAACTAGGTATTTTTTGAACACCTTATTCTTCCTTTTTCTTTCTATTTTATTCAATTTCACCACATAAATAGATCCTCCTCTTTTCATTGCCTTCCTAAGTTGCATCGTTGAGAGGATTTGGGGTCGAAAAGCCCCTTGTAGGCTATACACTCTTTGTACATTTATACCATCCTCTAAGTATTCCATCCATCTCTCTTAGAAATTAATCATAGCCTTATGTGATTGCATCCAATCCATCCCTAGAACTATATCGAAGGCATGTAGCGATGCTACATATAGGAAACCTATTGTGGTACCACTAGGTAGGGTAATGTTAGTCATGGGGTAACACAATTCTACAGAGTAGGTCTATCCTGAGACATACTCAACCTTCCACCTATTTTCTAAGATTCTTGACCTCTTCGGTATCTCCTTAAATAAACTAGTGGAAACAAATATATTTATGGCATCACTATCAATCAAAATTATAACATTCTTACCAAATATTTTATCTTTTATCACAAGTGGAGTGGTTTGGTCTTCGAGATTATGGCTTCTTGTTGTTACATAGATCTTATGTACAAGATCCTTTTAATCAATATCCTTGTAAGGAAGATCCTTTTCCTTCAAATATGCTTCAATTTTGTATGGGCATTGGTTGGCATAGTGGGATCCTCTACAATTGTAGCATCCTTCTTCAGTTCCAAGGTGGGTTTTATTCTTTTGGCCTTATTCTATTTTCATTGTTGATGGAATATTGACCTGTCACTACAATGAGTTTCTATTATTACCATTGCTACGATATTTTTCTCAAAATTCTTATTAAACCTTCCTTGCTTCCTGTTATTCCATTTGTCTTGTCTAGGGAGACTTTTACTTGATTGTTCCTTTTTCCATTTTATAAAATCTACATTGTTTCTTTTCCTTAGTGCTTCTCTACCCTACTCATCTAAAGCCTCATAATAAAATAGGGTTTGAGATATGTCTAAGCATTTTTGGCCAAATCATAGGCATTCTATAGGGTAGTAGGATCCTTCATATCCACCTCTTACCCTATCCTAGGATCTTATTCTAGTATAAACTTATGGATCTTCATTTTCTCATTATATGCATGCATATATTTCAATAGTGTGACAAATTTTTGATAGTATGTGTCCATTGTCCTAATTCCCTGCCGAAGTCTAGTCAACTCCTCAAAATTATAGGAATAGAAATGCTCTATGAGGAATATTTTCCTTAAGGTCACTACAAATTCATCCTATTTCAACTTGATTGCTGACTCAAGTACTTTTTCCACACTATATGTTTCCCACCAATCTAAGCCAACACCTTGTATATGTAGTGTGGCATAAGATGTTCAGGTGCCAGTGAAATAGTTCTTCATATTATATTAGGTTTATAATTATTTGATCCAATCTTTGGATTTATCACCACCTTCCTCTCCATTGAATTTTGAGGATCTAAGTTGTTTTATGTTCTTGCCTAGTTCTGATTCTAACCTTATCCGGGCTAGTTGTGCTTTTGAAAAGGGTTCATCACCTTGCCTATCTCTAGAGCTTTCCATTTTACATTTCTATATTTAACATAACTTCTAGCAGTTTATTTTGTGTTTCCACCTATTCGTAAAGCAAATACACCATGGTAGTGATATCCTCTCCTTTGTTACTAGGGTTTTCTAAACCTACATCTATGGTTTTGACTTCTCCATGATTTTGTTGTGTTTGCCTTGGCATTGGGGTAGCACCCCCTCTTATTATCTTGGATGGATTTATCCCTAGATACATGAGGAGAGATTAGGGTAGTCAATTTAACAATCTTCATCTTAGAACTATTTCTCCTACTAACAATTATACTCTTAGTTGATCAAACTACTCAGTCGAGGTCTACCTCTAACAAGTGCATCACTTTTACAAGTATGACCTCTATAGTGCATATATCTTATAACACTCCATCTAATTTATTTGCACAATGGAATCTATATCCCTATGAACCAAGCACTCTGATAACAAATGTCACGACTCAAATTTTTCCATACCATTTTTTTTTAAATAAACTATTTACTCATATTAAAAATGGGTTGTAGATCCCCTGCTTGGGATCACCACAATGTGTCCCAACACCTAACCCTAAATAGGTTCACTTTGGGGCACACCCATCCCTAATTATTGCATAAATCTAACTATACAAGCATACTAGGTGTTCTACTAACAAATCAACCTATCCTTCTCATGGATCCAATGAGCTAGTATTGACCCTTCCTCTTCAATATTTTGAAGAGTGCACACCAACCTACACTCTACATAAGTCCATTAATGTAGGTGCTTTATGCATGCAAAAATTGTCTATCCCTATCATATCCATTTGAGTTAGACAATCCATGAATGCCTCATTTTCCCACATTCCATCATGGATTCATTAACATAGGCAGCTCCATTATTACTAAGTTGTTAAAGGTTATTTCCCCCCCTTTTATCTTATTCATGTCATTTAGTTACCATAATCTAGGTGGTAATTTTTTTGCTTCCATTATATCATTATGAGTAGCCCAAAAATAAGAAGCTACCCAATAGATAGATAACATCAATTCATACCATAGGAAACATACATGAAGAGACCATTTGAAAAGATATTTGAGGAATCACTAACTTTATCCATTTTCGAATTCTAATAAAAATTAAAATTGGAATATAATTTCCACATAAGATAGTAAAATGAAATACATCTAACTCTTAATAATTCAATGGATTTCAACTCATATTTAGAAGCATAAATAAGCTATCATTGTCCCATAACAAATCACCCTTTTTCTTTTAAGAGCCCAAATCTTATTGAAGTACACTTACTTTCTTTTATAACATCTATCTATAAAATAAACTCATATCATAAGCACATGACATTATAATAGATTACTTAAACCATTTTAAATAAATCTTTAACAATTAAAAGAGGATCCACAACAACCCATATGACAACATAATTACCCTGGGACAAAACCCTAAAGGAAAAACCCAACATTTAAACTCTATTTATTTTATTCTCGATTGGTAAAGGTTCATACATAGAGATTAGACAAGTCATTGTGCCTCATCTCATGTGATGGATGCTTATGGTCTCCTTTAAATTCATTCTAATAATTCATTGTCTTATAATTACAATTTACACCTCCGTAAAATATAAGTGTACACAATAAGGTGACTTCCCTGTATAACAAAAGTTATAGGGCATCATAATAACACCAAAGATGCACACATATTTCATATTACAAGCATGAAATGAATCAATCATTGTAAATCATCTATATTTCCCTATTTGAAACATAAAGAAGTGGCACAACACATATCTACAGGTAAGAATAGATTCGTTATTATGTTGAATAGAAAAAAGTTCCACTAAAATCATCCATCGCTACCCCAAATGGTGTACAATATTAATTTACTAGATCAAACACACAATTCTGTCTACATTTGGAAATTCAAACATCTAAAACTCCTCTATAACTACGATGCGACTTGAACCCAATTGCTTCTTCGGGACAAAGTTAACTTCAATGAACAAATTTGTTGTTTATGAACCCTACTGTTGAATATGGGAGAGTAACCACTAGCATTTACTTAAGTTTACTACATCATGGTGTCAAACTGATGAGCCGAATATGGTCTATAAATCAGAAGGAAATATTGGACCTCCCTCGGTTTCCTATGCATAATCTAACGTAATGAGTTAGGATCATCAAATATTTGGTTACACTATGGAGGATAGCCTTCCTTAAGAATACTAGAAACTTAGTCATGCTTATCTATGCACCCATATCTCAACTAAGCTGGTTGGAATCCTCACTTCCCCATATCTATATAGGACCAAACCCTCTCAAACTCAGCACCCTAGTACTAAACATTGGGATGCATCTAGAATATTTTGTGTTTGACGAGGGTAAAGGTAGTAGAGACCCAGACCTCTACTCCAACATAGCATCGAACATCCACTCTTATCTCATAGCTCAAAATCTATCCCACATATGATATGTTTACTACAAAGAATACCTCATCCGCCCATTCATTCCTTTAGATAGGGCTTCGATTTTTGAATGAACTATAAAACTAAGTAAAAACCATTTCTTAGACAAAGCATTGAAGATACTCGATCACTCCCCTTTATAGCTCGACCTCTCCTATTGGCCTACATTCACTCTAGCAAGCCCAACCTAGACGTATTACATCCACCTAAATCCAACTACCAATGATTTACTTTCCCCACATGAAGTACAAAGCATTGCTAGGATATGTACAACTAAAATTATATTATATTAGTTGAAAGATGACCTACCTTTGTCCAAGAATTCATGCTTAACGTCCTTCCATAGGATATGAGCTTCCTTTGGGTCAAATTGATGACCAACCATGATTACTTCACTACATCATCTAGTGGTTTTCTACTACAAAATCCATCGATCTCCCTCTCACTACACCACTAACGGTATCTCATTGCAAAGTATCATGATATCTCTCTCACTACACAACTCATGATTTCTCATGGTAAATATAACAATCTCTCTTTCATTGTATAACTCATGGTTTCTCACTGCAAGTCTAGAAATCTCTCTCTAATTGCACAACTCATGATTTCTCACTACAAGTTCAACGATCTCTCTTCCTACACAACTCATGATTTCTCACTGCAAGTTCAGTGATCACTCCCTCACTCCATAACTCATGGTTTCTCATTGCAAGTTCAGGAATCTCTCCAATGCACAATTTTTTTGCAATTCTTTTCTTTGACATCCATATCCTCTAGTGAAAATTCATGGGAATTTTCTTGTGTCACCTCTTCCCTTGAACATGTCCTCCTTCCACTCGCTAGCACCCATACTCTGTTATGCACATGATCACCCACCATATTGGATACTCTATGGTTTTTCCCTTTAATAATGAAAATTAGAAGTCCTACATTCGACCAATGTCCTTCTCTAGCTAGTCCCACTATGAGCTTTTATTCTAACTAGAGTGATAGTCTATGTTATACGAGTGGAGGTGATATCACCAAAAATTATGGATATTTTATGCAGACCACCTACCTTTCCCACAATGGTTAATATAACTCCTCTTAGAATTCCATAAAATAGATGTCATATAATATTATTTTACAAATCCTGACATAACCAAGCTAGTGAAGCTTTATATATATATCTTAAACATCTTATCTGAATGATATATATGATACTTGATTTAAGTGTCTCATCTCTTTTGTACCAATACACTTTATCCTATGGTATACCATCCAATATTAGCAAATATTTAAATTTCAATTACATTCTATCCTAGGTTAGTTGTATCTTTAATAAGCAACTCATTACAAAAATGTGTTTATCCTTATTTCCCAAGTAATATAAACCATGTTAGAAATAGATTATATTACATAATTTGGGTCATGTAAATTTACCTTCCTAGATACATACTTAGGATATTAGATTACTTTAGGGGGAAGTTATCTAGTTATATCATGCAATGTAATAAATGTATATGGACAAGCTATCCCTTGCACAACTAGGTAGTGTTGGCCAAGGAACATATCTTCCTATATAAAGGGCATCATTGTAATAAGTACATATACAATCTCAAAGCATATTTATAGGTAGTAGCATGATGTTGTGTGCATCACTATATATTTGTGTAAATGTATTTCAATAGATTTATTCATGGAGCGTTCATTTCCTCCATAGCTACATTGTATTCATTTCTATCATTTCTATTTATAGCATATTTTAGTCATCTCATAGATTTACTTTCTTTCATATTATTTTGCATCTTGTGATTTCCATCTCCCATTGCACACTACATCAAAAGCTAGTAGTGGTATCAGAGCCACGTTAGATGTAGCAACTATAGATCAATAGGAAAATCACCATTATTTTGTCAACCTCACACACTGTTGGACCAGCCACTATAAAAAATATCAGAAGATTATAGATGGTGGAATTAGGGAGAGCCAAAAATAAGGATTGAAAGAAATCTTAGTTCTAGAAATACTGAGATTACATTTGGCTAGAGTATTTCCACAGAGTTGTAGGAAAAACTCGTGAAGACTAGGACTCAACTTTTAATTCACTAGATTCATAAATCATCTAGTGAAGATCATTTAAGATATCTAAAATTTGTTAACTACTACCCAAAGTTTCTTTTGTTGAAAAAAATTAATTCTCAGATTATTGAGACTCCTCCTACAACAAAAATCTAGGAGACTTCAACTTCGTTGCCCGAAGGTCAGTGTGTCTTCATAGTGCAGATATTAGTTCCTTGTGCAAGAAAAGAATATTATGAAAGAAGACTTCTAGAGAAGATTCATGGTGAAGTTAGGAGACTAATGATCTCCATTGCTATATTGAATAACTTCACAGAATAAGAAAAGGCCATAGTATCCTTGATATTGAAGAAAATGCCATAAAATCCTTGATCTAGAAGAAAAGGCCACAAAAGCCTTCATACTAAAAAGGCCATAGAAGCCTTGATATAGAAAATTCCATGGAAGCCTTGATACTAAAAAAACCATAGAAGCCTTAATAATAAAAATGCTATAGAAGCTTTGATACTGAAAAGGCCACATAAGCCTTGATACTAAAAATGCCGCATAAGCCTTGATACTGAAAAGGCCACATAATCGTTGATATTGAAAAAGGCCATAGAATCCTTGATCTTGAAGAAGACTCTAGAAGAGAGTATCTAATTTAGAATTAGATTAATATTTTAGTACTAATACTTTGTTGTAGGGAAAGAAGATTAAATGAGTTGGGAAACTTCCTACAATAAAGTTAGGAAGAGTATCTTCTTCAAAATAAATCCAACACCTGAAGAAAAATTAAACGTAAAGAGATCAAGAGAAGATATCATTGAAGAACTTCTAGTCTTAGAAGAAGAAGAAGGACTAGGATAATACTCCTCAAATCCAGAAGCTAATGAATCGGAGATCTAGATGAAAATATTACCACCAACACTTCGAGGAGTAGAAGGTTGAAGAAAAGATTCAAGGAAGACTACAAGAAGGTAAAATATAAAAATACCTTTGTAAGTTCTCAATGAGCATCCAATAAAAGGCTTGGTGAGCCTTACTAAAGACATCATCAAAGGAGAACTCATTGGATAAATCCACTACCAAGGAGAAGCCCTTGATAGTGAAGGACTTGGGATATTTTTTCCATTCGAAAACAAGCCCAAGAGAAGAAGTATTTGGAAAGGAGTTTCAAATCTCAGAAGACCTCAAGACATTCAAAATTTTGAGAAGAAGATCCTACTTGAAGTCAAAATTTGACAAGAAGACTTGAAGATAGAATAAGCTTACCAAATCCAAGATATTTGAAGATTACCTCTCACAACAAGAAGGTATTATTTCTGAATATCTACAACAAAAAGGATGAGACTACAAGAGGATAACAAGCCACCAAATCCTAGGCTCATGAAAGAAAGTTTGAGACCATATTTTGGTGAAGAATGAGTTTTTCAGGATATTCTAAAAAAAGCTGCAATATCTTACTCAATGTAGCAACTTGGTGATATTAGACACCAATATCTACCTCCTCTACAAAAGCTACATCCTCCACAAAAGCTATCAGAAAAAGGTAAGCAACTATTGGTGCAAGTAGATTCATTAATTGGCTTACTTCTCAAATTTGTTAAAGCAACTTATTTGGATTAAAGTTGTAAAGAGGTAAATTGAATTACAGTCTTCAAAAGTGAAAAAAAGAAAATTTCCTTTTAAGTTTCATTTGCACATTAGGAGTTGATTAAATTTTATAATTACATTTATCAACTACCTATCATCTTATTTGGAAAAATAAGAGAATACTAAGTCTTACAACATTACGTGTAGTGAATTTGCAGAATAATTATTGAAGGTTAATTTCATATTATTGTTGATTAGTTGTAGTAGATTGATTAAGTGCACTTATAAGTTATTTTTATATTTCATTGGAGTGATAAGGTGTGTTTGTTAGTGCATTAAAAGTGGGTTCATTTGCACTACTATATTACTCTCAAAAAGCTTAGTTCTTGTGTTCTTGAGAAAGGCACAAAATCAGAATTTGTCAAAGTGTCTAAAGATATTATTAGTGCACAAAAATAAACAACACATAGTGGCAAAGTGAAGCCATAAAAATAAGTTAGAATCCTATAAAAACATGGAGAAGAATACAACTAATGAAATTAAGAAATATAAGCTTCAAATATTAAGACTTGGTGAGTCTCAAATCCAAAGCATTGCAGGGTTAGTTGCAAGAAAAGTGCAGAAATTGCATCAAATAAGGAGCGTCTATTTAATTCTATATAATCTTGGATTTGTCATCAAAGCATCCAAGAAAAAAGGGGAAGGTGTTTAAGAACACAAGATTATACTGAGATGGGAAGGTGAACAGTATAAGATAAAACTTTTCTCTTTTATTTCTAAAGCAATAACTTGAAATAATATCAATACACATAATCACCATACACACAAGAGACAAGGATATACATGGAAATACCCTTTCAAGAGAAAAAAATGAAAAAATATTGCTTATATATTCTTCAACAAATTTTGTGGACACCAAGCCATAGGATACACTAATATTCTAGTACAAGTTCGTGGGCACCAACCCATAGGAGACACCAATCCCCTAAGTTCATGGGCACCAACCCACATGAGACACCAATCCCCTAAGTTTGTGGGAACAAATCCATAGGAGAAACCAATCCCCTAAGTTTATGGGCACCAACCCACAGGATACACCAATCCCCTAAGTTCATGGGCACCAACCCATAGGAGACACTAATCCCCTATACAAGTTCATGGGCACCAACCCACTCTGTTCTTATCCAAAATATGATCACAAACACTACTCAAATTTACTCCCAAACACTGCTTAAATCTAATCCCAAATCTCAAATCTTCTTCTGAGTGCATAATAGTGGTCTTCTAATCAGTGTCCTCCAACATCTCTCCAAACTCCTTGAGAGAGCATGATGACTATCTTATAATAAATATTCTCCAACGTATCTCCAAACTCCTTGATAGTGGATGATGATTATATTCTAATTAGCATCCTCAAATTATTCTACATGAGAGTGAGTTATTTTCTATAATACCTGCTCCTCTTACTGTGCTTTACCAAACTCTCCTTATGCCAAGTGACTCTTTAGATTCTTTCTTGAATGTTCTATCCTTAAAGCTTGTTTGCATGGTTGAAAAAAATTTGAGTGCCACAACCTCTTATAAAACAATACCAGTTTTTGGGTCTCACCTTGTTTGCAGGAAAGAGTGAGCAAATACTTGATTCATGATAACTTATTCTACTCCATATTCGTTGTCCCCACTAGTTACTCCACATTTGTTCTATGCTCACTACATCGATTTCACCTCTGACCTTCTGTGCAGTGGATTTCATTTTCATAAAGCAAAAATCAACATGGATATGAGTTTTCTAAATGTTTACCTACGTAGATTGACTTCTTCTTTGTTAGGTTCCTTGAAATTTGCTAAAAAAATTCCTCTATGATTGCTATAATTTATAATTATCCCTTATGATGTCTTCTCTTCATGCGGTAGTAGAATGGCTACAATGATATCTGCGTAAGTCTACCCTCCAAACTTGTAATGTGCCTCCTATTAATGCTTATGGATGTATGATATGATATTGTTAATATGGATTTATCTCTTGTCATGCATTCCAACTATCATTAGGTTTAGCTAGTACCATCAAAGCTAAATAGAAGCAACATTCAATCATGTAGCCTTCAAGAGCATTCTCCTTAACAAGTATCCAATAGTTTTCTTCACTAAGATCAATGAAAGATTTAGCAAAAGTTGTTGACATATTTATTGTGTGCAAGCCCACTTCGATGTCCCTCTGTGCTATCTGCTTCTACAGGCATTACACCAATGACTTTGTGTTCCTCTCTTCAATGTCTCTAGCTCAAATCATATTCAATGTTGCTTGACTCAGTATTTTTGAGTCTCTCTTCTTAGTGCTCCTATGTTTGGAGTGAAATTCTTGATGTTCTCTTATTCTTAGGTATTTTAATTTATCCTTAGGTGCTCCTGAAGAACACAAGCTTATACTGAGAGGGGGGGGTGAACAGTATAAGATCTCTTTTTACTTTTTCCTTTATATTTCAAAATAGTAAAGCAATATACCCAATGCAATATCAAAACAATGCACAATATCATCCACAAAGTGACACCAATTTTAACGTGGTTCACCCGGAATGCTCTGGCTACGTCCACAAAACTTTTCTCTAAAAGTTATCTCAAAGTTCTTTGGGAAACCTTCCCAATTACAATGTTTATGAGCCTCGGCCCAAAGGAGATACCTTCCCCCAATCTGAATTTATGAGCCTCTGCTCAAAGGAGATACCTTCCCCTCTGCTCTGGAAATGATCCCTCAGAAGATCAACTACCTCTACCTCTTGCCAGACACGTGGAACTCCTTTCCATCGAAGACCTCCTATCCTCAATGCTTAGCCTAAGAGACATCTCGCCTTCTATGATCACGTCCATAACAGCTCAGCTACCTGTACCAAACACAATCAATCGGTCTAGTACAAGTCTTCCTCTCGTCTCATCGGATCTGTCCAACTCTTGAACAAATCAATCCTCTGCACACAAGCCTTCTCAAAGACTTGCCAAATCTATCCTCAGGTTCTTCTCAAAGAACCAATGCACCTCTGTCCTCAAGTTCTCTGATAGAACTATCAAAAACTCAGCTCACAAGTCCTCTGCTAGGACCTGTCCAAATCTTCTCACAAGTCCCCACCGAAACCTGTCCAAAACCTGCTCACAAGTCCCCATCGAAACCTGTCCAAAACCTCAGCAAGCTCACCAAGAAAAACTTGCTTAGCATGAACCCACAAAGAGAATTGTTAGAGACCCAATGTGATTCATAAACCTCATAGAAGCATAAAGAGAATTGTTAGAGACTCAATATGTTCTATACTTAACTCCCAATCTCAATCTCAAATCTCATAGAAACATAAAGAGAATTGTTAGAGACCCAATATGTTCTATACTTAACTCCCAATATCAATCTCAACTCAATCTCAATCTCAAAAGAATAAGATAGATGTAGTATGCTTTTCTCAAGAATATGAAACACAACCCAACAATTGCCAACCATGCAATATCTCATATAACAATGATACTCATATTATTTTTACCAACAATTAGGGTTTCAACAACAATGCTCATCAAACAAGGTTTAGTCAACCAACACCATTCAACTCAACATCAACCTTGAAGCATTCAACCAATCATCACAAGAAAAGGAAACAAGTAGAAATCCTTTTCCCTCCAAGGATATTTGAACAAAACAGCCACCAACACAATATCACCAAATGCAAAGAATAACTTGCTCAAATCAACTCAATGGAGTAAGCCCAATATCATGTATCAAGTAAAGCACTAACTTGATCAAAACAACCTCTATGGAAGCAACTCAACCATCAATATCAAAACAGCCAACTAAGGGTTTCATCATCTCAATGCAAGTAGCAAGACTTACTAACATAAACCCTAGTGCAAAAAATGCTTCCTCTTCCTCAACCAGAATTATGCATTCACCCAAAAACTCATCAATGATTTTAATGCATAAACAATCTTCAATATCCAGAAAATAGGATTTACACCAAAAATACCTAGTAGACAACCTTTTCACTCCAAACTCAATTTCAGAAAATATACCATCAACAATATACATGGAAGAAGTTGCCCATACCTTTACTTTGATGAAGAAGGAGAACTCAAAATCTGTCACAACACTAACTCTCAATTTGCCACCAATTAGAGTTAGCAACTATACAATAATATACAATAATAAAGATCCAAATTAACACCTTATTTCTCCAACTTAATAAAAACCACCGAAGTATAATATACATACAAAGTAAAACCTCTTTACACCTTATTACTCCACATAAACATTAAGCATCAATAAAACAATGTCAAAGCAAATATGATACCTTAACCTTATACCTCCAGCGCATTCACAACCACTATCCTTTGCACACCGCGACCAAAAGAAAATTACCAACGAAGAGAATCGAACTCGGCACCTCTGCCTTCTAGCGCCTTCGCTAAAACGCCACCGCCGTTGGGTCACAAGTGCCCAATGAAGAAATACAGTGTTGCCCTATATTTTATCTTCCTTTGACGCCAAGAATCTGGAAAACGTAAATGTCTTCCTCAAGCCACATGCAAACTGGTGAGCGCTGTCCAAAACGTAACTCATCGAATGCTAGCATTAATCATCCACAAGGCAAGATGAAAAACTCATTTCAGGTGCAATCCAATCCACTAATCGTGAAGCATAAAAGTAAGGATGTCAAAGCGCAAACTCAAAACGGAATATGCCAAGCATGGTTTCCAAGACATAGTAGAAGCATGATTTCAAGGATGTCAATCAGAGATTCAAAGACACAAAGCGTATTCGAAAGAAATTACTGGGAAACTCAATATCGTAGAATCAACTCTAATCGAATGATATAGAGCAAACGCAAGATCGCACGATTTCAATTACTCGGAGTTACAATCACTTTAGAAAATCATCCCCACTTATATAGCCATTTCTCCTTAATTGTTTGACGTCGGCGCTCCTCCAACGATGGCAACACATCGGTGAAAGAATTCTTTTTTTTCCGTCGCTTAAGGGTTGAAAGACCCTTTAATAATAATTAAAATAATAATAATTATTATTTTATTAATAATAAATTAAACTTAGACCCTTGTCAAAGGTTTGAGTTAATTTAATTATTAATAATAAACATGGACCTTCAAGGTTTTTAAAGAAGTAAAAACCTTTGCATTAAGTTAAGCTTGGTTTTAATAAAAACCCTTAATGAGTCCAAATGGTTTTAAGAAAAACCTTTAACCTTGTCACCATGGTTTTAATAAAAACCCTTTAACATTATGAAGCTTCTCAAGATATTTTTGACATCACACTCTTTTTGATATCAACACAAAAATGCCTTTTGACATCAATGACAACTTATACACTTGAGCAAAGGCAATGTACCCAAAGTACCCAAAATTGCCAACAATCTCCCCCTTTGTCATTGATGGCAAACCTTTACTGAAAACACTTCTCAAGAGCCAAAACTAAAACCAATCGTGCTAACAACTGACCAACTGTGCCCACAACTGAGAATCTTCCTTTGAAGTTTTGCTCCCCCTGACTTGAAGCTTTCCTCTTCACTTTGAAGCTCTCCCCCTTACTCATATCTCTCCCCCTTTGTCATCAATGGCAAAGGGCCACCTTTGGGGCTCGGGACTAAGAATGAGCCTCTTAGCTTAGTCCCTCCCCCACCTCCTGATGAGGTGATTAATTCTGGGGTGGGAGTAAAACTCCCATTAGGCACTGATCATCATCAACGTCTATAACTTCCTTGTCGGGCCTTCTCTTGAACTCTTTGTCCATATTCCTATTCTTGTCACTGTTCTTGTTCTTGTTCTCATCCCTGTTCTTATCCATGCCTTGATCCTTGGACCTGTTCATGCCACTGTTCCTATTCCTTGAAAAATTAGCTACACTCTGTTTGTCTATGTGACCTTCATTGTTGCACTTATAACAAGTAACAATGTTATTTCTTTTAGGCATACCTGTTCTTTGAATCCACTGGTTCTGACCAAACCTATTCTGACCAAACCTGTTCTGACCAAACTTGTTCTGATCAAACCTGTTCTTGATATTTGCCTTGCAATAAACTGCCTTGTGCCCAAACTGTTGACAAGAGTAGCAATACCCTTGAAAGTAATTAGCACCTCTGAAACTGTCATTTACCTTCTTCACTTGAGCCATGCAATGTGAAGCTATGTGACCAAACTTGTGACAAGCAAAACATCTGCCTTGAAACTTTCCTTTATTTGACCTCTTAGGCTCTGAAAACTTCTTCTCATTCTGAATTCTATTTTCTATTTCTGTGCATCTATCATTCAAGGACTCATGATCTGAAATACTTTCCTCATCAGAACTCTCTTCCTTTTGGAGTCTCTTACTAGACTCTCCAACTTGTTCCTTGTGAGGCTTAACAAAACCAAGGCCTATTTTATCTGTTGTCTTTCTTTGACCTTTGATGAGTGACTTAACCTTTTTGGAGCTATCTTGAAACCTGTGAAGCTTATCCTTGTACTCTTTAGTTTCCTCTTTCAAAGAAGCCATTTTCTGTTCTAACTCACTATACTCAAGAACCTTAGATTCTAACTCATCCTTGAGTTCTTGTGTCTTAGCTATAGAGAAGTCAAGACTTTCTATAAGATCATCTCTCTCCATACAACATTCATCTAACTTATCCTTGAGTCTAGCATTCTTCTTTCTTTCCTTTTTCAAAGCACTAAGAGCACTAATAAGTTCACCTTTAAGATCTACTTCACCTTCCTCTATATGTTTGCTTTTTGAATCATCAAAGCCTTTTTCAGATTTCTTATCACTAGAGGTGCTACCCTTTTCAAAAACCATACATGCATCTTCCTTATAGTTTTCTGAAGCATCCTCATACATACTAGAAACCAAATCATTATTTGTGCAATCATCCTCAAGGTGACCAAAATTTCCACATCTAAGACATTTCATGATAATGAATCTATGTTTTGGTTCTTCCTCTTTTTCTGATATGAACAACATCTCATTTTCATTATCACTTGAAGAACTTTCACTATCACTACTAGAACACTTACTTGCTTTGTCTAGGTAGAAACTCTTCTTGTGCTTGTGAGAATACCTCTTTCCTTGATTGTTGTGCTCATCTTTGTTTTTCCTGTGATGCTTGTGCTTTTCAGAATCCTTGCTCTTACAATCCTGTTTATCTTCATCACTTTCATCCTTGGCAACAATACAATCAGTAGCATAATGACCAAACTTTCCACAATTGAAACATCTTACATTTTTCATACTTTTGTGCTTTCTAGAGAACTTGCCTTTCTTGTTGTAATATACCTCTTCATCACTAGAAGACTCATCACTCTCTTGAAGTCTGTTTACCCTTGGATTTCTTGGTAGCCTTGAAAGTCGCCTCTTTCTTGACATCAACCTTCACTTGAGTTCTCAACTCAAATGCTGCAAGTATACTATGGAGCTCATCCTTTTTCAACTTATCCAAATCTTTAGCTTCCTCAATAGCAGAAATATTTTCACTAAATCTATTAGGAAGAGATCTTAAAATCTTATCACAAACATCATTTTCAGCAAGCTCAAGACCTAAGTCTTTCATGGAGTTAACAACCTCATCCATACGAAGCATGTAGTCACTAATATTTTCATCATCATTCATCTTGAGTTGTTCAAACATACCTTTGAAGTGTCTCAACTTGGCCTTTCTCGACATTTGTATCACCCGTATGAACCACCTTCAACCGATTCCACATTTCACTAGTCTGTCTTGCAGTTGAATCACTTTGGTGAGATCTCCTTTCGTAAGCCTTTCGAGATTGCATTCATTGCTTTTGAATTGTCTGTGATGTAGGAGCCTTTCTTCTTTAGTATTAGGACCATGTTCAGGAATAGTGTACTCATCTTCAATCACTTCCCAAACCTCATTCCCAAGTGCCATTAGATGAACCTTCATCCTTGCACTCCAAAGACCAAAATCTGACCCATCAAGAATAGGTGCTGCATTGCCACTTGAATGATCCATTGTGTTCTTTACTAGCTTTTCCTTCAAGTCGTTAAACTTTTCGAAGGCACCCGCTCTGATACCAATTGAAGAACACAAGCTTATACTCGAGAGGGGGGTGAATAAGTATAAGACCTCTTTTTACTTTTTCCTTTATACTTCAAAATAGTAAAGCAATATACCCAAAGCAATATCAAAACAATGCACAATATCATCCACAAAGTGACACCAATTTTAACGTGGTTCACCCATAATGCTTGGGCTACGTCCACAAAACTTTTCTCTAAAAGTTATCTCAAAGTTCTTTGGGAAACCTTCCCAATTACAATGTTTATGAGCCTCGGCCCAAAGGAGATACCTTCCCCCAATCTGAATTTATGAGCCTCTGCTCAAAGGAGATACCTTCCCTCTCGCTCTCGGAAATGATCCCTCAGAAGATCAACTGCCTCTACCTCTTGCCAACACGTGGAACTCCTTTCCATCGAAGACCTCCTGTCCTCAATGCTTAGCCTAAGAGACCTCTACCTTCTATGATCACGTCCACAGTAGCTCAGCTACTTGTACCAAACACAGTCAATTGGTCTAGTACAAGTCTTCCTCTCTCTATCAAATCTGTCCAACTCTTGAACAAATCAATCCTCTACACACAAGCCTTCTCAAAGACTTGCCAAATCTATCCTCAAGTTCTTCTCAAAGAACCAATGCACCTCTGTCCTCAAGTTCTCTGATAGAACTATCAAAAACTCAGCTCACAAGTCCTCTGCTAGGACCTGTCCAAATCTTCTCACAAGTCCCCACCGAAACCTGTCCAAAACTGCTCACAAGTCCCCACTGGAACCTGTCCAAAACCTCAGCAAGCTCACCAAGAAAAACTTGCTTAGCATGAACCCACAAAGAGAATTGTTAGAGACCCAATGTGATTCATAAACCTCATAGAAGCATAAAGAGAATTGTTAGAGACTCAATATGTTCTATACTTAACTCCCAATCTCAATCTCAAATCTCATAGAAACATAAAGAGAATTGTTAGAGACCCAATATGTTCTATACTTAACTCCCAATATCAATCTCAACTCAATCTCAATCTCAAAAGAATAAGATAGATGTAGTATGCTTTTCTCAAGAATATGAAACACAACCCAACAATTGCCAACCATGCAATATCTCATATAACAATGATACTCATATTCTTTTTACCAACAATTAGGGTTTCAACAACAATGCTCATCAAACAAGGTTTAGTCAACCAACACCATTCAACTCAACATCAACCTTGAAGCATTCAACCAATCATCACAAGAAAAGGAAACAAGTAGAAATCCTTTTCCCTCCAAGGATATTTGAACAAAACAACCACCAACACAATATCACCAAATGCAAAGAATAACTTGCTCAAATCAACTCAATGGAGTAAGCCCAATATCATGTATCAAGTAAAGCACTAACTTGATCAAAACAACCTCTATGGAAGCAACTCAACCATCAATATCAAAACAACCAACTAAGGGTTTCATCATCTCAATGCAAGTAGCAAGACTTACTAACATAAACCCTAGTGCAAAAAATGCTTCCTCTTCCTCAACCAGAATTATGCATTCACCCAAAAACTCATCAATGATTTTAATGCATAAACAATCTTCAATATCCAGAAAATAGGATTTACACCAAAAATACCTAGTAGACAACCTTTTCACTCCAAACTCAATTTCAGAAAATATACCATCAACAATATACATGGAAGAAGTTGCCCATACCTTTACTTTGATGAAGAAGGAGAACTCAAAATCTGTCACAACACTAACTCTCAATTTGCCACCAATTAGAGTTAGCAACTATACAACAATATACAATAATAAAGATCCAAATTAACACCTTATTTCTCCAACTTAATAAAAACCACCTAAGTATAATATACATACAAAGTAAAACCTCTTTACACCTTATTACTCCACATAAACATTAAGCATCAATAAAACAATGTCAAAGCAAATATGATAACTTAACCTTATACCTCCAGCGCATTCATAGCCACTATCCTTTGCACACCACGACCAAAAGAAAATTACCCACGAAGAGAATCGAACTCGGCACCTCTGCCTTCTAGCGCCTTCGCTTAAACGCCACCGCCGTTGGGTCACAAGTGCCCAATGAAGAAATACAATGTTGCCCTATATTTTATCTTCCTTTGATGCCAAGAATCTGGAAAACGTAAATGTCTTCCTCAAGCCACATGCAAACCGGTGAGCGCTGTCCAAAACGTAACTTACCGAATGCTTGCAATAATCATCCACAACGATAGTCTAAAAAACACAGTTCAGGTGCAATTGCCAATCCACTAACGTCAAGCATAAAGGTAAGGATGTAGCCCAAACTCAAATCTGAATATGCCAAGCACGATTTCCAAGACACAGAACAAGAACGATTTCAAGGACGTCAATCAAAGATTCGAAGACACAAAGCGCTATTCGAAAGAACTAGGGAAAATCAATATCGATAGATCAACTCCCAATGAAACATACGAGTAGATCAAATCGCACGATTTCAATTACTCGGTGTTACAATCACTTTAGAAAATCATCCCCACTTATATAGCCATTTCTCCTTAATCTGTTTGACGTCGGCGCTCCTCCAACGATGGCAACACATCGACGAAAGAATTCTTTTTCCTTCCGTCGCTTAAGGGTTGAAAGACCCTTTAATAATAATTAAAATAATAATAATTATTATTTTATTAATAATAAATTAAACTTAGACCCTTGTCAAAGGTTTGAGTTAATTTAATTATTAATAATAAACATGGACCTTCAAGGTTTTTAAAGAAGTAAAAACCTTTGCATTAAGTTAAGCTTGGTTTTAATAAAAACCCTTAATGAGTCCAAATGGTTTTAAGAAAAACCTTTAACCTTGTCACCATGGTTTTAATAAAAACCCTTTAACATTATGAAGCTTCTCAAGATATTTTTGACATCACACTCTTTTTGATATCAACACAAAAATGCCTTTTGACATCAATGACAACTTATACACTTGAGCAAAGGCAATGTACCCAAAGTACCCAAAATTGCCAACAATCTCCCCCTTTGTCATTGATGGCAAACCTTTACTGAAAACACTTCTCAAGAGCCAAAATTGAAACCAATTGTGCTAACAACTGACCAACTGTGCTCACAACTCGAGAATCTTCCTTTGAAGTTTTGCTCCCCCGACTTGAAGCTTTCCTCTTCACTTTGAAGCTCTCCCCCTTACTCATATCTCTCCCCCTTTGTCATCAATGGCAAAGGGCCACCTTTGGGGCTCGGGACTAAGAATGAGCCTCTTAGCTTAGTCCCTCCCCCACCTCCTGATGAGGTGATTAATTCTGGGGTGGGAGTAAAACTCCCATTAGGCACTGATCATCATCAGCGTCTATAACTTCCTTGTCGGGCCTTCTCTTGAACTCTTTGTCCATATTCCTATTCTTGTCACTGTTCTTGTTCTTGTTCTCATCCCTGTTCTTATCCATGCCTTGATCCTTGGACTTGATCATGCCACTGTTCTTGTTCTTGTATTTTGGAATTTCAGCTCTACATCTGTCTAGCTGTGTGACCTTCATTGTTGCACTTATAACAAGTAACAATGTTATTTCTTTTAGGCATACCTGTTCTTTGAATCCACCTATTTTGACCAAACCTGTTCTGACCAAACCTGTTCTAACCAAACCTGTTCTGACCAAACCTATTCTGACCAAACCTATTCTGACCAAACTTGTTCTGATCAAACCTGTTCTTGATATTTGCCTTGCAATAAACTCGCCTTGTGCCCAAACTATTGACAAGAGTAGCAATACCCTTGAAAGTAACTAGCACTTCTGAAACTGTCATTTACCTTCTTCACTTGAGCCATGCAATGTGAAGCTATGTGACCAAACCTCTGACAAGCAAAACATCTACCTTGAAACTTTCCTTTATTTGAGCTCTTAGGCTCGAAAACTTCTTCTTCTCATTCTGAATTCTATTTTCTATTTCTGTGCATCTATCATTCAAGGACTCATGATCTGAAATACTTTCCTCATCGGAACTCTCTTCCTTTTGGAGTCTCTTACTAGACTCTCCAACTTGTTCCTTGTGAGGCTTAACAAAACCAAGGCCTGTTTTATCTGTTGTCTTTCTTTGACCTTTGATGAGTGACTTAACCTTTTTGGAGCTATCTTGAAACCTGTGAAGCTTATCCTTGTACTCTTTAGTTTCCTCTTTCAAAGAAGCCATTTTCTGTTCTAACTCACTATACTCAAGAACCTTAGACTCTAACTCATCCTTGAGTTCTTGTGTCTTAGCTATAGAGAAGTCAAGACTTTCTATAAGATCATCTCTCTCCATACAACATTCATCTAACTTATCCTTGAGTCTAGCATTCTTCTTTCTTTCCTTTTTCAAAGCACTAAGAGCACTAATAAGTTCACCTTTAAGATCTACTTCTCCTTCCTCTATATGTTTGCTTTTTGAATCATCAAAGCCTTTTTCAGATTTCTTATCACTAGAGGTGCTACCCTTTTCAAAAACCATACATGCATCTTCCTTATAGTTTTCTGAAGCATCCTCATACATACTAGAAACCAAATCATTATTTGTGCAATCATCCTCAAGGTGACCAAAATTTCCACATCTAAGACATTTCATGATAATGAATCTATGTTTTGGTTCTTCCTCTTTTTCTGATATGAACAACATCTCATTTTCATTATCACTTGAAGAACTTTCACTATCACTACTAGAACACTTACTTGCTTTGTCTAGGTAGAAACTCTTCTTGTGCTTGTGAGAATACCTCTTTCCTTGATTGTTGTGCTCATCTTTGTTTTTCCTGTGATGCTTGTGCTTTTCAGAATCCTTGCTCTTACAGTCCTGTTTATCTTTATCACTTTCATCCTTGGCAACAATGACGATCAGTAGCATAATGACCAAACTTTCCACAATTGAAACATCTTACATTTTTCATACTTTTGTGCTTTCTAGAGAACTTGCCTTTCTTGTTGTAATATGCCTCTTCATCACTAGAAGACTCATCACTCTCTTGAAGTTGTTTACCCTTGGATTTCTTGGTAGCCTTGAAAGTCGCCTCTTTCTTGACATCAACCTTCACTTGAGTTCTCAACTCAAATGCTGCAAGTATACTATGGAGCTCATCCTTTTTCAACTTATCCAAATCTTTAGCTTCCTCAATAGCAGAAATATTTTCACTAAATCTATTAGGAAGAGATCTTAAAATCTTATCACAAACATCATTTTCAGCAAGCTCAAGACCTAAGTCTTTCATGGAGTTAACAACCTCATCCATACGAAGCATGTAGTCACTAATATTTTCATCATCATTCATCTTGAGTTGTTCAAACATACCTTTGAAGTGTCTCAACTTGGCCTTTCTGACATTTGTATCACCTGTATGAACCACCTTCAACTGATTCCACATTTCACTAGTCTGTCTTGCAGTGAATCACTTTGGTGAGATCTGCTTTCTGTAAGCCTTTCAGGATTGCATTCATTGCTTTTGAATTGTTGTGATGTAGGAGCCTTTCTTCTTTAGTATTAGGACCATGTTCATGGAATAGTGTACTCATCTTCAATCACTTCCCAAACCTCATTCCCAAGTGCCATTAGATGAACCTTCATCCTTGCACTCCAAAGACCAAAATCTGACCCATCAAGAATAGGTGTTGCATTGCCACTTGAATGATCCATTGTGTTCTTTACTAGCTTTTCCTTCAAGTTGTTAAACTTTTCGAAGGCACCCGCTCTCGATACCAATTGAAGAACACAAGCTTATACTCGAGAGGGGGGTGAACAAGTATAAGACCTCTTTTTACTTTTTCCTTTATACTTCAAAATAGTAAAGCAATATACCCAAAGCAATATCAAAACAATGCACAATATCATCCACAAAGTGACACCAATTTTAACGTGGTTCACCCATAATTGCTGGGCTACGTCCACAAAACTTTTCTCTAAAAGTTATCTCAAAGTTCTTTGGGAAACCTTCCCAATTACAATGTTTATGAGCCTCGGCCCAAAGGAGATACCTTCCCCCAATCTAAATTTATGAGCCTCTCGCTCAAAGGAGATACCTTCCCCTCTACTCTAGAAATGATCCCTCAGGAAGATCAACTGCCTCTACCTCTTGCCAAAGCACGTGGAACTCCTTTCCATCGAAGACCTCCTGTCCTCAATGCTTAGCCTAAGAGACCTCTACCTTCTATGATCACGTCCATAGTAGCTCAGCTACTTGTACCAAACACAGTCATTCGGTCTAGTACAAGTCTTCCTCTATCTGTCAGATCTGTCCAACTCTTGAACAAATCAATCCTCTACACACAAGCCTTCTCAAAGACTTGCCAAATCTATCCTCAGGTTCTTCTCAAAGAACCAATGCACCTCTGTCCTCAAGTTCTCTGATAGAACTATCAAAAACTCAGCTCACAAGTCCTCTGCTAGGACCTGTCCAAATCTGCTCACAAGTCCCCACCGAAACCTGTCCAAAACCTGCTCACAAGTCCCCCTCGAAAATGTCCTAAAACCTCAGCAAGCTCACCAAGAAAAACTTGCTTAGCATGAACCCACAAAGAGAATTGTTAGAGACCCAATGTGATTCATAAACCTCATAGAAGCATAAAGAGAATTGTTAGAGACTCAATATGTTCTATACTTAACTCCCAATATCAATCTCAAATCTCATAGAAACATAAAGAGAATTGTTAGAGACCCAATATGTTCTATACTTAACTCCCAATATCAATCTCAACTCAATCTCAATCTCAAAAGAATAAGATAGATGTAGTATGCTTTTCTCAAGAATATGAAACACAACCCAACAATTGCCAACCATGCAATATCTCATATAACAATGATACTCATATTCTTTTTACCAACAATTAGGGTTTCAACAACAATGCTCATCAAACAAGGTTTAGTCAACCAACACCATTCAACTCAACATCAACCTTGAAGCATTCAACCAATCATCACAAGAAAAGGAAACAAGTAGAAATCCTTTTCCCTCCAAGGATATTTGAACAAAACAGCCACCAACACAATATCACCAAATGCAAAGAATAACTTGCTCAAATCAACTCAATGGAGTAAGCCCAATATCATGTATCAAGTAAAGCACTAACTTGATCAAAACAACCTCTATGGAAGCAACTCAACCATCAATATCAAAACAGCCAACTAAGGGTTTCATCATCTCAATGCAAGTAGCAAGACTTACTAACATAAACCCTAGTGCAAAAAATGCTTCCTCTTCCTCAACCAGAATTATGCATTCACCCAAAAACTCATCAATGATTTTAATGCATAAACAATCTTCAATATCCAGAAAATAGGATTTACACCAAAAATACCTAGTAGACAACCTTTTCACTCCAAACTCAATTTCAGAAAATATACCATCAACAATATACATGGAAGAAGTTGCCCATACCTTTACTTTGATGAAGAAGGAGAACTCAAAATCTGTCACAACACTAACTCTCAATTTGCCACCAATTAGAGTTAGCAACTATACAATAATATACAATAATAAAGATCCAAATTAACACCTTATTTCTCCAACTTAATAAAAACCACCATAAGTATAATATACATACAAAGTAAAACCTCTTTACACCTTATTACTCCACATAAACATTAAGCATCAATAAAACAATGTCAAAGCAAATATGATAACTTAACCTTATACCTCCAGCGCATTCATAGCCACTATCCTTTGCACACCGTGACCAAAAGAAAATTACCAATGAAGAGAATCGAACTCGGCACCTCTGCCTTCTAGCACCTTCGCTTAAACGCCACCATCGTTGGGTCACAAGTGCCCAATGAAGAAATACAGTGTTGCCCTATATTTTATCTTCCTTTGACGCCAAGAATCTGGAAAACGTAAATGTCTTCCTCAAGCCACATGCAAACCGGTGAGCGCTGTCCAAAACGTAACTCATCGAATGCTTGCAAAAATAATCATCCACACAGTACAATAGAAAACACTATTCAGGTGCAATCCAATCCACTAACGTGAAAGCATAAAGGTAAGGATGTCAAAGCCCAAACTCAAATCCGAATATGCCAAGTACGGTTTCCAAGACATGGAACGAAGCACGATTTCAAGGATGTCAATCGGAGATTCGAAGACACAAAGCGAAAGAAACTACTTGAGCAACTCAATATCGATAATCAACTCTCAATGAAATACAACGCTTTCTCGAAGATCACGAGCTACGATTTCAATTACTCGGAGTTACAATCACTTTAGAAAATCATCCCCACTTATATAGCCATTTCTCCTTAACTGTTTGACGTCGGCGCTCCTCCGACGATGGCAACACATCGACGAAAGAATTCTTTTTTTTCCGTCGCTTAAGGGTTGAAAGACCCTTTAATAATAATTAAAATAATAATTATTATTATTTTATTAATAATAAATTAAACTTAGACCCTTGTCAAAGGTTTGAGTTAATTTAATTATTAATAATAAACATGGACCTTCAAGGTTTTTCAAGAAGTAAAAACCTTTGCATTAAGTTAAGCTTGGTTTTAATAAAAACCCTTAATGAGTCCAAATGGTTTTAAGAAAAACCTTTAACCTTGTCACCATGGTTTTAATAAAAACCCTTTAACATTATGAAGCTTCTCAAGATATTTTTGACATCACACTCTTTTTGATATCAACACAAAAATGCCTTTTGACATCAATGACAACTTATACACTTGAGCAAAGGCAATGTACCCAAAGTACCCAAAATTGCCAACAATCTCCACAATAGTTATCCAATATTTTTTCCTTAATGCACTATAATGGCCTTGTTTCCACCCTAACATTTTCTTTTGGTTCACTACTACTTCAGCTCTAAAATGTTACTTTTGCCAACCTTCTATTGCACCTTGGTGCTACCACTGCTCAATGTTACCCTTCTCCAGTGATCAAATCACCACTGATTCCATTTCATTGCATTTGTACAACACTTGTACTTCATAAATATTTCTCCTTCTCCTATGATGTGTCCTACCACTAGGGTTTGGCTACTCCTTCACCTCCGCTAGTTGTTCTTCTCCACGGGTAGCTCCACTCCTTGCTTTCATCTTCAATTCTTGTGCAATATCTACTTCAAATATAGTCGTGAGGATGTTCATCCAAAAACTCTACCTTCCACTCAAAGCTTCAATTATTTATATAAACCTTTCACTTTTATTATTGGTGCCTAGATGGTTGGCCTATTCAAAAATTGAAACTTCACCTTTATAATATTTAAATATGATATTTAAATATTATAAAACCTTCACTTTATAATATTCTTCACTTTATAATATCCTTCACTTTATAATATTTAAATTTAATATTTAAATATTATAATACTTCATTTGAAATATATTTACCTTGCTTCACTTGAAATATATTTACCTTGCTTCACTTGAAATATATTTGCCTTGCTTCACTTGAAATCTTCATTTGAAATATATTTGCCTTGCTTCACTTGAAATATATTTGCCTTGGATAATTTACCCATTGTTTGCTATTCACCAATTCAGCCTTTGAAATTAATGAAAACTCAATAATTCTAACAATATCCCCCTTTATCATTGATGGTAACCCTGCAAATAAATTATCTTTTATTGCAATAGGATCTCAAACTACTCCCCCTGACAAGATGCTCCTCCTTACTAAAATTCTCTCCCTTTGACATCAATGGCAAAGGCTCATCAGGGCTAAAGGAAAAGACACTTGAAAACTCCCCATTACTACCTACTCTTCTTAAGACTTCAATGATGATATGGGAGTGAAACTACTCCCAACTTACAATGCTCCTTTTCTTGTTCCATTTTCTTTTTCCAAACTTTTGAGGAAATACCTTTTTGAACATTCTGACAATATTTTATCTTACTTAACTTTATAAGTTCAAGGAACATTGTTCTACACCATTTAGGTCTATGTCCATAATTGTCACATTTGTAACAAATGATATTGTAATCCATGAGAGGTGCAAATGAACTAAAATTTCTCTTGGTGAAGCCAAAATCATTTTTATCATGAACCCTACAATGTAAAGCTTTATGACCAAATTGGTTGCATGAAAAACAATAACCTCGAAAGAAATATTGAAACCTGTCTGATTACCTTGGAGTATATGGCCACATTGTTCTCTAATTGTTGTTTATGTGATAGAGTTTGTTCCTTGATGATGCTTTGCTTTCTTCCTCCTTGATGCTTCCACTTTTCAACACATGATCATAGGTCTTAGGATTTTCCTTTGAAGCCTTTGTTCCTTTTGAGATTGACTCCCCATTTTGTTTTCTTTGACCTTTTTCAAAACCAAGTTCTATATTTATAACCAAATATCTCTATGCTTTGATAATTTCATCAATGATTTATGTGCTTTTCTCAAACCTATGTAGCTTATCATTTGATTTTTACACTTCCTTCCTTAGAGAGACAACCTCATGTTCCAGTTTTTCACATTCCAACTATTTTGTCTTTAAATGCTCATCCTGAAGTAGGGAAAAGTGGTGCACCTAATGAAGAGAAACAATATGTGTATCTATCCCATATTGCACATGAGCATCAAACGAAAGCATGCATATGAAAATGAAGCAATACCAAGCAATAAATAATGAAATGAAACGAGTGTATTATTTATTAATTGGGTGGATACCTTTGGGGCTTTTTGGGTTGACCAAAGGGTTTATGGATACCTTTGGGGATTTTTGAGGCTCTTTCGACTCTTTTTAGATTTTTGGATGTTTTAGCAGTGTGAAGTTTGAGGACTCCTTTTATTGCAACCTACAGGAAACATGATGTATCTTTTTTTCCCATACATATACACATATATATATAATAGATTTTTTATGTGGTTTATCATCATGTGTTTATTGTTTCATGAAATGTAGGCAAGTGTATGCAATTTGATTTATGAGATGATGATGGATGTCTACCTTGTATGCATATTTTATAATGTGATTTGATTTGATTTTATACATGCATAGATGTATGGTGAGATGTATGATTTATTGATTTATAGGATGCAATGTGTAGACTATATGACATATCATGCTAGCACCATAGGTGATGTATATTGCACCAACTCATATGTAATGTTGTCATGAGACTTATATAATGGATTTGTGAATAATGTAACTGAAATGAATGAGGTGAAGTGATATGAATGACATGTTGTTTAGGGAATGCCTATTAGGTTTTCATGAGACTCAAACACTCTAGTCAACTCATCAAAAGTTGTATACTAACCATGCAGGACTTTTTGACAAGGTATGAATCTACTAGGATGACCAAGGTACTTCATATCCATGTGTGTGCAAGTGAGTTCATTCTTGTGAGATGCATAAGGATACCACCAGTGCCAAGCAGGCTCTCAACCAAACTTGTATTGAGGATCACCCAATGAATGCCACCATCCTAGGTTTTGTACTAGGTATGACTAGACCAATAGGCAATCTAGGTTACCAAAGCTAGATCATCCACATGCAAAAATTGGTCTACACATATGCCCAAAATCTAATATGACAGACATATCATCATGCGGGAGGCTACCACCATTTATGGATAGGCTATCCACCAAACCCATAATGAGGATCACCTGATGGTTTTCCAAATGCTGAGAGTTCTAGGGATTCAAGTTCGACTCCCTACTTTCTTGAATTGTATTGGGATACTTGCTCTCATATGAAGTGATAAGAATCACTGTTTATTTTTCTCTTTTTAGTGGTAATAATCACTATTTATTTTGAGTTTTTTCTTTTTCTCTTGAGAAATGGATTTGAATTTTGAGCGATGGAGATAACTGTTTCTTGTGCTTTTTTACATGTGTACTTTTTTATTTTTTGTATTTTTGTACTTTGAATTTTTGCTTTATGGGGGTTTGTAAATTTAAACTGTTGCAAACATGTGAAAAATGGGGGACTTTGATGACAAAAAAATGGGGAAAACCACTTATTGTTGTGGGGGGAATTGGGTAGGAGAGAACTTGTACTTTTGCCAAATCTCAGCATTCTTGAACCATTCACAAACGGGGATGAGCAGGATGACATTTTCGCGTAAGGTAACCTAGACCAATTCATGGATTTCATCTGTCTTTGTGCAAAACTTGGATTGTTAATGATTAATTGTGTTTAGGATATGATGTACACAAGTCATAATCTAAGAAAGATTCTACCTCCTAAAAATCAAGCTAGCCTTCTACAAATTTTGAGTAGAGACTAGATATGGCTAAGTGAGCGAAAAACCTATTGACATTCTAAAACAAATGGCTAAGTTAATGGAATAGACACAACTATGGAAATGTGAAAAATGTGGGTGAAAATGATAATTGCAGTATTGAACTATGAGTATTTTCACAACATTGATTTTGAGCGGTAAGTAGTGTACCATAATGGTGCTAGATATGTATGAGAAACTCTAAAATGAAAAGTGCTAATTATGAATATGTCTAAATGCAAGCGACATTGAAATGCAATGGGATGCAATGTGGTGTGATGCAATATTTTTGAATTTTTGAAATTTTGATGATGTTTTTGAATTTTTGATTGATATGTATACACATGTGACCAACGGGCTTATTTGGGGGTCATTGGGGCATTTGGGAGGACCAAAGGGCTTATGGATGCCTTTGGGGCTTTTAGGTTTGACCTAGATGATCGTGGATAGTCCATGAGTGGTTTTATTTGACCTAGATGATGGAAACCCACTAGGAGCTTTTTGGGTGACCTAGACAGGTGATGTTACTTAAAAAGTGTCTACGACTACCTAGGGGTATTTGGTTATGACCAAAGGGCTTATGGGCACCTTTGGGGCTTTTAGGGTTGACCTAGAAGATCGTAGATAGTATAGGAGCATTTTTATTTGACCTAGATGGTGAGAAACCACTAGGAGCCTTTTGGGTGACCTAGATGCGTAGCGACACTTAAAAAGTATCTACGACTGCCTAGGGACATTTGGCTGTGACCAAAGGCATTATGGATGTCATTGGGGATTTTAGGGTTTACCTAGATGATCGTAGATAGTCTAGGAGCATTCTATGTTGACCAAGCAGGATATAGGCACCCTTGGAGCATTTTGGGGTGACCTAGATGGTTCTAGACTGCCTAGGAGCATTCTAGGTTGACCAAGTGATATGTAGATACCCTTGGAGCATTTTGGGGTGACCTAGATGGTTCTAGACCACCTAGGAGCATTCTAGGTTGACCAAGAGATATGTAGATACCCTTGGAGCCTTTTGTAACTTTGATTATTTTGTGTTTTTAGGAGGAAGGTGTAATACCTTGTGTACCCCTAGTATGCAAGATGTTTTTGTGTTTTAATATTTTGCAATGTTTTTGGATTTTATTGCTTTTTGATTTGTTTGAAATTTTAATGTTTTAAATTGTTTTTGAAATTTTGATTATTTTGTGAGGGGAAGGCATGATACCTTAGGCACCCCCAGTGTGTACTGTGATTGATGCAATGTTATTGGCTTGGCTAGGAGGAGCAATAGGAATTGACTCCCCCTATTTTGGCAAGGCATTCTAGGTAATGCCAATGTCTCTATGGGGTGAAAGGAGTGACCCACTCATGGATAAAGCTCCCTCATCAATAAGATCTTGGACCCTGTGTCTAAACATATGATAATTGCTAATGGCATACCCTCTCATCCGATGATAGAGGCAATAATGATCCTCCCTATATTGTTTAGGTTTGGTCCCATTTGGATTGAACGGGTGTATGTGTGGAAATATGATTGCCTATGTATCTTGCAGATTATGGAAGATGGTTGACATAGGCTTAGATAATGGAGTCCAGTTACGACGTTGATGCCTTAAACAAGGTGAACTCGACTGACTCATTTTATGAGGTGATGAGGTTGTATGTGTCTCAATCACCTGTTTAGGTTGCTCTTATTGACTACCATATATAGGTAACAGATACTGCACTATGTCAATTTGTTGGTTGTTTATTTGAAGATCATTATTTTCAAACATATCCTATACCAGGTTTTTGAATTTAAAGCACCTATGCACATCATGCCCCTTTTGCCTATGGTATTTTTAGTATAGGTCTTTGTGATATCCATAGGGCTTAGGTGCATAGGGGTCGACAAGTTGACTCTCAGGTAAATTAATTGCCTTTGCCGCATAGAGTCACTCAAATAGAGAGTCCTGGACTCATTAATGGGCATAAATTATTGCTTAGGGTGATGTTGTTGGTTTAGCCCTTGATTTATTTGAGACTTAACATTGGACTGTGTAGAAGTGGGTTGGTCCTGACAATCAAGGGGTTGAGGATTTAGATGACTCAATGCTTGTGAGATGATCCATGATCTGTTGTAAATAATTTCTATTGTTGACTCACTTGTAACTCCACATTGGCTAGCCTATCAAAGATATGTTGTGGTACTAGTGGAGGAGATGACTGGATGGCTATTTAGGGAGTTGTATGGCAACTTATATGTGGTGGAGGTGAACTGGGTGTGGGAGCTAAGAGATAATTGATCGAGGGTGGATCAAAAGTCCTTAATGTATGATCAGATGTGGATTCTTCATGATGATTGGAGCTGGCAATTATATCCACATGTTCTTGTTCTTGATTTAGGTCATGCTCATGTTCCAACTCAGAGTTTTAAACTATGGTAGTTGGGTTACCCCCACTTTGGTCTATGGAGTACACCTATTCTTGGTTTTGTGGATATGTTGAGTGAGACGGAGTAGGTGTGACCGAATCCATCGGTGGTATCTCCTCTTTTATGGATGGAATGTTAGATGGTGTCACAATTTGCATAGATGGATTTAGAGGTATTTGGTTCTCTGTCATCATATTGATCATTCCCACAAACTTGTGAGAAGATGCATTTGCATCTAAACGAGTCATGGCTACCTCATTGACTTGTCCAAGGTGATCTTCTTGGCCCCCCTACTTGACAGGTGCATAAAAAAATGCTATCAATGGACGAAAACTTGGTAGGGGGACTACCTAGATACTTTATTGACTCAATTATAGGTGTGAATGCAACATTGGATACTATGCACTCATCGAGTTCTATGCAAGTGAATTGAATTGTGTCCTCAACTATGGTGGATGAAGATGGTATGATAGGATTTGATTCATCTGTATCAATAGTGGGCTCTTCCTCCTTTTTGGTAGGAGTGAAAATATCTTCTGAAGGTGTATTGATGATAGCTATGGGAGATTCTGTAGCTAGCTCTTCTGATTCTTCCTTACTTTAAGAGATAGAATATGGTACTTGTGGTGGTGAAGGTAGCTTCACGACTAACCTTGGGGTTGAATATGGACTCTTAATAAGGTCATTGAATTTAGTGTCCAAATGTTTAGGTGACACTATAGGCCTCTATGGATGATCCACCTACTTATAATACTTGAAAGGGTTTGGGTTAGCATGAACCACATGGACCCTACCTTCATCCATGTATTTAATGCATTGATGCACTATAGATGGAACACATTCCATGTCCCTTATCCATGGCATTCCAAGCAGTATGTTGTACTATCTTGCACCCTCCAAGATGTAGAACAATGTAGGCACAGTATTTTGTCCAACTTCAACAAGTAGGATTATTGTGCCCATAGTGGAGGATAAAACATCATTAAATTATTGTAATGTGAACTTGGATGGTGCAATGCGTGAGGATGGGAGGTTGAGATGTTTCAGTGAAGTTGTGGTAATAATGTTTATCGAGGAACCTGTGTCAACCAATACTCACTTATAGGGGACCCTATTGATGCTTGCAATTATGTGCAGAGCAAGATCTAGTGAATTGGTAGGTACAGGTTTGACCTCATGATTTTGAAAGGATATAGCAGGATTCTTGTACATTTGTATGTATTCCATAAATTTGGTGAAAGCATTAGAGTCATGATGTTGTACCTCCATGGAATCCAAGATCCTCATGAAAGGTTCCCAATATTTGGAGGACTGTAGTAGAAGCTCGCTCATGGTCACTTTGGCTGATGGTGCATGTGAACTTTGCACAGGCCTACTCTAGGTTGCTAACACTTGTTGGATGGGAGTTCTAGGTGGTGAATACCACGATGTAGAGGGAGTGTAGACCTCCCTGCTAGGCCCTTTGGAAGGCTAATAATATCTGGTTTGTGATTGGAATCGGTGTTGGCTAACCTAATAATCCACTTGATCATGTGGGTAATCCATTGATGTTCTCTTGGTAGAGGTACTTTGGTGGTCAGGTCTTCTAATGAGGAGTGGACCTCATGACGACTTTCAGGGTGTCGTGTAGGAATGATGAGATCCTCAGGAGAATACCAAAGGTGACTACTATCAAGGATCCATGCAGGAGTGATGAGATCCTTATAACTATAACGATGGTGCTCAAGGCATCTCCTAAATTTTTCTACTTCACTAGCTTGTGATCGAGCTCGACCATGCATAGTTGTCATAATGTGTTGACTAGGCAAACCTTGAAGGAAACCCACACTAAAGAAAATTTTGACTTCCAAAAAAGGCTATAAGTATTATTTATCAAAATGATCAGTGCAACAAGCTGATCACAATGGGCTAGGGCTCAAAAATCTGATTATTGGGTCAAAACTTTGTATTTTTTGAATATTTGGCCAACTGGGGCTTGTGGGGAAATTCCCAATTTTGGGGATTTTTTGGGAAATTTTAAACCGTGAATATTTAGGACTCAAAAGTTCTAGGAGAGGTACCCTAGGGGCTAACTAAGACAACAAAATAAATTTTGCACTTTTCGGAGTTGTCTATCCCACTTTATGACTGTTTTAGTGCAGTTTTTTCGTTATTTTCGTGGTCCAAAATAGAGTGAAAATAAAACCAAAATATTTTTTTCATTATAGCTCCGTTTTGCATGATTCTTGAAGCATTGGATGCAGAATAAAAAAGTAGATTTTTACTTTTTTTTTTGAAACCATATTTTTTGAAAAATTAGGGTTAGGGTTTTATCCCAAATAACAAAGAAACATACAAAAGCAGACAATATGATTTTCTTTTTACTGATTAAATGTGTGTCCTAAACTGGTTTTAGTGTGTTTAGATTTGTTGTTGCTCTTTGATATTGTTGCAGAATTAGAATGAGGGAACTCAGCAAAAGTGGTGACTAGGGACACTAGTGCCAAACATGAGTTCTCAAAAGAGTTTAGGGTACACCACTTAAATCCAAGTGGGAAGTTCGCCTAGCTCTTCCACTCCAAAACAATATTTCCAACAGTGGGAGGTAGTTTGAAAATTAGTGACCTATTCCATATTGAGAGAGTGCTCTATTCTATTTAAGGAATATATGGGAAAGCTGGTGGAAGGAGGTGAAATCCAACGTCACCAGTCTGAATTGGGGGTTGGTGATGAAATCCAACCTTACCAATGTTATTATGAAGCGTGCAAGTGTGTGTGTTTCCTTTTAATCCCAAAGAAAGTAAGCAAAGAAGCATTCAATGATCATTAACTAAATGCATGCAATAGGTGTGTTTTAATTTCAAAAGCTAGGATAAAAGGAACCTACAAATTTCACTTATAGATGCAAGCCCTAAATGCTAGCTTACCCAATGGGTAAGCCACAAGAAATCAAGCCACAAAGATGCATTGCTACTTCAAATTTCTTTTGGTTTTTCTTTTTCCTTTTGCTATATGATGTTATAAGAAAAGAAAAAATGTAAATTTTAACCTTTCTATGCAAGCAAGTGAAGCAAGAAAACTGATTTTTGATAGTCTCTAAAAATGTAGCACAAAAACAAAGGGTTTAGGCACTTACTTTGTCCATTTTGAGCTCTCCAAATTCTGAATTTTTGGGTAGAAATCTCTCTGTTTCACCACCGCTCCAGGGTGGGATGATTAGAAGCCTCAAAACCATCCCATGGTGGTATGGTGAAGCCACCATCCCAGGCTCTGCTAGATAAAGGCTCTGCCACCATTCCAGGGTGGGGAGGGGAGCACCTGCAACACAAAAAGGGTAAAAATTGGAAAATTGAGGTCATATTTTTACCAAAATAATAAGGGAAAAGGGTCCCACTGTGATAAAAACTGAATTAGGGAAAATAGGTGCACCTAATGAAGAGAAAAAATGTGTATTTATCCCATCTTGCACATGAGAATCAAACATAATCATGCATATGAAAATGAAGCAATAACAAATGAAATGAAATGAGTGTCTTCTTTATTAATTGGGTGGATCAGATCCAAGGTTACAAAAATGTAACCTTGAGGGATCAAAATGTGATACAATTGTTACAATGTTTGGGGTGCCCAAGGATCAATTCCTCTAAGGAATCAGGGTGCACATCCAGTGATTTTCCTCATACCCACAATCGAGGTGGGCGGGCCAATGCCATTGCTTCTTGTATATTAAATATATTATGTCTGATATTCCTTCCCAATTCATTCTAAGAACCTGCACCTACACACAAGGAAGCCAAACGGGTCAAATAGCAAGGGTGTATGGTGGAAAACATGCAATCCCCACAGGGGTAAAATAACACATATATTAAAACTAAATCAAATCAAATCATAATGACTTGAAAATTTGTGGATATGTCAAAGAGTATTTTTTTAGAGTATATCACCAAAAAAATATCTGAAATTACATCCGTAGACCCTTCGATTTTGCATCGCTCGCCTGCAACCTACGAAAACCAAGACGAGCAAATTCTGAACCTAAACATATCCAAAAATCATGAAATTTGGATAGAATACATAAATAGACATTTCAAGACAACAAATTTGGTTAGATTTTCAAAATGATGTGCAGATCCACCTACATGCAACTGGGGTGCCCGCATGGGCCCTGTGAACCTATAAAACCTGAAAAATACAATATGTCAGCCAATTTTACTCCAAATTGCATGAAATTTAAACCATATAATAATATGATATTATATAACAATATAATAAAAAAAATTAATAAAATTATGCAAGTATTTGTCCTCATCCCGGGAGAGGGAGGTGGTGACTACAACTAATAAGGGGCACCTTGGGAGGGGATACCCACCAATTATGCCCTCCTTTTGCTATCAATATCTCTAGGGAATGATCCTAAACACTATAGTGGGTTTTTTCATCGAATTTGGTGAATAAATTCACCCAGATGGAAAATTTACGCTCAAAAGGCCCTCTTGAAGTCACTCGATAACCTCCTTCACTAAGGGGATATTATGAGGGTAAAAAAGTTCAATAAGTTGGGGAGAAATATCGGTAGCACTCTGTTGCATGTCCTAGAACTCCTATCCTTGTTTTTGTATGGATATTGAATCCATTTTATAGCCCAAAGGGGCTCATGTGCAAAAAGGCATGCCAGGGCATGCATGGCAGGAGGTGCCACTTGTCAAACTAGAGGCATGCAATGGGTGTGGAAGAGAATCTACAATTTGGGCCTCCATTAAGAAGTGTGTCATAAGGCTTCAGTGCCCTTTGACCCACATGCTCCATATGTCGTGCTAAATAGCAATTTTTGGGCATCAAATGTCCCAGATTTGACTTGTTTTTGGTCAAACCTGCTCACCGTCCCACCATGGGACGATGGCTTACCACCACCCCAGGGTGGGACGGTGGGAATCTACCACCACCCCAGGGTGGGACGGTGGTGAATTTTGGACCAAAACCTCATAAAATTTGGTCGATAGCCTCCAAAAACCTTTTCAAAGTGGCTAGAACCACTATGAGCCTCCTGAGGGCTGCCCAAGGGGCCATATGATGTCAATTTGATCCTTGTTTGTGGATGCTTAATTGGGTTTACCACATTTTAGTGTCTACACAGCCATACCTTTTCCAATTTTCTTTGCCTCTTCAACTTTAACAAAAATTCAATGAGTTCTTGTGACAACTTTACCTTTGTCTTCTCATCCTCTTGTACTTGAGTATTCAATATTGATTTCTTCTTTCTAATCCTTTTCAACTCTTCAAGAGCAACATAAATTTCCTCTTCTATGTCAACTATGGCAAACTCTTCATTTTTTGGATCTCTTTATTTTTCTTGGTTTTCTTTAATAAGAGCATCTTCTTTCTCCTCTATAGCTAAAAATAGGATTTATTCTTTTTCACTATTGGATAGGCTTTCATAACTACTTGCTTCCTCAACATAAAGACTCTTCTTGTGCCTTTGAAATATCTTCTTCTCATGCTTGCTTTGACCATGCTTGTTTTTATTTTCATGATAAAATTTTCTTTCTTTCTCTTTTTTGTATTTCTTTTCTTCTTCACTACTACTACTTCTAGCTTGTGTGCAATCAAATGCATAGTGACCAATGTAACCACAATTAAAACATTTCACATAATGCATACCTTTGTGTTTTCTTGGACCCTTCTTATTTCTTCACACAAAGTTAGCTTCTTCTCTACTACTTGATTCTTCACCTGACTCTGGTTATTTATTTTTGGTCTGCTTTGAAGCTTTAAATGCAGCCTCCCATTTGGATGTTTGATATTTTTGAGTCCTCATATCATATACTATGAGAATTTCATGTATCTCGTCCATTCTTAAGGTTTTAAGATCCTTCATTTATTAAATAATTGAGACCTTTGTATCAAAACTCATGGGAAGTGACCTCAAGATTTTTAGAATAATCTTAGAGTCATAAATACTTTCACCAAGTCCACAAATGGTATTGATAACTTCATAAATTTGAAGCATATATTTAGCAATATATTCCTCATATTTCATCTTCAAGTCCTCAAACTTCCTCCTGTGGGTTTGAAGTTTTACCATTTTACCCTTGTCATCTCCTTCATATGTTCTTTGTAACTTGTCCCATATTTCTTTTGCTAAAGTACATTGCATAACTTTCACAAAATTTGTTTCACATAACCCACTTAATATTGCATTCATTGCCTTGGAATTGTTTTCAAATGGTTTTTTGTCATCTTTATCCATGGGAGGAGTTGCAGGTGGTGTGAACCCATGCTCAACGGATTGTCATATATCATAGCCATGTACCATCAAATAATTTTGTATCCTCATGCTCCATAAAGCATAGTTAGTTCCATAAAACAATGGAGCCCTATTTGGTGAAAATCTTTCTTGGTGAGCCATGTGTGTTCCTGTAATATCTTCCTTCAAGTGGTTAGGCTTTCATAAAGGAACCTGATCTGATACCAATTTAAGAATACATGATTATACTAAGAGGGGGGTGAACAATATAAGATAAAAAAATTATATTTTCTTTCTAAAGCAATAACTTGAAATAATATCAATGCAATAATAAATCAATGCACATAATCACCATACACACAAGAGATAAGTATTTACGTGGAAACACCATTTCGAGAGAAAACCATGATAAAATCTTTCTTATATATTCTTCAACAAATTTTGTGGGCACCAACCCACAGGAGACACCAATCCCCTAAATTTGTGGGTACCAAACCATATGAGACACCAATCCCCTAAGTTCATGGACACCAACCCACAGGAGACACCAATCCCATAAATTCATGGGCACCAACCCACAAGAGACACCAATCTACTAAGTTCATGATAACCAACCCATAGGAGACACAAATCCCCTAAGTTCATGGGCACCAAACCATAGGAGAAACCAATCCCTTAAGTTTTTGGGCACTAACCCATATGAGACACCAATACCCTATACAAGTTCATGGACACCAACCCACTCTTCTCTTCTCCAAAATCTGATCACAAACATTGCTCAAATCTACTCCCAAACACCGCTTAAATTTACTCCCAAATATAAAAGCTTCTTTGGAGTGTACGCTGGTGATATTCTATTTAGCATCCTCAAACATCTCCCTAAATTTTTTGAGATAGCATGATGATTGTATTTTAATCAAAATCCTCCAATATTTCTCCAAAGTCCTTGAGAGTGCATGTTGATTGTCTTCTAATTAGCATCATCCAATGATTATGCATGAGAGTGAGTTATTATCTATAATCCCTACTCCTATTACTGTGCTTTACCAAACTCTCCTTATGCCAAGTGGCTATTTACAAGTGAATTTTCTATGATTTGACCTAACCATTACACACTTCTTCTATGCTTCACATCTCACGTTGTTGCCTCTAGATTCTTTCTTGAATGTTCTATCCTTAAAGCTTGTTTGCATGACTGAAAAAATTTTGAGTGCCACAACCTCTTATAAAATAATACCAGTTTTTGGGTCTCACCTTGTTTGCAAGAAAGAGTGAGCAAATACTTGATTCATGACAACTAATTCTACTCTATCTTCACTATCCCCACTAGTTAGTCCACATTCGTTCTATGCTCACTGCATCGATTTCATCTCTACCCTTCTGCGTAGTGGATTTTATTTTCACAAAACAAAAATCAACTTGGATATGAGTTTCCTAAATGTTTACCTGTATAGATTGTCTTCTTATTTGGTAGATTCTTTGGCATCCATTAAAAATGTTCCTTTATTATTGTTATGATTTGTAATTGTTCCTTACAACATATTCTCTCCATGTAGTAGTAGAACAACTACAATGATATTTGCATAAGTCTACCCTCCAAATATGTAATGCACCTCCTATTAATGCTTGTGGATGTATGATATGCTATTGTTAATATGAATTTCTCTCTTATCATGCATTCTAGCTATTTTTAGGTTTAGCTAGTACCATCAAAGCTGAACAAAAGTAAATTTCAATCATGTAGCCTTCAAGATCACTCTCCTCAACAAGTATCCAATAGTTTTCTTCACTAAGATCAATGAAAGCTTCAGCTAATTTATTGATGTATTTATTGTGTGTGATCCCACTTAAATACCCCTTCATGATATCTGATTCTACAGGTGTTACACCAATAACTTTGTGTTCCTCTCTTCAATGTCTCTAGCTCAAATTATATTCAATGTTGCTTAACTCGGTATTTTTGAGTCTCTCTTCTCAACGCTCTTGAGTCCAGAGTGCAATGCTTGATGTTCTCTTGTTCTCAAGTATTTCAATTTGTCCTTAGGTGCTCCACAATAGTTGTCCAATATCTGCTCCTTAATGCACTATAATGGCCTTGTTTCCACCCTAACGCTTGCTTTTGGTTTACCACTACTTCAGCTCCAAAGTGTTACTTTCACCAACCTTCTATTTCATCTTGGTGCTATCGTTTCTCACTTTTACTCTTCTCCAGTGATTGAATCACACTTTTTGCCCTTCCATTACCTCCATCCGACACTTGTACTTCATAGATATTTCTTCTTCTCCTCTGTTGCATCCTATCAGTAGGGGTTGGCTACTCCTTCACCTTCACTGGTTATTCTGCTCCACAAGTAGCTCCAATATTCACTTTTATATTTAATTCTTATGCAATATATACTTCGAATATAGTCATGAGGACATTCATACAAAAAATCTATATTTCACTCAAATATTCAATTATTAATATAAACCTTTCACTTTTATTGTTGGCGCGTAGATGGTCAAACCCATTTAAAAATTGAAACTTCACCTTTATAATATTTAAATCTGATATTTAAATATTATAAAACCTTCACTTTATAATATTCTTCACTTTATAATATCCTTCACTTTATAATATTTAAATATTATAATACTTCATTTGAAATATATTTGCCTTGCTTCACTTGAAATATGTTTACCTTGCTTCACTTGAAATATTTTTACCTTGCTTAATATTATAATACTTCATTTGAAATATATTTTCCTTGGATAATTTACCCATTATTTGCTATTCACCAAGTCATTCATTGAAATCAATGACAACTCAATAATTGTAAAAGGTGTCTAATCAAAGATACAACCGCAAAATACCTACATTATCTCCAAAAATTATGCCATTAAAAGCAAAAATAAGACCTGCAAGGAGTGCAAGAAAGGGTGCAATAAAGGCATATTATTTAAAAATATTATTACATTGTATTGCACTTTTCTAACTTGATCTATGCAGGAAGGAGTGCAAGAAAGGGTGCAATAAAGACATCTTATTTAAAAATATTATTACATTGTATTGCACTTTTCTAACTTGATCTATGCAAGAAATAGGGAATATTTGAAGGTGCCTCAAAGGTACAATATTCGTAGGGTAAACCAACCAATGATGACTAAAATGCTAGCATTATTCCAAGCATAAATAAGCCTCCAAAAAGGTGCACATCATGCATGGGATAGAAAACCATTACAGGTAACCTGTGAAGCATAAGGAAGGTGTCACATTACTCACTAAAGGAGATAAATACAACAACATATGAGCAAGGTAAATCAAAGCAAGTAAATTGGAATCATACATCCAATCAAGGAGCATTCAATACCATAAGTGATCAAGAAGTCTCCACCAAATTACCACCATTTGAAGTCCATTCAAGAGCCACCAAAGATCCACCAAATATCCTCCAAGTCTCCACCAAAGATCTACCATATGCACTGCTTGGCTAGAAATATCTCAACACGAATAAAGCACAACAAAGAACAAGGTGGAAAAATACATTGAAGGGCTTGCAGGAAGGTATTGATTGCTTCTTCAATTCTATAATAAGGCTTTATCTAGCCTTCTTCTCCTTCTCCTTGCTTAAATTTCTTCTTCCTCTAGATTTCTCCAATAGCTACTTCTCTAATTATGTAATAAGGCTTTCTCTAATCTTCTTATCCTTATCTAAATTCTCTTGAGGCCACCTCTCTTGGGTATTTTAATTTTGTAATTCCTCAAATATTCTCCTCAAAAATTCAATGAGACCTATCCTTGATTTCCTAGATCTCCAAAATTTGTTTCTTTTGAATTATACAATAGGACCTTTTATTATTCCATATCTAGATTCAATATCCAATCTTCTATCTTCCAAATCTATAAGTTCTTCAATGTGACCACTTTTGGGTCTCTTCAAATTCTCTAACATGTGGCTTTTAATATTCAATATCCCATAATACCTCCTTCTTGGTTCTCCTAAATATTCTTCCTTCAATATTCAATGGGTCCTTCTCTCTTGTAACTCCTTAATCTTTAATGTCTATTCTATTCTGCAACTCAAAACTAATCCTTGCATGAGGAAAGTACATAGACTTTCAAGCAATAAAAGGTGAAATTATTCTCTATCTATTGTAAGAAGCTTCTCAACTTTTGAAAATAATTTTTCTACAAAAAAGTTAGACCAACTACATTTAAATTTCTAGAATTCTAAAAATAATAAACTTCACTAGCTATTCTGAAAATTAGTGGAAAGAATTTTATGTTGAGTCCTAGTCTTCATGAGTTCTTCAACCCTATGGAAAGAGTCTAGACAAATTGCAATTTGGAATATCCTTCAATCTCTCAAACCCTCTAATAGGATCTTCTTCTTGGGTTTCTTAATCTCCTCAATATCAAGGTCTATCTTCAAGACCTATAATCTCCTTCTATTCTGAATTTGCTCCTGGAATAGGTAAATCTCCAAACTTCTCTATTTTTTCCAAAGGTAATTCCTTTAACTTCACTGGTTTCTCCTTATCTAGTGGAAATATCCTTTGCAAATTTAAAATTTATGCAAGTCAAAATCTTGTTGTGGCTTTGATACCAATGTTATATTTTGAAGCTAAATACTTAAGATAAAATTAACCAAAATATCTAGAATAAAGTTGCAATACAATATATATAATAATGATAATATTCTAAAAGTATAAAACTTAGAAATAACTTCAACTATAACTCATAAAATTACCATTAATAAATACTCACAAAAATGTATCTCTAATAAATCAAGGATCTCAAGTATCCATAATTTCATATTACAAAACATGTCACATCCTATACATATAGGATGTAAAATAACTCTTCATATTGAGTACTCTTGGCCTTCACTATTCTAGAGATTCTCCAAATTCCTATTCTATGGACTCATGTGCACATGGAAAACTATGTACACTTACAATACCAAAATACATTGCACACTTTAATAATGCTTTTGCATTATTACATTGCATAAAGTAAATACTCATCTTCTAATATAGGTCACTCTTTCCTAATCTAAGGATGTACCAAAGGTGGTACATTAGCTTGTCCTAAATAATGTAATATATTCCAACAATTAAAGTTTACCTTTTGACCACTTGAATTCCTTTTATTTGATACTATTTAATATATATTTATTTCACATATTAATACCTTTTAAAACATATTAAATTTATTTTTTAATTGTTATTCTTATCACATCATCTGTAATTGTATTACAAAAACTTAGCAATTTCCCATGTCTCACTTGGAATAGGTAAATCTCCAAACTTATCTATTTTTTCAAAGGTAATTTCTTTAACTTCCTTGGTTTCTCCTTATCCAGTGGAAATATCCTTTGCAACTTTAAAATTAATGCAAGTACAAATATTGTTGTGGCTTTGATACCAATGTTAGCTCTTGAAGCTAAATACTTAAGATAAAATTAACCAAAATATCTAGAACAAAGTTGTAATATAGTATATATAATAATGGCAATATTCTAAAAGTATACAACTTAGAAATAACTTCAACTATAACTCATAAAATTACCATTAATAAATACTCAGGAAAATGTATCTCTAAAGAATCAAGGATCTCAAGTACCCATACTTTCATATTACAAAACACGTCACATCCTATACACATAGAATGTAAAATGACTCTTCATATTGAGCACTCTTGGCCTTCACTATTCTAGAGATTCTCCAACTTCCTATTCTATGGACTCATGTGCACATGGAAGACTATGTACATTTCCAATACCAAAATACATTACGCACTTTAATAATACTTGTGCATTTATTACATTGCATAAAGTAAATATTCATCTATTAATCTAGGATACTCTTTCCTAATCTAAGGATGTACCAAAAGTGGTATATTAGCATGTACTAAATAATGTGATATATTCCAACAATTAAATTTTACTTTTTTACCACTTGAATTCATTTTATTTGATACTATTTAATATATGTTTATTTCACATATTAATACCTTTTAAAACATATTAAATTTATTTTTTAATTGGTTATTCTTATCACATCATCTGTAATTGTATTACAACAACTTAGAAATTACCCATGTCTCACTTGGGATGGGTATCATTTCTTTTGAAAACTATAACCTCTTTAAAAGTTGAACAAAATAATTAATTAAACTAATATAATTTCATGATATATTAAATCTAATGTTATCCATAGTAAAATAAATAAAGATATTTTAAAGTTTAGTTATGTTAAAGAAATGTATAATATATGTTTCGAGGTCTTTGTCCTATTTCATCCTCAATATTTTTTTGAATTAAATAAGCTATATTATATTAAAAATACAACTTAATCATACAAAAAGTGGGTGGATATGCACACCCTAGTAGGGTCCCAAAAATCACACTAACCGCATACGATTAGGAGAAACCAAATAGAAAATATAAATTCTATAGCTGGCTAACACAAAAAGGAGAGAATTAAAATCATCCTCTTAGCCAAAAATTAAATAAAAGAATGCATTCGCAGAACATAAATTATTTCTAAACATTAGGGGTGATAAAATTGTCCATATTTTCATCATGGCACTAGGGAGAGGCAAAAATAGGAGCATCTTAACCATTATCATCAGTTCTAGTACTGCCCATATCAGTAACATCATTAACCTCTTATGCATTTATATCCTAGGGGCAGGGGGTTTGGCCATCATCGTGCCAACCTAAAGCATTAATTGGTGCTACCACAACCACATCTCCCAAACCCGCAACTTGGTGTGAAATTTCTAGATGGACATCCCATCCACTCACTAGCTGCAAATTACTAGCACCATCAAAGTAATGATGTTTGGTCATCGATGAAGGTTGAGACTAATGTATTCCAGCTTGTGACAATACCCTTCATCCTGTTGAGATCGAGAATGAGAGCCAACATGACACTATGATTTCAAATCTAGGGGATACGAATGACAGTGCATGGTGCATTGACCCAATGGTCCATGAGAGTCCTCAGGTACTGAAAGTCAATATGATTTTTTTCCACTTGAACTTGTATCTATAGCCAAGAGTAAAAAAATATAGCATATTTATCAGCTAAAGAAAATGAATCAAAAGTTGTATCTCTAGAAAAAACTATATTTTTTCTGGACTTCCATAAGTAAAAAAGAATATTGACTCTAAAAATATTCCAGACGGGTACAAGAGTAATGGAAAATTTAGGAGCATCACCTAGCAGGGAATGGTGCCAAGAAAAAGAAGTGGCCATATAAGGTTGAAAGAAAGATTCCAACCACTTCCAAGCCATTTGAGATTTATGGCATGACTAAAAAACATGATTTCAATATTAAGGTTCATTCCAAAAATAGCATTTGGGATTAACCACACCTAAGTATTTTAGCAATTTCCCCATAGGAAAAACTTGAAGAAGCAAAATCCAAGCAAAGAAAAGCTAGCTCTGGCTTAAGATAAGAGGCTCAAACCATGTTAAAACATAATTTCCATCGTAAAGGCTTGGATATTAAGTCCTAGTGCTCGGTCAACTTACCCACCATGGGCAAGAATGAATAAAGCCAAGAATATCCCAAACGAGTCTTTAACTGAATTAACAAGATGTTCTTTAGCTAGGTCCAGTGTGACCACCAAGGTTTCTAGAAATACCTGGTAATTTGTGACCAAAAAAATAATGGAATGCTATATAAAACAATATTATACATGGTCTTATATTTTGGCTTTAGATTATGGAGTCATATGAAAACCTCCCAAGGAATACAATCTTTGGTATGAGAAGAGAAGAATCCATTGAAATTATGCCAAAGGGGAACCTTGGTAAGTAATGACAGATGACCACCACACATTAAGAGAGGCTATGGAAGCCCTTTTTTTTTCCCATCACCAAACCAATAGAGCAAAGGTTTAAGAGCCTCCTACTCTTGCTAAATGCTCTACATCACAAAGGAGCCTTGAATTTTAATAAACACATAGGCTGTAACAATAGAGGGGAGAAATATTCCCCACAAAAATTTCTTACTCAAAGGAAGGCCTGTAGAAATACAATCCAAAATTAGGACCTTCCAAGCTTCTGGCCCATCAATAGCTCTAACAACCCACTTTGCATACAAAGCAAATGCCTGGTGTTGATAGTCAAACAAACCCATCTCGCTAGAAGACTTGGGAAGACAATAAATTTCCTAGGCTACTTTGTGAAATCCCTTATTTTGGGAAGAGCTAGCCTAAATAAAATCTCACAATAACTTCTCTAGTTTTTGGTAATAGGTCCAGGATGGAGTCTAGCAAAAAGAAAAATACACGAGTGGTAGCCAAAATCTTGGAGTAAACTTGGAATTTTTCTACAAGAGATATTTTCTTGGTAATCCAATAAGAAAGCTTCTTCTCAACTCTCTAGAGCACATGATTCCAGAGTTGAGCAAAGGCACTCTTAAAAGCAAAAGAAATACCCCAAAATTTAAAAACTTTGCCAGGTTGAATCAATTTCTAGAGATATTAAGAGAGCCAATTTGGGCAAGGACTAGCAGACTGTTGAAAGCAGACAGTCTTATGCCACTAAATACTAGAGCCTGAAGCTGCACACAAGATGTCAAGATAATGAAAAGCATTGAACACAAATTGCTGATCTTCCATAATTGTTAGGAAAGAATCATCAACAAAGTGCCCATTAACCAATTGATCTAGCGAATTGGGAAGAGAAATTCCTTGAATATTTCTGTGAGACACTTTACAATTAAAAAATAAAAGGTTATAGAATGGTTTTCAATAAAAAATAAAAATCTCTTTCCAATAAGGACATATTATATACACTCTAGTAAACAATGCATATGAGATACATATATTTAACAATAACTTGCATTACATAATTTTATCCTATCAACAACGGTATATGATATGTAGTCTTACACCATGACCTATAATAATGGTTGTTGAATGGATATAATAAAAAGGATAAATTTTTTTAGCGTCATATGATCATAGATTATAGGAGACTAATTTAATAGAGGATGCTAACTACACAAAAATATTTTTAATAAAGCATGATATACAACTTTATCCCCTATTGTATTTAAACCTTGAACTTCTTATTCAAAGTTACAAAGTCTTACTATTGGAATCATTTAAGTTGTATAATATATTTATTTTTTAAAATAAATCTAAAAGATAATAAACTTAATTTTAGGTAATTATTTTAGGTGATCTAATTTCAAATGCCTTAGACTTTTAAGAAAATGACTTAGGTTCAAATATTTCCAAATATATAACTATCAAATATATTTTTTTTTGCGATGAAAAAAAGAATATATTAAGATAAAATCAAGAGTACATAACAAAACTCATATAATCTAACCTTTTGGCTATTATCCAAGTAGCAGTCCAAATAAAACTATAAATTCAAACTAATTTGCCTACCTAGCAAACCAACTATCCTATCATTGGCGCTTATGACTATTGGAATAAGACCCTCTAAAATTATCTATGATGGCTAGAATGTAGGAACTACACAAGAACAAAGAAAAACAAAAAATAATAGACTACACTAAGGCTTGCACAAGAACTACCTGAAGAACTACACAAGAGCTGCCTAAAGAATTGCACAAGCACTACCTAAAGAACTGTACAAGAACTGCACAATAAATGCACAATAACTACCTGAAGAATTGCACAAGAACTGAAGAGTTGTATAAAAAATTACCTAAATAAATATACAAGAACAACCTGAAGAACTACACAAGAATTGCATAAAGAACTACCCAAGAAATTACTTAACAAGTTAGCCATAGGTTTCAAAATTACCATCAAGAGACTATAGGATAACATTGAAACTAAACCATACTATAGACCCTTAGGACCAATGAATCCTCATATTTTTATTTGTATCTTACTTCATTCTAGTTGGGACTATAAGATGATTACTTAGAACCAAGACACTACTATTGGAATTTGTATGATCTTTTTCAGGATCCATTTTGTTTGTAGTTTGGATTTATCCTTTGGTTTTGCACTTGGGTTATTTTCTACATTGTTTTTTTTTATAGTTTAATGCTGGTTGAGATGGCTCTCCCTGACTATTATTTCTTAGAATGAGGGTAAGATATTTTAGTAATTTTTCATCATGCAATCCTTCTTGTTCCCTCTCTTCATCAAACTATGTTTCCATAATTACTATTTCCATTTGAACATCCTCATCATATGCTTGCTAATTTGTGGAGAGAATTTCAAATGTGTTAGGTGAAATTACAATTTTCTCTTTTATTGCTATTTTTATTTGTGTTTTTTGTTTAGGGATTTGAAATCTGACCAAGTTCCCATCATCTTTCTCTTTTTTAGGGACCTTATGTGGATAATCCTTGGCTAGATGGCCATATTCATGACATATTTTGCATATAAATAAAATATTTCTATAATATACTACTTGCTCCCATATTCCTTTTCCATATTGTAAAGTAATCTTATCTAGAAGTGATTTGTCAAAATAAATTAGAACACAAATCCTTGCATAGATCATATGATCTAACTATTGAGTGCTATAAAAAATAATCATGAAATCTCCTAAAGAATTCCCAATTGTTGCTAATACATTTGGGCTCCAGTATTCTATCAGAAGACCAAATAAATGGACCAAGATAGGGGTAGTTGATGTCATTTCTTTCTCATATTTGAACTTGGTATGTCAAGGATTCATGAAGAGCCTTGCCATAACAAAAAACCATGGACCCCATTGAAAAATATCCTCCCTATATTCTTTAGTAGCATATAAAATAAGGAAGTAGCCATTAGGGTAAAAAAATACTTGGAACTCCCTTTAGTGCTCCAATTTTTGGTAGCTCATTGTTCGAAGGTAGCAAGAATTGGTTGAAGTCCCATGAATCAAAAAATTAGCCCTCTCCTCTCCATATCATCTATTCCTTCTTGGATATCCTTTATTTCCAACTTCACTAATAGGGATCCATTAGTTGCTTTCATGAAACCCATCTTTGTTTTCCTCGAATCAACCTTTGGCATCCTCAATGGTTTCCTTGGAAATCATTGATTGTGTTTCCCTCTTGTTTGAGGTGATCCTCCATAGATTCCTTCTTTAAAATTTATTTTTTAAGCTAAATCCTTAGACTCCTTCCCCTCAAGAATTTTTGTTGTGGTTGGGTCTCTTTGGATGTGAGCCTTAGAACCAGTTGAATCTTTACCCAAATCTAAATATACTATCAACATGTTGTCCCCCTTTACTTTTTCTATCTCTTGAATCTTGTTTATGTTTTATTTTAGCCCTTGTCTATACTTATGAGATAATGAAGTCGTACCTCCTTGTTTGGAGCTATGAATTAAAAAGGGTTATCATATTTATTCAATACTTGTTTATTCTATTCAAATTATTGGTCCACCTGCATGAACCTTTGTATTCAAATAAAATGACATATTCATCTACTTTCAAAGAGACCAAGGTTGGAATATTCACAAACGATACCTATATGATATCAAAGTAGTTCTAATACCACTATATGGTGATGATGTAAAGGTGGGACCCATTTCAATCCCATATAACCAATTTAAAGTAATTAAATTATAAAATCAATAAATTATGTTTATAATTTGTTTAAAAATAAATTCAATGTAGCCTCTTAAAAATGGAAAATTGATATAAATCAATATGTAGAACAAATCCTTTTTTCTACTTGATTTCACTTGTCTACAAGAAAATTTTAACATGATAAAAAAAATGAAATGAAAAAAAGTGACTCCTAGATCATGCCAAATTGAAACAAGTATTTTATTTGTAGCTAGTGCTTGCATAATTCCTTGTTAGAATAGATGATGACATGGATGAATGATAATTATAATAATGAAAAACAAATGATAATATAATTCCTTCTTAGTGTAGACCATGATGTGGATAGATGATAAATTATAAATATGGATAATGATATCCATGGAAGATATTACATTTTTTTAGCATAGATAATGATATCGATGAAAAATAACTATAAACAATGGATGGAAGATAATATCATTCCTCATTTGTATAACACAATTCATTGATAACATGACCATAACATGGGCAAAAAAAAACTATAGATAGTGATATGATTACAAAATGATATATTTATTTTTCACAATAAACAATTTCCTAGATAGAAGATAACTATAAGATAGAATATGATGTAATTATTTTTTAGCATAGTACTATTCCTTATTAACATAAAGCATGTAAAAGACATCTCATAACTATATACATTGAAATCAATTGAAGATGGTGTAATTTTGTTATAACATAGTCAATGATCAATATATGAAATTATAAATAGTGCAAAAAAATAATACAATTCTTTTAGAAAATATAATACAATCCTTTGTCAATATAGAAAATAGAAGATAAAATATAACTATAAAAATGACATGGATACAAAATAATGACATGTGTGTGCTTTTAAAATAAAACTAATTTTTTGAACAATGATTTTCTAATATGAAATATTAAAATTAGAAATTAATTTATTATTATGAAAAATAAATTAATTGTATTATAAAATGATTAGAAGTTTAACATTAAAAAATTATATATTAGAGTTGGAATTTTTATTGGCTAAACTATAAAAAATTACTGGTTAATTAATATATTGTAATAATTACATGTTATATAAGTACTTAGTAGTGTTGTGTTAATCCACTAAAATTATACAATAAAGGAGATATAAGATAATTATATAGCCATTACCAATGATGTGTATAAAAGATAATTATGTAAATATGACTTGGATAAGGTATGAATACATGTAATTTTTTAAAATAAAATGAACATTAAAATAATATATCTTAATATTAAAATTATTTTATCCAGATTAAAAAGATATTATTCAACCCAAGTGTTGTAGGTGAGTTGGAGAGGAGAGGGCAATCCTCCAAGGGAGGTCCCAGGTTTGAATCTCCACCCTACCAAAAATATGAATTGGGTACCCAAAATCCAATTGATAATGTTGGTGCGAGTAGGGTTGAGTGCAACCCCAGGTGACTTTGACGGTGTAGAACCCCCTGTTCGTGGTCTCTTAGACCAAGGCGGCCCCGCAAGGGGTTTTTCGCTAAAAAAAAAAAAATGATATTATTCATATAAATAATATATTTACTTTTTATAAAATGAATCAAAAATTAAAAGGAAGAAGTAGTTTATAATATCCAAGAAACCTAATGTCATTTAAGAAGACCAATATAGAAGATATTATTTATCTCTTGTATGTTTATCCAATCAAACTTCAATAGTTACCACATTATGATGTACAACTCTATCTCATTCAATTCAAAATTAATAATAATAAAAATATTAAAATTAATAATTTAATTACATCAAATTATAATAACATTGTTGTTAATTATTGACTATGACATCCTTGTGAAGTGGTGAGGTGAGCATTATTATAAAGAAGTTTTAATCTCTTTACATAGAATTCAATAATAATACACTAATAATACTATTAATTTTTTAATTATTATTATTGGAAGGGGTTTTAAAAGGGCCCCAAACCTTTTACAATAAGAGGCTCAAATGAGACAATATCTACAAGATATTCAATTTTGAATATTCTTTCTCAAGCAATGTTACCACTGAAACAAAAAGTTCAAAAATAACAACTCATGTCTAAGTAGGGGACTCCTACTCCAACAAAAAAAACTAAAGATTAAAAAAAAACCTCCTCAAGGGGTCTCTCTAAGACAATCACATAGGGTAGGGACCCTCCACATAGGAAGGTCCCATGTAGATTACAATAAAAAATATATTGGAGAAAGTCTCCACATAAGAAATGCCCATGAAGAAACAAGAAAACCAACAAAAATCAAACATGAAAACCACTTTCATGAAGAAAGAGTTTCCCTTACAACACATAAAATTCACAATTAAAACAAGAATCCCACTAAATATAAAGAAATAAAGTTTTCCACTTGGAAGAAACTACACAAGTAAGGAAAAACCGTATACGAGGGCTTTTTGAAGGTCTATAAACTAGAACAACACAATGAAGTCTCTATAGACCACGAGATCTCCCTATAAAAAGTAAAGGAATGCACAACCAAAAAATTGATGAACCTAGAAAACACCATGATGACTTCAAAAATCAAAGTAGATTTAACCTAGAGACAATCCTTAATAACCCATACTTTGTAGCACGCACATGACCACCCATCAAAGACCAAAAAACTATAGATAGGGCCCCTTGAACAATCATATACAACATATCAATAGGAAAGCCCAACACCACCAATAGTCTGATGAGGAGCTAATCACCAAAAAAATTCTACAATGGTTGAGCCAGAAAGCATAGGTCCCATCGCAAAGACTAAAAATTCATAGATAAAGGTTTCACCGAAAATCCCCTAAACTAGATAAGCACATGTCCTTCTAAAAGTCAAAGTAGAAGGCCTAGAAATCACCATCGAAAGCCTAACCCAAAAATAGCCACGATATTCTCTCTTCTGTAGATATTAAAAACATGGTCCCCCATCCAAAGACCATAAAATACATAGAAAAAAGAACCCCCAATCCATCTTATATTGGGTGAATAGGAAGCCAAATCCACAACCAGAATCTAGGAACAAGATAAGGAAAGAGAAAACCACCACTATAGATAATAATGAAGCCTCAGGTTCCCTATACAAAGGTTAGAAAACTTTTAGGTAAGAGCTCCACAAAACCATCTCCCAAATCGAACAAAACCAAAAGCCCCCTAACACCAATCCACATAAAAGAAAGAAACACCATGTCCACCCGATCAGGCTAGAACACCCATAGATAAAACATAACACTTCTTGGGAGGCCCTAAGAAGAAATAGAAAAAGGCCTTGAAAACACTCCAAGCACTAGGAAGAAACAGGAAAGGCCTAACATGCTTAGAAAGATAGGAAATTATTGTTAATTTTGCCATACTAAATTTTGATTGTAAAATTTTGAAAAATATAATATGAATGATGCATTTGTTCTGATTTTATTATTTTAATGTAATTTTTTGTTTCCTTCCTTTAAGCAATTTCATTAAATAAAAAAGGTTGATTTTATCCTTGGAGATGCACAATAAATTTTGCTAGTAAAAATTAATGGAAGTCATGGGCGAAATGTAAAAGGAAAAAATAGATGGCAAGGAACACCGCGGGACCGAATGAGAAATGGAAATACTCTAAAGCCTTGGTAGTTTTGTTTAAGTGAAAACACCTGTGAAAAGCAAGTGCAAGATGTTTTTGCTATAGTGAGGGGCAAAAATAATTTTTGCCCTTCTTCTGGGGTGAAAACACCATGATAAGAATATTTCATCCAAGTAAGAAGAAGGAAAATTTTTACAAGTAAAAAAGGGTGAAAATAATGGATGAAATTTGGTCAAAGTCAAAAGCACCCTTGAAGAGGGCAAAAATTATTTTTACCCCTCTTAAAAGCGAATTTCTAGTTGAAGGCATTTTAGGACAAAAACTGAGTGAAATGCACGGCTGGTGCAGTCAAAATCAAAGTCACCTCTGGGAAGGGGTGAAAATCATTTCTGCCTTTCTTGAGGGTGAAAATCAAGTTAAGGATATTTTTTGGAGCATAAACGATAAGATGATGTCATCCAGTTGGAGGTTACCCCAATCAAAGTCAAAGCAGTTTTAAGAAGGTGCCTGTTCATATGAATTTGCCCTATTTGGAGTAGAATGATGATTTCACCATGTTTGGAGCAAAAGTACCGAAAATAGCATCTCTCCCCATAAATCAAAGTCAAAGTCACCCTAGGTAAGGGATGAAAATCATTTTCACCCCTCTTGGGGGTAAAATTTATTATTTTTGTCCAGTGTTTAGCAGAATATGGTTTCATCACATTTTGGGAATAATTCATTATTTTTTTGGGAGAAATTACTCAAGAGGAGTGTGAAAACATCTTGATAGGTGAAAACACTAGATTTACAAGGTGGAATCAATTATTACCCCTTTTGATAATTTTTACTTTCAAGGCGTCACTATGACTAATATCTTTTGGAAAAGAGCAAATACTAGCATAATTTAATTCCTAGAGTAATAAAATTAATGTTTCCTCAAATCCTATTGAACAGATGCCGAGATTAAATGCTACCTCTCAAATTATGGTGTGATCCTATTTATTTTTGAGGTACCCTCCATTGATATTTCCCCTTTTCAAGATAAATTTAATTTTTATTGGAGCTCGTTTGGAAAGAGTAAGATTTTGAGGTATAAAGGGATGGGATGGTATCCATAATTTAATATCCAATCTCCTTTTTACCGCATGATGTTACTAAGTTTCGATTCATAAATTCCTGGAACATTTTTCCTATCATCCATCTCTACTAATTTCATAGGCGCACTCCATAAAAACTAGATCATGGCTCCCTAAAGAATGATCTAATTCGAGCATTACAGTTATTGTGGAGAGAATTACTGATACTGATTTTTGACCAATCAAAATTTTGTTTTAATATGCATTTAAATTTATAGGTGAAATCCTCTATGAACACTAAGAATTTCAATGTAATAAAGGAGGATAGACATTCTATAGAAAAACTTTAAGCTTTCTGCGTCTATATAAGGACATTTAACTTCTGGTTCTTTGAGTGGCACTGTGTTTGATCACTTTCTACTTGTCATTTATGATTACGAACATGTTCATTATTATATAATTTTAATTTTTGCGTTTAAATTTAATTTTTGATAAGAGAATGAATATTGAAATGCTTCTTGGAGGTTGTATCTGCAAAATGTGAGTGATTCCTATGTCTTCCTTTCTATTGTATGATAATTAACACTTGATGTGAATTTCAACTATTAGTTTATCCTTGCTTAACAAATTTGGATCATAGCCATATTTCTCATTTCTTCTTCTTATTTCCTATCTCTTTCCTATTACCCTAAGCTTAAACTGAATTAGATTAGTAAGGGAACCAACCCTCTCTGGAGATTGGCCCAAAGTACGTCTCTCTCCTTTGGGCTTTCAATGTTGGCCAGGTCTAGGGCGTATATATTTTTAGGCAGATTCGTGACCAATGGTTTTTTGCACACCTAGCGGGACATAAAAATTCCACTTTGAAAAGTATTGAGGTTTGATGTTCGCCTTTGTACTATATGATTAGAACATCTGGTGACTCAAATTTATCGTGAAGCCTTTGAACATGAAGTGAACGAAATATTTATTCATGATTATAAGATAGAAGACCTAAAATCTAGATTATCCCATTGATTTTTATGAGCTTGACACCCAAGTTCTAGGAGAACATCCTAGGTTAGTCTCTCTGACTATCCCATTAGGTGTACCATCTTCACAGTTAGCTGGTATGTTCTTTATTCCTTCTAGTCCTGCTATTATAGCCACTAGTTTCCTTTCTCCCCAACCAAACACTCCAGTCCAAATGGATCAAAATCCACCACCACAACCACCAAGATAGTTCCCAGCATGGTACCACTCCAGACCTTTGAATCTACAAGCTCAGAACGTAATTCTACAAGCAGCAATAAAGGCTTTATCTACTTATGATGGTATGAGGAAGATAGCTTATGAACATGTTCAAGATGGGGTTACCTTGGTGACAATCCATAGTATCAAGGATGAGGATATCATGGTGAGATTGCTCATGCTCTCTCTTAGAGATAAGTTGCTTTACCAGTATAGATCGTTACAACTTGCCACTATTTATACTTGGGACCAGTTGGATAAATTATTGATTAAATGTTTCAAAGAATAAGTAGATCTGTTCTCTCTACTACATCAATTTACCATAATTCAGAGATATCCAAAAGAAAAAATCATGGAATTCAATGTTAGGTTCACCCAAACTTGGCATAGAGTTCTTGATGGTCTCTGGTCGACTTATGAACAAGTAGCATTTTACTACCTTTGAGATTTCAATTCTGACATCAGTATGGCCATTCGATAGTCCAATGTCAACATATTTTCTGATTTGTATTATGTTGCATAAAAGGTTGAGGCTAACCTGCTTGCTATCGATAAGCTTTTGCTAAAAATGGCAATGCCTATTTCTCCTGATCTTATACAATTTTTGTACGCTAATGCATCTTCTCAGTCCTTTTCCATGTCCCCCATGTATATGATTCCTTCATGGAATCCAAGTACATATTAAACCACAATGATAGTTTTTAACCCTCAACTACCCACTCCAACCATTACATAATTACCCGCTCTGGTTCCATTTCTAGCACTGCCATCTCTACCTATACCACTTCTATTACCAGCTCCTCCAACACCCTCAAACCCTGATCTACAAGAAAAAAATGCTGAAAGAATTACAGTAAATGAACTCAGCCATAATAGGGATGGGTAATGAGATCACAATTATTAAAAGGAATCAGTTTGAAAGAGATTTTCAACCTAGGATATTTTAATCACTATCGATCACCAGGGAGCAAGTAGCTTCAACCAGTAAGGCGCCTGAGAGAAATTAGATTGTTTTGGTAAATGAAGAATTTGGCACATTAGATAAAGCATACTGGTGCTCTACATGCTATGATATGCACGACGAGGAAACTTGAATGGTTCATCTGAACTACATGCAGACATTGGTAGAGAGTTATTTCGATGGTCAAATCAACATGATCATAGAAGTCGATCATAATTTCATGGTATTTTTTGAAGAGCAAGTTTTAGTTCTCATAAGATATGGAAGAAAACCTATCACAATGGACCTGGTTGGGATGGAGTCCTTGAAGGTACCTTTTGATTCAAAGGTGTAAAATGAGAAAAAATAAACGCAAGCAAAAGTAGTTGTTCCAATGCCCAATCTAGATGCACATGTCCTTCTAAAAGATATTTTACCTCCATGAGCAAAATAAAGAGTGCAAGAAAAATCTTCAACTTCGTAGGCAAGAGCTCAAACGAAGGAACAAGCTAGAGAAAAGCTCAAATACCCATATTTGACCAAGCGTTAGAGGGTAGAAGTCACATAGCAGTATCAGAGTAGATATGAGGCCACCAATAAAGGAAAATAGTCTAATGCATCCATGTATAACATCATTGAATAACTAAAGAGGATTCTAGCCAAGGTGAGTCTCTATGATGTACTACAATTACCTGGACAAGTGGACTTGTTGCAATAATTGCTAAAACTTGTTAAATATAAGGGGAAAAATCTAAGTTAGACAATGTTTGCTTAAATACTGACAACATCTACTACTGGAAATAATAGACCACTCCCTTTCTACTTGTCTCTTAATATGGAAGGTTGGATTGTGCACAATTGCATGATCAACTTCGGTGTTGCAACGACTATCATTCAAAAGGTAGTTTGTGATGTTATAGGTATGGAATATACAAGAAGTAGCCCTAGTGTTTTGCAATTAGATGAAAACCCTATGAGGAAAATGGGGTCATCAAAGATATCCCTATCATTCTACATAAAATGCCTCAGGTTATAGTGATCCAAGAGGTGGTTGTGGTTGATTTGGAGTTGTACTTCAGCATGTGTCTATCACGAGAATTTACTGCCAAGTTGGGAGGCTACCTTTCTCTGGACTATTCTCATTTGGAGATTATTTTCAAATGGAGGATAATCCAAATTTATAATGAGAAGCCTTCAACTTATCACATAGAGAAAATTGAAGAAGAAGATAAACCCATGAATTCTGTCAAATTGATGATCGAAGAATTGGAGGAATTAGATTTTATAGAAGAAGTTCTAGATGAGCTTCGAACAAAAGATGAGTTTTCAATGTTTGATTTTAATTTCATGATGGAGATCAAAATTGGCTGGTACACCATTACTAAGCCTGAAAAAGTTGAAGCAAAGATTCCAGATGATGAATGTCCTGCTCTGAATCAATTATGGAAGTTGTACTTTGATGTCGTAATGTGTATATTGAACTATAGTTGGGACCCAAGAAGTTGATTAAAGTTGGCACTAATTGCACTCAAGAAGAGTTGGAGCAGATCAAGGAGCTGTGCCATGAGTACCTAGACATTGTCACTTAGAGTTATTAGGATTTGAAATGCTATAACAAAGATGTAATCTAGCATACCATTGAGTTATAAGGAGTAAAACACTTCAAATAGAAGTAGAGGCTAGTCAATACCAATATTGAAACCCTGATGAAAGCAGAACTACTGAATATACTAGAAGCCAAAATCATCTACCCGATTAAACACTCTACCTAGGTAGCAAATCTGGTACTTGTGAGAAATAAGAATGGAGATATCTTCCTGTGTGTGGACTTTTAAAATTTAAACTAGGCATCTCTAAAGTATCACTACCCTCTACCAAAAATTGATCAAATTCTTTATGTAGTTGTTGGTGCTTAGAGATTCTCTTTGTTTAACGAATTCTACGGCTATAACCAAATCTGGGTCAAATATGAAGACCAATATAAAATGACATTCACCACAAAATGAAGAACCTTTGCTTATTAGCAGATATTGTTTGGTCTCTCAAATGTTTACACAAATTTTTAGAGAGCAATGGATGTACCTTTCGGTGAGTTGTTAAATCATGTTATTATGATTTATTTGGATGAAATGACTATATTTTCTCACAACAGGGAGGAGCATAGTCTACATCTGAGATAGGTGTTTGAAAAGTGTTGGGAGTTTGGAATATCAATCAACTCAAATAAGTCCATATTTACGATAAAAGAAGGGAAGCTCCTAGGACATGTAATTTTAGAAGAAGGTTTGGCTATAGATCCGAATGGAGATGAGGCTCTCCTTAAGCTTTCGTTCCTGGTCAACAAGAAGGATTTGCAATTATTTTTTGCGTAGATAAAATTTGTTCAAGAGTTTATTGTAAATTTCTCCCAAGTGGTAAATCTGATGATTGAGCTATTGAAGAAAAATGCTGATTGTGTAGACTAAGCAAAGGAATAAAATATTCAAGAAAATCAAATAAAGGATTTCTCAAGCCCCGATCTTGGCGAACCCTGATTACTCAAAATATTTTATCCTATATGGTATTGGTGAGAAAGAGACCTATGTGGCGGTTCTTGCATAGAAGGGAGATGATGGAAATGAGCGACCAATTTCTTTCTTGAGTCAATGAATCCAACCGCATGAAGAAAATATAATTTAATTGAAAAAAAAGTATATGTGGTGATGAAATCCTTGAAGAAGTTCTGGCATTTTGTCTCTCAAAGCAATACAATAGTTTATGTTGTTCACCCAAATGTCTAGAGTTTCATCATTCAAGGAGAGCTTAGATACAAGAGAGGTGGTTGGGTTTCCAAAATCTAGGAGTATGATGTTGAAATCCATCCAACTAAGCTATTTTGAGGCTGATCATTGTGTCAAGAGCTTACAAATATTGCTGCATCTGAATACATGGTTTGCCAAATTGAATATTTAGTAGACAATTTTACTTATCGCTCTACGGATGATTGTGATTAGACAGAGGACCTTGTCAAATATTTTTGTTCAAGAAGTTATCCTCCACACCTTAATGCCTTACAAAGAAGAAGATTCAGACTCTAGGACCTTAGATATGCGATGATACCAAATGGAATGTTCTATAAGAATATTGATGGAGTACTTCTCAGGTGCATCTAAGAATAAGAGAAACAAAGGATCCTAGAGGAGTTTCACTCTAGTCTATCAGGAGGTCATTATGCGGGGAGGCCAATGGCATTAAATATCATCAAAGAAAGATATTTTTGGCCTAATATATTTGTATATGCTTTCAAAGTTAGTTAGAGTTGTGATAAGTGCCAAAGATATGTTTGCAGAAGAAATAATGCATCATTACCTCTTCATCCAATTCAAGTAGAAGCACCATTTCAGAAATGGGTCTTAGACTTTATTAGGGTCATTGATCTTAATTCCTCTACCGAACATAAATATATCCTAACTATAACTGACTATTTCACCTGATGGTTGGAAGCAATTCCAACCAAGAAGACGAATCAAGCAATAGTTATCACTTTTCTTGAGGGATTAATCACCCGTTTTGGCATACCAGATGCAATAATAATAGATAATGGAACTCCTTTCATCGATGCTAGGATCATCAAATTTTTAGGTAAGTACAGGATTTATTTGAAGACCACTAACTACTATCCATAGTTGAGTCTACAAATAAGAATTTATTGAGAATTTTAAAGAGAACTTTGGGTAACAATAAGTGCAGTTGGCACTTACTCCTGAACCAAGCAATATGGGTCAATCGTATCTTCATGAATAAATCCATCAAGATGTTCCCCTATTCCTTGGTATACGATAAAGAAGTAGTGTTACCCATTCATATTGAGTTGTCGATCTTTCAATATTGGCACTCGTTGTATTGTGAAGACAATGAATCTGATCCCATGAGCACTAGATTAGCACAAATTTTACAATTAGAGGAAGAGAGGAAGAAATCATACAATGCCTTCATGGAACATTCTCGGACGATGCAAAAATGGTTTGACAAGAAAAATTTTGAGAAGTTATTCGAGGTAGGTGATCTAGTGCTGAAATGGAATGAAAATAAGGCTAAGCTCGACAAGCATCACAAGTTTGAAGTGATATAGAAAGGCCCATTTCATATTTTAGGCATTAATCAAGTCAATTCATTTTATTTGTAGGATTTGGGTGGTTGTGCACTACTAATTCTCATAAATGGTATTCATTTGAAGGCCTACCATCAGTGACAGAATTCTGATTAATTATGTATATATGTACATAAGTTGTTATGTTATTTCATTTTTAGTCAAGTAATTTCAAAATGATATAAAAAATAATAAAAAAATGGATGAAATGTTTTCGTTGGAAAGCAAGTGTTTTCACCCCAAAATCACGTATTTACTAACTAAAATGTTATTTCTCCTCGAAAGTGTTTTATATAAATATATAAAAAAATAAGAAAATAAGAGAAAAGCAAAAAGGTAAAAGATAAAAACTTTTATTTTTTCCCCACAAAGAAGATTTTCCATGTTTTTTCTATTTTTGGGGTGAAACTCTTATTTATTTCCCTGAATATGTTTTTGGAGTGAAACTGCTAGAAAAAATAAAAAACATATGCATGCTTTTTTAGAACTCCAGTTGGCAGTGCAAAGTTAGACAAAGAAGGAGGCAAAGTTAATTTCACCTTGCTTTTTTAGCAAAACACTCTCTAGTTAAAGCTTGCTTTTAGCAATAAGATTTTTTGGGGTGAAGTTGAAGATGAATTATTTTAAAAGGACTGCAAAGCATGTAATTTTTCCAAGCAGCAAGTGGAAGAGCATTTTTGAAGTGCAAGAATTTTGGTATTTTTGCCTAGTTGACATTTTTGGTAGGAAGGGCACATCGATTTGATGCTTTTCGTTGGCTTGCACTAATTTTGGGGTGAGCTCTAGTTAATTGCATGAAGTCAAGATAATTTCATCGGTAAGAAGATGTTTTTGGTGTTTTAATGCAGTGCAATTAATATTTTTTCCCTTATAGAGCACCCATCACTCACACATGGTATTTTTCATTCCTAGAATGAGTTGTTAAATACTCGGATTATGCTTTTCAAGATAAAAGTGGTTGAGTACGGAGTTCGAGGAAGATTCGTAGTGCAAGGGTGTTATTTCCAGTTAAGTTCAAATTAAAAAATATGTTGGGTGAGAGAAACAAGGAAGCACGTCCACTCGATTTTATCAAGTGCACCACCTGCATTTAATCAAGTAGTTGAGAGAAAATATTTTAAATACGACTTGGATTTGAAGAAAATATCGAAGTTAGTTTTTGAAGCAATGCTAGATTACCCTTCAGTGCCCCAAATTGTTGATTTGTTGTAGGTTTATTAGACTTTTGTAGTAAAACCGACCATAGAAGGATGAGAAAAAAAGCTATCGAATCAAAAAAATCTACAGAGCCCAAGAAAGAAAAAGGAGGTAAAAAAGCTAAAAAAACTAGGTAGAATAAAAATACAGAGCTTGACCTATATTCTAATGCACTGGATTAGATTGGAGACTATGCTATTTCGAACAAGGGCATATAAAAGTTGTGCCAGGATGTAGAATCTATTGGCGGGCAAGGCTTAATTCCCAAAAGTCTGTTGATGATTGTCTATCATGCTTGACTTTTGTGGTACCTATGTACACCTTTTCACACTTATCCCAAGCTGGTAATGGCAATTTTAAAGTTTTATCAGCCTACAACAAGGGCAATTCATAATGCAAAGAGAAATAAATTATTCACCATTTCTCCTAGCATAGTCAGAGAGGTATTTTCTTATGGGGTGAAGCCTTCCTCAGATATTATATTTAAAAAGATGAATTTCAAGGATAAAGAAGAGAGGTATCAATTAAATGTAACGTTACACCAGTTCATGAAGAACTAGCTAATAAAGGTACCCCAATTTGGAGAGTTTTCAAATTTACCGAAACCTTTGATGGAGTTTAAAAATTTGGACATGTATTCCATGTTGGTTTGGGTGTTCATTATTCCTACTAATACTATAGTGTACAAATGGAAAGCAACGCCACTGCAATGTATTTCGTAGGTGTAATTGTATGCCCCAATAGCCATGCAAGCAAGCACAAATCTAATTTTATTTTATTGGAAAAACTATGTGGATCGAGCAATGCATACCCATTTGGAGAGGATACAAAGTGAAGGAGTAGTTTTATTTAGTCACACTTCATTTTTGGCTTGGTATTTCTTCTTCCACATGCATCAATGTTTCTCTTTCATAGCAGTCAAGCAAGTTGTTGAGGTAGACAATAAGCTACCAATTTATTTGTGGACTCCAAGCCTATCTAGGAAGGAGTCATTTTATAATTTCAATCACATATTTTTGGACCCTGTCCTTGAACTTATTTCTTACACATGTGAAAGAGTGCCAAGGGTGATGAGGGAGGATATTGTTGCAAAGGATAAAGGAGATATTTTCTTGTTGATGTAAGGTATCATGGTGCAAATTTTTGGCTTCGCTAGAAATCCTTTTCTCCTTCTGTATTTTACTATCGAGCATCTCTTTGCGATGGAATTTGTTCATCATATCGACTACGTCAAAAACATCTATGGGGTAGGACAAGGGAAGAAGATTGCATGCACCATGTTATTTTAGTTTGATGGTATTGAAGTAGACCAGGTTGGCTAGAACAATTGATTAATGAAGATATCTATGACATGGGGATGGTGGAGTTACCTTAGTGATGGAAGTATGATCCTTTGGGTCGATTCACAATGTTTATTAAAGACAAAAGTTTTCATTACTGTCCTTGGGTGAATATTGAGAAAATGAGAATTAATCCAGAAATGTATGAACTTGAATGGTACGTTGAGTAGATGATTATGTTGCCACCATGGCACGACTTCTATGAGATGGAGGTTGAATACAACCCTATAGTTCAAAACCACCAAATTACTCCTCCAAGTTTGTTTGGTAAAATTAAAGAATAGTTGCTTGCTTGATTCAAAGATAAAATTACTAACTAGTGGGTTATGAGGGCCCACATAGGTAAAACCAGGTCAACTTATGGCCTGGTAATGGATGAGATATTTCAAACATCTATGATGAATACTATGATAGTTATCAACCAATCTCTTTCGCTAAAATTGTGCCTTGAAGCTTTCAAATATATGATAGAAAAGAGATCGTGGCTGGATAGGAGAAACAAGTGGTTGAGGAAGCACCACTTTTGGAATAAGAGAGACAAACATCACTAGAAGTACAACTCTAGTGGAATAATAAGAACAAGCGTGAGGTGCTTCCTTTTTTGAAAATCTCAAAGAAGCCAAGAACAAGTGCAGTTTCTTCATCTGGTATGAACCATCCTCCTGCAACCAAAGCCACACAAGCTAATGTTTCAATTAGTCCTCATTTGGCCTAGGTAGCATAGCTGGACCAACATACAAAAAATATAGATCTGAAGAAGGAGATAGAGGAGGAACAAGACAAGGGTGAACCAGTGCCACAACCTCCTTATCATCATCTCAAAGGGTGTCTGATCTTGAAGGTATGTATTCTTCACCTTCTTCCCTTTATCTTGAGCATTCAATGACTATTGCACCTCATTCCATGGTTTTCGCTTCTATCTCACCTCCATTCAATATACCCTCCACTTCCATTTTGCTTCCCATTTCTCAATACCTATTCATCTATGCTCCCTCTTCTTCTATTCCTACATCTACTATTTCCCTTTCTTTCAGTTCTTTTGCATCTGGTCCCAATATATTTTTGCTCCCTTCATAATCCATTCCAATAATTTCTACTGCAACTATAAGTACACAGGATCCACATAGAGTAAGTATAAATGTATCTGAACCCCTCACTTCATTTTCATTAACTATATCCATTCCACCAACCGTTATCATTTTCTCTTCCCTTCTTGAGTCAAAATCTCAATAGGCTCATTTTCCTCCTACTTTTATCGAGTTGTAGGTACTATCAAATCTAGATATGGGGATTGTACCAGAGCATCCTATCGTAGTGAAAATTAGCAGAGCTCGACAAAGTTCATCATAGTGGCTGAAGAGCTATAAGAGAAAAGAAGCTCATGCTCTAGCAAAGATGTTGAAGAAGGTCACTTTTGATCCTGAAGCTATGGAGTCTCATATTATGAAAGTGATTCCCTAGGTTCAAAAGTCCCAAGAAGAAATGGCTCCAATTGATTACACTTATGAAGTTATTACAGAGGACCTGACGAAGATTGACACCACAAATTTTTTTGGAAATATACAAGTGGATATTAGCTCTCTTTACCTACATGACGAGCATTACAAGAAAATATTTTTTGATACTGAGGCGAAGATTATTGAATTGAATGATGTTTTGGCAAAAATCAAAGAAACTCATTGCCATTTAATGAAATATTGTGTAACATTGGCAATAGAAGATCTCAAAGTTCTATTGTATATTCATGAGTCTCGGATAGTGATTTTTCTTAGTGATAGGACTTTGGAGTATGTTGAGGAATATATGGAGCCAAAACTAGAAATAACATTAAAAATTCAAGCACTAGATCAGTCTGACTTCTAGGTTAAGCTGATGAGCAGGATGGATCACTGTTGGTCTAAGGCCAATATGATGTTGTGTAGCTTATTTTCCAAGTTAGAGTTGGCAAGATAAGACCAGAAGTTGATGACTATGATTGAACTAGAGTGTTGCATTTTGCTCATTTATTTCAAGGCTCTAGTTGATGTCGATTTTTTGAGATTTGTTGATGAGTAGGGGGAGATCCTATCAAAGAAATAATTAGAGGTATCTTGGTAAAATTTCATAGAATATACTTCAGATATCGACAACTAGTAGGATCCAATCATAGAGGAATAAGTATTCCCATACATGAAGGGCTCACTTACATCGAATAATCCCTATTGGAGCTCTAGTAGAGAGCTAATCACATTAACATGGATCACGTCAAGATGTTGTGTTTTATCATTGATTCACTAAATATGTTATCTGCATTCACTCTAGAATCCTAGGATGAGGTAGTTTTCATGTATGAAACTACTAGTGAAAGCCTCACCAAGGAAGAAGCACAAGTACGGGTGGAAGAAGAGTAGAAAGTAGCTACAGAAGAGAAAGATAAGTAGGCACAAGAGGAAAGAAGGAAGAAGTAGGCTACAAAATAAAACATACCACCTAATGTAGTTGACGGTGATGATAGCTAAGCCTAGTGGATGAAGGCCTGGGGTTGATTGCATCCAGATGAACTGAATACCTTGAGAGCCACTAAAAGTGTTGGCAATTTTGCCATACTAAATTTTGATTGTAAATTTAAAAAAAATATAAAATGAATGACGTAGTTGTTCTGATTTTACTGTTTTAATGTAATGTTTTGTTTCCTTCATTTGAGAAATTTCATTAAATAAATAAGGTTGATTTTATACTTGAAGATGCACAATACATTTTACCAGTAAAAATTAATGGAATTCATGGGAAAAATGTAAAAGTAAAAAATAGATGGCAAGAAACATCTCAAGATCAAAGTAGCAATGGAAATACTCTAAATATTTGGTAGTTTTATTTAATGGAAAGCACAAGTAAAAATTAAGTGCAAGATGTTTTCACCCCAAGGAGGGGCGAAAATCATTTTTACCCTTCTTCTGTGGTGAAAACACCATGATAAGAAGATTTCATCCACGTAAGAAGAAGGAAAAATTTTACAAGTAAAAAAGAGCAAAAATAATGGACGAAATTTGGTCAAATTTAAAAGCACCCCTAGAAGGGGGCAAAAATCAATATTACCCCTCTTTAGGGTGAATTTCCAATTGAAGGCATTATGGGATGAAAATCAAGTGAAATGCATGGCTGGTGCAGTCAAAGTCAAAGTCACCCTTGGGAAGGGGCGAAAATCATTTTCACCCCTCTTGAGGGTGAAAATCAAGTTAAGGATGTTTTTCAGAGCATAAACGATAAGATGATGTCATCTAGTTGGAGGTTGCTCCAATCAAAGTCAAAGCAGTTTTAAGAAGGTGCTTGTCCATATGAATTCGCCCCATTTGGAGTAGAACGATGATTTCACCCCGTTTGGAGCGAAAGTCCTAAAAAGAGCATCTCTTCTCATCAGTTAAAGTCAAATTCACCCCAGATTTTTGCCCCTCGTGGAGCTGAAATTAATTATTTTGTCCAATTTTCAATAGAAGATGTTTTCATTCCATTTTCAAGTGGAATTCCTTATTTTTTTGGGTGAAATTACTCGGAAGGAGCATGAAAACATGTTGAGAGGTGAGAACACCAGATTACCGGGGTGAAATTAATTCTTGTCCCTTTCTTTTGACAATATTTTCTTTCAAGACATCACTATGACTAATATCTTTCGAGAAAGTGTGAAGACTAGCATAATTTAATTCTTGGAGCAATAGAATTAATGTTTTATTAAATCCTGCTAAAGAGATGCAGGGATTAAATGCTACGTCCCAAATTTTGGTGTGATTTTATTTATTTTTGAGGTACCCTCCACTAATCATACCCCTTTTCAAGGCAAACTTAATTTTCGATGGAGCTCCTCTAGCAAGGGTAAGATTCTGAGGTATAAAGGGATGGGATGGTATCTAGAATTTAATATTCAAGCTCTTTTTTACCACATGATGTTGCTAAGTTTCGATCCATCGATGCCTGGAACATTTTTCCTATCATCAATCTTTGCTGATTTGCTAGGTGCACTCCATAAAAACTAGATCATGACTCCCTTAATAATGATCTATTTCGAGTTTTGTAGTTATTGAGGAGAGAATTATTGGTGCTAATTTTTTACCAATCGACATTTTGTTTTAATATGCATTTAATTTTAGAGACGAAGTCCTCTATAAATACTAAACATTTCAATGTAATGAAGGAGGATAAACATTTTGCAGGAAAACACTTTAAGTTTTCTACATCAATAGAAGGACATTCATCTTCTGGTTCCTTGAGTAGCGTTGTGTTTGATCACTTTCTACTTGTCATATTTTATTACGTTCATGTTCATTATTAGCTGATTTTGAATTCTGCATTTGAATTTAATTTTTGATAAGGGAATGAATACTGAAATGCTTCTTGGAGGTTGTTTCTATAAACTATGAGTCGTTCATATGCCTTCCTTTCTGTTGTATGTTAATTAAAACTTGATGTGATTTTTTTTTTAGCTTATCCCTGCTTAACAAATATGGCTCATAGCCATATTTCCCATTTTATTCTTGTTATTTCCCATCTCTTTTATTTTACCCTAAGCTTTAATTGAATTATATTAGTAAGGGAACCATCCCTCTTTAGATATTGGCCCGAAGGACATCTCTCTCTTTCGACCTTTCAATGTTGGTTGGGTCTAAAGTACATATATTTTATGATTTTTTAGATTCATGATCAACATAAATCTACCTAAAAAAATCTTCAAAATTAAAAATTAAAACTAAGAAGAAAGAAAAAAAATTTAAAACAATCTTTCATCCAAAACAAGAGATCTCCCTACTCCCCTTAAAAATAAAAATACTATTAAATTAATTTAATGATTCAAGATTTTAAAATTTCAAATACATATTTAAAACTTTAACTATTAAAAACTTAAGTATTAAAATTTTAATTAAAAAATAAATTAAATAAATATTATTTATGACTATATGTCCTTTCCTCGTAAATGTGTGTAAGTTAGAAAGGGCCTTAAATGTGTTTACCAAAAAAAAACAATTTCATGAAAGTGTGGATGTCGTTGAGAATGTCTTCAAAGTTATGCATATTATTTAATTGTTTTATATATAAGGTATTTTTATATTTATTTTTTATTATTAAATAGGATTTAAATTTTGGTTGCATATATAATAAATAAAGATTATTGGTTAAAGATTATTCCATTTAAAATTGATACTATCGTTGTCGAACTAATATACATTAATGTATTAAAAATGTTGTGCATATTACTCTACGTGAATATTGTCTTGTTTGAAATTAATGTATTAAAAATGTTGTGAATAATGTCTTGTTGAACGTTGTTATCGATACGATTCCATTTCAAAATTTTACGTGAAAACAAATTCCATTTAAATACGCACGCTTTTACGTCTGAAATAAGTATGATTCCTCTTACATTGTTGATGTTTTATCTTATAAAAAATATGGCCTCCAATATCGTATTTGACGTTACTTAAAAAAAAATTACAGGGCTAACTTATACACTTTTAGATTGGTTTCAATGATTTCAACGGAACTTATCATGTCCGCCACTAACTAATACCGATGATGAAATGGAAAAAGCATGCACTCCCCTCCATAACCTTCATCTCAAGTCTGTTACGAGCTGCAAATAAATAACGTTATGGACTATATGAGGTGGCTTTCACCCGACACATCGTGGTTATTCGTTGTCACAGCCATGACGATGAGCGTCGTGTTCGAAGAAACCGTCTCTGATTTCTACATGCAACCATTTTTATGCCTTAAATAAACGAGATTTGTTATAATATTCCAAAGCATGTTTTACTGCATGTCGGCATTTGCCACATGACTGCACTCACATTGCATAGACGCCGGCAGGTTTGTTCTATCTCTTGTTTTCGGCGGATAGTCCAGCTTTCCCAGAATCTATGCACGGGCTTCAAAGCACTTTCACGTGAGGCCAGCATAAAGTATATTATTCCTCTCCTTACATATACACGAGAATCTTCTCTAAAGGTTGTGAGATCGATCATGGGGAAAGTTCTCATTTTCTGGGCGACGGCGGCTGTGTTATTATGTTGTTTGAATGCGGGATTGTGCAGCGGTTTGGCTGTTCCACCGCCCCTGCCGGTGGCGCCCCTGCCTAAGGCAAGGCAGCTCCAATGGCAGCAACGTGAAATGATAATGTTTATGCATTTTGGCATGAACACGTTCACCAACAGGGAGCTGGGGGACGGGAAGGAGGACCCACGCTGGTTCAATCCCGAGGGCCTCAACGCCTCCCAGTGGGCGGGGGTGGCCAAGGAGGCCGGCTTTTCTCTTCTCATTCTGACCGCCAAGCACCATGACGGCTTCTGCCTCTGGCCCTCCGCCTACACCAACCATTCCGTCAAGAGCAGCCCCTGGGAAAACGGTAAAGGAGACGTCGTCAAGGATTTGTCCGAGGCCGCACACGCCCTAGGTTTGGATTTCGGCATGTACCTGTCGCCCTGGGACCGCTACGAGCCTTTCTATGGGAAGGAAGTGGAGTACAATGAATTCTATCTAGATATGGGGATTGTACCAGAGCATCCTATCGTAGTGAAAATTAGCAGAGCTCGACAAAGTTCATCATAGTGGCTGAAGAGCTATAAGAGAAAAGAAGCTCATGCTCTAGCAAAGATGTTGAAGAAGGTCACTTTTGATCCTGAAGCTATGGAGTCTCATATTATGAAAGTGATTCCCTAGGTTCAAAAGTCCCAAGAAGAAATGGCTCCAATTGATTACACTTATGAAGTTATTACAGAGGACCTGACGAAGATTGACACCACAAATTTTTTTGGAAATATACAAGTGGATATTAGCTCTCTTTACCTACATGACGAGCATTACAAGAAAATATTTTTTGATACTGAGGCGAAGATTATTGAATTGAATGATGTTTTGGCAAAAATCAAAGAAACTCATTGCCATTTAATGAAATATTGTGTAACATTGGCAATAGAAGATCTCAAAGTTCTATTGTATATTCATGAGTCTCGGATAGTGATTTTTCTTAGTGATAGGACTTTGGAGTATGTTGAGGAATATATGGAGCCAAAACTAGAAATAACATTAAAAATTCAAGCACTAGATCAGTCTGACTTCTAGGTTAAGCTGATGAGCAGGATGGATCACTGTTGGTCTAAGGCCAATATGATGTTGTGTAGCTTATTTTCCAAGTTAGAGTTGGCAAGATAAGACCAGAAGTTGATGACTATGATTGAACTAGAGTGTTGCATTTTGCTCATTTATTTCGAGGCTCTAGTTGATGTCGATTTTTTGAGATTTGTTGATGAGTAGGGGGAGCTCCTATCAAAGAAATAATTAGAGGTATCTTGGTAAAATTTCATAGAATATACTTCAGATATCGACAACTAGTAGGATCCAATCATAGAGGAATAAGTATTCCCATACATGAAGGGCTCACTTACATCGAATAATCCCTATTGGAGCTCTAGTAGAGAGCTAATCACATTAACATGGATCACGTCAAGATGTTGTGTTTTATCATTGATTCACTAAATATGTTATCTGCATTCACTCTAGAATCCTAGGATGAGGTAGTTTTCATGTATGAAACTACTAGTGAAAGCCTCACCAAGGAAGAAGCACAAGTACGGGTGGAAGAAGAGTAGAAAGTAGCTACAGAAGAGAAAGATAAGTAGGCACAAGAGGAAAGAAGGAAGAAGTAGGCTACAAAATAAAACATACCACCTAATGTAGTTGACGGTGATGATAGCTAAGCCTAGTGGATGAAGGCCTGGGGTTGATTGCATCCAGATGAACTGAATACCTTGAGAGCCACTAAAAGTGTTGGCAATTTTGCCATACTAAATTTTGATTGTAAATTTAAAAAAAATATAAAATGAATGACGTAGTTGTTCTGATTTTACTGTTTTAATGTAATGTTTTGTTTCCTTCATTTGAGAAATTTCATTAAATAAATAAGGTTGATTTTATACTTGAAGATGCACAATACATTTTACCAGTAAAAATTAATGGAATTCATGGGAAAAATGTAAAAGTAAAAAATAGATGGCAAGAAACATCTCAAGATCAAAGTAGCAATGGAAATACTCTAAATATTTGGTAGTTTTATTTAATGGAAAGCACAAGTAAAAATTAAGTGCAAGATGTTTTCACCCCAAGGAGGGGCGAAAATCATTTTTACCCTTCTTCTGTGGTGAAAACACCATGATAAGAAGATTTCATCCACGTAAGAAGAAGGAAAAATTTTACAAGTAAAAAAGAGCAAAAATAATGGACGAAATTTGGTCAAATTTAAAAGCACCCCTAGAAGGGGGCAAAAATCAATATTACCCCTCTTTAGGGTGAATTTCCAATTGAAGGCATTCTGGGATGAAAATCAAGTGAAATGCATGGCTGGTGCAGTCAAAGTCAAAGTCACCCTTGGGAAGGGGCGAAAATCATTTTCACCCCTCTTGAGGGTGAAAATCAAGTTAAGGATGTTTTTCAGAGCATAAACGATAAGATGATGTCATCTAGTTGGAGGTTGCTCCAATCAAAGTCAAAGCAGTTTTAAGAAGGTGCTTGTCCATATGAATTCGCCCCATTTGGAGTAGAACAATGATTTCACCCCGTTTGGAGCGAAAGTCCTAAAAAGAGCATCTCTTCTCATCAGTTAAAGTCAAATTCACCCCAGATTTTTGCCCCTCGTGGAGCTGAAATTAATTATTTTGTCCAATTTTCAATAGAAGATGTTTTCATTCCATTTTCAAGTGGAATTCCTTATTTTTTTGGGTGAAATTACTCGGAAGGAGCATGAAAACATGTTGAGAGGTGAGAACACCAGATTACCGGGGTGAAATTAATTCTTGTCCCTTTCTTTTGACAATATTTTCTTTCAAGACATCACTATGACTAATATCTTTCGAGAAAGTGTGAAGACTAGCATAATTTAATTCTTGGAGCAATAGAATTAATGTTTTATTAAATCCTGCTAAAGAGATGCAGGGATTAAATGCTACGTCCCAAATTTTGGTGTGATTTTATTTATTTTTGAGGTACCCTCCACTAATCATACCCCTTTTCAAGGCAAACTTAATTTTCGATGGAGCTCCTCTAGCAAGGGTAAGATTCTGAGGTATAAAGGGATGGGATGGTATCTAAAATTTAATATTCAAGCTCTTTTTTACCACATGATGTTGCTAAGTTTCGATCCATCGATGCCTGGAACATTTTTCCTATCATCAATCTTTGCTGATTTGCTAGGTGCACTCCATAAAAACTAGATCATGACTCCCTTAATAATGATCTATTTCGAGTTTTGTAGTTATTGAGGAGAGAATTATTGGTGCTAATTTTTTACCAATCGACATTTTGTTTTAATATGCATTTAATTTTAGAGACGAAGTCCTCTATAAATACTAAACATTTCAATGTAATGAAGGAGGATAAACATTTTGCAGGAAAACACTTTAAGTTTTCTACATCAATAGAAGGACATTCATCTTCTGGTTCCTTGAGTAGCGTTGTGTTTGATCACTTTCTACTTGTCATATTTTATTACGTTCATGTTCATTATTAGCTGATTTTGAATTCTGCATTTGAATTTAATTTTTGATAAGGGAATGAATACTGAAATGCTTCTTGGAGGTTGTTTCTATAAACTATGAGTCGTTCATATGCCTTCCTTTCTGTTGTATGTTAATTAAAACTTGATGTGATTTTTTTTTTAGCTTATCCCTGCTTAACAAATATGGCTCATAGCCATATTTCCCATTTTATTCTTGTTATTTCCCATCTCTTTTATTTTACCCTAAGCTTTAATTGAATTATATTAGTAAGGGAACCATCCCTCTTTAGATATTGGCCCGAAGGACATCTCTCTCTTTCGACCTTTCAATGTTGGTTGGGTCTAAAGTACATATATTTTATGATTTGTTAGATTCATGATCAACATAAATCTACCTAAAAAAATCTTCAAAATTAAAAATTAAAACTAAGAAGAAAGAAAAAAAATTTAAAACAATCTTTCATCCAAAACAAGAGATCTCCCTACTCCCCTTAAAAATAAAAATACTATTAAATTAATTTAATGATTCAAGATTTTAAAATTTCAAATACATATTTAAAACTTTAACTATTAAAAACTTAAGTATTAAAATTTTAATTAAAAAATAAATTAAATAAATATTATTTATGACTATATGTCCTTTCCTCGTAAATGTGTGTAAGTTAGAAAGGGCCTTAAATGTGTTTACCAAAAAAAAACAATTTCATGAAAGTGTGGATGTCGTTGAGAATGTCTTCAAAGTTATGCATATTATTTAATTGTTTTATATATAAGGTATTTTTATATTTATTTTTTATTATTAAATAGGATTTAAATTTTGGTTGCATATATAATAAATAAAGATTATTGGTTAAAGATTATTCCATTTAAAATTGATACTATCGTTGTCGAACTAATATACATTAATGTATTAAAAATGTTGTGCATATTACTCTACGTGAATATTGTCTTGTTTGAAATTAATGTATTAAAAATGTTGTGAATAATGTCTTGTTGAACGTTGTTATCGATATGATTCCATTTCAAAATTTTACGTGAAAACAAATTCCATTTAAATACGCACGCTTTTACGTCTGAAATAAGTATGATTCCTCTTACATTGTTGATGTTTTATCTTATAAAAAATATGGCCTCCAATATCGTATTTGACGTTACTTAAAAAACAATTACAGGGCTAACTTATACACTTTTAGATTGGTTTCAATGATTTCAACGGAACTTATCATGTCCGCCACTAACTAATACCGACGATGAAATGGAAAAAGCATGCACTCCCCTCCATAACCTTCATCTCAAGTCTGTTACGAGCTGCAAATAAATAACGTTCTGGACTATATGAGGTGGCTTTCACCCAACACATCGTGGTTATTCGTTGTCACAGCCATGACGATGAGCGTCGTGTTCGAAGAAACCGTCTCTGATTTCTACATGCAACCATTTTTATGCCTTAAATAAACGAGATTTGTTATAATCTTCCAAAGCATGTTTTACTGCATGTCGGCATTTGCCACATGACTGCACTCACATTGCATAGACGCCGGCAGGTTTGTTCTATCTCTTGTTTTCGGCGGATAGTCCAGCTTTCCCAGAATCTATGCACGGGCTTCAAAGCACTTTCACGTGAGGCCAGCATAAAGTATATTATTCCTCTGCTTACATATACACGAGACTCTTCTCTAGAGGTTGTGAGATCGATCATGGGGAAAGTTCTCGTTTTCTGGGTGACGGCGGCTGTGTTATTATGTTATTTGAATGCGGGATTGTGCAGCGGTTTGGCTGTTCCACCGCCCCTGCCGGTGGCGCCCCTGCCTAAGGCAAGGCAGCTCCAATGGCAGCAGCGTGAAATGATAATGTTTATGCATTTTGGCATGAACACGTTCACCAACAGGGAGCTGGGGGACGGGAAGGAGGACCCACGCTGGTTCAATCCCGAGGGCCTCAACGCCTCCCAGTGGGCGGGGGTGGCCAAGGAGGCCGGCTTTTCTCTTCTCATTCTGACCGCCAAGCACCATGACGACTTCTGCCTCTGGCCCTCCGCCTACACCAACCATTCCGTCAAGAGCAGCCCCTGGGAAAACGGTAAAGGAGACGTCGTCAAGGATTTGTCCGAGGCCGCACGCGCCCTAGGTTTGGATTTCGGTGTGTACCTGTCGCCCTGGGACCGCTACGAGCCTTTCTATGGGAAGGAAGTGGAGTACAATGAATTCTATCTAGATATGGGGATTGTACCAGAGCATCCTATCGTAGTGAAAATTAGCAGAGCTCGACAAAGTTCATCATAGTGGCTGAAGAGCTATAAGAGAAAAGAAGCTCAGGCTCTAGCAAAGATGTTGAAGAAGGTCACTTTTGACCCCAAAGCTATGGAGTCTCATATTATAAAAATGAATCCCCAGGTCCAAAAGCTCCAAGAAGAAATATTCCCAATTGATTACACTTATGAAGTTATTACGGAGGACCCGACGAAGATTGACACCACAAATTTTTTGGAAATATACAAGTGGACATTAGCTCTTTTTAACTACATGACGAGCATTACAAGAAAATATTTTTTGATATGAGGCGAAGATTATTGAATTGAATGATGTTTTGGCAAAAATCAAAGAAACTCATTGCCATTTAATGAAATATTGAGTAACATTGGCAATAGAAGATCTCAAAGTTCTATTGTATATTCATGAGTCTCGGATAGTGATTTTTCTTAGTGATAGGACTTTGGAGTATGTTGAGGAATATATGGAGCCAAAACTAGAAATAACATTAAAAATTCAAGCACTAGATCAGTCTGACTTCTAGGTTAAGTCGATGAGTGGGATGGATCACTGTTGGTCTAAGGCCAATATGATGTTGTGTAGCTTATTTTCCAAGTTAAAGTTGGCAAGATAAGACCAGAAGTTGATGACTATGATTGAACTAGAGTGTTGCATTTTGCTCATTTATTTCGAGGCTCTAGTTGATGTCGAGTTTTTGAGATTCGTTGATGAGTAGGGGGAGCTCCTATCAAAGAAATAATTAGAGGTATCTTGGTAAAATTTCATAGAATATACTTTAGATATCGACAACTAGTAGGATCCAATCATAGAGGAATAAGTATTCCCATACATGAAGGGCTCACTTACATCGAATAATCCCTATTGGAGCTCTAGTAGAGAGCTAATCACATTAACATGGATCACGTCAAGATGTTGTGTTTTATCATTGATTCACTAAGTATGTTATCTGCATTCACTCTAGAATCCTAGGATGAGGTAGTTTTCATGTATGAAACTACTAGTGAAAGCCTCACCAAGGAAGAAGCACAAGTACGGGTGGAAGAAGAGTAGAAAGTAGCTACAGAAGAGAAAGATAAGTAGGCACAAGAGGAAAGAAGGAAGAAGTAGGCTACAAAATAAAACATACCACCTAATGTAGTTGACGGTGATGATAGCTAAGCCTAGTGGATGAAGGCCTGGGGTTGATTGCATCCAGATGAACTGAATACCTTGAGAGCCACTAAATGTGTTGGCAATTTTGCCATACTAAATTTTGATTGTAAATTTAAAAAAAATATAAAATGAATGACGTAGTTGTTCTGATTTTACTGTTTTAATGTAATGTTTTGTTTCCTTCATTTGAGAAATTTCATTAAATAAATAAGGTTGATTTTATACTTGAAGATGCACAATACATTTTCCTTCAAAAGGTAGTTTGTGATGTTATAGGTATGGAATATACAAGAAGTAGCCCTGGTGTTTTGCAATTAGATGAAAACCCTATGAGGAAAATGGGGTCATCAAAGATATCCCTATCATTCTACATAAAATGCCTCAGGTTATAGTGATCCAAGAGGTGGTTGTGGTTGATTTGGAGTTGTACTTCAGCATGTGTCTATCACGAGAATTTACTGCCAAGTTGGGAGGCTACCTTTCTCTGGACTATTCTCATTTGGAGATTATTTTCAAATGGAGGATAATCCAAATTTATAATGAGAAGCCTTCAACTTATCACATAGAGAAAATTGAAGAAGAAGATAAACCCATGAATTCTGTCAAATTGATGATCGAAGAATTGGAGGAATTAGATTTTATAGAAGAAGTTCTAGATGAGCTTCGAACAAAAGATGAGTTTTCAATGTTTGATTTTAATTTCATGATGGAGATCAAAATTGGCTGGTACACCATTACTAAGCCTGAAAAAGTTGAAGCAAAGATTCCAGATGATGAATGTCCTGCTCTGAATCAATTATGGAAGTTGTACTTTGATGTCGTAATGTGTATATTGAACTATAGTTGGGACCCAAGAAGTTGATTAAAGTTGGCACTAATTGCACTCAAGAAGAGTTGGAGCAGATCAAGGAGCTGTGCCATGAGTACCTAGACATTGTCACTTAGAGTTACTAGGATTTGAAATGCTATAAAAAAGATGTAATCTAGCATACCATTGAGTTATAAGGAGTAAAACACTTCAAATAGAAGTAGAGGCTAGTCAATACCAATATTGAAACCCTGATGAAAGCAGAACTACTGAATATACTAGAAGCCAAAATCATCTACCCGATTAAACACTCTACCTAGGTAGCAAATCTGGTACTTGTGAGAAATAAGAATGGAGATATCTTCCTGTGTGTGGACTTTTAAAATTTAAACTAGGCATCTCTAAAGTATCACTACCCTCTACCAAAAATTGATCAAATTCTTTATGTAGTTGTTGGTGCTTAGAGATTCTCTTTGTTTAACGAATTCTACGGCTATAACCAAATCTGGGTCAAATATGAAGACCAATATAAAATGACATTCACCACAAAATGAAGAACCTTTGCTTATTAGCAGATACTGTTTGGTCTCTCAAATGTTTACACAAATTTTTAGAGAGCAATGGATGTACCTTTCGGTGAGTTGTTAAATCATGTTATTATGATTTATTTGGATGAAATGACTATATTTTCTCACAATAGGGAGGAGCATAGTCTACATCTGAGATAGGTGTTTGAAAAGTGTTGGGAGTTTGGAATATCAATCAACTCAAATAAGTCCATATTTACGATAAAAGAAGGGAAGCTCCTAGGACATGTAATTTTAGAAGAAGGTTTGGCTATAGATCCGAATGGAGATGAGGCTCTCCTTAAGCTTCCGTTCCTGGTCAACAAGAAGGATTTGCAATTATTTTTTGCGTAGATAAAATTTGTTCAAAAGTTTATTGTAAATTTCTCCCAAGTGGTAAATCTGATGATTGAGCTATTGAAGAAAAATGCTGATTGTGTAGACTAAGCAAAGGAATAAAATATTCAAGAAAATCAAATAAAGGATTTCTCAAGCCCCGATCTTGGCGAACCCTGATTACTCAAAATATTTTATCCTATATGGTATTGGTGAGAAAGAGACCTATGTGGCGGTTCTTGCATAGAAGGGAGATGATGGAAATGAGCGACCAATTTCTTTCTTGAGTCAATGAATCCAACCGCATGAAGAAAATATAATTTAATTGAAAAAAAAGTATATGTGGTGATGAAATCCTTGAAGAAGTTCTGGCATTTTGTCTCTCAAAGCAATACAATAGTTTATGTTGTTCACCCAAATGTCTAGAGTTTCATCATTCAAGGAGAGCTTAGAGACAAGAGAGGTGGTTGGGTTTCCAAAATCTAGGAGTATGATGTTGAAATCCATCCAACTAAGCTATTTTGAGGCTGATCATTGTGTCAAGAGCTTACAAATATTGCTGCATCTGAATACATGGTTTGCCAAATTGAATATTTAGTAGACAATTTTACTTATCGCTCTACGGATGATTGTGATTAGACAGAGGACCTTGTCAAATATTTTTGTTCAAGAAGTTATCCTCCACACCTTAATGCCTTACAAAGAAGATTCAGACTCTAGGACCTTAGATATGTGATGATACCGAATGGAATGTTCTATAAGAATATTGATGGAGTACTTCTCAGGTGCATCTAAGAATAAGAGAAACAAAGGATCCTAGAGGAGTTTCACTCTAGTCTATCAGGAGGTCATTATGCGGGGAGGCCAATGGCATTAAATATCATCAAAGAAAGATATTTTTGGCATAATATATTTGTATATGCTTTCAAAGTTAGTTAGAGTTGTGATAAGTGCCAAAGATATGTTTGCAGAAGAAATAATGCATCATTACCTCTTCATCCAATTCAAGTAGAAGCACCATTTCAGAAATGGGTCTTAGACTTTATTAGGGTCATTGATCTTAATTCCTCTACCGAACATAAATATATCCTAACTATAACTGACTATTTCACCTGATGGTTAGAAGCAATTCCAACCAAGAAGACGAATCAAGCAATAGTTATCACTTTTCTTGAGGGATTAATCACCCGTTTTGGCATACCAGATGCAATAATAATAGATAATGGAACTCCTTTCATCGATGCTAGGATCAAAATTTTTTTAGGTAAGTACAGGATTTATTTGAAGACCACTAACTACTATCCATAGGGGAATGGCTTAGTTGAGTCTACAAATAAGAATTTATTGAGAATTTTAACGAGAACTTTGGGTAACAATAAGTGCAGTTGGCACTTACTCCTGAACCAAGCAATATGGGTCAATCGTATCTTCATGAATAAATCCATCAAGATGTTCCCCTATTCCTTGGTATACGATAAAGAAGTAGTGTTACCCATTCATATTGAGTTGTCGATCTTTCAATATTGGCACTCGTTGTATTGTGAAGACAATGAATCTGATCCCATGAGCACCAGATTAGCACAAATTTTACAATTAGAGGAAGAGAGGAAGAAATCATACAATGCCTTCATGGAACATTCTCGGACGATGCAAAAATGGTTTGACAAGAAAAATTTTGAGAAGTTATTCGAGGTAGGTGATCTAGTGCTGAAATGGAATGAAAATAAGGCTAAGCTCGACAAGCATCACAAGTTTGAAGTGATATAGAAAGGCCCATTTCATATTTTAGGCATTAATCAAGTCAATTCATTTTATTTGTAGGATTTGGGTGGTTGTGCACTACTAATTCTCATAAATGGTATTCATTTGAAGGCCTACCATCAGTGACAGAATTCTGATTAATTATGTATATATGTACATAAGTTGTTATGTTATTTCATTTTTAGTCAAGTAATTTCAAAATGATATAAAAAATAATAAAAAAATGGATGAAATGTTTTCGTTGGAAAGCAAGTGTTTTCACCCCAAAATCACGTATTTACTAACTAAAATGTTATTTCTCCTCGAAAGTGTTTTATATAAATATATAAAAAAATAAGAAAATAAGAGAAAAGCAAAAAGGTAAAAGATAAAAACTTTTATTTTTGCCCCACAAAGAAGATTTTCCATGTTTTTTCTATTTTTGGGGTGAAACTCTTATTTATTTCCCTGAATATGTTTTTGGAGTGAAACTGCTAGAAAAAATAAAAAACATATGCATGCTTTTTTAGAACTCCAGTTGGCAGTGCAAAGTTAGACAAAGAAGGAGGCAAAGTTAATTTCACCTTGCTTTTTTAGCAAAACACTCTCTAATTAAAGCTTGCTTTTAGCAATAAGATTTTTTTGGGTGAAGTTGAAGATGAATTATTTTAAAAGGACTGCAAAGCATGTAATTTTTCCAAGCAGCAAGTGGAAGAGCATTTTTGAAGTGCAAGAATTTTGGTATTTTTGCCTAGTTGACATTTTTGGTAGGAAGGGCACATCGATTTGATGCTTTTCGTTGGCTTGCACTAATTTTGGGGTGAGCTCTAGTTAATTGCATGAAGTCAAGATAATTTCATCGGTAAGAAGATGTTTTTGGTGTTTTAATGCAGTGCAATTAATATTTTTTCCCTTATAGAGCACCCATCACTCACACATGGTATTTTTCATTCCTAGAATGAGTTGTTAAATACTCGGATTATGCTTTTCAAGATAAAAGTGGTTGAGTACGGAGTTCGAGGAAGATTCGTAGTGCAAGGGTGTTATTTCCAGTTAAGTTCAAATTAAAAAATATGTTGGGTGAGAGAAACAAGGAAGCACGTCCACTCGATTTTATCAAGTGCACCACCTGCATTTAATCAAGTAGTTGAGAGAAAATATTTTAAATACGACTTGGATTTGAAGAAAATATCGAAGTTAGTTTTTGAAGCAATGCTAGATTACCCTTCAGTGCCCCAAATTGTTGATTTGTTGTAGGTTTATTAGACTTTTGTAGTAAAACCGACCATACAAGGATGAGAAAAAAAGCTATCGAATCAAAAAAATCTACAGAGCCCAAGAAAGAAAAAGGAGGTAAAAAAGCTAAAAAAACTAGGTAGAATAAAAATACAGAGCTTGACCTATATTCTAATGCACTGGATTAGATTGGAGACTATGCTATTTCGAACAAGGGCATATAAAAGTTGTGCCAGGATGTAGAATCTATTGGCGGGCAAGGCTTAATTCCCAAAAGTCTGTTGATGATTGTCTATCATGCTCGACTTTTGTGGTACCTATGTACACCTTTTCACACTTATCCCAAGCTGGTAATGGCAATTTTAAAGTTTTATCAGCCTACAACAAGGGCAATTCATAATGCAAAGAGAAATAAATTATTCACCATTTCTCCTAGCATAGTCAGAGAGGTATTTTCTTATGGGGTGAAGCCTTCCTCAGATATTATATTTAAAAAGATGAATTTCAAGGATAAAGAAGAGAGGTATCAATTAAATGTAACGTTACACCAGTTCATGAAGAACTAGCTAATAAAGGTACCCCAATTTGGAGAGTTTTCAAATTTACCGAAACCTTTGATGGAGTTTAAAAATTTGGACATGTATTCCATGTTGGTTTGGGTGTTCATTATTCCTACTAATACTATAGTGTACAAATGGAAAGCAACGCCACTGCAATGTATTTCGTAGGTGTAATTGTATGCCCCAATAGCCATGCAAGCAAGCACAAATCTAATTTTATTTTATTGGAAAAACTATGTGGATCGAGCAATGCATACCCATTTGGAGAGGATACAAAGTAAAGGAGTAGTTTTATTTAGGCACACTTCATTTTTGGCTTGGTATTTCTTCTTCCACATGCATCAGTGTTTCTCTTTCATAGCAGTCAAGCAAGTTGTTGAGGTAGACAATAAGCTACCAATTTATTTGTGGACTCCAAGCCTATCTAGGAAGGAGTCATTTTATAATTTCAATCACATATTTTTGGACCCTGTCCTTGAACTTATTTCTTACACATGTGAAAGAGTGCCAAGGGTGATGAGGGAGGATATTGTTGCAAAGGATAAAGGAGATATTTTCTTGTTGATGTAAGGTATCATGGTGCAAATTTTTGGCTTCGCTAGAAATCCTTTTCTCCTTCTGTATTTTACTATCGAGCATCTCTTTGCGATGGAATTTGTTCATCATATCGACTACGTCAAAAACATCTATGGGGTAGGACAAGGGAAGAAGACTGCATGCACCATGTCATTTTAGTTTGATGGTATTGAAGTAGACCAGGTTGGCTAGAACAATTGATTAATGAAGATATCTATGACATGGGGATGGTGGAGTTACCTTAGTGATGGAAGTATGATCCTTTGGGTCGATTCACAATGTTTATTAAAGACAAAAGTTTTCATTACTGTCCTTGGGTGAATATTGAGAAAATGAGAATTAATCCAGAAAGGTATGACCTTGAATGGTACGTTGAGTAGATGATTATGTTGCCACCATGGCACGACTTCTATGAGATGGAGGTTGAATACAACCCTATAGTTCACAACCACCAAATTACTCCTCCAAGTTTGTTTGGTAAAATTAAAGAATAGTTGCTTGCTTGATTCAAAGATAAAATTACTAACTAGTGGGTTATGAGGGCCCACATAGGTAAAACCAGGTCAACTTATGGCCTGGTAATGGATGAGATATTTCAAACATCTATGATGAATACTATGATAGTTATCAACCAATCTCTTTCGCTAAAATTGTGCCTTGAAGCTTTCAAATATATGATAGAAAAGAGATCGTGGCTGGATAGGAGAAACAAGTGGTTGAGGAAGCACCACTTTTGGAATAAGAGAGACAAACATCACTAGAAGTACAACTCTAGTGGAATAATAAGAACAAGCGTGAGGTGCTTCCTTTTTTGAAAATCTCAAAGAAGCCAAGAACAAGTGCAGTTTCTTCATCTGGTATGAACCATCCTCCTGCAACCAAAGCCACACAAGCTAATGTTTCAATTAGTCCTCATTTGGCCTAGGTAGCATAGCTGGACCAACATACAAAAAATATAGATCTGAAGAAGGAGATAGAGGAGGAACAAGACAAGGGTGAACCAGTGCCACAACCTCCTTATCATCATCTCAAAGGGTGTCTGATCTTGAAGGTATGTATTCTTCACCTTCTTCCCTTTATCTTGAGCATTCAATGACTATTGCACCTCATTCCATGGTTTTCGCTTCTATCTCACCTCCATTCAATATACCCTCCACTTCCATTTTGCTTCCCATTTCTCAATACCTATTCATCTATGCTCCCTCTTCTTCTATTCCTACTTCTACTATTTCCCTTTCTTTCAGTTCTTTTGCATCTGGTCCCAATATATTTTTGCTCCCTTCATCATCCATTCCAATAATTTCTACTACAACTATAAGTACACAGGATCCACATAGAGTAAGTATAAATGTATCTGAACCCCTCACTTCATTTTCATTAACTATATCCATTCCACCAACCGTTATCATTTTCTCTTCCCTTCTTGAGTCAAAATCTCAACAGGCTCATTTTCCTCCTACTTCTTTTATCGAGTTGTAGGTACTATCAAATCTAGATATGGGGATTGTACCAGAGCATCCTATCGTAGTGAAAATTAGCAGAGCTCGACAAAGTTCATCATAGTGGCTGAAGAGCTATAAGAGAAAAGAAGCTCATGCTCTAGCAAAGATGTTGAAGAAGGTCACTTTTGATCCTGAAGCTATGGAGTCTCATATTATGAAAGTGATTCCCCAGGTTCAAAAGTCCCAAGAAGAAATGGCTCCAATTGATTACACTTATGAAGTTATTACAGAGGACCTGACGAAGATTGACACCACAAATTTTTTTGTAAATATACAAGTGGATATTAGCTCTCTTTACCTACATGACGAGCATTACAAGAAAATATTTTTTGATACTGAGGCGAAGATTATTGAATTGAATGATGTTTTGGCAAAAATCAAAGAAACTCATTGCCATTTAATGAAATATTGTGTAACATTGGCAATAGAAGATCTCAAAGTTCTATTGTATATTCATGAGTCTCGGATAGTGATTTTTCTTAGTGATAGGACTTTGGAGTATGTTGAGGAATATATGGAGCCAAAACTAGAAATAACATTAAAAATTCAAGCACTAGATCAGTCTGACTTCTAGGTTAAGCTGATGAGCAGGATGGATCACTGTTGGTCTAAGGCCAATATGATGTTGTGTAGCTTATTTTCCAAGTTAGAGTTGGCAAGATAAGACCAGAAGTTGATGACTATGATTGAACTAGAGTGTTGCATTTTGCTCATTTATTTCGAGGCTCTAGTTGATGTCGATTTTTTGAGATTTGTTGATGAGTAGGGGGAGCTCCTATCAAAGAAATAATTAGAGGTATCTTGGTAAAATTTCATAGAATATACTTCAGATATCGACAACTAGTAGGATCCAATCATAGAGGAATAAGTATTCCCATACATGAAGGGCTCACTTACATCGAATAATCCCTATTGGAGCTCTAGTAGAGAGCTAATCACATTAACATGGATCACGTCAAGATGTTGTGTTTTATCATTGATTCACTAAATATGTTATCTGCATTCACTCTAGAATCCTAGGATGAGGTAGTTTTCATGTATGAAACTACTAGTGAAAGCCTCACCAAGGAAGAAGCACAAGTACGGGTGGAAGAAGAGTAGAAAGTAGCTACAGAAGAGAAAGATAAGTAGGCACAAGAGGAAAGAAGGAAGAAGTAGGCTACAAAATAAAACATACCACCTAATGTAGTTGACGGTGATGATAGCTAAGCCTAGTGGATGAAGGCCTGGGGTTGATTGCATCCAGATGAACTGAATACCTTGAGAGCCACTAAAAGTGTTGGCAATTTTGCCATACTAAATTTTGATTGTAAATTTAAAAAAAATATAAAATGAATGACGTAGTTGTTCTGATTTTACTGTTTTAATGTAATGTTTTGTTTCCTTCATTTGAGAAATTTCATTAAATAAATAAGGTTGATTTTATACTTGAAGATGCACAATACATTTTACCAGTAAAAATTAATGGAATTCATGGGAAAAATGTAAAAGTAAAAAATAGATGGCAAGAAACATCTCAAGATCAAAGTAGCAATGGAAATACTCTAAATATTTGGTAGTTTTATTTAATGGAAAGCACAAGTAAAAATTAAGTGCAAGATGTTTTCACCCCAAGGAGGGGCGAAAATCATTTTTACCCTTCTTCTGTGGTGAAAACACCATGATAAGAAGATTTCATCCACGTAAGAAGAAGGAAAAATTTTACAAGTAAAAAAGAGCAAAAATAATGGACGAAATTTGGTCAAATTTAAAAGCACCCCTAGAAGGGGGCAAAAATCAATATTACCCCTCTTTAGGGTGAATTTCCAATTGAAGGCATTCTGGGATGAAAATCAAGTGAAATGCATGGCTGGTGCAGTCAAAGTCAAAGTCACCCTTGGGAAGGGGCGAAAATCATTTTCACCCCTCTTGAGGGTGAAAATCAAGTTAAGGATGTTTTTCAGAGCATAAACGATAAGATGATGTCATCTAGTTGGAGGTTGCTCCAATCAAAGTCAAAGCAGTTTTAAGAAGGTGCTTGTCCATATGAATTCGCCCCATTTGGAGTAGAACGATGATTTCACCCCGTTTGGAGCGAAAGTCCTAAAAAGAGCATCTCTTCTCATCAGTTAAAGTCAAATTCACCCCAGATTTTTGCCCCTCGTGGAGCTGAAATTAATTATTTTGTCCAATTTTCAATAGAAGATGTTTTCATTCCATTTTCAAGTGGAATTCCTTATTTTTTTGGGTGAAATTACTCGGAAGGAGCATGAAAACATGTTGAGAGGTGAGAACACCAGATTACCGGGGTGAAATTAATTCTTTTCCCTTTCTTTTGACAATATTTTCTTTCAAGACATCACTATGACTAATATCTTTCGAGAAAGTGTGAAGACTAGCATAATTTAATTCTTGGAGCAATAGAATTAATGTTTTATTAAATCCTGCTAAAGAGATGCAGGGATTAAATGCTACGTCCCAAATTTTGGTGTGATTTTATTTATTTTTGAGGTACCCTCCACTAATCATACCCCTTTTCAAGGCAAACTTAATTTTCGATGGAGCTCCTCTAGCAAGGGTAAGATTCTGAGGTATAAAGGGATGGGATGGTATCTAGAATTTAATATTCAAGCTCTTTTTTACCACATGATGTTGCTAAGTTTCGATCCATCGATGCCTGGAACATTTTTCCTATCATCAATCTTTGCTGATTTGCTAGGTGCACTCCATAAAAACTAGATCATGACTCCCTTAATAATGATCTATTTCGAGTTTTGTAGTTATTGAGGAGAGAATTATTGGTGCTAATTTTTTACCAATCGACATTTTGTTTTAATATGCATTTAATTTTAGAGACGAAGTCCTCTATAAATACTAAACATTTCAATGTAATGAAGGAGGATAAACATTTTGCAGGAAAACACTTTAAGTTTTCTACATCAATAGAAGGACATTCATCTTCTGGTTCCTTGAGTAGCGTTGTGTTTGATCACTTTCTACTTGTCATATTTTATTACGTTCATGTTCATTATTAGCTGATTTTGAATTCTGCATTTGAATTTAATTTTTGATAAGGGAATGAATACTGAAATGCTTCTTGGAGGTTGTTTCTATAAACTATGAGTCGTTCATATGCCTTCCTTTCTGTTGTATGTTAATTAAAACTTGATGTGATTTTTTTTTTAGCTTATCCCTGCTTAACAAATATGGCTCATAGCCATATTTCCCATTTTATTCTTGTTATTTCCCATCTCTTTTATTTTACCCTAAGCTTTAATTGAATTATATTAGTAAGGGAACCATCCCTCTTTAGATATTGGCCCGAAGGACATCTCTCTCTTTCGACCTTTCAATGTTGGTTGGGTCTAAAGTACATATATTTTATGATTTTTTAGATTCATGATCAACATAAATCTACCTAAAAAAATCTTCAAAATTAAAAATTAAAACTAAGAAGAAAGAAAAAAAATTTAAAACAATCTTTCATCCAAAACAAGAGATCTCCCTACTCCCCTTAAAAATAAAAATACTATTAAATTAATTTAATGATTCAAGATTTTAAAATTTCAAATACATATTTAAAACTTTAACTATTAAAAACTTAAGTATTAAAATTTTAATTAAAAAATAAATTAAATAAATATTATTTATGACTATATGTCCTTTCCTCGTAAATGTGTGTAAGTTAGAAAGGGCCTTAAATGTGTTTACCAAAAAAAAACAATTTCATGAAAGTGTGGATGTCGTTGAGAATGTCTTCAAAGTTATGCATATTATTTAATTGTTTTATATATAAGGTATTTTTATATTTATTTTTTATTATTAAATAGGATTTAAATTTTGGTTGCATATATAATAAATAAAGATTATTGGTTAAAGATTATTCCATTTAAAATTGATACTATCGTTGTCGAACTAATATACATTAATGTATTAAAAATGTTGTGCATATTACTCTACGTGAATATTGTCTTGTTTGAAATTAATGTATTAAAAATGTTGTGAATAATGTCTTGTTGAACGTTGTTATCGATACGATTCCATTTCAAAATTTTACGTGAAAACAAATTCCATTTAAATACGCACGCTTTTACGTCTGAAATAAGTATGATTCCTCTTACATTGTTGATGTTTTATCTTATAAAAAATATGGCCTCCAATATCGTATTTGACGTTACTTAAAAAAAAATTACAGGGCTAACTTATACACTTTTAGATTGGTTTCAATGATTTCAACGGAACTTATCATGTCCGCCACTAACTAATACCGACGATGAAATGGAAAAAGCATGCACTCCCCTCCATAACCTTCATCTCAAGTCTGTTACGAGCTGCAAATAAATAACGTTATGGACTATATGAGGTGGCTTTCACCCGACACATCGTGGTTATTCGTTGTCACAGCCATGACGATGAGCGTCGTGTTCGAAGAAACCGTCTCTGATTTCTACATGCAACCATTTTTATGCCTTAAATAAACGAGATTTGTTATAATATTCCAAAGCATGTTTTACTGCATGTCGGCATTTGCCACATGACTGCACTCACATTGCATAGACGCCGGCAGGTTTGTTCTATCTCTTGTTTTCGGCGGATAGTCCAGCTTTCCCAGAATCTATGCACGAGCTTCAAAGCACTTTCACGTGAGGCCAGCATAAAGTATATTATTCCTCTCCTTACATATACACGAGACTCTTCTCTAAAGGTTGTGAGATCGATCATGGGGAAAGTTCTCATTTTCTGGGCGACGGCGGCTGTGTTATTATGTTGTTTGAATGCGGGATTGTGCAGCGGTTTGGCTGTTCCACCGCCCCTGCCGGTGGCGCCCCTGCCTAAGGCAAGGCAGCTCCAATGGCAGCAACGTGAAATGATAATGTTTATGCATTTTGGCATGAACACGTTCACCAACAGGGAGCTGGGGGACGGGAAGGAGGACCCACGCTGGTTCAATCCCGAGGGCCTCAACGCCTCCCAGTGGGCGGGGGTGGCCAAGGAGGCCGGCTTTTCTCTTCTCATTCTGACCGCCAAGCACCATGACGGCTTCTGCCTCTGGCCCTCCGCCTACACCAACCATTCCGTCAAGAGCAGCCCCTGGGAAAACGGTAAAGGAGACGTCGTCAAGGATTTGTCCGAGGCCGCACACGCCCTAGGTTTGGATTTCGGCATGTACCTGTCGCCCTGGGACCGCTACGAGCCTTTCTATGGGAAGGAAGTGGAGTACAATGAATTCTATCTAGATATGGGGATTGTACCAGAGCATCCTATCGTAGTGAAAATTAGCAGAGCTCGACAAAGTTCATCATAGTGGCTGAAGAGCTATAAGAGAAAAGAAGCTCATGCTCTAGCAAAGATGTTGAAGAAGGTCACTTTTGATCCTGAAGCTATGGAGTCTCATATTATGAAAGTGATTCCCCAGGTTCAAAAGTCCCAAGAAGAAATGGCTCCAATTGATTACACTTATGAAGTTATTACAGAGGACCTGACGAAGATTGACACCACAAATTTTTTTGGAAATATACAAGTGGATATTAGCTCTCTTTACCTACATGACGAGCATTACAAGAAAATATTTTTTGATACTGAGGCGAAGATTATTGAATTGAATGATGTTTTGGCAAAAATCAAAGAAACTCATTGCCATTTAATGAAATATTGTGTAACATTGGCAATAGAAGATCTCAAAGTTCTATTGTATATTCATGAGTCTCGGATAGTGATTTTTCTTAGTGATAGGACTTTGGAGTATGTTGAGGAATATATGGAGCCAAAACTAGAAATAACATTAAAAATTCAAGCACTAGATCAGTCTGACTTCTAGGTTAAGCTGATGAGCAGGATGGATCACTGTTGGTCTAAGGCCAATATGATGTTGTGTAGCTTATTTTCCAAGTTAGAGTTGGCAAGATAAGACCAGAAGTTGATGACTATGATTGAACTAGAGTGTTGCATTTTGCTCATTTATTTCGAGGCTCTAGTTGATGTCGATTTTTTGAGATTTGTTGATGAGTAGGGGGAGATCCTATCAAAGAAATAATTAGAGGTATCTTGGTAAAATTTCATAGAATATACTTCAGATATCGACAACTAGTAGGATCCAATCATAGAGGAATAAGTATTCCCATACATGAAGGGCTCACTTACATCGAATAATCCCTATTGGAGCTCTAGTAGAGAGCTAATCACATTAACATGGATCACGTCAAGATGTTGTGTTTTATCATTGATTCACTAAATATGTTATCTGCATTCACTCTAGAATCCTAGGATGAGGTAGTTTTCATGTATGAAACTACTAGTGAAAGCCTCACCAAGGAAGAAGCACAAGTACGGGTGGAAGAAGAGTAGAAAGTAGCTAAAGAGAAAGAGAAGTAGGCACAAGAGGAAAGAAGGAAGAAGGAGGCTACAAAATAAAACATACCACCTAATGTAGTTGACGGTGATGATAGCTAAGCCTAGTGGATGAAGGCCTGGGGTTGATTGCATCCAGATGAACTGAATACCTTGAGAGCCACTAAAAGTGTTGGCAATTTTGCCATACTAAATTTTGATTGTAAATTTAAAAAAAATATAAAATGAATGACGTAGTTGTTCTGATTTTACTGTTTTAATGTAATGTTTTGTTTCCTTCATTTGAGAAATTTCATTAAATAAATAAGGTTGATTTTATACTTGAAGATGCACAATACATTTTACCAGTAAAAATTAATGGAATTCATGGGAAAAATGTAAAAGTAAAAAATAGATGGCAAGAAACATCTCAAGATCAAAGTAGCAATGGAAATACTCTAAATATTTGGTAGTTTTATTTAATGGAAAGCACAAGTAAAAATTAAGTGCAAGATGTTTTCACCCCAAGGAGGGGCGAAAATCATTTTTACCCTTCTTCTGTGGTGAAAACACCATGATAAGAAGATTTCATCCACGTAAGAAGAAGGAAAAATTTTACAAGTAAAAAAGAGCAAAAATAATGGACGAAATTTGGTCAAATTTAAAAGCACCCCTAGAAGGGGGCAAAAATCAATATTACCCCTCTTTAGGGTGAATTTCCAATTGAAGGCATTCTGGGATGAAAATCAAGTGAAATGCATGGCTGGTGCAGTCAAAGTCAAAGTCACCCTTGGGAAGGGGCGAAAATCATTTTCACCCCTCTTGAGGGTGAAAATCAAGTTAAGGATGTTTTTCAGAGCATAAACGATAAGATGATGTCATCTAGTTGGAGGTTGCTCCAATCAAAGTCAAAGCAGTTTTAAGAAGGTGCTTGTCCATATGAATTCGCCCCATTTGGAGTAGAACGATGATTTCACCCCGTTTGGAGCGAAAGTCCTAAAAAGAGCATCTCTTCTCATCAGTTAAAGTCAAATTCACCCCAGATTTTTGCCCCTCGTGGAGCTGAAATTAATTATTTTGTCCAATTTTCAATAGAAGATGTTTTCATTCCATTTTCAAGTGGAATTCCTTATTTTTTTGGGTGAAATTACTCGGAAGGAGCATGAAAACATGTTGAGAGGTGAGAACACCAGATTACCGGGGTGAAATTAATTCTTTTCCCTTTCTTTTGACAATATTTTCTTTCAAGACATCACTATGACTAATATCTTTCGAGAAAGTGTGAAGACTAGCATAATTTAATTCTTGGAGCAATAGAATTAATGTTTTATTAAATCCTGCTAAAGAGATGCAGGGATTAAATGCTACGTCCCAAATTTTGGTGTGATTTTATTTATTTTTGAGGTACCCTCCACTAATCATACCCCTTTTCAAGGCAAACTTAATTTTCGATGGAGCTCCTCTAGCAAGGGTAAGATTCTGAGGTATAAAGGGATGGGATGGTATCTAGAATTTAATATTCAAGCTCTTTTTTACCACATGATGTTGCTAAGTTTCGATCCATCGATGCCTGGAACATTTTTCCTATCATCAATCTTTGCTGATTTGCTAGGTGCACTCCATAAAAACTAGATCATGACTCCCTTAATAATGATCTATTTCGAGTTTTGTAGTTATTGAGGAGAGAATTATTGGTGCTAATTTTTTACCAATCGACATTTTGTTTTAATATGCATTTAATTTTAGAGACGAAGTCCTCTATAAATACTAAACATTTCAATGTAATGAAGGAGGATAAACATTTTGCAGGAAAACACTTTAAGTTTTCTACATCAATAGAAGGACATTCATCTTCTGGTTCCTTGAGTAGCGTTGTGTTTGATCACTTTCTACTTGTCATATTTTATTACGTTCATGTTCATTATTAGCTGATTTTGAATTCTGCATTTGAATTTAATTTTTGATAAGGGAATGAATACTGAAATGCTTCTTGGAGGTTGTTTCTATAAACTATGAGTCGTTCATATGCCTTCCTTTCTGTTGTATGTTAATTAAAACTTGATGTGATTTTTTTTTTAGCTTATCCCTGCTTAACAAATATGGCTCATAGCCATATTTCCCATTTTATTCTTGTTATTTCCCATCTCTTTTATTTTACCCTAAGCTTTAATTGAATTATATTAGTAAGGGAACCATCCCTCTTTAGATATTGGCCCGAAGGACATCTCTCTCTTTCGACCTTTCAATGTTGGTTGGGTCTAAAGTACATATATTTTATGATTTTTTAGATTCATGATCAACATAAATCTACCTAAAAAAATCTTCAAAATTAAAAATTAAAACTAAGAAGAAAGAAAAAAAATTTAAAACAATCTTTCATCCAAAACAAGAGATCTCCCTACTCCCCTTAAAAATAAAAATACTATTAAATTAATTTAATGATTCAAGATTTTAAAATTTCAAATACATATTTAAAACTTTAACTATTAAAAACTTAAGTATTAAAATTTTAATTAAAAAATAAATTAAATAAATATTATTTATGACTATATGTCCTTTCCTCGTAAATGTGTGTAAGTTAGAAAGGGCCTTAAATGTGTTTACCAAAAAAAAACAATTTCATGAAAGTGTGGATGTCGTTGAGAATGTCTTCAAAGTTATGCATATTATTTAATTGTTTTATATATAAGGTATTTTTATATTTATTTTTTATTATTAAATAGGATTTAAATTTTGGTTGCATATATAATAAATAAAGATTATTGGTTAAAGATTATTCCATTTAAAATTGATACTATCGTTGTCGAACTAATATACATTAATGTATTAAAAATGTTGTGCATATTACTCTACGTGAATATTGTCTTGTTTGAAATTAATGTATTAAAAATGTTGTGAATAATGTCTTGTTGAACGTTGTTATCGATACGATTCCATTTCAAAATTTTACGTGAAAACAAATTCCATTTAAATACGCACGCTTTTACGTCTGAAATAAGTATGATTCCTCTTACATTGTTGATGTTTTATCTTATAAAAAATATGGCCTCCAATATCGTATTTGACGTTACTTAAAAAACAATTACAGGGCTAACTTATACACTTTTAGATTGGTTTCAATGATTTCAACGGAACTTATCATGTCCGCCACTAACTAATACCGACGATGAAATGGAAAAAGCATGCACTCCCCTCCATAACCTTCATCTCAAGTCTGTTACGAGCTGCAAATAAATAACGTTATGGACTATATGAGGTGGCTTTCACCCGACACATCGTGGTTATTCGTTGTCACAGCCATGACGATGAGCGTCGTGTTCGAAGAAACCGTCTCTGATTTCTACATGCAACCATTTTTATGCCTTAAATAAACGAGATTTGTTATAATATTCCAAAGCATGTTTTACTGCATGTCGGCATTTGCCACATGACTGCACTCACATTGCATAGACGCCGGCAGGTTTGTTCTATCTCTTGTTTTCGGCGGATAGTCCAGCTTTCCCAGAATCTATGCACGGGCTTCAAAGCACTTTCACGTGAGGCCAGCATAAAGTATATTATTCCTCTCCTTACATATACACGAGACTCTTCTCTAAAGGTTGTGAGATCAATCATGGGGAAAGTTCTCATTTTCTGGGCGACGGCGGCTGTGTTATTATGTTGTTTGAATGCGGGATTGTGCAGCGGTTTGGCTGTTCCACCGCCCCTGCCGATGGCGCCCCTGCCTAAGGCAAGGCAGCTCCAATGGCAGCAACGTGAAATGATAATGTTTATGCATTTTGGCATGAACACGTTCACCAACAGGGAGCTGGGGGACGGGAAGGAGGACCCACGCTGGTTCAATCCCGAGGGCCTCAACGCCTCCCAGTGGGCGGGGGTGGCCAAGGAGGCCGGCTTTTCTCTTCTCATTCTGACCGCCAAGCACCATGACGGCTTCTGCCTCTGGCCCTCCGCCTACACCAACCATTCCGTCAAGAGCAGCCCCTGGGAAAACGGTAAAGGAGACGTCGTCAAGGATTTGTCCGAGGCCGCACGCGCCCTAGGTTTGGATTTCGGCGTGTACCTGTCGCCCTGGGACCGCTACGAGCCTTTCTATGGGAAGGAAGTGGAGTACAATGAATTCTATCTAGATATGGGGATTGTACCAGAGCATCCTATCGTAGTGAAAATTAGCAGATCTCGACAAAGTTCATCATAGTGGCTGAAGAGCTATAAGAGAAAAGAAGCTCATGCTCTAGCAAAGATGTTGAAGAAGGTCACTTTTGATCCTGAAGCTATGGAGTCTCATATTATGAAAGTGATTCCCTAGGTTCAAAAGTCCCAAGAAGAAATGGCTCCAATTGATTACACTTATGAAGTTATTACAGAGGACCTGACGAAGATTGACACCACAAATTTTTTTGGAAATATACAAGTGGATATTAGCTCTCTTTACCTACATGACGAGCATTACAAGAAAATATTTTTTGATACTGAGGCGAAGATTATTGAATTGAATGATGTTTTGGCAAAAATCAAAGAAACTCATTGCCATTTAATGAAATATTGTGTAACATTGGCAATAGAAGATCTCAAAGTTCTATTGTATATTCATGAGTCTCGGATAGTGATTTTTCTTAGTGATAGGACTTTGGAGTATGTTGAGGAATATATGGAGCCAAAACTAGAAATAACATTAAAAATTCAAGCACTAGATCAGTCTGACTTCTAGGTTAAGGCGATGAGCAGGATGGATCACCTTGTTGGTCTAAGGCCAATATGATGTTGTGTAGCTTATTTTCCAAGTTAGAGTTGGCAAGATAAGACCAGAAGTTGATGACTATGATTGAACTAGAGTGTTGCATTTTGCTCATTTATTTCGAGGCTCTAGTTGATGTCGATTTTTTGAGATTTTTTGATGAGTAGGGGGAGCTCCTATCAAAGAAATAATTAGAGGTATCTTGGTAAAATTTCATAGAATATACTTCAGATATCGACAACTAGTAGGATCCAATCATAGAGGAATAAGTATTCCCATACATGAAGGGCTCACTTACATCGAATAATCCCTATTGGAGCTCTAGTAGAGAGCTAATCACATTAACATGGATCACGTCAAGATGTTGTGTTTTATCATTGATTCACTAAATATGTTATCTGCATTTACTCTAGAATCCTAGGATGAGGTAGTTTTCATGTATGAAACTACTAGTGAAAGCCTCACCAAGGAAGAAGCACAAGTACGGGTGGAAGAAGAGTAGAAAGTAGCTACAGAAGAGAAAGATAAGTAGGCACAAGAGGAAAGAAGGAAGAAGTAGGCTACAAAATAAAACATACCACCTAATGTAGTTGACGGTGATGATAGCTAAGCCTAGTGGATGAAGGCCTGGGGTTGATTGCATCCAGATGAACTGAATACCTTGAGAGCCACTAAAAGTGTTGGCAATTTTGCCATACTAAATTTTGATTGTAAATTTAAAAAAAATATAAAATGAATGACGTAGTTGTTCTGATTTTACTGTTTTAATGTAATGTTTTGTTTCCTTCATTTGAGAAATTTCATTAAATAAATAAGGTTGATTTTATACTTGAAGATGCACAATACATTTTACCAGTAAAAATTAATGGAATTCATGGGAAAAATGTAAAAGTAAAAAATAGATGGCAAGAAACATCTCAAGATCAAAGTAGCAATGGAAATACTCTAAATATTTGGTAGTTTTATTTAATGGAAAGCACAAGTAAAAATTAAGTGCAAGATGTTTTCACCCCAAGGAGGGGCGAAAATCATTTTTACCCTTCTTCTGTGGTGAAAACACCATGATAAGAAGATTTCATCCACGTAAGAAGAAGGAAAAATTTTACAAGTAAAAAAGAGCAAAAATAATGGACGAAATTTGGTCAAATTTAAAAGCACCCCTAGAAGGGGGCAAAAATCAATATTACCCCTCTTTAGGGTGAATTTCCAATTGAAGGCATTCTGGGATGAAAATCAAGTGAAATGCATGGCTGGTGCAGTCAAAGTCAAAGTCACCCTTGGGAAGGGGCGAAAATCATTTTCACCCCTCTTGAGGGTGAAAATCAAGTTAAGGATGTTTTTCAGAGCATAAACGATAAGATGATGTCATCTAGTTGGAGGTTGCTCCAATCAAAGTCAAAGCAGTTTTAAGAAGGTGCTTGTCCATATGAATTCGCCCCATTTGGAGTAGAACGATGATTTCACCCCGTTTGGAGCGAAAGTCCTAAAAAGAGCATCTCTTCTCATCAGTTAAAGTCAAATTCACCCCAGATTTTTGCCCCTCGTGGAGATGAAATTAATTATTTTGTCCAATTTTCAATAGAAGATGTTTTCATTCCATTTTCAAGTGGAATTCCTTATTTTTTTGGGTGAAATTACTCGGAAGGAGCATGAAAACATGTTGAGAGGTGAGAACACCATATTACCGGGGTGAAATTAATTCTTGTCCCTTTCTTTTGACAATATTTTCTTTCAAGACATCACTATGACTAATATCTTTCGAGAAAGTGTGAAGACTAGCATAATTTAATTCTTGGAGCAATAGAATTAATTTTTTATTAAATCCTACTAAAGAGATGCAGGGATTAAATGCTACGTCCCAAATTTTGGTGTGAATTTATTTATTTTTGAGGTACCCTCCACTAATCATACCCCTTTTCAAGGCAAACTTAATTTTCGATGGAGCTCCTCTAGCAAGGGTAAGATTCTGAGGTATAAAGGGATGGGATGGTATCTAGAATTTAATATTCAAGCTCTTTTTTACCACATGATGTTGCTAAGTTTCGATCCATCGATGCCTGGAACATTTTTCCTATCATCAATCTTTGCTGATTTGCTAGGTGCACTCCATAAAAACTAGATCATGACTCCCTTAATAATGATCTATTTCGAGTTTTGTAGTTATTGAGGAGAGAATTATTGGTGCTAATTTTTTACCAATCGAAATTTTGTTTTAATATGCATTTAATTTTAGAGACGAAGTCCTCTATAAATACTAAACATTTCAATGTAATGAAGGAGGATAAACATTTTGCAGGAAAACACTTTAAGTTTTCTACATCAATAGAAGGACATTCATCTTCTGGTTCCTTGAGTAGCGTTGTGTTTGATCACTTTCTACTTGTCATATTTTATTACGTTCATGTTCATTATTAGCTGATTTTGAATTCTGCATTTGAATTTAATTTTTGATAAGGGAATGAATACTGAAATGCTTCTTGGAGGTTGTTTCTATAAACTATGAGTCGTTCATATGCCTTCCTTTCTGTTGTATGTTAATTAAAACTTGATGTGATTTTTTTTTTAGCTTATCCCTGCTTAACAAATATGGCTCATAGCCATATTTCCCATTTTATTCTTGTTATTTCCCATCTCTTTTATTTTACCCTAAGCTTTAATTGAATTATATTAGTAAGGGAACCATACCTCTTTAGATATTGGCCCGAAGGACATCTCTCTCTTTCGACCTTTCAATGTTGGTTGGGTCTAAAGTACATATATTTTATGATTTGTTAGATTCATGATCAACATAAATCTACCTAAAAAAATCTTCAAAATTAAAAATTAAAACTAAGAAGAAAGAAAAAAAATTTAAAACGATCTTTCATCCAAAACAAGAGATCTCCCTACTCCCCTTAAAAATAAAAATACTATTAAATTAATTTAATGATTCAAGATTTTAAAATTTCAAATACATATTTAAAACTTTAACTATTAAAAACTTAAGTATTAAAATTTTAATTAAAAAATAAATTAAATAAATATTATTTATGACTATATGTCCTTTCCTCGTAAATGTGTGTAAGTTAGAAAGGGCCTTAAATGTGTTTACCAAAAAAAAACAATTTCATGAAAGTGTGGATGTCGTTGAGAATGTCTTCAAAGTTATGCATATTATTTAATTGTTTTATATATAAGGTATTTTTATATTTATTTTTTATTATTAAATAGGATTTAAATTTTGGTTGCATATATAATAAATAAAGATTATTGGTTAAAGATTATTCCATTTAAAATTGATACTATCGTTGTCGAACTAATATACATTAATGTATTAAAAATGTTGTGCATATTACTCTACGTGAATATTGTCTTGTTTGAAATTAATGTATTAAAAATGTTGTGAATAATGTCTTGTTGAACGTTGTTATCGATATGATTCCATTTCAAAATTTTACGTGAAAACAAATTCCATTTAAATACGCACGCTTTTACGTCTGAAATAAGTATGATTCCTCTTACATTGTTGATGTTTTATCTTATAAAAAATATGGCCTCCAATATCGTATTTGACGTTACTTAAAAAACAATTACAGGGCTAACTTATACACTTTTAGATTGGTTTCAATGATTTCAACGGAACTTATCATGTCCGCCACTAACTAATACCGACGATGAAATGGAAAAAGCATGCACTCCCCTCCATAACCTTCATCTCAAGTCTGTTACGAGCTGCAAATAAATAACGTTCTGGACTATATGAGGTGGCTTTCACCCAACACATCGTGGTTATTCGTTGTCACAGCCATGACGATGAGCGTCGTGTTCGAAGAAACCGTCTCTGATTTCTACATGCAACCATTTTTATGCCTTAAATAAACGAGATTTGTTATAATCTTCCAAAGCATGTTTTACTGCATGTCGGCATTTGCCACATGACTGCACTCACATTGCATAGACGCCGGCAGGTTTGTTCTATCTCTTGTTTTCGGCGGATAGTCCAGCTTTCCCAGAATCTATGCACGGGCTTCAAAGCACTTTCACGTGAGGCCAGCATAAAGTATATTATTCCTCTCCTTACATATACACGAGACTCTTCTCTAGAGGTTGTGAGATCGATCATGGGGAAAGTTCTCGTTTTCTGGGTGACGGCGGCTGTGTTATTATGTTATTTGAATGCGGGATTGTGCAGCGGTTTGGCTGTTCCACCGCCCCTGCCGGTGGCGCCCCTGCCTAAGGCAAGGCAGCTCCAATGGCAGCAGCGTGAAATGATAATGTTTATGCATTTTGGCATGAACACGTTCACCAACAGGGAGCTGGGGGACGGGAAGGAGGACCCACGCTGGTTCAATCCCGAGGGCTTCAACGCCTCCCAGTGGGCGGGGGTGGCCAAGGAGGCCGGCTTTTCTCTTCTCATTCTGACCGCCAAGCACCATGACGGCTTCTGCCTCTGGCCCTCCGCCTACACCAACCATTCCGTCAAGAGCAGCCCCTGGGAAAACGGTAAAGGAGACGTCGTCAAGGATTTGTCCGAGGCCGCACGCGCCCTAGGTTTGGATTTCGGTGTGTACCTGTCGCCCTGGGACCGCTACGAGCCTTTCTATGGGAAGGAAGTGGAGTACAATGAATTCTATCTAGATATGGGGATTGTACCAGAGCATCCTATCGTAGTGAAAATTAGCAGAGCTCGACAAAGTTCATCATAGTGGCTGAAGAGCTATAAGAGAAAAGAAGCTCATGCTCTAGCAAAGATGTTGAAGAAGGTCACTTTTGATCCTGAAGCTATGGAGTCTCATATTATGAAAGTGATTCCCCAGGTTCAAAAGTCCCAAGAAGAAATGGCTCCAATTGATTACACTTATGAAGTTATTACAGAGGACCTGACGAAGATTGACACCACAAATTTTTTTGGAAATATACAAGTGGACATTAGCTCTTTTTAACTACATGACGAGCATTACAAGAAAATATTTTTTGATATGAGGCGAAGATTATTGAATTGAATGATGTTTTGGCAAAAATCAAAGAAACTCATTGCCATTTAATGAAATATTGTGTAACATTGGCAATAGAAGATCTCAAAGTTCTATTGTATATTCATGAGTCTCGGATAGTGATTTTTCTTAGTGATAGGACTTTGGAGTATGTTGAGGAATATATGGAGCCAAAACTAGAAATAACATTAAAAATTCAAGCACTAGATCAGTCTGACTTCTAGGTTAAGCTGATGAGCAGGATGGATCACTGTTGGTCTAAGGCCAATATGATGTTGTGTAGCTTATTTTCCAAGTTAAAGTTGGCAAGATAAGACCAGAAGTTGATGACTATGATTGAACTAGAGTGTTGCATTTTGCTCATTTATTTCGAGGCTCTAGTTGATGTCGAGTTTTTGAGATTCGTTGATGAGTAGGGGGAGCTCCTATCAAAGAAATAATTAGAGGTATCTTGGTAAAATTTCATAGAATATACTTTAGATATCGACAACTAGTAGGATCCAATCATAGAGGAATAAGTATTCCCATACATGAAGGGCTCACTTACATCGAATAATCCCTATTGGAGCTCTAGTAGAGAGCTAATCACATTAACATGGATCACGTCAAGATGTTGTGTTTTATCATTGATTCACTAAGTATGTTATCTGCATTCACTCTAGAATCCTAGGATGAGGTAGTTTTCATGTATGAAACTACTAGTGAAAGCCTCACCAAGGAAGAAGCACAAGTACGGGTGGAAGAAGAGTAGAAAGTAGCTACAGAAGAGAAAGATAAGTAGGCACAAGAGGAAAGAAGGAAGAAGTAGGCTACAAAATAAAACATACCACCTAATGTAGTTGACGGTGATGATAGCTAAGCCTAGTGGATGAAGGCTCTGGGTTGATTGCATCCGGATGAACCGAATACCTTGAGAGCCACTAAAGTGTTGGCAATTTTGCCATACTAAATTTTGATTGTAAATTTAAAAAAAATATAAAATGAATGACGTAGTTGTTCTGATTTTACTGTTTTAATGTAATGTTTTGTTTCCTTCATTTGAGAAATTTCATTAAATAAATAAGGTTGATTTTATACTTGAAGATGCACAATACATTTTCCTTCAAAAGGTAGTTTGTGATGTTATAGGTATGGAATATACAAGAAGTAGCCCTGGTGTTTTGCAATTAGATGAAAACCCTATGAGGAAAATGGTGTCATCAAAGATATCCCTATCATTCTACATAAAATGCCTCAGGTTATAGTGATCCAAGAGGTGGTTGTGGTTGATTTGGAGTTGTACTTCAGCATGTGTCTATCACGAGAATTTACTGCCAAGTTGGGAGGCTACCTTTCTCTGGACTATTCTCATTTGGAGATTATTTTCAAATGGAGGATAATCCAAATTTATAATGAGAAGCCTTCAACTTATCACATAGAGAAAATTGAAGAAGAAGATAAACCCATGAATTTGATCAATTTGATGATCGAAGAATTGGAGGAATTAGATTTTATAGAAGAAGTTCTAGATGAGCTTCGAACAAAAGATGAGTTTTCAATGTTTGATTTTAATTTCATGATGGAGATCAAAATTGGCTGGTACACCATTACTAAGCCTGAAAAAGTTGAAGCAAAGATTCCAGATGATGAATGTCCTGCTCTGAATCAATTATGGAAGTTGTACTTTGATGTCGTAATGTGTATATTGAACTATAGTTGGGACCCAAGAAGTTGATTAAAGTTGGCACTAATTGCACTCAAGAAGAGTTGGAGCAGATCAAGGAGCTGTGCCATGAGTACCTAGACATTGTCACTTAGAGTTACTAGGATTTGAAATGCTATAAAAAAGATGTAATCTAGCATACCATTGAGTTATAAGGAGTAAAACACTTCAAATAGAAGTAGAGGCTAGTCAATACCAATATTGAAACCCTGATGAAAGCAGAACTACTGAATATACTAGAAGCCAAAATCATCTACCCGATTAAACACTCTACCTAGGTAGCAAATCTGGTACTTGTGAGAAATAAGAATGGAGATATCTTCCTGTGTGTGGACTTTTAAAATTTAAACTAGGCATCTCTAAAGTATCACTACCCTCTACCAAAAATTGATCAAATTCTTTATGTAGTTGTTGGTGCTTAGAGATTCTCTTTGTTTAACGAATTCTACGGCTATAACCAAATCTGGGTCAAATATGAAGACCAATATAAAATGACATTCACCACAAAATGAATAACCTTTGCTTATTAGCAGATACTGTTTGGTCTCTCAAATGTTTACACAAATTTTTAGAGAGCAATGGATGTACCTTTCGGTGAGTTGTTAAATCATGTTATTATGATTTATTTGGATGAAATGACTATATTTTCTCACAATAGGGAGGAGCATAGTCTACATCTGAGATAGGTGTTTGAAAAGTGTTGGGAGTTTGGAATATCAATCAACTCAAATAAGTCCATATTTACGATAAAAGAAGGGAAGCTCCTAGGACATGTAATTTTAGAAGAAGGTTTGGCTATAGATCCGAATGGAGATGAGGCTCTCCTTAAGCTTCCGTTCCTGGTCAACAAGAAGGATTTGCAATTATTTTTTGCGTAGATAAAATTTGTTCAAAAGTTTATTGTAAATTTCTCCCAAGTGGTAAATCTGATGATTGAGCTATTGAAGAAAAATGCTGATTGTGTAGACTAAGCAAAGGAATAAAATATTCAAGAAAATCAAATAAAGGATTTCTCAAGCCCCGATCTTGGCGAACCCTGATTACTCAAAATATTTTATCCTATATGGTATTGGTGAGAAAGAGACCTATGTGGCGGTTCTTGCATAGAAGGGAGATGATGGAAATGAGCGACCAATTTCTTTCTTGAGTCAATGAATCCAACCGCATGAAGAAAATATAATTTAATTGAAAAAAAAGTATATGTGGTGATGAAATCCTTGAAGAAGTTCTGGCATTTTGTCTCTCAAAGCAATACAATAGTTTATGTTGTTCACCCAAATGTCTAGAGTTTCATCATTCAAGGAGAGCTTAGAGACAAGAGAGGTGGTTGGGTTTCCAAAATCTAGGAGTATGATGTTGAAATCCATCCAACTAAGCTATTTTGAGGCTGATCATTGTGTCAAGAGCTTACAAATATTGCTGCATCTGAATACATGGTTTGCCAAATTGAATATTTAGTAGACAATTTTACTTATCGCTCTACGGATGATTGTGATTAGACAGAGGACCTTGTCAAATATTTTTGTTCAAGAAGTTATCCTCCACACCTTAATGCCTTACAAAGAAGATTCAGACTCTAGGACCTTAGATATGTGATGATACCGAATGGAATGTTCTATAAGAATATTGATGGAGTACTTCTCAGGTGCATCTAAGAATAAGAGAAACAAAGGATCCTAGAGGAGTTTCACTCTAGTCTATCAGGAGGTCATTATGCGGGGAGGCCAATGGCATTAAATATCATCAAAGAAAGATATTTTTGGCATAATATATTTGTATATGCTTTCAAAGTTAGTTAGAGTTGTGATAAGTGCCAAAGATATGTTTGCAGAAGAAATAATGCATCATTACCTCTTCATCCAATTCAAGTAGAAGCACCATTTCAGAAATGGGTCTTAGACTTTATTAGGGTCATTGATCTTAATTCCTCTACCGAACATAAATATATCCTAACTATAACTGACTATTTCACCTGATGGTTAGAAGCAATTCCAACCAAGAAGACGAATCAAGCAATAGTTATCACTTTTCTTGAGGGATTAATCACCCGTTTTGGCATACCAGATGCAATAATAATAGATAATGGAACTCCTTTCATCGATGCTAGGATCAAAATTTTTTTAGGTAAGTACAGGATTTATTTGAAGACCACTAACTACTATCCATAGGGGAATGGCTTAGTTGAGTCTACAAATAAGAATTTATTGAGAATTTTAACGAGAACTTTGGGTAACAATAAGTGCAGTTGGCACTTACTCCTGAACCAAGCAATATGGGTCAATCGTATCTTCATGAATAAATCCATCAAGATGTTCCCCTATTCCTTGGTATACGATAAAGAAGTAGTGTTACCCATTCATATTGAGTTGTCGATCTTTCAATATTGGCACTCGTTGTATTGTGAAGACAATGAATCTGATCCCATGAGCACCAGATTAGCACAAATTTTACAATTAGAGGAAGAGAGGAAGAAATCATACAATGCCTTCATGGAACATTCTCGGACGATGCAAAAATGGTTTGACAAGAAAAATTTTGAGAAGTTATTCGAGGTAGGTGATCTAGTGCTGAAATGGAATGAAAATAAGGCTAAGCTCGACAAGCATCACAAGTTTGAAGTGATATAGAAAGGCCCATTTCATATTTTAGGCATTAATCAAGTCAATTCATTTTATTTGTAGGATTTGGGTGGTTGTGCACTACTAATTCTCATAAATGGTATTCATTTGAAGGCCTACCATCAGTGACAGAATTCTGATTAATTATGTATATATGTACATAAGTTGTTATGTTATTTCATTTTTAGTCAAGTAATTTCAAAATGATATAAAAAATAATAAAAAAATGGATGAAATGTTTTCGTTGGAAAGCAAGTGTTTTCACCCCAAAATCACGTATTTACTAACTAAAATGTTATTTCTCCTCGAAAGTGTTTTATATAAATATATAAAAAAATAAGAAAATAAGAGAAAAGCAAAAAGGTAAAAGATAAAAACTTTTATTTTTGCCCCACAAAGAAGATTTTCCATGTTTTTTCTATTTTTGGGGTGAAACTCTTATTTATTTCCCTGAATATGTTTTTGGAGTGAAACTGCTAGAAAAAATAAAAAACATATGCATGCTTTTTTAGAACTCCAGTTGGCAGTGCAAAGTTAGACAAAGAAGGAGGCAAAGTTAATTTCACCTTGCTTTTTTAGCAAAACACTCTCTAATTAAAGCTTGCTTTTAGCAATAAGATTTTTTTGGGTGAAGTTGAAGATGAATTATTTTAAAAGGACTGCAAAGCATGTAATTTTTCCAAGCAGCAAGTGGAAGAGCATTTTTGAAGTGCAAGAATTTTGGTATTTTTGCCTAGTTGACATTTTTGGTAGGAAGGGCACATCGATTTGATGCTTTTCGTTGGCTTGCACTAATTTTGGGGTGAGCTCTAGTTAATTGCATGAAGTCAAGATAATTTCATCGGTAAGAAGATGTTTTTGGTGTTTTAATGCAGTGCAATTAATATTTTTTCCCTTATAGAGCACCCATCACTCACACATGGTATTTTTCATTCCTAGAATGAGTTGTTAAATACTCGGATTATGCTTTTCAAGATAAAAGTGGTTGAGTACGGAGTTCGAGGAAGATTCGTAGTGCAAGGGTGTTATTTCCAGTTAAGTTCAAATTAAAAAATATGTTGGGTGAGAGAAACAAGGAAGCACGTCCACTCGATTTTATCAAGTGCACCACCTGCATTTAATCAAGTAGTTGAGAGAAAATATTTTAAATACGACTTGGATTTGAAGAAAATATCGAAGTTAGTTTTTGAAGCAATGCTAGATTACCCTTCAGTGCCCCAAATTGTTGATTTGTTGTAGGTTTATTAGACTTTTGTAGTAAAACCGACCATACAAGGATGAGAAAAAAAGCTATCGAATCAAAAAAATCTACAGAGCCCAAGAAAGAAAAAGGAGGTAAAAAAGCTAAAAAAACTAGGTAGAATAAAAATACAGAGCTTGACCTATATTCTAATGCACTGGATTAGATTGGAGACTGTGCTATTTCGAACAAGGGCATATAAAAGTTGTGCTAGGATGTAGAATCTATTGGCGGGCAAGGCTTAATTCCCAAAAGTCTGTTGATGATTGTCTATCATGCTCGACTTTTGTGGTACCTATGTACACCTTTTCACACTTATCCCAAGCTGGTAATGGCAATTTTAAAGTTTTATCAGCCTACAACAAGGGCAATTCATAATGCAAAGAGAAATAAATTATTCACCATTTCTCCTAGCATAGTCAGAGAGGTATTTTCTTATGGGGTGAAGCCTTCCTCAGATATTATATTTAAAAAGATGAATTTCAAGGATAAAGAAGAGAGGTATCAATTAAATGTAACGTTACACCAGTTCATGAAGAACTAGCTAATAAAGGTACCCCAATTTGGAGAGTTTTCAAATTTACCGAAACCTTTGATGGAGTTTAAAAATTTGGACATGTATTCCATGTTGGTTTGGGTGTTCATTATTCCTACTAATACTATAGTGTACAAATGGAAAGCAACGCCACTGCAATGTATTTCGTAGGTGTAATTGTATGCCCCAATAGCCATGCAAGCAAGCACAAATCTAATTTTATTTTATTGGAAAAACTATGTGGATCGAGCAATGCATACCCATTTGGAGAGGATACAAAGTAAAGGAGTAGTTTTATTTAGGCACACTTCATTTTTGGCTTGGTATTTCTTCTTCCACATGCATCAGTGTTTCTCTTTCATAGCAGTCAAGCAAGTTGTTGAGGTAGACAATAAGCTACCAATTTATTTGTGGACTCCAAGCCTATCTAGGAAGGAGTCATTTTATAATTTCAATCACATATTTTTGGACCCTGTCCTTGAACTTATTTCTTACACATGTGAAAGAGTGCCAAGGGTGATGAGGGAGGATATTGTTGCAAAGGATAAAGGAGATATTTTCTTGTTGATGTAAGGTATCATGGTGCAAATTTTTGGCTTCGCTAGAAATCCTTTTCTCCTTCTGTATTTTACTATCGAGCATCTCTTTGCGATGGAATTTGTTCATCATATCGACTACGTCAAAAACATCTATGGGGTAGGACAAGGGAAGAAGACTGCATGCACCATGTCATTTTAGTTTGATGGTATTGAAGTAGACCAGGTTGGCTAGAACAATTGATTAATGAAGATATCTATGACATGGGGATGGTGGAGTTACCTTAGTGATGGAAGTATGATCCTTTGGGTCGATTCACAATGTTTATTAAAGACAAAAGTTTTCATTACTGTCCTTGGGTGAATATTGAGAAAATGAGAATTAATCCAGAAAGGTATGACCTTGAATGGTACGTTGAGTAGATGATTATGTTGCCACCATGGCACGACTTCTATGAGATGGAGGTTGAATACAACCCTATAGTTCACAACCACCAAATTACTCCTCCAAGTTTGTTTGGTAAAATTAAAGAATAGTTGCTTGCTTGATTCAAAGATAAAATTACTAACTAGTGGGTTATGAGGGCCCACATAGGTAAAACCAGGTCAACTTATGGCCTGGTAATGGATGAGATATTTCAAACATCTATGATGAATACTATGATAGTTATCAACCAATCTCTTTCGCTAAAATTGTGCCTTGAAGCTTTCAAATATATGATAGAAAAGAGATCGTGGCTGGATAGGAGAAACAAGTGGTTGAGGAAGCACCACTTTTGGAATAAGAGAGACAAACATCACTAGAAGTACAACTCTAGTGGAATAATAAGAACAAGCGTGAGGTGCTTCCTTTTTTGAAAATCTCAAAGAAGCCAAGAACAAGTGCAGTTTCTTCATCTGGTATGAACCATCCTCCTGCAACCAAAGCCACACAAGCTAATGTTTCAATTAGTCCTCATTTGGCCTAGGTAGCATAGCTGGACCAACATACAAAAAATATAGATCTGAAGAAGGAGATAGAGGAGGAACAAGACAAGGGTGAACCAGTGCCACAACCTCCTTATCATCATCTCAAAGGGTGTCTGATCTTGAAGGTATGTATTCTTCACCTTCTTCCCTTTATCTTGAGCATTCAATGACTATTGCACCTCATTCCATGGTTTTCGCTTCTATCTCACCTCCATTCAATATACCCTCCACTTCCATTTTGCTTCCCATTTCTCAATACCTATTCATCTATGCTCCCTCTTCTTCTATTCCTACTTCTACTATTTCCCTTTCTTTCAGTTCTTTTGCATCTGGTCCCAATATATTTTTGCTCCCTTCATCATCCATTCCAATAATTTCTACTACAACTATAAGTACACAGGATCCACATAGAGTAAGTATAAATGTATCTGAACCCCTCACTTCATTTTCATTAACTATATCCATTCCACCAACCGTTATCATTTTCTCTTCCCTTCTTGAGTCAAAATATCAACAGGCTCATTTTCCTCCTACTTCTTTTATCGAGTTGTAGGTACTATCAAATCTAGATATGGGGATTGTACCAGAGCATCCTATCGTAGTGAAAATTAGCAGAGCTCGACAAAGTTCATCATAGTGGCTGAAGAGCTATAAGAGAAAAGAAGCTCATGCTCTAGCAAAGATGTTGAAGAAGGTCACTTTTGATCCTGAAGCTATGGAGTCTCATATTATGAAAGTGATTCCCCAGGTTCAAAAGTCCCAAGAAGAAATGGCTCCAATTGATTACACTTATGAAGTTATTACAGAGGACCTGACGAAGATTGACACCACAAATTTTTTTGTAAATATACAAGTGGATATTAGCTCTCTTTACCTACATGACGAGCATTACAAGAAAATATTTTTTGATACTGAGGCGAAGATTATTGAATTGAATGATGTTTTGGCAAAAATCAAAGAAACTCATTGCCATTTAATGAAATATTGTGTAACATTGGCAATAGAAGATCTCAAAGTTCTATTGTATATTCATGAGTCTCGGATAGTGATTTTTCTTAGTGATAGGACTTTGGAGTATGTTGAGGAATATATGGAGCCAAAACTAGAAATAACATTAAAAATTCAAGCACTAGATCAGTCTGACTTCTAGGTTAAGCCGATGAGCAGGATGGATCACTCGTTGGTCTAAGGCCAATATGATGTTGTGTAGCTTATTTTCCAAGTTAGAGTTGGCAAGAGAAGACCGAAAGCTAATGACTATGTTTGAACAAGAGTGTTGCATTTTGCTCATTTATTTTGAGGCTCTAGTTGATGTCGGGTTTTTGAGATTTGTTGATGAGTAGGGGGAGCTCCTATCAAAGAAATAATTAGAGGTATCTTGGTAAAATTTCATAGAATATACTTCAGATATCGACAACTAGTAGGATCCAATCATAGAGGAATAAGTATTCCCATACATGAAGGGCTCACTTACATCGAATAATCCCTATTGGAGCTCTAGTAGAGAGCTAATCACATTAACATGGATCACGTCAAGATGTTGTGTTTTATCATTGATTCACTAAATATGTTATCTGCATTCACTCTAGAATCCTAGGATGAGGTAGTTTTCATGTATGAAACTACTAGTGAAAGCCTCACCAAGGAAGAAGCACAAGTACGGGTGGAAGAAGAGTAGAAAGTAGCTACAGAAGAGAAAGATAAGTAGGCACAAGAGGAAAGAAGGAAGAAGTAGGCTACAAAATAAAACATACCACCTAATGTAGTTGACGGTGATGATAGCTAAGCCTAGTGGATGAAGGCCTGGGGTTGATTGCATCCAGATGAACTGAATACCTTGAGAGCCACTAAAAGTGTTGGCAATTTTGCCATACTAAATTTTGATTGTAAATTTAAAAAAAATATAAAATGAATGACGTAGTTGTTCTGATTTTACTGTTTTAATGTAATGTTTTGTTTCCTTCATTTGAGAAATTTCATTAAATAAATAAGGTTGATTTTATACTTGAAGATGCACAATACATTTTACCAGTAAAAATTAATGGAATTCATGGGAAAAATGTAAAAGTAAAAAATAGATGGCAAGAAACATCTCAAGATCAAAGTAGCAATGGAAATACTCTAAATATTTGGTAGTTTTATTTAATGGAAAGCACAAGTAAAAATTAAGTGCAAGATGTTTTCACCCCAAGGAGGGGCGAAAATCATTTTTACCCTTCTTCTGTGGTGAAAACACCATGATAAGAAGATTTCATCCACGTAAGAAGAAGGAAAAATTTTACAAGTAAAAAAGAGCAAAAATAATGGACGAAATTTGGTCAAATTTAAAAGCACCCCTAGAAGGGGGCAAAAATCAATATTACCCCTCTTTAGGGTGAATTTCCAATTGAAGGCATTCTGGGATGAAAATCAAGTGAAATGCATGGCTGGTGCAGTCAAAGTCAAAGTCACCCTTGGGAAGGGGCGAAAATCATTTTCACCCCTCTTGAGGGTGAAAATCAAGTTAAGGATGTTTTTCAGAGCATAAACGATAAGATGATGTCATCTAGTTGGAGGTTGCTCCAATCAAAGTCAAAGCAGTTTTAAGAAGGTGCTTGTCCATATGAATTCGCCCCATTTGGAGTAGAACGATGATTTCACCCCGTTTGGAGCGAAAGTCCTAAAAAGAGCATCTCTTCTCATCAGTTAAAGTCAAATTCACCCCAGATTTTTGCCCCTCGTGGAGCTGAAATTAATTATTTTGTCCAATTTTCAATAGAAGATGTTTTCATTCCATTTTCAAGTGGAATTCCTTATTTTTTTGGGTGAAATTACTCGGAAGGAGCATGAAAACATGTTGAGAGGTGAGAACACCAGATTACCGGGGTGAAATTAATTCTTGTCCCTTTCTTTTGACAATATTTTCTTTCAAGACATCACTATGACTAATATCTTTCGAGAAAGTGTGAAGACTAGCATAATTTAATTCTTGGAGCAATAGAATTAATGTTTTATTAAATCCTGCTAAAGAGATGCAGGGATTAAATGCTACGTCCCAAATTTTGGTGCGATTTTATTTATTTTTGAGGTACCCTCCACTAATCATACCCCTTTTCAAGGCAAACTTAATTTTCGATGGAGCTCCTCTAGCAAGGGTAAGATTCTGAGGTATAAAGGGATGGGGTGGTATCTAGAATTTAATATTCAAGCTCTTTTTTACCACATGATGTTGCTAAGTTTCGATCCATCGATGCCTGGAACATTTTTCCTATCATCAATCTTTGCTGATTTGCTAGGTGCACTCCATAAAAACTAGATCATGACTCCCTTAATAATGATCTATTTTGAGTTTTGTAGTTATTGAGGAGAGAATTATTGGTGCTAATTTTTTACCAATCGACATTTTGTTTTAATATGCATTTAATTTTAGAGACGAAGTCCTCTATAAATACTAAACATTTCAATGTAATGAAGGAGGATAAACATTTTGCAGGAAAACACTTTAAGTTTTCTACATCAATAGAAGGACATTCATCTTCTGGTTCCTTGAGTAGCGTTGTGTTTGATCACTTTCTACTTGTCATATTTTATTACGTTCATGTTCATTATTAGCTGATTTTGAATTCTGCATTTGAATTTAATTTTTGATAAGGGAATGAATACTGAAATGCTTCTTGGAGGTTGTTTCTATAAACTATGAGTCGTTCATATGCCTTCCTTTCTGTTGTATGTTAATTAAAACTTGATGTGATTTTTTTTTTAGCTTATCCCTGCTTAACAAATATGGCTCATAGCCATATTTCCCATTTTATTCTTGTTATTTCCCATCTCTTTTATTTTACCCTAAGCTTTAATTGAATTATATTAGTAAGGGAACCATCCCTCTTTAGATATTGGCCCGAAGGACATCTCTCTCTTTCGACCTTTCAATGTTGGTTGGGTCTAAAGTACATATATTTTATGATTTGTTAGATTCATGATCAACATAAATCTACCTAAAAAAATCTTCAAAATTAAAAATTAAAACTAAGAAGAAAGAAAAAAAATTTAAAACGATCTTTCATCCAAAACAAGAGATCTCCCTACTCCCCTTAAAAATAAAAATACTATTAAATTAATTTAATGATTCAAGATTTTAAAATTTCAAATACATATTTAAAACTTTAACTATTAAAAACTTAAGTATTAAAATTTTAATTAAAAAATAAATTAAATAAATATTATTTATGACTATATGTCCTTTCCTCGTAAATGTGTGTAAGTTAGAAAGGGCCTTAAATGTGTTTACCAAAAAAAAACAATTTCATGAAAGTGTGGATGTCGTTGAGAATGTCTTCAAAGTTATGCATATTATTTAATTGTTTTATATATAAGGTATTTTTAATTATTAAATAGGATTTAAATTTTGGTTGCATATATAATAAATAAAGATTATTGGTTAAAGATTATTCCATTTAAAATTGATACTATCGTTGTCGAACTAATATACATTAATGTATTAAAAATGTTGTGCATATTACTCTACGTGAATATTGTCTTGTTTGAAATTAATGTATTAAAAATGTTGTGAATAATGTCTTGTTGAACGTTGTTATCGATACGATTCCATTTCAAAATTTTACGTGAAAACAAATTCCATTTAAATACGCACGCTTTTACGTCTGAAATAAGTATGATTCCTCTTACATTGTTGATGTTTTATGTTATAAAAAATATGGCCTCCAATATCGTATTTGACGTTACTTAAAAAACAATTACAGGGCTAACTTATACACTTTTAGATTGGTTTCAATGATTTCAACGGAACTTATCATGTCCGCCACTAACTAATACCGACGATGAAATGGAAAAAGCATGCACTCCCCTCCATAACCTTCATCTCAAGTCTGTTACGAGCTGCAAATAAATAACGTTCTGGACTATATGAGGTGGCTTTCACCCGACACATCGTGGTTATTCGTTGTCACAGCCATGACGATGAGCGTCGTGTTCGAAGAAACCGTCTCTGATTTCTACATGCAACCATTTTTATGCCTTAAATAAACGAGATTTGTTATAATCTTCCAAAGCATGTTTTACTGCATGTCGGCATTTGCCACATGACTGCACTCACATTGCATAGACGCCGGCAGGTTTGTTCTATCTCTTGTTTTCGGCGGATAGTCCAGCTTTCCCAGAATCTATGCACGGGCTTCAAAGCACTTTCACGTGAGGCCAGCATAAAGTATATTATTCCTCTCCTTACATATACACGAGACTCTTCTCTAGAGGTTGTGAGATCGATCATGGGGAAAGTTCTCGTTTTCTGGGCGACGGCGGCTGTGTTATTGTGTTGTTTGAATGCGGGATTGTGCAGCGGTTTGGCTGTTCCACCGCCCCTGCCGGTGGCGCCCCTGCCTAAGGCAAGGCAGCTCCAATGGCAGCAGCGTGAAATGATAATGTTTATGCATTTTGGCATGAACACGTTCACCAACAGGGAGCTGGGGGACGGGAAGGAGGACCCACGCTGGTTCAATCCCGAGGGCCTCAACGCCTCCCAGTGGGCGGGGGTGGCCAAGGAGGCCGGCTTTTCTCTTCTCATTCTGACCGCCAAGCACCATGACGGCTTCTGCCTCTGGCCCTCCGCCTACACCAACCATTCCGTCAAGAGCAGCCCCTGGGAAAACGGTAAAGGAGACGTCGTCAAGGATTTGTCCGAGGCCGCACGCGCCCTAGGTTTGGATTTCGGCGTGTACCTGTCGCCCTGGGACCGCTACGAGCCTTTCTATGGGAAGGAAGTGGAGTACAATGAATTCTATCTGGCACAGCTGCAGGAGCTCCTCACGAAGTAAGAATTGGTTTTCTCTATTTCAATTTTGTAAATGGAGATTTTGCTAGAATGTGTATGGAATTTTTTCTCTGCCATATGTCGTGGGGTTTTTAACTTTTTGCGTTCTTCTTAAACAGGTGTAGAGGTGTGCATTCTGTACACAGATTTATGGTTTTCTGTCTGTGGTTGGGTGTTGGGTATAGAAATTAGTTTCGCTCGGTCTTGGTAATGCTTGTTCAAAACGATTTCCCCTAAATCTTTTTATTGCTGCAATGAAAATGAGTCGAGCAAAACAATTAGGGATTCTTTCACGTATAAGTGTGATGTTTAGTTTATGAAATGGGATTAGACCAACAAGCGACATTATTTTAAATATATATAATTTTATATTAGAAAAATTGGTAACTAGTTATAATTTTTTAAGTTTTTTTATTTTATTCTTTATTATCATTAATTTTTTTTTTGGTTTTTATTATCATTATAACTGCTTGAATCCTGCTCTTTGTTGTCACTATAACTTTTAATTACACCTAAGTTCCATTGCATCCAATCCTGCTCTTACTGCCATTATAACCTCTAGTTGCACCGCCCTCCAATCTTAAGAGGCCTGAGGAATTGAATCAGTGGCTGACACCTAGAATACTAAGAAGCCTGAGGAATTGAAACAGTGATCTCCCTTCCACAAAAACATTTTAACCACTAAACTAAACACTTAGACCTATAATAAAATATCAATAAACTCTATTTTAGAACCAAACATAATAATAATAATTATATAAAAACTTTGTGATTGTTACGTTTAGTTTCTAATGGATTCAAAGACAGAAGTAGAGCGAATAAAAAATCTGTAGAACTTTCATTTACGTGTGACGTTTTTAGAAACTGATTCTACTCTTAAAATTCCTTACAACCAATGGAAGCAGGAGAGTTGGATGAAACCGAAACAAAGCAATTAGATTTGGTTCAAATTCTGTATAACTTTATTAATTTGATATTTCTGAACCTCCTTCCTGTCTTTAAACTACTGTCAAAACAAAAGAAATAGATGAAAAGGAAATGAATATGTATACAGATTTTTTTCTCATTCAGGTTCTATTTTAGAAAAAATGCATGCCCTTTAAAACTCCGCAAAATATGGAAAGAAATGAAAGAGGCAAAACAACATGGGTAGGGCTTAGGCAAGGTAATTAGTGGTGTATGGAATTTTAGATAAGAACAGACGAACAAAAAGTTTACTCTGCAGATTCACTGCACTGTAAAGGAGTACCGTAGGAGTACAATCTCTTCACAACACGGAACGTGATCCAAAGACTATCTAGAATAATATTTTAGGTACCGAAACATAACCCTCCAAGTAAATGTTTTTTAATTCATCCAAAGACTATATAGAATAATATTTTACGTAGCGAAGTGGATGCCTAATATGGTAGGACAAACTCTCTTGACCCGTTTGCAGAAGTGTGATTATATGCTATTTGTGACGATCATTTGGGCGCCTGAGACTCTGCACATCCCCTGTTCGAGCTTTGAAATTGTGTTTATATAGTAGATGAAGTTATTAAATCATTACAGGCTTTTTCGCTGGGTTTAGTCAGAGACTTAATAATCATATAATTCTGCTTCTATGCATTAATTGCAGGTATGACACCATATCCGAAGTATGGCTTGATGGATACAAAAGAGATAACGTATCAATGACATACTTGTTTCCCCAGTGGTTTGACATTGTTCATGAGCTGCAAATATCTGCCAACATTTTCTCAGAGGCTGGCCCGGACGTCAGATGGGTCGGAAATGAAAAGGGTTCTGCCGGCTTAACGTCGTGGTCCACCATCAACGGGTCTTCCTACTCCATTGGAGAGGCAGGCATAAAAGAGTAGGAACAAATACAAAAAGATTTACCTTATGTTAAACCTTTTTCAATAGGAGGGTATAGGTTTAGAGGTGTAAGTTTTAGGTCTTAGTTATATGTACTTGCAGTCTAAACCTTTAAACAAGACTATTGATTTTTTATTTTATTCATTCATTATGAATTTTTTCTTAACGAACTGTTTGTTATCGGTAACAATACTCGAATGATAGAATTCTATTCTGCTTGATACGTGCTGTCTGTTTAATCAAAGATATAAAATTTATTAAAAAATGTTTTTTTTCCGCTCCTTTTCAGGTATTTGAACACAGGAGATCCCACTGGAATGGATTGGATTCCTCCAGAATGTGACGTATCCATTAGGAAAGGATGGTTTTGGCACCCAGACGAGAAACCCAAAAATCTAAGCGAGTTGCTGGACATCTACTATACTTCCGTAGGCAGGAACTGTCTGCTTTTGCTCAACGTCCCGCCGAATAGAACCGGTTTTGTGGCAACCGAAGATGTGGAAAGACTAATGGAATTTACAAAAGCCATAAAGACCATTTTCTCTGTGGATCTCGCTGCTTCTGCCACTGTCACAGCAAGCAGCGTGCGAGGGGGAGAACACAGTGCCTTCGTACCTCACAACGTATTGAACACCGATATCTGGAGTTATTGGGCACCCAAAGAGGGCAAAAAATCCAACTGGTTAGAGCTGAAAACCAAAGAACCTGTAAAATTCAATGTTGTAAGGATTCAGGAGGCCATTGGACTGGGACAGAGGGTGATGAAGTATAATGTTTATGCAGGCATTGATAGGAAGAAGATGAAACTTGTGAGCGATGGGACTACAATTGGGTACAAGAAGCTTGATCGACTAGACAAGCCTGTAAAAGCTAATATTGTTTGGCTTGTGGTTGGGAAAAGCAAAGAGGGCTTGCCTCTCATCTCATCATTTGGACTCCATTTTGATCCATTTTTCAGGGAGACAGAACTGTAAAACTTCCAATAATTATTTTGATCAAAGTCAGGAGTCTCCCATCGATTTCACAATGATTTTATTGTGTGTGTTTTTTTTTTCTCTTTTCGATGTTAATTCATAGTGTTTGTTTAGTTCGTATACAAGGGACGGCCGTAGAATGAAACTCTTGAAATGTTCTACTTGTACAGGAGGACTTTCGTTTTATGTTGTTGCCACGGAGGAGTTGGCATTTATGTTGAATTGGAGAAAAATCTGGCATGAGTAAAATTTAGAAGATTTGAATTTGAGCTTGAATTCATAATAAATTTAATATATTCGTATCACAGTTATTGAAACTCTATCAATGACAGAAGCTGTATCGATGGTTGTAAGCTAAAAACATTGATTTGAATTTGTTTCCTTGAGAACACTATCTATATTCTCATTTATTTTTACCCTTTTACGCATAGGACCGTTTGAATTTTAGTATGGCGAGGATTCTACACAATTTAAGCATTTTTCATTTTAAGGAATGGTCTTATTTGTCAATCACCACATGAAAATGCATAAGTAAATTGCTATATATGCATTTATTTTATTAATTAGGTCCATGCGAGATTAAGTCACATACCAATTTTATTGTTTGTTCCAAACAAAATCAGAGACAAAATAAATTAAAATCAGAGACAAAATAAATTTCAAAGATGATTCCAATAGCATAATGTTTATTAAATGAACCATGAGTAATATTTTTTTTGATTGATAGAAAAGTTTGTTACAACCATATTATTTTTAGTAGTTGTTTAGTAGTTGTCAAGTGCATGGCTCAAGGTTTAAACCACAAGAGTTACATCCATCAAATCTATTCCACTTCGTTGTTGCTAATAACCCGTCGTAAAGTGGACCACCGGTCACTTAGGGTTTATATCGTCATTGTCGATCTGGCATGCAATCAGAAGATTCAGAATAGACTACTACCTTTGCAAAGCTGATAACATACCCCCAAGGTAGCCCCCAAGGGCTAGGCGGATTGGTAAGTGCTTGTCTGGTCAAGTACTTACCAAGAAGATACCTCGGTTCAAACCTCGTGGATAGCTTGTTTGCAAAGGTAGTAGTCAAAATTGAATCCTGTGAGTGCACCAGATCGATGATGACGGTATGAATCTTGAGCAATCAAACCTCGTGGGCATCCTAATTGCAAAGATAGTAGTCTAAACAGAATCCTCTGAGTGCGTGCCAAACCGACGATGATGTATGAATCCCGAGCGATCGGTGGTCCCCTTCACATTAGGTCAACAATAATGAAGCGAAATAGGTTTGGTGGAAGCAAGCCATGTGGACATCCTGTTTGCAAAGGTAGTAGTCTAAACTGAATCCTCTGAGTGCACACCAAACCGACAATGATGGTATGAATCCTGAGCGATCGTGGTCCCCTTCACGTTGGATCAACAATAATGAAGTGAAATAGGTTTGGTGGAAGCAGCCCATGTGGTTTGAATCTTGTGCTTGTTAGTTACTAAAAAGAGTGCAGTTGTGACCAAATCTCCTATGTAACAAAAAAAAAATGACCAAACCTCATGGGCAGCTTGTTTGAAAAGGTAGTAGTATGAACTGAATCATCTGAGTGTGTGCCAAACCTACAATGATGGTATGAATCCCAAGCGACTAGTGGTCCCCTTCACGTAGGATCAACAATAACAAAGAGAAATAAGTTTGGTGGAAGCAGCCCCTATGGTTTGAACCCTATGCTTGTTAGTTTTTAAAAATATTGTGGTTGTGACCAACTCTCTTATGTAGCCAAAGAAAAAGTATGCCTCTAAGGTTTGAACCTAGGTCTCTTCTTGATAAATACTTAATCATTCAAGCACTACCAATCCAAGTTATCCTTGAGAGTAATAAATAATCTTTTTAATATCTAAAAAATTTGAGCTTGAACTTTGGTCAAATACCTATATATTCTCTTCAGACTTAGTTATAATATATATATATATATATATATATATATATATATATATATATATATATATATATATATATAGTCTTAATCAATATTGATATTTAAAATAAACTTATTAGTCATACTTTTTTCTTATTTAAAAATTTGTGTTGTATATATATAGTATTTAAAATATTATTATTATTTAATTTATAATTTTTTTAAATTACATTTTAATTATATTTAGTAGCGACAAGTTGGGTTTGAATCTTTATAAATTTATTCATCTTTAATTTATTGTTGTTAATGTTTTAAATCTTTGTGAGCTTGTTTGTTTATTATGAATATGTTTTTATATGTTTATTCTTTCAATATTTAATTAATCTTATTTGCTTATTTATTTCTTATTTGTTTGTTATTGCTTATATTTTCCAATCTTTATGAATTTGTATATTTATATTTGTTTGTTTCTTTTTTGCATGTTCCTTGAATATTTTTGGAAAGAGAAGTTATAGGTATAGGTGGAGACTAAGTAAAGTGGAAATTTTTAATATAGAAAACTTTTTTTACAAAGCTCCAATAAATTGTTTCAATTTTTGTAGCATTTTTATTAAACTTTGAAAGTGCACTTATTATTAATAAACTTTATGATTTCTTCTAGATTGAAAAGACACCATAGTTTTAATATTGAGTATGGTGTGTGTGCTTCAAGTAACAATGGATGTTCGGGTGTATGCTTTCATTCTATTGGTTGCTGTAGTCTAAAAAAATTAGGTTGTATTCTCATGTTCAAAGATAATGCTTTTGATTTTGGAGATTCAAGAACCTTAGAACCTTTTAAATTATACCTTAATTTATGTAAGTGTTATTCTGATTTTACCTTTGGATTTAATGGCATAACTAAAGCATTTGTGTAAGTTTTTGTGGTATTCTATTGCTTATTGAATGGTTGTGTATATCTTTGAGACTACAAAATGATAGTAAAGGCTTAGTTATGCATTCTTGAAGTTAATCATGTATTGTATGTGGCTTAAGTATTTATTGGTGTTTTAATTTGATTAATCTTTCAAGTGTTGCACCTTTATTGGTGTTTTAATTTGATTAATCTTTCATGTGTTGCACCTTTATGTTATAATCTTTAGCATTGTTAGGAATATTGTTATTAATGTTTTTAAGTCATGGGTTATGACTTTAATGAAGATGCTTAAAGGTGTTTTTCATTGTAGTTTAAAATAAGATGTACGATATGATTTTCTGGTTTTTACTTTTTCAAAACAAAGGAGATATGGGATTTTGGTTTTAATAAAATCATTCATAGGTTTAGTTCTCTTTTGGTAATTGAATGAGTATTTTATGTATTGATTTGGTTTTGGTTTGGTTTTGGTTTGAAAAATATTTTTGTTTTTAAGACAATAATAAATGTGATGGGTGTGATTTATGGAGTATGGGTTATGGTATCTGAAAGGTAAGGACTTCACCCTTATTGCGTATTCAGATGTAGATTGGGAAGGATGTGTATATGACAGGAAGAGTACCAGTGGAGGTGCATTCTATCTTGGAGACAGGTTGGTCGAATGGCACAAAGAAGAAATAGGAGTCAGTCTCCTTATCCACAGTAGAGGTAGAATACATTGCAGCGACAACGTGTTGTACGTAGGTGTTATGGATGAAACAAACTTTGAAGTATCTTGACATTAATTTTAGTGAGCCAATTTTAGTTAAGTGTGATAACACTAGTGCCATTAACATCTCAAAGAATTGGGTTATGCATTCTCGCACAAAACATATTGCTATCTGGTATCATTTTTTGAAGGAGAAAGTTATGGAAGGTGAGGTTAAGTTGGATTTTGTTCCAAAAATAGAGCAAGTAGCGGATATATTCACCAAACCATTTCCCAAGGAAGTCTTTACCTTCGCAAGAAATTGGGAGTGGTCACACCTCCCAAGAATTGACTAGCTATTGGGGCCACATTCTTAGGGGAGCATTTGTGTATTTGTTCATCTTTTTGCTCATGTTTGTGATTTTTTCTAAGTGTAATAATTTTTGCCTGAGAATGTTGTGCATGGACTTAGGAGGAGTTTGTAGAAGCCCTTTGGTCTTGTTGTCAAATGGGAGAAGAGTTACAGAAAATTGTGCGTGTTGCCAAAAATTCCAAAGGGGGAGATTGTTGAGCAAGCTGCATCGACAGTATTGTCATTATTGTCAACACACTCAGATGGACAGGTTGATGTAGTGGATAGTTATTCGAAGGTTGTTCGGATTATGTAAAGTGATGTTCAATTATTATGAGGATGTTTTTGATGTTCGGGTGAAGTTGTTGCAGGTTGTTCATGCAAATTTGCAAAAGTTGAAAAAATCATCAGGAAGTTGTCAAAAATTTGCAAAATTCATCACAAGCACAGTTGGACAAGATGGATCAGTTTGAAACATTCCAACATGTTATGAAATAGTCCAGAATAGTGTTGGAGGTGTCAGCACTGTGTTTGGATTGATCGGTGACGTTTATGGTATCTTGGCAGATGATTTGGCAAGTGGTTGTACAGGCCTAAAAAGGGCAGTTTTGTTAGAATAATTGTGAGAAAAACCAAGAAGAATTTGATAGCGAAATTCAAACTGGAGGTGGTCATTATCTTCAAGAACATGTATTCCAAATTTTCATAAAAACAGATAAACGAGGCGAATTTTACAAGTGTTGCAAGACTATCACAAAAACTCTCTTTTTGGAAAAAGTGTATAAGCAATAGTTTTCGTGGAGGTGGTATAGGTGAACCGTAAGGATTTATGTAGTGAGATTCATATTGGATGTATTCAGCATTATATATATATTCTACGTTTCAAATTTCAAAGAAAATAGAGTTACGAGGTGAGAATTATGATTGTTGCAAAAACGATACAGGTCACTTTTATGTCAATTTGTTCCACTTGTGCAAAATCTTTTACTTGGTCATTTCGACCTTGCAGAGTCACCAGAGTTTTGGTTTCAATGTTGTTACACCTTCAAGGCATAAAATAGAGCATATTTTGTTTTTGGTTTGAGGTGTCACGTGGCTCCGAAGTAAGAGAACGAGTAAGGTGTCAATTCTTTGCATGTGACGTGTTTGACGAAATGCCTTCTCAAAATAAAAAAAGGAAGTTATTGTTTTAAGAAGCTTTATTAAATAAAACCTTTTTAAAATTGAAAAGGGAAAAAGAATGCAAGTGTGTGTTTTTTAAGTGACAAGGGATTTTATTGAAATGTGGGGACTTTATTTTGTGAAGAGAGAAGTGTGTGTGGAGAAAAATAAAGAGTGAAAATCCGTGATTTTTGGAGAGTGGTGAAAAACGTCACTTCAGTATTTTGGGCATAACTTTCTCATATGATATCCATTTTGGTTAAAATTTTGATAGGAGTTTGCAGATAAAGTGTGGCACAATACCCAGAAAAAATTTAGCAATTAACAAAACGAGCTAAGAGAACAATCAATTTTGTTTTTAGAATAGAAGATTCAAATTCTGAGTAATGTAGAGAGATGGATGTTATACTGGGTGAAATAGAAAGTTTTAAATTTTGAGCTTATAGACCATAGAGGGTTCTGGTTTCAATGAAGACATTCATATATATCATTTTTTTATCAATATCAAAATCAAGTGGGTGCTTGGTAGAGGAGTTGGTGCTCCTTTCTGTTGGTGTAGATAAATCAGGGGTTGGTGCTCATTTCTGTTGGTGCAGATAAATTAGGGGTTGGTGCTCCTTCTAGTGGGTGCTGGTAAATTTATTATAAATTTGTGCTTTACAAAGGGTAGATTTGGATGGGAGACAAAAAGTAATTTTTTGGGATGTAGCCAAATCAGTGAACCTCGGTAGATCTTGTGTTGTGTGATATTCTCTTGTTATACTTGCTTTATTTCATTTTATGTTTTCATTGTTTTGTCTTTGAGTGTTGAAGATTTAAGTTTTAAAGAGCTACACTGATTCACCCCCCTCTCAATGTCATTGTGATACTAACACCTTTTATAGGGATAAAGGAAGAGTCACCCACTTCTATGCTACAAGTAGAGCTAGAGGAGATAGAAGAAAAAGACTTATCTAGGACCCAGAAATTAGAGTAAGAATTGGAGGTTTTTCCTTGAACATTAAGGGATTTTCCTATTTTATTTTTATTTATCTTTTGATATTTTATAGCTACCTTTAGTTGTTGTAATTTTCTAGCATTTTTTTGCAGAGTGACCATTCTTTTTGCAGTGAGTGCAGGTTACGAGGGTCTTTTCCTTATTTTTAATTTTTTTTTTAGAATAGGTGGAGGTTACTAAGGCTTTAGAGGAAGAGGAAGAAGAAGATATTTCATATCTAGCAAGTTTTGTTTCTTCCCTAATTAATCTATCACAAACATCTTCTAAAGAAGGCATTTTAAAGGTTGCACCAATAGCATCTTTGGTAGATATAAAGGTGGTAGCAAAAATTTGAAAAACACCATTTAGCTTAGAAAGGATTAGATAAATGCATTTTTCTTCAGTCTTAGTCTTCTAACTACCTTTGTATTGAGTGAGGACTTATTTGAACTTAGTAAGGAAGTCAAAAATACTATCAAAATCTTTAGGAGGCAAAGATGTTAGTTCTGCTTCTAGTTGCATTGATCTCATCTGATCTACTTTCCCAAACAAGGTTTTTAGTTTCTCCCAAATTTCATGAGGAGTTTTGCAATCTGTAATGTGAAACCATAAACTTTCATGAATATTAGAGCTAATAATACCCATTGTTTTATGCATCTTTCCTTTATGAACAAAAAATTCATATTCTTTCTCAAACTTTGGTTGTTTTTCTTCTAGTAAATGAGTAAGACCTTTTTGAGAGATAATATTTAAAATTTTAGGTTTCCAAGTGTGAAAGTTATGAGGGGTGAGAGGTTTAATTGAATTCATAATTTTAACACAAGAGAAAAGTTAAAGTTGTATCCAATCTATCCCCCCATTAGAACTTCAATTTTAGGATTAATGAATTGATTTTAGAAAGAAAAATGAAGTTGTTCAATATATAAAACTCAAGATACCCACCCTAACAAGAGGGAAACTATAAGTATTTGAGGTTTGAATATTGTTTGCTTATGAGATGCCAAATCCTCTTAGTTCCTCTCAATACCTGCCCTTACTTGAGGGAAACTGTAAGTATAGAGAAGAATTTCAAGGGTTGTAGGCTTGAAATGCAAGGATATCAACCAAATTTTTAATTTGGATATTCTCAATACTTGCCCTTACTAGAGGGAAACTATAAGTGAGAGATATATTGAATATAAAATTTGGTTTATTGAAAAATATATGCCAGGCCTTTATACCAATTGCCTCTAAAAACTTGCCCTTACATGAGGGAAACTATAATTTTTTAGCGGTAATGATACGTGGAACGTAGGAAAATATATTTTGAGGAAAAAACTTATTATTATATTTTTTATTTAAAGGTTTTTGCTTCTTTAATATTTATTAAAGATAAAAAACCCAATTTTAAAAAATATATTTTTTAATATTTAAGAATAAAATTAACAAATGTGAATTTGAAGAAGCAAATAATATGGAATTTTCTTTTGAAATATAAAAATCCAACTATAACACATAGTTTATATAGCTCTCCTTTAAATTTAATATAGAGAAATATAGACAAAAAATGATGCAACCCCCCGTAAGGAACACAAAATGTGCAAATAAATGCACTAACACCCTCCCAAATAATTTATTTTATTAAAAGGTTACAATATTGACTCACTATTCGATGAGAGCCTTGTAAAATAAGGCTTTGCAAAAAAGAGGTAAAACAAATGACCTTTGAAATAGGATGATCAAAAAACTAATACAACAAGATTTTTATGGATATAAAAAATTATAAAGTTGTTACGTCCCTAAGAGAGCATGTTATGAAATATGAAGATGCCTAATGAAACATCGATTTCACAGTAGAGGGTGGAGACTATTAGGATGGTTGCTTTAGAGTAAAGGTAAATCCTGAAATAAAAATTAAAAAATATCCTCCTCCTTGAAGATGTGGTGCTCTGTTGATGTCTTCACCGAAGTAGAAATGAGGCTTTTAAGATGACGAGTGTCCAAGTATTCTTCCTTTTATGATTTGGAGTATGCAATTTGCGCAAACAGATTAAAGGAATCAAAAAAATAATTATAAAAGGAAATAACCTAACTTTACTTAGAAGACTTAAGCTGGAGAGTCAGAGAAACCTGCAAAAAATGTTAGTTATTTTAAGAAAATAATCTCTATGAAAATTCGGAGCCTAAGGTGCCTAAAAAAAAAATTGATTAAAATCGGTACATGCTCTTTGAAGACGAAAGCGCCCCTCAATAAATTTCCCTGCAAAATAAGGTTAGGGAGCCCAAAATAAAGGGCTCTAAATTCCTTTGAAGACGCTTCGTTCACCTTTTAATGGGAGCCTCTAAAAAAGCAAGTGTCTATCGAAAAACCTATATAGAAAATAGAGAGGACAGAGAACAATGCTATTTGAAAAAAAATTGCCTGAGGAAACCACTGTAACATTCGAAATGAAGAAGTAATGAGAAACAAGCTTGATCAGACGATCTTTAAAAGGACCCAACTATAGTCATTTTTTGAACACCAAATGGATTAGACATGCTTAGCATAATTTAAGGATTTCGACTCTGGTAAAATTTGATTCAAAAAAGGGGTGCCAAAATATAATCAAAATATTCTAAACAATCCTTATTTAAAGAAATAAAGGCAACTGAAAGAAATCGGACGAAGGGAGACAAAAAAAATTGTTAGCTCCAACGTTCAAAGAGGGAGATCGCCAAAAGATATTTTGGCGAAAGAGAGGTGGTCGTTGAAAGAAAACCTAATCAGACGAAGGGAGAAAAAAAAATATTAGCCCCAACATTATAATAGGGACTCCGCCAAAAGAGAAAGTGGTGAGAGGTACCACGTGCTGCCTTATGGCACCTAAATTTGGGTATCGAGGTAACGAAAGAAAGTGCCTTCTCTGAGAACACTCTTAGACATCCAGAGAAGAGGCTGAATATTGCTTGCAAGAAAAACTTGAAAAAGAGTTAACCTGTATATCAGGATATATGTGAAAAATAAGTTTTTTGCTAAGGTAAACAATGGAAAATTAAATTATGAGTATCATAGCATTTCTAAAAAATACATAGAAAAAGAATTATGTCTTATGTATTTTAGAACATATCTATGAAAAGAGAAAGAGCAATATATCTAAAAAAATTACTCAGAAGACAAAGCGTCTTCCCTTCTTTAAATGAGCAGGAGGTAAATAATATCATAAAAAACCCACATACATATAATTTTGAAAAACAAAAATATAGCTGAAAAAACTATATATAATCTTATGAAGGCCTGTAAAAAAAAGGCCAACAATAATATAAAAGAACCAGCTCCTAAAACCTCCAAGAGAGAATGCTAGCAAAATTTATCCTGCTCTGGTACCATGTTAGAATTTCACAATAATAGATATGCAAAGCATTACACAAAAGATGAAGAGAATAGTGGAACTGATTGATTTATTTCAAGGATCAACTTTGTATAAATAGCAAAGTTGATCATTGAGAGCCATTGGATTACAACAACTCATCAGACCTGATGAAGACACCACTGAGAGTTCTCCTGAAACATGGAGGGGTGGAAATTCAAGTGTGTATCCTAGTGGAACTTAAGATAATATTCACTTATTCTAACAACCTTCTCTCCTTAGTAGTTGATCCCTATTGGATGAATTTGGCTAGAGTATTGTCATTATTCTTCAAAATCTCCTTATTTATGAGTTGATAAAAAAGATCAAAAAGACTAATTCAAACAAAAATCTTTTAATAGTATTTATCTCCATAAAAAACTCTCACTTCATGATCTTAAATGTAATGCATCTTTGTCACTACATAAAGGGCATCCATCCATTATTTTATCCCTTATTTTTGAATGGGAGAAGATAACAAGAAAAAATCATTTTGGAAGAAAATTCATGGATTAATTTGAATTCAATTACCACTTTCACTCGATCCAATGTTGAATCTCATTAAAAATTGACCAGTATCCATGGAACTTATATATTAATTGTCTAATTTTAAGAACCATTGTATCATGCTCAATCTTCTTATCCTTAATAATCAATTTTGGTGTAGTATATCCTATGTGGATAGAGTTTTATATATATTCCTTCTTCCTCTTATCACTAAATATGGCATCCATACTTCCATCTAAGGCATTGTTACTTCCAATTATAATATACTTACTTTTAGTAAGGCCATTCAAAAATTATTTTCTTGTCATTTTACCTAGATTTTCTTCACATGAATCTTTTAGTTTTTAATTTTCTTATAAGATACACAACAAGAAGAAGTGACACTTATTCCTTGATCACACTTTGCTTCCTACTTCTTGCTCACACTTCCTCGTTGCGCCCAACTCACACTCATTTTTCTTATTTTTAAAAAATATATTTTTTTAATAAATATCAGTTTTAGTATTGTTATTTATACTAAAAATTAATATTTATTGAGTTTAAATAATAATTAGATTAAAAATATTTAGTGACATCAATGTTTAAATTTTTTAATTGATATTGCATAACTTGAGTGGGCCTAATGGTGAAGACTTTAGAACTCCAAAAAAGGATATCCAATATTTAAAAATTATGTTGGTAGGGTTGTACACCATGATATAGTAATAGGAGCTTGGTTGGATAACTATTTATGAAGTAGTAGGATGTTAGAAATATGAGCAAGTTTTGTTGTCATTGATGTCAAGGAATATGAGGACCAATTTTATTGGCATCCAGTTGTTTATGTTTAACTTTTGATTGGCAAGGTTGATGTTCGAGTTTCAATAATATCCTCCGATGGTTTTTCTAAAAAGGAAGATAAGAAGGTTTAATATTATAATATTTAATATTATAATACTTGAGGATACATGGTTGGTTTATGAAAAAAAAATACAAGGAGTTGTCGCATTATAAAGCACCTAAAAATCCATATGGTAGATTGAGTGATTAAGGGTTTAATTATTTAATTATAAATTATTTAACCTTAAGGTTAAATTTAAAATTAAATAATAATGTTTTAAATGCCCTAAGATTAAAAATTATAATTCGAATTTAAAATTTTGAATGTCCATACTAAAGTTGAAGAAAGGGCATTAAATTCATATAAATATGCCAAAAACCTTTGGCAATAATTATCCTTGAGAATATACGTGAATGCAAAAAGAGTTCATGCATCATAAGAGAGATTTTCATGTGTCTTGATTTTGTTGAGCGCATATTGAAGGATAAGCACGAGTGAAGCGTAGAAGATATCCTGAAGCACCCTGTAGAGCAGTTGGCAGCTAGGGACTGCAATAAGGTATTCAAGGAATGCGAGGCCAGGGTTTGAATCATGCAAATATTATTTTGATAAAGAGAGAAAGTATTTTGGATTTCTCATCACATAAGGCAAATGTTAAAGGCATCAAGGTGTGCCTTTTAGCTCACGTAGGGGCACGTAGCCCAAACATCGAAAGCTTAAGTGCTAAGGTGCTTGGTGGAGAAAAGGTGGGAGTTTGAAACCCATTGAGGAAATTTTGCTAAGCAAAAATGTATGTAAATTGGTTTGTAATATTTGTTAAGATTTTTGCTAGGTGGAATTTGCACTAGGGGATTATATTTAGTGCTAAGGTTTTTGGCAAGGAAACAAAGAGGGATATATGAGGGTTTGGTTAAGTTAAAAATTAAATTATTAGGAGTAATAAGGGGATAAGAGGAGTTATATTTTAATTTAAATATAAATGTGTTAATTAATATGATTAATAAGGTGATTAATAAAAAGTTAATGTTGAAGTGATTTAATTGGTTTTTGCTAATCTTTTAAAGTGTGGAGTTTATAAGGTGTAATTGAGATCTTATGCTATGTATGGTGAAATATTTTGAGGAATCATTTAAGTGAATTTTTGAGTGAAGATTTTGTTACCTAACCTTTGATAGTGGAAAAGAGTTGATTGTGATTGAGACAAGTTTTGAGGTCAAAAATTCATCAAACAAAAGGTTATGGACATATCTTCCTTGTGAGTGAAATACTATTGGATGTTATGAATGCTAAGTTGGAGTGAAAAGGATTTTTTGATAGTTATGTAAAGTTGAGAATAATATTAAACTAGGGTTTGTGAAAGATCATGAGTATCATTGTTATGTGAAGTTGAGAATTATCTTGAACTAGGGTTTGTGAAAGATCATGAGTATCATTGTTATGTGAAGTTGAGAATTATCTTGAACTAGGGTTTGTGAAAGATCATGAGTATCATTGTTATGTGAGGTTTGTTTGATAAGCATTGTTGAATAAGCTTTCATTGAGTGAATTGTTTGAGTGGAGTTGATTGGGCTTAGTTAATTGGAAGTGTTGGAGTGATAGTTCAAGTTTGTGAAATAAATTGTTATTTATTCTTAATTTATTTAAAGAGAGTTTGGAAGTAATTGAGTGTTGTGTGAGAGTAAAAAATATTGAGTCTCTAACCATTCTCTATATATTTCTATGAGATTAAAACAAGAAGTTGTGTGAAACTTTTTTATGTGATTGAAGAGGTTTTATGTAATAAAGTGATTTGAGTTGAGTAATATTTTGAGTAAGCTTGTGAGGAAGCTTACAATCCAGATTGGAGATAAGTCTTGATGAAGACTTATTGAGCATATTGGACAAGTTCTAGTGAGGACTTGTTGGACATATTTAAGACAAGTTCTAGTGAGGACTGGTTGACAAGATTTGAGGTAAGTCTTAGAGAAGACTTGAAAGTAGATTGGACATGTTCTTGAGATAACTTGTTAAGTTGAGTTGATGTAAGTCTTTAATAAGACTTGAGAGCAGAGTTGATTGATTGATTTATTCTAGCTTTAAGGCTTGGAGCAGATCTAGAAGAGTTGATTTTTGATTGGATCAAGCTTTGTGTTAAGGCTTGAGGACATATTTGAGGATAAATTTTGGTGCATATTTGAGTATAGGTTTGTACCAAACCAAAGACAAATATTGAGTAGATTTTGTACTAGACCAAAGGACTATGTTTAGTGCAGATTTGAGGATAGAGATTGACCAAATTTTTGCTAGACCGAAGGACTATGTATAGTGCATATATGAAGATAGATATTGAGTATATTTATGCTAGATCAAAGGACTGTGTTTAGTGTATATTTGAGACAGATCTGAGAGCAAGCTTTAGAGGTGATAAAGCAAAGGATAGTAGTCTCCAGTGGATAAATATCCATTAACTAGGGTAGTGAGGATAGAGATCTTCTAAGTGATAATAGATTCTTCTATGGATAGATATCGACAAGCTAGAGCAGTGGAGGTAGTATTCTTCTCGAGGATCACCAGCAAGAGCAAAGGAGAAGGAGTTCTCTTGTGGATAGAGATCCACGAACCAATTGAGGGGATTGGTATCTCATGTGGATAGAGATCCACAAACTTGATTAGGATATTGGTGTCTCCTTTGAACAGATGTTCATAAACATTGTAAGAGGTAAAGGATTCCCAAGAGATTTGTTGAGAAAATTTTAGTGAAAAATTTTCTCCGTGAAGTAGCCCACATTGGGTGAACCACGTTAAATTGGTGTCTCTATTGTGTGTAGTGATTTGTACATTGCTTTGGTTACTACTATGGATATTTTCATTTATAATATTGGATATTATTGTTTGGTAAGGAAAAATAAAAAGTGGTCTTATACTATTCACTCTCCCTCTTAGTATAAGCTTGTGTTATTCATCGGATCTTCCCATATGACCTATGGTCACACACATTAAAATTTATTTAAACTTTTCTAATAATAATTTTTAGTATATAGTTTATTAATGTTTAAATGCATATTTAATAATTAATCATATAATTATAGACTTGTATTTATGTCATATTTTGATTTATATTTTACTTACAAGAATTATTTTAAAAATTTAGAAACAAAATATAAGTTTATTTTGCATTAAAATATATTTAAGAACATCGAAATAAATTTAATGTTTATTTATTTATTTTTGCATTATACAATAACAAAATTAAGTAAATAAAAAATGTTTTATTTTATCCATAAGTAATATTATTGGTAGGGAGCTACAAGCTTATTGTAGTGGTAAGGAATTTGGACTCTCTTTGAGAGGTCCAAGGTTCAAACCCCACTCAGTATGAGGGGACTAGGACACCTCATAAAAACCTATATAAACTCATTGATTTTTTTAAGGCTTAATAGTATAGCATGTTCATAGTTCAAACCCTGGAATACATTTGGATACTAACATCTGATACGAGTCTTTAGGTGGTTAGGTAGAGAATATTGGGGTAGGAATTTTGAATGTTTCCAGGGAGGTAAATGAACAGGCCATCAAGGTTAAAAATAAACCTTTTGATCCTAGGGTAAGATCTTGGTTGCATGTGGTGAAAGGTAAACAAAAGGCCCCTGATTGTAATTTTAATCTATCTCTAATAGATGAAATATTGGTAATTCATAACACATTGGCCAAAATGGTTGTGGCTCAAGGTAACCAATGTCTGGTTGGTATTTTACTTGGGGTAAGACCTAAACTAGATGCTATATGAAAATAGGTAATGAAGAAATGACACCCTCTAGGGCACATGGATATTGTGATGATGCCTAATTTTTTTTGGTCCAATTTAATTGTGAAGAGGATCTGAAATGAATTCTCTAGTGGGAACCCTATTTTTTTGGGTGTTGTGATATCTTCCTTAAGCGATGGACAATGAATTATAACCCACACATGAAGAGCATCAACTAAGCTCAGGTTTATATCAGGTTGCTTGGGCTTCTTGTATACTATTGATATTATAAAATATTTAAAGGAGTCATACAAAATATAGGACAACTGATAGTAGTCGACCCTACAATGAAAACAAGGTCATGACTTATCCATGCACGATTGTGTGTGAACATGAATATGGAAGTGCCTCCAGCCATGACTATCGAATTGGTTTCAATATTTGGGAAATGGAATTAGACTATTGAGTATGAGAACCTACCTATGAAGTGCAGCTTGTGCTAGATAATAGGGCACCTTAGCCATGATTATCCACAAAAAAGGAGCCAGTCTCAAAATTATCGCTAGTAACCAAAGAAGACCATAAGAAATGAATATGGTATCCAATGATCTTCAACCCATGATGTAGGGATAAGAACAGAGGATGTGGACCCCCATTACATCTGAAGGAGAATGCATGGGAAGAAGGTAAAATAATGAAAGAAGTGATAAAGGTAAGTCAACATCCTAAGAATCCCCCCTTTATTTTAATGAGATAACTATTCAAAACCATTTTTATTGCCTTAAAAAAATAACAGAGAAAAAATATCAACTAAAATTATGGAAATGAAACATGAACAAAATATTATTATGATGGTAACCCAAAACATAAATGATACTCCACTTATCCTAGAGGGAGGTGAGGAAGTGCATGATAAACCTCCTAGAGGCAAAGAATCTAGGAAGGACCAGGGCAACCCTAACATAATTACCAAAAGTTCAAGGAAAGTAGGGACATATGTAGGTTACAATCACAAGTATGGTAAAACTTCATAATATGAAAGTAGACAAAGGAAAATGGTTAACAATGTAGTTGATGGAACATAATTGAATTTGGAAAGGAAGAGACACCCATCCAAATCTAAAAAATAAAGATCATTTTTTTGAATATTAGAGGCCTCAATGCCCTATCCAAACATCACTTGGTGTCATCGCTAAGGAAATGGTTGAATATGCAAGTTATTATTCTATAAGAAACCAAATTTGAGGAGCAAAAAATTGAGAAAATAAGAAGAGCTATCTAGAAGGTGACTAGTTTTGTTATCAGTCCTATGATTGGAGCTTTAGATGGACTATTGTTCATGTGGAATCACAATAATATGGAGGAGAGAGTAATCTCTACCTCAGATAGACAGACTAATGTTTTTTTCTATTATAAATAAACTAAGATAAGTTGGGTGTTGACTAACATTTATGCCCCAAATACTAGTATAGGAAGAAGACAACTATGGATAGAACTAAGTATAATGAGAAGGGATTTCCAAGGAATTGCTTGGATCTTAGTTGGGGATTTTAATTCCCCTCTATTCCCATTAGATAAGAAATGTGGAACTCATAATATTGTATATGTAATATAATACTTTAAAAAATCTATAAATTAGAATGGGTTGATGGATGTGGATCTTAGGGGGGTCAAATATACTTGGATTAATAGACGGTCAGGTGAACGATTAATCCAAATTAGAATTAGACCAGTTTATAATCTCATAAGAATTCCTACTCATATTTGGATATGCTATCTTGAGTGCACTTCCAAAAGTTGGTTCATACCATAATCCCCTTGTTTGTAAGCATAGACTAGCAAAAGGAAGTTTTGATGTCCCTTTCACTTTGAAGAAATGTGGCTGAGGCATGAGAACCTTGAATCTTGCATAGCAAAATGGTGGAAGAATGATTTCATGGGGCCATTGATTTCATAGGTTTCCAAGAAACTCAAATTCATAAAACACAATCTAAAAGTCTGGAATAGAAATATCAACTCATGGAGTTTGATACAATTATCAGTGAAGGTTACTTATCACAAGAAATTAGGGATAAGGAAAAATAGCTTTTATCATAATATCATAATACCCTAGCATGTGAGGAAATATTTTGGCGATAAAAATCAAGAGCTTTGTGGCTCAAGGAGGGGGATCATAACACTAAGTTTTTTCATGTGTCCACCCTCAGGCACAAAAGTCACAATAAGATAAAAGAAATCCTATGGGAGGATGGCTCAAGTACTAATGACATCATAGAAATATGGAAGGAAGCTATAAAATCTTCTAAGAATCTTCTTGGAACTGCTCAAAGGGTGGAAGAGATTACAATGAATGACCTTCTTTAGAACATTCTAACCTTAGTAACTAAGCAACATAACTCTTATCTAACCAACCCCTTTTAATAGGAAGAGGTAAAAAATGTTGTTTTTGCAGTGGTTAGTGAGAAATCCCTTGGGCTAGATGGATTTCCTATAATATTGTTTCAAATATTTTGGTATATTATTAGAGTAGATGTGATTGCAACCATCAGTGAAGCTCAAAAATTCTACCATATCCCAAGGGTTTTTAATTCAATGTTCCTTGCATCCATTCCTGAGGTACCATGGGAAAAATAGTTTAAGTATTTTAGAACCATAAGGTAATGGTTAATAGAGTTAAATTTATCCTCTCTTTCATCATTGATTCCAACCAAGGTGGCTTTGTAATGGGTAGGTAGATCTTATATGGGATAATCATCATTCATGAAGTTACTCATTCAGTGGATAGGAGTGGAAAAGTTAATTTATTTTTAAAATTGGATATGAACAAGACCTATGATAGGATTTCCTAGTTTTTTTTTAATCAAAGTCCTTTCTAAATTTGGCTTCCACTAGAAATGAATCAAGCTAATCATGGAGTGTATATCCTCTACAATATTCTTGATGATTGTGAATGGAGATATGATAGGGTACTTCAAGAGTTAAAGTGGACCAAATCAAATGGATCCCCTATCACTCTACCTCTTCATAATTATGGTTGAGGCATTGGGTAAGGCAATCATAGTGGCCATATTAGCTAGTATAATTAAGGGATTTTTTCCATCTACTATCCTAAACTTGATTTCTCACCAATAATTTGTGGAAAACACCATACTGGTAAACACATCCTCAATTCCCTAGGCTATAGAGAAGGTTGAACATCTATGAGAATGTTGTTGGGAAAAAGTTTAATTTCTCTAAAAGCAAAGTCTTTCTCCTCAACACTTCCCTAAGGAGACAAGCATAAATTTAAAGAATTTGTGGCTTGTGAAATAGGGGATATTCCCTCCACCTACCTGGCATGTGTCTATTTAAAAAATAATTAAATAAATCCCTTGGAACCCCATAGTGGAGTAAATTAGGAAAGAGCTTGTAGGGTGGAAGGGTTTGCTCCTCATTTAGGTTGTAAAATCCTAATTGGTGAAGTCCACCATTTAGAGCATACTTGTTTATTTCATGTCTCTATTCAAAATACCTGTTAGAATATGTGAGAAAATTAAATAAATTTAGATGAATTTTATTTGATCAAAAGTGAAAGAGAGGATAAAGATATCTTTGGTGGCCTAAGATTATGTTTTCTCTAGAAAAGAGGTAGGAGGACTTGGTTTCAAGAAAATGCACAAAATGAACCATGCTCTCATGGCTAAACTAGGATGGAAGCTGCTTACTAAGAATAATATTGGATGGATCCAAATCCTTAAGGTAAAGTACCTTAGATAGGGTAGAAACCTCATTGAGGAACAAAACCCTCCAAAGGGCTCTTTCTTCTAGAATCATCTTCACAAAACCAAAACCCTACTAAAAAATGGAATAATATGGAGAGTAGGTGATAGAAGGAAGATAAAATTCTGGAATGACAGCTAGATCAAGAACACTTCACTAATTGAAGATCCAAACTTGGTCATTTTAGAACCTATAACATCTCAATACTTTGGTATTTGGGTTGCAGACTTCATTATTGAAGAGAAGAAAGGGGAAAATAGAATATTATACATCTGAATGTACTAGATTCTAGAAGAGAACAAACATTAAGGGAACTAAATAAGATGTTGAGATCCCAAGTCGTTAACCCTAATAGGGTGGATGCATAAATTAAATTAGCCTACTATGTTCTTAAAGGAGATGGTTGGAGTGGTTACCTATCTCCAAATTATGTCTCAAGAATATAACTCCTAAAATCAGTTTTTTTATTGGATTGTAGTACTGAACAAGATCCTCACCATAGATAATATTCTAAAAAGAGGAATGGTGATACCAAATAGATGCTACTTATGTGAAGATAATTAAGAGAATGCCCACTCAACTCACTCAATATCAAAATAAATGAAAGACTCGTTTGTTGGGCTAGGTAAAATTGAATATTGATGGAGGTATGAAAGACAACCTTGGGAAGGATAGAATTGGGGGGTGATCAAGGATGATAAAGGTGACATCATACTTACTTATTCTAAAATTTTAGGATTTCAAACCAACCACTTTATAGGCAAAGACCCTAAATCAAGGTGTTCTTCTTGAAATTTTGAACATAAAAAATGTAATCATAGAAGGGGACTCACTAAATATCATCAATTGCACTAAAGGCATCCTTGAGGTAATCTAGAACATTGAAGACCTGATTGGAGTGGTGAAGCAAAAAATTTAGCTCTTGGATAATTCACAGGTGAATCACGTCTATAGGGAAGGGAACCAAGCAACAAACTTGATGGCTAATATGGATGTCAACTAGGAAGAATTAAGAATTTGGGACAAGGATTTCCCTCATGAGTTATTGAGCATTGCAAATGAGGAGAAATAGGATGCAACTAGGGTGGATACCAATACACGAGACTATGGTTGGAAGATATCAGATTTGCTAGGTTCCACATTGGAAGCATCATCAATAATTGCCATTTGGGGCAATCTTGCATCAGTTCATTCTATTCAAATATGCCTAATTTTTTTTCTTAGAATAGAGTTTCCCTTTTAAGTCCTTTAATACTAAGTCCCTTTCTGTTATATTTGATATTATCACCTAGCAGATTTCGAGTATGTTAACTAATCACATGCCTACTAGTTCCAAAGAGATCTCATTCATGCCCAATTACACACATGAGTGTCTAGCTAGTATCTTTCAATGAATGCGATGCATGTAAAACTTAGCATAAAATGCAAGGTGAATTATGACACTTCTTAATACTTACCACCTCATTGGGTCTACAAACAGAGAACCAACTATGAGTAAGGAACAAGAAGTAAATCGTAGACCGATTAACTTTTCTCAGTCTTGGTGGCATAAAATAGGGAAGGAACTTTTAAAATTGGGATTTGGCCTTTTAAAGGTTACTCGTTAAATGTGTTTACTAAGTAATGGTGTTTTTGTAAGGCTGCATGTTTTGCATATAATATTACAACCTTAGTTTTAATTCAATAAAACTAATCTTGGAAATTTAATATTAGATCTTTGTTTTAATTTGTAAAAAAGTTAGGACCCTTTCAAAACCCCTTCACAACTTTAATAAATATATATTATTGGTAGATGACACATTCATCATAGTTACCTCTCAAGGTTTTCCATAACCTCTCATCCTCGAAATTCAAATAAAAAAACAAAAAAATATTTATCATTTTAAAAAACTATAAAAAGGAAAAAATGTTTTTTATTTTAAAAAATTATAAATAAAAGGGGACTATGTGATCATCATATATTAAAATTCTTTTGTGAAGGACAATCTAATAATTAAAGGTTCGTACTCTTTTCTAAGAGAAACAAATATATATGTGATTGTGTAAGTGAGCTGATAACCAAAGCCACCAACAAATTAAAAAAAAAAATCAAGGTGTCCTTCGTCAATTTTTTAATCTAACGCTCACCATATGTCCATATTTAAAGTCATTTCGCTATTTTGAAAGAGAAATTGTTTATACATGTTTTTTTATGTGCATAAAATTAGTGAAAATTAGATAATAAAATTTTATTATAAAAATATATTATTAGTCGTTTTTGGGTGTTCATGATTGTTTTAGCGCTCATAAAGTGTCTAATCATGTGGCATGGAATGAATTTACAAAGAGGAAAGGAGAGGGTCCCAAAATCTTTTGTCATTAACCGACAAGCCACCAACTTGGAAGAAAGTATAAGGCGTTCGATCTAAAATTAATGTTTTGGTGGGCAAGTTAAGGTAAGAGGTTCAAGGTTTTATAAATGTATATCTTTAAGGTCTATAAGATTTATGAGCGTATATTTTAATGGTTTTTTATGAAAAGAAATATTCTCTATAGTCCATGATATATTTATTTTAATTTTTTTAATAAAAGCGGAAAAAATTTGAATAGACTCTCGCATTCTATTAATAAATAACTTAATATTAATTTTTTATAAAAATTAAAAAAATTATAACCTCTTTAAAAATTGAAAATTTTAATTAATTGAGTTAACATAATATATTAAATTTAATATTATTCACATTAAAATAAATAAATAATTAATTAAAGTTTTTTTAATTTGATTAGTGTGAGAAACCCCAACGTGTATGGTTGAGGAGTCTCTTCCCAATCATGATCCTTGGTAAAGTTTGAGAGCTATGCTTATAAATAGAGAATTTAACATACAACCACCCTCTCACACACTTATACCGTGATTTGAACACAACCAGCACACCCACCCTCTCACACACTAGCCTATATCACGATTTGAACCTTGAACCTCCCGAAGAAGAACCAAAGCTCAAACCATTACACTCTGCCCTGAGAGAAAATATTTTAAAATTTAACTATGCAAAAAAAGTGTATAATAAATGTTTTAAAGTCTCCTCCTATCTCATACTCAAGGTTCACAATTAAAAAATAAAAAATTATATATATATATATATATATATATATATATATATATCCAATAAGGACATATTCTTTTAATAATAGCTTGCATTACATAACTTTATCCTATGAGAAATGGTATAGGATATGTAGTCTTACACCATGGTAAAAGGGTAAAATATTTTTTTAGTGTTACATGATTATAGGTTATGAAAATTATTTTTATAAAGGAGGTTAACTATATAAAAATATTTTTGATGAAGTATAATATATAACTTTAACTTTTTTTGAATTTTAATATTGAAATTCATTTTAATATCATATAATCAATTTAAATAAATTAATAATCACTTTTTAAAATCTTATTTAATATTTAAATAATTTAATTATAATATAAATATGAAAAATATCCATTGAATTTGGGGCAATGGTCAAGACCATTGTTTGAGATCAATTTTATTCAAATCAAATGATATATTTCTTAAGTTTCAAGGAGACCAAATATTGAATCTTCACGAATGATACATGCATAATATCAAGGTAGTTCTAATACCACAAGATGATGATGATATAAAGGTGGGACCCATTGCAATCACATATAACCAACTTAAAGTATTTAAATTATAAAACTAATAAATTTTGTTTATGATTTTTAAAAAGTAATTTCAATGTAACCCCTTCAAGTGGGCAATTGATATAAATCAAGATGTAGAATAAATGTCACCATTTTTTTACTTGATTTCACTTGTTTACATGAAAATTTTAACATGATAGAATAGATGAAATGAAAAAGAGTGGCTCCTAAATCATGTCAATCTGAAACAAGTATTTTATTTGTATCTAGTGCTTGCATAATTTCTTGTTAGCATAGATGATGACCTAGATGAACGTTAATTATAACAATGACATAGACAAATGATAATGCAATCCCATCTTAATGTAGACCATGATGTAGATAGATGATAAATAATAAATATAGAGAATGATGTTCATGAAAGATATTAATTTTTTTACCATAGATAATGATGTGGATAGAAAATAATGCCATTCCTTATTTGTATAAGATAATTTATTGATAACATGATTATGACATAGACAAACAATAACTATAGATAATAATATGAATACAAGATAATATATTTATTTTCGACCATAAACAATGTCCTAGATAGAAGATACATATAGGATAGAAGATGATGTAAATATTTTTTTAGCACAGTACCATTCCTTATTAACATAAACCATGTACTCAACATGTGATAAATACAGTACTAAGCAAGGATATAGGTGGCTTTCACCTAATTTACCCATGGTGCCCAAGCTTAATGCGTGCTGGGATTTGTTCTCTTCCAAATCCATATGGAGAGCTCACTTTCAGCTTGCTTGGGCATCATATATCGAACCTAAGCAGGCCTCTTTTGTTTGGAGTTTGTTGTACCAGGGGCTGCCACTTGGCCCAAGGCTTAGACATTTGGGCATTGCTTCTCCCACTTGCTCTTTCTATGGGGAAGCAGAGTCCACTTTGCATATTTTTTGGAATTGCCATAGAGCTCAGATGGCTTGGAAGTGGATGGAGTCCTTCTTTCGGCCCTTTTTGCACATTTTGTTTACTTGGCAGCATACTCTGTTGGGAGATCCGCCATAGTTTTCTCTTCCTTTGCTAGAATTCTGGAACATTTTAAGAATTAGCATCTTATTTCATACATGGAAATCATGGAATGAGATAGTCTTTGCAGATAAAACTCCATCTATTGTTTTTTCTCTCTCAGATAAACTTATGGTATTTCATGATGCCTGGTTATAGATTCAGGTGCAAGCTAATAAAGTTGCAATGGAGCTTAATCATCTGCAGGTGCTGATTGATCATTGGGATAATGTCCCATGTGTTGTGAGTAGAGTCCCCCCACAACATGAGCAGCATACCCGTTCCAGATCCAGATCCAGATAACATAGGGATTGCCCTTATTCTATGGATCACTTCCAGCCTTCTGGAGATCAAACGCAAGGTTTGTTGTGTTCCCACCCTGCTCAATAGGTTTCTGCTTGGGATTCTCATCCTCAGCAAGACCAGTTGCAGAGTATGGCTAATTTGAGAGATCCTCAGGGTTGGGGAACTCCCCTTGACTCTTCTCGTCAGGCTGGTTCCCAGAGGGGAAGTGATGGTGATGCTAATACTGGTTGGAGCTGGGGCACTACTGGTGATGATGATGGATGGAACACTCCTTTTGAGGTGCCTGTTCAACACACAACTGATAAGTCTGACAGTCATCTTGGGTCGGGCTGGAAAAGTTAATGACTGGTGGCTGTTGATGTGATGTTTTGATTGCGGTCCTGGATTTTTTAAGCCAGTTTGATGGTTTTTATGTTTCCTGGTTGTTTCTTTCAGCCGGTTTGGCTTCTGCATGGGGTGTGACATGGCAGTCCATCCATTTTTGTATGATTAGACGCTTTATTTAATATATGCTTCTTCATTCAAAAAACATGTGATAAATATATACATTGGAATCAATAGAAGCTAGTGTAATTTTGTGGATAATTATAAATACCGCAAAAAAAAATAATACAAATATTTAAAAAAAAGATAATACAATTCTTTATTAACATAGAAAATAGAATATAAAATATAAAAATAAAAAATTACATGGATAGAAATAAATGACATGTGTCTTTATAAAATAAAACTAATGTAAAATTTTGATCATTGATTTTTTACTATTCAATATTAAAATTAAAAACTATTTCATTTAAATTAAAAATATTTTAAAACTTCATAAAATATTTTTTATGAAAAATAAATTAATTTTTTTATAAGATGATTAGAAGTTTAACATTAAAAAATTACATGTTAGATTCAATTTTTTTATTGGCTCTAAATTGTAAAAGTTAATATCATTACTAATAGGGCAGAGAGTCTCCTCCGTGAGGGCTTTCTTCTGCTTCGATTTGGATGCTCTAAAATCCTTTGAGTGGGAGGTCTCCTTTCTTCTATTATATATATGGTTGCCAGTCATGCTTAGTTTTTCTACTATGGTTCGTGAACAAGGTGTTTTACTTGCTAGGGGTCTTGTTGGTATGTTTTGTTCTCTTATGGGTTTGGCATTATCACTTTTATATGGGGTAGAGCTGAATGCTAACCCAAATGTGTAGGGATGATCTTGAGTCGTTATAATCTAGTGGAAAATTTTAGCTATTGACCCCTTGGTTGGATCTCGCTCTAGTTGGTGGGTGTGTTGGGTAGCTGCATTTCTTGGGTTGTTTGCTAATTTTGGAAACTTGGTTGGATTGTGTGCATTTCTTATGGTTTCGGTAGTTTCATGTTTTTTTTGGCTTTTCAAGGAGAGGAAAGGGTCATCTACCAACCCAAACCCTTTGGAATGAGTTTGGTATGGTGTTTGGCTGCAGTAATTTGATGGTGTTCCCTTGGCTAGCTTTGGCTCTAATGGCTTGGTTGCTCTAGTTGGATGCTGCTTGGATGACTCTGTTGCTAGGGTTTTCTACCAATAATGGGTTTTTGGTTGGTTTGTATCATTTTATTATAGGTTTGGTAATTTCTTAGTGTATCTAGTTGTTCTTGGGAGACAGGGTCAAATACTAACCCAAACTAGTTGGGATGAAATTTGGTTGTTATGCTACGATGGTTTTCAACTTTTGATCCCATGTTTCTAGTTGGTTTCCTAGCTTTGATGATCTTCAAATATCTCTTTCTCCAGTTCTAATAGTGATGGTGTGTTTGATCCTAGGGTTCTAAGGTTTATTTTTCAGGATCTTACCCTTCTCCCTCTTAGTTGTGGTGCAAAAGATTGCTATCTCCTTTTTTTTTACCTGAGAGCAGTTGTTCTTGAAACTTTTTTGGTTGGCTCAAGTGGGATTTTGCGGGTTTCATAAAATTTCTTGTGCAAATCTCCTAAATGATTTTTATGCTGTGAATTTTGTTGGTTGGTATAATTTTTTGTGTTTTTTTCATAAAACCATTTATTCTCATGAGAGGTTCTCCTATTATGTGCTTTGTTGGATAGATTTATTGATTGTGATGACAGGATTCATCTGTTCTCTTTTCATGTTAGATGGCAAATACTTCGATTTGGGTAGGTTTTTTGTAAATTTAATTTTAATTGGTAGCATTTTCAACATTCTATTGTTTTTTTTTTTTTATTTAGATTTAGAACACATGGTGGTTTGATCATGGGACAATCTCTTTTATTTGTTTGATAAAAATTTGTAGCTTATTTTCTAGGAGGTTATTTCATTATATTTTTGAGTTTGATTCTTAGAATCTAGGTCAATCTTTCTTGATGTATTATTGCTAGATCTAAGGTTTGGGGGTGCCTTTCAAAACCCTACTTGTAATAGGTTTGGAGACCCTCTTAATAAAAAAATACCATTACTTATCAATTAATATCTTGTAATAATTACATGTTATGTAATTAATTAACACAAAAATTATACAATAAAGGAGATATAATATAATTTTATAACCATCCACAATGATGTGGATAAAATGTAATTATATAAATATGACTTGGATAGGATACGAGTGCATGTAATTTTTTTAAAAATAAAATGAACATTGAAAAACGAATTAATATTAAAAATATTTTATTGAAACAGAAAAATGATATTAGTTTTTTCTTCTTTCAGTTACATAGGAGAGTTGGTCACAACCACACTATTTTAACAGGCCCACGGTTCAAACCACATGGATTTCTTCCACCAAACCTATTTCACTTCATTATTATTGATTCGGTGTGAAAGGAACCACCGATCATTCAGGATTTATACGGTCATCATGGGTCTAACACGCACCTAGAGGATTCAGATCTGATGCACATCTAGAGGATTTAGATCAAACTACTACCTTTGCAAACACGCTTCCTGAAGCCTATTATTTACAAAAGTAAAAAATAATATTATCTCAAAAATAATATACAATTTTTATATAAAAATTAAAAATAAAATTAAACTATCTTAAAAAGTATATAAATATAATAAATTAATTTAAAAGTAAAATAAGGAAGTAATTTGTAACATGCAAGAAACTATATGATTTAAGAATACCTATATAAAAGATATTATTTATCTATTTTATAACTTTATTTTATTTAATTAAAAAATAATAATAATAAATATATAAAATTTAATAGTTTTATTAATAAAATTATAATAATAGTAACACTGAGGTTCTTGTGAAATTGTGAGTGAAACATATTTTGGATACTATTTACAAAGATAATAATAATGTATTATTAATGATTAAAATTTTGAAATTTTTAAAAAATTAAAATTTCAATTATTAAAATTTTTTATATTAAAATTTTAATTTTAAAATAAATTAAATAAATATCATTTATCACTATAATTTTATATGTCTTGTACGTGTGTAATTTAAAAATGGCCTTAATCTTTTACATCATTAAAAAACAAAAAAAAAAACAATTTCGTGAAAGGGAGGATGTTGTTATTTCTTTTTATACCATGAAAGGAATAATGTTTTGAAGAAGGATGTTGTTCATAATTTTTCGCTTTTCCGTCTGAAATGAAATAAGTTTGATTCACGTTTTGTTTTTAAGTAGGGATTTGAATCCAGTTACATCAGTGACGTCCTTATCATAAACTACAGTGCTTTTTACCAACCATATCACCCTCTTTACTTTAAAAAATACAGGGCTAACTTATACGCTTCTAGATTGGTTTCAATGATTTCAACGGAATTTATCAATGTCCGCCAGTAACTAAGACGGACGATGAAAAGGGAAAAATCATGCACACCCCCTCCATAGCCTTTATGTCAAGTCTATTAAGGGCTTCAAATAAATAACGACCTGGACTATATGAGGCGGCAGCTTTCACCCGACACATCGTGGTTATTTCTTGTCACAGCTATGACGATCAGCGTCGTGTTAGAAGAAAGTTCCTCTGATTTCTACGTGCAACCATTTTTATGCCTTAAATAACCGAGATCTGTTATAATCTTTCAAAGCATGTTTCACTGCATGTCGGCATCTGCACGACTGCACTCACATTATATACACGCCGGCAGGTTTGTTCTATCTCTTGTTTTCGGCGGATTGTCCAGCTTTCCCAGAATCTCATAACGCAGAGAGTGCACGGGCTTCAAAGAACTTTCACGTGAGGCCAGCATAAAGTATATTATTCCTCTCCTTACATATACACGAGACTCTTCTCTAGAGGTTGTGAGATCGATCATGGGGAAAGTTCTCGTTTTCTGGGCGACGGCGGCTGTGTTATTGTGTTGTTTGAATGCGGGATTGTGCAGCGGTTTGGCTGTTCCACCGCCCCTGCCGGTGGCGCCCCTGCCTAAGGCAAGGCAGCTCTATTTCAATTTTGTAAATGGAGATTTTGCTAGAATGTGTATGGAAATTTTTCTCTGCCATATGTCGTGGAGTTTTTAACTTTTTGCGTTCTTCTTAAACAGGTGTAGAGGTGTGCATTCTGTACACAGTTTTATGGTTTTCTGTATGTGGTTGGGTGTTGGGTATAGAAATTAGTTTCGCTCGGTCTTGGTAATGCTTGTTCAAAACGATTTCCCCTAAATCTTTTTATTGCTGCAATGAAAATGAGTCGAGCAAAACAATTAGGGATTCTTTCACGTATAAGTGTGATGTTTAGTTTATAAAATGGGATTAGACCAACGAGCGACATTATTTTAAATATATATAATTTAAAAAATTATATATTATATTAGAAAAATAGGTAACTAGTTATAATTTTTTAAGTTTTTATTATTATTAGTTTTTTTTTTGGTTTTTACTATCATTATAACTGCTTGAATCTTGCTGTCACTATAACTTCTAGTTGTGCATAAGTTCCATGGCATCCAATCCTGCTCTTGCTACCATTATAACCTCTAGTTGCACCATTATAACCTCTAGTTGCACTGCCTTCCAGTCTTAAGAGGCCTGATGAATTGAATCATTGATCCCCGCTTCCATAGGAATGTTTTGACCACTAAATTAAACCCTGACACCTAAAATACTAAGAGGCCTGGGGGATTGAAACTGTGATCTCCCTTCCACAAAAACATTTTGACTACTAAACTAAACACTTAGACCTATAATAAAATATCAATAAACTCTATTTTAGAACCCAACATAATAATAATAATTATATAAAAACTTTGTGATGGTTACGTTTAGTTTCTAATGGATTCAAAGACAGAAGTAGAGCTAATCAAAAATCTGTAGAACTTTTATTTACGTGTGACGTTTTTAGAAACTGATTCTACTCTTAAAATTCCTTACAACCAATGGAAGCAGGAGAGTTGGATGAAACCGAAACAAAGCAATTAGATTTGGTTCAAATTCTGTATAACTTTATTAATTTTATATTTCTGAACCTCCTTCCAGTCTTTAAACTCCTGTCAAACCAAAAGAATTTGATGAGAAGGAAATGAATATGTATTTTAGAAACATATGTTTTTTCTCATTCAGGTTCTATTTTAGAAAAAATGCATGCCCTTTAAAACTCCGCAAAATATGGAAAGAAATGAAAGAGGCAGAACAACATGAGTAGGGCTTAGACAAGGTAATTAGTGGTGTATAGAATTTTAGATAAGAACAGACGAACAAAAAGTTTACTCTGCAGATTCACTGCACTGTAAAGGAGTACCGTAGGAGTACAATCTCTTCACAACACGGAACGTGATCCAAAGACTATCTAGAATAATATTTTAGGTACCGAAACGTAACCCTTCAAGTAAATGTTTTTTAATTCATCCAAAGACTATATAGAATAATATTTTACGTAGCGAAGTGGATGCCTAATATGGTAGGACAAACTCTCTTGACCCGTCTGCAGAAGTGTGATTATATGCTATTTGTGACGATCATTTGGGCGCCTGAGACTCTGCACATCCCTTGTTCGAGCTTTGAAATTGTTAAATCATTACAGGCTTTTTCGCCGGGTTTAGTCAGAGACTTAATAATCATATAATTCTGCTTCTATGCATTAATTGCAGGTATGGCACCATACCCGAAGTATGGCTTGATGGATACAAAAGAGATAACGTATCAATGACATACTTGTTTCCCCAGTGGTTTGACATTGTTCATGAGCTGCAAATATCTACCAACATTTTCGCAGAGGCTGGCCCGGACGTCAGATGGGTCGGAAATGAAAAGGGTTCTGCCGGCTTAACGTCGTGGTCCACCATCAACGGATCTTCCTACTCCATTGGAGAGGCAGGCATAAAAGAGTAGGAACAAATACAAAAAGATTTACCTTATGTTAAACCTTTTTCAATAGGAGGGTATAGGTTTAGAGGTGTAAGTTTTAGGTCTTAGTTATATGTACTTGCAGTCTAAACCTTTAAACAAGACTAATGAGTTTTTATTTTATTCATTCATTATGAATTTTTTCTTAACGAACTGTTTGTTATCGGTAACAATACTCGAATGATAGAATTTTATTCTGCTTGATACGTGCTGTCTGTTTAATCAAAGATATAAAATTTATTAAAAAATGTTTTTTTTTTCCGCTCCTTTTCAGGTATTTGAACACAGGAGATCCCACTGGAATGGATTGGATTCCTCCAGAATGTGACGTATCCATTAGGAAAGGATGGTTTTGGCACCCAGACGAGAAACCCAAAAATCTAAGCGAGTTGCTGCACATCTACTATACTTCCGTAGGCAGGAACTGTCTGCTTTTGCTCAACGTCCCGCCGAATAGAACCGGCTTTGTGGCAATCGAAGACGTGGAAAGACTTATGGAATTTACAAAGGCCATAAAGACCATTTTCTCTGTGGATCTCGCTGCTTCTGCCACGGTCACAGCAAGCAGCGTGCGAGGGGGAGAACAAAGTGCCTTCGTACCTCACAACGTATTGAACACCGATATCTCGAGTTATTGGGCACCCAAAGAGAGCAAAAAATCGAACTGGTTAGAACTGAAAACCAAAGAACCTGTAAAATTCAATGTTGTAAGGATTGAGGAGGCCATTGGACTGGGACAGAGGGTGATGAAGTATAATGTTTATGCAGGCATTGATAGGAAGAATATGAAACTTGTGAGCAATGGGACTACAATTGGGTACAAGAAGCTTGATCGACTTGACAAGCCTGTAAAAGCTAATATTGTTTGGCTTGTAGTTGGGAAAAGCAAAGAGGGCTTGCCTCTCATCTCATCATTTGGACTCCATTTTGATCCATTTTTCAGGGAGACAGAACTGTAAAACTTCCAATAATTATTTTGATCAAAGTCAGGAGTTTCCCATCGATTTCACAATGATTTTTTTACGTGTTTTTTTTTTTCTCTTTTCAATGTTAATTTGTTTGTTTAGTTCGTATACAAGGGACAGGCCTAGAATGAAACTCTTGAAATGTTCTACTTGTACAGGAGGACTTTAGTTTTATGTTGTTGCCACGGAGGAGTTGCATTTATGTTGGATTGGCGAAAAATCTGGCATGAGTAAAATTTAGAAGATTTGAATTAGACCTTGCATTCATAATAAAGTTAATATATTCGTATCACAGTTATTGAAGCTCTATCAATGACAGAAGCTGTATCGATGGTTGTGAATTAAAAAGATATGTTTGAATTTGCTTCCTTTAGAACACTATCTATATTCTCATTTTATTTTTACCCTTTTATGCATAGGACCGTTTGAATTTTAGTATGGCGAGGATAAGCATTTTTCATTTTAAGGAATGGCCTTATTTGTCAATCACCAGGCTACATTAAAAAACATGAAAATGCATAAGTAAATTGCTATATATGCATTTCTTTTATTAATTAGGTCCATGCGAGATTACGTCACATACCAATTTTATTGTTTGTTCCAAACAAAATGAGAGACAAAATAAAATTCAAAGATGATTCAAGATCATAATGTTTGATTAAATGAACCCCTGAGTAATATTTTTTTTTTTTTTTTTTTTTTTTTATTAGAAAAGTTGGTTACAACCATTAATTTTTTTAGTAGTTGATAAGCTCATGGTTCAAACCATAAACCATAGGAGTTACATCCATCAAATCTATTCCACTTCATTGTTATTAACAACCCACCATAAAGTAGACCACCGATCACTTAGGGTTTCATATGTCATTGTAAGATTCATAATAGACTATTACCTTTGCAAATTTGGTAGCATGCCCCCAAGGTAGCGCCCAGGGCTAGGTGGATTGGTAAGTGCTTGTTTGGTCATGAACTTACCAAAAAGACACCTAGGTTCAAACATCGTGGGCAGCCTGTTTGCAAAGGTAGTAGTCTAAATTGAATCTTTTGAGTGTGCACCAAACTGATGATGACAGTATGAATCCTGAATGAGGAAACCTCGTGGGTAGCCTATTTATAAAGGTAGTAGTTTGAACTGAATCCTTTGAGTGTGCACCAAACCGACGATGATAGTATGAAACTCGAGCAACCGGTGGTCCCCTTCACATCGGGTCAACAATAACAAAGCAAAATAGGTTTGGTGGAAGCAGCCTATGTGATTTGAACCCTGCGCTTGTCAGCTACTAAAAATAATGTGGTTGTGACCAACTCTCCTATGTAACTAGGAAAAAAAGTGACCAAACCTCATGAGCAACTTGTTTGCAAAGGTAGTAGTCTAAATTGAATCCTTTGAGTGCGCCAAACCGACGATGATGGTATAAATCACGAGTGACCAATGGTCCCCTTTACACCGGATCAACAATAATGAAGTGGAATAAGTTTTTTGGAAGCAACCCCTATGGTTTAAACCCTACGCTTGTCATTTTCTAAAAATATTATGGTTGTGACTACTTGTCATGGGTAGCCTATTTGTAAAGGTAGTAGTCTGAACTGAATCCTCTGATGTGCATCAAACTGAAAATGATAGTATGAATCCCGAGTGACCAATGGTCCCCTTCACGTAGGGTCAACAATAACAAAGCAGAATAATTTTGGTGGAAGAAGCCCCTATGGTTTGAACCCTACGCTTGTCAGTTTCTAAAAATACTGTGGTTGTGACCAACTCTCTTATGTAACCAGACAAAAAAAAAACATACCCCAAGGTTTGAACCTAGATATCTTCTTGATAAATCCTTTGCTAGTCAAACACTATCAATCCACCTAATCTTTGGGACCAATGAATTATTTTTTTAATATCTAAAAAATTTGAACTTGAACTTTGGTGAGATACTTATATTCTCCGTAGGCTTGGTATTTTTGTTTTATAGTTATGATATATTCTCTTAGTCAATCTTGATATTTAAAATAGATTAAAATTAAACTTTTTAGTCATCTTTTTTTCTTATTTAAAAAAGTTGTGTTTCATATATAATATTTAAAAATATTATTATTATTTAGTTTATTATTTTTTTTAAACTACGTTTGAATTATATTTAGTGGTAACAAGTTGGATTTGAATCTCTATAAATTTATTCATCTTTCATTTGTTTTTGTTAATGTTTAAAATCTTTGTGAACTTGTTTTTTTTTGTTATGAATATGTTTTTTAATATGTTTATTCTTGGAATGTTTGATTCAATATTTTTTGCTTATTTATTTCTTATTTGTTATTGTTTATTTTTCCTAATATTTATGAATTTGTATATTTATTTATTTTTTGTATATTTATATTTGCTTGTTTCTTTCTTGCATGTTCCTTGAAGGTTTTTGGAAAGAAAAGTTATAGGTATAGTGGAGGCTGGAGTAAAGAGGAAGATCTTCAATATAGAGAACTTTTTTACAAAGTTTGAATAAACTTTTGCTGGTTTTGAAAGGATTGTTGTAGCATTTCTATTAAACTTTGAAAGTGTATTTGTTATTATTAAAAAGTTTTATGATTTCTTTTAGATTGAAAAGATATCATTGTTTTAATATTGAGTATTGTTTTAATATTGAGTATGGTGTGTGTTTTTCAACCATGGATGTTCCAGTATATGTTTTCATTCTATTGGTTGTTGTAGTGGAAAATAAAATCTTGTTGTAAGCTCGTGTTCAAAGGTAATGCTTTTGATTTTGGAGAGTCAAATAACCTTAGAACCTTTTAAATTATGCCTTAATTTACGTAAGTGTTAATGCTGATTTTACCTTTTGGCTTTAACGGCATAACTAAAGCATTTGTGTAAGTTTTTGTGGCATTCTATTGCTTATTGGATGGTTGTGTATATCTTGGAGTCTTAAAGAGACTACAACGTGATAATAAAGACTTACGCTATGCATAATTAAAGAGACTACAACGTGATAATAAAGACATACGCTATGCATAATTAGGTATTGTACATGGCTTAAGTCTGTATTGGTGTTTTAATTTGATTAAGCTTTTAAGTATTACACTTTTATGTTAAAATTTTTAAATTTATTAATGTTTTTAAGTCATGGCTTATGATTTTAATTAAGATGCTTAAAGGTGTTCTTCATTGTAGCTTAAAATAAGAAGTACAATATGATTTGTTGGTTTTTATTTTTTCAAATAAAAAGGAAACAAAGGAGCTTTTGATTTTAATAAAAGCATTTATAGGTTTAATTCTATTTTTGTAATTGAATGAGTGTTTTATGTATTGATTTGGTTTTGGTTTGAATTTTCTTTTTTTAAAGACAAGAATAAATGTGATGAATGTGGAGTCCTATTTTTTAAACTAGAAGATAATGTGTTCTCTTAGTAATTGTTAATAGATATTGATGTTACGAAGTTTAATGCTTTGAGGTGTGGATCCTTTTAATTATAAAATAAATTTTGGGGTTTCTTTTGGTAATAACCTTTTTGCTTATGATAGGTAGACAAAAGATTTATTTAAGTAAAAGGAGAGACTTGGATGCTTTGGATTTGGAATTCCTTTTATTTATTGCTTGCAATGAAAATTTAGCTTGCATTTAGGAATGCACTATCATTCTTAAGGAGTTGTCCTAATTTGTTAACTCATATACTTCTCAAAGGGATTAAGGAGATTTCGATGCTAGTGGGTATCCAAAAGATGACAGAAGTTTGATAGCAAAGAATGAAGTGATTTAACTTGTAATGGTTTAAGTCCATGGTTTTGTATTGGGCTTTGTAAGCAATGTAATTACTTAGTAACTTATTAATTATGATGATATTTTGATATAAACATTGTAATTTTGAAACTCGTTAACAAGGGATTCTTATCGAATATGTATCTAGTATATTGTTTCCATGTTATAATTTAATGAATTTAGAAAAATAAAGGACATATAAAATAATTTCTATTTGAGTTTTATTTGGTTGAGGTTATAGAACGGTAAAAAGCTTTTTAAGCCTAGAAATTTACTTTGATGATATGTTCTTTTACATCTTAAATAATGTGATGTATTGTTGAGAATATAATCATTATTGTTATTGAAGGAAAGCATGATGTCTAATGTTAGAGGGAATTTTTTTATCTTCTTGGATTAGGGAACCAAGTTTGGTCGAGGCGTTCCTAGTCATATTTTATAGTTAACCTTGAAATATGGAACCACCTCAGATGGTTAAGAGGAAGTAACTCTTGGGTACTTATGAGATTACTTCGATAAAGAAATTTCAAAGGGAGTTTTTAGGTGGTGTAGCCTAAAATTGTAAACTAGTCATGGAGGTTTGGATCTTATTGACATGTTGGATTTTGTGGTGGTGGCTAAAGTAGATAGTATTTTTGGTACCATGTGAATCTATCTACGTGGAGTATAGGTTACCTTAGTTATGTCATCAAATAGATAAATGTAACTAAGCACCAAAAGACTAGTGGTTCACTACAAGGGTGCAACCCATTAGACATAAGGACACTATGCTAAAAGAACCATTATACAATGAATTATGATGGGTTTTGAGAATGAGCATCCCTAGGTCTTGAAGGATTGAGACAAGGTTAATCCAATATTAATGTTAAGTTATTCAGCATTCACAAAGAGTGTATGGAAATAGGAAGTCCATACTTAGGTTTACAGTATATCACAAAGGTGTACTAGGTAAGTATTACGTCATCTATGATATTTTGGCCACTCTTGTCAACTCGAGCAACATCTACATCATTGTAAAGCTCAAAATGTGGTTAAGCCCTATGTAAATATTTATATCCTATCATGGTGATATCTTAGAGAGCCTAATCCTTCCTTCTAAAAAAAAGTTCTTACTTGGATTGGGTAAGTTTTGAGGTTGTTACATGCAATATGACAAAGCAATAAGTCTACTTGGTGCCTAGAGTTACAATTCTATAGTTTAGGGTTTTTTACTCTAATTTATTTTTCTATGCTTAGTTATGTTGTTTATTCACCCTTTTAGGGGTTGGTTTTGGTTTTAATCATATGGATAACCTTGCACCCTAATTTGTGATCTTTCCAATTCCCTTTTTATTTTAACCTCTTTTATTTTTATTTCCAATAAAAATATTGAATATTAAAATTATAAATTATTTCATTAAAATTAGAATTTTTTTATAACTTCATAAAAATATATTTTTATGAAAAATAAATTAATTATATTATAGGATGATTAGAAGCTTAACATTAAAAATTGCATATTAGAGTTGAAATTTTTTATTGGCTAAACTATATAAGTTAATGTCATTCCTAATTGATTAATATATTGTAATAATTGCATGCCATGTAAATACTTAGTAGTAGTGTTGTGTTAGTCCACTTAAATTATACAATATAGAAGATATAAGATAATTATATAACCATAAACAATTATGTGGATAAAATATAATTATATAAATATGACTTGAATGGGATATCATTGTATTTAATTCTTTTAAAAATAAATTGAATATTTTTAAAAATGTATTTTTAATATTAAAATTATTTTATTGAAATTTAAAACTGCACTATTCATAAAAAATATACTGACTTTAAAAAAAAAAAAAAAAAAACCATCTTTAAAAATATATAAATTTTATAAATTAATTTAAAAGTAAAAAGAGAAAGTATCTTTTAACATCCAAAAAACCATATATCATTTAAGAAGACCTGTATAAAAAATATTATTTATTCATTGTATGTTGTTCAACCAAACTTCAGTAATTACCAAGTATCATGTACAACTTTATCTTATTTAATTTAAAATTTATTATAATAAAAATATTAAAATTAATAATTTACTTAAATAATTTTTTTACTAATGGTGTTATAAATTATTGACTATAAGGTCCTTGTGAAGTGGTGGGTGAAACATTATTATAAAAAAATTAAATCCTCTTTAAAAAAAACTCCAATAATAATAAATTTAATTATTAAAATTTTGAAATTTCAAATAAAACTTTTAAAAATTTAATTATTAAAAACTTAAATACTAAGATTTTATTTTTAAGTTAAATAATTGTTATTTAATACTATAATTATATATGTGCTTTAACTTGTGTAAGTTAAAAATAACTCTTTTACACCATAAAAAAAGAATGGCTTGACAAAAAAAACAAAAGAAAGGATTTCATGAAATAGGGGATGTCGTTCCTGTACTTTACACCATGAAAGGAAGGATGTTGTGCATATTACTCTACGCGAATAACGTCTTGTTTGAAGTTGTTATCAGTACGATTCCACTTCTAAAATTCACGTGAAAACAAATTCCATTTAAAATGAAAGTTACTTCAAACTAAATACGCACGCTTTTACGTCTGAAATGAGTTTGATTCCTGTTTTTTTCGAAGTACACGCCTCACTTATACCCTTGGATTCCTTTCAATCTATTCCACTGAACTTATCGTGTCCGCTACTAACTAATAGCGACAACAAAGGAAAAACGCATCCGATTCTTTTGAGTGGTGCACCAGATTGATGATGATGGTGTAACCCCTGTACGTCCGGGGTCCCCATCTCACTCCGGGTTACCATGTACTGAGACAGTGGAAGTCCTGGGAGCCTTCGTAGATAGTTTGAATCCTACCAGCTGTGCTGGTAGTTACTAAAAATCGTGATTATAACCATTGCTTCTATATTAAAAAAAAAACAAAGGGAAAACGCATGCCCTTCTCCCTCCATAACCTTGATCTCAAGTCTGTTACGAGCTGCAAATAAATAACGTTCTGGACTATATGAGTGGCTTTCACCCGACACATCGTGGTTATTCGTTGTCACAGCCATGACGATGAGCGTCGTGTTCGAAGAAACCGTCTCTGATTTCTACATGCAACCATTTTTATGCCTTAAATAAACGAGATTTGTTATAATCTTCCAAAGCATGTTTTACTGCATGTCGGCATTTGCCACATGACTGCACTCACATTGGATAGACGCCAGCAGGTTTGTTCTATATCTTGTTTTCGGCGGATAGTCCAGCTTTCCCAGAATCTCATGACGCACGGAGTGCACGGGCTTCAAAGCACTTTCACGTGAGGCCAACATAAAATATATTATTCCTCTCCCTACATATAGACGAGACTCTTCTTCAGAGGTTGTGAGATCGATCATGGGGAAAGTTCTCGTTCTCTGGGTGGCGGCGGCTCTGTTATTGTGCAGTCTGAATGCGAGATTGTGCGGCGGTTTGGCTGTTCCACCGCCCCTGCCGGTGGCGCCCCTACCTAAGGCAAGGCAGCTCCAATGGCAGCAGCGCGAAATGGCCATGTTTATGCATTTTGGCATGAACACGTTCACCAACATGGAGTGGGGGAATGGGACGGAGGACCCGCGCTGGTTCGATCCCGAGGGCCTCAACGCCTCCCAGTGGGCGCGGGTGGCCAAGGAGGCCGGCTTTTCTCTCCTCATTCTGACCGCCAAGCACCATGACGGCTTCTGCCTCTGGCCCTCCGCCTACACCAACCATTCCGTCAAGAGCAGCCCCTGGGAAAACGGTAAAGGAGACGTCGTCAAGGATTTGTCCGAGGCCGCACGCGCCGAAGGTTTGGATTTCGGCGTGTACCTGTCGCCCTGGGACCGCTACGAGCCTTTCTATGGGAAGGAAGTGAAGTACAATGAATTCTATCTGGGACAGTTGCAGGAGCTCCTCACCAAGTAAGAATTGATTTTCTCTGCATTTCAATTTTGTAAATGGAGATCTTGAGCTAATACTAACATACAAGCGAAGTGGATGCCTAATATGGTAGCACAAACTCTCTTGCCCCGTATGCCGAAGTGAGATTAGATGCTTTCTGTAACGATCATTGGAGCTTTGAAATTGTGCTTATATAGTAGCTGAATATATTAAATCATTACAGGCTTTTTCGCTGGGTTTAGTCAGAGACTTAATAATCATATAATTCTGTGTCTATGCTTTAATGGCAGGTATGGCCACATATCGGAAGTATGGTTTGATGGAGCCAAAGGAGATAACGTATCAATGACATACTTGTTTCCCGAGTGGTTTGACATTGTTCATGAGCTGCAAATATCTGCCAACATTTTCTCAGATGCTGGCCCGGACGTCAGATGGGTCGGAAATGAAAATGGTTCTGCCGGCTTAACCTCGTGGTCCACCATCAACGGATCTTCCTACCACATTGGAGAGGCAGGCATAGAAGAGTAAGAACAAATACAAAAGGTTTTACTTCAATAGGAGGGTAGCAGGTTTAGAGACCTAAGTTTTAGTTAGGTATTAATTATATTTTCTTAATGTAGAGTCATAGACTAATGACTTTGAAAGAATTTTTTTAATTTTTCCACTTTGTGCTCGGTAACAATACTGGAATGATAAAATTTTATTCTACTTCAATACTTTTCAATGATTTGAACTTATTAAAAAATGATTTGTTGTCCGCTCCTTGTCAGGTATTTGAACAAAGGTGATCCCCATGGAATGGATTGGATTCCTCCAGAATGTGACGTATCCATCAGGAAGGGATGGTTTTGGCACCCAGAAGAGAAACCCAAAAATCTAAGCGAGTTGCTGGACATCTACTATACTTCCGTAGGCAGGAACTGTCTGCTTTTGCTCAACGTCCCGCCGAATAGGACAGGCCTTGTGGCAGCCGAAGACGTGGAAATACTAATGGAATTTACAAAGGCCATAAAGACCATTTTCTCTGTGGATCTCGCTGCTTCTGCCACGGTCACAGCAAGCAGCGTGCGAGGGGGAGAACACAGTGTCTTCGCACCTCACAACGTGTTGAACACCGATATCTGGAGTTACTGGGCACCCAAAAAGAGCAAAAAAACCAACTGGCTAGAGCTGAAAACCAAAGAACCTGTAAAATTCAATGTTGTAAGGATTCAGGAGGCCATTGGACTGGGACAGAGGGTGATGAAGTATAATGTTTATGCAGGCATTGATAGGAAGAAGATGAAACTTGTGAGCAATGGGACTACAATTGGGTACAAGAAGCTTGATCGACTAGACAAACCTGTAATAGCTAATATTTTTTGGCTTGTGGTTGGGAAAAGCAAAGGTGGCTTGCCTCTAATCTCATCGTTTGGACTCCATTTTGATCCATTTTACAGGGAGACGGAACTGTAAAACTTTCAATATTTATTTTGGTCAAAGTCAGGAGTCTGGCATCGATTTCACAATGATTTTTTTGGGTGTTTTTTTTTTCTCTTTTTAATGTTAATTCATAGTGTTTGTTTAGTCCGTGTACAAGGGACGGCCCTAGAATGAAAATCTTGAAATGTTTTTACTTGTACAGGAAAACTTTAGTTTTATGTTGTTGCCATGGAGGAGTTGGCATTTATGTTGAATTTGGAGAAAAAACTGGCATGAGTAAAATTAAGAAGATTTTAATTTGAGCTTGCATTCATGATAAATTTAATATATTTTACCACAGTTATTGAAGCTCTATCAATGACAAGCTGTATCGATGGTTTTGACTTAAAAATATTGTTTTGAATTTGCTTCCTTGAGAACAGTATAGTCTACATTCTCATTTTATTTTTACCCTTTTGTGCATAGAACCGTTTGAATTTTAGTATGGGAGGATTCTACACAAACTAGGCATTTTTCATTTTAAGGAATGGCCTTATTTGTCAATCACCAAGCTACATTAAGAAACATGAAAATGCATGAGTTAATTGTTATATATGCATTTCTTTTATTAATTAGGTCCATGTGAGATTACGCCACATACCAATTTTATTATTATTTGTTCCAAACAAAATCAGAGACAAAATAGATTTGAAAGATGATTCCAAGGTCATAATGTTTGTGAGTAAATGAACCCATTAGTTATCTTTTTCACATCTAAAACAAATTGAGCTTGAACTTTGCTCAAATCCCTATATATTCTTCTAGTCACGCATGGTAGTTCTTTGGACAGTTACTATTTATTCTCTTAGTCAATCTTGATATTTATGATAGATTTTAAATAAACTTAATAGCCATCTTTTTTTCTTATTTAAAAAAAGTTGTGTTCCGTCAATTTATATATATATTTAAGTTTGGTATTGTAATGTCCCCATTCTTGGTCACTTTAGCAGTGTGGTTGACCTTGGCTCTCTTGGAGTCCGTCAAACATGTCAGAGGGGATTTTTGATGATGGCATTGAGCTCAGGTGGTCTAGAGGACCCCGATGACACTTTTCGAGGTTGTACCCAACTTCTAGTTTGTTCTCCAAGATTCTTGGAGAGAGCATCTATTTATAGTAAGTCACCCAATCAGGTCCGTTCATCATTATTCATCATCGGTATCACTCTTGTGCAATCGGTTTTCGATTCCGATGCTTTCCGACCGTTTCCATAGTTTGGGTGTTAATACGAGCTATATTTAATTATTTTCTTCTAAGGTTGTCATTTTAATTAAATAATTTAATGGGCACCTAAGTGTTATAGCTTGTTGGAAAGGGAATTAAATGTTTTAAATCATAGACGCCTTATTTTGGAGCCTTGCACATCAGATATCTATATTTTTAATTAAAAAGGGGTTTTTTGGAGCAAAAAGGAGTTTTAATTATAAAGTGACTTTATAAGGTGACTTTATGTTTTATCCCACATTGAGCCCACAAGAGGAAACTTCTCAATGAGAAGTCTATTTATTTGATTGCTTGCTCTCATATTGATATGCTTGGATATATTTTATTTGGCTTCTCTTGGAGAGAAAACTTGCAGGGCATTTGCAAGGGTTTGAGCTTGTTTGGAGACGAAATCCTCTAGCAGGAACATCATCTTCGATGTTGAAAGATACTCTCAGGGTGATTTTGAGCATCTTCAGCACAGAGGGTGCATAGAGCTTCATTGTTTTCAAAAATTAGTGGGTTTTTGGAGGTGATTGTGGTATTATTTGTTGATATTATATTATATTCACTCTCCAACATAGGTCGTACCATTATGGGCCTCTATATTTCAGAGTTTGTGGCATCTTCAGTTAGGGTTTGATATTCCAAGGTTTGCACAGTCACTTTCTATGCATAACGACCATATTGAGGAGAGTTTCCCAGGATTTAGTGTTCAGATTATGGTTTTTTAGGTTGGTCGTACAACTCCAACACTTGGTCGTACCTGTGCTTGCCTGGCATGGGTTTAGATAATTCAGTCTCTTGCATTTTGGTTAGTTTGTTGTGTGTAGCAGGGGCGCCCAACTCCATTATATCATTTTGTATCAATTTCATGGTGGAGAAAGTGATGTAATAGAAGATATCAATGAAAATCAAATTTTTGGGTTGCTGATAACCAGTGTTATTTTTTGTCAACTTCAAAAAATCGTATCTTCCGGGTATGATCATAATTTGACATTTCCTTTGGTAGAAGTTTAGATAAAGGTGTTATCTTGTTATTTCCAAGTTTATAGAATTTTTCTTCTATTTGTTTTAAAGTTGTTCAAGTGCAAAGTTAGGGGTTTTGAAACTGTTAAAACTCAGAAAATACAAAAAAATCAGAAAAAATATGAAAAACCCAAAAATAGTGCAAATCATCAAAACTCAGTTTGGGGAGGGTCATTATAGTGGTATCAGAGCACAAGTCAACTCTGCCAGCCTGTGGATTCATGGAGCCACTCAATGAAGAAGAGGTATTTTGGAAAGATTATAAAGCATATCAATCAATGGGAGATGATTATCAGGATGATATGTCATTTGCAGATTTTATGGACTTCTTGATTAAATTTGACTTGAAGTTGAAAAGGAACCCCAAAAATTTGTATGTGAAGCTCTACATTGCAGGTAAGAATCTTGAACATCCGTTCCCGTCAATAGAAAACCTTCTCAATTCCTTAAGGGATGTGGAGAAAAGTTTAGACAAGGTTGTTAGCTCACCTTCTTACATTATGCAAATTGCTTTGAATCCCTTGGTGTTTTCTTTGGTTGAGCCAAATTTATTGAGTCACCCAGACAAGGAGGTAAGACTCATGGTTACTTCTTGTTTAAGTGAAATTATGAGAATATCAGCACCTAAGGAGCCTTATGGAAATGACACATTGAGAATGGTAATGCAGTTGTTGGTTGATAGTTTTAGAGGGTTGGGAAAGGTCAAAAGCTCTCATTTTGCTAGGAGAGTTACTATACTTGAGACTTTTGCAAGAACTAGATTGGGTAACATCATGTTAGACTTGAGCTTGGATGATTTGATTTACCAAATGTTTCATCATTTTATTGCTACAACTAGATCAAAACATATTGATAATGTTATTGCAACCATGAGAGATATTATGGTTTTGATCATCAATGAAAGTGACAAAATTCCTCAGCCACTTTGGACTATGTTAGTGGCTGTTTGGAGGTGATATTTGGTTGCTTCACCTGTTGCTCATGAATTGGTTGATAGTGTTGTGAGAAGATGCGAGAAGAAGTTGAGGCTATTTTTGGACAGCGAAGAAGATGGAAAGGAAGAGGAGATCAAAACAGAAAATTTGTGTGAAGACAATGACACTTTTTATGTGGTATGTATGAATGAGTCTCAGATTGGTTCATTTGACTTGCATGCACCTAATGAAAACATTATACCAGCAACATTGGATGTGGTTGTGGAACAAATTATTGAAGACTCCATGGTTAGTAATTGTTTTGATGACAAAAGTGTTGAAGGCGCTAATAGTATTGCAGGAAAAGAGCATGATGGGATTGTTTCAAATTTCAAGGCAGCCCCTGTTTATGAGTTCACAAATGATTTTTTAGATGCTAAACATGTTGAACATAAAATAAATTTTCAATTAGTATATGATACTATTTCATCATCACATTCTAGTAATGAAGACACATGTGGATTTGGGTTTGGTATCCCAGCTGAACCTAATGTAATAAATGTTCCGAATAGCTTCATTTTCTTTGGTGATTTACAGAGTGAACTACATATAGAGACAAACATGCATGGTAGGAAAAAAGAACTTGTTGGGGCAGAATTAAGTAATCAGCTCTTCAGTCCTTGGGATCCGGGTGTGTTGGCACCTAAATTTGATGAAGACCTTGGGTGGGGTGATTACAAAATTTTTGATAACCCACTCTTTGATATGGGTGAAGTTGTGACATTTGATAACCCACTTTATGAGGTGGACTTTCATGATACACATGAGAGGGATGCTTCACTTGGCACTTGTGATGAACTTGTGGATCATTCTGATGACAATTTTTTAGTTGATGAGCGGAGTGTTTCATTTCATGAAACATACAGGGACGACATGCAAAGAAGACATGATGTGGAGTATGCATTTGAGCATAATGTTGGGATGGAGCTTGCTGCAATTTTTAGACCAACAACTAAAGGTAGACAATTTGATCATTTGTTGGCCTATAATCCCTTGCATAGAGGTATGATGCTTTGTTATTCATCCATACAAGATTGTTTTAATAAAATGAGGCATCATAAGAAGGGTGAAGGAATACATGCATATCATCACATAAGAATTTAGGATCCAGGTGCTCCATTTGGTTTTTGGCCAACATGGAATAAGAGTTGTCTTCCTTGCACGAGTCTTTATTTGTAGAACAAAACAGTAGTTGTCCTCTCATCTTGTCATGACATTGATGATGTTTTGGATCAACTTTTTATGATGTGTGATGTTACTCTTGGAAATACCTTGAATCATATGCATGTGCTTCTAGACATGAAGGATGATGGGAGAAGGATACCTTGGAGGATTTTTGATCAATGGAGTGGGAGGTTTACTGTTGTATACTCCTTGAGCAGCCATGTTACAACTCCATTTGTGTTCATACAAGTGGATTGGAGAGAGATCCTAAACCAGGACTGGAGGTTTGCAGACTTGTTGACTTATTGGGAGGTAATTTTAGCTTGGGATGTGTTTAGATTTTATATTTTGACCATCATATTTCATATTTTTGGCATATGTACTCCTTATACAATGTTGATTTATCAAAAATCATATTATGAGATGATTTCAGTCTTGGACAGTGGTATGTTACCTCATATTCAGACTGTTCAGTTTGTTGGAGAGGTTAGTTATTGGTTTTCCTTGAAAGCAACAAGTGTTGCAGCTGACCTGTTTCATTATTGGATGGTTATATGGGCATTTCGAGAGTGTGTTAGTTGTCATTTCATATTGAAGATTGATATATTTCCTCATGAGACTCTCATAATTTTTGCTGAGTGGGAGTGTTTGAATCCATGGGATGATTTTTTGGACACTTGGAGTTTAAGTGTCACTAGGGTGTTTCCAGCTTTGGGCAGCGGAAGCATTCGTAGGATGGTCATTTTCAGAGTTAACATCACCATCATCTTCTATATCAGCCACTTTTCAGGGGCTAACCGACATTATTATGGAGTCACCATGGCGAGTTATACCGAGTATAATGCTTATTTGTTGAGCAATATACTTTTTCAGGGGTTCGAGATCATGTTGGATGGTTGGTCTACTGCAGTTTATCAGGTTTTTTGTTGCTTCCCTCACTTTCTAGTGATGAGTTTATTGAAATTTGTCTCTGAGCAAATAGTTTTTTATCCATACTTGGCTAGTGGGCATCCAGTTGTGAGTGATTCTTCAGGAATCATGTAGTTAATTTTATGCTCAACATGGTTGTTTGGTGACCATTGTGGTCTCTTCTTGATGCTGGTAGTTATTATACCAAAGGATACCTTGATGATTATAGATGGAAGTAGTACCTAGAATCAACCAAGTATTACCCGATGGATTGAGAGAATGTTTGGGTTGGTTTCTCAATTTCATTCTTGGTTGGGTGTTCATGCACTTAACTATGGAGACGTTACTAGCACTCATGGTAGCGAATTTTGTGCCAGGGGTTAGATATTTGGGTGTTAGTTTCTTCCCCAACATTTTTGTTCTGAGTATGGTGACATTAGATGATGGTCAATTGCAGATTTCTTACCAGTAGTTTGTGGGAAACCTTTGGGGTATTGAGCAGATAGTCTATTTCTCTACTTGGGTGATTGATGATTACTGTAGATTTTCCATATTGCTGGCAATTATACTTTCAGGTGATGCTTTGATGATGACAGTGGATTGGTGTGCTTGGGATTGCTCAGTAGACACTAGGAGGTTTAGTGTCAATGAGAGGATACTAGCTCCCGATTGCAAAGTCACTTTCAGGATAGGTATTGTTGTTGCTTCTCATGATTGCCTCTTGACCGAGTCTTTTCTTCATTACTATGGGGACTTCATGATGAGATATGTGGAGAACTTCATTCTCTTATTGAGTAGATTGTCTTTCTTTTGTCCATGGTGGAGACTAGCAATGAGATACCTGATGATATTCTTGCTAATATGACTTGGCAAGAGATATTTCATTCCAGCGTAGATAGGCATATCAGTTTTAGATTGGAGGGTGATCATATTATGGAGCTACAGTTTAGTCTTGAGCTAATTGAGCATAGTGGATTTCCTGTTGTGATCAGAGTGGCATAGCGTTAGCATGGTGGTTTCTTTCTAAGGAGGACATGGGACCCTGGGATAACAGTTGGTTGTAAACTAGTTCAGACTATTGATTTTGATGTTGTGCTGGTATTGCTTGAGGACAAGCAATCTTTGGGAAGGGAGGATTGTAATGTCCCCATTCTTGGTCACTTTAGCACTGTGGTTGACCCTGGCTCTCTTGGAGTCCGTCAAACATGTCAAAGGGGATTTTTGATGATGGCATTGAGCTCAGGTGGTCTAGAGGACCCCGATGACACTTTTCGAGGTTGTACTCAACTTCTAGTTTGTTCTCCAATATTATTGGAGAGAGCGTCTATTTATAGTAAGTCACCCAGTTAGGTCCGTTCATCATTATTCATCATCGGTATCACTCTTGTGCAATCGGTTTTCGATTCTGATGCTTTTCGACTATTTTCGTAGTTTGGGTGTTAATACAAGCTATATTTAATTATTTTCTTCTAAGGTTGCCATTTTAATTAAATAATTTAATGGGTGCCTAAGTGTTATAGCTCGTTGGAAAGGGAATTAAAATTTTTAAATCATAGACGCCTTATTTTGGAGCCTTGCACATCATATATTTATATTTTTAATTAAAAAGGGGTTTTTGGAGCAAAAAGGAGTTTTAATTATAAAGTGACTTTATAAGGTGACTTAATGTTTTATCCCACATTGAGCCCACAGGAGGAAACTTCTCAATGAGAAGTCTATTTATTTGATTGCTTGCTCTCATATTGATATGCTTGGATATATTTTATTTGGCTTCTCTTGGAGAGAAAACTTGCAGGGCATTTGCAAGGGTTTGAGCTTGTTTGGAGATGAAATCCTCTGGCAGGAACATCATCTTCAGAGTTGAAAGATACTCTCAGGGTGATTTTGAGCATCTTCAGCACAAAGGGTGCATAGAGCTTCATTTTTTTCAGAAATCAATGGGTTTTTGGATGTGATTGTGGTATTATTTGTTGATATTATATTATATTCACTCTCCAGCATAGGTTGTACCATTCTGGGCCTCTATATTTTAGAGTTTGTGGCATCTTCAGTTAGGGTTTGATATTCCAGGGTTTGCACAATCACTTTATATGCATAGCAACCATATTGAGGAGAGTTTCCCGGGATTTAGTGTTCAGATTGTGGTTTTTTAGGCTGGTCATACAACTCCAGCACTTGGTTGTACCTGTGCTTGCCTGGCGTGGGTTTAGATAATTCAGTCTCTTGCATTTTGGTTAGTTTGTTGTGTGTAGCAGGGATGCTCAACTCCATTATATCATTTTGTATCAATTTCATGGTGGAGAAAGCGATGTAATAGAAGATATCAATGAAAATCAAATTTTTGGGTTGCTGATAACCAGTGTTATTTTCTATCAACTTCAAAAAATCGTATCTTTCGGGTATGATCGTAATTTGACATTTCCTTTGGTAGAAGTTTAGATAAAGGTGTTATCTTGTTATTTCCAAGTTTATAGAATTTTTCTTCTATTTGTTTTAAAGTTGTTCAAGTGCAAAGTTAGGGGTTTTGAAACTGTTAAAACTCAGAAAATACAAAAAAATCAGAAAAAATACGAAAAACCCAAAATCAGTGCAAATCGTCAAAACTCAGTTTGGGGAGGGTCATAGAATTTTTTTATTATTTATTTTATCAATTTTGTTTTTAATCACATTTGAATCATATTTAGTAGCAACAAGTAGGTTTGAATCTCCATAAATTTGTTATATTTTATTTATTGTTGTTAATTTTTTAAAACTTTTGTGAATTTTTTTTCTATGAATATATTTTTGATTTGTTTATTTTTCAAATGTTCAATCTTATTTGCTTATTTATTTTTTTGTTTGTTTTTTTTTTTTTTTTTTTTACATAGTGGAATTGGTAGCCACCACGAATTCGAGCAGACTATCCAACTTTTATGGCCGCCACAATATTCTATGTTGTCCGCCCTTGAAGCCACCATAATATTCTACATTGTCCGCCCCAGAAGCCGCCACATAGATCTTAGCGCAGTCCGACCCTATAACCGCCATGCCACAATCATTTTAAACCTTTTACGCCACTGAAAGCACTAAGAAAGGGACAAGCGTTCAGTCTAGCGAGGTCCAAGATTTGCTTCTCTTTTTTTTTGTTATTGTTTAATTTTTTCAATATTTATGAACTTGTAGATTTATATTTGTTTGCTTATTTTTTGCATGCTCCTTGAAGGTCATTAAAAAGAGAAGTTATAGGTATACGTGGAAGTTAGAGTAAGGTAAAATATTTTTCAATGTAGAGAACTTTTCACTACAACCCCGCTTTACTCCACACAAGACTTAGTTGGAAGTGGGACAAGCCTAAAATGTAGTTGGAACGTACTTCCTACCTTTAGTCTAAATAAGAGAACTGTAAGGAAGAGACAAATATGCTCAAAAGTTGTATCAAATATTAAATCTTCCATCTATGATCAATGGTTATCTTTTGTCCAAATTCAATCGTATCATGGGCACCAAGGTCCATGGGCCATTGATTTTTAATCCAACTTTCCACGTAGTCATTCCAAAAAAGGAAAGCACACAAATAAGGAGAAGGCTTTGATGGGTCTTGAGGTCAAACATGTGGTAACCACTCAAAATCCCAAGAAGGGAAGCACCAACACTTAAGTAGAGATATACCATTGGTCATAGAGGATTCCACCCCATTTGAGAACACATGGTAGTCGCATGCACAAGTAGGGAATCAAGTTAAAGAGAAATTAAGGAGGACACCTACCATTGGCCATAGATCTTAAATTTTATGGTCAAGCCTATTAGAACCAATCATATGTTAGATGCAACCACTACCCATCATATGTGAAAGATGCAAAATGCAACACACAGACAATGCTTTAAACAAAATAAAATAAAAGGTAATACAAGTTTGCACAACAAAATAATTTTTTTGTTGACAGGGGGAGCCTAGAAACTCCATTTTTATAATCTTGGATCCTTGAATCCTTTTTTATACAATATTATAACAATTTAGGGTTTTTCGAAACCCTAAGAAGCAAGGTTGTGGTGTCTTCAAGTGTGTCTTGATTCCAATAAGGTTGAGTGAGCTATTAGGATATCCAAGGTTGGGTCACTCCAGGTGTTGATGTAGTGCTCCAGATCTATACATAATGATACAAAAAATAGTTAGTAGTATACGTGAGGGCTCCATAATGTGAGGCCCTCTATATGCAATAATAAAATACTAACTAGATACTACAAATATAATGAACAAAAATAGAAACACATGCATGAAATAAATAAATATAGGGTTGATCTATTTTACCTTCTTATCATCTTCTAATACGTGATGTCTAATGTAGGTGGTTGATGCAGCAATGCCCTAGCATCACCTGGAGGCTAGAGGAACTTCAGGAATATGAGTGTAAAATACTCGTGAGCACTTAGTGACTACAGGAAACACACATGGTCACCTAGGTTTGATGAAGAGGTGCTCATGGATGCTTGGCATTGAGGGAAAAGCATCCGGAGGCACTTAGCAGCTAATGGGGAATTTTGTAGAACCATATTGGGTGAGGACACAGGCTACGATGATGGATATGACAAGCGAGGAAGATGAAGTGTGATGAATGGAATGGGGTTAGGGCACCAAAGGCTTGATATAAGACTCAAGCACTTAGGGAACTCAGGGAACTTAGAATCAAGAATCAAGAACTCAGGGTATAGAAAATCTAGGGGTTGAGCCATAAAAATAGCTCTTATTTATAATCTACCCTAAGACATACTAGGGTTTCAATGATACTAATCATGTGGTTGAGATTAAAGCATATCCAAGGGTTGACAATAAATATAGGGTGTGGCACGGATTGATGTAAATGGATGGTCGAGATTTAATGAAATTGGATGGTCGGGATTAATTCACTTACTAAATACATATTAAAATATAATATAAAATATTTTATATTTAAATATTATATATATATATATGTGTGTGTGTGTGTGTGTGTGAATAATGATCAGAAATGGTAGGAAAATAGGAATAGTGGGAAAATTGGCTAGGATTTGGTGGTGGAAATTGTGGGAAGGCAAATATGGAAGGAAAATGGCTAGGATTTGGTGTCTACAAATACCCCTTTTTGTACTGCATTACGTGAAATACAATGCAGTGTAAAAATATGAGATACCTATTTTGGCCAGGTGTAGAAGCAACTTCTCTATCTTGTTGGAATACAAGCTTGAAGACAAAATAATAAAAGAATTTGGAGTTTTGCGTAGCTTACCCCCTCAATTGGTGAATGATATTACTGATGAATCTCATGAGCCAATTGAAAAAATTGTGCAAATGAATGATGGATAATGTGATACCATTTTTACCCCAATTGTGGGAAGGGGGTTGGTGTAAAATGTGATATGATGTGTATGTTTTTGCCCTAACATATGAAGGGTTTTGTGCAAATGTGAGGTGATCAGGATGATATGAATGATGTAAAATTTGATACTATTTTTACCCCAACGGTGGGAAGGGGGGTAGTGGAAAATGTGATATGATGTGTCTATTTTTTCCCCAACAGATGAAGTATTTTTTGCAAAATGTGGGGTGATGAGGATGATATGAATGATGTAAAATTTGATATCATTTTTTTCCCAATGGTGAGAAGGGATTTTCCCAAGTGTAGATGCCATAATCATGTAATATGTATCCCATTGTGAGAAATTCATAACAAAAAATGGTTGTCCCCAAATTTGGGATGATTCAATACTGTTGAAACACTTTACCTTTTCAACATCATTGATATGCAAAATTATGATGCAAAAAGAAAAAGTATCAATCTTGGATGGCCTACTAGTGATTGTTTGGATAATTCCCATAATTGAAACCAATAATCTTAGCTAGTACCTATATCTAAGGTGTTAAGGAGATTATGAATGATGAAATTTGAGTTTTTGTCCATGTTTTAAGCCTCATGAACTAGGCCATCAATGATAGTGGTTGTGCAAATTGTTCTTGGTAATGTTTCACTCTAAATATGAGGAAATACCAAATATGATTTTGATTTCAGGTAAGGAGATAAGTGACGATGATCATGATCAAGTGTCCTTATTGTAAGCTATTCATCTTACCAAAATGCATGGACCCAAATTGTTGCAATCGCCAATTGTGTAGAATAACCCACTAGATACAAGATTCACTTGCATGTTATGTAAACTTGGCAAATATGGAAATGATGATGTGCAAGGATGTGGAGATGAAGTATGAATGATGATATAAATGATGATTGTTGTTTTGTGAAGATTTAAACTGTTTTATGCACTTTTGGAATTTATTTGGTGAATTATGGTCAATGTGATCACAAATGATATTTATGCATCCAAATTAGTTATAATATTCACAAAACCTGATAAAATGATGGAATGCACTGGTGAATAAAATTTGGAGTGATTTGGTTAGGGGCAGCTACTATTTTGTATTGATATGGCTTTTGTCAATTCTAACGCGAAACACCTACAAGCGGTTGCAATCTGCAAATTTGCTCATAGGTGCTTCAGTACGCCAGGAAATGCCCATGGGTGCTTCAAAGTGCCTGAAGCATCTATAAATAGCTTGTTGGGTAAGATTCAAGCTCTTTTATGCATCTACATAGTTTGAGAAGCTACGTATGAGGAGTGAAGGGTGAGTGGGGAGTGAAGTGAGGTGAGGTATTTTGAGCGTGGAAGCTATGGTAGCGAAGGGAGCTGGTGCGGAGGCTAGGTCTTCTACTGGGCATGGATTGCTGAGGTAAGGCATTGATTTATTATGTATTGTGCAAATTTTTTGTTGTATTTTTTTAATTACTAACAAATATTTTATGTTGTGCTACAACTTAAATTTTTGGAGGCTCAACATTGTTTTTCACCTTACATCCCCAGGATGAGGAAGGTGATTATAGGGGATGAGTGGGAGCTACTCAAGGATGTGGATATAACAAAGGTAGCCTATATGGATGTGGTTAGGGCAGATGATGGGTACCTCTCTGCCTTGGCAAAGAGGTGGGATGCAGATAGGGGGAAATTTTAGCTCCCTATGGGTGAGGTTACTATGACCTTGGAGGATGTGTATCGCATCCTCAAGGTTTTTATGGAGGGTCTTTGGGTTGAGGTTTGCCTCAACCAGAAGACAGATATGATGAGGATGTTTGGATATGCATGGGAGGGGGTTAAGGTGGAGAGTGAAGGAATCTCCTATTTGTCCATGTATGTGGACAAGGATTTAGATCCCCTTCGATATTTGGTAATGTTTGTGTTTTCCAACATTATGGCCCTAAACAACACTGGGTGCAGGTTCCCTTGGAACCTGATAGTGGTGGTGAGCGATATGCTCACCATGAGGTATGTGTATGCATGGGCTCCCATATTATTGGTGTAGGTGTATCTGGAGCTTTATGATATGATGAGGCAAGGGAAAAATGAATTGGAGTGCAACCTAATGCTATAATATTGGGTATGGGAGCACTTCAAAGTTGCTTGATTGAAGGGATTACTTGTGGAGGATTTTGATAGGGAGAAGCCCTATGCTAGGTGATAGGCATTGGTAGAGGAGGTTCAGATGAGTCATCCCGTGAGGACGAGTCAGTTGTACATGGATTTATAGGCAGGATTGACATCTGCCCAAGTGGTATGAAGACCATGGTTGGGTACCTAGTGGACTGAGGATGGGGAGGATCTACGATGATTGTGGTAGGGTAGGTGGGTGATTGGGAGGCATAGGAGTGTGGTAGAGTACTTCTATTTTACTCGAGTACTCTGTCAATTTGGGATGAGGTAGGATGTTCCTTAGGAGGAGGTAGGTCTATCATACATGGAGCAATGGAGGGAATCCTTGGAGAATGATGAGGTGGACATCCTAGATGTGAAGGATGTGAGGATGATATCAGAGTATAATGTATGGTTTGTGGTGCAACCACCATGGGTACCACCTCGAGGAGCAGCTAATGTGGGTGGGAGGTGAGAGGATAGGAATGAGGCTACCCAAGGGACTCAGGATGAGAGTACCCCAAATATGTAGGGTGAGGGGACCCAGGATGCTTGTAAGATGTAGTGGCACCTTCACTTCGATATTTGGAGGCAAAATTTGAAGGGGGTGATGTAGCAGGTACCTGAGGTTGGGGAAGATGGTGGAGATAGGGAGGATATGGAGGAGGTTCCATATGTAGCCCTAGGAAAAAGAGATGAGGAATGGTAACAACTAAAGTAGTACATGGTAGAGTGGGATGCGAGTATTGTGACTCTCCAGGTAATGCTAGTAGAGCGGGAGCAGTGACACGAGGTTGACATATGATGCCTTCACTCTCGACATAGATACATTGAGGTATTGGAGGATAGGTTGATGGAATATCATATTCCACTTCCAGATCCTCCAACCTCATCTGCATTTGAGGGTGCTATGCATAGTTAGTCTAGGTCTAGGGCTCCTACTAGGTTTGAAGCTTTTGCTAGGTCATAGACTCTGCTAGGTCATAGGGGTCTTCTTGGAGGATGTATCTAGTGCTTAGATGCACTTTTTATATATGAGCCTTGGTGATCCGTTGTATGTAGCTTTTTGGCATTCATTGATATATATATATGTGTGTGTGTGTGTGTGTGTGTGTGTGTGTGTGTGTGTGTGTGTGTGTGTGTGTGTGGCTTTTACCTTTTGTGTTATATATTTGTGTGAATGCTTTTGTGGAATGCTTTTGTTGAATGCATGTTTATGTTTATGATTGATGCATATGATATGTTATGGATGACTAATGCAATATGGTATGTATGGATGATTAATGCTAATGATCATTTATGGTTTAGATATTTTTTTTGACCATTTTATAGCATTGTTGTTTAATTAGGGGCACAAAACTTGGTGGTATATTGGGTGAATGACTTATCAACTAAAATGGATTTTGACATGGAAGAAGACATGGATGCTGATATGGAAGAATATATGGATGTTGATATGGAAGAAGTAATGGATGTTGATATGGAAGAAGATATGTATGTTGATATGAAAGACTGCCTATTTTGCAGACTCAAACATCCTAGTGGTATCAAAAAAACTCACTAAAATTACCTAATCCTTCTAGGACCAAAAGTGTGTGCAGTGAATTTATTTACCAAATCAAGAGCAAGTTAATGACCCCTAGGCAATCAAGAACTAGTGTGTGTGCAAGTGAGTTCAATAACTCATCTTGAGTAAATTGGGTAAACCTATTATAAATGAAACCAAGAAGCTAGCTTGTTCATATGAGTAGTCAGAGGTCTCTTTTAAAAGAGACATGTTGCCTCGCATCAGCGTACTCCACTACCAGTCAAGCATTTATAGCTTCGAAGGATGTTAACTCCATATTCCATAACTTTTGTTTTTTATCTCTTAAATTTTGGGGATGACTACTTAACTGCATGACTAGAAATGTAGTACATTCCTTACAACCCAATTGATCAGTGGTGTGTGGTGTAAAATATTTAGAGTTTTTGTTAGGGATTTGTCCCTACTCTTTCTTTTATTTTTGGAATTATGATAGTGGTAATAACTACTATTTTTAATGACCATGTTGCATGATGGGACTAGCAAGGATGACCCTGTTCACCTCAATGTTCAAACCAAGTATGGTGTTATCCCTTTTTGACACGATGTTTTTAAGATGTGAAAGTTGTGTTTGGTTCAAGAATGTTTTTGGAATAAATTCCCAAACTCTAAATTTTTCTTAGTGTATATGTGCAATGGTCCTAAGAAGAAATCAACATGTATTTTGGAGGTTGCTTAAAACACTAGGAGTGACTGAGTCATCAAAAACACCTAGGAATTTGTGAATGTGACTTGTGCTGATGGCATTTTGACTTTATGGAATGGTATGGATGATTTTGTGGAGGTGCCCCTGATTAAGGCAACATGAATTTTGTTGGACCAATTAATACCTTGAATTGAATAAATGATCCCTAAATATGAGATGCAAAATGTGGATGTGAATGCAATGTATGATGTGCAGTTTTGCAAACTGTAATGTGAAATGTGGGTGAATACATTATTTGGAATAAAGTGTATGCAAGTGAAATACAATGTTATTAATAAAGTTTGCAAATATTTTTGTGTATTAGCCATGTATATATAATAATCAAATCATGCATAAAATGCTTACTGTATTCTGATGCATGATGTCTGATGTAGGTGGCTGGTGCGGTGATGCCCTAGCATCGCTCGAAGGCTAGAGGGACTTTAGGAATATGAGTGTAAAACATCCACGGGTACCTGGTGATTGTAGGAAATGTGCATGGGCACTTGGGGCTGATGAAGAGGCACCTGTGGGTGCCTGAAGTTTAGGGAAAAGTGCTTGAAGACTCCTAACAACTGATGAGAATTCTACATAAGAATATCAGGTGAGGATGTAGGTTATGATGGCAGATATGGTGAGCGAGGGAGTTGAAGTGCAATGAATAGAATGGGCTTAGGGCACCAAAGGCTTGATATAAGACTCAAGCACTTAGGGAACCCAAGGAACTTAGAATCAAGAATCAGGAACTTAGTGCATAGAAAAATTGAGGGGTTGAGCCATCAAAATGGCTCTTATTCATAATCTACCCTAATACATACTAGGGTTTCAATGACACTAATAGTGTGGTCAAGATTAAAGCATTGTTAGTATCACAATGACACTGAGAGGGGGGGTGAATCAGTGTAGCTCTTTTAAACTTAAATCTTCAACTCTTAAAGCCAAAACAATGAAAACTTAAAACCAAATAAAGCAAATATAACAAGATAACATCACACAACATAAGATGTACCGAGGTTCACCGATTTGGCTACTCCTCAAAATGATTGTTTGGACTCCCATCCAAATCCAGCCTTTGCAAAGCACCAACTTTACAATCAATTTACCAGAACCCACTTGGAAGGAGCACCAACCCCTGATTTATCTGCACCAATAGAAAAGAGCACCAACCCCTGATTTATCTACACCAATAGAAAGGAGCACCAACCCCTGATTTACCAGCACCAACTGGAAGGAGCACCAACCCCTGATGCCAAGCACCAACTTGGACTTCAATTTTGAAACTAGAAGATTGACATAAAAATGCCTTCACTTTTACAAGACCCTGACTGGTCTATTGCTTACCCAACGTCTACCACAATTCACAAAACACACACACTTATCGCACTTCACAAAATAAAATCCCCTACAAAAATTCTCCAAGCAACACTCCTTTTATAACTATCCTTTCTCTTTGTAACTCCAATTGTAACTCCTTCTTTCATATTCTCATACGCCACTTGTCAATTGTAACACCTTCTTTCATATTCTCATATGCCACTTGTCAATTGTAACTCCTTCTTTATGTAACTCCTTTTGTATATATTGAGAAGGCATTTCGTCAAACACGTCACATGCAAATAATTGACACCATATTCTCCTACCATGACTGTTCGTTTTCTCGGTCATGACTGTTCGTTTTCTCCTTCGATGACTGTTCGTTTTCTCCTTCATGACTGTTCGTTTTCTCCTTCGATGACTGTTCATTTTCTCCTTCGATGACTATTCATTTTCTCCTTCATGACTGTTCATTTTCTCCTTCGATGACTGTTCGTTTTCTCCTTCATGACTGTTCATTTTCTCCTTCGATGACTATTCATTTTCTCCTTCATGACTATTCGTTTTCTCCTTCGATGACTGTTCATTTTCTCCTTCCCTTGTGCATGCATGTGTTTTGGTTTTCGAAAAGGCTTTTCATTTCTATTTTGAGGCCCTTCATTTCCTTTTCTCCACATGGGCATGCATCCACTTCTTTCCATGTGTAACGACCATCTTAAATGATTTCAAATCATTAAATATTCCTTATGGGTCCACGTCACTATGCAATCTTCAGTTTCACCATCCTGGTGTTCATCACTAATATCAGACGCATTGTCAACTACTCTGTTCCTTTGGCAAAAATGCAACATGTCGCGATATCGTGACACTTTTGTTTCTCTACCTGCCTGCCCTTTTTGAGTCACAAAAATGCGACATGTCACGATATCGTGACACTTTTGTTTCTCTGTCTGCCTGCCCTTTTGAGTCATGAAAATGCGACATGTCACGATATCGTGACACTTTTGTTTCTCTGCTTGCTTGCCCTTTTTGAGTCACGAAAATGCGACATGTCATGATATCGTGACACTTTTGTTTCTCTGCCTTGCCCTTTTTGAGTCGCGAAAATGCGACATGTCACGATATCGCGACACTTTTTTCTTCTTGCTCTTTCTCTTTGCTTTGGATCGCGAAAATACAACATGTCGCGATATCGCGACACTTTTTCTCCTTGCTCTTTCTCTTTGCTTTGGCCCATGAAAATACAACATGTCGTGATATCGTGACACTTTTTTCTCCTTGCTCTTTCTCTTTGCTTTGGCCCGCGAAAATACATGTCGCGATATCGTGACACTTTTTCTCCTTGCTCTTTCTCTTTGCTTTGGCCTGTGAAAATACATGTCGTGATATCGTGACACTTTTTCTCTTTGCTCTTTGGCGGAAATGCAACATGTCGTGATATCACGACACTTTTTCTCCTTGCTTTTCTCTTCTCTTTTGGCCATGAAAATGCAACATGTCGGATATCGCGACACTTTTTTCTTTGCTCTTTCGGCGAAAATGCAACATGTCGCGATATCGCGACACTTTTTTCTCCTTGCATTTTCTCTTTGCTTTGGACCATGAAAATGCAACATGTCGCGATATCGCGACACTTTTTTTCTTTGCGGTGTTTTGCTTTTTCTTTGATCTTTAGCATATGGGCCACTTCGGTCTTCTTGGAAAATATGCAAAAATGTGGGTAAACATCCTCATAAGCATTTAACATCACTGTACATACTCTGAGTAACCTCTGAACTCCTATCCACTGCATCAACCGATCTATCTGATCGTGTTGACAACAATGACAATATTGTCGTTGCACCTTGCTCAACAATCTCCCCCTTTGGAATTGTTGGCAACACACGTGCAATTTCCTGTAACTCTTCTCCCCCTTTGACAACAATATCAAAGGGCTGCTGCAAACTCCCCCTGAGTCCATGCACAACATTCTTAGGCAAAAATTATTACACTTAGCAAAAATCACAAACATGAGCAAAAAGATAAACAAATACACAAATGCTCCCCCTGAGAATGTGGTCCCGATAGCTAGTCAATTCTTGGGAAGCGTGACCACTCCCAATTTATTGTGAAGGTACTCAAAGACTTCCTTGGGCAATGGTTTTGTGAAGATATCCGCTACTTGCTCTGTTGTTGGAACAAAATCCAACTTAACCTCACCTTCCGCAACTTTCTCCTTCAAAAAGTGATACCGGATAGCAATATGTTTTGTGCGAGAATGCATAACCGGATTCTTTGAGATGTTAATGGCACTGGTGTTATCACACTTAACTAAAATTGGCTCACTGAAGTTAATACCAAGATCTTTCAGGGTTTGTTTCATCCATAATACCTGCGTACAACACGTTGTCACTGCAATATATTCTGCCTCTGCTATGGATAAGGAGACTGACTCTTGTTTCTTACTGTGCCACGCGACCAACCTGTCTCCAAGATAGAATGCACCTCCACTGGTACTCTTTCTGTCATCTACACATCCTGCCCAATCTGCATCTGAATACGCAATAAGGGTGAAGTCCTTACCTTTCGGATACCATAACCCATACTCCATAGTACCCTTGAGGTATCGAAGAATCCTCTTCACTGTTGTCACATGAGTCTCCTTGGGACTAGCCTGAAATCGTGCTACCATGCATACTCCCTACGCAAAATATCTGGTCTAGTAGCTGTCAAGTACGGTAAGCTCCCAATCATAGATCTGTACATGGTTTGATCAACATGTGGAGATTTGTCATCCTTGCTCAACTTGCAACTTGTCGTCATGGGAGTGCTAACTGGCTTACAATCCTCCATTGTGAACTTTTTTAGTATCTCTTTCACATATTTAATTTGAGAAATAAATATGCCCTTCTCATTTTGATTAACTTGCAACCCGAGGAAATACGAAAGTTCACCAATCATTGACATTTCAAATTCTTTCTGCATCTTATTTGCTAAATCTTTACACGACTCATCTTTGCTTCTGCCAAATATGATATCATCTACGTATACAACAAGAACAATAAGATGGCCATTTTCTGTTTTGACATACAAATTACTATCCACCATACCTTTCTTGAACCCTTGTTGAGTAAGATAGTTGTCTAGCCTTGCATACCATGCTCGGGGTGCCTGTTTTAAGCCATATAATGCTTTCTTCAACTTGCAAACCAAGTTGGGATCATCACCAAGTTGGAAACCATCTGGCTGCTCAATATAAACCTCTTCTTCAAGTTTCCCATTCAAAAATGCTGATTTCACATCCATTTGATAAACTTTGAAATTCTTGTAAACTGCTAAAGCCAGAAACATTCTAATTGCCTCTAGTCTAGCCACAGGTGCAAAGGTTTCCTCAAAGTCAATACCTTCAACTTGTGCATAGCCTTTACATACCAATCTTGCTTTATTCCTGACTACCTGTCCGTCTTCATTCAATTTGTTTCGAAAGACCCATTTAGTACCGATTATATTTTTATTTGCAGGTCTTGGTACTAACTCCCAAGTTTTGTTTTTCTTGATCTGATCTAATTCTTCATTTATTGCCTTCATCCAACTTTCATCTTTGCTTGCATCAACAACATTTTTGGGTTCAATGTTGGATAATAGAGAGTAGTTGCTTACTACTCTTCTTCTTGTCTGAACACCAACTGTGGGGTCTCCCTGAATATTTGTACTCAATTTGTATTGATGTAACTTCCTGCTCATGTAGCCGCTTTGAATGCAATAATAAAATGTGAGCTTTCTGATTTTGCATGCGAATTAAATATTTTCACCAAAGCATCATAATAGATCTAACAATCTTCACATCAATGTGTAGTACAAATACACACTTGCTTTTATCGAAACACATATATGCAGCTAGGGCAACATTCTTTCACTAAACCAAATTATCGAACTCGTTATAATCCATAACTTTGAACAATGGTAGTAAGAACCATCAAAAGTACAACACTGACATATAGCAATACTACAAATGGTGACAACTCTCAATTTAATCACCACCCTTCATGGTACCTCCACAAACAACTACATGAACTGAAACACACTTTGACAACTATACGACAACTCCCCTTGACTACTTGCCTTTCATCCTTAGATAACCAAACAAATACATAGGAGCATTAAAATAAAACTTTAAGATTGCTCCCCCTGAGGATGTGCTACCTGGAGTTGCTTAGTGCAATAGAGGAGTAGTCTCCTTCAATCCAAGGAGACACGATTTCCTTTCTTCTTTCTTTCTCCACTCTGGTTTGATTACAGTTTTGGGCTCTTGTTTTGACTTTTCTTTTTCAGTAGCTTGTGCATGTTTTTCGAGAAATTTTCTATTTTGTCTCATTCCATTTGGTTGAAATTTTCTTCCCTGAAATTGATTTGATGCAAATGTACTTCGACAATTTCTTGCAATGTGCCCAAAATTATGATAGTTATAACATTCTACTGCATAATCCATCAAAGGTGAAAAAACATTTCTACTTGGGTGGTTGTCTCTTGTGCATCCTTGATGGATGATTATTTTCCTTTCTTTGATGCACATGATTTCTTCCCTGTCTGTGTTGCATTCTTTGTGTCTGATGAAATCTACTGTCTTGCCTTAGATTAGATACAAAAGTTCTTGGACAAAACCTTGCTATGTGCCCATGACCATTACATTTAAAACATTGCACATGGTGTTCAATCGAAAAAATAGATGTATTTCTACCAGCATAACTCTTTGATCTATTATTCAATCCACAATAAATTGCCTTGTGACCATAATGGTTGCATCTAAAACAATAGCCATTAAAAGCATTATTATGAATAAAGTGAGAGTGATAGAACCTCTTTTGTTGTGGTTGCTTTGTTGTAGATCTCCTTTGAGATTTTCTTCCTTTTGAAGATTCAGCTTCAAGCTTTTCTTGCTTTGATCCTTCAGTAGTGGACTTCTTCTTCTCTGTAGATTTAGAAGATGAAGGTTGTTCAGCTTCACATCCAAGACCAAGCTTACCCATGGAGCTTCTTTGTTGCCTTATCATTTTATCTAGCAACTTTGTGCTCTTCTCAAATTTGAGATTTGTATTGGCCTCTTCTAGTTGTTTCCTCAATAAAACAATCTCCTCTTCTTGTTTGCAGCAAACAATCTCTTTTTCATTGATCTGTGACCTGAGAGTTTCTTCAATCCTTTTGGACTCTTCTACTTGCAGCTTTAGATCACTAATAACTTTGTTAGATTCCTCTTCACGTTTGCTACATACATCGCCTTTATCATCCAGGTGTGACTTCAAGGCTTCTTCTATTTTCTTGGCTTTATGAATTTGTAAGAAGAGATCTTCAATATTATCCCCATATTCTTCCAACTTCTTGGACAGTCTTTTGTTCTTTTTCCTTTCTATATCCAACTCTTCAAGTGCAGCGATCAACTCACCTTCTAGATCTACTTCAACCTCAAGGTTTTCATCACATACTTCAGAATTCACTCCTATCTTTTCTAGTTCAATTTTCTCTTCCACAGGAACTGAAACTGATTGAGATGCCTTATTTGAGGAGGATCTATTCTTCTTACCCATTGCATACTAATCCAAGATCAACCCTAGCTGATTTAGCCTAATAAGGGAAACTGGCTCTGATACCAATTGTTAGTCTCACAATGACACCGAGAGGGGGGTGAATCAGTGTAGCTCTTTTTAAACTTAAATCTTCAACTCTTAAAGCCAAAACAATGAAAACTTAAAACCAAATAAAGCAAGTATAACAAGAGAACATCACACAACATAAGATGTACCGAGGTTCACCGATTTGGCTACTCCTCAAAATGACTATTTGGACTCCCATCCAAATCCAGCCTTTGCAAAGCACCAACTTTACAATCAATTTACCAACACCCACTGGAAGGAGCACCAACCCCTGATTTATCTGTGCCAATAGAAAGGAGCACCAATCCTGATTTATGCATCAAGAAAGGAGCACCAACCCCTGATTTACCAGCACCAACTAGAAGGAGCACCAACCCCTGATGCCAAGCACCAACTTGGACTTCAATTTTGAAACTAGAAGATTGACATAAAAATGCCTTCACTTTTACAAGACCCTGACTGGTCTATTGCTTACCCAACATCTACCACAATTCACAAAACACACACACTTATCGCACTTCACAAAATAAAATCCCCTACTAAAATTCTCCAAGCAACACTCCTTTTATAACTATCCTTTCTCTTTGTAACTCCAATTGTAACTCCTTTCATATTCTCATACGCCACTTGTCAATTGTAACACCTTCTTTCATATTCTCATATGCCACTTGTCAATTGTAACTCCTTCTTTATGTAACTCCTTTTGTATATATTGAGAAGGCATTTCGTCAAACACGTCACATGCAAATAATTGACACCATATTCTCCTACCATGACTGTTCATTTTCTCGGTCATGACTGTTCGTTTTCTCCTTCGATGACTATTCGTTTTCTCCTTCATGACTGTTCGTTTTCTCCTTCGATGATTGTTCATTTTCTCCTTCGATGACTGTTCATTTTCTCCTTCATGATTGTTCGTTTTCTCCTTCGATGACTGTTCATTTTCTCCTTCATGACTGTTCATTTTCTCCTTCGATGACTGTTCATTTTCTCCTTCATGACTATTCATTTTCTCCTTCCATGACTGTTCGTTTTCTCCTTCCCTTGTGCATGCATGTGTTTTGGTTTCTGAAAAGGCTTTTCATTTCTATTTTGAGGCCCTTCGTTTCCTTTTCTCCACATGGGCATGCATCCACTTCTTTCCATGTGTAACGACCATCTTAAATGATTTCAAATCATTAAATATTCCTTATGGGTCCACGTCACTATGCAGTCTTCAGTTTCACCATCCTGGTGTTCATCACTAATATCAGACGCACTGTCAACTACTCTGTTCCTTTGGCAAAAATGCAACATGTCACGATATCGTGACACTTTTGTTTCTCTACCTGCCTACCCTTTTTGAGTCATGAAAATGCGACATGTCGGAATATCGATGACACTTTTGTTTCTCTCCCTGCCCTTTTTGAGTCGTGAAAAATGTGACATGTCGCGATATCGTGACACTTTTGTTTCTCTGCCCTGCCCTTTTTGAGTCATAAAAATGTGACATGTCGCGATATCGCGACACTTTTGTTTCTCTGCCTGCCTGCCCTTTTTGAGTCACGAAAATGCAACATGTCGCGATATCGTGACACTTTTTCCTTCTTGCTCTTTCTCTTTGCTTTGGACCATGAAAATACATGTCACGATATCGTGACACTTTTTCTCCTTGCTCTTTCTCTTTGCTTTGGCCCGCAAAAATACAAATGTCGCGATATCGTGACACTTTTTCTCCTTGCTCTTTCTCTTTGCTTTGGCCTGCAAAAATACATGTCACGATATCATGACACTTTTTCTCTTTGCTCTTTCGGCCTTGAAAATGCAACATGTCGCGATATCGCGACACTTTTTCTCCTTGCTTTTTCTCTTCTCTTTTGGCCGTGAAAATGCAACATGTCGCGATATCGTGACACTTTTTCTCTTTGCTCTTTCGGCCATGAAAATGCAACATGTCGCGATATCGCGACACTTTTTTCTTTGCGGTGTTTTGCTTTTTCTTTGATCTTTAGCATATGGGCCACTTCGGTCTTCTTGGAAAATATGCAAAAAGGTGGGTAAACATCCTCATAAGCATTTAACATCACTTTACATACTCTGAGTAACCTCTGAACTCCTATCCACTGCATCAACCGATCTATCTGACTGTGTTGACAACAATGACAATACTGTCGTTGCACCTTGCTCAACAAGCACATCCAAGGGTTGACAATAAATCTAGGGTGTGGCATGGATCGATGTAAATGGATGGTTGAGATTAAATGAAATTGGATGGTTGGGATAAATTCACGTACATAAATACATATTTGTTAAATATATATTAAAATATAATATAAAATATTATATTTTAATATATAAAATAAATATATAAATAAATGTGAATAATGATTGGAAATGGTGGGAAAATAGAAATAGTGGGAAAATTGGCTAGGATTTGGTTGTGGAAATGGCGCGAAGGCAAATGGCTAGGATTTGGTGTCTACAATATGCATGAGCCTACCCTACCAACCTACACCAATTAGGGAGGCCATGCCTACCACATCAACAAGGCAACACATTCTAAAATAAACATGATGAATGAGTAATTTCCCAACCACCTCTAATGTAGTAGCAAAGATATAAACTAGCAATAATTGATCATCCAAAGGCTTGAAAGTTTTAAAAATTTATGGTCATATATCTATAGACCTTAAAGGTCATGCCACATAATTGCGAAAGTATTTTGGTTGCAAGAGCAACAAATATTTACAGGCCTTCTATATAGACCTTTAGAGGGAAGGAACTCTCCTCTTGGCTTATAAATAGGCTAAAATTTTTTTGTGAAAGGCATTGAGAGATCTCTACCCATGTCTTGTACCTAGCCTTGTAGGTTATTCCTTTCACACTTCTGTTCGATTATAATAAGAAGAGCCCAAACCTTCTCTCATTGCCTAAGGAGAATCAAACCTCTAGGCATCATTATATTATAATCATTTTAAGCATGGTAATAGAAGCCAAGACTAATTTTGTTATATCCTCCTCTTATTTTATCTTGATTCCTATTAGTGTATTTTCTTGGTTGTGTTCACTAGTCATAGGGTAGAGTTTGTCATGTTCAATTGCCAATTGTTGTAGTAAAAAGTTAGGATTTAATTTTTTGGCACATTATCCCTAAAACTTAGGTTTTATTTTTTGTAAAGCATTTGATTTATTATATTTTTTTACTTTTATTGCAATTATTTTCCCTAGTCTCAACTTGTGAAGGTCCACTATGTGTTAAGAATTTATATTTGACAAGGATCCATCCTTTATTAAAAACCCAAGAGGTTTCTCCATAGGCTATCCCTCATGTATGCCACTTTTTACTATTTCTCTCTACATGAGTTGTAGACACATTTGTCTTGTTGATGTTGGAAAATATGGCTATTACATAATTTGGTTATTTCCTAATGTACCCTCATGGGTGCACATTTAGTTTAGGATTAGTTTAGGACTTATTACTTTATTAATGAAATAGAATAATGCACAAGTGTTAGAATTTGCAATGATGTAAATGTGCATGTAGTCCACATGTACATGAGTCTTAGGGTTGATTGAGAGGTAAGAAATCTATATTTCTATGTAAAGGTCTCATTGTAAGTTATTGTAGAGTGTGTTGAGTAGTTCAAAGTTGAGAGTAGTAGTAGTCACAATGTAGCTCCATTTTCTATCATGGAGGAGTTGCAAACTCTATGAGAGGAGCATTATAATTTTCATGAGCTTTCTTATATGAGCATTTCTAGAGCATTGTATCAAGTTTTCTATCATATTTGCATGCATTTTAATTTGCCATTATCATATTTATAATATTGCATGATTATTTCAATACTTGTGAATATATTTCCTTCATGTTTAAGGCTCCAAAAGCTAACACTGGTATCAGAGCCATGCTGGATCAAAGGAAAGCCATAAGGATCACCATTACTATTATTTAGTATTTGCAAACTAGACTAGCCATAGTGTACCTCTGCATGCAAATACCATCACAATAGATTTTTTTATAGAAGTAGCTCTGGGTAGAAGAATAGAAAATAGAGAAAACCACAAGAGTTGTCATGCTTGTGAAGACTAGAACTCGGCATTGCATCCACTAGATTGGCAATTCAACTAGTGAAGATTATTTTTCATAGAGTCATAGAAATTTTTATTATCTCTAATATTTCATTGCAAGAGAGAAAAAGAAGTTTTCAGGAGAACTATTGGGTTACTATCATCTAAGTTTTTCTTGTTGCAAAAAAAATACTCTTAGAAGGTGGGAAGATTCCTACAACAGATAAAGAAGAAATTCATCTTCTTTTCCTGAAATTCAAAGTTAATTTTATTATGCAGGGATTGATTCTTTGTTGTAGAAATGAGGATTGGTGATTTGGAGGCCTAAGGAGAAAGGTCCTATTGAAATATTTTTAGGTTGAAGACTCCTATTTGAAAGATCGAGGAGAGAGCTAGAGGCTAAGGAATCCACATTGAAGATTATAAATCTAGGAAGGAGGACCTAGAAATAAGACCCCATTGAATATCAAAGAGACTCAAGGAGAAGGATCCTATCAAATATTGGAGATTGGTGATCTCCATTAAAGACTGAAAACTTCATGTTGAAGAAGAGATCCATTGAAGTCCCTATTGAAGAAGATGTCCATTGAAGGCCCTATTGAAAAATATTGAAATCTCTATTGAAGAATAGGTCCATTGAAGGTCCTATTGAAGAAGAGGTCCATTGAAGGCCCTATTGAAGAGCTTCCATAGTTGAATATTAAGCATTGAGAAGAACTAACAAAATGTTCTATTGCATATTTTAGTAACAATAGATTTAAGAAATCCTAGAAGGAGATCTCGTTTATATAGTTGAATATTGAAGAGGTCAAGGAAGGTCTCATTGAATATTTTAAGCTACAATATTGAGAATATTGGAGAGGTCTCAAGGAGAAACAAGAAGAATTCTTGGTTACTTAATTGAAGGAGTCCTTACAAGGACTCATTGGAGAAATTACTACCAATGAAGAAGCTAATAAATTGGTACAATTATCACCATCCGACAACAAGCCCAAAGGAGAAAGTTTAGCAAGAAGATTGTCAAACCAAAAATGTAGTATTGAATTGATCTCAAGATTGATAGATTTTTTGAGGAGGAGATCTACTTTTCAATCAGAATTTGACAAGATAAAAGAGATAGAAGAACCACCAAATCTATGATATTTGGGGGAAATCATTGAAGAGTTCTTGAGCAAGCATCTTAGTTGCGATTTGGGGAGAATCCTAACAAATTTTTGGGATTCAAGGACAATATTTTAGTGATGGTATTAACAATCTTACAATCTAAAAAATTTCACATTTGAAGACAAATAAAAGGCATAACATTGACAACACTTAAATCTAAAAAATACAGAGTTCATGGATAGTGAAAAGGGTAGCAAATCAATGGAGTTAGAAGCAACAATTAAGATTGCTTAGTGCTGAAAATTTCAGAAAAATTGGGCAGTGTTAGTGACTGCCAAAAATCAAATTCTAGAAGTACATTCTGAAGAAGTTTTGAATCCACCAAATCAAAGTTCTAAGAAGCAAATTGGTAAGGAATTGAAGTTGCAAAAATGTGAGTAAAAATGTGAGCAAAGAGCTATTTTTGGATAGCATAGAAGACCTACAATAACATCCACAAAGGCAACCATTGAGGTGACTTGAATCTCCATTATATTCATCTACGAGAGGAAAAATGTATGCAACAATAAGGTGGAACATCATTAGTTGAGATTTCATATTTGGTTTCTTATTAAGGTTTATCAAGCACCAGTTTTAAGATTCAAAGAGTTGCATAAAATAGTTTCATCACAAGTCTTCAAAATAGTGCAGAAGTTATAGTTTACAAGAATCCAACCTGCACATAGAATAAAATAGAAGTTAGGTATATTTCAAGAGAAAGAAACATATCAACATTCTGTTGCTCATTCTAAAGAAAATAATACTATAGTTGCATTAGATATAATAAAAAATATTACATTTAGTAGATTGGATTGATAAGTGAATAATAGCCAAGCAAGGAAGGTGTTGCCAAGAGTTAAAGGTAATAATCCATTTCATCCAAATTAGTGATTAAAGGCAGATTTATTAAAATATCTTTTGTAGAAGTGAATAGAAGAGTTTTATGGTAAGGAATAGCCACCAAGAAAGAGTAACAATACCTCTAAAATATGGAGAATAAAATCCAACAAATTATAGTAAGGAAATAAGCTTAAAAGGAAAAAGGAATTCCAAGTTTGTACATCTCCAAACTGATTTTGCAAATAATTTTGGAAAGGATTAAAAACAATATTTGGGAGCAAGATTGAACCATACATACAAATAGCCATATCAAAAAATGGAAGCCCATATTTTAAGCAAAGTAAGGGCAATTGTAATCTATGTTTGAGAGTCACTCAAAGGAATCCATAAGATTTGGAAAGGAAAAAAATTCAAAAAGCCTTCAGAAAGAAAAATCAAGTGCCATTAGAAGAGGTCTAAATATCAATTATTTGAGGTGTTAAAATACACCCAATAAAGTGCCATAATCACCAAATTTGTTGCATACATAAAGGGTAAAAATAGACCTATAAAACATAAAATACAAGACTAAAAGTTGAAATTATAGTGCAAGTATTCTATCATCACAAAGGGGGTGCTATTACCATTTAATAAATCTAGAAAATAATTATTCTGCATGTCCAACAGTGTCACAAAAGATAATTAATTCATTATGTCAAGGAAAATATGTAGACAACAAGAGTTGATTGTTGACAAGTGTTGAAGAGATTCAAGGAAGAGTTATTCCATGCATTCAAAGTTAAGAGTGCCACATTGAAGAGGAATATTAAGCACCTAGTAGTATAGTATAACATTTCATACTCTAAATCCAACAAAGATATGAAGAATAACACCCAACATAGGTGGAAAATATAAAAAAATGTTGAGAAACCTCCATATTCAAGTGCCCAATGTGGATGAAGATGGTAAAATGAGTTACAATAGTTTTCAACCACCAAGATATAAGATATCAAGCAACACTTATCACAAGCATAAAAATAAGGGACTACAGTAAACATTTCTAAAATGGAAGCAATACACAAGCATCACATGTCATAGGTGCTACAGGGAGGTTTAGAAGGAATGTTTTTAATAAGGTAGGAAAATACAAGTGCCACTTGGCACCCCCATCTCATATTGCATCTAGTTAATAAGGCACCCAACATACATAAATGAAAAGGAGGAGAGCTAAAGAAGTGAAAGGCTACTATTTTTTAAGAGTATGTAGAAACCAGCAATAGAATTATGGCTACATACTAGTGAAATATCAGATTTAAAGAGAGATTTTAAGCCTCATACAGTGCACATAACAACCATATTTAAAGTGTGAATAGTAGAGCATGTATTTAGCCAACATTCGATTGAAGAGAGGAAGTAAAATTAGTCTGTCTACAAGGAGGAGAATGTGGACAAGAAAGGTGAATAGAAACAAGTGAAATAAGTCATTGCAAATAGTATACAAACAAATTGCAAATCAGAATTAGAAAGGTGAGATATATTCATTTTTACATTGCAAGTTTGATATCAAATTTTATTACACATTCTAGAGATATTAGTAGGAGTAATAAGGTGTATAAAGAATCTCTAGAAAAGAACATTGGTTATATAGAAGATGTTGAGTAAAAATAGAAGCATTTATACCATTTCCATTGCTTCAAAATAATATTTGTAAACTTTAAACATAGGGAGATATAAGGAGTAGTAAACAAAATCTAGTTTTCAAACATTTAATATTTCTAAAATTTCTAATTAGGGAGATATAAGAAATCCTACTTCAATGGAATTTCTAGAAGTTTAGAACGTATCATTGCATCAAAATTATATTTGGAACATTAATATAGGACTTATAAAATCCAACTAAATATATTGAATTCTTATTTTTGAATATTACATTTCTAATAGATTTCTACAAATAATTGATTGCAAGTGATAGAGGTGAATCATATTTATAGCATATCTCATTACTAGGGAGTTATAAGGAAGTCTACTACAAATAATTTATCAAATTATTTCTAAAACATAAAAATGCTAAAACTAAGAGAAATGTCTACCTCAAGAAATTTAATAAATAGTGATATGAACAACACTCTTAGAAAGAAAAGAGTAAGTATCATAAAATGTGGAATTAAGAATTGACTTATAAAGTGGGAAGGAAACTTAGATCCTACTTCAAAAATAATACATAGTGAATCTCTAAACAATAGTTTTGAGACAATGGAGCATTATCTATATGATAAACTCGCTAATACAATTGATAATGGAAAGAATGACATTCAAATTCCTTTAGAATATGGAAGCATACTATACATGGCACTACTTACATTCAAATGTTATAAGGATGAAAATGTAGAATAAAAAGGATTGATAGAATTACTTAAGCTAAAAACAAAAATGGATGAATCAACCCTATCAAATATATTTCAATCCTCATGCAACATTAGTACTACAAGTTCTACTAACTCAAAATCTTATCATGATGCTCTAAGTGTATGTTCAAAAGCTTCTATTCAGGTCACAGAAAATTATGACAAGGACAAAAGCAAAGGAAAATTACTCTTGCAAGAAATAGGTGAAAGTACATCCACCTATGAAAGTACCAACTCCAATAAAGAGGAAGAATATGAAGAGGTAATTCAAGGAGGAATACAATGCAGAGTAAATTAAAGACATTTCAAGAAAAATTCACTCAAGAAAAAATACATGCAAAATACTTAGATCCATATTTAATACTAATGTCTTCAAAACCAAATAATGTAATATAGGGGGGTGTTGGAAAATATGGCTACTACATCATTTGGTTAGTCCCAATGTATCCTCATGGGTGCATATTTAATTTAGGATTAGTTTAGGAGTTATTGCTTTATTAATGTAATAGAATAAATGCACAAGTGATCGAATATACAATGATTTAAATGTGCATGTAGTCCACATGTACATGAGTCTTAGGGTTGAGTGAGAGACAAATAATCTATATTTCTATAAAAAGGCCTTATTGAGAGTGATTGTAGAGAGTGTTTAGTAGTGCAAAGTCGAGAGTAGTAGTAGTCACAATGCAGCTCCATTTTGCTATCATGGAGGAGTTGCAAACTCCATGAGAGGAGCATTATAATTTTCATGAGCTTTCTTAAATAAGAATTTATGAGCATTGTATCAAGTTTTCTATCATATTTTCATGCATGATAAGTTGCCATTATCATAGTTATAATATTGCATGCGTATTTCAATACTTATGAATGCATTTCCATTATATTTAAGGCTCTAAAAGCTAATAATTGAGCCCCCCATCCTAGGTTGGTGAATGCATTCTAAGATTATAAGAGTTTTTTTGGCATACCTGATAAGACAAGCTTCTATATTTACCCCTTGAAGATTAAAGAAGCCCAATAATGACTCCATTGAAGGCTATAGTGTACTTGCTTGAAAAGAAGCATCTAAATAATTTATCTAGATACTCTGCTTGACAACTTAGATTGAACAAGATAGACCTTTGAATAATTCATGTAACAAAATATAAACTAATATTTTTATGGGGGTCTCTATCTTATCAACTTATTGAATCAAAATATTTCCACTTTGTGTGATGCAGGAGCATCCGGGGGCAGCAGCAATCTTGCTTTAAAAAAAAAAAAACCAACAACAGGGCAGAAGTTGCAGGGTCGCGAAATCGCGACATGTCGTGATATCGCAACTAAAAGAGGGGCAAGCAATGCAAAATGCAGGAAAGGTCATGAAATCGTGACATGTCACGATTTCATGACATGTCATGAAATCGTGACATGTCACGATTTCATGACATGTCATGAAATCGTGACGTCGCGATATCGTGACAAAAGCGAGGCAAGCGGTGCCATAGGCGAAAGCGTCGCGATATCGTGACGTCGCGATATCATGACAAAAGTGGGGCAAGCTATGCCATAGTTGGAAGGGCCGTGATATCATGACGTCATGATATCGTGACCAAAAGCGGGGCTGGTGATGCAATAGGCGAAGGGTCACAAAATCATGATGTCACGATATCGCAACCAAAATACAGGGTCGACGACATAGCAGGCGGAGGGTCATGAAATCATGACATGTCGTGATATCATGACCAATATGCAAGGCCGACGACGTAGTAGACGGAGGGTCACAATATCATGACATGTCGCGATATCACGACAGGTTACATTTTCACGTCGAAAGATGAGCCAAGGATGAAGAGTCAAAAAGTGACACGTGTCGAATATCTGGATGACGAAGCGACACGGGGAGGCAAAACGAAAGGTTCTAGAAGAGGAAACGAAGGGCCACCAACTGGAAATGGAGTGTCACCCAAGAACTTTTAAAAAGGAGAACAAAGGCATACACAAGGGAGGGAAAAATTACTAGAACGTTAATTTTTTTTTGTATTTCCAGATTTGAGAAACTCTGAAAAGGCGAAATTCTTCTACAACTTATATAATAATTTACCGTGAATGTAATAATCTACTATGAATGTACTAACCCGCTATGACTGTAATATCATGCGATGACTGTAATATTATGCTGTGATAGTAATTCTTTGATGCATTTGATTAAAATACAATTGTTTTCTTCTCTATAATTCGGCTCCAAGAAATATCTGGATGAAAAAGCGACACAGGGAGGCAAAACAAAAGGTTCTAGAATAGGAAACGAAGGGCCACCAATTGGAAATGGAGTGTCACCCGAGAACCTTTAAAAAGGAGAACAAAGGCATACACAAGGGAGGGAAAAATTACTGGAACGTTAATTTTTTTTTTGTATTTCCAGATTTGAGAAACTTTGAAAAGGCAAAATTCTTCTACAACTTATATAATAATTTTCCATGAATGTAATAATATGCTATGAACGTACTAACCCGTTGTGACTGTAATATCATGCGATGACTGTAATATTATGCTATGATAGTAATTCTTTGCTGCATTTGATTAAAATACAACTATTTTCTTCTCTATAATTTGGCTCTCAATCAAGTGGTATCAGAGCTAGAAGTTCCTGAGTGTGCAAACAGAACGTTGAATGTGAGGCAGTTTGCACCAATATCAGTTTGAGATTTGCAGGAGAAGTGAGCAGAATGCCTCCAAAAAGAAATCGTGGTCACGGGAGAAATGTGGCACAGGATGAAGATTTCAGAGCGTTGTAGAGGCAAGTGCAAGCCCTGCGGGAAGAGTTGCAAAAAAGGGTCGAACCAAAGGGAGAAGACTAGAGTGACGATGAAGCCTGGGAAACTGAGGATCCATCAAATGATGAAGAAGCATTGGATCCTTCTGAAGCTATATTGTTGAAACCTCTATCTCAGGCCAGGAAGAGACCGAATTTTGATGCCTCCACATATTATGGGAATCTCAACCGAGAAGAGTTGATTGACTAGATCAACGATATGGAGGAATACTTTGAGTATGAGAATATTGCAAATCCTGATAGGATCAAATTTGCAAAAACAAAATTGAAATGCCATGCTATTTTATGGTGGAAAGGAGTACAACTCGAAAGAAATAAAAGTGGAAAGGAGAAAATAACCATATGGGACCGAATGGTGGAGAAACTAAAGAGACAATTTATTCCTGTAGATTACAAGTTGGACCTGTTGAGGAGGATGCAAAGTTTGAGACAGTCAGGCAAGTCTGTCCAAGAATACATAGAAGAATTCTACAAAATCTCCATTAGAACTGGCCATTCAGGGGCTAATAAGGAGAAAGTAGCTAGATACATCAACGGGTTGAGAATGAACATTCAGGAAGAACTCAGCTTGATCAGAATAGCCACCATAGAAGATGCATACCAGTTGGCCTTGAAGGTAGAAGAGAAACTAAACATAATATTCGAAGGCAACCAGAGAGGAAGGGATCATGGTGGAAGAACCGATGGAGGAAATTACTGAGACCAGAAGAAGACTGGTGAAACAAGCAGACCCTAGGAACAGAAAAAGGAGAATACCTACTACCCGCGTGATCAGAACAATGACTACTAGAGAAGAAGAGGTAGACCTAGACGTGGGTATGGAAGAGGGGTATTTCGTGGAACCTATTTCCAGTGTGGAGAAGAGGGACACCAGTCATACGAGTGTCCTCAACACCAAGAAAGGATGAACAAGAGACTTGAGGGTCATGCCAGAGCTGCTGTGGCAGATGAAGGTGCAGAGTCAGAACACTCTAAAGAGGCAAAAGGAGGAGAAGTTCTGATGATGAGAAGAACACTGTTGAATGAGGAAAAAGAACCAGAACAAAGGAAGAGCCTATTCCACACAAGGTGCAAATGTGCAAGGAAGGTCTGCAATGTTATCATTGATAATGGTAGCATAGACAACTTAGTTTCAGAAGAGATGGTTACTAAGTTGAAATTGGGAAAGAGGAAGCACCCGCATCCATATCGAATTTCGTGGTTGCAGAAAGACCACAGAGCACTTGTCAATGAACAGTGCTTGGTCGAATTTCACATTGGAAATTATCAAGATGAGGTCCTATGTGATGTTTTGTCGATGGATGCTTGTCATTTGTTTTTGGGAAGACCATGGCAATTTGACAGATGTGCAGTGCATGATGGGCATGCAAATACGTACTCTCTGACAAAGGATGGAGTACGTCACAAATTGAAGCTACTGAAGGAAGTGGATGAGAAAGTGTGCAGTAGTGCCAGAATCTGCCTGGTGGATGGAAGACAGTTTTTGGATGGCCTGAAAAGGGATTCAATGTGTTATGCATTAATACCTACTATTAAGAAATAATAGTACACAGATGTTCCAGCAGAGGCCGAACACCTATTAGAAGAATTTCCAGACATCATATCAGATAATGTGCCTGAGGGTTTACCATCGATGAGGAAGATCAGTCACCATATTGATTTGGTACCTGGATCTAGTTTACCCAACAAGGTAGCCCATAGAATGACTCCTGTGGAAAGTGAGGAGCTGAGCAGGCAAGTCCAAGAGTTGTTAAATAAGGGACTGATTCGAGAAAGCTTGAGTCCATGTGCGGTACCTGTAGTACTAGCACCAAAGAAGGATGGGGAGTGGAGGATGTGTACAGACTCCCGAGCTATAAACAAGATCACCATAAAATATAGATTTCCATTACCAAGGATGGATGATATTATGGACTGTTTGAGTGGAGCCAAGTACTTCACCAAGATTGACCCGAAGAGTGGCTACCATCAGATTCATATCAGAGAAGGAGATGAGTGGAAAACTGCTTTCAAAACTAGAGAAGGTTTGTATGAGTGGTTGGTCATGCCATTTGGGCTAACCAATGCACCAAGCACATTCATGTGGTTGATGAATGAAGTTTTGAAGGAGTTCTTAGGCAAGTTTGTTATTGTCTATTTGGATGACATTTTGATATTCAGCAAAACCCTGGAAGAGCACCTAATGCATATCATGAGGGTTTTTGAGAAGTTGAGGGAAGAACAGTTGTTGATCAACTTGAAGAAGTGCAATTTTGTGAAGGAGTTGGTATACCTGGGATTTTTCATCTCAGTTGAAGGTCTGAAAATGGACCTAGAAAAGATGAGGGCTATCATTGAATGGCCTACTCCAAGAAGCACTTTTGAAGTGAGATCATTTCATAGTTTAGCTAATTTTTATAGGAAATTCATTAGAAATTTCAGCAGTATTTGTGTACCCCTTACAGAAACAATGAGAGGGGATAGGAAAGACTTTAAGTGGACCTTGGTATCTGACAAAAGCTTTGATATGTTGAAGAAGAAGGTCACTGAGCAACCTATTTTAGCACTTCCAGATTTTAATAAGGTATTTTAGGTAGACTGTGATGCCAGTGGTAGTGCCATTGGAGCTGTGCTGAGTCAAGAAGGTAAGCCTATTGCTTACTTTAGTGAGAAACTCAATGATGCCAGGAAAAAGTATTCAGTGTATGATCAAGAATTCTATGTGATAGTTCAATCCCTGAAGAAGTGGAGACATTATTTGCTGCCAAAAGAGTTTGTGTTATATACTGATCATCAGGCCTTACAGTATATAAACAACCAAGGAAAACTAAACCAGAGGCAATTAAAGTGGATTGAGTTTCTCCAAAGCTATACCTTTGTGTTAAAGCACATAAGTGGAAAATCAAATAGAGTTGCAGATGCCTTAAGTAGAAGGCAGAATTTGCTCCTTGAAATGATAGTGGAAGTGGTAGGATTCGAAGAACTGAAGGGCCTATACTCTAAAGATCCTGATTTTGCAGAAGCCTGGACGGCTTGCTTGGCACCTGTTACTATGGACAGGACAAAATGGTTGGATTTTCTAATCCAAGATGGAATTTTTTTTAGAGGAAGTAAATTATGCATTCCAAGGAGTTCCATGCGAGAAAACTTAGTCAAAGAGAAACACAGCGGAGGACTGGTTGGACATTTTGGCCGAGATAAGACCATTGCCCTGGTGAGTGAGAACTATTACTGGTTGCAATTGCAGCAGGATGTGAAAAAGTTTATGCAAAGTTGCAGAATATGCCAGATAGCAAAAGGAGTGAGGCAGAACACAGGATTATATCAGACATTACCTATACATGAGAGGCCATGGGAGGACATCAGCATGGATTTCATTCTTAGGTTGTCGAGAACACAGAGGGGAAATGAATCTGTATTTATGGTGGTTGACAAATTCTCCAAGATGGCACATTTTATTCCCTGCCAGAAAACAAGTGACGCGGTTCACATTGTAGGGTTATTTTTCAAGGAAGTGGTACGACTTCACGGTCTACCAAAAAGCATAGTTTCTGACAAATATACAAAGTTTGTTGGGTATTTTTGGAGAACATTGTGGAAGAAGTTGAAGACAGATCTGAAGTTCAGTTCTGCATACCACCCATAGACTGATGGATAGACAGAGGTGGTAAATAGAAGTCTGGGTAATTTATTAAGATGCTTGATAGCAGATAAACCCAAGGGATGGGATTTGGTTTTATCACAAGCAGAATTTGCATACAACAATTCTGTCAACAAGAGTACAAACAAATCTCCATTCCAAGTCATATATGGAAATAGCCCAAGAAATTTTTCCAAGCTGAGGAAATTAGATAAAGGAGAAAAGTGCGATGCCGAGGTTTGAGGAATTTGCGAAACAGATGAAAAGCCTACATGAAGAAGTAAAGAAACAAATTACAAAAATGAATACTCAGTACAAGACAAGAGCAGACCAAAAGAGACGGTTCAAAGAGTTCGAAGTGGGAGATGAAGTCATGGTCCATATTAGAAAAGAAAGGTTTCCAGCCAAAAACTTATAACAAATTGAAGATGAAGAAATTTGGGCCATGCAGAATACTAGAAAAATGGGAGTCAAGAAATGCATATAAAGTGGAATTGCCAAGTGGGCTGGACATTTCACCTATTTTTAACATATCATATTTAGTGAAATACCATGAAGGGGATAGTAGTGAGGCACCATGTGCAGATTTGTGGAGTATTCCAGCATCTACTCCAACCATAAATGAGATTGAGGAAATACTTGACACTCGAGAAGGCAAAAGTATCAGAAATAGACAATATTTTGAATATTTGGTCAAGTGGAAGGGTAGATCGGTAGAAGATGCAACTTGGTTGTCTAAAATGGAGGTTGACCGCCTGGGTCTCCCTCTAACAGTTTAGAAGTGAGGATCACTTCTCAATCTACCCCGGATGTCTGATGCAGGAGCATCCGAGGGCAGTAGCAATCTTGCTTTAAAAAAAAAAAAAAAACCAACAACAGGGCAGAAGTTGTAGGGTCGCAAAATCGTGACCAAAATAGGGGCAAGTGATGCAAAAAGCAGGAAGGGTCGCAAAATTGTGACGTTGCGATTTTGCGACGTCGCGATATCGTGACAAAAGCTGGGCAAGTGGTGCCATAGGCGAAAGGGTCACGATATCGCAATGTCGTGATATCACGACAAAAGTAGGGCAAGCGGTGCCACAGGCGAAAGGGTCGCTATATCGCAACGTCGTGATATCACGAAAAAATTGGGGCAAGCGGTGCCATAGGCGAAAGGGTCATGATATCACGACGTCGCGATATCACGACCAAAAGTGATGCTGGCGATGCAACAGGTAGAGGGTCACGAAATTGTGACGTCGCGATATCGCAACAAAAATGCAAGGTCGACGATGCAGCAGGCGGAGGGTCACGAAATCGTGACATGTCGCAATATCGCGACATCGTGATATCTTGACCAATATGCAGGGCCAACGACACAGTAGACGGAGGGTCGCGATATCATGACAGGTTACATTTTTGTGCCAAAAGACGAGTCGAAGACAAAGAGTCCAAAAGTGACACGTGTCGAATATCTGGATGACGAAGCGACACGGGGAGGCAAAATGAAAGGTTTTGGAAGAGGAAACGAAGGGCCACCTGCTGGAAATGGAGCGTCACCCGAGAACCTTTAAAAAGGAGAATAAAGGCATACACAAGGGAGGGAAAAAATACTAGAACGTTAATTTTTTTTTGTATTTCTAGATTTGAGAAACTCTAAAAAGGCAAAATTCTTCTGCGACTTATATAATAATTTTTCGTGAATGTAATAATCTGCTGTGAACGTACTAACCTGCTGTGACTATAATATCATGTGGTGACTGTAATATTATGCTGTGATAGTAATTCTTTGTTGCATTTGATTAAAATACAACTATTTTCTTCTCTGTAATTCGGCTCTTGATCATTGTGGCTCCGTTATCAAAGGGAAATCCTAGAATTATATGAGCAAAATGCTTATGACCAGAGTCTTTGCCTAAGCAAATTAGTGAGAGTTTGTGCCACCCCTAAATCAAATACAAAAATAAAGGAACCAACAATGTAACATGATGGTTGTGGTACATCAACCTCCCAAAAGTTTTCTAATATGGAATGGTAGAGGTCGCCTAATCCCACCAATTTCTCCTAACACATGGGACCCAATTCCTACCTTGATGCTCAAGTATCTACCTTACTTCTCAAGAGAATATGTTGTCACTCTGATAGAATACTTGTAACACTTAGTGACCTCATGTGCTATGCATTTCATTGAAAAGTAATACATATCCTTGAGGCTAATGGTGACTTCTTTTTGATGGAGAGCTCATGAATTGTACCTCAATATTAGGCCATGACTAGTCCAAACCTAGGAGCAGTTGGTGGAGCTCCCGGTAAAGTAATTCAAAGAGAAGGCAGATGGACCATACCTCATAATGTAACTCAAGACCATCATAAGGGTATTTGTAGAGATAATGGATAATTTTAATGTTTGATTACACAAGACTTGGAAAAGGATCCCCAATGAGATTTGACCACCTTCAAATATGGCATTCATTTACTATCTAAAAGCTTTTAATTTTGAGATTGCCATGATGGTCAAGTCTAAGGATGGTAATTCACTACCAAAGGCCTATGATATAGCCATTCAAGCTAAATATGATCTAATCCAAATAGGAATACTAGCTCCTAGACAATATCCACGATTGTTTCCTTCCATTTATACCCTTACTATTTCTCTTTAAGCATACAACCTATCACCAATATGAATCATTATATTGCATACCTAGAGAAAAATCAAGCTTCCTCTCATCTAGATGCTAAAATGGATGAATTATTCAAAACAATGATGTCAAAGCCTTGAAGTGGTAATATAATATCTAAATATTTTTCTATAAAATTTATCCAAAGCATTACTTATAATAAGGAAATGCATGCCTTCAACTAGCTCTAGTTGCATATCATTGTAGACAGGTAAAACTACCCTACTGCATATGATTATCGGTTGGATCTACTGGAAGCCGAGGTGACTACAGGGGTATGTTATAACTCTACACTCAGTGGTAAAAGGGGAAGGGTTCACCAGAATTGGTTTTAGGACTCACTCCAAGTCCAAGGTGAAATGTAATTGAATGTATCAATTAAGCATGCACCTATGTTTGGTCTTTCCAAAACTACACTATAAAAATAAAAATAACAATGAAAGATACAATATTCAGGAAGACAAGAGCTATCCCTAGAATGATTCTTTACTTGAATGATCACTAAAACTAGGATTGCAAAACAAATTCTTTGAGCAAGATTCCAAGGGAAATGCACAAAAAATGTTAAAACCCTATATGCACAGCATATGCTTTATTTCTTTCAGATACCTAGAAATTTGATCAAATGCTTTTCTTTACTTGTGATCTATATTTTTGAATAAAAAATGAATAGAAAGAAAACACCAAATAGTCTAAATATTTATTAGGGAACTTATTTAATATGGTGGTTGTTCCAAGCTTTATCTTGTGTTCAAAAATATCCTATAGCTTCAATCCTACAAAATAACTTCACAAAACCCTCAAAAAATATGATCAGTGTTAAGGGGCCTCCTTAGGCCATTGTATTACTGTACTTGGAGGCACAATAGTCAAGCACCCAAATTACTTTTAGCTAACTTTTAGAATGCAAAAGTAAAATTTGACCTTTTTAGAAGATGAACAAATAGAATACAATGCAACAGACCAATATGATGAACACAGTTCAAATTATACAATTATGTTGTAGATGTAACATGAAATATTGATATAAGGTTTTGGGGGTGAACTTCTATCCCCAAGCCTATCACAAGTGAATTCATGTCCTGTATGGAAAATTTTCACCCTATACGATTAATTCACGCCTTGTATGATAATTTTCACCCTGATGATGGCAAAAAAATAGATAAAATGAATACCTCCAAGATAGTAAGATCCTCCTTAGGGCTCCAACACCTATCAAGAGAAACTAACACCAAAGAAGACGACAACAAAATAGCAATCCCATAATAAAAGAGCACTTATTAGCATGAACTATGAGAAATTCAAGATTAATATTCTCAAGAAGATTCATTGGATTGATGGATTATGGATTGATGAAAAAGAGGGGATACAATCCTCTTTTTATAAGAGGTTTTATTAGGATTAAATAACAAAACATGAGCAATAAATAAATGAAGAAATAAAACATAGAAGAATAAAGTAATACACGAGACACAGATTTACGTGGTTCACCCAATGTCGACTATATCCATGAAGAAAATAACCAGACCTTTTATTCTGTCTAAAAAAATAGTGAAGGGATACATCTACAACAAATCCATTGTAACTTCCTCTTAACTCTATCATCACCAATTACAATTACGCACACCGCATATTACATTACATTCAATCGTCATACATAACTCTCTTATAAAACCATGTTACAATTTTAGGGTAAAAAACATGTTATAATTTTAGGTCAAAAAAGCACATTACAATTTTAGGGAAAAAATGCTCACCTAAAATTAGTCATCCGATCTATGATCTAATAATAAATGGTTCATATTTACATAGGGAAAAGCTCATCTATTTTTGGCTTCAGTGACACAAGTAGGAGGGGCATTGCCCCCCTAGACCCCTCATTAATGGATTTGGTCCAAATGTAGCTAAAAACAAGGCCTCTAAATTAATCAGGCTCCATAACCAACAATCTTCCACTTGGAGATTGATCATAGTAACTCCACCGCTACTGCACCTGCTGGACTATGCTTTAATTTTGGACCTAGAAAATTTCTCATCCTTACTATCATGCTTGAAGACCAAATAAAACTGAATCTCTTTCTTTATTAACATATCTACATGATTCTGGCTAGTGTGAATCTCTTCCATCTTCAATTATCCATCTTCCAAAATTGATCGTATGAAATGGTACTTAGTTTATATATGTTTAATCTTGGAATGGAAGGCTGAGTTCTTTGCAAGATGAATGGCACTCTGACTATCACTATATAATCTTCTATTCTCCTACTTCTTTCTCAATTCCTCCATAAACCTTTGTAATCAAATCATCTCTTTACTGGACTTTGTAATAGCAACATACTTTGTTTCCATTGTTGAATGTGCAAAAATATTTTGTAATTTTGAAATCCAACATATTGTAGTGCCATCTATAGCAAAGATATATCATGTGGTACTCCTTTTGCTATCTATATCACCTACCATATTTGCATCAACATATCTTTGTAAAATAGTGTTAGTACCTCCAAAACATAATACTTGAGTGACAATACCTCTCAAATACTTGAGAATCTACTTCATTACATTCCAATGCTCTTTTCTTGGGTTGTTCATAAACCTACTCATAAATCCCACTGCATGTGCTATATCTAGCCTTGTGCACACCATCACATACATCAAACTATCAATTTTTGATGAATAAGGAACCTTGGACATGTAGTCTATCTCCTCCTATGTCTTAGGACACATATCTTTGGTTAGTTTGAAATAATTGACCAAAGGTGTACTAATAGGTTTTGCATCCTGCATATTAAATCTTTCCAACACCTTCTCAATGTACTCACCTTGATATAATGTTAATTTATGATTTTACCTATCTCTTGCTATTCTCATATGAAGGATTTGTTTTGAAACACCCAAATCCTTCATTGCAAATGAATCTACCAATTTTTTTTGAGTAAATTTATATCCTGCATGTAAGATCCTGCAACAAGCATGTCATCTACATACAATAACAAGACAATATAGGTACCATTATCCAATCTCTTAAAATAAACATAGTGGTCAAAATAACATCTACTATAACCTTATTCTGACATAAACCTGTTAAATTTCATATACCACTGCCTTGGATCTTGCTTCAGACCATACAAGCTCCTTTTCAACCTGCATACTAATTCCTCCTTCCCTTTGACCTCATACCCCTATGGTTGTTGCATATAAATCTCTTACTCCAAAATCCCCATGGATAAAAATTGTTTCTACATCTAACTGTTCAAGATGCAAATTCTCTACAACCACTAGGCTTAAAATACTTCTAATTGAAGTCATTTTAACAACAAGAGAAAAAAAAATTGTCATAATCAATACCTTTATTTTGTGCAAACCCCTTTACAACCAGTCTAGCCTTATATCTATTTTTGCCTCTATATTCTTCTTTCACCCTGTAAGCCCATTTATTTTGTAATGTTTTTTTCCTACATGCAACCAAACTAGATCCCAAGCATGATTGTGTATCAAGGAGTCAATCTCCTCTTTCATGCATTGCTCCCACTTCTTATTGGTTTCTACCTGCATTGCTTCTTCATATGTTTTTGGTTTACCAAATTTAGATAATAATAGATAATATAATGAATTTGAGTAACATTCAAAGAGTCTAATTATCTTGGTAGATCTTCTAACAACATTTTTAGGAGTTTGAGGTGTTTTCTATTGGTGTTGTTGATTTTCTAGCACCTTTGAATTTTCAATTTCATCAAGCACTATGTATTCTATGTTTACCTTTTCCTATTTTTTTTTCTACAACTGGTATTTATACATGACTTTCTCATTGAAAACCACATCTCTACTCCTAATGATTTTGTGATTTTCATAATCCCAAAAGTTATAACTAAAATTAGTAAATCTATATCCAATGAAAATTACACTTCTTATACTTTACATCAAGTTTTGTTTTATTTTCTTTATCAATATGAATAAATGCTTCACAATCAAAAGTATTCAAAAATGAGTAGTTAACATGTTTACCTGTTCATGCCTCTTCTATAATACCACCATCCAAGGAACTTGAGGGCCCTCTATTTAATAAATAAATATTAGTATACATAGCATCTACCCAAAATTGTAAGGGTAATCCTGCATGTAATCTCATACACCTAGCATGTTCCATGATAGTCTTGTTCATCCTTTCTGACATACTATTTTCTTGTGGAGTTCCTGGAACTGTCTTCACTCTACGAATCCCATGGTATGAATAGTAACTATAAAACTATTTATTGTAGTACTCACCTCCATTATCTGATCTGAGACACTTTAACTTATTTCCTATATCATTCTCAACCAAATATTTCCATTTCTTAAAAGTATCAAAGACATTCAATTTATTTCGAATACAATAAACCCAAGTTTTTCTAGTTGCATCATCAATAAACATACCAGAATAATAAGATCCACCAAGAGATAATACCTGAGATAGTCCCCATACATATGTATGCACAAGCTCTAACTTTTTACTCTTCTTTTCTTTTCCAACTCTAAGAAAATTGACTCTTTTATACTTTTCATAAACACAGTGCTCACGAAAGTAAAAATCAACCTACTTTAAACCTGGTAATAATTTCCTTGAATGGATAATATGCATCCCCTTCTCACTCATTTTCCTAGACCTATGATTCCATAAACATTTATCTTCTCCTATAGAGGCTAAAGTAATAGAAATATCAGTATTACTAGTATAGACATATAGCATACCCGAGATCTTTCCTTTTGCTAATATCAATGATCCTTTAGCAACCTTCCATGAATTTGTTGAGAATGTAACTGTACATCATTCGTTGTCCAACTGCCCTATGGAAATTATATTTCTTCTTATATCAAGAATATGCCTTACCTCTTTCATCAACCATTGGTTTCTATTCAACAATTTTATTTGTATCTTACCCTTTCCAATGATTTTACACGGTCTATCATCACCCAAATAAACCTATCCAAAATCACCTTGAACATAATCTAGAAAATATTTCCTATGGAGTGTGGCATGATATGAAGACCCTAAGTCTAACACCCAATAATAATTAATATTATCGAGTGAAAGGATTAAAGCATCTTGCAATACATCACCTACTTTATTTACTTTCTAATTATCCTATTTTTCATCTCCCTATTTTTCTTTTTGAGACCAACATTCTATTTTTAGGTGTCCTTTGTTCCCACAGTGCCAGCATTCTAACTACTTTCCTTTGGATTTGGATCTACCTTTTTTTTATTTTCCATGTTTTCCTGGGCTCTTTTCTCTATCCTTTTGTCTCCCTCTGTTTTCCACAGCCAACAATTAACTAATGTCTCACCAGTGCTTTTTCACTTTATTTCCTCACTAAGGATAACACTAATAACATCATCAAATTTTAAAGTATTTGAAATAGAGATAGAATTACTCACAAACATTACCAAACCATTATAAATTTTTGATAATGAGCACAAGATCAAAAGAGCCCTAACCTCATCATCAAATTTTACTCTTATAGAACTTAATTGATTGGTAACTGTGTTAAACTCATTTAAATAATCAGAAACAAACCCACCTTCTGAAATCTACATATTAAATAAATGCTTCATAATAAATACCTTGTTCGAAGCTGAGGTATTTTCATGTAGTTTAGCCAATGCATTCATTATACCCTCCATTGTCTTTTCCTTTGAAATGTTGAAGGCCATCGATGCTGCCAGGCACAACCGCATTATTCCTAATGCCTTTCTATCAAGAAACTCCCATTATTTATTTGATAAATTTACCAAATTATTTGCTATTCCACCTAATGGTAGATAAATATCCTTTTGATATAGATAGTCCTCCATTTGCAACTTCCATAGCTGGTAATTTTGGTCATTAAAATTCTCAACCCTAAACCTGCCTTCTTCTACCATTGCTCCCACTCAAACCTGTAAAACCCTCCTTTCAAGTGTAATTTTCAAACCTTAGGCTGTGATACTAGTTGTTAGGATTAAATAATAAAACATAAGCAATAAGTAAATGTAATAAAATATAGAAGAATAAAGTAATACATGAGACCCAGATTTATGTGGTTCACCCAATGTGGGCTATGTCCACAGACAAAATAATGCCTTTTTATTCTACCTATAAAAACCATGAAGGGATACAACCTACAACAAATTTGTTGTAAATTCCTCTTCACTTTACTGTCGTTAATTACAATTATGCACACCATGCATTATATTACTTTCAGCCACCATACATCACCCTCTTATAAAATACATTACAATTTTAGGGTAAAAAACCACGTTATAATTATAGGTAAAAAAAGTGTATTACATTTTTAGGGAAAAAATACCCATATAAAATTAGTTGCCACCCCCCTTGGACCCATAAGGTCTCCAAATTGATCAGGCTCCACAACCAACAAGTTTGGAGGAAGGAAAAACAATTAGCCTCGGGTAAGGTCCAAAATCATAAATATCCAACACTAGAAAGGGTTTTTTGAGAGAAAAAACCCAATATTCCAAATTCACACCCTATATTGGATGATCATGAATTTGTAATAGCTAGACCCATGTCCAATTTGGGACTTTGGGGGACCAAACGGAGTCAGAACAGGACAAAAATTATATCATTATAAAGCTCTTTTTGAGATCAACCCAATGGTATAGGTTTTGAAAGGAATAGATAATATTTTATTAGGTAAAATTTGGGTCAAAGATAACTCTAATTTTTAGGGAAAAAACATAGAATCTAAGGAAAATAACTCATCTTAATGGGTCAATTTTCTATGTCTACATTTTACCCCATATTTGATGCATTTATGGCTTAATAAATGTGTCAAATAAATATGTATAAACCTATGGTAAAAATAAAAAATACAAAAATGGGTGGCCTAGTTTGGTCAAAGGGGTGATGCGAAAAGGATTTTTAACCTAAATACCACAAATTTACATGCAAAATGAGGTATTACTATCTTTAAAGCCTCTAATGCTAGAGTAGAAGAGACTCCTAAATAATGAAGAACAAAAGCTTATACTGAGAGGGGAGGGTGAACAGTATAATACCACTTTTTACTTTTCTTTCCCAATAAATATTATACAATGTATAGATAGCAATATCAGTAGCAGTAATCAAAACAATATACAAAACACCACACACAATAGAGACACCACAATTTATGTGGTTCATCCAATGTGGGCTACTCCACGAAGAAAATATTTCACTAAAATTTTCTCGATCAATATCTTGGGAATCCTTTCCCTATTACAATGTTTATGGACCTTTGTCCAAAGGATATGTTGATCCCCTAAATAAAGTTCATGGATCTCTATCCATAGGAGAACTCCTTCTCCTCTACCTTAGCTAGTGATCCTCTAGAAGACTACTACCTCCACTACACTGGCTTGTGGATCTCTCTCCACTGAAGACTCTTATACCCACTCAAAAGACCTATCCTCACTATCCTGGCTAATGGATCTCTATCCACTAGAGACTTACTGTCCTCTCTGCTTTGTCACCTCCAAACCTCTATCTCAAATCTATACTAAACACAGTCCTTCATTCTAGCATAAATATGCTCAACAAGTCCACACAAAACTTGCTCAAATATGCTCAACAAGTCCACACATAACTTGCTCAAATCTACTCAAAAATTCCACATAGGACTTGCTCAAATCTTCTCAACAAGTCCACATAGAATTTTCTCAAATCTGCTCAACAAGTCCACACATAACTTGCTCAATTCTTCTCAACAAGTCCACATAGAACTTGCTCAAATCTGCTCAACAAGTCCACTCAAAACTTGCTTAAATATGCTCTACAATTCCACTCAAAAATTGCATAAATATGCTCAACAAGTCCACATAGAACTTGTCCAAATCTCATAGAAACATAAAGAGAATTTTTAGAGACTCAATATGTTCTATATTTATCACAATGCTCAATTACTTTCAATCACTCTCTTAGAAACATAAGGAGAACTGTTAGAGACTCAATATGCTTCCAATTCAACTCAATGCTCAATCACTTTCTCAACTCAAATTAGAATATAAAATAATTTGTTTTATGGAACTTGAACAATCACTTCACACATCCACTTGACTAGGCTCAACCAAATCTACTCAACCAATCACTTAATGAAACAACCCTTGCTCACAAACCCTAGTCCAAGCATATAACCACCAATTAAAAATGTTTCCAACAATGCTCAAAAACTAATCTCACATAACAATGATATTCATGTTATTTTTAAACCCTAGTTCAAATTATTTTCATGACAACCCACTTCAAAAACAATGCTTATAAAACAATATTCACATAAAAATGATACTCATGTTCTTTTCAAAACCCTAACTCAAGTTCTTCACACAACCAATGGCTTCAACAACAATGCTTATTAAACAAGGTTCTAATCACAACTTCTTTATTCCAAAAAACCTTGATGCATTAACTCAAACACTCTCAAAAAGGAAACCCTAATCAAGTTCTTTTCACTTCAAAATTATTTTCTAGAAAACCAACCAATTAATTTTAACTTTGTAAAATGTGCATATACCTTTTTCTTGATGATGAAGGAATCTTCTAAATCTTCCAAAATCTCAAACACTTCTTGCCAAGCTCAAATAAATTATAAGGTGATTATTTTTTGTCAAATTACAATACAAACATTAAAACATACATACACCTTATCACTCCATCTTTAATAAAACATTCATCAACATTTATAAAAAATGTAAATTACCACTTACACATTATAACAACCTAAGACAAGAAGCTCCCTTTATCCTTTTAATATTTCAATAAATCAATATGCCAAAACACTTTACTAAAATGAAACTTAACATGTTATTCATCCAACTAATCAAAAATCATTTCCAACTAATAAACCTTTCATGCACCCTTTTAACTCCACACTTTAGGTAACACACAAAAATTAAACTTCAAAACTAATTACCTTGTGTTGGAGGGAATTGAACACACAACACAGCCTCAACTGGTGCCCTAGTTGTGGATCACAATTTCGTGCAAGCTAGGTTCTTGCTTGGGGATAAAAGAGCACCACATGCTCAAAGCCTTCCTTGCTTGCCTTGCACAAAATGTGTGTATTACTTGGCACTCAACACCAATGCAACTACCACAAACAAAAATGTTGTCGTTGAGTTTTGAACACAAACCTCCCTGTGCCCAACACCCTAACATTGTCCTCTTTACCAGTAGGCCACTTGCCTTATTGGTGCTTGGTATTTTGGTGCAAGTCCCCTCGACGTTATTTGTTGGTTCTTAAACAAAAATGTTCGTTGCTCTTTTTTCCTTACGAATTCAAAACACTATTGCATGCTTCTATTATCAAGAAAAATGATATTCTCAAATGCCTTTAAGGCATAGCTTATATACCAAATTTCTTCCTCCATGCATGACGTCGGTGCTTGATTTACCCTCAACAATTTTTGGATGTCGACGCTCAAATTACCTTTGGAGATTTATTAATTTATAATTAATTCTTTAAACCCTATGTTGTATTTAAACCATCTTTCACTTTGCACCTTGGTATAAATAATGTTTATTTATAAAATTTAAATTAATTTTGAATTTAAATAATTTATCAAATAAATATTAAATCTCCCTTTATCTTTTCAACTAAACTTTCTTGGGTTTTTTATGAAAACCATTTAACTTATGCTTCCACATAATATTTAAAAATATTATGTAGCCCTTTGCCTCTAACCTTTGCAATTTTCCTCTAGACCTTTGACTTTATTATAAGCTTCTTCTTGAATATCAATGACAACTTTGATAACTTGTTTCTTGACAATTTTTTGTATATTAATGATGACTTCCTTTATTGACATCAATGACAACTTTGACTTGAGGACTCAAAATGTCCAACAATCTCCCCCTTTTTCATTGATGGCAACCCAAATTATTTTTACCGAAAACTTGAATTTTTACCGTTCTGCTCCCCCTGGGACGTTGCTCCCCTTGACTCAAAGCTCTCTTCAAATATCAAATCTCTCCCCCTTACTAAAATCTCTCCCCCTTTTACATCAATAGTAAAGGGTCACCTTTGGGGCTCGAGGCTAAGAATGAACTTCTTATCTTAGTCCCTCCCCCACCTCCTCTTAAGGTGGTTAATTCTGGGGTGGGAGTATTTATACTCCTAGAAAGCATTGTTCTTTACCTTTATCATCTTTCCTTATTATCTGATCCTTCTGATTTCTTTTACTATTTCTTTCCATGTCCATGTTCCTATCCATTTTCTGTTCATATCCTTATTCCTGTTCCTGTTCTTGTTCCTATTCATATCCATGTTCCTGTTCCTATTCTTGTTCATATTCATACTTGTTTCTGAAATGTCTACTCTATACCACTTTGTTGTGTGACCATCATTGTTGCACTTATAACACTTAATGTTATTATTCCTTGGAGGTGCAAATGCCATAGGATTTCTCGTATTGAAGCCATATCCTCTTTTGTCATGAACCCTGCAATTCATTGCCTTGTGACCAAACTGATTACATGAGTAGCAATACCCATGGAAAATTTCTTCGTTCCCATATTCCTATCTTTCCCATGTCCTGCACTGTGAAGCCACATGCCCAAACCTGTGACATAAAAAATATCTTCCATTGAAGTTTCCTTGTCTTGACCCCATTGGTCTCTTAGTCTCTCTTGACCTATTATGATTGTTGTTTCATTTGTATCTTCTTTTTGCATTGTTCCTATATTTTTTGAACTCTCTATTGTCTAACTCATCCTTAGATGTGTCACTTTCTTTTACACTATCTTATTTTGAAGTATCTTCATATAAAGTTTCTTCTCTTCCAAAAATTGAGGATGATTCTCCTTCTTGTTTCTTTTGAGCTTGTTCAAAACCAAGGCATGTTTTGTTTGATGTAGTCTTTTATGTCTTGATGAACTTATCCAAGTTCTTTGAGCTATTTTTGAACCCTTTCATATTGATCTTGGAGTCCTTCAAATATTCTCTTAGTAGTGCCACTTCTTGTACTAACTTCTCACATTCTAAGATCTTTGCTTCTAACTTATCCTTGAACATTTTTTCCTTAGCCTTTGATTTTTCTAAATCCTCTATAAAAAAACTTCTCTCTTCATCACATTCTTGGAATTGAATTTTAATTTTAAAGTTTTACTTTCTTGCCTTTTTACTATTTCAAGGGCATAGATAAGTTCTCCCTTGAGATCATATCCATCCTTTTCTAAATATTCCTCTATTTTTTTGCCTTTGTCTGCTTTGTTTTCTTTTGCATTGTCTTCTATGAAGTCACCTTTTTCATCTTCCAATGCCATTAGAAGATTTTCATCTGGTCCTTCAAGTGTATATTCATATTCATCATCACTAAAACTATAACCATACTTTGTATAAATATATTCAAGATGTCCAAATTTACCACATCTAAAACACTTGAGAATGATTGGAGTCCTTTTCTTAACTGGTTCTTTTTCTTCAATCATAAATAGGACTTCATCTTTATCATTGTCTAAAAAACTAGCATCACTATCACTTGAGTACTTAGTTGCCTTATCCGCATAGCAGCTTCTCTTTTACCTTTGAAATAAATTATTTCCTTGTATGCTTTATCCATTCTTGCTTTTCTTCTAGTGCCTGTATTTTTTTTATTCCCTATTTTTGTGATCCTATTTTTCTTCACCATTGTTGTTCTTGGGTTCTTGAAAATCTATTGCAGAATGTCCATACTTTCCATAATTGAAACACTTAATAGATATTAGATCTCTAGATCTTCTATAGTCCTCATCTCTTCTACCATAGTTAGCTTCTTCATCACTAGATGAATCATTGTTTGATTCTGACTTCTTACACTTTGTCTTATATATTGTTTTGAATGTTGCTTCCTTTTGGGGAATAGGATATTTTTTTCTTATCTCAAATACTATGATCATACCAAGAAAATTATCTCTTATCAAAGTATCACCATCCATTGACACTTCTATAGTAGAAACCTGTTCACTGGATCTTTTTGGAAGAGATCTTAATACTTTATCACAAACATCAAATTCATCAATCTTCATTCTAAGTCCTTGCATACCATTAACAACCTCATCAATTCAAAGTACATAAGCACTAATATGTTCCTCATCATTCATTCTTAATGCTTCAAGTTGTCCTTTGATATTTTACATATTTGCTTTCTTGACACTTTTATCTCTTTCATATATATTTTGTAATTTATCCCACATTTCGTTTGTAGTTTTACAATGCATAACTTTCATAGACTTTGTTCTACGCAAACCTCTCACAAGTGTACGCAAACCTCTAACAAGTGCATTCATTGCTTTTTAATTATAGTTTTGTAGAATATTACCTTCCTTATCTATAGGAGGATTAACTAAGGGATCATATCCAAATTCCACTACTTCCAAAATGGCATTGCCAAGTGCCATTAGGTAGATCATCATCATATTCCAATATATATAGTCACTTCCATTAAATATTGGTGCTTAATTATTTGAGGACACCTCCTTAGGATCCATTGTGTTCTTATTAGATTTTTCTTCAAGTTGTTAAACTCTTTTTAAGGAACCCACTATGATACCAATTGAAGAACACAAGCTTATATTGAGAGGGGGGTGAACAGTATAATACCACTTTTTACTTTTCTTTCCCAATCAATATTATGCAATGTATAGATAGGAATATCAGCAACAATAATCAAATCAATTTATAAAATACCACACACAATAGAGACACCATAATTTACGTGGTTCACCCAATGTGGGCTACTCCACGGAGAAAATATTTCACTAAAATTTTATCGATAAATCTCTTGGGAATCATTTCCATATTATAATATTTATAGACCTTTGTCCAAAGGAGATGTTGATCCCCTAAATCAAGTTCATGTATCTCCATCCACAAGATAACTCCTCCTCTACTATGACTAGTAATCCTCTATAATACTATTGCCTCCACTGCACTAGATTATGGATATCTCTCCACTGAAGAATATTATCCCCACTCAAAAGACCTATTCTCACTACCCTAGCTGATGGATATCTATCCACTGGAGACTTATTATCCTCTCTGCTCTGTCACCTCCAAAGCTCTATCTCAAATCTACACAAAACACAGTCCTTTGGTCTAGCACAAATCTGTTCAACAAGTCCACACAGACCTTGTTCAAATCTTCTCAACAATTCCACATATAACTTGCTCAAATTTTCTCAACAATTCCACATAGAATTTGCTCAAATATGCTCAATAAGTCCACATAGAACTTGCTCAATTCTGCTCAAAAAGTCCACATAGAACTTGCTCAAATATGCTCAACAAGTCCACTCAGAACTTGCTTACATTTACTCAACAAGTCCACTCAAAACTTGCTTAAATCTGCTCAAAAATTCCACATAGAACTTGTCCAAATATCATAGAAATATAAAGAGAATTGTTAGAGACTCAATATGTTCTATACTTATCACAATGCTCAATTACTTTCAATAACTCTCTTAGAAACATAAGGAGAATTTTTAGAGACTCAATATGCTTCCAATTCAACTCAATGCTCAATTTCTCAAATCAAATTAGAATATAGAATAATTTGTTTTATGGAACTTGAACAATCACTTCACACATCCACTTGACTAGGCTCAACCAACTCTACTCAACCAATCACTTAATGAAACAACCCTTGCTCACAAACCCTAGTCCAAGCATATAACCACCAACTCAAAATATTTCCAACAATGCTCAACAACTAATCTCACATAACAATGATATTCATATTATTTTCAAACCCTAGTTCAAATTCTTTGCATGACAACCCACTTCAAAAACAATGCTTATAAAACAATGTTCACATAAAAATGATACTCATGTTCTTTTAAAAACCCTAACTCAAGTTCTTCACACAACCAATGGCTTTAACAAAAATGTTTATTAAACAAGGTTCTAATCACAACTTATTTATTCTAGAAAACCTTGATACATTAACTAAAACACTCTAAAAAATGAAACCCTAATAAAGTCCTTTTCACTCCAAACTTATTTTCTAGAAAACCAACCAATCAATTTTAACTTTGGAAAATGTGCATATACCTTTTTCTTGATTATGAAGGAATCTTCTAAATCTGCCAAAATCTCAAACACTTCTTGCCAAGCTCAAATAAATTATAAGGTGATTAATTTACTCAAATTACAATGCAAACATTAAAACATACATACACCTTATCACTCCATATTTAATAAAATATTCATCAACATTTACAAAAAGTAAATTACCACTTGCACCTTATAACAACCTAAGACAAGAAGATCCCTTTATCCTTTTAATATTTCAATAAATCAATATGCCAAAACACTTTATTAAAATTAAACTTAACACCTTATTCCTCCAACTAATCAAAAATCATTTCCAACTAATAAACCTTTCATGCACCTTTTTAACTCCACACTTTAGGTATAACACAAAAATTAAACTTCAAAATTAATTACCTTGTGTTGAAGGAAATCGAACACACAGTGCAACCTCAACCAACGCCCTATCCATGGCTTACAATGTCGTGCAATATAGGCTCTTGATTTGGGATAAACGAGCACCACATGCTCAAAACCTTCCCCGCTCACCTTGCACAAAAAGCGTGCCTTCCTTCGCACTCAACACCAATGCAACTACCACAAAAACAAATACTACCATCGAGTTTCGAACACAAACCTCCTTGCACCCAACACCCTAATGTTGTCCTCTTTGCCACTAGGCCACTTGCCTCATTGGTGCTTGGTCTTTTGGCGTAAGTTCCCTTGACGTTATTCACTGGTGCTTAAACAAAAATGTTCGCTACTCTTTCTTCCTTACGAATTCAAAACACTATTGCATGCTTCTATTATCGAGAAAAAAGATAATCTCAAATGCATTTAAGGCATAGCTTATATACCAAATTTCTTCCTCCATGCATGACGTCGAAGTTTTATTTATCCTCAACGATTTTTGAACGTCGACACTTGAATTACCTTTGGAGATTTATTAATTTATAATTAATTATTTAAACCCTATGGTTTTATTTAAACCATATTTCACTTTGCACCTTGGTATAAATAATATTTATTTATAAAATTAAATTCATTTTGAATTTAAATAATTTATCAAATTAATATTAAATCTCCCTTTAGCTTTTCAAATAAAATTTCTTGGGTTTTTATGAAATCCATTTAACTTATGCTTCCACATAATATTTAAAAATATTATGGAGTCCTTTGCCTTTAACCTTTGCAATTTTCCTCTTGACCTTTGACTTTATTAGAAGCTTCTTCTTGAATATCAATGGCAACTTTGATGACTTGTTTATTGATAAATTTATGGATATTAATGACGACTTCCTTTCTTGACATCAATAACAACTTTGAATTGAGGACTCAAAATGTCCAACAAATAAAATGATTAACTTGATCCCATGATGAAACTTTTATTTAAGGTTCGTCACTCAATTTCAAACTTTCGAGTTGCATAGATGTTTGATATGAGAAACTTGGAGGAGAAGATGATGAAATTGAAGAACAAATGTTGAGATCAAACTGATCTTGATCAACCATCAAATAATATTCAAATGGATGAGGGTCACCTCAAAAAATGATAATTTGATCTTTAAATTCAATATTTAAACACTGATGAAAGGTAGAAGTGATAGCCTTCATCACATGGATCCAAGGATACCCGAGAAAAATATTAAAATATGTTGGGTAAGTTACCACATAAAACAAGGCATCTAAGATCTGAGTTTCAACCCTCAATGAGAGAGATACAGTGTTGCAGGCCTCTTGTGACTCGTTTTTGAAGATCTTGATGATAATATTGGATTTATCTAAGTCTTCCTCTTTTAATCCAAAATTTTAGAAAAATTGATAAGTGCATAAATTAAGCGAAGAACCATTGTAAATAAAGATTCATTTGATAAACTCCCTATAAATGTTTTGATGTAAAGGGAATAATCCCCTTGCAAGTCTGAGGAAGGCATATCATCATCCAAAAATGTGATGTGATGTATCCTAAGAGAACCTACAAAATTATCTACAATTCTAGGAAAAATATCTTCAGGGACATATTATTGTCTTAGAAGTTCCAACAAAACTTCCCTATGAATATGAGAAGTTTGCAAGAGTTCTAATATAGAGATCTTGGTTGGGGTACTAGTTAACTATTTTTGAAGGTCAAAGGATACTTTAGGTTGTGGCTTCAATACTAAATGTGGAGTTTTTACTCCTATACTTCTCCTTTGAGTATTATTCAAAACTAGGATGGGATTTGAGGGTGGATTGTATGAGGAGCTCATCTCTTGTTGAGAATGTTGAGCCGATTGAGCTTGATCTTGTTGCCTTGTAGTCACTACTATCATACCAACCACATTATCATAGGGAGGTGACACAATCTGATATAACACTTGATTAGTTAGTTGTTACCCATGATTAGGTAGGGTATCTTGGAATATTTCCATATCTTAATTAATTGTGGATGTTTATTGAGTAGGATATTGGTTGTTTGGTGAATGATAACCTTATATGACAAGGTGACCTTTGTCAATGAGGTCTTGAACCACATGTTTCAACCTATAACAATAATTTATCCAGTTCCCCTCCACTTTGTGATATTCATAATGTTGACCAACCTTATACCAATTAGTTTTGATATTAGGTTACCTTATAGGAGATAACTCAATCATATTAGCTGCCAAAAGTTGCTTTAGGATCATTCTCATAGGTATGTTAAGCCTTGTGAAATTCCATTGTGGATGTTTTTAGGTTGGGTAAGCACCATATTTTGTAGGTTTTTAGCAATACTATTAATAGGTCTACTATTTGTTACACCATCACCAACCACGTGCTTTTTTTTATACTAATTTTTAGTGGTCTTATCTTCTTTCACTTAAAGTTGTCCTCTTCTGATAGGATCTTGTTCTAATTTTTTTCCCAGGTCAATTGCTTGATCAAAAGATATGATAGTTGTAGTTTCCAATGCATAAGACAATTGCTCTTGCAAATTTCCAGTAAATTTATCAAGCATGTCTCAAGGAGGTAAGGTATATCTTAAGCATCCCACTATACTCTTCCACCGAGACAAAAATTATAAAAAAACTTTCCTCTTTACCCGATTTTAGTATGTAAACATCTTTTATGGTCACATTCTTTTCAACATAAGCACCAAATTGTTGCACAAATAATTTAGTTTTTTTTTCAAATTTCCTCAAAGAATGGTTGGGCAATTGATACTACCACTCTAACGATATGCAACCAAGAATCTTAGGGAACATCTTTAGCAACAAAATACCATCATAGATAATATCATAACAAGTTGTTCTAAACATTCTTAAATGCACAACTATAACTTCCTTTCCTTTATATATAGGCAAAATTAGCATGGGAAAATGCTTAGGATAGGGCCTAGTGGCAACGATAGGGTCTAAGGGCTAATTGCACATTTCTCTATATTTTTAGGTAAAACTAAGGGGTTGAATCATATCCACTCTTGAAATCAATTATTTCACCACATTAGTTAAACTTTGCATCTTAGGATTGTTGTTGTGTAATGCCCCTAGATCCCTTAAGGGAGGGATATAGGTAAGTTGCTAAAATGGTATGTGGTTATCATATGTGGTATCTTTACAGAGAGGATAACTAACAACTGATGGAGTAGAAGCATGAATATTGAGATTAGATAAATTAGGAGGAAATTAAAAATAATCTTGAGTTCCACTACAAGTTGGAAGACCTTATGAACTACTTCCAACATTGGTGGTTACAGTAGTGACATAAGTTGGTTTATGAACAGGATTACCATGATTCAAATATTCAAACAAGGGTTTTTATGAAAATTCCTAGGAGATATGGTAGGAGGGGGAGTCTCACCTCTTTCAAGATGAGCTTCTCACTCCATCACTTTGAGAAAATTCTCCTTGCGGAGTTTCATAAAACCCCATATATTATCAATTATTATGAATGTGAAGCCTCCATTAGGACCCTCAAAGGGATCAAAGTTGGTATCAATTTCAACATGTTCCTACTCTTCTATCTCAATTTTATGGTTTTCCCTATCAATATGATCATTTTCTTGAGGAATTTTGGTAGGAACCTAGTTCCTAGCAATGGTAACAAGTGGAAAAACAATGGAATGAATGCAGAATTAAAGAAAATATGTTAAATCACTTTAGAAGGATCATTGTTTCACTGGAGGTATCCCTACCAATGCTCTCAAAGAGATATAAAATGTTATGTTCTTGGATGCCTAATTACACCCTTATGAATGCATATAAATATCTAACCCTAGAGTTGTGAGATGAAAGGACACAATGGTCCGTAAATTAAATAGGTGAATTAATATTATTAATAGTTAGGATTAGGATCCTAACATGCCACCCTCCTTAAAAAGAGCTTTGTCCTCAAAGCGGAAATTGAGGAAATTGTTGTTGGATGTGATGAAGTGTTTCCCATGTAGCATCTTTGGAAGGTAGGCCTTTCCATTGAATCAAGAGCTCAATGATGGTGCGATTGCAAAGTTATAATGTGCGATGATCCAGGATAGCTTTAGGTTCAACCATGAGTGCTCCATATTCTGTGAACTCTGGTAGTTGATTTTGTATAGTAATGTGGGTGCCAACTACAGATTTAAGACAAGAAACATGGAATACAAGATGAATTTTGGAAGATTATAGTAACTCAAGTTTATAAGCAACGGGTCCAATACGTTGAAGGACTTTATAAGGCCCATAGAATTTGGGAGCTAGCTTTTGAGATCCTTTGATTTTGAGAGAATTTTGATGATAGGGTTGAAGACAAAGGAATACCATATCACCCTCTTGAAAATCTTAGTTTGATGTTGGTCTACTTGTTGCTTCATACGATGTTGAGCGGTGAGTAAATTATCCTTGAGAAGACAAAGAATATTATCTCTATTAGAAAGAGAAGAATCCACTATTGGCACATTCAAAATTCCTGGAATATAAGAGGTGATGGAAGGTGGTGTTTGGCCATATAAAGCTTCATATGGTGTCATCTTAATGGTGGTGTGGTATGAGGTATTATACCACCATTCAGCTAAAGGAAGCCATTTAACCCAATGAAGGGGTTGAGTAGAAATAAAACAACGTAGGTAAGTTTCCAAATATTTGTTAACAACTTTTGTTTGATCGTCAGTTTATGGATGATAAGAAAAACTCATATGAATTTGAGTGCCTTGGAGTTTAAACAATTCTCTCCAAAAGTGACTAGTGAAGGTGGGATCACGATCACTGACTATAGTAGAAGGTATGCCATGTAGTTTGAAAATATTATCAAGAAAAATTTGGGTGATGGTACTAGTTGTGTAAGGGTGAGCCAATGGGTAAAAATGAGCATATTTAGATAAGAAATCCACTAAAACTAGAATAGTGGTTTTACCAGCATATTTTGGAAGGCCTTCAATAAAATCCATGGAAATATCAACCCATGTTTTAGTTGGGATAGGAAGAGGTTGTAGAAGTCCAGGAGTGCTTATTTTTTCTCCTTTTTGTCTTTTATAGGTCTCACATTCATTCACAAATTTCTTGATATCTTGCTTCATACCTACCCAATAAAAAGATCTAGTCACTCTTCTATAAGTTTTGAGGAATCCAGAGTGTCCTACAGTGGGTGTGGCATGTAACTCATGGAGAAGTTTTGCACGATATGAGGATGTGGGGGATAGGAAAATACACCCTTTGTACCTAAGTATGTTATCACTCCAAGAGTAGTGGGGCTTACTAGTGGGGTCTTGTTGAAGTTGTTGAATTAATGTTTGTATTGTAGGATCGTTAAACCATTCTTCATTGACTTGGTCTATCCATTTGGGAATAGGAGAGGAAAGGGCATGCAATTGGGGTATTTCTTCAAACTTCCATGAAAGGGCATCAACAGCCATGTTATCCTTTCCTTTTCTATATATGATCTCATAATCATATCCTAGTAGTTTAGTAACCCACTTTTGTTGCTCAAGGGTGGATATGCGTTTCTCAAGAAAGTATTTTAAACTATGGTGGTCAGTTCGAATAATAAAACATTGCTCGATAAGGTAAGGTCTCCAATATTGAATAGCATAAATAATAGCTAACATCTCATTTTCATATGTGGAGCAAGCCAATTTTTTTTTTAAATGCTTTTCTAGTAAAGGACAAGGGCCTTTAATTTTTCATGAGCACTACTCCTATTCTAACTCCTGAAGTTTCGCTTTCAATAATAAATGGTTTGAAAAATCTGGTATGGCTAATATATGAGTGGTACAAATGGTATTTTTTAAGGTGATGAAAGCATCGTCAGCATTTGAAGACCAAAGGAAAGCATTCTTTTTGAGTAGAGATGTCAAAGGGGCTGTGATCTTGCCATAATTTTTGATAAATTTATGATAGTACCCTATTAATCCTAAAAATCCTTGCAAGCCTTTCAAGGTTTTTGGAATAGGCCAATTTTTCACGTCTTCAATCTTGTGAGGGTCCACTTTAACTCCTTCTTTAGAGATAATGTGTCCGAGATATTCAATTTCTTGTTGTTTAGAATATTTTGATCTTTTAGCATATAATTGGTTATCCTCCAAGGTTTTCAATGCTTGGTCTAAATGGCACAAGTGATCTTCCCATGTTTTTCTATAGATCAAAATGTCATCAAAGAAAACTAAAATAAGTTTTCTAAGGAAAGGGTGGAATACCTAGTTCATTAGACTCTAAAATGTAGAAGGAGCATTGGTAAGGCCAAATGGTATAACCATGAATTCATAATGCCCTTCATGAGTGTGAAAGGTAGTTTTTGGAATATCACTTTCCTTTACTCGAATTTGATGGTAGCCAGATCGTAAATCTAATTTTGAGAAGTATGTAGCCCCATGAAGCTCATCTAACAATTTGTCAATGATGGGGATGGGAAATTTATCTTTGATGGTTAGTTTGTTAAGGGCATAAAAATCAATACATAGGCACCATGACCCATATTTATTTTGAACTAATAAAATGGGGGAAGATTAAGGACTCACACTAGGTCTAATAACCCCTGCTTTAAGTAATTCTTGTACTAATTTTTTGATTTTTATCTTCTGTAAATAAGGGTATCGGTAAGGTTAGATATTAGGGGGTTGATGCCCTAGAAGAAGTTGAATGGCATGATCATGGCTATGTTGAGGGGGTAACCCTTTTGGTTCTTTGAATACTTGAGCATGGCGTGCTAGGAGTTGTTGTCGTTTAGGCGCTACTTGTTGTTCTTCATTTATTGGTTGGATAGAAAACAATTGTGCCATCATACCCTTGCCTCCTTTGCGAATAAGTTTCTCCATTCTATGAGAACTTACTATTTGGGAAGGGCCTAATTTTAATCCTTTAATAGTATATGTTTGATCCTTTTGTGTGAATTTCATCCATAAATATTCAAAATCCCATTGGATTATATCGAGTGTTCGTAACCATTGTACTCCTAGGATGATATCGCAACCTCCTAATGGAAGTACATACATATCTACTTTCATATTATAATCATCCATAGTGAGTTTAATATTTTGACACTTTCCTTTGCATGCAATTCTTCCTCCATTTCCAATCATGACTTCAAAATTATTGCAAGGATGTATAAAGCAGTCAGCTTGTTTTTCCACCCTTAGGTCAATAAAATTGTGTGTGTTACCAGAGTCTAGAAGCACTATGAGGTTTTTTTTTTTAAAGTATCCTTTGACCTTCATAGTTTGTGGGGAGGAGAAACCAGTGAGGGCATTAAAAGATATTTTTGGTGTGTCTTGTGTGTTATCCTTGGGTGTATCCGACACCACTTCCACCTCAATATTATCCTCTTCTTTTGACCCACGATGATCAATTGTACTCAGAATATATAGTTTTGGCATAATACATTTGTGATTGGGGATAAATTTCTCATCACAATGAAAACAAAGGTCTTTTTCTCTTCTTTCCTTCATCTCTTCAGGGCTTATACATTTAATAGGTAAGACCCTATTAAGTTTTGGTGTGGTGTAAGTATTATGTGATTTCCCGATAGGTGGTCTTCCTAGTCGATGTTGGTTATTGAATTTCTCTTCCACCATTTGGGCTAGCAGGATAGTCTGCATCATGTTAGTGGGGTTGAGCATTTGTACTTCTAATCGAATGTCTTCCTTTAAGCCATTGATGAAACAACTTTGGAAGAATGAGATATTTAGCCCTGATGTAATATTTTCCAATTTTTCAAATTGAGCTTGGTATTCTTACACTGTAGTGGTTTGGTGGAGATCTTGGTAAGGGCTCCTATGAAATATTTGAATTTAGTAGGGTCAAATCATATCATTAGGTTTTTTGTAAATTCTAGCCATGTAGGGGGGTCATTTATCTCTTCGTTCCACTGATACCATTGGGTGGTGATATTTTCCAGGTGGAAGGATGCAATGAAAACCTTCTATGCCTCAAGGACATGGTAGAGGGAGAAGTATTGGTCAACTCGATAGATCCAATTGGTGGGGTCACCTCCTTCAAATTTTGGAAAATCTAATTTAGTGGTTCGAGGTAGGATTGATGTTTGTGGTCCCCCAAGTAATGCTTGGTGTGTTGGTGCTCTAGTAGATTGGTCATATTGGATTAATACCAAGTTTTGTTGTACCATATCAATGGAGTGGTTAGTGGCATCAATTTTTAAGTCTAGGTCTACTATCTTGTTTTCATTATCGTCCTTCCATAGGTAAAAATCCTCCTTTGTCATGATTTTCTTTTCAAGATCATCCTTCCATCGATTCATTTCTTGTATGAAGTCTTTGATAGAGTCTTGTGATCTCCTACAGTCGATTATTGTGTTGTGATTGTAATTTGCAATATCAAATTCTTTTGGCACTAGTAAATTATTTAATCAAAATTTATCAATTGTTTGACACAAATTGAATAAATTGCAATGGTTTTGTCAATAATTGATAAAAAAAATTATCAAATTGTTTGACAAAATTATCAAATTTGAAAAAAAATATTACAAAATTTTAAATTTTGAACGATCAACTAGCAGAATTTTGCTTCTCTATTTTTCAATTTTGTAATAGAACAGTCAGATTTTGATTTGAATATTTGATTTTTTTGGCATGGCAGTAAATAATGGTCAGAAATTCAATTTCAAATTGGAACTTGGTGAGAGCAGTAGGGATTATATGGGAAGTGATTTTAGGATATAGTAGCAAGGTGAGTGAGGCATGAAGAGTAAGGTGGAGTGGTAAGGGTGAGTGGGGTACGAAGGATGAGGTGAGGATGGAGCAAAAATTAAGGGTGAGGTGAGGGTAAAACAGTAGGGGAAAGTGGGGTACAAAGTGTGAGTCGAGGGTGGAGCAAGCATGAAGGTTGAAGCAAGGATAGAGTGGATGACCAGGAATCAAAGAGGGGGTGGATCTGATGTTAGCAAGTGGTGATAACTAAGGCAGGTCACATTCAATCAAAAAGCGAGAACAATGGACAAGTGGTGGTCAACTAAAGTAGGATCAGTAGGATCAGTGGCTTCCATCATGTGAGAGGAGGATAGAAAGTGTGACCGAAGTCATGACTAACTATGCGCACCAAGTGTGTTTTAAACACCTTGTTCCCTCTCATTTAATGAATGTGGGATATGTTTTATAAAACCTTTTTAAAACTCTTTCCTCTTGCTTTTCCTTGGCATCAAAAATACCTCAGCATCAGAATTTATTTTTTGATCATCAAAATATTTTTAAAACTTTATATTATAATTTAAATTTTATAAATCCTCATTGTGTTTTCTCAGGACAACGTTGGTAATTTTAGATACCATTCTACAGGTTGATTTATTTTGATAATTGATTTCTATTCTATTCTTTCCTCAATCTATGGTAAAAATGAATCAATGGCGTCTTCTTTGAAGGATTTTTAGAAGGTTTAAGCATGTTTTTCTCTATTATACTTTTTGATGCTATCTTTATCCTGTGCTGAATTGCTATGGTTTTCTGTTGGAAATTTATTTATTGGTGTTGGTTATCTTTGTTGGTTAATTTAGCGTGCTTGATAATACATTTGGTTGACCTTCGATAAGGTTGGTGATCAATAATGCAATTTGGAAGATGGATGATATTGGTGAGAGGAGTGGAAAAAAAATTATGAGAAATGGTTATGAAAGGGTCCTTTAAGATCTTGGCTCTGATACCAATTGGTAGGAACCTAGTACTTAGCAATGGTAATAAGTGGAAAAAAAATGGAATGAATGCGAAAATAAAGAAAATATGTTAAATTACTTTATAAGTATCGTTGTTTTACTAGAGGTGTTCCTACCAATGCTCTCAAAAAGATATAAAATGTTATGTTCTTGGATTCCTAATCACAACCTTATGAATGCATATAAATATCTAACCCTAGAGTTGTGATATGAAAAGACATAATGGCCCATAAATTAAATAGGTGAATTAATATTATTAATAGTTAGGATTAGGACCTAACAAATTTTAACATATTCTAGATGCCTTTGTTGACTCCTAATGAAAGGATCCATTGGGAGAAGCAAAAGAATAGAGGATAAAACCAAGGAGACATAAACAGAAGAAGATTCTTAATATATTTACTAATTTTCTTCTAATTATAAGAAAATAAATTAGTGGTCTTGCTTAAAAAAATTTAAAATAAAAGCAAACAAGGAAAAGGCTTTATAATTTGGCCACTAAGATGTACATTCACTTCGGGTTCACCAAATATGTAGAGGGGAAAAACTACCCTACATCGTATGATTCTTGACTAGATTTGCTGGGAGTTGATATGACCATGGAGGTATGTTATAACTCTACAATCAATGGAAAAATGGCAAGGGTTCACCAAGAATGGTTTTAAGACTCTCTCCAAGTCCAAGGTGGAATGTATTTGAATGTGTCAATTAAGCATGCACCTATGTTTACTTTTTTTTAAACTACACTATAAAAAGTGAAATAACAATACAAGATACAAGATGCATGAAGACAAGAGCTATCCCTAGAATTTTTCTTTGCTTGGATGATCACTAAACCTAGGATTGCAAAATAAATTCTTTGAGCAAGGGTCCAAGTAAAATGCACAAACAATGTTAAAACTCTAGATGCACACTATATGCTTTATTTCTTTCAAATGCCTTGAGATTTGATCAAATGCTTTTCTTTACTTGTGATCTAGGTTTTTGAATTAGAAATGAATAGAAATAAGACACAAAATAGTATAAATATTTGTTAGATAACATATATGATTTGGTGGTTGTTCCAAGTTTTATCTTGTGTCCAACAATATCCTATAGCTTCAATCCCACAAAATAACTTCACAAAACCCTAAAAAATATGATCAATGTTAGGGGGTCTACTTAGGTTGTTGTATTATTATATTAGGAAGCACAAAAATAAATCCCCCTAGGTCCTTTTAGCTAAAATTTAGAATGCAAAAGTAAAAGTTGACCTTTTTAGAATATGAACAAACAGAATACAATGCAATACAATAGTATGATGAACATAGTGCAAATTATACAATTATGCTCTAGATGTAACATAAAATATAGATCTAGGGTTTTAGGGGTGAATTTATATCACCAAGCCTATCATAGGTGAATTCACACCATGTACGATGAATTTATACCTTGTACAATGAATTTGTACCCTATACAATGAATTTACACCCTATACAATGAATTTGCACCCTAGTGGTAGCAAAAAAAGTAGACAAAAGGATGAAAACCTCCAAGATAGTAGGATATTTCTTAGGTCTTCGAGCAACTAACATAAAATAAGGTAGTGAAATGGCAATCCCACAATAGAAGAGAACTTATTAGCATAAACCATAAGTAAGTCAATATTAGGATTCTCAAGAAGATTCATTGGATTGATGAAAAAAGGGGATCCAATCTTCTTTTAATAAGAGTTTTGGAGGAGGGAAAATAAAAATTAACCTTAGGAAAGGGCCAAAATCACAAATATTCGATTCTAGAAAGATTTTTTGAAAGAAAAAACCCAATATGGTAAATTCAAGCCCTATATTAGATGATCATGAATTCGTAATAGCTAGATTTGTGTGCAATTTTTGGGTACTTTGGGGGACAAAATAGAGTTAGAATGGGATAAAACTTATAATTTCAAAAATATTTTTCTAAGGCTTATCCAATGGTATAGGTTTTGAAAAGAATTTATAAGATTTGATGAGGTAAAATTTGGCTCAAATATGACCCTACTTTTTTTAGGGGAAAACTCAGGATCTAAGGAAAATGACTCATCTTAATGGGTCAATTTTCCATGTCTACAATCATAAGCCTCCATTTTTAGCCAAAAATAATACTAGTCATCCTTAAGCACTAACTCAATATATAGCTCCCATATGTATCCCTTCCATTAAATATGCACAAGCTTAGCTATGGACCTATTTACCACCCAAAACAACTACATCAAAGATCCTAGTGGTTGGTACTATTCTACTTTCAACTATCCTTATTTTGACTCTTATAGCATAATATAAAATCAAGATTTCAATACATCCCTTTTTAACTATAACATTCCCCATCCTCAATCAAAAGTTCCAATACTGAGTTTGGAACCTACTGCTCAATCTCTAATTGTATCATTAGCTACTGACTTGTTAACTTTAAATAAGACTTTTGTTACCTAGGATGAAGTAGGATTATACATTATGTTAGATGAAGTAGATCCCTTAATTTAGATGTCACAAGTCTAATAAGAGTATAATACATTGGCAAAAATGAGGTTCATTGAAGAATAGGTAACACCTAGCCTAAAAAAGGCTAGATGTAATAATCTTGAAAATAAGTAAGAAACACATAAGAAAGAAAGAATTTTTTTTTACTAAGAAGAGGGATATTAAACCCCTAACCAACCTTAGGTTAACCTAATGTTTAAAAAATCCCCTAAGTTCCTCAAAGAGCTACATCTCATAATATTTCCTCACGTAAGTCCATCTACGTAGGCATATTGTATGTCATGCAAATAAGTATATCATGTTAGAAGTATTGTCTATTCCATAATTTGGGTTATGTAAATGTATCTTCAAAGATACATATTTAGATTTCTTTAGGGATAATTTATCTAGTTACTTCATGCAATGTTAAAAATGCACAAGTGTCAATGTGCAAGTTATCCCTTGCACAACTAGGTAGAGTGTTGGCCATGTATACTATTTTGCCTATATAAGGAAGGCCTAATTGTTAGATAGATATAGAGTCATAGGACATAGTTTTATAGTGTAGCTTATTTCTTATAATTTTGTGTGTATAAGCATCCATTTGTTATGGGTTTAATATAATTCAATAGATTTATAATGGAGTGTTCATTTCCTCCATAGCTACATTATATTATTTTATATCATTTCTATCTATTGCATATTTCAATCATCTAGAAGATTTACTTTATTTCATATTATTCTGCATCTTGTGATTGCTATCTTCTAGTACTCATTACATAAAAAGCTAACAATGATATTATAGCCATAGTAGATCTAGTTTTTGTAGGTCAATAGGGAAACCACCATTGTCATTGAGCCTGAGTCCTTTTTCAAACTGATGCACTACTGGACCAACCACTATCAAAAGATATTAGAAGAGCCTAAGTGGTAGAATTATGGAGATCCCAAGTGAGGACTGAAAGAAATATTAGTTCTAGAAATACTAATATTGCATTTGACTAGTCTTTCCATAGAGTTACAAAAAAACTCGTAAAGACCAGGACTCAGCATTCAATCCACTAGATTGACAAATCATCTAGTGAAGATAATTTAGGAAATCTAGAATTTTTCTAACTATTGATTAGAGTATATTTTGTTGTAAAAAATTAAATTTTAGAGGATTGGGATTCCTCCTATGATAGAAATCTAGGAGACTCCAACTTCATTACCCAAAGGTCGGCATGCCTTCATAGTGCAGAGATTAATTGCTTGTGCAAAAGAAGAATACTACAAAAGAAGACTTCTAGTGAAGAGTTATGGCAAAGTTAGGATACTAAATATCTCCATTGTTTAATCGAATAACTTCACAAGTTGAATAATAGGCCATAGAAGCCTTGGATAAAAGGCCACATGAGCCTTGAAGGAGAAGCCATAGAAGTCTTGATACTAAAAATGCCATAGAAGCCTTGATACTAAAAAAAAATGCCACAGAAGCCTTGATACTGAAAAATAACATAGAATCCTTGGTCCTGAAGAATAATTCAAAGAGAATATCTAATTTAGAAGCATACTAAATACTTTAGTACTAATAATTTATTGTATGGAAACAAGGTTCAGTGCATTGGAAAACTTCCTACAAGAAAGTTAGGAAGGGTGTCTTCTTAGAATCAATTCAACACCTAAAGCAAAATCGAAGAGATCAGGAGAATATCTTATTGAAGAAATTTTAGTCAAGGAAGAAGAAGGATAATAAGGACTAGGTGAGTCCTACTGAATTCCAGGATTAGTATAATCATATATCTAGAAGTATATCTCACCACCAACACTTCCAAGGGCATAAGGTTGAAGAAAAGGTCTCAACGAAGACCATCAAAAGTTGTAATATCAAAGACCTTGTAAAGGTCTTATTGAGAATCTATAAAAAGGTTAGGATATCCTTACTGAAGATATTATCAGAGGAAAACTCATTGGAAAAATCCAGTACCAAGGAGAATCCACTGATAGAGAAGGACTTGGGATAATTATCACCATCCAACAACAAGTCCAAGAGAAGAAAAATTTGGAAAGGAGTGCCAAATATGAGAAGAATAATTTTTCAAGGAGTACCAAATCCAAGAAGAAGAATTTAGCAAGAAGTTTCAAATCTTATAAGAATATCCTGCTTGAAGTCAAAATTCATCAAGAAGACTTGAAAATAGAAGAAGCTCACCAAATCTTGAATATTTGAAGATTACCTCTCATAGAAAGAAGGCACCACTTCATAGACAAATGCTTCTCCAAATATGTAGTAGAAGGAGGATAACAACCCACCAAATCCTAGGCCTATGAAAGAAATTTTGAGACCATTATTTAGTGAAGAAAGAGTTGTTCAGGATAGTCTACAAAAAGTTGCAAGAACAAACTCGTAGCAGCAACTTGGTGATCCTAGACACCAATATCTACATCCTCTACATAAGTGATAAAAGAACTACTATAAAAAAGGTATATAAATTTTTGGTGTAAGTAGGTTCAGTAATTCATTTACCTATCAAATTTTTTAGGAGCACCGAAATTTCAATTAAAGTTGTAAATAGAAAATTAGATTATAGTATTCAAAAGTGCAAAAATAAAAAGTTATTTTTAAGGTTTATTTTAACATTAATTAGGAGTTTATTAGATTTGAAAATTGATTCTATCAACTACCTATTATCTAATTTTGAGAAATAAAAACAAGACTAAGTCCTACAATATTAGTTGTAGTGAAATTGTAGAATAACTCTTAAAGATTAATTTTAGGTTATTCTTGATTAGCTACAGTAAATTGTTAGCGCATTAATTTGAGAGTTGATTGGAGTGATAAGGTGTAATATTATTGCATTTAAAGTAAAAACAGGGTTATAAATAAGAGGTTAGACTCTAAATGTACTTATAAAAAAATGGTGAATCCTAATCAAAATCAAGGTGAATCAAGATGAATCCCAAGAAAATCAAATCAAGCATCTTCACACCACGGTTTGGGGCATTTGAAGCCCTAAAAAGTAATGTCACATTTGGGGCCAATTTTGACCTATTAAAACATCTTATAGCCTTATAAAAATACCACCATTATATCAAGCTTGAAAAAAGCTCTCAAACGAGTAAAAATATGCCTATTTTTGGATATATATTAAGGCAAATTGAACTTAAGAAAAACTTGGCCCTAAAAATTTTAGGTGAATGGTCCGACATCGAGGGTCCTCAAATTCGCCAATTTCTAATTTTGGAAATCTTAATAATTGCCCAATTTGTGAATATTCGCCACTATGCATAATCCTGAGTAAAAGACTTGCACAATTTTACTACTCTAAAAAAGAAATTAGTTTTGTTTTTTTTGAAGGGCATAAAATCTGATTTGTATCAAGTGTCTAAGAACACTATTAAAGCACTTAAATTTGCAACACAGTGTGGCCATGAAAAGCCACTAAAACAGGTTAGAATCCTCCAAAACTTGGAGAATAATATGACTAACCAAAATAGAAGTAGAAGCTCAAAAATTGAGACTTGATGAGTCTCAAATCCAAAGCATTATAGGGTTAATTTCAAGGATAAATGTGCAGAAAATTGCATCATATATCTACTTATATCTAAGCTTGGATTTGTCATCATAATATTCAAGAAAAAATGGGAAGGTGTCTAAAAAAATATACAACCTAAAAACCCTACACTACATTTAGAATTATGCCATACAAATCAGAATACTAGACCTACAAAGAGGGAGTGCAAGAAAAGGTGCAATAAGCATCTTATTGATACATTGAGTTGCACTACTCTAACTTGTTCTACACAGGGAAAAGGGTAGATTGGAAAGTACCTCAAAGGAATGCCACAAGAAGGTTGAATCATCCAAATATGGTAAAATACTATAACTCTTCCAAGCATATCAAAGAGCCTCTCTTTTGGCTCAACCTCTACGAATCTTGGACGGTCGAACCTGCAAAAGACAAGGCATATGGGAAGATCAAGTAGTGTATAAAGAAAAGAGCTAGCCTACTTCAAATAAAAAAAACATTTCTATCAAAGCTAGACTACATCAAAGCAAAGGATCATCTCTATCAAAGAAAGATACGCCCAATAAAGGAGCATTTCTACCATAAGTGGAGCATCAAGGAGTATTCATCCAAACATTGCTATTTGGACTGCATTCAAGAGCCACCAAAGCTTCTCCATATCTCCACAAAATCTCCTCCATATTTCCACCACAACTCAACCATAATCATTGCTTGGCTGGAGATATTTCAACATCTATGTAAAACAACAAAGAAAAAGGTGGAAAAAGTGTTGGAGAGCCTTCAAGAAAGCATTTGTAAAGAGAAGGGCATGTAGATGCCACTTATCATTCTATGGGAGATCCTTTGTATAATGCTCATAAAGAAGATATTACAATTCTCTCTTGGTGCCCATACTCAATGTAAGAAGAGTAGTTACACACAACTAATAGCTTGATATATGTATGTTATAGCAAGGAAGACTTGTAGACATTGAATAAGGAGCGTTTCTTGGAAAATGCTCAAAGGAGAATAAAAATGTCTCAACGAAAAGGTGATATTTGTGACAAGCAGTGGAGTGAGTTGAGCACCTCCACAAAATAGTTGAAGCTTCCATGGAGTGTTTAGAACTTCTACCATGACACTTTTCACTCAATCGATTGCCTATTAAAAGTGCCTTGGACCTTGGAAAGGATAAGATAGTGGTTTGAAAGCAATACAGGTAGCAGTTTGGGAGCTACTCGGTAGTGGATTGATGGTAGCTCGATAGATCTATGGTATTTCGGTAGTGATTCAGCAATGATCTGGAGAAAGTTGAGACCAGTAGAAAACACTCTTGATCAACTAGCATTAAAGGAATGCATTAAATTCAAATCTTACCTTGGGAAATTTGTGCTCAAGAAGGATATATCACTACCATATTCATCTAGCTTCATAAAGGTACAAATCCTTAATCAAAATTCCTCATCTAATTTTATTTCATTTTAAAAAGGAATTTATAAGGTTATAAGATAAGGTTGACATATTAAATGAAATCAATCTTTGTTTGAAAGCAAAACTTAGGGAAATTAATATAATATTTGCAAAATACAACTTAGAAGAAATAAGGGATAATACTTGGAATTAATTCATTTAACGTTTGCAAAAATTAATGTGTTCTAGTTTTCCAAATTTGGGAGTGATAAGGGTTACAACATCAAACTAGGATTATTGGAAATTAAAAACCCTTGAAATAAATCCTAAGGCTTTCAAAAAGGGGTTATTAAGATCTTTTATTCGAAGTTGTAAAATTATATTCTTGTCTCAAAAAAATTACTCAAAAGAGACAAAAGAAATCCAACATTAAAACCTCCTTAAAATTTAAAAAGTGCTTAGTTCAATAGGAGTAATAAGGATTTGAGAGGTTGATTTTTGACCTTTACAAAATTTATATAAAATCAACCAAAATTGAACTATATTTTACAAAAGCACTATATCGTACTCCAAAACATATCTAGGGATACATAAGGAAGCCTACATATCCAAGGATTGATATTAGGAAGATTTAAATGGCATCAAACAAATTCTTCCTAGCACAATATCAACTACTCAAGGATCCAAATTATTTCTCTTGGAAAAATAAAGTGAAATCAATCTTAGTATATGAAAAACTTTGGGATGTTGTGAAAAGGAAAACACAAAGACCTACTATAGGTGAAACTAAAATCCTAAATTTTGAAGAAAATTATTCAATAGCTTAATGATAATAACTTTTTCTATCACTCATGAGATTCAACCATATATCAGTTCAGCCAAAACATCTTCAGATTCATGGAAAAGCCTAGAAAAAATATTTGAAGGAAATAATAAGATGACTATCCTTCATATCCAAACTCAAATTCACTCTTTAAAGATGAATAGTGGAGAAATCATAGAATTGTTCCTAACGAAGGTTCCAAATATTAAAGGTAAACTATTGACCTTAGGAGAATCAGTTAAGGATGAAATTTTCACTCATGTAACCATGAGAGCACTTCCAGACAACTATAAAAACTTGGTCACATCTTTATAGGTTTTAATTAAATATACTTCTTTTGATGATCTAGTCAATATACTTCAATAATATGAAGTAGAAAATACTATGAAATATGAAATGACTAACACTGCATTAGCATCAAAATATAATCCAGAGGGAAATATTGCATCTTCAGTGAGAGGACGAAAAACATGGTATTGTCAAATATGTAGAAATAAAGGTCATAGTACCAACTATTTTAGATACAAACCCAAAAATTGAAAGTAAGAAAATCATATGAATAGTGGGAATATTTTTCAAACTTGAAAATATCAAAGGAACCCTCATCAATAATAATTTATGTGATCAAAAAATTATCCTCAACTAGAATATTAGAAGAGAAATCAGAAGGGACACCTGGTACAAAGGGTAGAAGAAATTAAAGAACTGGAAGAACCCATAGATACCTATGAGGTGAAATCTCTATCAACAAATGCTACATATTATAAAGATACTAATTATTTTCTTGAACAAGGTTACAAATATTGCAGAAGAATATCAGGATGAAGTAGAAGAAGATCCATATTGAAGACTAAAGTATTAAATACCCAAATAATGTAATACAAGGTGGTGTTAGAAATAGTGTCTATTCCATAATTTTGGTTATGTAAATGTATCTTCCAAGATACATACTTATATTATGTTAGGGATAAGTTATGTAGCTACTTTATGCAATGTATTAAATGCACAAGTGTCAATGTGCAAGTTGTACATGTGCAAGTTATCCCTTGCACAACTAGGTAGAGTATTGGCCAAGTATATGTTGGTCACGAATTTTCCTATTACAAAGTCTATGCCTTGTGTGCCCTAGACCCGAACAACATTGAAAGACTAAAGGAGAAAAATGTCCTCTAGGACAATCTCCAAAGAGGGCTAGCTCACTTACTAATCTACTTCAGATAAAATTTTAGGTTAATAGGAAATAAATAGGGAAACATGGTAATAATCCAATAGTACAGGATGGGGATAGACTAACAACCGAAATTTCACCAAGCAATTAGCAGCATGCAACATAAATACAAGCGCAAAAACTTCTAATAGTTATACAAGAAAATAACCCCAAAACACATTTCAGTGTTCACTCCCTCACTAGCAAAGACAAAATTTAGAATCTGAATTTACACATTAAATAATGGAAATGAAGGCCTTCAGAAATTACACAAAATAATTTATCAAATGCAAACACATTTTTTTTTTGTAGATAAGATACTATAGCATTAATATCGGGTTTTATAGGTTGACCCAAAACCTTTTACAAAAATAAGCCCAGGGTTGTTGATGAACATGTCCTTACTAAGGATCCTATATATGTAAAATCTACATGCCGCCAAAGCCATTACATCCGGTAAGGCACATAGATTATTATCAAAAAGAAACTTCCCATACAACATTTTGGGTATAACCCAAGAAAACACACCTGCATCATAATTACAAAAAAATAAACAGACACAGATCCCTTCCTTGAAATAGTGGAGAAACAAAAAGCTGCAGACACATATAGCAGAGTACTTAAAGAAACTCCCACAAGATCTATATTGACAGTTACTCTTAATAATTCTTTGGTAATTGCTTTCTTCCATATATTACATGCTTTGGGACCACATCCTGTCTTGGACAATCAACCTTGGAGAAGTGAACCTACTAGATAGATTTATGGCAATGGCTATCTGGTGGTCCACGTGGGTCTGGTTTGAAGTCTTATATTGCCATTTCTTTCCAACCCTATGATTATCAACCAACATAAAATTACTAAGATGACTAAAAGCCATGTTATCTGACATGTGACTGTCCCCATTAGTCTTTGTGGTATTTCCAAGCAGCATCCACCAAGACTGATAGCTTGGAAATTTTTTATTGTGAGTCCATTTCAAAAAAGAGATAGGAATACTCATAGCCTTCGAACTTACAGTGCCTTACCTATTGGTAAATTCAACTATAATTTTTGGCATTCTTGTTGAATAAGCTCCTCTACTTCACTCGGGACACCGTGTTCCCATTTGAAAAGTCCATCACCATTGACACCCAAATTGGCCAGCTTATCAACAACTTTGTTAGCTTCCCAAAAGACATGTTGGGCTTTTCTATCCTGTCTTCCCTGGAAAAGGATCCTAGCCTCTTCAACAATTATTTTAATCCTCCAAGGAGGTGTTTTCCAATTATTGAGGAGATTTATAACATGCATAGAGTCTCCTTCTATGATAAAATTGTCTTCTAAGTCTTGAGTCATTTGAAGGCCTCTCCACATAGCTCTAGATTCAACTTCGTTGTTCATCCTTGTTCCCAAATATTCAAAAAATGCAAGCATCATATTCCCATTATGATCTTGCACAATGCCGCCAGTGCATGCTAACTAGAATTTTCCTTAGCCGCTCCATCAAAATTAAGATTAAACCAACCCATAGGAGGTGGTGACCACTTAACATTGGCTCTGGGGTTGACTACCCTAGTCACAGACTCATATAACAAGGTTAAGCTTAAATATTGAGCAATCATGGTCCTTTGCAGATGAGGTTTACAGCTATCAAAAGGGATAAGGTTCACATTCTCGTTGGCAAAGGATAGGATCATGGCAATGATAGTTTGATTATCATGGATAGACTCATTAAAGAATCTATGGTTCCTTTCTAACCACACCTACCAAAGATAGTGATTAAGACAAATTTTCCACATGTATTTAAGTCTTTGGCTTGAAAATGGGTAAGGCCACTAGATGAAAAAATCAAGTACGATGGCTGGTTTAACCCAAGAAATATTGAAGGCCTGAAAAACCCCACTTAGGATAGTTAAGGAAAAAGGGCACTCAAGGAAAATGTGATAAATGGTCTCCCAATTAGCCCTGCACATATAACAGCGATTAGTGATACAAATACCTTTACGCATCATATTATCAATGGTTAGAATTTTTCCTTGGATAACCAACCATGAAAAGACTACAATTTTTGGAATTAAATTTTTTATCCAAACTAAGTCCTTTTAGAGGACAAAATCCTCGTCATCAAGCAGAAGCTTGTAAGCTGATTTAATAGTGAACTGACCATTTTTTGTAGGAGCCCAGGTCACTTGATCTTCCTTGTGTCTCATGGGGATAAACTGTTGCTTGAGAATGTTATAAAGATCATTTGATTCTGCTTGAAATCCCTAAATCCTTATTTGTTTTCACTTCATTCTGCTTCTATCCTCAACCATATAATCAAAGACTTTTCTGCCAATGAGTTCTTACATGATATCTTTGATTTGGACTAAGTTAGGATATTGCATCAGTGGTTTATCCTTAGCCCACCTGTCATTCCAACAATTTATCCTCTCACCATTACCTAAAACCCATCTTAAACCTTTTTTGATGATTTCCTTACAATTGAGAATTACTTTCCAAAAAGCAGAACCTTTGATTGGAACTGAGTCACTTAGAAATTCCATAATTTGAAGATAGTTTTTTTTATGATAACTGTCCATTCATTTTCTTCACCATAAATGAGGCACCACGCTTGCTTAGCTAGTAAAGCTAAATTCATATGAGCAATTCTCCTCAGACCTAAGCCCCCATTTTCCTTGGGTCTGCACACTTTGGTCCATCCTAAAAGGTGTATCCTTTTTTTCTCCTCTAATCTAGTCCATAAAAATTCTTTTTGGAGTTTCTCAATTTTCTGGAAAACCTTCATAGGGGCTTTGAAAATAGAGAGGAAATAGACTGGAATGCTCTTAAGAGAGGCCTTAGTGAGGATCTACTTTCTTGCTTGAGATAGAAGATGACCTTTCCATCCAGTAAGTTTTTTTGAATTATTTCAATAACCCTGTACCACATTGACTCTCTCGGAGAACCAATGAAAAGAGGGAGACCAATATACGAAGTGGGGAGTTTTGCTATATCACACCCTAAAATTTTTGCAATCCTTCCTTACCTATGAATGGGGGTGTTCAAGAAATATAACTTGATTTTACTAAAATTAACTTTTTGACTAGCAGCATCCTCATAGAGTTGCAGAATGTATTTAATTCTTTTGGTCTCAACCATCGACGCCTTAGTCAATGGAAGGGTATCATTGATGAAGTTTTGGTGAGAAACAACCCTAGTGAGAGATTTTGCCTTGATTCCTAATATTAGCCTTGAACTACAATTATTTTTTATGGTTCTACCTAAAGCTTCTGCCACAATTATGAATAACATGGGGTTGATAGGGTCCCCCTGCCGAATTCCTCTATGACTTTGAAAGTAACCGACAGTTGTTCCATTAACCATAATTGAGAACCATGCTTTATAAATACATTCTTTGATCAAATTAACCCATTTGTGGTGAAAACCAAACTTAAAGAGGACAACAATCAGAAAGTCCCAATTTAGCCTGTCAAATGCTTTGCTCATATCAAACTTGAGGGCAAAAATAGACCTGTTAGTCTTATGAGAAGAGTGCAAAGCTTCATGAACTATGATAATTCCATCCAAGATTGACCTACCCTAGACAAAGCTTCCCTAGCATAGATCTATGATGCAGGGTAGAACATATCTCATTCTATTTGCAATGGCTTTAGTTAGGATCTTGTAAGAAACATTGCACAAACTGATTGGCCTAAAGTCAGCCATAGATTCAAGGGTTTGCTTCTTAGGAATTAGAGAAATAAAAGTAGATTTGAGACCTTTTGGGATATGATTTCTTGCTTGGAATTATATGATAGTAGAAATTACATCCTCACTTACAATGTCCCAAAAAACTTGATAGAAACAAGGGGGAAAGCCATCGGGTCCCGGGGCTTTGTCTGGTTCCATGCTAAACAAGGCTTCCTTAATTTCCCCATTAAAAAGGGAGCTAGAAGCTTAATGTTTATATCCTCATTTTTTATTGTAGGAATGGATTACACGAGAATATATTTGGCCTCCTCATTGCACTACGATTCCTGACCAAGGATAGAATTGAAATAAGTTATTGCCTCCTTTCTGATTTATGTTAATTCTTGAGTAATAGAACCATCTGCTTTTTTAAAAAAAATTATCTTGTTATTGCTTTTTTTTCTAAGAGTGGTGGTGTGAAAAAACTTGGAATTTGAATCTCCATATTTCAACCAAAGAGCCCTTGATTTTTGCCTCCAATAGATTTCCTCACAGGCCAAAATGTTATGAAACTCTGCTAGTTTTGTCCATTCCTCCTACCTAGTAGTTTCATCAGCATCACCATGTTGAATCCTCTGATCAATTATCTTCAAACTTTCAACAACCTATTTTTTATTTTCAAATACGTTCCCAAAGACCTCTTTTTTCCAAGTTCGAAGCTTTTCCTTAATAAAATTTAATTTGCCAGCAAGTTTAAAAGTTGCACTACCCCTGACAGGCTACTGCCACCACTGAATTAAGTTATCTCTAAAAATGGAATGTTTGATCCACATAGATTGAAATATGAAAGGTTTCTTGAAGGACAAAGAGTTAGGGATATTCAAAAAAATGGGATTATGATCAGAGGTAATTTTAGGTAGGGCTTGCAGGTTATATTCACTGAACAGATTTGTAGCCTCCTTTGATAGAAAAAACCTTTCAAGCATTTCTTGAATGAGATGACACCCTGTCCATCGATTGCTCCAGGTATAATTCGCTCCTCTAAGTTTTACATCCATCAACATGTTGGAGTTCACAAAGTCATTGAAATCATCCATGCTCCTAATAGGTGGTCCATTTCCACCCATTTTGTCTGAAGGGTAAAGAGGAGTGTTAAAATTCCTAGCCAAAATCTAGGGGACATTATGGAATATTTCACTCAGATTGCCTAAGTACTCCCATAGTAGATCTCTCCCTTGAATTGAAGTCAAAGCATAAATATTTGAAAGGATCCACGACCTGTTGTTGTTTATTTCCTTAAATAAAACACTAAGAAACCTATCATATTTTTGAATAATGGTGCCTTCTACTATCCGGGGATCCCACAAAGTCATAAGGCCTCCAGACGCTCCTATGGCTGATTTGCAAACCATATCCCCTTGATTCCAGATTTTTTTGCTATTTTTTTTGACTGAATCTCATCAGTTTTTATTTCTTGTAACATGATAATAGTTGGATTTACTTGATTTCTTATTGCACTAACATCCATGTGTTTGGGTATGCCATTAATGCCTCTCATGTTCCATGAGAGGAACTTCATTTAGATTTTTTGGGATTTCTTCCTCTCCCCCTCCCTTGAGGGGGTTTTCCTAATTTTTTGTCTTCAAAACTTGGAATAACCTGTTGAAACAAGGTTCTCTATTTTCCATTGGCAATGTCATTATCAGTTTTAATTTTTTTATGCTCAGCATTTGATATTCTCCCTCTTCTTTTTCACTGCCATAATCTATAGGAGACTTCACAGTGCTCCTGGTTTGTTTAGGACTAAATTGGGGGCAGGAAATTTGTTGTAGAACTGGACTACCATATTCCTCAGTCTAAAGAGTTTCACATATCTCCACCCCTACATAAAAATATTCTCCTTTTTTCCTATATTCCCCTGGTCTGCGGGACGACCCCTCAGTAGGATTCACCTGGCTCCTAGTGATGATGTTAGGGAGATGAGATTTTTTATTTTCCAATGCCTCAAATTTCTTCCTAAGTTCTTCAACATTAGGGTTTGGCTTTGGGATACCCATTGGGCTTGAAGTATTTTCAACATTGGGGTTTAAGGATCCCGACTTGGATGGGGATTATAGAGATCGAGCATTAGGGTTTGGCTTTGTGATGCCCATGGGTCTTACAGTAATTTCAGCATCAGGGTTTGAGGATCCTATCTTAGATGAGGATTCTAGAGAGTCAAAAATATTAGCCTAAATATTCTGGGCTTCCATGTCTTTCGATAATCCTCCTACTCCCATATTGGATAGAATTGAAAATTTATTTGAAACTAGAGGATTGGAACTTACCTGAGTATTTTGGTTGCCAATAACCTGTTGTTTTCCTATCTTGTTGGGACCCTGCACCCTCTCTTTTCTTTTTTTGGTAGACATAGTTTGCTTTATTGAAATCGCCTCTGCCAGGGAAACTCCTCAAATTTCCTTTGTTTAGCATTCCATACTTCTGCTTTTCTCTATTCATTTCTAGGTTAGGGTACTTATTACATAGATGTCCTTTATTTTTGCATTCTACATAGAATATCAGTTTGTTCTCATATTCTTTCAATTGTTTTTTATAGTATTCTCCATGCTCTAGCTCCACAAACCTTGGCAATTCATTATCCAAATTAGCATTTACGCATATTCATGCATGAGTCATCCTTGTCTTGGCCAAGATCGCATGGTCAATGGAGATCAGGTCCCCTATAGTTCTGGCTATGCCCTGCAACCAATATTCATTGAAGAACTAGGCAGGTAGACTCGAGAGACAAAACCAAATAGGGGCAATTTTAATATTTTGCTTTTTAGGGTCAAAATATTCACCCCATCATATGATAAAAAGGCTCCTTTTGCCCAAGAACCAAGGTCCGCCTGTTAAAATGCGGTTAGAATCCTCCATATTGTTAAAATGGATAATGAAGAACCCTCGAGTTAGAGCTACCAACTCCAAGCTACCTACCAATCACCATTTACCCGTCGTCCAAGACCTGATAGTCTCCATGTCCGGCCTACCTCCCAAAAACTTGCCTACTAGGGAGAATTATTCCATTGAAATAAAAGGGCTCATGGAACTTGTCGGGGCCAAAATTTTATTATTTACTAGAACTAGGGGCGAAAGAGAGAGAACCTCCTTTCTTTTTCCTCTAAGAGTCTCAGCAAAAGACATCCACTTCTTGGGCCTGCATTGTCCTTTGTATATTTTTGTCGAGGTCTTTCTAAGGAGGTTCGGACCCTCGCGTGATTCTTGCCTCCAAATCTATCATAGCATGACCACATTCCTCTAGATCCTCGCTTGATCCATGCTCGAGGTTCCCACCCGCCCCTTTCATACCTGATCTACCTCTACCACCTTGGCTAAGATTCTTGCCTAGAAAATTCAAACCCTCACTCCCACCGCACCCACTAAACCTCAGCTCACTCATTCTTGATGATTATTTTTCCAGTGACTGAGAAATAATGAATGATAAGATGAATAATCAAAATGCAAACACATTCAAAGAACCAGAAGCTGAAGCATTTCTATTGATGCAAAAAACTTAGAGTGTTTTTCTATAGAGTGTCCATCCTTCTTTTACAATGAAAAATAATTAGTATTTATAGAGGGCTATGCCTATTTCATTTAATGTGCTTACAAACTAAATGTGAAGAACATGTGCTTATACTGAGAGGGGGGTGAACAGTATAAGATAAAATTTTTTGCTTTTCAATCCATATGATAACATCAAAAATATTAAAGCAGTAAACATTACACAAAGCATCACACACATGAGAGACATGATTTAACATGGTTCACCCAATGTGGGCTACTCCACGGAGAAAATATTCCTTATAAAATTTTCTCAATAAATTCTCTTGGGAATCCTTTCCCTATTACAATGTTTATGGACCTCTGTCCAAAGGAGACACCAATCCCCTAATCAAGTTTGTGGATCTCTATCCATAGGAGAACTCCTTCTCCTGCTCTAGCTGGTGATCCTCTTAGAAGACTACTACCTCCACTACACTAGCTTGTGGATCTCTCTCCACTAAAGACCCCTATCCTCACTTAGAAGACCTCTGTCCTCACTGCCCTAGCTAATGGATCTCTATCCACTGGAGACTACTGTCCTCTGCTCTATCACCTCCAAAGTTTGCTCTTACTCTATTTTGTCTCTATCTCAGATATGTACTAAATACTATCCTCTATCCTACACAAATTTGCTCAATCTCTATCTCAAATCTACACTAAACATTATCCATTGGTCTAGCACAAATCTACTCAATCTCTATCTCAAATCTGCACAACAAGTCTTCACCAAGACTTGTCTCAAATATACTTGTAATCTTCCACAAAATCTCACACAAATTTATCCTTAAGTCCACTCTAGGACTTACTCAAATCTGCTCACTAGCTTTCACAAAATCTTGTTCAAATCAATTGCTAACTTGCATATAAAACTCAACTCAATCTCTCACAGAAAACCTCTTCAATCACACTAACAAGTTTCACTCATAATCTTGTTAAACCACAAAAGCATATAGAGAATTTTTAGAGACTCAATATGTTTCACACTCACAAACACTCAATCACTTCCAAACTCTTTTCAAATCAATTAAGAATAAAGAACAATTTGTTTCACAAAACTTGAACTATCACTCCAACACTTCCAATAAATTATGCTCAATCAACTCCACTCAACCAATCACTCAATGAAACACAACTTGCTTACAAACCCTAAACAAGTGTTTCACTACACTTCCAACAACTCACACTATGAATCTCAATCCTTGACTCAATATGATTCCACATTCACATAACAATGATACTCATGATCTTTTCACAAACCCTAATCATGCACATGAAGGTTTACTCAAATATTTCCAACAATGCTTATCAAACAAACCTTTTCACTCCAACTTAGCATTCACAACATCCAACCCAAAAATATTTCACTCACAAGGAAGATATGCCCATACCTTTTGTTTGATGGAGTTTTGACCTCAAAATCTATCTCAATCACAATCAACCTCTTTGCCAATCTCAATGGTTAGATAGCAAAAATCTTCACTCAAATATTCCCTCAATATTAATTCACCATTACAAAATTAACAAGACTCAAATACACCTTATTATCTCCAAAATTATCAAATAAATATTTCAATCACTCAGTTTCACTATAACCCCTTTCAAAAATTTAATGCATGAAGTAATCCAAAATCCTACTTATGTCTCCCTACTCAAAATTGCATTTTCAAAATAATTGACTTTATAAAATAATGCAATTTACTTTTAACCTTCAATAAAAATATTTATCACTTTTTGTCTAAGGTAAAAAATAATTTACCTTACCCTCCTTTTAACTCCTTAGGCACTCACTAAATCAAATACACCATGTGCTCATATCATACCCACAATGCAAAAATTAAATCATGCGCTTCAACTAAGCGCCACCAACAACCATAGACCATAGACCATATACCATGCACAAAAAATTAAATACCTCAATGCACTCCTTGGTGGGACTCGATCCCTGGTCGAAGTGCCACCTGCGCCTTAGTCGTGGCTACCCTATCGCATGAGCTAAGCGCTCACGTGGGAGGCAAAAGCACCTTGAGCGCTTTGTCTCTTCCTCCCACACCAAAGCCAAAAATGCTTTGTCCTTTCATCGCCACCGAGACTCGAACGCAACACCTCTACATTCCCAATGCCTTACACACCTCAAACTTGCCGCTAGCCCAACCTATTGGTTGGTGTTAAATCTTTCTACCTTGGTCACCTTGTTCTTCACATTTTTTGGGTGCAATTTAAAAATTAAAAACCTTTGTCTTTATTTGCTCATGAATTATTCGCATTCCCTTTCACAAATCACATGCACATGATATTCGGAGACTTAGCATTTTGAAACAAATGATATGGTATTTATACCATATGCTTTTATCCTCCAACGTTGGCGGGGAGAATAAAATTTAATTTAAACTTTGCACCCAACCCAACTTTGGGTTATAATATTATTATTTTTATAAATTAATTTATAATATAAATATTATAAATTATTTATAAATTACCTTAGGCTTTAATTAAACCTTTAATATTATAATATTATTTCCATTGGGCCTAGGTATTTTTCTCTTTCACCCTTAGACCTTTTCTGACCACCTTTAATATTATAATAATAAATATTATAATATTATTTCCTTTAGGCCTTTTCTTCAGGGTATTTAACCGTCCTTTTGACCAATCATGTGGAGCTCTTAAACCAAATCTCTTGGGCTTAAAATATAAATATTTTAACCCTTATTTTTCCAAGTCCTACACTATTTCCTGACACTGACTCTTGACATCAATGACAACACAACTAACTCAAAATTTCCAACAATCTCCCCCTTTGTCATTGATGGCAACCCCTTTTTTTGTAACCATTCCTTTTCCTTTTTCCAATACTGCTCCCCCTGAGAAACTACTCCCCTTGACTGAATGCTCTCCCCCTAACTCAAATCTCTCCCCCTTTGACATCAATGGCAAAGGGCCACCTTTGGGGCTTGGGGCTAAGAATGAGACTCTTAGCTTAGCCCCTCCCCCACCTCCTCTCTTGAGGTGGTTAATTTTGGGGTGGGAGTAGAACTACTCCCAAATTTCCTCAAAGATACTCAAAAGTCTCTTTCGAAAGTGGCTTAGTAAAAATATCCACAATCTGCTCCTTTGTAGTAACATATTCCAACCTGACTTGCTTATCTATCACCTGTTCTCTCAGAAAATGATACTTGATCGGAATGTGCTTTTTCCTGGAGTGCATCACTAGATTCTTTGAGATATTTATAGCACTTGTATTATCACACAATATGGAAATAGGGTGATCATGCTTTATCTTGAAGTCCTCTAGAGTTCGCTTCATCCATAATACCTGTGTACAACAAGCAACTACTACAATATACTCTTCCTCTACTGTGGATAAGGATATTGATGCCTATTTCTTACTTAGCCAAGAGACTAAATAGTCTCCAAGAAAGAATGCTCCTCCACTTGTGCTTTTTTTGTCATCAATGCTGCCAGCCCAATCTGCATCTGTATAAGCTATGAGAGTGAAACTGTCACTTTTGGGATACCAGAGCCCAAAATCCATAGTCCCTTTTAGATACCTGAGAATCCTCTTTACTGCTACTACATGTGTCTCCTTGGGTGCTGCTTGAAACCTTGCCACTAGTCCCACTGTCTGCATGATATCTAGTCTTGTAGTTGTGACATACAGTAAGCTGCCAATCATAGATCTGTATAATTTCTGATTTACCTCCGGAGATTCATCATATTTACTTAACTTGCATCCTGTAACCATGGGGGTACTTACTAGTTTACAATCTTCTAGCTTGAATTTCTTTAGCATCTCTTTTATATACTTGGTTTGAGAAAGAAATACTCCTTTCTCTGATTGTGAAATCTGAAGTCCAAGAAAGAAGGACAACTCACCAAGCATTGACATCTCAAATTCATTCTGCATGCTCTTTGCAAATTTTTGACACATCTTATCATTATTGCCTCCAAAAATAATATCATCCACATAAACAACCACAATTAGTAAGTCATTCCCTTCATTTTTGATGTATAAGTTACTATCCACTATTCCTTTCCTGAAACCCTGTTCCTGTAGGTATTTATCCAATCTTGAGTACCAAGCTCTAGGAGCTTGCTTTAGTCCATAAAGTGCTTTCTTCAATCTGCATACATAGTCTGGTTTATCAGTCAAGTTGAATCCTTCTGGCTGCTCAATGTAAACCTCTTCTTCTAGAACACCATTTAGAAAGGCTGATTTAACATCCATCTGATATACTTTGAAGTTTTTGAAACTTGAAAAGGCTAAGAACATTTTGATAGCTTCAAGTCATGCAACTGGAGCAAATGTCTCATCAAAGTCAATTCCCTCTACCTGTGCATAACCTTTGCATACTAATCTTGCTTTATTTCTGACTACCTAGCCATATTCATTTAACTTGTTTCTGAATACCCATTTAGTGCCAATCACATTCTTGTCCTTTGGTCATGGGACAAGTTCCCAAGTCTTACTCTTCTCTATTTGATCTAGTTCCTCATTCATTGCCTTAATCCAAAAGTCATCTTCACTTACCTCATTGAAATATTTTGGCTCAACTTTAGATAACAAAGAGAAATTTGCTTGTTGATTTGATGCTATTATCCTTCTCCTTGTCTATCTCTCATCTAGATTCCCAATGATTTTATCCCTTGGATGATTTTTCTGTACATACCTGGATGGAGTCTTAGAAAATGGTCTTTGTGTTTCATCTTCTTCCTCTGATTCTTCACATAACTCTTCTTGACAACTTTCATCTTCTTGATACACAATTTCTTGAACTAGTTCTTTTGATCCTATCTTCTCATCAACTATTACATTTATACTTTCTATAATAGTATGTGTCCTTTTGTTATAGCATCTATAGGCTTTGCTCTTAGTAGAATAACCAAGAAAAATACCCTCATCACATCTTGGGTCAAACTTGCCCAAGTTTTTCTCTTCCCATATTATGTAACACTTGCTTCCAAAAATTTTGAAGTATTTCATAGTGGTTGGTCTTCCCTTCCAAAGCTCATATGGAGTCTTGTGATGGTTCACTCTTATTTGAGCCCTATTGATGATATATGTTGTTGTATGTACTACCTCTTTCCAAAAACCATCTGAAATCTTAGACTCATTTAACATAGCTCTAGCCATATTCTCAACTGTCCTATTTTTCCTTTCAACTACCCCATTTTGTTGAGGAGTTCTTGCTGTTGAATATTCTCTTTTGATCCCATGTTGTTCACAAAAGTCTACAAATTCATTTGAGGTAAATTCTCCTCCTCTATCTGATCTTAAACTCTTAATCCTTTTACCTATTTCATTTTCCACTAACTCTTTAAAAGCTTTAAAATTCTCAAGAGCTTCTGATTTTTCTTTCAGGAAAGCTACCCAAATCATTCTAGAATAATCATCTATAAATAGTATAAAGTAACTTTCACCTTGTAAACTCTTTGTCCTTGTAGGACCACATAGATCAGTGTGCACTAGCCTCAATGGCTCAAATGACATAAATCCTTTTGACTTGAAACTTGTTCTAGTTTGCTTCCCGTGTTGACATTGTGAACAAATTGTGTTTTGTGGCCTTTTTAGCTTTGGTAAATCCCTAAAGCCTACTTGTTGCTTATGTTTACTATGTTGTCAAAGTTCAAATGACCCATTCTTCTATGCCACAACCAACTCTCATCTTCTTGTGATAGAAAACACTTTTCCCCTTTAATATCACTTAACATGTAGAGGTTGTTTGTAGTTCTATTTGCATTTGCAATAAGTTTTCTAGTTTTAGACTTCCTGATCTCACACCTACTTGGATGAAAAGTAACCATGTGCCCTTGATCACAAAGTTGGCTCACACTTAATAGATTGTGCCTCAACCCTTTGACATATAATACATTCTCTTTTTTTTTTCCCATTATCTAAACTCAGAGTTCCTTTCCCATAAATTTTTTCTGATCCATTATCACCAAATCTTATTGATCCTCCATCAGTTTCTTTGAGTACAAGAAATTTACTTTTATCTCCTATCATGTGACTAGAACATCCACTATCAAGAAACCATTGTTTTCCCTTATCCTGAACATGAAGAGTTGTTTGTACTAACATTGATCTAGCTTTCTCATGCCCTTTTCTCTCTTTCCTACTTGTTGATGTTGTATTCTTTTTACTTGACTCAGGAAATACCATTTTGCACCATCTAGCCTTGTGCCCAAAATTATTGCATTTATAACATATGACATCACTATTCATAAGAGGTGCAAAAGAATTGAAATTTCTATTAACATCCTTTTTAACATAACCAGTGCAATGTACAACTCTATGACCATATTTGTTACATGAAAAGCAATAGCCATGGAAGAGATTATGTAACCTATTTGAATACCTTGGAAAATATGGTCGAGTGCTTCTCCTTTTGTTGTGATTAACTCTTGTCCATGGTTCTTCTTTGCCTTCTTCTTTTCTTATGTATTTTCTTTCTAGAGTATGAGTCACGAGCTTATCTTTGTTTGATGTCTCTACCTCATGAAAGCTTGACTCCTATTTCTATTTCCCTAACTTTATATCTTGTTGTAACTTGGTATTTTCAACTTCATTCCTTAGAGAAACAATTTTTGCTTCCAATATTTCACACTCTATTTCCCTTGCTTTTAACAAGATCTATCATATCTTGTTCAATTTTATTTCCCTCTTCTACCTTTATCTTGAGTTCTTTGAGACTCTGTAGAAGTTCTATCCTTTCTTCTTCATCCTCTTGAATTTTATCCTTCAAACTTGAGTTCTTATTTCTAACCTTTTCAAGGTTCTTGAGAGCAGCAAATAATTCCTCTTTTATGTCAAACATGGTCTCTTCTTCACTCTCTGAAGTCATGTGTGTTTCTTATGGATCTTCCTCCAAGCTTTTAGTCTTTTCATGGAGAGACCCACTCTGATACCAATTGAAGAACATGTGCTTATACTGAGAGGGGGGTGAATAGTATAAGATAAAACTTTTTGCTTTTCAATCCATATGATAACATCAACAATATTAAAGTAGTAAACATTACACAAAGCATCACACACATGAGAGACATGATTTAACGTGGTTCACCCAATGTGGGCTACTCCACGGAGAAAATATTCCTTATAAAATTTTCTCAATAAATTCTCTTGGGAATCCTTTCCCTATTACAATGTTTATGGACCTCTATCCAAAGGAGACACCAATCCCCTAATCAAGTTTGTGGATCTCTATCCACAGGAGAACTCCTTCTCCTCTACTCTGGATGGTGATCCTCTTAGAAGACTACTACCTCCACTACACTGGCTTGTGGATCTCTCTCCACTGAAGACCCCTATCCTCACTCAGAAGACCTCTATCCTCACTGCCCTAGCTAATGGATCTCTATCCACTAGAGACTACTATCCTCTACTCTATCACCTCTAAAGTCTACTCTTACTCTATTCTATCTCTATCTCATATCTATACTAAACACTATCCTCTACCCTACATAAATCTTCTCAATCTCTATCTCAAATCTACACTAAACACTATCCATCGATCTAGCACAAATCTACTCAATCTCTATCTCAAATCTACACAAGTCTTCACCAAGACTTGTCTCAAATCTACTTGTAAGCTTCCACAAAATCTCACACAAATCTGTCCTTAAGTCCACTTTAGGACTTACTCAAATCTGCTCACTAGCTTTCACAAAAGCTTGTTCAAATCAATTGCTAACTTGCATATAAAACTCAACTCAATCTCTCACAGAAAAACCTCTTCAATCACATAAACAAGTTTCACTCATAATCTTGTTAAACCATAGAAGCATATAGAGAATTTTTAGAGACTCAATATGTTTCACACTCACAAACACTCAATCACTTCCAAACTCTTTTCAAATCAATTAAGAATAAAGAACAATTTGTTTCACAGAACTTGAACTATCACTCCAACACTTCCAATCAATTATGCTCAATCAACTCCACTCAACCAATCACTCAATGAAACACAACTTGCTTACAAACCCTAAACAAGTGTTTCACTACACTTCCAATAACTCACACTATGAATCTCAATCCTTGACTCAAGATGATTCCACATTCACATAACAATGATACTCATGATCTTTTCACAAACCCTAATCATGCACATGAAGGTTTACTCAAATATTTCCAACAATGCTTATCAAACAAACCTTTTCACTCCAACTTAGCATTCACAACATCCAACCAATAAAAATTTCACTCACAAGGATGATATGCCCATACCTTTTATTTTGATGGATATTTGACCTCAAAATCTATCTCAATCACAATCAACCTCTTTGCCAATCTCAATGGTTAGATAGCAAAAATCTTCACTCAAATATTCCCTCAATATTAATTCACCATTACAAAATTAATAAGACTCAAATACACCTTATTATCTCCAAACTTATCAAATAAATATTTCAATCACTTAGTTTCACTATAACCCCTTTCAAAAATTTAATGCATGAGGTAATCCAAAATCCTACTTATGTCTCCCTACTTAAAATTGCATTTTCAAAATAATTGACTTTATAAAATAATGCAATTTACTTTTAACCTTCAATAAAACTATTTATCACTTTTTGTCTAAGGTAAAAAATAATTTACCTTACCCTCCTTTTAACTCCTTAGGCACTCACTAAATCAAATACACCACGTGCTCATATCATACCCACAATGCAAAAATTAAATCATGCGCTTCAACTAAGCGCCACCAACAATCATAGACCATAGACCATATACCATGCACAAAAATTAAATACCTCAATGCGCTCCTTGGTGGGACTCGATCCCTGGTCGAAGCGCTACCTATGCCTTAGCTACGGCTACCCTCCTTTGCAAAAGCCAAAAAGGCTTTGTCCTTTCGTAGCTGCCGATATTTGAACGTAGCACCTATGTGTTCCCAATGCCTTACACACCTCAAACTTACCGCTAGCCCAACCAATTGGTTGGTGTTAAATCTTTCCACCTTGGTCACCTTGTACTCCACGTATTTTGGGTGCAATTAAAAATTAAAAAACCTTTGTCTTTGTTTGCTCATGAATTATTTGCATTCCCTTTCACAAATCGCATGCACATGATATTTGGAGACTTAGCATTTTGAAACAAATGATGTGGTATTTATACCATATGCTTTTATCCTCCAACGTCAGCGGGGGGAATAAAATTTAATTTAACCTTTGCGCCCAACCCAACTTTGGGTTATAATATTATTATTTTTATAAATTAATTTATAATATAAATATTATAAATTATTTATAAATTACCTTAGGCTTTAATTAAACCTTTAATATTATAATATTATTTCCTTTAGGCCTTTTCTTCAGGGTATTTAACTGTTCTTCTGACCAATCATGTAAATATCTTAAACCAAATCTCTTGGGCTTAAAATATAAATATTTTAACCCTTATTTTACCAAGTCCTGCATTATTTCCTGACACTGACTCTTGACATCAATGATTGAAGAACACAAGCTAATACTGAGAGGGGGTGAATAGTATAAGACCACTTTTTACTTTTCTTTCCCAATCAATATTATGCAATGTATAGATAGCAATATAAACAATAGTAATCAAATCAATGCATAAATCACCACACACAATAGAGACACCAATTTAACGTGGTTCACCCAATGTGGGCTACTCCATGGAGAAAATCTTTCACTAAAATTTTCTCAATCAATATTTTGGAAATCCTTTCCCTATTACAATGTTTATGGACCTCTGTATAAAGGAGACACCAATCTCCTAATCATGTTTATGGATCTCTATCCATAGGAGAACTCCTTTCTCCTTAGCTCTAGTTGGTGATCTTCTAGAAGAACTATTACCCCCACTGCTCTAGCTAATGGATATCTATCCACTGAAGACACCTATCCTCACTACCTTGGATAATGGATCTCTATCCACTGGATATTTTCATACTCTATACTCTATCACCTCCAAAGCTTGCTCTCAGCTCTATCTCAAATCTGCACTAAACACAGTCCTTCAATCTAGTACAAATATTCTCAATCTCTGTCTCTATTTTGGCACAAACCTATATGTAAATCTGCAAAAAACTATGTCCTCAAATATGCACTAAATATAGTCCTTCGGTCTAGAACAAATCTATTATCAATCTCTATCCTCTGATCTACACTAAACACAATCCTTTGATCTAGCACAAATCTGCCCTCAATCTCTGTCCTCTGATATACACTAAACATAGTCCTTCGATCAAGCATAAATTTATCCCCAATATCTATCCTAAATCCTTAACACAAAGCTTGATCCAATCACAAATCAACTCTACTGGATTTTCCCCAAACCTTAACTCAAGGTTTGAACAAATCAATCAATCAAATTTGCTCACAAGCCTTCTATAATACTTACCTAAAATTTGCCTTGTAAGCTTCCATAAAATCTTACACTAATATATCTACGAGTTATCTCTAGAACTTGTCCAGTCTACTCAACAAGTCCTCACTAGAACTTGTCCAATTTGGTCAACTATCTTTGTCCTTAATCTTTGTATTGTAAGCTTCCACAAAAGCTCACACAAATCTATCCACAAGTCTTCTCAAAGACTTACTTCAAATCTGCTCAACAAGTCCTCACAAGAACTTGTCCAATCTCATAGAAATATAAAGATAATTTTTAGAGACTCAATATGCTTCACATTCACCATAATGCTCAATTAATTTCAATTTCCCTTTTAACACAGAAACATATAGAGAATTTTTAGAGACTCAATATGTTTCACATTCACCATAATGCTCAATTACTTTTAACTTCTCTTTTACCATTGAAACATATAGAGAATTGTTAGAGACTCAATATGCTTCACACTCACAAAATCTCAATCACTTTCATTCTCTCTTTTATCACAAAAACATATAGAGTATTGTTAGAGACTCAATATGTTTCACATTCATCAACACTTAATCTCTTTCTCAAATCAATTCATAATATAGAACAATTTATTTTATAGAACTTGAACTATCACATCAACACATCCACTTGACTAGGCTCAACAAACTCTACTCAATCACTCAATGAATTTGTCCTTGCTCACAAATCCTAGTCTAAACTTATGAACTTTCACTCAAATGTTCCAACAATGCTTATCAACCAATCTCACATAACAATTATACTCATGATATTTGTAAACCCTTGTTCAAGTTCTTCACTCAACCAATCACTTCAACAACAATGCTTATCAAACAATATACACATAACAATGATACTCATGATATTTGCAAATCCTAGTTCGAGTTCTTCACTCAACAAATCACTCCAAAAACAATGCTTATCAAACAAGGTTACTTTCCTTAACCTCTATTCCAAAAAACCTTGAAGCATTAATTCAAAACACACTCAATAAGGAAAAATTAACAAAGTCATTTTCACTCCAATCTTGTTTTCAAAAAACTTCAATCAATCACTTCAACCAAAGAAGAATATGCCCATGTCTTTTATTTGATGTAGAAGTGACCTTAGAAAACCTGTCTCAATCACAATTTTCTCTTTTGCCAATTTCAATAGTTAGATGATAAAATATCACACTAACCTCTTCACAAAATAATCCTCAATTATAAAAATTAATCAAACTTAATTACTCCTTATTTCTCCTTCTTAAAATAATATCTAACACCACAAATATTTAATCAAAACATTTCTTCCAAAAATATAACTCATCAAAAGAACATCTTAACAATTCAATTTAATCATAACCCTTTTAAGAAATATATCTCAAAAATAATCCAAACTCTACTTATGACTCCCTTCTTAATATTGCATTAATTTAAATAAATCACTTTATAGAATAATGCAATAAGTCAATCTCTCACTTTTCTAAGGTAAAATAAAATTACCCTAGATTTTATGTTAGCAAAAATTAACCCTTCAGATATCAAAAAGAAATATTTCCTCATCACACAACTTAACTTCCACCTTATCTTTCTTAAACCTTAGCAACACAAATTAAAATAATTTCCAAAAAATATTACCACTTTTTACAATATGCGGGGCTTGAACATGCACAACATGTGCTTTGATTTACCCATGTTAGGCCCACCATGCCTTATCTTAAAATTTCCCTTAAGATATATTCTACCAAAGAGGGGCAACAAGGAGTTTTGCCCCTCTATTGGGGCGAAAGCGCCTTTTAAAATTTTACCTTGATTCATTGGCACTCGGTCCACGTAGCACTACTTAAAACTTCTTTATGCTACGTTCACCCCAAATAGGGGCGCTAGGGAGTTTCACCCCTCTATTGGGATGAAAGCGGCTTCAATTTTTAAATTTAATATATCCAACACTTTAAAATAACTTTCACCTCAAAGAAGGGTGAAAAGGGTTTTCACCCCTCAATTGGGGTGAAAGTGCCTTGCTCTTTCATTTCCAACTTAAGACTTTTGCTCTTTCCATTTTTTTGGGTGAATTCACTCCTTTGAATTATGTTTCACCTCCAAGAGGGGTGCAAATGACTTTCACCCCTCAATTGGGGTGAAACTTCTCTTATTCTTTCCTTCACTCATTCTTGAGTTAAATCACGATCCTCATTGTATTTTCCTAGGGCAAAACTACTCTGGGAAAAAACACTTTCAAACTTGTCCATGTCGCTAGTTCAAAATTGAATGCTTCTTCATTAATTTTACTACATTTCACGCCAAAGGGGGGTGACAATAAGTTTCACCCCTCACTTAGGGGCAAAAGCATTTTTTCTAGCGCTTCTCCCTTTTAACGTCTCCTTTGCCGATGTGATGACTACTGACAGTGTTTCAGGCGTATTTTTCTATCAAATCTAACTTACGACTTCAGTTTTATTTTACAATAATATTATTCAGAAAACAAAAGAGAAGAAGAATAACAAAGTAATTAAAGTGAAATAAAATTAATAAAATCATGGCACCTTTCATCAATAATTTATGAAAATTTTATAATTGAAGTTCAACCAAAATTGAAATGTGGCAAAGTTGAAAAATTGCCAACATTCTTAGCATCTCATGAGGTATCCAGATTGCATGGATGCAATCAAACCCAAGCCTTCATCCATTGGGATGTTGATTCAACCCCACCAGATGCATCAAGGCTGCTTACTGCTCACTCTGATATTTTGTTCCTTGGCCTCCTTCACTATAGCTTCTTCCTCCAGCTCTCAAATATGAGTGACTATAGCCTCATACACTACAACAAATTTTGACCAAGCATATACATTGATCATATTTGGGTAATTAAGAAAACCCACAAGGTACCTAAAGGTCTCAACTTGTTCCATATCAATGTAATTCGCTCGCTGACTAAGATCCAGCAAATCGGATTCAATGCATGTCAATTTTCTCATTAGAGGTAACACGTGATATTTGGTGAGAGGCTCAACCCAATCATCAACTTTAGAGGCATCATCAACGAAAATTGTTCAAATTGTTTCTAGGTATTCCTTTGATATAATGTTCTCTTGATGATCAATGAAGCTAGGAAAACCATTTTTAGCTACTGTATTAAAGTAGAGCTTTGAAACTATTATTTCCTATTTGAAAACATCTAGTAGCTTGCAAGCCTCTTTTACTTAGTCCAACTTTGAAAAATATTGGCATAGTTTCACCTTGGCATTCACCCAATATCAGGCCATGTCACATATAGGGCAAAATTTAAGACTTGTCCTACTCAGTGCCTGCATTTATGGTGCCTTTACCAGGAGGAGCTCCAAGTAATCCTCACCATGTTAGACTATGTTTCGACCATATGATATGACTTTATGTATCTCCTGAAGGTACATGAGGACCTATGTTGCCTTCACTGCCATAGTTTTACAATCAAAAAGTAACGGAATGTGCACCTTCTTGAATTTTTCTTTTATTAGAATGATCTCCTATGTTGCTTTTGCAGCTCAATCCTGTAACTTCTAAATTTGACTCTTCAATACCTCCACCTACTACTCTGCTCCCCCTTTGGCCTCTTAGTGCTTCTAAATCATGTTCTCCAACTCCTCTACCCTTTTATGCCAATGATTTACCTCTGACTGTGCTTATTGCAATTGTGCTTGAATTTTTTCCAAAGACTCCTCCAAGTCTGTGATATTAGCCTCAACCTCAAAGAAGCAATTCTTATAATATTTACCATGTAGGAAACAAGAGCTCATATCTGCTTTAATTTTCCCCACCATCTCCATGGTGTTGAGCTTTGTGAGATCCTTGGTGATAATCTCATAAGTGTAATCATTTGGCATCATCTCTTCCTGAGGCTTATGGACCTGGAGAAACATATTCATTGTATGGGCCTTCATGGCATTGGGATCAATGAAAACCTTCTTCAAGTAATTTTATAGTGCCAGAGCTTCTCTTATTTTCCAAATCTTCAACCACTATGATGAACTTAGGAAATACTGGTTGATATTTGTCATAATGGATTGTTCTTGTATAGCCACTATATTTGACTCAGGTAGCACTTGCAACTCCAAAAATGGGTTGAAAGGGAAACAAGCCTGCTAAGGATTCAGATCAAGGGAAGTGGAAATAGGTATAGTGGAAACGATAGTGGGAATGGAAGCGATGGCAAAAATGAAGGCAAGGTATTCATCCATAGTCACACTCACTCGAGGAGGAGCTTATGTACTTACAATGATAACGAAGGTTACTGAAATGGATGATATGAGAAGTGAAAATGGATTTGGGGTAGATGCAAAAGAATTTAAAGAAAGGGAAGTAGGAAGATAATAAGAGGGAGTGTTGGTTACTGGTGGTTGGGAAATGGGAAGTGAAACTAAAGTGGAGGGAATGTTGAGCGAAAGTGAAATAGAAGGGGAAACTAGAGGAATAGAAACAATAGTCACCAACCACTCGAGGAGAGGAGAAAGAGAGGAAAACGTACCTTCAAGATTTGACACTAGTTGAGCTAATGAGGATGAAAGTGGTTGTGCTACTAGCTCCTTCTCGGCCTAGTCTTTTGGTTCTGCTGCAACCTCTTCCATAAGATCTATAAGTTTGACATTCTGGACCAACGTCTCTATCCATACCAAGGGTATGGCTTCTAACACTTTTTTTTGTCCATCCAAAATTGTAGGAGGAGGTTTTGATGACACTACACCAGTTCTTCGCTTCTTTGAAATTTTTTATAATTGGCAGCTTTTCCCATTTGCTTTTTACCTTACGCTGCAATGGCTCCTCTTTAGACGAAATGGTGAACAACATGTCTCCTTTCGTATTCTCCATTGCCCTGGTGTTAGGATTATAAAATTTTGAGATAGCCTCCACCAATTCTGGGCAATAGTGAACTGGTGTGCATAGGTACCACAATATATGGGCATGATAAGCTATGGTGATAGGACTCTCCAATGTTAGCCCTTGTTAGATTGTAAGGTCTACATCCTAGCACAATTTCTCAATGCCCTTATTCATAATAACGTAGTTCCCCACTTGGTCTACGAGCGGAGTTGGTTGAGAGAGGAGATGCTATGCTCAGTAGCATAGATGAACTTCTACCAGATTCTCTACTTTGTCTTAGTGCCTGTTAATCAGAGAGAGACTCTCCCTGGTGATATTGCAGAGCCTGTTAGAGCTGCACCATTTGGTTCTATTTCTAGGACATCTACTTCGAGGATTGCTACGACTACGAGAGATATGCCACGACCACCTCCACCTGTTGGCGAAGAGGATGAGGCACATAGTTCTAGGGCCTTTAGGGTATGACCTTATATATTTGTATGATGCCTTTGACTAAGTATACCAATTTTTTAGAGATTGTGGTGTATTAGTCGACTCTTTTTTGTATATATACTTTTGATGATGATATATATATATATATATATATATATATATATATATATACTTTTGTATTATGTGAAAATGTCATTATTAATTTTACATTTTAATTTAGATGATTATGTTTGTGTTTTATGAAATATAAATTAAATTATGCTAAAATAGAGTGGTTCAATTTTGAAAATGTGTTTTTTGAAAATGTGTTTTTGAAGAGATGATAAATATTGATAGATTTAGCAATAAGCCTCAAAGGATGTTATGTTGTTATGTGACTGTTGGTGGAGTTCAAAGCTCATGAAGTCATGAAGCTAATCCTGTTGTGAGGAAGATATTTCCAAATAAATTAGTTGGGTGCTTAAGAACAATATTAAGGCTTTTTGTGATGAAAAGAGAATTTTTGATGTTATTTTGGAACAATGTATTGATAAATGTTTGAGAATATGTTGATTGCGCATTCAAAATTTGAAATATAATTTGTGCTAAACAAGGAATTCCTAATTGCTTAAGAATGTCATCATCGCAAAAATCAGAAATGCAATATGGTATATAAATGTTTGTTTGTTCTTTAAAATGTAAAATTAATGTTTGATAGATCATTATATCACATATACAAAAGATTTTATAATATAGTAAAGAAATATACAGAATCATTTTGGGGTATGAAATTTAGAATGGATGACTTGTGCTAAGCAAAGAACTCTTAAAACCTTTAATAATAATACCATCATCACGAATGTCGAGCAGCTTTCGAAGGAGGTCTAAAAAATTAGAGGAATGTCATGATGGCATCGGGTCCAACATAGAGAGTGCATGCTCGTGATGTTTTTTCATCTAAAAATGACTGGAAGGAACAGGATTTTCGAGTGCATGTTGGGAACCACTTGTTAAAGAACAATGGATGTTTGGAACGATGTGAAGCCAAGCCAGTTCTAGTGGTTCATCCAGACTCGATGGTGGAAGATGTGGAGTATCTAACCAAACATGCCCTTATTGGAAAATTTTTGGGCATCCGAATTTCTCTCCCCTTTGTGGAGACTTGGGCCAGAAAAACTTGGAATCCTAAAGGCGATGTGGAGGTGATGCTGAGTGCGAACAACTATTTTATGGTGGTTTTATCTTGTATTAAAGATCATAACAAAGCATTTGAAGGGGGTCCTTATTTATATAACCAAGTGGGACTCTTTCTTAAACCCTAGCATGTGGGTTTCAACCCATCATAGGAGTGGTCATCGCGGGTTCCAGTATGGGTGTGGCTTCCATGGATCCCATTGGAATTCTGGAGAACTGATATCTTGCATAAGATTACCCTTCTACTTGGGAAGTCGGTTGGACCATCACAATAGACAATGGATAAAAAGGTAATCTCTGTTGCTCGTATTTGTGTTGAAATTGACTTAAATAATCCTATTCCAAATTCTATTGAAATACAATTTGGATCAACTACATGGTTTCAAAAACTTGACTATGAAGCTCTTCCATTTCATTTCTAGATTTACCGTGAATATGGCCACCTACAAATAAAATGCCCTAATTTTATCCTGTCGATGGCTTCAAATCCTTGGCCCTCTTGATCTGGACAAAGTTTGGATAAAGGAAAAGTCTTGATAAAGGAAGGGGAACGGGATAAGGAACGTTTTGTTTTGATAAAAGCCTAAAATAGAGGACGAAGGGCAAACAAAGACCTTAAGGATAGCTAGCTAGATGCTATACTCAACTGTTTTGAAATATTAGATGATCTTGATCAGTCCATGGAGATACCTAAAACGTCACTACCTAATGCAAATATAACAAGGCTGAATCAGATGTCTCTTCTTGAGGGGGAACTTAAGGAATCAGATCTAGGGGGTTTAAATGAAGAACAAAGGGCTTTGGATCTGAGCATAGGGGACATGGATGGGTCTAGCCCTATAATGGAAAATATTTTGGAAAGTGGTACAGATTTAGTTATTCCCTCTCCTACTCAGGCACTGATGCAGTCATCCTTAGACTGCAAAACTCTTACGGTGTTGGGATTACAGCAGAAAATAATTAAAAAAAGTTTTTCAAATAAGAATATGAAGGTGGGTCGAAAGAAGGACCAAGATAAAATTAAGTTAATGGGGGAGACTTTGGTGGATTCAGGCTTGGTGAGAACATTGGACTCCCATTTTTATAACCCCCAAAAATGATTATCCTCTCATGGAATGTAAGGGGGTTGAACAACATCCCTAGACAAAAAGTTATTCATGATTTGGTTCGTGTGCATTCTCCGGATGTGGTGTTTATTCAGGAGACTAAATTGGCTATTGATAGTATGTTCAATATTGCTCCTAAGTTGTGGAGAATGGGGCAATGCTAGTGTATTGGTGCATGTGGATATGCTAGTGGTGTCGCTTGTTTATGGGATCCGGTTAAGATATCCCCTCTTACTTGGATTTCCAACAGATGGTCTATTTTGATGGTCGGGCATGATAATGAATCTAGTGAAACCATCCTACTTACAAATGTGTATGCTCCTATTGATTACAATGATAAAGTGAATTTGTGGAAGCACATTTGCTTTGTGAGAAGTTTGGTTCCCCTGTACCCATGGATTTTGGCTGGAGACTTCAACTCTATCACTTGTATGGAGGAGAAACATGGTGGGGTGGACCATCTCGAGCTTTTTTCTTCTATCTTCAGTGCTCATATCCAAGCCCTAAACTTGGTTGACATCAAGCTATATAATGGGATCTTTACTTGGCACAGTAAAATGTGTGGGGAAGCTTCCATCTCAGAGATACCGAATAGGTTTTTGATATCTAGTTATTGGATGGGTAATAACAGAAGTGCTAGTTCTGTGATTCTGGAGGGTAGGGGATCTGATCATTGGCCTATAAAACTCTCTACTTTGGAGTTAGGGCTAAAAAATAATCCCTCCTTTAAGTTTCAACTTATGTGGCTTCGTGATACTAAGCTTCATGATTTCATGCGAGGCTGGTGGACCACTGGAAAACCTCCTCATGGCACCACTATGTATTCCTTTATGAAACGACTACAATTCATAAAACATAAATTGAAGATATGGAATAGACTGAATTTTGGGAACCTTTCCTTGGCTAAGTTGGCATCTCTTAGGAGGATGGAAGAAGTTTCAAGGAATATTAGATATCAGGGATTCACGAAGGAGCTTCTTTTTGAGGAATCTGAGGCTGCGAAATACCTTGTTGAATGGGAACTGGAGGAAGAAATTTTTTGGAAACAAAAAGCTCGAGTAGATTGGCTTTAGTAAGGAGATAGGAACATAGCCTTCTTTTTTAACTTAGTTAAGGCTCGTCGTAATGGTAAGCTAATTACCTCTCTTGTGAATTCTCAAGGTGCCTTGCTCTCTTCTTTTAGGGATATTTCAGAAGAGACTAAGAGGTATTTTTCCTCTCTCTTCAAGGAGGACTCCCTATCATATGATGAGAATGAAAAGCTTATTCTAAACTGTATTCCAACAATTGTTTCTAGAGAGATGAATGAGCACTTGATGGGTCCAATTTCCCTTGAGGAGTTGGAAAATGTTGTATTCAATATGAAAAAAGGAAAATCCCCAGGCCTAGATGGATTCCCGATTGATTTTTATCAGGAGTTTTGGTATTTAATCAAATTTGATCTTTTGGAGGTGGTCCATGAGTCCCAAAAGAACAAACAGATGCTAAGGGCCCTAAATGCTACCTTTGTGGTGCTTATACCCAAAAAAGAGGGAGCAAATTCCTTGGATGTGTTCAAGCCTATTGCTCTCTACAATTTTTTGTATAAGATCATCACAAAAATTATTGCTGAGAGGCTAAAGATATGGTTGAACAAAATCATCTCTAAGGAGCAAGGAGGTTTTGTTGTTGACCGAAAAATCTTGGATGGGGTTGTTATTGCTATAGAATCTATTCACTCGATGGAAACTTCTAAGGAGAAAACTATGTTTATTAAGTTGGACATGGCCAAAGCCTATGATTGGGTCAGATGGTCCTTTCTTCATAAAGTTATTACTACTTTTGGATTTGAGGAGGAATGGATTAGATGGGTGATGAGCTATGTTTCTTCTTCCTCATTCTCTATTCTTGTTAATAATGAGCCATCATAGCTATTTGAGGCCTCAAGGGGATTGAGGCAAGGAGATCCTTTATCTCCTTATTTGTTTATCATTATGGCGGAAGGGTTGGGAAGATTGCTCAAGTCTCAAGTCATGTAGGGTGTCATTCAGGGGTGGAAGTGGTATAGTATTTTGCCACATCTTTCCCACCTTCAATTTGTTGATGATACTACTTTGTTGGGATTTGCTACTATCAGGGAATCTGGAAATATTAGACAGTCTCTTGACATATATATTGGTGCTTTTGGACAATTGATTAATGAGGATAAGTCTTATATTTTCTTCTTCAATACCCCTCCTCTTATTCAAGCCAGGATTGCTTGTATTCTAATATTCCAGGTTGGTACTCCCCCTTCATTTATCTTGGTATTCCAATTTCATCTCATCCTCTACCTAGATCTTCTTGGAAGTCTATGCTTGATAATTTTAGAAGGAAGGTGAATCACTGGACTTGCAGATGGCTATCCACTACAGGTAGAGTGTTTCTTTTAAAATCTGTTGTTCAAGCCTTACCCATTTATAGATGTTTTGTACAAATATCTCCCTCTCACTTCATCAAGGACATGGATGCTTTTTCAAGACAGTTTTTATGGTCTGGAAAACTTTATCAATCTAAATGGAGTTTGGTTAGGTGGGATTCTATATGTAGTTCGGTGCAAGAGGGAGACCTTGGGTTGCGATAGACAACTCTTTTTGGGTATGCTTTGGCTGCAAAACTTTATTGGAGATGGTGTACCTCTCAATATTAGATTTGGGCTAAAATATTATCTTGTAAATACTTGAGAGGTATTTCTGAGGCTGAGATCCCTAGAGTCAGCTTGTTGGGAGAGGTTTAGTTATCTAGGACACTCTGAAAAGAGGAGCTAATTTAATCAAGCAGGGTTTATTCTAGATTTGCAATTAGGGATCAAATACTCTTTTTTGGTAGGATTCTTGGGATGGCCACCCTCATATCTTGAATCAATATCCTAGGTTACGTTCCCTAAGCATTTTTTTCTTGGAAGCAGGCTAGTCTCGTGTGGAGGACTTTAAAAAAATCTAACCTTTTGGAAATATGGAGATGTATAGGTGGAAAGATCCACAAGAATGGCCCTAGGGGGGACTGGCCAAGGAAAGAGAGGTGCTTGCTCTTATTTTTATGGGGAGGCCTTGTTCTTCATTGAGGTATAAATATATTCTGGCTTGGAACCCTGATCCTAAGGGAACCTACTCGGTAGCCTATGGTTATCAGGTTCTTGATAAGCAAAAGTATGGGAGTATTCCTGTCACTTGGTGGAAAAAGGTGTGGAAAAAATTTGCCTAGCAAAAATTTAACTTCTTTCTTTGGTTGGTAGCTCATAATAAATGCCTCACTTGGGATAATGTGAGGAAGAGGGGATTTCAGGGTCCCTCTTTTTGTGTCCTTTACAATAAGAATGAGGATGAATCTTCTCATTTATTTTCCCAATGCTCCTTTTCTAGAGACATTTGGCACCATTTGTGGAGCGCCTGGAACCATCCATGTTTTCATGTGCTATCCCTAGTGGAGTTTTGGAGTAGTCTAGGCAGACCTCTGGCCAAGGCCCCCTTCCTTAGGTGGCTTGGAATTTGGTCCCTTCTTGCATCATATGGCAAATTTGGCTCGAACAAAATCGATGCATATTTCAAGGTAGTTATTTTCTTGTTCAACAGATCTGGCAAAGGATCCTGTATATGCTTTAGGAAACCATCCATATAAAATGTGATGTGGACCCTCTTTTGGATTCTAGGGATAATAAGGTACAACAAGCCCTTGGTCTCTTTGGGTATGGTGTGAACTCTTCTAGCCCTAGTAGGGTTCCTCAGCTTAGTAAGAAGGTTAGGAGAGATGGTAGGTGGGGGACACCCCCTAGAGGAGTTTTAAAAATTAATATTGATGGATCATCCAGGGGTAATCCTTGACATGCTGGCATTGGCAGTGTTGAGAGAGATTCTATTGGTGGTGTCAGTTTTTTCTTTTCCATTTATAAAGGTGTTCACTCCAACAATTTTATAGAATCTCTTGCAATTCTTGAGGCCTTACGAAAGGGGCCTCTTGCCTAGCATAGGATTATCTATGAGTCTGACTCTCAAATTGTGGTTAATATTTTAAATAGTAAAAGGATGGGAGGAAGTTAATTGATAGTTGGCCTCTATAGCCTTTCAGATTCTCAGAATGAGTGAAGAGTTTGAATTTATATCCTTTGTGCACATTCCAAGGGAATGGAATATGGTTGTTGATTACCTGGTAAAAAGAGCTTCTGAGCTACTAGATCGTTGGAGTATCGATAATTGGGAGAGTCTCTCATCTGGGGACTCTCAATGCCTGTGGGAGTTGATCCACAAGGATGTACAAACTTAATGTGGTTTGTTCTTGTTGTCTTTTTCGGGTGTCATTCTAGTCTAGTGTTTTTAGCCTATTTGGTTGTTTATTTGAGTCTTGGTTGTAAGCTCAGTTGTACTCTATAATCTAGACTTTTTATCAATAAATTTTTACCCCTTTATTTTAAAAAAATACCATCATCGCGAAAGTCAAAATGAAATGTAGGATAAATATTTTTGAGTTTTGTAATTTTGTTTAAGATGAATTATGATAAAATAATTGATGATATTTATCTAACAAAATTTCAAAGAAATATTTTAATATATTTCAAAGATAAATTCAAAGTTATCCAGAACCAATGTGTGTGAAGTGCATTCATTATGTATTTTTATCTTATCATAATGATACAAAATATCTCGAATGACAAATTTGTGTGCTTTGAATTTATTTACTGATTCTGAGTAATAAAATGATAAAGTGAACTTAGATGAACCAATGTGTGTGCATGTGAAATGTTCTTTAACCATGACTTTGTGCATGCAGTAGGACTGAACTACTATGCAAATCAAACTACCAAAAGCTAGCTAATCCATAAGCGAACATTGGTATGTACAAAATAAGGTTGCTAATGTGACAAACATGTCACCACGTGAAAATAAATTACCCAATGTCAAGCAATTTGGGCACAAATCGCCTGTTATGGGGCTTTACCTCATGATTTTTGAATAACTGATAAATTACAAGGATTCAAGTTCCGTACTCCTTCTTTTCTTCATATTTGTAGGATATGGATTTCTTGCTCATTTATGAACAAGGGGATTTTATTTCTTTGGAATATTTTTCTTTGATTTTACTTTCTATTTTATTTGATTTTTCTCTTCTTTTTTTTTTTTTCTTTCTCAATATACTTGCCCAGATTCGATGTGGGGCAAGGGATTTATTTGGGTAGGAAGGATATTTTCCTTTTGCCAATTTCTCAATATTATAGACCATGCACATGATAGGATAGCAGGTGAAAATTTTCGCTTAAGGTATTAAGATTCACTATGTAGTATCATTTCTCAAAATTTGCAACAAATCATTTTAATGTGTAGGAGTGTGTTCTTGGTTCAATAAGTAGCAAAATCATTCACAAATTCAGATTTATTTAGTGAAGTAATAGTGTTATTTTATATAGGAGAGATTTATAATCAAAACGACAAAAACCAAAATTATTAATTTTGTGAAATTTTTGGTGCGTGGTTCAAGATAATTTTTGAATTTTATCTCAGATAAAATAAAATATCACTCGTAATTTTAGTAGATAATGATGCAAACAATAAAAGAAATAATTCTTTGGAAATATTTTTAGGTATTTTTATATTTTTGAAATGCATGGAAAATTATTTACAACTATTTATCGTGATGAGACTTTTGGATTTATGCGTAATATATTTTTAGGTGCATAATATTCATGGGTTCCTTGAGATATTTTCCATCCAAGGTAGTCAATCTGTATGCACCCAATCCAAATTTAGTAGTGATGATGTATGGTCCAAGCCAATTGGGCTCAAATTTACCTTTAAGGTCTTTTGTTGCATTTGTATTTTTTTGATTTTCTTTTAAAACTAGATCGCCAATTTCAAATGATCTATTATGAATTTTCTTAGCATATGATATTTTAAGTTTATCTTGGTAGGGACCAAGATGTTCTAAAGCATGGATGTGATTTTCATCTAGAATTTCCAACTGACGTAATCTGCCAACACAATATTCATCTCCTACTTCAGCATCTTGAAGTAAAAGATCTAAAGAAGGAACTTCTAACTCAAATGGAAAAACCGCTTCAACACCATAGACCAAGACAAAAGGTGAAGCGCCCATAGGGGTACGAACACTAGTTCAATAAGCCCACAAAGCAGGATATAATTGTATATGCCAGTCACGAGTTGTTTTATTAACCAATATTTTTAGGATTTTGATCAATGTTTTATTAGATACTTCAGCTTGGTCATTTCCTTATGGATAATAAGGAGTAGACCATCTATGTTGAATTTTATATTTTTGACACAATTTTTTAACATCTTTGTTTTTAAAACAAGTACCATTGTCAAAAATAAGATTACATGGAATTCCAAACTACAAATAATTTGATTAAAGATGAATTTAGAGACTTGAACTCTTGTGCAACAAGCTAAAGGTATAGCCTCAACCCACTTTGTAAAATATTCTGTTGCAATTATTATAAACTTATGACCATCAGATGATACAGGATTGATTTTATCAATAATTTCTAAACCCCATTTCGAGAAGGTCCAAGGAGAAGCTACGGTTTGAAGTTCTTGAGCAGGAGCATGGACAAGGTCAACATGTCTTTGACACTTGTCACAATGACATGCATAATAATTAGCATATTTTTCCATGGAAGGCTAAAAATTACCCATTCTAAAGAGCTTTTTAGCAATGACACTTCCACTAAAGTGTCTGCCACATGATCCATCATGGGCTTCACTTAAGGCTTTCTTAGATTCTTCTAGGTTTAGACATCTTAACATAATACCCTCAAAGGACCTTATATATAAAGTATTATTGACTATTACAAAAATAAAAGCTCGCTTACGCAATAATCTACATTGGTTTATATCTAGTCCTTCGGGGAAGGTTCCATTTTACAAGAAATTAAAGATATTTATGTACCAAGGTTCTGGGTTGATCTCATTAATAAAAAATACATCCAATGGTTCTAAGAAATATTTAGAGGAAGCAGGTTCTTGGAGTTTGTGGATAATTATAGTGGCATACTCATCATCCAACTTCAAAGGTAACAAGGAAGTATTCGCGGCCATAGCATCAATAGCACGATTGCTAGTTTGAGGAATGGCTTCTAAAGTTACTTTTTCAAATAACGAAATAAGCTTAACCACATACTTTTTATAAGGTCAAATTTTTTCATCTTGTGTTTGGTAAAATTCATTAATTTGATTTATCACGAGCTGAGAATCTCCAAAAACTAACAAAATTTTAATTTTTAATGCTAAAGCGGCTCGTAATCCAAGGATTCGAGCCTCATATTCTGTAGTGTTGTTAGTACAAGCAAACTGTAATTTAAAAGATAATTTTATTAGGTGTTATTGAGGAGATATTAATATGATTCCTGCACCTGTATCACTCATACATCTAGCTCCGTCAAAAAATAATATCCAAGTTTTAGAATGATCTTCTAAATTAAGACATCATCCAAAAACTCAATGTTCATGGGTTGAGTAGACTCTATAGGAGCAGCAACTAATTGATCAGCTATAACTTGGCCTTTTATATATTTTTGGCCGATAAATGTGAGTTAAAACTCACTAAGAGCAAGAACCCACTTAGTTGTACATCCTAATAAGTACAGTCTACTCATAAAGTACCTTAATGGATCAGATTTGGCAATAACATATGTTTTCTGACTAAGCATATAATGACGCAATTCTTGTGTAGAAAGCACAACTGCTAGACAAAGTTTTTATAATGGATTATATCTTGTTTCATAACTTATAAAAGTTTTACTTATGTAATATGTGGCTCGTTCTTTCTTTACATCATCAATCTGAGCCAACATAACTCCAAGTGCAAGTTTTGAAGCAGAAATATACAAAATAAAGGGACAATCCAGTCTGGGTGGAACAAGCACTGGAGGGTTGAGAAGATATTGTTTAATATTTTCAAAAACTTCTTGACATTCCTTATCCCAGTGAAAGGAAATGTTTTTCTTGAGTAATTTAAAGAAAGGTTTTGTTCTATCTGCCAATTTATCAATGAAGCGACGAATAGCCTATAACTTTCCTTGTAAACTTCTTAATTCGGATATGTTCTTAGGTGGTGGCATATCATGAATAGCCTTAATATTTAAAGGATATATCTCTATGCCTCACATAGAAACAATGACTCCTAATAATTTTACATATTTTACTCCAAATACACATTCATCTGGGTTTAAACGTATCAGATATTCTCTTAATCTGTCAAAAACTTTTCTTAAATCATTAATATGATCATCTTATTTAGTAGAATGAACTATAATATCATCAACATAATCATGTAAAATTCCATACATCATATCATGAAAAATGTATGTCATAGCTCTTTGATATGTTGCACTAGCATTCTTTAAACCGAAGGGTATGAATTTTCAACAAAAGGTCCCCCAAGGTGTGATAAAAGATGTTTTAGCTTGGTCTCGAGGAGCTATTCTAATTTGGTTGTATCCTAAAAAACCATCCATAAGGGATAACATCCCACTCCCAACTGTAAAATCTATGATTTGATCCATATTAGGAAACGAAAAGTCATATTTAGGGTATGTCGCATTAATATCTCTAAAATTTGTGCAAACCCTAATCTTGGTAGCTTCTTTCTTAGTTACTGGAACAACATTTGATATCCATTTTGCATAATCAATAGCTTGTATGAAGGTGACATTCTAATTTTTTTCTAATTCACTTTTGACTAGCAGTGCTACCTTAGGATGCATTTTTCTAAGTTTTTGTTTTACGGGTTTAGCATCAGGGCGCACTACTAGATGGTGCATGACTATAGAAGGGTCTAAGCCTGACATATTTGTGTATGTCCAAGAAAAAAAATTAGAATATTCTGTAAAGAATTCAACATACAACTTTTGATTTTCTTCACTTAATTCAGGTCCAATTTTGATCATGTGAGGGTTCTCTTTCATTCCAATGTTGATTTTTATAAAATTTTCTACAATATTCAACTCTCTTTCAAAATTAGGAGGTGCAGGTGATACCCCCATTTCTTGTAATTCTTCTAATGTGCATTTAGTTAAATCCTATTGTGGATCAGTTGATTCTATATGAGCTATACATGGCATTGATCCATCAAAGAAGAATTTATTTCTCAAAACTTCATCCAAAGATATATCATGAAAAATATCCCCTTCTAAACATTCATCCATGGAAGTGATAATTTTAGGATACGCTATAGTCAACATATTACAAGTATGTACTTATTTAGAGAGCTCTTTTTTATCCATATATTCTTGATATGTTATAATATGGTCATCATCTCTATATGAGAATGCTTCCATTTTCATAGGGATGTAACCAAGGCCACAGCGGGTAGGCCTTTCTATAACTTCTAAATATTCTTTTATCCCATTTTCATGAGGACCTAAACCTTTACCTCTATAACCCATATTACACATCTTTGGTTTTGATTTTTCATATTTATTAGAAAAATAGCATTTAGCAAATACATATTGATCAACTATTATTTGCATAACTAAAAATTTTCCCAATCATATCCTGCATACACGAATTCACAACTCCCAATATGACAAATGCTCCCTTTATTTGGTAAACCTAATGTTTGGGGAGATGGTGGTAATTTAGATAGCACTAAAGAATATTGCACAACAAAATTAACTTCTTTTGTGGTTGCAAGTATTGAAGATAAATCTGGTAATACCTCATTTGAAACAACATATGAGGTAGATGGATTATCTTCTTTAGTTTTTTCTTTGGATGTTATAAATTTAAATACTGTAGACTCGGGAAGTGTCTCTATTACTATAGGTTTAGAAAATGGGTTAGGTATATTTTTAGAAGGTGATGATGACAATGATTTAGGATTTGTTGTTGTTGATAATTTAGAGCATGTTTTTGATGATGTTGATTTAGAAAGTGATTTAGATTTAGAAAATTTTGAATATGAGGATGGACTAGGATGAACAGAAGACATAGTAGGACAAAATGGAACCCCTACAGGTTCTGCTACAGCGCACATATCAAAATTCCTAGGGTCACCATGAATGGTAACTAATTGATTTTTAAATTCAAATTTAACACATTGATGTAATCTGGAAGGTACTGCTCTCATTGCATTGATCCAAGGTCAACCTAGAAGAATGTTGTACGATGCAAAACAAGGTATAAAAAACACAGTCGTATCTAAAATCCTTGGGCCAACTTGCAATGGGATTTTCATAACTCCACATGTCTCTTGAGTTTCATCATTAAATGCTTTAATAATAAATTCAGTCTTTTTCATATCTTCTTGTTTAAATCCAAACCTTTGAAAAAAATCATATGTACATATATTTAGTGATGATCCATTATCGATTAAAACTCTCTTAACTCCTACATCTCCAATCGATGTTATGATGTATAGAGGATTATCCCCATACATACTTTGATGAGGAATATCTTTATCATGAAAATCTATGAAATTTATTTAATCCAAAATTATGGTATTTACTACAGCATTCGGTTCAATATCTTTAGGTACCATCATCTTACCTAGAGTTCTCACTAATTATTATCTATGTATAGAAGAAGTTCTTAAGAGGTCTAAAAGAGATATTCTTGCTGTGATAATAGCTAATTGTTCATTTATATTATATGGAGCTCTTTGATGTAAATTTGTTACATTATTTGCCTTAGTAGGATTTTTCAATACAAATGGAGTTGTTTTCTCACTTTGATCTTGAGGACTTTGGTTTTGTGCTTGTTATCTTGTAACAACTACGATGGTACCTATAATGTGGCTATGTTCTGGATTACTAGAATGAGATCTAGCACTTTATGCTTGCTCATTTGAAAGCAATTGTTGAGATGAGGGTCTAGTAGTTATCCTTCTTGAAAATGGTTCCTCTGAAACTAACAAATCGGTGATAGGTGTGACTTGATTTGATTCATATTCAGAACTATTTGAATCAATCTCTACCTCACTTCCTGTTTCACTTTTTGTTTCACTTCCTACATGTGTAATTGGAGAACTTCTTAAGGGTCTAATAGTAACTTGAGATTTAGTAGTTACACATGAATTTTACAAATTTTGATGGGGTAGAAAACTACTAATAGTTCCCACATATCGAGTTGGATGAGGAAAATTATGGTGCTCTACTTGATTTACAGCTTCTTCACCATGCTTTGGTAAAGGATGTTGAAAAATGTCCAAATTTTGATTTGTGTTTTGATTTTGAGGTTTCTGCGTGTTATTTTGAGAATATCTTGGTGGGAATTTTTCTACCTCCATTTTTCCATTATCAATTAAGTTGTGTATCATATTTTTTAATCATTTACAAGAGTTGGTTGAATGACCATCAGTTCTATGAAAATTATAGTGTAAATCAGCTCGGAATCCAGCCATAGTTGTATCAGGTTGTCTTATCTCAAGCAATCGTATCAAGCCTTGTTCTAATAGTTGAGGTAAAACCATATGTAAAGGTTGATTTAATCTTGTAAATTCCCTTGGTGGTTTATCAGGAGCCTTAAACTTTTTGATAGCTTCTGTAAGATTAATATTTGGGTAAGAAAACATAAAATATAATATTTCTCTTAGGAATCATGGCTATGAACTTTGAAAGTGGGACCTCTGATTTTAAAAATTCTGAAGACGGGAAGGATCGATTTCAAATTTCTGGTAGGAAGGAAGACTAATCTTCCTTTCCTGTTGTTGCCTCTCCTGTAAAGATAGTTAATCCTTATTACTTTGAGGCCAAGGATCTGGTTTTTAGCAGCGTAGTTGGATATTCTTTTTCTGTTCAAGATCTTGGAAATCCTGAGACTGAAGCTTCTTTCTCTCCCTTGTTGGGTTGCTCTATCCCAGGCAGTGGTGTCGGAGTCTCCTCTGTGCAGGAGGAATCTGCTAATTTCAAGCCTCCCTCCATTTTCGAGCGTCATTCTATTTCTGAAGGTGCTCCTTCTTATTGGGCAGATGATATCCCTTCCAACCCTAAACCTTCCTTTGCCAAGGTTCTGGGTAGTTATTCCTTTTCCTTTGCTACTTCTCCCCCTCCTTTTAAGATTTTAGGAAATAGAGTCAAAATTTCTACCGATGTTGCCAAAAATTTTCTCGTTGAAGAATCTGTCTCCCTGGTCAGAAAAGTTGTGGGGGGTAATCCTAGCCATGACACCATACGATGTTGGGCTATCCCAGGGTGGAAAGTTAGAGGGTCCCTCCAAATTGTTGGTCTTTCCAATGGTTTTTTTGGCATCCGACTTAACAATAAAGAGGATGTTGACTTTATCCTGTCTGGAGGACCTTGGTTCATTGGAATCAAAAGTCTTTTTCTGATGAAATGGTCACCTAATTCTGACCCTAAAACCCAAAGTATTAATTTTGCTCCTATTTGGGTTAGACTCTCTAACATTCCTTGGAACATGTAGAGGGAATCAATTTTCAAATTGATTACTTCCATCATTGGAGACTTACTCCTCATTGACAAAGTCACTTTGTCGAGGACAAGAATGCATGTTGCCTGTCTCTATATCAATGCTAATATTGCATTTTCTCTACCTACCATTTTTGAGTTGGAACATGGAACATTCCTTCGTAAGAAGGCCATTGAATATGAAAACAAGCCTTCTTTCTGCATTCACTATCAAACTCAAGGTCATCTATGTGCTCAGTGTTCGATGCTCAAAAATTAGACTCCTCCAGCTGAAGAAAATCATGCTCTTCCCAACAAATACAAAGGAAAGGAGTTTCTGACTCCATTTACAAAGGATAAAAGGCATATCCTTCCTCCTAAAGGAGTAGTTTACAAAATTGTCAAATATCAAAGGAATAATGAAGCTCTCAACAATTTCTCCTTCATCCTCTCTCCAAGCGACAAAGGGAAACAGACGACCCACCCTGCTGCTACTGCCAACGAGGCTAGTATCTTTGCTCTCCCTAAAAAATTTCAAATTCTTGGTGATTTAATTCCTGAGGATGACCCCATGGCAGATGTTGATGAAAATCTTAACCCTAATCCTAAGTTGATTCCAAATATTCCTTTCCATTCACTGGAAGGTCAGCCTGATTCCTTAAATTCCAATGCCTCTATCCCAGATGCTTTCAATCTTGACCAAAATTTGGTCGATGATATTTATATTCCTACTTATTTTATTGAACATTCTAGTCCTATTATGCAAAAGTTCAGTCCCAAAATCACCAGAAGCCATAAAAAATCTCCCATTGATTGTGGCTTGGAGAAAAAAAGAGGAAGGCCTACTAATTATGATCAATGGAAGCAATCAATCTCAAAGGAAATCAATTTACTTAGTCAAATAGAAGATGTGGATCTCAACTAATATAGGTTAAACTTGATAGAGTATTTTTTTCTCAAGAAGCCACTGATATCTGGGGAGATGCAAATTTGCAATCATTACTCAAAATTGGTTTAAATCATAGTCCTATCCTCCTTGATACTAATAATCCAAAAAAATTCAAAACTCCTTTCATATTTGAAGCTATGTGGGTGCTTCACCTTGATTTCATAGAAAGGATTAATCAATGGTGACAATCCAGTTTCCAAGGAACACCTTCATTTGTGTTGGCATAGAAACTTAAATATATCAAGGAAAATTTAAAAATATGGAATAGAGATGTCTTTGGAAACCTCTTCCATAATAAATAGGATATCATAAACAGGTTGACTATAATTGAAAAGGATAGACAGGACAATGGTGTGTGCTCTATGGAAGTCAGGGATGATGAAAGGAACTTATTAGCCCAATATCATAACATCCTTCAGTGTGAAGAAATATTTTGGAGATAAAAGTCTCGTGATATTTGGCTAAAAAAAAGATATTCCAACACAATATTTTTCCATGTTTCAACGTTGAGACATCGCAGTTACAACAAAATTAAAGAAATCCGAAGTCAGAATGGCATAATGTTGACTAATATCAAAGAAATCAGGACTGAAGGAATTACCCACTTCATGCAATTACTCCAAGAGGAACATAGACCTAATTCCATAGCTACAAGATATTTCTTCCTTAAATTCATCCCTCACCTTAACATAAATAACAAATTAACAACAGTACTCTCTAATGATGAAATAAAGGAAGCCCTATTTTCAATGAAACCAGATAAAGCTCTTGGACCTGATGGGTTTCCTCCTAGATTTTTTTAGTCCTTTTGGGATGTTGTTGGTAATGATGTGTGTAAAGCTATAAGATAAATCCAAGGTTACAAGATAATTCCTAGAGGCTTTAATTCCACTTTTATTGCTCTCATACCTAATATTCCTAATGCTACCAATTTCAATGAATTCCGACCAATTAGCCTTTGTAATGTCATCTATAAAATCTTAACCAAGGCAATCACTATTCGTATGAGAGAATTCATGCCTCTTATTATAAACCAATGTCAAGGTAGCTCTATCAGGGGTACATCTATTTTATATGGCATCATTTCTATCCATGAAGTTATTCATTCCAATTCCCTCAACAAAAAGGCAACTTTCGTTCACAAGCTTGATATGAATAAAGCCTATGATAGACTGAACTAGGGATTTCCTCATAGCCATCCTCCACAAGTTTGGATTTCATTCTGAATGGATTTCTCTCATTAAAGGATGTATCTCCTCTGCCTAGTTCTCCATTCTCATCAACGACTCTCTTGCTGGCTATTTCTAGAGCAGAAAAAGTTTAAGACAAGGATATCCTTTATCCCCTCTACTTTTTATCATTGTCACGGAGGCTCTTGGTAGGTCCATATTGGCAGCTAAAGAGGCAAGATTAATTTTTGGAATTTAGGTTACTTCACAATGCAATCCTATTACTCACCAATATTTTTTTTATGACACTTTGTTATCCACCTTTGCCTCTATCAATTAAGACAAAATTATCAAACAAATTCTTCTCCTCTATGAAGAAGCCACTGGCCAAAAAATCAATTTCTAAAAAAGTAAATTGTATTTCCTCAATACTCCTTTGAGAAGACAGACACTGATTGCAAGCATTCTTCATTGTGCCATAAGCATTCTACCTTCTTCATACCTTGGATTACCTCTTTTTACTGGAAATGTCAAGGATAGTTTATGGGATAATGTCTTTGAAATATTACAAAAGAAGTTGTCCACCTGGAGAGGGAATCTTCTATCACAAGCTAACAAAATAACTTTAACCATGGCCTATCTTCAAAGCATTCCTGTCTATTTATTATCCTTATTCAAAGCTCCTATCTCAGTTTACAACAAAATGGAGAGAATTCAAAAAAATTCCTTTGGACAGGATCTAAGAATAAACACAGATTTCATCTGGTGGCTTGGGAAAAAGTGTGCAAACCTAAAGATCAAGGAGGCTTAGAAATCGGATGGATTTCACTTCTCAACCTTTCACTCCTCGCTAAGCAAGCTTGGAGACCTATTTCCAATAAAAATGTTGAATGGGTCAAAATTATCAAAAGGAAATATCTTCAAGAATTTGATTTTCTTCATGGCCAAGTGCCTTCTTGTGGATTGGCTTTCTGGAAATCCATTTTGAAGCCCATTCATTGGTGCAAAAAGGAACCCGATGGTAATTAGGTGACGACAAGTCAATTTATTTCTGGGAGGATAAGTGGTTAGGTGATAATCCTCTCAGCCAGATTCCTATGCTCCAAAGGATTATCAACATCACCAAGCAATTATATGGTCCTTTAGTGGTAAATTTCATGACTTCCACTAATGGGATTATGAGGTGGAAAGAGGTTAATGTCCCAAACTTTGACAATGAAACTTTATGCTTAAAAACCCAATTGTCTTCCATCAGAATACCTGTGATCACTTCTGAGGACCAGCCCATTTGGGAACCCACTGATTCAGGGGCCTTTTTTGTCAAATATGCTTACTTAATTTCCCTCAACAACCTCAATAATTCCATACCTTTCAAGCTTGTGTGGACCAAATATTTGACTCCCAAAATTGTTTCCTTTTCATGGCTTTTTATTCAATACCACATCCTAACAACTGAAAATATCATGAAAATGGGTATTATGCTTCCTAATAGATGCTACATGTGCCTCTCTGATTAGGAGTCCACTTCTCACCTTTTCTTATTTTGTCCTTTTTCAAGATTGGTGATTAATAAGCTTCTTTAAAGCTTTCAGTTGGCTTGGGCTTGGCCTCCTTCCATTGTTGAACTTTTCCATCAGTGGCCTAATCATTTTAAAAATCTTGTGCTCAAAGGACAATGTAAATTCAGTCTTCAACATTATTTGTGGCAAATCTAGTTGGAGTGCAATAGAAGGATTTTTTATAAAAAAGCTACTTAAACTAGCCTCATAGCCAATAAAATTATCATTTTTGCTAAATAAAATGCCCTTGCTGCTCCTTTCAATCCTTATCCTTGTCCTCCCTTTGAGAAATATATTCTCAATTCTTGCCATATCTTCCTTGATACCTCCAAATCTGCAGGTCCTTCAAATCCAAGAAGCAATGTCAAATGGATTCCCCCTCCTGTTGGATGGGTCAAATTAAAATTTGATGGTGCTACCAAAGGAAATCCTGGCATGGGAGGGCTGGAGGAATTCTCCGTGATCATCTTGGAAATCCTATATTTGCTTATTCAGAGCCTCTTGGTGTCATAACCAATCACTACGCTGAAGCTAGAGCAGTTTGGAGAGGCCTCCAATTTGTCAAACATATTCCAAGAAACATCATAGTGGAAGGAGATTCTCTAAATATCATTAATTACTTGAAGACATCAAAGCCTTGAAGTTGGAGGACCAGATCAATGGTTGAATATTGTAAGCAAATCCTTCAGTTCCAACATAATTACACTATACAACATGCATACAGAGAAGCCAATATCGTTGTTGATAGACTTGCTAATATCGGGGTTAGTGCCCAAGGACTTCTAACATGGACGGATATCCTACCGTTTGAGGTGGATGATCTTCTTAAATGGGACCAATGTCACATTACCAATGCTTAGCCCTAAAAATTATTTCAAGATTTGTCCTATTTTTGATCCTCTGTTCCTTTGTCCCTGAGGATGTCCTCTTTTGGTTGTACTAGCCTTTGGCCTTCTAATTTTGTATTGTTATGATAAGGATAGTTTTGTTGTGTTCTTCTTGGATCCTCTGATGTAAAAGGCATTGGGGTGCCTTTCAAATACCCTTTTTGAAATAAAATTTATTAACCTACCAAAAAAGATTAACATTTAGGTTATTTCTACTATCAGTAACTCCATCACCCACTACTTGTTTGTTTTTATATTGATTTTTAGAAGTTTTATCTTCCTCTATCTTCTTAAATTTACCTCTTCTAATAAGGACATCTTCTACCCTTATTGCTAAATCAATGGCTTGATCAAAGGTTGTTACTGTAGCAGTAGAAAGTTCATAGGACAATTGTTCTTGCAAGTTGCCTATGAATATGTCTAGCATTTCTCGATGAAGCAATGCAAAGTGTAATTTGCCTAAAAGTTGTCTCCATTTTGTTAAGAACTCAGTAAAGCTTTCATATTTTCCTTGCTTTAAGTTGTATAAATATTTAATGGTCACATACCTTTCTATATAGGCACTAAACTGATGAACAAACGTCTCTACTATTTCCTCAAAATTTCTTAAAGAATTATTTGGTAATTGGTAGTACCACTCTAGGGACACATCTTCCAAAATTTTAGGGAACATATTTAATAACAACAAATCATCATGAGAAACATCATGAAATTTCATTCTAAACATACGAATATGCTTTATAGGATCTTCAGTACCTTTATATATCGGGAGGACAAACATGGGTAAATGCTTAGGATAAGGTTGGGCTACAACTATAGGATCCAAGGGTTGGCTACACATATCTTGGTAACTATACGAGGGATGGTAGGGATCAATTTGGACTAGGTGAGAGGCTAGTTGTTTGACTATAGCTTCAAGCCCTTTTTGTTTTTGTCCATCAAATTGATTTATGTAGAGTGTTTGTGGGAACTATGTTTTGTTGAGGTTTTTGTTGATAGTTGGTATTTTATATTGGTTTAGGCTTTTGTTGTTGATTTGACATTTTTTTATTAAGAGCTTGAGAAAATATGGAAGCAAATGGTTTCTTTTGTTGTTTAAAACTTACTTTAGTGATGCTAACAACCATATTAGATGATTGTGTTTTTGGTTTTAAAACATTCTGATTTAAAGGTACCATATTTTGAGTAGATGGTCCTGCTTGATCATCATCTTGGTCTATTGAAGACATATAAGATAATGGATTTGTATTGATTTGAAATGCAGCTACGAAAGCTGATTCCATATCACCTTCTCTTGAATTATCCATTTGTATTGCTTGATATGATCTTTCATGAATTGAGTAAAACTTGCAAGAGATCCAAAATTTACATTTTCTTTTTCATCTAAAGTGGGTTCATTAGGATCTTTTATTTCATCTTTCTCATTATCACCTTCATCTTCTGAAGGTACATCATCTTCAATGAGTGATCTATCTTCAAAATCATCTTGTTCTTGTTCTCCCATATTATCGTTATCTACTTGTTTACCACTTCTTAATATTCTAGGCATTTTATTTTAAAATAATTATTTTTGCAAATATATATCTTATATATATATGCTAAGTTTTGTGGTATATATATTATATATATACTTAACTAAATAAATGAAGTACTATACTTGATTTTTTTTTTTGAGTTTTGATTTTTTTTTTTTGTAATTTTCTTGGTTTTTATATTGCAACAACAAAGCAAACACAACTACACAATATTATGTCTTAATTTTCTTGAAAAAGTCTATATATATCATTAATGGGTTCCAATTGATCTGGGGTCATGTAGTGTTCTTTGAATTGGAAATGCTCTTTTAAGAACCTTATGAAATGTGCTAGTGTAATACAATCAACTTCTAAGTTTGACTTGTAAAAATACAACTCATGACAATACTCTCTATAAAGTACAGCTCTAGGAACACTATTAAATATTATTCTATCATCTAAAACAATCTCTTGATTTTCCACTCGTGATAAGAACTTATGTACTGCTATGGCATTTTCAAGATACTCTTCGAAAGGATAAATTTTAGTAGAAATCAAAGCTCTTTTGTTGGCTAACCACCTATTGCATGCTCTTTGAATGTCAAAGTAGAAGGGTGCACTATAGGGATCCAGGACTCTGGATAGGTCAAGCCTTATGATTTTTTTAAGTTCATACTTCCTAGCTTCTATGATATTTAATCTTCTATCAAGTTCATTCCAATGTTCTTGAGATGTTAAGTTTGAATTTCCAACTAATGAAAAGATTTCTTGGATCGATAATGATGTACGAAAATTAATGAGAATGGCTCTTCTTCTATTGTAATCTACCATCTATGATTAGCAGAGTTATATGTTTTAACTAATGTTTTTTTTTATTTTGTTTGTTTTATTTATGAAATTAGAAGAAATGCCTATGTTTCACGTCGGGTTCACCAAAGAATGTAGGCCTAAAATTTTTGCATTCCTTTCCTCTAGACTGATGGATCCACACCTCAAAGGGGAATGGGAAAAGAGTATATCTACATCTTGAAAGAGAGGTACTTGATCGTGCTTTATTATGGTGATTTTTTGAAGAATTGGTTTTAGGGTTCACCATGAAATATTTGTGAGTAGTTTCGAGCCTAGGTTTTAGGATTTGTTTTAGATGAGTTCTTTTTAATTCAAATCATACATACACCTAGGTTTGGCCTTTATGTGACTAAAACTATCTATATGCAATTTTGATTCAATGAAGACAGTAGACAATGGATACAAAATAGAAATGCAATGCCTAAAACTAGGGCTAAAAGAAATTATAACCTTACTTGATCCGGATGTTTGATGAATATTCTGATGCTTGCAGTAGGATAGAATCGCTTTTGTTTTAGACATAATCGCATCTTTTCCACATAGAATCACCTCTGATTCAGATAGAATCACCTCTGTTCTAGACATAATCACCTATATCTAGATAGAATCGCCTCTATTCCAAACTGAATCTCCTTCAATTTTGCACAATCGCAAGCGATTTGGTTGCAATCCTACACGAAAATTGATAGAAAACAAGGTTTCTCACAAATTATGACAGTTTCACATAATCCGAGTCAGAGATGAGCTTTTAATTTCTATATGAAAATGGATATAAAACAACAAGAGAACAATATGAGATCAATTCATCCTACTATGCCATGAATTTGTGCAATTCTGATCTTGATTTTATGATGCAATTAATTGAAATGATGGTGAACACCAAGATGCAATATCTAAATCTAAGCAATAAATTAAATGGACATTGTACAATGCATAAACAAATGGAAAACAAGGAAAGAGATGCAAACAATAATTTGAATCCTTGCCCCCAACTGATATGAAGATAGGATCTCATGTTCTCTGACAAAATCATCTACTTTATGATGAAATCGCCTATCGCTTCTGTTGATCGCTAGGTGATTATGTTGATATTTGGGGAGATTATGACTGAGACCTGCAATGACAAAAATGAAAATAGAGATGCTTGGGATGTGGGATTACGTAGCAAATGGATGTAAGGTATCCATAAGAGAGTTCAAAGTCTAACCAGCTAGGGGGAAAAAGGGAAAAGGGCCTAGATTAAATAGGCCAAGGAGGTATTTGAGGGATTTGGGAGGTTAGGATAAACATGGAGGAGGCTTTTATCCCTCCTATATTTACCACCTTCAATATACTCGCCAACCTCCCTGATCCGAATGACGGCTAAACTAGGTAAGACGTTTTAAACCAAATTTTGTCTTTTAGCAAATTTGGCAAAATTTTGTTTTGGGACAAAATCACCTGGCGATTTCGTTGATCGTCGGGCGATTTTGTTGATTGGTGGGCGATTTTGTCCAACGGTCAAGAATTTTTGGTTTGTTGGCACGAAAAATGAGGAGGTTGGTTTTTTTACTGTTTTAGCCGACCTTTGAGTTAATTTTGAATCATTTTAATAATTTTTTAATCTTTAGGTAAATTAGATGTGTCAATTTTACCCTACTACAAGAAGAATGCCAATGCATTATTTTTCATTAAACAAACAATGAAAGAGTCAATTTTTCCAAATATTGTAGTAACAACAAGGTCCAAGAAAACATGGAATATTCTAAAAAAATCATACCAAGGAACAAAAAAAGTGAAATTGGCAATATTACAAATGTTTAAAAAATATTTTGAAAATTTGCAAATGATAAATTCTAAGTCCATAATGATTTCTTTACTCATGCATTAAGCATAGTGAATCAAATGAGATCTTATAAAGATACATTAATTAATCAAAATGTTGTAGAAAATATTTTGAGAACTCTTCCTATCAAATTTGATCCAATTGTTGTAGCTATTAAAGAATCAAAAGATCTGATGAAAGTTTCTATTGATGAGATTATAGGTTCTTCACAAGATCATGAGCAAAGGCTAAATATATCAGTTGATTCTCCCATTGAAAATGCTTTCAAATTATAAGTTCAAATTAGTAGCAACAGAAGAATGGAAGGAACTAGTAATTGAAGAACACAAGCTTATGCTAAGAGGGGGGGGGTGAACAGTATAAGACCTCTTTTTACTTTTTCCTTTATACTTCAAAATAGTAAAGCAATATACCCAAAGCAATATCAAAGCAATGCACAATATCATCCACAAAGTGACACCAATTTTAACGTGGTTCACCCAGAATGGTTAGGCTACGTCCACAAAACTTTTCTCTAAAAGTTATCTCAAAGTTCTTTGGGAATCCTTCCCAATTACAATGTTTATGAGCCTCGGCCCAAAGGAGATACCTTCCCCCAATCAGAATTTATGAGCCTCTGCTCAAAGGAGATACCTTCCCCCAATCAGAATTTATGAGCCTCTGCTCAAAGGAGATACCTTCCCCTCTGCTCTGGAAATGATCCCTCAGAAGATCAACTGCCTCTACCTCTTGCCAGCACGTGGAACTCCTTTCCACCGAAGACCTCCTATCCTCAATGCTTAGCCTAAGAGACCTCTGCCTTCTATGATCACGTCCACAACAGCTCAGCAACTTGTACCAAACACAGTCAGTCGGTCTAGTACAAGTCTTCCTCTGTCTGTCAGATCTGTCCAACTCTTGAACAAATCAATCCTCTGCATACAAGCCTTCTCAAAGACTTGCCAATTGTCCTCAGGTTCTTCTCATAGAACCAATGCACCTCTGTCCTCAAGTTCTCTGATAGAACTATCAAACTCAGCTCACAAGTCCTCTGCTAGGACCTGTCCAAATCTGCTCACAAGTCCCCACCGAAACCTGTCCAAAACTGCTCACAAGTCCCCATCGGAACCTGTCCAAAACTGCTCACAAGTCCCCACTGGAACTTGTCCAAAAACTCAGCAAGCTCACCAAGAAAAACTTTCTTAGTAGGAAATCACAAAGTGAATTGTTAGAGACCCAATGTGATTTGTCAAACTCATAGAAGCATAAAGAGAATTGTTAGAGACTCAATATGTTCTATACTCAAATCCCAATCTCAAAACTCAACTCAAATCAACTCAGCTCAATCTCAATCTCAAATCTGAAAACTCAACTCAATATCTGAAATGGATAGGATAGAATGTTTTCTTTCAAGAACATGAAACCCCAACAATTGCCAACTATGCAAAGAATCACATAACAATGATACTCATGTTCTTTTCACCATCAATTAGGGTTTCAACAACAATGCTCATCAAACAAGGTTTAGTCAACCAACACCATTCAACTCAACATCAACCTTGAAGCATTCAACCAATCATCACAAGAAAAGGAAACAAGTAGAAATCCTTTTCCCTCCAAAGATATTTGAACAAAACAGCCACCAACACAATATCACCAAATGCAAAGAATAACTTGCTCAAATCAACTCAATGGAGTAAGCCCAATATCATGAATCAAGTAAAGCAATAACTTGATCAAACAACCTCTATGGAAGCAACTCAACCATCAAACTCAAAACAGCCAACCAAGGGTTCCACCAACTCAATGCAAGTAGCTAGACTCACAAATATAAACCCTAGTGCACAAAGCTTCCACTATCTCAAACCAAAAATTATGCATTCACCAAAAACTCTCCTTAAGGATAACAATGCATAAGTAGTCTTCAACAAACCAGAAAATAGGATTTACACCTAGCCAAAGGATACCTAGTAGAATACCTTTTCACTCCAACCTTATTTTAGAAAACATACACCAATCATACTCATAAGAAGAATGTGCCCATACCTTATTGGAGTAGAAGATAATTGAACCTTCAATCTTATAAATCGCTGTCCAAGAAACTCCGAATTTCGTGGCATAAAGACGTTTTAATAAAAACGTGTGTTACTCTAGCAAAGCACCCCCACGAGACTCGAAACGGTGACCTCCGCCAATGCAGCGCCCAACAGCGACCTTCGCTGCCACTAGCCCACGCGGGCTACGAAGTTCACAAGTGAACTTCCCTCCACTTCACCCTCGAAAAAAACTCCCGAAGACTTTTCAACCGCACGTGCTTCTAAGTCTTCCTTCGATCGCAACGAATACAGAGCACAAACACCGCAAATTGCATTCGAGGAATTTCGAATTAATTAGCCTTCCAACCTTAGGAGTTGGAGAATAAATAGTCTCTTCGAAGACACCTTGACGTCGGCGAAAATAAAGACCATTTCGAAATTAATCAAAAGTCTTTTCAAAAAGGGTTTAAAAACCCTTAAATAATTTTAATAAATTAAGAATAAAAAAAGGTTTAAAAACCTTTAAGTATTTTTAATAAATTAAAAATAATTTCTCCCTTAATTAATTAAATAATTAATTAATTAAAACCTTGAAGGGTTTTAAATAATAATTAAATAAATAATAAAGAGAACCTCCATTGGTTTTAATAAAAACCATTTAACTTGGTTTTAATGAAAAACCCTTGCCAATGGAATCTCTCCGGATTCTCTTAAAAATATTCTCTTGGAATCTTCCACCTTTGAAGCCAACACATCCTCTTAACATTAATGCCATTTCCTTTTGACATCAATGACAACTCATAGACAAGAAGCTAGGATCTCAAACCCAAAATTGCCAACAATCTCCCCCTTTGTCATTGATGGCAAACCATGCTTCTCAACAACACAGAAACTCAACATAAACAGCTCCCCCTGTCTTGAGGCTCTCCCCCTTACTCAAATCTCTCCCCCTTTGTCATCAATGGCAAAGGGTCACCTTTGGGGCTCGGGACTAAGAATGAGCCTCTTAGCTTAGTCCCTCCCCCACCTCCTGATGAGGTGATTAATTCTTGGGTGGGAGTAAAACTCCCATTAGGCATTGATCATCATCAGCGTCTATAACTTCCTTGTCGGGCCTTCTCTTGAACTCTTTGTCCATATTCCTATTCCTGTCACTGTTCTTGTTCTTGTTCTCATCCCTGTTCTTGTCCATGCCTTGATCCTTGGACCTGATCATGCCACTATTCCTGTTCTCGTATTCTGGAATTTCAGCTCTACACTGTCTGATTGTGTGACCTTCATTGTTGCACTTGAAACACTTGACGATGTTGTTTCTCTGAGGTAAACCTGATCTTTGAATCCACCAGTTCTGACCAAACCTATTCTGACCAAACCTGTTCTGCCAAACCTGTTCTGACCAAACCTGTTCTGGCCAAACCTGTTCTGACCAAACCTGTTCCTGTTATTTGCCTTGCAATAAACTGCCTTGTGCCCAAACTGTTGACAAGAGTAGCAATACCCTTGAAAGTAACTAGCACTTCTGAAACTGTCATTTACCTCCTTCACTTGAGCCATGCAATGTGAAGCCATGTGACCAAACCTGTGACAAGCAAAACATCTGCCTTGAAACTTTCCTTTAATTGACCTCTTAGGTTCTGAAAACTTCTTCTTCTCATTCTGAATTCTGTTTTCTATTTCTGTGCATCTATCATTCAAGGACTCCTTTTCTGAAATACTTTCCTCATCAGAACTCTCTTCCTTTTGGAGTCTCTTACTAGACTCTCCAACTTGTTCCTTGTGTGGCTTAACAAAACCAAGGCCTGTTTTATCTATTGTCTTTCTTTGACCTTTGATGAGTGACTTAACCTTTTTGGAGCTATCTTGAAACCTGTAAAGCTTATCCTTGTACTCTTTAGTTTCCTCTTTCAAAGAAGCCATTTTCTGTTCTAACTCACTATACTCAAGAACCTTAGACTCTAACTCATCCTTGAGTTCTTGTGTCTTAGCCATAGAGAAGTCAAGACTTTCTATAAGATCATCTCTCTCCATACAACATTCATCTAACTTATCCTTGAGTCTAGCATTCTTCTTTCTTTCCTTTTTCAAAGCACTAAGAGCACTAATAAGTTCACCTTCAAGATCTACTTCACCTTCCTCTATATCTTCCTCTATTTGTTTGCTTTTTGAATCATCAAAGCCTTTTTCAGATTTCTTATCACTAGAGGTGCTACCCTTTTCAAAAACCATACATGCATCTTCCTTATAGTTTTCTGAAGCATCCTCATACATACTAGAAACCAAATCATTATTTGTGCAATCATCCTCAAGGTGACCAAAATTTCCACATCTAAGACATTTCATGATAATGAATCTATGTTTCGGTTCTTCCTCTTTTTCTGATATGAACAACATCTCATTTTCATTATCACTTGAAGAACTTTCACTATCACTACTAGAACACTTACTTGCTTTGTCTAGGTAGAAACTCTTCTTGTGCTTGTGAGAATACCTCTTTCCTTGATTGTTGTGCTCATCTTTGTTTTTCCTGTGATGCTTGTGCTTTTCAGAATCCTTGCTCTTAGAATCCTGTTTATCTTCATCACTTTCATTCTTGGGAACAGTACGATCAGTAGCATAATGACCAAACTTTCCACAATTGAAACATCTTATATTTTTCATACTTTTGTGCTTTCTAGAGAACTTGCCTTTCTTGTTGTAATATGCCTCTTCATCACTAGAAGACTCATCACTATCTTGAAGTTGTTTACCCTTGGAATTCTTGGTAGCCTTGAAAGTTGCCTCTTTCTTGACATCAACCTTCACTTGAGTTCTCAACTCAAATGCTGCAAGTATACTATGGAGCTCATCCTTTTTCAACTTATCCAAATCTTTAGCTTCCTCAATAGCAGAAATATTTTCACTAAATCTATTAGGAAGAGATCTTAAAATCTTATCACAAACATCATTTTCAGCAAGCTCAAGACCTAAGTCTTTCATGGAGTTAACAACCTCATCCATACGAAGCATGTAGTCACTAATATTTTCATCATCATTCATCTTGAGTTGTTCAAACATACCTTTGAAGTGTCTCAACTTGGCCTTTCTGACATTTGTATCACCTGTATGAACCACCTTCAACTGTTTCCACATTTCACTAGTCTGTCTTGCGGTGAATCACTTTGGTGAGATCTGCTTTCTGTAAGCCTTTCAGGATTGCATTCATTGCTTTTGAATTGTTGTGATGTAGGAGCCTTTCTTCTTTAGTATTAGGACCATGTTCAGGAATAGTGTACTCATCTTCAATCACTTCCCAAACCTCATTCCCAAGTGCCATTAGATGAACCTTCATCCTTGCACTCCAAAGACCAAAATCTGACCCATCAAGAATAGGTGTTGCATTGCCACTTGAATGATCCATTGTGTTCTTTACTAGCTTTTCCTTCAAGCTATTAAACTTTTCGAAGGCACCTGCTCTGATACCAATTGAAGAACACAAGCTTATACTGAGAGGGGGGGTGAACAGTATAAGACCTCTTTTTACTTTTTCCTTTATACTTCAAAATAGTAAAGCAATATACCCAAAGCAATATCAAAGCAATGCACAATATCATCCACAAAGTGACACCAATTTTAACGTGGTTCACCCGGAATGGTCGAGCTACGTCCACAAAACTTTTCTCTAAAAGTTATCTCAAAGTTCTTTGGGAATCCTTCCCAATTACAATGTTTATGAGCCTCGGCCCAAAGGAGATACCTTCCCCCAATCAGAATTTATGAGCCTCTGCTCAAAGGAGATACCTTCCCCCAATCAGAATTTATGAGCCTCTGCTCAAAGGAGATACCTTCCCCTCTACTCTGGAAATGATCCCTCAGAAGATCAACTGCCTCTACCTCTTGCCAGCACGTGGAACTCCTTTCCACCGAAGACCTCCTGTCCTCAATGCTTAGCCTAAGAGACCTCTGCCTTCTATGATCACGTCCACAACAGCTCAACAACCTGTACCAAACACAGTCAGTCGGTCTAGTACAAGTCTTCCTCTATCTGTCAGATCTGTCCAACTCTTGAACAAATCAATCCTCTGCATACAAGCCTTCTCAAAGACTTGCCAAATCTATCCTCGGGTTCTTCTCATAGAACCAATGCACCTCTGTCCTCAAGTTCTCTGATAGAACTATCAAACTCAGCTCACAAGTCCTCTGCTAGGACCTGTCCAAATCTGCTCACAAGTCCCCATCGAAACCTGTCCAAAACTGCTCACAAGTCCCCACCGAAACCTGTCCAAAAATTGCTCACAAGTCCCCACTGGAACTTGTCCAAAAACTCAGCAAGCTCACCAAGAAAAACTTTCTTAGTAGGAAATCACAAAGTGAATTGTTAGAGACCCAATGTGATTTGTCAAACTCATAGAAGCATAAAGAGAATTGTTAGAGACTCAATATGTTCTATACTCAAATCCCAATCTCAAAACTCAACTCAAATCAACTCAGCTCAATCTCAATCTCAAATCTGAAAACTCAACTCAATATCTGAAATGGATAGGATAGAATGTTTTCTTTCAAGAACATGAAACCCCAACAATTGCCAACTATGCAAAGAATCACATAACAATGATACTCATGTTCTTTTCACCATCAATTAGGGTTTCAACAACAATGCTCATCAAACAAGGTTTAGTCAACCAACACCATTCAACTCAACATCAACCTTGAAGCATTCAACCAATCATCACAAGAAAAGGAAACAAGTAGAAATCCTTTTCCCTCCAAAGATATTTGAACAAAACAACCACCAACACAATATCACCAAATGCAAAGAATAACTTGCTCAAATCAACTCAATGGAGTAAGCCCAATATCATGAATCAAGTAAAGCAATAACTTGATCAAACAACCTCTATGGAAGCAACTCAACCATCAAACTCAAAACAGCCAACCAAGGGTTCCACCAACTCAATGCAAGTAGCTAGACTCACAAATATAAACCCTAGTGCACAAAGCTTCCACTATCTCAAACCAAAAATTATGCATTCACCAAAAACTCTCCTTAAGGATAACAATGCATAAGTAGTCTTCAACAAACCAGAAAATAGGATTTACACCTAGCCAAAGGATACCTAGTAGAATACCTTTTCACTCCAACCTTATTTCAGAAAACATACACCAATCATACTCATAAGAAGAATGTGCCCATACCTTATTGGAGTAGAAGATAATTGAACCTTCAAGCTTATAAATCGTTGTCCAAGAAACTCCGAATTTCATGGCATAAAGACGTTTTAATAAAAACGTGTGTTACTCTAGCAAAGCACCCCCGCGAGACTCGAAACGGTGACCTCCGCCAATGCAGCGCCCAACAGCAGCCTTCGCTGCCACTAGCCCACGCGGGCTACGAAGTTCACAAGTGAACTTCCCTCCACTTCACCCTCGAAAAAAACTCCCGAAGACTTTTCAACCGCACGTGCTTCTAAGTCTTCCTTCGATCGTAGCGAATACAGAGCACAAACACCGCAAATTGCATTCGGGGAATTTCGAATTAATTAGCCTTCCAACCTTAGGAGTTGGAGAATAAATAGTCTCTTCGAAGACACCTTGACGTCGGCGAAAATAAAGACCATTTCGAAATTAATCAAAAGTCTTTTCAAAAAGGGTTTAAAAACCCTTAAATAATTTTAATAAATTAAGAATAAAAAAGGTTTAAAAACCTTTAAGTATTTTTAATAAATTAAAAATAATTTCTCCCTTAATTAATTAAATAATTAATTAATTAAAACCTTGAAGGGTTTTAAATAATAATTAAATAAATAATAAAGAGAACCTCCATTGGTTTTAATAAAAACCATTTAACTTGGTTTTAATGAAAAACCCTTGCCAATGGAATCTCTCCGGATTCTCTTAAAAATATTCTCTTGGAATCTTCCACCTTTGAAGCCAACACATCCTCTTAACATTAATGCCATTTCCTTTTGACATCAATGACAACTCATAGACAAGAAGCTAGGATCTCAAACCCAAAATTGCCAACAGTAATAGAGGAGGACTAATGAGAGGCAGAACTAGCAACCAGAATGAAGGAGGCAAATCAAGTATTTCTTATGAAGAGAGAATAAATTTGAATTTCTTTGCAATCATATGAGGTAGAGGTGGCAATCATTCACGTAATCATAAATCACATGGCCAAGGTCAAAGGTATGACAAAACTTAGGCTTAATGTAATTACTCTAAGAAATTTAGCTTTATGCAAATGAATGTAGCAAGAAGAAATTTGATACAAATAGGAAAAATATAAAAAATTTAACAAAAAATTAGCTTGAGAATGATAATAGTGATTCAATGTCAATCACTTGCATTGTTACACAAGAAATTTTAAAATAAGTGTGGTTTTAGATAGCAGTTGTAGTAATCACGTGACTGAAAAGAAAGGATATGTTTTCAAACATAGATGAATCTGTAGAATATAAAGTAAAACTTAGAGATAATAGCAAAGTAGTTATCATAGGAAAAGGTAGCATAAACATTAAAACCAAGCAAAGAGAAACAAATCACATTCCATATGTGTATTATGTTACTAATATCAAACATAATCTAGTTAATATTTGGTAGCTAGTACAAACGGGTTATAGAGTCTATATTGAAAATGGTGTAGGTGTGATTCTTGATAAAAATAGAAGGTTGATAGAAAGTGTCCAAATGACACAAAATATGATGTTTTCATTAATATTGTAAAATGACTTACATGTAGCTTTTAAAGTAAATATGAAATATTAATCTTGATTATGGCATTTGAGGTATGCCCATCTAAGCTTTAGTGGGATAAATTTACTACATAGAAAAAACGTGGTGAATAGTTTGTCATTCATTGAGTAGCCAAACAAATTTTGTGAAGGTTGTATTCTTGGCAAACAACATAGAGAATAATTTCTTATCGGTAAGTCATATAGAGAAAATTTCGACTCGAAATAGTGCATTCAGATCTATGTGGACAGATGCAAACACCTTCAATTGGAAATAGCTTATGTTTTATGATTTTCACAGATGACTATACCAGGAAAAGTTGGGTATATTTTTTAAAACACAAATCAAAAACCTTTAAAAATTTTTAGTTGTTTAAAGAAATGGTTAATAAGTAGAGTGGACATTACATAAAAATGTTAAGAACATATAGAGGTGAAGAATTTGTGCCCAATTATCTTCTAATTTTTTGCAAAGCAAATGGGATCAAGAGATAATTTACAACATGATATACACCATAGCAAAATGGTATTGTAAAAAGAAATAATAGAACAATTATGAATATGGCAAGAAGCAAATTGAAATCTAAACATTTACCAAATGAGTATTGGACTGAAGTTATAGCCTATGCAGTATACATTTTTAATTGTTCCCTCACAAAAAGTGCGAGAGATAAGGTACTAGAAGAAGCATGGAGTAGTAAAAGGCATATTGTTTCTCATTTGAGAGTATTTGGATGCATAGCATATGCACATATTTTTGATGAAAAATAAATAAACTAAATTATAAATGAGTATGATGTATTTTTGTAGGATACAATGAATAGTCAAAAGAATACAAGCTATATAATCCTATCACAAACAAGACTATAATTAGTAGATATGTTGAATTTCTTGAATATGAAGAATGGATTTGGAATAGAAATCTTCAACAGTAGTAGAAATTTGAAATAAGAGAGTCTAGTGAAGCTCATGCTCCAAAAAATAATTTTAGTTCACAAAGTATTACAATAGGAACATCTCAACATGGTTCCACATCTTTGTCAACACCTCAATATCACTCTTTATATCAAGATAAATGATCGATGCGATATTTTAATTGTATATCTATATGTTGATGATTTGATATTTAAAAAAATTTGTCAATTCATTCCTTCAAGTCAATCATGAAGAAAGAATTTGAGATGACAGATTTGGGCTTAATGAAATATTTTCTAGGTATTGAGGTAAATCAAACAAATGAAGGAATTTTTATATGTCAAACAAAGTATGCAAATGATATATTGAATAGGTTTAGGATGTTGAATTGTAAACCAAAATCTACCCCTATGGCAACGAGATTCAAACTAAGTAAAGAAGACAAGGGCAAAAATATAAATCCAATATTATATAAAAGACTAGTGGGCAGCTTGATGTATTTTACAGCAACAAGGTATGACATTGTGTATGTAGTAAGTCTAGTTTTAAGATTCATGGAGACACCAAAGAACACACATTAGCAAACAGGTAAAAGAATTTTGAGATATATTAGTGGAACAAGAGACCATGGGATATTGTATTCGGCATCAAATAACTTCATATTGATTGGATATACGAATAGTGATTTTGCTAGCAACATTGATAATAGAAAGAGCACATATGGATATATATTTCATATTGGCTTAGGAGTAGTTTCATGGGATTCCCAAAAACAACTCATTGTCACTCTTTCAACAACCAAAGCAGAGTATGTAGAAGCAACAACAACATGTCAAGTTGTATGGATGAGAAGAATAATGTTAGAATTGAAACAAGAAAAAAGGAGCAACAAAAATATATTATGATAATAATTCGGCAATAGAACTATCAAAAAATCATATTTTCACAAAAGAAGCAAGCATATTGATACAAGATATCATTTCACAAGAGAATTGGTCAACAATGCTAAAAATTTATCTTGAACATTACAAAACTAAAAATCACTATGTTGACATCCTCACAAAGCCATTAGCCAAAGAGAGTTTGAAAATTTGAGAGAAAGGTTGGACATCATAAAGTTGATGAAGCAAGGAAATTAAGCTTAAAGGGGAGTGTTGTAATAATAAGCTTGACTCCATAATTAGTTAGAATGCTCTTGAACAAATTTTTCTAGAAATATATAGTAGTTTCCATAAATTCTCCAGAATGTTCTAAATTCTAGATAATTCTTCATGGTCTAGTTGTCCAACTTATTTCAAAATTTCTCTAGATTATTATTCAATTCTATAAATAAGATCATTAATTTTTATGTGTAGGTAACTAAAAAATTCATTAAACTCATTAATGTATTGTTAGACATGCTAGTCTCTATGTTAGTGCAATTGTTGGAAATACATATATTCATATTCATAATGGTGTAGGGGATAAAATACCTCAAGTGCCATCTTGAAAAAGGATGTCTATGTAGTGACATGCTTTCCTTCAATAGCTATTCTATTGCTAGTTGACTCCCACAAAGGGATAACCATTTTTAAGACTATGAAATCAATCTCATTGTTGAAAATATAGATCTCAATATATTAAAGCTAGGTATCTAAATTTTTAATATTGATTCATCTTTACAATACTAGAATGTTGATGTTGGTCTACACATTCATAAGGTTGCATCTCTAAAATTGCATAAAGTTAATGGTTGAGGATGGAGTTTTCATATTCATTATAATATCCTAAATTGCCTAAAGTGTGTATTCCTTTGTTCTTCTATGGTGTTTCAAATAAAATTCATGAGGTTGTTGAGGCCAAATTTTTTCATGTTATTTGCATTTGTACTTATATGAAGAGCACGCAGAATATATAGTGGGATGGCTTGGTAGCTTTTTTAGAACACTTGTGATGGAGTAGCTTCACCAAGAAGGGTTGTAGTGATTACTATATAATAACATTTTCTAATAGTGAAAGTGAATAGTAACAAATAATAATAAAAGTATCATTGTGATGGTCAATTATCTTTTTCAAGTATCTTTATCACAAGGAGATATCTTGTAAATAATACAATCTCTAGAAATCTAAGATAGACAAAAGTACTTTTAGAATTATTATTCAACTATAGGATAAATCCAAAATAAAATTATTAAGAAACATGTGACATTTGACTATCTTATATAAAATATCATAAGAAAAGTCCAAGAATATATCTCAAAAATATTGATATTATGGAAAGAGTCCAAAAGGAGATCTCTAAAAAGTTTTTTCTTGTATCCATCTAGAGTTTTTCATTTATGTAATATATAGCCATGAGCTTATAAATATGAGAGAGACCACTCATGCAGGGTTATGCATAGCGGCTATTTATTACCAAATTGGCTAGAATTAGGATTTTAAAATTTGAAATTGGCTAATATTTGGGACCCTTGACCAAGGCCCATTAGCCAAAAAATTTTGGGTGCAATTTTTTTTGGGTCGATTTGCCCCAATTTTATAATAATTTGACCATTTTAAGTTTAAATTTCCAACATTACCCCTAATAATAGTGAATCTTCTACATGTTTTTGGACACTATTCACCTAGATTTTGAAACTGACTCACCAAATATTTTTAAATAAATTTTGGGGTTGATCCCTTATGCATAACCCTACACTCATGGGAGAAAATCTAAACCAAGTCAAATTTATTTAAGTGTGAGCTCAAGAAAGTAATAGAGAGTTTAGGGTGTGAGTGAGAGCTAGCATATCAAACTTGCTGAAAAAAAGTGTCTATTTGCCTAAGGTGTGTCTAATATTATCAAAATATGGGTGTGGAGCATCATCATTGGGAAATTCCATAGGAGGTGAACGCTCAACAAGAGGGTTGTATTCGCTTATAAGATAATCTTGTTAGCATCTATGTACTTTTCTAATTTGTATGTATAATACAAATTCTTCTATTTACATTGTGATATCTCTTGTGTTTCCATAAAATTTATATTTTTAATTATTTTCTAATGTTTTATTATACATGATATTTCTATGGTAACATACCATCACCATATTAAGATTGGGTGTCTATCACAACAACCACATTAAGAGGAGAGCTCAAGAAAATGTTGCAAGCACATTTTAGTTTCATATTTTTGGTTCCAATTCCAGAATACGCCTCTTTGATGGTGGTGTTTCCTATCATATTTGGTAAATTCTATTTATTGGGGTTCTTACCAAGTGTTACCACTAGTTGATATCCTTCATATAGAACTTTTTGTTGTACTTATAATTATACTTGTTTGGTAAAGTATGGTCAACAAGTGCATATTTTGGATATCTTGTGGATAGTTTGTAATTTATCCATTACAATCTATGATCTACTTTTCCTTTTTCTTATTTGTGTGTCTAAACTATTGGTATAAGAGTAAGGAACTGACAAGTAAGATCTGGTAAATTGATATTTGTAGTACTTTTTAGGCACAATTAGTATCAAGTTTATGAGCCCTTGGCTCTTTCACTAGGAAGAGTTGAACTTGGGATTCCAAGTTCATAGCAAAGATGGAAAAAAATCCTGTCTTTTCATCCTAATATTTTAATTATGCTAAGATTTTCATTCAAGAATATAAGAGAGGGTGCATTTTTCATAACTTAACATGGAGTGAGCAATGGTCAGAGCTCATTTTAATATTTTTGAATAGTGCTACTTTCAAATAGAATAGGAAACAAGAGAAGCACATTAAGAATTTATGGGATGATATTAATGAAAATATGATTGAGAAGCATAGACCATGCTAAAAATATTTTGATCTGGTGATCGAGATAATAAATCTAGTTCAATGACCTTAAAATAAATCTTATGACTATTATGCATAAGTATAGGATCATTGTAAGAAGGTGGAGGTTGAATTACAAAAGGATAATTGTCTAATGTCCTCATGGAGGGTGTGGATAATATGTTTTGTAGGTATTTTATCGGGGTTCTCAAGGCAATAATTAGGCTAAGGTTCAAATATGATTAAACATCCACTACCCAATGTGCATGAGGTTGCAAAGTGGCAAGAAGAGATTCTATAGGAGGGACTAATTCCACTAGCACCAATTACTCCAATAGTTTTTGGTTAGGTTCCACAACTAGTAGCAACTAGTAAATTCATTTTCCTCTACTTCTATAGCTAAAGTAGATGATATAATAAAAAATATGGCATAACTTATAAGAAATTGAATGCAAAGAGAGAATATAGGAACTCAACAAGCCCGATCTGGAGATAAATATTTTAGAAAGAATTTGTTTTAGGTAGTTTTCTATAAGTGTAAAGAGAAATAGAATTATAAGATAAATTTTTGTAATAAGGTATATACTTCAAGGAAAAATAGTAATGAGAATGGAAAATATCCAATTAACATTATTGATCTTGTTAAAGATAACAAATAAGAAGTTGATATTATGGCAATAAATCCAAATCGTGATATGACTCCTAATGAAGAAAAGGAGACCACTAAGAAGAAAGAAGAGCCCAAAATTGAAAGTTCAATATTTTCCAATCTTAGTAGGCTAGACACCATACTCAATCATGGAGGATTTATCAAAGCAAACTACCAACATCTTGTATGGGAAACTATTGGTATTATCATATAAAAGTGAAGGGAGCTATATAGTAGATTCAATTCTAGACAAAGAAAAGTCAAATTCATTGTGTTGGACATAGAGGTTAACCCATATGCTCCACAAACTACAGTATTATACAAAGGTATTTATATTACTAAAATCGTGATATATGGTGATGTTGTTAATATAATAATATAATATAATTTAAAGATATTAGAACTAGAGATATATTATCACTCTAACTTAAAACTAAGACCCTTGAACAAAGGAAAATTAAATCCAATAGGATTCGTATTGATGTAGTAGTATCATTAATGGGAGCCACTTGTGTGATATATTTTTAAGCCATGAAATATGGTTTAATAGCCTATCCAATGATGTTAGGAAGGCCATGGTTAAAAAACTCCCATGCTCATAATTATTGGTATAAAGGATACATGTTATTTTTTAGGATTCCAAGTGAGTGAATATGAATGTGATACCTCAACCTCATGCATTGAAGACAACATAAATAGAGGAAGAAAGCAAGTGGATAACCTCCAACTATACCAATACGATTGAGGTGGATATCTAAATATCTAACATCCTTCCTAAATTTGTAGTAGATCACCCACATTAATTTTCTAAGAAAGAAGTTGAGAACCTATTATATGTTGATCGATTATGTAAGAAACATGTCACTGTAGATGCTCTTTCTAAAGCATATAATGGAATTGGCTAAAAATATATAGAATATGAGTTTTTGATGCAATGTTGTTGGAAATAGAATCTATTCCAAAGGAATATATAGACATATAGTGATAATTAACTAAATTTAAGTTTTTAGATGATGCAATGCCAAGAATGAAGAGGAGGATTGCTTAGGCTAGTCATCCCTATTCAATAATAGAGGGATTTTTATATCAACTAGATCCAAATGAGAAGTATAAACAAGTAGTTGGACAAGAGCAAGTAAAGTATTTGACTACAAAGTCCCATGATGGTGTGTGTGGAGGAAGCTTACAACAAGAAGGATTTTAGATGTAGGATATTACTAGTTATATTTTTTAAAGACTCTATGACGTATTGTAAAACATGTGATATTTTCCAATCCTTCAAGAATCAAAGGATAATAGCTACCCCCTTATGCCCTATATTTCCTCTTGGACCATTTGAGACATGGGAAATTGATATTGTTGAACCCCTTCCTATAACAACATGAAGGAAAAGATACATCATTATTACCAAAAATTATATAACTAAGTGGGTTAAATATTTATTGATAAAATATGAGATAGAGGATGAATTTTCATGATTCATATACGAATAATTTGTTAGTATATTTGGATATATAATGGATATTACATTTGATCAAGATATCTATTTCTTAAATAAAGTGGTGGAAGACTTGACAGCTTGATTCATGATCAAGTATAGGAAGGTAATTGCATATAAATTGAGTACCAATGGGTAGGTATAACAAACTAATCATGTGCTATATCAAATCCTTGCAAATATTTGCAAGTTGACACGTGGGACAAAATAATCCATGTGGCATTATGGGATTATAGGACCATAATAAAGTCATCCACAAGGTATTCCCCATTCTCGTTGGTGTATGACATTGATTATATTCTTCTCATCAAATATAATATACCCTCTATTTATATGGTAATATAGGACAAGAATAATGGAAAGGAATCCATGAACCACTAGGAGATAAAACTAAACTAGTTGGATACAATTTGATAGGTGGTGTAAGACCATATTTCAAAGAAAAATATGAAAAAAATATTAATGGGACAACAACCTGAAATGGTACCTCTTCAAGGTCAATGACATGGTGATGGTGTATGATTCTAAACATAAAAAGAGAAAGCATAAAACGTTTCTACCAACATAGGCCCCTATTGAATGATAATCATGCATTTACAAAGGGACCTACAAGATTAAGAAGTTATATGGAAGGCCTATAAATAAATGTGTGAACCATGATAAACCTAAAATATTTTATCCTCTAGAATAGATCAAACCTACTCTGAGGACAAGGTAGAAATTAGAAGGGGAGACATATCAACACCAAAAAATTTAATATTATTTTCATGTGTAGTAATATAAGAAGCATGTAGAATATATAGTGGAATGGCTTGGTAGCTTTATTAGGAGCTTATAATGGAGTAAATTCATCGATAAGGTTTCAAAAAATATTAAATAATGACATGTTTGAATAATAAAAGTGAATAGTAATTATGAATAATAAAAATCATATCCAAAAACATTTGATATTTGATTATATTATTTAATTATAAAGTATCATAAGAGAAGCCCAAGAAAGATATCTCAAATATCTTGATATTATGGAAATAGTCCACAAAGGAGATATCTAGAAAGTATTTTCATGTTCCCATTTATAGCTCTCCATGCATGTAATATCTGGATCCCATAATTCTATAAATATAGGAGAGACCCCTCATGATAGGTAAGCCAAGCCAAGTAGAGTTGAGAAAGTGCGAGCTCAAGAAAGTAATAAGGAGTCTAGGATGTGAGTGAGATCTCGAAATAATGTTAGTTAAGAAAGAGTGTCTCTTTGTCTAAGGTGTGTCTAATATTGTCAAATTGAGGATGTGGAGTATGGTCATTGAAAACGTCCATAGGAGATGAAGGCTCAATAAGAGGATCATATTTACTCACAAGACAATCTAGTGAGAATTTATATACTATTGTACCTCACCTAGAAAAGAAAACCCATTCACCTATAATACTGAAAACATAAAAATATGCTACAAAATATTAGGATTATGTATTAAATAATACAACATTAAAAATGCTTAGAACACAAAGTGCTTTGCATTATCGGGTACAACATATTTTGTTTGAATGCACTAAAATAAGTAGTAGAATAAATTCTTAGGCAACAATAATATCCTATGTTTATAAATGAGAAAAGGAAATAAGAATAGAACTAAGAGAAAGGAAGGAAACATAGAAGAAAAAATAAATTTTATTTGCTAGATTTTATATATTATATACATTAGTTACAAGAAATTAGAAGATAAAACACTTTAGATTTCAATTAATCAAGAAGCAATTTTAGTAATGATTATAAAATTGCTCCTACTTCTCTATGGTTGGTGCTAGTTTATGGGATGCAAGTGGTTGAATTGATCCTACACAAATGCAGGATTGATATTTAACACTAAAGGACTCATTGGATGGCATCACAGATCTATCTTGTTCTAAATGTAGATTTCATAAAAATCATGATGCCTCGAGTTGACTTGATGCTAACCTATTTTGAAAAGAACTCAAATAGAGGCTAAGATCTACAAGTTGGAAGTGCTATAATATCATTTTTCTTAGGACTATGCAAAACCCCTACTTTGTTCATATTAGTATTCTATTATAAATTTTTATTTGCTTGATAGGAGAGGTGGTTACAACCACACTATTTTTAGTAGCTAGCAAGCGCAGGGTTCAAACCACACGAGTTGCATCCACCAAACGTATTCCACCTCGTTGTTTTATAGCCCGACGTGAAATGGACCACCAGGTGCTCGGGATTCATACCATCATCATCAATTTGGAACACACTCAAAGGATTCAAATCATACTACTACCTTTATAACAAGCTTCCCCCAAGGTTTGAACCCGAATCTCTTCTTGGTAAGTGCCCAACCAAACTAGCACTTACCAATCCACCTAGTCCTTGAAAGTAAATTGATGTATTTATCCCTATGGGCATTGGTTGAACCACAATTATGGTATAAATACCCCCAACCACTTAATCCACTGTATTGGTGTTATCTCATTTTATCATAGTGGTTAGAGCTCACAGGAACTCATCCAATTATATCTATAGTATTTTTTTATTTTTGCTCCTTTAGAGCTAAAGTATTTTTTTTTGTTTCTAAAAACTAGGAAAAAAAATTGACAAAATTGATGAAAAGGTTAAAGATAACAATCTAAAATCATAAACGGTTATAAATATAAATCCAAATTTAACAAGTGTCTAGCTTACAACTAAACCTTTACAATTTTTTTTTTTTGGTTTAGTATAGACAATGATGTGGATTTTTTTGGGGGGTTAGTATAGACAATGATGTGGATAAAATGTAATTACATATAATTATTTTATAAAATGTAATTAATATAAAATTAAAATTAAAATTAATTTAGGTTGGAGGTGTATAGACTAATTGGTTCGATTAAACCTTGTAAGGGGTTAAGGTTCAAATCTCGGGCGATTGAACACTTGTCCCTTTTCTAGTGTTTTCAACGGCGTAAAAGATTTAAAATGATTGTGGCATGGTAGTTATAAGGGCGGACTACACGAAGCTTCTAGAAACTAGGGCGAACAACACAAAATACTATGGTGGCCATAAAAACTAAATAGCTTACCCTGATTCGTGGCGACTACCCGATTTTACCATGTAAATTAAAAAAAATTAAAATTAAAATTAATTTTTAATTTTTGCACCTAAGAGTGTAGCACAATGGTTCGGGCTTTGGCTCTTCTTCAGGAGGTCGAAGGTTCAAACTGCGACGTGGGCAAGTGTATGAGGGGTAGGTGTGTAGTGACTTTGTGTTAAATTCCCTATTGATAAGTATAGCTCTCGACTTTATGAGGGGTCATGATTGGGAGGAGACTCTTCATCCCTGTATTTCGGTCATAAGGGGTGTCTCACAATAACCAAATCAATATATATAAATATATTTTAATTTTTAATATTGAAAATTATAATTATAATTTACTTTATTATTATTGTAATTTTTTTTTCTGAGTAAATACTTCGCATCATCGATAATGCAAGTGGCGTCCTTGCCGGTAGACCACATCAAGCTGGATAATTTATTTTATTGAAAATAAAACAATTTATAGTTATATTTATATTTTTATATATTAAACTATAAAATGTTTAAATGTGATAGTTATCGGTATATGCAAAACTTATCTTTGTGTTAAGTATTAATAATATTTTTATAATATTAAGATGATTCTACCTTGGAAAATGGTAATAGTTGAAACGTAATTTCTTCATAAAATATGAATGCCCAGCTTTTTTTTAAAGATTCTTACGGAAATCGGTTAGTAAGCTTTAAAAATGGCATACAAAAGTCTTAAGAATTTTTTAATGAGACACATTATTGCAAATGGAAAAACTTTCTTAAAATCCCTATAATAAAGAAAATAATAATAGGAGTTGCTATCCACTTTATTGTTAGAAAGTTTATGGAAAAGGCTAGGAGATTCTAAATGATTAAAAGGATCCACAAAATGTAGCAAAGGGTGGTGCTTCTCGCACTTTACTGTTATATTTATTTTTTTAAATAATAAATTGAATATATTAAAGATTTAGGTGAAACTTTATCTAGAAATAAGGTATAGGTATATATAGAGAATTTATTTAGAAATAAGAGATTTTAAAAAATGAATTGAATACAAATTTATTATTTCATTTTTATATATAAATAATTTAATTTAAAAAAAAAATTATTGATTTTGGTAAAAAAAATGAGTTTAATTATTTCAAATTCAAGTGATTAGTCTATGTAGTTGTAAATGTATTTATATTTAAAAAGATTATATGTTAATAAAAAAAATTGTTTGTGTTATATAGTCATCAATTTTTAGATATTAATTTGTTTGTTTTTATGATATTTTTATATGTCTAATAAAAAAGAAGAGATTGGAATATATTTTTGTAACAATGGTGAAACTTATGAGTAATGTTCTTTTAAAGTTTGTTTTAGTATCAATATTTTTTCTTAATTAATTTATAGGAAAGGTTGAGAAATTTTAAGATAAATAAAAAACTTGTTGATATGATTGATAGAGTTATAAATACATTATTTAGAGGAATATATGGTAGGAATTAAAATTAACTCTAATATCCTAACACAAAACAATGTGAAATTAATAGAAAATTTTTAACTTATGACAAACATGAATGAATGACCTTGAAATAGAGTCTAAATCATATTAGCATTGTTAATAGTGTTTTATTTAACACTAATGACCTCGTAAATATAATCTCCAATATTTCATCTTTGTCCATGAAATTTTATTTGATAGTTAATGATCTTATAAATAAGTTCTATAACTTCTTACCCTTTATCATTTGACACTACAAAATAATGTAGCATAAACCAAAGTTTTATTAAAATAATGTTAAAAATCTATCAATTTGATTATTTAGATTGGATATAGTCTTTTTTCAGTGCATGTATTATACAAAGTTTATAATCCTTTCATGTGTTAGGACTCATACAAAAATATTTATGAATATCATTAGCCGCCATTTTCATGTGCAGTGACTAATAATATCATTAACCATCAATTTCATGCTTTAGTGAGAAAATTTATAATTGCATGTGTTTTATTAAATCTAAAATTAAACTCACTTTGAAAGACAATATAGATTAAAATTTAATGTGTCATTTAATTATTTAAAATTAATAAATTTAACATAGAATTTTGGCATCTACTTAGGATAAAATATATGCTCATAAAATTATATATATGAACAATTAACTTTAGCTTACATTGAGGCCAACAGAAATCACTCCTTGTCCATCACTCCTACATCATAAATCATTATTAATATGTTGGTTTAAGATGTAAAATTTCTTATTTACCATTATTTTGTGTAAACCCATTGAAAAATAATTTTCATGTTATTTACCATCACATGCATTAAGTCATCTCTACAACTACCAAGAGTTTGACATAATTGAACCTAAATGTGAATGCATCAAATTACATTATTTTCACTATTTTTGTTTAATATAATTTTTTTACTTGGGTAGTTTTGGTTAGTGTTGTAGTACAGTTTTTGTACTCTTATGTTTAAGTGTCGAAGTGCACTGTTTTGGTTTGTTGTCTTCTTTCATTGTAAACTATTTTGAGGCCCTTTCAAAACCCTTCCCTTAATTTTACAAAAAAAAATGGTATTTTGAAAGGATTTGAACCCTTTTACATCATAAATTAGCCTACCACTTGCACAACTACCAATGACAAGTAGCTAAAAATCCCTTGGATGCAAGACATACAATATCCACCCTAGACCCCAACTAGATGTAGTCTTCCCTCTTGAGTTTTTCTAAGTCCTAATAGACCATACCTGGAAAGATTCATCTCCTATCTTCTTCTTTAATGACATCAAAGTTTCTTAGCTAGGCTGTTGGTTTATTACCTTCTCTAAAGACATGAACAAAATCAACTTCTTCAAAATGCTTTAAATCTCTCTAATATCCTGCACAATATAATCAATTTTTCAATCAGCTTCTCCCTCATTTTTCAAAACATTGATAATATTCAAGGAGTCTCCTTCAATGATAATTTTTTAGCACCTAGATCCTTAGCTAGATCTACACCTAGATGTAACACATTAACATTAGTTTTATGGCTAGTAGTAATTCCTAAAAACTTGCAAGCTACCCCCACCAATCTACCCTGTTTGTCCCTCAAAATAACTCCTACTCCTGCCTTACCTGGGTTACCTTTGGAGACCTCATAAAAATTTAACTTTAGCCATTTATCTCGGGGTGGTTGTCATTTTGACATCAATTCTAGGCTGAGCATTTGCCTCTCCACCACTAATGGGTTCCAAATTCCATGCCTTAGTGATCATAGTCTCTTCAATATTCTTTGGCTTGATAGGGTATGTGATAGATTTAACACTCTTATCTAAAAATGGGTGATACTTCTAAAACTTCTCATTTCTAACCTTTTTTTTCCTATAAAAATTCTTCTATTCCTCTATAACCATAATTCCCACACAAAATAAAATGAAATTAGGTTCCAAATTACATTATGACAAGGACTATAAAAGGGCTTCTTTCACCGTTGTAACCACAAAATTATATTAGAAGGCATCACCCAAAAAATGCCCATCATATTGATGAGGATCTAGAAAATATTTAGAGCATAGGGACATTCCAATAAGATATGATCCATTAATTCTTCTACCTTTTCACATAAAGTACATCTATTAGGTAACTAAATACCTCTCCTTAAGATTTCCACCATTAGGATCTTATTTTGGACTACTTTACAAAGAAAATCTCTAATTTAGGAATAGCTCTCTTACCCCAAATTCTATTCCAAGGAAAATAATTATCTTTATCAAGATCCAAAAGATCATAGGTTGTCTTCATGTTGATTTCACCATTCTCAGTTCTACTGCAAACCATTGAGTCTCTTTTCCAAACAACACCTAAGTAATAAGCCTTTATTTTAGCTTTAAAGAGGTTTAAAGCCTCCAAATTCTTAGGGATTACCTCTAAATATTTCTATCTCAATTGGTTATCCAATAAAGTCATGTAGTCACAAAACTTTTTACCATATCTATCTTCTAGATCCTCTTTGAGATTAGAGAAAATACCATTATTGGATAAAATATTTTCATCTAACGAAGCATACTACCAAAAACTTATAGAGGCTCCATCTCCAACACACCATTTCACACCCTTTCATAAGGCCTTAGCCTCCACTAGGTGGTTCCACAAATAAGAGCCACGATAGGGGTCTTGAATTATGAGAAATATGGTATCCTCATGGTTGTCAATATATTTCTCTTTAAGAATATTAGCCCAAATATTTTAACCATCTCTTAGAACTCTCCATCCAACCTTTGTTGCCATAACACTCTTAACCAAGTTGAGTCTCCTCAAACCAAGATCACCATGCATCTTTTTATGGTATATTTTTTCAAAGCTACAAGAGGAATCCTCCTCCTCTCTTTAGATCTAGACTATAAGAACTGTTTTTGAATTTATTCTATATTTTTAGAAACTTTAGGAGGGATATTAAAAAGGAAAAGATGATAAATGGGGATAGCCTACGGAAAAATCTTAACCAAAAACACTTTACCTACTTGAGATAAGAGATTAAATTTCAAACTTGTCAATCAAACCATTCAAAATAAGTACCTTGCAAGTTCCCATAAACATAGGTATTCCAAGGTAGGCAATAAGTAAGGTTAGTATAGGATACCCAATCTCTCTGGCTACCCTTCTCTGGAGAGCAAAACTAGTGTTAATGAACAAGACCTTTCTCTTGTCCAATTTGATATACTAGTGAGAGGTATGCTCATAGGTCTATGATTATTTTAAATTCAATTGCCTCCACCACAATAAGATTACCAAGTACAATTATATCATTAACAAATTGTAAATGAGTAGTGCCCTCAACATTATGAGTTGGTTTAAGGCCCCCTATCTGGTCAGAAGCCTTTGCAACATTGAGTTATCTTCTATTATTTCAGCCATAATAATGATAAGATAAGGAGAAAGGGGGTCACCTTGTCCAAGACCTCTACTATTGCTAAAAAACCTGCTATTTTATTATTTATCAAAATAGAGTATCTTGTAGTCTTATAGCAACTCCCTACCCATATTTTCCACTATCTATAAAAACCAAATGCAACCAAAACTTTATCCAAAAAACTCCATGAAAATCTATAATAATCATTGCTCATATCTAACTTTCTGAATGTTGGACATTTTGAGTCCCTAAGCTAAAATGTTGTCATTGATGTCAAAATGTTATTTGATGTCAAAAGGATCTATGATGGCATGCACTATGTTTTGTGAAAGTGCAAGGAAGGGTTTTTGTGAAAACCAAGGCAGGCAAAATAAAAGGTTTTATTTAAAACCATGGAAAACATATTTGAAATGGATTTTTCTTAAAACCCAAGTTGGCTTTTCGTTTCATCGAAAAAGGTGCCCCGATGATGAAGATATCTAATTTTAAAGATTTAGTTTAAATTTTAACTTATTTAAAATTTAGATTTAAATTTTAAAATTAAATTAAAAGAATATTCGTTGACGTCATAAAGGAAGGTTCAAAAGCGCCGATGTTTCCAAGCTAAGGGAAGGCATATATATGCCATTAAATTTTTTGAAGAAGATTATCCTTGCTCGATTAAGATTAATGATTTGTTTTTACGAAGGAAGAGCTCGTGTTATTTTTGTTTTGTGAAGCAGCAAATATTGAAAGCTAATCACGTCCATTTTCTAAAGCAGCTTGGGCAGTATGGCCTAGTGGCAGCTTGATTTATGCAAAGGTGTTGGTGGTAGGAAGGTTAAGTGTTCAATTCCTAAAAATGTCATTTTGGCTTTGTTGAGGCGCTCAAGGTGCATTTATTTTTCGCTTGGTGTAAGGAGAGAAGAACAAGAAGAGAGTGGCACTTCTTTCTTCACGATGAGCCTGTAGCTCATGCCATAGCTTGGTTGCGGCTCGGGCATTCATGTTTGATAGGATGGGGGTTTGATTCCCCTCGAGGCAGGTATTGAGGTTTTTATTTATAATGTTATTGCCTAAGGTGGAGTGATAAGGGGTAAAGGTGATTTGAAAGTTGATGTATTGAATATTAGGAATAAGCTTATAGTGGCTGTTTGAGTTGTGGACTTAAATTTTTAATTGTGATTTCTTGAAATTATTAGGAGTAATAAGGGTTATTGATAAAGTTCTTTTAGTGAAAGATATTTTTGAGTAAGGGCTTTCTTTAAAAATAAATTTTGTGGATGTTAAAATAAAGTAGGAGCAATAAGGTGTTATTTGGATATTATTTTATTGTTGTGTTATTACTCAAGATCTCTAACCCTTGTTGATATTGAAAAAGGAAAAGTGTTGAGTGTGGCAGATTTAGTGGACAACTCATAAGGCATCAAAAAGGTATGAGTAAAATTCTCCATTGATTTTATTTGGGTGGTTGATTTCTAAAATATTGTTGGAGTGAAAAGTATTTATTGTGGTTTCCTATTCGAAAATAGTTGGTTTAATGCTTCAAGGTTTTCTAGTTTGAAAGTTGTGATTAAAACCTTTTTTTATAAGCATTGTTGATGGAGTGAGTTGTTGTACAAAGAACTTGAACTTGAGCTGAAAAGAACATGAGTATCATTATGTAAAGTGGTTGTTGAGTATTGTTGAAGAAATTTTGAGTTGGTTGATTCATTCTTGGACTAGGGTTTGTGAGAAAGAGTTGTTCCTTGTGGAGATTGATTTGAGTTGAGATTGGTATTTGAGTATAGAACATATTGAGTCTCTAACAATTCTATTTATGCTTCTATGAGATTGTTGAGTTGAGATTGATTTGAGTTGAGATTGGGATTTGAGTATAGAACATATTGAGTCTCTAACAATTCTCTTTATGCTTCTATGAGATTGTTGATTTGAGATTGATTTGAGTTGAGTTTAGGATTTGAGTATAGAACATATCGAGTATCTAACAATTCTCTTTATACTTTTATGAGATTCAGTTGAGATTATTTTGAGCTGATTTGAAGCAAGTATTTGAGAAGGCTTGTGGATTGATTTTGAGTAAGCTTTTGTGAAAGCTTGCCATGCAAATTTGAGCAAGTCCTAGAGAGGACTTATTGAGCAGATTTGATGATGTTATGAGTGAGCTTGTTGAGCATATTTGGACAAGTTATGAGTGAACTTTTTGAGAAGATTTGAGCAGGTTTTGAGTGAACCTATTGAGAATATTTGAGCAGGTTTTGAGTGAGCCTATTGAGTATATTTGAGCAGGTTCTGAGTGAGCCTATTGAGCAGATTTGAAGAGGTTTTGAGTGAACCTATTAAAAAATCTTTGGAGGTGACAGAGTATAGAGGATAGAGTCTCAGTGGATAGATATCCAATAGCCAGGACAATTGAATACAGATCTAAGTGAGAATTCTTCAAGTGAAGAGAGATCCATAAGTCAGTGCAGTAGAGATACAAAGTCTTCTAGAAGATCACTAGCCAAAGCAGAAGGGGAAAGAGTTCTCCTATGGAATAGATCCATGAACTTGAGATTTAGGGGATCAACATCTCATTTGGACAGAGGTCCATAAATATTGTAATTGGGAAGGATTCCCAAGAGATTGATTGAGAAATTTTTAGCAAAATATTTTCTCCGTGGAGTAGCCCGCATTGGGTTAACCACGTAAATTATTGTGTTACTTTTTTGGATGGCATTTTGTGCATTACTTTGATTACTGCTATTGATACTGCTATCTATACACTGCATAATATTGAATTGAAAAGAAAAGTAAAAAGTGGTCTTATACTTTTCACCCCCTCTTAGTATAAGCTTGTGTTCTTCAATTGGTATCAAAGCGGTTTCCTTTAGAAGTGTTTGACAGCTTGAATGAAAAGCGATCTCAGAACACAATGGATCAAAATGATCAAAGAGACGGACCCTTAAATAATGTAGTATCGATATTTGATGGATGTGACTTCTTATATTGGTGTATGCTAATGAGATTTTACCTGATGGCACTTGGAAATGAAGTTTGGGATGCAATGGAACTTGGATATGATTCAACAGTCAATCCTCCTACAGATAAATAAGGTAAGCTTCTAATGCATGCAAATTCAAGATCTATGAATGCAATTATAAAAGGTTTGCGTAGAGCAGAATCTATGAAGGTTATGGAATATAAAACATAAAAAGAAATGTGAGAACTTATAAATGAAATATATGAAGGAGATAAAGGAGTCAAAATGGCTAAGATCAAAAATATCGAAGGAATATTTGAGAACCAAAGAATGGGGGATGATGAAAACATTCGTGACTATCTCAACAAGGTTGATGAACTTGTACATGAGATGAAAGGTCTTGGAATGAAGGTTGATGAATCTGATGTTTGTGATAATATCTTGAGGACTTTTCCAAAAAGGTATAGTGAAAAGTTTTTGCTATAGAAACATCAATTGATAGTGATTCTTTGACAAGGAATTCTTTGCTTGGCATGCTTACTACTTTTGAGATAAGAACAAAAGATCATATTCCTCCAAAAGAAGTTGCTTTCAAAGTAGACAAAAATAAAAAGGTAAAGAAGATAGAATCAAGCAGTGAGTCATCCAGTGATGAAGAAGCAAATTATGGCAGAAGAGATAGAGGTTTCAGAAGACCTATATATATAATATATATCAAGTGCTTCAATTGTGAAAAGTATGGACATTATGCAAAAGAATACAAAGACCCAAAGTACAACAGTGATGAATAAAAATAGGATCACATGTATAGGGAATCATAAAGACACAAGTACTAGAATAAAGGCAAGGATGGACAAAAAATATAAGGAAAGAATTTCTTCGAAAGGCAAAATAAAAGCTACTATGCAGATAATGCAAATGCACTTGAAATACCAGATGAAAATATTCTAATGGCTTTGGAAGATAAAGAAGATGATCCTATAGAAGACAAGCCAAAAGAAAGAAATAATATGGAAAAAGGCAAATAAATAGAGTATTATTCAGTAGAGAATGGCTATGATCTCAAGGGAGAACTTATCTATGCCCTTGACACAGTAAATAAGGTTAGAAAGCAACACTCCAAGCTTGAAAGTTAGTTTCAAGAATGTGATGAAGAAAGGTTATTGCTCATAGAGGATTTAGAGAAGTCAAAGGCTAAGGAAAGCAAGTTCAAGGATAAGTTAGAAGAAAATATTTTGGAATGTGAGAAGTTAGCACAAGAAGTGGCTACTCTAAAAGAAGACTTAAAGGACTCCAAGATCAAGATGAAGAGTTTCACAAATAGCTCTAATAACTTGGATAAGTTCATTTGTGGACAACAATGAACATCATGTTCAATAGGTCTTGGCTTTGGAAAGGTTCAAAAGAAATAGGAAAAATAATCTACTTCAAGTATTTATGAAGAAGAAACTTCAGAAGAAGATACATCAGAAGAAGACAGTTTAAGTGAAAGTGGGACATCAAAGGATGATTTGGACAACAAAGAGTTCAACAAAAATAGGAACAATGCACAAAGAAGATACAGAAGGAACAACAATCAGAATAGAAGACCAATGAGGTCTAGGCAAGGAAGCTTCAATGGGATATGCTTCTCATATCATAGGTTTGGACACATGGCTTCACAATGTAGGTCATATGAAATACAGGAATATGGAAAAGGACAACTTTTCCATGGGTATTGCTACTCATACAATGAGTATGATCATAAAGCAATAAATTGCAGGGTTCATGGCAGCAGAGGATATGGTTTCACTGGGAGGTATCCTAAGATATTTGCACCTCCAAGGAATAATAAAATTAAGTATTATAAGTGTAATAATTATGGTCACATGACAATATGGTGTAGAGAAAATATTCCAAAAGCAGACATGAACAGGAACAAAAATATGAATAGGAACAGGAACTTGGATGATAACAAGAACAAGAACATGAACAAGAACAGAAATATGGATGAGAACAGGAATAGGAAATGATAACAGAAATAGGGATGATGGATTGGAAAGAAGTAGTGAGAGGATTCAGAAAACTCAGAAAGGAAGAGAGAAAGATAAAGGTAAAGAGTAGTGCTTTCGAGGAGTAGAAATACTCCCACCCTAGAATTAACTACCTCATGTGGAGGTTGGAGAAGGGCTAAGCTAAGATGCTCATTCTTAGCCCCAAGCCCCAAAGGTGAGCCTTTCCCATTGATGACAAAGGGGAGAGATTTGTGTATATTGGGGAGATTTTTTGATATGGCTAGAGATTTGATATTTGAGAAAGCATTGAGCCAGGGGGAGCAAAGTCCTAGGGGGAGAAGAAAAGAAGGTCAGATTTTAGTAAAAGGATATGGGTTGCCATCAATGACAAAGGGGGATATTTTTGGACATTTTGAGTCCCTAAGCTAAAATTTTGTCATTGATTTCAAAAGGTTATTTGATGTCAAAAGGATCTATGATGGCATGCACTATGTTTTGTGAAAGTGCAAGGAAGGATTTTTGTGAAAACCAAGGCAAGAAAAATAAAAGGTTTTATTTAAAACCATAGATGGTAGATTTGAAATGGGTTTTTCTTAAAACCCAAGTTGGTTTTTTGTTTCATCGAAAAATGTGCCCCGATGATGGAGATATTTAATTTTAAAGATTTAGTTTAAATTTTAATTTATTTAAAATTTTAATTTTAATTTTAAAATTAAATTAAAAGAATATTCGTCGACATCATAAAGGAAGGTTCAAAAGTGCAGAAGTTTCCAAGCTAAGGGAAGGCATATATATGCCATTAAAATTTCTAAATAAGATTATCTTGCTTGATTAAGATTAATGATTTGTTTTTGCGAAGGAAGAGCTCGTGTTATTTTCATTTTGTGAAGCAGCAAATATTGAAAGCTAACCGCATCCATTTTCCAAAGCATCTTGGGTAGTGTGGCCTAGTGGAAACTTGGTTTGTGCAAAGGTGTTGGTGGCAGGGTTAAGTGTTCGATTCCTGCAAGCATCATTTTGGCTTTGTTTAGGCACTCAAGGTACATTTCTTTTTTGCTTGGCAGAAGGAGAGAAGAATAAGAAGCGAGTGTCACTTATTTCTTCATGACGATATCATAGCTTGTGAGGTGGCTTGGCCATGGTTAGGGTGTTCACATTGGACAGGACAGGGGTTCGATTCCCCTCGAGGAAAGTATTGAGGTTTTATTTATTTTGTTATTGCCTAAGGTGGAGTGATAAGGGGTAAAGGTGATTTGATAGTTGATGTATTGAATAACCTTAGGAATAAGGTTATAGTGGTTGTTTGAGTTGTGGAGTTAAATTTTTAATTATGATTTCTTGAAATTATTAGGAGTAATAAGGGTTATTGATAAAGTTCTTTTAGTGAAAGTTATTTTTGAGTAAGGGTTTTCTTTAAAAATAACTTTGGTGGATGTTAAAATAAAGTAGGAGTAATAAGGTGTTATTTGGACATTATTTTATTTTTGTGTTATTACTCAAGATCTCTAACCCTTGTTGAGATTGAAAAAAAAAAAGTGTTGAGTGTGGCAGATTTAGTGGACAACTCATAAGGCATCAAAAAGGTATGAGTAACATTCTCCATTGATTTTATTTGGGTGGTTGATTTTTGAAATATCATTGGAGTGAAAAGGATTTATTGTGGTTTCCTATTCAAAAATAGTTGGTTTAATGCTTCAAGGTTTTTTGGTTTGAAAGTTGTTATTAAAACCTTGTTTTATAAGCATTGTTGTTGGAGTGAGTTGTTGTGCAAAGAACTTCAACTTGAGCTGAAAAGAACATGAGTATCATTATGTAAAGTGGTTGTTGAGTATTATTGAAGATATTTTGAGTTGGTTGATTCATGCTTGGAATAGGGTTTGTGAGAAAGAGTTGTTCCTTGTGGATATTTATTTGAGTTGAGATTGGGATTTGAGCATAGAACATATTGTCTCTAATAATTCTCTTTATGCTTCTATGGGATTGCTGAGTTGAGATTGATTTGAGTTGAGATTGGGATTTGAGTATAGAACATATTGAGTCTCTAACAATTATCATTATGCTTCTATGAGATTGCTGAGTTGAGATTGAGATTTAAGTATAGAACATATTGAGTCTCTAACAATTCTCTTTATGTTTCTATGAGATTGAGTTGAGATTTTGTTGAGCTTATTTGAGGCAAGTCTTTGAGAAGGCTTGTGTACTGATTTTGAGTAAGCTTTTGTGAAAGCTTGCTATGCATATTTGAGCAAGTCCTAGAGAGGACTTATTGAGCATATTTGAAGAGGTTCTGAGTGAGGTTGTTGAGCATATTTGGACTAGTTCTGAGTGAGCTTGTTGAGTATATTTGAGTAGGTTCTGAGTGAACCTATTGAGTATATTTGAGCAGGTTCTGAGTGAGCCTATTGAGCAGATTTGAGTAGGTCCTAAGGGAGCCTATTGAGCAGATTTAAATAGGTTCTAAGTGAGCCTATTGATAGAACTTTGGAGGTGACATAGTATAGAGGACAAAGTCTCAGTGTATAGATATCCAGTAGCTAGGACAATTGAATACATATCTGAGTGAGGAGTCTTCAAGTGGAGAGAGATCCACAAGTCAGTGTAGCAGAGAGACAGAGTCTTCTAGAAGATCAATAGCCAGAGCAGAAGGGGAAAGAGTTCTCTTGTGGAAGAGATCCATGAACTTGAGATTTAGGGGATCAACATCTCCTTTGGACAGAGGTCCATAAACATTGTAATTGGGAAGGATTACCAAGAGATTGATTGAGAAAGTTTTAGCAAAATATTTTCTCCGTGGAGTAGCCTGCATAGGGTGAACCACGTAAATTGTTGTGTCACTTTTGTGGATGGTGTTTTCTGCATTGCTTTTATTACTTCTATTGATACTGCTATCTATACACTACATGATATTGAGTTGAAAAGAAAATTAAAAAGTGGTCTTATACTGTTCACCCCCCTCTCAGTATAAGCTTGTGTTCTTCAATGAATATACCTTTTCTTTCACTAGACTTGATAGAATTTATGAATTCATAAAGGGATAAAATTCCATCCAAAAAAATTTTACCCTTAACAAAGCCTCCTTTCTCATTAGAGATAATGGAGGGGAGGAATATCTTCAATCTAAAGGTTTTACATTTAGAGATAATCTTGTAAACAACATTGCAAAGACTTATAGGCCTATAATATTTGAATATTTTTAACCCTTTCTTCTTAGGAACTAGAAAAAATAAGTTATTGTTAAACTCCTTTAGGATATAACCCAAATTTAAATATTCCTTCACTTATTCAATAACAATATCCTAAAACATTTGGAAAAAAACTACTTGAAACATATCCAAACCTAGAGCTTTGTCTCTGTTAAGGGAGAAAGTGGCTATCCTTACCTCTTATTCCTCAATATTCTTTAGAAGTTGATAATTTATCTCCTTAGATATCAACCTATGAGTGGGATTAGTCATCTCCTTAACCATTTTTTCATCCTCTTCCTTATATTTAGCTAGAATATTTTTAAAGAAGTCCATAGCCTTAAACTCATTTTCTTCACTCTCCCTACTAACCTAACCATCATCCTTTAAAATTTTATCAATGTGGGCATAACTCTTATTTTTTAATAGTAGAGACACATAAAAACTTAGAATTCTTTTCACCTTATTACAACCATTGGATCCTAGACTTTTATCTCTAGTAGATTTCATCCTTGGCTATTATGGTGTGCAGTTCAACATTAAGATCCTTTTCTTTTTGAATCTGGGTTTGGTTAATACCCAACCTATTAATATATTCTTCTAACATATCCAAATCTAACTGAATATATTTATTATTCTTGAAGATATTTTCAAAGACCTCCCTATTCCACTTCTTGACTTATTTCTTCATAGTATTAAGCTTGTTTACAAGAATTTACATCTTAGTTCCCTAGGAAATAATACTCTACCATTTTTCTATTTCTTTATAAATATTTAGGTGGTGCATCCACATAAATTTAAACTTGAAAATACCATTATGCTTTTTATATTCTACATGCTTTTGATATTCTACATGATTTTGATATTCTACACTACACCAAAAGAGCAAAGAACTATGATTAGATCCATGTTTAGGAAGATATTTTAGTTAAACAAGAAGTTATTTTGGAATTACTTCTTAAAAATAAGAATGTTGTCCAACCAAACCTAAATCATATTTCTACCAGAACATTTGTTCATTCAAGAAAACCTGTTACCATCTAAATCCACATCAAATAGACCACCATCAACTAAAAGATTTTCTAGATCCTGCATACTCTCTGAGAACTCCGCCACACCACCATGCTTCTCACCTAGAGATAAAGGATTTTAAACCTCTAAATTACTTACTCATTTATCCTAAAGATATTTACTGTCCTCTATGGACTTTACTTGAATTGGGAGATAGATATTGGTAATCACAAAGGAAATTTTAGAATATTTAGTTATGATAAGTACTATGAACTAATATTCACTTTTAGCTAGTAGGTCTTCCTCATAAATATTGGATTTCTAAAGATATATAATCCCTCTATAGGTCCCCTTATATTCTTCTTGAAAGTTATCAATATTTTACCAAATATCTTTCTAAAGTTTTAGCCAATTTATAAGATTCAGTTTATTTTCTTGGAGAAGAAAAAAAAATTGGTTGGTAAGAGCAGACAAGGTCCTTAACCAACCTATATTTTATAGGGGTTTTAATACCCATAAAATTCGAACTTAAGAGTTTCATTGGTTCTAGGGTGCAAGCTTTTCATACCTACAAGAATTTTCTTAATACTAGGTTGTGTCCCTATAGATTTATCTTCTTCTACTTCATTGTACCTTTTCTCCTTGAGAGACTTCCTGCACACCTTGCTAGACTCTTGCCAACCTAGGTCATGATATTTATAAGAACTCCTGGTAATTATTATATTTGAAGTAACATAGGACAACCTTTCTTAAAAGTATGTTCCTTTGCAATCTCATGAATATCTGTCTCTATTTGATCTTTCACATGGGAACAATTTGGACCTTCCTATCCAACCTTCACCATAATCACATTTTATTTTTCCAAAAATGGTAAATTAGAAGGTATAGTATTAATATCCACATGGGAAAAATTTGGTCCTTCCTTCCCCACCTTCATCATATTCACATTTTCTTTCACTTCATAGTAGATTGGTCCTTCCTAGCCCGCCTTCACCACATTCACATTATCTTTCTCCAATACCAATAATGCAGAAGGGATAATCTCTAGGTCCTCTACAACTTCATTACATTCAAGGGAAATTATACCCAACTTCTCCTTGACATTTTGTTTCACTTCTCCCTCCTCGTGAGAGACTAAAATAAAATATTCATCTATATTTTCTTGCACACTCAGGGGATCACAAAGTCTTAACTTGGATGATTGTTCAATATCCTCTAAATATTTTTTAGAGCTAGCCTTTTTCACTTTCAAAATGACCTTACCATTCCTTCCTTTCTCCTCTAAACTTATTCCAGGATCTTTGTTAAGGTGATAGTTGTTTTCCAGATGACCTGATTTGCCACATATCCTACATACAAAAAGATTATTTTCTTAAAAAATATCCTATGTCTAAGTACCTTTAATTGAGGTCAATTTAATGGAGCTTGGTATATATTTATCCACTTCAACTAGCACACAAATTCTATCAAATACCATCTTCCTCCTATCCTTAGTAGAAAAATCCAGAGACACAAAGCTACCAGTACAATTGCCAATAGCTTCAAAAAAATTATTCTCCCAAAAATTAAGGGGTAACACTGGAAGTTTAATCCAAATGGGAGAAACCTCAATATTTTTAGACTCTGGGTTGAACTTAGGAGCCCATTTCCTCTGGAAAAGTCTATATCATCCCATAAACCATGGGCTACTCAAAAAATTGAATCTCTATCTTCCATAGCAGAGAATGCGGCTAAAAAGGAACCTCTCAAAAGAGTTAAGAAGTCTATATTCCATTTAAATTTCCACCTGAGGTCAGCCCATTTCTTAATCTAATCAAGATATGTTCTATAACCAATAAATTTACCAATCAAACTATTACTCAATCTATTTTGGGCTCTATCTAAAATCTTGTCTAGAATGTTTATGGTCAGTCCATTCTCATCCCTAACGGAAGGAATGAAAATTTTCTTCTCTTTCCTAAAAAATTAGAAATTTTTGTGTCTTTCACTCGATCCACCCAATCCTTACTTACTATCTCTCTCAAAATAGGGACATCAAGAGTTGTACTACCTTACTCAATAGTTGAACCCTTCAACACCCCTTGTAGGAGGAAATTCATTAAATCCAAAGAAGGCTTGGAATAATGCACTATAAATATACTAGCATCACAACTAGATGTGATCAAAGGATCAACTTGAGGATTACTAGCCCTAAAGGTCTCCATCTGACCAAGCACTCCACCACCCACCATAGGACCAGTTACCACCACATCGTACGCTTGGATCCTACTCCCATTTCTATTCTCACATGCATGGCTTCCGCTTCTATTCCCTATACAATTCCTTTCAATATTAATTTAAAATTTAATTGACACTAATAAAATTGCAATATGAAATAAAAATAGCAAACAAAATAAATCAAATCAATTCCATGCTTTAAACAATCCAACCACTTAGATAGGAAAAAGTCTTGTAGCGACTTGGAGAGGGTCAAATATCTTGTGTCTATATGCAATTTTAATTATTTCCTCATTGATGATAAAACTAAATAACTCTACTCCTATTTATAAATGAAATAAATGAAAAATAAATATAATTGGAAATATAGCTGACTAGGCTATATTGGGGTTGTCACATGGTTCCCCCTCTCTAAAATATTTGTCTTCAAAGATGGAAAAGACTTGAAAATGCTCTTAGGCTCCCATGTAGTATCTTCTTCTAGAAGGTCTTGCCACTTAATGAGGAACTCTTGAATGTGGCGTGATCGAAGATGACACCCTCCAAATCACAAGATTGCTTTAGGTTGGAGAGTTATGTGACCTTCTTCATCAAGTAATGGAGCTTTTTCTAGGATTGCACCTTTTGGCCAATAACTTGTTTGACATGGAAAACTGGATGGATGCAAGACAAAGGTGGAAGCTCCAATTGATATGCTACTTCACCAATGTGATGAACCACTTTGTAGGGCCCATAAAATCAAGGATCCAACTTTTGATTAGACTTGATCTTCAAGGACAATTGCTTATAAGGTTGTAAGTGCAAAAATACCATATATTCAACATTGAATTGTTGTTCTAAACGATGTAATTCCTATTGTTACTTCATATAGTTTTGTGATTATTTCAAATTATCTTTAAAAAGTTTAAGCATCATCTGACTTGTTGTAACAAGTTATCTACCTAGGCTACCTTGGAAGTGTCGAAAATATAGTTTGTGATTTTTGAAGGCTTTTGACCATACAAGTCTTTGAATACAAATATTTTAAGGAAAAATGGTAAGAAGTATTATACCACCATTATGTTAAGTAAATCCATTGAATCTAGTGATATTTCTTATCTTGAGAAAAATAACGAAGGTAAGTACCCAAGCATTTGTTAACAATATTTGTTTGATCATTCGATTGGGGGTGATATGCAAAATATATACTCAAATTCATACCACTAAGGTAAAACAATTCCTTCCAAAAGTTGCTAGTGAATATAGAATCACGATCACTCACAATGATTTTGGGTATACTATGTAATTTAAAAATAGAATCGAGGAATACCTTGGACACCTTACTTGCAGAATAGGGATGTTATAGGGCACAAAAATAAACATATTTAGAAACACGATATACTACCACCAAGATCATTATTTTATCCTTTGATTTAGGAAGACCCTTAATGAAATCCATGGATATGTGCTTCCATGGTGATTAGGGATAGGTAATGGTTGTAACAATCCAGGAGATTTAACTGTTTTCCCTTTGTTACATTGACATACCTCACACTCAACCACAAATATATTGACATCTGATTTTAAGCCTTTATAAGAAAATGATTGCTTCACTCGTTGGTATGTTTTCAAGAATTGTGAATATCCTGTAAGAGGGGATGCATGCAGTTCTTGGAGAACCATTGATTTAATAGTTTAATATTGAGGAAGATATATGTGATATTTTTTTGTGAAGCATTCCATCTAAATATGAGAAGTAAGAATGCAGTGATGATCCCATTTTATATCTTGAATTATTTGAGCAATCTCTAAATCAACAATCTATTCTTATTGAAGTTGAGAAATCCATTGTGTACAAGGGCTTGAGATGGCATTTATGGTCACATCATCCTCGTACTTCCAAGACAAAGCTCAACTACCATATTTTATTTACCTTTCTTATACTCAATGACAAAATTATAACCCAAAAATTTGGTCAACCGTTTATTTTGATCAGGACATGAGAGACATTGTTATAAGAAATGTTTAAGGCTACTATGGTTAGTATTAATGATGAAAAAACTACTTAATAAATAATATCTCCATTTCTTTATGGCATGTAAAATAGCTAGTATTTCCTTTTCATAGTGGATTATCCTAAATTTTTTCCTGAAAGGTGCTTACTTTCAAAAGTCAATGGATGATCTTTTTACATTAAAAAAACTCCAATACTTGTTCTAGAAGCATCAAATTCAATGACAAAAGGCTTCCCAAAATTAGGAGTGGCAAAAAATAGAGTGAAACACATAACCTCTTGAGGGTTTGGAAGGCCTGAGAAGCAGCTTCATTCTAAATAAAAACGTCCTTTTTAGTAAGAGCAATGAGAGGTGCCACAATCTTACCATAGTTGTGAACAAATATTTTATAATATCTTGTGAGTCCTAGAAAACCATAAAGTTTTTTGAGTGATTTTTGTAGAGGCCAATCTTGAATAGCTTTGATTTATAAGGATATAATTTGACTCTTTCATGAGATACTATATGTCCCAAATATTCCACTTCTTGGACTCCAAATGCACATTTGGATATTTTAACGAAGAGTTTTTCCTTTTGTAATAGATATAGGACTTCATCAACATGAACTAGGTAATCCTTCCAATATTTTTTGTATATTAAAATATCATTAAAGGAAACTAGAATAAACTTATGAAGATAAGGTCTAAAGACATGGTTCATGAGGCTTTGAAAATTCAATGGAGCATTAGAGAGACTGAAGGGTATGACTAGAAACTCTTAATGATCCTCATGAGTACAAAAATTAGTTTTAGAGATATCCTCTTCCCTAACTCAAAATATTGAATGTAGGTCAAGTTTAGTGAAAAAACTAGCACCATGTAATTCATCCAACAAGTCATCAATGACAAGGATAGCAAACTTATATTTGATAGTGATCTTGTTGAGAGGACAAAAATCAGGCTACATGTGCCAAGAGTTATCCTTACGATGTACCATCACCACTAGAGATGAATAAGGACTAATACTTGGATGAATGATTCCATGCTCTAATATTTATTATACCAGCTTCTCAATTTCTAATTTTTAGGATTATGAATAGCGATAAAGACACATATTAGGAGGTAGGCTACCAGGAATTAGATGAATGGTGTGATCATGTAATAACTTAGGAGGTAGACCCCTTGGTTCACTAAAGACTACTCATAATTATCCACAATATCTTGAAGATCCCTTGGAAGAGTTGTAGGAGAAAAATCCAAGGATTGGGTCTCAATGGAATTTATTCAAGCAACAAAATCATAACCAAATTTCTTCAATATATTCTCCATGCTATGTGAACTCACTACCTTGGAAGGAGGAGGTTGAATTACTTGAACACAAATGACCCTTCCATTCTTTGTCCACTTGATGTATAATTTTTGTAGAATAATAGTGACATCACCTAGTTGAGATAACCATTGTGCTCCCAAAATAACATTGAAGCTTCCTAGGTTCATAACAAAGAGAGTATCCCACCAATTATAATTTCCCATTTGCATAATAACTTGATATGTTCAACCAAAATATTAATAATTACCTCCATTTGCAATCAGTACTTGAAATTTATCATGATATGAAGTATTGATATACAAGCCCAAGAATTTGGTTGTCGTAAAATCTATAAAGTTATGTGTACTTCCTAAATCAACAAATACATGAATACATTTTTATTTAATAAATCCTTGTAACTTGATAGTGTGATGATCTTAAAGCCCCATAAGTGCATGAATAGAAATAGCCATAGTATCATCATCTTGTGCTACTTCATTTATATATGTTGGTTGTTGTCCTGTTTCTATGGATGGATATAGTTGTAAATCTTCCTCCTCAACAACTGATACATCATCATATTCCAAGAGAAAATTTTGACATTCTGCACAAGATTAATCTCTTGGATGATGTGAATAATATTTAAAGTAGAAAAAACTTGTGGAATGCTTAGAGTTGTGATAAGATCAACGTGTGTTAAAATCATGTCTATATGGAGGACCAAAATCTTGTAGTTTTTATTCTACTACTTGTGCTATACATTGTGCATCATCAAGGATATAAGAATCATGCATGTCAACTTTCTCACGAATATTATTCTTAAGACCATAGAAAAAAGTAGAATCTACCACTGTTGGACTTAATTCTTGTGTATACGTGAGTAGACTTGTGAATTTGGATCTATAATATTCTATAGAGCATGTTTGCTTAATTTGCATAAGATGTACCACATATGATGTGGAATATCCCCTATCAAATATTCTAAGAAATTGTTCCTTAAATTGAGGCCATAAAATAGGATGACCAAGTTCACGAAGCTACCATAACAACCATTGATAATACTGAGTACCTATTTTGGTAGATGTTAATGCAACACGATCTGATTTTGGGATATGATGTAAATGGATAAAGCCTTCCATTTTTGTTGACCATCCTTGAGGGTTCACTCCTTCAAAGGTGGCCATATCAATGTGAGGAACTTGAAAATCATAAGGCCATTCCAAGTAATTGGAAGCACCTCCTGCCATGGGATCTACATCATTAGCAAAGCCTCGATTAGGAGAATAAAATGTTAGTTCTTGATGAATGGTTAGAGGTTCGATTTTAAGAGTATTTTTTGACTTCGGGGTATGAGGAGTGTAGAAGTAGCTAGAGTGGCTTGAATGGCTCTCAGCATAGTACAAATATCATCCATCATTTATTCTTATTGAGTAAGATATTGATGTAATTGAGGATTAATATTATTAGGAATAGATATAGATGGGTTAGGAGGAGTATTATTGAGTGTTGGAGAGGAAGGATCAGCATTATCAAGAGAAGATGAAGCCATGGAATTTAGTGAAGAATAAAGGTATTGGTAAAATTTATTAAGGTTAATAGGGGTATTATAATGCATACCTTGATTTTGAGGTTTACATTTATTTCTACTCATAGACACATCCTATGATTGATCAGTACGTTGTAATCTTTTGTTTGCTCCTCTAGTCCAATCAGCACTTGTAACAGGATCACTCATGCATTTGTTGAGTTTATGGAAAAAAAAATGAATATAAAGTCCTCCAAGTTATAATTTGAATTCCAATGGTCCTTGGTGGAAAAGGTACAATTTTTTGTAAAAAATTAAAAAAAATTAAAACATTTTTTTCAAAAGAGTGCTTTCGTCTACCAAAACTGATGGATCAATGAGCAACTGCATGAAGTCGACTATGTAGGTCAATGGCTGGTGGTGGAGATATAGTAGTTACAAAGTATCCAATGTCAATGGAAAAAACCTTTGAGAGCCAAGTGTCCATAGAAAAATAGCGTTAGCAACAACCGCAAGCTGAGCATACAAGCACTAGCCCTGTAACTACCATCAGGTAGTCACTTGTATAGGCAACAAATACACCTCCTAGAAGAAGTGACAAGAGGATTTGTCTAGTTTTTACAGTTTGACAGTTTTGGTAAACTGTACAAGCAAGAGTAAATCGTACAAGTAGGAGTAAAATCATAAAGTGGAGGGCGATTCGTACAAAGTGTCATGAAATATAATGAAATGCAAAGGAAATGCAATTTGAGTTGTAATTGCACATGGATTTGATAAATCATGTGTTTAGACTTAGTAAAAGGTATAATTATGTATTCCATTATGCATGGGAAGTTGTGAATAATGAATTGCCTCAAGAACCACTTGGGAATGGCCTAGGCAATGTTATATAAGACCCCCTTTTCAATTTTGATAATCTGGTTAGTCTTGTAATGATCTGATGATAGACAGATCTGAGTATGGAATGCATATCTATGATTTTTGTGTACCTTTTAGTGATTGTATTGAATTTATGATAATTAATGAAGTATAACCTTAATTCATAGTCTTTTATCATGTATTGTATAATTTTGGAATGATGGAGTGATGTTTTGCAGTCTCTTGTTGTTGCATGTACTTATTTATGTTTATTATGAATACTTAATACATTGCTATGAAATATGGAATGGAACCAACATTGGTATGAGCCTTAGGAATGATCTATAATTAATATGATATCAATGAGGACATCTTGAATTTTGTTGTATGATTTCTAGATATTGCCATTGGATAGAATTATCTCAAACCCTAATGATAGAACTTGCATGTTGGTAGGATTAGAGTAATTTCTATTCCAGAACTTCCCAAAACTTGTCTGAGAGAAATTGGTATAGAAGAGTATACAATTTGAAATATTGCTAAACTTTTTTTTCTTACAAATCATACACTAGGCATGTTACAAATCGTACAAAAGGATCTTACCTGATTTGGTAGTTTATGCGATTAAGGAAAACTTACCCGATTTGGTGATATTGGTAAATCAAACAATTTAGTTACAAAACAATGTACGAAAGCTTAAAAAATTGAATCTAAAGGATTTTATGAGTGTGAAATCGTACAAGCACTATCCTTGTGTGATTTGGAATCATATAGTTATATGATTTGGGATCCGTACAAGCTATTTTATTATTGAATATTGATAGTTTTGAAGACTGTACGATGGTACTATTTGGTTCATCGATTGATAATAGTAAATTGATCATTCTAAGCCTTTTAGAACCACCTCCTCACCATGAATACTACACCCCTATGTTAAATTTTGTGTCTTTACCTTATCGAACTTGGCATTTTTATTAAAATGGGTCAAATTGACAAAGTAAGAATATTACAAAACTAGAGGTGAATGACAGATACCTATGCTCAAAGTCGTAGGAGACAAGAATTACAAGAGAACATTACAATAAGAAGGAACATGAGAATTACTCAAAGAGAGAATGCAAATAATTCATACCATAGTACACATGAAACAGAAATAGAGCAAGTTTGGACATCTAAAGAAGGATATTTTGAGATGTTATTGATAGAGACAAGAGAGGAGGTACTAGAATCACCTAACATAGAGGAGCAAGTTGACATAGAAGTAGTGCATAAGGAAGGAGAGTGGATGGTGACATCTAATAAAGTGATGGAAGGATTTCAAGGGAGTGCAAAGGATAGGAGTCAAGCACCAGGGTAACAAGACGCAGGATCTCAGGAATAAGGACCAAGACTATCTCCCTCACATCAGTGAAGGAAGTCACAGAGTGAAGACACATGTGATTTTTGTCAATGATTGATGGGACAAAATAAGATACCTTGGATAGAAACTTCTGATGACGAGTGTAGTAAAACGCCCCCAAGGAGGAATCAAATAGATATTCCATGAGATACCTCAAGTGATGAGGATGATTCTATAAATATGGCTAATAAGGAAGCCAAGAAGAGATGTCCACCCTTTACAGGTGAGAGTAAGGAATACCCCACAAGACATATTGGAACATGTATAATCATTTGGAGGGCAAATAGTGTAGACCAACCAGATGATTGGTTGACTTTATTTCCTACTTACCTTGAGAGGAATGGCGATGGATTGGTATCTAAAAAGGTAAAATGCATTAGATTTTTGGACTTGGAAGCAAGTGAAGGATAAATTCATTGAAAAATTTTATCCCTTAAAGGATGATGGAGACATTGTCACTAAAATTTTTATGATGAAGCAAAAGCTTGATGAAGATGTAAAATCATACAACCGTAGAATAAAATAGTTATTATATAATATGTAGATACCCTTGGTAGATGTATTGGTGAAGTGGTGGTTCGTAGATGGATTGCTACAAAAATATAAGAAAAATATGAAGGCAGTACCATCAGAAACATATGATGAAGCTTTGAATCATGCAAATAATTTCAAGAGTGACTCAAAACAAACATACTTAGGAATATTATCTCATCCCAAGTCTAATGATTTAGATAGTGGATAAGATGATACTATACAAAGGATAGTAGCATCATTTCATCAAGAATTTGACAATATCATGAAAGAACAAAGAAGAAAGCCTGACAGGAATGACATTTGGTGCACAGAATATAAAATTGAGGGTCATACAAATGTAAAGTGTCTATGGAATGATTATTGTCATATTTGTAACGTGATGGGACACGAGGTGATGCTATATTTGTATAATGCAAGAGTACGTCCACAGGTCCTGATAATCTAGGAACATGAAGAGAAACCACATACCCTAGGAAGCGGGTAGCAAGCAACAAGTGGTAGTTAAATAGAACCAAGTCAATCAGAAATGAGGATAGAGTCTTTTGTAGTATGATTCGAAAGTGAGGCCAATTATATAGTGTTGCAATTGCCAAGAGTGAGGGCATTTCACAAAAAATTATCCTTTGCCTAAAAGATAAGAAATACAGTTTGCAAACACTACACACATGTGTAGGTGGTGTGGTCCAGGTAACCACAAGGAAGCAAATTTTCTCCAAGCATACGAGTTCAAGTAACCCGTAAAATGTAAATTATTTAGATATTGAGGTACCTCAAGTTAAAGAGGAAACTCAAGAATTTTTAGCTGTGACGAGAAATCAAGCTAAAAAGAATAAGTATCCTAATCCAGTTATAGAAAAGTAGTGCTAGCAAGTAGCAAAGAAAGTACTACAAGATGAAGCACAAAAAGCTAAGCAAATGAAGCTAGCAGAAGAGAAGGAACTAAAAAACCATTAGAAGAGAAGGCAGTTGTGCAGAATATGGCAGCATAGGTTTTGAACACCATAGTATAGATCAAAGTGGCTAACCTGATGGAAGCTATCCCATCATTATAAAAAGTGATGGTGGAAGAGATACAACCTCACAAGATGATGGAAGTGCAGATTCAACATATTCAAGAAAAGAAATAAAAATACCAATTTATGGACCCCACCATATTAATTATTGATGTGGGAAAGAAATACATATTAGTTCATATGGATATTTTAGGGCACAAATTGATGCAAGTAATCATGGATGAAGGATCAACATCAATGTGCTACCCGAAAGGACTTGGCTAGAATTGGGTGCTCCATCTCTATGGGCATCGATATTATGACTATATGGTGTTGACCAGTATGGTATCAAGACAAAGGGAGTATTGACAGCACAATAAGTTGTGATAGCTAACCAAGAGTTCATCTTGGATTTCATTGTGATTACGATGCAAAAGCCTGCATATGATGCTCTATTAGAAAGAGGATGGCTACATGTAGCTAAAGTTAATCACAACTGGGGAAATAATCAAATCACTTTTAAGAAGGGATAGAATAAGTATATGATTAATTTAACTAATCCAAAGGTTAGTGAGGATGTAGCCATGACCGACGAATCAGGGTACTCATCAGGAGATGAAGGATATGATCCGGATGGAGAAGGAATGTTGTACCTTGATGAATGTAGCAAATATGAAGCTAGATATGATATCGGACTTATTCATTAGAAAATGGAGTATAAAATTTTCTAGCCCAAATGTCTCTCTATTGACTCAAAGGAGATCAAGGAAAAATAAGACGAAACCAAAGTCACCCAGGAACCTAAGAAATAGGTGGAAGAGAAATGGACATTTCCAAAAAGTTTTGCAAAATATACAGTAGGAGATGCAAAAATTGATGCAAGATCGGAATACCAAAAGAATGAGAAGAAAGCAGTGAGTAAGTTGGAGAATATCAAATATGAAGGACCTTGGATAGTGGACATCAATCTAAGGATAGAGGATGAACCTAGGATGATTCACTGTGGTGATGATTGGAACCTGTATTGAAAGCGACAATTTTTAAGATATTCTTGGAATATAAGAATGTCTTTGCATGGACATACAAGGACTTGAAGGGAGTACCACCTGATTTATATGTCCATAAGATCATTTTGATGCTTGGCGTACAACTAGTAAGGAGAAGACCATATAGTATGAACTCAAAATATGATGCATTAGTGAACGTAAAGATAGAGAAGATGTTGAAGGCATGAATCATATTCAGGGTTACAACCAGTGAATGGGTATCACCTATAGTGGTTACCTTGAAGAAGAAAGTGGATAAAACTATAATATATGTGGACTTTAGGATTCTAAATGTACTAACCATTAAGGACCCCTTCCCTATTCCCTTCATAGATTCTAGCCTAGAGGAAGTCATAGGACAGGAGATCTATTGATTTTTGGATGGATATTTGGGTTATAATCAAATAAGCATAGTCGAGGAAGATAAGCTAAAGACCAAATTTATTATGGAGAATGGCATATATATGTAAAATAAAATGCCATTCAAGCTCTGTAATACCCCAACTATGTTTCAGCACATCATACTATATATATTTGATTAGTTGGAAATAGGGAACTTCAAAGCATTTTTGGATGACTGGTCCATTTATGGGAAGATCAAGGAGCATCTTATAACCCTCAGTGAATGTATGAGTAGGTGTAAAAATGCACAAATCTCATTAAATCCTAGGAATTTTTACCTGATGGTACCATATACAAAGTTGTTAGGGCACATAGTGTGTAATGAAGGATTAAAAATAGATCCTAATAAGATCCATATGATATTGCACATGGAAGAACCATATGATGTGAGTTCACTTAAAACCTTCCTTGGATCAATGGGGTATTATCGAAGGTTTATTAGGAATTATGCACATGTATCTTATCCATTGGACTCATTGACAAATAAAAACATTCCTTTTAGATGGAAAAAGGAGCATCAAGAGCCTTTGAGGAGTTGAAGGCCAAGCTTGTTAGTAGCCTGATTTTGGTGTTCCTGAATTGGGATAAGGAATTTCATGTCCACATTGATACTTTAAATTTTGCAATTGGATGTGCTTTGGCACAAGGAAAATTCAATCTATATTAGCCTATTTTCTTTTCTAGTCACCTATTGTCAAGTGTGAAGAGAAACTATAGTACAATATAAAAAGAAGCCTTTGGAATGGTATATACAGTCCACAAGTTTAGGCATTACCTACTGGTGAATCCATTTACTTTTTATGTAGATCACCAAGCCTTGTGATACTTGATAAAAAAATTGGTGATACAAGGATGGGTCAGTAGGTGGCTCTTCACCCTACAGGAGTTTGTATTCTGAGAAGTAGTAAGACCTGGTAAGAAGAATGTAATTGTAGACCAGTTGTCTCGGATATGATCAGGAGAGCCTACAGGAACAAGGATTTCAAATGAATTCCTTGATGCATATTTATTCACCATAATATTATTTTGTCGTGGTACACGTTGATTGACCAGTATCTATCCATAGGATATTTACCATAATAAATGATGGAAACTAAGAAAAAGAAAGTGATTATGAAGTTAGCACCTCTCTAATTGATAGCAAGACTATTGTTTAAGATGAGAAATTATGGTATCTTACAAATATGTATGATGAAGGAAGAAGTCAAAGTGGCATTGAAAGAAGCTCATGAAGGCTTAGCAGGAGGGCATATGGGACTAGATGCAACATCTAGGAAAATATTACTAGTAGGATTATGGTGGTCCACATTGTATAATGATGCAAAAGAATACATAAAAGCATGCGATACTTATAAAAGGATAGGGAAGCCAGTAAAGATAGACTTTATACCATTGCATCCATAAAAACCCTAGGAACTATTTGAAATATGGGGATTGGACTTCGTTGGACCATTGAAAACTTCTCAAAGAAGGAAGTGTAGGTACATTGTGGTAGCAATAGAGTACTTGATGAAATGGGTCGAAGCGAGAGCATTACCTAATAACTTAGCTAAAAGTACAATAAGATTCGTGTATCAGTGGGTAATTACAATATTTGGTATTTCTCTAGATATAACAAGTGATCGAGGAGGAAACTTTGTAAATGAGATCATTAAGACACTGAAAATTGAATTCAATATTTTACATTCATTTTCTAGTCTATATTACCCCAGAGCGAATGGGCAAGTGGAAGCAACAAACAAAGTCCTGGTATATACTTTGTACAAAACCTATGGAATAGAAGGTGCAGATTTGGAAGAAAGGTTACCATATGTTTTGTGGGTATATAGAACACTTTTTAAACCAACAACAGATCATACACCTTTCTAGTTTATGTATGGACAAGAGGCAATGGTGTTAGTTGAATTCTTGATACCAAGTTTGAGAGTCGCAGCGGAGCATCTCTTGGGTGATCGAGAAAGTTTGGAATAATGATTTACAATACTGATTAAAGTTGAATGAAAGAAGATTCATGGCATAATGGGCAATTGAGGTAGCCCATAAAAGAAGGAAATTGTGGCATGAAAAACACTTGAGAAAGCTAGAACTTAGTTTGGATGAATTGGTTCTAAAGTTTGATGGGAAGCAAGAAATCAAGCTTGGTAAGTTGAAGACTTTATGGTTTGGTCCCTACAAAGTTGTAGAAGTAATAAATAATGGATTAGTCAAGTTGTAAAACTTGAATGTAACTGAGGTACTCGATGCTATAAATGACTCAAAGTTGAAGCCTTACAAATTATAGTGTTTATTCATTTCTTTGAAAGATATTGAATGAAGAAGATGAGTAGAAGCTCAATGGAAAACTCAAGGTGGGCAAGGTCCATCACAGAAAGAACCCAAAATAGGACTTGCACACTTATTTGAAAAATGGGAGGAGACAAGACCAATTATAAAACAACATGATTTGACATCTCAACTCAAAGAAAGAAGAATATTGCGAGTGCATGTCATATTTGTGTATGGGACCGAACAAGTAACAGAGGAAGATGAAGAGTGGATTCCTCCAAGTGAAAGAGGATATTAGGAAATAGTACTATTATCTAGAAATAGAGGAAGGCAAGAAGAAGCATCCCAAGTAAATCATAACATGATGTATCTCAGGGTGGAGCATAGGTAACTATCCCAACAAGCTAAAGGATGAAGAGGGATATGGTTAATAGTATGACATGAAGATAGAGTGGACACTTTTGAAATGGAAGTTCCAAAGGAGAATAGGATTGAGACCATTGATGAAGAATTGGCCAGAATTACTCATTACCATAGATAGGGCTATTGCAGTAGAGAATGCGACTACAGACCCAGTAACTACAAGAGGAATAGCAGATGTTGTGAGGTCATAATGCAAGATTAAGGGAACAAACCATCCAAGAATTGGATAGTACAATACAAAGACTGAATGAAAAAATATCATCTAGACTAAAAGAACAAGAAGGGAAATTTAAGGATAATAAGGGGATAAATCCAAGAAGTGGTATAATAAATGATGGTGCTAGCACAAGTTCACAAGGACCACCAAGTGATCCACTAATGACAAATGAAGATGCAGATATTCTTTGGCGAGACATTGAAGAAGAAACCATATCACATGAATCACAAGGTAATGCATAGGTAGATTTGATTGAATCTAGTGATGAAGGAATGCCTTGGATAGTAAGTCAACCTATCACAAAAAACAATAATGATGATGATTTCCTAAAGTGACCCTAGAATCCTCAGGATAACCATGATACCCTAGCCTACACAACAACATATCGACAACAAAGGATATCGCAAGAGCATCAAGCCAACATTGACCCGTAATAATATACAATAGCCTATCGACAATTAAGAATATAAAGAAGAGAAGTAAGGATATTGGAGATATTGATGGATCTACCAGTAGATTGGTTAGAACAAAGAGAAGATAATTAGAATGATTCAAGTTCTGAGATAGATTTTTTTGATGCATATAGAGAAATCCTGACAACCTCATCTCTACAAATATGCTTTGAGGAAATAATATGGATATGTCGTTTAGTACACGTAGATCATAGAATCATAGCATTGCAACAATTATCACCAAGTGTAAGATGAAGTAGAAGTCCAGTAGCCAATAATGATTTGGTATAGATAACTTCAGGTAACCAAGTGATGGGAGGAAGGAATTGATAAGGACCCCTAAGGCTTCAGCCAGGAAGGGGAGGAGGTATTTTACTAGGAAATAAAAGAATTCAAGGTGATGTTATAGCTAGAGGAAGAAGAGGACAAGGAAGGTATCGACCTACTACTTCTAGATGGTCAGGAGATACACCTTTGGCATGGTTAAATTAGACAAGGAATATGCAAGGTATACCAAGGATAAGGGGAATATTACCAAACCCCATAAGGCATTATCCATTAGGATGACCACCACTAATCCGAAGAGGACCTCTACGAGTGGAAATAGGTAGAGTATTACTCCAAGGAAGGGAGGAATCACTACTAGTGCAAAGAAGCCCAATATCAAAATGAATAGGATGTGGAAGGTACTTGCAAGGTATAGGCCTTGCTGGTAGAGGAAGAGTGCATTTGTAGATGAAAGAAACCAAGGTCAATAAAGGATCCGATCATCAAGTCTAGAGATAGAATTGATCTAATGAGGTAGGTGAAGAAGTCACTCAAATGATATTATAATAGTTAGAGCACCACTACCAAGGGATCAATCACCTGCATGATAGGGGGAAGACACACCAAGTGAAGATACTCCATCTTGCAATTGTACAATTTCAAATTGTACACATGCTAGTGTAAGGCTAGGGACCTCGGTAACATCACAAGTGGATATGAATCACCCAAGATATCAAGTGGTGCTAGATGACACAATTACTCGTAATGTCATGATCGAACCTCCAAGAGAAGAATCAGACGAGATCGTCCAAGTGAATGTCACTATGCAATTCCCATGATGGTAAGTGTAAATAGTAAAAGAAAAAGAAAATAAGAAAATAAGAAAAAGAAGAAAAAAAATATAATGCCTTAGTTGTGAAAATCCCTTGAGACGCAATTAATAAGGAAGTTGGTGAAAAACCGAAAACGGTGACCTCTTCAAGAGAAAGAAAATAGAAAAAATTCTCTAAGTAACATATCGTAAAAACCTATTTTAAGGTGAAAAAAAGCATAAGTGGGAGATCATACAAGAAAAATTTTGGAAAAAGCATAGGTCAAACTGTACAAGGAAGCATGTTGTATAATTTAGATCATACATTGTACGATTTTAGAAGCATTTGTATGATTTTCAACCATCATATTTAATGTTGAAATGAGTGGAATGATAAGTTATCGAAAAAGAGCAAGAAAAAGATAATATCACATGGGAAAAGTAATGAGTTGTCAATCATCCAGGAAAATGAAGATAAAAAGACATGCAAGAGGGTAAAGTGGCACAATTTTAAAAATTGGAATGGTTAGGGTTTGATTGCAATTTAAGTAAAGGGATAATTTTAGTAAATTTGCAAATCGTATGAGGAATTGAAATTTCAATAAGAGAGAAGGTGACAAGCATGCAATCACATGAAATTTTTTATATGGGCATTGGAATTCATTAGTAAACTACAAGATTGTATGACCCATTTTTAAATTTGCACCAGGGAGACTTTTCACATTAAAGAAAATCAAATCGAAAAATAAAAGCAAGGGTTTCGACTCCATTAAAAGCAATTTCAAATTTTAGCTGAATGGAAGCGAGGGTTTGCAAGTAGAAGACATCCAAGAAAGAACCAAATTATGAAAAATTTACATCTAGGGTTCAGAGAAATTACATATTGGAGCATAAGTGAAGAAATTGCAAAGAAAAGGATATTACAAGTCCTAATCAGAGAAAAGTAGCAAAAACAAACTAAAGAAGGCAAAAGAAAGAAGGGAGAAGACCGTACAACCCTACATTATAGCTAAAAGAATTCGTTTTTGGAGGAAAATTGTACCAAGGAATAAAATATTACATATTTGCTCTAGAATTGTACTAAAAAGATAGATCGAGATATTTCGACAATTGAGTCAGTGAGAAATTGGTGAAAAGAAGTGAAAACATGAGTTTCAGGTGAATAAAAGTTTGAAAGGACATGTTGTATGGTTTGGAGGGTAGATTGTACGATCTTAGGAAACAATTGTGAGATTTTAAGCAGTTCAGAGGTTGATTTTAACCTTTTGAGTGAATCGTATGAAATTGTACGAAGCTATACAGATTCAGAAAAGGAGAACAAGTAGACAGGGATATTGTATGGACTGGTACATATCTTTTATATTTTGATGTAGGCAAGGTATTATTTGTAACTACTTGAGTGATTTGAAGAAGTTTGAGAGATTGTATGATCTGGAGGTGGTTGTATGACCTGAAAATGTACAAGCATAATTTGAAAGGTACACTGTACAATTTAAAGTAGCACTGTATGGTTTTTAGGGGACTTCTAATTGAATGAAAAGTGATGCCTAGAAAGCAAATCTAATCTAAGGAATTGTGGGAAAATAATTTCAGCTAAAGAGTTTAGATATCGATTAAGAAGAATTGTAGACAATAGAGTGGAACGATCACCAGGACCCCTACACGAGAGAGATTCACATTCGTGACAATACCAAGGGTGGTTGTTTTAGTCCCATGGTTGGTGTGGTACTCATCCTTAAAGGAGAGTAGGCCATTTGAGTTCACCGATATTTTTTTGTGAATATCTCTTTTAATTTGTAGATTATCACTGATACCAAGATATGAGTCGTGACCTACTAACTAAGCACTCAACATACTAAGGGCATAATTTTGCTATCTGAGAATATAAAAACATAGTAGGTCATGGATAGGGTAGAGGTATTAGAGGTTTTATCGAAGAAGGACACCACCTAGGTTTTGAGAAGAGGAAATGGCATAAGAAAGAGCCCTAAGGAGGGATTTGTGTAGTGAAGTGCATTACCTAGATCCGAAGGAGGATCTGAGCAATGAACCTAAGGAGAACCAAGTTAAGATAACAAGGATATCATTCATACAACATGGAGGAGATACATGCAAAAAGTGGTGGAGTAATGAAGAAAACAAGATCCACCCTTGGAGAAAAGAATTTGAGAAGGGTGGTGTAGCTATGATAGCACAGGTTCCACCACAATATAAGACCTTCTTCTATAATTATTTGTTGCATATGGTTTAGACGTATAATCCTGCAAGCAGACTTGCCTATGTTAATGTGGGTAAGTATTCGGTGAAAGTAGAATTCACAGCAGAGGCATTCAGGAAAATATTTGGGTTACCAGCATATGGCATGAAGGTAGTTAAGAAGTTTCTTGATCCGATTGAAACACATTGCATCATCACTTCACTTACCAATGTGAAATCATCGACCGAAGCAAATATCTTAGGTGTAAGAACTTGAAGAATTAAATATAACTAGTTTATAGGGAAATATTGGCCATGTACCATGAATATTGTGATGGCTTGACTATAAAGGGAAACATGAGTCATAGATATGTCAATATGGATGGGTCAGTATGTGAACGGTATCACCAAAATAATCTGGTATGATTGGGCTACCTATATAGAAAAAATATGCATGACATGCTGACAAAAATTTCCATGCTATTAGACTCTTCTAAAATTTTAGATGTTACAGAAGTGAGGCAAATAACACAAGAAATGGTAACCACTACGTAGGAGATAAAATACAAAGCTAAGGTGGTAGTGGAAGCCTTAGAAGAAGAGGCAAGAGAAAATAATACGTCCCTCTTCAGATTCATGATGGGAGGAAGCACGAATCAAAATGATCAGAGTGATGCATAAGAGGATATGAATGCATTACAGGAACAAGAAGATTTGGTTTTTAAAGAAGTCATGACAATGGACACCTAGAAGAATCAGGTTGCAGAGCAGGTGACAGAAGAACAATAGGTGTATGTAATTGAGAAAAAATAATCCCGAGAATCTATAGGGAAACAACAATCTCATAATGAGATTGTGGATATTGAAAAATATGAGAAGGTTGAGAGGACTGCAGGACAGACTCCACCGTAGAAAAATATAAACACAAAAAAAACACTAATGGACCTTAGGGGGAGCTTTGCTCACCACTTGTAAGAAGAGGAAGAATAAACTCCTATAGAGGAATAACTACAAAGGATGCAAACAAGCTACCTCCTAGAGGTACCACAGTTCTCAAAAGTTGAAACTAAGGAGGATGCAAAAAGGATAGAAGATCAGGTGGAACATTTATTCTCTCAGATAGGCAATGTCATGGCTAGCACCAAATTATAGTTTTGTATTGGATGTGTGGGAGAGTTGAAGCTATGGGAAGAACAAGTGTTTATCGAACTGGAAAAGATAATATAATGGGTGAACAATGAGGAGTGTACAAAGAAAATTATTGATATTCATGTACAACACCCATGGAAGTTACCCAGGGAGGAGGTAACAATGATGTCAGGAAGAGACAACTTGCCATATGGAGTAAGAATGAATTACAGGTAGCATCTGATTTTGTACCTGGATAGAGCAAATTATTTGACTTATCCCATGAATACAATGGAGTTGGAACATAAGAGGGTTACCTCAGGCTTGGCTATCACTCTGAGGAAGTTGAACTTCCTAACTCATTGGATAGAGTTGTTGAGCATAGGATTGGAGAAGATTTATCAGCTCAAGGAAGCTCAGAAAGAAATGATAAATGCCACTTGAAAGGAAATAGTTGCAATGGAGGAATAATTGTAGAAGAATAAGGTTGCGATAGAAGAGAAGTTAAAGAAATTAGAAGAAGAATTGCTAAGTAATAGGGCTAGTTTTGAGACTATAATTAGTTCACTAGAAGAGGAGAAGTGATAGGTCTCGCAAATGGTAGAAGACAGGATAAAGGAGTTGGAAGCTCAATTGAAAGAAAAATAAGAACAGTTGTAGGAAAATGATGAACACCTGAGAATATAGTTGACTGCAAAATATGAGCAACTAGTAGTGTAGGATAAGAATATAGAAGAGCTCACACAGGAAAATAAATTTTATAATTATATGGTCTTGGAAAAGTAATCATAACTGAATGTTAAGGAGGAAATTGTTCATGCTTTGGAAGTTGATATTAGTCACCATATGAAGATCATTATAGATATGAATGAATAATTAGAATTAGCAACTTGAAAAGAAACACATTTGTAGGAGAAGCTTAAGAAGAGTGCTACTGAGCGTGAAAAACAATTGAAGGAACTCCTAAAGACTGCTGAAAATACAACCAACCAACATGGTGTGAAAGTAGTAGAAATGGGAAGCTACGCAACCAAGTTGTAGAACCAATACGTAATTCTTCACACCCGACTGGAATACATGGAAGGCTTAGTTCAATATTATGAGGCCTAGCTAAAATAGAAATACAAGTCGATGAGGACACTAACCAAAGTAAAGGGGAGGACAGATGTAGGTAGAAAATCCACCTCCCAAAAGAAGTGACAAGAGGATTTTCCCAGTTTTGACAGTTTGATAGTTTTGGTAAACTGTACAAGTAGGAGTAAAACCATACAAACTAGAGGGAAAATCATACAAAGTTTCATGAAATATAATGAAATACAAAGGAAATGCAAATTGAGTTGTAATTGCACATGGATTTGATAAATCATATGTTTAGACTTAGTAAAAGGTATAATTATGTATTTTGTTATGCATGGGTAGTTGTGAATAATTAATTGCCTTAGGAACCACTTGGGAACAGCCTAGGAAATATTATAAGACCCTCTTTTCAATTTTTATAGTCTAGTTAGTCTTGTAATGCTTTGGTGATAGACTGATCTGAGTATGGAATGCATATCTATGATTGTTGTGTATCTTTTAGTGATTGTATTGCATTGATGAAAATTAATGAAGTAGAACCTCAATTCATAGTCTTTTATCATGTATTGTACAATTCTAGGATGATGGAGTGATGTTTTGTAGTCTCTTGTTGTTGCATGTACTTCTTTATGTTTATTGTTGATACTTAATACATTGCTATGAAATATGGAATGGAACCAGCACTGGTATGAGACTTAGGAATGATCTATGATGAGGATGATATCAAGGAGGGCATCTTGAATGCTATTGTATTTTTTTTGGATATTTCCATTAGATAGAATTCTCTCAAACCCTAATGATAGAACCTGCATGTTTGTAGGAATAGAGTAATTATTATTCCAAAACTTATCTGAGAGAGATTGGTACAGAAGAGTATCCAGTTTGGCATATTGCTTAAATTTATTTTCATACAAATCGTACACCAAACGTGTTACAAATTGTAAAAAAAGGACCTTACCCGATTTGGTAGTTTATGCGATTAAGGAAAACTTACTCGATTTTACGATATTGGTAAATTGAACAATTTAGTTACAAAAAATTGTACGGTAGCTTGTAAAAACAAATCTGAAGGATTTATTGAGTGTGAAATCATACAAGCATTTTTCCTATGTAATTTGGGATCATACAATGGTACGATTTGGAATCCGTACAAGTTGTTTTGTTGTCGCATATTGATAGTTGTGAAGATTGTACGATGGTATGATTTGGTTCATTGATTGATAATAGTAAATTGATCATCCTAAACCTTTGAGAACCACCTCTCCACTAGTAATATTTCACCCATATTCTACAACTTGCTTCTAAGTGTGCAAGCACTTATGAAGCTAACTCTTCCCACAACGAGGAAGATGTGGGAAAAAAGTCCAATTTTTTATTTTAATGTTTGTTTTTTAACAAACACACCAAATAAGGTAGAATTTCCATGTATCACTCAACATTTTGATGGATATTTTAGGGTTGAATTTGTGCATCTGATCTACAATAACCACATTGTTTGTTCAGTGGAATTTGAATTTCATAGCCAAAAGATGTCGTAACTCATCGGATTATAGTGCTAGGTATTTCGATAGCATGATATGTCGAACAAATTTTACCAAAAATTAATTTTTCAACCTTCAATAACGAAAAGAATTATCATTTATTTCAATCTGCACTAGGTTTAGGAGAAGTTGTCAGGAATCACCTTCTCTTATTTAAATAAGGTAACTCCACGCATTTTGAGAAAAGAAGCCAAATGTTAACTTTCACATGTGAACTCTTAAACTGAATGTTCAACCTAAGATGCAGATGAAATTTATGTTGTTAATATGGAGCTAAAAGTTTTCAACTTTAGACTATGACATATGAATGCCTACGTCTGCAAACTATTTCAAACTAGAAACTAGGAATACCTATGATCAACTATTTCTTCTCTATCCTTGTTTGCACTTGACATGGCTGAATACCAATTGACCAAAAAAAATCCATAGTGAACTCCATATGGTGAATAATTGTTCTTATTTACGAACTTAGGGCACCCAAAATTCTCCTTCCAAAATCGTGCTCTAATACCACTTGTAGAATTCCTTCCAATATTAATTTAAAATTTAATTGATGCTAATGTAATTGCAATATGAAATCAAAATAATGAACAGAATAAGTCGAATCAATTCAATGCTTTAGTAAATCCAACCACTTAGAGAGGGTGAAGTCTCGTAGCCACTTGGAGAGGGTAAAGTCTCTTGTTTCTATACACAATTTCAATTATTCCTTGATGATGATAAAACTAAATAACTCTACTTCTATTTATAAATGAAATCGATGAAAAATAAATAAAATTGGAAATATAGTTAACTAGGCTATATTGGGGATGTTGCATTCCCACTCTCGCACATTTTGAGCAATGTTTTACCCCATAGACCCATGGGAATCATGATCATCACTTTTCCAATATCATCTATCATAGTTTATTTGATTTTTACTCAACATTGTGCAACCATTATACTCTTATGTGGCAAGTTTTGAACATAAGGTTCTATATTGAAAATTTAAAATTTTCATCACTTGAACTCATGTTATTTATACCCTTTAATATATGTTTTTATTAGATTGAGAGGAGGTTTTTTAAATGGAGCTTACAAAATTTTACATTAGAAGCCAAATAATACTCATAAATTTATCCCACCAAGACACGACCCTCAATATCTCAAAACAACCTAGAACACCAAAAGAGACAATATCCCAAAAAGGACACAAATAGAAATAGAAAGCCAAAACTAGTAAACTACTATCAAAAATATTTAGGCCCACAATAGAACAACTATTACATCCCTATAACTTAACCAACTATTAACCCAAGTCCTTCACTTTAACCCACCAAGACTCTTTCAATACAACCAGAAGGTATGGATTATATGACCAAAAATTAATAACTAACATCATCTCAAGCAAATTGAATAAGCTCTTGAGGAAATTTTGATCTCCATATCATCATGAGAAAAGAGGCACAAACATTGATCAAAAAATATAATCACCCTAGGAGGCACAAAGTTTCTTGAGGATCTGACATAGATTCCAAAGAGGCACTGCCAACCACCCTTCCCAAATGGGTGCTCAACAATCCAGTTTAAAAAGAAAATAACTCAAATTCTGAATCCAAGATCAGGTCCAGTATGAATAATACTAAAATCCAACCAACCAAAAATTAAAGAGTCATTAGTAACATTAAAACTTGGTCAAAAAAGCCACTATCCTACCCAACGAACAAACCAATAATTTTGAACTTGAATAAAAAATTTCCACCAAAACCATTGGTTAAAAAGGGACATTGAAAAACACTTATGATGTCTCCTTGCTCTTGCTTTAGAAACCAAATTTAAGCGAGCATCCAATAGGGGTTTTCTAGCATTACCTTTAATTTATCCATCAGTTACAGGGCTTGTGAACTTAGTATTTTCCAAAAAATATGGTTTTGATGAAGGTAGAATGAGCTCCTTCAGCTTAATCAAATCCAAATCCACCATAGTCTCTTCTGTCATTTTAGGAGCTGACTCGATAGCCAAAAAAGCTAAGGGATTCTCTCAAATCTATTTTGAAGGAGGGGTCAAGGCCTTGCAGCTATTCCTTTCTAAAATGTTAATATGATTCTGGTCTCCTAACACTGTCCTTGGATCAATATTGATATTTTTATCTAAAAATATATGTCTCCTTTGTAGGATCCTTAAAAGGATCATTTATCAAGGTTCTAAATGTAGGCTTCTAAGGGCATCATCTAGAGATATGACCATAAGAATTACATTGAGTGTAGACCACAGGCTTATTCTCATACAAGATGACTTGATTCTTGTTATCCACCTTCGCTAAAAGTTTTATAGAATCAGGTAGGTCAACATCTAGATCTACAATCACACACATACAAACAAAAACAATTCGAGATCTTGCTTTAGTCAGAGCATCCATCATAACAAACTCACAAATCTATTTTGAAATACCCCTCAAAAATACTTCATGCCAAAAGTGAAAAGTAAGCCCTGACTATCTAACCCATATAGCACCTGAGCTAATTTTTTTGGTGTTCGGGTCAAAATTTGGACCCCATTTAATAAGAAAAAGGATCATTTTGCCAAAGAACTAGGGACCTCTACCCAAAATAGATTTTAGATCTTCTACAAAAAAACATTAATTAGAAATAATACATTAGGAAGAGCTACCAGTTTCATCTAGCATTTTGGTGACCAAAATGATGAGGCCCATCTCTTGATGGATTCCATGTCTAGTCTAGCATTCCCAAAAAAATCCAAACAAGTGAGATCTCCCCATAGTAGCCTTGATCAACTTCAAAGGCACAAAATAAATGATTGAATAGGATCGAGGTCAAAGATATAGTTTGAAATAGAGTCATACATAGTTCTCTGAGTGACCATTGTATCATAAGACTTATTGATTGGGGGACCGAACCTAATAGTCAAAGATGGGCCCCCAAGGAATTGACCACCTCTAGAGTCTCCTCACTAAGGTAAGTTTAACCACCAACAATAGTTTTTTACTTATGTTCCACCTCATGCCCAATAATTTATTCCACTAAAGGGTCTACCTAACCACCCATAGAAGGTTCTACCATATGTTCCACCTCATGCTTAGCACTTTATTCCATAATAGATTTTTCCTAACCAACTACAAAGGGTTCAATCACATAATCCATGTTATGATCCTGGTGTATTCAAATTTCACTTTCACCTCGAGGTTTTGGTGTAATGGTTTGTTACATTTGATATCAAAGCAATTACCCAAGTTTGAGTCATAGAGCAAGTGGGAATTCAGGTTTGTCATACTAAAGTCCTTGCATGGGAGTGAATGGAGATTCAGGCCTAGCATCCATAGTTTGGTCTCGAAATGGGTGGGAATGTTATTATCCTAGTGTATTTGAATTTCACTTCCATCTAGATATTTTGGTGTAACGGTTTATTATATTTGGTATCAAAGCAACCATCTAATTTTGAGTCATGGAGCGGGTGGGAAGTCAGGTTTATCGTGCTAGATTTCCCATGTGGGAGTGGATGGAGAATCAGTTCCACCGTACAAAGTCCAGTCTCGAAGTGGGTGGGAATGTTATGATTGTAGTGTATTTAAATTTCACTTCTACCTTGAGATTTTGGTGTAATAGTTCATTACAATCCACCTCAAGCTTAATAATTTGTTTCATAATAGGGTCCACCTCAGCCCTCAAGAAGGACCCCATAAGAGTCTCCTCTACCATCCCTCGATAAATTCCCATCTTAGAAAGGGCCAACCCTAGAATATCTTTTTTGTCCTCCAACACAAGGTTCATTCGAAACAATTCCTTCAATCCACCTCTAACCACTTTGAGGAGAGAGGTAGCATCATCTCTCGAGGGCAAGGGAGAAGGCATCTAAATATAAAACTCACCAGTTGTATGGAGGGTATTTGACTCCACTAGAGAAGACACATATGAAGTAGGAGCTAAAATCTTAGACCACCAACAGAGAAGTAACCTCAACAAGATCGAAAGAGGAAGCATGAGAAGTACCAATACTAGTTGGTTCGAAGGGGAAGTTATCTTTAGTACATGTTAGTTATAACACATTAATAGTTTTTAAAAAATATATTATATCTCATATTGTGCAATATTTGAATATAGATTTCTTATTGAAAGCTTTCATTTTAACCACTTGAACTTGTTTTATTTTATATTATTAAATATATGTTTATTCCACAAACTTGATACATTTTAAAACATATTAAATCTATTCTTTTAATTGGTTATCCTTATCACATAATCTATAATGGGATTACAATAACTTAGCAATTACTCATGTATTGGTTAGCATCGGTCTCCTTCCTTAAAAGTTAAAAATATTAACCTCCTTAAAATTTGAATATTTTAACTAATTTAACTAATGTTATTTAATCACATATTAAATCTAATATTATCTATAGTAATATAAATAAATATATTTTAAATTTTAATTGTGTAAAATAATAATAATTATTAAAATAAATGATTCAAGATCTCCATCCTATCTCATCATCAAGATTATAATAAAAAGAAAAGGTTATAGAATATTTTTCTTACATACATAATCTAAGAAAAAAATTCCAATAAGAATATTTGATATATGCTCTATTAAATAATGCATATGACATACATATATTTAATATTAACTTGAACTACATAGTACTATCCAATGAACAATGGTATATATGATGCAATCTTACAATACTAATAATAATAATGGTCGTTGAAATGAATATAAAGATAAAAATTAAAATATTTTTTAATATCATAAGACCATAGGTTATATGATACAACCTTAGAATGTTATTTACCCAAAAAAAATGTTAATAAAGTATGGTGTACAACTCTATTTTCAATTGGATTCAACTCTTGAACCTTAAGTTGTATAATATATTTATTTGTTAAAGTAGATGTAAAATATAAGAAAATTATTGTTAGGTAATTAAATATGTAATATAGGCCCAAATGATTAAAAATATAGACTTTTAAGAAAGATATCTAGGTTCCAATTATTCCAAATATATAATTCTCAAATGCTAATATGTGATTTATTAAAATAATATGATAAATAGTATAATACAAGTGGAAAACTAGGGTCTCTCGAAGTGATACTCGAATCTAAAAATAAATAAACCATAATGTAAAAGACTTACATCGATATGCAAAGTAAAATATTAGATAAATAGGTAAACATTTCTCACCTTGTTGTCGGTGTGTTGTGTTACTATGTGCCATGTCGAAAGATCAATGTGTGGGTTACCTTTGGATGTCAAACATCCAAGGGATGACAACTGTGTCTTCAAACCATCTAGGTCTAGATGACTATGACCTAAGGTCTTTCAGGGTGAGATGGTTGGGACCTATGGTGGCCTATTTATACCAAAAGTTATATCTGAGTCTACGAAATGCTAAGATTGGTGTCTGATAGAGGATGAGGATGGTGGTGTGTGATAACCTAATCAATTGAAGCAAAGTTAGCTTAGAGTTTCATTAGTGTACATTTACTTATTCCATCCTCATGCTCCATGAAGGAGGAGAGGATGCATTTATAGACATCTTGGGGAAATGGATGATGTGGTGGCTCAACCAATTAAGTGATGTTAACTGATATTTTTATTTTACATTGATATTATCATGAAGGATGCATGCTTATAAAGGATAATAAGCTTGTATTGGAAATATCATCGAATGTGCACACCTCAAAGTTATCACCAAGAATGTGTGTGTATTGGATATGCATGCTAACTAAATGTGTATGCTAAACTAAAAGTGCATGTGGATTAAATATGTATTTTAAATTAATTATGCATGTTTATCTGTATGTGCATGTTTGAATTGTTTATGCATTTAAATTAAATATGCATGTTGAATCATGAGTGCACATTGAGATTACGTGTGTATTGAAAATATCCAATGTGTGGATGGAGGTGCAACTACGAGTTATGATGTGTGTAGTAAACTAAAGTTAAATAAACGTTGGGACATTGTCTGTCTAGAGAAGAAGTGGAACAAGACGCTAAAGCAGGTTTGAAAATTTTGATTATCTACTCAACTCAAGGTTTTTCTTTGGTTGCTTATTTTTCAAGGTATCCATTGCAAGGCAAGGTTGGCAAGGTGGATGAATATCTCAGACCTCTGTAGTAGTTGTGGCAGAAAAGAAATTGTTAAACATATCTTTCAGGATTGTATTGTAGCAAGGAATATTTGGCAAATATTGAAGTGTACCTATTATCCTATCCTAGGTGATAGTTGGAGTTGGAAATTGGTTCTTTTAGGAGATGCCTTTGGCTACCCTCAACATCTTAGGGGGGTGTGGACTGTTATCAAAGTAGCGACTTTGTATGTTATTTGGAAGGTGAGATGTAGTTTAGTTTTTCGAGATGAAGCTATTCTTGTTTCTAGGATTGTGTCTAATGTTGTTATTGATATTTAGTTCCAATGTAGAGCCTTTAAGAGGCTTATAATCAAATATCTCAAAGACTACTCTATTGAGGACAAGTCATATGGTTGGATGTCCTTGAACAAATTTTTGTAATCTATTGCGATGTCTTGTATTTTGATTTTTGTATTAATATAAGCAATATTTTTTCAAAAAAAAAACTAAAGTTCATTTGTGGAAAAGGGTGATCCTTTCTTACGCATGACCGAAATGGGGGATGTGAGGTGGAACTGGAGTGAACTGCAAATGATGTGGAATGGGGGATGGAAGGGTGAATGTTCCCATGAGGAGGGAGGAGTGAATGGATAGCCTAGGCATTAATTAAGTAATTAATTAATTAATTAATAACTAGGTGTATTAATGTTTAATTTAATATTAATTAATGTAGTTAATATTAAATATACCAATGAATTATGATTAATTAATTAGTATTTAAGATGCTTGATTTTGGTGTCTACAAATATAAAACATTTAAAATATCCATGCAGATTGGGCTAATTTATTGGGACTAGAGATTTTTACATCATGAACCAAAGTTTCACTTATATAAGTATACCTTAATATAAATATATATTTATAAAATATTAAAAATACCTTGAATAAGAATTGCTTGGGCTCTTAAAATTATTGAAGAGGTTGAGACCCAATGATTTTAAAGGTGGATATCAAGTGGTATTAGCTCAATTGGTTAGATTCCTCAATATTTCAAGGAGGAGATTCACGTTCAAATCTTGCCAAATGATACATGGATAATATCCAAGCTTTGTTGTAATACCAATATGTGGTGATAATGTAATATGGATGGGACCCATTTCAATCCCATATAATGCATTAAAAAAAATGATTGTAAAGGTGGATAGCTCTCCTCCTTCCTCCTTTTTTTTAATAGGTTGAAAAATTAAAGGTAAATCAAGGGCCACCTTCCCATGAATTAAACCTTCCTTCTCTATTTTAAAGTAAAGCAAAGGCTAGATTTTTTAAAGCTTTGTTCCTTAACTTTTAAGAGCTTGGGGAGATTGCATTTTTTAAATTAAATTCATTGTAACCTATTTTAAAATAAAATATTGATAATTGATATAAATCAAGATATGTCACCTTTTGTATGCTTGATTTCACTTGTCTAAAAGAAACTTTTAACATGATAAAACAAATTAAATGAGAAATTATGGCTCCTAGATCATGTCAATTTGAAACAAATATTATGTTTGTAGTTAGCACTTGCATAATTCTTTGTTAATATAGACCAAGACATGGATTAACAATAATTATAACAATAACATAGAAAAAAAGTTAATGCAATTCTTTGTTATTATAGACCATGGTGTAGATAGACAATAAATATAAAAAATAATATACATGGAATATAATACAATTCTTCAAATTTTTAGCATAATTCATTCTTAACTTAAACCATGATAATGATATTGATAAAAGATAATACACTTATGTTTCATCCTAAACAATAACCTAAATAGAAGATAATTATAGGATAGAAGATCACGTGATTCATTTTTAGCATAATACTATTCCTTGTCATAGGCATATGATGACTCTATGATTCTAGACAATGAAATCAATAAAATATAATGTAATTTTGTTTAACAGAATGACATGAATAGAAGATAATTATAAATAGTATATAAAAGATAATACAATTCTTTGTTAGCATAGACAATGACATCCATAAAAAATAAATATAGAAGATGACATTGATAGAAAAAAATGACTTGTTTTTAAAATTAGATACTATTTCATGAAGATTGCAAATAATATGTGATTTTATAAAAACTTATTTTAATGAAAAATAATTGATTACATCTTATAATATGATGAGGAGCTTAACATTAAAAATTATATCTCTTTGTATATTATTAGATATTGTTCTCAAACAGCATTAGGATATTCATTGCATGTACAAAAAATGGAAAAGTAGGCTGTCTAAAATCTGGCACTTCAATATTTCAGCTCAATTGTGTATTTTTGCATGAATTTTGGTTTCAAGGGCTCCCATGCAAATCTCACCTGGTCAGGATAAATATTACTTCAAACAATTGTATGACATGCAACAAAGAAGAGACAATTAAGCATATTTTTTGGGACTGTCCACATGCAAAAGCAGTGTGGCATAATTTTGATCAGACTATTACTCCTTTTTTTGGAAATCACATATGGTGGAATGTAGCTCTCTTGTGTGACTCCCATCATTTCCCCTCTCATCTAGTTAGAATATGGCATGTTGTTAGAGTTTCAATGCTATTTGGATTTTGGAAGGACAGGTGTTTATCAATTTTAAGTGCAACATCAACTACAGTTTTTGAAGCTACTTATAAAATTTTGAAATGTATCTCAGAGCAGTTACAAGTCTTCAGTCTAGTTATCATGAGTGAACTGAGAAAGACATCTGACATTAAAAATTCAAAATGTCTCCAATTGATTTGTAGACTCTCTTGATTTTTTTATTAATTTTCTTTTAATGAAATAGTAAGCAGTATTTAAAAAATATATATTAAAAATTATATGTTAGAGTTGAATATTTTTATTGGCTAAAATGTAAAATTTAATACTATTAATGGTCAATTCGTGGTATGTTACTCCTACTATAGACGAGTCGAAAAGGATTTTCAGACTCTTTGACCAATTCCTAGTTTAGCATATTTACAGATAAGGTAATGGAGTTTTTGATTTGATGGTGAACCTAGACTTGAACCAAACAGACCTCCGAATGTGGGATAGTGATTTCACATCAAATTTTACCTCCACCATGATGTTTCTATTTAATAACATTTTTTTCCACACTATTGTCATGGTGAGGTGGTGCCACCGTGGCTTGCAAATTTGGGTTAATCAGCCTCCCACGTATTCTTGTAGGGGAAAGTATTTTTGGTATCTCAACCCAAGGTGCTAATGAAGATAAGCAGATAGATCCGCAGGTTCAAAATTGATCTTGTTTGTTGTCTGGGTTCGATTTGTTTTTGTTGGTGTGTTCTTTCCCTTTTATCTTTGTAGATATTTAAGGATTGTTGTGTCAATCCCGCTTTTCTTTTTGGTTTCCATATTTTTTTCTGCAAGATCTTACCCTGGGACTTCCTTTTCTGATTTGATTTTGTAAAATGTTCAAGGAACCTTTCAAAAATCCCTTACCATCAATCAAAAAAAATATATTGTAACAATTACATTCTATATAGGTACTTACAAGTGTTGTGTTAGTCTAATCAAATTATATAATAAAGAGATATAAAATAATTATATAACCATGCACAATGATGTGGATAAAAGATAATTAAATAAAATGTGACTTGTATAGAATATTATTAAGCATAGTTGTTTTAAAAAATCTAATAAACATTAGAAAAAAAACATATAATTTTAATATTAAAATTTATTTTATTAAAATGATTATAATATTATTCATAAAAAACAATATAGTTACGTTTTTTTTTTTAAATAATATTTCTCATCGGTTATGGGGATTGAACTCGGGTATTACCATACTTTTTCTTTTTGATATATATAACTAATTTAAAAAAAAAATTAAAAATTAAAATCAGTAAAATTATATTTAATATAAAATAATTTAAATAAAAGATATTATTTATTCAATATATATTTATCTAATCAAATTTCTGTTATAAAAATATAATATAAAACTTTACTTTTTAATTAAAAATTAATAATAATAAAAATATTAAAATTAAAAAAATTTATTAAATAAAATTCTAATAATATTATTATTATTAAGTTTTTGTAAAGTGGTGAATGGTGGATTAAGAAAGGTTTGAACCCTCTTAGCACTTGAGAGTGCCTCTTGTCTCCATCGTGATCAGAAAGTCCACGTATGATAGTACAATAATATTGCATCTTGACCCCGTCTTTCACAAAAAATAATTTTTTTTTTTATAAGGTTTAAGGTTTTAAATTTTGTTTGTGTGGTTGTGTGTTAATTTCCTGTTAATAAGATTAAATTTTCATCTTATAAAAAATCATGGTTAAAATAAGACTACTCATCCCTAAACATTTTTTAATCCAATAAAAAATAAAAAATGATGATAAACAATCACATTCAAGTAGTAACTATAAAAACTAAAATAATAATACACTTTCAATTCAACTTAAATAAATTTAACTAACACAAATTTAAAACTTTAATAATTTAAATTTTTTATTTAAAAAAAAACATATACAATACTTTCATAATAAAATTTTAGTTATATAATTTTTTTTTTTGGTAACAATTATTATTTTTATTGCTTTGGTGATTAAAGATGGTGGTTGTTTCTTAAGTGATCTTGTGTTCAAAACTCCTTAAAAATGGTTATTGATGTAATTTGTAAACATTCTCTTGAAAATATATATATATATATATATATATATATATATATATATATATATTATTTTTAATAATTAAATATATAATTAATTAAAAATATAACCCAACAAAAAATTATAAAAAAATAATAATAAGCTAAACAAATAATATAGTATAAGAAACTATATTATTAATTCTCTGTTAATAAATTTATATTTGTTGACGATGCTTAAGGGAGCTGTAAAGAGTTTTATAGCATCAATCAAGGTTGGGATTATATATATGAATTTTAACATTTTCTATTGAAAGTAAGAAGTTTTATAGAAAATTTTACGACTCTAGCCTATATAACCAATAAAGTTAAAAATTACGAAGGAGGATGTCGTTATCTTTTTTTTACACCATCACCATGCAAGAAAGAATGAACAGAATGAACATGTTATTGGCCACTGTAGATTATTAGTAAAGATCTGATTTATATTATTTATGAAATTTGAATTTGCCACTGTAGATTATTAGTAAAGATCTGATTTATATTATTTATAAAATTTGAATTTAATTTTATAATAGTGGATGTATATAAAAATATTGATAAATTTAAGAGCTATTAAGTGGTGTCAAAGTCTTCATAAAATTTGATTAAGATTGTAACAGGAAGCATGCTGTGCATATTACTCTGAATAATGCTTGCTTGGAAAATCACGGGAAAAGAGATTCCATGCTTTCTTAGATTCCATATTTAAAACTCACGCCAAAAAAGATTCCATTTCAAATGAAAGTTACTTTAAATACGCACCAAAACACACGTACACTTGCGTCTGAAATAAATATGACTCCTCTTTGTTTCGGAGTACACGACTCACTCATACCCGTAGATTCCTGTCAATCTATTGGACTGAACTTACCGTATCCGCTACTAACTAATAGTAGCAATGAAGGGAAAAACAAAAAAGCATGCCGTCTCTCTCCATAGCCTTTATTTAAAGTCTATTAAAAGCTTACCGTACTGGACTATATGAAGAAAAACTAAAAAGCATGCCGTCTCCCTCCATAGCCTTTATCTAAAGTATATTAAAAGCTTCAACCACATACCGTACTGGACTATATGAAGTGGCTTTCACTCCACACATTTGTGGTTATTGCTTCTCACAGCTATGTCGATCAGCATCTTATTCGAAGAAACCTCCTTTGATTTCTACATGCAACCATTTTCATGCCTTAATAAAAGGAGATCTCTTCTAAATCTTGCAAAGCAAATTTCGCTGCATGTCGGGCATTACTGCACTCGCATTGCATACATTACTGCATCTCTTTGTTTTCGGCGGATCCTTCAGCTTTCCCAGACTCTCATAACGCACAGAATGCACCGGCTTCAAATTACTTTTATAAGAGACTCTTCTTCAGAGATTCTGAGATCGATCATGGGGAAAGTTCTCTGGACGGCGGCGGCCGTGTTATTGTGTTGTTTGAATTCGGGATTGTGCGGCGGTTTGGCTGTTCCGCCGCCCCTGCCGGTGGCGCCCCTGCCCACGGCAAGGCAGCTCCAATGGCAGCAGCGCGAAATGATCATGTTTATGCATTTTGGCATGAACACGTTCACCAACAGGGAGTGGGGGAATGGGACGGAGGACCCGCGCTGGTTCGATCCCGAGGGCCTCGACGCCTCCCAGTGGGCGCGGGTGGCCAAGGAGGCCGGCTTTTCTCTCCTCATTCTGACCGCCAAGCACCATGACGGCTTCTGCCTCTGGCCCTCCGCCTACACCAACCATTCCGTCAAGAGCAGCCGCTGGGAAAACGGTAAAGGTGACGTCGTCAAGGATTTGTCCGAGGCCGCACGCGCCCAAGGTTTGGATTTCGGCGTGTACCTGTCGCCCTGGGACCGCTACGAGCCTTTCTACGGGAAGGAAGTCAAGTACAATGAATTTTATCTGGGACAGTTGCAGGAGCTCCTCACCAAGTAATAATTGGTTTTTCTCTCCATATCAATTTTTGTAAATGTTGATCTTGCTAGAATGTGTATGAAATTTTTTTCCCAAACTTAATTTTAACCATTTGGGTTATGTACACAGTTTATGGATTTCTGTTTTTGGTTGGGTGTTAAATCTAGAAATTAGTTTCGGTTGCTCTTGGTAATGCTTGTAATCATATAATCCTGTTTCTATGCTTTAATGGCAGGTATGGCCCCATATCCGAAATATGGTTTGATGGAGCCAAAGGAGATAACGTATCAATGACATACTTGTTTCCCCGGTGGTTCGGCATTGTTCATGAGCTTCAAGCATCTGCCAACATTTTCTCAGATGCCGGCCCGGACGTCAGATGGGTCGGAGATGAAAATGGTTCTGCCGGCTTAACCTCGTGGTCCACCATCAACGGATCTTCCTACCACATTGGAGAGGCAGGCGTCGAAGGGTAAGAACAAATACAAAATAATCCTACCTTATGCTAAACGTTTTTCAATAGGGCAGGGTCGTGTAAGTATTATGGGATTTTTGGCTGGAATTGTGACATTTGCTTAAGCTAGTGGCCTTTCTTATTTTTTAACTAATTTATTGTGACGTTCTTCTTAACAAATTGTTGCTTTCAATAGGTAAAATTATATTCCAAGTTCATCGAAAATTGATGTTTTTTTCCCTCTCCTTTTCAGGTATTTGAACACAGGAGATCCCAATGGAGTGGATTGGATTCCTCCAGAATGTGACGTATCCATCAGGAATGGATGGTTTTGGCACCCAGACGAGAAACCCAAAAATCTAAGCGAGTTGCTGGACATCTACTATACTTCCGTAGGTCGGAACTGTGTGTTTTTGCTCAACGTCCCACCGAATAGAACCGGCCTTGTGGCCGCCGAAGACTTGGAAAGACTAATAGAATTTAGAAAGGCCATAAAGACCATTTTCTCTGTGGATCTCGCTGCATCTGCCACGGTTACAGCAAGCAGCGTGCGAGGGGGGAAACACAGCGCGTTCGCACCTCACAACGTGTTGAACACCGATATCTGGAGTTATTGGGCACCCAAAAAGAGCAAAAAAACCAACTGGCTAGAGCTGAAAACCAAAGAACCTGTAAAATTCAATGTTGTAAGGATTCAGGAGGCCATTGGACTGGGACAGAGGGTGATGAAGTATAATGTTTATGCAGGCATTGACAGGAAGAAGATGAAACTTGTGAGCAATGGGACTACAATTGGGTACAAGAAGCTTGATCGACTAGACAAGCCTGTAAAAGCAAATATTTTTTGGCTTGTGGTTGGGAAAAGCAAAGGGGGCTTGCCTCTCATCTCATCGTTTGGACTCCATTTTGATCCATTTTGGAGGGAGACAGAACTATAAAACTCTCAATATTTATCTTGATCAAAGTCCAGGAGCTACCCATCGATTTCACAATGATTTTTTTTTTTTTTAAATGTTGATTCAGTGTTTGTTTATTCCGTGTACAAAGAACGGCCCTAAAATGAAACTCTTGAAATGGAGGACTTTAGTTATATGTTGCCATGGAGGAGTTGGCATTGAATTTGGACAAAAAGCTGTGCATGAGTAAAATTTAGAAGATTTGAATTTGAGGTTGCCTCCATAATAAATGTAATATATTCGTACCACAGTTATTGAAGCTCTATCAATGGTTATAAGTTAAAAATATTGGTTTGAATAGTCTATATTCTCATTTTATTTTCCCCTTTTTTATGCATAGAACCGTTTGAATTTTAGAATGGCGTGGATTCTACACAAACTAACCGTTTGAATTTTAGAATGGCGTGGATTCTACACAAACTAACCGTTTGAATTTTAGAATGGCGTGGATTCTTTCATTTTAAGGAATGGCCTTATTTATCAATCACCATGCTCCATTAAGAAACACGAAATGCATGAGTAAATTGTTATATATGCATTTCTTTTATTAATTAGGTCCACGTGATATTACGTCATACACCAATTTTATTAATTGTTTCAAACAAATTCAAAGACAAAATAGATTTCAAAGATTATTCAAAATGATAACGTTTGGGACAAATGTTTGTGAGTAAATTAACCCATTAGTCATCTTTTTCATATTTAAAAACATTTGGCTTGAACTTCGGTCAATCGCAATATCTTATCCTAGTCAATATTAATATTATAATAGACCTAATCATCATTAATATTATAATAGATTTTAAATAAATTTTTTATTATTTTTTGTGGTTTACATGTAAGGACGCCACTTGCATTAATCCTCATGGTGGATGTGTATAAGAAGTATTTACTCATATCAATTTTAATATTTTTTTAGTTAAGTTGTTTACTTACAATTATATTATTATTTACTTTATTAAAAATTTAAATCACATTTGAATCATAGTTAGTAGTGATAAGTTGGTTTAGTTGGTTTGAATTTTGGTGAATTTATTCATCTTTTATTTATTAATATTAATTTTTTAAAACTTTTGTGATCTTGTTTGTTTTGAATATATTCTTAATTTATTTATTCTTTGAATGTCCATTCTTACTTGCTTATTTATTTCTTATTTTTTTTGTTCTTGTTTGTTTTTCCAGTCTTTATCAACTTGCATATTTATATTTGCTTGCTTCTTTGGGGTATGCTTCTTGAAGGTCCTCGAAAGAGAAGTTATAGATCTAGGTGGAGGTTAGAGTAAAGTGGAATATTTTTTTAATAATAAACTATGGTATTGTTTGACTATTATAGAAGACCAAAACATATGCTTAATGTTTTTGTGATGCCCATAAATATAACAAAAAATTATACTTTCAAAAAAATCTAAACCTTCCTTAATACTTTGGATAAGTTCAATCATAACATGAGATAACAATATATAAAAGCATCCTAACTTATTGGTCTATTTCTTCATTACCTTAATTGAACATGAGTAGCTTGTTTTATTAAGAAACTAGAATAATAAATAGAAAATATTTGTAGCTAAAAAATCCTTTTCAACATTTTGGATAATAACCAAATCAAGTTTTTTCTGAAACATATCCATGAACTAGTCAATCAACCCAAATAGAATGTTGAGACAATTTATTACTTCATAATTTCATTTTTTTATCAATTTTAATGGTATAAAAATAGGCCATAGATCTTATTAATATAAATTTAGTCTTATATTATGATATTTTAACCCCTAAAAACTGATAAAAGTATCAATAATTTTAAGAACCTTTACTACTTCCTCTTTGCCTTTTTATAAAAGAAACAAAAATAGACTTCATTTGAAAATGTGAATTAATCAAAGTTCATTAATTAGGCAAATAAATTTTATGAAGTGGGCCAACCTGCAATGCATTTTAAAAAGGTATCCAAGAGCATGAATATATATCACATAAATAAAAGGGGCTAGGAGGTATTCTTGTATGATAGACCTTTGAAATGGAACTAAACTAAATAAAGATCCACTAATTCGTGGTCATGTTGAAGTGTCTCATAAAAAAATATATCTATTGGATGAATGAATTTCAAGCTAAAACCAAGCCACCAAAGCATATGTATTATAAATTACCATCTAATTTGATCATAGGATTTATGAAAACCTAATTTTAAAAATGACATCTTGCATGGATTGACTTTCCCAACCTATTACCTCCTAACAAAGGAAAAACTATTTCAAAAAAATCTTCTAATAAATCTAGTTTATAATGTTCCTATAATTTACTATGCTACTAGTGTAATCCTTTTATTAAAGCTTTTGTAATTGAATTAATGGAAAACTGGTGTTGTTTAAAATTGATGGTTTAAAGGAGTACCACAAAATAGGGTTTTGAGAGGTAAGAACCCTTTCTTTAGTAAGGAGGTCAACAATACTTCAATAGTCTTACAAAATATCCTCAAGTTAAGTGGGCCTACTACTCATGTTCCACTATCATTTTAACCTATCCTCAATATGTGTGATACCTACTTGGAGGGTTTGCTACCTTTTTGGTTGCTAAAATAGGTTCTTGGAGTCGATCGCACCCTACCTTGTGACTCAAATTGTGCTAGTTATAATGGAATAAAATTTTGTGGTGATATTCCTCTAGTTGTTAAGAATCTACCCTTAAAATTTTAGGACAAATGGAGTTTGAATGCAAAATTTATGGATAAAATAGTGAGGGTAACTTTGGCCAAACTTTTGGGTTGTAGACTACCCTACAACTATTTTGGGTCATAACCTACCTTGCAACCAAGACTTTGATATACAGATAGAAATTTGGTTTATCTAAAGGGTTCCTCTGATGTTGTTGGAGTTCTTATCCTTGCTAGATCACCTTCTAAACCTACAATAGAGAGAATTTGCAATACAAAAATATTGTAAAAAGAGGGCTTTTGATAGCAAGAGAGGGATTAAGTGGTCTCCATGGTGGTTAATGGCAAGTGAGGGCTTAAGTGACCTCTAGGTTAATTTTGAAAAATCATAGGTATGTAAATGGTTTATTGATCAAGATAGAAGAAATGGCCCTCTATTTATAGAATTTGGAGAGGTTAGGGGGGCTTGAGGTATTTCATGAGGTGTCCTCTATGAGGTGTCCCTTGATGTGGTATACCTCATAATTGTATTTGGATGAGAGAATCCCTGACCCACCTACACATCACAAATGAGCATAGGGATGTGGAGTGGGGTTAGGGTTAAAATTTAACTATAATAGAATTAACCTAGGGTTGAGAGTTGACTCGGGTGAGGTGGAATATGACTCACCCTTGAACCATGCTTTGAAACCCAAAAGTCCCCGAATACCATTGATGGACTTAAATACACATGGGTATTTGAAATGGAGCAAGGGTTAATAGTGACTAGGGTTAGGTTGACCCTAGGTTAGTTGTTGACTTTTTAGGTGAGGTGGAGGGTGACTCACCCTTGACCCATGCTTTGGGACACAAAAGTCTTCAAATGCCATTTAAGGTCCTAGATGCTTATGGGGAGATATTTGGAGCAAGAGTTAAGATTAACCCTACTTAGATTGAACCTAGGTTAGACCAAGGTCAAATGGATGAGATGGAGCCTAGGATAGTCAAAGAGTAGACTAGGTGAGGTGGCCAAGAATCTGATTGACCATGGTTAGGTTGACCATGGGGTGGAATTTGACTACAAGGTGACCTTGACCAAGGTTAGAGATTAACCAAAGTTAGCCAAAGATGATGGTCACATGAAGACCCAAATTTAAGTGTAGGAAAGGGCTTAAGTTGCCCAAGAGGGCTTATGAATAGTGATTTTGATAAATGAATAGTATTTTGAGACTAATGTATGTAAATTTTATGGGTTTTACAAATTGATTAGTTGAGATGATGGGAGAAGTGACAATGTGTAACTTTTGGGTGTCTACATTTTACCCATTTTTGTACTATGTTGTGTGAAAACATGGTGCAATGTAAAAACTTATAGCACCATGTTGATGGTTTAATTTTGAAGAAGATGAATTGATGATGGATGATTACGGATTTTTTGCATTGTGATGATTATTGAAAGAGTAGATGTAATATTATCTTACTATTATGATTACTGTAAAATGCCCTAATTGTGAAAGGAACAAATATCTTTAAAAATTTACCTTTGATGACATTTTGAGCTTTATTTGATTTGGTAAGTTGTTCAGCCCTTGATAGTTTTTATCAGGTGTTTCATTCATGAGTGGTCTTACGATTGTCACTCTAAGGAAAGGAATCCATGATTAACCTATAAACTCAGGTATTGGACCTATCACATTTTTGTTTCAATTATATTTTTGTTAAGAAGAGAAATTTTATTTTTTGTTTGCCTTAGTAAAGGTGGGCTTGAGATAATCTCTAGCAAAGGTTCTTGGATAAATATAATTTTCAATATTGAGTGTTTGATTATTGATCACGTGCAAGGCGACTTTATTATTTGATGTCTACCCCCTCAAATGATGAGTTGATGGGTGAAGAAGCAAAAAATAATGACAAAACGCTTGATGATAAAATATCATTGGATGAGTGTGTAGTGGTTAGGGATGATGAAAATAATGAGTAATTGTGGTTGGTTATGGCATTTGTATTGAGCCATGATGATTTTTTTGAGGGAGGAGATGCATGATTATCTCATTATCATGATCAATGTAAGATGCCCCAATTTTGAAAGGAGTGAATATCTTTGAAACTTTACCTTTGATAGATTTTTGAGCTTGATTGAATGTGATAAATTGACCAACCAAGGGTAGGTGTCCTCATGAGGCTTCGATCAATTTTTAGTGGACTTAACTTACCACCTTGATGAAGGGGATTCATGAGTAACCATACAGACATTGGCAGAGAGCATATCAAATTTAATTGAGAATTTGCTTTGTGTTTTCCCTAGAAAATGAGGGCTTTAGGATGATCTTAGGTAAAGTTCTTGGACAAATGAAATTTCTAAGATTAAGTGTTTTTTTATTGATCACACACAAGGCAAATTTTGTATGATGTCTACCCTCTCAAGCGATGAGTTAATGGGAGAATAAAATTCAAAGCAATGATAAAATGCTTGATGGAGTGGTTATTGGTCAAGTGGAATGAAGAAAATGCATGGGAAATAGACGAGAATCATCATGTTATGCTTTGGGATAAAATTTTACTTTAGTTGCAAGGTAGGTTGCAACCAAAAAATGGTCGCACCTTAACTCGTGATTTTTGACTAATGTTACCCACGTGCCATTTTTTTACATTTTACAAGACCAAATGATACTAGAATATAGGAAAACCTTAAATCATCAAAAATCTCTTTTTGAACCCAACCTAATGGTGGTGGTTTTATGAAATTTTGAGAATTTTTGATAGGAAAAAATTGATTCAAAGATAACCTTACTTTTTGAGGTGATAAATTCTATATTTGAGTCTTTCAAAAGATAAAATTGACTTGATTGGTTAGATGGTAGATGCAGTTTGATAAAAAGTTGATCAATTTGTAGCGTCTACAAATATAATAGATAGGAAGGGAGCGGAGAGACTTAGAGGACCAGGGTATGAGCTACAATAAGAGCATGATGCTATTGCAACAAAGAGAGATATAATGATAGTGGCGTTAGAGAGAGCCATAGCAGAGATGATAAGTAAGGAGAGGGAATGAGAGATAAGGGAGGCTAAGGTGGTCAATTTACATGAGGAGTAAAATTAGCAAAGGGTTCAAAGTTAGGTGATGGTGACTAAGATGGCTAGATTGTGTGGGGACGTAAAGTAGTATAGGACTCAATATGAGGAGATAGCAGTCGAGATAGCTAGATTGCATAAGATGGAGTAGCAGGGAGATTAGAGTGAAGTGGTTACTTTATGGGCCAAGTTGGATGAGATGTACCAAGTGAAGGATAACTTTGAGCAATTTTACTACAAAGAGGGCCAGAGGATGCGTAGGTTGGAGGGATGATTGATGAGTTGAGGGATAGATATCCCAACATATACTGAGTTTGGATCCTAGTCTTATTAAAGTAAGAGGAGCATGTAGTTAGCTATTACATAGATGCCTTGAGCGATTGAGTGAGTAGTACTACAGGCAAAGGAATCCATCATAGGATAGAGTAGTGAGATAGTATTGAGAAGGGTTGAGAAGCCTCCTAGTGAACATGAAAAGAGTGGAGAGGTTCACAGTGGGCAGTGTAGAGTTGAGATATCCTACTTTTTCTTCTTTTTGGTGTGGTGAGTGTGCCACCATTTTTGTATATTATGATAGTTTCCTATGAGGTGAGGTACAACATGGTGTATATGATGTAGCCTATGGGTAATTTTGACTATGTACAACCCATTTTATGATATTATATATATGATGAGTTCTTTTGATGATGTACAATGGTGTAATATGTATTGATTGTGTATGATGTATGTTTGTGGTTATTTAATACATGTGAGTATGAATTGATGATGTTGTTTGATAGATAGTATATGAAATGTAGTATTGATTTGACTAGCTATAGATATGCCAAAATATACATGTATGGATGTGAGACATGCATTATATGGATGTTTAAGATGTGTGTATGTGATCATACATTTGGAAACCTGTATTTAGTTTTGAATTTATCAAATGGTTGAATTAATAAAATATAAAGGAATAGTCATGCTAACCAGTTACACTAATATAACATAAGAAAACATGCAATGTGTATGATGAATGTAATTTAAAATGAACCAAAATCTATGTAGGTAATGTAAATGATGCTTTGAATATGCGATGCATGATAATGTACAAATGTGATGAAGAGAACATTTGTTATTGGTAGAGCTAGAGATGATGTTGTTTGCTCCTTGTTCTCAGGATTTTTGGATGTTTTACAAGAATTCCTAGAAATTCAAACACCATAGTTTAAACAATCAAGCTCATATAATAGTTAATCAATATCCTACAAAAATATTGACTATCCTAATTGATATTAAGTCTATCATGGACCTATGTGTGTACATGATGTTCATTTATCCATTTTAAGTGAGGTTGGACTAACCAATTGTAAACTTAGCTAATTAAGCTAGTTCATCCACAAGCACGTAGTGGTCTATACAAAAAAGGTTGCTAATGTTACAGATGTGTCACCACTTATAAGGTACACTCTACTACCAGTCAAGCATCTATAGGCCCGATGGGGATTAGCCCCATGATCTATGGACTTGAGAACCTCAAGGATTCAATATTTTTGATAGTGCTTTTTAATTTCTCTTGGCAGTGCTCTCTTTTTATTTTGCTTTTGTTTTTATTTATTGCCTTCTTGTATTCATTTTTTTTAGCTTGTCCTTTTATCAATCCTTAGGTTTGAGTCATGCAAATAATAGGATGATCAGGAAAAACCATTCACTTTATGGCAATGCTTACTCAAGGTGTTTTCCTCCCTATGCCCAAAATTTTGCTTAATGTGTGAGATGCATGATTGGTCCATGAAAGAACTCAAGTCAACTAGGGGAAGATTTGAGATGCTTTAGAATTTTATGGATTGATAATGAATGGTTAAGTAATAGAAAAATTCTTGCTACCATGCAACTAAGAATAGAAATGGACACCATTGTAGTCATGCTAATGAATGTGCATTTTAACTCTTTAGAGGTTTGGTGTATGCAAAATATTATATGCATATGTACAAGCCAAGCTATATGCTAATATGATAAGAAACAATGTAGTATTATGAAAAACATAGGTGACATGATAGAATGCCTATGAATGTAGACTAAAACACAACCAACTTGTTCTTGAGTAAGAAAACTGAGTGAGATAGGTAAATACAAACTTGTGAATCTAAAAATTTCACCCAGTGTACATAGATAGATTTTGATGCATGTATGGATGCATGTGATGAGTGAATTGAATGCCACTGTTTGGCAGTATCAACATGATTGATAAGTGTGGATTATGATGGAAGAGACACAAGAGTGAACCTATGAAATGGATGAAAAATGGAAAGAGAAGAAAGAAAGTAAAGAGAAAGTAGAAGAAGGAAGAATAAATAAGGAAATATAACCAATAAAAGGTATGTAACCACTCAAAGTGTGACCATACAACATTGAGTTGGAACGGAGAGAGAACATCAAGATAAAATGAAGAAATATAACCAAATCAAAGGTAGGTAGCCGCTCGAAACGTGACCATACAAAATTGATATAGATCCGGATGAGGTAGATGTGTAGGAAAAGGAAGTAGACAATAGAAAGGAAAAGAGAAAAATGAAATGCAAGATACATCACCAATGGACAATTTTGGTTTGTTTGCATTTATGTTTTTTGTATTTTTGTTGTTTTTGATGTTGAATGTACAAGATCTATGCTAAGATGATAAAGTAAGGAATGGAAAATTGACCAAAGGATTTTGGAGCCTTTGAAATGAAATTGAAATCTGATCAAAGAGGTTTGGTACCTTTTCTAAGAGATTCTAAAAATAATTGTCCAAAAATCTTGAGGTTTGTGGAGAAACCTTTTTGTTAAGAAATTCTAAAAAGAATTATCCAAATATCTTGAGGTTTATGGTGAAACCCTTTTGCAAAGCTATTCTAAAAATAATTGGCCAAATGTCTTAAGGTTTATGGAAAAACATTTTTGTCTAAGAGATTCTAAAAAGAATTGGACATATATCTTGAGGTTTATACCGAAACCTTTTTGCAAAGAGATTCTAAAAATAATTGACCAAATACCTTGAGTTTTATGGTGAAACCTGTTTTTGCTAAGAGATTCTAAAAATAATTGGTCCAATATCTTGAGGTTTATGGAAAAAACGATTTTGCAAAGAGATTCTAAAACTAATTGGCCAAATACCTTAAGGTTTATGGTGAAACCTTTTTTGCTAAGAGATTCTAAAAAGAACTGGCAAATATCTTGAGGTTTATGGAAAAACCTTTTTGCGAAGATATTTAAAACAAAATTCACCAAATATCTTAATGTTTATGGCAAAACCTTTTTTTTAATAAGAGATTCTAAAAAGAATTGGTTAAATTCCTTGAGATTTATGGTAAAACCAATTTTTTTGCTAAGATATTCTAAAAACAATGGTCAAATATCTTGAGGTTTATCGTGAAATATTTTTGCAAAGAGATTCCAAAAATAATTGGCCAATGCCTTGAAGTATATGGTGAAACATTTTTTTGCTAAAATATTCTAAAATGAATTGGTCAAATGTCTTGAGGTTTATGGAAAAACCTTTTTTACAAAGAGATTCTAAAAATAATTGGCCAAATATCTTGAGGTTTATGGTGAAACCTTTTTTCTAAAAGATTTTAAAAAAGTGTAGACACCTAAAATACGTCATGTCAAGAGCGACTACTCATATGGGACATGCTACAAGACCATAAGGAAGATCTTGGATAGACTCCAAGATACATCAGTGATTCTAACCACTCAATTTGGGCTCCTTGGCCTAATCACTCTGAACCGCGGTTGAGACCTGTGGTCTATAGACTGAACTGTAGTTAATACCTATGGTCTATAGTATAGACCGCGACTGTCACCTATAGTCTAAACTGAAGTTCATTTTGCCTTCATTCGAGCCAAATCGGTTTGAACAGTCATTTTTTCTAGAATAAGGTGGTTAAAGGATGGAAGATTCTAGAGGCTTCTAATTCAACTGTCCTAACCACCTCTTCTTGATCTTGGCTTCTCCATGAAGCCACCCCTAGCCCTTGGGTAATCCTATAAGTACCCCTTCAAATTAGGGCAAAGATATAGAGAGTGCATTGGATATTAGAGCAGTGAAGCCCTGTCAAATTGTATACTCACCTGAGAGTATTGAGAGAGATTTGTTGCCAATTCCTTTGCTAATTCATCAAGCATCATGTCAATTTGTGCCATGGATGCCCTAAGGAGCTAGAACACCAAGAAACACAAATTTGAGCAATTGGAGGCCCAATTATGTAATTCAACCACCAATCCAGTCAGAGGACACCAAGGCGACCCTTGATCATCAATTGGACAAGGAAGATCAAGCCCACAACTCTATATTTGGAGGGCAAACTTACTTGGTTGCTAGCTGCGGCTGACAGCCATGGTGTACAGTGCAGACTACTCATCAGAGCTACGGTTTGCAACCAATGAAATATTTCCTTACTATTTCTTTTACAGAGTACTTAATTAGACTAGATTAAGCATTTTGATAGTTTATTTCATGTTTTAGAGACACTAACCAGTTTAATTAGGGTTTTACATGAGTTCTTTTCATTGGAGAAACTTTGTACTAATCTCATGTTTCCATGCATCATTTCATGCAATTAGTCCATTAGATAGAGAGCAGTACTCTTCATTTCTATGTTTCAAGCAATATTTATGAATTTGGTATAAGTATAGCATGCCTTGATCATTTTCTTGATTTCATTAGTGTTGTAGCATCTTTATGTTCCCATTCCTCAAAGGGCCTCATCATGAGAGGTTGCCTATGCTATTAATACTTTTGTGTTGTTTCTTGATTGCAGGAAATAGATTCAAAGGAGATTCAATCATCCAATTTCTTCCTCAATGCGAAGAAGAGGGTCAACTCCACCCTAGAGCAGTTCGTGTCACCCCTAATGGCCTGAAACTCACATTCACCCTTAAGAGGGGTTTCATATGTTTTTCCTATTGTAATAAGAGTATCAAAATGGTATCCCTAAGAGGGACATATTTGTAACTGCAATTGGCTTCTCTCAAAATGGAATAAAGTGTTATTTTATTTTCAATTTGTTTTCAATATTGCAATGCATTCTTTTGTATCTCTTGTTTATATCACGCAGTAGGAAGCATAGTTGAGAGGTCATTTTGGTGGTCACGGAAGGGGATCACGATGGAACTCTGCATTTTTAGCAATTGATTTCTAACCCTTGTGTGTTTTTTGATACTAGGTGTAAACCGTAGTTCACAGCTGCGGTCTCATTGTTGGCCCGTGGCTTCAAGACGTGGTCTATAGTCTAAACCGTGCATCAAATCTGCATTTCACAATAAACACAGCAAATAGTAGGAGTTAAAAGCTGAATCAAATGAGGACCTGAGGTAGGCCCTTCTGACACTCTCTGTCTCTATTTTTCTTCTCTATTTTTTTCCAGAATAGATAATTTGAAACCTATATAATTAAGGATAAAAATAACATGGAAACAAACTAGGTCCTTAGGGTTTCCTTTTCTAAGTTTTGGTTAGGCGCTTCTAGGAATAGTGGATCTCTAAGTGCAGTCTGCCCTAGAATCCAACATGCTAAGTTTAAATTATGTGTGGGTTTGTATGCTTGAGGTCAATTAGAGGCTATATCTGTAGACACCAAAACAGCACCAATCCGATTATGTGACTGCAAACACTGATCACTTTGACAAACACGGCCCCCAGGGCAGCCCTCAGAGGACAAACAGTGGTCTTAACCACTTTCATAGCAATTTTGTGAGGTCAAGAAGCAATTTGGCACACTTAGACACTTTGCCTAGTAATCGTCTCACCCGGGGACGATTTCTGAATTGAAATCGTCTCACCCAGGGACGATTTCTGAAATCGTCCCTGGGTGGGACGATTTCCAAGTTTAACGGGCAAAAAGGCAAATGAGGCCAAGTGGCAGCCCAGAACAGTCAGTTGATGACTCTGCCTCGCACGCGTGTGTGAGTGGGCAAATAGGCCGTTTGAAGACTGTCACAAGGGCGATTATGAAAGCCCAAGTCAATGGAGGACTCCCCTCCCTCATGAGGAGACATGACTACCACATGGCGCCTATGACCAACACATGGCATTTGTGCTTCCCTCCCAAAGAGACCCCATGGGTCTATAAAAGGTGGGACTTTTCTCACCCAAAAGAGACAGGTTAAAGGAGTTTTCAAGCAACGAAGTCTTTGCCAGAATTGAAGACCCACTTGCATCCCTTTTGGTTCACCTTCCCACATCCACCAATCTCTTTTGCAAGGGAGGTTGTTGGGTGGCCTTTGGAAGCTCGAACCTTACCCAAATCCAACGCATGGACACACGAACCAACCAATTCGCCGACCCCCAATCCTAAAAGGTTTTGGGCCCATCCCTAGTGGATTGGCTCCAAAATCGAGGGCCAACGGTGGGAGGCCCACTTGGGCACCCCCGCACCTCCCAAGTCCTATTTTTAGTTTTTGAGCATTTTAGATTATTTTTTAGATTGCATTTTGTGTTATTAGGTTTGATTAATCCATAGCTGCAATTTTGTAACTTTTGGTCAGATTCTAGGATGTTTTGTGTTGCTTTGTCGTTTCGCTAACTTGCAGGTGGCGACATCAAATTCCCGAAGATAGAGGCCAAATTGGGAGAATCCGACCATACGGGTCGTCCCAAAATGGCCCCAATTACATAACCCCCTTGTCTGCAGGTGTTTTGGAGACCTCGGGGGGACATTGGGGCGTGTCGGCTTCCCCAACACGGAAGAAATCGTCCCACCCAGGGACGATTTACAGTCAGAAATCGTCCCACCCAGGGACGATTTCCGGTGGAAAGCAGATTGGCCGACTGTATCAGTGGCAGTGGCCTTCTGGTAACTTTTTTTATCTTCTGTCAAGTTTTGAAGCCATTTGGACTCACTGTAATTACTGTTTCAGACAAATCTTTGCATGCATATTTCGTTAGTTTTAGGGAGCAAACGCTTTTCATTTGCGGCAGATGCTACTGACATCTTGGTTGTTTCTTTGTTCGCAGGAGAAGCAGCGGAGGTTAGAAACTCATCGACATCAGCGGCGGCATCATCTTGGCCCGCCCATTGCAATCGTGGGCACGCGGAAAGAGGAATCATTCAGTGATTGTAATCAAACTCTATTTGCGCTCCTAGCCCCTGAAAAGGGAGGAGACGTCATTGTAACAGAGATCAAGGGATATTAATGAAAGGGCTGTGTTTTCTCTATTTGCTTGTGTCTCTTCCAATGTGTTTCTTTTCCATTTCATGCAATTTACATTTCTAGGACTTAAGCGTACTTGATTTTGAATGCAATCGCACTTGGTGTTTCCTTTGCCCGAAATCTCGTGCTTTCAGTGGCGATCACGGTGGGACCTGTTCCCTATTTTTAATATCACAGAAAAACTAATTGGGTTTTTGTGTTTTGTGTTTTACAGGTACATTTTTCTTGCAGACTGTTAATCGTCTCTGCAAGGGACGATTTCTGTTCTAGAAATCGTCTCACCCTGAGACGATTTTAAAATCGTCTCTGCCAGGGACGATTTCTGTTCTGTTAATCGTCTCACCAAGGGACGATTTTATGTCTGCAACTTTTCAGAGCAGAAATTCAGAGGCAACTGGAGCGAGGTAGAGAAGAGGTAGGGATTTTATCATCTCTGTTGAAATTTTCTGTTTCTGTTTCTGTTTCTTTGATTGTTTTCATTTTAGCTTGCATTGCTTAGGAAAAGTCATTCATGCATGTTTCATTTTCGCTGGATAAAATGAACCTCACACACTCCACGAAACAATTTTAAACCAAGGAGCTGGTCGTAAGACCCCAGACCCTTGATCAAGACCATTGGTGGATTTAATCACCACCTTGGCTTGATTTGCATACATTTCCCGATTGTCAACTGTTGTTAGGCGTAAATCCTGACGAAGACGGACCGAGCGTAGCTGGGGTGATTCCCATGCGCGCGAGGATAAGTTTTCTATGGTAGGTGCCATTAATAGGACAATCCCCCTTCCGTACCGCCTACGTACCACGTACCTTCTGCTCTCACGTACCTATAGTCTCCCTCTCGTAAGGGCGGGTATATAGAGAGGTTGGTATATCGGCTTGGCTGGTATATTGAAGGGGCGACCTTTTTGGAGTTATAAGAGCCTACATGATGCATTTAAACGTTCTACAAAACCTACAAAAACAAAACAAAACATCAAAATGCACTAAACCGGTCTAGGGCACACCAAGAATCCTTAAAAGAGATAATCACGGTTTTGTGAATGTGTGTGTTTAATTCTGCTCAGTGTAGACAAAAAAAAAGAGAAAATCATAAAAACGAGATAAAAACCTATTTAGATAGCATAGAAGCACCGCAATGGTGTACACCCGCGATCAAGCCCAATCAAGGGCAGAAGCTCCGGAAGGTACACAAAAAGCGGCGCAAGTCGCCTTCACTTCAATCCCGAGGATTTGGTCATACCGCCTTATAGGTCAAACCTACAAAAGAATCCAATTCAGAATCCTCGGTGGGGTATGCCTATTCAAAGCAGCCCCTTTCGGGAAGATGCCTTACATGTAGACCTCGACATAAATAGAGAATCACCTCTTGAAGTTAGGCATGAGTGGCCACCGCGCGATGAAGCGCTAAACAAGCACACCGTCCATTTGGAGGGGCAACGTGGATATGGCATCCCTTCTTTACCTCTCATCAGAACAGAGAGACCAAATCCGGAGCATAGGGTTCCTCACACAGGGCGACCTAACTCCGCCCTGCCCCTTACGCACCTATGAGAGAGAATATGAGGAAGATCATCGCATTCCTCAAGGACAACAACATACAACTCGGGAACCTTATGCTTCTGCACCAGTCGGATATCATGATCACCCCTTGAGGCCAGAACCTCGAGCACATACCGCCTACCTCGACAGAGGGAAGCGACCCCTTGAGATTTTAGAGCATCAAAACCGAGGTAAACCCATAGGAGGAACATTTGAACCTTCTGAACAAAATAGGGTAGATCAAATTGACCCGACTGTCGCCAGATATACCACCCGTCAAGCCCAAATCATGCGGCTTAAACAAAGTCGACAAGAGATAGAGTATCAATACCGCTTGGATAAAGAATGCATGCAACGCGAAGCGGATGAGTTACGCTATGAAATACATGAGAGGGGGCCAACCCCTCGCATCCAAAGAGCTAAACAGTATGAGAGGCGTAATCCGTTGGTGTAGGACGGGTCTCCACGACCTCGTCAAGCTCTGCCTCCAAGACCCCATAGATTCGAGAGGGAGGCAACTCCCTGAAACAATGATGGGTACCTTCGGCAAGAGCTTGATCGGGGTCGCAGGGTTTCGCCCAAAAACTCCTCAAGAATTTTACGAGGAGTATGAACCAGAAGAGGAATATGTTGAAACTCCCCATCAAGGCGGGAAGGATGCCATTCGGCCACCCCTCCATAGGCCTCCAGGTTCTACCGTAACTTGCAACAAGAGCGAACAAGAGAGGAAGAAATAAAATCTTTCGATGCATACCAAGCGCTATTGGAGCGTTTGGAGTCTGTGGAGACAAAAGCTGTTGGGCATCAAAAGCCCACATTACGTCTACTCCGCAATAATCCGGTGCATCCCTCAGTGCCTACACCTCTTTACCCCGAACACTTTAAGTTGCCTCAATTGGCAGTTTTTAAAGGTGAAGAGGACGCACGAGAACACGTTACACGATTTCTAAGCCAATGCTTCGGCATCCAAGATAATGACGCATTATTGCTTAGAACATTCATAACCACATTCGTAGGCCCTACCTCGGATTGGTTCACACAACTGCCCAAACACAGCATAAGCAGCTTAGATCAGCTAGTAGATGCGTTTCTTGAACGTTTCGCCTTCAACACAAGGAAGAAGGCATCACTTAGTGATTTAGCGAGCCTTAAACAATTTGAGGAGGAAACAATGGCAGCGTACGGGAACCGATGGAGAGCTTTGCTTTCTAAGTTACCCTACCGTCCTCCCATGTCGGACCTCACGCAAATGTTCGCAAAAAGTTGTTTAAAATCAATCTCTGGTCTATTATTGTCTGCGACAATACGACGGCTTAGAAGAAGCTTTGGCGCAAGCCGAGTCATAGAAGAGATTAAGATAGGCGAAGGCGCAATTGCCAAGCCTAAGAAGAAAGAGTGGAATAAAACCACTAAAGCTGGGACAACGCAACCACAACACGCTGCAGTCAACCAAGTTGCGATAAATGTCCCCGCGCCTGTGCAAGAAACGCAGCCTCAAAAGGCTAACTACCAGGCAGTGCCTCCTACTTACGAAAGAGATAACAGAAGACAGGAGCCAGTATCAGCAGCGTCGCCCTAGGCGACAATTCACCCCGTATGCGGAGTCTAGGGACTCCTTATTTGACCGCTTGTCAGCGGCAAATTTAGTTACTCTGCCAGAAATCCAAATTTTTGACCCTAACATTCCCAAGCCTAGGGGGTATAGGGAGGAATTGTATTGCGAGATTCCATAGGCGCGAGAGGACATGACCTAAATGGGTGCTTTGGAAATTCAAAGAACTAGTCCGGGGATTTGATCGATAACAGAACATTGGTCGTGGACAACCCCATCGCACCAAACAACCAACAAATGGGGGTATTCAAAGACCCCTTGCCTGCCCACGAGGCACAGACAAAACCGCTCCAGATTAACGAGGTGCGACAAGATCTTCCCGCGCAAGGATTTGTAGGAATGATTAGCATTGTAACAAGGAACAAAAGATACCCAGCAGCTGCCCCTGAGGTAGCTACGAGGGAAGTTCCGTCGACATCGCAGCCTCAACAACGCCCAACGCAGTTACCTCCGCCTAGACCTGAGGTCACGATACGAACCAAACTCACGCAAAGTTTGCGGACCACGTCGGCTAGGCTGTCCATCTACGAGCTTATTCAACAATCGGCTCCCCATAGAGAAGCTCTTATGGACATTTTAAAAGCCATTGAAGTACAACCCCACGAAGCAAATTCTTTCAACGCCTTCGTGGGACATGTGAAACAATGTATGGAGCTTGTCATCACATTCAGAGAAGACGAGGTCAAAACGATCTCAAATGACATGCCGGATCCACCCCTGCACGTTATCGCGCGGGTTAACGGGATCCCGTACAAGAGAGTGTTGATAGATACTGGCTCGTCCAGTAACATTATAACCACTGCAGCGTTAAAACATTTAAAACTGCCAGCCTCTCACATCACCGCTTCCACGTACACACTGCGAGCTTTTAACGATGCAATTTGCTCGACAGTCGGCACGGTTGTTCTGCCTATACAGGTAGGACAAAAGTCAATACCCACACTGTGCCATGTCTTTGGAAGGCGAAATGGCTTATAATATCTTGCTAGGGCGGCCTTGGATCGGGGACATGAAGTGTGTCCCCTCGATCGCACACGAGTGCTTGAAGTATGCCTATGAAGGGCAAATACATGTAGTCCCAATGGACTTAGAGCCCTTCAAGTATTGCAATGCGGTACAATTCATACCTCAATCGACCCTCCCATCAACGCATTTGGATTTTCAATTAAATCCATCTAAACGAGGTCCGATACCGCAAGTACCATTGGTGGCCAACAAGGCAAAATCCCGACCAGGTGAGACTTCATCACCTACTCCTTCATCATCAATGCCACCTATCGTGGCCCAACGGAAGGACAAGGGAAAGCAAATCATGGAAGAGGTTAAGCCTCTAGAAGATGGGTTGCCCACGATTTCAGTGATATCAATAGAGGAAGCGCCCAACGCAATGGAAACTAAGATTCCTGAACCACCAAACATGGAATGGACTCGGGAAGGACTACCGTTTCCTCCTACCCAATCATCAACAATCATCGTTGAGATGGCAAGTACGGGCACAGGGGAATATTTAGTGCAAAATGTTGTGGCAACCCCCACACTTGGAGTCGGTACAAGACATGGGAAGACCTCGCCTTCCCATTGGAACAATCGTCCCTCTAGGCTACCCACCGAACCAAACCGAATTTTGTGTATGGGGGCCTTGATCATGGTTTCGAACCATGCGAACAAAAGGAAGCAGAGATGAAGAACCTTTTGTCGAAAACATCAATTATCTGTCGAACCCGAATTTGCCCTAAAATATCTCGAACAATGCAATTGGCATGGGTATGGGCTAGGCGAGATATGAGCAAGGGATGCGGATCCTTTGCCAACCAAGATATCGGATGCCATATGACAAGTCGGGGGTAGGGTTCAACCATCCCCTGCCATTAGACATCTTGGTTGAAAATATGCAAGGCCTAGAAATAGGCAACGAGGGGGGATTGGCACAAGACCCGTACGCCAATCCAAACACGAGAATACACCTTAGGGGATTATCTCCCATGGTCTACAAACACCACTGGAAATAGCAATAATCCCTCTCCTTTACTAGAGAGAGGTGAAAGTTCAGAGAGCAATCCTCAAAGAGAACAACAACGGCTGCCAGACATTTTTTTGAAACTGTTCCCCTTAGAGGTTCCAGACGAAATAACACAGTCTCAAAAGAATCAGGCCCCTCCACTAAGAGTGGAACAACCGCAATGGGACCGAGATTAATTCATCTGGAACAGGGAAGAGTCCTCAATGTCGCAAGCAACGAGATCCTTGAAGAGGATGAACAATTTTGGATCTATGAAAGCGATTCGAGAAGACGAAGCTGAAATGGACTATCTCGGACATGCGCGACGACATCACCGCGCTCTAACTCATGAAGATCTAATGGGACAAATGGGTATACGGTTAGGACATGAATGGCACGTAGACCCAGCGAGGTGGGACCAAGTGTTAGGCCTATGGCTCCAAATTCAAGATGAGCATCGTCCACCTCGAGATCCCATCAGGACAGCAGTACCGAGGGAAGACCCCACCTTCCTTTTCACACATAGAGATGAATTTGCACCTAGAGAGGATCCATTCGTGCCTGTTCCCGTAGAGCCAGATCCAGAGTATATGGAACAGCTAAAAGAATCAAGTCATCACACCCGTGGTTCTGGAGACCAAATTCATTCCATCCACATGATCTCCATTGATTTGACCACACCCATCCGTAATCCGACCGATCCATCACGGTCATTGCATCTAGACATGGATGCCATCGATTGGGATCGCGTCAATTCGCCATTGTCACCATCAGAGTACTGGCCTTTCGATGAAATGCTTCATTTTACCCCAAGGACAACTCGGGATATTTTTCAAGCTGAAGAGGGACCCGAGGTTCCAAACGTAGATCTTAACTCGGTTGATGATATCCATTTAATCCCAACTCCACATCAGTTGGAGGACGGATCTCACATGTCAGTCGAGGAGACGACTGACGTAGACATCGGCACAGATCCAATGAATCCACGGATTCTCAAGCTAGGGGTAGGCCTTTCCCCCGAGGAGCAAGCCGATTACATTGCCCTTCTTAAAGAAAAGAAGGAGGTTTTTGCATGGTCGTACAAAGATATGCCAGGACTAGACCCGCAGCTAGTCATGCACAATTTAACGCTTGATCCGAAAATCAAGCACTGTAAAGCAAAAACTAAGAAAGATGCACCCAACGGTGGCCTTGATGGTCAAAGACGAATTGCAAAAGCTGTTGGATGCACAATTTGTCATCTGCGTGGATTATCCGCCATGGTTGTCCAACATGGTTCCCGTCAAGAAGCCCGACGGGAGGATTCGCATATGCACCGACTTTCGAGACCTAAACAAAGCGAGTCCTAAGGATGATTTCCCCTTGCCAAGCATCGACGCATTGGTAGACGCTACGGACAGGTCACGAAATGCTCTCCCTAATGGACGGTTTCTCGGGATACAATCAAATTCGTATCAATCCTGAAGACCAACTCAAAACGGCATTCACAACGCCTTGGGGGACATTTTGCTATAAGGTCATGCCTTTTGGCCTTAAAAACGCTGGCGCTACATACCAACGTGCTATGACGTATATCTTCCACGATTACATGCACAAAACTTTGGAAGATTACATGGATGATTTGTTAGCCAAGTCTCTCTTGCGCTCAGATCATCTCGGTGACTTAAGCAAGATTCTCGATCGCCTCATAGAGCATAAGGTCAGACTGAATCCCAAGAAGTGCGTGTTCGGCGTCACATCTGGAAAACTCTTGGGTTTTATAGTCTCCAAGAGAGGCATCGAAGTGGACCCAAACAAAGTCAAGGCAATCCTTGAAATGGCTCCCCCAACCACTATCAAGCAGCTCAGAAGTCTGCAAGGAAAGGTCGCGTCGATTAAACGCTTCATAGCGCAATTATCTGACAAATGCCGACCAATGAACAAATTATTGCACAAGGGGGTCACATTTCATTGGGATGACGAGTGCCGATCGGCCTTTGACGAAATCAAACAATACTTGGCTTCGCCGCCGGTATTGGCACCGCCTAGACCGGGTGTGCCGTTCTACTTATACATCTCGGCTACTCGAGGTGGCATTGGGCGCAATGCTAGCCCGAGAAGAATGAACTTCACAAAGAACAGGCTACTTACTATCTTAGCCGCACCCTGGTCAGTTTACGAACTTAACTATGCATACGTTGAGAAACTCTGCTTGGCAGTGGTGTTTGCTACCAAGAGGCTACGCCATTACATGCTGAGCAACACGACGTATGTTGTGTCTAAGGAGAATCCATTGCGATACATGATGAGTCGTACTTATCATAGTAGCCGCACGGCGAAATGGATCATGTTGTTGACGGAATTTGACATTGAGTTTATTGGGCAAAAATCTATAAAAGGACAAGTCATAGCCGATCAACTAGCGGAGGCTCCTCTTGAAGACGATCAGCCTCTAGTTATAGAACTACCCGATGATGAGGTCTTCCATGTCTCGAGAATCGCCAGATTACGAAGAGCTCGAGTCTCGAGCCGACATAACCTTATTTTTTGATGGTTCTAAATGCGAGCAAGGTGGTGGCGCGGGAATTGTATTCTTCACACCGCAGGGCGCTCCAATGCCCCTGTCATTTAAATTAAATTTCCAGTGCACCAACAACAATGCAGAATATGAAGCCTTGCTCCTAGGTCTTCAGACAGCAATCGCCATGAACATCAAAAGACTGAACATCTTTGGTGATTCGCTGTTAATCGTCAATCAAGTCAAAGGGGTATACCAATGCAAATGCCCAGTTCTAAAGGCCTATAAAGCCCTCGTGGACAAATTCTTGGCAAAACTTGAGTGGTATGACATCGAGGCACTCCCTCGATCATCGAATCATTTTGCGGACACAATGGCCTCCTTAGGGTCACTAATCCCGCAAGACCTTTCCGGTGATATAACAACCATTCAGGTCAAAACCTTATCGCAACCCGCGATGGAGCGCACAAGCTCAGACTTGACGCCAGGAATCCACATGATCCAGATCGAACCATCTTCGGATAAGTTCTTTCGAATCCGAGACTATTTGAAACATGCCAACTAGGGGTCTTTGTTCTCCCCCACTCCCATTAATAGCAACACAACGCTATTCTTACAAGTTCTATCCCAATCAGCATTTGTTAGGGAAGAACTCCAAAAGGGATTGGTCTGTTCAAGCTGTCGAGGTATCCGATCAACGAGACTGGTATTTACCAATAAGAGACTACCTCAAGTTAGGTAATCTACCCTTTGGATTGACGCACGCCGCAAAACGAGCATTCAAACAGAAAGCGACAAAATATGTCTTGATAGGAGACATTTTGTATCGTCGGAGCTACGACGGAATTCTTCTTCGTTGCTTGGACCGGCAAGAGTCCACTTGGGCGATCACCCAAGCGCATGACGGTACATGTGGCGGCCACTTCAGTGGTATGGCCATTGCAAAGCGCATTCTTCGCATGGGCTATTATTGGCCATCTTTAGAGCGAGATTGTTGCGCGTATGTCAAGAGGTGCGTAAAATGTCAACATCATGCCAATTTAATGCACGCACCTTCCCAGGCCCTACAGACAGTCCGGTCTTCTTGGCCATTTTCGTAGTGGGGCCTCGATCTAATCGGAAAGATCTCCCCTGCATCGTCGGGCCGTCACACGTTTATCATAACGGCCACAGAATATTTTACCAAATGGGTGGAAGCAATTCCGTTAACCTCTACGACAGGACCCCGCATTGCGGAGTTCATTTTGCGATTACATCATATGTCGTTTTGGTATTCCATCCAAAATAATCTCGGATAATGGGCCATCATTCAAGAACAAAGACGTGCGTGCTTTAACCACAAAGTACAAAATTCAGCACGGCTTTTCAACACCCTATTATCCGCAAGCAAATGGGCAAGCGGAGGCGTCAAACAAAACGCTAGTCGCCATCCTTAAAAAGACCGTCGCAGACGAGTCATAAGGATTGGCACATACAAATCCCACTTGCCCTTTGGGCTTATCGCACTAGTATTCGGACGCCCACGGGGCAACTCCGTTTTCACTAGTGTATGGCTCGAGAGCGATAATGCCTCTCGAGTTGGAAATTCCTTCCCTCCGCATATCAATGCAAGAATTCATCGATGATGACACTGCACGGCAAGCCCGGTTAGACCAACTTACGTTGCTTGACGAAAGACGCGTTAATGCTCTCGAGCACTTACGTATCTATCAAGAGCGGCTTAAGAGAGCTTACAACATGAAAGTTCACCTAAGAGACTTTCGGGTTGGTGATTTGGTTATGAAGGAAAACCAACAAAACTCTAATTTGCCGTCCCATATGAGAGACAAATTCACGGCAAATTGGCTGGGTCCTTATGTCATTGATAGCAAAATAGGACGAGGAACGTACAGGCTAGCTTCTCTTGACGGTATCAAGGAAACAGAACCCTTGAATATCAGTCATTTGCGACCATTTCATATCTAAGAAAGCCATATACCAAAAAAAAAAAAAAAAAAGCTCCAGGATTATCGCAATCTCTTGGTCAACCTAAAAGCTCCAAGGATTATCGCAATCTCTTGGTCAATCCAAAAAGCTCCAAGGATTATCGCAATCTCTTGGTCAACCAAAAAGCTCAAGGATTATCGCAATCTCTTGGTCAACCCAAAAAGCTCCAAGGATTATCGCAATCTCTTGGTCAACCTAAAAGCTCCAAGGATTATCGCAATCTCTTGGTCAATCCAAAAACTCCAAGGATTATCGCAATCTCTTGGTCAACCTAAAAGCTCCAAGGATTATCGCAATCTCTTGGTCAATACAAAAAGCTCCAAGGATTATCGCAATCTCTTGGTCACCAAAAAGCTCCAAGGATTATCGCAATCTCTTGGTCAACCCAAAAAGCTCCAACGATTATCGCAATCGTTTGGTCAAAAAAAAAAAATCAAGAAATTCAACAAAAACAAAACAACAAAAATCATCAAAAACAACAAAGATTTGCATCTCAATCCTAGGCATACTCGAATTCATCAAAAACAACAAAAACACCAAGCATAACTTTTACCACACTACAGTCAGTGGTCTAGGAATGTACCAAGAGTTTCAGTGATTCAGTCATCATTTTCCTCTTTAGCCATGTAGTGTACCAAGTCGAGCAGATTTTACGAAGGTAGAGTCATACTTGAAATACACCTTGTTACGTAACATCCCACACAAATCAAAACACTAAAATTCCCAAATTGTGTGAACGAAAGACGAAACCTGCAAAATAATCTAGGTCACCACAAGCGAAACGGTTATCTTGCTCATCCCCCTGTGCGAATGACCCCTAGAATGCTTTGAGAGTTGGCAAAAGGACAAGCATCCTCCCTACCCAATTCCCTAAGAATCCCTAAAGTCCTCAACGAGTTGCAAAACACAAAAATTTGCAAAATGTCAAAACTCCAAATTTGACAAACTATAGTGCACACATCAAAAGGCACAAACAACAGTGATTTTCATCACTCCATATCCCCAATCCCTTGCTCAAAAGAAAAACAAATCAAAATAAACAGTGATCTTATCACTACAAAAGAGCAAGTATCCCAATACAATTGAAGAAAAGAAGGGAGTTGACCTTGAATCCCTGGAACTCTCAGCATTCTGTAGGTCATAAGGCAAGCTTTTGTACCAATTTGGTTGATAGCCTATCGGTAATGAAGTAAACCTCCCGCATGACGATATATCTGTCACATTAACTTGCGTACAGATCAATGTTTGCATGTGGATGAGCTAGCTTATAGCATCCTGGATTACAACGCAGATTAATCTTAGCACATACAACAAAGGAATTCGTGGAGCTAATTAGGTGATCCTCAGTACAAGTTCGGTTGAAAGCCCACAGCACTTGGCGGTATCCTAACAAATACCACTAAATGAACTCAATTGCACACACAGGGATGTGAAATAACTTGGTCAAAAATAGGTCCGATTCATACCTTGTTCAAAAGTCTTGTAAGATAAAGTACAGTCATGGATAGTGAGTTAAAACTGTCTGAATCTCAGAAAATCTTACATTCATTCCAAAACCATCTGCGCTACTTATCATCCTTATGATACCATCAGAAAATACAAAAACAGAAAAAATCATGTAAATAAAGAGCTTCTTAAACAGCCTACAGTGCAATCAACACAAATATCATTCATCCATTTCAATTTGCATATCACATAGACATCTAAAACATTTGCATTCATCATAACATCTGCATTCATCAAAATGAATAAACATGCATAACAAAAATCACATCATCACATGTACAAAACCAAAAATAAAACCGGTATATATATATATATACGTCAAAAAGATGCCCGCAGGCTACAAAATCGGTCCTCAGACCTCGCAATCATATCCAAAAACCCAACCTAAGGCGTCGGCCACCATGATCACGCGGGATCGGTGCGACGAGAACTACCCCCCGTAGTGTGGGTCCTACGGGACCCTGCAGGGCGGCTACTACTAGCCCCCGCATCATGCCTGCTACCACCCCCCTCATCTAACCGCCTGCGATGAGAGGATGTTGACTGCTCAGTCAAACTATCCCTCGTCCGTCGAGAAGATCTACTGATCGAAGGCTCAGGTAGCCGCCCGCCAAGGCGGATGACCTCCCTCTCCAAGTCTATCCGGTACAGACACCACTCTGCCTCCCGCCGATGATAGATAGACAATGCATCATCGCGCTGTGCCAAAACTCTATCCCGCTCTGCCAACTGAGCCCGCAGAAGATCCCTCTCCAGATCCCGCATCCGCAGCAGCTCTGTAAGTCGCGCAACCTCATCGCCTACATCCGACCCCACCTCCTCTGTATCTGCCGGATGCATAGGACTCGCGTGGACAGTAGCCTGCTCAGGCTCCAACTGCTCCTCCACATCCGGCATATCCGGCTGCTCCGGAACACCCAAGTCCACATCCTCATCTCCCACATCCACCATGTCCGCATCATCCAACGGACCTCCCCAATCAACCCCTGCTGCCTCAGCATCCTCCACTGCCGCCTCCGCGCCTCCCAGTGGCCCCTCTCCTCTCCAACGCCGCAGTACCCACCACGAATCATACTCAGTGGTAGTCCCGATGTCATCCACATTCGGAACCTCAATCACTGCATCGGAATCCTCGCCCAATGGCGCGGTGACCGGTGGCTCCAGATCCCTCTCATCCCCCCACCGCCGATAGACCACGGGCTCACCAGGAAACCCCTGACGCACCCCAAACTGTCGTGTAACCCGGCGGTATGGAAAGAACTCATGCTCCGTCCCGTGCCGCCCAGTCAACCACCGCTCCCTCCGTACCCGTCGGAGCCACTCTCCAGCCTCAACCCAGCCTGGACAGTCCCGATAAGGATGCCAAAACACCTCCCCTGGAGTGAGCCGAGAAAAGGCATCAGTGTAGTGCTCAACGGCACCTGCCCATCGCCGACTGCCGCCCTGCTCCGTAGACCGCCGCCACAAAGCTGCATAGCCAATCTCATCGTCATCCATCACCGCCCGCGTCGTCCACGGTAACCCGGTCGGCCTCTCCACTGCTATGTGCTGCCAACCCCAGCACTGAAGAAGATAACTGCAACTCACCCCCTTCCGCTGCCGACAGCGAACGCCGTACAGCTCCCCGTAGAGCTGTGCCAACAATGTCTGTCCCCATCCATAAATCAGCGGTGCCTCTATCGGGCACTCTACCAACTGCCATACCAACTCCAGCAGGTTCCACGGGAACCTCCCGCCTGACGAATCGGGTAGAAGCATGTTAGAAATGAGGCCCATCAAGAATGCGTGCCTCACTCCTAACACCCCCTCTCCTGCCACCGGCTAACAAAAATCTCGCTTGCTCTGACAATCCACCTCGGCTATCTCCACTGGGTTCGTTACACCCAGCCACTCCACATGCCCAAAACATCTCTTCAGTACAGTAGTCCGCTGATCACGCGGTGATGTCCTAATAGGCAGTCCATCTATCGGAATCCGAAGCAGCCGATAAACGTCCTCCAGTGTCACAGTCATCTCCCCTGTCGGAAGATGGAAAGTGTTGGTCCGCGGATCCCAAACTTTGATCAGGGCCGTCAGATAGGCCTGATCCGGGACCACAGGCTCCAGTCGAGCCACCTGCTTGAGCCCAAGGGCATCAAGCCACTGCCAGTCAACATCAGTCAGCGCCGATCGCGCCTCAGCAAATGCGGCAGGTACACGGTACCGGCTCCTAACCTGCAAAACAATAACACCAAAAAAAAATTCAAAAACTAATTTTTCAGATTTAGGGTTCCTAACCTAAACTGAGTAATTACAAAAAAACAACACAAAAATTCAAAAATAAATCTTTCAGATCTAGGGTTTCTAACCTTAAGCGATTGAATACAAAGAAATAACTAAGTGTCAAGATCTAAATTTTATTTCAAACAAAGAAATAAACAAAAAAAAAAAATTCAAATCAAAACATCAATTACAAGAATAAACTCTAGGAAGCACTTACGGATTTCGCCTCCGCTCCGCCGCTCGAACCAGTTTGCGCACTCATGATGACAAAGGGAATTCCGGCAGCGCTTCAGCTTCGCAGAATTACCTCCTCCTCCCAGAGCTACCAAATCGCAAGAAAAAAAAATGACACAAATGAGCCCAAATCCAAGTTTTGGGCCTTAAATAGGCCTACCAACTGGAAATCGTCCTTGGGTGGGACGAGCGCTCTGGTCAGCGCTCGTCCCACCCAGGGACGATTTCTGAAATTGAAATCGTCCCACCCAGGGACGATTTCCAGCCAGAAAAGTCAAAACAACAAAAAATCAACAAAAATGAACTAAAAACAAAAAATAAATTTGCCTAATAAGAGTGTTGTTGCACTTGACATTCCGGCATACAAAATACGCATTGGCGTTACAAAATGTCAATATCCTACCCCCCAAGAAGGCTAACGTAGCCGGACCGCTCCACGGGCAGACGGATTGCAGACAATTTAATCCCCAAATGGTGTCACAAAAACAAAAAACAGTACAAAATTCAACAAAAACACAGAGAAACATTGCCAGACATAAGTGCTCATGCACTTAACCTCTAGGCAAAGAAAATAGATGTCGAGGTCCAAATTATCGCTCTCCTACTTCCCTAAGAAGGCTACAATAGCCGGACCGCTCCACGGGAAGTTAGATTTTCGATGATTTCACCTCATTTTGGCATCACCAAAAGGGTTAACACCCACCAAAAATAGGTCCAAATGTTGGAAAAATTGCACACGCTTAACGGTAAACCCTCTAAAGGCACCCTTGCACAAGTCATCTTGGGTCAAGCGACTCGTCGCTTCTCTCACAAAGGTCATTCCCTCATCGATTCGTCGCTTGAGGGGGTAGTCACACTTAGTCACCAACCAACAATCACACACCCAATTAAGGAAAAAGACATGCATTCAAAGAATCATTGACAAAGACAATCACGCTCCTGCTTGGGGCAATAAACAAGCAACAATCAAATCAATCAAACACTTGGCATTTCGTGAATCATGAACACAAGGTTCCCCCCGAGGATAAAAATGCCCTTCACTTGTTCATGGTGATCAATGTCTAAGTTCAAGTCACACCTCACCAAAACAGGTTAATACTTGAAATCAAATTCCTTAGCTCGTCAAAAGCAAGGATTCAAGAATGCATGCCCTTTCCATACTTGGGGCATCAAAAGTTGGTTAGGTTACCAAGAAACCCTAATCAGTAGTGCTTTGGTTATCTATTTTTGCTCAGCACTGCGTCACCCGGAGCGCTTCCCAAAAAGGGGCATCTGTAGACACCAAAACAGCACCAATCCGATTATGTGATTGCAAACAACGATCACTTTGACAAACACGGCCCCAGGGGCAGCCCTCGAGAGGTCAAACAGTGGTCTTAACCACTTTCATAGCAATTTTGTGAGGTCAAGAAGCAATTTGGCACACTTAGACACTTTGCCTAGTAATCGTCTCACCCGGGGACGATTTCTGAATTGAAATCGTCTCACCCAGGGACGATTTCTGAAATCGTCCCTGGGTGGGACGATTTCCAAGTTTAACGGGCAAAAAGGCAAATGAGGCCAAGTGGCAGCCCAAAACAGTCAGTTGATGACTCCTGCCTCGCACGCGTGTGTGAGTGGGCAAATAGGCCGTTTGAAGACTGTCACAAGGGCGTTTATGAAAGCCCAAGTCAATGGAGGACTCCCCTCCCTCATGAGAAGACAAGACTGCCACATGGCGCCTATGACCAACACATGGCATTTGTGCTTCCCTCCCAAAAGAGACCCCATGGGTCTATAAAAGGTGGGACTTTTCTCACCCAAAAGAGACAGGGTTGAAGGAGTTTTCAAGCAACGAAGTGCTACCGAATTGAAGACCCACTTGCATCCCTTTTGGTTCACCTTCCCACATCCACCAATCTCTTTTGCAAGGGAGGTTGTTGGGTGGCCTTTGGAAGCTCGAACCTTACCCAAATCCAACGCATGGACACACGAACCAACCAATTCGCCGACCCCCAATCCTAAAAGGTTTTGGGCCCATCCCTAGTGGATTGGCTCCAAAATCGAGGGCCAACGGTGGGAGGCCCACTTGGGCACCCCCGCACCTCCCAAGTCCTATTTTTAGTTTTTGAGCATTTTAGATTATTTTTTAGATTGCATTTTGTGTTATTAGGTTTGATTAATCCATAGCTGCAATTTTGTAACTTTTGGTCAGATTCTAGGATGTTTTGTGTTGCTTTGTCGTTTCGCTAACTTGCGGTGGCGACATCAAATTCCCGAAGATAGAGGCCAAATTGGGAGAATCCGACCATCTGGGTCGTCCCAAAATGGCCCCAATTACATAACCCCCTTGTCTGCAGGTGTTTTGGAGACCTCGGGAGTCGACATTGGAGCGTGTCAGTTCGGCTTCCCCAACACGAAGAAATCGTCCCACCCGGGGACGATTTACAGTCAGAAATCGTCCCACCCAGGGACGATTTCCGATGGAAAGCAGATTGGCCGACTGTATCAGTGGCAGTGGCCTTCTGGTAACTTTTTTTATCTTCTGTCAAGTTTTGAAGCCATTTGGACTCACTGTAATTACTGTTTCAGACAAATCTTTGCATGCATATTTCGTTAGTTTTAGGGAGCAAACGCTTTTCATTTGCGGCAGATGCTACTGACATCTTGGTTGTTTCTTTGTTCGCGGGAGAAGCGGCGGAGGTTAGAAACTCATCGACATCGGCGGCGGCATCATCTTGGCCCGCCCATTGCAATCGTGGGCACGCGGAAAGAGGAATCATTCGGTGATTGTAATCAAACTCTATTTGCGCTCCTAGCCCCCGAAAAGGGAGGAGACGTCATTGTAAGAGAGATCAAGGGATATTAATGAAAGGGCTGTGTTTTCTCTATTTGCTTGTGTCTCTTCCAATGTGTTTCTTTTCCATTTCATGCAATTTACATTTCTAGGACTTAAGCGTACTTGATTTTGAATGCAATCGCACTTGGTGTTTCCTTTGCCCGGAATCTCGTGCTTTCAATATCATCATAATTTGCATTGTTAAAAAGTTATATAGGATATAACATGCATTCTCTGAAATGAAACGTTTCTTTTTACATATCATGTAGGAAATAATCATTCATGTTGTATTACGAATTTTTCTTTTTTATGCAAAAATTAAAACGAACCACACACACCATGTTTCACTTAAACGCTAGTGAGTTGGAAGTCACATCAAACCACTAATAGGGTTCAACGATGGTGGGCGTAATTTCCATCCGTTGGCCCAAATCCTACATACCCTTGGATACTAGACCAATACCAAATCTGAGAACCTTTCGTACCCTAGAAATTTTGCATGTATTCTCTTCAAAGGGTATAACGCTGACTAAGGGAAAACGGGTGAGGATCGTGAGGACCTGTGCTCCCTGACCGTGTGTGGGCTTCATTACCATACATTATAGGTTGGATTACATGACTTGGAGTTCATATCCAAGTTGTCGAACTACGAGTATACATGTGAAAGACAATTAAACTAAGATTATCATCCAACAAGCTTTAAAACATGATAAGGAGTTCTTTACTGATACAAAAAACTTGAAACAACATCAAACAATTTAGGGCTCACATTTAAAATTTAAAATGAGATAATCACCATTGTATACCTTCTTTGCATAATAAAAGATAAATCTAGACACTAGGTGCACTATGATGGAGACATGGGGAGGTCAACAGAGGTTTAAGCCTAATGCTAATGACCAAGCCCCACTAAATTCACAATAGAATGTATCAAACCCTCGCCCACATGAGCTTCTTAGACGTTGTTCGGTGAGCATCAGAGGAGACAATTCAACATGAGGGGACACCATTGAGCATACCCTTGATAGAGATGCTTTTGTACACTCTTCTAGACACATTATAGAGCATGGAGCCACTCAGCATGAGAGTACTCCACTTGGAAGCCATTATCGAGATCGCACTACACATGCATCCATGAGATCGATCGATGAGTACATCATACAAGGGGTCAAGTTGGTACCCTTACATAATATATCTACAGGAGGTTCTATACCTCCAACTTCAGAGTATAGACAAGATCAATATCCACCCATACAGACGCATGTTGATAAGCCTACTTTCAAGCATAGGTCTGTCCACACTCCCACACATGGTGACCCTCATAGGATCACTATTGACATATCCAAGGTGGTAGCCAATGTGACACCACTGCATGAGCCATGGTGATCCAGAAGGTTGGATGGTTTGGGTAGCATCCTAGAGCAATTAGGCTACAAGCCTTCTACCCCTCCCACTCATACCCTGAGTGAGCATTGGCGAGAGAATTGTTAGGACTACTAGAGAGCATGGAGAGACTTCTAAGTGCCCTCATGGTTTGCATCCACCATCCATGCATGATGGCGCACAACATAGGACTCAACAAGATGCCAATACCATCTACACAGACAAGGGTAAAAGCATCACAAATTAGTCAGATGGGTACAGAACCCATAAGGTTTCTCGCATGGAGTACATATACCAGAGGTCTCTCATGATCGATCACATCGATAGATCACACAGACTGGTATTTGAGTAGAGACGCCCACTCCTCCAAGATCAATTGGATGACGCTCATGTAAAGATACAATGCATTGAATAATATAATCTTCAATCGCAAAGGCTCATCATACAAAGACTATATGAGCAGCGTATGCATGAGGAATGCATCCTTGCCCAAAAGAAGCATGAGGAACAAGAGGATAGGCTAGCTAGGACTGGTTTATACACTCATGTTGAGCATGAAGAGCACGTTCATAGAAGGGATTTTTCACAAGCCGACGCACATCAGGAGTGTAGATATGCTCATACTCATATTAGTGCCCAACACAAATAACGACAACCACTATTCGAATATCAGAGGCAGCGACAATATGAGGAAGAAGAGGGAGATGGAGCCGATCAAGAATATCCTGAAGGCTCCCAAGTTGAGGAGGAGCAAGAGCCATGACCTCCACCTTGATAGAGGAAGAATGTACCTCCAATACCACCCCCACGTCAGCTTAGGAAGGAGGACTTTCTATCCTCAGAGGCTTATAAAACCCTAGCAAAAATAGTAAAAGCAATCAAGAGGAAAGTTGTGACTTTTCAAAATCCGATGTTAAGAAAGATTCATAATGAGCCTTTGGACCCCTTGGTGCCTGCTCCAACATATCCTAAGCATTTTTTTATGCCCAGGCTAGATAAATTTAAAGGTGACGAAGACGTGCAAGAGCATGTCACTGCATTTTTGGACACATGCTTCCAAATTGCAAGAAACAATACCTTGCTTTTGCACACATTCATCACAACCCTCTCAGGCCCAACTCGAGAGTGGTTTAATCAGTTGAAGAGGCACAACATCACCAATTTTGAGCAACTGGTTTATGCCTTCCTTGAATGCTTTTCTTTTGGCATAAAGAAATAAGCTAACCTTTTCGATCTAGCTATGCTAGCTCAGCACAATGATGAGCCAATTGAACAGTATGAAAAGAGGTGGATGAGATTGATGGTAAAGTTGTCATTCCCCATTCCTACTATGGAATTCACCTGATTTTTCACAAAGAGTTATGCCAAGCACATCTCATCATTGTTGCAACTGTAATAGTACCAGATGTTCGAGGAAGCTTTGGTGCAATACAAGTTAATTTAGGATATCAAGATGCAAGAAGGCAACTTGAATCTTAAGAACATGAAATAGGGGCACAATAAGAGCTCCAAAAAACATCAGGACAAGTAGGCCCATGTCAACCAAGTGGTGCTAAACCTCTAAAGAGAGGATAAAGGGCAATAAAAGTAGAACTATCAGTCACAACCTCCTTCTGTGTAGTACGAACATCGCAAGAATAATTATAAGAGAAAAAGTCAGGAACAACACCCACCTCACCAATTCACGCCTTTGACAAAATTATTGATACCAATATTCCATCAATTGTGCAAGGCCAAGGTAATCAGGTTACCCAAAATCAAACTGGACGATCCTAACCAGCCCAATTCAAAGGGGTATCAAGATGATCTATTTTGCATCTTCCATCACGTGAAGGGTCATGACATTGAAGTGTGTTGGTCCTTCAAGCATATTATTGAAGCATGATCAAAAAGGGCTAGCTTGTAGTACCAAATAATCCACCGAAACCTGACAACCAAAACATGGGGATTTACAAAAATCTATTGCCAAACCATGAGCCACCATGCAACAATGTTGGCCATATCAACCAGGTGTGCATCAAACCACCTACCCAGGGGTTCGTGGGCATGGTTAATGTTGTTACAATACATAGGAGATATGAGAATCCAAATCAACTTTGTGCTCCCATCAGAATACAAGCTAAACCAAGTCAACAGTCGCCTCAGAATATTCTAGGTCCACCAACTAGATCGATGGTGACCATATGAAGCAGTTTGGTTCAAAAACTATAGATAACTCCTGCAAAGTTGTCTATTTATGAGTTAATACAGTAATATCCCAGGCATAGGGGGACTCTCATGGATATTCTGAGGTCCATAGAAGTGCAGTCCTAGGATGATAAAGCATTCACCAACTTTGTGGGACACGTACAACAGTGCTAGGAATCGATGATCCAATTTTATAATCATGAAATTAGGATGGTTCCTACAGATACAGATGACCCACTGTTGCATATCATCGCATGTGTCAATCACATGCCATTCAAGAGGGTCTTGATCGACACTAGTTCGTCGATCAATATCATAATGACCAAGGCGTTGAGTCCCTTGAAGCTTCCTAAGTCACACATTGTACCCACTACATTCACATTGAGAGCATTTAATGACACATTATGTTCGATGATTTGTAATATTGTCCTACCTATTCAGGTAGGCCTAAATACCATACCTATGATGTGTCATGTGATCGAAGGCACCATGCAGTATAACATCTTGTTGGGGATGCCTTGTATTCGAAAGATGTGTTGCATTCTCTCTATATTACATCAATGTGTGAAGTACATTTACGAGGGATAGGTTCATGTGGTGCCATCAGATGGAGAACCATTTAAATTCATGAACATGGCTAATTTTCCAGGGGGTTTCATACTCCCATCAATGCACCTGGACATCCGGCCAGTGTCATCGGTTAAGAATCCAGGAGAAAAATAGAAAGTGTGTTCAACCATTGATATTTGTATCACACAGATCTAAGCACACTACTGCTACTTCCTTGAAACTGACTGCATCAGTAATGCTTCGGGATGAGAGGAAGCTAAAGGTGAAAGTGGGTGAGAAGAAAAAGAAACATATGCCCAAACCAGTTGTCGATGAGGCTCCCATTCCTATGGAAGTGGAGGAAGCCCAAGACATAGCTGAGGAGGTACCTCAGCCTACCTCACTTGCATCGTTAGTAGGGTCATCCGCATCGTGGGTGACAATTCACCTAGCCAACATAGGTTTAGGAAAATATATTGTGCAAAATGTCACCTTTGGACCCATTCCAAAGACTGCATAAGAGATGGACCGATCTCATGCTCATCATTTTTTGGTCGGATCAGTGGTGTCATTGGGAGAGCCACCCAATCAGATGAACTTCATCTATGCTGGGCTGGATTAGCTTCCCACGTGAATGCCCATGGATGAATATGATGACAAACCATTCGCAGTGAATGTTCATTATCTATCCAACACCGAATATGCCAGGCACATTTTTGAATTATATCATTGGCATGGGTACGACCTTAGTCTTTTTGAGTAAAGGCATAGGACACCGAAACTGATATGTTCAGATTAGGATTACAAATATGAGGACAAGATGATTTACTTGCAGCATCATTAGATCATCTATACCTTTGTCTGGGGGACGATGTGGATTTCAACCCATATCACCCTGATACCTCTATGTTCTAGAGGGATAATTAGATGGTGTCTTATGTCACCATAGCTCCACCTAAGTCATATCATGAAGATACCTTGGTGGATAGCGAGATCTCACCTAAAAATTATTCATAGGATGAAGTTGAATTAATTTATGAAGCGATTTCATATTTACGATGCTCATACCCAATTTTACCAGACAGTGATGATAGTGATCATATGTGACTTACATGGGGCCACACTTGCCAGAGTGTCCCATGCTAGTGGATAGTGGTGAAGGATTATATTACAATAGTGACAACAAGGACAATATGGAGAGAGCCTATCTAGGACCTCCTTACCTACATCACCGTAATGCACCTTATACGGTTGAGGACATGTGTAGAGAGATCAATCTCAATCCTCGCCTTAGGGGAAAACCATCGAATTTTGATGTGATCTATCACATGGTGTTTCCTGACCCACCTATGTACATAGAGCTTATTGAGTTGAATGACCCAATATTATAATCAGTGCATAGAGAGAACCCAGTCGTTTGTAGTCTGCACAGACAGGACCCATTTGTGCCTGTGTCGTTAGAGCCAGATCTTTGATATGAGGACTACATCAATTATGTAGAAATTTGTTCGTGTGGTCCTGGATATCAATTCCATTCCATCAATATGGTCTCCATTTATTTGACCACTCCACTCTGTAATCCAACCGATCCATCCAAGCCATTGTATCTGAATGTAGACGCTATCAATTGGGATCGCACTGACTCACCCATTGATATTGAAGATTTCTTCCCTAACAAAAAAATGTTGCAACCATTTAATTTTGCACCAGGATGTGCTTATGATGTTTATCATGATGAGGATGCTTCCAAAACAAAACCTATGAACCCAGTCGATGACATCCACTTGATCCCTACACCTCATTAGCTTGAGAAGGGATTGCATATGTCAGTAGAGGAAACCTTTGATGCGGATATCAGTAACAATCCCACCGATCCAAGGAAGGTTAAATTTGGAGAGAGTATCACTCCAGATGAGCATGCCATCCTCATCCCTATGTTGAAAGAGAGACCTAATATTTTTTCTTGGACTTACAAAGATATGCCAAGTCTAGACCTGAAATTGGTTACCCATAACCTTTCGCTAGATTTTTCAAAGAATCCAATCAGGCAAAAGCTTATAAATATGCATCCAATAGTAGCCTTAATGGTGAAATATAAACTACAAAAGTTATTGGATGTAGAGTTTGTTATCTCCATCAACTATCCATAATGGGTATCCAATATGGTGCCTATAGGAAAACTTGATGGAAGGATTTGTATTTGTATAGATTTCATAGACCTAAATAAGGCAACACCTAAGAATTCATTTTTGTTGCCTAATATTGATGCTCTTGTAGATGCAACTACAGGTCACGAAATGCTCTCATTAATGGATGATTTTTTTGGTTACAATCAAATTCGAATTAACCCCGAAGACCAGCATAAAACCATATTTATAATGCCATGGGGAACATTTTGCTATAAAGTTATGCCATTTGGCCTCAAAAATACTGGTGCCATTTTGCTATAAACATTTTGCTATAGTTGACTTAACCAATAGGTAGACCCCATGGCCTCTTGAAAATATTTAAAAATTATCACACCATCTATAAAAAACATATTTTAATTACATGGTCCAAACAATAATTTAATCCTTTGCTATAAGGCTATCCATATCCTCTACGGTCCCTCTAATCCTATAATAAAGGTTTATAAAAAAATTAAGACTCTACGACCTAAGAAACATATAAGGAGTATATTATAATTACCACGGAGCCCCAATGCTTTAATTAATAAATGTAAACTATATTTAAAAACCTTTCCTTGGTCCCCCATTTTAAATTACTCAAAAGATATTTAACCATTAAAACAAAGAAACCTCTTTTGTTTGGATTAGCCTATAATTAACCCTAAGGTTATTTGTCCATCTAAAATCCAAATGTAATAAATAAATATTAAAAATTATAGACACCCACATGACCAAAGTATCCATAGGATGGCTAGGATGGGGTCAACTTAGCGATCATATGAGATTAACAAGTTTCCACATGGCACGATCATCACCAATTGGCGATGGGAGCCCCCATCCATGCATACAACAGAAGGTCCCAACACCATCCACCAATTATGGGGCTCTACCACTCAAGGTTATTGGACCACCGAGTGGTGGTCATACGAGAGAGGGGACTCTCACCCTCATAAGGCATGAGAGTACCCCTACATCTCATGTGTGGAATTAAACAATGGGAAGGCCTAAGATAACCTTTCCCTATTTAAACTCTACCATAATTGTGGATGTCACATCAGTAATGCAACATACTCAATTGGTAACATTAGACTCCCCTAAAACTTAGGGAAGGAAATATAAAACTTAATAAATTTATTTTCTCCCCTTAAAAAAAATTGCCATAAAACTACGACATGTAAGCATGTAGTAGGATGTGGAGATAGGTTGTTAAGTTATAGCATTTTTCTTTGGAATAGATTGACGTAGTAGCCCTCTATGTACATCACCACACAAACCACCTTAGTTCTAGAAACCTTTAACAAGTAATATCTCATAAAGAAATTACACCAAAATAAAATTATGTATTCTTTTTTATGCAGCGCTACTACCTGCATAGAAAGCATAGGCAACATGAGATCAACATGTGGTGATGGAAAGAGTTTCTTTCGTGTGGCATAGGAGATGAACTCTATTTAAAGCTTCAATAAATACACTCTCTATGGTGGTGAACAAAAAAAACATACGTTGTTACACTGCTATAACAGTATCTTATGAAACAATAGGACATACAAGATTCTAAACCACTACAATTGTACACCTATGAGGCTTAGAGTGTCTATCTAGATCAATAGGATAATTAATAGGTATGAAAACTATTATTAAACCACTGCACTACTTGCAGTGCCTACCCAAGCTTGGAGTACACAGAGGAAAAGGAATAGGACAACATTTTAACAAAGGTGAAATACCTCCAACCAACTAGATTTCTCTTTTTAAATAGACTCCTTCAGACTTAGCGAAGGTGCTTCATAGAAGTTCTAATAAAAAAATTTATGGGTTACATTTAGAATATGAATAGGGCATGAAAAAACACAAGGAAATAATATAGGTTTTCAAACTATGTACATGGTAATCATTCTGCACCCATTTGGAATATTTTGCATGAAAACGTAACTACCAGTCTCTTAGGACCCTATACCCAGTCCTTCAGCCCTACGGGTCTAAGCCTTCAATCCTACAAGTTTGATAACCCTAGAGGGATTCATTTGAATGCATAGAGATGCCAATCATAGTACAAGAGGGGGAATCCCTCATCATCATCTACAAAAGATGACTAAAAAAAGAATTAAAGTCATAAACCACTAAAAACAAGGTAGAGCATATTTGTCCATAAATGTCAAATGTCATTAATGATTCAAACCAGTTTATTAAAATGTTATGGGCTATTAAGAAAATAAATAGATTTCCCAATCTATTTCAAAGCCTCCTTTATCTTATTTCTCCTAAACTCCTCCATCATCCTGCCTCCTTCGCATGATGGCTTCCCATTTCCCTTTTTCTGAATCCTCCCCCCTAAAACTACTTTCTCCCTTCAACCTAGGCATATTTTTCAAAATGGGTATGGTAGAAATTCATCATTACATCCTTCCAACTTACTCCCCCACTAGCATGAGCTCCATAACTCCATAATCAAAGTTATTTTTTTTCAAAATTCTATTGAAAACGTACTTTATCTAGAAATTCAAAGGAGATCTCTCATAAATAAAATTATATTAAATATTCATGAGCCTACCACATTAATTAAATCCATCATTAGTATAAAATAATTATTAATCAAATTCTTTTTACTTAAAATATTAAAGCAGATATTAAATTATCAATTAAAATACAATGCAATGGTAAATCATTAAATCTAACCATTATGCATTCAAGACATTAATAAACCATTTAAAGTCTCCTCAAGGTAGATATCAAATTATAACCTACCATTTAAATGGTTGGTCAAATTTAATTAAGAACCATGGCATGAAATGCCTTTATTCATCTCCTTTGCTAATCAATTTTAAAGGCACCATCAGAGCTATTATCAAACCAATAGTTTGACAATGTCCACCTAAAAATATGGCTAGTCTAAAAAAACCATAAAATATAGAAGTGTTATAGGTATAAATCATAATCAAATGTTGCATCATCAATGTTAGATAGTTAAAGCAATAAATTCAATTTTATTTTCCTCGTCAATGGTCCTACAAGGTAGGTTGTGACATTCCCCTCCCCTGGTACTAAACACAATCTCGTGCATTCATCTAGAATAAGGAATATATAAATAAATATTCAAATTAGATAAGGAGACATGTCTATCATATTAGAATATTACCATCCACTGATAATAACCATGCTACCATGCAAGGCATCCGTCCAGCATTTATATGTTGATGATATAAATGGCTATGCTTACTCCACATAAGGGTGCTATTCTATGGTATCATCATCAACCAATGATACAAATGGTCATACTTACTCCATGTAATATGACATTATAAGGAACCATCATGATAGATTTTGATGGGAGGTAGTACAACCACAAGATGTAGGATATCTAATATGAAATAACTATAAAACTAATGGCACAATAATATGTAGGAAAATAAATAAATGAACATATATAAATAACGCAAAAATATACCATTAATGGGAATGAATAAAATAGTACAATTCTATATAATGAAGGACATGAACACTCCATGAAATTATATGAAAGAACTACATTGTCTCATGCTACACACACATTATCTACTACACATCGTATATTTACTATATCTCTCTCTCTCTCTCTATCTATATATCACTCTATGTGTTTATCTACAACTATGAGGTCTTTATATAGAAAGATAGATTGCTTAGACTTTACTCTACCTAGGACTCATGTACATGTGGACTACATGCACATTTACAACTTACACATTGACATTGAAGCATTTATTATAATACTTGAAGCAACTAACTAATTTTACTCTGAAGCAAACTCCTACTCTAGATATGTACCAAAGGTGGTATATTTAAGTGATCCAAATGATGTAATATACTCTAACACCCCCTATATTACATTATTTTGGTATTGACAACTTTAGTCTTCAAAATGGATCTTTGTCTTTGGAAAAATATTCAACTTGATCTAGTTCTTCTTCTTCTTCTACTTCTTCTATTTTTTATTTTTCCTTCTTGTCATTTTTATTCCACTATTTTTTTTGTTGTTTCTGAGTGTTTGGAGGTGTCTTTGATCTTGCAGTCTTCTAGGTATCCTTGATGGACTAGTGATATCATAATTTTGCAAGTTATAAGTGGGTCATAACTGCTTCCTTTTCTATTCAATGGTCTCCTGTATGACCTATTTTCTTGGTCTTCACAAAATTCAAGCTTGAGTTCATTGTTAGTGGATGCTTCTAAAACAAGAGCTTGGAAGAAATAGTCTAATCTGAATATTAGTTTCTCCTTGAATATTTTATAGTATTTTTCCTTGTTGTAATAACAGTAAGATGGATGATATTTTCCTTCATAATATTTGCATGGATGGAAACTCCAACATCCTTATCATGACCACATTTGGCATAGTAGGTGCATCATAAAGATATTTTGATGTCTTTGTTATCTGTTTTACGATTATCATGTTTGTCTATTTCTTTGATGAAATAGTTGAACCATGTGTGTATAATTGAAGATATTCTATGTTTACTTTATAAATCTGTATGAGATATTTTTGATCAATATTATTTTCTACCTTTTGAATATGATCAATTCTCTTTACTATCTCATTAGAAGATGTGCCTGAAGAATCTATTTCCACAAGACTATTAGTTTGTGAGTTTTTAGAATTTCTTTTAAATTCTATTGATTCTTCTCTTTCATTTGTATCTTCTTTATTATCCATTGAGTTTTTTGAATCATCAATCATGATTTTAATCCATATTGGTATTTTCCTTGCTCCTTTTCTTATTACATGATTTAATGTGTTCTTTGAAGTAGACATCCTTATAGCTCCTTAGTATGTGAATCAATTTGATAAAACTTTTTTAAACTTAGGTTTTGTAGAATTCCTTATGTCTCCTAGTGATTACATTATGCTCTAATATTAACAGAGTGCTTAGTAAATAATAGCTCACTAATTGAGTTGTTTTTGTAATGTTTTGTAAATAACAATAATCAACTTCTATTTCACCTTATCTCTCCTAATGAACTATGTACTTAATTTGAAGTTCTCTATGGTTGGATTTGTTTTATCCCTTTATTATAAATATGAGACAAGTGTAAGTATATAATTCCAACTCTTTTAAGTAAATGATGAACTTCCTTTTATAACCCTCAATGTCCAATAGTTTAATATTTCTAAATTCCAATAAACTATTTTGATGTAGTATACCTTATAACTCCCTAATTTGGAATATTAGAAAAAAAAGAACATTTACAATAATATATTTTTAATTTTCCAAGTTGAAACCCTTATATATCCTATGGTACTTAATTGCAAATATTAAGCTATTTAAGTATATAAACTTTCTTTAATTTTTTTTCAAATGTAGCTATTATTTCCAAAGTAAATAATAGAAGAGTTTCAACCTTATACTATACTCCTTATAACTCCTTAATGAAAGCAATTTTAATTAAGGTAAAAAATATTACCTTTATAACATTCCAAATCCTAAATATTGAACATTGTCTTACTGTGCATTGTTCTCCTTTAATGATAGACATACTGCAACAAGCCTTAAATGTTGCTTTGCCCTTCATGGAGGTTTTGACTTCAACCTTTAATGCTATCTAATCATATTTCACTGTGTATGGATAGGTATTTGCTGCTCATTATGGATATGCATTTTCTCCTTTGGGTGCTCCTTTTAATTGTAGGTACAATGGTGCTAACACCTTATTGTCAAAGGTGACAAGTGGCATGAGCATTGAGATAACTTTCTTCCTTCCTCGAGCAATTCTTACCCTTTAAGTAATTATTATTTGCATGGTACAATATTATAATATTCTTGGTGACCATTGAACGTCTTTATGTGTTAGGGCAATGATGGAAGATGTTTCATGAAATGAGTGCCTTTCTTGATGGTTAGAGATGAGAGGGTAAATATTCCCTTTGTACCAAGTAGTACACTATTCCTCCTTCAAATGCAAGTGTGAATTGCATGCACACTCTATCTTCAATGTACCAAATATGAATGTTAAGCCCTTCATATTGCCTATTCATTCTAACCATTTTCTAGCTATCTTCATTTCTTGAACAGTAAGAGATTTCCTTCTTGCAAGCTATTTTGTTGAGGATGATGGTTGGTTCTAGATGTGACAATCCAAGGGAATTTGAGAGGAGTTTCTATGGGGCTTGATCAGTAGAATGTAGCACTTCCACTTATCTAGAGTATTAGGTATTGAACCTCTATTCTTCCTCTGTATTTATCTTACTATACATTGTTCTTTTTTTACCTTCTACATAAATGATGATAGATCCTTTAGATAGATGATCCAAGCTATCTTCTATGTGTATTCCTTTAGGTATTTATGACTCATTTATGTAGATACTCTTAATTTATCTTCTACATATATACCTTGCAAGATGATGACCTGTAGATATAGACTTCCTATGCTTTGATGGCTCCCTTACGTAGGTCTTTTTTCCATAGGTGGATGCTCTAGTATGTGATGGATAAGGCACTAAAAATCATATCTTTAGACACCCAAAACCTAGGTTTGTGAGCCCTTAATTGGCTCTTCAATTTATCTATGATACAATCGCTTGAATACTGTGCCTTTGCTATTTGTAATAGCATCTTTTAGGATACTATTTCTTTGTCCTATTAACATTGTATTTGAAGGACAAAATCTGGTGTTGTTATAATGTAGAACTTTTGCAATATATTAGAGTCAAATATATTTTTTGCACCGAAGTAAAATATCTCCTATTTAAGATATCCTAGCTTCTTGGATATGGCAGTTTTCTACTCTAAACTTTAATTTGTAATGTATAGTTGTCCTTTTGCTTAGATAGCACTAAAATCTAACTTGGATAATATTAACAATAATGAATCCAAGCTTTTAGCAATGTCACTAATATACTATTAGAGGTTTTAATTTTGCACTAATGTTCACTTTAACTAAAATACTTTAGTGAACTTTGAATAATAACTATAGTGCAATGATAATCTCCCTTATATCTCTTATAAATGAACCCTTCAAAGTAACTCGAAATATGCACTAATTTTTACTATAATCTAAAAGTACTTAGTGCATCTAAAGAACAACTAGTATAGTGCAATATTAATCTCACCTTATTACTCCTTAAAATATGCACTTAGTAATTTCTCCTTGTAGAGAACTTATAATCTCTTGATGTAGTCTTCTTTTGCTATAACTAGATAATAGGAAGATGATATTTTCCTTTTGTCAAAATATATCCAACTCCTATTTAATGTGTAGATAATAACTCTAAAATAAACTTCCTTCTGCACTCCTTTTGAAGACTATAATGCAAACTTCTTTTTTTGTGACTTCTAAAGAATTAAAATGGTGCTTAATGTAACTGGATAATAACCTAAGTTAAATTTCAACTAATGAACCTATTTCCACCCAATTTTCTTACCTTAATGATCTATGTAGATGAAATATTTCTAGGTGATTAGATTCACCTTATTGCTACCTTTAAATGAATGAACCTACAACTATTCTTGGTTGTCCTAAATAGCTCCTTAACTCACCGATTCGCAACTTAGTAACTTATCTATCTTGCTACCCTTTGATATGTAGTAGGTGAATTCTATTAGCTTTCAGGAAGAACTTTGTAACTCTTGAAAAATCACAGCTAGTAATATTATCTTAAATGCTATCCCTTCACAATTAGTTTTTGGACTAAAATATTGTTCTTAAAACTCATAAATTTTGTAGGGAATTCCTCCAAATTTTAGTTGAGTTTTTCTTCAAGGATCCTTTTAGTATTTTGCTATAGATTTAGCAAACCCCTATCTTCGGATGAGCCTTCTAGCCTCCAAAGGTAATCTTCAAACCTTTCAGGTTTGGTAGTAATGTTAGGCTCATTTTCCCTTATTGAATTCTAACTTCAATCCTCATCTTCTTCTCAAGAATATGAATATCTTGAGGTCTTCAGTATTATCCTTTGGGATTTTGCACTCCTTATCAAATTTTTCTCCTTTTGGGATTGTTGTAGAATGGTGACAATTATCCCAATTTTTGCTCTGCTAGTAAGTCCTCCTTGCTCGTAGATTTATCCAATGAGTTATCCTAGGAACTCCTTTAATGGCCTTCTTCAAATTCTAAAAATAAGTCTCTCCAAGCCTTCTCCTTGTTCCTCCTTGAGACCTCTCCAATTTCTTCAATATTATAGCTTCTCGGGTCTTCCAAATGAGACCTTTTCTTCAACCTTATACTAAGGAAGTGTTGGTAATGAGATATTCTTCTCATATATCTATAAATTATTGTTGCTGGAATCTAGAATAGGACCATTACTGGTCCTTCTTTAATTTTGCAATATACAGGCTTTAAAGGAGATCACCCACCTCCAATATTCCAAACTAGAAATTTTGTAACTGGACCTTCTAAGGGTCTCTTAATATTCTTCTGGTTGATTTCCTCAATCTATTATCTACAGTATTTAATGGAGATCAACAACCTACAATATTCTTCTTGACTCTTCTCTAGAGTCTCTTGAATCAGTGGTAAGGCTACTATGGTCTTTTCTTCTCCTGCACCCTTGTGGTTCTATAATATCTAGTAATGAGATCTCTCCTTAGGTATCTAAAATCTTTAGTATTATGCTTATTGCTGGAAATGCTAGAATGATTTTTATGAAGATACTCTTTCTAGCTCTATGTAGGAAGCTTCCCATATTTTTTGAATCTCCTTTTATTGCAACAAGATATTAAAAATGGAAATGGTGGAAACTATAAATCTAGATATGATGAATTTGCACTAGTTTATTTATCAATCTAGTGTAATGAATGTTGAGTCCTAGTCTTCACGAGTTTTCCTATAACCCTGTGGAAAGACTCTAGCCAAATGTAATCTCAAAAATTCTATAAATGAAAATTTTAGATTTCTCGTAGTCTCACTTGTGGCTCTCCCTATTCTCTATCTGATCTACCATGTGCTCTGATACCACTTGTTAGATTTTTATGGGAGGTAGTACAACCACAAGATGTAGGATAACTAATCTGAGATAACTATAAAACTAATGACACAATAATATGCAAGAAAATAAAAAATGAACATCTACAAATAACTCATAAATATGTCATTAATAGGAGTGATAAAAATAGTACAATGCTATATAATGGAGGATATTAACACTCCATGAAAGTATATGAAAGAACTACATTGTACCATACTACACACACACTATATATTTACTATATCACTCTCTCTCTCTCTATCTATATATCACTCTATGTGTCTATCTACACGTATGAGGCCTTTATATAGAAAGATAGATTGCTTGCCCTTTATTCTACCTAAGACTCATTTACATCTACAATACATGCATATTTACAACTTGCACATTGACATTTGTGCATTTGTTATAATACTTGAAGCAACTAACTAAATTTACTCTAAAGTAAACTCCTACTCTAGATATGTACCAAAGGTGGTACATTTACATTATTCAAATGATGTAATATACTCTAACACATCATCCACTAATTATACAAATGGTCATGCTCACTCCATGTGAGGTGTCATTCCACTATTGAGCAACCAAAATGAATAATACCCTTCTTCATTCCTACCCAAAATAAGGTCCGTTTTTCTAATTTTTTCCTCATCTTATCCCCTCCAAGATGAGCAAAATTAGGGAAACTATGCGATTCTCGCATAGTTCTCTTTAATTTCCCAATATTGGGTTTAGTTTCTCAATATCCAAAGCATGATATTCCCTTCCTAACATTGAATTCCTTATTCTCTTTAGAATTTCTTCTATTTGGACCTAAATTTTCACTGTAATGCTCATCCCGAGATTGCATTTACTTGACCTAATCCATTAAGTTTTTGTGACTACAGGTCCAAATTGCTATAACCCTTCTCAAGGTCATGGCTTGTATAGGTTTATTTCATTTTTATCTTAGGATCCACTCCTAAGATTAAAAAAAATTATCCTCCCAAAAGCCTACCAATCTCACAAATTGGTACAAACTCTATCAAATTTTTAAGAGACGATCCCATACTCCCCTTAAGGATAGACTCTCCATTTATTATTTACACTAAGAATTGTTCAAACCTATGAATAGAATTATATCTCTATTATTTTTTATTTAAATTATGACCACAAATTATATTATTCTGGGAGGATCTCATACTCCTCTCGAGAATAGATTTCCCACCTATTCTCTTCCAATATTTTCTCTATTCCATCTACTATGTTGAATACATAGCCTAGGTTTACCAAGATCCATGGTTGATGTTCATAATAAGTAAAGAGCCCAATTTAATGTTCAAAACACCACTAGATGGACTTATCATAGTCCAAGCTACACCGCTCAGAACCTTCCTACCCACTTTCAAAAACCATCCTTCATTGTGGTTATAATGAACATTAAAAATATCTTCACCCATTATAAACCTCAAGCATGAATTCTACCTGTAACCTAGGAGAATTATATATCAATAAAGAAGTTCATCTTGGAATTAACTATGGTTTGCACAAAACCATCTAGAAGATAAATACCCTCATTTGCTAGAGAATCTAGAATCGGATGTCTTGAGGCACATGATCAATGTCAAATTATTTGAATCTTGAGCTTAGATTCTTTGCCTCTCTACTCAAGTTAACAATATTTTTAGATCTCATTTTCACCTTTGATCTTCTTGTAAACAAGTTCTAAATCACCTTGAATTAGAATGTGATAAATTTGATCATACTTCAATCCTACTTAGCTGATCCTGAATTTTGAGAAGATTCTCTTATTCTCTTCCATACCTTGGGTGTCAATTCCTTTTTCCCCACAAGTAATTTGGATGGGAATGCAACATCCTAAATCTAACCATCCTAGGATAGAGGGTAAAAATTGCTTTCTTTATCACAGTTGAAAAATCATGAAGATATACCAGATAGGATCATAGAGATTCCACCACATTTTGAGTTCTATATGCTACAAACATCCCTCGAGTGGATAGAAGTGATCACTCTCTTGTAACTTGCTAGGGTTAACCTTGTACACTACCCATATAGCTTAAAGGATACCTTCATGTGGTCTTCCCATTTCCTAACACTCTCCATGAATGTAGGACAACTTGACCACATTGTAAGGATTAACCCTATATCAGTTAATAAAGACAAGGGATGTCAATCTCTATACTAAGCTTAGTCCTTTGAGCTAGTAAATAGGTGTAAGAACCTCTCTTCCCATTATGAACTAACTTAAGTTATTCTTATCATCCCAATGATGAGTTCGCCTAAGCTATTAGTCTCAATCTTCACGATGAGCTAACTCAAGCCATCTATCTCATTTTAATGTTGATCTAGCTTAAGATATCTATCTCATCTCCATGATGAGTTAGCCTAAGCCATTTATCTCAACTTCTTCATGTTTCCAAATGTTAGCTATATCTTCCTAAGAGCTAACTTACATCATTATTGGTCACCATCACCTTGTATCCCCACAAGGTGTCATATTGATTATGACCAATTATTACCTCCTAGTAATTATATGGATCATGCTTGCCTCACTACAAGGTGTCATTCTTATTATCTATCTAGGAGTTGAGTTTAGTTACTCATAGTTAGTTCCTTATCCTTTTGAACTAACTTATTTCATTATCTTTCCTTACTAATTGTTACAGTCATTCTTGCTCCAAATAAGATACTATTCCTAGGTAGGATTACTCATTATCATTATCTTAACAATGATGGTCATACTTACTCTATGCAAGGTATCATGTCAACTTAAAGCTTTCCTTCCTAGTATTCTACTCATGAGCATGCTCTAGCTTGTTTCATGGCAGCTTCTAATCCTTCGTAACCTAGTGCTTCTTCATAGAAGCATCTAGTCCATCACCACCTAGATCTTCTTTGTAGAAGCATCTTGTCCATCACAACCTAGGGCTATGATATCAAATGTAACAACCTGACTAAAACCAACCTACTCGAGAGAATTTGTTTTTTTTTTAATATCCATTAGGGGTCTACATATCTCTCCTTTTGCATAATTCTATCTATGTAGGTGCAAATAAGCCATCTATCTCATCTCCATGATGAGCTAGCTTATCCCTCTTAGTCTATCAAGAGGGTACGCTTATCTCTACACCATACATAAGTCCATCTACATAGGTGCACTAAGTGTATTGTGGATAGATCATCCCTCTTTCTCTCTCTCCATAATTTCTTCTAATCAAATAACCCATGAGTATAATTATTATGATTTTCAAGGATAATACATACATATAAATAATTCACATGTGTTTCATTATTAATTCATAATCATGATCATCCCTCTTTAAATACAACAATAAGCCACAACAAGCTAGCTATAAAAAGTGACAAGATCATAAAATAAAAACAATCCACAACACATGTGATACAACATGTATCCTAGGAAAACCCCAAAGGGAAAATCCCAGCCTCAAATATTCTTTTCCTATTTCATTAATTTAATTGCATCCAATACAATTATATAAATGGGATCCATAACCCCGTGTGATACATCCATCATCATAAGTGCATAGGAACCCCACAATTCCTATGTTTTCAATACATAAATAGTTCTATTAATTCATATTACATCACAATGAGGAAACCCATAACTCCCTCGAATGAATTCCACATTCATTCTTTTTTTTTCTAAACATCACATCAGGATAAATACATAACAATTTTTTATGATTTACATATCTCAATATATGAATAGGTCATTTAATTCATGTCACAATACCATGAGGAAACCCCATAATTCCCTCATATGAACTCCATGTTCATCCTCCAAAGATATCTCCTTACCTTAGTCTAAGCTCAAAGAAACATCTATTTCCTAAGAGTCTAAAATAAACACGTCTACCATCACATTACCCAAGATAACTCATTAAAGAAGACTTCATAATCCTCCCATTAATTTTCTATGTAAGCATACTATCGAGGTGAAGAGCCTTCTCCTATTTGCTCAAGATACCACTCAAACATATTTATATCTTAGCATGGGTTATGCTATCAAACAAAACTTAACCATAATGAATTGTATTATCCACTAATATATTTCTATCACATCTAGTTCCAAGGTGGGGTGTCATCTACTAATGTAGCTTTCTACCTTATAGAATATGCTATCCACTAGCATAATTCAACTCATCAAATCAATGAACACATTATCCACTAATGTATATTTCCATGCTATGAAACATATTATCTACTAACATGTTTCAACACATCAAATCAATTAAATACACTATCCACTAATGTATATTTCCATACCATGAAACATATTATCCACTAACATGTATCAACTCATCAAATCAATGAAATACATTATCCACTAATGTATTTTCTAACTCATAAAGTATATTGTCTACTAACATGTCCCAATCATAAATGACATACATTATCCACTAACAAATTTTTCTATCTTATGAAACATATTATCCGCTAACATGATTCATCTCATTAGATCAAACAAAATACATTATCCACTAATGTATTTTCTATCTTATGAAACATATTAATCGCTAACATGATTCATCTCATTAGATCGAACAAATTACATTATCCACCAATGTATTTTCTAACCCAAATATAACCTTTTCATTAACTAAAGTTTAGCATCAATATAAAGCCTTCATTAAATCTCAAACTAGAAACCAAATCTCAGGTTAGGTTTATCCACAAAACTGGTTTCAACATTCTCTCAATTTCTCCACGAAATTGATCCCAAGGTCTTCCAATTTCTCCACGAAATTGGTCTAATGATTACCTAATTTCTTTGTAAAATTGGTTCCAAAAGCCCTCTAATTTATCCACTAAATTAGCATACACTCCCCCACAAAATGGTTCTATAATTAACATTCAATTTTTCCACAAAATAAGCATAGTCAAGCATTTGAATTGATCTACTAACTATAACAACAAAAGTATTTAGCCCACTTAAAACAAAGTATACAATTTCACCTTTAACAAAAACATAATTCACCTATAATAACAAAGGCCCATGGCCAGTCCAAAGCCCCTAAATATATTTTTACCCTTTTATAATTCTAAGGCCGATCCAAGCCCCGTAAATATTTTGACTAAAGTCATAACCATTTTAATATTAAATTGGTCTATATTTATATATGGACGACCCATGACCGATTTTAATATTTCCTCTCTAATGTTCCTTTGGCTGACTTAACCAACAGGCAGACCCCATGGCCTCTTGAAAGACTTTAAAAACTATCGCACCATTTATAAAAAAGTATGTTTTAATTACATGGCCCAAACAATAATTTAATCCTTCGCTATAAGGCTGCCCATGGCCCGTGCGACTCCTCTAATCCTATAATAAAAGGCCTAAGAAACATATAGAGGGTATATTATAATTACCGCTGACCCCCAATGCTCTTTAATTAATCGATGTCAACTATATTTAAAAACCTTATAATTACCGCAGACCCCCAATGCTTTAATTAATCCCTTTTTAAATCACATAAAGGGTGTTTAACCATTAAAACAAAGAAACCTCTTTTGTTTGGACTAGCCTATAGTTAAATAAAAGGCCTAAGAAACATATAGAGGATATATTATAATTACCGCAGACCCCCAATGCTTTAATTAAACGATGTCAACTATATTTAAAAACCTTATAATTACCGCAGACCCCAAATGCTTTAATTAATCCCTTTTTAAATCACATAAAGGGTGTTTAACCATTAAAACAAAGAAACCTCTTTTGTTTGGACTAGCCTATAGTTAACCGTAAGGGTCTTTGTCCATCTAAAATCTAAATGTCATAAATCAATATTAAAAGGTTTAAACACCTTGACGACTAGAGTGTTCACACGATGGATAGTATGGGGTCAACTTAGCGATCACCCAATATTATGTGGAACGGTAATCCGCCAACTAGCGATGGGAGTCCTCGGCTATGCATAGCATAGAAGGTCCCAACATGGCTAATAAACATTGAGTCTTCCCCACTCAAACTTATTAGACCTCCGAGTGGTGGTAACAAGAGAGGGGTGCTCATCCTCATAAGGTGCAAGAGCAACCCCACATCCTATGTGTGGGACTAAATAGTGGGAAGGCCTGAGATGACCTTCCCCTATTTAAACTCTGTCGTGAGTGCGAACGTCGCATCAACGATGCAACATGCTCGAGCGACAATCTAAGCCTCCCCTAGGAAATATAAAACTTAATAAGTTTATTTTCCTTCTTTAAAAAAAAGGACTATTACAAAACTACAACATGCAAGCCTATAACAAGATGCAAAGATAGGCTATTAAGTTTAGCATTTTCCTTTGGAATAATTTGACATAGCAGCCCTCTACATACATCACCACATAAACCTTCTTAGTTATAGAAACTTGAGCTGCAGTAATGTATCCAATATTTAACAAGGAATGTCTCGCAAAGAAATTACACCCAAAGAACATTACCTATTCTTTTTAAAAATGCAACACTGCTACCTACATAGAAAGCATAAGCAACACAATACCAAATTATGGTGATGGGAAGAGTTTCTTTCAGGTGGTAAAGGAGATTGAAAATAAAATAACTTCTCTAGTTAAAGCTTTAAGAAAGGCACTCTCTGCGGCGATGAACAAAAACAACATACGCTGCTACACTGCTGTAACAGTCTCTTTTGAAACAATAGGAAACACAAGGTTCTAAAGCATTGGAATTGCAAACCTATGAGTTTTGGAGTGTCTGTCTGGATCAATTGGACAACTCATAGGTAAGAAAATTATGGTTAAACTGTTGCATTGCTTACAGTGCCTACCCAAGATCAGAGTGCATATAGGAAAAGGAATAGGATAGCATTTTAACAAAGGTGAAATACATCCAACCAATTGGATTTCCCTTTTTAAATAGACTCCTTCAGACTCAGCAGAGGCACTTCACAGAAGTTCTAACAAAAATTCAGTCTAGGTTACGTTCAGAATGCGAACAGGGCATGGACAAATACAAGGAAAGAATATAGGTTTTCAAACTATGTAGGAGGTAATCGTGCACCCCTTTGGAACATTTTATGCAAAAACAATGTGACTACCAATCTCCTAGGACCCTACACCCAATCCTTCAGCCCTGCAGGTCTAAGCCTTCAATCCTGCGAGCTTGAAAACCATAGAGGGAACCTATAATTAATACTTAAAGTTTTGTCATTAGCCATTGTTTCTTCCCTTTTATTAAGAAATGACAAGTATGAAACTTTTGTCACAGCCATACACAAAATGGTCTTTCTACATTAATAGTAAAGGAATTAGTCAAAACTATTTAGTCAATATCTTTAAATATAAACAAGGACAAAACACAGGTCAGAAGGCTTTATTTTTCATTTAATATTATTATTTTAAACCAATTTTTATTTTATATATATAACCTTCATTTCCAAATGTTATGAGCTTTCCCCTCTGTAAATTTATTGCAGGTCACATCATTGTCACCGACAACAAGATGCTCGCAATCAGACGAGACCAGACTGTCAACAACGCCCACTTCCAATCATATCAACAAAGACAGGGAAAGAACCGTCGTGAGAATCTCGCACCAGGACCACTCGACCATTAATTGCACACCCAAAAAAAACAAAATATCACGGATCACCTTGTCAGCCATGGGTCCCTAAAAGATATATAGGATGTAACGTTATTAGACTTTACACACCCTTTAGAATATAATAATTTTTATTCAAAAATAAAAATATATAGATATATAATTTTTTTACAAGAAAAAATATATTTTTTAAATTTGTTTTAAATAGAAAATGTTTATAGCGAGTGGTTTTAAGGGAAAAAAAAAAACAAAATCTTTCAATTTTTTAATTAATTAAAATATTTAAAATAATTTTTGTATCAGCTAGTAATTACTAATGATATAATGTTTCTTAGAGTTAGAGAGCATGGATATTAAGTTTGTTTAAGATTTAAAATTGGATCAAGTGAAAGTGGGAAATGAATTCAAATTACTCCATGACATTTCTTCCCATTAAAAAATAAGGGATAGAATAATGGATGGAGGCCCTTGGTTTAGGGGTTAAAAGATGCATTATATTTAAGTCCATGGGGTGAGAATTTTTCTATGGAGATAGAGACTATTAAAAGGCTTCCCATATGGATTAGTCATTTTGGACTTCTTTCTCTAACATATCAATAAGGGGGTTTTGAAGAATATTGGAAATACTCTAGGTGAATTCATCTAAGATGAATTAACTCTAACGAAAGAAAGCATGCAATACACACTAGAATATGTGTTACTATAAATATTTCAAAACGTTTACCATAGTCCATTAGTACTAAAATCTAAATCAATAGACTAGGATCAACAAGTGGATTATGAAAGCACTACATTCTGATTTCACAAATATCAAGATACCAGACATGTGGCAAAATATTGCAAAGTGAAAATGATGAAGAAAGAGATAAAAAAAATTGGCATGAGATAAAATTTAATGTAAAACAAGTATCTCACATCATAGGATAATCTAGGTCAAATAAAATATTTTCCACTCTTAAGATAGTGGCAAGAAAAACCTCTCTTTGTAGTTCACTCAAATAAACCATTAGAAGAAAAAAATGACATAAGGGATGACGAAATACAATGTGCAAGTTCAAATACAAAAGGAGTTAAAGGTGCAAAGGAATATGGGGAGGTCTTTTAGAAGAAAAAAGTAATTGGGTCTTTAGACTATTTTGTATGAAAGATAAAAACATCAAAGTTGGGGTTATAAATGTATATTTTCCAACTATAGTTACTTCTCGTAAAAAATGTAGGAAGAAATTTAAAATATTTTTGTCAAACACAATGATGGTTCATTGTGATTTATGGATTCCTAGAGGTAACTTCAAAAATTTTCTATCTCCTTTGGAAAAGAAGGTTGTATTCTAGGATGGTCTAAATCAATGTAGTATTTTGCTTTATTTATCAATTCAAATGGTCTTTGAGATGTTGGTGCTTCAACTTTTTTAATATATATGGGTAATAGATGCATGGGATAAATTCATATAATAGAAATATTTGATAGATTCTTGTTATTCAATAAATGGTTATAAAGAGACTATACAATATCTTTAGATTATTTATTGTGAGTAGGATCAGATCACAAACTCATTCTTTTGACTTATGATTTAACCAATAATGGTCATTTAAATCCACTTTGTTTCTAGTGTAAAGACTTGATTTCTTTTAGATAGTTATATTATGGTGGAACAAAGCAATAAAGGATCATATATGTATAGGTTTATTCAAAATATAAAATATATAAATGAGAAAATAAAGATGTGGAATGTCAAATATTTTGGTATCATTTTAAAAAATGAATCTAAGATCAAAAATTTACAAGAGCTAGTGGAAACTAATGGAATGGTTGAAGACTCTTATGTTAAAGGAAAATAATTACTTCAAAAGGAAACATATTGATTCCAAAAATAAAGGGAAAAATAGCTCAAGGAAGGAGATAGAAATACAAAAAATATAGTCATGCTACTTCTCACATCAAAAATGCTTGAACATATTAAGAAATAAGAAGATATAAAGATGGAAAAAAATTTAAATATTTTGTCAAATACTAGGTAGAAAAAGGAGGCACGGGATAAGCTTTACAAAATATTCCATTAATTATCACATAATGACAAAATAAAAGTTTGATTAAGAAGATATTTATGGAAGAGCTACATGAAGCAGTTTTCCCTTTCCATTCTAATAAGGCACTTACCCTAATGGATTTTCAACAATTTTCTTTCAAAAAATTTAGGATTTATTAAATATTTATATGGTAGTTGGAGTTGGAAAGGCCTAAAAAATTAAGGTTATAATAAGTGAGATAAATGTTATTTTATTACATTGGTTTCCAAGGCGAGAAAATAATTTGATATTTTTTTCATCCTTTTATCATATGATTAATAAGATCATTTCAAAAATTATGGCACACATATTGAAAGGTATTCTAGAATCTATAATCATTACAAAGGAACAAGGTGATTTTGTTTGTGGTAAACAAATTCTTGATGGTATAATAATTACAAAGGAGGCCATACATTCTCTTCATTCATTCTATGAAAAACTAGGTATGCTTATAAAATTAGATATGAACAAAGCATATGATAGGGTTTTCTAAAGTTTTCTACATGGTATTCTCAAAAAATTTGATTTTGATTAAAGTTGTTGTGAATGGATTACATATTGTTATACCACTATGAAATATTATGTTTTAGTTAATGATTATCTTATTGGTTACTTCATGTCATCTTATGGACTTTACCGAGGTGATCCACTATCTCCTTATCTATTCATTATTATTGTAAAGATATTAGGGACAGTTTTCTCAAAGATAAAAATAGATAAAAAATAAAAGGTATTTAAGTTGCATTTTTCTCATCTCCAATTTGTTAATGACACTTTTATTTTAGACCATCCCTCAATCATTGAGGCCATGGAGTTTAAATCAATATTATTAGGCTATAAGAAGGTTACTAGATAGTTTGTTAATACTACAAAATACAAGATTTTTTATTAACACTACCCTAGATTTATAGTGAATTATTGTAAATATTTTAGGGTTTAAAATTGAAAAAAATCATCAACCTCCTTAGGTATTTTCTTATCCCATAAATAAAATAAAAAGGAATTTTCAAGTTTTTGTTTGGATACAATGAAATCTTGTTTGACAAGTTGGAAAGGTAAGTTCTTAACCATGGTGGGAAGGCTATAATTTATAAAGAGTATGTTACAATCGATACCTATTTATATGATTTCACACTCAAAATTGTCAATAGGCATAGCATCAAAAATGGATAAAACTCAAAGAGAATTTCTTTAGAAAGGATGTGAGGAAAATTTGGGTTTTCTCTTTGTAAGCAAGATAGGGTTTGTAAATGAAATAATGTTGGAGGAGTAATATTATGAAATTGTAGACTTATGGTTTGAAATTAGAGATAAATCTTGGGTGGATATTATTCAAAGATAAGGAAAGAATTGGGTAAAAATATTACTTCAAAAATATATAGCTTCACTTGATACAATAAACTTATTTAGAAAAATAATCCTACCCAAAGGATCATTCACATGGAACTTCATATTAGACAAATTACAATTGATCAAAATATATATTAGATGGTTAGTTAATGAGAGAAACTATGCAATTTTTTTATTTGATGCTTGGTGGAAGCCTTATCATGTTATCTTTGACATAATTTGCAACCATTGGCTTTGGCATGCCTAGCCTATAAAGGTTTAAGTATATTAAAATGAGCAACAACTCTAGATCATGGATTTTTAATAGTAACCTTGTTGAAGGAGAGGAACTCAAACAAATTTGTAGATGAAATTTAAAATATGCTTCAAGAGTTTTATTTGCTAATCTTAAAATAAAAGGATGAGTTGGTTTAAAATATTTCAAAATATAGTGGATAGTTGGTCAAGTTGGGATATGAGGATTTAAAGCAATCAAAATATCCTTCTCCCAAATAGTTTCCTTGGAATAATGTTTAGTCACTAAAGTCTCTCCTTAAGCCTCAAAATTTCTTTGGTTAGTAGTTCAAAGTAACATTCTTATAGGAGAGAGTCAATAAATAAGAGGATATCATGGACCTTTTAGATGTGCCTTGTGTGAGAAGAATTTAGAAATATTAGACCTTTTATTTTCTCATTAACCTTTTGCTCACACCATTTATAATCACTTTTTTCAAATATGAAAATATATTAACTAGCTCCATCAACATTGAAAGAGTAGATGAAATGTTAGACTAATTATTTCATAGCTAAATATTTATGTATTTTGTGGGGATTGGCTATGTCATTATTTGTTGGAATTTATGGCTTGAAAGGAATGATAGAATTTTTAAAAATAACTCTCAAAATCATGCCAGGTTTGGAATCGTATTCTTGCTTTTCATGTAGAATATTTATAGATATGGTGCTCATCATGGGAAGTCTCATATCTATAAAAAGGGGTGGTAACAACTTGGTTACAATATTTGAACATACAAGGAAGATTCATATGTGATAATGGCATTAGAACAAAAGATCTACTTTGATCTAGAGTAAAATAAAAATATCCAAAAATTGGGTTTATAAAAAAAATGTGATGGTGCTTCTAAAGGAAATCTAAGAAAAACAAATAGAAGGGATCCTTTTTTAAATGAAGAAGGAAAAATTTTCCTTACTTAATCAAAATTATATGGAACTTCAACTAACAACCATACAAAAGCTAAGGAATTTCTTACATAGATTAAAATTGCAATAGAAAAAAGGATGAAAATGTATTTCAATTGAGGGGGATTCACAAATTATTATTAATACTATCAATAAAAATGGATGTGGAGACTATCTAAAAGATAATATTATTGTTGATGTTAATCGTATATTAGTATTGGAGTCAATCTCTTGAAAATGTGAGCATATTTATAAATTAAATCAAGTAGCACATAGTATAACCAATCATGGTGTTGATTTTCATCCTAGTAAAATTTAAAATTTAGAAGGCACCCAAGTGAGATTTTATTTCTTAATTTTTAAGTTATTTTTCATCATGTCTACATAGACATAAGAGCCTAGTATTTGTGAGAGTTGGATGTTTAACATGGAAACTTCACAACTTCACTAGAGATTAAAATTCATAATGAATTATTAAAAAATTATATAAAATTATAGATTTAAAAAATACCAAAGTCTTTAAGGTTAAATAAACATTTAATAATATATATTAATACCCTGAAATATTATAATAATACCCAGGTGAGTTGGAGAGGAGAGGGAAATCCTTCAAAAGGAGGATCCAGTTCAAATTTTCACCCTACCATACCAAAAAGTTGAATTGGGTACCCAAAATCCAATTGATAATGTTGGTGCAGGTAAGACCGGGTGCACGACTACCGTGTGACTTAAATGATAACACATCATCGAAAAATTCTTTATTTACTTATTTTAAAATTTTAAATTGATATGCTTTATAAACTATACAAATTAATAAAAATAAAAAAAAAATGACTATAAATGATTTATTAAAATTACAAATGAAGCTTCCGTGCAATCAATATTCTCAATTTTATTGATGTTGATAGAGAAGCTTTTTTTCCTTGTGAAGATAACATTTCACACTTGATTACAAATCTGATCGATTCTGAATTGCTTTGTGTTTTATCTTCCGTTGGTGTATTGTCTATTATCCATAAAAGAAAGATTTCACAGATCGTGGGTGGCCTTGCTTTGCCCTCCTGCTGCGTCATTGTTTGCCAAAGTACATGCGGTGGAGAAAAGCTTGCGGTAAAGCACAAAGCTAGAAGAGGCATTGAAACAAAATTTCATCAAACAAAATTCTATTATGGAACAAAATTCCATTATATCATAGCCAGTAAACAGCTTGAATAGGCTATATTAACAAAGACAGGATGGGTCCACGTGAAAAAGAAAGCACAGTGCAGCCGGAATCCTCTTGTACTGCCATTCATTGTAAGTGGACAGGAAAATATATTCCTACACATATCATGGTCAAATATGAGAACAATGGGAATGCGAAAGGGCGTGCACAGGCATGGCCATTTCACATTGTGATGGAAAAACATATGTATGCTCCACCTGAGCATGCATGGGACCCTATAAAATTTAAACAGCTAGAAACCTTTGTAAAACGGATCAAAATGGAGCCCAAAAGATGAGATGAGAGGCAACCCCTTTCTGGTTTTCCAAACAACAAGCCTAACCGTGTTAGCTGTCACAGGCTTGTTCAATCTATCAAGCTTCTTGTATCCAATGGTAGTCCCATTGCTCACAAGCTTCATCTTCTTCCCATCCATGCCTGCAAAAATCCCATACTTCATCACCCTCTGTCCCAGTACAATGGCCTCCTGAATTCTCACAACATTGAATTTTACAGTTTGTTGGGTCTTCAGCTGTAACCAGTTGGATTTTTTAACCCCTTTGGGTGCCCAGTAAGTCCAGATATCGGTGTTCAATATGTTGTGAGGGGCGAAGGCACTGTGCATTCCCCCTCGCACGCTGCTTGCTGTGATTATGGCAGAAGCAGCGAGATCCACAGAAAAAATGGTCCTTACGGCCTTGGTGAATTCCATTAGTCTCTCCACGTCTTCGGCTGCCACAAGGCCGGTTCTGTTCGGTGGGACGTTGAGCAAAAGCAGACAGTTCCTGCCCACGGAATTATAGTAGATGTCCAGTAATTCGCTTAGATTTTTGGGTTTCTCGTCTGGGTGCCAAAACCACCCTTTCCTGATCGATACGTCACATTCTGCAGGAATCCAATCCGGTCCTTTGGGGTCTCCTGTGTTGAGATACCTGCAAGGAAAAAGAGACCACAGCGGAAAATGAAAGACAGTGAGCCCTTGCCTAATATGGAATTGTTTTTACTTTTGTTGATTTTAGATTTTTACCATTCGATGCCCGCTTCTCCAATGGTGACGGCAGATCCGTTGATGGTCGACCACATTGTTAACCCTGCAGACCCCTTTTCGTTTCCCACCCATCTGACGTCTGGTCCTGCGTCTGAGAAAATGTTTGCATTTATTTGGAGCTCGTGAACCAGATCAAACCACTCGGGAAATAAGTATGTCATTGAGACGTTATCTCCTTTGGCTCCATCAAACCACACTTCAGATATGGGCCCATACCTGCCAATAATTTTTATGAGTAAAATAATAACACTTCATTCATTCCTCGACAAAAAAAAAAAACACACATACATCAGAGCTATGACTCTGGTTGAATCCCGTGAAGGGCGTCTGGTAATGGTTGCTTCAGTGATGGTGTGGCTTGTATTCGAAGGATTTCACAGCGTTGCTGGAACGAAGTTGGTTAATCAAAAACCCTATAATCGGCATCCTATGAAGCCTTCAGTCTGTTAAATAAGTGGACTAGTCCGTTTCTTTGATAGAAGTTTGAAGTGGAATTACTTTGAATAGATAATATTTTTAATTGTTTTACTATTTTGCAGATCTCATCAGAGAAGGCAATTCTGTAAATAGTACATGCGTCTGTATAATAGTAATTGTTTTGTTTGATTCCATTTATTTATTAGTTCGAGAATAAAAAGCAGTACCTATCTGGCAGCAAAATATTAAAAAAAAAAAATTCTAAGCATTTCCATCGATTTTCTCATTTACTTTGAGTTGTCACTATGATACATAGATTACAATCTTATTTAGGCTCAGTAAATCTCTATCTGTTTCGCTTCGTCCCTAAACAATGTCTGTTCATGACAGTTAATCTGCAACAGACAATCTTTTGGCTCTCTTTCGTCTCTGTTGTATTATTAAACTAGAAACGTCAATGAATCCATAGAATCAGAAGAGCAAAATAATGAATGAGGTCAAGCTGAGAATCAAATCTCAATCCCTCCCATTATCAAAATTCATGAATTTCAAATGAAGAGGAAACTCTTACTGGGTGAGGAGCTCCTGCAGCTGTGCCAGGTAGAATTCATTGTACTGCTTTTCTTTACCATAGAAGGACTCGTAGCGGTCCCAGGGGGACAAATACACGCCAAAATCGAGCCCTTGGGCGCGTGCAGCCTCCGATAAATCCTTAACGACATCTCCTTTACCGTTTTCCCAGGGGCTGCTCTTGACGGAATGTTTAGTGAAGGCGGAGGGCCAGAGGCAGAAGCCGTCGTGATGTTTGGTGGTCAGAATGACGAGAGAAAAGCCGGCCGCCTTGGCTACGCGCGCCCACTGCGAGGCATCCAGGCCCTGGGGATCGAACCAGCGCGGGTCCTCCGTCCCATTCCCCCACTCCCTGTTGGTGAACGTGTTCATGCCGAAATGCAGAAACATTATCATTTCGCGCTGCTGCCATCGGAGCTGCCTCGCCTTGGGCAGGGGCGCCACCGGAAGAGGAGGCGGAGCAGACAATCCCACCGTCAAACAACACAGCAGCACCGCTGCCGCCTCCCAGATAATTGCCCCCATGGCTAAACTGATCCCTTTCTCGGTGGAAAACTCACATGTATAAATAAGGAAAGGGATAATGTATTCTATTTGGATTCTCGTGAAAGTGCTTGAATAGTCACGTTATCCGTAGGATAGATAAGCAAGAGTACATGGGTGAGAAATGAGTGGGTAATATGGCAGGGGGGTGGTTGAACAGAGAGCCTAAAGATACGACTCGATACGGGAATGGGTGGAACTGTTGCGAATGCGACGCCACTCTTGCAAGGATAGGACCACGTTCGACCCGTGGGAACCAATTCTTATGCGTCGTCGGTAATGGTAAATTCGCATAATTATAAATTTGATCAGACAGAAAGAGAAACACTTGGATTGAAGACTTTGGTGGGGCATCGTCGTCAAAATCAAAAGAGACTCAACGACTCTGAAGTGGTTCAAGGGGTATTAAGTAGGGCCAGTTGCCATCGAATATTTGACGCTAGTGTAGCAGATCCACAACTAGCATAATTTTGGCAACCATTTAATACTAATTTATTTGATCAATTAAATTTTTTTCCTAATTTATTTAACTAATTAAATACAATTTTTCTTGCCGGAAAAAAAGAGACTGTTTTGATATGTTGTGGTCTCACTAAAAATCTCAAATTTGAATAGTCTTTATATACATAATATACAATAGTACCATTTTTGAGCTGTGTGAATTCTCATACCTCCTACTTATTATTATTAATTTTCATAAATTTTAAAATAATTATTAAATTAAAATTAAATTTATTATAATATAAAATATATGATTTTTAGAAATAAATAATTACAAACATTAAATTTTATTATAAAATTCAAATACATTATAAAAAAATTGTTGGAAAGGTATAACTAAAAAAAAAATAACTATTGAAAAAGTGACTACAATTTAACAAAAGTTAAATCCTATGAAATTTTATTTTTAACTTTCATTTTATTAATTTTTCAGTATTTTATTTTTTCATAATCTATATATGACTTCAATTAGGGCCCATTTCCATTATAATTAATTAGACTATTTCTAAGCAGCATTTTTATGTATTTTTTCTAACTTGCCTTCCTATCAAAGATATCTCATAATATCATTCGTGGCGCCTACATAATAATTGGCTAGATTATTCAAACATTATTTTCTCATCTATGGATATGTAGATATTTTCAAGATATTCTCTTGGTTAATAATTAATGGACATGAAAAATAATGCTACTTTTGATTTAATATACGTGCATCTATTTTTCTTAGAAATATTAAGAATAGCTTATGAATTTCACTTCAATTGAAATCCATCTCCTTCCTTTTACAATGAAAATATTGATCCCTAGAAGAAGAGCCTTGGATTCCATATTGTTTTTCATTGAATTCAATATGGTTTTAAGGAGTTGACGAGAATTTTGCCTATATTATTATGAGAAACGTGATCTCTATGATCTTTCATATGGTTTTTAGAAGCATCATTGAAATTATTTTTTATGAACCCAAAGATATTTTTCATCCTCCTTATTACCTTTAGAAGATATTATTAGAAGTATTACATTATTTGGTAGCTTATAATAAAATTACAAGTACCATGTAAATAGTTTAGATTATAGTATATAGTAGGTATCATGTAAGTGTGGAGTTATGTAAGTGAGGTGTCATTTGATTGTGGAGTTATGTAAGATTTTTCATTTAGTATGTGCGATCATTAAAGTCTTTATCCTTATATAGATATGTAGAGTTAATAATAGATTTATTATTATGTGGTATTTCTTCAATCAAATATATAAAGTGTTAGATCTCTCGTGTTTTTGAGGAGATGAAAAGTTGAAGTAGAAAGGTCAAGGGTTGTGAATATGAAGAGTCTCATATCCATGTGTATATATTGAAGATAAAGTATTGTAATAGGTGATCAAAGAACTTTGTGATACATTGTATTTGCATTGCTTGAGTAGATATATATTTATCAATATATTTTTAGTGATTTTTATTATTATCATGGATTGAATGTATGCCATTATTTTATTGTTTAATATTGATATATTGTGAGATCTTGTGAAGTAGTATTGAGTTGCTAATAGTGGTATTAGAGCCATATTTGGAGTGTCTAGGAGAAAGAGAAAGGTTGTGAAAGAGAGTAGTGTTTGAGAGAGATCAAGTTTGAGAAGAGATCATGTTTGTAAGTAGCCAAGTTGGAGAGAAACATTGAAAGAGCAACAATTTGGAATTAGTAGTAAAGAGCTATGAAATAAACCATGGGAAGAGAGAATAAAAGGTGAGAAGAAGTTGAGAATATTGTTGAAGTAGTTATCCAAGAACACGTTGCAGACATTAACTAAGCCATATTAAAGATAATAAAAGAGAATTTAAGTATAGGCTTGAATAGGAGATGATAACAAAGAAAAAATATGTAGAGTGAAGATGTTGAATATTGGAGAACCGAGGATTAAATTAAGGTAAGCCTGGAAGATAGAGCAGTGAATCTAAAAATTTTGATCGAATGAACATGAGTGGAGTCCAAGAATAGAATAGTAGCTAGTCTTAAGAGCAAAAGAAAACAAAGAAGAAGAAATTACATCAGAAATATTTGCGCAAAGGTGAGAAGAATGGTGAAAGTTTCAAAAGCTAAAAGATGCCCCTATTGAAAAATAAATATAGTAGACAAAACATATCACTTGTCCAATGTTATAGCATAGTGAGAACATGGAAAAAAGAGCATAATTGGATAAAGGAGTGAACGCATCATAAAAATGGAGAGCTAAGGTTTATAAAGGTACAAAACATTAAGCTTTGATTTATTTAAACTTACAAAGGTATTTGATGAAAATTTGAATTTTAAAGGAAGACTTAAAGAGAATCAAATTTTTTTAAGGAAATTAATTACTATGACTATTATTAAAGTGAAGGAGAAGAATAATTGGATTTGTTATAAATAGAAATTAATATAGTGAAGAAAATAAATATTTGAAGAAGAAGATTAAAAAAAGTGAAATATTTAAGAAGGAAAGTTGATTTGAAGAAAATATATTATGTGATTAATTGGAATCATTGAAGGAAAAATTATTAATATATTTGAAGAAAATATATATTATTAATTGGAATTATTAAAGTGAATATTGAAGAAAAAGAATTACTTTAGAGATGAAATATTAAACTTGGGAGTAATAAGGTTGTCAAAAACAAAAGAAAATAATTTATTAAATTTGAAGAAATATTTGAAAGAAGGAAAATATTTAGAAAGGAAGTTTTTTTTTAGAAGAGAATATTTCGTTGTAAGCAAAAGGATTGTAGAATTATTTGTTTTGTTTTTTGAAGATAGATATATTATTGAAGGAACAAACAAGATATAAAAAACCTTGAAGATTGATCAAATGCAAGGATAAATTACTTTAATTATATTTTCATAAGAAACACAACATGACAATTAAATAAAGAAAGAAAGAAAAAAGATAAGCAAACACTCAATGTGATTCACTAGAAGAAAGTAAGAAAATTTTGAAATACCTAAAACTTTATGCACCATGCATGGTAGAGAAAGTTGAATAATGTAAAGATATATCAATAAAATAAAAAAGGCTCTTACAATCAGTTTTCAAAGAAGCTAAAGATGAACATTTTTCAACATTTGATAAATATCTAATTTCAAAACTTACTTAAGAAAATGGATACTCTAAAGGTGTTATTACAATACCTATTGGTATAGGAAAGATAATGAATATGACATTACTTACTCTTGAAGTCCTTAAGGATTAAAAAAGGTAAGAATAAATAATTAAAGATTTGAATAACAAACCAATGATGAAGAATGCATGTTGTAGTACAAATGATCTTATAAAAACAAAGAATGTAAGTTGTGACACAAGTGATTTGAGGCCTATGATAGCAAGTATATGTTGTGATACTAGTGACCTTGTTCAAAAGATAGATGTAAATTATGATACTTGTGATTTGGGATCCACAATAACAAATACAGGAGAACTTATTCTAAGAATTGACATTGCACGTGACACAAGGGACTTAAACATTATTTGTAAAGACAAAGAGTGTGCAAAAATTATGTGTGACAATAAATATTATAATGATATCAATAATAGTGACAGAGATATTTGTATACAATTTTTTTTAAAAGGATAAAGAATAAAATATAAGACCTCAAATAATAAGGTAATTAGCACAAGTAATTATGGAATAGAGAACTTTAGGACAAGGATAGATGGAATTGTTTTCTATACAAGAAAATTTGAGATAAATAGCAAATGTGAACATTATGGTAGGCATGGACACAAGATAGAAATATGTTGGGATCTTCATTATTATGAAATTTGTGGAGGTAACAATCATTCTAAAAAATATTATTGGTACAAAGGAAATAATAATATGAATATGAATTATGGATGGATAAGCATGCACAAATGGGATAATATGAAAGACATGATAACAAGATAGCACTAAATGGACTATTTCATAAAAAAAATTAATTCTACATGTGACCAAATAAAGAGATTGTTCAACAACTTATCTTGGAGGAATACAATTAGGACAATAGATCTAAAGATGCAAATTTTAAAGTCAATGCAAGAAGACCAAGCCCAAAATAAAATATTGAAAGAACATGAAGGAAAAGGACCTTTGTACCAAATAATGTAATATGGACGAGGTGTTGGAAGTATTACATTATTTGGTAGCTTGCAATAATATTGCAAGTACCATATAAATAGTTTAGTTTAGAGTGTAATTAATATGTGAATATATAGTAGGTGTCATATAAGTAAGTATGGAGTTATGTAAGGGAGGTGTCATTTAAGTATGAATTTATGTAAGATTTTATCATTTAGTATGTGCAACCATTAGAGTCTTTGTCCTTATCTGGATATGTAGAGTTAATAATAGATTTATTATTATGTGGTATTTCTCCCATAAGAAATATGAAGTGTTAGATCTCTCATTTGTTTTAGGAGATGAAAATTTTGTGTAAATAGAAAGGTCAAGGGTTGTGAATATGAAGATTCTCATATCCATGTGTGCATATATTGAAGATAAATAATTGTAATAGGTGATCAACGAAGATTTGCACTACATTGTACTTGCATTTCTTGAGTAAATATATATTTATTAATAACATTTTTAGTAAATTTTATTATTATCATAGATTGAATGTATATCATTCTATGAATATTTAATATTTGATACATTGTAATATCTTGTGAGGTAGTACTGAGTTGCTAATAGATACACTATCTCCTTATAAATTCTTCAATCTTGTAATATAGTCCTTAATATTATTTAAATTTATCTTTTTTAGAGATGCAATATCTATCTACAAGTGGTTGAATTCCATAGAATTTATCATAAATAAATAATCCATATTGGTCCATAAATTGATGGGATCACTTTTATATTTGATAAAGAAAATAAAACTAGATCACTCAATAATGAAAATAAATTAAGAGAATTCCTTCACTTATGTTAACAAGTTATTTTATCGAGAACATCTATTATCTCCTTCTTGAAGATGGACCAAAGGTTATTACTCTATAAGAGGTTGGTAATTGGAGTTGACCATATAATATAATTGCATCCATTCAAATAAAAAATATAAACTTAAGGATATATTATGTCAAATTTTACCCCCTCAAGTGCAATAAATGTTGTTAATGCAAAGAGCTCAAAATTTTATATGATTAGATTTTTTTGTACTAGGATGGCGAGAGCGGGAGCGGGAGCAGGATCAAAGACTGATGCAGGTTTCTAGGTGAGAGCGGGAATGGGATCGATATCGGGCACGTCAAGGCCTGGACTCGGGCCCGCAAGGACCTCGACGGGCCCAGAGGAGGGCTTAGATACTGAGTAGAATGGTGGCCAGGGGGGATGGCTTCTTGGGCTTGGGACCTCAGCCTAGCCTTGATGCGAGCGTAGGCCTAGGGAACAAGCCTCCAGAACATGGGTAGGGTTTTGTCTCAGGCAGGCCCAAACCCTCCTATCAATAGATCTTGGCTGGCACCAGGGCCCATCCTCGGTCCCTGGGTCTACGGCTTTCCCTCGAGGGCACTCACATTTCTATTCAAGAGGAGGTCTACTCCTATTTTGTCGTTGGATCCTCTATCTCCCTGGTTGGGAAATTCCTGGGAGGGCGACCAGACATGGAAACCGTTCGTAGATGGGCAGCTTCCAAATGGAAGGTTTTCGGGCATATTCAACTAGTTGCCCTTACCAAGAGATTCTTCATCATCAAACTAAATAACAGTGATGACGTCGAAAAGATCCTGTCGGGAGGGCCCTGGTTTCTGGGATGCAAAATCCTCTTCCTCAAGCAATATGGAGCTAACTTCCACCCCAGCACCCAAAGCATCAACTTCACCCCGGTCTGGGTCTGGCTCTCAGACCTTCCCTTCTACCTGTGGCATGAAGACGTCCTAAGACTTATTGCTCAGTTGGTCAAGGACCTGGTGTCCTTCGACCCCGCTACCAAGGCAGGATCCCGAATGGTTCATGCCATATTTTATGTCAATGCAAATCTCAAATCCAAACTTCCCTCTTCTGTGACCATCTCTTATGGGTCCTTCTTTTGGTGCCAATCCCTGATTTACTCTTGAAGTCCTTAAGGATTAAAAAAGGGGGACAAATACACACCAAAATCGAGCCCTTGGGCGCATGCAGCCTCCGATAAATCCTTAACGACATCTCCTTTACCGTTTTCCCAGGGGCTGCTCTTGACAGAATGTTTAGTGAAGGCGGAGGGCCAGAGGCAGAAGCCGTCGTGGTGTTTGGTGGTCAGAATGATGAGAGAAAAGTCGACCGCCTTGGCTACGCGCGCCCACTGCGAGGCATCCAGCCCCTGCGGATCGAACCAGCGTGGGTCCTCCGTCCCATTCCCCCACTCCCTGTTGGTGAACGTGTTCATGCCAAAATGTAGAAACATTATCATTTCACGCTGCTGCAATCAGAGCTGCCTCGCCTTGGGCAGGGGTGCCACCGGAAGAGGAGGCGGAGCAGACAATCCCACCATCAAACAGCATAGCAGCACCGCTATCACCTCCCAGATAATTGCCCCCATGGCTAAACTGATCCCTTGCTCGGTGGAAAACTCACATGTATAAATAAGGAAAGGGATAATGTATTCTATTTGGATTCTTGTGAAAGTGCTTGAATAGTCACGTTATCCGTAGGATAGATAAGCAAGAGTACATGGGTGAGAAATGAGTGGGTAATATGGCAGCTACGGACATGCGAAGGAACATCCTCTGCAGATTATGAGCAAACCTCTGTACCATATATTCTCTGTGCCTCAGTAATAAATATGGTAAGGGGGGTGGTTGAACAGAGAGCCTAAAGATATGACTCGATACGGGAATGGGTGGAACTGTTGCGAATGCGACGCCACTCTTGCAAGGGTAGGACCACGTTCGACCCGTGGGAACCAATTCTTATGCATCGTCAGTAATGGTAAATTCGCATAATTATAAATTTGATCAGATAGAAAGAGAAACACTTGGATTGAAGCCTTTGGTGGGGCATCGTCGTCAAAATCAAAAGAGACTCAACAAAATCAAAAGAGACTCAACGACTCTGAAGTGGTTCAAGGGGTATTAAGTAGGGCCAGTTGCCATCGAATATTTGACGCTAGTGTAGCAGATCCACAACTAGCATAATTTTGGCAACCATTTAATACTAATTTATTTGATCAATTAAATTTTTTTCCTAATTTATTTAACTAATTAAATACAATTTTTCTTGCAGGAAAAAAAGAGACTGTTTTGATATGTTGTGGTCTCACTAAAAATCTCAAATTTGAATAGTCTTTATATACATAATATACAATAGTACCATTTTTGAGCTATGTGAATTCTCATACCTCCTACTTATTATTATTAATTTTCATAAATTTTAAAATAATTATTAAATTAAAATTAAATTTATTATAATATAAAATATATGATTTTTAGAAATAAATAATTACAAACATTAAATTTTATTATAAAATTCAAATACATTATAAAAAAATTGTTGGAAAGGTATAACTAAAAAAAATTTAACTATTGAAAAAGTGACTACAATTTAACAAAAGTTAAATTCTATGAAATTTTATTTTTAACTTACATTTTAATAATTTTTCAGTATTTTATTTTTTCATAATCTATATATGACTTCAATTAGGGCCCATTTTCATCATAATTAACTAAACTGTTTCTAAGCAACATTTTTATGTAGTTTTTCTAGCTTGCCTTCCTATCAAAGATATCTCATAATATTATTTTTATCAAGAGATAAAAAGTTGGACAGTCTGCTCGGATTCCTAGTGGCTATCGATTCCATGTTAAATATATATATATATATTAAAACATTATTTTCTCATCTATGGATATGTAGATATTTTCAAGATATTGTCTCGGCTAATAATTAATGGACATGAAAAATAATGCTACTTTTGATTTAATATACATGCATCTATTTTTCTTAGAAATATTAAGAATAGCTTATGAATTCCACTTCAATTGAAATCCATCTCCTTCCTTTTACAATGAAAATATTGATCCCTATAAGAAGAGCCTTGGATTCCATATTGTTCTTCATTGAATTCAATATGGTTTTAAGGAGTTGATGAGTATTATTATGAGAAACGTGATCTCTATGATCTTTCATATGGTTTTTAGAAGCATCATTGAAATTAGTTTTGATGAACCCAAAGATATTTTTCATCCTCCTTGTTATCTTTAGAAGATATTATTAGAAGTATTACATTATTTGGTACCTTATAATAAAATTACAAGTACCATGTAAATAACTTAGATTATAGTATATAGTAGGTGTCATGTAAGTGTGGAATTATGTAAGTGAGGTGTCATTTGACTGTGGAGTTATGTAAGATTTTTTCATTTAGTATGTGCAATCATTAGAGTCTTTATCCTTATATGGATATGTAGAGTTAATAATAGATTTATTATTATGTGGTATTTCTCCAATCAAATATATAAAGTGTTAGATCTCTCGTGTGTTTGAGGAGATGAAAATTTGAAGTAGAAAGGTCAAGGGTTGTGAATATGAAGAGTCTTATATCCATGTGTATATATTGAAGATAAAGCATTGTAATAGGTGATCAAAGAAGCTTTGTGTTACATTGTATTTGCATTGCTTGAGTAGATATATATTTATCAATATATTTTTAGTGAGTTTTATTATTATCATGGATTGAATGTATGTCATTATATAAATATTTAATATTGATATATTGTGATATCTTGTGAAGTAGTATTGAGTTGCTAATAGTGGTATTAGAGCCACATTTGGAGTGGCTAGGAGAAAGAGAAAGGTTGTGAAAGAGAGTAGTGTTTGAGAGAGATCAAGTTTGAGAAGATATCATGTTTGTACGTAGCCAAGTTGGAGAGAAACGTTGAAAGAGCAACAATTTGGAAGTAGTAGTAAAGAGCTATGAAATAAACCATGGGAAGAGAGAATCAAAGGTGAGAAGAAGTTGAGAATATTGTTAAAGTAGTTCTCCAATAACACGTTGCAGACATTAACTAAGCTATATTAAAGATAATAAAAGAGAATTTAAGTATAGGCTTGAATAGGAGATGATAACAAAGAAAAAATATGTAGAGTGAAGATATTAAATATTGGAGAACCAAGGATTAAATCAAGGTAAGCCTGGAAGATAGAGCAGTGAATCTAAAAATGTTGATCGAATGAACATGAGTGGAGTCCAAGAATAGAAGAGTAGAGCAAAAGAAAACAAAGAAGAAGAAATTACATCAGAAATATCTACGCAAAGGTGAGAATAATGGTGAAAGTTTCAAAAGCTAAAAGATGCCCCTATTGAAAAAGAAATATAGTAGACAAAATATAGCACTTGTCCAATGTTATATCATAGTGAGAACATGGAAAAAAGAGCATAATTGGATAAAGGAGTACACACATCATAAAAATAGAGAGCTAAGGTTTATATAGGTATAAAACATTAAGCTTTGATTTATTTAAACTTACAAAGGTATAATTTGAATTTTAAAGGAATACTTAAAGAGAATCAAATTTTTTTTAAGGAAATTAATTACTATGAGTATTATTAAAGTGAAGGAGAAGAATAATTGGATTTTTTATAAAGAGAAATTAATATAGTGAAAAAAATAAATATTTAAAGAAGAAGATTAAAGAAAAGTGAAATATTTAAGAAGGAAAGTTGATTTGAAGAAAATATATTATGTGATTAATTGGAATCATTGAAGGAAAAATTATTAATATATTTGAAGAAAAAATATATTATTAATTGGAATTATTAAAGTGAAGATTGAAGAAAAAGAATTACTTTAGAGACGAAATATTAAACTTGGGAGTAATAAGGTTGTCAAAAACAAAAGAAAATAATTTATTAAAGTTGAAGAAATATTTGAAAGAAGGAATATATTTAGAAAGGAATTTTTTTTTAAGAAGAGAATATTTCGTTGTAAGCAAAAGGATTGTAGAATTATTTGTTTTGTTTTTTAAAGATAGATATATTATTGAAGGAACAAACAAGATATTAAAAACCTTGAATATTGATCAAATGCAAAGATAAATTACTTTAATTATATTTTCATAAGAAACACAACATGACAATTAAATAAAGAAAGAAAATAAAAAGAGAAGCAAACTCTCAATATGATTCACTAGAAGAAAGTAAGAAAATATTGAAATACCTAAAACTTTATGTGCCATGCATGGTAAAGAAAGTTGAAGAATGTAAAGATATATCAATAAAATAAAAAAGTCTCTTACAATCAGTTTTCAAAGAAGCTAAAGATGAACATTTTTCAACATTTGATAAATATCTAAGTTCAAAACTTACTGAAGCAAATGGATACTGTAAAGGTGTTATTACATTACCTATTGGTATAGGAAATATAATGTATATGACATTACTTACTCTTGAAGTCCTTAAGGATTAAAATAGGTAAGAAGAAATAATTAAAAATTTGAAGAACAAACCAATGATGAAGAATGCATGTTGTAGTACAAATGATATTATAAAAACAAATAATGTAAGTTGTGACACAAGTGATTTGAGGCCTATGATAGCAAGTATATGTTGTGATACTAGTGACCTTGTTCAAAAGATAGATGTAAGTTATGATACTTGTGATTTGGGATCCACAATAACAAATACAAGAGAACTTGTTCAAAGAATTGACATTGCATGTGACACAAGGGACTTAAACATTATTTGCAAAGACAAAGAGTGTGCAAAAATTATGTGCGACAATAAATATTATAATGATATCAATAATAGTGATAGAGATATTAGTATACAATTTTTTTAAAAAGGGTAAAGAATAAAATATAAGACCTCAAATAATAAGGTAATTAGAACAAGTAATTATGGAATAGAGAACTTTAGGACAAGGATAGATGGAACTATTTTCTATACAAGAAAATTTGAGATAAATAGCAAATGTGAACATTATGGTAGGCATGGACACAAGATAGAAATATGTTGGGATCTTCATTATTATTAAATTTGTGGAGGTAACAATCATTCTAAAAAATATTATTGGTACAAAGGTAATAATAATATGAATGTGAATTATGGATGGATAAGCATGCACATATAGGATAACATGAAAGACATGATAACAATGATAGCACTAAATGGACTATTTCATAAAAAAAAGTAATTCTATATGTGACCAAATAAAGAGATTGTTAAACAACTTATCTTGGAGGAACAAAATTAGGACAATAGATCTAAAGATGCAAATTGTAAATTCAATGCAAGAAGACCAAGCCCAGAATAAAATATTGAAAGAACATGAAGTAAAAGGACCTTTGTACAAAATAATGTAATATGGACAAGGTGTTGGAAGTAGTACATTATTTGGTAGCTTGCAATAATATTGCAAGTACCATATAAATATTTTAGTTTATTGTGTAATTAATATGTGAGTATATAGTAGGTGTCATATAAGTAAGTATGGAGTTATGTAAGTGAGGTGTCATTTAAGTATGAATTTATGTAAGATTTTATCATTTAGTATGTGCAACCATTAGAGTCTTTGTCCTTATGTGGATATGTAGAGTTAATAATAGATTTATTATTATGTGGTATTTCTCCCATAAGAAATATGAAGTGTTAGATCTCTCATGTGTTTGAGGAGATGAAATTTTTGTGTAAATAGAAAGGTCAAGGGTTGTGAATATGAAGATTCTCATATCCATGTGTGTATATATTGAAGATAAATAATTGTAATAGGTGATCAGCAAAGATTTGCAATACATTGTACTTGCATTTCTTGAGTAGATATATATTTATTAATAACATTTTTAGTAAATTTTATTATTATCATAGATTGAATGTATATCATTCTATGAATATTTAATATTTGATACATTGTAAGATCTTGTGAGGTAGTACTGATTTGCTAATAGATACACTATCTCCTTATAAATTTTTCAATCTTGTAATATAGTCCTTAATATTATTTAAATTTATCTTTTTTAGAGAAGCAATATCTATCTACAAGTGGTTGAATTCCATAGAATTTATCATAAATAAATAATTCATCTTGGTCCATAAATTTATGGGATCGCTTGTATATTTGATAAAGAAAATAAAACTAGATCATTCAATAATGAAAATAAGTTAAGAGCATTCCTTCACTTATGTTACCAAGTTATTTTATCGACAACATCTATTATCTCCTTGAAGATGGACAAAAGGTTATTACTCTATAAGAGGTTGCCCATTGGAGTTGACCATATAATATAATTGCATCCATTCAAATAAAAAATATAAACTTAAGGACATATTATGTCAAATTTTACCCCCTCAAGTGCAATAAATGTTGTTAATGCAAAGAGCTCAAAAAATTATATGATTAAATAAATGATCAAAACTTTTCTATATGTAAAAGTGTATAGCTTTTAAAAATCCTTATTAATCCATAGAGCATAAAAATATCAAGGTTTAACCTTAAAAATGACTCAACCACCTAAATATTTCCACTTGATAGATCTATAAAAAAATTCCACATATTTGCCACTATACACCATAAGCAAATGGGAAAATACCACTTTATTTGATTGATTGTGCAAATTCCTTTATTTATAATTTATCTTATCTATTGTTGCACTATAGTAGTTACCATATTGGCTACCTATATATTATCAAATCATAGTAAAGCAATAAAAATATCCCAAGATAATCAAACTCTTATCTCATAACAAATGGGTATCCCAAGCTAACAATGCTAGTGAGTTGTTCATGCTCACCCTTGAATCATGAAGATATACCACCATGACTGAGAGGATGCCCTTCAAAAAATAAATGAAGTCTTTCCCAAATGATAGAGTCAAGAGTGTATTGTACAACCTCCCTAAATACAATTTAAAACACAATGCAAGGTAGACGTCATAAACATTTATGCTAATGGAATGAATGATGAATTTCTTCCTTTAAGATCTCATCTCCCTATAGATATCCATAAAATAAAATCTCTATCCAATGCCTTCAAAGTAAATAAAACCAAACCATTAAATTTGGATATATGACAACCTAATGAGTAAGCACCAAAATGCTCCTTGAAGATACTACTAGCATCATCTAATGTGAAGGTATGTTAGTCATAGGGGAATATTAAACTTAAGGTGGCCCATAAACAATATAATAATTATATAATGAACAACCATTATGCTAAGGAGCTTGAATAAAATGGTAAAGGTAATAAGGCATTGCCCAAGGCTGCCCAAGTTTCCTATTATCATTAAAATACATATGCCCTCTTGTTTTATGCTTGAAAAAGAGCAAGGGAAATAAAAAAATAAATTTAAAATATTCCACTCAATAATTTAAGCTTTATTAATGATGATCACAATGAAATATAGATAGTATGTGATAACATTATGTAGAATTTGATGAACAGGGTTCATATTGTACTTATTAGAAAAATTTTGTGAAATATTTGATATGAGCTTATTGCATAAGAAATGATCCTTTGTATATGATACTAAAAAATATACTTTAGAAGTTCATGAAATTATCACCCATTGTTCTTATGTTATTTCAATTTGGAAAACCTTATTAACTATAGGGTGATATTTTCTCTAATACTTAGAATAAAGAATAGAGAATCCAAAAAACACCTACACAATCAAGCAATGGTTCTTCAAATTAATTTTAATACCATGTTGAATTTCATAATATTTTTCAAAACAAGATAAAAATAATAATCTACTCAAAAATCACAGCAAAAAAGGAATATAGAGTGAAAATGATAGAGATATATAAATATGAGGATCTCCTTAGGTATTGAAGTAATAATGATCATCAAATGATCCCACATTTATATTAATAGATTGTTTTAAGATGTGTATAAATACCTCTATAGATTACTTATCAATTGCATAACACTTAATTGACATTTATTAATGTTTAGGTATAATAAATTTAATAATAAGATTATAGGTTTATATAATATACCCCATCTCACATTATATAATTTTAGCTTACAGAGTTGCATAATACATAATATTATATAGTTTTGGCCTTGGCCAATGATAAAATACTACACACTTTAACATGACTGACATGTTAAAGAGTACCCATGGTATAATGAATAATATGTTTGGTAGTCTTCCAATAATCCCACAACAAAGGACATGTCTAAATAAACCTTTATAAACCTAAAATAGATACTCGCAACAAAGGAAATGTCTAAATAAGTATAAATGAGATATAGAAGAATCCCTATTAATTATTAACATAGATAAGCATATGCTAAGGGAAAGGAACAATTAGCCTAAAGCTTCATCATAGAAGAAAATATTATAGCTATGACTTATGATCCTCCATCCAAAACCATTGTAGTAACTCCAAGGTACATTGAGATTCAAAATCAATATCTATGAAGAATATAAAGTGATCTAAATTTTAAAAATTGAAATGAAGTAGGATTATGCTATCACCTCAAATAAAAAGTGAAGTCGTATTTAGATCTTCAATAATGGAATATAAACTCCTTATAATTATCAAATCAAAAACATGAATCAGAACAATCAAAATTTCTTTTATCCTAGTATTTGATATACTCACCATAATCCATCTTATTATGAGATAATACACACTTGGGAAAGGTATAAATCTTCTAACACCTAGCATGATATGTATACTTAATCTAATACAAAAAATTTTGAGCTTATAGACTAAGGGTGTAAGATTGTCCTAAAGAAAACCTAATAACTTTTGTATGTAGATTTCCTCTTATGAAAAAAAAGCACTTTTTAAATCCATTTGATAAATATCTCAATATCATGAAGAAAAAAGAGAGATAAAAATGCATATAGAGTCTATCCAAACAATAAGAGAAAAAAGTTTTATTGTAGTTAAATCCTTCCTTGTAATAAAAAATAACCTTGGAAGAATATAGTACTTATGCTTATAAATTTGACCATCTAAACCATATTTGGTCTTACATAACCATTTGTAGTGAACAATATTATCATCAATGAACAATGGTATAATCTCCCATATGTTATTATTCATAAAAGAATTATACTTTACCTACAAATATATGTCCCATTGTGAGAATCCATTAGACTGATTATAAGTGATTTGATCTCCATTATCATAAAATTTGGTAAGCAATACACACAATGAGAAAGTATGATGACACTTCTACTATATAAAATGATCGGCATCTTATAAAGATCTCCTAGTCTACTCTGGCATAGGGTGATCTATAGGAGGAGAAAGATCAAAATAGATAAATTCATTTTCCAAAGATAAAAAGGAATGGAAGAATCTTGTACATCATTAAAATTTAAAAATATATCTAAAATAAAAGCATTTGTATTTGGGAGGATTAATGTTGTACATAGATATCTAGAAGAAGAATATCTAAGAGCATCATTTAAAGAATGAAAGCAACTAAAAGCTCAAGTATAAGAGTTTTCAAGGAAGGTGGATGAGTATAGATATGAATATGGATGATATGAGAGGATGAAAACTCCTTAAGGATATTTAGAAGCAATCTCAAAGGTATTATGATAGAGGAATTTTCAAAACAAACATTATTTTTTATAATAACCTCATTAGCAATAGGTTGAAAAAGTTGAAACCTTAAACATGATGTCATGCCCAATAAAAGTACAAATATAACTTTTACATTGGAGCTCATTCTATAACTTAGTGGTAATTTAAGTGCAAATCATGGACCTAAACACTCAAAAATATAAAGTAGAAATATTATTCTCTGTAACCATATCAAAAGATGTCATCCATTTTTTATAAAATGTGTAGGAGTACTATTGATGATGTAGATTATACAATTAATTAAATTTTACCAAAATTTAAGAACCACCTATCTAGAATGAATCATGTAATAAACTACACTCATGATACCCCTATGTTTTATTCAGTAACTCCATTTTATTCTAAAGTGTATCAAATGGTATGCTATAAAGAAATATCATCAAAAGTCAAAGAATACTTGAACTTTTTATTGATATACTCCCATCCTTGATTCATCTATAGGAATTTGATCTTTCATTCATGTTGATTATATGTAATATATATAAATTTATCTAGTAAAATATTTGTCCTTGGATTTAATAGAAAATACAAACAATTCTAGTGAAATCTTTAATGAAAGTAAGGGATAATCTATTACTTGATAAGGATTGAACAACCATATTACAATAGTTGTTGTTATGGATAAACTCTAAGGGCTAAGAAGCACACCATACTTTATACTTAGAAAAATACTTTGTATGATGTCTACCAAAAACACATGCCTTGAGTCTCAATCAATAGAACTTATATCATGTGAAGATGACATGTGCTTCAAGGATATAAAATTGGCAAGCAATTTATATACATAGTAACAAAACCTACCCCATCAAAGAAGGAAGAAACATGGCACAACTTTTACATAGGATTTGTCTCATCATAATAGTTTTAAGTGATACTCTTAAAGACATCATTTATGCCCTTAATAACCTATTGATCTATACAAAATTTTATCTTTTTATTCGTATGAGTATTGTGATATATTCAAGAAATATTAGAATCTAGTTTTAGAATTTGAAGGACCCCACAAAGTTTAGATTCATAATAGTTGATGATGGAATCTCTTCCTAGGTTATATTTCTTAGGATTAGATTTATTACCTAGGATTAATTAATTTCTATATTTATTGTTAATAATCACATGAGCCACTAAGCTCACACGAGTTTCTAGATGTAAGTTAGTCAGCTTCTAGGGATATAAGATAGTATTAGCTTAAGTTAGTGATTTTTTAGTTTAAGTTAGTTAATGTTATATTATTTTCCAAATAAGGCATCTTATGCCTAATTTGGAAGATTTGTATCATATTGTCCTTCATGCTTAGAACAAATTGTATCATTTTCTTGTCCTTCATGCTCACAATAAATTGGATGTCTTATGAGTTTAAATTTGAATGAACTCACATGACACAACTTCAAGTGATGACTTTCAAGTTGCCAATTTGGCAAACAAGTAGATAAAATCCATGTGACATGGCATCATTTTATTCATTGTAAACAAGGATGAACATCACCTTGAGAAAGAAACTGACACTAGTTACCTTTTGATAAAGCTATGTCATGCACTAAGAAAACTACACTTGGTTGCAACAAGTAGGAAATTTCAATGACATGGCTTGAGAATAACAAAATCAGATAGTTTTCATTTATATTTTCCTTGCAAGCTCACACTTATCCAAAAACTTGCATGCATCTCAAACTAATGCACATCTGAGGTTTATTGATGAATTCTAATTGTCATGCATGGAAGAAATGTATCTTTCCACTAGATGGTATCAGAGCCTTTGACCACCTATGGGGGATCCCTATGATACTACCAATTTGTTGATGTAGGGTATTTTGTATACGGTAAACCCATGCAAACTCACATATAATTTTTACTCACAAGAAATTTGGGCCAAAGGAAGAATTCCAGCATTGGTCAATTGACCATGCAATTGTTGGAGAAATAAAACTTTCTTGTTATTGAATGAAAAAGACCTTGCTTAAATAGAAAGTGCATACAATATGATCCATTGGATCATAACTAACTGAGTTGATCTCAGCCACCCAATAAATATCCTAATATCTTAGTCAAAACTTAGGATATACTCTAACACCCCCCTTAAGTGGTATTAGAATATTTTTAACACCCCCCCTTAAATGGTACTAGGATATTTCTAACACCCCTCCTTAAGTGGAATTAGGAGGTAGTGAAAAATAACAAAATTAAAGAAGTGGCATATCCACATATATCCCGACAACAAGGCCTAATAAGATACTCATGTACAATATATCCACAAGAAATTATGTTGGAGAGATGATGAAAAACCACAAGGGAGAAAGGGAGAAAACCATCTGCCAAAAAATAAGAATAAGTAAGATGTGAAAGGAGGATGGAGAGGAAGATGTCCTCTTCAACCCCCCTTAGAACAACTTCCATCAAGAAGCCTTCAAAGGACCCATGAGATATCTCAAAAAAGTAGAGAAGCCTCATCGCCGAATTGAATGAAATTTCACTCTAAGATTGGTGCTTGTGACAATGAACAAGGCTATGAACCATGAAAAAAAGTCACTAAAGAAAACCTACAATGGCAAGGATAGCCCAAAATTAACCCCACAAGCACATTTATGTGGTGTCCACCTATACGAACACAATGGGCTAATAAAAAGGTCCAAAGTGTGTGGACAAATAGCTTAAGCAAGGGAATAAATAATGAAAGGATACCAATGTAGCTATCAAATGTGTCCTTATGGTGACCTCTTCATCCTCCTGAAATGTATGGGTAACCAGCCATTGCATCCACTAGGTGCTATAGATAAGATGACTAGATACTAGGATCACATACAAATACTTTGGGAGTGTCGGGTTCAACCGAGAGTGCACTCCATGATACAACATATTTGAGGCCAAAAAACACAGGTTAAACTACCTCAAAATGGAAATTGGACACCACCAATGTGTCCAACTCGAAAAAAAAAATTGATGACTATAAACACCCCTATGATCGGGTATCAATTTTACCTTCATCTGTAGGAAAAATAACAATCTTCTCCTTTCCCTCACAAGAGAATATTCCTGGCATTGCATTCTGGAAAAATTAAAGTAGAAATTATAGTGAAATATTAGCAGCATTTAAAATTTCCCTCATAGGGGAATATTAAATGGGCCAAGTGGCTTTGGAAAAATACAAATAAAGGGGGCCAAGTGGAACTTGCCCACTATCAATGTGGAGATTAAAAAAATATTTCCACATGCGGGTGTGTTCCTTCACGGGGGCATGGCAAAAAAAAATTGACATATCAATGATCAATTTTGAAGGCTGAACAATCAACAAAGGCAACGTAGGTAATGACAAACTAGTTGCCATGTGGCAAGAGGAATACCATGATGACATCCAAGACCTACAAAACCGCACAGCTATGAATACGAACAGTTGACTATAGAATCGTCGATGCCCAGTGGACCTGTGGATGTCTTTTTCATCGATAAACTATCCAAAGACTTACCAGAAATAGATCCTCTCATTGTATTTGATGCAATTTTTTTGCACCGATTCAAGCATGGTGCACAGTTTGTTTTCACATACACAAACAAAGAAAAATATTTGATGTCACTCCAGTTAAAATATCACAAAATGGTAGACATTGATGAGCACAGACATTGGCACGATCGCGAACGAATCCACACAATTCGATTGGATATTACACATATCTAGACTTCTAAAACATGATATCCAATTTTTCATGATATTTTTTAAAAAACATGTGCCCCCTTTTTAAATAAAATGCTCCTTTTTCTTTTTGAAAGAATATTCAGCAGGGTATTTTAGCCAGCACATAATATTTAACATTTTTAAATTTTATAAGGCCTAAGAAGAACTCTTCGATGATCCATTATTTTTGCCTTTAGCGCTAGAATCATTGCTACACATTTGACTACATAGGTTCCTCTGATTTTTCCACACTCATATCTTTATTTACACTTCATTTGGTATAGCACTACCATTCGCACAAAGTTTTGCACATCTACTCCAAAAAAATATGTCTAATGACAACGAGACGAGCAACAGGAATAAAAAAAATCTAGCTTGACTCTTGGCTAGGTTTTGAGCTTCACCACGGCATAGGTCGTCCTCCATAAGAAATCTCGAATATGAACATGGGTCGTAGGAATGGCCGCATCTCAACACCGACTGATAATGCCCACCTGATGGTAATTCCATCTCGTCGATAGAAGCACCCATGTTGTTTTATAGTCCACTATAATTTTTAAAATTATCGACTAAACAAAAATCACATATTTCGATCACATTATCAACCACCAAATATGTTGCAACATGCTTTGAAAATGGATGAGTAGATTAATTAGGCTCTAGTGCGTGTTGTAAACCAATAAGCACAAATATGTGTTAGCTCCTCTAGTTAGGCTTCTGCAAGGACCATTATAATGAACCATTGCATCCTTCTCAACATGGACACCATTTTCGATGCTCTGTGCAAGTTGAGGCTATGATAAAATTTCCCAAGTATTTTCTCCATGACTGTCACCATGTGAATGCTTTGGGATCTCCAAGCAAGCGCTCATCGAGAGTAATTTCTACCATGTATTACTTTAGCCACTATCAACATCACTTGGCTTCCAAAAGCAAACTTCCTAAGTGTCAGACTGAATTGAAGACTAGAAATTGTAAGTTTGTTAGATATTATAAATATCTTCATCTATTAAACTAGGATATCAATTGGAGGCAACTGTAGCAGTGATCGCAACACTCACATAATTATTTGAATATTCAACACGTGGTGAGAATATCTCCATGTGATTGCTGCTGAAAGTGAAGAGCTTTGATTAATAGATATTTTGCATGATCTAAGGTGCTAAATTATTAGCAAACATCCACATTATAGCTACAATGGATGCTCAAAAAGAAATATTTTCAACCACTTTCACAACAATCTACAGAGTTGATGCGGGCCACACACATCGACAACAAATTAAAATTACTGTGTTTTTAGTTATGTGCCATGTCTCCAATCACAATGAGTATGAAATTGAAGTCATATGAGTGGGGCCAAATAGTATGCGATAAATCTCCATGTTATCTAATGCTCCATATCTACTAGTAATATTCATATCCATGTGGCCCACGGTGCCACCTCTTATTCATCGATGATAGCTCCAAATGTGATAGGTAATCCACTTACAGATTTAAAAAAATTGAAAGCTCCATGACATGCACAATCAATGCACCAGATGGCACCCTCCATTTGGTCATAACGATGAACTGGGACTACACTGATAAATGGGGCTCTCCTTCTACTAGTTTACCGCTCAAAAAAATAGAGATATAGATATGGAGATGTGGTTCTCCTAAACAAAGGTTGGTGATAAAGATAAAGTATCCTTTGTGAAGCTCAATTTGATAGGGTTAGCAAAACTTATAATTATGGAAAGATAAAAGGATAAAAAACCCATTACCACTTAGGATGGTTTGGTTCAAGCCTTGAAGGATACATTTCACCCTTCAAATTATGAACATGACTTAATGGTCAAATGGTATAGGTTAAGACAAACCTTTAATATGTCTACTCAAGATTATGTCTTTCAATTTAACAGATTAAGAATTTTGCTTCATGTGAAGGATCTAGAAAAATCCCTTATCATCAAGTTCACAAGTGGGCTCCTTGAACCTTTGTATCAGGAGTTGAAATATACTTCCTTAAAAACCTTGGATGAAGCATTTAATCACGTACAATTGGTAGAGGAGAAGCTTACGAGTCAATCCAAGGGAGCTTCTCAACCTCCAAACTAGCAACAATCAACTAAGGCAAATATACCTTCTTCTTATTCTTCTTCTTCTTCATCGTTTTCCTCCTCTCCTTCTTCTTCTTCTTATTCTTCTTCTTCTTCTTCTTCTTCTTCTTCTTCTCCTTCTTCTTATTCACCTTATAATGGTAAGAAATTCTATCATCATAATAAAAGAAGAGCATATAGGAAATCTAAATATTTCAGGAAGAGGAAGAACCTCATTGTAAAATCTCAATAGGAGGAACCACAAAATGGTCCCCTTGAGGTTGTAGGTGAAGATAGAGAATATGAAGAATTAAAGGGTAAATTGAACAATGTTACCCTCATGCATCATAAATATGGCCATGATAGTTTATTTGTCACAAAATCCCACCTCACGCACTTTTTTTTTTTAATTGTATTATTGATAATGGATCGCAAACCAATTTGATTGCAAAATCCATAATTGATAGGTAAAATATTCCTATAAAATCCCATCCTCATCCATATTCACTAGGATGGAAGGATACTAGTTTTTCCTCCCCCATCACAGAAACTTATGATAAACCCTTTGCTTTGGGCCCTTATTTTATGGTTCATGTCACCTATGATGTGACTCCAATGGATTATTTTTGTCTCATTCTTGGCCAAACCTATATGTATGATAAAATGGCTTAATATGATGCATATCATTGTTGGACATTTTGAGTATATTGTGTTGTCATTGATGTCAAAGGATTGATGGCATAGGTTGATGTCATTGGTTGTCCTTGATGTCAAAGATAGTTTGGTATGGCAAAAGGATAAGGTTTATAAGTTGGTTAATTATGCAAGGCAAGGTTCATCCCAATACAAGGAATTGGTAAAAATAAAAGGTTATAATATTTATTTTTTAAATATTATACGCAATAGGACAAAAGTTTGAAAGTTCAAAGGCAAAGGCATAGTTTGAAATAAAGGCCATGGTTTAAAATAAAAGAGATGATATTATAATATTTTTAAATATTATAATACTTGGGCCAAAAGGTTTTATTTGAAGAAAGAAAAATAATTTGAAGACAAGTTTATTTGTGCAAAGTACAAAGGTATTTGGGCCTAAAGGTGTTATTTAAAAAAAAGATAAATTATAATATTTTAATCAAAGTTTAAATATTATAATAAAGTAAATTTGAAATTTTATAAGGCACCATTGACTTTACCCATCGACATTTGAAATATTTCAAAATGCATATTTAAGAGGACCATATATCTCATTTGTGCTAAGGTTGGATGGAAGCGAAAATTGATTTATTTGAAGGGGAGTTAAGAAACATTATGTGGTGTTTTGGATAGGGACAAATGGTTTATAAATATTAGGATAAATAAGGAGTTATAAATTCTATTTGATTTATATTTTCTGAAGTTAAATCTAGGAGGTATAAGGTGTATATGGAAATTTCATGTGTGTAATTTGTGCCTTGTTGTGTTGATTAATATTTTGCAAGAATAGGAGTAATAAGGTATAAAAGTGGCTTGATAATTTTATTGTTATTATTGCATTGTGAAAAATAAATATGAGAGGTTTTTGTTGAATTTTAATGCATCATATTTGAGAACAAAAGAAGGGACTTAGAGCATCATTTTCATATTTTCTTGAGCACATATTTTGAATAAGTTCATATGGATGTTTTGAGAAAATATTTTGCTATCTAAATCTTGAAGTGGCACAAGAAATATTGGTTGTTTATGAGGTAGGTTTTTAGGATATATCTTCATCAAAGCAAAATAATAGGTATGGGCATATCATTCCTTCTCTAAGGTGTTTACTTGAGAAAAATATTTTTGGAACATAAGGTGGAGATAAAAGGGTTGTTTGGTAAGCATTGTTAAAAATATTTGAGTTAGGGTTTGAGACCTACATGTGTATCAATTGTTGAGGGAAAGTTGAAACAATTGCATTAGAGTTTGAAGATCTTCTTGTACTTCATTATTGAATGATTTTAGAAATATTTGGATAGATTTTGAGAACAAGTGTGCTTCCATTGTTGAAAGAGATTGAGATATTTGTGCTAGAAATTGTGAAATACTTGTGTTAGGTTTGAAGACAATTTTGTGAGTCATTGTGAAACATTTTGAGCATTGGTTGGGAGATATTGAAAGCAATTGTGAAAGTATTTGAGATCAATTTTGTGAAAAAAATGTGTACATGAGTGTGATTGATCTTTGAGAGAAAATTTGCAAGAAAGATAGACTAATTTTGTGAAGCATGTTATGCATTGTTTTGAGTTTATTTGAAAAGGATTTTGTAAGAGATAGAGATTGGATTAGTGGAATGCAATATTTGTGAATGTGAAGAACATATTGGGATTTTGATAGTGCACATCATTCTCTATATGTTCCAAAGGTTAAACGAATTCTAGATAGAATATGTCTGAATTGCCTAGTTGACAAAAAGTATTTATGAAAGAGATATAAGCATTTGTTTGTATGCAAGATTTAGAAATATTTGAGCAATTTTTGTGAGCAACATTGAAGGCAGATATGAGCAAGTCTTTTGAGAAGGCTTGAAGGTAGATTTGATCAAGTATTTTGAGAAGGCTTGAAGGAAGATTTGATCAATTATTTTGAGAAGGCTTAAAGGTATATTTGAGCAAGTCTTGTAAAGACTTGAAATAGCATTGAGACATATTTGAGATAGAGTTGAGAGCAGGTTTGGTTGCTGATTTGATCAAGATTTGTGTTAAGTATTAGGGTAAATTTGAGATAGAATTAAGAGTAGGTTTGGTTGTTGATTTGATCAAGCTTTTTGTTAAGTCTTGGGGCAAATTTGAGCATAGTTAGAGCAGATTTATGCTATACTTGTGATAGGGTTTGGTGTAGATTTGAGATAGAGTTGAGAGTAAACTTTGGAGGTGATAAGAGTAGAGAGGATAGAGGTCTCCAGAGGATAGAGGTCCATCAGCCAGTGAAGTGGGGAAAAAGGTCTCTTATGGAGAGAGATCCACAAGCTAGAGCAATGGGGATAGAAGTCTTCTAGAAGTTCATAATATAGAGTAGAGGGGATAGAGTTCTCCTATGAAGAGATATTCACGAATCATAGCAAAGGGGAAATAGTTTTCCTATGAAGATATATCCACGAGTGAGAGCAAAGGGGATAGAGTTATCCTATGAAGAGAGATCCATGAATCATATCAAAGGGTAAAGAGTTCTCCTATGGAGATATATCCATAAATGAGAGTAGAGGGTATAGAGTTATCCTGTGGAGAGAAATACATGAACCAAAGCAAATGGAAAAGAGTTCTCCTGTGGAGAGAGATCCATGAACCAGATCAAGGGGATAGAGTTATCCTATAGAAAGAGATCCACAACTTACAGTATAAGGTATTGGTGTATCCTTTGGATAGAGATCCTTAAAAATATATTTGTTGAGAAAATTTAGAAGAAATATTTTATCCGTGGATGTAATCCACATTGGATGAACCATGTTAAATTTGTGTCTCTCATGTGTGTGATGATTTATGCATTGCTTCTTTTATTGCTATTGACATTTCCATTTATAATATTGGATAATATTGTTTGGGAAAGAAAAGTAATAGTTGATCTTATACTATTTACCCCCCTTTTAGTATAAGCCTATGTTCTTCAAATGGTATCAGAACGGGTTCCTTAGAAAAATTTTAATAGCTTGAAGTAAGATCTACAAGAACACACATGGCAAAGAAAGGCAAAAGAAGAACCATGAGACCTAATATGGAAGAATAATTTGATATTGAGACTAAAAGGAGGGAAAAGAAAAACTTTACAAAATGTGTAGAATGTGGTAAACTTGGTCACATGGCACTCTATTATCCACAAAATGGGTATAATAGCAGTAAAGAGGAAACTAAGGAACTAAGAATACTCAAATATTTTATTTGTGGTAACTTTGATCACCTTGCAGATCATTGTTCAAAAGCTGAGTATAGTAGCAATGAATAAGAAGAGGGACAATTTGATTATGGTATCCTTGGTCATAATGCAACTCATTGTAATGGATTCAATAGAAGTAAAGATAATGAAGATGCTCCTGTTATCAAATATTTACAAAAATAGAAAATTTTAGAAAGGGAAGTCATAGTTGAGATAAAAAAGGAACTTGTTGAGTTAAAAAGGGAGAACTTAGAATTGAAGGTTCAAATTCAAGAGGATGAGAAAACTAAGACAAAGCTTCTACAAAATCTCTCTGACTTGAAAGGTAAAGTTGAAAATGCAAGGAGAGTTGAAGAAGGTATGGTTGAGCAACTAAAGGTAAAAGAGTAAAATGTGAAAGACTTGTTGTTGATCTTGAAGAATAAAAAATAGAGAACTCAATATTGAAATCCTAAGTACAATAGGATGAGGAAATAAAGGTAAATTTTCTACAAGATCTCACTAACCTTAAGGTTAAGGTTGAAGAGGCAAGGAAAATTGAGGAAGGTATGGCTGAAAAATTAAAAGTGAAAGAGCTAGAGTGTGAAAGATTAGAACATGAAGTAGTTTCTCTAAGGATGGAAGTGAAAGATGCCAATGATAAGCTACACAGGTTTGGAAAAGTTCAAAGACCTTGGATAGCATTACCAAAGCACAAATATCTTCATTTATCAAAACAGGGCTAGGATATGAAGAAGGACAAGAGGTACAGAAAGGGAAGTCAAGCTCAAAAGAAAAGGAAGTCTCAAAGGAAGCATCAAAAGAAGTGATTGAAGAAGAACCTAAGACTTACACTAATGTGTTGAGAAGTGATAGTATCAAAAAGGGAGCAAAAAATGCACCATCAAGGAACATAGATCATCACAGGACAAACAAATAAAGAATTATGAGATCAAGGCAAGATGAATATTTTTTCAGGGTTATTGTTATTCATGTAATTAGTTTGGTCATAAAGAAGTGCACTACAGGGTTCACAAAAAGAAGTATTATGGCTTTACTAAGAGGAAATTCAACTCATTTGAGGATGGGTATTTCTTTCAAGGTCATTGCTACTCATGTAATCATTTTGGTCACAAAGCTATACATTGCAGGGTTAATGATAGAAATGATTATGGCTTCACCAAAAGAAATTTTAGGATATTTGCACCATTCAAAAACTACAACATCAGGTGTTACAATTGCAATAATGTTGGGCATACAACAAGGTGGTGTAGAACAAAATTTCCAAAACTTCCAAGGACATGCAAGAAAGAGGATCCTCAAAATATTCAAAAAGGAATTACTTCAAAGGTATGGAAGAAGGTTGAGAAAGGAGAAGAGCATTGTAAGTTGGGAGTAGATTTACTCCCACCCCAAAATTAATTACCTCAAGGAAAGGAGGTGGTGAGGGGGCTAAGCTAAGAGTCTTATCATTATCCCTAAAGGAGTCTCTTTGCCATTGATGTCAAAGGGGGAGAGATTTGAGTACTTGAGTAAGGGGGAGAGCATTTAATCAGGGGGAGCATATTTGGAGTTCAGTGGTTATTGGAATTCAGTGGTTAGAAAAGGAATTTTTAGAAAGGGTTGCCATCAATGACAAAGGGGGATATTGTTGGACATTTTGAGTATATTGTGTTGTCATTGATGTCAGAGGATTGATGGCATAGGTTGATGTCATTGGTTGTCATTGATGTCAAATATAGTTTCGCATGGAAAAAATATAAGGTTTATAAGTTGGTTGATTATGCAAGTCAAGGTTCATCCCAATACAAGGAATTGGTAAAAAGAAAAGGTTATAATATTTATTTTTTAAATATTATACACAACAGGACAAAAGTTTGAAAGTTCAAAGGCAAAGGCATAGTTTGAAATAAAGGCCATGGTTTAAAATAAAATAGATGATATTATAATATTTTTAAATATTATAATACTTGGGCCAAAAGGTTTTATTTGAAGAAAGAAAAATAAATTGAAGAAATTTTTATTTGTGAAAAGTATAAATGTACTTGGACCTAAAGGTGTTCTTTAAAAAAAAGATAAAAAATTATTTTTTAATCAAAGTTTAAATATTATAATAAATTAAATTTGAAATTTTATAAGGCACCATTGACTTTACCCACCGACGTTTGAAACATTTTGAAATGCATATTTAAGAGGACCATATATCTCATTTGTGCCAAGGTTGGATGGAAGCAAAAAATGACTTATTCAAAGGGGAGCAAAGGAACGTAGAGCATTTCATTCGATTCATGGAGAAGGAAATAAATGTGGTTGTGTTGCGCATTATATTGCAAGCTAGTGGCTAGCCCAGCTGGTCGCTAGGCTAGCATTAGAGCGCTAGTGGAAAGAAGGTTGCAAGTTCAAAACTCGCGGGCACTCTTTTGCATGGTAAGAACTCGAAACTCATTTTTGGCCGAGGAAAGGAATAAGAGGTCACAGTGCAACATATTTCAAGTGTGTGGCTAGCCCAGCTGGTTGCTATGCTAGTGCTAAGACACTGGTAGGTAGAAAGTCGTGGGTTGAAATCTTGCAGTCACTATTTTGCAAGGCAAAAGGGAAAAGGTTGTTCGCATGACCATTTTGCAAGTGGAGAAGAAAATTATTCGTGTGATAGCTTTATTAAAGGTATGCAGACTAAATTTTTTAATATCATAAAGTTAAAAAAAAAATCAGTGGTGTTTTGGATAGGGACAAATTGTTTATAAAGATTAGGAGAAATAAGGAGTTATAAAGTCTATTTGATTTATATTTTTTGAAGTTAAATCTAGGAGGTATAAGGTGTATATGGAAATTTCATGTGTGTAATTTGTGCCTTGTTGTGTTGATTAATATTTTGCAAGAATAGGAGTAATAAGGTATAAAAGTGGCTTGATAATTTTATTGTTATTCTTGCATTGTGAAAAGGAAATATGAGAGGTTTTTGTTGAATTTTAATGCATCATATTTGAGAAAAAAATAAGGTACTTAGAGAATCATTTTTATATTTCCTTGAGCACATATTTTGAAGAAGAAATTTCATATAGATGTTTTGATAAAGTCTTTTGCTATCTAACTCTTGAAGTGACACAAGAAAGATTGTTTGTTTGTGAGATAGGTTTTGAGGACATATCTTCATCAAAGAAAAATAAGAGGTATGGGTATATCATTCCTTATCTAAGGTATTTTCTTGAGAAAAATTGTTCTGGAACATAATGTGGAAATAAAAGGGTTGTTTGGTAAGCATTGTTGAAAATATTTGAGTTACGGTTTGAGACCTACATGTGCATCAATTGTTGAAATAAAGTTGAAACAATTGCATTAGAGTTTGAATATTTTTTTATACTTTATTATTGAATGGTTTTGGAAATATTTGGGATAGAGTTTGAGAACAAGTGTTCTTTCATTGTTGAAAGATATTGAGACATTTGTGCTAGAGATTGTGAACTACTTATGTTAGGTTTGAAGACAATTTTGTGAGTCATTGTGAAACCTTTTGACCATTGGTTGAGAGATATTGAAAGCAATTGTGAAAGTATTTGAGATCAATATTGTGAGGAAAATTTTTGCATGAGTATGATTGATATTTGAGAGAAAATTTGTAATAAAGATAGACCAGTTTTGTGAAGCAGGTTATGCATTGTTTTGAGTTGATTTGAAAAAGGATTTTGTAAGAGATAGAGATTGGATTAGTGGAATGCAAGATTTGTGAATGTGAATAACATATTGGTATTTTGATAGTGCACATCATTATCTATATGTTCCAAATATTAAACAAATTCTAGGTAGAATATGTTTGAATTGCCTAGTTGAAGAAAGTATTTCTGAAAGAGATATAAGCATTTGTTTGTATGCAAGATTTGGAAATATTTGAGTAGTTTTTGTGAGTAGCATTGAAGGTAAATTGGAGCAAGTATTTTAATAAGGCTTGAAGGTAGATTTGAGAAAGTCTTGTGAAGACTTGAAATAGCATTGAGATAGATTTGAGATAAAATTGAGAGCAGGTTTGGTTGCTGATTTGATCAAGCTTTGTGTTAAGGCTTGGGGTATATTTGAGATAGAATTGAGAGTAGGTTTGGTTGCTTATTTGATCAAGCTTTGTGTTAAGTCTTGGGGAAAATTTGAGCAGAGTTAGAGCAGATTTGTGCTAGACTTGTGATAGGGTTTGGTATATATTTAAGATAGAGTTGAGAGTAAACTTTAGAGGTGACAATAGTAGAGAGGATAGAGGTATCTAGTGGATAGAGGTCCATTAGCCAATGTAGTGGGGATAGAGTTCTCCTATGGAGAGATATCAACAAGCTAAATTAGTGGGGATAGAAGTCTTCTAGAAATTCACCAGACATAACAAAGGGGATAGAGTTCTCTTGTGGTGAGATATCCATGAACTAGAGAAAATGGGAAAGAGTTATCCTATGGGGAGAGATCCACGAACCAAAGTAGAGAGGATATATTTCTCTTATGGAGATATGTCCATGAACCAGAGCAAAGGGAAAAGAGTTTTCTTGTGGAGAGATATCCATGAACTAGAGAAAGGGGATAAAGTTCTCCTGTGGAAAGAGATCCATAAATCAGAGTATAGGGTATTGATGTCTCCTTTGGACATAGGTCCATAAACATTGTAATAGGGAATTGATTCCCAAGAGATTTGTTGAGAAAATTTAGAAGAAATATTTTCTTTGTGGATGTAACCCACATTGGGTGAACCACATTAAATTTATGTCTCTCATGTGTGTGATGATTTATGCATTGCTTTGATTACTACTATTGATATTGCCATTGATAATATTGGATAATATTATTTGGAAAATAAAAGTAATAGTTGATCTTATACTGTTCAACCCCCTCTCAGTATAAGCATGTGTTCTTCAACCAAATATATACAATAAATCATGTGAATAAGATATTTCTTATTCATAGCCTTCCACATTCCACACTTTTACTTTGCTCACATTGACCACAAAAGATTGCATTAATCTTTAATAGGCCTTAGGACACACCTACTTTCATAGCACCACCTTCTCACAAGAAGGTGATTCCTCCTATATATTTTTGGCATTGGAATAAACAATCTGCTTTGGTTACAATAATAGTGATGTTGCCACTACTTAAAATTTATAAGGTAGAATCATAACCAATTTAAAACATGCTCTCTACTATTATAATTATTATAATTAAAGAGTAAATTAGGATGCTTGGCTATATTCCAAGTGAATCTAAATACAAAAATACCCTCTTATAAAGAAGTAATTCTCCAATAAGTATAATGCATAAAAATATGCATATTGTGAATAGTATATCTCTATTATCTAGACAATTAATGAGGGTTTAATCAAGACCAACATTATTAAACTTTGCTTCAATATTCTATAAGTAAATTCAAGGCAATAAATAAAATAATTTTCTTTTCTTCTATAATACTCATATAAGGGTTACTTTTTGGAGGGCTATATATATTTGAATTGGCCTTCTTGGGATTATTTATCTTAACCTCCTTGATTTTGGATGTGTGCTTCAATATTCTTATTCACTAAAAATTATATAATTTATTATTTTAATGTAAAAATATATTCAAAGAGCAAAAATATCATTAAAATTTGAGGCAATATCATTAGGAGTAAAAGGAGTATGAGTATTAAGTTTCAAGCTTACTACAGTGGTAAGAAATTTGGCATCTCTTTGAGAGTCCAAGTTTCAAATCCCACTGAGTATGAGGGGACTAGAAGCCCTCATAAAAGCATGTGTAAACTCATTGAAAAAAAGGAGTATGAGCATCATGAAAAAAGCAAATAAGTTGCCACTAATATTAAAATATTTTAGATATTTTTTTCATGCCACTAAAAACATGAAAATCTACCCTTGAAGGCTTAAATCTAATAATATAATTCTCATGATATAATATCCTAATTTAAGAATAACATGATGTACCTCAAGGTGATTTATCTATGTAGGATTCATACCCAAACAACTTTTCAATTTTTTTCAAAAAAATATAGGATCAAAATCATCTTAAAGGTGGAACAACAAATCATGTTCAACTAATAAGAAGAATGAAAAAAATCCTCTTGCTTAAGTTGTAGTATCAATGGTACCTATCACACTCTTACTAAAATATCTTCATAATCACTTCCTTTGTAGTAAACTAGTTATTTGAGAATCCCATGTAATATTATTATGACCATTCAATTAGACAACATATAAATTGGGATCCATAATTATCAAGCAAAAAATAGACATACCTATAAAGATAATACCACCACTACATGGAGATAAAAATATATACAGTCTAAAAATTAAAATCCAAAACCATCTAAGTAATACAAAGTTATGGCCTCCAAAAATCTTACCCTATTCATAGACACCAAGCATAAAATTAAACCCAAATTCCTTGCAATTATATTCAAATTTTTGGATGTGGCACTTTGTAGTTAAAAAAAATTGTTCTAATTCAATCATTTGATATTTTTTCCTATTCATGAATGAAAGAAGAAAAACATACAATCCAATTTAGAATAATGGTAAAATGAGTATTTTTCCATTTTATTATAAATTTGGATCCTTTATAACATGATGTATTAACCCATAAAAGAACACAATTATCATGTGGAAAACAAATATGATGTAGATGATATATAAATATGATTTAAACTCTTGAACTTTGGGCTTTGAAGGGCGCTAGATGGTATTTATACCTTCATGGCCATGTCCTTGATGCCACCTATCTCTCCCTAATAGAAAATAGAGTAACATAGGCATATATACAAGAGATGATCTAGGCCCAAAAGGGGACATGATTAAGAACTTGTAACTCCTAACACCCTAGTGAACCATAAGGTTCCAAGGTAAATGGGCATAAATATTAAAGACAGCAAGGAATCATCATGATTAACAAACCTCGATACCTAATGCTACTACCTCCAATAAATACACATGTTGTAAGAATGATTATGCACAAGTCAAGGAATCAAATAAGAAGAAGGTAAGCTAAAAAGCAATGAATCTCAAATTTTAATTTAAAATTTTAGACTTCAAAAATTATTACTAAATTCATACCTTGAAATTTGATGCTCAAAATTAATTATTTACCTAAAATATCAATCTGTATTCCCATAATATGAAATGCAAAATTTAAAAATAAGTATTTTCCTAAGAAAATATTAATGTGAAAGAAATCAACAATTAGATTAAATGTTATTACTTCCCTGTTATATACTATGTTACTTTACCAGAACTTGTGAAACATCCCATGTCATCTTGTAGATAAAAAGAAGAAGAATTTTCTATGGTGCTAATGATTTTACCCCAAAGCTATTGAGTGTACTCTGGACAGAAAAAGTATTCAATAATAAAAGTGACCTTCTAAGAGATAGAGTGTCCATGATAAGTTTTCTAAATAAGATAAAAAAATCACCTTGAATTCTTGAAGCTTCCATTGAATAATAGATACCAATGAAGAATCATCTAATCCCTTGATGAAGAATTTAAAATTAAACAATTATAAAAAAGTATAATTAGAAATGCTAACACTCCCTTGGTAAACTTTTATTGCTAGATTTTTTTTTTGCCATAAAATGTAAAAATAAAAAATTGAGTAAAGAGATTCACACCTACTATGATACCATAAAGAAAGATAAAATACTTAGAGAGGAATAAATATAGTAAACACCTTATCTATATTAACGCAAGAAATAAAATTAAATACGAAATATAGGTAAATACGAAATATAGGTAAATACCATCAAGTACTGAAATATCTCACAAACAAATGAAACAATGTTCTCCAACTAATACAAAAGAATGATTAATGTGGTGTTAACTATACCTTTAATATAAAGAAATGTATCATAATAAATATCAAAACGATATTTTATTGGCTAATAAAACAATTCATGGATAACCAAACAATGTGTCACATGTGCCCATGGGATAATATAATAAAAGTGTGAATATACAATATTGATCAGTCAATAAGTGAAAATTACACATTCCAACAAATTGAACTAGATATATTCACACGGAGTAAAATAATTAAAATTTATAAAATATAAATTGTTAACAATTTACCAAATATAAAAAATAGGTACACAAGTGAATTAATCCATGCTCTCTAGTGTTCTCTTTATATATGTGAAGACATGATATTTTTAAAACATATTTTATACTTGCATAAAATAGTGTATATGAACAAACTTTGACTCGTATTCTCATTCAAATTTTATCAATGATAGGTCATGCATATGTTTTACTAAATATATATAAAAAATTTCTTTTCTTAAGCCTATTTTATACTCTCTTATATACAAAGCTTAATGTATTGCAAAAGTACATTACCAATAATGCTTATAGAGAATGGTAAACTCGTCACTAGATTTATTAGTAAGGGATTTTATATTTTTCTAAACTTATAATCTTAGAAGGTAAACTTATTACCATGCATGGAAATATAAAATCTAGTGGTTTCTTTACAAATTTTCAATAATTATACATACTTTAGTGACACCCATGTTTATTGTTGACACATCACTTGTGTGACTTTAAAGGCTTCAAAATGACATTAAATGTATTTATTATTAAAAGTATGTTTGAAATAAAAAATAAAATCTTATTTTTTGGCAAGCACAAAATTTTAAAAAGACAAAAAATTATAAATTGTATCCTTGCACTATGTCAATTTTCTACTTTCATACTATATAAAACTTGTAAAATTTTATTGTTTTTTTTTGTCTCAACATATATCCATAAATAGTTTATCAGTAATTTTATACTTCTTGATTTAAAAATGAATAGTTTTTTAAAATATTGACAGTAAAATTATAAAAATTATATCTTGTACTATATCTATTTATGTCGAATATATTCATAGAATGTTTTAGTAATCTATACCTTCCTCTATCCCTCAACTAAATTGACACTTATTCCTTGATGAAGATTATCATACCAAATTTTTAAAGAAACTGGTGTTGTAAAATAAGCTAAAATTGTGTCAAATGTTATACTTTTACCAATGGTGAAAGTAGATCTCCTCTTATGGAATATGATTATTGTAACATAAGGAAGGTATCAATCTCCTTAAAATACATTTTATCATTTCATAAATGAGTAATAATAGGAATATAGCTTGAACATTCACCTTTCCCATGTCAAAATAAAATATTGCCATGCTATTTGAGTATATAATAATATAATGAATATGTATAATATAATATTAGGTAGATTATTTGGAAAGACTATGACATAATCACTTGTTTGGGGTTATTTTTGAGTAATAGCTTATTTAGGAAGATTGTAGTTACCATTAAGAGATAATGGTATTATAAATACATGGAAGGAGTACACTAAGAATATAATGATAAGGATAGGTTATGGTATAAAAGTAAAAGTAAATAATATAAATAAAAGTATCAATATCATGGTAAAACATCTTTGTCACAAAGTTAAAGTAAGTTAGAATTTTTCAATAAATGTGTATATCTTATAGAATTTATAGAATGTGTTTAAAATTTCAAAATTCTTATGGGAGTGTTATGTAACTCCCAAAGGAAATATCTATAATCATGTGATATTTTGACTATCCTTTTGTAATTGTAATATCTTCTGAAAAACTCCAAAAGGAGATATCTAAAACTATGTGATACTTTGAATATCTTATTATATGGAATTTTTACCTATAGCCCCATTTCACTCCAAGCTAGACCAGTCAAAAGTAGGACCAACCAAGGCTATGCTATCAGAAGGTGATTCCCACCTCTATATGAAAGGTGTTTTTCAACTTTACTCAAAATAAAAGAGCTTCAAGGAAGGGTAGGCAAGTTAAAGGCTATGTCAATCATTAGATTTTCCATCTACAACCAACACTTCATGACCACTCATATCAAACCAAACAAGTATGCCAAGGCCCATAGGCCATTGATTTTAAATCCAATGACCTACATAATCCTTTCGATCAAATAAATATTAGCAAATGAGGAGAAGCTTCAGTCAAATTCAAAGCAAGACACGTGGCAACCAATAAAAATCGCATGATAGTAAAAAACCATTGCACTAAAGAGAAGGTCCACCATTGATGAAAGTGGGATTCATCTCATCCAAGGACACATGGCAACCACATGTGCAAGAAGAAGGGTAGGTATAATAGTATTAAAGAGGACACCCACTATTGGTTGTAAAGCTTAACTTTTATGGCCAAAACCTATTATATCCAATTACATGTTAGTTGAAACCATCACCCACCATACATGTGAGCCTACCTTATCCATCTACACCAATCAAGGGGGTCACATTTGTCACATCAACAAAATTATGCATTCTAGAAGAAACATGATGGAATAGATATGGTGTAGCCACCTTGATGCAATAAAAAAGAGCCTAGTAATTTGCACTAATTATCTTATGGTCTTAAAGCTTTCAATATTTATGGACCTAATTCTAAAGACCTTGAAATTGCTATCATGCAAGTTATAGAAGGATTTTTTGGCTACAAAGATAGAAGATATCCACAAACCTCCTACATAGAAATTCAAAGGGAAGGCACCCTTCTCTTAGCTTATAAATAGACTTGATTTTATTGTAAAAGGTAATGGAAGTTGTCTACTCATGCCCATCACCCAACCTTGCAGGCTCTTCCTTTCACCCTTCTTTCCTACTATAACAAGGGGAGCCCAAGCCTTTTCTCATTCCTAGGAGCATTGAGAACTTTGGGCCTCATTGTATTGTAATTATTTTAGTAGGTTAATGGAAGCCATGACTAATTTTTCTTTGCCCTCCTTCCCTTTATTTGTCTCATTTATTGGTAATATATTTTGCTTGATTTTATTCACTAGCATAGGTGATGTTTTTCATATTCAATTTCTAGTTGTAGTAAAAAATTGGGTGTTCTTTTTAATTCTTCAGTGTATCACCTTTGTAGCTTAGGGATTTAATTTTTTTCAATATTCAATTTATTTATTTTTACTTTCATTACAATTCCTTTTTTGGCTACACACACCGTGGACCTATCTTGTGAAGATCGTTACATGTCAAGGAGTTTAAATTTGATAGCCTTGACTAGAAATCTTAAAATTCACCCTGTATATGGTTCTTTCCTTTTGTCCCATAGTGCTTCCTATCATTTTTCTCTACATGATGTATCGATGCAACTATCTACCCCTAACGGGTGTGCTCCAAGATGATAACATTTTGTTTGGCATACCTAGGAGGATGAACTTCTACATTCACCCTACTAATATTGAAGAAAGTTTGATTGTGATCCCAATGAAATTCATAGTCTTTCTACTTGAAGAGAAGCACCCATACAATTCACCTGGTGACTTCACTTGACAACTTACACTTAAAATATAGACTTTTAGAAGTCATATGATAAATGATAGATTGATATTCTGGAAGGGGTCTCTATATCATCAGCTTTTTGAAGTAAAATATCCTTGGTGAATTCATTCTCAAAGGAAAGACCCATAGTTATATGATTGAAAGGCCTATGAACAAAGCCTTCACCAAAAAAAAGTAGAATGAGGTAGTACCACTTTTGAATCATAGTCAAAGAAGGAGGAATCGATAGTATAACAAGGAATCCATGGCCCATCAGCCTCATAGAAGTTTTTTGGCATGAAATTACAAATTTTCCCTTATTCCTCTAGTTCCACCTAACACATGGAACCCCATTCCCACCTTGGCACTCAAATATCTACCATAATTCTTGATATAAGATGTTGTCACTTTGATATAATATTTGTAACACTTGGTAATATTGTGTTGTGTAATTTATTGCAAATCAAGACATAGCCTTGAGGCTATTGGTGGACTCTTTCTAAGGGAGATATCATGAATGGTACCTCAGTCTCAACCCATGATTAGTCAAAATATGGTACCAATTAGCAAAGCTCCTAGTATAGTGATTCAGAGAAAAAGTAGATAAAGCATACATCCTAGAACAACTCACAACTATCAAAAGAGTATATTTAGAGATAATGAATTATTTAAACTTTTGATTCCATAAGACTTAACAAAGGATACATGAGGAGATCTTACCACCTCTAGGTATGGCATTCATTTATTTCAAAAAGCTTTCAATTTTAAGATTGTCATGATGGTCAATTCTAAGGGTAGTAATTCACTATTGGAGGCCTATGGTATAGCCATCCAAGATGAAAAGACCTAATTCAAATAGGAATTATAGTTCCTTGATTACATTTGTCATTTTTTCCCTCCATTTAGCACCTCTGTCATTACTCTCTAACCATACAACCTACCACTAGGCTGATTCATCCTCCTATGTATCAAGAACAAAACCAAGCTTCCTCTCCTTTGGATGCTAAGATAGATGAAATATTTAAAATTATTAGGACCATCACTAATGATGTCATAGACCTCAAAAGGAAATTGAACATCCAAAAGTTTCCCTGCTAGATTTATCCAAATATTTCCAACATGGAAACTCAGATATTTGATACCCCCTAGCTAGATACCACAAGCCCACATTCTTAATGAACAAGAATCCTAGCCATTCCTAGACCTTGACTCAATAGATAGTACATGGGTCAGTCCTATTGTGACTTAGATTAACATCAAGATAAACTCAAACTATAACTATTATCTATAAGATTTTACAAGGTGAGCACCCACTAATCATAGCCCAAGTCACACATTGGATGGATCAAAATATTTTAACCCAACCTCTATATTAGGTTGGTTCCTTGTCAACTTACTAGATGTTGATTTACTTAAGCACAATTAAATTAACAAAGGATAGGGATAGAAATGAGAAATTGTTAAGAAGGAGAGTGTTAGAAAGAAATGAACCAAAGGTGGATAGATAAAGATAATACCATAGGCTTCTACAAAGAACTTCTGCCAGATTAACTTCAAGAGTAATACTTGGAACTAACAACATTTACAACTAGCCATCTTTAAAATTAAGAATAGTTGCATACTTAAATAATCATTTCAAACGTCTAAGGTATTAATAATCTAAATTAGCATAATTAGATTAACACTTTGACTAACAAAAATGAATTCTTCCAAGCATACATTTAGATATGAATTATTCCTACTTGCTCTAAGTTAGCAATCCAAATTAGCATAATAAACTAACCATAGCAATAGTAGCATAACTAACTTCACAAGTTTATTATTAAAATATAATGAAGATGCAATTCTGAGGCAAACATCCCAAGTAATGCTCCTTTTATTAATTTACAAAAAGTGTACAATAGTAGTGCAAGCAAACACCTTAGAATCAACACTTTTTAACGAGGGTACGACCTCTATTTATAGTTTTTATAGCAGATTTTAAAAAATTAGAGCATTACAAGGAAGTTGGAGTGTCAAGATGGCAAGATGCCAATGTGGAAATCTCTTTTTTGATCAAGAAAAGAAATGCACTCTTGCTCCATCGATCTTCTACAACTAGCTTCTATAACTTGTTTGGCCTTCATGGCTTGTTGTTTTATTTCTTGAAACAGTTAAACTCAACAAGTAAAGAATTGATCCCAACTATAACTTCCGAAGTGCATTCAAAAAATGCTTCGACGCGAAGCACTTCCGAAGTGACTTCGAAAAATGGTTAGCCACGAAGCATATTTAATTCACCCCCGAAAATGCTTCGTCGTGAACTAAAATCAAATTGTCTTCCGAAGCAGAATTTAGTCGAAGCGGAAATTGGCCGAAGAAGAATTCAGGCGCACAGATCGGGACATTAAATGTCCAAGCGTGCGAGTAGTTGGATTTGTTCGGCGATTGGACAGGAACCATACTTCTGCATTTAAATCCTGTCAGTCGGTTGGTGAACCTCTCCCGCATTTTGACCTCCGCCCTCACCTATAAATTCTAGGCCATTTTGTCATTTAGAATATATAGGGGAACATAGAAGAGAAGAAGAAGCTAAGGAGGAAGAAGCAAGTGAGAGGAAGTAGCGTTGTGTGGAAGAGCAGAGGAACGGCGAGCACAGAGGAGCCGCTGCAGCAAGGGTTTGCACCAGTAGAGTAGCAGAAAGGTGTAACCAGCAGCCACTTGCAGTCGGTGTGTGGAGCAGCAGTCTCCAAGTAGAGTTTGTGTTTATCCTGTAGATTTCGATCTTGCAGAAGTTTGTATTCGCTTCAGAAGGAAGCTTTGTAATCCGGCTTTATAGTGAATATATAAAATATTTATTTCGCTATTCGGGTCTCTGTGTATCATCTTGTCCGCAGACATTTCTCAGCTAGGGTTTGCCCCGAAGTGGCAAAACACCCGTCCGATCCAGAAAGGAAGTGCGTCTGTGCCGAAGCACATTGCAAGATTTTCTCTCCCCGAAGTGGAACCAGCATCCACTTCCCGAAGTTGCCGAAGAGCTGCAGAGCTTCGCAGCTTTCCTGCCCGAAGAACTCATTTCGGCACATATTTTCCCCGAAGTGATTTCACTTCGGCAGCTTCTCCCCCGAAGCATTTACTTCGGCAGATTTATCCCCGAAGTAGTTTTACTTCGGCAATCCCCGAAGTAGTTTTACTTCGGCAGTTTCTCCTCCGAAGTATTTACTTCGGGAGCCACTTTTCCCGAAGTAGTTTCACTTCGGCAGTGGATCCCCGAAGTAGATTTACTTCGGGAGATTTTCCCCCGAACCTCTTCCCGAAGCTCATCTTCCGCCGAAGTTCCTCCCGAAGCCGAAAAATAAATTTTGTGAAGCGTTTTTTTTAACGCGACGCGGTTCGGAAGACGTTTTATTTTTTTCTACAAAGAGGTTATAAAAGACTGGACAGTGGTTTAGATTATCACCTGGCGATCACGTGGCGGTGACATGGCCGCCGAACGAATGCAAGCGGCATCGATGGAAAGCATCCCTTCGTAAACTATAAAGCCCCCTTTGACATGGAATTTACTTTATCCACGTGGACCAATGCAACTCAGCGTGATAATTACCCCAAGACATGGGATGAACGTGCGAGTTAGACGATGGCCAAGTAAAATACGACAAAGGTTTACAGCAACAGTATGAGTTTAGCAGAGGGTCACGGTGTTGTCATTTACGTAAAACTCCTGGAGGAAGTGATATGGTAGTGAGATAACCAGAAGTCGCAGTAGACTCGGCATAAGCAGAGTGGTTTGGTATTGTGAGTCGCCTAGAAAGAATACGAAAGCAGCAATGATACCGAAGGAATATTATAAGTAACGTTCATAGTGAGTTAGTCGAGGGATTTTTGGAAGCGTTGTCGGGGTGATTATAGGCTGATATATTTCCAAACGGTCATTCGGGACTAAAAATAGTAGCCATGGATCGATAGCACAACAGCCCGCGTGACAGTCAAGTGATGAATAAGCAATGGATAGACGCACAGTTGGTTGCGTAACGTTGAATGAAAGGGAATTTATACTAGTCATACGCTGACAGAAAGATCAACGTGGCAGGTATTTGGAAAAATGGGTACCATTCGATGTTTGAAGTTACATGCTCAAACCAGGGCATGCAGAATATATTGCGTAATGGTCTGCATAGCACGTAAGGCATTAAATCATCATGTCAGTAAGGCAACAACATGGACAGAATCTAACGCAGCAGGCCACACGGTTGGGATTGTTTTGTCCACACTGCGATTTGGATAGGCAATTACATTGCAAAATTTGTGGTGAAATTAAAAGCAAATGGGGAAACGTTTATTTTCACGCAATCAAGAAAAGGTCAGTTGAACAACACACGAAGGGAAACGAACGTTGGTAGTTGACAGGGTCAGATAGTAGCAGGCAGGTAGATGGAAACCCTAAAATTCTCCCACAAACCCTAAATTTGAAACTCACCCATAAAACCTCAAACAGCGTGCGAGGATGTTGTTTGGTTCGTCGAATAGAGGTTGGCCTTCGTTGCTTACTTCGAAAGCCAAAGGGGCCTGTGGAAGTAGACGCTGGAGGTAGTTGGGTTTGAGGCAGCGCAACGGATGAGCGCATGACTTACAGGAATGTAAGGCCTTCATATAAATGTGATATTATCGAACATGAAATCTTTAATGGCTTTATTAGATTTTAATAAATATTTTTAAAGCTTATATTTTATAAGGTAAAGTTTTAAGTTTTTTTATTACAGGACTTTAAACTTTACGTTATATAATATAAAATTTTAAATTCCTTTGTTAAATTTTAATAAAGGTTTTTTTTTTTAATTTTACGTTATATAATATAAAATTTTAAATTCCTTTATTAAATTTTAATAAAGGTTTTTTTTTAAGTTTATATTTTATAATATAAAATATTAAGTTCTTTTATTATATTTTAATGAGGGTTTAAACTTTGCATTATATAATACTAAATATTAAGCTTCTTTATTAAAATTTAATAAAGGCCCTTAAGGTTTATTATTATATAATATAAAGTTTTAAATTTTTTTTGTTAGATTTTAATAAAGGTCTTTTAATTTTTTTATATTATAAGGTCCTGTGGGAGTTATAAGAGGTAAAGGAGAATTATAGAAAATGATAAAGCAATGTAATTTGTTTTGTTATTATTTAGTTTAACACCATCAAGTATGAGAAGTTGAAACGAACCTTTGGAGGAAAGTTTTAAAAGCCCAATGAGGCCATTGTAATGGGGCCGAAAGTTTATGTAAACAAGAGAATTCTTTGAAATACAATGCTTTCATTTTGGCAAAAGAAATCTTTGTGAGCAAAACTACAACGAGAATACATCTAAGACTACTGCTTTTACTGTGTATCTAATCTATAATTTTTTTACTTGTATCTATTTGTTTATACCATTAAATGTGTTACAATAGGTGAATGTCAAATATATTGCAAATACATTTTATCCTTTGAGTCTCACACTTGGTCTAATCTGATTATGCTTGTGTTGTAGGTCTATTAGGTCGGGTTTATTAGGTCAAGTTGTCTTATAATCTATCTCTTAACTTGGGGTTTTGCAAGGAGGGATTTACTAACCGAAATTGGATGTCATTTTTATTTTTCTAGCTAACCTTGTAGATAATTTCTTTCTATGGTTTATTTTCAGCATTCTAGATTAATTGCTTTTCTGTTTCAGAGTGTCATTTTCTGATTCTGGTCATTTCCAGAATTTTTGATTGTTTACTTTTACATTCTGGTCATTCTAGAATTTTGTTGTTTCTTTCTCATTTTGGTCCTTCCAGAATTTATGATTTTTCATTCTGGTCCTTCCAAAATTTTTGTTTAAGTCTTTCATTCTGGTCCTTCCAGAATTTTTGTTTGTTTTCAGTTTTAGTTTCATTCTGGTCCATTTTCTAGAATTTCCTATTTTATTTCTGGTTCATTTGCTTCTCTTCTGGTCCTTCCAAAATTTTTGCACCTCCAAATACATCAATTTAATCTTCAGATAAAACACTGGTCTAGGAGGGTTACTAACGCCAAATTCACATTAAGGCAGATAAATCAAATGAATGCTGACATGCTAACTTACTAAATTTTACTAACACCAAATTCTAACATAGGGATGGCAAAACATTTACAATGAAGATAAAATGAATCCACTAACTTCAAAATGAACCACACATTAAAGACACGGATTCTAACATGAAGTGGACAATTCCATGCACTTTTGCATTTGAAATCCTTTTAAATTGAAGATAAAGGTCGTTTACTAACTGGGATTCAGGGTAGATCACACTAATATCAAGAGCACTAAAAAGAATCAATATTTTGCATTTTGGAATATTTTTAATTGCTAAGCATTATTTGAATTATTCAAGGTCCTATTGAGTGAATATTTTGCCCTGTAACAAAATGATCACGCAACTAGAGTCTCAGACATGAAACTCTTTCTTGCAAAGAAAATTTGTTATTTTTTTATTTCTCCAAGGTTCTTGTGGAACAAACATTCATATGCATATAACCGGTTAAGAATTAACGCAAATAAATGAATGTATGCTAGAATAACTTAAACCCTGCAAGTAACTGTTAACAAGGGGCCTTTAATGATTCAAAGAAAACTTTGCAACCGTAATCTATTAAATTAATCAACCGCGTAAAAATATTTTCTTAATGTTCTTGAGAATAATGAAATCTACCCTAAAATAAGCTAGTGACCTCTTTTATCTTTTGGCTTAAAAAGATTTCAAATGAGAAAATGCGTGGTATACACCACTTCATTTTAAGCTCCGTGCCTTTAACATGAGGTTCATTTTAATAGTTAACGGGTTCATTTTATCTTTTATTTAACACTTGTTCTGCTACTTCTATGTTAGCTTTTGGTGTTAGTAAAATTAGCAAAGTATTCTGGAATGTACCAGAATCCAACATGCAGATTTTCGAGTAAGATTAAAAATATAATATCAGAAACTAAAACAGAAAGATTCTTTATGAGAATCAGCTGGAAAACTAAAACAGGACGTTAATTTGGTTAGCAATCTCCTCCCTGCAAAACCCCAAGTTATGAGATGAAACTCTAAAACAACCTGACCTAACAGACCTGCAATAAAACACAATCGAATCAGATCAGATGCAAGACTCTAAGGAAATAAATAATTGCAACATTCTATCATTCACCTATCGTAACCCACATTATGGTGTAAATGAATAGATACAAGAAAGAATAATGCAAGGGAAAAATCTACAGAGATAACAGTAGTCTTAGCCTTCAATCTCCTTTTGGTTTCACACACAAAAGTTACTCTTGCCAAATAAACTCCTTTTTATTCCAAAAAAAATAATGCTTTTCTTCTTACAATTTCTAGCCCCTGTATCTACATTCACTTCTACTTTTAAACTTTCTGTTGCGGCTCTCGGTTTCGCTCTGTGACGCTTCGTTTCATTTCCCAGATCGCTTCGTTTCATTTTCTCGCTTCTTTGGTGTTTTGACCTTTTGCTCGAGCCTAAAACGTTTGGTCTTCTCTGCTAACTGTAACTGTCGATCTGAAGCGTTATCATGACCCTCATGCCTTTGTGCCACGTGTTCAGCACTTTTTTGCATGTTCTATAATGGCCCCATGTAAATCATGACCAAAAAATACTCGTTTTTATGCATGCAGCTTCACTCCTCTACTTTCACCGTGAAAATGAGACATGTCGCGATATCGCGACATTTTCCTGTCGATAGCCTTGTCCACCTTTATGCACCGCGAAAATAAGACATGTCACGAAATCATGACAATTTTTTATTTCGGGCCATCTCGTCGCAACCTGTCGCGAAATCGTGACGCTTTTTTTGCGAAATGGACTTTTCATTTGTCGCCAAATGTGATGCTTTTCACTTGGCTTGCGCAACTCATGGAAATCGTGACATTTTTCATTTGGTACCATTTGTGCAACTGTTCTGGAAATCGTGACGCTTTTCTATTTCGGCCATCTGCGCAACTGTCGTGAAATCGTGACGCTTTTCTTTTGTACCATTTGGAACCTGTCTGAAATCGTGATGCTTTTCTCTTTCGGCTATCTGCTTTATGTCGTGAAATCATGACACTTTTTCTTTTGGGTGTCCAGCTGCTTTATGTCACGAAATCGTGACACTTTTTCATTCGTACATAATGTCGCGATATCGTGACAACTTTAGTGGCTTCTTTGTGGTTGACGTGATTTGTGACATGTCGTTCTTTGACATGTCGCGATATTCGACAACTTTTCATTTTCGCCGCGACGGAGCAACATGTCGCGATATCGCGACAACTTTTCATTTTCGGCCGCGACGGAGCAACATGTCGCGATATCGCGACAACTTTTCTCCTTTGTGAAATTTTGCCTTTTTCTTTGATTTTTTTAGCATCTGGGTCACTGTTTTCTTCTTTGAAAGCATGCAAAAAGGTGGGCCCCCAATTTTGGGGTGTGTTGTGGATCAGCCACAACAAATGGCGACTCATTGTCAAATGCTCCAGAGCATTTTGGTGAGAACCCAACCTGAAATATACAAGCTTAGATACAGGCGTCAGCACATAAAAGATAAACAAATACCGACAGATCGAAGTACATGAAACATCGGAATCATTAGTATTAGCTCGGTGTGTGCTATTTGTTTTCATTCCATATCGCTTGAACTTGATCAACATTCCATTGTCAGTTTTACATGCATGCATATGTGAGACTCGTGAATGATTTGTGTAACCTAATAAATATGCTTAGAGATTTTGCTTTTATAAATGCATAGACCTTCTAATATCATACACAAACATTCAAGATTATCAAACCCTCTTAGGATCAACCATATGTATAATGAATTGTTTTATTAGATCCCAAAGTTGGTTATGAGTCACTACTATCTTGAACCCATGTGTAAGTGAAAGTGAAATCAGAGCTTTGGGAAATCAGACTCCCAACCTAATCGAGATGAGAGTTTAACCCTATTCTTACTACTCTGATTTGGAATTCATTACCTCACTTTGAGCAAAATAATTTAACCAATTATGGAAGAAATGGTCATGCTAGTCTAACCCTTTGAACAGTCAGTGGTCTTGTTTTTTAGACAAGACATGCTGCCATGCATGGGCATACCTAACCCCATAATCCATGACTTAGCTTCATTTCTTTGGACCTTGGGGATGACTACCCATCCTTTGCAGAGGACAAGTAGTACGATCCTTCCAATCCAATATAAAGATGAGATGGGAAAATTAATTTTTTACTTCTTGGACCTTGGGGATGACTACCCATCCTTTGCAGAGGACAAGTAGTACGATCCTTCCAATCCAAGCTTTAGATGTAAATGAAGAATATTAATTTTATTGCTTGGACCTTGGGGATGACTACCCATCCTTTGCAGAGGACAAGTAGTACGATCCTTCCAATCCAAGCTTTATCATGAAATGAGACATAGGAGCTTTGGGGAATCAGATTCTCAACCTAGGCGAGATGAGAATTATGCCCTATCCTTACTACTCCATGTAGGTCAAATCAAAGTTTTGGGGAGTTGGATCCTCAACCTAAGTTCGATGAGGACTTAACCCTATCCTTACTACTCGATTTTAGGCTTTAAGCTTTATGGAAGTGGTAAAAACCACTGTTTTAAGGATCATGTTGCATAATAGGATAGACATGAAATACTTCTTTCGCTCGACCTTTTCTTCCAAGCAAGGTTTTGATCATTTTGCTCAAGATCCTTTTTAATGTGTATAAAATGTGCTTGGTTCTAGATATCTCGGGGCTCAGTTTCCAACCTTAGGATTTTTTCTTATTTATGTTATAGCATAACCCTAAGAGGATTTGACACACTTTAATGATTTGTATCTGAAATGCATATGCAACTAAGATGGCATGTATATGCAAAGTGAGATGTAATATGAATGCATTGCCCTTTGAATTGCAGATAAAGTATTGTCATAATTTGTAAAACTGACTACTTCATGCATCACAAGTTGCAAACGATATTATTAAACTGTTTGTGTTACCTGCGGAGCTTTTACAACACAATTCCAATGTTTCATATTTTCCTGATCTTAGGCATGAGTTAACATCTCAAATTTTTATTCATTTTTTTTTTTTTTAAGAAACCAAAACATGTCAAATAAACACACCACCTAAACGTCAAATCTGCACACACAAAAGAAACAAAGCACGACATCATTACATATAATACAAAACCTAAACATGTCAAACAAACACACCACTTAAACATCAAATCTGCACACACAAAAGAAACAAAGCATGGCATAATTACATATAATACAAAACCCAGCCGCTTCAGGCCTGGAAATAGTGTTTCAAGTGCAACCCATTGACAGGTAATGCCAAATCCTTTCCATCCAAGGTTTTTAGTCTAAAACTATTTTCCCCTAGGACTTCTGAAATCTGGTAAGGACCCAACCATAAGTAGTCAAACTTATCATGATCTCCTTTCTTCTCATGTCTTTTATCCCATAACAACACTAGATCTGATATTTTAAAAGCCTTGGCTCTAGACTTTTTGTCGAACCATATTTTTACTACATCCTGGTGTTTACTGAAATGAAGCATAGCCTCATCCCTTTTTTCATCCAGATGCATTAATTGTGTTAGTCTAGACTCAAGTTTATCATCAGTTTCGAAGTAATCTTTCATGAAATGGAGTGTTTGTAACTTGAGATTTGTAGGAAAAATGGGATCTTGTCCATAAACCAGATGGTAAGGAGATGTTCCTATTGATTCTTTGACTCTGATTCTGTCAGCCCAAAGAGCCAACTTAAGTTTGTTATGCCAATCTCTAGGATTTCTTTCCAACAATTTTTTTATGACGCATAACAAATTCTTGTTAGAAGATTCAGCCAATCCATTACCTTGCGGATAATAATTGGAAGAGAATTTTAAACTCACACTGTTGTCAAATGCCCAATTAGCAAATTCCAGAGAGGAAAAAGCTGAACCATTATCACTTACAATGGAGTTAGGCATTCCAAACCGAGTGACAATATTATCCTCTAAGAATTTAATAACAACCTCCGAAGTAGCATTCTTTGTGGGGATAGCTTCCATCCACCTTGTGCAATAATCCGTAGCTATTAGAATGTACTTGTGGGAATCGGATGAATTGGGACTGATAATCCCAACAAAATCCAGGCCCCATTGCGCAAAAGGTCTAGACTCAATTACAGATTGTAATGGCATGGAAGCACCCCTGTCTCTATTGGCTGCAGTTTGACATGTATGACATGACCTCACATGAGTATGGGCATCTTTGAACAGTCGAGGCCAATAATAACCGGCTCTAAGGATTTGATGGGTTGTGGCATTAGCGGACCCATGTCCTGTCCCATGTTTACCATGAAATTCCTCGAGTATTTGCACTGCCTCTTTTTGATCAACACAACGAAGGTAAATACCTTCATGGTTTTTCTTGTATAACGTGTCGGATCTAATTAGAAAATTAGCAGATTTCAAGCGCAAGGCTCTTCGTTGAGTAGAATTCAAATGTGGTGGACATTTACCATTTAGCAAAAAATACACAACATCTGCATACCACTCATCTTTGGTTATATCTGCGATTTCATAATGTTGACATGAAATTACGAGATCCTTTTCTGCTATAGCCTTAACCAACCCTTGTCCCCGCACTATCTTCATGGATTGAATCTCAAGATCAAACTCTTGCAAAGTTGAAATCCACTTACCTCGTCTTTCACCTAATTCATTCTGTATAAACATGGCTTTGACTGCAGGATCCGGGACTATAGCAAACACCCTACTGTGGACTATATAATGCCTGAATTTTTTAACGGTCTTAACTAGAGCATACATTTGCTTGTCCAAGATGGAGTATCTCAGTTTCGCATCTTTGAGAGGACTACTCAGGAAGGCAATAGGATTTTCAATGTTGCCTTCACTCTTCTGAGTTAAAACACTCGCAAAGGAGTGATCTAAAGCAAATGTGTAAATATAGAAAGGCTTCGTATAATCGGGACTCACTAAAATCGGGGCTTTAGAAATCGCGTCCTTGATATTTTTGAAAGCATCTCTATTTTCATCTATCCACTTGATTTGGACCTCTTTCTTTAACATGTCGTTCAAAGGCTTTGCTATTTCTGCAAAATCTGCAATAAATTTTCTGACGAAATTGATCTTCCCAAAAAATGATCTCAACCCCTTTTTGCTGTTGGGACAAGGAATCTGTTGTATGGCCTCTATTCTTTCAGGGTCAATGGAAATTCCATCTTTAGATATTACATGTCCCAATAATTTTCCTTCCGTTACCCCGAAAATGCACTTCTTTGGGTTGAGTGAAATGCCATGTTCCCTACATCTTTGAAAGACTTTCTTTAGATCCCTGACGTGGTTTTCCCTATTCTTAGAAAAGACAGGAATGTCATCTACATAGATAATAATGCACTTACCTATGAGCCCCTTAAAAGCAAAGTCCATAGCTCGTTGGAATGTGGCACCTGCGTTCAATAGTCCGAAAGGCATTCTCCTGTATGCAAAGGTGCCCCACTTTGTGGTGAAGGCGCTTTTCATCCTATCACTAGGATGGATAAGGACCTGATTATATCCCGAATAACCATCCAGGAATGACATCATCTCCGACCCATTTACCTTTTGAAGTATTTCATCAATGGTGGGTAAAGGGTAATTGTCCTTTTGTGAGGCTTTATTAAGATTTCTAAAATCGATACATAACCTTATTTCTCCACTCTTTTTCCTCACGGGGACCAGGTTAGCAACCCATGTGGAATGCCTAACAGGAAAGATGATTTTAGCTTCTAACAGTCGCTTTACCTCTTTCTCTATCAAGGGTTCTAATAATGGATTGACTGGCCTCTGTCTTTGCCTGAAGGGTTTGGAGTCCGGCTTCAAAGGAATCGTATGCGTTATGACATTCCTGATCATAAGTTTTCAGCTCCTTATAACTCCAAGCTATGCAATCTATGTATTCCTTTAATGTATTGGCAATGGAATCCTTCTCCTGTTTGGTACATGCTTTTGCTATGAATACTTCTCGAGGGTTTTCTGCACTTCCAATATTAACCAAGTCACAGGCTTCTCTGGGAGGTGGAACCTTTCTACCTTCTTTTGGTTGGTATCCGATATCGAAAGTTTTTTCTAATGAAGCCATCTCATTTGGCATCTTATTACATTTTCCAACAATATTTTCTTCCAAATCTGCATCTTCTAGATCCCTCTCGTCTTCATCTATAACCTGCTTTTCAAATATACCAGAATTAGTGACAAAATGGAATATGTGCCTGTCACTATCAAACACTTGGAAATTCGTGACATTATCCGGTATCGAGGGGCAAGGGACCAGTTCTATGGAGAATTTCTTGCATTTCTTGTGATCCACTGGTTTCAACATACTCGCAGCTACGGCTAGAGAGTCTGCTAGACGATTGCCTTTTCTAGAGATTAGAGATATGTTAAAAGCATCAAACTCATCTATTAAATCTCTAACCCTGGTTCGGTAAAGTCTGAGCCGCTTGTTCTTACATACGTATTGTCCCTTCACTTGTTTTACCACCAGCTTCGAATCACCAAGGACCTTGATACACTTAACTTTCTTTCGAAGGGCCAATTGAAGTCCGAGAATCAAGGCCTCATATTCTGCCATATTGTTGGTGGCAGGGAACTGTAGTCTATATGCAGCGAACATAGGCTCTCTGTCCGAACATGACAATTCAATACCGGCTCCCGCCCCTTGTCCGGACCTCGGATCCATCAAATCTTAAAGTCCAAATGTCCTGATGTCCTTCAGTAACGTTGCATCCAATCCTTTCATTTTGGGAATTTTCAGGTGTTTCTATGTCCAAACAATATGCTCCTAATTCAGCTTCAATGTATTGGATCTCATTTGGTTTGTTGTATTCCGTGATCATCTCCTTGAGCCTAGGTTCACTATCAATCCGAATTTGGTTGGCCACTCCCCTCCAAGGCAACCACATATGTGAAGAATCTGTCACAATGTAACCGTTTAGGTTTTTACTCCAATCTCTTCCCAACACCATGCCATATTTGATAGGAATGTCGAGCACCAATATGTCTATGTGATGTTGAACCCTAGGTTTCGAATTGACTTGAATAAGAACATCACCCAATTCTCCCACTGCCTCCATGGTTGATCTATCCAGCTGCACCACCCTGCTTCTAGAAGGTTTTGGTGTAAGTCCCAATTTTTGACAGATTTCTAGGGGCATAATGGTAGCCGAGGCCCCTGAATCTATTAAGCAATTGTGCATATTTTTACCCGCAATTCTAATGGTTATCAAAAAAGGAGGTATATCTCGTTTTTCCTTTTTCAAAACCAATCGGGACTCAACACTTTTAGCTTCATGAACTTGGGCAGGTGGATCTAAACTTTTTGGTGGACTTACTTCTTGGCCTAATAATCGGGACATATCATACATTGAGACATTGGCCTTAGTTTTCTTCATGTCTTCTACCAAGTCATAAGTGGGTTTTTCTGAACTTGACATGTTTTGCACCATCTTAGACTTTTCCACCAAGGATGGAGGAGAGGGATTGACATCTCCTTTGAAATCAGGAGGGAGTAATTGGTTGTTTGGAGGAGTAGAGGAAGTTTTGGGCTCCTTAGAACTCCTAGTGTAATATTTGTGATTTCCTTTCCCAAAACGTTTGTTGGCATGAACTTCCAATGTTTCTTCATCTTCGTTTCCAAAAAATTCCACATCCTCCTCTTCTTCACTTTCTTGGGAATGTATAACCTCAATAAGTATAGACTCATGCTTCCCGTGGCCACAGTGCATGCAATCGTTGTCACAAGGTCCTGATTCTCCAAAATCTTTTGAGACATCTGCCTGATTGGCTACGGGATTGGGTACTCGCCCATTATTCGGCTGCGTGTTGTATGTTCCTTTTCCTCTATGGTTATGAGGTCGGTTATGACCCATGGCTTGGTCAACCTTTTTATTGACATTTCCCACCGTAACCAAAACTTTGGCCAAGGTTTCCTTCATGTTTTCTATGGCGGATTCGGACCCTTGTGGTTGGGGCACGGTAATTTCGGGTCCAGTTGTGTTTGCTGCATTAGCCACCTCTGGAATAGGTACAATGGCTTGGGTCTGGGCAGTTGGATTCCATCCTGGATTCACACTTTGAATCGGAGTGATTGTTGGATAAGTCATTGGGCTTGGCGTGCTAATTGGAGCAAACCCTGGCATGGTCAACAAATTACCGCCCATGTCGAACCCAGGCAAACCCATCGGGCTATTTTGAATTAATCCCTACGTTTGAACGGAGGCATTAGGATAACTTGGAAATGACGCCACTTGGGTGGGTGTTTGGAAATTGTTCATCATAGGAACCTGTGGTGCCATTAACTGGTTCATCATGGCGAATTGACTGTATGGACCGTATTGTCCCATCCCAGTCAATTGAGACAATCCTGCTCCCGGTAAGTTCATTTGTTGTTCGAGAGTCATTGTCTCTGCATAGGCTAAAGGAAGCGTCGTAACCTGAGGATTCCTTCTAGTCAACAAAGATGTTAAAGGATCTAAGGCTCCGAAATATAATTGCAAGGCGACCGCAGGATCTACCGCAAAGTGACGAGTCAGATTCGTGTATAGTTTTTGGAACCTCTGATTGAATGTTCGTATGGGCTCATTGGGTAATCTTTTGCATGATACGAACAAATTGTAAATTATGGAGGGATCCAATAACATTCTAAATTGGCTAATGAAGGCGGTTTCTAATTGGGCCCATGAAGTGATGGACCCTGCTGGAAGATTCCTATACCATTCATTGGCCGTGTTGTCTAGACTAGCAGGGAAAACTCGGCAAGCAACATCCTCGTGAGTAACCCCTTGTCTAAACATGTAATCCTTGTAGATTTGGACATGATCTTCGGCTGTTGTGGGACCATCGTGCATGAATTTGGGTAATCCCCTTTCAATGTTTCTAGGCAAGTCATGGACTGCCCCAGGAATATCCAAGGGGGAACTTTGCGCACCATACCAAAGGGCAGGTGGTTGTTGTTGTTGTTGGGCCATGTTGTTCAAAGGTGTTAACCCTGTGGGAACAATGGAAACGCTTGGAACTATGGAGACAGATACACCTGGTGTTGTTGTCGCACTTGAAATTAAGGGCTCAAGCCCGCTAGACGTACTTGAGTCTAAAGAAATCCCTAACTCAAGTATACTAGGTGGTATTTCGATCTCTAATGTTTTGTTTTTCGGCTTCCTAGCAGTGGGAGAAAGGCTTTGGAAAATAGTTTCCCCTGTGGTCTTGGACCTAGTAGCTATGTACTCAGGTTGGGCCAGCTTGAAAACTCTAGAACTCTAAAAGACTTCTCTCAACTTACTTGCAAAATAAAGTATCTAAATGTTATACCTGCAAGCACAATAGGTGGAAACAAAACTACCCACGTTAATCGTTAGAACAGATCATAATCACAAAGCAATAAAGAAGGCCCTCCTTCTAGCGCCAAAATGTTGAGTGAATATTTTGCCCTGTAACAAAATGATCACGCAACTAGAGTCTCAGACATGAAACTCTTTCTTGCAAAGAAAATTTGTTATTTTTTTATTTCTCCAAGGTTCTTGTGGAACAAACATTCATATGCATATAACCGGTTAAGAATTAACGCAAATAAATGAATGTATGCTAGAATAACTTAAACCCTGCAAGTAACTGTTAACAAGGGGCCTTTAATGATTCAAAGAAAACTTTGCAACCGTAATCTATTAAATTAATCAACCGCGTAAAAATATTTTCTTAATGTTCTTGAGAATAATGAAATCTACCCTAAAATAAGCTAGTGACCTCTTTTATCTTTCGGCTTAAAAAGATTTCAAATGAGAAAATGCGTGGTATACACCACTTCATTTTAAGCTCCGTGCCTTTAACATGAGGTTCATTTTAATAGTTAACGGGTTCGTTTTATCTTTTATTTAACACTGTTCTGCTACTTCTATGTTAGCTTTTGGTGTTAGTAAAATTAGCAAAGTATTCTGGAATGTACCAGAATCCAACATGCAGATTTTCGAGTAAGATTAAAAAATATAATATCAGAAACTAAAACAGAAAGATTCTTTATGAGAATCAGCTGGAAAAACTGAAACAGGACGTTAATTTGGTTAGCAATCTCCTCCCTGCAAAACCCCAAGTTATGAGATGAAACTCTAAAACAACCTGACCTAACAGACTTGCAATAAAACACAATCGAATCAGATCAGATGCAAGACTCTAAGGAAATAAATAATTGCAACATTCTATCATTCACCTATCGTAACCCACATTATGGTGTAAACGAATAGATACAAGAAAGAATAATGCAAGGGAAAGATCTACAGAGATAACAATAGTCTTAGCCTTCAATCTCCTTTTGGTTTCACACACAAAAGTTACTCTTGCCAAATAAACTCCTTTTTATTCCAAAAAAAATAATGCTTTTCTTCTTACAATTTCCAGCCCCTGTATCTACATTCGCTTCTGCTTTTAAACTTTCTATTGCGGCTCTCGGTTTCGCTCTGTGACGCTTCGTTTCATTTCCTGGATCGCTTCGTTTCATTTTCCCGCTTCTTTGGTGTTTTGACCTTTTGCTCGAGCCTGAAACGTTTGGTCTTCTCTGCTAACTGTAATCGTCGATCTGAAGCGTTATCATGACCCTCATGCCTTTGTGCCACGTGTTCAGCGCTTTTCTGCATGTTCTGTAATGGCCCCATGTAAATCATGACAAAAAATAGCATGTCGCGATATCGCGACGTTTTTATGCATGCAGCTTCACTCCTCTACTTTCACCGCGAAAATGAGACATGTCGCGATATCGCGACATTTTCCTGTCGACAGCCTTGTCCGCCTTTATGCACCGCAAAAATAAGACATGTCGCGAAATCGTGACAATTTTTTGCATCTGCTCATCTCGTGACGTTTTGCCTCTCGCGAAATCGTGACACTTTTTCTTTCGTACCTTTTGTTGCACTCGGAATCCGACGCTTTTCTATTTGGCCTTGCACAAATCTCTTTTGCCTTTTCACCGTCGCGAAATCGTGACGCTTTTCTTTTCCATCTCGCCGCAACTGTCACGCGAAATCGTGACGCTTTTATGTTTCGGCCTATCTGCAACTTGTCGTGAAATCTCGACGCTTTTCTTTGGCTATCGGCGAAATCGTGACACTTTTTCTTTTGGGCTGTCTAGCTGCTTTATGTCGCGAAATCGCGACACTTTTTCATTTCGTACAACCGTGGTCTTTTTAGTGCGAAATCGGCGTCGCGACTGTCTTGACAACCTTTAGTGGCTTGCCCTCGTTTGACTCGGGTTTGACCGCGATTTTGTGACATGTCGCGATATCGTGACAATTTTCCATCTTGATGTCGCGATATCGCGAGAATTCACATGTCGCGATATCGCGACAACTTTTCATTTTCCGCCACGATAGAGCAACATGTCACGATATCGCGACAACTTTTCATTTTCGGCCGCGACGGAGCAACATGTCGCGATATCGCGACAACTTTTCTCCTTTGTGAAATTTTGCCTTTTTCTTTGATTTTTTTAGCATCTGGGTCACTGTTTTCTTCTTTGAAAGCATGCAAAAAGGTGGGCCCCCAATTTTGGGGTGTGTTGTGGATCAGCCACAATAGGTCCCTTGTTAACTGTCACTTGCAGGTTTGAGTTCATTATGGTTTACATTTGTTGTTATCTCATTTTCATTGATTATATACTCACAAATGTTAGCTTACCGAACCTTGGAGAAATGGGTGATTTCATTTAATTTCTTTGCAAGAGAGATTTTTCAATTCAATACTCTATTTGTGGTGATCATTTTGCAATAGGGTAAAATATTCACTCAACACATTCATAATTGACCAATGAGATCGTAAAGCAGGTATTAATATTGTAGATTGTTGTATTTTTTTTTCGGAAGACCTAAAGTAGCAAAACCGTGGGTTAACATGGCACATGGCGCGGTGATTGCACCTAACCACCGGGAATCCTGGCTCCGTACTTCTAGAACTATATGAATCACGGATGAACTCCATGAAAGGAACATGAATGACTCATACAGATTACTTAACGGTAAATGTCCCGAATAAAGCGAACGAGTAACTAATAATCCGGTTATACAAACAAAAGTAACTATCATGCCCTTTCCTCCCGAACTAGTTAATCCTTCAATTGGATAAACTAAGGTTACCCAATAAATGAGAGTAACAACAAAAATCAGAGAAAAAGAGACATGAGCTGATATATGTTCTAATGTGATTAACATAATAATAAACCCATTTCTTAATTTTTATTTTTAATAGGATCGATGAGATAAAGATAAAATTGATTGATCTGTCATAAATAAATAGACAGAGATCAAATAATGATAGTAATCTATGTCTATAGGGAAGGGGTTGAATTCGTGGTATCTTATTACCAGAATGCCGCCACTCGGATTCGAACCGAGATGCTCTAGCACTGCTTCCTAAGAGCAGCGTGTCTACCAATTTCACCATGGCGGCTTGTCGGGTTGGTATTCAATATTATAAGGATAGATATGCTAATTTGTCAATAGATTCAAAGACTTTGGTCTTTTCCATTTATTTATTTTTTTTTATTTGAATCAATGTGATGTTAGTCGTTATAACGGGGCATGGCGCAGTTTGGTAGCGTGCCATCTTGGGGTGATGGAGGTCGCAGGTTCAAATCCCGCTGCTCCGAAGGAGGAGAAATAATCCCATTCAATTCCGTCATTAAACAATATCTAACTAAAAAGGATTTCCATGGAATCAGAGCAGCTAGATTTCCAACATGAAAGAATGAGAAAGGAAAGGGTTTTCTATTATTCCCATCATAACCATTCTTTGGGAATGGTTGAAAAAGAGAGATATCGGGTCATTTTAAATAAAATGAAGAAACAATAAGAAATTGCAGATATCTTTCTTTTTCTTCTTCGATCGATTGTCTGCGCAATTAGACCTTAGAAATTGCGATGCAAATAGAGAGGTAGACATTCAAATAATCCTCTTGATATGATCGCAATAAATATCACAGGTTAAATAATCCCATTTTTGAGGTACTGAGATGTTAAAGGGGTTGAATTATTCATTGCTTATGAATTATGTCCCTATGTCTGTCAAAATAGTTCAATTGAAATGGTCTTGGCATTACGCATCACGGTAGAGCTATAAAGAATATAGCTGTGAGTCATCTTAAATAATTGAGCACTCCTTGTTATCCGACCATAAAGGTAAGAATGGATCATTTCATACCTAATCAACTACTAGGTTCAGGGATGGAGCACTAAAGGTCCTTAGACTTATAGCTAGGGTTTTCTTATAGATAATATAGTTGTTCACCGTTGGATCTCGCCGATACAGCCCCCTATGGTTTCCGTTATCGGGATATCCCTTTTCCCATTGTTCCCAGAGAGTTGTTGGGTAATCAGCTCCCATGTTGCAAGCAGTAACTTTCGAATCCGAACCTTGTCGCTCTTTCCTCGTCGACGGGCAGGAAGCACACCAGCAAGCATCCCCCTTTATATGGAGAGGTGCGAGTAAGTAGTGTGCATTCATCATGGCATTCCCTCATTCCACATTTTAAAATAGATAGCATCTGCACTTCACTTGATGGACAATTTACTAGGATAGAACATTGATTCATCGAGCAATTAGCATGCTTATCATGTGTGAGCAATTAGCATGCTTATCCTGTGTGACAACACTATGGAGCGAGCGGCTCTTCTAGGCGGGCAGCTGTGTGACGGAGAAAGGCGTGTAACATGCTATGGTCTCAACGCCCTCACGAGGTAGTGATGAGTCGCGCTCTCCCCTCGCTCGGATAAGGCAGTTGGTTTGGTCGATTGGCCTCCGTCGACCACCCATAGGCGGCCGTCCTACAGCCGCCCGAAAAGGAACTGCAGTGATCTTGAATAAAAATCCTACAGCGATAAATAGAATCCCCATAAAAATACCACCAGATCGAGCACCGAACAAAGTCATTTCATACCCGGTCAAAATCTCGGCTAATTGATCGAAGTGGGTCACTCCTGTAGACCCATAGATCATGGAACAAATGGGGTAGGCCCAACCACCACACCATACGATAGACGTGAACCTCCCCCCGTAACCGTACGTGCGACTCTCACCGCATACGGCTCGCACAGATACTCCGAAATCAATCCCAACGCCCTATCCATTAAGGTATAGAGGGCTGTCGCTCACTGCACCCTTTGAATGCCCCCATCGACCCGCAATTTAAGAAATGAAGTTGGAAATCCCCGTATAAGAGAAGAGATTCGAGCGCATTATTGAAGAATACATCCCCGCCCCCGCCTTTTAAGAGCTTTTCTTTTCCTTATAGAACCTTATAGAACTTGGGCGGGGCGGGCGCTTTCTTCTCTTTGAATCGAAGGGAGGGGAGGGCCTTTAAAAGAAAATCGAGAACACCTCTCTCTATTCTGAAAAGGCGGAATAGAGAGGACCTTTCAAATACGTATTCATGATTTACCTTAAGGGAATGGGAAGCTCTCTTATATAAGGGTAAAGGAATATTCTCGATAAAAAAGGAATAAAGGGCTAGGGAAAGCCCTCCACCCGGCCCCTCCATTTTAAAGGCAAAGGCAAGCCGTAAGAAAGCGAATTAAAGCCCTCCTTTTTACAGCACAAGAGCCCTTTTTTTATTTTTAAGAGCGATTCTCTTATATACGTATTAACAACTTTAAGAAGGAGTCTCTTCAGCTCTTCTTCCCGCAGGAATTCAAGAATTAGAGAAAGCTACGAGAGGAGCCCTCTACTCTCCCCCACCATTTTAAAGCTTGCTCTCTATTCTAAAAAGTGTACCCTCTACCCTCCCCCACCATTTTAAAGGTAATAAAAATCCCTCTATTTTAAAGTCATAAAAAATCATGCCCACTCCTCTCGGAAGAGACTGAAGAGGACTCCCTCCTCTTGAGGAAGATATTCTTTCTGAAGAATAGATTCCTGAAGAGGATTGGGAAGAGCTCTCTCTATTAAAAAAGAGGATTTGAAGAAGAAAGGATTTTTCAGTTAGACGCATGACCCTCCTCCCCCACCATTTAAAATGGCAAAGGCGTCTCATTTTATTCAAACAAATATAGAACCAGAATGGATGGTTTTATGCCCTTGCTTCTTAAAGAGGGTCAGTTCTTCCTCCCAAACCGAGGCCAATGTTTTGATTAGATGAAGGTGGAGTGATTACTTCAAATATCAATGAACTTTATTGTATCAAAAAGTATTCTTCATTTCTCTCTATTTTAAAAAGGGGATCTTGTGGAATATATTACATTATTTGGTACATGCTAATATACCATCTTGGATAGATCATTAGATTAGGATAATATCTTAGATTAAGGCTTGAGTATTTACTTTATGTAATGTAATAAATGCATTGTATCCACATGTACGTGAATCTATAGTATAGGAATATGAAGAGTTACAGGAATATGGAAGGCCAAGAGTCATCACATTATATATAGGCCTTTTATAAAGAAGAGGATAATCAAGAAAGGGTAGTAGATTAGTTAATGAGTAGATACAATGTAGAACTTGTATGAAGAATGGAGCATTGAGATCTCCACATATTTTAACAAGTTCTAATTTTTTTGAGCTTTCATTAATGGCTATTTTATAATTTATTTCAAAAGTTTATCATGCTATTTACTTACTTATTAGATTACCATTATCATAGATATAACATTGCATGCTTATTTTACTACTTTTGGTTACATTTCCTTTAAGTTTATAGCATCAAAATTCAACAGTGGTATCAGATCACTAGGTTGATTGATAGGAGATAGAGAGAGCCACAAGAGAAATTGAGAGGATATAGGAAATATTATGTTTAGAATTTTTGAAATTGTATTTGGCTAGTATTTATACAAAGTTACAAAAAAACTTGTGAAGACTAAGACTCAGCATGGATTACACTAGATTAATAATTCAACTAGAGAAGTTTATTTTATTTAGATTTTAAAAAATTACTATTATCATTTTCTAACACTTTGTTGCAGAAAAGAGGAGATTCAAAGAAATTTGAGAAGCTTTCTACAAGAGCTAGGAAGAATATCTTTTTTGGAATAAATCTAGTACTTGAAGCAACAAGTAGAATATTGAAGATTTGGAGGCCTAAGAAAAAGGTCTTGTTGCAAGATTTTTATATTGAATATTCAAGTAGAATATTGAGAAGAGAGAAAGATGCAAAAGAAGCCACATTGAAGACTTCAAATCAAGGAGGATGTCCAAGAAAGAAGGCCCCATTACACATTATAAATTGAGAAGAACCAAGAATGATATCCTCATAGAAATCTAAATATTGAAGACTTCAGAGTGAAGAAAGAAGAAAGTAGCTCTAGAAGGAGGAGACCCAAGAGAAAGGTCCCATTGAATAACTTCCAATTTTGAAAGATTGAAGATTGAATATAGAGAACTAGAAAATTTCTATTGAAGAGAAGCTACAGAATTTGAAGACCCAAGAGGAGAGGCCTTAACAAAATATAGAAGGAGAAGGCTGGGAAAGCCTCATTAATTAATTTGAATAAGACCATTAGAGGATATTTGAGGAGAACTCAAGGGAGAATATTGCTAGCAAGAAGAAGTTCCTAATAGAGAAGAATTTGGGACAACTCACCATCTGACAACAAGCCCAAAAGGAAGAAGGATTTGGCAAGTAGTTTGCCAAATTATAGAAAGGATTTCCAAAGACCTTAAGACATTTATATTCTTGATAAGAAGGCCAATAAATAGGTCAATATTGAAGTCAAAATTTGATAAGGATATTGAAGGAGAAAGAAGTGTCATGACCCTCCCTAGTGAACTTTTTGGCACAAAGAAACAATGTATTAATTTATGATACTTTAATACCTAACTTAGGCAATTAAACCAACTATGTGATGTTTAGTTTATTTTAAAGAGCATGGTATTATTGACATATTACCAAGATATGAAGGATCAGGTACACTCATAGGTGGAAGTAGCAAAATCATCCATTAGAAGTAGGGGTACTTGAGTTTAGGGAAATGATGATTAATGCAACTCAAGGGTAACATAGATGGATACCTTCATATAAGTATGCATTTAGTTATGGATAATCATCAATAGCTAACCACCATAAGCCCTAGATTTATAGCCTAGTAGCTATTGTAATGACCCTAAAATCAATAAATGATAAAACACACAGAAATAGAAAGAAAAAAAAAATGTCTAAGGAGAGGGATTCATAAACCCCTAACCAACCTTATACTGACTTAATGTTTAACAACCCCTAATTTTCTCAAGAAATATACCACACAATGTTCCCCTCATGCAAGTCTCTTCTGCATAGGCATATCTCATGTTATGCACATAAGTCCATTCATCTCATCATCCTTGATGATTTAGACATATCACATTCAATCATTATAAGGTGTACACGTATATCCATATTCTATGTAAGCCATTATACGTAGGTATACTACATATACTACAATTTAAGCTATCGATCTTGTCCTATAACAAGCTATCTTAACTTAGGTACGATCTTCTATAAACCTAGTTACCATTCTCCCTAAGGGGGTCTCAAGCCCTTAGGTTACCTCTAAGTTCACCTTAGATCTTACTACTAAGTTCTTATGAAAATATATTCAAACAATAAAATAAAATATAAATATAGATATTAAATCTAACAAAACATAATTCATTAAACATCCAAAATATAACTAAAACAATAAGAATAAATATGCATTATAAAGGATTTAAATACATTCACATTAAATCAAATAGAATATAAAGGTGAATCAGCCATATTGTTCATTTATTACATAAGCATGTATGGTAAAACTTCCATACCTTTTAACAATACATTACATCAATCTCATCAAGGAAATATCCCCATAAATCTAGTCTATTTGCATAAGTAACAATATGTAAAGTAGAGAGCAAACTTGTGCATTGGTTCATCTATAACTTTGGTCCTCCCATTCTTCCATCGATCAAGTGAGGATAGTAGGGGATCAGGACACTCATAGTTCAATATGGGCATGCCTCTAAATGCATTTACTCATTTCATTGCCAAATTGTTTATACAATCAACCCAAGAAATTCAACTATCTAATGCATAGTTGATATCATAGAAACTACTCTTTCTATTTTTCCTCTCATCTTCCTATGAGAGTCTTTCAAAAATACATCTAGATCACATGCTTTACTTGTAATAAATGACTCAACCCTTATTCAACAATCAAAGTCCCATACCCTTAATTGCCAAATAATCTAGATTCATATTTATTTACCAAATTTAAGTCAACTACTTTAATCCATAAATAAATCCCTTCTTTTTCATTTCATAAATTAAAGTTTCATACCCTTAATTTACAAAACAAACCAAATCCATATTTATTCATTAAATTAAAGTCAACTACTTTAATTCATAAATAAACCCTTTTCCTTTCATTTCATAAATTAAATTCCCATACCCTTAATTTACAAAACAAACCAATTTTATATTTATTCATTAAATTAAATTCAACTACTTTAATTCATAAATAAACCCTTTAATTCATAAATAAACGCTTTAAGTCAACTACTTTAATTCATAAATAAACTAGTTTCATATTGTTGAGTCCATCCTCAATGAGATAGGATACCTTCTTTCCTGAGTAAGTTCTCAGGGAATGACTACAATATTATTATTGATTTTTTGTGTAGTTGGGATGAGGGCAAGATCATTGTTTGAGGCAGGGAGTACATCGTGGACACCAAGTTGTTGGTGGATATTTCTGGTCTACCTCTGATTGAGAGATCGATGCGATGGGAGAAACACAATTGGGAGGTGGAGCTCAAGGAGTTCCCCAACAAGGCCAAAATGCTCAAGTTGGCCAAAATAGGCATGTTCAAGTTTGATTTACCATCCCCCTAGAACAAATTCATGAAGCCTATTATGCAATTTCTTACTGTTGATGACCTAGACAAACCCTTATGCAACTTCCACTTGGCCTTTGTAAATCACTTCAGAGACATCAATGTCATGAACATCCCTAAATTTTTTTTCGCTCAATGAACTACTCCATAGAGAACTATAGGAAGAAAAAGAGTGTAGAGTTCCCATCCCATCAAGGCCTTTTCAAAATAATTTATAGTCATATCCTGAGTCGCAGCCCTAAAGTTAGCCTAGCTAAACCCTTTCTCCTTGAAGAAACTCCTCGGGGTAATACAAGTCCACACAATGTCATCCTTGAGGATGATAATCCACAACCCCTATTTTGACCCCATTATCTAGGAAAAGGAAATTTGTGGGTTCTAACAGGGATTATGAGGCTTCAAAGGGGAAGAATATTAAGATTGAATAATCAATGAGCATGAAAAGATCCTCCATTCACCTCAGAAAGAAGATGTGTCAGAGCCAACATGATTATCAAGAAGTGATTTCAGATGATGATGGCAACAACCACACAACGACAAGACTTCAGAGGTGATTTGTAAATATGTCTGCCAACTGATATTCTATAGGTACATACTTGAGGATGATGTGCTTGTTCTAAAAGTGTTCTCTGATGAAATGACATTGAGCTTCAATATGCTTTGTTCTTTCATGTATGATTGGATTCTTGATCAGATTCAGTACTCCTTGATTATCATAGAATATCATAGTCAAAGTTCGTTTGATTCCCATGTCAGATAGTATGTATTGCAACCATAGGGCTTCACAGGTTGTATCTCTTGTTGCTCTGTATTCTGCTTCAATTGATGATTGTGCTACTGTATGTTGTTTCTTGTTGTGCCAAGATATGGGTTCGGATCCAAGATAGAAGACATAACTTGAGGTAGATTTCCTATCATCAATAGACCCAGCATAATCTGAATCTGAGTATCCTTGTAGACAAAATTCTTTGACATTCTTCATATAAGTTAGTCCATAGTCTGTAGTCTTCTTGATATATTGTAATATTCTTTTCATAGCTTTCCAATGACTTTCTCTTGGTTCTTGCATGAACCATGAAAGATAATTTATTGCAAATGCTATGTCTAGTCGGTTGTTTGTTAAGTATAGAAGACTTCCAATCAATTGATGATACATTGTTGCTGAAATCAATGGTGTTTTATCATTTTTGGATAGTTGAATTCCTTGTTCCATTGGTGTATCTTTGGGCTTGCACTCTATCATCTTGTATTTTTCAAGAAGAGCTTTTGCATATTTTGATTGAGTGATAACTATTTTATCTTCTCCTTGATAAATCTCTAAACCAAGGCAGTAGTTCATTAGGCCCAGATCTATCATTTCAAAATCCTTTTCTAGATCCTTTTTTATATCACTTATTAAATTTTCTGAACTTCCAGTAATCACTATGTCATCAACATATACTATGAGGATCAAGATATCATTTCCAATCTTCTTGGTATATAGACTAGGATCTATTGTACTTCTATTGAAATTATGATGTAGTAGATGATTATTGATCTTGATGTTCCATGCTCTAGGAGCTTGTTTTAAACCATATAGAGATTTATTCAATTTGCATACCTTACTTTCCTATCCTTGAATGACAAAGCCTTCAGGTTGTGTCATATAGACTTCTTCCTCTAAGTCACCATTAAGGAATGCACTTTTTACATCCATCTGATGAAGTTTCCACCCCTGATGTGCTTCTAGAGCGTAAACTATTTGGATAGTAGTCATTCGAGCTATTGGTGTGAATGTTTCTTCATAGTCAATTCCCTCTGTTTGAGTATACCCTTTGGCCACTAGTCGAGCCTTGTATTTATCAAGTGTTCCATCTGCTTTGTATTTGATTTTGTATACCCACTTGCATCCCACTATTTTTTTCTTGGAGGTAGGTTTACTAGATCCCATGTCTTATTCTTCTTGAGTGATGCATATTCGGATTCCATGGTTGCTTTCCAATGTGAGTTTTTTAGTGCTTGAGAAGCTGATATTGGTTCCACTATGTTACTTAGCATTCCTCTATTCATTATGGTCATGCTGTGAGTTTGAGGTCCTGTGGTGGTAAGATCTGGCATCCTTTCCAGATTTTATTCTCTAAGAGTATCTCTGAGCCATATTGGTTCTTTTCTCTGTAGTATAGTTGATGCTTTTGTATCTTATTCTTCTAATTCTGGCTCTATGCTCATTGTGTCTTCTTCAGGTAGATTCAGGAGAACTTTTGTGTCACTATTGGATTCATCTGTGTTGATTTTGACTTTCTCATCAAAGATCACATCTCTGCTAATGTAAACTTTCTTTGTAGATGGATCTAATATTTTGTATCCTGTAGATTCATTATCATAGCCAACAAATATCCCTATCATAGTTTTGTCGTCTAACTTGGTCCTCTTTTGCTTTGGAATATGCATGTAGGCTTTGCATCCGAAGATTTTTAGTCTTTCTATGTTGGGATTTTGTCCTGACCATGCTTCTTCTAGTGTAATATGCTTGAGTACTCTTGTTGGTAGTCTATTTTGTATGTAGACTATTGTGTGTACTGCTTCAGCCCAGTATTTGTGATCAAGTTGTGCTTCTTTTAACATACATCTTACCATTTCCATTATTGATCTATTTCTTCTTTCTGCAATTCCATTTTTTTGAGGTGAGTATGTTGTAGTAAGTTGTATTTTGATTCCATTGTCTTCAAGAAAGGAGTCAAATTATTTAGAAATAAATTCTCCTCCTCTATCTGAATGAAGTGCTTTTATGGTCTTTCCTGATTCTTTTTCAACTTGAAGTTTGAATTGTTTGAAGTAGCTAAATGCTTCTGATTTGTACTTCATGAAATATACCCACATTTTTCTAGTATGATCATCAACAAATATCTGAAAGTATTTATGTCCTCCAACACTATCAACTTTCATTGGTCCACACAAATCTGTATATATTATTTCTAGAGGATGTTGAGCTCTGTGTTGACGAAGTTTGAAAGGAATTCTATGTTGTTTTCTTGCTAAACATTTTGCACATACAGTAGTTTCTGGAGATAATTTGGGTAGTCCTTCCACCATTTGATATCTGAATAATTCCTTCATTGATGTCTCACTAGTATGTCCTAGTCGTTTGTGCCATAGTTCTGAAGCATTGACTGAAAGAGCTGAGTGAATAGTAGTGTCCAGGACAAATAGGCCATTTTTATATGATCCTGATGCTATCATTCTTCCCTGTCTAGAGATGTGACATTGCTTTCTACCAGTGAGAACCTTGAACTCAATAGTTAAGTCTTGATCCATGAGCTGAGAAATAGAAATAAGATTGGTGGTTAATCCTGGAACATACAATACATTTTTTATTATACCTCTTCCATCCTTAAGATTTACTAGAATATTTTTTATTCCTTTCACTTCATATATTTTGCTATCTGCTACTGCAACTGGCTTTTCATTTATCTTCTTCAAAAAGTTGAACCAATGTATGTTTCCTGTCATATGCTTACTTGCACCTGAATCTATATACCAACACTCCATGATGTTGTTTAGTACTTTATGTCTTCCTAGATATTTTTGGATTATGATATAGTGCTTTTGTAAAATATAGTTCAATTTTGGTTGATTTTGTACAAATTTTGTAAAGATCAAAAATCAACTTCTTAACACCTTATTACTCCTATTGAACTAAGCACTTTTCAATTTTTGAAGAGGTTTTAATGTTGGATTTCTTTTGTCCCTTTTTAGAAGTTTTGAGACAAGAAAATTATAATTTTCCAACCTTAGTAAAAAACCTAATAACCTCTTTTTATATCCCTTGGATTGTTTCTAATTTCCAATAAATTAATTTGATGTAGTAACCCTTGTGGCTCCCAAATTTGGAAAATTAGAAAATTAATAATATTTGCAAAATATTAAAGAATTTAATCCAAGTAGAATTCCTTATTTCTCCTAGGTTAAATTGCAAATATTAATTCAATTTGATAAGTTATCCCTTATAGCTTTTGCTTTCAAAATCTAAGATTTAACCTTAGCTTATAACCCTTATATCTCCAAAAATGAAAGCAATAATAAAATGGGATTAAACCTTACCTTTTGGATGCTAAATCTCCTCATTGTTTGATGCTTTCTTTGGCTGGATATAACAACAATATAAAGATCACCTTTGGTGCTAGAATCAATGGAGATGCCTTGGAATTGCTTGTCTTCAATGCTGGAACGTAGGCACTATAAAAATAGGAAGGTTTGACCTTCAATACTAGGAGCCTTTAATGCTCCTTCTTCCTTCCTTCCATGCTGCACTTCGGATGGCTTTGATTATGCTTTGCTGTCTATTGAACTTTGGACTTCTAGCACCTTTTATGGAGGAATAATCATGGGATTTGTGACACGTGTCACACCCATTACAAATGAGTGCTCCTCTCCTTCTTTAATGTACCAATTTCTTGTTCAATGCTTCTTGATCATTCTATAACGTATGGGCACTCATGTGGGCACTTGTGTGAAGCTTGTGGAGGATAAAAAGTGTCACCACTTCCTTGATATTCCCTATAACTCCTACGTGAGGTTTCTTGAGCGTTGAGAGATGAAATGGTGCCTTAGAAATTTTATGCCAAGTGGCATTCAAACTCTCTACATGAAGTCCTTCCCTGTAACATCTTCCAAAGAGAATATTATAACTCCTCAAATCCTTTCGTATGCCATTCCTTTGCTTTGCTACATTTCTTGGGCAGCAAGCAAACTTTTCTTTTGCAGGTGGATTGATGATGCGCTATGGAGCTTTGAATGCTGATTTTGGTGCTTCCTTCGCGGTTCTCCGTTTGCTTGTTCTTTGCTCCTTGTCTTCTATGCCTCCAATGTGTTGATTCCTGTGTAGATTTTTTATGCCTTTTCGTAGTAGATGTGCACTCTTTTTGTCTACATATAGCTTGATGATAGCCTTATGTGGGCTTTGATTTTGTAGGTTCGTCCATCCAAGATGAGCCCTTTGAGTGGCTCCTTTTGCTTGGGAAGAAGAGTGCTGACATTTGGTCTTCCTTGGCTGATTTACCCTGTAGTTATTGTGCCTTTTGAGGCACTTTCAAATCTGCTCTTTTTCTGTAAAAACCAGATTAGAGTAGTGCAATAAAATGTATCATAAATTGTATATAAGGCTTCTTTAATGTACCTTCTTTTGCACTCTTTTTCTAGATCTGAAATTCTGGTTTTGTGGTAGATTTTTCCTACAATATAAGGGTTTTGAGGTTGTCTTTTATGAGTAGACACCTTCCCCCTTTTTTCTTGGACACTTTGATAACAAATCCAAGCTTAGATAATAGTAGATAGAAGCTCTTTAATTGATGCAATTTTCTGCACTTTCTTTCCTTGCATCTAACCTTGTAATGCTTTGGATTTGAGACTCACCAAGTCTCAATATTTGAAGCTTCTATTTCTATTTTTTGTTGTTTTCTCTCAGATTTTGGAGGATTCTAACCTATTTTGGTGGCTTCACTTGGCCACTATGTGTTGCAGATTTATGTGCTTTAATAGTGTCTTTAGACACTTGATACAGATCAGATTTTGTGCCCTTCAAAAAACACAAAACTAATTTCTTTTGAGAGTAGTATAATAGTGCAAATAAATCTAATAGACTTTTTTTTAATGCACTAAAAATTTCACCTTATCACTCCAATCAAATCTCAAGATAATGCACTTAATCAAATTTACTGCAACTAATCAAGAATAATCTGAAATGAACCTTCAATAATTATTCTATAATTTCACTACAATTTAGTATTGTAGGACTTAGTCTTCTTTTTATTTTTCCAAAGTAGATGATAGGTAGTTGATAGAAGAAATTATGAAATCTAATCAACTCCTAATTAATGTGCAAATGAACCTTAAAAAGAACCTTTTTTTTTGCACTTTTGAAGACTATAATCTAATTTTCTTCTTGCAACTTTAATCCAAATTCAGGTGCTCTAACAAATCTGATAAGTAATCCAATTAATGAATCTACTTGCACCAAAAGTTTCTTACCTTTTGAAATTTTGTAGCTCTTTTTCCACTTTTGTAGAGGATGTAGATCTTGGTGTCTAGGATCACCAAGTTGCTACTTCGAGTAGGATCTTGCAACTCTTTGTAGACTATCCTGAATAACTCCTTCTTCACCAAATGATGGTCTCGAACTTTCTTTCACGAGCCTAGGATTTGGTGGCTTGTTCTAGGATTTGGCACTCCTTGCCAAATTCTTCTTCATGGATTTGGCACTCCTTTCCAAATTCTTCTCTTGGGCTTGTTTTCGGATGGTGACAATTGTCCCAAGTCCTTCACTATCAGAGGCTTCTCCTTGGTAGTGGATTTCTCCAATGAGTTCTCCTAAGAACTCTTTTGATGATCTTTAGTAAGGCTCTCCTAGCCTTTTTTTAGATGCTCTATGAGACCTTCCCAAGGTATTTGATCTTGCAACTTCTGTGCTTGCAGTGTTTGCATGCAATGGTGCACAATGGCAGATCCGATTTGCAAGGATGCAGGAAAATAGAAAATAGTGATAGCTTTCCCTATTTCTCTCTTGATTCACCGTGTGCTCTGATACCACTGATGACTTTAGCACCATTCCATCATGAGGAAAAGAGAGAGAGAGAGAAAGAAACATATATTATTGAGGATGAAAAATTGATACATTCGAGTAAGGGTATGAGACCCTTTATGTAGGAAGATAGGTTCCTTGGCTAACACTCTACCTAACTGTGCAAAGGACAACTTGCACATATACAACTTGCACATTGACACTTGTGCATTTACTATGTTGCATGAAGTAACTAGATAACTTCCCCCTAAAGTAATCTAACATAACCAAATGATGTAATATATTCTAACATATTTTCCAGCGTTTAAACTTATGGCAGATCCTATCCACCTTATTATTTAAAGATTTAGTGGTCTCAAGGGGGGTTTCAAGATGGAAGTTCATTGATACTATCTCTTTTCTTTTTTCTTTTTATTTTTGGTAAATATATTTATAGTAGAATTTCATTAATACATTTTTAAATACTACCTTGAAATGAAATTCTCCCTTATTTATTTAAAATAAAATATTTACTAAATTTTAAATGAAACCTTTTTCATCATTTTAAATAAAACATTTTTGAATTTTAAATAAAAACATTTATATATTTTAAATGAAACCCACTATCATTTCAAATTAAGCATTTTTAAATCTTAAATGAAACTTACTATTATTTAAAATAAAACATTTATAAATTTTAAATGAAACTTACTATCATTTAACAAAGTATTTACTTTATCACTCTATTTGCCTAAACACATAAGGATTTATGAGGATAACCTATCCATTTATACTTCCCAATTTATTGAGGTAATAGTGAAATCAAACATGTGCAACAAAAAAAGAGGAAAATATTTCCATCAATTTGATCACCTGTCTCAACCTCTAGAACTTATGATAGCTACTAGGCTATCAATCTGGGACTCAAGGTGGCTTAGCTATTGATGATTATCCCTAATCGAATGCATGCCTATATGAAAGTATCCATCAATGTTAACTTTGAGTTGCCTTATCATCATTTCCCCAACCTCAAGTACCCTCACCTTTGGTAGATGACTCAAATTCTTCCATTTACGAGTGTACCTAATCCTACATATTTGCAATTTTTTAGGAGTATCATGCTCTTCAATATCTACTAACATCACATAGTTTCTTAATTACACAAAATCGAGTATTAAAACACCATCAATATATACATTGCTTTTCATATCAAAATATCCATCTGGGAGGGTCATGGCATCCTCCAACACTAGGACTAAATACCATCCCGATTTTTCTTAGTTTTTTTAACATAATCACAATACAATCAAAAAGTAAATTATTGCAGTTTAAAGACCATAAAAAAAGTAAAATACTTTTACATATCTGCAACTTTCTCCCAAGTGGAATTTCTTTTAGACAAATGGTCCCACTGGACCTTACATTGCTCAAGAGTCAGATTCTACATAGTCTTAGAATAGAACTTGAGAATATTTACTGGTATTACTTCAATTGTATCTGGATTTACCATCTACAAATTACAAACATCCCACACATGTTCCAGGTCAGCAATATATTTTCTAAGCAAATATATGTGGAAGGTGTCATGGATTTTTGATAGATTAAGAGGTAGAGAAAGTCAGTATGCAACCAAACTAATATTTTTAGTAATCTCAAAGGGCCCTACAAATCGCAAATCCAATTTTGTGGATTTGATCACACTTTTTATTGGTTTGACCCTTAGGAATATTTTATCTCCTATTGAGTATTCTCTTGGAGTTCTCTTTAAATCAACATAACTTTTTTACCTATCAACAGCTTCCTTGAGTCTTTGCCTGATTACCTTCAATTTATCTTTCATTTCTTTGACCATTTCTAGTCCAATCACAATCGTATATTCTAGGTTATCCCATGATAGTGGTGTTATACACTTCCATCCATACAAGGCATCAAAAGGTGTCATTCCAAAATATGAGTGATACCCATTATTGTAGACAAACTCTACCAAAGGTAGGTAGTCTTCCCAACAAGACTTGTGATCCATGTAGTACATGCATACCATATCATCTAGTTCTTGGTTTACCCACTCTGTTTGACCATCTATATTAGGGTGGTATACTGAACTCATGTTTAGATTTGTGCTTATTTCCTGATGAAGGGCTTTCCAAAACATAGACGTAAACTTAGAATCCCTATCTAAGATAATTACTTCAATAAATCCATGCAATCAGAACACTTTCTTGGTAAATCTATTAGCCACCACTTGAGCATTGTCCTTGGTGTTCCCAGGTATAAAATGTATAGCCTTAGTCAATTTTTCAACTACTACTAGGATTGCATCATGCTGGTACCTGTTCTTAGATAAACCTACTATAAAATCCATAAATATGACCTACCATTTATGAGCAGGTATACTATGTGGATACAACTATCCTATGAGATGCTTGCATTCTGCCTTAACCTTCTAATATTCAAGGAACCGAGTGATAAAATTGATAATATCCTTCTTCATTCATACTGATAATAAGGTTATTTTTATGTTTTCCCTCATATTTACCCCTCTAGGGTGATCTAAATAAGGAGGTCTATGGGCTTATTGCATTATTATATTTCTTAAATTACCTAATTTTGGCATGATGATTCTAGCTTTGTAGCACAAAATGTTATCTATCACCCTCAAATCCTTATTGCCCTTAGGGTCTTTGTCTATTCTAGCTTGAATCTCCTGGCAATATTCATCCTGATATTGCTCCTGTCTTACTTGATCCATGATATTTATGTGACTCTTTTTTATGGCTGCTATGTGTCCTTTTGCTCAAGGCATCAATAACCTTATTCTCTTTTCCTTTTATGTGCTCAATTTCAAAGTCATACTCAGCAAGAAACTTATCCACCTTCTATGTCTTGCATTGAGTATTGGTTGGTCAAATATGTACCTTAGAATTTTATGGTTAGATTTTAACTCAAAAGGTCTCCCCACTAGATAGTGGTGCTAGACCTTTAGCGCGTGCACCACAGTGGCTAGCTCTAAATTATGAGTAGCATAATTGACTTCATGCTTTTTAAGCTTTCTTGAAGTATAAGCTACTACTAACTCTTCTTACATGAGTACTCCTAATCCTTCCAGTGATGCATCAGTGCATACTGAAAAATCTCCTTGAGGATCTAGGATTTTCAATATTGGTGTGGTAGTGAGCTTCTGCTTCAACAAAACAAAGGCAGTTTCACATTTTTTCATCCATTTAAATTCCTTCCCTTTCTTTTGAAGGTTAGTTATTATTGAAGCAATCTTTGATAAATCCTTTATATAACGTCTATAATATCTCGTTAACCCCATGAAGATTCTTACTTTGGTAATATTAGTAGGGGTGTCCAATTTAGTATGGCTTCAATCTTCTTCGAATCTATAGTAATTCCTTTTACTAATATTATGTGCCCTAAATATTGCACCTCTAAAACATATAAATCACTCTTGGCCAAATTTTTGTAGAGTTTATTTTCCCTTAGTATCTTGAGATGCTTATCGTGCTCTTCCTTGTTGTGAGAGTATATTAGGAAATCATCTAGAAATACAAGGACAACCTAGTCTAGGTACCTTCTGAACACATTTTCCATTAAATTCATGAAGGCGTCTACGACATTAGTTAGTCCAAAGGGTAGGACTATAAAATCATAGTGTCCATACCTAGTCTTAAATACCATCTTGTGAGTATACTCCTCATGTATTCTTAACTGGTGATACGCTAACCTCATATCTATCTTAGTACACACCATGGCATCTCTCAGTTGATCAAATAAATATTTAATTCTAGGTAACGTATATTGGTTCTTGATTGTAGATTTATTCAACATTTTGTAATCAATACACAATCTTAAAGAGTCATCTTTCTTTTTCACAAATAAAATAGGTGCACCCCAAGGTGACGCACTTGGTTTTATCAGCTCCTTTTCTAATATCCCTTACAATTATACCTTTAATTCTTACATCTCGATAGGTGTGAATTAGTTTTGCTCCTAGCATAAGATCAGTAGTGAAATTAAATATCTGCATAGGAGGGAGCCTAGGTAAATCCTCAAGAAATACATCCTTGAAATCCTATAAATTTGGGTGTGTTTCCAACACCTCTTTCTTTCAATCTTCTCCAACTTCATTTAGCTTTATTACATAGACTATCCCTCCTTTCTTGAGGGCTTTCTTCAACTGCATAGCTAACAACATATGGGATTTGAATGCCCCATGTTTGCTATCAATTCATAGACTTTCCTTACCTCCTTTAGAATATTTGATCTATCTATCGTGGAAATTGATTACGGCTTTATGGGCCTATAACCAATCCATCCCTCGGATCACATCAAAGGTATGAATTTGAGCTACATATAAGCAACCTTTCATGGTTCCACTAGCTAAAGAAATTTCCACCATAGGAAAATATTGGTCTACAGAGTAGGTCTATCCAGAACCATACTCGACCTTCCATCCATGAGACAAATATCCTAGTCTTTTCGGCATATCTTTGGCTAACTTACAAGAAATGAAGCTATCAATGGCCCCACTATCAATTAAAATATTCACTTGCTTATCAAAAATATTACCTTTTATAATCAATGAGGTGATTTACCCCTCAAGCTTCTGACTCCTAGTTATAGTGTAGATCTCGTGTGTAGGTTCCTTTCCTTTAATATTGGGTATGCTTAGCCCTAGTCGATGTGGGAACTGATTAGAAAAATGTGGCCCTCTACAATGGTAACACCCATCCTTGGGCCCTTGTCATGTTTTTGGTTTTTACTCCTCATCTTTAATCATTGAAACTAAAACTTGTGGTTTCTGAGGTTGAGGCGTAGTGTTATTGGGGTTGTTGCCTTTCTTATAAAATTTCTTGAACTTCTTCTAGCTTCCATTAGATTTCTTCTCAATATGTTAGAGGGTTTTAGCCTTATGATATTGTTCAACCTTCCATTTTACAATCCCATTGCTATTCCTCTTCTTTAGTTCCTATCAATATTGCTTGAACAAGATTTCATATTTATAACGAAAGTGCGACTCTGCTTTCTTTGCTAGGTCATATGCCTTTTGCAATGACTTAGGTTCCTGCATCTCTACATCATGCTTTATCCTAGATTGCAACCCATGAGTAAACTTATGAATCCATATTTTCTCATTATAGGTAGGTACATACTTTAATAATTTTACCAGCTTCTTGTAGTAAATCTCCACTAAGTTGGTTCCTTGCCTTAAACTGGCAAACTTATCAAATTTTAGGGCATAGAAATGTTCTGTGAGGAACCTCTTTTTGAATATTATTATAAATTCCTTCCATGTAATGTCTACTTATTCAATCTTAGTTTCCCCATAATAAGTCTCCCACTAGTCTAGGTCAGCTCCTTCAAGGTATATAGTAGCCCAAATAGTTTAGGTTCCTGAAGATGTATCTCCATCTCCTTCTCCATCAAAATTGGAGATGTAGATATTCTTTAAGTCTCTTACTATTTCATTTTCTAGGAGGGTTCTAGCTTGTATCTACATTGCAGTAAACCCCTTCGCTTGGTTAACTTTTGAACCTATAGCTTGTGAATGTTGATTCACAATGGTTTCTAACACTTGTCTTAACTAATATTGCATGGTGGCAACTGTGGTAGTGAGATATTTCATTCCCCTATTGGAATTTTTTGGATCCTCATTTTGGATCTCTTCAACATTACTTTGTCGAGTTTGTCTAGGTTTAGGCCTCTCTCTTCTAGCCTTAAGTGGCATATTGACCTATTTTCAACCAAGAAAAGAATTAGGTTACAATTTCATCTTAAACTGAACCACTAATTCAAACCACATTATAGAGTACATAAGAAGCTCTATACCCTTGTACCTAGAGCTATGATATCAAATGCAACGACCCTAAAATCAATAAATAATAAAACACATAGAAATAGAAAGAATTTTCTTTTTTGACTAAGGAGATGGATTCATAAACCCCTGACCAGCCTTACACTGACTTAATTTTTAACAACCCCTAAGTTTATCAATAACTATACCACACAAGATTACCCTCATGAAAGTCCCTTCTACGTAGGTATATATTATGTTATGCACATAATTCCATCCATCTCATAATCCTTGATGAGTTGGACTTATCACCTTCAATCATTAGAAGGCGTACACGCATCTCCATATTCTACGTACGTATGCTACATGTACTATGAGTTAAGCTATTGATTTTATACTTTGACAAGCTATCTTAACTTAGGTATGATCTTCTATAAACATAGTTATCATTCTCCTTAAGGGGGTCTCAAGCCCTTAAGTTACCTCTAAGTTCACCTTAGATCTTACTACTAAGTTCTTATGAAATGTTATTCAAACAAGAAAATAAAATATAAATCTAGATACTAAATCTAAAAAAACATAATTCATTAAACATGCAAAATATAACTAGAATATGGAACAATAATTAAAGAATAAACATGAAAATTATAAGTTTTTTCCTTGCACCAAACCACCTAAGTCTACCCTTGAGTCCACTATTTTTCATTCCCTTAGTATTCCCCATAGTCCCATCTCTACTCCTAATTCCCATCCCATAATTGGTGCTCATTGGACTCCTCCTCCTATAGGATGGCTTAAACTTAACTATGATGGTGCTTCTAAAGGAAATTCGAGTGCAATGAGTGTCGGAGATCTGGTCAGGGATCACAATGGATGACTCATAGTGGTCTATGTTGATTTTATAGGCATCCAAACTAACCACTATGCTAAAGCTTGTGCATTGTGGAGAGGGCTAGAAGTTCTCAAATATTACAAGAAAAAATTACAAATTGAAGTTGATTCCATGAATGTTACAAACTCTATCATCAGAAATAGAATTCCTTCATGGAACATGCACAATATTATTCAGGAAGCTAAGGTCTTGATGTCGAATTTTTGCAACACTACAACCTACCATGTGTATTAGGAAGCTAGCAAGTTTTCCAATTTTCTCACAAATTTTGGTGTTAGTCATAGGAATCTATCCATCTGACACCAAAAATTCCCTCAAAATGTTCTTAATGTTGTTGTTGTCGGCTTGGAAATGCACAACCAGCCCTGAGAGGTATGCTTGCCTCAAAAATTTTGATTATGGGAGTGATAAAACTACTTCTCCGATGGCCATATTCAACTTGGTCCACAACACCATCCTTAGTAGCATCTTCAGTGGCATGGATAACATCAATGCCTCCTTGAAACTGTTGGTCAAGAAACATGGCTGAAAGATCTCTATAGCTGATAATTGTCGATGATTAGAGTTGGTTTGTTTTGTCTTTTGAGCTATGTTCCCCTACATAGGAATTTTGGTACTAATATTTTAACCCCTGTGTGGGCACTTATTTGATTTTACTTTATGTTCTCCTTAGCCCCTATGTGGGCTTTCTCTTTCGATATTTATTTTTCTGTTAAGCAACCCTTGCATGGATCTATTTTTTCTTTGGTCTAGTTCATGGAGCGGCTAGGGTGTAGACACCATGTTTTGTGCTTCTCTATGTACTTTTCATCATATGCTTATGTCTCTGGTTTTGGGCACCAATTAAAATCCATATAATATAATTTCTACCACCTACCCAAAAAATACATTCACATTAAATCAAATAGAATATAAAGGTGCATCAGCAATATTGTTAATTTATTACATAAGCATGTATGGTAAAACTTCCATACCTTTTAAAAATACATTACATCAATATCATCGGGGAAATATCCCCACAAATCTAGTCTATTTGCATAACTAAACAAGATGTAAAGTAGAGAGAAAACTTGTGCATTGGTTCATCTGTAACTTTTGTCCTCTCATTCTTACATTGATCAAGTGAGGATTTTAGGGGATCGGGACACTCATAGTTCAAGATGGGCATGCCTCTAAATGCATTTACTCATTTCATTTCCAAATTGTAACTATACAATCAACCCAAGCAATTCAACTATCTAATGCATAGTTGATATCATAGAAACTACTCTTTCTATTTTTCCTCTCATCTTCCTATGAGAGTCTTTCAAAAATACATCTAGATCATAGGCTATACTTACAATAAATGACTCAACCCTTATTCAAAAATCAAATTCCCATACCCTTAATTACCAAATAATCTAGGTTCATATTTATTTACCAAATTAAATTCAACTACTTTAATCCATAAATAAACCCCTTCCTTTTCATTTAATAAATTAAAGTCGCATACCCTTAATTTAAAAAAAAAATCAATTCCATATTTATTCATTAAATTAAAGTCAACTACTTTAATTCATAAATAAACCATTTTCCTTTTATTTCATAAATTAAAGTCCCATACCCTTAATTTACAAAACAAACCAATTTCATATTTATTCATTAAATTAAAGTCAACTACTTTAATTCATAAATAAACCCTTTTCCTTTAATTTCATAAATTAAAGTCTCATACCCTTAATTTACAAAACAAACCAATTTCATATTTATTCATTAAATTAAAGCCAACTACTTTAATTCATAAATAAACCTTTTTTCCTTTCATTTCATAAATTGAAGTCCCATACCCTTAATTTACAAAAGAAAGCATTTTCATTATAAGTAAAGTTCTCTAACTCTACTCATTAACAATTCATAAATCATTTTAATATAAATAAAGTTCTCTAACTCTACTTATTAAACAATTCATAAATCATTTTAATATAAATAAAATTCTCTAACTCTACTTATTAAACATTCACGAATAATTTTAATAAGTATCCAAGCTTTATAATATTAGATATGGCCTTAATTTAAATTAAAGTCTCTAAAGACTCAGGGATACTTTGGCAGCTCGACGTCAAGCATGATGCTCTTGCAGGTGAATAGTTCATCACAGGGACAATATCCTCACTGGTTCATGAATAGTTGTGCCTTCCTGGACCAAGTTATGGTAGGAGGAGGATGGGTTACCTATGGCAATGAATTTTGCCTCCTTTGCCAAGGGTAACAATATCTTCTGGTCATAGGCCTAAGGAAATGGAGATAGTGGGGATGGAAAGCGCTCCCTAACTTATGGGATTCCTTTAAATGGGTACCCAACCACACAAGTCACCAATAATATAGCAGAGCTATATACATGAGGTAGCCATGACGGTAAGCCTTTCACTCAGCCAACCACTATGGTAGCTACACATGGTAGCCATGATGGCAAACCTTCCACTTAGCAAGCATGATAGCAATCTACACACGATAACCATGATGGCAAGCCTTCCACTCAATAATAACAATGGCAAGCTACATGTAACAACCATGATGGCAAACCTTCCACTTAGTAAGCACAACAACAAGCTACACATAACAGCCATGATGGTAAACCTTCCACTCAACAACCATAATGGTAAGCTACACACGGTAGCCATGATGGAAAACCTTCCACTCAGCAAGCATGATGGTAAGCTACACATGGAATCCATGATGGTAAACCTTCCACTTAGCAAGCATGATGGTAAGCTACACACAGAAACCATGATGTCAAACCTTCCACTCAGCAAGCTTTACACATAGTAAGCTTTACACATAGCAAGCTTTACACTAGCAAGCTTTACACATAGTAAGCTTTACACCAGGAAGATTTACACATAGTAAGCTTTACATATAGCAAGATTTACACACATAAGCTTTACACACAATAAGCTTTACATATAGTAAGCTTTACACACAATAAGCTTTATACAAGGCAACCATGATGGTAGTCGAAGCTAAATAATGGTGACAGACAACCACATAGTAAGAACCAACTATTAACACAAAGTAATAGGTTTAAATCCAACCTATTTCACTGTTACTTCCCTGGAGGTGGTTTAAGCAGCATTTCTTTAGTGTGCTTTCTAGAGCTCTCTTCATCTCCTTGTCTTTACTTGGGTTTTTTCCTCTCCCAATTGATGTCTCTCTTCTCTGTGTAGTTTCCTTATTTCATAGTTTTCCTTCATACCGTGGTGTCCATATTATCTACCTTGACTACCATGCTAACTATCCACCATCACTCCCTATCCATTCTCATTGGTGGAAAGTTGGTAGCAGGTCACTCACCCCATCCTTTTGCTCAAGTATCATAAATGGACTCCCCTTTGTCAAGATTGTCAGGCACTCCCATATCAAATGTATATTTCCTAGCGTTCAAACTTATGGTGGATCCTATCCACCTTATTATTTAAATATTTAGTGGTCTTAAGGGTGTTTCGATATGGGATTTCATTGATTTATTTTTTCTTTTTTTTTATAAAATTATTTATAGTAGAATTTCATTAATACATTTTTAAATACTACCTTGAAATGAAATTCTCTCTTACTTATTTAAAATTAAAAAAATAATAATAAAGGTAGAAGAAGGGGTTTTTAAAGGGACCCCAAACCTTTTACAATAAACATCAAATAATAAGATTTACACTCCAAATATGGTTCCATAAATAAGGTTTCAGACCTTAAACAAGAAGATCAAACAATCTAAATACAATTTATGTTTTTGACTTTAGGATCATTTAAGATTACAAAATATGTAACAGATAATGAGCAATCAACAAACCAATACAAAGCTTAAACTTTTTGTTGGGCCTTGAGCCTCAAGATCCTCCTTTTTAGGTCCTCCAAGAAAGCAGTTTAGAATGTAGGTCTTTCAGAAAGTAGTTTAGAATGTAGGTCTTTTAGTATGCAGTTCTAGTCCCTTATTCATGGCTCTAGTCAATGATACTCTTGTGGAAACATATTACTCAACAAGATCAATCATGTCATATTTCCTTCTGATGCTATGATTGTTGGTACAAATAATGACTAATTTTTTAGGTGGACTCAAAAACATGAGTATTGGAACTTAGAGAAACCCCACATACCAACTCCAGTCCCATTGAGAAACAAGATGCAAACTGTAGACCAAGCTAGAAAGTGGATTTTGCCAAAGGCATAATCTTGTTCACTCAAAAACACATGATCCAGTTCCAAAATAAAGGATCCACCACTGTTGGAGACTCATTGTCATGTCCTCTTTTATTTTCTTCATCCCTAATATTATAATTGTAGCGGTTAGGTATGTTCAAACTCCTCCCTCCATATGAACAGTAAATATTTATGCATAAAATATTTAAAATCCCCCTAGCAAATTTTAATCTCTGATCTCATTTTGTTCATCATCCTTGGGTTCACTATTAATTATTTTTCAAACACTATGAGGGAAGTAACTCCCAACACTACAATTCATCCAAAGGTACACACATGTTTACCAGACAGTCAGCTTTTAATGACCCAAAAACAAGCAAACAAAAAATTACAAAAATAGAAAAAAAAATTAACTAAGGAGAGAGATTCATGAACCATTCATAAACCCCTAACAAAACTAATATTTATCTAAAGTTTAAATCCCCTAAGTTTTCTTGAAAGCTACATCTCACGAGGTACCCTAACACAAGTTCCATCTATGTAGGCGTATCATGTGTTATCGCAAATAGGCCTATCTATCTCATTATTATTGATGGGCTAGACTTATCACATTTAGTTAAATTGAAGGTATACACGCATCACCATACCATACACAAGCTATTATGTGTAGGTATGCTATGAGTATTACGAGTTAAGCTATTCATCTCATCTACACGACAAGCTATCTTAACTCAGATGTAGTCTCTCCATAACTTAGACATTAATCTCCCTAAGGGATCTCAATTCCCTTAGGACACCTATGTTCACCCTAAGGGGTCCTTAATTCCCTTAGGTCACCTCTGAGTTCACCCTAGAACTCTACTCTTCGATTTTATTATCAAGAAACAAACAAGTATACATCTATATCCTAAAACAAGTAAAACATTATTATTAAATATACAGAGAATAAAGAAAGAAGTAACACAAAGAGAATATCATCAACGAAAAGAGAATCAATTACATATTATAACCAAGCGTGGTAATAAAGTAAAATTACCTTCTCTAAACCAATAAACAGTTAGTACATATAGTCATGTATGGAAAATCCTCCATACTTCAAAGAATATTACATTAACTGCATCAGGGATATCTCTCCATAATTCTAATCTATTTGAGCATAAGTAAATCAACATAAATACAGTTACGTATACTTTGATTCCATCGAACTCCTTGCTCCTCCTTGCTTCCCATTTATTCTTTGAGGATAGTAGGGGATCAGGATAGGCATGCCTCTAAATGCATCTAACATTTACTTTACCAAATTGCAACTATACAAAATTTAATTAAGTTTCCAACCATCTAATGCATAGTGGATATTATAAAAGAACCTTTACTTTTACTTTCACCTCTCAGGTTCCCTTAGAGAGTCATCCAACATGCACTACTTAGATCAAGGTTTAACTCCAATCAAAACTAATCATGTCTCAAAGCATTAAAGTCCCATACCTTTAACCTCTAAAACAATCCTTCATTCATTCACTAAATCAAAGCCCCATAACTTCAATTTAAAGAATAAATCTAACATCCTTTTATTTCATAACTCCAATCAAATCTAATCATGTCTTAAAGCATTAAAGTCCCATACCTTCAACCTTTAAAACAATTATAATTTCATTAATCAAAAGTTCTCAACTTTAATTAAATGAACCATTATAATTTCATTCAACTTGAATTTAATAAACAATTATAACATAATTCCTTTATTAAATTCACTTTCATTTTATAAAGTTAAAGTCCCATACCTTCAACCTTTAAAACAAAACTTCCATTAATCTATTAAATTAAAGCTTTCCCCTACTTCAATTCTAGAAATAAATCATTCCCTTTCATTTTATAAAGTTAAAGTCCCATAACCCTTAACCTATAAACAATTCTTCCAATCCTTAATAATTTAAAGCCTAACAACTTTAACTCTAGATCATTCCCTTATACTTTCATCATAAGGTTTATTTAAATGAATCTACTAAAATGGAATTATCCTTTATTTTGGGTTTTGATCTACCACTCACATGATATAACTAAAAGCTTTTGTTTCATTTTATTTTCATCTCATTATATAATGGAGATAAACTTGCCAAAATTAAAAGAATAAACAAGAATTTATTAAAACATAATTGCACCCTAAATTGAAATAATAATTATTTTAAAAAGGGTGGATAATCAACTCATAACCAGTCGAATCAAACCCTAATCAACTTTAGGGTGTCAATTTCAAACTCAGTCAACAATTTCGATAGAAACATCTCGAAATAACATGCAACCCGAAGGAGAAACCTAGCAACCTATAGGTCCACACTTAGATAAGGTGTCCACCGTGCCTTGAATGGCCATCACCCGATGGTCACCTTGACCATCAAGTTATGGTCATTCTACTAAGGGCGTGAGGTCCTTTTTCAACCTCCACTCTGCTCCCATATGATCAATATGGGATTAACCATCCTGATAACCAAATGAAACAATGGGTTTACAAGAAAAGTTTACCAAAGGTTGTTTTTCCCTAAATCAATCATAGGGCAGAGTCTTTAAATAGCACCTAATAGTGAACTAACAAAATGCCTCTATAAGAACATCCTACGGGTCTTCGATAGACTCTAGAGTGACCACCAAGTAGGTGGTCACCTGACCTCTGCTTGGTGATTGAATGGTTAAGGGATCCAAGCTCCCTTTAAACCATTCGATCGCTTGAGCATTCCCACATGGTATTATGCTCACAGGTGGCTTTCACGAAGCCATCTGTGAGAGCGGCTCGGGTGCAGTCTAACACTCATAGTTCACTTAGGCATGACTCAAAGGAGATCCACGGCTTACGCATATTTATCACACGATTTCAAATATTGGGAGGATGTTTGGTTTTGGGAGATATAACAGAGATATTTATAGCTACCATATGACTTACACAGACCTCCCTTACGATGGCTTCACTTGCTTCCAAGGTTTCACCAAAACTTAGACTTCGGTTACAGCGTAGAAAGAGGTAGAACGAAGGTTTAACACGACCTAGTTTTCACACCATTCATTGCTAGAGAAGTCTTCAAACCTAGATATAAGAGGTATACGCAGCTTAATATCCATGGTTAATTTATAGGCTTTGCTTTAAGGGTTTGCTAAAACCCTGAAGCCCCAAGCTAGGATAAATATTAGACCCACCTCTAAAGTGTTATCGAGGCAGCGCAAGGTGAAACACAGTAGCATGTTAATGCCCAGAGAAATACATCCCAACTAAACCACTACGCTACAACATAGTCACTAATTAAAATGAAAGCATAATGGCATAGCAAAACGTGGATAAAGCTAATGTATTAGCAAGCAGTTAAATCTTTCCATCAAACATAAACGGAGACAGCCATTGGGGTCTTTTAAACAGAGCATAACAACAGGTTGATAATTCCAACCTTATTCTCCCAGGTGGCTAGTTCCTCAAGCTCCTAAAATCCACCTCGTATTCTTCATTGCTCTCCTCTCTCACGTCTTCTCACCAATTGCCCCGTCTTCTCACAAATCGCATGTCTTCTCTCTACCTGCGTGACCTCCTCTCATCCTCATATTCGTCGTCCTTTTTCTTTTCTTAAGTGCTCCCGTCTTTGATGGCTCATCCACTGCCCTCCCCTTTCCTTGAAGAGCATGCAATCCTCGAGCCCCATCCCCCTTTAAGGTTTTCCTTCCAATCTTATCCTTCCCAGGGCGGCAAGCAATTCTTTTATTCATTATTTCCATCTTTGGAAATCATGGTACCCTAGGTTATATAACGTAGCCTGCACTAAATAGAGGGAAAAGGACTTTTAATATATTTAAATAAAAATAGTACCTTTCTTATAAAATATCCCTTAAATGATATTTTATTATCATTTAAAATTTTATTTCTTTTATTTATAAAACAGAACTCCATAATTGTTTTTAAAATAAATAATTTCTATTTACATAAAAATGAATTTTCATTCATCATTTAAATTAAAGTTTATTAATGAAATTACATTATCATTCAAATAAAATTCTTTAATAAATTTAAATGAATTTTAATTTATCATTTAAATAAAGTTTATTAATGAATTTAAATGAATTTACATTATCATTTAATTAAAACTTCATTAATTAATTTAAATGAATTTTCATTTATCATTTAAATTTAATCAACTTTTCTTCATAAAATGATGCTCTATTATCACTTCAAAATAACAATTTACTTTATGCATCCACATACATATTGCAAAATTTTCTCTTATTGAATTCCAATATTATGTTACTCAAGCCATGATGTAGTAAGTGATGCAGTAAAGAGCAATCAAATTTACACAAAAACAAATAGGGAGTCTTTCCATCAACCCAATCGCATATCTCAGTCAAAGGATTTATGATAGCTACTAGGTTATAAACTAAGGCTCAAGGTGATCATTTATTGATGATTATCTCTTCCGACAATGCATGCCTATATAAAGGTATCTATCCATGTTACCTCTGAGTTACCTTAATCATCATTTCTCCTGATCTTAAGTACCCTCGTTTTTGGTGGATGCTTCTACCTTCTCCACCTACGAGTGTACCTGATCCTACACACTTGGCAGTATATTAGTGATAACATGCTCTTCTAAATCAACTAAACATCATATAGTTGGTTCAATTGTTCAAACTAGGTATTACCACATCATAGGTTAATGCATTGTTTCTTTGTGCTAAATAGTCCGCTAGGGAGGGTCATGATACAGCTGCCCCATTAACCTCTCTGTAGACATGGTTAATATGCACTTCTTCAAGGAGCTCTAGTTTAGTGTTAATCTCATTTATCATATCTGTTATATTCCATCCTAGAGGGTGTTTTCCATTCAAAATATTAATGATGTTTTGTGAATCTCCTTCTATTATTTAAAATAAAATATTTACTAACTTTTAAATGAAACCTTTTTCATCATGTAAAATGAAATATTTTTTAATTTTAAATGAAACTCGCTATCATCTAAAATTAAACTTTTATAAATCTTAGATGAAACTATCATTTAAAATTTATAAATTTTAAATCAAACTTACTATCACTTAACAAAGTATTTAGTTTATCACTCTATCTGCCTAAACACATAAGGAGTTATGAGGATAACCTATCCATATATACTTCCCAATTTATTTAAGCAATAGTGATGAATTAAAAGATAATTAAACATGTGCAACAGACAAAGAGGAAAATATTTCCTTCAATATGGTCACTTGTCTCAACCTCTAGAACTTATGATGGCTACTAGGTTATCAATCTAGGGCTCAATATGGCTTAGCTATTGACGATTATCCCTAACTAAATGCATTTCTATATGAAGGTATCCATCAATGTTCCCTCCAAGTTGCCTTATCATCATTTCCCTAACCTCAAGTACCCTCATATTTGGTGGATGACTCAACTTCTTCCACTTACGAGTGTACCTGATCCTACACATTGGCAATTTGTTAGCAGTATCATGCTCTTCAATATCTACTAACATCGCATAGTTGCTCAATAACACAAAATCGAGTATTAAAACGACATCAAATAATACATTGCTTTTTATGTTTTTTGTCCATATGGGAGGTTCATGATAGCTATCGTACATTATAGAGGCTAAGACGGGTGAAAAGGTTGATGGAAAGATTTCCTCTTTATCTATTGCATATGTTTTATTATCTTTTACTTCATCACTATCGATATTGGTGGTTTCAAGAATAAAAGCATGCATGAGTATATTGTTTTGAAAACTCCTTGTTTTGTTTAAAAAACTCTTACTCTCTACTTTTATAAATAAAAGAAGTTTATTTTCAAAGTGATAATAGAATTTCATTTGATAAATAAAAGAAGTTCATTTTCAAAGTGATAATAGAATTTCATTTAAAAATAAAGGTTTGATTTATTTTAAATGATAAAGGAAATTTCATTTCAAAATAATATTTATTTTAAATGATAAAGGAAATTTCATTTCAAAATAATATATTTTTAATTGTTTAAAATGATAATGGGGCTTCATTTATAAACATTAATGATTTTTAATAACAAAAGAGTATCTTTTATAAACAATAGTTGATTTAGTTAAGTGATAAATGAACTTTCACTTAAAAAATTTGTAAAATATTATAAAGGAGATAATCGAACTCTATGTTAAATGAACTAAGATATTTTCCATTCAAGCAAGTTGCAAGTGGATGGTTGAGTCGGTGGAAGGGATGCTACCAGTGTTGAATGGAAGGGGTTTCACTTATGGCAGAACTAACCAAAATATTTAATAAGCTTATCTGATGTCGGTGACTGCATAGAGGTAGCTGGGAGAGTTATGGTGGATGGTGAGATATGGAAAAAAAATAGTTACGTTAAAGATAATAACTTGGCAATGTTGAAAGGGATGTTCATTCTTCAACATGAAGTAGAAGAAGCCATGCGACGTTGGAGAGAAGATGATTGCAGAGTTCGCAGAAGAAAGCCTCTGAGCACATATAACGAGTGTTACTTGCCTTGTGATGTTAAAGGAAAGATGATTTTAGAGTTTGCAGAAGAAAGCCTCTGAGAATGGATAATCAGGTTGGGTTTTACAGTGCTTTTCTTCCCATTCACTTGGGTTATCTGCTATTTTCTTCATTGTATCTTCCTCTCTCACCATACCAGTTTGTAAACTACACTTGTATGTGCATAGTTATTTTTATTCTTTTTATAGAAGAGACTTCTGGCTCCCTTGGTGAGTTTTTAGTGAAACCAAGGATTGGGTTGTAGGATGTTTCATTTGTTGTTGCTTTTTGAGAGCCCTCAATAGGTCGAGTGGTTTTTGTGGTTGTTGTGATCGAAACCCCTTGTGTCAACCATGTAGTTGGCTTGCTTGGTGACTCTTTTGCAAGCATATTTGCCCCTACTAGTGGGTTAAGCTGTACTCATATCCTATCTTTTAGTAACCATTTCATCACTCCACACCCTCCCTTGTTATTGACATCATTCCATGGATGGGCCTATCTATTAGAAGAATTTTGGAAGGTGCCTAACGTCGATTGAGTCAAGAAGAATACTTGTCCATTGTAAACATTGGTCCAACCCCCTCTGTAAACCATTCGTAACCTATGTGGGTCTTCCAAGTCCTGCACACATGTCCACCTTCATGATTGGAGGAACCCCCTTTGTCTGGTGTCCACGTGGAGTTGTAGCTATGACTTAGCTAGACTTTCAACTATGGGTTTTGTGAGTAATGATCCTCTAGAACTGGAGTACTCGTGCCTATTGCATGTTTAATTCTATGAACCTTGGGTTTGTATGATCGACTTGGGAGTTATTTAAAGTAATGGAAAACTTTGGTTTATAAAATGAAAAGAAATTATTTATTTTTAAATTGAAGTAGTAAGCTTTAATTTAGTAAATAAATAGAAGGATTGTTTTATAGATTAAAGTAATGGGACTTTGGTTTATAAAATGAAAAGAAATAATTTATTTTTAAATTAAAGTAGTAAGCTTTAATTTAGTAAATAAATAGAAGGATTGTTTTATAGATTAAAGTAATGGGACTTTAGTTTATAAAATGAAAAGAAATTATTTATTTTTTAGTGAGTTTTAATTTAGTAAATAAATAGAAGGATTTTTTTATAGATTAAAGTAATGGGACTTTGGTTTATAAAATGAAAAGAATGATTTATTTTTAAATTAAAGTAGTGAGCTTTAATTTAGTAAATAAATAGAAAGATTATTTTATAGATTAAAGTAATGGGACTTTGTTGATTTCCAAACTCCCTCCCCTAGCCCTAAGGTGAAAGATACTTCTGGCTCCAACCCTTATCTGTGCAAGCCTTAAAAGCGCAAAGCTATTGTTGAAGAGAGATCAACCAAAGTCAGAAGATCTACCCGGTTTAAGAAGCCCAAGTTTGAAATAAGTCATAGCTCTCCCCATAACATCTTGGATGATGACAACGGTGATCATGGCATGGGCATCAGTAATAAAATTTATTTCACCATCATCAACAGCATTACCAAAGCCATGAACAAGATCAGTGACACCCTTAAGTTGTTGCTTAAGAATCACATCAAGAATGCTACAGCAAATGAAGACATTCCAAATGCCTAGACCTAAGACTATGTCAAACAGTGGTTGGTATCCTTTTGTTTTCTTTCTATACTTTTGGTCTTCTGATCCCCTGCGAAGGACTTGTCTTAGTGCTATGGTATCTTCTGGTGCCCTACATGGGTTATGTTCTTCTATCTTCCTCACACTGTGTGGGTGTTTTTATTTGGGTTTTATCTTTATTTTCATAGATGTTTTTCTCACATCACAAACCGCTATGTGGGTATCTAGTTTTTTTTTATTAATATCTTTTCAAGTTTTATTTCTCTGGTGTAACCCCTGCATAGGTACTACAGGTTTTAAGTCCATGAGTCATTTTGTTGATAGCATTCTCTTCTGGTTGGTTAGTATTAGCCCCTACATGGATCTGTTCCCTTTATTGCTTCTGTATTTCTACATTATTATGTAATTGGTTTTGGTATCCATTCAAAACCTGTATCTAAGCAATTTTACTTACCAAAAAAAAGTAATGTGACTTTGGTTTATAAAATGAAAAGAAAAAATTTATTTTTAAATTAAAGTAGTGAGCTTTAATTTAGTAAATAAATAGAGGGATTATTTTATAGATTAAAGCAATGGGACTTTGATTATTAAACAAAGACAAATCTGATTGAAGTAAAAATCATGATCTAAGATGTGCATGTTGAATGACTCTCTAATGGTATTTGAGAGGGGAAACAAAAGTAATGATTCTCTTGTGATATTAACTATGCATTAGATGGTTAGAGACTTTATTAAATTTGTATAGTTGCAATTTGGCAAAGTAAATATTAGATGCATTTAGAGGTATGCCTATCTTGAACCATGAGTGCCTTGATCCCCTACTATCCTTAATGATCGATGGAAAGACAAGGAGGACCAAAGAGGTGGATGGGACTAATGCACCAGTTTGTACTCTACTTACATTTATTTACTTATGCTTAATTAGACTAGATTTGCGGGGAGATTTCCCTAGATGAAAATGATGTATTACTTATTCTTTAAAAGTATGGGGTTTCACCATACTAAGATATATGTAATAAATGTGGAATGATGAGGATTATATCTTTAAATTACTATAATGAATTGTTTATGTTGTGCTTTAATTTCTCTTTAAATTAATGTTTGCCTTCTTTAAAAGTGTTGTTTCCTTTCAGTATTTGATTGTTTATTTTGTTAGATTTAGTATCTAGTAGTAATCTTGTTTTCTTGCAAATAAAAAAAAATAAGGAACAAGTTCTAGGATGGACTTAGAGGATGACCTAAAGTATTTGGACCCCTTAGAGTAAACATAGGAAGGCCTAAGGGATTAAGAACCCCTTAGGGAGAATGGTAACTAGGTTCGAGGGAAGTCTACATCTAAGTTAAGATAGCTCATTGTGAAGATGAGATGGATAGATTAACTCATAATACACATAGCATACCTACATAGATTGACTTATGTATGGTATGGTGATGGGCGTATACCTTCGATTGACTAAGGATGATAAGTTTATCTCATCAAGAGTGATAAGAGGGATAAACTTATTTACGGTAACGCCTTATACTCCTACACACATGGACTTGTGTTAGGGTATATAGTGAGATGTAGCTCTTCAAAAAAATTAGGGGATTTGAGCAATAAACCAATTAGGAGTTGATTAGGGATTTATGAATCTCTCTCTTTAGTTTAAAAAATAATTCTTATCTTCTTTTTGTGTGTTTCCTATTTTCTTATTTTTGGGTATTATATTTTGTATCAAAGCTCTAGGTATGAGGGTATAGAGCTTCTTATGTGTTCCAAGGGGTTTTTGATGTTCCCAATGAAGGCTTGCTTAAGTGTAAGCTAGAGCTAGGATGACCTAGAATGCCCTATTTGCTAGAATCTAATGGGAGCTAATCCCAAGGGTGAATGGATGTTAGGGTACCTTAGTATGGGCTTTGGTATTAATGATACATCATAAACTTGGAATATTACCCTAGTTATATTTTTTATGCTTTAGCAAGAGAACTTTGTATTGTGGCTGGAATTAGTCATACAGTTTAAGGTGAAACTATAGCCCAATATTTTCTTGGTTGTTACCATGTGAAGAGAGGCCTACACCTAGGTTAAATCAACAAAATCATATCAAATAAGATATCCGATAGGAGGATCCATAGAGTTATAATATAGGGGTAGAAGACCTCGCTCCTATGGTCGTTACCATGTAGGATCAGATGAGGCAAGTGCTAGAAATTATTGCAAATCAGAACTCGTAAGCTAGAGGCTCAAATTTTGGCCAAGTCGATGGGTTAACTGTAGAGTAGTTGCAAGCTAGAGCCCTCCTAGAAAACAAAATAGTTAGGGATCTAAAAAAATGTTTATATCTCCAAGTTTGATTGGGAAGGGGAAGGGGATGCAGTCAAATATTGGTTGAGAGAATTAGAAGTTTACTTCATAGTAAAATGCTATTCCCTAGGAACCCACATGGTTTGGACCATGATCAACTTAGAATGGGATTCTATAGATTGATGATAAACCCACTATGAGAAGACTAAGGTTGAACTTGTTGACATTCCATGGAAAGAGTTCATAGTTATTTTCAAGAAAATGTTCCTAACAAAGCATTTCTATGCACTTAAGTTTGAATAATTTTCCAGCTTATAGTAAGGAACCAAGATAGTGAAAACATACTATAAGAATTTGGTACGGTTACTCAAGTATATGTCTATCTATGATAAGAAAATTAGGGTTCATAAGTTTATCCATGGGTTGGAATCTAGAATAAAGCATGATGTAAACATGCATAAGCCTAAATAATTGCAAAAGGTATATGACCTAGAAAATAAGGTAGATTTGCACTTTTAGTTTAATTATGCCACCCTATCCGACCAAGATCGAGAAACACTGAGGAAGAGAAATAGTCAAGGATTCTTGAAATGGGAAGAGAAAGAGGATCGAAATACCAAGAACCCTCAAAACTTCGAGAAGAGAAATTATGGGAAAAGGGGAAAATTCAAGAGAAATTCCCAAAAGAAAACCAACAATAATTCCAATAATACAAAACCTCACCCTCAGAAACCGTAAGCTTTAGCTCCAACAATTAAAGCAAGGGAGCAAAAAATGAAAAAGAGGGAAAGAACCAATGATAGGAGCTATCATTACAGAGGTCCGCATTATGCTAATCAATGTCCACACCAACTAGGACTGAGTTCATCCAAAACCAAAGGAAAGGAACCTGAGAATTGGATCTATGTTGCAATTGGAAAACAGAATTTAGAGGGGCAAGTTACCTCATTACTTGTTAAAGGTAAGGTTTTTAATAATCAAGTAAAAGTTTTAATTGATAGTGGTGCCACAGATATCTTTATCTCTTCTACTTTAGAAATGGATATGTTGGAAAGTCCAGTATATTTGACCCATGGATGGAAGGTAGAGTATGGTTTTGGATAGACCTACTTGGTAAACTAGTGTTATCCAATAATATAAAATGGCTTAGCTAGTGGAACCATAGAATGTTGTTTGTATGTAGCTTCACTTCATGCCTTTTATGTGATACTAGGGATTGATTGGTTACAGGCCTACAAAACCTTAATCAATTTACAATATCGATGGATCGAATATTTAGAGAAAGGCAGGGAAAGACTAAGGATTCATAACGAACAAGGAGCGTTTAAGCCCCAAATGTTGTCAGCTATGTAATTAAATAAAGTCCTTAGGAGAGGAGGGATAGTATATGTTGTAAAACTTAATGAAGTAGGTGATTATCAAAAAAGATAATTTCTAGGAAAGCACCCAATTTTACAATATTTTAAGGATGTATTTCCAAAATATTTACCTAGACTACTTGTAACTTCACAATTGATCTTATGCTAGGATCAGAACCTATTCATAGATCATCGTATAGGATGAATCCTATTGATATGCAAGAACTAAAGGTTCAATTGCAAGGATTATTGGAAAAGGGACTAATAAAACCAAGTGTGTCATCATGGGGTGCATCGGTTTTATTTATCAAAAAGAAAGACAATTCTTTAAGATTGTGTATTGATTACAGGATGCTAAATAAGGCTACAATCAAGAATCGATATCCTTTACCTAGGATCAAATATTTATTCAATCAACTAAGAGATGCCACGATGTTTACTAATATTTATCTAAGATCAGGGTATCACCAATTAATAATACGTGAGGAGGGCACTCATAAAATGACATTTAAGACTAGATATGATTATTACGAGTTTACAGTTCTACCCTTTGGATTGACTAATGTCCCAGCTGCATTCATGAACCTAATGAATAGTGTGTTTATAAGGCACCTGGACTATTTTATCCTTGTATTACTAGATGATATCTTAATATACTCTCGAAACAAAGAAGAGCACGATAATAATATTGAGATCATGTTAGAGTTGTTGAGGGAAAATCAACTCTACGAGAATCTAGCCAAAAGTGATTTCTATGTTTTAGAGGTTCGGTATCTTGGACATATCATATCAGCAGAAGGAATTTTTGTGGATATAGAGAAGATAGAGGTCATCCTAAATTGGCCACCCCCTACTAATGTGACTGAAGTGCGAAGCTTCATAGGGTTAATGGGCTACTATAGATGTTACATAAAGGATTACTCCAAGATTGTTGCGGTAATAACTAGCCTTCAGAATAAGGGAAAAGAATTCAAGTGGTCAAAAAAGTGTGAAGATACTTTTGCATTATTAAAAAAAATGCTCACTACTGCACCAATAATAAATATTCCTGACCCTCAGGGGACTTCTCGATATGCATGGATGCATCTCTAGAAGGGTTAGGGGAATACTTTCTTAGGAAGAGTCGGTAATAACATATACTTCAAGAAATCTTAAGAAGCATGAAGTCAATTATGCTACACATGATTTAGAGCTAGCAACTATAGTCCATGCTCTTAAGGTTTGGTGCCACTACTTGTTTGGTAAGCCATTTGAATTAAGAATTGACCATCAAATTATGAGGTATATATTCACCCAACCTATACTCAATGTGAGATAGAGGATATGGATTGAATTTCTCATTGAATATGACTTTGAAATTGAGTACATTAAAGGGAAAGAGAATAAGGTTGTTGATGCCTTGAGTAGAAGGAAATGCATAGTAGCCATAACCAGAAGTCACATGGGTCTGATGGATCAGGTAAGATAGGAGTAATCTTAGGATGAGTATTACCAAGAAATTCAAGCTAGATTGAATAGATATCCTAAAAATAACAAGGAATTTGGCATGATAGATGACCTTTTATGCTACAAAGGTAGAGTTATCATACCAAATATAGGTGCTATAAGGAGGCTAGTAACACAAGAATCCCATAGATCCCCTTATTCTGCTCACCTTATAGGAGCTAAGATGAGGGAAAATGTGAAAAGAACCTTCTTCTAGGTAGGAATGAAGAAGGACATCACCAATTTTATCGTTCAGTTCCTCGAATGTCAAATATTTAAGGTAGAACGTAAGCATATAGTAGGAAAATTATATCCACATGATATACCTACGCAAAAATGGTAGGTTATATCTATGGATTTTATAGTAGGTTTACCTAAAATCTAGTACCAACATGATGCAATCCAGGTAATAGTCGATAGATTAACTAAGATTACATATTTTATACCCAAGAACATCAAGTATGATGCTCAAGTAGTGGCTAATATATTTTCCAGAGAGGTGTTTCGTTATATGGATTTCCTGAGATGATCATTTCAGATAGGGATTTCAAGTTCACTTCTAAATTCTGGAAGTCCCTACATCATGCACTAGGTACAAAACTCAACATGAGCTCAGCATACCACCCTAAAATAGATGGTTAAATAGAACGGGTAAACCAAGTTCTAGAGGACATGCTTTGCATGTACTGCATGGATCACAAGTCTCATTGGGAAGACTATCTACATCTCATATAGTTTGCTTATAATAATTGACATCACTCCTCTCTAGGGATGGCTCCTTTCAACGAAAGTGTAGAATGCCATTATCTTGGGATAACCTAGAATATCGAGTTGTGATTGGGCCAGAAATGGTCAAATAAATGGAGGATCAGTTGAAGGTAATTAGGCAAAGACTTAAAGAATCTATTGATAGGTAGAAGAGTTATGTTGATCTCAAGAGAACTCCAAGAGAGTACTCAATTGGAGATAAGGTATTTATAAGGGTTAAACCAATGAAGAGCACTATCAAATCCACAAATTTAGATCCACAATATATGGGGTCCTTTAAAATCGCTAAAAAGTTAGTTTGGTTGCATACCAACTTGCCTTACCACCTAACTTGTCTAAGATCCATGACACCTTCCACATATCCTTGCTTAGAAAATATGTTTCTAACCCTGAACATGTGTGGGATGTTTCTAATTTGCAGATGGTAAATTCAAAGGCTATTGAAGTAATGTCGGTAAAGATCCTTGAGTTTCGTTCCAAGTCTTAGAAATCAAACTCTTGAGCAATATAAGATCTAGTGGGAACTATTTTCTAAAAGAAATGCCACTTGGGAAAGAGTGGATGAAATGCAAAAATATTTTCCCTTTTTGTTTGAAAATATATAATGTAATAACTTTTATTTTGTTTGTAAAACTAGAAACACCCGGGACGGTGTTTAGTCCAAGGGGGTAGGATGTCATGACCCTCCTCGGTAGACTTTTTGGCACAAAGAAACAATGTATTAATTTATGACTATTTAATATCAAACTTAGGTAATTAAACCAAGTATGTGATGTTTAGTTGATTTGAAAGAGCATGGTATTGCTAACATTTTGCCAAGATGTACAGGATCATGTAAACTCATAGGTGGAAGTAGCAGAATCATCCACCAAAAGCGGGGGTACTTGAGGTTGGTAAAATGATGATTAAGGCAACTCGAGGGTAACATAGATGGATACCTTCATATAGGCATGCATTCAATTAGGGATAATCATCAATAGCTAGCCACCTTGAGCCCCAGATTGATAGCCTAGTAGCTATTGTAAATTCTAGAGGCTGAGATGGGTGACTAGGTTGATGGAAATATTCCCTCTTTTTCTATTGCATATGTTTGATTGTCTTTTACTTCATCACTATCTGCATTGGTGGTTTAAGGAATAAAAGCATGCATGAGTAGATTGTTTTGAAAACTCCTTGTTTTGTTTAAAAATATCTTACTCTCTACTTTTATAAATAAAAGAAGTTTATTTTCAAAGTGATAATAGAATTTCATTTGATAAATAAAAGAAGTTCATTTTCAAAGTGATAATAGAATTTTATTTTAAAATAAAGGTTTGATTTATTTTTAATGATAAAGGAAATTTCATTTCAAAATAATGTTTGATTTATTTTAAATGATAAAGGAAATTCTATTTCAAAATAATATTTATTTTACTTTAATTGTTTAAAATGATATTTCATTTATAAACATTAATGATTTTGAATAACAAAAGAGATTACCTATTGAAAGTGGGTCAATTTTTCGTGTCTACAATAATTTATCTATAAAACCAGGTATTAATATACTAAAAAGCATTATATTTTAAAAAATTATAGTGGTCTATAGTGGTACATAAAAGGAAATGAATTTATAATCCTATAGTCAAGCTTGAGTATAAGATGAAGAACAAGTATAAAAAGAAAAGTTCACCAAATAACAAAAATCGAATCAAAAAACATAAAAAGAATAGAGATAATAAAGTTTAGAAATAAAATCATCAAGAAAATAATGGACATATGCATTTGTAAAATTCAAGATCAAGACATAACTCAAATTGAAGTTGGAAGAATATGTTATTGTGGGGAAAGCTTTAGAAACACCATACATATTGTAATTGTCATCAAAGTAACCAAAATATTGAAGAGGTTTATCAAGATCAATAATCCTTTATAGCCATAGGCTAACCTTCCACCACAACTCCAAAATTATGAATTTTAGTAGATAAAGGAAATAATATTATAGAAGTTGATTTGAATGCAATCATTGCTACTACTCAAGTTTCATCATTGACATAACTTGAAGATATCAAAGAGGAGTACTGGTTGTTTCACTCATGAATGTGAATGTAGAGTAATCTTTTACATTTGTTATGGATAGTGGTAGCTAAAATATTTTGATCTCTATGGATTTTATAAATAATATGAACCTACATTTGATGCCACCCACATTCATATAGGTGTTGAATGGTCTACAAGTGAAAAATGACATGCTTATCACTCAATATAGTCTTCTCTCTTATATTACAAATCCATTCAAAAATGAGGCTTTGTGTTATATTATTCCTCTCAATGTTAGTTATGTGTTATTTAGACATCCTTTTATGTGACAAATATATGGAATTTATAGGAAATTTTTCATAGTGTTTTGGTCACCATTGGAAGTAACAATCATAGCATATCCAAGGTATTTCTTCCTAAATTTATATATTTAATAAATTTTAAGTAATGTAATGTTTTGATTGAAAATACACCAAAGATTATTATTCTAATGATCAGGCCCTGATAATAAAACAAAATTATCACCATCATTTCAATTTAAATGCAAGCAACCCAACAAAAGTATGAACTTATATACAGTGGGATTTCAAACACATTCCCAGGCATCCACTTGTTCCATATTTTATTGTTATCCTCTTGGTATGAAATTAAGTGCATACCTATCGATGAGATATTTTCCAAGATAATTGTCAATAGAGGAAAGTGATCATCAACTTAGTACCATTTCAATTGATCAAAGGATTGTTGTACAAAATGTCCTAATGAGATACTAAGATGATGTATATTGAAGGAATTCATCCATAGTGTCTTAAATAAAGCAAATAAAAGATCATTAGATGAACACATTGGAATAGATGTAATTAATACAAAGGTCATGCTTGCCATACTTTGGTGGCCAACATTTGTCTAGAATGTAAGAGGACTTATATGATATCATCAAAGTATAGAGAAACTACAAAAATTTGGTTTCATCCCACTATACCCGTCTTCACCATAGGAGTTGTCTAGTCAGTAGGGAGTTGAAATTTATGGGATTCCTCAACCTCAATAAGAGACAAGGAGTACTTACATATTCAATGTCATATACTAACTAACAAGTTGGATTGAGACGAGCATTTCTTAACAATGTCAGAAGGAGCATATCCTAATTCATCTATAAGTAGATTATCACAAGGTTTGGGATATAATTTTAGATCATGATTGAAATAGGTTGATATTTTGTGAATGATATGATCCAAAGGTTGATTTCAAAATTTCATATATCAACACAATATAATCCTATATTAACCCAAAGTTAATAGGTAGGTAGAAACCACTAACAAGGTTCTAACCCATATTATTCATACATTTTGTGGAGTTGAATATGTTGACTAGGAGGAAAAATTATCAGCAAACCTATGGGCATTCAAAATTATATACAATACAACAATTGGCCATGCATATTTTCAATTTATGTATGGATAAGAGACAATCATACCAGTGGAATTATTGCTCTTAATTATGAGAGTTATGTTGTAAAACTAACTCAAATATAAGAAGATTCAAGAGGAGAGACTCTTTTTGTTAAGTAAGGTGGTTGGATAGACGGTGATGACTTAGTGTACAATTAAAGTAGCCCAAAGAAAACATATTTTTTTGCATGAAGAGTACCTAAAATTAATGTCCTTCAAGGAAGTTGATTTTTTATTATGATTTAATGGAAAAAACATAAGTTGGTTAAGCTAAAGAACTAGTGGCTTGGACCATATCAAATTGATGAAGTATTGTGATGAGTAATATTACATTATTTGGTACATGCTAATGTACCCCCATGGTACCTTTATGGTACAAATATAAATATGTAATATATTAGAATTGAGTCTATAGTTTAGATGAGTGGTTTATATTTGCCCTTCCATGTAAGTGACAATGTGTAGTAAATACACAAGGGTCGTGTAAGTTACAGTGCAAGTGTGTATTGAGAATGTGTGCAAGTATCTTGTCTTAGGAGAGGATGTAGGAGAGTAAGAATCATGTAGAAGTGTGCAAGTGTCATAGATTCAAGTGTGCGTGTAAGAATATAGTGAAGAGTCTAGTATGCAAGTGGTAATATTATAAGCCAAAGGTCATGGGAGTTGTCATATGGGGATCAATAGTCAAGTATGTTAAGAGTCACATTACTATGTCTATGTTATGGAGATAAATCTCCATACAAACATGTACAAGATACAAGGAAGAAATGAAGAATTTATACAACATGAGAGATAGTTGATAATAAAGCTTGTATACAGATTTTGAGCAATTAATATTGTAAGTTTTCTTCATGCTTGTACATGAATGATTTTGGCCATTTACATTCATATTTTATTATATAAGTGAATTTTATTTCATTATTATATTGGCCTTGATATACATATTAGATTAACCCAGGTGTTGTAGGTGAGTTGGATAGGAGAGGGAAATCCTCCAAGGGAGGTCCTAGGTTCGAATCTCCACCCTACCAAAAATTTGAATTGGGTATCCAAAATCCAATTGATAATATTGGTGCGAGTAGGGTCGGGTGCGACTCCCGGGTGACTTTGACGGTGTAGAACCCCCTAGTCGTGGTCTCTCAGACCAAGGCAGCCCCGCAAGGGGCGTTTTGCTAAAAAAAATATACATATTATATTACTCATATATATAATTCTACTCTTCATTATTGATATTTTGACCTTTAATATTGTGGCTTATATATTGAGGTACCTATGATATTTTGTGCTAGCGGACAACAAAACCATCCAACTATAGATATAGGACAAAATTCCATATGTTGATCTTGAGAATATGTTGAAACCAGAATTGTATAAGGTGCACGCATAAGTCAATGTCATTGACCTTGAGATGAAGAGTTCAAATGGGTTGCCTAACACATACAACCAATATTTGAATTATTTTTAGGAACCATAATGCATGAGGTGAGGAATTCTAGTTACTCCAAGGATATAAAATTAACTACAAGTGAAGCCATTAACAATACAAATGATGAGTAAGATTAATTTTCATAGATATTTGAATGGATAACACTGACAAAAGGGTTGAATCATACCAAGCAATAGTCAATTCAATAATAAAATAAATAAAATTTTAATTTTAATACCTAGGCCAACCTAATCTATGAGTGAACATTCAATCTGAAATAAAAAGGGCCTTGTCATCTCCACTATGTATTGTGCCTTGTCAAGGAAGATGGTAAATACAATTGATAGTGTCGACCATAGAGAGAATGAGCAAGCAATAAATAGGAGCATTGAATCTATCATATTTTAAATGTAATGCAATGGAGGCAACAACTCATATCACTTACAAACATCAACCACATGCAACAAAGTATAGATGAATAGATTAAAATTTCATAAGATAATAGGATGGAAAATGCTTGGATTGAAGAATTGCAAGATCAATGTAGGACCTACATTGGAGCATTATATGGTAGATTGTATCAAAATTTGGATGTATGTATTTTGAAAAATTCCAAAGAGTTTCACCAAGAGAAGTACAAGCTAGCAAATTAAAATTTTAAAAAAATTAAAGTATGATGATGTTTAAATTATTTTTAAAACAATAAAGATTATAATTTTTATATTAGTTCAAGAAACTCCTCAAGGGAAGAAATATTTAAATAAATAGGATTATATTTTTTAAGCGTGATTAAGTCATTAAGGAATGTTTGACACTTGGATTCATTGACAACGATGAGATAGTTGTAACTATTTTTGGCTAATAATGGTTCTTCTAACTCGTTGTATTTTAATTTACTTCTATATATCACCAAGGCAAATGAAAACCATTCATTTTAAGACCTAAAGTAAAATAAGGAAGATCTGGAAAGGAGAAATAAAAATGGGTTGGTAGAACTAAATTCTCTATGTATAGTGTATAGACAATGTTCACTCATACAGAAAAAAAAAAGGTTACAAAATCCCTACCCTAATAATGATAAGAAATGGGTAATTTCTCTATTATTAGAGAAATTATTCAAAATACATTGAATTATAATCCTTCTTATTTAATAATTTGCATAAGCTAACCAAGGCATACAATGTAATCAAGGGCATTTTCAAGTAGTTGTAGGGTAGCTTCAACCTAGTTGTTAAGGCCTTCTCATAGTTATCCTAGACATCTAAAGGGATTTCCTATCCATATAGATCATTGTGGCCATCAAAGAGGAGTTGCCTCTTATTGCTAAGTTTTGGAGCTTGCAATCACCTACTTGTTGAATGCCCAAAAAATACATCACTTGCTAGGGCCATCTAAACGAGCACACCACTTGATCCACTCATTTAGAAGACGCCATCCAATAGGATCATTCAAGGTAGGTCATATAATAAATACATAAAATTAATCACTTAAGACATTTGCACTTTTATTTTTTCACTGTCATTTGTCTATAAATGCTAAAATTATTTTGGTTATATTTGTTATAACAACTAGAGTAAGCACTATTATTATGTAAAGAAATGTAAAAATTGTGTACTCAATATACCTTTCATTCATAATACCTATAGGTATATGTATGTTAGATGTTGGTTTATTTAATAATTTATATGTCAATGTAATGTATGCAAACAAATTTTGAATGTTCATCAAATTTTTAATGTTCATCATGACAGACAATAGAAAAATATCTATAAAAGCTAAAATTGTCAGTGATGGCCAATTAGCCATTAAATTTCAAGCCTACTTCCAAAGGAAACTACTAATAAAAATTTAGGATGTCATATAAGCTAATTTATAGGCCATCAAGTTTACCATTTGGACCAAATACCAAGACATCTATAAATAGTAGAGCAAGGGAACAATGTTGATAACAACTTATTGGATTTAAAATACATGTGTTATAATATATGTTCATTTTAATGAAGGGATATTAAGGATTGATATCAACAAGTTTGAGAAAATTTTGAGGAGCTAACTGCTAAAGGTTATGTGAATAAAATGTCATTAAATAAAGTGTTTTTAAAAGGACATATGATAGAGCATCAAAGTAGTAATTTTGATCAGATTTATTGAATACCAAAACCTTGAAGGGTTTAGGTAGATACAATTTTAAAGTTTGGCACTCAACTAAGTGATGATGAGATCAAATGAGGTTATATGACTATATGGAACTGCAACCCAAATGTATAGAGGGTTCTACAAGTTATACAAAAATGGTCTCTCACATCCTACTAGTGTACAACCATGCATTAACAATATCACCAAAAGGCATGTGAGTTGCACTCAAGATAAAGTACATTTCAAGGTTATATTCTATGAATATCATCATGGTAAGTCGATGATAAAACACTCTTTAATATGTACAATGAATCCATCCAATCAACCTCAAACTCTTTTTTTGTCAAAGGATAAGCTACCAAGTGGGAGGATGTATTCCTCCACAAAGCACAAAATGTAGTTTACACCATGACAAGGATATCAACAATCATATCCACTACAATGAGAGAGGCAATATAGATATGGAAAATGTGAGATCACTTTCTAGCAATGGAAAAGAGAAGGAAAAGGAGAAAAGAGATAAACTAAAATTTATCCTCAATGAAATCATGTAGACTTTATAGTTTATATATAAATGTAGGAATTGGTGACATGCAAATGCTAATGATCATTTGTTGAAGTAGGATTTCAAGAAAGGTGTATTACACTACATCTTGTAATTCCTACCTTCTAATAAAGATGTATTCAAAACATATTTGATATATGATTGCATACAAATAAACACGATGTGAAGAGGAATAAGTTTTAAATTAAGACACAAATATTATGGGTGATACTTGACTCTCAATTATTTAACAATTTATTGGAGTCCCAAGAGCACCACATAGGCTTGTGAAGCATGAAGAAACAAGGAAATAAAGACTAAAATACCTTTTAACATAGTATTCTAACATCAACACCATAACAAATGACAACTTGGAAAATATCATCTCAGAAAATTTGACTTTAAAAATACACCTATTGCACAATGAGGAGTCACGAGATGCAATATCTCTTAGAACATGACTCTTGAGTAAGTAGAAAGCATGTTGAGATTTCAATTTGGCTTGTATCATACATGTGGGGAATAATGGACAGGGTTAAATATGACTAGGTCTCATACAAAAGGGTATGAAGAACTTCTCAATGGTTTTTTATGCTATATATTTAATGTTCTATACAACATGGCAACAAAATATGAACCTGCAATATTAGGGGTAACCACTTAATATCACTAACAAGATACCTATAATTTTATATTATATCTGTCACACTAATATTGTTGTGTCAATAGTTGCTAACAAAAGTAGTCTAATCAAGACAAGTGGCTTATGTCATAATATAGAGAAGCCACACATGAAGCCATCTGAGGAGGAGATTGCACCAAAGCAAAAGGTAGAAAAAAAGAATAACATCAAGAATGGATAAGTAGTTTAGAGCATCGCTTACATAGATGTAAATCTCTATGGTGGTTATCCCACATTTATTTCCTCAAGAGGATAGACATGACCTACTAGAACCTACATAAGTGGAAATGGAGGATGATATTGATGCATGGTTAGAGGATAATATGTAAGAAATTGAGGATATCCTAGACTAGGGTATATGTTGACCATGGTATAGATGTAGGAGGATCATAATAATGGGATCAACATATGATCCATAGATCTTGATAAGGATCAAAACATGGTAATTAACAAAAGAAATAATGGCAAAGGGTTAGATTCACGTTTGTGACATGTCAAAAAAAAATTAGGAGATGTTTTCCCTTCACAATATCCCCTACTTGTAGGACATGTGGACATAATGAGCAAACAAGAGATATGATAAAGAAAATAGATCCTTGACAAGATATTGGGAAGCATTCATTGTATTGAGATGTATAGAAGGGGAATGTAATTTCTCTTGAAGGATAATGGGAAGATGGTATACATCAATAGCAGATACAGACCAAGTTAGAGACTAAATACCCTTATTATGTGCAACTCATGATATTTTACACATTGGGTAATCCAAATGTGTCCTGAGGATTAGAAGAAATATGCATAGCTAGGTTTTTTTACTAGATGATAGATTTGATGGAAAGTGCATGCAGGGACTTAATACCTACTACTGAGTGGTGACCATACAAGTAAATAGATTATTGATTTCATTCATCAAAAATCTACCATACATGGGATAGAACCAAACTATATAAAGGAACATGAATTGCTACTTACCACAATTGTTGTATTAGCACATATCAATCATGTATTTGATAAATGCCCATGCAAAAAAGTATCCAACTCCACCAATAATGAAAAGGTACCTTGATGTATATCAACTGAAGTTTCCTTTCATGTGCCATATTCAATGGTTTACATTTAGCATCCAAATAGAGTGAAAGCATTTCAGCTAGTAGCAAGGACTAGCTATATTTAATAGGTTGTGTCAATAGGGTTATGCATAAGGGGTCGGCCTCAAAATCTATTTATACAATTAAGGAAAATTATCTTGGAATCCCAGTGAATTATATAGAAGTATACATGGTGAATTGCATTTATTTATCTCCAAAAAAATTCAAACCATGGCGAATTACATTAATTTATCTCCAAAAAATTTCAAACCATGGCGAATTTTTTTGTGTTGGGGACTATGAATATCGGTTTGCAAAATCTAAAAATGTACAATAAAATTAAAAGCTTTAGGTCAATATGAAATACTTTTAGCCTTTATGCTTTATGACGATCGATTAGAGACATGTATGATGATCGACTGTAGGCATGACGATCGGCTAAAGACATGATGACCTGTGGCATGCATGGCGATCAATTGTAGGTATGACAATTGGTTGTAGGTATGCCAATCAGTTACAACAATGTCAATCGATTGTAGGCATGACTATCGATTTGAAGAATATCGATCAGGTGTAGGAATATCGATCGATTTTAGGTATGATGATTGGCTGTAGGCATGACGATCGACTATAGGAATATCGATCGATTGCAGGTATGACGATCAGCTGCAAGCATGATGATCGGTTGCAGACATGACAACCAGTTGCATGCATGATGATATGTTATAGGTATGACGATCGATTGCAGGTATGTCGATCGAGTGCAGCTATGATGATCATTTACAGTAATTTCGATCGATTGCATGCATGATGATCGACTGCAGGTATAACGATCGACTGCAGGTATGATGATTGGTTGTAGGAATATCGATCAGTTACAGGTATGATGATCGATTATAGGTATGACGATCAGCAACATGTATGACAATCGATTGTAGGATTATACCAACAGACACAACTCTACAACTGATCAGCTTATACCGATTGTATTACATCGATCGACACTCCTCTACAACCAATCAACTTATTTCGACAGACACACCTCTACAACCTTGTCAAGTTTTTTATTGTTTTAGAGCTATTTTTGAGTTAGAGTATTTTAGATGTATGTTTATCAGTACCCACTATAGTATATATACGGGTAGTATATGAGGCAATTTGGGTGGGAAAAATAAAATCATTTATAATTTGAAGGCGAATTGGGTGGGAAAATCAAAATCATTTATAATTTGAGGTCGGTGAATTAAAATAAAAATAGGTTAATTATTATCAACGGTGGGCGAATTTACCCCCAAAAAACTTCCACACCGTAAATTTTGGACGAATGGGCCCCAGTGAAAGGATCCAAAATTAGCCAATTTAAAATCTTAAAAATCCTAAATAGAGCCAATTGACGATATTTCGCGCTTATGCATAACCCTAGGTTGTGAGCTCAACATATTAAATAGGATTTGTGAATCTACTTGGAAAGAGTTGAGGCAAAGGCAACTCTAAGGTAATAAAATATAGAATCTATTCATCACGTTCATAAGGAGAAATTAATAGAGAAAAAATCCACATCTCACTTCTCTCTAATTTCACTCACAAAAAGAGAATTAGCATATCTCTTCTCTTAATTCTCAACCAATTTCAAAAAGGAAGCAATTGGATGTTAAATTTTAATCGATAAGGATGCCAACTAGTTTAGAGGAGATAGATGTAGGTAACAAAATTGACATAGCATCAACTCAAGTACCATTACAATAGTGAGTTATCACAGGTATGGTTGTATAAATGATCATTTTAGCATGTATATATGGCTATCTTGTGTGCCATATATGTATAAGTTGGCATATGTGTGTACACAACACCTAAGGGTTTGTCATAACTTGTATCAATGTAGTCAAAAAGTACTTCTAAATTTTATTTATAGGAATCAAATGGTATGTATTGACAATTTCTAATCAATACCATGCCTACCACCCTCCCCCAATAATGTCACACCTCTTGTTAGTCTTGTATAAGTATGAGCATGTTGTGTATGGCAATGCAATTGTGATGCTTTTACTTGTTTGAAGCATAGTTTGATTGTTGTGCAATAAGACTGAATTTTGAAATCTATTGCAAGATGATGGTATGCATACATTATGAGTTACTTTTAAAATTTATTTACTTCTATGTGTATGATATTTCTCTACTCAATTGACTACAAATTTGATTTACATCTCATGGATTGAGGGTAATGTCACATCATTGCACAAATATGTATAGAGTTCAAAAGTATTTCCTTTTGATAATGTATAATTCAAGCAATGGAACAAAGACACCCCTAGAAACATCTTTGAATAACATGATCACATGGACAAAGCATAAACAAGTATTATACACATGAATAACCTAAATATGTTAGGGACCCTTTCAAATGAAAAGGCTAATCTAAGAGCCAATTCAAACAATTGGACCATGGAGATCAAGGCATATTTTAGAAGTAAAATCAGATTAGGCACATTACAAAAATGGAGGAGATAAAACTATAACTTTCTTCTATAGGACTTGACTCAAAGGAATATCACTGGATGTATACAATGTAGGTAGACAATTTGTCACATATGCATGTTTGAGTGTAGGAATGTATATGCACGAATGTGTACAGAGGAAGTGTTTGTAGTAATTTGTATATGATAAATTTTTTATAGTTATGTGCACATGGCAAGATGTTTGTAATAATGTAATGTGTTGGGGTATTTTTAGTGTTTTATATAAATGAGTAGTACACATCTATGTGAGATACAGGGTAGGGGAGAAGTGCTTCTTGTTGTTCATCGAAGTGTATTGTTGGCCAAGAGTTGCTTGTGGTAGATTGTTCATAAAAATATGATGTATTACAAATAGTTATTGTATAGGATACATGTGTGTGCAATGTGTCCATTTGTATTTGTAAGTTATTCCTATGGTGTAATTTTTTTTATATAAGTGATAATGAATTATATCGCAAGGTGTTGTATCCCATTGCTATATACAATATATAGGGGTCAAATGTAATGATATTTTTATCTCTTCTAAAAAAAATAAATGTTGTACTTTTTTGATCCTATCAAAAGAGATGTCACGACCAAGCAAAGTGAACAATCTTTTAACATATCCTATTTATTGTGAAAGGTAAGAAAAATGAGGAAAACCTTGATCATATTTGATGAATTATATTGTGCAATATTAGAAATACCTGATGGTAATACATCATGCCTTAGTGGTCTTAGTGAATTTTAATTAAAAAATACTCTCTAAATTTTAAAAATATAGGAAACAATCAAGCTAAACCCCTCAAATGTGGTAAATGAGTTGAGATAAGTAAAAGAATTGATTGAAATCTCTAAATGATACCTATAGTTGGTTTTCAAGCAGCAAGAAACCAAGATTCAATCCCTTTTGATTAATCTATTTATAAACTTTACATGCAAGGTTATTAAAAATATCATTACAAGTAGATTGAACAAGTTGTTACTTCAAACCATAAAGTTTCTCAAGATAGGGATGACACAATGATATGAGATAATAAAAGTGGTTTTGGAGACAATGGGACATTTTTGGAATGTGGGAATGGTTTATCAAGATGTTGGAATGCAAATCCAAAACAACCCTCAAAACATAAGTTGTTACCAAGCCTCAAGGTAACTATATAAGAGACCAACAAATCCAAATATCTAATTGTATCATTTTTTTTTTTTTTTTTTTTTTTTTTGGTGGTGGCCACAAGGGGTAAACAGACTGTGACCACGAGGGAACCATTACATAACATATCCGCAACATGTGAGGCGAGAGATTTGAACCTGGGCCTCTCAGCAACTAGAGAGGTTTAACTACCCATTTGCTCTCCAACTCCTCTACATGGGCGGATAATTGTATCATATTACTAGAATTAGATACTCATGATAAGACGTCAAAATAATCATTGGTAAAACTAGACTTATCCAAAGATTACTACTATTTTAGACTATAACTCCAAGAAGCCCCATTGCACCTTGATTTTCACAAAGTGGGCACAATAGGTTATGAATAACATGCCATTGATGCATTTTAATAAAATCCTCTAATGCTTTTCTAAATGTGGCCAACTATTTGCAATGGTTTAAAAACACACAACTCAACATCTATATAACTTTTGTTTCATTTTTACTATTAGATGCAAAAATAGTGAATATCCGGTTTTAAAATATCCATACAATAAACTGTATTTTATGGATATATGGTTTGGATACACTATATAGTTTTCCAACTTATTGCAAATAAATTAGCACAATTCATTGCTCTTTTAACTTTTTTTTAAATGAGATGCAAAAATTTGGATGCCCATATTTTTTGAAGTATCCACCCACTAGATTATATTTTGGTGGATGAAATCATTTATTGAATACTTATTGAAGATAGTATCATCTCTAGTTGATCAAATTATTGGAAATTCATATATAGAAAATAACAAAATAATAATTCAATCTCATTTAATAAACACTATAGTCCTATCAAGATGGCTAAATGATGTAGCACAACTTGAGTGGTTCTAATGTTGAAGACTTTGAAACTCTAAATAGGAGGTTCAAGGTTCAAATCCTACAAGGGTAAGGTTGTGCGCCATGCTTCGGTCATTGAAGTATGGTTGGATAACCATATATTAGGTAAACAACACCCTTCATGAAGATCGCCCTATATAGTCTATGGCCTCATGGACATGTAAAACTACTTTATATTTTATCAAATATTTTGATTGGATATAGTATGTAAATAATATTTTTTAAAATCTTTACCAAGCATTCTTTGTGGAAGTTGCATGCCTAAAATATGTCTAAAATATTATATTTAAATATTTTCCAAGAATCCTTTGTGGAAGTTGTATGCCTACAATTTGGACAATTAATTTTATTGGAAATATTATTATATATCAATAGTATAATATAAAAATCATTTAGCCTCCAATTATGTAATTTCAATCCATACGCATTTTTTACCATGCATATCCTTTTATAATTGAAAAGGTGCATCACATCGCTTGTTCAAATAAGGTTCAATAATTAAGTTCAAATAAAATATACATTTTGTTCCTTTGACAGTATGGTTGATTTTGATACTATAATAACATAGTTTTTTTAAATACCATGAATGTGAATGCACTTAAGGTGTACCATGGATAATCTCACCCAACCCCATATAGATGATGTCCATGCAAAAAATTATCCAACTCCACCAACAATGAAAAGGTACCTTGATGTAGATAAACTTATGTTGCTTTTCATGTGCCATATTAAATGGTTTGCTAAACTTAATAGATTGTGAGCTTAACATATTAAAGAGGAGTTGTGAATCTACTTGGAAAGAGTTGAGTCAAAGGCAACTCTAAGGTTAGCAAAGATAGAATTTGTTCATCACCTTCATAAGGACCAATTAATAGAGAAGGATTAGCATCTTGCTTCTCTCTAATTTCACTCACAATAGGAGAACTAGCATATCCCTTCTCTTAAATCTCAACCAAGTTCAAAAATGGAGCAATTTGATGTCAAATTTCAAACAATGGTGACACTTCAATGAGACTTGGATAAATCATATAGATATTGACTAAGGCATGTCAATTATGGAAGGCAAATGCAAAACTATCAAATAGCATGCTAGGGGATCCAATGCTTACGAGCCACAGTCATTAGCTATTATACACAAGAGAAATTATTTCTTAATGTTTAGACTACCCACCCTTATATACCAATAACACAATCAACAAGGATACCAACTAGTTTAGAGGAGACATATGTAGGTAATAAAATTGATATGGCAGCATCTCAAGCATCATTACAGTAGTGAGTTATCATAAGTATGGTTGTACATATGAGCATTTTAGCATGTATATAAGTTTATCATGTGTGTCATACATGTATAAGTTGTCATATGTGTATGCACAACACCTAAGTGTTTGTAATAACATGTATCAAATGTAGTCAAAAGGTGTTTCCAATCGTTGTCATGTCTACCACCCTCCCCTCCAATGATCCCACACCCCTTGTTACTCTTGTATGAGTATAATGTGTGTATGGCGATGCAATTGTGATGTTTTTACTTGTTTGAAGCATAGTTTGATTGTTATTGTGCAACAAGATTGAATTGTCAAATATATTGCAAGATAATGACATGCATATATTGTAAGTTTCTTTTATAGTTTATTTACTTCTATGTGTAAGATATTTCTCTACACAATGGACTACAAATTTGGTTTACCGCATCTCATGGATGGAGGGTAATGCTAAATCATTGCACAAATATGCATAGAGTTCACAAATATTTCTTTTTGCTAATGTATAATTCAAGCAATGGAACAAAGACATGCCTAGCAACATCTTTGAATAACATGATCACTTGGATAAAGCATACGCATTTATTATACACATGAAGAACCTAAATATATTTGGGACCCTTTTCAAATGAAGAGGCTAATTTAGTAGCAAATTTAAACAATTGAACCATGCAGATCAAGGCATATATTAGAAGAAAAATCAAATAAGGCACATTACATAAATGGAGGAGATAAAAATACAACTTTCTTCCATAGGAGTTGACTCAAAGGAATATCACTGGATGTATAAAATGTAAGTAGACAATTTTTCACATCTGTATTTTTTAGCATAGGAATGTATATGCACGAATGTGTGCAGAGGAAGTGTTTGTAGTAATTTGTATATGATAATTTTTTTGTAATAATGCACACATGGCAAAATGTTTGTAATAATGTAATGTAATGGGGTATTTTTAATGTTTTATGTAAATGGGTAGTTGAGAGATAGTTGGATAGTTGTCAACTGCCTAGGGGAGATACTAGGTAGGGGAGAGATTTTTTGTTATTTGTCGAAGTATATTGTTTGCCAAGAGTTGTTTGTGGTAGATTGTTCATCAAAGTATTATGTATTACAAACAGTTATTATATAGGATACATGTGTGCACAATGTGTCCATTTGTATTTGTAAGTTATTTTTATGGTGTACTTTTGTTTATATAAGTGATAATGAAATTGTATTGCAGCATGTGTCCATTTGTATTTGTAAGATATTCTTACGGTGTACTTTTTTTTATATAAGTGATAATGGAATTGTATTGCAGTGTGTTGTATCTCATTTCTACATACAAGGTCAAATGTAATGACACTTTTATCTCTTCTAAAAACTGAATACTACATTTTTTTTATCCTATCAAAAGAGATGTCAAGACCAAGCAAAGTGAATAATTTTTTAACATATATCCTATCTATTGCGAAAGTTAAGCAAAATGAAAAAAACCTTGATCATATTTGGGGAATTATATTGTGCAATATTTTGGAATGCCTAATGGTAGGACATCATGCCTTAGTGGCTTAAAAAATTATCTTTGCTAAATTTTATTTATAAATCTAAAAAACAATAAAGCTAAACCCCTCGAATGTGATAAATAAATCGGGATAAACAAAAGAAATGATAGAAAGCTCTAAATGATATCTATAGTTGGTTTTCAAGCAGCAAGAAACCAAGGTTCAATCCCTTTTGATTATTATCCTTGTGAACTTTACATGCAAGGTTATTAAAAAAATCATGATTACCTCAAACCATAAAGTTTCTCAAGATAGGGATGACATGAGATAATGAAACTGGTTTTGAAAACAATGGAACATTTTTGGAATGTGAGGATGGTTTATCAAGCTGTTAAGATGCAGTTCCAAAACAACCCTCAAAACATAAGTTGCTACCACACCTCAAGGTAACTATGTAAGAGACCAACAAATGCAAAATTCTGATCGTATCATATTACTAGATTTATATACTCGTGATAAGACTTCAAAACAAATTGTCAATAAAACTAGACTTATCCAAAGCTTACTACTATTTTAGGCTATAACTTCAAAAAACCCGATTGCCCTTTGAAATTCATAACGTGGGCACAATAGGTTATGAATAACATGTCATTGGTGTCTTTTAATAAAATCGTCCAATGATAATCCAGATACAACCAACTATTTACAATGGTTTCAAAAACAAAACTCAACATACGTGTAACTTTCATTTCATTTTTATAATTAAACGCAAAAATAGTAAATGCCCAGTTCTAAAATACCCACCCAGTCCCCATGGGACACCCATTTAGTTAGGGCTTTGGGCTTTCTTTCGGGAGACCCAGATTCAAACCATTGTGGGGTGTGTGTGAATAAGCTTATATAAAAAAATAAAAATAAAAAATACCCACCCAATAAATTGAATTTTGTGGATATAAGGATTAGATACACTATCTAATTTCCCACTTTATTGCAAATAAATTAACACAATTCAATATCTTCTTTAACATTTTTTTAATAAGATGTAAAAATTTAGATGCCCAAATTTGTGAAAGTATCTATCCATTGGATTATATTTTTGTGGATAAAATCTTGTATTGAATATGTATTGAAGATAGTATCATCTCTAGTTGATCAAACTATTGGAAATTCATATAGAAAATATCAAAATAATAATTAAAAATTCATATAGAAAATATCAAAATAATAATTTAATCCCATATATCACACGCTATGGTCCTATCACATCGGTTGAATGATGTAGCACAGCTTATATATATAAAATATCAAAATAATAATTTAATCCCATATATCACACGCTATAGTCTATCACATCGGTTGAATGATGTAGCAAAGCTGGAGTGATTTTAATGATGACAATTTTGAAACTTTAAATAGAAGGTACAAAATTCAAATCCTGCAAAGGCGGTAATCATGCCTCTATCATTAGAGTGTGATTGGATAATCAAATATTATATAACACTTTTTATGAAGGTTATTTCCTTAAGAGTGTGATTGGATAATCAAATATTATATAAACAACACCTTTTACGAAGGTTATCTCATATAATTTATGATCTGGTGAATATAAAAAACTACTTTACATTTTATCAAATATTTTTATTTGGATATAAGCATGTAAATAATATTCTTTTAAATCTTTTCCAAGCATCCTTTGTAGAAGTTGCATGCCTACAATTTAGACAACTAAATTCTTTAATATATGAATGAATGAAAGATTTTAATTACGTCCGCGAGACCCAAATATGGTCTATGGGACCTCAAATATGGAAGTACAATTACTCAAATCATATCATATGATCTTTAATATATTTAATATATGTAATAAACTCGTTCCCAAGTGTTTCTTTGTATTTGTCACGGATATCTGAAAAACTCGGGCATTTATAGATGAAGTGTTCCTCTGTCTCTACTGCCCCGTGTCTTGCATAGAGTACATATTCTTTCTTCCCATTGTTCTTTGGGCGTTGTCCATCTCCCTGTTTCACATCTAAGCCTATGAGAGCTAGTCCTTATCTGAGCAATGAGTATTTTTTCCTTCCACTTGATTTCAGCGTCTATATACGCTTTTTCCTTATGGTCATACGTTGGGTTAAAATTTGCAATATAATAGTCTTTTCCTGCTTGCATTTTTCCACATTCCACTTCTGAACTTTTCATTCACATAATTTTTAATGTCTTTGTTGACATTTGGGCATTCATTTATGTTGATTTCCCAACGTTTCATCCATTTCCGATTTTGTTTCATCCACGTATTCTTTCGCCTATGTAACTCTTCGTCCCTAATCGCTCTAGGCCATCTATCATTTGTCATGTTTTCTGTTTTTTTCAAATAACATAACAACTTGGTCATAGCAATTGCTTCTAAAGGGAACATTCCAGTTTCAGCTAGAATAATTTCATAAGGGGTTGTGGCCTTAATTTTGAGAAAGTTTGTGATTAGATATTTTTGAATCCTTTCTATTTGCCTCCATTTTGCATTTGTTGTGCCACTAGCCCACACCTCGCAACCATATAACAAGTAGGCCAAATAAGACCTTGGTGGTCTTCCAGTCCCACAACTCGGCATTCCTACACCTGTTTTGAAGTGCATATAGTGCTCTCCAACCACTTTGAGTTCTTTTCATCCTACATGTATTCCAATTAAGTTTGTCATGAAAGTCTATGCCCATGTATTTGTATTCTACTACTACATCAAGCGGTTCTCCTGCAAACTGAAATTTGAGTTGTTGCTTCTTTTTTGCTGAAAAAATCATAATTTTTGTTTTTCTCGTGTTCACCTGCATCCCAACTTCTTTACAAAAGAGTTCTAGAGCTTGAAGGTGATCTTCTAGATCTTTGGCTGTTTTGGCAACAAGAATTACATCATCTGCATACATGAGGAGTTTTACCACATATTTGGCTAAATGCACACCCTCTCCCCCAAATTTGTTTATCCATTCTTCTAACTTGTCAATGTACAGCCCAAATAAGGTTAGAGATAGATGGCAACCTTGTTTGAAACCTATGTCACTACCAAAACATTCGGATAACCCTTCCCGTGTTCCGATTCTAGCTTTTACATGCTCATATAGTCCGTGAACTCGCTGCCTCGTAGTGAATTGGAACCTCTAGCTCTTCCATTCTGCTCCATATTTTTTCCTAGGCACTGTGTCAAATACCTTTTTGAAGTCTACAAAACAGCAAAAAGCCTCCTCTTTTTTGTCCCATATTTTTTCCACTGTGTCTGAGCGTGATACAATGATCAATAGTTGAGTGTTTGGGCCTAAAACCTGCTTGCCCCTTTGCTCTCTTTCCCTTTTCTTTTGCCCATATGCTGATCCTACGCTCTATCATACTCCCAAACAACTTTGCAAAGAGAGGGTTGATCATGATAGTTCGATAGTTTGAGGGATTATTTACATCTCCACTTTTAAACAAAGGAATGGTCAAGCTAGTTGTCCACTCGGTAGGGAAGCCATTTTGTATGACCTCATTGAAAATTTCTTTGATTTGCGAGTGCCAAGATATCTACACCCCATTTTATATGCTCGCTTGAAGATTGTCTATGTCACGGGATTTTCCAGATTGCTAACTTTTTTATTCCTTGAATAATGTCTTCAATTGTGAAAAGTTCTTTCTTGACAATGATAGTAGGGGGTGTCTCCCGCTGGTTACTACGCTCGATACAGCTTGTTTTGAATACTCCAACCACCGATTAACTCGTTATGTTATTTTCAATTTGCATCATTTTCACGCTTAGTTCCTTCCAAAATTTATTTGGTTCATGCTTCCCTAAATAAATCAATTCTTCCCTCCTTGTTTTAGTGTATTCTTCTTTTTTTGCCCTTACCAGTTTCTCATATGCTTTTTTGTTTGCTCTTGTTTTACCCGTTGGTTCCTTTAGTAATCTTCGCATTTTTTTGCAATCTTCATCGAACCATGGGTTGGTTGGGAAGCTATTCCTTTCTTTCTTTTTAGGTTTAGCTCTCTTGCATTTGTTTAGAGCTTCTTGAATAACTTGCATTAACCATTCACTCTTACTGTAATCTCTACTCTTGTGATGTAGTTCTTCCCTTTCCTGTAACTTATTATTTAATACTTGCTCTAAAATTTTGCCGATTTTCATCTCGTTAAGAGAATGTTTCCCTTGTGAGGATATTTATTTTGATTGCCTTGCAAGTGTTTTTCCCTTGGTTTGTCTCCATGCATTCGAAGTTTCATAACAATTGGGTTGTGATCCGACTTAAGTTCCACTGGAGAATCTTCCACTTCTAGCTCCTCTATTTTTGGTATGTAATTCTGTGAGCATATTACATAGTCTATTACACTTTGTCCCTTATATGTTTTGCATGTATACTTTCCTGAATTTTTTCATTTGTTCATCCCATTGCAAATAATCAAATTGTATATGCTGCAAAGACCTAACAACTCTTCTCCATATTGCGTGATAGCCCCATGCTCATCTTCTGAAGTCCTGGTCCACTGTTGATTTTCCTCTTCTGGCATCCAAAGAGGATTAATCTCAATATATTCGCTACCTTCTAGAATGTTAGCTTGCTTATTTGCTGTCCTTGCATTGAAATCTCCAATTAATATAATATCCCCCAACTTACTTGTATATTGAAATGTCTCTTTTTAGGGAGGAGTATGGGTCTTCTCCGTTAAGGTCATGTTTCTTATAGAATTTAGAATTCTTGGGAGCAAAATAACATGCTGCTATGCTAATAACTGACTTATTTTCTAGGATCTTTATCCAAATGTACTGTTTGTTTTCATCTTGTTTTTCAATTTTAATGACCCTATCCCATTCCTCTTTTATTAAAACCATAATACCCCCATGCCCTTTGCCATTTTCTGCTGCTTTATTCCATACTGCTATTTTTTTGTATCCCACAAATTCTGGAGTCCTACATCCATCGTGTTCATGTGTTTCCGTCAATATGATTATATCTTTGTCTCTAGCAATGGGCCCTAACCCGGGTCCTCTTCTCCAAAGGAAACCTCTACGGTTCCAACTTACCATTGTAAGATGTTCCCGAGCGGGCCATACTCCCTATTTATTTTGGATTTGTTTAGATGTGATGTATGCCTTTCCATTTCTTAAATATGTCTGTTTCCCTTCATTCCTTGCTGCCCTCACCTTTTCCCATTCCTTATTTCTTTCTTCCTCGCTCGTAAAAATGTTAGGTCATCATCTAAATAAAATTGTGACCCTCTAAGCATGCCTCTGTTTTTAAGTAACCTTATTTTATCCTTGTACCTCATCAATGTGACCCGAATATGTCTATCTCTCGCCTCCTCTCGCCCTGCCAATTCTGCTTACTTTTTTTATCTGACCCTTCCATTGTAACCGATCTGACAAGAAGTTCCTGGTTAAACGATTTGTGTCTTCCCCGTCCCCATAATCTTTCAACCCTTTGATGATTATATTTGTTAACTTCTCATGTCTTTCTTTCTCTTCTGTTATTTGAATTTTTACTTGCTTCTCTATCAACTCTTTTTGTTGATTGACTGGTTCTTTTACTACTTGAGACCATGTCTCTGTCTTTGCTAATTCATTTCGTAGCTCATTTTCTCTTGTTTCAATGTTTTGGAGTGTTTTTTGTACCTCTTTTATTTGATTTGCATTTGTTTTTTCCACCTCTATTGCATCATTGATTGGGGTATGGATGGCTTGTTTGAGGACATGCCATTCACGTTGACCCATGTTTGCAAGGTTTTGTAGCTTTGACACTTGCTCCTTGAGCTGGTTGTTTTCTTTTTTCAGCCTCCGAATGGTGTTTATAACCTCATCTGATTTAGTTTCTCTTAATTTCTCCCTCCTTTCCATGCTTTCAAGTTTCTCTTTCATCTTCATTAGCTCTTGCACATAAAGTCTTGGTGCCCACATGAGTGGTGTAGTTGTCGGACTGTAAGTTTCTTCCTCATCTGAAAACTCATTTTGGTGATTTGCCTTTGATTGTTCCTTATTCTCCACCTGTTTATGTGGTAGAATATTTTTTATTTTTATTTTTTGATATGCCCTTTTCATTGTTGTTGCCCTTGCTCGAGCTTGTCAACGCCTTAATATCCTCCAATACTGTTTCTCATTGACATATATTGGTTCTTGCAATTGTTGCTTCCCTTCTTCCATTTTCAAACCCTTTATAGCCGAACCCTCTGTACTATTGATCCGTTGAAATAAATGTGTAATAAAACCCTCTTGCTCTGCAAACCCTTTGTTGCAAACCCTTGCTGATAATAAAACCTTCTGCTGCAAACCCTTGCTGATAATAAAACCTTCTGCCGCAAACCCCTATAACGAATGTATTTCTCCTACCTACTTAAATTGTTTTATAAATCGAAAGAGGACAAAAAAATATGCTTACCCGATGAAATAGATGTTTAATACAATACTTCGCCGCAAACCCTCCTTGCTCTATAAAAACCCTTTGCCGCAAACCCTTTAATTTTTTTTTGTGCTGATATTTCTTGTCTGGAGTGTACAGTTCAAATATTCTTCGTTCTATCGGTTCTGCTTCAGTATCCCCGTGCTCTGCTTCAGTCCTGCTTCAGTATCCCCATGCTCTGCTTCAGTCCTGTTTGATTATAATTATTTGCACACATGGTATATCAATAGCAATTATAATATATAAAAATTATAATTATCATTTAACCTCCAATTATGTAATTTTAATCCATATGCACTTTTCACTTTGCATATCCTTTATAATTGAAAAGGCCCATCACATCACTTGCTAAAATAAGGTTTTAAAATAAAGTAAAAAAAAAGATATACAATCCGTTCTCTGAGAATATGGTTGGTTTTGATGCTTTAATAATGTAGTTTTTTTTAACTACCTCAAATTTTGAAATCCTGTTTTTCTTTTTTCTTTTTTTTCAGGCAAGTCGCCTGGAATCCTTTCTTTTTGCAAGCAAGTTGGCTGGAATCTGTTTTTTTAGCAAGCGAGTTGTCTGGAACCAAATAATTATTTTGATCACACTTTCACATAATCACTGTTTGTGGCTTCCCATATTACAGTTCCATCACATGCACATATTTTCTTGTAGTTTTCCCCCACACCAGCACTTCTGGCAATCACAGCTGCAGCTATTCCAGTCTTTGACTTGTCCTCTCCTTCATACAACACCAATGCTCGACCAATCAAATCTCCTACTTTAAGCATGTGCTTGACCCCCACAAAATTAGCTTCTCCATTATCTCCCACAAGCAGCATTCCCAGGTCACCTAGAGGCTGCATTAACATAACTAAGACTCAATTAAGAAAATCAACCAATCTTAATCTAACAGACGAAGATAAATGATTTAGCATATTATGCCAAAAAAAAAAAAAAAAAATTCATTGAAAGCAACATAGACAGCAGATAGGTCAGACGGGGATAAACGACAAAATAAACATATCTGTATACAACATATTCACAACCACGTTTTAAAAGTACAGTAGATCATTACTTCTTTGTTTGTTTTGTAAAGTGAACGAAGTTCCCAAATGGCAAACATTGTGCAACTAATTCAATATTATTTCTTCACGTATTCCAAAAAAAATAACAAACACAATGACTGAGGACTGAAACACCGTATCTTCTGGAAAGATGAATGATTGAAAATGAAATGGTGAAAAATTTATCAAATCGCGACAAAGAAATGTTCAAAGCTCCTGTTTTACATTACCAAAAGTTGAGTGTTATAGATGCCCAAAGTACCTCTTCTGAATTACGAACACTTGAAGGGTTATAAATTTTCCCTGTACTTGCTGCACCTTTAGTCAAATCTCCATACTCATTTATGGTCCAACCATGGATGCCAGGTGACAAACCACTGAAGTTTGCCTCAACTCTTGATAATTCCATGTTCACCTGAGCAAATCGCACAACTCCGATAATTTGGGGCCCTTTAAACTCAGCAACGGCAGCAGAGACCAAGAATTCTGCATCCACAGAATCCATAAGCCGCAACGACATTAACGGATAGAAATATAAAAAACATGTATTCTACATATAAAATTATTGAGTCAAACTTCAAGAACTACAGAAAATATGTAACAGACCACACCAAAACTCTTAGGACAATACAGATAAGCTCTGCCAATTCACTATATTATAAAGCTTCCATGTCTCTGCAACACAAAGCTTATTCATACAAATCTTTTCTTTAATTCAATTACTGATGGCATATCTCATCTGCAACGTATAAACATATGGAACGTCCTGAAAAATCTACACAGTACTACCAAAGACATTCTACTTCTGAATCCACAAGCCAAAGATATAAACCAAAGCCCCTTCTTAATGGCAATTCCGTCTCTAATTTAGAATGCGAAGCAAACGCAAACATCTTTGTGTATCTCCGATTTTTAATCTTAATGGTTTGTAAACCAGTTAGCACCAAAGTTCTCTGAATAGCATTCAAACAAATTCCAGACCACCTCAGCGATACAGATATTACTAACAGCCATGCACCTCTTCAACAGATAATAGCTGAATAACTTAGTTTTACTAAATTAATGTAGGGCAAAAGCCATGTCAAGAAACCAATTTTAATATCTGTTATCTCCTCTCCACAGTTACAGAAGCTCAGAATTTACCCTATAAACCTCTTATCCACTTTCATTCAGAATATACATTTTTTAAAGAACCGCAACAAATCTATACACCAAAATCACAATCTTTCTATGCAGGTTCCAAAAAGTAATTTTTTGAAGAGAAAGTTACAACAAATTTTCTGCTAGCGAGAACTAATCCACATAATCCTAGGCCTGCTATACACCAGCAATTACTGCTACTACCAGTGAATGCACACCAACATTGATGGTCTGAGGTGAGCCTTTACCCATGAACAATATCTTGAATAATTTTTAGGTACTTCAGGTATTGTGCTGCTTGGACCTTTCACAACCCTCCTCTAACATGTGTTGTGATTGACCGTAATTTATTTGATTTTAAAGTTCTATTGAACCCAGGTGTTGTAGGTGAGTTGGAGAGGAGAGGGCAATCCTCCAAGGGAGGTCCCAGGTTCAAATCTCCACCCTACCAAAAAGCTGAATTGGGTATCCAAAATCCAATTGATAATGTTGGTGCGGGCAGGGTCGGGTGCGACTCCCGGGTGACTTTGACGGTGTAGAACCCCCTGTTCGTGGTCTCTCAGACCAAGGCAGCCCCGCAAGGGGTTTTTCGCTTAAAAAAAAAAAAAAAAAAGTTCTATTGATAATCGTCTCATCCATTGTTCTTAGTGTATTTTCTATGTACAGCCATAAATTGGAACCCTCCCCTGAACCTCTATTCTCATGAAAACAATGCGCTTACTGGCACAAATCAGTTTTTCTTATTGGTCATATGGAGTTGAAACAAGCCCTAACCATAGTACGTTTATTTCAACAAACCATATTATTATCATATTACAACCAACCATATTATCACAGAAAACACGATGGATCCAAACTCCTGTGAACAATACATAATAGTGGCACAAGTTAGTTATGTCAAAAGCAAATATAAGAGACACACTAACCATCAGGCAATCCCTGACCAATCAGCCGAGCCTTTCGACCAGTTTCTTCAAGAGCTGTAGTCATAGACTTGAGAGATGATGAACCAAGTACCCTGACTACTTGGTTAGGCAGATCTACATCCACTTTTTTAACACCTGAGAAAGAGTATATGATCCAACAAGTCAAGGATGGCAGAATGAACAAAGTAGAGACAATTAAAAAGAGAAGAATGCCACCATGAACACCACTCAATTCTATTGGACGTGTCCTGCATATTAATTAAATGCTATTTATGTCCTCAAATGAAGGATACTGACATGGAAATGCTCTACTAAAAGAGTTAGTTATTTGGATGATGTGCAAATATGACTTCCAGTGCTATGCGAAATGCAAATCACCTCATACCATCCAATTTCTCTAGCTTGTCCCGAACAGCTGAAACGCATCCCTCACATTTCATGTCTACCATATATTCTGTCTGTCGAAAATAGAAATTCCTCTTGCAGGTCAGAATTCATCTGACAAGGAAGCAAACAACAACTTAAAATTGAAAGACAATACAAAGTCAACATGGACCATATAGTGAAAATGCTCTACAAACATACGTTTATCAACCTCAAGCACACGAGTTCATTACTTGCAAAAACAATCTTTAGCACCAGGGCAATGGGTTAAAAAAGTGTTGCAAAAATCAGCAAAACATTATCATGGGAATAGATAAAAAAGAGAGAAAAAAGGGGAAAAAAGATTTTATAAGCAAAAACTCAGAGAAAGATAGAGGACAATAGCAAAAATGGGAAAAATATGATTAGCAAAATTGGGAAAAACATGACAACGTTTCCAATTTTTTTTTTCTTTCCACTCATGACCATCTTACCACGGTACTTCAACAAACTGCATAATGGTATAGGAGAATAACATTTTGGCAACTATGCATAGACTAGAACCAGATGGATGGGTTAAACCCTTGTTACAAAAATCAGCAAAAATTATTGGAGAAACCATTAGAAGGGGAAGGGGGCAATATTAAAGCACAAGGAAAATAGAAAACAATAGCAAAATTTGGAAAAATATGATGTTTTAAACTCCTATTTAATTTGTTTTTCTAATTGGTTATATGGGATTGAAATAGACCCCACCCATACTATATCATGTCTGTTATCACGATGTTTCAAGAAAACACATAATGGTCTTTTTTTAATAATAATTTGGCAATTATGCATTTTTTGTCTGGCAAGATTTAAACCTGAGTCTCTGCCTTGAAAGAACGCATTTTTAACCACTTGAGGTCATGCCAATTGATATATTCATTTTGTTTTTTTCTTTAATTATTATTATTTTTAATTTTGCTACTGTTTTCTCAATTAATGTGATTCGATGTTTTTGGGACCTTGCCTGTAAATTGCCAATCACAATTTTTTCAACTATGGGTTAAACCCACCATTCAATATAATTAAACCCCAGGATGGACCCATAATAACTGAGCATTTTATACAATACAACCTACCAGCAAGCACATCACAACAGCTTGTGCACACTTTGTTATGAATGTTTGCAGTTAATAAACACATTAATTAATTGAATCATGAGACGAAGATTTCCTTAATGGGGATAGAGACATACATTGTGCTTTCTTTGTCAACTTGCACTCTCGGTAGGGAATTCATTTATTGCGGGGATGATGGATGCTTCTAGAGACAAAACATTTGCATAATCTCTATTCATGACAATATGTTGATAGTAATAATGTATGGAACACTTTAACTGCAATGTACCAATCACGCAAAAGAAGAATTTAGTAAATTTTTTATATAGAAAGGCAAATTCTGTGCCAGAGCATTAGAAAGACCAACACTACAAATGTAAACAATCAACTTCATGTTTAAAATAGTGCAAGATAGCCTGAAACCAAAGACAACACAAATTTCAAACTACAGTAACAAGGGACTGTGCCATTGTCATCCATGGCTTTGAACTCATCAATCTCATTGTGACATCATCATTGTGTTAGCCACAAATGCCCCCCTCCTCTGTCTGTAAGGGCATGTCAACCTTTCAAAAACCTCATTAACTTCATATAAATATGAATAAATACCTCTCATCAATGCACCTATCAGCCAATACAGTCTCATTTTCCTTGCACAAACTTCAAGATGGAAATGGACCAGAGAGAGCTAGCAATGCAGACATCAGCAAACTAGGACAGTTGAACTAGTATCATATTGGCCATTTAACTATCTTTGACTGCATCACTGTTTAGTTAACCAAACTTGCAACTTTGAGCAAGGATCGGCTCTGTTATGAAAATTACACACTGCACTGAACAGAATTCCATTGCATTCACTTTTCAAATTGCTATTCAAGCATTCAGAAGGTACAGATTTGATTATCATAAGTTTACCACTTTGGCCCCCTATTGGCCATGCCATTTTTGCTGGACTGTTCTTTTTCTACTTCTGACTGTAAATGGTGACCAATGTTGACCATGATGAAAGATGAGTTTTTGCTTTACAAAAGCTACTGTACTTGCTAACTGGTTAGCTCGATTGAATTGTCTTTAGGCCATTGGATTGCTTGGGGGTTAATTTGTTTCTCAATTGAGGTTGCCATGTGCCATTTAATTGGTTACATTAAAACTGAGGTATAGGACATCAATTGCTTAACAAGTCAATCAACAACACTTGCCGACAAATAAAATCGTCTGATCACTCATGGACATATTGAAAAACATTTTCAAAATTAAAACAAATCACCGCCACAATCATAGTTGTTGTCATTATTGTTGTTGTTATTATTATTATTATATGCAATAGGTTGAGAAGGCAAAGTCAGTTGCAGGTCGAAATTAATGAGATGTTATCCAAACAAAATTGGCAACAAGCATCAAGGGATGCTCATCCTTTGAATGTTGTTTGGTGATGGTCTTCCTCTGTCCTAGACCTATTGAGTTTCGATAACCATGTTCAGTTGTGCAGATACTAGTGTAGGCAAGGTGATTATTATGTACTTTTCTATTGTGTACAGCTATCCTAGTAGGATGGATCATAGACTATAACAGTTCTATTAGAAAGGTAAGTTTCCCCCAGCTACACACACCATGGTAAACAACAGCAAACCAAGTTGAAATGACACTATCATACAAATAATGCAATTATGAAAAACATGGTGCGACCATGTGAAAGCAAAACCATCCATAAACAATCTTGCAAAGAGATGGAGGCAGGGAGTGGTGGGGGATGGCAGGGCAGGGAGTAGAGAAATTGTGACAACCCCGTAGGGCCCCAACCTCTCCTAAAACAACCCACAACAACCACCCAAAAAAGGGGAAGGAAAAAAGAATGCAACCCATAAGATTTCAACCTCAAAGATTATGTAGTTTATGAAGCATAGATTCAGTTAGTAGAAAATTTCTTTTATAAATATCAAATTCCTGAGCAAGACAAACTTCTTACTACAATTCAAGGATCACCATTAGAAACGTTCAACAGTCTTCAAAGAAAAGGCAGAACCAACAAGTAACAAATAATATTTGTGACAGAACATCAAGGTGCACTAGACCAAGGATTTACCCCACCAAGTAAGAGCTTTTAACGATTATGGCAATGGTTAGGACTAAGAGAAAGATAACATAGAGGATATGTTCAACCATAAAGAATGCTATGGATAAGCTCCTTGAACTTTGCATAAAATCTAAAGACTTAGGTTCTATTAGGATCATTAGCAAAAGCCATATAACTAGCTCTAAAACTTTAAACAACCCTTCAAACATCTCTTAAAGGACAACCACAATGACAAAAAAGAAAACAATCAATAGAAACAAACAAACAAAAAAGAAAGGCATATGAAAACGAGTCCAACCCCCAGACATGTAATAGACAACATTGGAGAAATTTTGAGAAATGTTTTTAGGAAATCTTGCACACTTGAAAATCATAGGTAGACACCTCTGACTATGTAGCCATCCATGTCTATATAAATTGTCACATATCCACCACGACATGCTCTACCCCCTTGGCAAAAGATAACATAGAGGATATGTTCAACCAGAAAAAATGCTCTGGATAGGCTCCTTTAACTTTGCACAAATTTGTTATAGTAGAACCTGAGTCCTGGATAGGCTCCTTTAAAGACTCAGGTTCTACTAAGGTCATAGCAAAAGCTATATAACTAGCTCTTAAACTTTAAAAAACCCTTCAAACTTCTCTTTAAGGGCAACCACAATGACAAAAAAGAAAACAATCAATAGAAACAAACAAACTAAAAAGAAAGGTATAGGAAAACAAGTTTAAACCCCAGACATGTAATAGACAACATTGGAGAAATTTTGCTAAATGTTTTTTGGGAAATCTTGCACACTTGAAAATCATAGGTAAACACCTCTAACTATGTAGGTGTCCATCTCTATACAAATCGTCACATGTCCACCACTACATGCTATACCCCCTTGGCTGCAATCTATTTTACCTTGCTCACTGCTTCCTGTCTAGGGCTTTGATGTTGAAATGTGTAATGTTTACTTATTGACCAAGGCCAACATTGTATGATGTAATCCAATGGTGCAAGCCTAAGGGATAGCATTGTATAGTGTGAGAGGGGACTTATTGTAAGCCTAGAAGCCATAATTAACTTTGAAAAGTTAAACCTTGTGAAGTTAAATTTTACCCTAACCTTAATGTAGAGATGGAAAATTGACCCAAGATGAGTCATTTTTCCTTAGTTTTCCCCTCAAGTTGCCAAAGGTCATCTTTGAGCCAACTTTTCCCCATCAAATCTTCTCCTTTCCTCCCAAAACCTATACCATTGGATCGAGCTCGAAAAGAGCTTTCCGACGGTATATGACATGTCCCATTCTAACATTGTTTGGTCCCCCAAACTGCAAAAAAACCGCACATGGGTCTAGCTGTTGCAATTGCATGATTTTCGAAACTTTAATGGCCGCCCTAACCCTAAAACTTAGTTTTTAAATTTCATTTTTTTCCCGCCTAAGCCCTCCATAAATAGAGGGATTGGACTCCTCTTTTGGGGGGATTCATTTTTTTTGGTGATGTTCTATTGATAGATGATATATATATAGATATTCTATTGACGTAGTTCTATTGAGGAGGTTAAAAAGAGGATGTTCTATTGCGATAAGACCACATACATATGCTCGGATGCTCTCACAATTTGTTCTCTCGTGTTGTGCTTTCAGCTTTTGAACTTTCAATCCCTTTGATGCTCTTGAGGACATATTGTGATCCACTATTGGAGAGTGCTTCTGGTGACGAGTACATCTTCTTGATCTCCCTCCTTTGTTTATGTTTTATAGTAGTTAACTATTGTTTTCATTGTGTTTGCTGTGTTTTTCTTTACTTTCATTGTGGGTTGTAGAACCCTTTGTGAAAATTTGTAGTGAAAAACGTTAATTTATTTATTTACTGTGATTGTTGTGTTTTTCTTCTACTTTCATTGTGGGTTTTTTTTTTTAAAAAACCTCTATGAAAATTTGTAGTGAAAAACGTTAATTTATTTATTTATTGTGATTGTCATGTTCTTTATTTTCATTTTGGGTTGTAAAACCCTCTGTGAAAATCTGTAGTGAAAAACGTTAATTTATTTATTTACTGTGATTGTCGTGTTCTTTATTTTCATTTTGGGTTGTAAAACCCTCTGTGAAAATCTGTACTGAAACATGTTAATTTATTTATTTACTGTGATTGTCGTGTTCTTTATTTTCATTTTGGGTTGTAAAACCCTCTGTGAAAATAAGTATTGAAAAACATTAATTTATTTATTTACTATGATTGTCGTGTTCTTTATTTTCATTTTGGTTTGTAAAACCCTCTGTGAAAATCAGTAGTGAAAAACATTAGTTTATTTATTTAATTTTGTTATTCCATATTATTGTTGTGTTATTGCTATATCCTTATCTCTATTCTGTTATTTTAACATTCTATTTTAGTTGCTCTGATTAAATTAGATTGGGGGCAAGTCTCCCAAACCCTAGTTTCTAAGATTGCATATTTGTTCAAGCTTGCATCTAGTTTCGTTTCTTTTTTGCATTCACATCCATTACTTCATCCTTGCATATATCATTACATTCTTTCCAAAGGTCAAAAATTCTTTCTGCTTATAGAGGTCAGCTAAAAGGACCTAGGGGACTTGACTGCTCCACCTCCGAGCATAATCATATAGCGGCCTAAGCAGGCCCCCTAAGATTGCATATTTGTTCAAGCCTGCATCTAGTTTCGTTTCTTTTTTGCATTCACATCCATTACTTCATCCTTGCATATATCATTACATTTTTTCCAAAGGTCAAAAATTCTTTCTGCTTATGAAGGTCAGCTAAAAGGACCTAGGGGGCTTGACTGCTGCACCTCCGAGCATAATCACATAGCAGCCTAAGCAGGCCCCCTAAACACTAACTACCATTTTTAGTGTCTTTGAGAAGTTGTGTTGCAGGTTGGAGGCATTGAATATTCGGGACGCAAGTTAAAAGCAAAGACCAACCGCCGATTCAGGTAAGTGATTTAAAAGACTATTAAGTTGTTTTGCTGTGTACTTTTTCTCCATTTTCTGTTTTAAAATTCAGATTATAGATGAATAAAAGGTATTCTAGTTAAATTCTTAGGCATTGAAAAATAAAGGCATATAGATTGCACCTAGGGTTTAGTTTGTTTGTGCATCTTCTGCTCTCCTTGTTTAAAATATAAAAAAATTTCATTTTCTTGCAAGCTAGGGTTAGACTTCATAAAATCAAAGAATCATATTAGGATTAGCGATTGTATTCCTGCATTCTGTGTGTTTTGCATTGCATTTTTATTTTTATAGTTTAGATCTTTTAGAAAAACCAAGTGTAGGTGTCTTGTTAATTCACACATTCAAACATCATCCGAACTCCCAGACTTGGAACGAGTTCTAAAACCGTTCCTGGTGAACCCCTTTTCTTTTTGTCCACCGAGTGTAGAGACATCCAACCCTGAGAATCGTACGCGGTGTGCACTTTTTCCCCCTCTACACTTAATAATGTGTCTGTTAAGTATTTATGTAATTTATTTATAATTAATAGAGGTAGTTATACACCTTTTCTACCATATTCATTGGATCGTTGTGTAATCATTTATTATGCCTAGGACATCCCTCATCTTCATGTTTCTTTATTGTTCTATTTTCAACCTATACCTCTTTTGCTATGAGACCTGTCTAATGTGTTGTTCCATTTCATTTCCACAATATTGTGAATTACAACATGGTATCAGAGCATGTTTGAAGAGCTTTTGCCCAATCATGCAAAGGATTTTTTTTTACCTTTTTCTTCCTTCCGATTATCAGAGTGAATTTACACTCAATAGTTCATAAGATGCTTCAGATGAAAGCGACATAAGAAACAAAGTGTGATTATTTCCCTCCCAAAGTGCATCATCTTCATGGGCATCAATGATTAGTTCTACAATTTTGGACGGCAATTTCAAATTTTAAAATTTTCTCTCCATCATTATAAACCAAGGGGCTACACTTCTTGGACAGTAGGAGCAGGTATTCTTGAGGGCATTGATCAAGGTCATGCCACCCGTCCTCCTCATTTGTTCAAACTGATTGATGGCCATGGCATGCGTATTAGTTCTCTTGTTGGGCCCTAGTCGTGGGGTCAAACCCCCTCTTCGACGTCCATTTTTGCACTCTGTTTCACACATATGGGAGACCCCACAGCATCTGCAACTCATCCCATCCAAATGGGACAACTGGGTACATGTAGTTCCACGCACAAAAGGTGGCAAAGTGCAGCTGTCACACCTATCTAACAACATGCACAATAACAAAAACTAAATGTACTCCAAACAACTCTATACATAATGCATGCTAGTATTACATCTTTTATTCTCAAAACATCAAAACGCAACAGAACAGAACATAACACTCTAACATGCTCGATCACACTAAGACTAATATGGGCCAACTTGCTCACTTACAAAATATAAATGCATCCAAATGAAATTAGCATATAAGAGGGCCCATAAGGCACAAGGACTTGGAAAGGATAAGCAAGGATTTCTATTGAAGCAATGATGAGACCAAAATGCATAGCTCTTAAGAACAATGAAAATCTACCTAATGAAGACGAGCAATCAACCACAACTGATCCATATCAACATTCCCATTATCATGAAAGATGTCAAATATATAGATCAAGATCAACATTATTATGAAGATAATTGATCAATTATGACTCAACATAACTATTTCAAAAGCCATCAAGCAAGGCAAAATATTCATATTAGTATCCCTATGCTAGACATAATAGACTGAAAATGAGAAGTATACAAAACATGGAATAGAAGACCAAACAAGTAGGTGATCCTAAAAATTAATTTGGATGGACCAATGATAAAGTATGGACACAAATGAACTCAAAGAAAAAAAAGTTGTATAACCTAATTTCATCATGTGCTCCAAAGTCGAAAAAATATGTGGAGTCAAAAAATGGACCCATTGAAGGTTAGGAATGTAGCACAATGGATTTGGTATTCCATATTGAATGCAAAGAACATAAAATGCACAAAACAAAATAACACAACGCAAATGCTAACATTAATAACAACAATCCAATTATACGTGTAGTAATGATTGCAAGAAGTAAACATTCGATTACCAAAGCAATGTACAATGAATCTAATGTCTACAACAATCAAACCATAACTAGTATGATCAAGATGATACTCAAATGTCATCATAATCATTGCAGCCATAATGCTACACTCCCCAAAAAGGAACCAAGAGATGTATAAATACAAAAGGAAAAGCAAGAGGCAACTGGTAGCTATCAAACTACTAACTAGCCATTAATATTTGTACACCCAAAGGAAAAATTTAATCCCTTGCTTTATACAAAGACATGTTGTGCACCCACATGCAATAACTTGAACAAAATCATATCAAATTAAAGTCAAAATGCTTGTAAATGTCATGGACTTGTACTCGACAAGTCACTACTGAGGTGGCACATGAACTGACATGTAGGATATGCCACCTACATCTACCCTCCCCACTAAATTGATCAGCATCCCTATCCACTATGTCACTAGAACATGGGAGCATGTTGGTCCATAGGAAAAAGTATTGACTGAATCGACTATGCAACAAGTCTGGCCTCCAAACATTGAAATTGATCATGTGGCACAATGCTCTTGTTGCATCTTCTTGTCAAAGTTTGCATGCTTCGCCCACTACAAGTTGTCTGTAACCCCTCCTCTCTATCTCAAGCCTCTTGCTCAAGAGAGCTAATTTGGTGGGCTCTCGTATGCATCTCAATTTGCAAAGCAATGGTCTTTTCATCCCTATCTACTAGTCATGCTCAGCAAGTTGGTCCTAGTGCTAACGGTGGAAGGGCTCACTATCAATCCTTTACATGGTTGAATCTACTTCAACTCTCTCTTGCTAACGACGAAGAACTTCATGGAGTTCCATGTGATCATGTTGATGCTCAACGTCACATATAAACAATTGGTGAATGTGTCGAATTAGGGATTCATCCATATCCATTATAGACAACACATCAATGATATATCATTGGGATTAGATTTTGTTGTCTCACATGTGATTGCACAAAGTAGGATCCTCTATGTAATGTGGGATGCATTTCCTCGTTAGTTAAGTGCACCTTCAACACCTTTAAGATCTTTAGTTGCCTGGACTATCTCGATGGTGGACATCTTTGTGGTGAAGGCATGTTCTTCCTCAACCTTTAGTGTCTAGACTTTGTATGGTGTCTATTTCACAATTGTATGCGATGTGTATGTTGAGGATGCTACATATGCCCTTGTGGCATCTCTCCATGTCATAGTGCTATACATTCTCAATTATGGGGGAATGCATTGCAGCTCCGGATCGCTGCCTTTTTCCAACATGGCCACCCTCATGCACGACATGGCTTCTCAAAAGTTGAACTACGAATCCGTATCGAGTGGACTCTTCACAATGTCCGATATTGCATAAAGCCTAGTGGCAATTGTACTATTGCGGTAACTAACTACTAAGAGTGTTATCGTTCCCACATCACTCCTCCTCTGCAACCAAGTCCTAAAACCCTTCGTCGATCTTCCATCCACAAAGGTCTACGATGTGCATACTCCATCACACGACAAACATAGCAACAAGCCTAGATGAGTTCGCTCTTCACACAAACTATCCAATGCGTGTGGATGGCAACAATGGCACCTAGGCAATTAACTTGCCAAGTATGTGTCATAGACAACCTTGCAAATTTCATCCTTGCTACATTTGATGGCCAGTAAAATGGCCTAGAAGACCTCCCTAGTAGCTTCAATGCCAATTTGGTCCCTTTACAACTTTGAATGGCCCCTTTGCAACCTTGGACAAACTACTTGCACTGAACAGCAAGTCTAGATGATCTAACAATAACTCTCCCAATGATTGAACGATAGCTCCTAATGATCAAACGACATTACACAAGGGTCTAACAGCTTCCTTTGCAACCACAACGGCCTCTTTGCTTCACACATAACCACAAACGATCAAATAGTGTTGAACGATGTTCGAGTAGATGCCATCTCGAGGGCAAAGCAATCACTCCAACAATAGCGCCAAAAGGGCAAACAACTATTCACACAAGTAGATGTTCCTCTGCAATAGACAGTCCTCACAACTTCGACATCTTGTACTCTAGCAGACATTTCTTATGCACCCTAGCAACAGATGGTAGGCTTTAGGGCTCAGACAATAGCCCTTAGTCCTTGGATGGTGTGGATTTTGGTCTATATAGCAATTAGGGTTCGTATGGCACTACTATCTTCTCAGATGACATTCATTTTCCTTCTGCCAACATTCTAGAAAACATACTCTTCTCCCTTGTCTTAGACAACATCTTTCACTTGTTGAATGGCATCTCCCAAACCCTCCTTAATGACAAGCACTTGGACTCATACGGCACACATTCATTTAGACAATTTTCTCTTTCTTGGAAGCACTCCCTTTGCTTGAACTCAGATGGCATCTCTTCCTCCTTGGACAGTGTCCCTTCCTCCTCCTTGGACAGTGTCCCTTCCTCCTTGAATAGCGTCCCTTTTTGCCAAAATAAGCCTTCTCCATGCCAAACAACAACAAACTCTTGTCAGACAATTCATTGTGCTCGAATGGCAACAAGCCCTTTTTGGTGGTTTCCTCACACAATTCACTCTCCTTGGACAGTTTCTCAATTGACATTGAAGGAGACTTAATGAACTTTTAAGTCCTCTTACTTTGCATCGTGGATAGGTCCTATGAAACACTTGTTGACATGCATGCATACGGTACAAGTGGCTAAATGACAACTGTTTCACCAACATATGGTCAAAAAAACCTAGCTACCAAGCGTCTAGACTCCCTCGGACAATTAGACAACTCAACCCATTGACCACATGAACCATCCCATTGGCCAAATAGCCACAAATAGTCAGATTGTCTTGTTGTTAGATGGTCATACAGTTCAATCCATCAACTAGACAACCTTCCTACCCAACATCTAGGCGGTCTTCTGACAAAAGGCCAAACAACCTAGATGACCAAAAGGCTCTAAATGGCCAGACAGCCCCAAATGGCTAGACAGATTTAGACGACCTTTCGACTTAGTACTCAAAAAACCAAATAGTCTAGTCCAATGGCCAAATGGTAGCTTCAACTTCGAACAACAGTTTGGCAACTTCATGCAATGGCAATCTTCTTCCAAATAGTAGCCTTCCATCTCAAGACAATAACTTTGCAATCTTGGACAGTGCTAACACTTAGTTTGAGCATTATTTATCCACTGCTCTTGATAACAATTTTCTTGGGCTAGACGGTAGCTCCCTTGGGCCAAACAACCATCCATTTGCTCCGGACAACAAAATGCTTGAGCCAAAGTCTAGCTGACTATCCTTGGGCCAAATGACCACCTTGATGACCCAAGCAGCCAATCTGCTAACCCAAATAGCGGCTTGCTTGGCCAAGATAGCTCTCGTCCATTAGCAAAACTCATCATCTACTAAACAAGCTTCATTTTGGTAATTAGCAATGTCATGCTTCTACCCTTGTTACTCGACAAATGCCAATCTCTTGTTGAATTTCTTCATTGTCTCTATCATTTATCAAATGAATTGGATTTTCACTTCTCTATCATTTATTAAGTGATTTGGTCATCTCCATAAACATGGTTCTTCGTCTCCTCATTATACAACTAGGACTGCTTCAACATCGTTTACGAAGAATACCTCTAGGGTAAAAGTTACGTATAGGGAGTACCAAACTTGTCAAGTGATTTTGATGATTACTATTGAGATGCCATTTGAGATTGTTATTTCTGTACTTGAACTCCAACAACGATGTTTACCCTTCCAAATTTATAATCATCATCGTCCTACACTGAGGATTTAAAAATCTTTGGTTGTCCAACCCACATCCAACTATGTCTTCCAAACTGGTAGCTGCCTCTAACTATGTTTGTCTCCTTTTATAAAGTCGTCTTATTCTAGCTATGCATTGTCCTCTCAAACCAACAATACACATATTTAGTTCGCTTTTGGGTTGCATCCATTCAATCACCATACATGTGTTATGTTGGGCTCAATCATCTTTGCCATTTCCTTCTACATCAAGTTCACCCATTGCCCGTCCCAAGTCTCAACTTCTAGCAACATCTCGTCTTCCCAAAATATATTAAGACTTTGTCAGCTTGGTCTCAAAGTTTGCTTTGAGTTTGTCAGCCATATGACCCATTCCCTAACCACACACACAACAAAGAGGGTATTTTTCAACGTTGTCCTTGTCTAGAAAATGTATATGAATGTGCATCCTTCTCTGACCAAGGTACTCCATTTCTAACTCCATCTACTCAATCACTAGCCCTTGTTGCATCATCATGTCGAATTCCCTCATTGTAGCTTCTTGGTTAAACAACCATGGCAATTGTTCTACAACCATTTCCTCGTCATTGTCCTATATTTCAACCTTGTTCATGTCTTTGGAGTGATTGCAGTCCCCTACTTGTCATATGGTAGTCCCTTTAAGGGATCTCAAGGACTATTAGACACATCAAGCAATCCATCCAAACTAGAATTTTTTGGCTCATAATCAATAAGTTTCACCTGCCCAAAACCCTCATAAGGTTTAAGTTTTGAGTCATTCACTATATTGGGACATGGCATTCCATCCAATTATTTGAGATAGTTGGAGCCATTCCCCATGACTTCATCAACCTAAAAGAATCCAGGCCACATGGGCTTCAACTTCCCTAGCTTAATTTCTTGTTTCCTTTTGAATCTCAACACAAGCTCTCCCTACTTCATAGACCAAGGTGCTTGTCATGCCAGAATTTTCGTCCTTGTTGGCCTATCTCAATGGCCCATTGTGCCATTACCCACTCCTTTTCCAAGTTTCTCAACAAGAAGAGGTACAACCTCTTCTTTAGGCCTTCCTAATCTCCAAGTCAATTCTGCATCGCTACTTTGAAACTTGGGACTAGAAACTCAATTGGTAAGGCAACCTCCTGCTCACACATGAGTTGGAACGAGGTATGGTTCATCATTAGCTTATACATGATCATGTACGCCCACAAGACTACTAGCAATCATTCTTCTCACTTAGCACTATCTAGTCTATGGCTCTCGCACAAATTGAGACCAGCACTTTGTTGGTCACCTTTTCTAGCCAATTAGCCCACAAGTAATATGGGCTAGACAATGAATGAAAATTTCTGAATTCAGCTATCAATTTCTGAATAATTTCTTTCACAAAGTGTCCTCCATGATCGTTGGTGGGTTGCAATGGAACACCAAACTTTGTGATGATTTGCTTATACACAAATCTTGTGCTTTTTGCAGAGTTGTTAGGCAATGCTCTTGCCAAGACCTATTTTATTAGATAATCCAACAAAACCTAATCACCCCCTCTGAAATAGCTCTTGTGGTTGCGACGGATGCAAGGGCACAAAATCTTATCACAATGGCTTACCCATCCTCAGACAGGTATCACACAAGGTCACAATCTACTTTGCATTGCAAAATGGTGTTGGCCACCATAGTCCAATAGGCAGGACCTTTCTTATCATCACATTTGATCCCATGCATCCTCCTACTAAACCTTTGTGTGCCTCTTGCAATGTATTGCACACTTTCTCTTCCATCACACATCTACAGAGTATCATGTCAAGTTCCATCTTGCACAAGAGTCCTTTGATCAAATGGGACGGTCTTGATCTCAATACTATCTTTTGTCACTCCACGTCAATAGCTCCCTTAGTAGGTGTCTCATGGACATATAGGCTTTGATGTGTGCATACCAAGGTCGTAGTGCCATAATGTTGAACAAGTGGGCATTGGGAAACTCATCCAACACTTCTCCGTCCATAGGTTCTCTCAAGTGTATCCGTGACGGACAACGATTACATGTTTTTTCCTGGTTTGCACCACTACATAGAACACAATCTTGAAGCAAGAAGAGCCACTTATTGACTCGTCCATGAATAGTACATATTGATTAAATACATAAGGGCTTGATGATCAACATAGAACACGAAGCGGTTAGCAAGCAGATAGTGTCGAAACTTCAAGACTGCATACACCATCCCAATACTTCACATTCTATTATGTTGTAATTTTTCTCTATGCATGACAACAACCAATTTGAAAAGAATGGGCTAGTCCATCCCATGACTTTCCTCCTATGCCAAACTACAACCGATTGCAAAATTAGATGCATCCATGTGGATATGAAATTCCTTGTCCCAATTTGGATACATTACAATGTGCACATTGGTTAGCCTAGCTTTCAACTGCTCGAAAGCCTATTACTGTTCCTACATCCACCTAAATGGAACACCATTTCTCATAAGCACATGAAAACATGGGACTATTAGGAGTTATTATCATCATCATTTAGGTGGCATGTGAATTAGAGTGGTTACAACTACCACTTACAAGGTTCATAGGTCAAAGTCAATTTAAAGGGCTATTGTTATCTTCGCAAGGACAATGAGTCCAAGTTAGTTGTTGTCCACATATGGACAACGATTATGCCTTATTTGGCAAAACATTGTATTTAAATATCCTCCAATTGTAATGCAATATAATCGAAGCTTCAAACATCGTTAGTGGTATCAAACCAAGTATAAAAAAGAGCCATCTCTCTTTCTGATTCTCCTCTTGCTTCGTCATTAACGCGCTCTATTGAAAATGTCTCAAGGTACATAGCCTTTCCAAGGACCAATGAGGCTGAACCTCCAAACAACAAGTCTTAGGATTGATAACCTATAAAAAAGGCCAAGCCAGGAACAAGAAGAACGATCTTCCCAAATCGAAGAGAGACTATGAAGAAAAGGAGCTTCCAATGAACTCAATCAGATCCTAAGTAAGAGTTGCAATTCTGATATGAAGGATGCAACTCTATTAGACCTCTGTGATACCGGTGATCTAATCACAAAACCAATAGTTCGCAGGCGACTCCACCTTCTCTGCGACAAGCGTGTACCCCGTGTAGTCAATGTAGTTATAACAATCCTTAAGGAAAGAAATGAAAGGAATTTGTGGACATCCGAAATTATTGCCCACATCAACTCCAATGTGAGGAACTTGTGAACATCAATCGAACGCCCAAGATTATTGCCCACGTCAATTTCAATGTGAGGAACTTGTGGGTATCAAACGGAATCCTGTGTCCATGTTAGCTCAAAGCATCCAAGCTTCTATAGAAAATTTGTTCTAAGGATATCATTCATTGAGAGGACGTATAGCAAGAATAGTGATTCTACTCATCTGTCTCTTCAACTCAAGGCATCTTCCTCCTGAGAAAATGTTTTGACCTAGACTACGTCGAGGTCACAAACAGATGCAAAGGTGCAGCAAGCAGAAGTTGAAGTAAGATGCTCTTCCTGAGATGTTCAAAAACATAGGTGATTCCTTCAAGGATACCTTGTGCATCTGGAACACCGTGAAGACCACGATATTCAAACTGATCGTCTCGGTCGAAGCCAACTATAATGGAAGAAATCTACAGAGGTGCCAAACCCCAAAAGTCCCCGACAAACTCATTAGCATTTCCATCAAACACTTGGCATAGTGTCCAAGTATTTCGGCCCTTAAAAGTTAGAGAAGGTCCCAAAGACCATCTACAAACATTGCAAAACCACGCAAGAGCACAAAACTTCGCTTTGAAGCAATCTGACAAAGACATGTATCTGGTCCTCAACAAAGAAGATAGGTCGCCATCAAGCTATCACGTCGCTGATCAAAAATTGAAATATTCTGGCAATTGGGTCTGGATCTTGGCAAGCAAAGCTAGTCTGCGAGTGGCACTACAGCGGAAAAGCGACAATACTATATTTATCCTACACAACTATCGTAATCTTCGTTAGCATGCGAATATGAGCATGTCTTCGTGAATGCAGTCACAATAAGCATACCAATTTGTTTAAAAGCAGTGAAGATTGGCTCGAGCACAAATAACCACAATATTGGACCAAATAATCCAGTCATATCTTTTATAAAGATCGAGACAGAATTGTCCAGTAATATCTACCCATTCAATTACCTACACATGGAGCGGTTGGAGTTCAAGTCACCATTCTCTGCCAATGCTCAATCAAAGTTATTTTGATTTATCCCACATTGAAAGTGGAAAGGCTAATTAAAGCCTGTATATTGTTGCCCTTTTTCTTCTATTGAATGCAGGTAAATATGGAAAGGCGCCTAAAATGTTTTAAATCAAATATATATTCCTTGAAGATTCCAATAGGAGAAAGAAAACTCCACCTATATTCTTTTGCCCAGCAACACACTGATTTCTTGCAAATTTAGGCATCAATCAAATTATGAGTATAATATATACTTGTCAGAAAGCATTTTTCAAGACCAATCCAGTGGAATTGAATTTTTCCATTTTTGTGAAGGTTTAATATGGTTAGTGGTGCATCAAAGTTCCTTTTCCTTGACTCCCAGTTGCGAGGAGATAACTATTCTGCTTGGAAATCCAAAATCAGAATTCAGCTAGAGTTCGAAGACGTATGGGATATTGTAAACGAGTCCACTACTCATCTTGAGGAAGAAGATGAAGAGCAGACAAAATTCGACAAAGCAGATAGAAAAGCTAGGTTGATCATCATGTTTGGTGTTGCTGATGAAGTCCAACCATACATTTGTGATTCAACGACAACGAAAGAGGCATGAGACAAACTTCATACAGTATTTGAAGCAAATAACAAGAACTAGATCTTGTTCCTCCATTTTTGAACCATTTTTGAGAAGTTGTCGAGTTACGAGCATCACTACAAGCTTTGGGAGATGAAGTGTCTGATGACACACTTGTTCCCATTATTTTAAGATCTCTCCCTTCACAGTATAATGTGTTCGTGACGACTTTGAATGTCACACAACAGATAGCAACATTTGAGAAGTTGGAGAATCTACTTCAAAAAGTGGAGCCCTCGCAAACAACTCAAGATGAAGAACAAGTCTTTGCAAATCAAAAAGGGAACCAACCATTCAACGAGGCACAAGACCTCGCTTCCAACAACAAAGAAGCAACCCTCGCACGCAAAATACGTGTGAACTTTGTGGCAAAAGTGGCCACACAATGAAGGAATGTTGGCATAATCCCTTCACAAATGGGTCTTCTTCTCAAGCAATGAATCCACAACAAAAGAAGCCATCAATGGATGCAAATTGGAAAGCAATGCATCAACAACATAACAATGTTGCAGAAGACAACAATTCTGGAGGAGAAATGAAATGAAATATTATTAATGTCCGCGGTGGGCCAAAATAAGACCCAAGGGACTGTAAGAAGGACAATAATGACTGCAACTAGCAGGCTAAAAAGCCCAACAAAGAAAAGAACTAAGATAAATACATGATGAAACACGACAAACGGGCCAAAGAGATAGGGAAAAGAAAAGAAAAGGGAGAGCAGCGGGGGGAGGGCTGCAATCCAACAGAGAGAAGTGCACACCAAGAAGAACAGAGAGAGAGGAGGGGGGAGGGAGCTGCCCAATGGGGGCAAGCTCTAAGAACCCTCCAGAAACTAATCTCTCCTAACAGTCGAGGCTGAAGTACCGAAGTTGAAGAAGTCCATGATATCTCTTCCCATTGCTAGTTCGGAACCTTGACAAACTGTTGGTGCGTTGTCTAATGACCCTGCTTCTGTCCAAACTGGATGATGTGGGGCATTTCCGATTGAAGTCACCTGGTCCGTCGGAGTTGGTGAAGTATGTTGTGATGAGCCGATGTTGAGGAGGGTGAGATCCATTTGGAGAACTTTTATGCCGTCGAAGCTGAGTTATCTCCCTAAAAAAGAGTGCGAGACAACGCTGGTCCGGGTATCTAAAGAAGGTAGAAACAGATCGAGAGTTGTCCCTGAAAAGGCAATGGAACCTACCTCGAATCTCATAATAAATGGGACAACAAAAAATAAAGTGATGAAGGGTTTCAACTTCACCCAAGGAGCAAAACAAGTAAATCCACTCCTCCGTCGGAAGATGGTGATCTAACTCAATCCGAAGTTGGTGAGAACACACCCTGAGTTGCCCAATAGTGATCCGAAGACTATGCATTGTGTGCTGTTGAAAGTATTGTGGAGGAATTATTCTGCCCTCCTGAATCTGTAAGAAGTGCTCATGGTAGAAAGACAGCTTGAGGAAAGAGGGGCAACAGGAGAGATCCATGTGCATCTGATGTACCGGAGACTAACATCCTTCCGAATCTCGTGGAGCATCTTCTCCTTACTAAGCCGAGATGGGGGGAGAACCCCCAAAGAATAATGCGGGAGTCTGTCTATCCGTATCTGAATGCTAGCCAGGAGAGCAGAAACCTGAAAATACCAGCTCCTCCGGCCTTCCCGAGAACTCGGAGAGAGTTTCATCGAGGAGCGAAGGACGAGGTAAGGGTATCGCCTGCAACCCTCAGGGGTATCTCCGAAAGTACGAATTTTGTGAAGATAACCGATAATCAGGAAGATAATCTCAAGTTGGAGAGGAGAAGCCCCAAACTCTGCCAGAATAATAGAGCGGGGGGTTGTGCCCTTGCAACGAATATATCGTCGAAGAAAGAGTGTTTGGACTCATTCAACCCGTGACCACTCAGTCGGGCCAAGGCTAGGACCCCAAACCACTGACCCATAAGTAATAGTTGGCTTGACCAAAGCATCAAAAATCCTCATCTTCACAGGTATATCTTGAAAATGTGCTTTGAAGCAATTCCTCTCTAGCAAAGACAGAGTTGCATATCCCTTACACACCTAGGCCTGGGCGGCGGGTTTCATACTAAAAGTGGGACCGGTGAAAATAACCCCCAAGTACACATAAGAGGTGGTGATCTCGACCTCTCGACCTTGGAAAGAGAAGTGGAGATGAGATAGAGCCTCTTTGGTAGTATTGATTCTATTGAATACCATAACCTTGGTCTTAGAAATATTCACCGTCAGCTGTCTTGAGTCACAAAAAGCGGCAAGCTTGTCCATATGGCATTGAAGTCCCTCAGGAGAAGAGGCTAAAAGAACAACATCATCAGCAAAGAGGAGAATAGAAATCAATACATAGTGAAGAAGGCAACCATCCTCTGCATGAGCGTTCTCCTTAATAAAAGTCTCAAGCTCGTCGATAAAGATCCCAAAAAGTGTCGGGGAAAGGGGACACCCCTGTTTCACTCCTATGGTGCTAAGAATACTGTTTGAAAGCCCTTGAGGGGAGCGAAACCGACCTTTCATAGTCTCATATAACCGTGTAACCGCTGTCAAAAGTTGCCCAAAGATGCCAACTGACCGTAGTCTCTCAAGAAGTAAATGTCGAGGCACCGTGTCGAAGGCTTTCCTGAAGTCAACAAAGCAACAATAAACCTTCGATGACCTAGAACGCGCCTCCTCAATAATAGCTCTGAGGACTATAATGTGATCTGTGGTTTGGTGATCTTGCCGAAAACCAGCTTGGCCAAGAGCCCTGAAACCCCCCTCCAACCTTCGGGAGAGAAGCACATCCAATGCTATGGCATAGAGCTTGGCAAAGATATGCCCAATCATGATAGTCCTGTAGTTATTGGGTTCATGGGGATCACCTGCCTTGTGAATGGGGTGAATGATATGCTGAGTCCAGGAATTAGGAAACCCAAAACAGACAAAGATATTAAAGAGATCAGTGACGGGCCCAACAAGAGGGTCAATACCATGCTACATCGAAGTTGGACTTACTCCACATAGGAGATTACTTGGAGGCTCTTTTCTCTCCGGTTACTTATCTCTTCTTCTCATTTCTTACTTATCTACATCTACACTCTCCCTGCCTCAACTAAAATTGAAGTTATGCCCAACACTTATATATAGCATAGAAAGAGGGAAGATTTTAGCTAATTTTCTAAAACCATTAATTACAGGACAACTATCTATCTAATCACTGAACAAATGCAACTACTACGAGTAAATAAGTGTTGTGAAGTGTGGAAAAGGATTTTGACAACTACAGAGAATAAGATGTGTTAAAAGTGGGTGAAATCTAGATTAATTTCCAACACCCTCTCTTAAGCTAGATTTCATAAAAAAAATTGACACCTAAAAATTCCTTCAGCCTTTTAAAATCTTCCTTCTTCAAAGGTTTTGTGAAAATATCTGCAACTTGATCTTTGGACCTGGAAAACAACAATTCAATTTCTTCATTTTTTACTAGCTCCCTTATGAAGTGAAACCTAATGTCAATATCCATGCTTCTGCCATAAAAAAATGGAACTTTGGATAATGTTATGGCTGAGATTTTATCACAACCAATTTTAGTTGTCACTTCTTGTTGATGATTTAACTCACCTAGAATTCTTCTAAGACATACTGCTTGACATGCAACTAATGTGGCAACGACATACTCTGCTTCAACAATAGACAGTGCAACAATGGGTTGTTTCTTGGATGACTATGAGACTACAATTGATCCAAGATGGAATATGTACCTAGAAGTGTTCTTCATATTATCAATATTTCCAACCTAATCACTATCTATGCACCCAACAAGTTCAAGTTGGTATGATCTTGCATAAAATATCCCATGGTCTTTGGTTCCATTGACATACCTTAGAATTCTTTTTCTTGCTTGCAAGTGAGTGTTCTTTGGTGTCTCCATAACCCTTAAGATTAAACTCAATGCATACATAATGTCTAATCCATACAAAGCTTTAGGTGCTTGTTTTAGTCCATACAGATCTTTCTTTAGTTTATACACTCTTCCTTCTTGTCCTTGTTCATAACCTAGTGGTTGGTCTATGTAGACCTATTCTTCCAACACACAATTTTCAAACACAAACTTGACATTCATTTGGTATACTTGTCATTCCCTTTGGGTTGCCAATGCTAGAATCATCCTCACTATGTCAAGCCTTGCTACAGGTGCATGCACTTCATGATGGTCAATTCTTGGCTTTTGCAAATACCCTTTTGCAACCAATCTTGCTTTATGTCTTTTGACATCACCTTGGGCATTAAACTTTGTTTTATATACCCATTTTAGTCCTATGGTTTTCTTTCCTGCTAGAAGATCCATCAATTTCCAAGTCTAATTTTTCTCTATGGCTTCATTTTTTTCATCCATGGCCCTCACCCATTTGTTGTTTTTGACTGCTTCTTCAAAGGAAATAAGATCATTTTCCGAGAAGAAAGCAAAATTAACATTATCATCATCAATTTCATTTCTTGTTATCTCATATATTTCCTATAGGATCCTTGTCATTGATGGCATTCTCATGATGGAGGATATGGGCCTCATCCTTGTATTTGGTGATGAGTTTGATGATGAAGGGCTACTGCCACCATTGGTTCTACTACTTGAAGCTTAGGACTGATTTGAACTTTCTTCATTCAAATATTTTAACTCAATATTTGTTGTCCCTTGCTTGCCAACTTTGGAATTCTAGCTCCAAGCTTCATCTTCAATGAATTTCACATCTCTGCATATGATCACCTTCATTGTAACAGGGTTATACAGTTTATAAGCCTTTAATTGTTCACTATGCCCAACGAAGATGCATTTGTTTACCCTATCATCCAATTTTCTTCTCTTCTCATCCAAAATGTGAGTATCATAACAGCTATACATGCATCTATAGAAGAAAAATATCACTCTTATAGAAAATTGGATGATAGGATCCAAAATGTGTCTATAGAAGAAAAATATCACTCTATAGAAAATTGGATGATAGGATCCAAAATGTGTCTATAGAAGAAAAATATCACTCTATAGAAGAGGATCATGTGTTTATTGCTCAGCTAAGTCAATCCAATGATGATTGGACAAGTCTTCAACATGATGATTATAATCATGATTCTTCAAAGGAAAAGGCAGATGAAAGAGTCCATTATCTATGCCCTCAATGCCATAGTGAATACTCAACTACAGACAATAGAGGCAAGGCTTGGCCAACTCTAGCAGGTGATGATCAAAACAATATCAGTACCATTATCAAATCAGCACCAGTTAACTGTCTCAAGTCAAAGGAGAACCAGACAAATGAGCAAACTCAATGGAGCAAATAGATGTCAAAGAGGTACATTCTTAATGCGATTCCTCTTCATCTATAGATTTCAATCTAAATGATCTAGAAATGGAGGCCAGCAAGAAGGACTAGGAGTCCCTGCATAAGGCACTAAACATTTAACTACATTTGTTAGCAACACATCATGTCACAAATCAAAGGAAGTACCAATATATCACCTATCACAAGCAACAGCTTTAGCTAGATGAACAAGACCAAGGTACAGAAGAAAGAGCAGGAGATAATCAATCTCATAGCAAACGACAATGCTCAAGACAAAATTGGCTACAAGCAGACATCATAGGATACATGCCAGCACATGACGAAGATCCTCCCCATGATGACACTTGAGGAACATATTTCTTGAACTAATTTGAAGAATTGACTCTTTGTGATTAGTAGTAGTCCCTATTCACAAAGGTACAATCAGTAAGGCCACAAATTCCCGATTTAACCATATTTAATGTGTGTACTTGGAGTATCAAGTGGCATTAGCTCAATCAGTTAAATTCCTCAACATTTCAAGGAGGAGACCCAGGTTCGAATCATGCCAAATGATACATGGATAATATCCAAGCTTTATTGTAATACTACTATGTGGTGATGATGTAATACGGGTGGGGCCCATTTCAATCCCATATAACCCATTAAAAAAAAATGTATGTACTTGGAGTGCATGATTGATGGTACCCGACACTCCTTAATATTGTACAAGTGCAAAGTTCACATTGAAGGGGGGAGGAAATATTAATTCTTCCCAAAGTTCATTACTGCACTTGATAATCAAATTATCCTATTGTATCCAATAAGCACCAAGTGATCAAATACTATGAGCAAAATGAAGGCTTGATGGAGAATCAACAGAGTGAACCTTGTAAATAGTGATCTACTCTATTGCACTTGGCGGTTGCACCAACTAGTTATCCATACAATCCGGTAAGATGAGAAGATTACCATAAGGACACTCATGGTTGAAGAAGCAAAGAAAGCCAACAAATTGAAAGTTCACAAATATGTGGACAAGTGAAGGCCTATGCCTCACTCAAGATGAATGGTCATATTTGTCACCATTCATAGGAAGATGAAAATCAGTAAGGACCAATTTGACTGATAATCTATGATTGGTTGTGTATCCCAATCATAAGTGATGGGCACAATAGTATGTGTCCAACCATGGATAGAAGAAATCATACCTATCCTTGGATAAGCAAAGTGAGGCCAATCCCACTATTGCTTAAGTATTCTTGATCCATATCCATATTTGGATCATCATGAATGAGGGGGGGAATTTCCCTCTGCTCCAAACCAAGAGCTAAAGCTAAGTACTAGAGCCAAAAGCTAGATCCAAAGCAAAGTGCCAGAGCCAAAACCAAGAACGAGAGTCCGAGCCAAGTGCCAAAGCCAAGAGCAAAGAGCCAAAGCCAAAGCTAGAGCTCAAAGCCAAAGCCAAATCTAGAGCCCAAAGCCAAAGCCAGAGCCAAAGCCAAGAGCTAGAGGTAGAGCTAGAGCCAGAGAAAAGTGCCAGAGCAAGTGCCAAAGCTAGAGCTAGAGCCAAGAGCCAAAACTTAAGTTTTGCCCTACTCAAAAACAACATGTAGACATCTTCAACAAGTCACTTGTATGTATCGAGTTTGAAACATTACAAAATTTCCTCTCCAAAAAATTCTAAACTATGATGTAATAACGGGGAGAATGTTAGGAGTTATTATCATCATAGTTTAGGTGATGTGCGAATTAGTGTGGTTACAACTACCACTCACAAGGTTCATAGGTCAGAGTCAATTTAAAAGGTGGATGTTATCTTCACAAGGACCATGAATCCAAGTTAGTTGTTGTCCACATATGGACAATAGTTATGCCTTATTTGGCAATACATTGTATTTAAATATCCTCCAATTGTAATGCAATAGCATCGAAGCTTCAACCATCATTTGGGACAACCATGCGAATACAATAGTACCTCACATGCCCCAAAAGGGATTTCAATGAGCTAGTGTCTTATGGTTCCTCCAGGCTCAAGACAACATGGATCTTATTTGGATATGTCCTCAGCCCCATTTGACAAACAACATGACCCAACAATTTCCCATAGGGTACCAACAACTTTCATTCCTTTAGGTTTAAGGAAAGCTAAGAATTCATGCCCAACTACATGCATTCCTTAAACACTTTAAAATGCTATTCCTTACATCTGTACAATGATCAAGAATTGAGGAAGACCTTGAATTTCCCCATTGACTTATATGCTCGAACATGTACAGGATAACGCACTAAAATGTGGTAGGCGCATTGCACAATCCGAAGGGCATTCAAGTGTACACATATATTCCATTTTCTACAGTAAAAGAGGTCTTTAGCTTGTTTTCTTTAACAATATTGATCACATTGTACCTGAAAATCCCATCTAGGAGTAGATTTCATGTTTGGCTACCTCTTCAAAATTGAATCAATAAATGAAATTAGGAAGGCATATTTGATCATGACTACGTTCAAACTTCTTAAGTTGATGCAAAATCCAATCTGCATACTTTCTTTCTTTAGACCAATAACAATTGGGGACAACCAATTGCCCACAGTCACATTGAAGATTATGTCAGCATCTAGCATCTTTTCAATTTCCATGTTGACTACTATTGCATGCTTTGTTTTCATGTCGTTGTGCTCTGAATACCAATGGTATCCTGCAAATGCACAACCCAAAGGAAGTCCCCTATAGGTCCTTGTAGGATGACGTGAAAACTTTCTTGTACTTCATGAATATTCTTAAGGCAACTGTCGTCAAAACCAGTTCCCAATCATCTCCATAGTTAATCATCTTCACTTCATTCACCTCTCCTCGATTTACTTGCACCATGCATGGTCCTTCATATTTGATGGTGTTAGGTTCTTCTGCCACTTTGGTTGTGGCAAATGGATTTGTTAACTTCTTATATATATATATATATATATATATATATATATATATATATATATATGCATCGCAAACATTGTTTTCTGCAAAATTTGAAAGGAAAGAACACTTTTCAACTCCTTCCATTGCAAGCATGTTCCTTCTAACTTGTGCTACGTCATTCAACTCGCCTACCCCTAAGGTCTCAAGTACCATCATCTTCCCTTTGTCTTGTGCACCTTGCTCTTCTTCCATGTTCAATCTCAGGCACGTTGGCTAGAACAACTCATAGTCCTCCATCTTCCAATAAAGAGACCACTATTAGAGTGCTCCTCATACTCCATGCACTCTTCCAACTCTAGTATATCGTTCTCATTTGGATGCATGTCGGCCCTCCTTGATTTGAATTTCTTGTTGAATGTAGAAATGTCTGACTCATCCAAGGATGCAAGTTCCTTGCTTATCAATTAGTTCCACAAATTTATCGTATACTTATGTTGTCCCTTCCTAAAAGTGATGTCATCCTTTTCCTTATTGTGATTGACCTTTGCCATGTGCACTCTCACCCACAACATAACAATGCATCTTATGTGGATTTTTGCAATGTGATCAGAACAAAGTCTAGTGTGAAGGTTTGTTCTACAATGACAACCTTCTATCCAAATAACATGCTTTTCATTTTTATCTCGTACTAATTTGCTCTCAACAATCTAATAATCAAGGACCATAACTTTGACACACCCAATTCCTTCCATGTCTTCTCTACAAGCATGCGCACACTTGATTCACCATCAAGTATGACATGTAAAGGTGTGACCAAATATGTCCATATGTGACAATACAAGCCGCTTTCTAGCATTAATCATCAGCATCATTGGTTTGATAAATTGGTCCTTTGTTCCTATCCTAGGTGGAAACATTTCTCTACCTCCCTCTCTATTTCTTGTTTTATGCATAACTTCTCCTATAGTTACATCTAGGTCTAGTATTGCATGAAACAATGTTGTCACTCTGACCAGTATACTTGACTCTTGCAACTGTGTGGCGAAGCTCTGTGATGTTGATAGCTCCTTCGTCCAACCTACGATGGTCTCTCTTCTTTGGTCGTTGTGTTCTCTTGCATTTCTTCTTCTACTTATTCTCAAGCTTCCTGCATTTTTCCATTCCTCAACATATTTAGGATATTCAGCTTTCTCCCTTTCCTATGCCTGAGTCATGACAAAAATTTCCTTAGTTCTTGTTCTAGTTTCTTCGATATCTAGCAAATTGGCATTTTGATTGCCCTTGGCTTCTTTGGGAAGTTATCTTCTCCATAATTACTCTTTGCACCACTGGCACATCATCTGTATGCAAGCACTCAAAACGAATGTGCAATCACATGCAAAATGTCCCCACTCCTGACATTTTCTGCACTGTATAATCAATCTCGCATCTGTGTCATATTGAATGCAATTGTTTGCATTCCTTACACCAAACCGGTCACCTGTCTGATAGCCATTTCTCCTCCCTCAATGGTTATTCTAGCACCCATCGCTTGTTGCACCACATCCACTTTTCAATGTGCTTGGGTTATCCTCAACTTCTCCTTGGAGTGCCAAGATCTGATTTTCTTTCTCTTCAAATTGAACAAGCATTCTAACACCAACTGTAAATGTACCTCGCATATATTACAGTATGGCATGCTTTTCCTTGTCCTTCTTTTCCTCTTTCATCTCTCGCATCATGTGCAAGACGCCTTTTTTCAACGCTTCAATGGGGTCTCATTTCTGAACTCGAGCTTCTAATAGCCTAAGCCTAATCTTGTCTTTGTAGGCATACACCCAAAAGACAAACCACTCTTATATCACTGATCCAAAACTCAAAGTTTCAAGGTAAGGAAAATCAAGAAATAGCACAATTCAAAAAATGACAAAGTATAACACATTAGAATGTAGAAATACACTAGAAAAATAGCAAAATGATTTTAATGCTCAAAAAATAGAATATAATGCAAGCAATCTCGGAGAAGATGTGAGGAGATACATTTCTATTTATGCGATATTTGGTGGGCAAGAGATCCACCATATTGAATATGGAAGGTAACTCATATGGAAATGCGGTTGTTCACCTTGCATATGAGTTACAAAGTGCATATTAAATGGAAATTACTTACACAATTGTCCTTTTTTGTTTTGTTTTATAGTGGTGTCAACATGGCTAAAGATGTATTTTGTCTATGAATATCTAAAAATAGAAACTATTTTTAATAACTATTTTATTTTGGATTTTTTAGGGCCCCCAAAGTGTTTTTGTCATGCAGCTGCAAACAACCCAGCTTTTGGAATTAGTTTCCAACAAAAGTTTTTTTTCTTCCTCTAAAATTTTCAATGCATTTTGAACAAATCAAAAAGGAGTCTCGAGCACAAAGTTATGCCTTCAACAACTATAACAAATGCCTAGATCACCTATAACCAGTGTTTTAAAACTCGCAGGCTACCCACAAGTACCTGCGAAACTCATGGGTTAGCAAGGCCTGCAAGTTTTTTCTTTTAAAAACTCGGGACAAGTAACTCGCTGACTCACGGCGAGTTACCCGGCCATAACTCAGCCATTACTTGCAAAGACTCGTACGGGTAGAGGTAGGGCATGGGATTTCAAAGCAATTTTTTTTTTGGATAAGAGATATATGGTGATCAAATAACCTGGACCACTTTTTATCTTGATAGGATTGTGGGTTGTTCACCACAGCTCTCCAGCTTTTGTAGACGGCTCTAATGTTCATGTGCAATACATATGGCACTCATAAAAGACACTCTACCTATCTCGTCTGGAATATTCGAAAATATCTCACCTTTTTTCTCTGTTATTTTTGCTTTTTGTTCCCTCATAATCACAACACAACTCAATATGTTTAACTTTCTCTCTAATATTATGCAGAAACTAGAAAATATGAACAGAACACCGACGAGGCAGTTGTGTTTTGTACGTGTTTTCTCAAATTTATAGTGTACCTAAAGTAAATTTAGGATAAAAAAGCGTTTTCTTTTCTATTTTTAATTTTAGAAAGATGTTTTTTTTCTTTTTAAGAGGCCTTGTTAATACTAAAAACAACCTGTCCATCACTAAAAGTTAATATTTTTTTATATATTTTATATTTTTATTTTTAGGGAACCTTTATAACCCCTAGCCCTCTGCGTAAAGAGGAAGTCAACAGGTGTCTAGAGAATCGAATTGGAGCAGAGCCCACCAGCAAGCACTCAACCGCTACCAACCGGCCTATCCCTTTCAGGTCACTAAAAGTTAATATTGAAATGAAACGATTTTAATTACGTCTACTAAAACAACTAAGTGCTTTTTGATGGGCTGCCCAGGTTCGATTCCTTGGAGGGTCGAGGGTCCTGTTGACTTCATCTTTACCCAGCGGGCTTGGGATTATAGAGGTTCTCTATGCAACTAACAAAAAAATGATTTTAATACATCTACTGATCAAAACAGTTTATCAAAACCTTATTACCTTTTGAATACAAAAATGACTCCAATTGTTGCTTAAATTTTATTTTTCTGTTTATTATAAAAATCTCCTGTTTTTTTTTCCAAGTTATTGCCGAGTTTTCCCAAGTTGCCAAGTAACTCTCCAAAATTAGGCTGCCAAGTTTGTCCCAAGTTGCGAGTTTTAAAATAATGCCTATAACAATAGGTTTTGGTCCATTGCTACACCCATGAGTACAATTGAGAACAACTGCATTCAAACTATGTCATATGTTACTCTGTTCGCCTTCCATATTGTTATACAAGTATTGATATGACAAACGAGATCCTCCTTCCCATCTCCACAATGTTTTGAGCACTTTTGCTTACCCACTTCTACTGCAGCCATTATTGACTATGTTCATCTTACACTTGCTCTTGGCAATGTGCTTGTCAAACTTGTATGTCAGCTGACAGCCCTACTTAAAATGCTTGATTGAAGCTAAAACATTTGTCAATGTCCGCATAGATGTGTGATTTTCATTGCAAATATACAAACATCGGTTGTGATCAAGTTCTAAAACTCCATTCATTTCCCAACATACTCCTTTGTGGTTATCTTTGTGCAAGACTCTCGTCAAATGCACCACTAGACACTCCCTCCCATACATATGTCGATACTAGCGTTTACTCAAATGCCTTATTCGCATGCACAAATTACTTTGTAATGATCATCCTCCTTTGTGCAAGCTTGTTCCTTTCTTCCATAATTGTCGTTTGCACGAACATCCTCATCTGCACGAACTTCTTTTGCACACATCTTCTATGCGAACATCTTCCATGCATGTCTTGCACTTATATATCTTCCACCAACAACATCAATGTCTCCCATCATGTTGAATGTTTCTCTCCATGTCGAAAACAATCTCTTCCAAGAACTTATCTCCTCCTAAGGGGGTCACAAATTCAATTTCTAGCGACAATACTCCCTCCATCAGTAAGTCAATGTCATCGCTATTTTACGCTCATATTCATCCAGTAGAATAATCATCAATGTATGTTGTCTTCCCTCATCCCAAGAGGGCTCTATAGAAGGTTCATCTTCCACACTTCCATTCATGGAAGGGCATCTCCTGGTTGCGTCACAATCCGTCATACATCCCTACGCACATCATCTTCACCATATCCGTTGTTTGGTTGCATCGTTCACTGCACAATCCGGTCAGACTTACACATAGGTTATTCTCTCACTCATTACTGTCTATGTCTACATCCATGTCCACTTCATGAATTGTCGCTCATCCAATTTTTGTCACATTTCTTATGTCACCATAGTCTTTGATTCAAACCCATTATAGCAAAGACAACAAATTTAGCATACCAAATTTGGTATTCCATAAGTAATGCAAAGAACATAAATGCATGAAACGAAATAACTCAAACACAAAAATTAACATTAATAACAACAATCCAATTGTATACATAATAATGATCGCACAAAGTAAACGTTAGATTACCAAAGCAACAGACAATGAATCCAATGTCTGCAATAGCTGAACTGCAACTAGTACAATCAAGATGATACTCACATGCTTACCATAATCAACACAAACATAATGACACAATTCTCAAAAAAAAAAATATATATATATATATAAGGAATAAGCCAGAGAGAGTTGGTAACTATCTAAGTACACTATCTGTTGATATCTATATACCCAAAACAAAAATGTAATCCCTTACTTTGTACAAAGAAGTGTCATGCACACATATGCAACAACATACACAAAATCAAATATCAATCTATGAAAATGAAATACGTACAAGTTAAAAAGCTCGTACATATCATGGAGACATACTCCACAACTCACTGCCAAAGTGGCACATGAGCTGATGCCATATTAAATGTGCTGCCTACAAAGAATAAGTAATAGAATGGATATTATCAAGAATAGTTGGCTAAAGAAGATAAAGGAAGGTTATTCATTGCAAATATATATATTTCTATATGTATAAGCAAGAGGCATATGAAGGGAATATATATATCATATTCCTTGTCTCTTCATCACTTATTAAATCTTTAGTGGACGAAGAACCATTCTTCTTGGGTAGTAGAGCAGTGCTATTATTCTTCTTAGGTAGTGAAGTGTTCCCTTCACTCTTGTCAAGGATGGGCCTCCATCTCTCACTCACCTTAGATGTACTCCATTCATCATTCATATACTGCTTTATTATGTATCTGCATATATTTAAGATCATATTATTTAAAACATGACAAACTCTGATGAGTTATGCAGTTTTTATTCCATTACAAATATACATAAAGTAAACTATCTCTTTCCCTATTTCCATTCTTGTCCTGTCTTGTTACATCCTGCAACTTTTCTGTTCCATAAGAACTGTCTTCATATGGACTTGTCGGTCTTTCAAATCTTCTTTCATATTGAGGGACATATATTAAACTTCAATAATAATTGCCTTTATCTTGACATTCATCGAAAAGTACCTTATTGTGGTCTGTATTTCTCAAACTACAGCATGCCCCCAACTCCATGACAAATATGAGAAACATCAAAAGCATGACAACCTGGACTTGATACCATAATATAACAAATATGTCAAAATCATACATAACTCAAGCATACAAAAGACATTGAATGAATAAATAATGTTATTATTGCAGAAGAATGCTATAATGATTAGCTCAAGATGGGCTCTTTTACACTCAATGTCCACATCATATCTTGTTTATCATAGAAATTTATAAAAAGGCTATATAATTATCATAGTTTGGCCACTAATGGCCATCACATTAAGTGGATCCTATTATAGCATTAAATAACATCTTCATATAGAGTCATGTTCACATTTAATAACTTTTTAATTTAATCTTAGTCCGACAGTTACAATCCAGTCACATGAGACAGTATGTTTAAATCGAATGCAATTAAGAGATGCCCAAAATCCCCATTGTTCCAATTTTATTGTTTTGTGTCTTAGAATCCTTATATAGCAAGTTTTGGCCACCCTTGGAAACACCTACTTATAGTGCAAGTGCCAATTAGTTAAAAGATGTGAGAGTTCATGCAAACCCAACAAAGTTTGCAACTCAAGTCTATCTCATGCATTCATAGCCCAAAATGTAGGTACCATGTTTATGAAAGGAAAAGTATTCATAATTTCTTTAAAGCATGAGGCTTTATGCATGAAATAAACTCCTTCTGCAAAGATATATGATAAAAACTTTGCTAAATCCTTAGACTGGAATGCAAATATGGCCTCAGTTAGTACAACTATTTTATTTTTTTTATTAACTACAAAGTATACTACCAGCATCATAGAACTGCACAAAGTAACCAATTGATTCATGTACCTAGCAATACATTACAAAAGTTCACAGGAAGAAGACTGCATTTTAAAAGACGTGAATATGAGAAAGAAATACCACTGAAGCAAATAAGACATCCAAATTTGGAAAAGCCATCCAAAATAAGAAGAGATAAATAAAAACCAAGTAAATTGACATGTGAAATGCTAAAATGCTAATGAACACTGCATTTTACCAGGAGGGATGGCATGAACTTACCATAAAGTCTGGTAAAATGTCTTTGTTGCTCTGCAAACCATCAAAAAATCTATTAATTAAAAAAATTCAACAAATTTGAATTAAATAAACATCAATCTTAATTCATTCCATAAACAATTTGTAAATTATCATACTTAGACACATAAAATCCAACTCATATTTATTTCATTTCTAAATCCAGAATAGCATTGGTGTGCATGTATATAGAGAGACCTAGAAAATTACTTCAAATTAACGAAGTTTCAAACTCTCAAAAAGGTCTTGTGCTTTCTCATATCAAATTAACCCAATAAAATTACTCTCTGAAAAGTTGCTTAAAACATAAAAGAAAAAAAAAAAAGTGAAAAGACCTCTTTACACTTTTTATTCACCCCAGAATTTAGTTCAAAATTGCCCAGGCTTTTGCAATAAAAACACAATATATAGGTAAATATGAGTTTTTAGATGGGCATCATCCCCTTTCCCAAAGAATATACAGGGCTTGAATTGAACACATATGTATAACACAGATTGGGTATGATGCATCTCAGATATGCCATATCCAATGTACTCCCCTGCCCCCTTTCCCTCTCCAATTTTCTCTTTTCACTCTTCTCAGTTATCATTCCAAATTTGTGAAATAATATTTTGGAATTTCACTTCCTTTTTTAAGATTGCCTCAAGAGTTGCTAGTCATCTCAACCAATCACAGATTCAAACCCATCTAAGAGATCAGCTGACAGCTAGACTGTTGGCTCTAGACCAGACTGAGCACAAGCCAATGAGGACAAAAAGAGAAGAACACAGGATATAACACACAGATCATTGCTTGCTTTTTCATTTATCTAGGGACATATATTTATAGAATGTTACAGCACATTTTAGAAGAGTGGTTGCATCTAATTATCTGGCCACTGCTGACTATTACCTGGTCAATGCCACAATACATCCCATTCTCTGGACATTGCCACAATACATCTTATTGTCTAGACAATGGCACAATACATCCTCTTGTCCAATGATAATATTTGACTATTCTCTAACACCTCCCCATACATTAATTTATTGTGCTTAAAATGCTCTTTGATTATAAAAGATGAACATGGTGAGTGGATGGTGAAAGGTGGGGTCTTGTATCATTGTCTAAGAACTGTTAAAGGATGAGTAAATGAAAAGTCATGACATGTCCTTTGTGTCAAAGTCTATTGTCTGGTATCAAATGGCATTAACTGAACCGGTTAAATTCCTGAGATTTCAAGGAGGAGACCAAGATTTGGATCTTGTCAAATGATACATGCATAATTGCCAAGCTGTTGTAATACCACTATGTGGTCATGATGTAACACAGGTGGAGCCTGTTTCAATCCCATATAATCCATTGGAATAAAAAAATTTAATGTCTAAAGTCAAGAAACTGATGTATATGGATGCATGATAAGTGGTACCCAACACCCTTAAAGTGTTATGATGTGTATAAAGGCAATATGAGTCGATTGCTAAGTCAAAGACAGAGAGTCATGGCATGAAAGTGTTGAAAATTTTGTATTTTTGAAGACAGTGAGTCTATTATTGGCCATAACGAGGGTCATGGTAATGTAGTCCAAAACAATGGAAATGGTAGTCTAAAGATAAAGTGAGAAAATTGTGTGTACTTAGTGGTTGTGGGTAAGCAATTAAAAAAACCTTGGAGGTGGTTGAGAGTAACCACAAAGTATGAAAGTAGATCAGACAAACCACATGAATGGGAATTTGAAAGGAACCACAAAGCATGCAGGTGGTCAAGGGAGACCACAATACAATTTGGTCATGGCAATGACTTAACCACATGAAAACCCTTGTGTGATATGATTAAGGGTTAGCCAGCTAAAAAACCTTAGTATGCGTACACTGAACAATGAGGATGGAGAGACATCCAAGAAGAATTGCCAAAAGATGTAAAATAAACACCCCAAGTGGAGGATGTAGAGACATCCAACATTCCAGTTGTTGCATGGTAATTGAAAATGATCATGATGAGGGTACCACGATAGAGACATGAGAGCAGAAGACTTGATGAAGACCCATGTTGTGAATGAGTACCCACTCAGCCATAACACCCAGAGAGTCAACCAGGACTCATATTCTTATGTTGTGTTTATGAGGGGTCTTAGATCTTCACAAGATAAATGTGTGTGTGTTGTTGTTGTATACATGCATTTATATATTGACCAGGTAGATGAAGCGATGGTTGTAACAGTGAGGGAGATGATTGTCTAGAAGTTTCAAACACCTACCATGGCATGCCTATAAATAACCCTCAATATCCCTCAATGGATTAAGTATGAGCATGCAGAGTTTTTGTAATATCATCTGCATCCATGTAAATAATAGTGTGTCTTTGTATATTTATGCCTGAGTAAGAGTCTTTATGGAGGTTTTCCTTTATGGTGTAATGAATCCTTATGTTTGAATGTTCAGTTCTATATTCTCCTAGCATAGAGAATGTTAATTGCTGCTACTCGGTCAAAATGAATTGGAAAGCAGGGCTTCAATCTGCTCATTGGAGGTGAGCCCTCAGTTCTAAGCATGGATACTATACAGATTAAACTAATATCAAGGAGTCTACACATATTGCCTTCTAGGATTTGAATTTTGACAAGACTAAGATTAACACCGTCATTGACTAGTTATGTCCTACCATGTTTCCTTCTTATAAATATGTTGAAATTTCCAAGATAATGCCTTCAACAATAATAGATAAACAGAAGAAAGAAAGAAAATTTATTTGTTATCCAATCCTTGTTGGATGTGTTGTATCCTTTGCATGAAAATAAAAATAAAAAGCATGCAGGACTATAAAAAAAAAAAAGCAATGGGGGTCTTATTTTGGGCCAGCCTCCTTAAATTAACATGCATGGGTAGCCCATGGTCTTATTTGTGGGCAGTTTCCTTAAATTAACATGCATGGATAGCCCATGGTCTTATTTGTGGGCAGTCTCCTTAAATTAGCATGCATGGGTGGTTTTAGCCCATGATCTTATTTTTGGGGTGGTCTTATTTTAGGCCATGAACTTATTTTTGGGAGCTGTGGGATGTCTATATATATATATAGTAACTGTTTTGTAAAAGAATATAAGGATATGCACTAGATTATGCATATGAATAATAAAGAAGAAGAGCAAGAGGATATATATATATATATATATATATATATAGTAACTGTTTTGTAAAAGAATATAAGGATATGCACTAGATTATGCATATGAATAATAAAGAAGGGCAAAAGGAGTGCTCTGGTTTTCTGCTGGTTTTTCCCGATCAAAGGTTTTTAGGATAAATATTCGTGTTCTTTGTGTGTGCATATTATTCCTTCTATTTTATGATTATGTTTGCACTAATATCTTAAGAATAGGTTTATCAATCTCTTCATCTGGTATCAGAGCGTGGTTATTGGCTTCAGGGGGACGCCTTTGTTGTTAGGGTTCAGCTTGGTTTGAGAAGAGCATGGGTATCTTGGGTCTGGGATAAACCTATTTTTGAGTGGGAGTTTTGTGCAGGTGAATTCAGTGTGAAGGAAAATGGCTAGCAATATAAGGATTGAGATTGAAAATTTTAACGGTAAGAGCTTTGAGTTATGGAAGCTAAAGATGAAAGATATGCTTGTGGATAGAGATCAATGGGTTGTTGTGTCAAGAAAAAAACATGTGGCTATGACACAAGAAGATTGGGAGAAGATGGATACGAAGGCAAAGAGTACTATCCTACTGTGCCTTGCAGATTCAGTGTTGATCAATGTCTTTGAAGAAAACAGTGCTAAGGATCTATGGGCGAAGTTAGGGGCTTTATATCAGTCAATGTCCCTGGTAAACAAGTTATTCCTTCGAAAAAACTGTATCTCCTTCGGATGAATGATGGAGATTCTACGACAGAACATCTCAATGCTTTTACATTGTGGTAAGTCAATTAGCCTCTATTGATATTAAACTGACTGAAGAAGATAAGTGTATTGCTTTGTTATGTTCTTTGTCAGATTCATGGGATAATCTAGTTGTGACGATTAGGAGTATCACTGCAACTATTTTGAAGTTTGAAGATATGGTTGCATCCTTGTTATCAGAAGAAATGAGACGAAAATCCATGGAGGGCTCATCCAAGGATGCCTTGTTTGTAAGGGGTCGTTCCCAAGATAAAAATAAGCATAACTCTGGTGATAGGTCAAAGTCAAGAGGGAGATCTAAATCTCTTGGAAAATTTATTCGAAGATGTTGGATATGCAGTAAAATTGGGCATCTGAAGAAAAATTGTAGATCCAAAAATATTGATAGAAATAAGGGATCTAATGATGCTTCTTCCATAGAAGAAAAGACCTCAATAGAAGGAGGGGATGTATACTTGGCATCTATGCATGGTTGATTGACTCAGGGGCTTCTTTTTATATGACTCCTCATAGAGAATGGTTTTGTGAATATGAAGAGTATAATGGAGGTGATGTCTTCTTAGGAGATGACTTGACAACCAAAATCATAGGATGTGGAAGAGTCAAACTATTACTGAAATATGGAAGGGTTAACACCCTCCCTGGTGTTTTGCATATTCCAAGGTTGGCCAGAAACTTGATATTTGTGAATAGAATGAGAAGCAAGTGTGCAGACAATATTTGAAAAGGATACCTATAGGATGGTTCGAGGACCAATGGTATTGGCAAGAGGAGTTCGGATTGGAACATTGTACAATTTATTGGGTAGCACTATGACTGAGGGGTGTAATAGTTCTATTGTTCCTGAAAATGAAATAGACAAAAACTCTACTCTTCCTGTAGATAAGACAATGCTTTGGCATCAAAGAATGGGACGTATTGGAGAAAAAGGACTTTGAGCTTTGCATATAAAGGTATGGTTGAAGGTATTTCTGCCTTTCTTAGATTTTGATTTTTGTGAATATTGTTTATATGGTAAACATAATTGGGTAAAGTTTCCATCTGGTGCTGCAAGAGCAAAAGGAATTTTGGAGCTGATACATAGTGATTTGTTTGGACCTGTGCCTGTTCCATCACTTGGAAAATCATTGTACTATGTTTCATTTATAGATGATTTTTCAAGGTATGCATGGATATTTTTCCTCCAAAAGAAATATGATGTCTTCGCAAAATTCAAAGAGTTTAAGGCTCTTGTAGAAAACCAAACTGAGAAGAAGATAAAGGTGTTGTAAACAGATAATGGAGGAGAGTTTTGCAGCAATGAATTTGAGGAGTTCTGTAAGCAGTGCGGAATAGCAAGGCAAAAGACGACTCCATACACTCCTCAACATAATGGAGTTGCAAAAAGAATGAATAGAACATTGATGGAAAAGGCAAGGAGTATGCTCAGTGGTGTAGGGTTAGCACAGGAATTTTGGGCAGAGGTTGTGGACACTGCATGTTACTTGGTAAATCGATCACCTACATCAGCATTGGTTGATAAAACTCAGTATGAGGCATGGACTGGTAAGAAACCCTCTCTTGAACATCTTAGAGTTTTTGGTTGTGATGCTTAGGTGCATGTTCCAAAGGAAAAAAGGAGTAAGTTAGATAATAAAGTAGAGAAGTGTATCTTTATTGGTTATAAAGATGGAGTAAAAGGCTACAAACTTTGGAACCCAAAAACTAGGACAATTGTTTATAGCCGAGATGTAATCTTCAAAGAATTTAAAAGTGCTCTCGAGCAGGAAGAACAACCAAGAGAGGAAGAACCCAAAAAGGTGCAGTTTGAGTTCATGGATGAACAATTTGACTCAACAGAGACGGGAAGAAGAAAACGGAGGAAAAAAAAAAAGAATAGATGAACAATTTGACTCAACAGAAGATGATGAACCAGATCCTCAAACTCCAATCTTGAGGAGATCAACTCAAGAAAGAAGGAAACCAAAAAGGTACAGTTCACCTGATTTTCAGTCTACTTTTGTTTTATCTATTACTGATGATGATCCTAGAACTGTTAAGGAGGCAGTTAATGCAAAGGATGGTAAATTCTGGAAGAAGGCCATGGATGATGAGATAAAATCTTTAGATAAAAATAATACATGGGACTTGGTGAAGTTGCCTACTGGAAGAAAACCAATTGGTAGCAAATGGGTCTTCAAGAAGAAGTTTAATGCAGAAGGTAAAGTTGAGAAGTACAAAGCTCGACTGGTAGCAAAGGGATATTCCCAAGTACAAGGAATTGATTTTGGTGAGGTTTTCTCCCCTGTTGCTAAACTAACTTCTATTAGATTTATTTTGTCTATTGTTGCTGCATTTGATCTAGAAGTAGAGCAAATGGATGTGAAGACAACATTCCTACATGGGGATCTAGAAGAAGAAATCTATATGTCTCAACCAGAAGGTTTTACAATAAAAGGAAAGGAAGACTTTGTATGCAGGTTGAAGAAATCTTTGTATGGTCTGAAACAATCACCTAGGATGTGGTATCAAAGTTTGATACTTATGTATTGGGACTTGGTTTTTCACAAAGTAAAGTTGATCATTGTGTGTACATCAAACAGGTTGGTGATCACTTTATTATTGTGGCATTGTATGTTGATGATATGTTGTTAATTGGAAATTACAGGGAAATCATCCAGAATTTTAAGTCTCAATTGTCATCTCAGTTTGATATGAAGGATCTTGGTCCTACAAATTTCATCTTGGGCATGCAGATTAAGAGGGATCGGTCAAATAAGACACTCTGGTTGAATCAGAGAAAATATATTGAGACAATATTAAAGAGATTTAATATGCAGGATTGTAAACCAGTCAAGACTCCCATTCCTTTGGGTGTAAAGTTATCTGCAGAACAGTGTCCAAAGACACAAGAAGAGGAAGAGGAAATATCTCGTGTTCCTTATGCAAGTGCTATTGGGAGTTTGATGTATGCCATGGTATGTACCAGACCAAACATTGCCCATGCAGTGGGAGTTCTAAGCAGATATATGTCAAAACCAAGGAAAGAACATTGGACTATTGTAAAACAAGTTTTCAGATACTTGCATGGCACAACAGATTATGCAATCTGCTATCAAGGAAGGCCTGAACCAAACAAGGTATTGAATGTACAAGGTTTTGTTGATGCAGATTGGGCTGGAGATCTTGATCGTCGAAGATCCACAAGTGGTTATGTATTTCACTTGTTTGGTGGAGCAGTCAGCTGGATGAGCAAGAGGCAAGTTGTAGTGGCACTTTCAACTACAGAAGTTGAGTACATAGCAGCAACTCATGCAAGTAAGGAAGCAGTATGGTTACAAAGACTGTGTGCTGATGTTGGGTTCTTACAAGGAGCTGTAAGGATAAATTGTGACAATCAAAGTGCAATCTATCTAGCAAAGAACCCTACTTATCATTCTAAGACAAAGCATATTGCAGTACAATACCATTTTATTAGAGATATGGTTGAAGACAAGAAGGTGTCATTGGAGAAAATTTAGCAAAGAACCCTACTTATCATTCTAAGACAAAGCATATTGCAGTACAGTACCATTTCATTAGAGACATGGTTGAAGACAAGAAGGTGTCGTTGGAGAAAATTGATACTCTGAAAAATGTTGCAGATTCATTAACTAAGCCTGTGAGTACTGAGAAGTTTTCTTGGTGCAGGGAGACAATGGGCTTAGTTGCCCCAAGCAGTTGAATTTGTGTTTTGTATAGGCCCCATTGCAAAGTATTCAACAAGTGGGAGATTGTTAGATGTGTTGTATCCTTTGCATGAAAATAAAAATAAAAATAAAAAAGCATGCAGGATTATAAAAAAATAAAAAAGAGCAGTGGGGGTCTTATTTTGGGGCAGTCTCCTTAATTTTAACATGCATGGGTAGCCCATGGTCTTATTTGTAGGCAGTTTTCTTAGATTAACATAAATGGATAGCTCATGGTCTTCTTTGTGGGCAGTCTCCTTAAATTAGCAATGCATGGGTGGTTTTAGCCCATGATCTTATTTTTTGGGTAGTCTTATTTTAGGCTATGGACTTATTTTTCGGAGCTGTGGGATGTCTATATATATTGTAACTGCTTTGTAAAAGAATACAAGGATATGCACTAGAAGAGCAAGAGAAGTGCTCTGGTTTTCTACTAGTTTTCCTCTGTCAAGGATTTTCAGGATAAATATTCGTGTTCTTTGTGTGTGCATGTTCTTCCTTCTCTTTTATGATTATGTTTGTACTAATATCGAGTTTTTTCTTAACAGCATTAAAAATAATCCGTGAATGCATTCTGCATCTTATTCTTACATATGCTTCTCTCTCCTTTTCTTCTTTTTTCCTCTTTCCTTTTTTTCTTGTCCTTCATTTGTTTGGAGAGGGATTTAGAAGTTTCCTCTAAGGGAGAGAATTTGATACATCAAGAAGCTAAATTTGAGTGTACTAATATCCAATTTTTTCTTAATAGCATTAAAAATCATCTGTGAATTCATTATGCATCTTATTCTTACATATGCTTCTCTCTCCTTTTCTTCTTTCTCCTCTGTCTTACATATTCTTCTCTCTCCTTTTCTTCTTTCTCCTCTTTCCTTTTTTTTTTTTGTCCTTCATTTATTTGGAGAGGGATTTAGAAGTTGCCTCCAAGGGAGAAAATTCGATACATCAAGAAGCTAAATTGGAGTGTACTAATATCCAATATTTTCTTAATAGCATTAAAAATAATCTGTGAATCCATTCTGCATCTTATTCTTACATATGCTTCTCTCTCCTTTTCTTCTTTTCTCCTCTTTCTTTTTTTTTTTTTTTTTCTTGTCCTTCATTTATTTGGAGAGGGATTTAGAAGTTTCCTCTAAGGGAGAGAATTCGATAAATCAAGAAGCTAAATTTGAGTGAATTAAACAATATGTCGATGCAAATTTTCGTGTGGTAATTCTTTTAAAAATAAATTCCCTAAACTTTGTCGGTTCATTGAAAAAATGGGCACAAATTACTGCTCCTAATTTGTTGACGCGTCAGCCTTATTTGAAAGGACCTGTACGGCATTCGCACAGCAAGGTGTTCCCTATCTGTTAATAATTTGATCATTGTAAGTAAATTTTCCACTATCTTTTTTATTCCGTTAGTGTTCTCAAGATATCTGCCAGTTCATGTTCCACGATATCACTGGTAGCCCATGGTCTTATTTGTAGGCAGTTTTCTTAGATTAACATAAATGGATAGCTCATGGTCTTCTTTGTGGGCAGTCTCCTTAAATTAGCAATGCATGGGTGGTTTTAGCCCATGATCTTATTTTTTGGGTAGTCTTATTTTAGGCTATGGACTTATTTTTCGGAGCTGTGGGATGTCTATATATATTGTAACTGCTTTGTAAAAGAATACAAGGATATGCACTAGAAGAGCAAGAGAAGTGCTCTGGTTTTCTACTAGTTTTCCTCTGTCAAGGATTTTCAGGATAAATATTCGTGTTCTTTGTGTGTGCATGTTCTTCCTTCTCTTTTATGATTATGTTTGTACTAATATCGAGTTTTTTCTTAACAGCATTAAAAATAATCCGTGAATGCATTCTGCATCTTATTCTTACATATGCTTCTCTCTCCTTTTCTTCTTTTTTCCTCTTTCCTTTTTTTCTTGTCCTTCATTTGTTTGGAGAGGGATTTAGAAGTTTCCTCTAAGGGAGAGAATTTGATACATCAAGAAGCTAAATTTGAGTGTACTAATATCCAATTTTTTCTTAATAGCATTAAAAATCATCTGTGAATTCATTATGCATCTTATTCTTACATATGCTTCTCTCTCCTTTTCTTCTTTCTCCTCTGTCTTACATATTCTTCTCTCTCCTTTTCTTCTTTCTCCTCTTTCCTTTTTTTTTTTTGTCCTTCATTTATTTGGAGAGGGATTTAGAAGTTGCCTCCAAGGGAGAAAATTCGATACATCAAGAAGCTAAATTGGAGTGTACTAATATCCAATATTTTCTTAATAGCATTAAAAATAATCTGTGAATCCATTCTGCATCTTATTCTTACATATGCTTCTCTCTCCTTTTCTTCTTTTCTCCTCTTTCTTTTTTTTTTTTTTTTTCTTGTCCTTCATTTATTTGGAGAGGGATTTAGAAGTTTCCTCTAAGGGAGAGAATTCGATAAATCAAGAAGCTAAATTTGAGTGAATTAAACAATATGTCGATGCAAATTTTCGTGTGGTAATTCTTTTAAAAATAAATTCCCTAAACTTTGTCGGTTCATTGAAAAAATGGGCACAAATTACTGCTCCTAATTTGTTGACGCGTCAGCCTTATTTGAAAGGACCTGTACGGCATTCGCACAGCAAGGTGTTCCCTATCTGTTAATAATTTGATCATTGTAAGTAAATTTTCCACTATCTTTTTTATTCCGTTAGTGTTCTCAAGATATCTGCCAGTTCATGTTCCACGATATCACTGGATGGTCAAAAGTTACATTCTCCCGACATAAAACCCCAATTCCAAATACGGTATATAACTGTGAAATCAAAGGAAATCAGAATAGTCACCTGAGGAGTTTCCATGGATGTTTGCAGATGCGTTGCTTGTGCTCGTTGTGTCACAGGAATCGCGCAGAATGCAGTCTGAACTAATCCGCAGGACCCCAGAAAATGAGGTTTTATAAAGTTTTTGGTTGTGCTCCACCCAAGCCTACACCGCTGTGATGAATTTTGGGAAGAAGAGGTGGAGGAGGCTACTGCTACAGCTGCCGCAGGAATCGCCAAACCCAATACTTTTAGCAAAGCCATGTCTATGTTGTTTGTGGATATAAAACCATTTCATATTATGGCTACCACCGGTGCTAAATACAGTAAAACTATAAACATTTATTATTTGGTTGCGTTTTAGAGAAACTACCAGATAAAGATTGACCTGCCTTTGTGGTTTCGGGTTAATGTACAACTTTAAAAAGTTGTTTTTTTCAAAGTAAATATGAATATATATTGGTTTGAATTTTATGTTTGTCGGTTATGAATCCGAGCAGAGCAGGCTGTCCAGTTTTTATGGCCGCCACAGTAAGCTGTCCGCACCAGAAGCTGCCACAGATCTTCGCGTAGTCCGTACCTATAACCACCATGCCACAATCATTTTAAACCTTTTACGCTTTTGAAAGCATCCAATTTATATATATATTTTTTTTTTTTTTTTAATTTTATTTCAGCATCCAATATATATTTTTTTTAAAAGAATTTTTTTTTAAATAAATAAAAGATATAATTTTAATTTTGGATTTGGTGAATGTGAGAAAAAAAATTTTACCACTGATGTTAAGGGGTTAGGTATCCCCATCCCACCATACCCTTTCATAAAGAGAAGAGCTGAGCTTATCAACAGGAAATTTATAACACAGTTTGACACATGTCCATCTCTCAAGAAGAGCCCAACCCCAAAACTATATCTTTTATTTATTTTTTATTTTTATTTTTATTTCTTCAAAATTTTAATAATAATTTAAAAATCAAATCACTTGTACATCATAGTTAGCTATAATTATTAAGTTAAGTTTTATTCGTAGACACATTTTCAAATTGTCAGCCAATATCCTTTGAATCACCAGTTTTTTAGTCTTTTTTAAAGTTGTTTTAATTAGAATAAAATTAATTCCCATATAAAAATATAAACCAATTGTAATGCATTACCTTTAGTGAATTCGTGTCCTAAGAATCTAAAACCTCTCCTTTTGAGAGTTCATTTGCTTTTCTAATTAATACTTTATAAATATGCCAAAAAATAAAAGCTTCACTTTGATCGACAACATCTTTTTATTCGGGAGAAGATGGTGGTAGAACCATATTTTCCATCCTAAAAACACCAAATATTCAATTTATTAACACTTGTAAGTCTTTGTAAATTTGGATTTTTTTTATTTTATTTTTATTTCACCAACTAAACCAACAATTTGAGCGTCATAATTTTAGCATAATTATCAAAACCTTCTCCCAATCTAACATTAAATTTGAAATAATGATAGTCATACATAATAATCCTCTTGCTCCACAAACTCCAAGGACCTCTTGTCTAGCCCCATCAAAAAGTCCTAGGCCCTTGATTAATCAATCTGTGGAGGGATAATTTGTCTAATTACCTTTGTTATTGTCGAAACCTTATGGTTATTGAAACTTTCGACGATTTGCGAAGAGATTTGTCAAGTAGGCTTCTTCTAATCTTGAAATATTCTTGCATTCCTAGATAACCATATTGCCCATGACACAAACAATGGGAGAGCTATAAAACCTTTGCATGACCTATTTTCAAACCAAGATTTCAAGCACTCTCATTGGAAGTCTTCTTGTCATCCTACAGGAAGCTTTACCTACATTATAACCTCCCTCTAAACCTATCTAATAAAGGAGCAAGATACCAGTAAATGATCAATCATTTCATTGTCTTACATAAATGACATCTTCCTAGACCATTCCAACTCCTCTTTTGTAATACCTCCTATGTCAAAACCTTATTTTTAATGGCAAGCCATAGGAATAGTTTTGTCTTCAATAGGGCTTTTTGCTTCTAGAGTGACTTTCACCACCATGTTGAATAATCATTTCTATATTTCAACAAAGTCTTACCCCAACTTTGGAGTGTACTCTATCTTCCAACAGAGTCTTATACCCCAACTTTGGAGTGTACTTCCTTGTAGCTATATTCTTTGTCCAAACCAATTGATCAGTTTCCTCTTGCAACTTGATATGTCCAGCTTTAAATCTCCCACATATTCTTCCCATTAGTGTGCCTTCTAGCTCTAAAGCCCTAGCATTGTTGCTTCCTTCCATCCTTATCTCTAGTTTGTAGATGATTCTAGGTTAGTTACTTAAACGAGAGTTCCAATACCCTGAGCTCTTAGGGTCTAAATTACATTATTTAGTAGTTTGTGCATACCACCACAACAAATCCAAGGGTCTAGGCCTAGTCTTATCCTTGAACCATCCCTTTTTTTCTAGGTAAGTCAATCACCTACAACAGAAAAGGCCTGAATCATTGCCTTCCAACATATTAAAGCATTATGGGTTTGTTTCACTGGGGCCCTTATCCACTCCTCGATTGTGAGTGGCTCTAAATACTTTTCTTATATGATCTTATTCCATAAGCTTGCATTTTATATTATCTTCCAAACACACTTCGTTGCTAGAGCCTTTTTAAAAAGGAAGAAGTTCTTAAGTCCCCATCCTCCATTATCCTTGGGATTGGCTAAGGATTGCAATTTAACCAAGTGAATACCTTTCCTTTCCCTTTTCGTTGTCCTTAAGGAGTTGGAAGTCTCTAGGAGTGATTCTATCCTTTCTTCCTAATGGTTTCTTCTTAGACATTTTTTGTTCTAGGAAAGAAAGAGATAGAATCCTAAAAGGGGGTCCTTCGTTTATGGGAAGAGCAAGACTCTTCCTTACCCACTAGTATGAAGGCTTTTCACTTGAAAATGTAAATCTATCCTTAGTACCAACCTGGGTTAGGATGTATGAATTGCCCATTGAATTTTAGGATATGGTTATCTTCAAGGCAATAGACAACACTCTAAGAGAGTTCCTTGAGATTTTAGAAACTACAAAAGATGAACTATTGGTTATTTATGCCTTGATATTTGTCATGATTGATATAAATAAAACTTTACCATAATCAATCATTCTTAAGTATGGGGATAAGATGTGGACCCAAACCATAGATAATGAAAATATATCTTTTAGATGTAGATATGTCATGAGGTGGGGCATATTGAGAGATCATGCCCTAAGAAGAGTCCAACAAAAGTATATGTAGAAAATCACAAGAGAAACTTACAAATGGATATGGATGAGGATGATTTTCAACTTCTAAAAAATAGATCTAGATAAATGAAAGTAAATAAATAATGGAGACTAATAAGGAAGGATATTGGAAGAAATACCAATTCTTTTGAGGTTTTAGCCTATGAAGAAAAAGTAGATCAAAGGCTAGAGGGCATAGTTTAACAAGTTCAACATATTAACAAGGAGTTGTCTACTCAATATGATCTTTATTTAGGGACAAATAGTCTTGATGAACCTAAGGAATGTGTCTCGTTAGATTTTGAAGCCTCTCTTGAAGTCAAGGTTATGCATAAGGGGTCGGACCCAAAATGTCCTTGTAAAAAAATTGTGAATCCATTGCGAATCCCTGGCGAATCCAGGTCAACCTCATGTCGGAGGACATGGCGAATTATCTTAATTTTTGAAAAAAATTGGAAAAAATTGGCGAACAGAGGGAAAACATAGATCGGGAATGGACCGGGTGAAAACACAACCCGATTTCATATCGGGTAATATACAAAGCCAGGAAATGGACCAGGTGCAAAACATAGACCGGTGACCGATCGGGTGGAAAGCAAGAAATGGTGATATGGGCCGGGTGAAAATCAAAGTATGACCAATGGCCCGGGTGGAAATCGAGGACGGGTAACGACTCGGATGGAAATCCTCGACCGACCAATGGCCCGGGTGGAATTCGGGAACCGACTAACGAGCCGGGTGAAAATAGAGGTCCGGATAGCGAACCGGATGTAAATCATAGACCGACAATGACCCGGATGGAAACCATAGTCTGGTTGATGGACCGGGTGATTTCTGAGGTCCGACAAATGGATCGGGTGAAAACAAAGTCCGACATACCGATCGGGTGGAAAAGATCCATCACTGGACCAATGTTTACTCTACCACGTGTCAGTCTATCTGTCAGCCTCAGTGCATGCCGAATGACATTCTACCACGTGTCCAAATCCTATCATTTCTATCTATAAATAGACATCGAGAAGTCATTTTTTTGGTTACATTTCTATGATTGCTCTCGAACTCCTTTCGATACACCATCACCCCACACTCTTTGCAATCCACTTTCTCCTTTTACTTTATCGAACAATGGCCAATCCTACCACCTCTACTCAAACTACCATTGGAAATTTGGTTTTCAAGAATGCTACTTGCACCGCCATGATAGATTTGTCAACCACCCCTGGTTATGACAATACGTGGCTCTCTGCATCAGGTTTGCAGCACTTGCTAACAATATCGTAGCTCAAGACCGACAAGCACCTTTTGTAGAGTATCATTGATGGTTACGACCATGACCGTGCAATAGTGAATGTCATATTTCGGAATAAACAAGTGTCATTCACCATCACACCTTCGGACATATAGAGGTTAATAGAACTTCCACACAAGAGTTTCCTTGTCGTGTCTCCGAGGTTCTCTATGGGTAAGCGTGATAAAAAATACTTGGAGGATGAATACGATCTTCCTTGGAAAGTGGTTGAAGGTATAATTCCCATCAATTATTTCTATTATTGTTCAAAATTTAACATTTTTTTTTTCATCTAATTTTTTTTATGCAACTTTCATGGCTAAGTCTAAGAGAGGCTTAACTTACAGCTGCATTGAAAATAAAAATCTGAAGGCCATTATTGAGTTCTTCCAAGCAAGACTATTTTTTCTTGGAAGAACAGAACTTCCATTATGGGCATTGACCTATATCGTTCACATTGTTCAAGGTGCACAGTTCGACTGGTGCACGTACATTTCAGAATGCATCAGAATAGAGTTGCACGACATCGGGACAGAAGAAGTCAAAATGGTGGCGACCGTTAACTTTATTTTAGTTCTTTTTTATGAAAGTTTTTATGATTTAAAAAATACTGAAGTACCAACAACATTGCATCCCACACTACTGAACTTGGGTATGAGTTCAGAGGAATTGAGGGTAAGTCCATGTTTCACATCCATTTTTTAATATATTTTAGCTCTATTTTCAGTTTTAATTTTTTTTGCACATGATTGCAGAGAAAGGCAGTGACCAAAACTAAAAAATAGGATGTTGGTGTAAGGGGTCACATGCATGAGGTATGTGGTGATTCTGAAGATAATGAATCAGAATCATCACCATTGTCGAGGCCAACAAAACGTACACGATAGGTTACTCCTCCTCATCGACCTCAACCTGAATCTAGTCAGATCAACCATCCTACACGTAAGTTTCACTTTCAATATTTTATCAGTATATTACTTAGTGTGTTACATAAAATTATAATAAGTTTTATTAAAATTTTCATGTTTTCAGAATTACGCACAACCCCTGACCGCAACATTGTACATGAGATCCAATCGTCATCTAGTAAATCATTCTCTTTTCTTGAAATTTTTTTTTGTTTTATGAAAATAATTTTGGCAATTTCTTATTTGAATGTCAGGTGGCTCTCAAGATCAAATCATGAGAAGCCAGGAGCAACAAGTCATGAGGCCACCACCAACACCACAACAACCATAGGTGCAGCAAATGAGAGGGCAAATCAATATGGCCCATGGAAGGGGTAAAATACTTATGCAACCAAGATCGCAAGGTGTTTTCCCCACTTTTTCATTTAACACAAGTCAAGTACCAGAGGTGTCAACCACAAATGTTGGATTAGATAATATTCCACTTGATGATGAATTTTTTTGCAAGGAAACATTGAGGGCTTTCAGGCGATAGATGTGCTTGAAGATCCACATGCAGAGGTAGAAGAACAAGCACCCACAATAGTTGAGCAAATAGTATCCGCTCCTGCAATGGAAGCCCACTATCATCCTCAATCTGAGGATGACAAAGTTAAATTTGATATTCAGTCTTCTATGAGTGATGGTATTGAAGCAACCCTCCAAGAGAGGGTGCTTAAAGATTTACAATTTATGAAATAGTGGGAAATTCGGGCTAAAGTGCTTATTAAGCAAATAAATGCCCGTTATAAAAACTTTAATAGAAGGGAGACTCTTTTTTCTCGTTATGAGAATGAACCAGAGAAGCTTAGTGGTCTGCTACAATAGGCCAGTTCAGGATTAGTGACGTGTAGGACTTCATCCGATGATGAAGTTTTAAAAATCATGTTGAATAGAATTGAGAACATCAATGTTGAAGCCCAAGCGTACTATAACCAATGGGCTTTCAACAAGAAAACTATTGAAGTTGCTTTAGTTGCAAGAGATGTGGCCGAGGTGAGAATTTAGATGCATATTTTTCTTTTGCTAAATCTACTAACTTATGTCATAAACCTATTGAAGTTGCTTAAATTATGTCATATAACTCTACTAACTTATGTTTTTTTCTTTTGCAGTCAAATCTTGAAAATTTGAAATTACAAGTTCAGAGCATGCAAGTCAACATAGAGGCTGCAAAGAAATTTTTGGAAACGACCATTATTATGAAGAGAACAACCCAATAGAAAGTAAGAGATAATAACATTCTCAAAAAATATTTGTGGGATAAACTTAAAGTGGATCTAGATCTCTTGATAAGGGAAGGACTGGAGAAAAATCTTGGTTTGAAAGTGCTTCAAGATCCCGCCAAAGAAGAAGTTGGGTTGTTGGAAAATTTTAAGAAAGGACAAGAAAGTTTAGTCAGATCTAGAGCACTATCAACGCCTGGTGTAGAAGATGTAGAAAAATTAATAGAATAGGTAGGTACAGGAGAAACCTCAGGTCCAGGAAAAACATCGGTAGAGAATCCAGAATGTCAAAAGTAGTTTGAAAAATTTGCATGTTGAATGAAAATTGTGTTGTTTTTCAGAATAGTTAAAGACATTATAATATATTTTAAATCTATATATGAAAAAGGCAATTTACAAATTTTGTATCCTCTTTAATTTTGTTGTTCTTCTTGTTTATAATATTTTGATGCATTTTTTGTCTATGGCAATATGAATATGAATATGAGTATTGTTGTTTTTGAAATGATTTTAATTGTTTATAATCTCAATATGAATGTGAATGCAATTAAAATCAATATGAATGCAGTTAAAATCAATATGAATGCTCTTCTTGTCCAAAATGATAAATATGAATGCTCTTCTTGTGTCAATATGAATGCTCTTCTTGTTTTTGAAATGATTTTAACTGTTTATAATCTCAATATGAATATGAATGTAGTTAAAATCAATATGAATGCAGTTAAAATCAATATGAATGTTCTTCTTGTCCAAAATGATAAATATGAATGCTCTTCTTGTGTCAATATGAATGCTCTTCTTGTGTCAATATGAATGCTCTTCTTGTGTCAATATGAATGCTCTTCTTGTTTTTGAAATGATTTTAACTGTTTATAATCTCAATATCAATATGAATGCAGTTGAAATCATTTCAAAAACAACAATACTCATACATTTATAATCAATTATGAAAGACAATGCTATGTTATAAATCATAAAACATATAATTTGAATGACAATGTTGTGTTATAAATCATAGTTACAATTAAGATAGATGAAACAATCTTGTGATAACAAATAAACACAAATTCATATTGAAAATGAAAATGATAACTAACAAATTCATATTGATCAATGTTGTAAATACTTGTAAAAAATTTATAGATGAAAATGATAACTAACAAATTCATATTGATCAATGTTGTAAATACTTGTAAAAAATTACAATTCAGGTAATTGAAACAAACAAATACTATGATATAAAGGCAATTAAAACTATTTCAAAAACAACAAAGAGCAGAACATGAAAACTTCTTAATAATCAAATTTTGTGAAATCTGATATCAAATCAATTCCAATATATTGTGAAATATTGGAAAAATCACAATACTTGATAAATCACAAATTAAGTAGCTGAAACAAACAATGCTCAGCTTGTCCAGAATCTCTATTGTGAAATCTGATGTCAAATGAATTCAAATTGTGAAATACTTGAAAAATTGTAATACTAAAAAAATCACAAATCAGGTAGCTTGAACAAATATTTTTCTGCTTGTTCAGCATCACTATGAAGCATAGTGGATATTTGTGTCTCCACATTCTGATCACTGAAAGCATCATTATCTTCCATATCGATCATATTCAACACACTCCTATCTGCAAGGGAATTCCATAATGCAATTGCTCTATCATAGGGAAAATTTTCCAACTGATAGGATGATACATAAATTCTCAAACAATTTTCTAAATTTTTGTCCAGCCTATTGCGAAGCTTAGATTTCACAAAATATAGTGCACTGAAAACCCTCTCGTCTTCCACTGATCCCAAAATCATTGTTTGACATAATTCATATAAATAGAAGTATTCACTTATAGTATCTTGTAGGATAGTACTTGGATACAATTTTTGCCACAAACGTGCAATGGAACCAGTCTCATGGATGTTACTCAAAAGTGATGTTTGCCCAACCATTGTTCTTCCAAAATGTGTTGATTGTTCTTTCAAAATATTTTTGTTGAGTATACCATTGATTGTAACACCATTCATTTCCACAATTTTACTAAAATGCTCAATAAGTATCATCATATATTTAACAAACAACTCATTTGTAGAATTGAAGTCACTATTAGAACCCCAAAACATGGGGTTAACCACACCCATGGCCTCAAGCAACTCATCTCTCTGAAACCGATCTCTTATCTCACTTGTCAAATATTTTGCTATATTGGACAAATTTGTTCTAGTTTTCTGTAATACAACATGAAATCTATTGTGTGTTACAGGAACTTGTTCAACACCATCCACACCTATACTTGATTGCCTTTCAAAACAATAAAGAGGTATCAACTTTCCATGATTGTTAATACAAAGATGATCATTGATGTCAAACTTCAAATAGCTTTCTGGATCATTCACGTTTGTCAATGTATTCCAACTATGAAACAAGGGATCTTTAAAATCTGCTTTGAACACATAAATTTTCAATAACAACACATATTTGTTTTCTCATCCTTATGAAATCAATGATATAGATGGATCTCTCTTGTGCAAATTTTATCAATCTACTCATTTCTTGTAACATTGGAAGAATACCACATAACGTCAGCAGGGTTTCAAAGTTAGTCAAACAAAACAACAAATATTTTGCCTTATCAACTCCTCGACTACTTGCATACATAAACCCTGTTAATGATTGATATTCTATAAAAACTCTATGTGCAGGTTGATACAATGAAATCCACCTTGTATCTACATATTTTAACATTTTTTTCCTTCTGTAACTCCTAGTGCAAACTGTTGAAACTCTGAAAACCTTTTTGGACTGCAAGAAAAATAAGAATGTATTTCATGAATGAGGTCTTCCACTCTCACAACATTTTCAAAAGTGCTCACGATTTTATATGCAAGATTCACTCTATGAGCCATGCAATGAATGGGTATCATATATGGTGCAATTGTGGTTTGTAGTCGAACACAGAGACCACTCCTATGCCCTTGCATTATAGCAGCTCCATCAGCTCCAACACATATTAACTTTGAGGCTATGTCTATGTCATTCATTCCCGCAATATCTTTTAAACTAGTCACAACAACATTATAAATATTTTCTGCATTTGAATTTTCAACCATCTTATGTAATCCTAGCAAACTAGGTTGCCTGACATTGTTTTGAAAAGTATACACATGCATACAAATCCAGGATGTGTTGTCCACAACCGTCACCTCATCAATAGATAGTGAAATGAATCTAGAAAGTTTTACTCTCTCCCTCAGGTCCTCCTTCTCTACTAATGATAGACATTTTACCATTTCCCAACCACTTCGATCAGACCAATGGCAACTCAAAATTTTTTGCAAACCATCCAGCTGAAATAGGTGCTTATAATCAATAAAATCGGACATGGGTCTACCCTTCTTGAGAATACTAAGTACAACAACAAACTATAAACCTTTTACCCCTAAGGTGATCTTTTTCATTTTTTGAAAATGGGCTTCAATTGTTGCACCTTTCTCAACAAGAGATTGTTGTTCCTTTAAGTGATTGTCATATTCTATTGCATATCTGACATGCATACATTCTGATGCATCCTTCCACCTAACTATTTTAATAATTTCACCATCACTTCCTTTAAATTTTACATAAACTTTGCCAACATGTTTTTCTATTGTATCTATCTTATTTTGCAACCTATGCTCCTTGCCCAGTTTCCAACTACAAATTTTGCATCTACATACTTTATCATCGACTTGGTTGTCATTAGTTAGGATAGGCTCTATCCATGGAAATTTTTCTGCCCATTCATTCTTAAATGCCCTTCCAATAGCCCAGTTAGATGCCTTCCGCTTTTTATTTTTCTCGCTTGTAGATTCAAAAGAAGTTTGTAATGTATTTGATTTATCGCTTTCATTTTCAACTATGTTATTTTGAGGATTATCTTCAAGTGCTTGTTGGATGTCATTGTTAAGAGAATTTTCATTAGAAGTCATCTCTTGGTGATGAATATCTTCAAGCGGATGCATATCAGGGTCCACATGGTATTCTGCATAGTAGCATACAATACTATTCTTAATTATTTTTTAATTTAACAAAATAAACTAACAAACAAAAATATGGTTTATATCATCATGCAATATGGCTAGAGGCACCCTAACCATTTGAGGAAGAAAACATTATTTAAACTAACAAATACACCTAACTGTTAAGTAGTCAAAAATCATTTGTACCTTGAATTTGCACAGATGTCGATGGCTCGCTCGATTTCAACGTATGGCTAAAATAATTCAGGATACTCTTTTCAGATTTGGCCCCCTTCTTTGCATCGCCAGTAGGTGACATTTTACTTGTAAAGAAAATATTTTTCAATTTAGAAAAGTAATAAAATGTTGAAGACATCTTACTTCTGTGAAGCCTTAAGATAATATTGTAATTAGAATAAACGTATAGATGGTTGGAAGAAAATAAATACCTGTTTCCAGTCATTCTTTATTGTGATTTTTTTAGGGTATTCAAATACTCTATTTTTTGGAGATAGTACCTGTAACTAATAAGAGCAAAAAACCAATCAATATAAAATTTGAAATACAATTTAATCAGAGATACAAATGTTGAAAAATATAAAATTCTAGTACAAAGTGGACAAGAAGTAGAGCATCACTTTGTCCATAGAGAACCACAGTATTTACCTATTTAAAAATATTGTAACATAAAAGGGGATCTTAATGGAAATAGAGAATCAAAGAGTTTTAATATAGATAGAAAATAGGAGGAAAAATGGAGAATAGAGCATTGATTTATTTTCAGTAAATGATAAAAACATAGCTAAAGAAAAACCAGAAATTAGATGATAAAAAAATAGATCTTATTATTACAAGTGCTACAACTATTATTCTCTATAAAACCAAAAAACATAGGATCACAGATTCAAATGTCTAAAGAGAAATAGAGTACCTATTGTAGGAAAAGGTCCATCTAAAAAGAGACCCATCGAGCGGTTCGTGCAAGAAACGGATGGTCGGTCTGGGTGAACGGTCGATCCGGCTTGCGGTCTGGGTGGAACTAGAAGACCGCTATTCGATCTAGGTAGAAATTATATGTCGACCATCAAATTGTGATTAACAGAAGTTTGACAATCGGTCTGGTGGAAGAATCTCATCGGCTAACGGTTCGGGTGGAATATGCAGTCTGGTAGATGACCCGGTTGGAACTAGTTGTCCAGGTGGAACAAGTAGACCGACTACCGATCTAGGTGGATATAATGTCCGATCATTGGATTGGGTGGAGAACTATGTCATGTCGATCCATGTATAATGCACAACGTTGAAGTTCGATGGAATCTGCAATAGATCGAATGTTTCAGTTCATCTTTTCGCTTTAGAGTTTTACTTTTCGAATGTTATAAATGAAAACTATCTCTGGCTTGTTACTTATATATAGTGGTATAGTTAGCGAATTTGGTGGGATAATTTAAAAATTTTAAAAAAATTGGCAAAAATGCTCCACGACTTAGGTGGGAGTGTCGACGAATTTAAAAAAATACGTAATACTATTATCAATGCATGATGAATCGACACTTCAAAATTTTTTGACCCAAAAATTTTGGGCGAAATGGCCGACGTCTAGGGTCCCCCAAAATCGCAAATTGGCATTTTCAAAAATGCTAATATTCACCCAATTTGTGAATATTCACCACTAAGAAAAATGTTGCTTGAAGTAACATGCACCATTCAAGAGGAAAAGTTTGGTAAAGAAAATGTAGTTTTAGATGTTAATACCTCTACCATTAATAAGGAAATACCAAAAAATGAGTAGGACAAGTCAAAAGATTTTGTAGTAGAGCCAGGAGAGGATAAATATGATGAAAAAGAAAGTTGTGAAAGAATATTAAGGAATAGAATAATAAGACCTACTCTTGATATAGGCAAGGCAAAAAGAGGAAAACCCTCAAATTATCAAGCAAGATCCAAGGAAGCAAGAGCAAACATAGATAAAGGAACACAAACTAAGTTGGTTTAACTTCTCTTTACCAAACAACAAAATGATATTGGTAATTTATAGGTAGGGCCAATAGCCCCTAATGAGACATGATTATCATCTCATGGAATATAAGGGGTGTTAATACCCCCTCAAATAAAATGTGTATCAGGGACCTCTGTTTAAGTAATAAGCCTAATATTCTTTGTATCCAGGAAACTAAAATGACAAAAGAAGAAGTTTCCAAAACTATGAAAGTAGTATGGGCAAGATGTGAATGGGATGCTATGGATTCTAAAGGAGTGGTAGGGGTAATTCTAACTTGTTGGAATCCTATTAGAACCTCCTGTGTAACCATTCATAAAACTAGGCATTGGATAGCCTCTTTAGTCACATGCTTACTTTGGATATTTTCATCCTTATCAATGTCTATGGACCTACAACTCAGTCAGGTAGATTAGAAGTTTGGAGTGGGATTGAAGCCTTTATGAGAAGTAAAGACCAAGAAACCCGATTCATGATCATAGGAGATTTTAATGCCATAACCAAGTTGGATGAAAATTTTGGGGGAATTAGGAAATTAACCCAAAGTATGAGAGATTTCTCAGCTTTTATTCAAAACAATAATCTATGGGAGGTTGAGTTTGAAGAAGACAACTATACATGGACCAACAATAGGAGAGGCCAAAACCTAATAGCAAAAAAATAGACAGATGCATACTCTCATATCATTGGCTAGATGAAGGGACTTGTGCTAAAATTAATACCTTGACAAGGATTGGTTCAGATCACTAGCCAATAAGAGTTAAAATGGTGGTAAGTGAATTCAAAAAATATCATATTTTAAATATGAGCAGATGTGGGAAGACCATCCTCAATTTGTTGATATGATAGCACAAACATGGAATTCTTCAGGAAATGATGGGTTGTATACACTTCCAAAACAAATTAAATCAATGACATCTAGATTAAAAGAATGGAACAAGAACACTTTTGGAAATATTTTTGAGAAGAAAGAAGAACTAAAAGATAAACTTTCAAAATTCCAAAAAGGTGATCATAATAATCCAAGCTCGGAGGAAAGGGAGTTGCTTAGTGAATATCATAATATTTTGAGTAAGGAAGAGAAATTTTGGAGATTAAAATCGAGACAGACTTGGTTAAAAGGAGATAAAAATACAAAGTTTTTTCATAGGATGGCTATAGTACAAAGATCAACATCCAGAATTAGTAGAATTAAATCAATAGAAGGGGTTTGGATTGAAGACCAAAGTGAAATCAGAAAGGAGGTAAGGTCTTTTTATCATAATATTCTAGGATCAGAGGAGTTTGAAGTTCTTAATGATAAACTTCTACAAGAAGTACCTTCAATTATAATAGATGAAGACAATAGGAAATTGATGGAGCCTATTACTCTAGAAGAAGTTCATTTAGCTCTTTTCTCTTTTAATAAGGATAAATCCCTAGGTCCGGATGGGCTCTCTACAACATTCTATCAACATAATTGGGATATAGTGAAGGATTCTTTATTGGTGGTAGTGGAATAGTCTAGGGTAAAACAATACATACCTTATAAAATAAATGCAACATATCTTACCTTAATTCCAAAAAAGAATGATGCATAATTGTTTGATTCATTTAGACCCATAAGCCTATGTAATATGGCATATAAGATTATCTCCAAAGTGATGGTGAATTGGTTAAGACCATTGTTAGACAAAATTATTTTAGAAGAGCAAGGAGGATTTGTGAAAGGGAGATAAATTTTAGATGGGATCATAGTAGCTCATGAAGTTATGCATTCAACAACTTCAAGAAAAGAGAAAGCAATGATCTTAAAACTTGATATGAGTAAAGCCTATGATAGGGTTAAATGGGATTTTCTTTTTGTAGTATTAGAAAAGTTTGGATTTGGGAAGAAATGGGTTAGATGGATTAAAGCTTGTGTCTCTACAATTTCATATTTAATGTTGGTCAATGGGTTAGTAATATAATCATTTAAATCCAAGAGAGGTCTTAGATAAGGAGATCCTCTATCACCATATTTGTTCATTATTATGGTAGAGGTTTTGGGTAGGAACTTGAAGAAGGCTAACAAATATGGGCTTATAAGTGGACTTAAGGCTAGTAATAACATTGACAACATCACCCATCAACAATTTGTAGATGATACAACCCTTTTTGGGAGGGCAAGGATAAATGAGGCTAAAGCTTTGAATAACTTATTAAAGGAATATGAAAGAGCATCAGGGCAAAAAGTTAATAGGACAAAATCTAAAATTTACTTCCTAAACACTCCAACTAAAATCAAAGTAAGGATATGTAGGTTACTTCAAATGGAGGAGGCAAATTTGCCAACAACTTATCTAGGGATGCCCTTATTTGAGGGGAGAATGAGGATAGAATTATGGAATCCAGTTATAAGTAAAGTTTAGAATAAACTACCGATATGGAAAGGTAGATGGTTATCATTAGCAAGAAGAGTGCAACTAATTAAATCAATCTTACAGGCCATTCCAACATATTATATGTCCTTGTATACTATGCCAAAATCGATAGAAAAAAGTTTAATCTATATTATGCGATCATTTTTGTGGTCAGGATTACATGATAAAAGGAAATTTCCTTTGGTGAAATGGAGCAAGGTGTGTGATGATAAAACTAGGGGAGGTCTCGGTTTAAGAGTTCTTATGGATGCAAACTTAGCTCTTAGGGGAAAAGTAATTTGGAGATTGTACAAAGAGAGTCAAAGACAATGGGCAAGAATTCTTCTAAGTATGTTGAGCCCAATGACCCAAGCTTAATATTTATTGCATTCTCTCTACCAAATGGTTTTGCACTATGGAATGGTTTAAAAAATTAATTGATCTAGTGATTAAAGGTTTAAGATGGGTGGTGGGAACTGGAGAAAATATTTCTATTTGGATGGATACTTGGTGTGATAAAAAACCACTCAATCTAGATCTAATTTTGAAACCATGGATGAGATTACTTCAAGATAAATATGGTGATAGGGTTTCAAACATTTTGTACAAGGATCAGGAAGGAAGATACAAATGGAAAGAATATTTTTTACAAGTATACAAGACATTGATGCTAGGAGGTAGTTGAGTAGAAAGATAACAACAATGATTATTTTAAGGGGAGCCAAGGATAAGTTGATTTGGGAGTTGAATAGCTCAGGAGAATACACAACAAGAAGTGGATATAATGTAAAGCACCAACAAAATAGGAATATCACAAGAATATGGAGAGATATTTGGGATAGCCCAAGCATTCCTAAAGTCAAAATGTTTGTTTGGCTAGTAGGTCATAGAAGAATTTTATCTTGGGATAACCTTATGAAAAGGGGTTTTCATGGCCCCTCACAATGTGTTCTTTGTAAAAGGAGGAGGAGAGTATAGACCATCTCTTGGGACATTGCTCAATAGTCTAGAAACTATGGCAATGGATTCTTAATATGTTTGGTAAATGCATGGTGATGAATGGTAGAATTGAAGAATGGTTAAAGCAATGGTAGAGCACTTTTAAAAGTGAGGCTTTATAGACAATCTGGGATATATCAAAAGATACAATACTTTGGATTGTATGGCTAGAAAGGAATAGAAGAATATTTAAAGGAAAGGAAAGCAGTTTAGAGGTAATGAAAAGGAAGATTTGTTTAGCCATAGAGGAGTCTAAACCAACCCTATCAACTCACCCAATCCCTAATCTGGAAGCAAAGAGCCTTGATAGATGGATTCAAGTCATCAAATGGAATTATGATGTTGGGTATAAGAGAAACAAAAAGAAGGCAAATAATATAAAGTGGAAACCACTAGATGTGGAGTTGGTCAAATTGAATTTTGATGGAGCATCTAAAGGAAATCTAGGACCAATAAGAGGAGGAGGAATAATTAGAAATAATAGAGGAGAGATTTTGTCTCATTACGCTTTCAATAGTGGATTTAAGACAAATAATGAAGTTGAAGCTTGGGCGACTTTGGAAGGGTTAAAAATATGCAAACAAATGAAATGGAATAGAGTATGGATGGAAGGTGATTCACTCATAGTAATAAATGCAATTTTGAGGAAAGCAAAGGCTCCATGGAACATACAAGAGATAATTGTGGAAATTCAAGACCTTGCTATAGAGTTTGAAGAAATCAGGTTTACACATACGTTAAGGGAAGGAAACAAATGTGTAGATAGGCTAGCCAATAGAGGGGTTTTAATTGAGGATCGTGAAGTTAAATTCTCTTTTCCATGGTTAGAGGAAGTAGTAAGTTTAGTTGAAGCTGACAAGAAAATGTTGACTACCTGAATCAAATAATGATTAAGATTTACTTTAATGTTTTCCATTGGTAATATCTACTTTATTTTATAACATTAATGTGTTTTCATATAAACTATTTATTATAATTTTTGTGGTTGCACTTGTGCTTCAAGAAGGAAACTAGCAATCTAGATCTGGTAAAGTGGACTATGATAGTACGATGTTTTGGAAATATTACTCTACTAAGATGCAATGCATAGATAGTAGAGGTGAAGTTTTGGTATTGTGAAGGCTGTTGTAGGAAAATGTCAAGAAGGATGTTGAATTTTAGAATATTTGTATTCACACAAAAATTTGAAAAGATCCAAAAAATGAAAATCAAGAATTCAGACATTTTATGTAAAATGATGTAGGTTTCTAGCTATAGCAACTCAATTGAGATGAGAATTGAATCTATTTGTAAACTCTCAAGCTCTAAAGAAGAGAGTTGTGATTTTTCAAGGGTGGGGGACCCAAGTACAACCCCTTGTTCTCCAATAAAAAATCACAACTCTCTTCTTTAGAGCTTGAGAGTTTACAAATAGATACACTTCTAATCTCAATTGAGATGCTATAGCTAAAAACCTACATCATTTTACATAAAATGTATGAATTCTTGATTTTCATTTTTTGGATCTTTTCAATTTTCTGTATGAATACAATTAATCTAGAATTTAGCATCTTTCTTGAAATTTTCCTATAGCAGCCTTCACAATACCAAAACTTCACCTCTACTATCTATGCCTTGCATCTTAGTAGAGTAATATTTCCAAAACATCGCACTATCATAGTCCGCTTTACCAAATCTAGATTGCTAGTTTCCTTCCTGAAACACAAGTGCAACCACAAAAATGATAATAAATAGTCTAAAATGAAAATATATTATTGTTACAAAATAAAGCAGATATTACCAATGGAAAACATTAAAGTAAATATTAAACATTAATTGATTCAGGCAATCAACATTTTTATCAACTTCAACTAAACTTTCTACTTCCTCTAACCATGGAAAGGAGAATTTAACTTCATGATCCTCAATCAAAACCCCTCTATTGGCTAGCTTATCTGCACATTTGTTTCCTTCCCTTAAAGTATGTGTAAACCTAATTTCTTCAAACTCTTTAGCAAGATCTTGAATTTCCATAATTATCTCTTGTATGTTCCATGGAGCCTTTTCTTTCCTCAAAATTGCATTTATTACTATGAGAGAATCATCTTCCATCCATACTCTATTCCAATTCATTTGTTACATGTTTTAACCCTTCTAAAGTTGCCCAAGCTTCAACTTTATTATTTGTCTTAAATCCACTATTGAAAGCATAATGAGACAAAATCTCTCCTCTATTATTTCTAATTATTCCTCCTCCTCCTACTGGTCTTGAATTTCCTTTAGATGCTCCATCAAATATCAATTTAACCCACTCCACATATGGTGGTTTCCACTTTACATTCTTTGCCTTCTTTTTGCTTCTCTTGTACCCAACATCATAATTCCATTTAATGACTTGACTCCATCTATCAAGGCTCTCTGCTTCCAATATATATATATATATATGGGACTATTGATATTTAATTATATAAATAATCATATAAATAATTAATTATAATTATGTTTTTTATTATTATTTAATACCTAAAAGTAATAGGAGGAGGTTGAAGTTCTTAATAATAAGCTACTACAAGAAGTATCTTTAGTTATAAAAAATGAAAATAATAGTGAACTGATGAAGTCTATTACTCTAGAAGAAGTCCATTCAACTCTTTTCTCTTTTGATAAGGATAAATCCCCAAGTTCGGATGGACTCTCTGCAACATTCTATTAGCATAACTAGGAAATAATGAAGGATTCTTTATTGGTGGAAGTGGAATAGTCTAGGGTAAAACAATACATACCTTATAAAATAAATGCAACATATCTTACCCCGATTCCAAAAAAGAAGGATGCAAAATTGTTTGATTCATTCAGGTCCATAAGCCTATGCAATATGGCATATAAGATAATCTCCAAAGTGATAGCAAATTGGTTAAGACCACTATTAGACAAAATTATTTTAGAAGAGCAAGGAGGATTTGTGAAAGGGAGATAGATTCTGAACAGGATCATAGTAGCTCATGAAGTAATGCATTTAGCAATTCTAGAAAATAGAGAGCAATGATCTTAAATAATTAGAAATAATAGAGGAGATATTTTATCTCATTACACTTTCAATAGTGGATTTAAGACAATAATGAAGTTGAAGCTTAGGCGACTTTGGAAGGGTTAAATATATGCAAATAAATGAAATTGAATATAGTATGGATGGAAGGTGATTATCTCATAGTAATAAATGTAATTTTGAGGAAAGCAAAGGCTCCATGGAACATATAAGAGATAATTGTGGAAATTCAAGAGCTTGCTATAGAGTTTGAAGAAATCAGATTTACACATAAAACTTGATATGCATAAATCCTATGATAGGATTAAATGGGATTTTATTTTTGTAGTATTAGAAAATTTTAGATTTGGAAAGAAATGGTTCAAATGGATTAAAGCTAATGTCTCTACAATATCATATTCAATGTCGGTCAATGGGCTAGTAACATAATCATTTAAAGCTAAGAGGGATCTTAGACAAGGAGATCCTCTATCACCATATATGTTTATTATTATGGTAGAGGTATTGGTAAGGAACCCAAATAAGGCATATAAATATGGGCTACTAAGAGGACTTAAGGCTAGTGATAACATCGAAAACATCACCCATCAATAATTTATAGATGATACAACCCTTTTTGGAAGAGTAGGGGAAAATGAGGCCAAATATTTTACTAACTTATTAAAGGAATATCAAAGAGCATCTATGCATAAAGTTGATAGGAAAAAATTCAAAATTTACTTCCTAAACATTCCAACTAGAATTAGAGTATGGATATGTAGGTTACTTCAAATGGATGAGGCAAATTTACTAGCAACATATCTAGGGATTCCTTTATTTGAGAGGAGAATGAGGATAGAATTGTGGAATCCAATTATAAGTAAAGTTTAAAATAAACTACTAGCATGGAAAGGTAGATGATTATCATTAGCAATAAGAGTGCAACTAATTAAATCAGTCTTATAGACCATTCCAACATATTATATGTCCTTGTATATTATGCCAAAATTGATAGAAAAAAGTTTAATCTATATTATGTAATCATTTTGTGGCTAGGATTACATGATAAAATAAAATTTCTTTTAGTGAAATGGAGCAAGGTGTGTGATGATAAAACTAGGGGAGGTCTTGGTTTAAGAGTTCTTATGGATGCAAACTTAGCTCTAAGGGAAAAAGTAATTTGGAGATTATACAAAGATAGTCAAAGACAATGGACAAGGATTCTTCTAAGTGCATTGAGCCCAATGACCTAAGATTAATATTTACTACATTATCATTACTATATGGTTCTATACTACGAAAAAATTTAAAAAAATCAATTGATCTAGTTATTGAAGGTCTAAGATAGGTGGTGGGAACTGGAGAAAATAATTCTATATAGATGGACACTTGGCATGATAAAAGACCACTAAATCTAGATCCAATTTTGAAACCATGGATGAGATTACTTCAAGACAAATATCGTGATAGATTTTTAAACATTATGTATAAGGATCAAAAGGAAGATATAAATGGAAATAAAATTATTTTACAAGTATGCCAAACATTTTTGCTAGGAGGAAATTGAGTAGAAAGATAATAACAATGATTGTTCTAGGGGGAGCCAAGGATAAGCTGATTTAAGAGTTGAATAGCTTAGGAGAATACATAGTAAGAAGTGAATGTAATGTAAAATACCAACAAAATAGGAATACAAGATTATGGAGAGATATTTGGGATAGCCAGAGCATTCTAAAAGTTAAAATGTTTGTATAGCTAGTAGGTCACAAGATAATTTTATCTTGGAATAACCTAATGAAAAGGGGTTTTCATGGCTCCTCAATGTGTTCTATACAAAAAGTAGGAGGAGAGTATAAACCATCTCTTAGGACACTACTCAATAGTCTAGAAAATTTGGTAATGGATTCTTATTATGTTTGGTAAGTACATGGTGTTGGCTTTTAAGTCTATCTCAAAATATCACAGGTCCCAATATAATTAAGCCATAATATTATAGGTTGAAATATCAATAATCAAGAGTAGAATTTAATATATGAGCAATCAAATATATATATCTAGGCTAATATAAATAAGATAACATTCATTATAATATCAAATATGAATGTAAATGGCCAAAATCATTCATGTACATGCATGAAGAAAAATTAAAGTAATATTTGCTCAAAATATATATACAAGCTTTATTATCAATGCTTGATGTGGTGATTGCAATAGACCATTTTCCCTTATATTGTATGGAGCTTTATCTCCATAATATAGACATAGAAGATGACTCTTCATGTACTTGACTATTGCTCTCCATATGACAGCTCCCATGACCTTTGGCTTATCATCTTGCCACTTGTATACTAGACTCTTCACTCTCTTCTTACATGCATACTTAACTCTATAACTCTACATGACCCTTACTCTCCTACATTTACTCCTAATACTAGGCATTTGTGCACATCCTCACTTCACATATTTGAATACTTACATACATGAAACTTGTGCATATTATCTTAATACACACACTCTTATTTACATGACACATGTACATATCCTACACATTACACTCTTACATGAAACTTGTGCATATCCTGCACATAGACACTTACATAAAAAGGGAAATATAAATCACTCATCTAAACTATAGAGACAAACCCTAATCTATTACATATTTACATTTGTACCATGGGGGTACATTAGCATGTACCAAATAATGTAATATTCTCTAGCACCCCCTTGTATTACATTATTTGGTTATTGAAGACTTTAGCCTTCAATATCTGTCTTCATCTTCAATCTTCAATCTTCATGTGGCTTTGCATTTTTCATGAACCTCTACTTGAGATTCATCAAGTTCTTGTTTTAACACTTGCTTTTGATTTGTATCTCTTTTAGTTGTATTCCTCTTAACTTTCTCGATCTTCTTCTTTTGTTTCTTTATTTTATTCTTTTTAGTCTTGGTCTTGATCTTTCCTTGTCGTCTCTCTGAAGTATTTTCTCCTGTATCCTAATTTCTATAATATTTGAAACATTAGTATCTTCAAAAATATTTGTAGAATGATCGTCTTCATCGATTAAGAGTTTTACTATAAGATATTTGAATTCATTTTGTTGTGATGATTCTTCTAAATCTTGAATTTCATGAATTTCTTGAACTAAATTTCCTTTTTGATTTTCTTCTCTGAATTGTAGTTGATGTTGTTGCTAATGAGCATATTGATATTGAGGTTGATATTAATGTTGTTGATACTGAGGTTGAAATTGATATTGTCATTGTTGATTATATTGATATTGAGGTTGATATTGAATTTGCTAAAAAAAATTATTTTGTAGCAATATTACTTGGTATATTTTCTTTAGATACCAAGACATTATTAGTCATTTCATCCTTGACTAAATTTTCAACTTCATATTCTTGAAGAATATTGACTAAATCATCAAATATAGTTTCCTTAGTACTTGTAAAGAAGTAACTAAATGTTTATAACTTTTTGGAAGAGATCTCAATATAACTTGAACAAAAAATTTATATTCTACCTTTTATTCCAAAGTCAAAAGTGTTGTCTTTATATCTGCTACTTTTTGAAGAAAGAATTCTATATTTTCTCCACTATTAACCTTTAAAGAATATAATTGAGATTGTAAATTCAGAATTGTTGTTTTTTTTTCCTTCAAATATTTTGCATAATGTATTTTATGCATATATAGAAGTTTTTTTTCCACTTAAATATGGTTGTATTTCATTAGATGTTCCAAATGTAATTAACACGAGTGCCTTTGCATCACTTTCTTAATTTTTTTGTATTTTTCTTCTTTTTTTATTAGGTAAATAATATTATAAGGGTGGGTTTTTTGATAGGGTCCCCAAAACCTGTTTACATAAAGGATCTTTCAACCATTATTACAAAACCTCAACAATATCGAAGCAGACTAAGATACTAAAACTGTATCAGAGTGTTACAAATTTTTGTATTTATCTTTCACCCTCACTAGGTTTTTTCTTTGTTCCATTTACTATATCCCATAGTTTTTCTATACTAAGAATTGATTTCATTTTTTTCTTCCATGCTGCAAAATTTGGTTCTTTCAAGAGTTGAGATTTTGAAAGGAAAATTTTATTGTTTGACATACTAGAACTCATTTAAAATTTTGAAATCCTTATATGTCCAAAGTTAATAATAACTTGCAATTTCAAAAAAAATCAAATAGGAAACTTGCAAATATTTTTCTAGACCTTTGAAGTAGAAATACTTATAACTCCCTACTAAATTAAATTTGCAAAATTTAAAATATCTTCAAATTTTAAAATTTAAAAAATTCAAACCAAATTTCTTTAAATTTTAAAAACTTCAAAACCTTCAAACCTTAAAAACCAAATCTTCAAATTTTCAAAACTTAAAAAATTAAATTCAAAATCCTATTTGAAGTAGAAAACCTTATTACTCCATACTTTAAATATTAAAAAACTCAAAAATTAAAAAATTAATTTCAAACTATAGTAGAAAACCTTCACCCCAAAAATTTAATATATTAAAAAATTTCAAAAAAATTAACTTTCACATTATTATTATTTTTTATTAGATAAAATAAAGGATTTTAAGAGGATCCTCGCACCTTTAACAAGGATAAACTAGACCCAAAAAATAAAATATTATAGCCGGGCAAAATAGAGACCATAGGGAAGAGGACCTAGCCCAAAGAGACAAGGCAAGAGGAACAAAATAACACAAAGAAGTTAAGAGACCATCAGTGTACTTGCAAATCCAAAATTATAACTGATGGAAAAGCCACTATAAGAGATAAAAATAGAGAGGTGAGGAGCCTCCACCTCATCCATCCTACCAAAAAATAAAAAAATGCATAGACTAAGAAACATAACTTCAAAGAGGACGAGCAAGATCCACACTAAGAGAATGGGATTTGAAGGGTTCTAGTCACCATTCTAATCATCCAAGAACCAACAAAGGGTTTTCCTATGCTAACTCTAAACTAGGTTTTGAGAAATATAATATATTACCTCCAAAATATCTTGGTAAAGGATCTTCAAGGATCCAAAGGCAAAATTTGCATTAGACTTGCAAAATAAAGAAACTTTACTAGGATTACTTATTGCCTTCATCCTAAAATGGGTAACCTTTTCCCCTTTATATTGTTTAAATGATATCAACCTAGATAATAGCAAACCATTCCTTAAAAAAATACCTAAAACCTGCAAATTATTTGAAAGACAAACTTCCTTACCTGAATCCAAAGGTAGGGAAGACCTAGAGGCTATGGCATTTTTTCCTAAAGCAAATGACTCAGGCAAAATTCTTTCTACAATAGGTGACTCCTCCCTTGAGGTTAAAAACTCAAAGGAATTTCCCTTAAGAGGGTTCAAATAAGAAGAAACAAACTTGAATAGTAGCATCCATAAGAGGTTCATCTTCAACAACCTCAGATCCATTAGATATTGGTCCATCATACAACTTGGAAAAAGTTCAAAAATGGAGACCATCATTCTTCAAATTTGAGAGATACAAAGCCTTAATTTTAATGTACTTCTTGAAAGGGTAGTGAGCCAGATCATACCCATACTTTTTGCATGTGAAGCAAAAAAAAGGTTTATTTCATATTCAATAGATTGAATCTAAGAATCCAGATCTGAGTGAATTTCAATGGACCTAGGGAGATCAGCATCCAGGTCCACCATTACACACATTCTAGTAAAGACCATTTTATATTTTTTTGGGGTTGCAACATAAATCAAGACTAGATCTCCTAGCATTTTTGCAATGCCTCTTAGGATAGCCACATGCTAAAATTGAAATAGAAAGCCAAGGAGCCTCAACTATATAGGAGAAGTATTAATATTTTGAGTGTCTAGATCAAAGTTCATTCTCCATATGCGAAGGAATAAACTTCTCTTACCAAAAAACCAAGGGCCACCACCAAGGATGTGATTCATGTCTTCCTCACTTGAAAGCTTAACCATAAAGAACCTTTAGGCAGGGCCACTAAATCCATGAGTCCATGCGGGGACCATTTTAAAATAGCCCATTTCTTGATGGAATCAATATCTAGCTAGGATACTAAGAATTCCCCAACCAAGATCCCCCTCCCCATGATTAGCTTCAAAAAATTCATTAGGATAGAAAGTGAACTCTGGATTGGTTCAATATCAAAAGAGCAAATCTAAGAATCCTTTTTCTTGGTCTTCACAACCATCTCTACAAAGGATTCACGACCCTGATTGGGGGGAAATTGGGATACAATAGAGCCACTATGAGGGGGGGAGAGGAGAACCTCCCAATCTAGAAGAAATATTCTCCATGGACTGACCACTAATAGGAATGGCTACAATCCCATCAAAATCCAAAATCTCACTTGAAAAAACATTTAAACTCTGAGAAGAAATAATCTCAATCAAAAAAGAAGGGAGGAATACCTTAAGGGAATTGTTGGAAACTTCAATTGCAGTGTCTGCAATCCCATCAAGAACAACATCCTAAAGAAAATTATTTGGATCTATGCTCACAACATCCGCCTTCACCTCAATGTCTGCCTTCACCTCAAGGACATCCAAATTACCACTTTCAATCCTTTTCCTACTCAAAGAAACTTTTGAAATCTCAGGTAAAACTGAATCACCATTCATAATAATTTTCTTACTCAAAGGAAAATTTAAAATCTAAGAGAAATATCGATCCCAAAAAACATCTAAGGAAGAAATATCCAGCAAGGGTTTAACCAGATACCCAAGCTTAAAAATATAGCTAACACCTGTAGGGAGATTGTTCATCCTGAGTCCAACAACTTTCAAAGCCTCCAACTCTGTTAGCCATTTTTAAAAATTGAAACTGGAATTAGGAATGGTGACAAACTTTAGCGAAGGTGCACCACTTTCACAAAAAGAAACTGAATATTCCTTTTGAACTACGTAGGGTACAATAGAATTCCCACAGTCACCCATATTCTTGTTCACCTACAAAAGTAAAATCTCATGGCTCTCATCAGGCCCTAAAAGCTCTAGAACTTCCTTCTTCCATTTTTCCTTCCAAATTTCAAATTCAAATAAGGGGTTAAGGGTTGTTGTTCCCCTTCTATTATTCCCTAAAGGAACACCTTTGCCATCTGTGAGAATCACCTTGTCTCTCCCCCTCGATCTTCCTCTCCCTTTGGAATCTCCTTGTTTCTTGAACCCTCTCATGGTTTTAGGTTTTCTGCTTTAGCCTCAACCTTGTATACTTTCAAATTAAATTATTTCCAAAGTAGAAAAACCTTATAACTCCTAGAAATTCTATGAAAATTAAATTCAACTCTATTTAATTTTCCCTCCAATATTAAATCAAACCTTTCATTCTTTAACACACTAAAAAACTATAATATCTTTAATGTCTTCTGAATTGTAACTTATGGATGTTACATGCTAGCAATAATTACTTTATCTTCAATTCTCACGTCTACTTGCTTGATTTTTATTACTATGGTCACGTTAGGTTGCATTATGTGCTTAATGCAACTCTACAAATTTCTATAGCAAGCTCATAATGGTGCTATCTACTCTGAGGTTTCTAAAACACACTTAGGGTGGCACTCTACACTTCTAAATGGAACTTGTGCGACACTCTAGTTTCTATAGTATGCTTGAAATGATGCTTTATGCTTTTAGATGACACTTATGCGACTCTTTAATTTTTACAACACACTCAGGATGGTGCTATATGTTTATTTCTAGATATGTTCAAATATAGATGCACTCAAGTTTGGCTATTCTCGAGTCTCGCTACACTAGAGTCTGGATGCACTCAAGTCTAGACATGCTCGATTTTGGTAATATGCTTAAGTTTAGACACACTCAAGTTTGGATATGCTCAAGTCTAGACACACTCAAGTTTGAATGCACTCTATCTACTTGTGAATGGTTATCACTTCTTGACAATGCTCAAATGGCTACCTAGGCAACATTAGGCTTGTCCTTATACCTCTTTGTATAGCTAGAAATTCTAGATAATGCTCAAATGACTACCTGAATAGAGTTAGGCTTGTCCTTATATCTCTCTATATAGCTAGCGCTTCTAGATAATTCTCAAATGGCTACCTAGACAATGTTATGCTTGTCCTTATAGCTCTTTGTATAACTAGCACCTCTAGGCAGAGCTCAAACAACTACCTAGACAATGTTAGGATTGCCCTTCTAGCTCTTTATATAACTAGCACTTATGGACAATGCTCAAATGGTTACTTAGACAACACTTGACTTATCCTTTGTTACAATGCTTTGCTAGCACTTATGCACTTTTATTAGTGCTTTTGATCACTATTCATTTGACTCTTTGAATAATGCTCTTTGATATCACTTCTCTCTTCTCTTGGACAACACTCTCATTGGTTACCTTGAAATAATAATGCCCTCAATAACTCTTTAAATCTGCTCCTTTCTTTCCATGTCAAGGAGATGCACTTAAAAATATTTTAAAAAACTCTTCAAAGCCAAGACTAAAATACTATAGTCACCCATCAACAGTTTATAGATGATACAACCCTTTTTGGAAGGTCAAGGATAAATGAGGCCAGAGCTTTGGATAACTTTTTAAAAGAGTATGAAAGAGCTTTGGGGCAAAAAAATAATAAAATTAAATCCAAAATTTACTTCCTTAACACTCCTCCTAATATCAAAGCAAGAATTTATAGGTTGCTTTAAATGGATGAGGCAAATTTACCAACAACTTATCTATGGATACCTTTATTTGAGGGGAGAATGAGGCTAGATTTATGGAGTCCAGTTATTAGTAAATTTTAAAATAAAATTCCAGCTTGGAAAGGTAGATGGTTATCATTAGTAGGAAGAGTGCAGTTAATTAAGTTAGTTTTACAAGCCATTTCAACATATTATATGTCATTGTTTTCTATGCCAAAATCAGTTGAAAAAATTTTAATCTTTATTATGCAACCATTTTTGTGGTCAGGTTTACATGATAAAAGAAAATTTCCTTTGGTGAAATGGAGCAAGTTGTGTGATGATAAAACTAGGGGAGGTCTTAGTTTAAGAGCTCTTATAAATGCAAACTTAGCTCTTAAGGGAAAAGTTATTTGAAGATTGTACAAAGAGAGTCAAAGACAATGGGCAATAATTCTTCTAAGTAAGTATGTTGATTTCAATGACCCAAGTTTAATATTTACTGCATTCTCTCTCCCAAATGGTTCTGCTCTTTGGAATAGTTTAAAAAAATCTATTGATCTTATGATTAAAGGTTTAATATGGGTGGTGGGAATTGGAGAAAAAATTTCTATTTGGATGGATACTTGGTGTGATAAAAAGCCACTCAATTTAGATCCAATTTTGAAACCTTGGTTGAGATTGCTTCAAGACAAATATGTTGATAGGGTTTCCAACATTTTGTACAAGGATCGAGAAGGAAAATACAAATAGAAAGAAGATTTTTTTATAAGTATACAAGACATTGATGCTATGAGGCAATTAAGTAGAAATATAACAACTATGATTCGATAAATTGATTTGGAAGTTGAATAGCTCAGGAGAATACACAACAAGAAGTGGATATAATGTTCAACACCAACATAATAATAATATCACTAGAATATGGAGAGATATTTGGGATAGCCCAAACATTCCCAAAGTCAAAATGTTTGTTTGGCTAGTAGGTCATAGAAGAATTTTATCCTTGGATAACCTTATGAAAAGGGGGTTTCATGGCCCCTCTCAATGTGTTTTATGTAATAAGGAGGAGGGAGTATTGATCATATCTTGGGACATTGCTCAATAGTTTAGAATCTATGGCAATGGATTCTTAATATATTTGGTAAATGCATGGTGATGAATAACAAAATTGAAATATTGGTAAAGCAATGGCAGAGCACTTATAAAAGTGAGGTTTTACAAACAATATGGGATATATCAAAAGATACAATACTTTGGACTATATGGCTAGAAAGGAATAGAAGAATATTTAAAGGAAAGGAAAGTAATTTAGAGGTAATGAAAAAGAAGATATGTTTAGCCATAGAGGAGTCTAAACCAACTCTATCAACTTACACAATTCCTAATTTGGAAGCAGACTCTTGATAGATGGAGTCAAGTCATTAAATAAAATTATGATGTTGGGTACAAGAGAAGCAAAAATAAAGTAAAGAATATAAAATGGAAACCACCAGATATGGAGTGAGTTAAATTGAATTTTGATGGAGCATCTAAAGGAAATCTAGGACCAGTAGGAGGAGGAATAATTAGAAATAATAGAGGAGAGATTTTGTCTCATTATGCTTTCAATAGTGGATTTAAGACAAATAATGAAACTGAAGCCTGGACATCTTTAGAAGGGTTAAAAATATGTAAAAAAATTAAATAGAATAGAGTATGGATGGAAGGTAATTCTCTCATAGTAATAAATGCAATTTTGAGGAAAGCAAAGGCTCCATGGAACATACAAGAGATAATTATGGAAATTCAAGATCTTGCTAAAGAGTTTGAAGAAATTAGGTTTACACATATATTAAGGGAATAAAATAAATGCGTAGATAAGCTAGCCAATAGAGGGGTTTTTATTGAGGATCGTGAAGTTAAATTATCCTTTCCATAGTTAGAGGAAGTAGGAAGTTTAGTCAAAGTTGACAAAATTTTTGATTGCCTAAATCAATTAATGATTAAGTTTTACTTTAATGTTTTCCATTGGTAATATCTATTTTATTTTGTAACAATAATGTATTTTCATTTAGACTATTTATTATAATTTTTGTGGTTGCACTTGTGTTTCAGGAAGGAAACTAGCAATCTAGATTTGGTAAAGCAGACTATGATAGTGTGATGTTTTGGAAATATTACTCTACTAAGATGCAAGGCATAGATAGTAGAGGTGAAGTTTTGGAATTGTGAAGGTTGCTATAGAAAAATGTCAAGAAAGATACTAAATTTTGGAGTAATTGTATCCAAACAGAGATTTGAAAAGATCCAAAAAATGAAAATCAAGAATTTAGACATTTTATGTAAAATAATGTAGGTTTCTAGCCATAGCATCTCAATTGACATGAGAAGTGTATCTATTTGTAAACTATCAAGCTCTAAATAAGAGAGATATACTTTTTTAAGGGTGGGGAACACAAGTACAACCCCTTATTATCAAGAAAAAAAATACTATAGTCAGCCTGATGCTTATGGTTACCTGATTAACCAAAACTTCAACTTCACTATATGCCTCTATATTTCCTTATCTTTTGAGGCTTCTAATTTGTACCTTGGAATATTTAATGCTTCTCTATTCTTGGAAGCTTTGATGTTTCTCAATTATGTAATCTATCTCTAATGTCTTGGATTGCACCTAAGATCAAAATGAATATCCTCTTTTCTAGAGAATCCAACTATTACCAAGGTGACTTTTCTCTATCCCCTCACATCCAACTTTCTTTTGAGTTGGTCCTTAATCAATTATAGCTAAGTCCTTATCTTCACTGAACTTAGTGGAAATACCCTAGCATCCAAATCAGGGTGACTTTTATCTATCCCCTCAATATCTACTCAATTAGACCTTTAAAATAGAGTCCAAGTCTTCACTACTTTCAAAGTGGATAGACTCTAATATTATGGTGGCTTCTAAAATATAACTCTATCAAAAATAGATAGAGTTAAGTGGTATCTCTGATACCACTATTGGATTTTAAGCCTAACTATCTCAAAATATCATAGGTCCTAATATAATTAGACCATAATATTATAGGTTGAAATATCAATAATCAAGAGTAGAATTTAATATATGAGCAATAATATATATATCCAATCTAATATAAATAAGATAACATTCACTATAATATCAAATATGAATGCAAATGGCCAAAATAATTCATGTACATGCATGAAGAAAACTTACAATAGTATTTGCTCAAAATCTGTATACAAGCTTTATTATCAATGCTTGATGTTTTGATCACTATAGACCCTTTTCCCTTATATTTTATGGAACTTTATCTTCATGATATAGATATATAAGATGACTCTTCACGTACTTGACTATTGCTTTCCATATGTGAGCTCCCGTGACCTTTGGTTTATCATCTTGCCACTTGTATACTAGACTATTCACTCTCTTCTTACATGCATACGTAACTCTATGACACTTACACACTTCTACATGAGTATTACTTTCCTACATGCACTTCTAATACTAGACACTTGTGCACATCCTCACTTTACATATTTGTACACTTTCATACATGACACTTGTGCACATTCTCTCAATACACACTTGCAATATTACTTACATGACACTTGTGCATATCATGCACATTACATTCTTACATTACACTTGTGCATATCCTGCATATGGACACATAATAAAAGAAATATAAACCACTCATCTAAACTATAGACACAAACCCTAATCTATTACATATTTACATTTGTACCATGGGGGTAGATTAGCATGTACCGAATAATATAATATTGTCTAACATATGGTGATGAGTGAAATAATTGAAGAATAGTTAAAGCAATGGTAGAACACTTTTAAGAGTTAAGCATTACAAACAATATGGGATACAAAGAAAGATACACTACTTAGGATTGTATGGCTATAAAGGAACATAAGAACATTTAAAATAAAGGAAAGTAATTTAGAGGTAATGAAAAGGAAGATTTGTTTAGCCATAGAGGAGTCTAAACCAATCCTATCAACTCACCCAATACCTAATATTGAAGCAAAGAGCCTTGATAGATGGAGTCAAGTCATCAATTGGAATTTTTATGGTGGGTACATAATAAACAAAATAAAGGCAAAAAAAAAATGGAAACCATCGGAAGTAGAGTTGGTCAAATTGAATTTTGATGGAGCTTTTAAATGAAATCCATGAGTAGAAGGAAGAATAATCAGAAATAATAGGGGTGAGATTTTATCACGTTCTACTTTCAATAGTGGATTTAAGAAAAATAATGAAGTTGAAGCTTGGGCAACTTTGGAAGGATTAAAAATATGTATACAAATGAAATGGAACAAAGTATAGATGGAAGACAATTCATTAATAGTAATAAATACAATTTTGAGGAAAGCAAAGATTCCATGCAACATACAAGAGATCATTATGGAAATACAAGACCTTGCTATAGATTCTGAAGAAACCAAGTTTACACATACGTTAAAGGAAAGAAACAAATGTACAAATAGGCTAGCTAATAGAGGGGTTTAAATTAAGGATCATTAAGTGAATTTTTTTTTTTCATGGTTAGAGGAAGTAGTAAGTTTAGCTAAAGATTACAAGAAAAATCTAAAAGGAGAAAATTCAAAATAATGTTCCAAAGGATTATAAAATGTTTCAAGGGATCCATTTATAGATCAATGCATTGGAGGAAACTAACAATCCAAATTTGGTAAAGCAAACTATGATTTTTTGAAGTGAGTAAAAGTTTTGTATGTTGAAGTAGAAGTTAATATCATATGGACTTCATGGTTGAATGGATTATATTTGAGTTTTTGGTTGGATTATGAGATAGAGTATGGATTGAAACTTTCAACTTTTTGAGATTGTTAAACTATTTATTAAAATAATACTATTATGGTTTGTTAAAAGGTCCTTATAATATTAATGAGATTCATTTCATAACTCATTAAAATGATTAAATTTATGTTTTAATTGGTTATTTGTGATTAAATAAATTCCACTTGTATTACATAATGACCCATAGTTTAGTTATTATGCATATATTCCTTGATAATATTTAATCATGAACTTTCAACTTTTTGAGACTGTTAAACTATTTATTATAGTTCTTGTGGTTGCACTTATGCTTTAGGAAGGAAACTAATAGTCTAGAGATGGTAAAGTGGACTATGATAATGTGAAGTTTTAAAATATTAATCTACTAAGATGCAATACATAGATAGTAGAGGTGGATTTTGGGTATTGCGAAGGTTGATGCAAGAAAATCTCAAGAAGAAGGATGTTAAATTCTAGAATATTTGTATTTAAAAAGAAAATTAAAGAAGATCCAAAAATTGAAAATCAAGAATTCAAAATTTTTATTAAAAAAGATGTAGGTATCTAGCTATAACAACTCAATTGAGATGAGAATTGAATCTATTTGTAAGCTATCAAGCTCTAAAGGAGAGAGTTTTGATTTGTCAAAGGTGGGGGACTTAAGTACAACCCCTTTTTCTCAATAACAAAAGCTAGAAAGTAATATCACTATATGCAGTAAATTTAAATTAAAAGGTTAAATAATTTGATTTTAAACATATTTTTACCATCTTAGTTAAAATGAATTTTAAAGTTTTGAAAGCGAGCATGAGCCCAGAGCAAGCCTCACCTTTTTCTTTTTTTATAAAGTAAACAAGTGTTACAGGTGTGAGTAGGAAGCAAAGTGTGAGCAAGGAGAGAGTGCCACTTCCTCTTAATCTAGATCTTAGGAGAAACTTAAAAACTAAAAGAATTATGTGAAAGAAATCTAGTTAAAATGGAAGAAAAGTCATTTTTAAAAGTCTTTACTCGAAGTAAGGACATACTAGTTAAAAGTAAAGATGCCCTCAGTGGAAGTATAGATGCCTTATTTGGAAATAAAAAAAAGAGTGAATTCATGGCAAGCCCTATAGAAGCAACAAATACTACACTGAAGTGATTATCAAGGATGAGATGATCAAGCATGATATAATGGTTGTTAAAAACATAGGGTTAATATGTAAGTTCCATCTCCATGACTTCTAAAATAAATTTTGCTCATTATCTTCTCTAGTTCAAAAATAATGAATAAAATAGTGGACAATGGCCCTTGGTTTAGGGGTAAAGATGCATTATATTTAACACAACAAAGTGAGAATTTTTTTATGGAGACAAATTCTATTAAAAGGCATCTAATGTGGATTAGGCTTTTTGGACTTCCTTATCAGCTCATCAATAAGGAGGTTTTGAAGAATATTGATATTAGTCTAGGGGAGTTCATCCAAAAGGGACCAACTACTAAGGAAATAAGGCATGTTGTTTACACTTGAATATGTGTTGTCATGGATATTTTGAAACCTTTACCACAATTCATTAGGAGTAAACTTGAATTAAGAGAATGAGATCAACAAGTGGATTATGAAAGTATTACCTTCCAATGTCACAAATATTATGAGATCAGACACATGGCAAGAGGTTATAAAGTAAAAATGATGGAGAAAGATATGGAAATTTTGGTCAGAAGATAAACTTCAATATGAAACAAAGAGATCATATCATAGTAGAAGCTGGGTCAAATGAAGAATTTTCCACTCCTAAGAAAGTAAACAAAAACTCCTCTATATCATTAAGTGGCAAAGGCCATTATAGTTCACTCAAATCAACCATTAGAAGAAAAATTTGACATAAGGAATGAGAAAGTATAACGTGCAAGTTCACATTTAAGAGTTGATGGTGCAAAGGAATATGGGAAGGCAATTTTTTAAGCAAACGAGGTGAAGGAGGTCAAGGTTAATCTAGGTAACCATCTTCATTTTCCTCAAGTAGCATAAAATTCTCTCCTTGCAATAAAAATAAAAGTAGTATAGAGTGTATTCGTTGCACTTGAGGGTTTTAAGAGCAACATAATAAAGAAATACATACGAAGGATATCCATAGCAATTTAGGATTTTTAGAGCAACATAAGAAAGTAATTACTATGGAGGATCAACCTTGTACTTTAGGTTTTGAGGGCAATATAAAGAATAAGGTGTTTATGATGCTATTCATTGCATTTTAAGTTCTTTAAGGCAACATGAACCTTTAGAAGATAAATCTCATTAGACCAATATGAAAAAATAGAAGACATTGATAAATATGAAAGTGTTGGTGGAAATGGAAAAAGGAGAGGAAGGCCATCAAAACATGATAAAAGAGAAAAATAAACTCAAAGAGATGTCAATTTAGGAAGCAAAATAAAAATATCATAGGTGTTAACAATAGGGACTAAGCACACTAATAAAAAAAATGATAATGAAATTGTATCATGGATGTCCCATGAGGGATACTGTATTGGTATGTCTTTGGGTTTTATTTAGGAGATCCAAGTTCAAACCCTGGTAAGAGGGGACCAAGACCCATCATAAAAATCCACTTTTTAACTAAAAACATTTAGCCATGTGAGGGATACCATAGTGGTATGCATTTGTATTTTCATTCAGGAGATCCAAGTTCAAACCTTGGCATAAGAGGAATGAGACCTCTCATAAAATATCGCTTTTCTAACTCAACATTTGAGCCTAGAAAGGGATAGGTTGGTTGGTAGTAGCTAAGGGTTTGTTGGTGGGATGCCCTAGTTTAATTCCCTAGAGGGTTGGGGTCCCATTGAATTCATATTTACCCAACAAGCTAGGGATTATAGAGGTTCCTTATGTACAAAAAAATTGTATCAAGGATTATTCGGTTCTTTCAAAGAGAAAACTCAATTTTGAATCGTCAAGAAACACATACATAATTATCAAGCTATTAATTATAATATCATTATGTGGTCATGATGTAATATAGGTAGGGCCCATCTCAATCCCATATAATCAATTTTAAAAAATAGAGTTTTTTTCAATGGGTTATATGTGATTGAAATGAGCTTCATCTGTATTACAATAGCTTGGAAAATATGCATGTATCTCTTGCTAAGATTTGAGCCTTGGTTTCCTCCTTGAAAGTTGAAGAATATAACCAGTTGAACTAATGTCAATTGATTAAAAAAAAATGAAGTTAAATGATATATTTTTTTTATTAGGGTAAAATTAGGATTTTGAAAGGACCTTAACCCTTTTACAAAAGTAAAACTATAGATACAAAAATATTTCTAAGTAAAGGTAACACAATTCCAGTGAAACCTCCTAGCTCAAACACCCAAGGAGTTCTATCTCACCCAAAACCTTACAATAAATATATTACAACTAATTTTAAATAAACCACAAATGTCCAAATCAAGCACAAAAACAAGGTTTTTTTATTCACCCCCAATCCGATGAACACTAAAAGATTAAATTTAAACCAATATTTTATATGTAATGGCCCGTCTTGGTAGGAACTCCCTTGTTGTTTGATTGATGTACTGATGTGTTGATAATTAATTCATGATTCTATTTTATTATATCAAGATGAGTTGATAGTTGTACTTTATGCTTAATTGAGTTGGATTATATGTTGGACATTTTGAGTCCCTAAGCCAAAATTGTCATTGATGTCAAGAAATGTAGTTAACATTAATATCAAGGTTTTTGTCAAGGAACAAAGTTGTCAAAGATGCCATTTGATATCCAGGAAGAAGGCCAAAGGTCAAGAGTTTCAATGCAAAGTAAAAGAAGGGTTTAAAAATTAAACCTTGCAGTTATAATTTATAAAATTTAAATTTTTTTGAATGTAAAATATTTATAAATTATAATGCTGACGTCATCAAATTTAATTTAAGCACTTTGCATATATTATAAAGTGTTTAAAGGCGTTGACGTTTGAAGAAAGCACATGGTTGTGTATAAAAGGTGGCCTCAAAGACATTACAAAGTTAATCCCTCGATTGAAGAATATTTGCGCCAAGGTAAAAGAACTTCGTTAGTATTTTTGAAAGGATTCGTTGAGGAAGAAGACGAAAAACATTTTCATCTTTAGCACCAAGGATAAAGTGGAAAGGTTGGAGTCTTCGAAGCACATTGGAAACGGTGGTCCAAGGGGCAAAGCGCAGGCATTTGGAGGAAGCAAGTGCTATATTCAAAAATCGTGGTGGTGAGTGCTAAAGGGAAACTTTTTTCATACATTTTTGTTGAGCGCAAAAGCTAAGGAGGAGAAAGAGCCTTTTGGATCTTAAACATGCTCATAGAGCACGTGGTCGTGGAGCCCGCGATAGGTTACTTGCGGAGGAAGAGGCAACGGGATCAAAACCCGTCAGTGGCCAAGGTAAAAGCTTTTTAATTAATTTTATTGCCTAAGGTTTCAATACAAGGTGTTTGGAGGTATAAGGTTTGCTTGTGAAATTGTTTAAAGAGTGTTTGGCGAATAACGTTGGTAGTTGAAGGTATTAATTGGAGTAATAAGGAATATTTGGTATTTAATATTTTTAATAAAGTCTTAAATTATTATATTGCAAATATTGAAGGGTTAAGACTTTTTGAGTGTTGTTTGATCTTTAAAGGGTTTGTGTTAAAAGAAGATTATTGTGAGGGTATTTGAATATTATTTGAGTTGGAGTGATAAGGTGTTATTTTGGTATTATTTTGCATTGTATTTTGTTGAAGAAATTATTACCCTCTAACCCTTGTTGAGATTAGCAAAGAAGAAATTGTGAGTGTGGTAGATTAGTGAGATCAACTCCTTGTCAAGCAAAAAGGTATGAGCAAATTCTTCTTTGGTTGTGTTGGTTGATTGGCTTTCTTAAAAATTAAGTTTGGAGTGAAAAGTATTTTATTAGGGTCTCCTTTTCGAAAGTGTTGAGTTAATGCTTCAAGGTTTTTTAGGAATTAAGTGTTGTGATTAAAACCTTATTTTATAAGCATTGTTGTTGAAGCCATTGGATTGTGCAAAGAACTTGAACTTGAGTTAGAAAAGATCATGAGTATCATTGTTATGTGAGATTTGTTGTTGAGCATTGTTGGAAATATTTTGAGTTGGATGATACATGCTTGTACTAGGTTTGTGAGCAAGAGTTGTTTCTTGAGTGATTGGTTGAGTAGAGTTGATTGGGCCTAGTCAAGTGGATTGATGAAGTGATTGTTCAAGTTCCATAAAACAAACTATTCTATATTATGATTTGAGTTGTAAAAGAGATTGAGTTGTGTGAATAGAACATATTGAGTCTCTAAAAATTCTCTTTACGCTTCTATGAAGTTGAGTTGAGAAAGTTATTGAGTTTTGAGAATAGAACATATTGAGTCTCTAACCATTCTATTTATGCTTCAATGAGATTGAGTTGAGAAAGTGATTGAGTTTTGAGTATAGAACATATTGAGTCTCTAACAATTCTCTTTATACGTCTATGAGATTGATTTGAGTTAAGAAAGTTATTGAGTATTGAGTAGAGAACATATTGAGTCTCTAACAATTCTCTCTATGTTTCTATGAGACTGAACAAGTTATGTGTGGACTTGTTAAGTTGATTTGAGGCAAGTCTTTGAGAAGACTTGTGGACTGATTTTGTGTGAGTTTTTGTGGAAGCTTACAATACAGATTTGGTTAAGTCCTAGAGAGGACTTATTGAGCAGATTTGGACAAGTTCTGTGTGAGCTTGTTGAGCAAATTTGAGTAGGTTCTGAGTGGACCTATTGAGCAAATTTGAGCAGGTTCTAAGTGGACCTATTAAGCAGATTTGAGCAGGTTCTGAGTGGACCTATTGAGCAAATTTGAGCAGGTTCTAAGTGGACCTATTGAGTAGATTTGAGCAGGTTCTGAGTGGACCTGTTGAGAAGATTTGAGTAGGTTCTAAGTGGACTTGTTGAGTAGATTTGTGCTAGACCGACTGGACTGTGTTTAGTGCAGATTTGAGTGGACTTGTGCTAGATCGAATGGACTGTGTTTAGTACAAGAGTTAAGCAGAGTTATGCTAGATCGACTGGACTATGTTTAGTACAAAATTGAGACAAAGCTTTGGAGGTGATAGAGTAGAGAGGACAGTAGTCTCTAGTGGATAGAGATCCATCATCCAAGGTATTGAGGATAGGTCTTCTGAGTGGGGACAAGAGTCTTCAGTGGAGAGAGATCCACAAGCCAGTGTAGTGGAAGTAGTAGTCTTCTAGAGGATTACCAACCAAAGCAGAGGAGAAGGAGTTCTCCTGTGGATAGAGATCCACAAACCAAATTTAGGGTATCAATATCTCCTTTGGACAAAGGTCCATAAACATTGTAATAGGGAAAGGATTCCCAAGAGATTAACTGAGAAATTTTTAGTAAAATATTTTCTTTGTGGAGTAGCCCGCATTGGGTGAACCATGTAAATTATGGTGTCTCTATTGTGTGTGGTGCTGTATACATTGCTTTGATTACTGCTATTGATATTTCTATATTTACATTGCATATATTGGTTTGAGAGAAAAAGTAAAAAGTGGTCTTATATTGTTCACCTCCCCTCTCAGTATAAGCTTGTGTTCTTCATTATTTTAATTTTGGAATATGGTATTGTTGATGAATTTTGTGGTTGTAAGACCAGGTACCCTCATAGGTGGATTGATATGCGACAACCACCAAAGTTAAGAGAAGTGTGAAATGGAAGATGATGGATTTTCAGTCTGATAATCCACAAGGATAAAACAATCATGTTGAAACATTTGCACACATGTATGTGCGATTAAATGCATCATCGGACAAGGAGGTTGCTATAAAGGCAAAAGAGCCCTTACCCCTGTGCTTAGGTGTCTCTCGTAGGTGGTTGATAACCTTGTAGTTATCATGATACCTCCTGCTTAGGGAATAGTAATGTTTGTGCATTATCTATCGTCTTTCTTATTATTGGATACATCTTAGTTTGGGTGAGGACAACTTTTGGCAAGATTCCTTGTGTTACTTAGGTTCTTAATTTATCATTAAGATGCATTAATACTTGTGTTTCAAAATATAAAATGTAATTGGTTAATTATTTGACAAGTAAGGTATTAATAATAATGTTAGCATTATTAATACTTAAAAATATTAAATACTAATATTAATAATTAATATTAGCATTAGACAAGATAAATTAGTAATAGTATTAATTAATTTAATACTATGAAATGAGTAAATAATTTAATTACTAATACCTTTGCTAAAATAGTATTAGTAAATTAATATTAACCTTATTGAATTAATACTTTATAAAAGGGCATATTTAATAAATAAATATTATTATAAGGAAAAAGTTTAATTTATAATACTGTGAGGAACTTTGGCAAGTGATGGAAAATTAATAAAATTATTTTGAAAACTAGCAAGAAAACCAAGAGTCACCTCAACTCTTGAGCTTCATATTCCTCACCCTCTTAATCTTCCTCTCCCTTTAGATTTCTATTTCATTCTTCTTTCTCTTGAGGTTTGGGATGGATTGTTGGTTGGGGAGAAAATTACAAGGTGTGTAAGATTTGGGAGAACATGGAAGAAGATTGTCAATTTTCTTGTTGTGGAGGTAATCTCTTTCTATTTTATCCTCTTGATTGAGTGTAAATGTTGTTATATGCTTTGTTCTTCTGTCTTGCTTCCTCTTAATTTGTGGCGGTGCATGATCAAATTCACTTTGATGACTTTACCTCTCAAAGAAAATCTCATCATGGAGATGATTTAGTGTCCACAATCATCATATTTTGGGAAATTTTGCTAACTTTCCCACTATTTGAATCTATTCTAGAAATGCAACTATACCTTTTATTCGAATATCTTCTACTAAGGATACCATGCCCTCCTTTGAGTGTGATGTTATTGTTGTTTTATTAGTGGATCATTATATATGAAGCACCTACCATTCAGATTGCACCATCCCCACTATGTTGGGTGTATGATGTAGATTTATCCAATTTTTGATTTCAACTTTTACAGTGTGGACAAGAGCTAGCTTTATGTTTTGTTTTACATGGAATATAGGCTACGAGTCAACAATACCTTGTCGATCCTTGTTAGAAGCCCATGGTAGGTATCTATTAGAAGATCTAGAGTCTTCATGTATTACATCAAGATTAGCATCAGACAGAATTTAAAATAAGTTTAATACACCTTTATATTTAGCTAGGATATGCGTGGCCTAATTCATTTATACAATGAGATTTATTGCCTTCAGTATAACAAAGAGATTAAAATGTGAAATCTTGTTTAAGAAATAAAGTTATCACTTGCAATAGATTATACATTTGAGGACCAACATTCTAAGTATTTGTGTAAGCCTACGTGCACATTCAACTAATGTTTGACCCTCGATATCTCTTTGGTAGTCTCAAGTTCCAAATCATAATATTAAAAAAAAAGCTAGTCAAATTTGTTGCTTAAACCCTCTTTAATAGAAGATTGATAATTATTAATCAAATATTTTTGTCTTAATTAATGTTGATTAAATATTGAAGGGGTGATTAGTAAATTAATCAAAGGGATAGATGTGGCTTGTGTACAAAAAGAACCATAATTGAGTGAGAGAAGTATGGGCTTCTCTCATTTATGACTAACAAGAATCGAAATAATGTTTTGAAGTCTATCATGGAACTGAGATCTTGCATTATTGCTGAATGATTTTATTTGTATGATGCATGTTAGGATTGCATATTCATTCAAAGAGTTGTCCTAATCCCTATACTTATGTTCAAAAGCATGATTTTGAAAATATCTATCAAGTAGAAGGTATTGAAAAAGAAGATGAGACTTAGTTACTATTATGTATTAATGTATTGAAATGCAATATCTGTGTTTGGAGATGAGAAAAATTAAAAGGTGTCATGTGTAGAAGTTATACTATGTCATGATTATGATGAGGGAATGGATATCCTTGTAAACATTCTTGATGTATTATCATGAATTTTATTAATATTGTTCAAAAAGTAAAAGATGAATTATTGCTTTCCTTCTATGTTAAGTTGAAAATGATGATGGATTAATAGGATAAAGTAATTAATGGAATTTTATTATGATTTCTAGATGTTATTTTATTTCCTTTTATGTAAATAAAGGAAATACCTAATTTCTAGTGTTACGTAGAAATGAAATACCTAATTTCTCTACTTTTTATCAATATGTTATTGAATTTTGGTATAATTTATTAAAGAACTTTGTTTTTGTGAGAGGCAAATATGTTGAATAAGACCCTTGGGTTAAGGGGGGTTTATTATGGACATGAATTGCTAAGTGCCATATTAGTTAACCCTAGAGTTGAATTGCACCCAACCCTAGTTGAGTTTGTGGGTAGACAAATCAACTAGGTAATTTTGGTGAATGTGTTTGACAAACCCTAGCAATGAGGCTTGGGTGATCCTAGTGGTGAGGCTTAGGATGGTCATTCACACTAACCAAAGCAGTATAGTGGTGGTACCTTACATGTAGGCAAGTGTGACCATGATAATTATTAGGTGAGTGGCAATGGTATTAGTTTCATGTATAAATAGAACTAACTAATCACTAAGACATTATGCCATGATAATCCTACATAGATGCTAGTATGTCGGGTCAGGGGATAGGCATCACATTAAGAGATATGGACCTTAAAGGGTAACCCCACACTGTGGTCAAGCTATCCCATACAGGGTAGTGTAGGGAAATGGGAGGACCACTTATGGTGTATTTTCTAATAATGATGTTAGAAGAGTGAACCCCATGAATTATGAGAAGTTGATCACTCCTATCCACTTGAGTGTTGACTACAATGAAAATGAACTCAAGATGGTTATGTCTTAATATTGTTGAATTTATTGGGTCTTCTTAATGAGTTAATTAATCCTTGTAAAAAAAAATTCCCTAGGATTGAGAAAGAGGGTCGTTACAGTTGGTATCAGAGCCTAGGTTGTTGGACTCAATGCTTCCTTGAAAAGGATTAGGTTGGTATTTACCTTGTTGTACTAATGTTAAGAAGGCTAAAATTTTTGAGGGACCTTAAAGTGATATGGGACAAGCGGATATTGCATGTCGACTTGACTGGTCAAACCAAGGAGTAAATATCTTATAAAATACTTCTTAATGGGAATCATTACCTTCATAACCTAACCTAGATCCTTTTTATGTCTAGGCAATACCACTTTTTTGAGAGAGGGATCTTCTAAGAAACTAAGGCATGCTATGTAGAAGAATCTGCAACTCATCCCCAAAAGAGAAAACAAACTATAAGTTTAGGGGACTCCAACAAAAGAATGGCAAATCTTACATTAATGGTTAAGTTGCTACAAGATAAGAAGGAGCAACAACAACAATAAATGCTAGAAACACTCCTTAACTAGGAATCTAATAATCAAAATTCAAAAGGTAGACAAGAATAAAATCTAGTTAGAGAAGTCCAAGGAGGTAAATCACAGATTGAGGTTGAGCTTGCCAAGGACTTGAAGAATGTATGGGTACCTAAATTTAGTGGAAAAGAAGGGGATGATGCAGATATATAATGGTTGAATGAATTAGAGACCTAATTTTCTATGAAGAACTACTTACTTGAAATGCAAACTATTTGGGCCACCCTTCATTTACAAGATGTTACTTTGAAATGGTGGAATATATTTAAGGTGGGTAGAGGAATTCAAGTGGTGAATCTAAAATAGAAAGAATTTGTAAAATATTCAAGAAAATATTCCTAACTAAACAATTCTATGTAGAAAAATTTGAGGAATTTTCTATGCTTCAACAAGGTACCTTGACTATGGAAGCTTACTATTAGAAATTGATCAAAATATTGAAAATTATCCTTGAATATGAAACTAAGGAACATTTGAAAGTGCAAAAGTTTATCCTAGGAGTAGATCCTAAAATTTGAATGGTGATAAACTTGCTTAAACCCAAACACTACAAAAGACAAATGATTTGGCTCAACAAGAGAAGACAAATCAAAACACTAAAAAGACCTTCATAAATTATGAAGAGTTGAAAGAAGAATAAAATGAACTTAGGAAGAAGAAAAACTTTGGGTTTGAAAGATGGTCTAATAAAAAAAACAAGAAAAAAAAAGAAAATCTAAAAGAAGGACAAAATATCGGGAATAAGAACAATGGAAACAAGGATAATAACAATAAATATTTTCAAAGAAATGATAACTAGAATCCCCATCCTCAGAAATAAAATGATTTAACAAAGAAGGATGAAACAAGGATCATAAATAAAGAGAAGTCTCATGCACCTAAGATAGGTTGTTTCATTTGTGGGGGTCTCCACTATGTGAACAAGTTTCCTCAATAGGAATATCAAAGTGGTAGAGTAGAAGAGCAACCTCATCAAACTTATGCAGCAATAGGAAAATAAAACTTAGATTTCCAAGCAACTCCTATGCTTTTAAAAGGTAAATTGTTAAATATAAATATAAATATTTTAATTGATTGTTGAGCTACAAATAGTTTTATTTCTACTAGTATTATTAGGGATATGCCAAAGAAACCTGGATTTTTGGCACAAGGGTGGAAAGTTGAGTATGGGTCTAGGTAAACCTATCCATTGAGTCAATGCTTATCCAATGCCGAGGTTTTCTTACTTAGTGTATCAACTGTTTGGCACCTATATGTAGCATTGTTACATACCTTTGATATAATTCTAGGTATGGATTGGTTGAGAGCCCATGGTGCCCTAATCAATTTCCAAGATAGGTGGATGGATTATACTGATAAATATAAGCAAATATTAAGGGTTCAAAGCAAGTAAGGGTCTTTCCAATCCCATTTATTGTCATCCTTGTAACTTAAGAAGGCAATTAAAATAGGTGGAATGTTGTATGTGATTAAGTTAAATGGAAAGTAAGGATATAATGGAGATTCAAAACTATTTAAAAAACATCTAATCTTGCATGAATTTAGGGACATATTTTTGAAAGATCTTCTAGGCCTTCCACCTCAACATGAATTTGATTTCACTATTGAATTAATTCCTAGAGCTAAACCTATTGCTAGGACACCCTATAGAATGATCATTATTGATATACAATAGTTAAAGGTGCAACTCCAAGGCTTGTTGGAAAAGGGTTTGATTAAACCTAGTGTGTCACCTTGGGGTGCTTAAATATTGTTTGTAAATAATAAGGATGGGTATTTAAGATTATGTATTGATTATAGGATGTTGAATAAAGTAACCATCAAGAATAGGTATCCCTTATCAAGAATTGACGATCTTTTTGATCAGTTAAAAATACCACCATTTTCTCAAAAATTGACCTAATATCGGTATACCATCAGTGGATAATTCATGATGAAGACACTCACAAAACAACTTTCAAGACACGATATGGACACTATGAATTTGTGGTTCTTTATTTTGGATTGAAAAATGCACTAGAAACCTTTATGAACCTAATGACTAGTGTGTTCAGGCAATATTTGGACCATTTTGTTTTGGTATTGTTGGATGATATCTTGATTTATTCCTGCACCAAATAAGAACATGATCAACATTTGAGATTGGTTTTAGAGGTGTTGAGGAAAAATAAACTATATGGAAAATTAATAAAGTGTGACTTCTAGGGCATATTATATTTTTAGAAGGGATTGATATTGATACAAAGAATATTGAAGCCATACTAATTGGCTTGCACCTAGCAATGTGTCTGAAATTCAAAATTTCATGGGACTAGCAGGTTACTATAGATGATTTGTGGACAACTTCTCTCAGATTGCATACTCTATTACTAGCCTCCAAAGAAAAGGAAAGGAGTTCAAATGGAAATATAAGTGTGAGGTTGCCTTTGCAACTCTTAAGAATAAGCTTACTACAACACCAATTCTCAAAATACCTAATCCTTTTAGGAATTTTACGATATGCACATATGCTTCTTTAGAAGGGTTGGGAGGAGTTTTATCACAAAATGAAGCTATGGTAGCCTATAAATCTAGAAAACTTAAGAATCATGAGTTGAACTATGCTACACATGATTTGGAGCTAGAAAAAATCGGCCATGCTCTTAAGGTCTTGAGGCATTACTTATTGGGAAAATATTTTGAGCCAGGGTTACGCATAGCGGTGAATATTCATCAATTGGGCTAATATTTACATTTTTAAAAATTCAAATTTGCTATTTTGGGGGACCTAGATGTCGACCTTTTCGCCCAAAATTTTTGGAATTTTTTTTAGGTTACGGTTCACCGTGTGTTGATAAAAGTTTTACAGATTTTTTAAAAAATTCACCAACAATCCCGCTTAAATAGAGGACCTTTTTTGCCATAAAGTTTTAAAATTTCTAAATCATCTCGTCCAATTTTCTAAGTATACCACTATATATAATTAACACCCCAACAATAATTTTTCATTTTTGGACCCTGTTCTACAATAGACGGATATCCCGACCCAGTTCTACACCATATTGGACCCATTTTTGTACTAGATCGGATCTAGTTCTGCACTAGATCGAATCCATTTCTACACCAGATTGAACCCAATTTTGTACCGAACCTGATCCATTTTTGCACTGGATCGAACCCATTTTTGCACTAGATTGAACCCATTTTTGCACTGGATCGGGCTCATTTTTGCATCAGACTAGATCCTGTTCAGCACTAGACAAGACCGAACCCTATTCTACAATAGACCAAATCCAGTCTACACAAGACCATAATCTAGACCCTATTATATAGTAGACTGATATTTGAACACAAATTTGCAGTAGATCGAACCCTATTTTACACCATATCGAAACTTATTAGCAACAAATCAAACCTAGTTTTGCATGAGGTCGATCACTAGATCTCGTTCTGCATTAGGTTGATATCGGACCACATTCTGCAATAGGTAGATATCGGACCCCATTTTGCACAAGGTCGATATCGAATCCCATTTTACACAAGGTCGATATCAGACCTCATTTTGCAATAGGTCAACTTTCGCACCCCGTTTTGTACAAGGCCTTTCTTCGGATCTTGTTCTGTACAAGGCTATTTTTTGGAACCTGTTCTGCACCAGAATAGACTATTGGATCACGTTCTACACCAGGTTATCTATTTCTCTTAAGACATTCTGAATATAAGTTGAAGTAGTTGTAGTAATAAGATTTTTTCTATCAGCTAATTGTAGGTTTTTCTTCTATTATTTTTCTATCATTTAAAGAAAATATATCAATGCTCTCTTTCCCATATTTCTCTCTATGCCCTATTCTACAAGTTGTCTTCTTTATCAGGCCGATATCCAGATCTTGTTCTACATCGTGATCATTATCTGAATCCTGTTTTGCACCATAATAGATTACCGAACCGTGTTCTACACTAGGTTCTCTATTTATCTTAAGACATTTTGAATATAAGTTGAAGTAATTGTAGAAAATATGTCAATGCTCGGTTTCAATTATTTTTCTGTATTTTTTCCTTTTGTTAAAACTCTTTGATTCTCTGTTTCTATTCAAATCTGCTTTTCTGTTATAAGATTATAAATAGGTAAATACTTTATTAAATGCTTTTCTATACTATAATATGATATTGTTCCATATATGTATCTCTAATTATTTTTTGCATACATATTTTTTTTTCTTCTAAATTTAATTTGAATTTGTATATTAAATTTTTTTGTGCTCTTATTAGTTAGAAGTGTTATCACTAGAAAATGCAGTAGTGGCATACACTGACAAAATCACAATAAAACATGGCAAGAAATATGTATGTATTTTCTAGCAATCGATCATCTGTTTATTCTAGTTATAATATTATCTTGAGGCCTAAGAGAAGTAACATCTCTTTAACATTTTATTACTTTTCTAAAATGAAAAATACTTTTTTAACAAGAAAAATGTCACCCATCGATGATGGAAAGAAGGGGGCCAAATCTTTTGTTGAAAAGAGTATCCTCAAATATTTTAGCCTTATGTTGAAATCAAACAAGCCATCGACATCCGTACAAATTCGAGGTACAAATGATTTTTGACTTCTAAATAGTTAGTTGTATATTTTGTAATTATTTTCAATACTTCTTTCTTCCTCAAACAATTAGTTCTCAGTATGTTCTCAATGATATAAATATTTTTTCTATCTATAAATTAGTTATTTAAAATCAAAAAATGATAAAGAATATTATTGTATGTTACTATGCAGAATACCCTGTTGACCCTGATAAGCCTTTACTTGAAGATATTCCTCATTAAGAGATGCCTTCTAATGAAAATTCTCTTAAAAATGACATCCAACAATCACTTGAAGATATGTCCAAGGTGTAGACCAATTGGTTCATCCAAACCCCATAAGGGGGCGAAGGTCCAAGGTTCAAATCTCGGGCCTCATCGGACTGAACGCTTGTCCCTTTCCTGGTGCTTTCAATGGCGTAAAAGGTTTAAAATGATTGTGGCATGGTGGTTATAGGGGCAGACTGTGCGAAGATCTGTGTGGCAGCTTTTGGGGCGAACATCGCAGAATACTGTGGCGGCCATAAAAATCTGGACAACATGCCCGGATTCGTGGCGGCTACCGATTCCACCATGTAAATTAAAAAAAAAAAAACAATCACTTGAAGATATTCCTCACCAAGATATGCAAGTTGAAAATTAAAGTGATAAATCAAATACACTACAAACTTCTTATGAATCTTCAAGAAAAAAAATTTAAAAAGAGAAAGACATAATCTAACTGGGTTATTGGAAGGTCATTTAAGAATGAATGGGAAAAACAATTTCCCTGGATTGAGTTGATCATGATCGCAAACAACCAATTCAATCAAAAAGAATGTAGATGCAAAATTTGTAGTTGGAAGCTAGGTGAGGATCACAGGTTGCAAAATAAAAAAGATACAATAGAAAAAAATGCTGGTAAAGTATATGTAAAAGTTATAGGAAGTGATGGTAAAATAAAAAAGATATTAGGTGGAAGGATGCATCAAAATGTATGAATGCCAAATATACAATAGATTATGAGAATCACTTAAAGCAAAAATAATCCCTTGTTGAGAAATGTGGAATGATTGAAACCCAATTTCATAAAATGAAGAAGACCATATTAGCTTCAAAATTTTTACAGTTTGCCGTTGTATTTAGTATTCTCATAAAGGGTAGACCCATGTTTGATTTTATTGATTATAAACAACTGTATGAACTAGCTGATGTGCAAAACATTCCTAGTTGCCATTGGTCAGATCAAAGTGGTTAGAAAATAGCAAAATGTCTATATTTAATTGAGAAGGAGGATCTAAGGGAGAAAGTAAAAATTTCCAACAGTTTCTATTGATGAGGTGACGATTGTGGACAACACATCCTAGATTTGCATGCATGTGTACACATTTAAAAATCATATAAGGTATTCTAGTTTGCTAGGATTACATAATATGGTGGAAAGTTCAAATAAAGAAACATTTATAATGTTGTTTTAACTAGTTTAAAGGAAATTGTGGGAATGAATGATATAGATATAGCCACAAAGTTAATCTGCGTTGGAGCTAATGGCGTTGCTATAATGCAAGGGCACAAGAACGACCTATGTGTTCAACTCCAAATCTTAGTTGTTCCATATATGATACCTATTCATTGCATGACTCATAGAGTGAATATTACATATAAAATCGTGAGCACTTTTTAAAATGTTTCTAGAGTGGAAGACCTTATTCATGAAATACATTCTTATTTTTCTTGTAGTCCAAAAAGGTTTGCAGAGTTTCAATAGTTTGCACTAGGAGTTACAGAAGGAAATAAATTGTTGAAAGATATGGATACAAGGTGGATTTTATTGTATCAACCTACACATAGAGTTTTTACAAAATATCAATATTTAATAGGGTTTATGTACACAAATAGTAGGGCAATTGATAAGGCAAACAATATGTTGTTTCGTTTGACTAACTTGGAAACTCTTTTAATTTTGTGTGGTATTCTTCCAATGTTACAAGAAATGAACAAATTGACTAAACTTACACAAGAGAGATCCATCTATATCGTTGATTTCATAAGGATGAAAAAGTAAATATGTATGATTATTGACAGGTTATATGTGTCCAAATCAGATTTTATAGATCCCTTATTTGAAAGTTGGAAAATATTGACAAACGTGAATGATGCAAAAAGCTTTTTGAAGTTTGACATCAATGATAATATTTGTATTAATATTCGTGGAAAAATGATACCTCTATATTGTTACGAAAGATAATCAAGTATAATTAATGACGATGTTGAAAAATTTTATGTAACACACAATAGATACAAAGTTGTTTTACACAATACTAAGAAAAAATTGTTCAACATAGCAAAATCATTGATAAATGAGATAAGAGATCGGTTTAAAATACATGAGTTGCTTAAGGCCATGGGTGATGCAGGAGCATCCGGCAGCATTTGAGCAATCTTGCATCCTCCAAATCTCTCTAAATTTTTCTAAGTACTTTTATTTATTTATTTTGTTTTATTCCAATTTTGTTCCAAGATCGAAGTTTTATGAGCAAAGGGAAGGCATAAGTGTTTTAAGACAGGTTGGGGAGGGGAGCCGCGAAATCGCGACATGTCACGATTTCGTGACATGTCGCGAAATCGTGGCTCCGAAGGCGAGTAGTGGGCGAGGGCCAAAACCGTCGCGATATCGCGACAGTTTTGCGCAAAGCAAAGGCTGAGGCACGGGGGCCGCGATATCGCGACATGTCACGATATCGCGACATGTCGCGATATCGCGGCCCGTTTTGATTGCTGATGTTCGAAGGCATGGGGGGGTCGCGATACCGCGACATGTCGCGATATCGCGACATGTCGCGGTATCGCGGCTCGCGAAGACTGCGGAGGTCCGAAGGCGTGGGGGGTCGCGATATCGCGACATGTCGCGATGTCGCGGCCAATTAGAAGCTGCCACGTGGAGTAAAGTCGCGCGACTTAAAATTGAAGACAGACCGTTAAGAAAAGTTAAAAGCTGCCGCATGGTTTGAATTGCGGTTGCCGAGAAAAACAAAAAAAGACAGCTATGTGGAAGCAACACAGCCTATTGAAGACGGAGGCCGAAGATGGACACGCGGGCAACCACGTGTATTAAAACGAGGACGAAGGCCACGTATATTGATGTGTGAAGGACAGCTGCGTGCATTTAAACCGAGTTAACCACCGTGAGGAAGTATTCAACAAACAACAGTTACAGGGCATGGAAGGTAAGGAAGAAGCAGCAGTACAGAGTACCATCAGAACAAAGCGGCCAGTGCAGGGTATGGAAGCCATTAATGAAAGCTTCCTGGTAGATCGGGCAGATGGCCCATTTATGACTCAAAATTTTGAAAACCCCGAAAAGGGGGGGAAAGTTCGAATTTGAATCTTGTTAGGTAGGCATTAATTGCCTAGAGGATCGGGGCCTCGATAAAACCCAAAATTTTGTAATAGGGACGGATGGTGAAGTCGGGATTGGGGAAGAGAGACTGTGAGCCTGGAAAATTATTGTATGACTGTATTAAGAAAGTTTAATGAAAATTGCTGTGAATTCTACGGTGAATTTGTGGTGTGAATCCCGGCTTGCCATCAAGTGGTATCAGAGCGGGAGCTCCTGAGAGTGTAACAGATCGCCGGAGAAGGAGGCAGTTACACCAGGATCTGTGGAAATATTTTCAAAAAAAAAAAAAAAAGAGAGAGATAGAATGCCTCCACGAAGGAACCGAGGCGAAGGAGGAGATGTGGTGCCGGCCGAAGACTTTCGAGCCTTGCAAAGGCAGGTTCAAGCCCTGCAAGCAGAGTTACGCAGAAGGCGCGAACCCGGAGGGGATGAGGAAAGTGAAGACGAAGTTGAAGAGGAAGAACAATCTGAGGAAGAAGAAGAAGCCGTGGATCCAGCTCAAGCCCGGTTGTATAAGGCCATCTCTCAGATTGGAAAGCAACCTAAAATGGAGGTTTCTACATACTCGGGAAACCTAAATCCGGAAGAAGTGATTGACTGGATAAATGATTTAGAGGAATATTTCGAGTACGAGGAAGTTGAAGACCCTAACCGGGTCGATTTGCTAAGACTAAGTTGAAGGGTCATGCCAGCATTTGGTGGAGAGGAATACAGTTGGAGAGGAACAGAAAAGGGAAGGAGAGAATAACGAGATGGGATAGAATGGTGGAGAAGCTGAAAAGACAGTTCATCCCGACAGATTACGAGTTAGATCTGCTAAGAAAAATGCAGAGCTTGAGACAGACAAACAAAACTGTCCAAGAGTACACTGAAGAGTTTTACAAAATTTCTATTAGAACAGGGCATTTAGAGGCAAACAAAGAGAAGGTAGCCCGTTACATTAATGGGTTGAGGCTTGGTATCCAGGAAGAACTGAGCCCGGTTCGAGTAAACACCATTGAGGATGCTTACCAATTTGCCTTGAAGGTAGAAGAAAAGTCGAACAAAGCGGTTTGAAGGCAAGCAAAGAGGAAGAGGCCGAGGTGGAAGGACTGGTGGGAGGACCAATGGAGAAAGGTACAAAGATCCGAAGAAGACTGGTGAAGCCAGTAGTAACCAGGAACAAAGAGAAGAAGATGTTTATCAGCCCCGAGATCAAAACAACTACCCAAGAGGACGGGGTGGATCTGGACGAGGATTTGGAAGAGGAGTATTTCGTGGAACATGTTTCCACTGTGGTGAAGAAGGACACCGGGCATTTGAATGTCCACAACACCGAGAAAGAACAAACAAGAGGCCTGAGGGCCCAGCCAGAGCTGTTGTGGCAGAGGAGGATGTTGAATCTGAGCATTCCGAAGAAGCGGAGAGAGGAGAAACAATGATTGTAAGAAGAGTCCTGTTGAATGAGGAGAAGGACACCGACCAGAGGAAAAGTTTATTCCGCACTAGATGTAAATGTGCGGGCAAGGTTTGCAATATCATTATTGATAATGGTAGCACGGATAACCTGGTTTCTGAGGAAATGGTTACAAAGTTACAGCTTAGAAAGGAAGAAGCACCCACACCCATATCGGGTCGCATGGTTACAAAAGGACCACAGAGCTTTGGTCAACGAGCAAGTTGTTCTATTAAATTTAACATTGGAAATTATTGTGATGAGGTCCTGTGTGACATCTTGCCCATGGATGCTTGCCACATGTTGCTGGGGAGACCCTGGCAGTTTGACCGGAGTGCGGTACATGATGGCCGTGCCAACACCTACTCATTGACAAAGAATGGTGTACGCCATAAACTAAAGCCCTTGAAGGATGCAGATGAAAAGGTATGTAATATTTCCAGAGTCTGTTTAGTTGAGGGAAGAGAGTTTCTGAACGGGTTAAAGCATAAACATTTATGTTATGCAATAATCCCTAGAGTTAGGGGGAAGGAATGCCAGGATACCCCAGCAGAAGTTCTAAATCTGCTGGAGGAATTTCCAGACATTGTATCAGACAATGTACCTGAGGGCTTACCCCCTGTGAGAAAAATTAGCCATCATATAGATTTAATACCAGGATCAAGCCTGCCAAATAAAGCTGCACACAGGATGACACCTGTGGAGACTGAGGAATTAAATAGACAGGTCCAAGAATTATTAGAAAAGGGATTGATTCGGGAAAGTTTGAGTCCATGCGTAGTACCTGCAGTGCTGGCGCCAAAGAAGGATGGGGAATGGAGGATGTGTACAGATTCACGGGCCATCAACAAAATCACTATTAAGTACAGATTCCCGTTACCAAGAATGGATGATATCATGGACTATTTAAGTGGAGCTGAGTACTTCACAAAGATTGACCTGAAAAGTGGCTATCATCAAATCCGTATCCGAGAGGGAGATGAATGGAAGACAACCTTCAAGACAAGAGAAGGCCTGTTTGAGTGGTTGGTCATGCCCTTTGGACTGTCCAATGCACCAAGTACCTTCATGCGGTTGATGAATGAAGTACTGAAAGAATTTCTGGGAAAGTTTGTTATTGTTTATTTAGATGATATATTGATATTTAGCAGGACCCTGGAGGAACACCTGATGCATATCAGGAGGGTCTTTGAAAAGCTGCGAGAAGAACGGTTATTAATAAATTTGAAAAAGTGTAATTTTGTCAAGAAGGAATTGGTATACTTGGGGTTTGTAATCTCAGCAGAAGGTCTGAAGATGGACCCCGAAAAGGTGAGAGCCATCATTGAATGGCCTACTCCAAAGAGCACAATATAAGTGAGGTCATTCCATGGTCTGGCCAGTTTTTATAGGAAGTTCATAAAGAACTTCAGCAGTATTTGTGCACCTCTCACAGAGACAATGAGGGGAGATAAAAAGGAGTTCAAATGGACATCAGGGGCTGAAAGGAGCTTTGATACCTTGAAGAGAAAAGTTACAGAGCAGCCTGTTTTGGCACTTCCAGACTTCAACAAGGTATTTCAGGTGGACTGTGATGCCAGTGGCAGTGCAATAGGGGCTGTACTGAGTCAAGGAGGCAAGCCAATTGCTTATTTCAGTGAGAAGTTAAATGATGCCCGAAGAAAGTATTCAGTCTATGATCAAGAATTTTATGCTATGGTTCAGGCCCTGAAGAAGTGGAGACATTATTTATTACCAAAGGAGTTTGTACTATTTACTGACCATCAGGCTTTGCAATACATTAACAGTCAGACAAAACTGAACCAAAGGCACATGAAATGGGTGGAGTTCCTCCAAAGTTATACCTTTGTGCTGAAACATAGAAGTGGGAAGTCAAACAGAGTTGCAGATGCCTTAAGCAGAAGGCAAACTCTGCTGACTAGATTGACAGTAGAAGTAGTGGGATTTGAAGAACTGAAGGGTCTGTACCCTGCAGATCCGGATTTTGCAGAAGCCTGGAAGGCTTGCTTGGTACCTATTACTATGGACAGAACAAAATGGTTGGATTTCTTAATCCAAGACGGAATGTTGTTCAAGGGTAGTAAGTTGTGCATTCCCAAAAGTTCCATGCGGGAGAATTTAATCAAAGAAAAGCACAGCGGAGGATTGGTTGGGCACTTTGGTCGGGATAAGACCATTGCCTTGGTTGAGGAAAATTACTACTGGCCACAACTTCAGCAAGATGTGCGGAAGTTTGTGCAAGGTTGCAGAATATGCCAGATGGCAAAGGGTGTAAAACAAAATACAGGGTTGTACCAGCCATTACCTGTGCCTGAGAGACCATGGGAGGACATAAGCATGGATTTTATCCTTGGATTGCCGAGAACACAGAGGGGAAATGACTCAGTATTTGTGGTGGTTGATCGGTTCTCCAAAATGGCACATTTCATTCCCTTGCCAAAAGACAAGTGATGCAGTTCACATTGCTGGGTTGTTCTTCAAGGAAGTGGTACGACTTCACGGTCTACCAAGAAGTATAGTTTCAGACAGAGATACCAAGTTCGTTGGGTATTTCTGGAGAACCCTGTGGAAGAAATTGAAGACAGACCTGAAATTCAGTTCAGCATACCATCCACAAACAGATGGGCAAACGGAGGTGGTCAATAGGAGCCTGGGCAATTTACTGAGATGTTTGATAGTGGATCAACCCAAGGGATGGGATTTGGTCTTACCACAGGCAGAGTTTGCATATAACAGTTCAGTTAATAAAAGCACAAATAAATCTCCGTTCCAGATAGTATATGGAAACAGCCCGAGGAATGTGTCTGAACTAAGAAAGTTGGACAGAAGAGAAAAATGTAGTGCCGAGGCAGAGGAATTTGCAGAGCATATGAAAAGTCTGCATGAGGAAGTAAGAAGACAAATTACAAAAATGAACAGTCAATATAAGACAAAGGCAGACCAGAAGCGACGGTACAAGGACTTCAAAGTTGGAGATGAGGTTATGGTGCATCTCAGGAAGGAGAGATTTCCTGCCAAGACTTATAACAAATTGAAGATGAAGAAGTTTGGGCCATGCAGAATACTGGGAAAACGGGAGTCAGGAAATGCATATGAAGTGGAATTACCAAGTTGGCTTGGTATTTCACCTATTTTTAATGTTTCAGATCTAGTGGAATATCATGAAGGGGAAAGTACAGAGGTACCAAGTGCAGAGTTGTGGCAATTTCCAGCCTCTACTCCAACCGCCAACGAGATTGAAGAGATATTAGATACTCGTGAGGGCAGAAGCACCAGAAATAGACAGTATTCTGAATACTTAGTAAAGTGGAAGGGCAGGCCTGTTGAAGATGCGACTTGGTTGTCGAAATTGGAGGTTGACCGCCTGGGTCTTTCCCCAACACAGCAAAAGTGAGGGTCACTTTCAATTTACCCCGGGTGTCTGATGCAGGAGCATCCGACAGCATTTGAGCAATCTTGCATCCTCCAAATCTCTCTAAATTTTTCTAAGTACTTTTATTTATTTATTTTGTTTTATTCCAATTTTGTTCCAAGATCGAAGTTTTATGAGCAAAGGGAAGGCAGAAGTGTTTTAAGACAGGTTGGGGAGGGGAGCCGCGATATCGCGACATGTCACGATTTCGCGACATGTCGCGAAATCGTGGCTCCGAAGGCGAGTAGTGGGCGAGGGCCAAAACCGTCGCGATATCGCGACGTTTTGCGCAAAGCAAAGGCTGAGGCGCGGGGGGCCGCGATATCGCGACATGTCGCGATATCGCGGCCCGTTTTGATTGCTGATGTTCGAAGGCATGGGGGGGTCGCGATACCGCGACATGTCGCGGTATCGCGGCTCGCGAAGACTACGGAGGTCCGAAGGCGTAGGGGTCGCGATATCGTGGCCAATTAGAAGCTGCCACGTGGAGTAAAGTCGCGCGACTTAAAATTGAAGACAGACCGTTAAGAAAAGTTAAAAGTTGCCGCGTGGTTTGAATTGCGGTTGCCGAGAAAAACAAAAAAAGACAGCTATGTGGAAGCAACACAGCCTATTGAAGACGGAGGCCGAAGATGGACACGCGGGCAACCACGTGTATTAAAACGAGGACGAAGGCCACGTATATTGATGTGTGAAGGACAACTACGTGCATTTAAACCGAGTTAACCACCGTGAGGAAGTATTCAACAAACAACAGTTACAGGGCATGGAAGGTAAGGAAGAAGCAGCAGTACAGAGTACCATCAGAACAAAGCGGCTGCAGGGTATGGAAGCCATTAATGAAAGCTTCCTGGTAGATCGGGCAGGATGGCCCATTTATGACTCAAAATTTTGAAAACCCCGAAAAGGGGGGGAAAGTTCGAATTTGAATCTTGTTAGGTAGGCATTAATTGCCTAGAGGATCGGGGCCTCGATAAAACCCAAAATTTTGTAATAGGGACGGATGGTGAAGTCGGGATTGGGGAAGAGAGACTGTGAGCCTGGAAAATTATTGTATGACTGTATTAAGAAAGTTTAATGAAAATTGCTATGAATTCTACGGTGAATTTGTGGTGTGAATCCCGACTTGCCATCAATGGGTGTTATTAACCCTTTGTTTTGGGGTTCTTGCAATGATCAAATTCTACACAAGAGTTGTTTATTAAACATATGGGTATCCTTATTGAGCATTTCACTAAAAGTGTGGAAGTCAATGGTGTTGAAATAAAAAGTATTCTCAACAAAGATCTTGTAAGACAACAGTCACAATATTTTGGAAGTACAATGGTTCAGCAAGGATCACTTTTGAGTAACATCCATGAGACTGGTTCCATTTCATGTTTATGGCAAAAGTTGTATCCAAGTAGTATCTTACAAGATACGAATAGTGAATACTTTTGTTTATATGAATTATGTCAAACAATGATCTTGGGATCTGTGGATGATGAGAGGGTTTTTAGTGCACTATATTTTGTTAAATCGAAGCTTCGTAATAGGCTAGACAAAAATCTAGAAAATTGTTAAGAATTTATGTGTCATCATATCAGCTAGACAAATTTCCATATGATAGAGCATTGGCATACTAGAATTCAATTGCAGACAAAAGGGATATCATGAATACGACCAATAAGGACGATAATGATGCTTTTAGTGATCAAATTTTGGCTTCACAAAAATATTATGGACAAGTTGAGAAGTGTTTGTTTCAGCTACTTGAATTTTGATTTTTCCAGTAATCACAACAATGTAAAAATTGACTTTCTTTGTAATCAAATTTCATAATATTGTTTCGAAATGCGCTATGCTTAATATTGATTCTGGACAAGTTGAGAAATGTTCATTCCAGATTTCACAATGTTTCTTCATACATTGTATGTTTTATATTACATTATGCTTTTAAAAATTGTACGTTTTATATCACATTGTGCTTTTAAATATTGTATGTTTTATATCATAGTGTTTCAACTGCCTTCCTTGATAAATTGTTATCTTATATTTTATATCACAGTATTTGGTGTTGTATTGTTAATGTGTGAATATTGATCAACAAAAATATTCTTTTGTTGTTTGAGATGAAGATAGCAAATAATATTTGTGAGTAATACTAGAAAACAACACATAATTATAAATGCAAACAACCTTTGAATGATTGAAGACACAAAATTAGAAAATATATTTCTCATTAATTCAATTACAAATATATTACATTGTATAAAACTGTTGACTACAGTAAACTTGAAAATATTTTTACATTTTTAAATATCTTATTTCAGGATAGCTACCTCAGATTCGATCACAACGACCTTTCCTTTTTCTTTATCTCATTCCTTGACACCCTGTTCTAGTAGTGCACCAAGTCTGACTAGATTTTCTTGTACTTTCACAATACTCCCCAATAATGCACTTTCTTGCTGGTTTGGATCTTTAAGTATTGTTAAAAGTGTTACTTTTTCTTTTTGGTGCTGTAGTGCGATATCCAGATCTTCATTGAGCTTATCCCTAATATATTTTCTCAAACGATTATTATCCGTCACTTTTAATGGCATTCTTTTCTTCATTTCCATTACATTTTGCAAAAATGTTTTTGTCACATTGATTTTAACATGCATGTTATTAACTTGCCTTTTTAAGTTTTCAAAATTTGACAACAAAAAGAAAATGAAAACATCATTCAAAATAGTTATATAAATGGCTTAAGGAAGGAGACTCCAAATCCAATTTTTTTCACATATCCACCCTTAGGCATAGAGGAGGCAACAGGATTAAGGGCCTAACCAAACAAGATTTGTCTTTCACCTCAGATATCCACCAAATTCAAGATGAAGCAGTCTACCACTTTGAATCCCTCCTTGGATCCCTTCCTTCCTCCTTCGACTAGGCCATGGACAACCTTATCAAGAAAATTCCCAGATCCATCCCTGAGGCCATGAATAAACTCCTCCTTAGCTCTCTTTCCCTTGAGGAGATCCACCAGAACCTGTTATCCATACAGCTAGACAAAGCCCCTGGTCCCGATGGGTTTCCCCCAAGTTCTTCCAAACCTACTAGGACATTGTTGACCTTGATATTTGCCTAGCTATTTCAAAAATGCAGCTCACCAGTTCCATTCCTAGGGATGTCAACTCCACATTCCTTGCTCTCATTTTTGAGGGGCCCAATGCCCAATACCTGTCTGATTATCGCCCCATCAGCGTATGTAATGTCATTTGTAAAATTCTATCCAAAACCATGGCCAACAAACTCACAAGCATTCTCCCTTCCATCATCGATCCATACTAAGGTAGTACTATTAAGGGCCGAAATATTTTTGATGGTGTCATCACCATCCACGAGCTCATCCATTCTGCCCATAACTCCAACAAGTATGCCTTATTCCTAAAGCTTGATATGAACAAAGCCTTTGATAAAGTGGACCAGGAGTTTCTAACCAGAGTCCTTCTCAAGTTTGGCTTCCATGAGAACTGGGTCAAGTTGATCTCGAACAATATATCTTCTTCTTAGTTTTTTGTGCTTGTCAATGGATCAACAATAGGATATTTCCCTAGTACCAGAGGGCTAAGACAAGGGGATCCCCTCTCCCCCATCCTTTTCATTATCTTGGCTGATATCCGGGGGAGAGCTATCAAAAATACCTTCATTAGAGGGCTAATATCTGCTATTAAGACTGATTCCAACCTTTAGCCCTCAACCCATAAATAATTTTTGGATGACACCCTAATGGACACTACAACCTCTGTTTCAAAATCCAAAATCATCAAGTCTATCCTCAATCTCTACGAGGAAGCTATTGGTCAGAAGATTAATTTCACCAAGAGCAAACTCTGCTTCATCAACACCCTTATGAAGCGGTAGGTCAAAATCGCGGGTATCCTAGGTTTTACCATTGATGATCTCCCAACCACCTATCTTGGCCTCCCAATGTTCCAAGGGAGACCAACCAAGGCCATGTGGAACAATGTAACCAAGAGAATTCATAGGAAACTAGCAGGTTGGAAAGGGGCTCTCCTCTCTCAAGCAGGCAAAGCCACCTTGGTCAAGTCTATCCTCCAAAGCATCTTGGTGTACTTTTTTTTAGTCTAAAAAATCCCTGTGATTGCAGGGAGAATCTATAGAAAATATCTAGAAGCACTTCCTATGGGAAAAAAATGATAGCTAAAGGAGGTTTCACCTGGTGGCATGGGGTGTGCATCCCTAAAGATAGAGGCGAGCTTAGTTTGCGCAAGATCAACCTTATGAACCAGGCCCTTTTGGCCAAACAAGCATGGAAGGTGACCACAAATGCCAAGTTGGAGTTGGTTTCTATCATCAAGAGAAAGTACTTGCAATAGTACTCCTTCAGGGATGAAGGGACTCCTGGTACTGGCTCCCATTTCTACTGATCCATAACCCACACCAAGCATCTTATTCAACAAGGGATCATATGGCAACTTAGGGATGGAAAGGACATTGAATTTTTGTATGATCTATGGGCTAGGGATGAGCCCCTCATCAAAGACCCTAACATTGTAGTGATCAAACACCTTACTGACAATAGATTCGGTTCAAGAGTTACCGATTTCATTACTACCAACCAAGATGGTCATAGGTGGAAACATATCCATTTTAGAATTAGAAACACAGTCTTAAATAAAGCCTTGTTTGACCTACAGTCTATCCCCAGGGTAAATTTCATTCCCTAGAACCAGATGATAGATAAAAATTACTGGAAAGGCACCAAAGATGGACAATTTTATGTGAAATTTACTTCTTGATTGGTAGACATTCCTCCTAAGTAGCCCAACACCATTGATAGCCCTGCCACAGCTAGGACCATCTGGCTAAAGAACCTTGTTTCGAAGGTGGCTCAATTTTGCTGGCTTGCAGTCCAAAATAGGATTCTAACCATTGAAAACTTGATCAAAAGAGGTGTCATCATCCCTAATAGATGCTATATTTACACTCAGGTGTGGGAGTCCACCCAAAATTTTCTCCTCGAATGCCCCTTCACCTTCGATATTTTTTCTTCCCTGATCAACAAGTTCCACGTCAACTAGATGTGGCCCAAGTCTATCCTTGACTTGTTCACCCAGTGGTCCAATGTTTTCAAGAATTCCAAACTCAAGTTCCTTTGGAAATCCCTATTGCACCATGCGATCTGGTAAATCTGGCAGGAGTAAAATAACCACATCTTCAATGAAACCCAAAAATCTAGAAATAGTAGCCAACAGAGCTTTATCCTTTGCTATTGAAAATGCTAGCCTCATCTAGTGCATGGATGTCCCTTCATCTGGGTTGGAGTCTTCTTTGATCAAGACTCTAGGGATTTCCACTGAGTGCTCCAAAACTTAGAAGCCCCCTAACACCAGGAGTAATGCCAAGTGGAATCCCCCACCCCTAGGTTGGCTTAAGGCCAATTTTGATGGGTCCTCCAAAGGAAATTCGGGGGATGCAGGGGCTGGCAGAGTCATAAGGGACCATGATGGCAACATCATTATGGATTTTGCTGAAAACTTAGGAGTCCAAACCAACAACTACACAGAAGCCCAAGCTCTTTGGAGAAGTATTGAGGTTAGCAGATCTTTGACTAAACCTATCATCTTTGAAGGAGACTTGCTTATTGTGGTTAGTCATATGAATAACAACAACAATGGAGGATGGAATATCCATAACATTATTCAAGAATGCCAAGCTTCCTTACGTCAGTGCCCTCAGAGCATGATTCACCATGTATTTAGAGAGATGAACAAGGTGGTAGAACTTCTGGCAAAAAAAGTGGCCAATCAAGCCAACTTGATCATATGGGAAGATGTATTCCCATAGAATATTATTGAGATAACCAATCATAACATGAAACTTAGTCGTAAAGAGCAACACTAACTTCCATGAAGGTGTTTCTTCAAAACCAAAGGTATTTTCTTTCAACACCATGAAAAAATGTAAAAATATCACAAATAGTAGCTCTTGCTACTACGAAGGTATTTATTTAACACCAAAGGTGTTTTCCCTCAACACCACAAATCTTCAAGACTCAAATCTCTTCATAATTTTTCGAAGCATTATCTATACACCCATTCGTGTGGATTTCCCTACTCAAGCCAATTTGCCTGGTTACCTCCTTCGGCCTCCGCTTTCTTCATGCCTCCATCCCTTCCACCTCATTTTTCCCACTCACCACCCCCTCCTCTTTCCTCCCTCACCTACTCCTTGCATCTCTTGGTCTACCTGCTTCATCGCTTTCTTCCTCTTTGGTTATCAACCCACTTCAAAATTTGATAAGACTGGTCCCAACGCCTGTTGTTCCCAATTCTATCTTAGAATTCTTGTGGTGATCGGTTGCCTTTCATGCCTAAGATCTCAGCCTTATAGCCTTCGCACTATGTATTTTTTCTTGAGGCATTCTATCCAGGGTGATAGTAGTCATAACAACAACTTGATTTGTCCTAGTTTCTATGGCACAATGGCCATCATAGAGTCTATGAACTTCTAGCTCAAGCTGGTGATCGAAGCCCTACTTGACGCCAAGAGATTCATCCCTTTTTTCAAGCTTTTCACTGGTGTGGATGACCAAGTGACCAACAAATTTGTTAGCTCCTAGAATGAAGGTAAGGTTCAGGTTCAAGGGCTTCTCTTCAAGGTAAGCGTCCATACCATTTTAGAATTTTTTGGTTTACCGCTTGTAGGTAGGGTCTTTCGAAGGGATAGAAACAAATTCAAGGATGAAATGGAGCATCTCCTCGACAAGAAAAAGGACCTGGTATGGGAGAAAGAGGATGTGCTTTGATCATCCCTGCCCCAATCATGGGACATCGCTATCGTCCCTATTATCCAATGCATTGTCGATAATCCCAACATGCCCCTGTGTGCTTACCACCTCGCTTTCGTTAACCACCTTCACGATGTGAAATCTATTAATATTCCTAACTTCCTCTTTCGGTCCATCAACATAACTATTATGAACCTTAGGGAATGTAAGTCCTCGAAGCCCCCTCGCCACCAAAGATTATTCTTTGTCCTTTACAAGCACACCTTGGTATGCCAAGTTTATGGTGGTCTCACTGCTCATTCCCCCAACCCTGAGCCATCCTTTGAGTCTACCCATAAGGTCAAGGTGAGCCCCCCACTCTCCCACTTATACCAAAACTCCCCCACTATCTAAGCCTCCTACCAACTCCCCTTGTTCAATACCACTCCTACCCAAGCCAATGATAAGAAGGAAGCTTCCCCAACCCTCGCTCCTAAAGATACTACCCTCTCGGACTATCGACCACCTGGCCTTGCCTTAAGAAGTAAGCAGAAAGTAGTACACCCCTCCCAGAAGAGCAGGAAACCCCACCATATAAAGACTAAAAACATGATAATTCAACGCCAGTCCCCCAAGATCATCATCGTTGAGGACGAAGAGGTGATCAATAGTGCTAAATACCTACTACGCACTGCCTCCCTCAATCACATCAACAGAGCTACGGACCACCTGAAGTCCATCTTCAATATCATCAAGGAGGTTGGCTCTTTCCTCTCTAGAATCATTAATGAAATCCAGGAACTCTCAGTTATGCTCAAGGCCCTCCTTATCCCTGATCAGAAAGATACTTTTTAGTAGAAAGGCAATGAGGAATCCTAGTAGTTCTGGGAAGATGATAGTAGGCAGTTGGACTGCCTTTGTTTGTATTAGCCTCAGTTTATTTCTATCTTGGATGTTTTTATTTAAGATGTGCCTAGCCTGGATAGTTTTTCAAATGTGTTAATTTTGTACTAATGGCACTGTCAATGCCCAATGTAATAGGGACGAGACCCTTCAACTTGAATAGTAAATAAAAATTTTTACCTACCCAAAAAAAAAGTTATATAAAAAAATATTACTTGTTTTAATGAAATATAAAAAATAAATTGCAAAAGCAAATTGAAGCGTAAATAAACATATTCTTACCTCAGCCACATCCTTGGCAGACTCAACAAGTGTAACTTTTTCCTTATCGAAAACCCATTGGTTATAAAAATCTTGGGCTTCAACATTAATATTCTATAATCTACTGACAATAATATTTAAAAAATCATCATCATACGTAATTTTTGAATTGATTGTTCCTGTTATGGCTTGATTTAGGAGGGTGCTAAGATTTTTTGGTTCATACTGAACCAAATAAAAAATTTAATCAGGCTAGTACTCAAAATGGAATAACATAGGCTAGTGCCCAAAACAAAATTTCTTATCTTCCAAGTAGAATCAGTATTTCCAGGAAGAACTCAATAATGGTATTCAGAGTTGGATGCTTAACATCGATGATTATTAACCCTCTTTTTGACTTAGCAACGAAAGCTACAAAAAAAATTAGATAATAATTTACAAATTTGAATTTTTTAGCATTAAAATATTCTAAGACACAAGAATTATACTTGCCAAATATTCTGTGTCGAGTTGGTACATTTTTTTGAGGTAGCCTTTCTTATCTGGAGAGAGCTGGCACTTTGTTGACATTGGAGGATAATCACTGAAAGGAAGATCTATCAATCTCTTAATGTCTACAACTTTGATGGTGAACAACAAATTTCTATTTCATATTTTCATTTTGACTATGGTCTTGTCATGGTCATAACCACTAATAATATGTTGCAGGAGGACTTTATCAATTTTGAAATATGGCATTGATACCAAGGTTGTCAAACCTGCATCATCTAACCATGATAAGTTCATACTTGGAGTTATTAACAAATCTAAAATTAATGTGCAAGAAATGTTCTTGAAATTTGGAACAAGGGTGCAAGCGGTGGCCATTACTAGAAATTGGAAACTTGGAAATAGGAGAAATAAGAGAAATTGGTTTCTCGATAATAGTTTGCTCTAGTTGGGTGTAGTAGAATTGAACCCAAAAAATGATAGTTGATGCCCTTTTATAGACAGAATGGATGGAGTCGACACGTGGTATAATTGTATCGGACATGTAGTATGGGTGACTAATTGTGTGACATGTGGTAGGTGGTAAAAAATGAACCATTTTTTGTATCTGAACCGTATTCTGCATAAGGCCAGTTACCGGGCCATATTATGCATAAGGTCTAGGACCATATTCTACATTAGGCCCAATATTGGACCAACTTTTGCATCAAGAATGACACAAGACCATAATCTATATTAGACCCCTTACAGGACCATAAACAATGTCAGGCCCTACATCGAACCACATTCTCCTTAAGACCCAGTATAGACCCCTATACTGCATCAAACCTAACACCAGACCATATTTTGCATAAGGCTTATAGCAGATCCCATACTACATCATGCCTAATACTGGAATCGATATTGCATCAAACATGATATCGAACCATATTCTGCATCAAGTCTAATATCGAATAATTTTCTACAACAAGCCACATTTTAAACCATATTCTAAATCAAGATTGATACCAGATCATATTTTGCATTAGACTTGGTACCAAACCACGTTTTGTATCAGGCTTGGTACCATACTACATTCTGTATGAGGCAAAACCATATTCAAAATTAGACCAAATTCGGACCTTATTTTGTATCAGGTCAAATTATATTATGCATCCGACTTGATACCGAATCACATTTTGCACCCAGTCTGATCCTGGATCGCGTTTTACACCAAGCCTAATACCATATCATGTTTTACACTTGACTTGATACTGAATCGTGTTTTACACCCAGCTTGATCCAAACATTATTCTGTATCATACCGAACCATATTTTGCATCCGAGCTATATTTTCCACTCGATCCGATCGAAACTTTCAAACTCACATTTTTTTCTAATTTTTTTCAAAAACTAAGGTAATTCACCATTTCCTTCAACATGAGGTTAGCCACGATTCACCATAGTTTTGAAATAGATTCACCTATTTTTTACAATTATATTTTGGGTTTGACCCCTTATGCATAACCTTATTTTGAGCTAAGATCAAATCACCAAAGCTTAAGGTATAATTTTACCCAACCAACATTGAATGCAAGGCAAAGGTGTATAGAATTTTTAGTTGAGTATAAATTTTGTATAGAGTATATCAAAGGAAAATAAAATACGATGGTTGATTCCTTGAGTAGGAGGAGGCATATAATAGCTTCAACTTGGAGTCATGTTGATTTGATTGGAAAATTAAGAAAAATGTAGTTATAGCCAAAATTTGAACTAAAGTAGAGGCAAATCCTAAGGAAAGTGGGGATTTCAACATAAAAGATGAGCTTTTGTGATTTAAATATAGGATTATTATACCAAAAATTAGAGATTTAAGGAGAACGATTATGCAAGAGACACAATGTTCTCTATATTCTACTCATCTAGGAGGTGCAAGATGAGAGGGAATATGAAAAAGACCTTTTATTGGCCTAAAATGAAACAAGATGTCATTGGTTTCATTGCTAGGTATTTAGAATATCAGAAAGTAAAGGCAGAACATCAACATCCAATGAGAAAACTATATCCACATGATATACCCAATCAAAAGTGGCATGTCATCTAGATGAATTTTATTGTGGAATTACCCAAAACTAGGTGCCAACATGATGTAATCCTTTTAGTGGTGGATAAGTTGACAAATGTTGCACACTTCATATTAGGAAACATTAAGGATGATGCACCAATAGTGGTTAGTAAGTTTGCCAAGGAAATAGTCTAGTTGTATGGTTTCCCTAGAGTAATTATTTCAAACAGAGACTCCAAATTTATGTTAGAATTTTGGCAAGCTCTTCACCGTGCCTTGGGAATCAAATTGAATATCGGTTCTGTCTACCATCCAAAAATAGATGGACAAATAGAGAGGATAAATCAAGTCCTTAAATATATGCTTTGCATGTATTACATGGATCAAAAGTCTAAATAGAAAGACTATTTGCATTTGGTAGATTTTGCATATAACAATGGATACCATGCATCCTTAGGAATGGCTCCATTCGAGACCTTATATAGAATAGGATGTAGAACACTTTTATCTTGGAATAATCTAGAAGATCGGGTAGTGACTAGACCAAACACTATGAAGGAGATAGAGGAACAACTCAATGTGATTCAACAAAGGCTTAAGGAAGCAACTAATCACCAAAAGAGCTATGTAGATTTAAAAAGGTCACCAAGGGAGTTCTCTATGGGAGACATAGTCTTCTTAAGGGTGCGACTGAAGAAAAGTGCCATCAAGTCAACTAAGTTGGATTCCTGATTTGTTGGGCCATTTGAAATATTTAATAAGATTAGTCCAGTAGCCTATCAACTAACCTTACCACCCAACCTATCAAAAATCCATGACACTTTCTACATATCCATGCTTAGGAAATATGTTGTTAATCCCTTTCATGTGAGGAATGTATCTAATTTATAGATGGTATATCCCATGACTATTGAAGTGTGACAAATTAAGATTTTAGGGTTTCATTCCAAAAAGTTGAGAAACCATACCTTAGATCAGTGTGAAGTCCAGTGGGACCATTTTTTCAAGAATTGTGCTACTTGGAAAGATGCTAATGTAATGAGAAAGCGATTACTAATTTTATTTGAATAAAATATATTGTTTTCAAAAAATAAATGGGACTGTGTTTAGTCTTAGGTGGAGTATGTAATGGCCCATTTTGGTAGGACCTCCCTTGTTGTTTGATTGATGTACTAATGTGTTGATAATTAATGCATGATTCTATTTTGTTCTATCAAGATGAGTTGATAGTTGTACTTTATGCTTACTTGAGTTGGATTATGTTATTTATAGAACATGGTACTACTGATGAATTTTGTGGTTGTAGGACGAGGTACTCTCACATGTGGATTAGTATAGAATAACCATCGAAGTTGAAAGAAGTGTGAAATTAGAGATGATGGATTTTCAGTTTGATAGTGCATAGGGGTAAAACAATCATGTAGAAACATTTACATGTGTGTATGTGTGATTAAATGCATCATCGGACAAGGAGGTTGCTATAAAGACAAAATAGCCCTTACCCTTGTGCTTAGGTGTCTCTTGTAGGTGGTTGATAACCTTGTAGTTATCATGATACCTTGTGCTTAGGGAATAGTAATGTTTGTGCATTATCTATCTTCTTGCTTATTATTGGATGCATCTTAGTTTGGGCAAGGACAACTTTTGGCAAGAGCCCTTATGTTGCTTAGGCTCTTAATTTATCATTAAGATTCATTAATACTTGTGTTTCAAAATATAGAATTTAATTGGTTATTTTTTTATTTGGTGGACAAAGGGGTTTTGAAAGGGTCCCCTAACATTTTACAAATAAAACTAGATTTTCAACAAAAGCTCAAGGTGGAGCACACTTACAAGCTAAATCCAAATTTGAATCTATCTAAATCAAAAGAATACCCAAATGAAACTAATAGTGAAATAAAAATCGCTCCAGTTAAGAATTCAAAACAAAGTTAAACTTCTCATACACGACATGAACCTTGCATCTAGACACTTTAATTTGAAACAAAGGTGCCACAAGAATAGATAAATTATTGCACCCAATAGGAGCCCCAAGAGTTGACCAATTTTGAATTTCTTGCCTAATGCAAGATCCATGGAACTAGAGAACCAGGCCAACAGAACAAGCACCCAACAATATTGAAGCTAGAGAAGACTCTAGAAAGCAAGAATTTAAACCACAATAGAAAATACCCACACATATTTAAATCCAGAATCAAAGAAACCAATGTTCAGCCCTATCAATTGGTTCCCTACTATAAAATCTGCACACAAAGATCATTATGATTCTCGCACCCCAAAACTATCTTGGCCAGCAGGGAGAACCATACTTAGCTAACAAAAAATAGAATAGGAATATCATGTTATCTCGAAACCAATATCCAAATAAAGAAGACCACCAGCCCACTTAAATCCTACAAGCCCAAGGAGAAAAAGAACCTTTGCCTCTTTGGGATGCACGACTCAGCTAGTAAATCCAGTCCAAGGATGAACCAAAAAAGTTGGTAAAAGAAGATGCAATTCTTAAAATTTCCAACAAGAGGACCACCATCCAGATTAGATCAAACATTCATAAAATAACAATAAAAATCCATCAGAGCCAACCTAAAGCCCTCACAGCCAAAGAGGCTAGATCAATCAGCTGGCCTACCCCCAATAACCCAAACCCACCAATTAGAGTGACCAGACAACACCAGTACTCTCCACTAATAAGAAAGGCACAAGGTCTCCCCTTTAAATCATCCCAAGAAGGGGAAAATAAAAAAAATAACATAGAGAGAACTCATCTATCCACCACTGCAACCAACCACAAGGTCAGAGGCGAGCAAAAACCTACCAAACCTAGAAATGGAACAAAGAATTCAAAAAAAAAATCAAAAACCCTAGGAATGCTTAGAAAAAACAAATCCATCCCAACCAAAGGAGATAGCTCTTACAGTTGGTCCACCCCCAGTAACCCAAACCCACTAGTTAGAATGGCCAAACAACACTAGCAGGTATCCACTAACCATAAGTGCACATCTCCCCTAAAAATTAACTAGAGAAGAGGCAAAACTAAAGTATATTGTAGAGAGAGCCCACCTATCCACGACTACAACCAATCGTAAGGCCATAGAAGGGAAAAAAATAACCAAAATAGAGGACTCTACAAATCGGAGTGAATGAAACCAACAAACCTCCCATCTTCCCAACAGTTGAGGTGGATCCATCAGCTTTCGAGCCATTTTTCCAGTCCCAACTAGGGTTCTAGCTGACCCAACCTTCTTTTGGGCTGTAAACTAAAATGAAAAAATAGGGTTATCATCCAGAAACCTTCTCCACCCAAAAGGGCCTCCACCAAGCTGCAAATATACTTCCAAAAATCCAACCGTGCAAGGCCGCTCGCCGGATTAATTGGTTAATTATTTGACAAGGTATTAATAATAATTTTAGCATTATTAATACTCAAATATATTAAATTCTAATGTCAATAATTAATATTAGCATTAGACAAGATAAATTAGTAATAATATTAATTAATTTAATACTATAAAATGAGCAAATAATTTTATTACTAATACTTTTACTAAAACATGTTAGAGTATATTATATTATTTGGTACATTCCAATGTACCTCCTTGGTACAACCTTATAAATATTAGATTAGGGTTGTGTCATAGATTAGAGTTTGAGTAAATATTTTATGTAATATAATAATATTTAGGAAATGCACAAGGATCATGTAAATGAGTGAGAAAGTATTATGTGTGTAAATGTGCACAAGTGTCTTATATGTAAGTGTACACATGTGTTCTTAGATTAGGAAGTGTTATGTGAAGAGTCATGTCCAAGTGTGCATACAAGATAGAGTCATGTGTATGCAAGTGTCAAGTAGATAAGCCAAGAGTCATGAGACTTGGCATAAGGAAAGGAAGAGTCAAGTAACCAAAAAGTCATCCTAAAATGACTATATATTATTCCATAGTGTATATCACGTATTATCACCTACATCACCACCTACATCACCACTTGCATAGTCTACATTGTCTACATTGTGAGCATTTTTATTGTAAGAGTTCATGATACATTTGTAAGAGGAAGAGTAATAAAGTTTGCATACATTTGAGCAACTAATATTGTAAGTTGTGCTACATGCTTTGTACATGTATGATTCAGGCTATCTATACATTCATATTGTTGCTTACAAATGAATGCTATTTAATATTGAGGGAGATACGACCATGTGAAGTCAACCATTCGAAACAAGGGTAGTGAGAATTTTTCAAGTTACGAAAAATAAAATTGCATTTTCCAGCTAGGGTTCGAATGATAAAAAGAGCAAAGAAGGGCTAGGGCTTTAGTGAGGTTGTGAAGTACGAAGGATTAGGTTTTTTTTTTGAAAAACATCTCATCTTTTAGGAGCCATATCTTCATGAAAAGTTATCCAATTTAGCCGATTCTTGGACCAACTTGTGCATAATTTGAATAGCTTTAAAATGAGTGGTCATATACAAAAATTTGAGCAATATTGAGGGAGATATCCTATAAAGTCAATCATTTGGAACAAGATCGGTGATGATTTTTCAAGTTGCAAAAAATGAAATTGCAAATATTTTCTAGCTAGGGTTCGATTGATGTGAAGATCAATGAAGGGCTAGGACTTCGATGAGGCAAGACATTCTATATAGACAAATAATTTTTTAGATAATTTTTTTCCCTTTCTTTATCTTAGAAATTGTGCATGAAAAATTTATAATTTTTTTATCAAATATTATATTTGCTATAGGATATTCAGATAAATTTTAATAGATTTTGAGTTTTAGTTTTCTTTCCATGGACCGATTTATAGTTAAATTCTTAGAATCATCTCTAGTGGTAGAGGTTAGTGAGCGCACCTCAGAGATATCCTCGTTGCTCCAAGATAGGACAATTTTTGGTAAATTTAATGGGTATTGGTTAGGGGCTTTAGTCTTGAGAAAATGAATTGATAGGAGTTGGAAGTCTCCAGGAGTGATTCTATCATTTCTTCCTAGCCATTTTTTGTTCTAGGAAATAAAGAGAAATAATCCTAAAGGGGGTCCTTGGTTTATGGGAAGAATATGACTCTTACTTACTCGTTGGTATGAAGGCTTTTCACCTAAAAATGTAAATTTATCCCTAGTACTAGTCTGGGTTAGGATGTTTGGGTTTCCTATTGAATTTTAGGAAATAGATACCTTCAAGGCAATAGGCAACACTCTAGGAGAATTCCTTGAGATTTTAAATACAACAAAAGATGGATTTTTGGCTATCTATGCTCGAATATTGGTCATGATTGATATAAGTAAAGCTTTACCAGAATTAATAATTCTTAAGTATGGGGATAAGATGTGGACCCAAACTATAGATTATGAAAACCTATCTTTTAGATGTATAAGATGTCATGAGGTGGGGCATATTGTGAGATCATGCTCTAAGAAGAACCCAACAAAATCATTTGTAGAAAACCACAAGAGAAACTTACAAATGGTTATGGATGAAGATGGTTTTTGACTTCCAAAAAATAGATCAAGAAAAATAAAATAAATTAAACAATGTAAGACCAATAAGGAAGGATATTGGAAGAACGAGGCTTTAGCCTATGAAGAAAAAGTAGATCAAATCTTAGAGGACACAATACAAAAATTTCAACATATTAATAGGGAAACATTTATTCAGAATGATCCTAATTTAAGAACATTCTCGATGAACCTACGGAATGTGTCTCATCAAATTTTGAAGACTCTCTTGAAGTACCATGCACCATTCAGAAGAAAATAATTGGTAAAGAAAATACAGTTTTAGAAGTTAATACCTCTACCATTAATAAGAAAATACCAGAAAATGAGCAGGACAAATCAAAAGCTTATATAATAGAGCCATGATAGGATAAATATGATGAAAAATAAAATTATGAAAGAATATTGAGGAATAGAATTGTGGGTGAAATTTTGCACCCCTTTACCCACTCTCCCTTGCAAGGTGGTGATCTAAAAAGATTGGCTAAATTTTGAAGCAATGATGGTTGGGTGGAAGATGAGCATGGTAACGTCAATGGATGTGTTGAGTGATATTTTTGTCCAATCACAAGAATATACTCATAGTCAAGATTCCACCCAAATATCCTCTCTTGCAAGGAAACATTTACGATTTCCCCAAGGTTTTGTTTAATGTATTAATCTGCTTGCAATGCTTAGTGAAGAATGTGAACTGCCAAAAGTTAATTGGATACCTTAGTGTTGCATATACCTGTTAACAAAGGGTCTATTTTGGTTGATTTGATTTGTAATGATTTTATTGTTCATTGAATTTATGAAAAGGTGAAAGTATTGATCAATTAACAACCTTCAAAATTTGATAAATATTTGATGTTAGCCTTTGAAAATTTGATTTTAATGGATTTTATCTCAAATTGTTAATCAAATTTTATCTTCGATTGTTAATCAAATTTTATCTTCAATTGTTAATATTTGTTTGAAAATAAAAATGAAATGATTAAATCTAACTTTGCAATGTAAAAACTTTAGAATATCATATTAATTATTCACTTTAATGAAAAATTGAAATTTATTGAAATTTCAATTTTACATAAAATGAAACTAAATGATTATTTGAAAAAACTATGCAAAGTTTAAAAATTCAAATTTTCATTAAAAAATGTGAATTTACGTCAAATAAAAATTAGAATTTTAATTCTTGAAACTGACATATTTATTTTTGGGTTTTTTTTTTAAATTTGATGAAATTAAAAAAATAAAAGGCTAAGGTTAGAAAAAATAAAATAAAAAAGAACAAGTTGCTGTAACTTTTTCAACCCAAATCTACATAAACAAATATTCTGAACCTAAATCAACATTAAACCGATCAGTCTTCACACAACCTAAAATTAATATGATGCAATATTCTATGGGAATAACACAATATATTAAAAAATATGAATAAATATACCATCCACATGCATATCACATATTAAAAAAATCCAATATATTGCAAAATGAAAGATATTGAATTCATGTTACTTTAAAATAACTGTTAGAAATAGAGTCTATTCCATCATTTGGGCAATGTAAATGTATCTTCCAAGGTACATACTTAGATTACTTTAGGGGCAAGTTATCTAGTTACTTCATGCAATGTAATATGTGCACAAGTGTCAATGTGCAATTTGTACATGTGCAAGTTGTCCCTTGCACAGCTAGATAGAGTGTTGGCCAAGTATCGTATTTTACCTATATAAGAATGACCTTATAGATAGATAGAGATAGAGTCATAGGCATAGAGAGTCAGAGGACATAATGTAGCTTAGTTCTGTGTGTAACACCATCCATTAGTGATGGGTGTAATGTAGTTCAGTAGTTTTATATTGGAGTGTTCATTTCCTCCATAGTTGCATTGTAATATTTTATATCATTTATATTTATTGCATATTTTAGTCATCTAGTAGATTTACTTTCTTTCATATTATTCTGCATCTTGTGATTGCTATCTCTCAATGCTTGCTACATCAAAAGCTAATAGTGGTATTAGAGCTACGGTAGATCTAGCCGGTGTAGATCTATAGGAAAGCCATCATTATCATTGATCCTGAGCATTTTGACAAACTAACACGCCACTAGACTAGTCACTGTCAAAAGCTCTCAAAAGAATCTAGGTGGTAGAATTAGGGAGAGTCATGAGTGAGGACTGAAAGAAATATTAGTTCCAAGAAATATTGAGATTGCAATTGACTAGAGTCTTTCCACAAGAGTTTCAAAAAAAATCATGAATATCAAGACTCAACATTCAAGCCACTAGATTGAAAAATCATTCAGTGAGGATTATCGAGGATATATGGAATTTGCTAACTAGTGCCTAAAGTTTTTTTTGTTTGCAGAAAACTAATTCTCAGAGGCTTGAGACTCCTCATATGATAGAAAGCTAGGAGACTCTAAATTCATTGCCTGAAGGTCGACGTGCCATCATAGTGTAGAGATTGGTTCCTTGTGCAAAAGAAGAATATTGCAAAAGAATTTTTTTTGTGAAGAGTTGTGGTGAAGTCAGGAGATTGAAGATCTCCATTATTGAATCAAAGAACTGCACAAGTTGAAGAACAAGCCATAGAAGCATTGACATAGAAAGACCATAGAAGCCTTGGAGAAAAGGCCACGAGAGACTTGAAGGATAAGCCACATAAGTATTGATACTAAAAGGCCATGGGAGCCTTGGTATGGAAAAGGCCATAGAAGCATTAATATTGAAAAAGGCCATAGAAGCATTGGTACTGAAAATGGCCATAGTAGCCTTGGTACTGAAAAAGGCCATAGAAGCCTTGATATTGAATTTGAAGAGAATATTTGATTCAGAAGCAGACTAAATATTTTAGCACTTATACTTTTTTTAAGGGAAAGAAGATTCAGTGAGTTGGGAAACTTCCTACAAGAAAGTTAGGAAGGGTATTTTCTTTAGAATTTTGGTACTAATATTTTGAACCCTATGTGGGCACTATTTTTATTTGCTTTATATTCTCTTTAGCCCTTGTGTGGGCTATCTCTTTCAATATTTATTTTTCTGTTAAACAACCCTTGCATGGGTTTATTTTTTATCTGGTCTAGTTCATGGAGCGGCTAGGGTGTAGACACCCTGTTTTGTGCTTCTCTATGTACTTTTAATCATATTATTATGTTTTTGGTTTTGAGCACAAATTAAAATCCATATAATATAATTTCTACCACCTACAAAAAAAAGAATCAATTCAGCACCTGAAGCAAAATTAAAGATATCAAGAGAAGATATTATTGTAGAACTTCTAGTCAAGGAAGAAGGAGATTAAGAACTAGGCGATTCCTATTCGAGTCCAGAAGTAGAAGAATTAGATATCCATAAGTAGATCTCATCACCAATACTTCCAGGAGAATAAGGTTGAAAAAAATATCTCAAGGAAGACCATCATAAGCTATCATATCAGAGACCTTGGGAAGGTCTTATCGAGCATCCAAAAAAAGGCTAGGAGAGCCTTACTGAAGATATTCTCAAAGGAGAACTCATCGGAGAAATCCAATACCAAGGAAAGACCTTTGATAGTAAAGAACTTTGTACAATTGTTGCCATATAACAACAAGCCCAAGATAAGAAGAATTTAGCAAGGAGTGCCAAATCTGTGAAGAAGAATTTGGAAAAAAGTGCCAAATCTGAGAAGAAGAATTTGGCAAGGAGTAACAAATCTGTGAAGAAGAATTTGACAAGGAGTGCCAAATCTTATAAGAAGAATTTGGCAAGGAGTATCAAATATTATAAGAATAATTTTTCAAGGAGTGCCAAATCTAAGAAGAAGATCCTGTTTGAAGTCAAAAATCAATAAGATGACTTGAAGACAAAAGAAACTCACCAAATATTGAATATTTGAAGATTACCTCTCACAGCAAGAAGGCATCACTTCAGAGATAAAGACTTCTTCAAATATACAATAGAAGGAGGAGAAGAGAAGAGGAGAATAAACCATAAATTTCTAGGCTCGTAAAAAAAATATCAAGACCATCATTTCGTGAAGAAGGAGCTATTCAAGATAGTCTACAAAGAGCTGTAAGGTCATTCTTGTAGCAACAAATTGGTGATTCTAGACACCAAGATCTACATCCTCTATAAAAGTGATAAAAGAGATACTACAAAAAAGTTATGTAACTTTATGGTGCAAATAGGTTTATTAATTCATTTACTTGTCAGATTTGTTAAAAGCACCTAAATTTGAATTAAAGTTGCAAATAGAAAATTGGATTATAGTCTTCGAAAGTGCAAAAAGAAAAAAAATATTTTTAAGTTTCATTTTCACTTTTATTAGGAGTTGATTAGATTTCAAAATTTCTTCTATCAACTACCTATTATCTATTTTAGAAAAAGAAAAAGAAGACTAAGTACTACAATATTAGTTGTAGTGAAATTGCAGAATAAATCTTAAAGATTCATTTTAGGTTATTCTTGATTAGTTGCAGTAAATTATTAGTGCATTAATTTGAGAGTTGATTGGAGTGATAAGGTGTAATCTTAGTACATTAAAAGTTAAAGACATGTACTATTACACTACTCTCAAAAGAAATTATTTTTGTGTTCTTGAAGGACACAAAATATGATTTGTATCAAGTGTCTAAAGACACTATTGAAGCACAAAAATCTACAACTCGTAGTGGCCTAAATAAGCCACCCAAAAATGTTAGAATCCTCCAAAACCTAGAGGAGAACACAACTAACCAAAAACAAAAATATAAGCTTTAAATATTGAGACTTGGTGAGTCTCAAATCCAAAAACATTACAGGATTGAATACAAAAAAAGTGCAGAAAATTGCATAAATTAAAAAAGCTTCTATCTACTGTTATCTAATATTGGAGTTTTTATCTAAGTGTCCAAGCATAAAGGGGAAGGTGTCTAATCATAAAAGACAACCTCAAAACCCTTGTATTGTAGGAGAAAAATCTGCCATAAAACCAGATTTTCTGATCTGAAATAAGAGTACAAAAGAAGGTGCATCAAAGGAGGTTTATGTACATACTATAGTACATTTTATAGCACCATTTTAATATGTTTTGTTATAGTCTAAAAGCAGATTTGAATGTGCCCAAAAAAATCACAATAAACATAGGAAAAAGCAACCAAAGAAAGGGTCAAATGTAATCAATCTTCCCAAGTAGTAGGAGCCACTCAAAGGGCTCATCTTGGATGACTAAACCTGTAAAAGACAATGCATAAGGAAAGATCAAGTAGTGTAAAAAGTAGAATATAAAGTAAACAAAAATCAAATCAAAGGAGTATTCTTATCAAAGCATATCTACCATAAGTGAATGCTAGCAATGGACTAAAGCATCAAGGAGTCTTCATCCAAGCGCTACTATTCAGACTCAATTCAAGGGCCACCAAAGCTACTCCATATATCCACCAAAGCTCCACCATATCTCCACCATATCTCAACTATTAGTTTTTCTTGGCCGGAGACACTTCAACATCTATGTAAAACAACAAATATCAAGGTGGAAAACACATTGGAGAGTCTTCAAATAAGAATTGATAGAGAGAAGGGCATGCAATTGCCACTTGTCATCCTATGAGAAATCCTCTATAATGCTCACAAAGAAGATGTTACATTTCTTGGTGCCCATACTCCAAATAGTGGAGTTACATACAACTTGACATACGTTACAGTAAAGATAGCTTGTAGACATTGAGGAAGGAGCATTTCTTGGACAACGCTCAAGGGAGAATCAAAATGTTTTCATCCAAAAGTGACACTTGTCACTAATAGTGGAGTGAGTTTGGCACCTCCACCAACCAATTTGAAGCTTCCATGAGCGTTCAAAAACTTATGCCGTGACACTTGTCACTCATCCTATCACATATCAAAGATACCTTGGATCATGGAAAGGAAGCACAACATTTGAAAATAACATGAGCAAAATTTGAAAGCTACTTAGCATATCTATGGTAGATGCTCGACAATAGTTTAGGTGCAACTTGATAGATTGATGACAGATGCTCGGTAGTTCGAGCATAATTCGATAGAGATTCAAAGCAAATTGGGTATAGTTGAAAAGACTCTCGATCAACTAGCATTTATGTAGAGCATTATAGCCTTGGGGAATTTGCACTCAAGAAGGAGAGTTTACTGCCATATTCACCTGACGTCATAAAGGTACAAAGCCTTAATTTCTCATTCAATTTGCTTTCATTTTAAAAAGGGAGTTATAAGGTTATAAGATAAGGTTGATATATTAATTGAAATCAATATTTATTTGAAAGCAAAACTTAGGGAAATTAATATAATATTTGCAAAATATAACTTAGGATCAATAAGGGATTCTACTTGGAATTAATCCATTTAATGTTTGCAAATATTAATGTGTTCTAGTTTTCCAAATTTGGGAGTGATAAGGGTTACAACTTAAAACTAGTTTTTTGGAAATTAGAAACACGTAAAAAAATTTCCTAAGGGTTCCAAAAGGGGTTATTAAAATATTTTATCAAAGTTGGAAATTTATATTCTTGTCTCAGAAAATTTCTCTTTAGGGACAAAATAAATCCAACATTAAAACCTCTTCAAAATTGAAAAGTGCTTAGTTCAATAGGAATATTAAGGAGTTAAGAAGTTGATTTTTGATCCTTATAAAAACTTGTACAAAATCAACCAAAAATTGAACTATATATTACAAAAGCACTATATCATACTCCAAAAACATATCTAGGGAGTCATAAGGATTCTACAAAACTTGATCATAATATCCATCAATTATTGTCAAGTTGTGAAGATATAAACTTTATTCAAAAAAACCTGAAATTAGGTATTCATAACTAGGGAGACATACGAAAGCCTACAAGACTAATAAAGGTTTTATCAAATCAAGATTATATACTTCAATTAGGGAGCTACAATTCTATCTTATTTCTTCTTCAAATGGGTAAAGGAATGCCATATAATCATGAACACATGTGGTATATTGACTCAGGAGCCAATCATCATATGATAGGAAATATACAATGGTTTGATTGTCTTGAAATTGCTAAAGGTTACAGACAGCCAAACATATCCTATACATGGATATGGATGTGTAACACCAAGCAAATAATTTCCAAATATTCTACTACAGAAAGTATTGTATGTTCTCGGATCAACATTCAATCTCATCTCAGTAAGCAAGTTAGTTGAAAACAACTATGTGATTAACTTTGGATATATGTATGGGATCAATACTTGTCTCATTATGAATCAATATGGCATAAAATAAACATGTTCAATTCATGAAAATACATACATCCTGGACTCAATGGAAATATCATAAGGTATTCTGATGTTTCAAAAATATACTAACATATTTACAGAGGAATAGGTTGAATAAAATGAAGAACCGGTACACCAAAAAGGTAAGCACAACAGGATAAAAAACAAAAATATGAGAGGATAATTGCATCATGCCTTGCTCATTCATCATCAATTAGAACCAAATGGAGATACTTGCAAAGAGAACTATAAAGGTGGTTGGATAGAAGATAAGGAAGATGAATCTGAATAAGTCATGAACCACCCAATGAAAGAAGAAGCCTCAAATCTATCTTACTCTACATCATACAAAGATACAAATTACCTACTCAACCTAAACACAAAGAATACAGAGGAAGAAGACAAAGTTAAATAATAAGAAGAAGATCCATATTGAAGACAAAGTTAAAGTCTTCAATATACAAATAATGTAATACAGGGGTGTTAGAAATAGAGTCTATTCCATTATTTAGGTTATGTAAATGTATTTTCCAAGGTACATACTTAGATTAATTTAGGGGCATGTTATATAGTTACTTCATGCAATGTAATAAGTACACAAGTGTCAATGTGCAAGTTGTACAAGTGCAAGCTATCCCTTGCATAGCTAGATAGAGTGTTGACCAAGTATCCTATTTTACCTATAAGGATGGCCTCATAGATAGATAGAGATAGAGTCATCGACATAGAGAGTCGAAGGACATAGTGTAGCTTAGTTATATGTGTGATACCATACATTGGTGATGGGGTGAAATGTAGTTCAGTAGCTTTATATTGGAGTGTTCATTTTCTCCATAACTACATTGTAATATTTTATATCATTTATATTTATTGCATATTCTAGTCATCTAGCAGATTTAATTTCTTTCATATTATTTTGTATCTTGCGATTGCTATCTCTCAATGATTGCTACATCAAAAGCTAACAATACCTTGCTTTAAATGGGTTACAATTGTGAAATTTCTGCAGTCCAACAACCAAGGAGGAGATGCTTTTCAAGAAAATCAAGTTTCCAACATTGGTTTGCTTCACAAAGTCTCCAACCCTTCTTTCATGAGTTCCAATGAATATTTATAATTTCCAACTCTTTATTTTTTTTTGCCGCTTGTTTAGTTTTGTAACGCCTTTTCCAATGAGCTTCTATTATTTTCATCTTCTTGATTTTGCTCAATATGTAACCGATATATCCTCCATTCCTAAAAAAAACTTTTTTCGATAACGCCTTTGCCATAGTGTTTGGAATATTTTACCATATATTGAACATGTATATCGGGTCAAGAATTATGATTCCATTTCGTAGGTCCTAATTAATTTAACCATGATATTTCATGCCATTTGGTTGACCCTCTCTTCCTTTTTATATAAAATCAATTCGTCTAGGAATAACACTCTTTTCCATTGATACCAACTGCACACATATTCTTCACTTGAATGTCGAAGTGTTAAGAAAAAATTGATAAATTACCTCCATATCAATTGATAGGTAATACATTTCATCTAGAGTGCAACACGAGGAAATCCCAAATGCTACATTGTATGACAAGATTGACCATAATATTGAGTATACTAGCTGATAATAGTGATCATCTTTGCCTCCATTCTCGCTCATAATCGACTTCACTCCATGGCGATGATGCCCCACATGCAAGTTTGAATTCATAGAAAACTTGAATAATATGTTTCCATGCATTCAACCATATTACGTTCCATATCGGCATTCACACCCCATAAAATTGAAAAGCAATGGAGGCCCCTCACTAAGCACACTATGGACACAATAAACAAAGTGTTCATGAACAACTTAAAATCATGTAGAACAAAATCACCCTTCTTCTTAAAAAAACTTTTGATAATGCTTTTGCCACACTTGCTACCAACATTTACCCATCTACTATGTCAACACCCACTTAGTAGTTCGTCATCGTCACTTGCCTTATTGTTACCACATCGGAGTGTTTTTATACAATCAAATATTTTTAGTTTTCGATTGCCATAAGACTATGATGTATTTTTGGCCCACAATGTGCTATTTAGAAGCCCTTCTAAACAAATGAAAACATACTCAAACACTGCACCTAGAATATTTATCACATGGCTTACTCGTCAAAGTGCAACATCAGGAATATTATCAATCGGTTCCTCTTTATAATAGTTGTAGATATCATAATCTATCTTCTTCAACAATTTAATAGTGTCATTTTCAAAAGCAAGGATATATATTGATAGGTGCACCGTTCGACTGAAACATTGGATGGCATGACCAATTTTATAACTCTAACTACACGAGAATGAATCCATGTCTCTGATCAAACACACTTATCCTTGTCTTCGGTGTTGAGGCTACCTTTATTAGGCTTTTGGACATTTCAACCATTCCTCTTCACATGTTTTTTCTAGAAAATATTATGTAATAATAAGAAATATAATTGTGGCTGTCATCATGGGAACCACTCTAACTTTTTTTTGATGAACATCACTATGAGCATGGTAAAATCGAAGTATCCTCTGTGGAGTTTGATGAACATTACTATGTTTATCATCTCATCTTCAGCTATTGCAATAGTTGGTCTTATCATCTTCACAATTACACCTTCACATAAAGAACTGGGCTTATGTTGTCTTAAACTACAACTAGAAACGTTCACCGTTGTGTTTCCCTATCAGTAGCTGCTATCTACTCCACCATGGCTACCACTTGCCACTCTCCAATTCGAGCTGCTGCCGCCAAACTAAAACCCTTATCAATCTTCATGCTATGATCATGTGGTGTGAGACGTACCAATTTCATAATTTTTGTGGGTGACACAAACAACATGTGGTTATTATATTTCATGAAATTTTTCCACTATGGATAATGTTGCGTTTCATTCTGGCAATAAATATATTATGATGTACATCAATGGACCAAATCCTACACTTCAGTTGTGATGATTTCATTAACAATAGTAAGATTGTATCTGCGTCCAAAAAGAACACTCATCCTCCAAAATAGAACAAGAAATTATCATCCAAATTACTTCTCGAGCACAAATTCTCTTTTATCTCCAATAGCATTGACAACTCGTCATTTGCCAATACCATCCATTGCTGCTGTAGTCCACCATGAGTCCACATGCATTCGAGGATGACACAATGTGACGTTTATCAACACAAACATACAATACTCCAAATGAATTAGCTAGGTCCTTTGGGGGCACCTTGGAATTTGTGCCTTTTCTTTGATTGTGCCTCCACATTGATCATGCTCTGGTGTTGCATTCGTTGGTTGACCGGGTTAGGGTTGCCTTGAAATCATGCCCATAATTTTTATAACCTGAAAATATAAACATAAAACATTAATTCAAAATTAACTTTAAACAAAACCATAATGTAAAAATATAAACATAAAACATTAATTCAAAATTAATTTTAAACAAAACCATAATGTAAAACGAACAAAATAAATTAATTCAAAATTAACTTTAAATAAAACCATAATGTAAAAAGAAAAATTAGCATGCAATGAGAATATAAAAAATGATGATATTTTTATTTTATTTTGTTCATGTTTTTTATATTTTTATTTATTTATTTATTATTAATGCATGAGAATATGGCATTCAAAAATGGAGTGATTTTCCTAGTACAAAAGAAAATAAGAACAAACACATGAGATCAAAAATATTAATCACCAAAAATATCCAATGTTAAAAATATGACTATGAAAACCCCAAACTTTATTGACCTTTTTATAACCTCATAAACTAAAACAAACCATGCAAACCAAAAGTCACATGAACATAAAAATTTCAAGTGGGTCCCCAAATTTGGGGTACATTGTGCGATGGCAACAACAAATGGTGACTCTGCTGGAAAATGCTCTTGAGCATTTTGGATAAAGAACCCAATATGAAATCAAGAAAACCAAAGATTAGCAAAATATAAATCATCCAGTAATATCCAAGAAATATGGGGTTAAATAACTTCAATTGAACGTAAACACTTCATTTGCTTTAGCTTAGTGTGTGTTTTGTGAATTCATTCTCTATTTTTGAATCCATCAAAATTTCCTCATTTGTTTTGCAATTAGGCTATGAAAAATGTTACTCATAAAAATTTACCTCTGCATTGCTCCACTACCAGTCAAGCATCCATAGCTCCAGTGGAGATGACCTTGATCTCTTCTAGACCTTGCTCTACTACCAACCAGGCATCTATAGCCCCGATAGAGATTATCTGAACCACCCAGGCTTTTGATTGATTTGTTTTTTTTTTTTTATATGAGCATTTGTTTGCTTTGCAAATATCATATGCGCCTCTTGGGTTAGAGATCATCTAAGGCTTAAGATGGAGTATATAAAATTTTTGCCTAATCAACAAACCAGAATGATTTCATCCTTCAGGATCAAAAATATCCTTTTAATGTAGTGTTACATGTGAAGCTTCAGCAAAATGTCATATTACTTCAATCTCCACCATTCTAATCCATAATTCAAGAATAACTACTAGAACAATCCAATCTCCTTAACTTCAATTTCACCTAATTTCAAACAAGCAATTCATCTTCCATGACTAAGAAACATTTCCAACAAAGTGATAAAAATTTATTGCAACTACACAACTATACCACAATCTAGAAAACCAAAACCAAAATATGTTGTGAAAATGAAGAAGCAAAATGTGAACATAAACCAAAACATAAAATTTGGCATGAACCTGTATTATTGAAAGACAAAAATGAAAAAACAAAACTTCAAAAAATAAAAACAACAAAACAAACAAACAAGTGATGATTGCATCCAAATGGTATGTACAAACACAAAATTATGTATAAGTGAAAGCAAAATGAAACAACAAAGTGATGTACAAGAAAGTTTGCAAAATCAAAAACTATGTACAAAAGATGAATATATACAAGTGATGGATATGCTTTTTATCTCAGGGATGGAAATAGTGCTTTAAAAACTGCCCATTGATAGGCAAAGGAATGTTCTCTCCACTTAGATTCTGCAATCTAAAAGCATTTTCCCCAAGAATCTCAAAAATTTGGTAGGGGCCTAACCAAATATTGTCAAATTTATTATGATCACCCTTCCTTTCGTGTGCCTTATCCCACAACAAAACCAAATCAGCAATCCTAAAGGCTTTGACCTTGGCTCTCTTATCAAACCACCTTTAATGACACCCCTTGGTGCTTACTAAAATGTTGTAGGGCATCTTCCCTCTTTTCATCTAGACTCATTAAGTGAGTAAATCTTACCTCTGTTTTATCATCAGTTTCAAGATAATATTTCATAAACTGAAGAGTCTCCAATTTCAAGTTAGCAGGAAAAATGGGATCTTGACCATAAACTAAATGATAAGGAGAAGTACCAATGGACCCTTTTGATCTAGTTCTATCCACCCACAAAGCATATTTCAACTTGTTATGCCAATCTCTAGGATTCATTTCCAATAATTTCTTAATTATGGACAATAAGTTTTTATTAGTAGATTTTGCTAAACCATTACCTTGTGGGTAATAATTTGAAGAAAAATTTATGCTTACCTTATTTTCATATGCCCATTCTGTAAATTGAAGTGAAGTGAAAGCAGAACCATTGTCACAAATAATAGAATATGGCATACCAAATCTAGTAACAATGTGTCCTAAAAATTGAATAACTACTTCAAAAGTACAATTCTTAGTGGGAATGGCTTCAGTCCATCTAGTACAATAATCTATGGTGGTTAAAATGTATTTGTGACCAGGTGAAGAGTTTGGGTTTATAACTCCTACAAAATCTAAACCCCATTGTGCAAATGGTCTAGCCTCAAATACGGGTTGTAAAGGCATGGAGGCATTTCGTTCTCTGTTGGTGGCAATCTGACATGTATGGCAAGAACAAACATGGGCATGGGCATATTTGAAAATGTGGGGCCAATAGTAACCAAATCTCAAAATATGGTGTGCTGTGGCATTAGCTGATCCATGCCCAGTCCCATACTTACCATGAAAATCCTTAAGTATTTGCATAGACTCATCCTTACTCAAACATCTAAGGAAAATTCCTTCGTGATTTCTTCTGTATAACACACCAAATTTAATCATAAAATTAGAGCTTTTTAATCGAAGTGCTCTTCTTTGCGTAGCATTAAAGTGATCAGGGCACTTACCATTCAAAATAAAATACACAATGTCATTATACCATTCATCCATGGTGATGCTTTCTACAATGTATTGCTGACACGCGATTTGAGGATCAATTTCAGCTAGAGACTTTGTCAAACCTTGTCCTCTAACAAGCTTCATCGGATGGATCTCTAAATCAAACTCTTACAAAGTAGCCAGCCATTTGCCTCTCCTTTCTCCCAGTTCATTCTGCATCAACATTGTTTTGATAGTTGGGTCAGGTACTATTGCAAAAATTCTACTGTGCAAAATGTAATGTCTAATATTCTTCACAGTTTTGAAAAGAGCATATACCTGTTTATCCAGAATAGTGTATTTCAACTATGCATATTTTAGTGGTGAACTCAAGAAAGCAATAGGATTTTCTAAATTATCTTCGTTCTTTTGAGTTAATACACTAGCAAAAGAATGCTCAGAAGTAAATGAATAAATATAGAAAGGTTTCTTGTAATTAGGACTCACAAGCATAGGTGCAGAAGATATTGCATTTTTAACATCCTGAAAAGTTGCTTTAGCTTCACCAGTCCAATTAATGTTAGCATCCTTTTTCAACATATCATTTAATGGTTTGACTATTTTAGCAAATCCTGAAATGAATTTCCTGACAAAGTTGATTTTCCCAAAAAATGATCATAATTATTTTTTGCTACCAGGAAGAGGGATTTTTTGGATGGCTTCGATTCTTTCAGGATCTATGGAAATTCCATCTTTTGAGATGACATGGCCTAAAATTTTACCTTCAATTACTCCAAAAATGCACTTTTTGGGATTTAGTGAAATGCCATGCTCTCTACACTTTTGAAGAACTTTTCTCAAATCATTAACGTGGTCAGATCTGTTCTTTGAGAAAATAGGAATATCATCAACATAAATAACTATGCATTTACCTATCAAATCTCTAAATGCATAGTCCATGGCTCTTTGAAATGTGGCACCTGCGTTAAGCAATCCAAAAGGTATTCTTTTGTAAGCAAAGGTACCCCACTTCGTGGTAAAAGTAGTTTTCATTCTATCTTTTGGGTCAATAAGAATTTGGTTATATCTAGAATAACCATCAAGAAAAGACATCATCTCAGAACCATTCACCATTTGCAAAATATGATCAATGGAAGGCAAGGGGTAGTTATCTTTTTGTGAGGCCTTATTGAGATTCCTAAAATCAATACACAAACGGATTTCACCTATTTTCTTCCTAAATGGTACAATGTTTGCTACCCATGTAGAGTGTCTGATTGGAAAAATAATCTTAGCATCCAACAATTTCTTAACCTCCTTTTGTATAAGAGGCTCTAGCAATGGGTTAACTGGTCTTTGTTTTTGTCTAAATGGTTTTGAATCTGGCTTTAAAGGAATAGTATGTGTTATGATGTTTTCATTATAAGTCTTTAAATCCTCATAACTCCATGCTATTACATCAACGTAATATTTAAGAGCCTATACAATCCCTTCTTGTTCATGATGAGTGCAAGCCTTTCCTATGAGTACATTATGCGGGTCTTTACTAATCCCAAGATCAATAGAATTATAAGCATCCTGTGGGAGTGAGGTTTTATTACAACTTTTGCTTTTGTAATCAATATCAAAAATCTTTTCGAGAGAAACTATACCTTTAGGAATCGCATTGATTTTCTTTGTTACCTCATGATATTCATTTTCATCTTCTTGCAATCTCTCATCCTCATCGATCACCTGATTTTCAAAAATACCTGAATTAGTTACAAAATTAAAAATGTGCCTGTCACTTTCAAATACCTGTAAAATTTTCACATTGTCAGGTATAGAAGGATAGGGTATCAACTCAATTGAAAACTTCTTTAGCCTCCTATTATCAATAGGCTTAAGAGTACCTACTGCGATAGCTAAAGAATCAACAATTCGATTGTTCTTCCTAGATATCAATGAAATATTGAAAGCATGGAATTCATCAATCAAATCCCTAACTCTATTTCTGTAATGAATTAGCCTTTTATCATGACATGTGTATTGGAATTTCACCTGTTTAACAACCAATTCTGAATCTCCTAGCACTTTCAAACATTTAATGTTTTTCTTTAAGGCTAATTGCAAACCAAATATTAAGGCCTCATATTCTACAGTATTACAAGTGCAAGGAAACTATAATCTATAAGCTACCAGAGATGACTTACCTTTAGGACTAATCAATTCCACACCAGCTCCACTACCTTTTTTGGATTTAGATCCATCAAATTTAAGCATCCAAACAAGATTTTCATCCTTAATTGGATTAATAGATGGTATTTCATTTTCAGATTCACCTATATCCAATTTTGTTTCCAAAGTGTAAACACCTAACTCGGAATCATTGTAAAAAATTTCATTGGTTTTATTATATTCAGTAATCAAATCCTTGAGTCTAGGTTCTCTTTCAACTCTTATTTGGTTAGAAACACCCTTCCATGGTAGCCACATATGTGAACAATATGTGGCCATATATCCGTTTAAGTTCCTAGACCAATCTCTGCTCAACAACATTCCATACTTATCAGGTATATCTACAACATGTATATCAATATACTATTGTATCCTAGGTTCTAAGGCTAGATGTATGTGAATATTCTTAAGCATTCCAACCACATGAACTTTAGATTTATCTAGTTGAACAACTATTCTGTTAGAAGGGATGGGTTTCAAACCCAATTTTTGACAAACAATGTGAGGCATGACATTACTGGATGCTCCTGAATCAACAAGATAATTGTGCAGATTTCTTCCTGCAATTCTTATGGTCAAAATAAAGGGAGGAGCTTCTCCTTTGTCCCTTCATGAGGAAAATTGTGCATCCATGGCTTTCTGAGGTTCATTTTTTCTTTGATCACCAAAAGCCTGCATCAAAAATTCTTGTTGATTAGTCAACTTAGCAACATCAAATAAAGATATATTCGCTTTTGTTTTCTTTAAATCCTCCACAATATTATATGTAATTTTTTCATGTGGTGGTTGAGGTAGATCAAATTTAGATGGAGGCATGGGATTGTTACTAGCCTGTGTGTCAGGAGGAATGATGGTGTCATTTGGGGGAGTAGAAGAAGTAAATGGAGCTTTAGTCTTACTCCTAAGCTTGTAATTATGATTACATTTTTTAAATTATCTAAAGGCTTGAACTTCCTCTTCTATAGACCCATCATACCCTTCTTCATCTTCTTCAATTGATTCAAATGTTTCAACTACTAGCATTGATTCTTTCCCTTTGCTAGTACTAGCCTGTTGGGAAGGATCTTCATCTAAAACAATTTCCATGTTATCCATCTCTTTTTGTAGAATATCTAGAGCTATTTTGAATTCAAGGCACTCATTCTCACTATGTTGTGCCGTGGAATGTACCCTACACCAATTGTTTAAAGCCAAATACAAAATATTGATAATGGTGCTGGTTTGATTTGCATTAACAGGATTGGGTACTCCTCCATTGTTCGAATGAGTATTCCATGGTTTTCTTTGAAAACTAAAATTTCTATTTTGATGAGAATTTTGAGGCAATTGTTTCTGTATTTGAACCATGTCACTACTAAGATTTTGGACAATCCTTTTTAGATTATTTACCTAAGAATTAGGTTCATTATTTTATCCTACAATAGTTTGATTGGTTGTGTTACTTGTAGTGGTAGTGGGATTTTGAAAATTTGGTAAAATTTGATTTTGGACAACCTATGGAAATGTTGTGTTGTTTTGATGAAATGTTGATGCATTTGGAGTGGGTGTTGTATTAAAGAATGTAGGTATGGTTTGAGAATTTGTTTTAGCCATTTTATGAGTGGTGAATTGATTTTCTAAATATAGTGGAGTGGTAGGATAAGTGGGCGTGATAGGTGGATTGTATGGCAAATTGAAATTATTGAATGGCATGGCATTCAACATAGGCATTTGTTGTGACAAAGCTTGATTGATCATAGGCACTTGATTATAAGCACTTGGTTATCCTATGGAAGGCAACTATCCTATCCCAAAACCTTGTGGCATCAACTATTGTTCTATAGTCAAATCCTCACTGTATGCCATGGGAAGTGTAGTGATTTGAGGAGCTCTCCTTACAAACATAGATGTTAAAGGGTCCAATGTCCTAAAGTACATCTATATGGTAGCAACTACCTGAAGAGTATAAGGAGAAACTAACCTACTATACAACTTATGGAAATGAGTATTGAACAATCTCAAAGGTTCATTAGGCTCTCTCTTGGCTGACACAAACTGATGATAGATTACAATAGGATCTATGGGTAGCCTAAATTGATTCACGAAAGTTGTTTCCAACTCAGCCCAAGATATAATGGAATTGGTAGGTAAACTAATGTACCAATCATATGCCATTTCATCTAAGGTGAGAGGAAACATTCTGCAAGCAACATCCTCATGTTCAACTTGCAGTCTAATCAAGGTATCCTTGTAAGCTTGAATATGCTCTTCAAAAATTCTAATTCCATCATGTTTATATTTAGGTAAATACCTTTCTGTGTTTTTGGGAATGTCATGGGCTGCTCCAACAATGTTTAAAGGACTTCTATGAGCACCTAACCAAGTTGCAACTCCTACCATTGGAATTACTGGTGGAGGAATAAATGGGATGATGGGTAGCGATGAATTGCTATTGGGTGGAATAAAAATCGACTGACTCTTGGACCTTTTGATCCTCTTTGTAGGAGAAATGCTATGGAAAATAGTATCTTCAAAAGCCTTAGATCTTGTGATTATGATTTTTGGTTCCAACTATGATAATGAAAACAACAAGCATTTAATGATCTTGAAATGAAAAGACTTCCAATTTTCAAATGTTTAACTGATAAATCATCATGTTCATTAAAAATGCATCAATTAAACCATAACAATAAGGAATATTCTCAATTTGTAAAATATTAGAATCAATACATCATAAATTAGAGAATTTCCAACAATAAATGTGAACGACTTAAAAATAACTTCGTAAATCGAATCAATTACCTTCAAGTAGGCCCTCCTTCTAGCACCAATTTTGTTGAGTGATATTTTTGTCCAATCACAAGAATATACTCACAATCAGGATTCTACCTGGATATCCTCTCTTGCAAGGAAATATTTGTGATTTTCCCAAGGTTCTATTTAATGTATTAATTTGCTTGCAATGCTTAGTGAAGAATGTGAAATACCAAAAATTAATTGGATACCTCAGTGTTGCATATACTTGTTAACAAGGGGCCTGTTTTGGGTTGATTTGATTTGTAATGATTTTGTTGTTCATGGAATTTATGAAAAGGTGAAATTATTGATCAACTAAAAACCTTTGAAATTTGATAAATATTTGATTTTAACCTTTGAAATTTTTTATTTTAATGGATTTTTTTGGGTAGGTAAAGTAAAATTTATTTACTTACGGGTTGAAGGGACCCGCCCCTATTTACAAGAAGATCATCCGCATTCGAAATGCAGGCCAAAAATACCAATTTACAATAGTTCATCTACATTCGTAATGTAGGGCAAAAACACCAGCACCACAGTCGAAAACCAACAAAAATTAACAGCCGAGCTAAACCAAAAAAAACTGACCAATGGTGTCGAAGAGACACCTTTTAGGTGGTTAGAACCACTAGTAAAATTTGGCCATTGATGATTGGACTTTGCAAATATTCTAACATCATTAGAGAAGAGGCACCCTCCTGCTTCTGTAGAGCTAAGTGTTTGATATTTTGTCATTATCCAGGTTGACTTTCACGATGACTTCCATGGAAAAGTTGTCTTCCCAAATGGTGAGGGAGCTCTCTTTGATTGCTCTATTTGCTTAGGTGTCAACCACTTGATTGGCCTCCCTGAACACATGCTTGATCTGGGATTGCTCGTTGTTGCAAAGGCCTAGCTGGCATTCCTGGATAATGTTCTCTATATTTTTCCCACCCTTGCTATTTCTTTGGATGAGTTTGACAATGATCTCTGAGTCCCCTTCATAGATGATAGGGGCTGCCAAGTTTTTAGAAATGTCAATACATCTCCAGAGGGCTCTGGCTTCCATGAAGTTGTTGGTTTGGGACCCCAAATTTTCAACAAAGGCCTTAAGAATTTTGCCACTATGATCTCTGAAGACCCCTCCTGCTCCCGCTTTGCTTGGGTTCCCTTTGGAGGCACCATCGAAGTTAGCCTTGAGCCAAACTTGGGGGGGAGGGACCCAAGTGACCTGAGATCTATATTTTTTGGGTTTCTGAGACTTACTGCGATCCTAGGGAATCTTGAGGGTGGAACAAAGCAATTATTCAATCCCCAGAGTAGGGCTGGCCTAACAAGGGATGAGTCCAAAATTTTTGGTGGCATAAGCAAGGGCTCTAGAAGCTACGACTTCATGGGTTCTGGGGCCTTTGTTGAAAACTCACCTGTTGTGCTCCAACCAAAGATTCTAGAAGATGTGATGGATGAGGACTTACCACATAAAGCTTAGCCTGGGATGCTTGAAGGGCTTAGGCCATTGGCAAATGAACTCTTTGATAGAGTTTGGCCAGGTCCAGCTAACCTAAAAGCTTTGGGTGGCTAGGGAGAAAAAACTTATGGAGTAGGGGAAATCCATAAAGATGTGGTGAACAGATTCCTAGGCCTGGAGGCATAGGAAACATCTATTTGGCACCATGATCCCTCATCGCATGAGATTGTCACCAGTAAGGATTTTGTTGTGGATGACCATCCAACAAAAGTGCATGATTTTGGGAATGAGGGATTTGATGCACACCTTGTTAGCGACCACCTTCTCATAGCTGGGGGTGCCTTGGGAACCCATATTATCAATAAGATGAGCCATGGTCTTGAAAGAGAAATTTTTGTCATTGGTGCCTTTCCAACACCGCTCATCTCTCCTGTTGACATGGGGGAGGAAAGTTGATCGTTGGATCTACTGAATCCCTTTCATGGATTCCCTTATGGGTTCATTTCTTATTTTGAAATTGATATTCTTCCACTCCTAGGCTTTTGGGCTAGAGGAAATGAAGTCTGCAACCCTAAGCCCGAATCTGCTATTAGTAAAATGCCTGGTAGGGATCAAAATCAGATTACTGATGAGGGGGGAATTATTGACCCAGGTATCTTCCTAGAAGTTGATGTTGGCCCCATTACCTAGCTTCCAAGAAGACCCTTCGAGGATGATGTTTTAGCTATGAGTGATGGATTTCTAGAAATGGGAACTGTTGTGTAGGGGAGGAGCTTGGAGGAAGGCCTGGTGCTGAAGGTACTTTCTTTTCATGATGTTTACCCATTCAATATTGGCCTTAGTCACTACTCTCCAAGCCTTCTTGGCTAGGAGAGCTAGGTTGGCAACTGAGATTCAATGTAGACCAAGACCTCCCTGATATTTAGGGGAGCAAAATTTATCCCAAGCTACTAGGTGGAGCTTTCTTGAGGCCTCCAATCCAGACCAAAGGAACTGCTTTTGAATTTTTTCAATGGCTTCTCCCATCGAGGCCAGGATTTTGAACATAGACATGAAATATGTGGGGATGCTCTACAAGATAGATTTGACCAAAGTTGCCTTCCATGCACTGGTGAGCAGGGTCCCTTTCCACCCAGCTAACTTGTTATAGATCTTGTCCACCACGTTTGCCCACATGGTTGGCCAGACCCTATCATGGAACATGGGGAGCCCGAGGTAAGTGGTCAGGAACTCAAAAATAGAATATCCTAGGATTTTGGTGATCTTACACTATCTTTTGGCCGGGGTATGGATGAAGAACAACTTGCTTTTAGTGTAATTTATTTTTTGGCCAACAACTTCCTCGAAGCGGTTGAGAATATCCTTGATCACCTTGGCATATGCTACCAAAGCCTTAGTAGTCATCAACGTGTCATCTAAAAATTATTGGTGAGTGGTGGGGGGAAGCCCGAACATTGCCCTGATCCCAAAAAGCTGACTGCAGGAGCATGCCTCCTTGATAGTTCCCCCCAAAATCTCTGCTAGGATGATGAAAAAAATGGGGGACAAAGGGTCACCTTGCCTCAGGCCTCGAGAACTTGGGAAGTAATCCACAACATAACCATTTACCATGATAGAGAACCAAGAAGAGGAAATGCAGTTGTAGATCAGGTTTACCTAGGACTCATGGAACCCAAACTTGAGAAGGATTTGGCTTAGGAATTCCCTGTTGACTCTATCAAAGGCCTTGTTCATGTCCAGCTTGAGGAAGAAGGCAACCGTGTCTGAAACCTGGGTTGAATGGATCAATTCATGGATGGTGATGACCCCATCAAGAATATTACATCCTTTGACTTTGCTCCCATGACATGGGTCAATGATGGATGAAATAATGTTGGATAGCATGGACGCCAGGGCTTTGGTGAAGATTTTGTAAATGACATTGCACAGGTTGATGGGATGGTAATCAAAGAGGGATCAAGAATTGGCCCCTTTGGGGATGAGAGCCAAGAAGGTGGAATTCACATCTCTAGGAATGGACCTGGAGATTTGCATTTCCCTAATGTCATTAGAAAGATCTAGCCCCACGATGTTTGAGAAGGTCTGGAAAAATCTAGGCGAGAACCTGTCTGGCCTAGGGGCTTTGTCAGGCTTAATGGAAAAAAGGGCTTAGTGAACTTCATCCTGAGATATGGGGTTGAGGAGAAAATCATTTGATTCCTGGGAGATGATGGTGGGGATGATGGCTAGGAGGGATTCCATGGCCTCGAGGGCTTAGGGCGGGATGGAACCTAGGAGGATTTTGATGGCTTCTTCTCTGATTGCATGGATATCTAAAATGGCTGCCCCATCCTGCAAGATAAGGCTTTTGATCTTATTGGCACTCCTATACCTCAAGGTTGAGATGTGGAAGAACTTGGTATTGGCATCACCTTCCTTAAGCCAAAGCTATCTTGAATTCTAGCGCTAGAAAGTTTCCTCCTTGGTGAGGATGTTGTGGTACTCAGACAACAAGGTGCTCTCCTCATCCTTAAGACTATCACTGCCTTAAAATTTCTGAAAGGACTCCTCAATATAGCTAATTTAGGATTTGACCTATTGTTTGTATTCAAATATGTTCCTGAAGGTTTCCTTATTCCACTTTTTCAATTTCCCTTTGATGAACCTGAGTTTTTGGGTTACTTGGTTAATAGCTGACCTTGGGAATTTTTGACTCCACCAATACTGTATCAAGCCCTTGAGATCCTTGTGGTGAATCCGCATTACTTTAAACCTGAAAGGGGTCTTGAACTATGGTTTAGAATCTAATTCCAGGATGAGGGGACTGTGATCAGAGCCTATATTTAGGAGGACTCACAAACTGGCATCCCCAAAGTAGGGGAGGATTTCTTGGGAAAGCAAAAATCTGTATAGGTGCTCTTGGATTAGATTGGTGCCCTTCATTCTGTTGCTCCAAGTGAAGAGAGACCCCTAAAGTTGGACATCCATAAGAGCACTGGAATTAATGAAGTTTCTTAGGTCTGCAGTATCTCTATGAATGATGCTGTTCCCTCATTTTTTGTCCTTGAGGTGCAAAGGAGAATTGAAGTCCCCTGCCAGGATCCAGAGAATTCCTTCAAAGACCTGCCTCATTGAAGTGAGCATTTTCCACAGAGCTTCTCTGCCCACAGAGGTGTTCAAGGCATAGAAATTTGACATCACCTAAGAATTTTGGGATTCAATATCCTAGAATAGGATGCTGCTTACCATATCGTGGCCCGAAATAAGGTTTCCTTGGAGCTTGGCAGGATTCCAGAGACACAGGATCCCTCTTGAAATTCCAGAAGCCAGGGAATGAATGAAATCGCAGTTTCACCAAATATTTCTAGCAATGTTAGGGGATCATTGATCACCCAATTTTATTTCCTGAATGAGAAAAATGGTTGGATTATGTTCTCTCCTCATGGTTGTAGCCTGTCTCGGTTTGGCTACCCCATTTAGGCCTCTTGCATTCTAGGAGAGGACTTTCATTTCAAACTCTTGGAAATTATCTTGACCCCTTTTCCTTGCTAAGCAGGGGGTTTGGATCTTCAACTTTCATCTTTGGAATTGTTTGTAGTTTCTTGAAATAGCGTTCTCTGGGTTCCATTGGCTATATATTCAATTGCATTTTTGTTCCTTATGTCCGAATCAGAGGGTCTTCCTCTCTTTTTTCCCCTCCTACATCCATCATGGATTTTTGGGAGCTTCAAGTTATCCTAGGACTACTTTGCCCAGGGGATGATTGGTCCTAGGCTTCATCATCAACAGAGACATAGTTTGAGTACACAGGAGAGGCTAGGTCTTTAGGACCCAGGCGGGGGACGAAGGAGGAGATATGGGAGGTGGGCCTTGAGGGATTCTCGAGGAAGTGGGGGCACCAAGGATGGGGGTGGTAGGGGGGCAGACCAGGGGAGGTCGAGGGGGTGAGAGGATGGCTATTGGTTTAGAGGTGATCAAGATCTCACCTTTCTCACAAACCTCACTGATAATAGAACTATGAAAATGATTGAATTTATTGATTAGAGGAACAGAGGTGCTTGCCTTACGATTGAGCGGGCCTAGAGGGGTCTAGAAATAACTTTGATGGCCATCAAAAAGATAGGCAAGGGTTGATGCTACATCTTATTTGACTGGTCCCTGGTGGGTTTTGACTATGGCGGGATCCAGAGTTTGGGGCACTATGACTGAAGATGGCCCTGGGATTGGCACTTAGGGCAAAAAGCTAGCTTGTTTTCATAGAAGAGTGGCTACTTCCAGTTGAAGTCACCGTAGATGAGGTTCAGGTGGTCTGGAAGCTGACTTTCTAGGTTCACATTCACGCAAATGTGGGCCTGGGTTAGTTGGGTTCTTGCTCGGGTGGCCGGGTCGATAGCCACAAGCTCGCCGATCGCCTCAAAAAGACTAAGCAAGGCATCTTCATAGAAGAAGTGGGCTGGAAGATATAGAAGTCTAACCCCTATGAGGGTAAAATTGATGTTCTAAGAGCTGGGGTTGAAGTATGGTTGCCATTTTTTGAGGAACAAACTTCACCTTCCATAGAACCAGGGCCCTTCGGATAAAATGCTCTCTGCATCTTCATGGGAATTGAGTTGAATCATGAAAAAACCCCTTGTCATTGTCGAGATATCTAAGTTGCCTAGGGTTTTCTATTTTGAATCCTCCCATCTACGAATAAAATCTAAGTCAGGTCGCCCATCAATGAATTTGCCTACCAAGGAGTTGGTATCTCGGGATTCATAGTTTTCCATGAGGGATTTAGGGCATAGAACATTATTCCCTTATGTGATGAATTCGTTGGTCGTAGATGACATAGGAATTCATTTTTTGGAGAAAGTCAGCAAAGGATGGCTTACCGCCTGCTGTTGGAACCTCACCTGGGATATGGGACCCTTGCTTGGCCATGGTGCCAGGCCTGACGGAGCCCTCGACATCTCTGCTGCAACGATCAGGATCTAAGTGTGTCGCCATGGGGAGTGCATATGAGAATCATTTCGCTGGCACAACCCAGTTTTGGGAGTCGGGGAAGGTGCCCAGCTAGCCCTAGGAAGAGATGAGAGGATGGGCGGAGGGCAGGAAACAATTCGCCAAGGAAAAATGTGGAATTGAACCGAAAAAGGAGGGAAACGGACGGTCGAACACCAAACCCTCGCAAAAAAGGCCGAAAGCCACCAGGAGGCAGAATTTGCTTGCTGCTACGCTGTATATTATAATATTAAACTTATTTTAATGGATTTTATCTCAAAATGTTAATCAAATTTTATCTCAAATTGTTAATCAAATTTTATCTTTGATTGTTAATCAAATTTTATCTTCAATTGTTAATCAAATTTTATCTTTGATTGTTAATCAAATTTTATCTTCGATTGTTAATCAAATTTTATCTTCAATTGTTAATCAAATTTTATCTTTGATTGTTAAGATTTGCTTGAAAATAAAAATGAAATGATTAAATCTAACTTTGCAATGTAAAAACTTTGGAATATCATATTAATTATTCACTTTAATGAAAAATTGAAATTTATTGAAATTTCAATTTTACATAAAATGACATTAAATGATTATTTGGAAAAACTATGCAAAGTTTAAAACTTCAATTTTTTCTAAAAAATGTGAATTTACGTAAAATGAAAATTAGAATTTTAATTCTTAAAACCGACATATTTCTTTTTAGGGTTTTGATTTTTTTTATTTGATAAAAAAATAAGTAAAAGGCTAGGGTTAGAAAAAATAAAATAAAAAAGAACAAATCACCGTAACTTTAAAATTTCAACCCGAATCTACATAAACAAATATTCTAAACCTAAATCAACATTAAACCGGTCAGTATTCACACAACCCAGAATTAATGTGATGCAATCTTCTAAGGGAATAACACAATATATTAAAAAATTAATAAGTATACCATCCGCATGCATATAACTTATTAAAAAAATCCAATATATTACAAAATGAAATATATTAAATTCATGTTCCTTCATAATACCTTGCTTAAGTGGGTGAAATTTCTACAGTCCAACAACCAGGGAGGAAAGACTCTTCAAGAAAATCAAGTTTCCAACATTGGCTTACTCCACAAACTCTCCGACCCTTCTTATGTGAGTTCCAATGAATATTTATAATTTCCAACTCTTTATTTTCTTTACCGCTTCTTTAGCTTTGTAACACCTTTTCCAACGAGTTTCCATTCCTTTTGTCTTCTTGATTTTGGTCAATTTGTAACTAATATATCCTCCATTCCTAATTTTTTTTTTGATAACGCCTTTGCCATAGTGTTTGGAATATTTTACCACATATTTTAACACGTATATCAGGTTAGGAATTATTTTTTCATTTCACAGGTCCTAATCAATTTAACCATTACATTTCGTGCTATTTGGTTGACCCTCCTTTTTTATATAAAAACAATTCGTCTAGGAATAACACTCATTTTCCATTGATACCAACTATACACATATTCTTCACTTGAATTTGAAGTGTTAATAAAAAATTGATAATTTACCTCCATATCAATTGATTGGTAATATGTTTCGTATAGAGCACAACATAAGGAAATCCTAAATGCTACACTGTATGAAAATATTAGCCACATGATTGAGTATACTAGATGATAATAGTGATCATCCTCACCTCCATTCTCACTCATAATCGACTTCACTCCATGGCGATGATGCCCTGCATGCAAGTTTGAATTCGTAAAAAAATTGAATAATATGTCTCCACACATTTAACCATATTGCAGTTCATATTGGTATTCATGCCCTGGAATATTGAAAAGCAATGGAGGCCCCTCACTGTGCAGACTATGGACGCAATCAACAAAGTGTTCATAAACAACTCAAAATCATGTAGAAAGAAATCACCCTTCTTCTAAAAAAATTTCGATAATGCTTACCAATATTTGCCCATCTACTCTATCAACACCCGCTCAGTAGTTTGTCATTGTCACTTGCCTTATTGTCACCGCGTAGGAGTGTTTTGTTGCAATCATCTATTTCTTGTTTTTGGCTACCAGAGGACTATGATGTACTTTTTGTAATGTGCTATTTAGAAGCCCTTCTAAAAAAACAAAAACACACTCGAACATCATACCAAATTTTTTATCACATGTCTTAGTCATCAAAGTGCAACAATGGGACTATTATCATCCTGTTCCTCTTTATAATAGTTGTAGATATCATAATCTATCTTCTTCAATAATTTAATAGTGTCATTTTTGAAAGCAAGGATATATTGGATGGCACGACCAATTTTATAACTTCAACTGCACAAGAATGAATCCATGTATCCACTCAAATACACTTATCCTTGTATTTAGTGTTGAGGCTACCTTTATCAGGATTTTGGATATTTCAACCATTCCTCTTCACATGTTATTCTAGATTTTTTTTGTAATAATAAGAAATATAATTATGGCTGTCATCATGGGCACCACTCTGACTTTTGTATGATGAATATTACTATGAGCATGGTGAAATCAAAGCATCTTGCGTGGTGTCTGATGAACATTACTATGTTTATCATCTCATCTTCAGCTATTGCAACAATTGGTCTTATCATCTTCACAATTCCACCTTCACATAAAGAATCAGGATTATATTATATTACACTACAACTAGAAACATTCGCCACTGTATTTCCCTGTCAGTAGCTGTTGTCTACTCCATCATGGTCACCACTCATCGCTCTCCAATTCGAGCTATTGCCGCCAAACTGAAACCCTTATCAATATTCATGTAATGATCGTGTGGTGTGAGATGTATCGATTTCATAATTTCTGTAGGTGACCCAACATGTGGCTATTATATTTTGTGAAAATTTCCTAGTGTGGACAATGCTGCTTTTCATCCTGGTAATAAAGAAATTATAATGTACGTCAATGGAACGAATCCTGCACTTCAGCTGTGATGATTTCATTAACAATAGTAAGGCTATATATGTGTCCAAAAAGAACACTCATCCTCCAAAATAGGATAAGAAATTCTCATCCAAATTTACTTCCTGAGCATGAATTCTCTTCTGCCTCCAACAACATTAATAAAAATATCATCCACTACCGTTGTAGTCCACTTTGAGTCCTACATGCATCCAGGGATGGCACAACATGATGTTTGTCAATACAAATATGCAATATTCCAAATGACTCAGCTAGGCCCTTTGGGGGCACCTTCGAATTTGTGCCTCTGCTTCGATTGTGCCTCCGTGTTGATTGCACTTCGGTGCTGCGTACACTAGTTGGCTGGGTCAAGTGTTCACCTTGAAATTTGTGCTCGACGACCACGTTGACCACATTTGCACACTGCGTCCATTGGTTGGTCGGGTCAGGGTCACCTCAAAAATCGTACCCATCATTTTTATAACCTGAAAATATAAACATAAAACATTAATTCAAAATTAACTTTAAACAAAACCATAATGTAAAAAAATAAACATAAAACATTAATTTAAAATTAATTTTAAACAAAACCATAATGTAAAATGAAAAAAATAAATTAATTCAAAATTAACTTTAAACAAAATCATAATGTAAAAAGAAAAATTAGAGTGCAATGAGAATATAAAAAATGATGATATTTTTATTTTATTTTATTAATTTTTTATTTTTTATTTTATTATTTATTTTTTATTAATGCATGAGAATATGGCATTCAAAAATGGAGTGATTTTCCTAGTACAAAAGAAAATAAGAACAAACCCATGAGATCAAAAATATTAATCACCAAAAATATCCAATGTTAAAAATATGACTGTGAAAACCCCTAGACTTTATTGACCTTTTATAACCTCATAAACTAAAACAAACCATGCAAAAAAAAAGTCACATGAACATCAAAATTTCAAGTGGATCCCCAAATTTGGGGTATGTTGTACGATGGCAACAACAGGACGGTAGCAAGTAGCAGATGGGTGGAAGATGTAGGGTGGTCGAGTACATAAAGTTCCATGAGTCTACCAAAAATATTGAGGATTATTCAAAAGGTGGGGTGGAAAATAGGTTGGGGAGATACTTAGGTTTTGACTCAGGGTGGAGACATCCTAAAATCCCCACCCAATGGTTGGGCGACAACTTGCATCAATTAAAAAAGGGTAGAACTATTGCAGATCCCCGCCCACAAAGAGAAGGGAAACTTTCACCCATCAAAAGGTGGAACTTTGGGAGGCCTACAGGGCTGAGTTATTGTAGACCCCTGCTCATCAAGAGGGTAGAATTTTGGGACAACGGGATGGGTGAAACTGTCAAGGACAAAAATTTGGGAAGCCAGTAGAGCATACCTTTTCTAAAATCCTACTTGATAATAAATGATACACCAAACAACGTACTGACCATGCCCTCTATTTTAGGATCACTATCCATCAAGAAGGAGCATCAAGATCTCCCATGATAAGCATTAATGATCATAGCTGCTATAGTATGAAGGAACAATGAGCGTGAAAGTGGTGATTCAAATTACTCTGACCCACCAACTAAATGAAGGGGCAAAGTAGATGAGAATTTATGGTCTGGAAAAAATATTAGAGTGATCAAAGGCTCAAATCAGTGTAGAATAACCTAACCTCTTCTAGACAACCACCATTTTCTCGAGGAGCAAAGTACCAGTTGAGCGCCTGTCTACTTTAGTACTGTCTTCCCTCCTAGCACCATCAATGCATATAGTTTGAATTTATTGTATTTTTTTCTATAAATACTGGAATGCTTACCATTCTAGGGGTGGATCTTTGGCCATTATAATTCATATGTAATATTCCTTGTCACTTAATGAATATAAGTATACTACTATTTGATATTTAATTTGGCCTTCACATCTTTTATGTTTGACTTAAATGTTTATTTCAGCTCTAGTTGTTTGAGTGAATCTCATTTAATTTTGCTATCTGTATTTTTTGGGTTTTACTTGATGGTTTTGGAATTCGCATTGTCATTGGGTTGGGGTTTATTTTTGCTAAAGCTAGTCAAATGGGAGTGTTTTAATTTTTAATCCTAGATTTTATGTACCTGTCCATTGACTCTAAAATTCATATTTTTAACTCATTGCACTGAGTGCTGAGTGAGGACTAGATTGACTGATTTTTTAGGTAGGATGCTTGTGTTTCAAGTAGCGATGTTGAGTGTGCATGTGTCTTGATGCAGCCATAACCCATCCTTGTGAGTTATGGCTACAACCTCCTTTTTTCTCTCTTTTTTGCTCCCCTTTTCCCCCTTTGCATTTTTAGGCATTGGTAGCCAGGACCTCCCTTGAGGAATCAGCCTTCTTCGAAGATCGACCACCCTACCCTGCCTTCCCCTCTCTCGGTGTGGTGATAACCATTCAATGTTGGCACTGGTCCACCCTATGGGTGCCAAATCACCGATAAATAGTTTTTGATGACTCTACTGAGGACTTACAAGGTCTCTGTCATTTAAATAAATTAGATTTTAATGATACTCTAGTTTCTCCATATCTTACCAAATCACCTAACAAAAAGTCTAAATATCCTAGAGGACTCAAGATTTTATAAGTATTCTTGACCTCACTATAGGAGAAAGCATGCTAATATGGTGACTCCAACTCCAAAGAAAGGACTAAAACTCCTAAAAATTGGTGCCACAATGGCTCAACAGTGCTATCCCCAATGGGATGACCCTAGCCCACTCAATCTCCAATGCTAGCATGAAATCTCTAAAAGTGCTCTGAAGAAACTGACAAGATATGATGGCACTAAAGGAATTGCTTGAGAACACCTTGAAGATATTGCTGCTCTAGTGACCCTACATGGTATCATGCATGAAGATGTCATGACCAAATTTTTTGTCTTATCTCTTGAAGGGAGGGCATTATTGTGGTACCAAACCCTCAAGTGAAAAAGTATTTGCTCATGAAAAGACTTGATGGGAGCTCTTGTTGAAATATTTTATGGCTCTCAGGATCCATTCCAACCCTTGATGCACCTCTCATTCATCAAGAGGGTCCTTTTTGAATCTATCACAGACTTCAACATATGATTCAAGAGGAGCTGGGAAAGAATTCCCTTTGAATACCAGCCATCCCTTGCCTAGGCTCACCTGTACTATGTTCGAGCTTTTAGTTCAGATATAAGCCTCCTCTTGCATCAATCGAAGGAAAAGAGATTCCCTCAAGTATTTCAAGAGGCTTTATAGGCTGAGTGAATCCTGCTTCAAGCAGGAAAGATATCTTCAAGAGACTTTGCCCTACCATCCCCTATTCATACCATTGTTTCTCCCCTCTTGACTACACAGTAACCACATTACCTACCACCTAAAGCTGTGTAGGAATTAAGGTTTTAGCTATGTGGAACACAATAGGTGGATCTTTTCTTAGGCTCATATAGAGGATATGCAAGCACGATCCCTACAATGAAAAACTCTATCTCTTGCAATTTATTCTAGCAAAAAAAGAACCTGGACCAAATGGAAAACCCCTCTGAAAAGGATATTTGCACACTTTTGTGTCCAGAAGCACACTGAGAAAGGGCTAAAATATCTCCAGGAAGCCTTGGCTAGTCAAGAGGAAGGTTCTAAGAAGATCTCGATAGAAGGAATACTACTAAGTAGGCCCTACTATCAAACTTGTATGGAGACATCAGAGGCACACGTAGTAGGGATTCTACATCAGGAGGATCCTAGGGAATATAAACACTAGATCTTGTTCCCAAATGAACTAGTATCTAAGGAGGACTCCCACATGGCAAGATTTATTTCCACACTAATCATCAATTGCATTAGTACTAGTGTGCATGATGATCTGCCAAGTTGTGGATATACTACGACTTGGAAAATATTAACAGTGTCAACTAGACTACAAGCAACACCTCAAGTTTAGTACAATTTGGTTCAACCATTGTAGATTCACTAGATAATTTCTAGTATGAGTCAGTAGTTATGACATACCAATCGTATCATAATTTTGTGTAAATAGGTTGGCATCTAAATAAAGGTGTAGTAGGAACATGGTCAAATGACATCATATTTACCAAGGTGACCCAAGAGGAGCTTCCAGAAAGTGCATTACTTTTTGAAACACTTTCTCTCATACTTTGTGTCCTTCTCATGTGTTGTCATTGTGACCCTGTTGCCCAATGGATTAAGACCTTAAATTTAAACATCATTTTATGTAATCCCTAGAAAAGATATCTACTACATTTTTGAAAGTAGTACCCACTCCTTGATCAAATGGGAAAATTGATATATAAATAATACCTCAAAATGTGATAGCAACATGTGTTCAAAAGGATGAAGCTAAGAATGAGGCTATGACTGAAGATTATCTATAAGAGTGGTGATGAGAAAATGGAGTTTTTGCGCGATTGCATTAGAAAGAGGTGTTGTATCAGGATCGACAAATTCTCTTGGAATTTTGTCTCTTCTTGAATAGACCTTGATCCTTGGTAGGGTATGTTTATGGAAGTACGATCTATGGGGTGTCCAATGGATCACCTTCCCTTTTGTTTATTTCATTTTTCCCTTTCTCTTTCCTATTAGAGTATATTACATTATTTGTTTATGTAATGTACAAGAGATTACTTTAGGGGGAAGTTATCTACTTACTCTAAGCAATGTAATAAATGCACAAGTGTCAATGTGCAAGTTGTAATGTGCAAGGTGTCTCCTTGTACAACTAGGTAGAGTGTTGGACAAGGAATCCATATTCCTATATAAAGAGCCATACAACTCCATCCAAATGTATCAATTCATTCTCAATAATATATGTTGCTTTTCTCTCTTTCTCTCTCTATATGATGGAATGGTGCTAAAACCATTAGTGGTATCAGAGACACGGTGAATCTAGAGAGGAATAAAGAAAGCTACCATTGCTATTTTTGGTCTGCATCTTTGCAAACTGGACCTACCATTGTGTATTAATGAATGCAAACATCGCTAGCAGAGAGGTTAAAGAAAAAGACCCTAGAAACCTTGTTACAAGACTACCGAGGAGAAGCTTTTGATAGTGAAGGAATTGGGATAATTTTTGCCATCTAAAAATAAGCCCAAGAGAAGAAAAATTTTGCAAGGAGTGCCAAATCCCAAAAGAAGAAGATCTTATTTAAAGTCAAAATTTGACAAGAATATTTAGACAGAATAAGTTTACAAAATTCAAGATATTTGGAGATTTCCTCTTACAGCAAGGAGGTACAGTTCAGAGAAAGGATTTTTTTGAATATACAATATAAACCAAAATATAACTAGAAGGATCAAGCCACCAAATCCAAGGTTCAAGACAAAAAGTTTGAGGCTATAGATTGGTGAAGTAGAAAGTCGTTCAGGATAGCCAACAAAGAATATGCGTATCCATTCACTACAAAGCATAAAATTGGTGAATCAGAAACACCAAGATCATCATCTACAAAATCCATAAAAAGGTAAGCAACTTGGGTGCAATTGGGTTCACTAATTAACCTCAAATTAGATTATTATCAAATTCCATTAAGGCACCATATTCATATTAAAAGTTGTAGAAGAATAGATTGCATTATAGTCTTCAAGAAAGTGCAAAAAGAGAGAACTCATTTTAAGGATTATTTGCACATTAGTTGGATATTTTCAAAAGAAATAAAATTATCATCTACCTATTTGCTATCTAGAAAGCAAGAAGACTATATCCTACAATATTGATTGTAGTGAAAATTTACAGAATACTTATTAAGATTTCATTATAGATTACTCTTAAAATTTGCAGAGATTATTCAGTACATCTAAAATTATTTTGAGAGTTTATTTACTGGAGTAATAAGAAAATATTATCATTACCATTAAAAGTGCATTGGCACTATACTAGTTGATCTCTAACTAGTTACTACCAAAAAAAGGTTAGTTTGTGTTTATTGATTGTTAATTATCAAGAGCACAACAACCAGTAGATTAATCAAAGTGTCTAGAGATTCTATTTGGTACACAAAACCTACAACATTTTGTGGCCCAAATAAGCCACCAAAATCAAATCAAATTCCTCCAAGGAGTGGAGAAGAAAGCCACCATCAAAATCAACAATAGAAACTTCAAATCGAGACTTGGTGAGTCTCAAGATTCAAAGTGCACTTTATAAAAAAAGGGTTCAGAGATTACTTCTACAAAAATAAGCTTCTATATACATGGTTACAATCTTGGATTCATTAGAAAGATATCCGAGCAAAAGTAGAGAGGTGTATAATCAAGGAGACAAGCTCAAAATCTACCATTACCTACAAGAAAGCTATCATAAAACCAGAAAAATTAGATTACGAAAGAAGGTAAAAAACAGGTATTTTATATATAAAGTTTTTTATATTTTTAATCTACCATACACAGGAAAAAGGGTAAGCTTTTACGTGCCTCAAAGGTACAATATTATCAAGATAAAACAACCCAAGGTAACCGTTTAATAGCACACTCCACGCAAGGGAATAGAGCCTCTCAAAAGGCTCACATCCTCTATGATTTGGACAACTAAACCTACAAGCAAATAAAGCACAATAAAAAGAAAGGAGGAGCATAATATTCAACGACAACATTATAAAAAAAAAAGATTTCATTACAGGTTGAAAAAGAAGGCATAAAAATTAAATTGGACATACATCCAAGGAAGCATATTTGGAGTACTTCAAACTCCCCCATAGCATTGCTCAAGGTCTTCAATATCATTGTCGAATCCTAGCTCCAAGACTCCAAAGGCACTACTATCTACTCTAGCTAGAACCAACTCATATCAAGCATCATCAAAAAAATGAAGAGTTGGTCATGTTGCATGGTTAATAAAGGTATTGGAATGATACATTGAAAAGGAGCTACATAGAAAGCCTATGCAAGAAGGGAAGGTGACACTTGTCACCTAAGAGGAAACACTAATGAGCACCCATCCATTACAAGCTTGACCAAGAAAACGTTACAGGTTGGTGCGCCCATCCAAGACTATAACATCCATCCGTTACTTGGCAAAATATCCCTCAAGCGCTCATAAATAACTGCTGTGACACTTGTCACACATTTCAATATTCCACTTCTATTAAAAGGTGCATAGACCAAGGAGGTCAAAATTCATAGCATTCAAAGCATTCCAAGCAGTCACAACATTCGTAGCAATCATAGCATTCAAAGCATTCCAAGCAGTCACAACATTCATAGCAATCATAGCATTCAAAGCAACTAGAATTATAGCATGTAAAAGAGGTAAAGATAATTAAAATCTCTAGTCAAGATATTTAAAGGAGGTAAAAAAGTCCAAGGTTGAAGCTCCACCGTCCAAACATTGAAGCCAAGGGAGAATCAACGTACACCATTTGCTATAAGTGCTCAAGGAAAAGGTATTAAAGAGGACTGTCATATACGTCTCGTTGAGTGGTAATTTTACCCAATTGTGAAATTACACTCTCCCTTAGGGTTTGGATCCCAAAACCCTCTCTTGCAAATAAGTTAAACAAACAACTTATCCAAGGTCTTCGCTATATTAGCATTTGCATATGTGTATTAGTAATCTCAATAAAATATACCAATTCAATGCTAGGAATACCTCAGTGATTGCAGGTAACTCTAAACAAGGGGTATGTGTTGGTTTATTTTACCATGCTACTTTAATGATTGTTCATAAACCTTAAATAAAAGTAAATGTGAATTGACCCTCATATGACCATGATGTAGCCTTAATTCCTTTTATCTTGGATGTTTTAGGATTGATTTTATCTTCCTTTAAGTAGATTTTAAACAAGTTTTTTTATCTTGGATTAAATCCTACTTTAAGCATGAAATATAAGATTAAATCTATATATGAAAGTGAATTTAAAATGATGAAAAGATCCATTAAATTTAGCTTTTATCATGAAGATAAATAAAGCTTTTGATGTAATTAATAAACTATCCCTCTTTAATGAAATTAATTTTCATAAAGAAACACCAAATTATTTGCTTGAAAATCATGAACTCAAAATGTCATCATAAATTATCCATATTTTATGAAATTTAAATTTTCATAAAGAGACATAATTTAATGCTTTAAAACACTATCCTTTGATGTAGTGACAAATTACCCCTCTTCAATGAAATCATAATTTTCATGAAGAAAGGTGCATTTATTGCTCCGAAAATGAAGGCTCATGAAATGCCATGAAAATTTTCCCTCCTTTTATGAAATTGAATTTTCATAAAGGAAAGGTCATCTTATGCCTATAAATGAAAATGCAGAATTTAAAAATCTGATTTACCTCCAAAACTTGAAAAAAATGAATTTCCAAAATTATAAAAACCCTTAAAAACAATAGTTTTCAAAAATTAATATAAAATTGAAATGACATCAAAATGAGTCCAAATCTATTGCGTATGGAAGATTGATGTTCATTCTAGGCAACCATGTATTTATTTTTGTCTTTTTATTTTTTTACGATTTTCATTTTAATGCCTGAAAATTAAAAAAACTCTGTAAAATAAAGTTTGAAAACTAAAAGAAATAAAAATCTGCAGTAAATCAAATGCTGAAAATGCAGACATGCAAAGCTTTGTCAGTTTGATAGCACCCCATCCTGCAAAACCGAAGATGTGAGAAACTCATACATGCAACCCAGTCTATTCAACCTGCATATTGCACAACCGAAATAAACTAAGTGCTAGCTCCTAGGGTTCAGAAATAAATTTCAGATTCGAACATTCACATGAAGTAACCAAAAGGATGCATAAACTCCATTTATAAATTCAAAAACTGAAAAAGGGAAAAATAAAGCAATTATAACAAAGCATGCAAAAAAATCTCCTTTCTTGCTAACAAGGCCTGAAATTTCTGAAATAAAGCTTTGGCATTAATGTAATGTTTCCATTCTTTACAACATCATTTTGGCAGCGCTTGGCCTTGCCAAAAAGTCCAGACCTCCCTTTTCTTGTTTAATGAGATATTTAAAACCCTTCCATGTCCTTTCATTTTCATCTTTCGTTTCACAAAACCTCTTTCATTTCCATTTCTTGTTTGGTTTTCCAAAAGACTCTTCATTTGGGCTTCGAATCTCGAATGGCCTCATTCCACTCCATTTCGTTTGTCTTGACATGCATTTGTTTCATCTCTTTGTTTATCCTGAAAATAGACCATAATTTCCTTTGGTGGTGTGCCACATGGCCCATACCACAATAAAAATCCCTTTACATGAGGGTTGTTACACATAGTCCCCATGTGGTTGTAATTGCATAAACCATGCATGGGCCCACCTTCACGCACGTCACTTTTACTTACAGAAATGGAAATAGCAGAAATGAAACTTGCAGAATTGAAAATCACACTTTGCATAAAGGAGAACCTAATTACAGTAACAGAATTCAAAGGATAGTAATCAAATGTTGCAAAAACTGGAACATCAAGAAATTCTCTGATGCAAACTGGAAATGCCAAAATCTGAGAATACTGTGGGAAAAAAAAAATGTTGTATGTTGTAAGATGCATGAATCTACCCTAGGTGATCAGCTGAAATGCACTAATTATTACCAAACATCATATACAATCTAACACAACTAGTAATATGCAATAAAAACTGTCAGGTTCCTGCTAATCTATCGCAACAAGAAATGAGCAGAAAACCTATCAATGCGGTCCCTTCTCCTGGGCCTAGAAGTGGCCCTTGCTCCCTGAACCAGAAGAAGGTGAAAATAACTTGTTCTAAACTATCTAAACCTTACACATTCATTCAGAATGCCAACATAATGGAGAAATTGCACCTTTATTGATTCTGCAATAGCATTACAATAGTGCAGGAGAAAGCCTACAAAATATTGCTCTGCTACAAAAAATTACAATGCCACAATACTAGAATTCCTCTATACCTCTATCTATCTCCTATATGCTCAACCGAATGGGAGCTAGGTTATTTATATTATCTTATTACAATGCTGATATAGTCTGTTGCTACTTTTCAGAGATTTTACAACTATTTTTAGAACTATCTCCCTAGAATGCAGGACTATTTTTCTACAACTTATCCATTTCCTTTGCTGGGCTGCATCCATTGGAAGAAATGCACTGGAAAAGGTAAGACAATCCCTCATATAGCTGCAATCAATGTTACCTCACCATTTGCCACCTTTTTGACTATTTTGTGGATGTTTTTGACCAAAACTATTCTTGCTCCGCTCATTCTGGAGCTGCTTCGAAATATCAGGCAGTGTAATAGTTCTAGCACTTATTCATGCATCAACTGTGTAGGAAAGTGGTTTTGACCGACTAAATAGTCTCCCTTTGTCCCCAGAAGACCTATTCCATAGTTGGTGCATGCTGGAGCTGACCAATTCCATGCCATGCTATTCATGCATAGCTGGCTGGAATTTGTATGGTCAAATTATGTTTCCTGCATAGTCAGATTACTTTGAACAGGTTTTGGCGCCCTTTTGGTCATTTGAAATGATTAGACGGTAGGGAAAGCAAATGGAATGTTTTTAGAACTGAAGACATATCAACATATTTTATTGCAACTTCAAATAAATCCTAATATGCTTAGAGAATTCAGCTAAAATAGGTCAAAAAATACAGAAAAATAGTTAAAACAGAATATATGCTCTTCAACATTTAAAACATGTAAATACTAATATATAATGCATTTTATCACCATAATTAGCATCAAAACATAACATAAGGTGTTCCAAATAGTTTATAAGTTATCAAAACTAGTCCATGGATGAGGCATTTGCAGGCCTCATCATTTTCCCCCAACCTATTCTAATGCATGTCCTCATGCATTCTACGTAGCCACAATAGCACAAAGATCCATGTCCAGATTCCATTCTTCATAACTGAGTTTTTGCCCTGGAACCTTATAGTATCCTCTGATTTCCTGTATTTGTCTGAGCCATTCCTGGAACTGTTCATCTGGTTGAGGATCATCATCAAAGAAATATGGAACAGGAGTTATAATAGTTGGCAATCTGTATCTCAAACCTACCCAATGATCCTTTAACTTGTGGATGACCTGTACTATGCCCTCAACTCTTCTTCTGGACCACAACAAGTTATTGGGTGAGATAGGTTCCCTTTTTTGTAGTGATATTGATAATTCTCCCCACCTGTTCCTACAAGCAGATAGAGCATTACCAAAATACTGGTTACAAAAGACCTAAAAATTCATTATACAATCAGTAAGATTGCCTAGATAAACCTTTCTGATTTTTGGCTCCCTCATCATAGAAAAATGGTCATTTATGGAGGCCCTATAATTGGCATGAGATGGTCTTATTAGTAACTCAACTTTCAATTCCATTTCTTTGCTTGCTTTCTTCTCCTCCTCCCAATGGATCTGATTTTGTAGGTTGGACATAAAAGCCCTCAGTTGAATATCCCCTATAAAAATATGTGGCAGAAATGTTACATCTTCTGGCATGAGAAATTTGTGCAAAAATAGTTCACACAACAAATTCTTCTGTTCTTCTGGGTTGTGCAAGAAAGCTTCCAAAAACTCCTCTGCAGTGCTTATTTCATAGGGGAGATCAGAACAAATTCTCATTACTTTCCAGCGAAGGTACTTTTATTTCAACATTAGACTGTAAAATCTAGTTGGCCTACAAAATTGAACTAAGTACTCTAAAACCTGGCAAAGATACTGAACCTATTTTTGCAACTTCTCTATTTCTTTATTTTGAGTATCAAGCTTCTTCTCCAAAGACTTTAAAGATGAAATTTGTGCCTCCATTCCTTGACATTTAAGCACCCAATGTGCTATATCCTCATTATATTTTATCATTGTAACTATTTGTGGGGGCCTTATAATTGATTGTATTTTTGGAGGTAAGTCCACTTGTATACCAATTTTTGATGTGTTAACAGAGAGCAGATTTACTTGCACCCCAATTTCTGTTGTTTCAACTTGAGGTGATTCAGCTGTAATTAATTCAACAAAAATTTGAGGAGAATGCACATTTACCTATTCTTGTACTTCTCCCTGTTCATTGGCCTCCTCAACTGCTTGTGATGTTTGTTCCTCCTATTGTAAATTTTTAGAATGTTCTATAGAAGCTCCTGAATCTGTCATGCTGACATCCTGCTGGAAGATTTGTGTTGTTGTCTCTTCTATTTCCACTCCTCTGATGGGTGATTCTTCCTCAGGTAGGGCTACCTCCCTATGATCTTCTACCAATTCTAATAGAATTCTGACCAACTCATCCTCAGAATCAGATTCTGTAGGTTGTTGCTCCAGATTGGACAATTGAACCTTTAATTTGTTCACTTCTTCCTGCAAACTAGCAATAAGCTTATCTTTTTCTATGATAGAGGCTTCATGTTGTTCTATCCAACCCATCTGTGTCTTAATGACACTTTTAGCAGCACACAATTGTTCCTGTATATCTTCCTCCTCTTCCTCTGCTATGGACTCTTCTTCAGAATCAGAGTAATCAACAAGTGGAACATTTATGGTAAGTATTTCTGTGTCTGTGATTGTTGTTTCTACCTCCAATTCCTCTGTGTTTATATATACTTCTTCTGATCTTACTTCTACAAATTGCTCTACAAGTACTTCTTCCTGTAACATCACTCCAACAGATGCATCAATGTCTTTCTCCTACTCTATATTTATCTGCTGAGACAGTGATGACACCTCTACATCCACTACCTCCTCCATTATTTTCTATTTCTGAAGTCTAGAAGACCTTCGCAACCCCACAGTAGTTTGTTTGACCTTTTTAGGGGACTCTGGAGCAAATTTTGATGATTCTGGAGCAGAACCTACTCTAGGCATTTCTTTCTCCATTTGCCCTTCCCTGCTTGAACTGCCAGGCTGCTCAATGGGTTGTGTTGGAAAAACAGTTACATTTTCAGAAAATGTAACTTTCCTTCTTTTTCCTACAAAATCTTCCCTAGACTACTTTTCTCTTTGTTTCCTGGTCCTGGAGGATGGAGGTCCCTGTGGTGAGGAGGGAATTTCTCTTTTAGAGGATTCAATTTCAATTTCATGTTTAGAACTTTCAATTTCTACTTCTGCTTCAGATTCAGGTCCTTCAACCTCTACCTCTTCTTCAGATCTAGGGCTTTCAACTTCTAATTCATTCCATGCAGAGAAAAATCATTCAAAACTCCTAGGGTTTCCCCTAAAGTGGTGTTTGCAGATGAGCTTGATGAGCCCATGGTGTTTGGGAGTACCCCTTCCTTGGTACTGTTTGGCCATATTTTGTAGTTCTTGGTGAATATATAAGGGAAGATTTATTTTGACTTCAGGGTTTGAACCACCATGCCTCAAATGGGTTAATATTCTAATATGATGTCTAGATAATACAACAAATTGTCCATCATAGGTCAAAAACCAAATTACCCATACTGCTACTTCCCCCCAAGGGTGTTGTAAACTGGTTCGTTTTACCCCTTTGCAAACATTATTATTCATTTGAAACTCAATTGGTCTATCTCCTTCTTCTCTAAACTCGATTAACTATTTCTATTAAGGCATTTTTACCATTTTTTGACAATTTGTAACCCTTGCAATGGTAATTCAGTAATTTGACTTAAAATTTGCGATGTTACCTGGATTGTCATGCCACTGATGTGAGCTTGGTTGTTCCTAAATGTTCGAGCAAATTCTACTGCCAATCCTTCAGAGTGTCCATCGAATTTACATAGAAATGGCATCAACCCTCCCTCCATAAAGATACATAGTGATTCAGGATCTCCCTGTAGATAGTCTACATTTTCTGGCTCAATTTTATTCTTCTTACCCCCCATTCTCAATTTTCTGTGCTCTATTTCTTCTCAACTTTCTGACGTAATGTCGTTCTTGGGTCTGGATCGAACAATTTGCAATTGTGGGGGCTAAAATATTTTTGGGCTATGGAATTAAATTTTCACAGTGCCAGAAAAATGCTTCGAAACGTGTTGAAGCATTTGGAAAATTAAATTCCCCTTTTACGTCTCACATGGCAGATTCCTATTTCCCATAGGAACATGATTTATCCATTTTTGTTATGTTGGATTAAATAATTATGATGTGCTGATGTGGCAGTTAATTGTTGGTTGCATCGTGTACAATGTGCATAATTTCCCTTTTTCCAAAGTGTCTTGTTAAGTGTGCCAAAGATTTTGCATATCACGAAACGTGCGATGATTTCCAACAACCTTGTTCCCACCGTTGATGTTGGAAACCCACATCTTGAAATCTGTGCCATGATTTTTCCTTACTTCAAACAATAATTTTTTTTTTGATGCCACATGTCATTTCATCTTTTAACCTTGCTCATTCTAGAGTTTTCCTCGAAGTATGAACACTTCTTCATTTCGAAGCATAACCATTTTTATTCTAAAGCTGCTCTTGTTTGTTTTGGTTCTGGAGCTTCCATCATTCCAAAACTATTATGAGCAACATTCTTATTCTGGAGCATTATCATGCAGAAGCATTTGAAGACATTGACTAAAACTTTTCATGATCATATCATAGCCACATTTCCCATTGACCAGATGGATAACTTCTGAATCAACCTTATGTATGCCTTATATACTAACTAGGGATATTATACACTACATACTAGATATTGACAATGTTCTAAAATGAAAAAGGCACATACCTGATATAACCATTTATCTACATTTGTACAGATGGTTGTTTTCTACTGATTCCAGTTGGTTGCTCTACTGACTAAGATAGGTGCAATCTAAAAATAGGTGAAACAGTGATTGTGAGAAAATATAGAATAGTGATGGTGGGTCCAAATTGTGATTTCAACAAGGCAAACATGCCGAAAGACCGGTTTTCATGCAAGCCTAATTCAGAAGCGCCTCAAAGAGGTTTTCACTTTCTGAATTATTCATTTTTTTTATTTATTTTTTTTTTTTATTTTTTTTCAATTTCTTTCATGTTACTCTGCTGAGTCCGGTGTGGAAGAAGTGTTTTCTTCCAACATGTGTACATCCAAGTTTTCCACTTGCTTGAGAAACTCCTCTTTAGTTAGTGGTTTATGGTATATCCGAAGATGATGTCCATTAACCACCAACTTTCATCATGAATCATCAATGGGTGAAAGGCGAACAACTCCATTTTCAAACACTTCCTCAATCTGATATGGTCCAAGCCACCTAGTCTGCAACTTTCTAGGATAGTCTTCATAACGAGAGTCAAACAACAAAGCCCAATCGCCTTGCTAAAATTTTCGTTGCTGAATGTGACTGTCATGCCATAATTTTTGTTGTGCTTGGATCATCTCAGTCTGGTGCAATGCATCCATTCGTAGCTCATCCAATGCATTGAGCTGTAGAATTCGGTCTGTTTGTGCCTGTGACAAATCAATACCTACATCCAAAGCAGTTCGAAGAGTCAGTAACTCAAATTCAATAGGTAAAAGAGGCTTTTTACCATAAACCAATTCATATGGTGTAAATCCAGTGGTGGATTTCCAAGTAGTGTTGTAAGCCCAAATTGCTTCAGGTAGTTTGTCCAACCAATTCCTCCTATGGGCTGCTATGGTTTTGGTTAAGATTCTCTCTAGTTCCCTATTAGTCACTTCAACCTGTCCATTGGCTTGTGGATGATAAGGTGAGGATTTCCTATGCTTGATTTGATATAGTTGAGTGAAAGCTTCAATAACTCTTGAAGTAAATTGAGGTCCTTGATCTGTGGTGATGGATTGTGGGGCTCCAAAATGCAGGAAAATCTATGAATATAGGAAATCAACAACTTTGTCTTCTCGAGCATGCTTAAAAGCATGGGCTTCTACCCATTTGGTTACATAGTCAGTACATACCAAGATATGCACTTTCCCTTGGGAAGGAGGGTCAATGGGACCTACAAAATCTAGCCCCCACCTCTCAAATGGTTCTGTTCCTATTTGAGGTTGTAATGGCATTTCACTAGTGAAGGTAGGTTTTCCCATCCTTTGGCATGCATAACAATGTATTGCATACCTTTTCACATCTTTATGTAAAGATGGTCGATAGTAACCAGTACCCAAAATATTTCGAATGGTGCTTTTTACTGAATAATGTCCTCCTGACGGTTCATCATGACATGCCCATAGGATATCATATACTTCGTCCTTGCGGATACACCTACATAAAACATGGTCAAGACTGCATTTAAACAATAAGCCTCCTATCCATTTGAAAGAAGAACTTTGCTTGATTAACTATTTCTTTTGCTTAGGAGTAAAGTGAAGAGGAATCTTTCCTGTAGCCAAGTAATTAGCTATATCTGCAAACCATGGAGATTGTATAGAAATAGCAAACAATTTTTCATCTGGGAATGTATCTTCAACCAATTCTCCTGTATCTGCATTTGGCAACCTTGATAGAAAATCTGCTACCACATTAGCTTTTCCTGGTTTATTAACTATGGTGATATCAAATTCCTACAACAATATTAACTAATGAATAATTCTTGCACTAACCAAAGGTTTATTCATCAAGTATTTAATGGCAGCATGATCTGTATGAATGAATACTTGATATCCTGTGATATAGTGTCAAAATTTATTAATAGCATATATCACAACTAAGAATTCCTTTTCGAGTGGTGGTGTAGTTCTTTTCAGCTCTTGTCAAGTTTTTACTGATGTAATAAATGGCATAATGCTCCCCATTTTCAATTTGTCCTAATGCAACTCCAATAGCAGTATTGGAAGCATCAGTCTGAATATGGAATGGCAGTTCCCAATTAGGTCCTCTCAATACAGGGGGAGTTGTTAACTTTTCTTTCAATACTTCAAAAGACTTTTGACACTCAGTAGACCAAGTAAATTCAGAATCCTTAGTTAGTAATGCAAACATTGGATTGGCTATGGTACTAAAATTGGCAATAAATCTATGGTAGAAACCAATGTGTCCCAAGAAACTCCTTACATCAGTTTGAGTTTTTGGGGGAGGAAGGTTTTTAATGACTTCCACCTTTTTAGGATCAACCTTGATCCCATAAGAAGAAATATGATGACCAAGGACAATCCCTTCCTCCATCATTAAGAAGCATTTCTCAGGATTAAGAGACAGATGGTATGTTTCACAACGTATTAAAACTTTTTCAAGTTGTTCTAAGGTATACTCAAAACTATCTCCAAACACTGTGAAATCATCCATGTAAATTTCTACACTTTCATTTGTCAAATCAGAGAATATGGCCAAAACAACTCTTTGAAATGTTGTTGGAGCATTACACAAACCGAAGGGTAAAACTTTGTAAGCAAATGTTCCCCAAGGGCAGGTGAAAGTAGTCTTTTCCTGGTCTTCTAGTGCAACCTGTATTTGATTATAACCACTAAAACCATCAAGAAAATAGAAAAATTTCTTGCCAACAAGGGTATCTAACACTTGGTCTATAAATGGTAATGGAAAATGGTCCTTATGTGTAACCTTATTTAACTCTCTATAATCCACACACACTCTCATTTTCCCATTTTTCTTTGGAACAATGACCAATGGAGAAACCCACTTACTGTCTGAAATTGGGTAAATGAATCCTACATCTAAAATTTTTTCAATTTCTTCTTTAACAATATCTTTTGCAGAGGGGTTCAGGCGTCTTTGAGGTTGTCTCACTGGTTTGACATCTTCAATGTATATCCTATGTGTACATACATCAGGATGAATGCCAGTCATATCCTTGTAACTCCAAGCAAAAGCCTGAACATATTTTTGTAGAACAAAAAATAATTTGGCTTCCTGTTCATTAGTCAGCCAACTATTAATATTTAGAACTTTCCTTGGCTGTATTTCAATTTGTTTAATCCCTGGATAAATAGAATTGACTACTTCATATCTGTTGATTAAAGAATTTAATGGACAATGATGTGGCTATAGAGTATGAAATACTCTGGATTCTATTTCATAAGTGATACTAGATGGAATCATTCCCTGCATAGGACATGTGAAAGAGGTAAGAAGATGATGATGCCATCCATGTGGCAGTGTGAAAGAGCTTTCTTGTATGGGAATAGGTGACATATATTCTGAGGTTTGTTCTTCATCCTTCCATAGCAAGCGATGAACAATGATTTGATCATCTTTAAGTCCTTCCTCTTGTAATGTTTCAACTAGGACAGTCTCATCTTCAAAAATTTCTCTTTCTGGTGAATTGACTTCCTCAATGTGTTCCTTCACTATTACTGTGGCCAAAGTGGCAATAGTTTCTTGTTCTTCATCAGACTCAGGATACCATATCTGTCCAAAAAATTTGGTTGAAGGTTGGGCTGGTGGATACAGGGAAATCTTCTTAAGGTCAATGCCATTTGAAATAGTCATTTCTCCTAACCTACAGTCTATAAAAGCTGCTATAGTAGCAAGCCAAGGTCATCCTAGAATGATGGGATAACCATTAACTAAATTTCTAGGCTGCAATACCAAGAAATCTACAGGATATTCCCAGGAAGAAACTTCAATGGCAATATCTTCTAGGATCCCTTCTGGCTTGGCAACTGACCTATCTACCATTTCCAAAACTATGGTGGTAGGACTGAGATTATTGAGCTGTAGTTTTTGCATTGTTTCTTTAGTCATTACATTAATTGCAGCTCCAAGATCAATTAGTACATTTGGAATTTGGATTAACCCAATAGTGATTGTGACTATTGGACTTCCTGGATCACTATATTTGGGAGGCACTAGTTTTCCAGATAGTAGGTCAGCCAACTTCCCTTCTACTTGCATAGTTTTAGGAAAGGCTTTCTTCTTTCTACCAGGTTTCTTGATACACAATTCTTGAATGGTTTTCTTGATTAAGGGCACATCCTTTATTGCTTGCAACAAAGGGAGGGAGATAGACATATTTTTAAGTTCTGTAACCAATTCTGATTCAGGAGTAGTGATAGTATGATCAAACCTTTCAGGGTATGGCACTACTTCTGAAGAAGGTTCCTTTTGCCCTTGCATTTTTTTTGGTTTCTCTTCTTTTTCTTTTGTTTGCATTGGTTCTGAATGTGGAGACTCTTGCTTTCCATCAATTTCTTCAATGGTGGGTGGAGCAGGGTCAGGTAAAACTTTCCCTGAATGTAACTGGATATTACTACAGTCAAGTACATGAACTGTAGCAATGTCTTCAGACTCAGCTCCATAAATAGGGGTTGCTTGTCTGGTATTATTTGGGTTAGCCACAAGTTGAGCTGGAAGTGGGGGTTGCTTAACTGGTTGTGCTTGTTGAGGTTGTATTCTTCCTTGAAAGTTCTTATTAGGAGTTGGTAGCAAGTTTTGAGTTTGCCCTTGATACCTTTGCTGCCCTTGATATGATGGGTATTGTGGCCCCCATATTTGCCCATATTGTTGATTCTGTGTCCAAGGTGGATTAACAGGATTCCAGGGAGGATGTGACCAATCTTGGGAAGATGCCCAAGATTGATTCCATGGTTGTGAAGGTGGTTCTGAATATCCCCAAGGCATATTCCAAGGATTGTGTCCCCAACCTATAGGAAAATGAGGGGCATTCTGGTATTGTGAAAAGTTGCCACCCGCCTCTTGCCCAATAACATTAAGTTCTTCAGTTTGAGTTTCCAAAATAGTTTTTAGGTGAGGCAACAGATGACACCTATCAGTTTTATGCTCTTTTGAACATATGCCACAAATAGTTGAGATAGAGGTTCTATCCAAAGGATAATCATGTAGGGCATGCTTATTTCTGCATCTAGGACAATAGATAGCTAGGGGTGGTGAAGAATTGGATTTTGAATTCCTTTCCCCTAATGCAGAATTTAATTGTACAAGAATATCAGTTTTCATGTTAGCCATTTCTTCCATCAAATATTTTATATCAGTATTACCAGGATTTCGCTTCCTTCTTCTTTGCCTAGTGCGGGAATAATTTTTGCATAACTCTACAATATCATTAATCTCAAGTTGGTTTATATCTCCTTTTCCCATTAAATCCAATACTTCTCTGGAATCATCCTGCAAACCTCTCAGAAATATAGTTTTTAATAAGTCAGTTTCCACAGGACCACATCTCTTTTGGATAAAGGTAAATCTATCAAGATAATCCTCTAATTTTTCATCCTCTTCTTGTCTAATCCAAAATAACTCATCCTTCCTATTTCTCACTCTACAATACTCCTGATACTTATCCAAAAATGCAGTTTCCATTTGATCCCAAGTGCGGATTGAATCTGGTTCAAGGCTCATAAACCATCGTAAGGCTGCATCTTTGAGTGTAGAGGGAAATAACTTCAGTTTTTGGTTGTCATTGACATAGTCATAAGTCTGACACAGAACTTTGAATTCAAACAGGAACTGATCAGGATCTTCAGAAACAATTCCCCTAAAGATTGGCAATACTAAGGGTGAAATTGTTTTCATAGGAGCATTCTAAGTAGGATTCAGATGAATAGGGTATTCAAAAGTTCTAACAGGATTGTCAACATCATGACCAAAAATTTCCCTATCACGTTCTCCTTGTTCTACCATAGGTGCTTCCTCAGTTTTGACTTGTTCAACTGGTTCAGATGGATCAGCCCTATGGGTATGTCTAGAAGCAAGTGCCTCTAAGAGTTCTTCTTGCAAAGATCCTAAAATTTTAGTTGATGAAGAAGATGATTCTCGTTTAAGTCTTTCAGGAAGTTCATACACAGGCAGATCTTCACCTGATCATGAAGAACGCCTTGGTGGAAAAGATCCAGTTCTGATAAACCTTCCTCTTTCGTCTCTTGGCCTATTCATCCATGCTCATCCACTAAATGAACTAGAATTCAGTTTTCAAGGATTGTTACTTGTAACAGGACAGTTCCTGAACTGCTATGCTTCTCCTAACAACACCTAAGGTATCCCCAACAACGGTGCCAAAAATGATGAGTGTCATCAATTATTCATCATTTAGTCATTATACTTGTCAATCCAGGGTGGTGTCCAATGGTTGTATACGATAGGAAAGGTAAGCAGTTTAAGGATCAGTTCATTCAGGAGATGGCTTTATTGGTGAAAAAATTAGTGTTTGGGGGTTTGATGTCACCTCTAAATCCTATAAACTAAAATTGACTCCTATTTACCCTTACAAAAATGAAATTGCAGGAATTGAAACTTTGCAGAAAAAGGAAACTATCTAAATTTGCAGAATCTAAAATGACAGAAATGAAATGATGCAGAAATGGAAATAGCAGAAATGAAACTTGCAGAATTGAAAATCACACTTTGCATAAAGGAGAACCTAATTACAGTAACATAATTCAAAGGATAGTAATCAAATGTTGCAAAAATTGGAACATCAAGAAATTCTCTGATGCAAACTGGAAATGCCAAAATATGAGAATACTGTGGGAAACATAAAATGTTGTATGTTGTAAGATGCATGAATCTACCCTAGGTGATCAGCTAAAATGCACTAATTATTACCAAACATCATATACAATCTAACACAACTAGTAATATGCAATAAAAACTGTCAGGTTCCTGCTAATCTGTTGCAGCAAGAAATGAGCAGAAAACCTGTCAATGCGGTCCCTTCTCCTGGGCCTGGAAGTGGCCCTTGCTCCCTGAACCAGAAGAAGGTGAAAATAACTTGTTCTAAACTATCTAAACCTTACACATTCATTCAGAATGCCAACATAATGGAGAAATTGCACCTTTATTGATTCTGCAATAGCATTACAGCAGTGCAGGAGAAAGCCTGCAAAATACTGCTCTGCTACCAAAAACTTACAATGCCACAATACTAGAATTCCTCTATACCTCTATCTATCTCCTATATGCTCAACCGAATGGGAGCTAGGTTATTTATATTATCTTATTACAATGCTGATATGGTCTGTTGCTACTTTTCAAAGATTTTACAACTATTTTTAGAACTGTCTCCCTAGAATGCAGGACTATTTTTCTACAACTTATCCATTTCCTTTGCTGGGCTGCATCCATTGGGAGAAATGTGCTGGAAAAGGTAAGACAACCCCTTATATAGCTGCAATCAACCTTACCTCACCATTTGCCACCTTTTTGACTATTTTGTGGATGATTTTGACCAAAACTGTTCTTGCTCCGCTCATTCCGGAGTTGCTCCAGAATATCAGGCAGTGTAATAGTTCTAGCACTTATCCATGCATCAGATGTGCAAGAAAGTGGTTTTGATCGACTAAATAGTCTCCCTTTGTCCCCAAAAGACCTATTCCATAGTTGGTGCATGCTAGAGCTGACCAATTCCATGCCATGCTATTCATGCATAGTTGGCTGGAATTTGTATGGTCAAATTTTGTTTCTTGCATAGTCATATTACTTTGAACAGGTTTTGGCACCTTTTTGGTCATTTGAAATGATTAGATGGTAGGGAAAGCAAATGGAATGATTTTAGAACTGAAGACATATCAACACCTATTATTACAACTTCAAATAAATCCTAATATGCTTAGAGAATTCAGCTAAAACAGGTCAAAAAAATACAGAAAAATAGTTAAAATAGAATATATGCTCTTCAACATTTAAAACATGTAAATACTAATATATAATGCATTCTATCACCATAATTAGCATCAAAACATAACATAAGGTGTTCCAAATAGTTTATAAGTTATCAAAACTAGTCCATGGATGAGGCAATTTCAGGCCTCATCACTCTCTCAGAAATTTCATCCTGGAGTTTGGTTTCACTACAAACGACCGTGCTCTACAACATCAATATTTACTATCGAATCTTCTACCAGGGCTCCATGAGATTTTTCCATCGTTATTTCGCACATGACAACATGCCGCATCTAAGCCCACTGTTATTTTGTATCATTGGTCAATTCCCTGCTATACTGCATGTTTATTCGATATCCTCTCCACTGTATGTGCTACACCCAACATTTAACACTGCAACTGCTTGTTCCCTATAACTGCTCATTTTTACCATGGTCCCATTGATTTCCATGTGAAAAATCCTTCTACCATCTTGATGATGGTGAGACCTAGGACTCCGTCATCGTCATAGTATCTTTTCGATGCCCTTTGAACTCGATCACTCCTCTAAATATGACATGTCTTGCTATCGACTTCACTGTTTAAACCTGCATCTGGCATCACATCTGAATGAATCAAGCTCCCTATTGCATGCTGAAGAACACAAGCTTATATTGAGAGGGGGGGTGAACATTATAAAACCCAATTTTTACTTTATTTCAAACCAATATCAATTAATATCCTTAATTGCAATAACCAAATATAGGACTGTGCATTAATAATTCAGATAACAATAGTAAGCAAGAGCACAAGTCACCATACACAATTGAGACACAATATTTAACATGGTTCCCCCAATGTGGGGTAATCCACAAGATAATCTCCTTATAATATTTCACACATAAATAAGGATCCTTATCCAATACAATGATTACATTGATCTGCTCAAAGCTAGGCAACACACTGATCTGCTCAGGTAGGCAATCCACTAATCTGCTCAGCTAGGAAACACATTGATATGCTCAGGTAGGTAATCCACTGATCTGCTCAGCTAGGCAACACACTGATCTTCTCAAAGTAAGCAATCCACTGATCTGCTCAGCTAGGCAACACACTAATCTACTTAGGTAGGCAATCCACTGATCTGCTCAACTAGGCAATACACTGATATGCTCAGATAGGCAATCCACTGATCTTCTCAGCTAGACACTCCACTGGTCTGCTTAAAACGCTCATATAGAACTTGTCCAAATCTGCTCAACAAGCTCACACAGAACTTGTCCAAAACTTCTCAACAAGCTCACACAAAACTTATCCAAATCTGCTCAACAAGCTCACACTGAACTTGTCCAAATCTACTCAAAAACTGTCCACAAAGTTGTCCAAAATTCTATCCCAAAAGCCTTCTCAAAGGCTCAATCAATCATGCTCAAGTAGCACTCAAATATCATCCATAAATATACAAAGGCAAGGCTCAATGATGAACTCAACAATGAATGGTAATACACTCTTCAAAGGATGACAACTATGATCCACAATGATCTCAACTCAAATCAATCTCATAGAAGCATAAAGATAATTGTTAGAGACTCAATATATTCAATACTCAAATCCAATATATTTCTCAACTCAAAGAAATATCCTAGAAGCATAAGGAGAATTTCTAGAGACTCAATATGTTCTAATCTCAATTTCTTTCTTAAATTCAACTCAACTCAAATCAGAATATAGAATAATTTCTTTTATGGAACTTGAACAATCACTTTTCACAATAACTTGACTAGGCACAATCAACTCAACTCAACCATTCATCTTAAGGGACAACTCTTTCTCACAAAACCCTAGTCCATGCATGTATCAACAAACTCAAATTTTTCCAACAATGCTCAACCATAAATCTCACATAACAATGATACTCATGTTCTTCTCAAGTTCAAGTTATTTGCATAACCAATGGGCTTCAACAACAATGCTAATAAAACATTATTCACATAACAATGATACTCATGTTATTTTCAATTTCGTTTCATAACCAATCGACTTCAACAACTATGCTTATAAAACAAGGGTTAACCACAAATCTCAAACTAGAAAACCTTGAAGCATTCAACCAACCACTTTCAAAAATAAAACCACAATAAATCCTTTTCTCTCCAATGATATTTCAGAAATCAACCACCATAATCAATCAATAGGAGAATGTGCCCATACCTTTTATGAAGATGAAGAAACCTCTTTGGAAATCTACCACACTCAACAAACTTCTTTTTCAACTTTCAACAAGGGTTAGATATCATGATTAATATCATAACAACAATATCCAAATAACACCTTATCACTCCTACTCAACAAAATGCATCATGTCCCCTTATGAAAGAATTAATCACTTTTGAAAAATAACAAAACAACCTTCACTTTTGAACCCCTTTACAAAAACATAAATATCTCTTTACATACACCTTATTTCTCCCTCTAAGTAAGTTAATCAAATAGCCCTCGAAATAAGCTTTCCAACGATATATAATATGATATACTTCTAAAATAAAAAAACACCAAAATATTTTTCTTTTTAAAAAGTGGATCACAACCCTTATTCCTCCTAGAAATAACAAAAGCTTACAAAACCTTATAACTCCCTATCTCTAAAAAAATATTTTTCATACACCCAAAGCATTCACAATATCAACTATGCAAGGTTCTTCTCCTAAATACCTTTAATTTCGAAATCGTGGCCTTAACCTTTGAAAATGTTTCGCAAAAATTGATGAGCACCTTCACACCTGCGGGAGTCAAACTCTGTTCCTCCTTGCTAGCATTGTGAGATGCTAACCGCGTGAATGCAAGCCCACATTGGAAATAAATCCCAACCTTGCTGTATAAACTGTGCTCGATTGTTCTTAAAACAAAAAAATGTTTTCCACCAAAACTTTTGCCCCTGCGAGATTCGAAACGCAAACCTCCCTTGTGCCAAAGTTATCTCTTGCCAACTGTGTTGTGCTGTCCAACGTGACATCAAGTCTAGATGTCCTTGATTTTATTTAACCCTCAAAAATTACTTCTTTATTTTTTCGCCTTCCACTTCCTCCACGCACGAATTACACTTCGATTTTCTCAACCTTGGCTTACCATCATAGGAAAAGTTTTTAACCATTATATATATACATTATAATGCTTTGAAAGACGTCGATGGATTATAATCAAACATTCATTCTTTTGGAAATCGGCAATAATACAATATTAAATATTAAATATTAAATATTAAATATTAAATATTAAATATTAAATTTAATTTTAAATTTAAATTTTAAAAAATTTAAAACTGAAACTTAAATATTTAAAATTAAATATCTCCTTCACTAGGGCACATTTTTCGACGAAACGAAAAGCCAACCTGGGTTTTAAGAAAAACCCATTTCAAATTTGCCATCCATGGTTTTAAATAAAATATTTTATTTTTTCTGCCTTGGTTTTCACAAAAACCCTGTATATATCCATGCTTTCCAAAATATCATAAATGCTTATTTATGAAATACTTTGGCCACCAAAACTCAATGTGATCCATATGACATCAATGATCCATGTGACATCAATGACAACATAAAATACCTCAAATTTCAAACAATTTCCCCCTTTGTCATTGATGGCAACACCTCTAATGTAAATCACCACAGTCACCGCAAAAACCATTTCTGAGAATCAAAGCTGCTCCCCCTGACTCAATACTCTCTTTGGAGGCTGCTCCCCCTAACTCAATGCTTTCTTTGGAGGCTGCTCCCCCTATATAATTAATCTCTTTGGAGTATGCTCCCCCTAACTCAATGCTCTCTTTGGAGGCTGATCCCCTAACTCAGATATCTCCCCCTTTGAAATCAATGGCAAAAGGGACACCTATGGGGCTAAAAGATATGACTCTTAAGCTTAGCCCCCTCACCACCTTATCTCTTGAGGTGATTAATTTTGGGGTGGGAGTAATTTTACTCCCATATTACATTGTTTCTCTCCTCTCTCAACTTCCTTCCATGTTTTATTGATATCCTTCTCTTGATGAATTGCTTGATATTTTTTTCTAGAACCTGTTTGACCTTCTTGCATTGAACTTTTTTGGAATTGAGTCCTACACCATTTTGCAATATGTACAAAGTTATTGCAATTAAAACACTTGATATTGTAGCATTTGGATGGTGTCCAAATCTTGAATTCTTTCTTGAAATAGTTTCCATATCCATTCCTTTCTTGAACCTTGTATTGTGAAGCTCTGTTTTTATGACCATTATGACCATGACTTCTGAATTGTGTAGCTCTAAAACCAAAACCATTTTGCTCATTTTATTTGCATTGAGAAGCTCTATGACCAATTCTGTTGCATAAGAAGCAATGTCCCTGAAAACCATACCTTCTTCCTTTGAAGTTTCTCCTATCAAAATCAAACTTCTTTGATCCATGGACCCTGCAGTGTATAGCCCTATGTCCAAATCCATTACAAGAAAAACAATGTCCCTGAAAATCCCTTTGTTCATGCCTTGGTTCCTCATACCTTTCTTGAACATTATCCCTATGATCATTTTCAATTTGCGCATTGCATCCTTGAACCTTCTTTGTAGTATCTAAATCCTTTTCCTTAATTTCTTTCTTGCTTTCCTCTTCAAGTATTTCTTTTCCTTTTGAACTTGATTCACCTATCTCAAATAAGATTCAAATTGAATATTTGGAGCCATAGGAACTTTGGAACTTTCTTCATAAAACTTAGGTGCTTCCTTGCTTTCATCTTTAAGAACTTCCTTTCCTTTTGAGTGTGATTATTTTTGGAATTTAGATACAGCCTTAAAATGAGTTTCCACTCATTTTTGAACCTTTTCATCTAACATGTCATGTCTTGCCGTTATTACCCTTAGTTATTCATTCATCCTTTCTTCTATTATTTTTGTATTTTGAAGCTTTTATCTGAGATTACTGATTTTCTGAAGTAGTTCTTCTATGATTTTGACATCTGTCCGAATATTATTTTAAAGATTTATGTATTCTTCTTTTAGCCTTTTGACTTCTGATTTTTATTTTCTTGGCTCATCCTCTTCTTTTTTTATTACTAAAAGTGAGACTTCTTTATCTTCATTGTTACTAAGATCATTATCATCTTATATAGCAAACAAACTCTCATGATTTCTTTGACCATGCCTATTTCCTTGATGTGTCATCTCATATTTACTATCACTGAATCCATTGCAATATCCTGATCTGTGATCTCTTTGACCACACACAAAGCATTGTTCCAAGGAATATATGTTCTTCCTTTTCATCATCTGACTTGTCTTTATCACCATGATCTGAGCTATCACTTGCTTCTACAATGTAGTAAGATTTCTTTATCTTACGATTTTTTTTTCTTCTCATACGTGTTTTGCTTGTATTTGTCATCTTTGTCATGCTTATGCTTTCCATCTTCTTTTCTTCGTGACCCTGTTTTTCATCATCACTATTTTATTCATGTGGACACTTGTGTGCATAGTGACCAAGATCACCACACTTTTAGCATCTGACTTTCATCATATCCCTAAAATTCCTTGACTCCTTATTCCTTTTGATGAAGTTAGATTTCTCATCATGTAGACACCTAAAATGCGTCATGTCAAGGGTGACTACTCATATGGACATGATACAAGACCATATGGAGGATCTTGGATAGACTCTAAGATAGAGCAATGGTTATAACCACTCAATTTGAGCTCCTTGGCCTAATCATTCTGAACCATAGCCCAGACCTATGGTTTACAGGATGAACCACGACTAAGACCTGCAATTTATAGTCTAGACCGTAGCTGTAACCTGTGGTCTTAATTGAAGTTCAGTTGGCATTCATCCAAGCCAAATTAGTTTGAATGACCATTTGATCTAGAAGATGGTGGTTAGAGGACGAAAGCTTCCATTCCAACTGTCCTAACCACCCTTCTTGATCTTGGCTTCTCCATGAAGCCACCCCTAGCCCTTGGGTAGTCCTATAAGTACCCCTCAGAATTAGGGTAAACTATCAGAGAAAGCATTAGATATTTGAGCAGTGAAGCCCTGTCAAATTGTACACTCAATCGAGTATACTAAGAGAGAGCTATTGCACTTATCCCCTACATACTTGCCAAGATTCATGATGAATTGTATTATGGATGCCGTAGGAGCCTAGGAGAGCCAAGAAGCGCATATTCGGGAAAACGAAGGACCTTCACAGTGAATCAACTACCAAATTAGTATGAGGACACCGAAGGTGACCATTGAACATCAATTTGGATTAGGAGGTCAAGCCCACTACCCCTAAAATTAAGGGTAAACCTATCAAATTTCTAACCGTGGCTTTCAGCCACGGTTTACAGTGCAGACCGCTCATAAGAGCTGTAGTTTGCAGTAGGGGTATCACCGCGTTACCTTTTTCTTTTTTGTCCAGCTAGTTAGCTTAGTTTAGCTATTTACATGGTTCAATTGTAGTTTAGCAGACTTCTGACCGGTAGAATTAGGTTAGAATAGTTTCTTTATGTTAAGCATAAAATAGGACATTAATGGATTCTTTATGCACTTTCATGCTTTATTTCATATAATTGGTCCATGCATAGTGTAGCTGTTATCTTTCTTTATGCAATTCCATAAATATTGATACAATTAACATAGTTTAGAAGTGCTTTTCATGCTTTCTTTATTGTACATTCTTAATGGTATCTTTATGCATTTTTCTTAAAATGGCCTCATCATGAGAGGTTGCCTATATTTTTGACACTTTTATGTTGTTTCTTGATTACAGGGAATAGATTCGAAGGATATTCAACCATCAAGTTCCTTCCTCAATGCGAAGAAGAGGGCAACTTCACCCTAGAGTAGTTTGTGACTAGTTTAAAAGCAACATTAGTGTACCTACCCCTTTGAGGGCTTTGGCATTGTATTAATTGTATCATCATTTGGGTGACCCTAAGAGGAGTATGATTGTAATTGAGATTCTTTGCAATTATTAATACAAGAAACACCTATTTTTTTGAATCTATGCAATCTTGTCATTTTTATGCTTTGAATGATTGGATATGATATAATACAACATATGGGTGCACACTTTTTGGTTAGATTAGAAGGCGATCATGGCAGAACTTTGCAATTCTAGCATCTGACTGTGTGTTTTTGGTGTTTTTGACTTGCAGGTATAGACCATAGCTACCAGCTATGGGCCAACAATTGAACCGCAGGTTCAACCCATGGGCCATAGTCAGAACTACAGACTAGACTTGCGGTTTCCAACAGACACACAAGATAGTAGAGGGATAAAGCTCATTCAGATGGGGACTTGAGGTAGGTTCCACTGTCACTCTCTGTATTTGTTTTTATTGTCTATTAAATTCTAGAATGCAAAATGAATTAGACTAATTAGGAAAGACAACATAATTGGCAATATGTGCATAAGTCTTTAGGTCTTTCATTTTTAGGATTTTACTAGGCACTACTAGGAACAACAGACCTTTGAGTGTAGTCCACCTTAGTCTCCAGCGTGCTAGGATGTCTTTTGTATTCTATTTTCTTGCTTGAGGCCCGATCAATGGCCATTTCATAGTTAGTATGCATTGTATGAATATCATATGAAATTAATCATGCATACTCTCTTAATGTGAAACATTTTTTTTCTTGCATTACATATAGAGAAGAATTATTTGAATGTTGTCTTATGCATTTCTCTTCCATGGAAATTAAAAGGAACCACACACACCACTTGGCACTTAAACGCTAGTGAGTTGGGCTTGATATCCAACCACTAGTAGGGTTCAATGAAGGTGGGCGTAAATTCCATCTGTTGGCCCAAATATCATGAACCTTTTGGATACTAGACCAATATCGGATTCAAGAACCTTTCATACCCTAGAAAATGTGCATGTATTCTCTTTGGAGGGTATACTGCTGAGTGGGAGAAAATGGGTGAGGATCTAGGAGGACCTATACTCCTTGACCGTGTTTGGGCTTCATTACCACACATTATAGGTTGGATTACATGACTTGGAGTTCATAGCAAAGTTTTCGAGCTGTGAGCGTATAGGTGAAAGCCATTAAACTGAGAATAAAATCCAAAAAGTTTTGCAAAACACGATAAGAGTTTCTACACTGATACAACAAATCTTGAAAACACATCAAACAGTTTAGGACTCATTTTAAAAAATTTAATATGATATAATCATTATTGTATACCTTATTTTATTAATAATAAAAGATACATCTAGACGCTAGGTACATAATGGTGGATACACCAGGTGGTCGGAAAAGGTCTAAACCTAATGTCGATGACCAACCCCTAACCAATTCATAGTATCATTTATCAATTCCTCAACCACATGAGAGAATCGAACATCGTTCGACAAGCATTAGAGGAGATAACTTGACATGAGGGGAGCCTATAGAGCATACCTCGGATAGAGGAGCTTCAGTACACTCCTCTAGGCACAAGATAGAATAGGGAGCCTCTCAACATGAGGGTGCTCCACTTGAGAGCCATTATCGAGACCGCACTGCATGTGCATCCATGAGATCGGCCAAAGATTTTGTTGTGTAGGGTACCAGGTTGGTGCCCCTACGTACTAAGTCCACAGGAGGATCCATGTCTCCACCTTCTGAGTATAGAAGGACTAGATATTCACCCATTCACGGGCAGGCAGATAGGCTCGCTATTGAGCATAGGTCTACCCATACTCCCATGCACGGTCCACCACGCAAGATCACCATTGATATATCAAAGGTGGGAGCTAATGACACACCGCTGCATGAGCGATGGTGGTCTAGATAGATCAAGGATCTAGGTAGTGTCTTAGAGCATCTAGAATGCAAGCCTTCCGCTCCACCCACTCGTGTCCTGAGTGAGCATAGCATGAGTGTTGTCAGGACTACTAGAGAATATGGAGACTTCTAAGCACCCCCATGTCACACACCTGCTATCTGTGCATGGTGGTTCATAGTCTAGGACACAACAGGATGCCAATTCTACACAGATAGAGGCAAAGGCACAACACATTAGTTTGATGAGTACAGAACCCACAAGGTCACTCATACAGAGCAGGGATACTAGAGGCCTCCCACAACCAATTAGATCAATAGGTCACATCGATTGGTATCGAATCAGAAATACCAACTCCTCCAAGATCAATTGGAGGATGCTTGCCTAGAGAGGCAGTGCATTGAATATGAGAATATTCAAGTGCAGAGGCTCATTAGACATATACTATATGAGCAACACATATGTGAAGAGTGTATCCTTATCTAGGAGTGTGTAGAGTAGGAGGATAGGCTAGCTAGGGTTGGGCTATATCCTCATGATGAGCATAGAGAGCATGTGTATAGGAAGGCTTTGTCTCAAGCCGATATACATCAAGAGAAAAGAGATGCTTGTACTCATGTTAGTGCCAAACAGAGGGAGCAACCACTGTCGCTCAATAATTAGAGGCAAAGGTAGCATGAAGAAGCAGAGGGAGATGGATACGAGCAAGAATATCCTGAGAGCTCTTGAGATGAGGAGGAGGAAGAGAAACGTAATCCATATCATACAAGGAAGACAATACCTCCTAAGCCACCTCCATGTCAACTTAGGGAGGATGACTTTCTATCTTCAGAGGCCTATAAGGCCTTAACCAAGAAGATCAAAGCCATCGAGAGATAAGGTGCAGCTATTCAAAATATGACATTAAGGAAAATACATAATGAGCCTTTGGATCCTTTGGTGCCTACTCTGGCTTACCCTAAGAATTTTGATATGCCCATGTTAGACAAGTTTAAGGGTAATGAAGATGCACAGGAGCATGTCACCAGCTTTCTAGACGCTTGTTTCTAGATAGCAAGCAATGTTGAATTGTTGTTGCATACGTTCATCATGAAACTTTTTGATCTGACTCGAGAGTGGTTCAATTAGCTAAAGAAACATATCATAACAAGTTTCGAGCAATTAGTTGATGCCTTTCTTGAATGTTATTCCTTTGGCATCAAGAAACAGGCCAATCTTTCTGATCTGGTTGCACTAGCTCAGCACAATGATGAGTCAATAGAGCAATACAGAAAGAGATGGAGGAGACTAATAGCAAAGTTGCCATTACCTATTCCTACCACAAAGTTAACCTGAATGTTTGTAAAGAGTTGTGCCAAGCACATATCATTACTGCTACAACTGTAGCAGTATCCTACATTTGAATAGGCTTTGGCACAAGCCAAAATGATTGAGGACATCAAGTTGCATGAAGGTAACTTGAAGCTCAAGAACAGGAGAGAGGGATAAAATAAGAGTGCCAAAAAACAACAGGGCAAGCAAGCCCATGTGAATCAAGTGGTGCTGAATCTCCAGAGGGAGAACAAGGGGCAACAAAAATAGAATTATCAAGCCCAACCTCCCCTTGTGCAATATGACAAGTGTAATAACAATTATAAGGGTAAGAACAAAGATCAACATCCACCTCACCAGTTCACACCATTTACGAAATTGCTGAATTTGTTTTTACATTAGCTATACAAGGCCAAAGCAATTAGACTACCCAAAATCAAGATGATAGACCCCAATCAACCCAAACCAAAGGGGTACCAAGAAGATCTGTTTTGCATTTTTCATCAAATGAAAGGCCATGACATTGAGGTGTGCTGGACTTTCAAACACATGGTGCAAAATATGATTGAAAAAGGTGAGATTTTAGTGCTGCACAACCCGTAGGTGCCCGATAATAAGAATATGGGGATTTACAAAAACCCCTTGCCAAATCATGAGGCACCTTGCAACAACGTTGGCTAGGTCAACTAGGTGCGAGTTGAACCACCTACCCAGGGGTTCGTAGGTATGGTGAATGTTGTCACTAGGTATGGGAGATATGAAAAACATAATCAACCTTGTGCTCCCATTCAAATACAATCCATGCCGAATCAGTGATCGACACAAAATATTATAGGCCCACCAACAAGACCGGTGGTGACCATAAGGAGCAAGTTGGTCCAAAACCTATAGACAACTCCTGGAAAGTTGTCAATAGATGAACTAATACAATAGTCCCCAAGGCATAGGAAGACTCTTATGGACATTTTGAGGTCCATTGAAGTACAATCCCAAGATGCACAAGCATTTAATAATTTCATGGGACATGTACAATAGTGTTAGAAATTGATGATCCAATTTTACGATCATGCTACAACCACGGCTGACCTGTCGTTGCACATAATCACTTGCCATTTAAAAGGGTCTTGATCGATATTGGCTCATCGATCAACATAACGACCAAGGTGCTGAGCCATTTGAAGCTACCTAAATCACACATTGTGCCCACTACATTTACATTGAGAGCGTTTAACGACGCACTATGTTCGACTGTTGGCACAATTATACTACCCATATAGGTAGGCTTGAAGACCATCTCTATGATGTGTCATGTGATAGAAGGGGCCATGCAGTACACCATATTACTTGGTATGCCTTGGATTCATGAAATACATTGCATCCCCTTGATATTGCATAAGTGTGTGAAGTATATTCACAAGGGATAGGTTCACGTAGTGGCATAGAACGAAGAACCATTTAAGTTTGTGAACCTAGAAGATTTGCTTGGGGGTTTCATACTCCCATTAATGCACCTGGATGTTCGACCGTCATCACCAATAAATAAACTAGGAGGTAAACCAGTAGTACATGCTCAACCAATGCCATATGTGTCACACAGATCAAAGCACACCACTACCACTTCCTTGAAACCATCGACATCAGTCATGCATTAAGATGACAAGAATTTGAATGCAAAAGTGGGCAAGAAAGAGAAGGAGCATGAGCCTGAGCCAATAATCGAGGAGGTTTCCATTCCTATGGAAGTTAAGGAACCCCAAGACAAATCTGAGGAGGCACCTAAGCCTACTTTCCTGCATCTTTAGCAGCTTCATCTACACCACAAGTGACATTACATCTCACCAATACCAGATTAGGTGAGTACCTTGTGCATAATGTAACCTTTGAACTGATTTTGAAGATTGCGCAAGAGATGGGCCAACCATCCGCTCATCGGTACTTGGTTGGATGAGTGGTTCGATTAGGAGAGCCACCTAATCAAACTAATTTCATCTATGTGGGGCTAGACCAGATTCCAACGTGAGATCCCATGGATGAAGATGACGAGGAACCTTTCGCTATAAACATTCATTATCTGTCCAATTCAGAGTATGCCATGCATATCTTTGAGTTGTATCATTGGCATGGATACGACCTTGGTCTCTTTGAAAAAAGACAAAGGACTCTATTGGAATCTCATTATCAGTTAGTCACTGATAGGTTCGGTTTAGGGTTATAGATACGGGGGCAGGATGATTTGCTTGCAAAATCCCTAGATCGTATGTACCTTAGTATGGTGGAAGATGTGGATTTTAATCCATATCATCTAGATCCTTCTAAATTTTGGAGAAAGCACCATATGATATCTGTCATCATCGTTGAACCACTCGAATATGACCATGAAGGGCTCCTTGAGCAGACTGAGACATAAATGAACCCTAGAGATAACCTGGGACACCAAACCTATGATGCAGTCGATGAAACAAATGTGCAGGGGCATAACCCCATTGTTGTATGTGATCTCGAGCTAGGAGATATTTGTAATGAAGATGGAGCAGAGTCCACCTTCGATATGAGTGGACCAGTTTATGATGCAGACAAGGAATCCTCATACGATGATGAGTTTAGGGATGAAGTCGAAGGTGCCTATGTGAAGCATTGGCAGGCACATCATCTATTGCCTATTGAGTCAGTACAAGTTATCAAAGAGATCCTTACCAACATTGATCATTCAGGAGAAGAAGCAGAGCTAGATTTCTTGGCAATGTCACACTTATGATATAATTATTCGGTCTATCCAGATAGTGATGACAACGATCAAGTAGTCAGATTCATAGGGCCACACCTACCAGAGCACCCTATAGGAGTAGGTGCAAATGAAGGATTCTATTATGATAGTGATAAATAAGATGAGTTAGAGAGGTACTACCTTGGTCCTCCTTATTTGTGTTACCATCATCAACCCATCGATATTTATGAGGTCTATCGGTAGCTATGTGTTGGTCCTCGTATGAGAGCAAGACAATTAAACTTGGATCAAATTCATCGGTTGGTTAATCCCCTTTCATCGACCTACATGGAGCTCCATGAGCCAAATGATCCTATTTTATAGTTAGTGCATAGGGAAGATTCAATTGTTCACAGTCCTCACAAGGAATACCCCTTTGTGCCTGTGCCATTAGAGCCAGATCGAGGGTATGAAAACTACACATATTTTGTAGAAGTCGGTTCATGTGGTCCTAGAGATCAATTCCATTCCATAAACATGGTCTCCATTGATTTGGCCACTCCACTCCACAATCCAATAGATCCATCCAAACCATTGTATCTTAATGAAGATGCTATCGATTGGGATCGTGTTGATTCACCCATTGAGCCTGAGGATTTATTCCCCAACAAAGAAATGTTGCAACCTTTCCATTTTGCACTAGGCTATGCATATGATGTTTATCATGCCAAAAATACTTCCAATGTGAAACCGATCAACCCAGTTGATGACATCCATTTGATTCCTACGCCTCACCAGCTTGAGGAGGGATCACATATGTCAATAGAGGAAATATTTGAGGTGGATATCAGTAATGATCCCACCAGTACAAAGAAGGTTAAATTTGGAGAGAGTCTCACTCCAAATGAGCGGGCCACCCTCATCCCTCTACTGAAAGAGAGACCAAATTTATTTTCTTGGACGTACAAGGATATGCCAGGTCTAGACCCAAAATTGGTTATGCATAACCTTTCGCTAGATTTGACAAAGAATCCGATCAAGCAAAAGCTTAGAAAAATACACCCAATAGTAGCCTTAATGGTGAAAGATGAGCTACAAAAGCTATTGGATGTGGAATTTGTGATCTCCATCGATTATCCAGAATGGGTGTCCAATATGGTACTCATGGGAAAACCTGATAGAAGAATTCGTATTTGCATGAATTTTAAAGACCTAAATAAGACAAAACCCAAAGATTCATTTCCGTTACCCAATATTGATGCTCTCATAGATGCAACTACAGGTCACGAAATTCTCTCCTTAATGGATGGTTTTTTTGGTTACAATCAAATTCAGATTAAACCCGAAGACCAACATAAAACCACATTTATAACGCCATGGTGAACGTTTTTCTACAAAGTTATGCCATTTGGCCTCAAAAATGCTGGTGCCACATATCAGCGGGCCATGACATACATTTTTCATGACAAAATTCTAGTAGATTATATCGATGACTTGTTGGCCAAGTCATTGCTGCGAGAAGAGCATGCATAGGTCTTAAGAAAAGTCTTCGATCACCTAATAGAGCACAATGTCAGACTAAATCCTACGTAGTGCATATTTGGCGTAACTTTTGGACAATTACTAGGATTCATCATCTCTAAGAGAGGTATCGAAGTAGATCCAGCGAACGTCAAGGCCATTTTGGAAATGCATCCTCCCACCAATATTAAGGAATTAAGGATCATTCAGGGCAAGGTAACCTCGATAAAGTGATTTATCACTCAAATATCAGATAAATATCGACCCATGAATCGACTGCTACATAAGAGAGTCCCATTCAACTGGGATGAGGACTACACGGTAGCCTTTAATGAAATAAAGCAATACCTAGTGATGTCGCCAGTGCTAGCTCCACCAAGGCCAAATGTGCCTTTTTTGCTATATATATCGACAACCAAATTTACATTGAGGACCATGTTAGCCTAAAAGAATGTGTAAGGAAAGGAACAAGCCATATATTACATTAGCCGAACCTTGGTAAGTTATGAGATAGGATATGCATACATTGAAAAGCTATGTTTAGTAGTGATGTTCGCTACCAAGAAATTGTGGCATTACATGCTAAGCCATATGACGTATGTTATATCAAAACAAAATCCTTTGCAGTACATGATAAGTAAGACTTATCACAATATGCGTACTGCAAAGTGGATTATGCTATTGACAAAATTCAATTTGGAGTTCATAAGCCAGATGTCCATTAAGGGATAGCTCATAGCGGATCAATTAGCTGAGGCACCACTATCAAATAGTAGGCCTCTAAAAATTAAGCTTTCGAACGATGCAATCTTCATAATATCATAAGCTCTCAAACTCGAAGAACCAAAGAACAATGCTGACATGACTCTGTTCTTCGACGGTTCAAAGTGCGAGCAAGGGGGTGGTGTCGAAATAGTGTTCTTCACACCACAAGGAGCTCCAATGCCCTTGTCATTCAAGTTGGATTTTTCGTGCACCAACAACAACGCTGAGTATGAAGCCCTGCTGCTAGGCCTCCACACAACCATCGCCATGAATATTAAGATATTGAACATCTTTGGTGACTCCTTTATCATAGTAAATCAAGTCAAGGGGCTTTTTAAGTGTCGATGTCTTGTACTGAAAGCCTATAAAGATTTGGTTGACACATATTTGGCCAAATTTGAATGGTATGACATTGAGGCAATCTCTCGATCATCAAACAGGTTCGTAGATACTATGGCATCTTTGGGATCTTTAATCCCTCAGAATATATTTGCTAATTTCAGTACCATCGATTTCAAGATGCTCTCGCATCCAGCAGTAGAGTGTGCAACCTATGATAACAGGGAATCGGTCAACATGTGTAGAACCAAGAGCTGAATGGTTCTACAAAGTTGAAGAATTTATTAAGCAGGCACCCTGGGGGTCATTAACCTCTCAGAGTCCTATGGGGAGTGGTACTACCATTCACCACAAGGTTGTTTTTGAGTCTACATTTACAAAGGTAAATACGCAGGGGGAGCAAGTTGTCTTAGCAATCGAAGCTGAGGCTTATCAAAATTGGATGTCATAAATTAAAGACTTCCTAAAGCTTAGTATAATCCTAGAGGGATTTTTGCGTGCCACAAAGTGTACATTTAAACAGAAAGTGACCAAATATGTCTTAATAGGAGACATCCTATACTTATGAGGCTATGATGGAGTTTTCCTTTGTTTCCTAGAGTCCCAGGAGGCATCATGGGTGATTTCGTAAGCTCATGACAGTACATGTGGTGGCCATTTCAGCGACATGGCCATCGTCAAGCGCATCCTTCGAATGGGCTACTATTGGCCCACTATGGAGAAGGAGTGCAATGTGTATGTCAAGATATGCATTAAATTCCAACATCATGCTTGTTGGCAATTTTGGGTACCTTGGGTACATTGCCCTTGCTCAAGTGTTGATGTTGTCATTGATGTCAAAGAGCGGAAGGGTTTTTGTGAAAACCAAGGCAGACTAAATTATAGGTTTTGTTTAAATCCATGGTCGACGAGTTTTGAAATGGGTTTTTCTTAAAACCCAAGTTAGCTCTTCATTTTTTTGAAAAAGGTGCTTCGATGATGAAGATATTTAATTTTAAATATCCGAGTTTAAATTTTATTTATTTATTTAAAATTTAAATTAATATTTTAAAATTAAATTAAAGTCGTTCACCGGCTTGTTTTCAAAGCCGACGTTGCTAGGGTTTTGCAACGGATCAATTAGGGTTTCCTGTTGACAAAGCAAGGTTAAGCAACCAAAAAATTCTAGGGTTTCATGTTGACCTAATTAGGGTTGCAGCCGACGTGTTTGAGAATGTTTTGATGGGATATTCTCTTCTATAAAAAGGCGGGACTGTTGCAAGGTTGAAGAGTGGGCGTGATGCGATATATGCGAATGAAGTTCATGTGCAGTAGAGTGTAAGTCGGTGATAGTTCTTTGGAGTTAAAGAAAAGAGATCGCAACGATGAGATAGTGAGTGAGTGCGTATCGACTGATCGAGAACAAAGAGAGCGATATGCAGACGGCGTGTTTAAAGTCCAAGGCAAAAATACGCAGATGGTAGAAGTGAGATTTCATGGAAGGTGCAACCGAGTGAGTGGTGCAAAGAGAAGATAAGAACGCGGTATGCAGAAGTCATGTTCCGAGTGTGAAATGACGAGTGTCTTGGCTGTAGAAGTAATATTTTTGTGAAGTTGCAGCGAGAGAACGCGGAGAGATATAGAGGAGTGGTTGAAAAAGTGCGAATCATTTTTCACAGCAGCGATCGAATGCCGACAAGCAACGAACGCAAGAAAAATAGCGAGATCGTGCAAATTGAGGTGATAGTTTAATTCTGCAATTTTTATTACTATCTCCAAGTTGTAGCTTGGTAAAAGGGGTTGGTGCCTCTTTCCGGTTGGAGCTGGAAAAATTGGAGTTGGTGCTCCATTACATTGTAGCGAGATAAAATTTAGAGGTTGGTGCCTCTTACCGGTTGAGTCTTGGTGAATGATTATGTAAAGTTGTAGCTTTGCATTTGACTAGATTTGGATGGTAGTCCAAGCAGTCTTTTTGAGGAGTAGCCACATCGGTGAACCTCGTTAAAATGCCGTGTTATGTGTGATGATCTTAGTACTTTTATTATTTATGTTTTAATATCTTGTGAGTTTATTTAAAAGTCTAAATTGCTTTTAAGTTTTTAAAGAACACACTTGATTCACCCCCCTCTTAGTGTCATTGTGATTATAACAATTGGTATCAGAGCAAGGTTCCCAATTTTGGCTAAATCAATCAGGGTTGATCTTGGATTAGTACACAATGGCTAAGAAGAATAGATCCTCATCCAAAAATGCATCCCGACCAGTTTTAGTTCCTATGGTTGAGAAAATTGAACCAGAAATGGCAGAAGGAATGAACTCTGAAGTTGAAGAAGTTGAGGCTGAAGTTGATTTAGAGGGTGAGCTAGTGTCGCCCTTACGGAATGGGAATCGAAGAAAAAGAAGAATGAAAAATTGTCAAGGAAACTTAAGGATGCAAACAACATTATTGCCAGTTTAAAAATACAGACTGAAGAATACAAGAAAATGTCTGAAGATCTGGAAATACGGGTATCCATGAAGATAGACCACTAAAGCAAATTGGAAGAAGAAAATGTGAGTCTTCGAATACGGATACAAGAGTCTGGATCGAAAAATCAAGCTGTCATGTAAAACGTGAAGAAAGCTCGATGAAATTGGACAAAATTCGAGCGATCAAAGATCCATAGGTATCAAATTTGGTCTCGGCTTTTACGAAGGAGAATCATCAAGCTGGACCAAAAGCAAGCAATGTTGAAAGTGAAAAGAACAAAGACAAGAATCCAGGCAAAAGAAAGATATAATGCCAGACCTGAAATAGCAGCTGACAATGATGGCTTTACTAAGGTCACACATCAAAAGAATAGAAGATCCAAGGCTCCAGCAACAACCTGGCCAAGACCATATTTCAGGTTTAATCATTATTTCTATGGTTTTTGTTTCAAGTGTAATGTTTATGGGCATAAAATTGTTGATTGCAAATACAACGTAGGTCCAAGAAGTTTCACTAGTAGAAATGCGTTTGCTCCTTTAATGAGTTATGCAGTAGAGTGTTTTAAGTGTCACAACTTTGGTCATATTGCCAAAAATTGTCGTAGTATGTCTGTTTCATATCAACCTCATGAAAGCGATTTCAACCGTATAGAGCAAAACAAAATAGAATTTATCTTGAAGGATATGTGCAAAATTCTAAAAGGGGAAGTCACAGCTAGAACCCAATACCACAGTTAAAACAGAATGGAAACAAAAAGAACAACTCAGGAAAGAACAAGATTCTTTAATAGTGCAGACAACTTTTAGAGCTCAGAATAAACATGTTCCTTGGATTCTTGATAGTGGTTGCTCAAGTCATATGACAGGTGACAAACAGAAATTTGAAAATCTACAAAAGTATGAGGGTGGTTCTATAAAATTCGGCAACAATGACGGAGCCAAAATAATAGGTAAAGGAACGGTCAAAATTAGTGAAGGAAAGATCAAGTCAGAGGAAGTTTTATATGTGGATGGTTTGAAACATAATCTATTGAGTGTGAGTCAAATCTGTGACAAAGGACATGAAGTAGTTTTCAAGAAGCATGGTTGTGAAGTCAGAAAAATAAACAACAGGAAATTAATAGCAACCGGCTCAAGGACGTCTAGCAATCTGTACACACTCTCAGAGTTTTCAGAAGGTATGTGCTTCATGGGACAAGAAGAAGAGAACTAGTTGTGGCATAAGAGGCTTGGACACATAAGTTTTGATAATCTGGTAAGAATTAGCGCTAAACAAGCAGTGAGAGATATTCCAATCATTAAAAAACCTGCAAATAGTATGTGTGCTTCATGTCAGAAGGGTAAACAGACCAGAGTTTCGTTTAAAACAAAAGAACATCACACTAACAGGCTTGGTCAAAACAGGTTTAGTCAGAACTGGCTTAGTCCGAACATGTGGATTCAAAGAACGAGGTATGCCTAAAAGAAACAACACTATTACTTGTTATAAGTGCAACAATAAAAGTCACATCTGTCGGACGGTGCAGAGTTGAAATTCTAGGATATAGGAGCAGGAGCAGGTGGCATGATCGGGTCCAAGGATCAGAACAATGACGGGAACAAGAATATGGTCAAAGAGTTCAAGAGAAGACCCGGCAAGGAAGTTATAGACGTTGATGTTGATCAGTGCCTAATGGGAGTTTTACTCCCACCCCAAAATTAATCACCTCATCGGGAGGTGGGGGAGGGACTAAGCTAAGAGGCTCATTCTTAGTTCCGAGCCCCAAAGGTGGCCCTTTGCCATTGATGACAAAGGGGGAGAGATATGAGTAAGGGGGAGAGCTTCAAGTGAAGAGGAAAGCTTCAAGTCGGGGGGAGCAAAACTTCAAAGAGATTGATTTCAGTTTTGGCTCTTGAAGATGTGTTTTTAGTAAAGGGTTGCCATCAATGACAAAGGGGGAGATTGTTGGCAATTTTGGGTACCTTGGGTACATTGCCCTTGCTCAAGTGTTGATGTTGTCATTGATGTCAAAGAGCGGAAGGGTTTTTGTGAAAACCAAGGCGAGACTAAATTATAGGTTTTGTTTAAATCCATGGTCGGCGAGTTTTGAAATGGGTTTTTCTTAAAACCCAAGTTAGCTCTTCGTTTTGTTGAAAAAGGTGCTCCGATGATGAAGATATTTAATTTTAAATATCCAGTTTAAATTTTATTTATTTATTTAAAATTTAAATTAATATTTTAAAATTAAATTAAAGTTGTTCACCGACTTGTTTTCAAAGCCGACATTGCTAGGGTTTTGCAACGGATCAATTAGGGTTTCCTGCTGACAAAGCAAGGTTAAGCAACCGAAAAATTCTAGGGTTTCATGTTGACCTAATTAGGGTTGCAACCGACGTGTTTGAGAATGTTTTGATGGGATATTCTCTTCTATAAAAATGCGGGACTGTTGCAAGGTTGAAGAGTGGGCGTGATGCGATATATGCGAATGAAGTTCGTGTGCAGCAGAGTGTAAGTCGATGATAGTTCTTTGGAGTTAAAGAAAAGAGATCGCAGTGATGAGATAGTGAGTGAGTGCGTATCGACCGATCGAGAACAAAGAGAGCGATATGCAGACGACATGTTTAAAGTCTGAGGCAAAAATACGCAGATGGTAGAAGTGAGATTTCATGGAAGGTGCAACCGAGTGAGTGGTGCAAAGAGAAGATAAGAACGCGGTATGCGAAGTCGTGTTCCGAGTGTGAAATGACGAGTGTCTTGGTTGTAGAAGTAATATTTACGTGAAGTTGCGGCGAGAGAACGCAGAGAGATATAGAGGAGTGGTTGAAAAAGTGCGAATCATTTTTCACGACAGCGATCGAATGCCGACAAGCAGCAGAACGTAAGAAAAATAGTAGATCGTGCAAATTGAGGTGACAGTTTAATTCTGCAATTTTTATTACTATCTCCAAGTTGTAGCTTGGTAAAAGGGGTTGGTGCCTCTTTCCAGTTGGAGCTAGAAAAATTGGAGTTGGTGCTCCATTTTTTTGTAGCAGATAAAATTTAGAGGTTGGTGCCTCTTACCAGTTAGTGTTAGTGAATGATTATGTAAAGTTGTAGCTTTGCATTTGATTGGATTTGGATGGTAGTCCAAGCAGTCTTTTTGAGGAGTAGCCACATCGGTGAACCTCATTAAAATGCCGTGTTATGTGTGATGCTCTTAGTACTTTTATTATTTATGTTTTAATATGCTGCAGTTTATTTAAAAGTCTAAATTGCTTTTAAGTTTTTAAAGAACACACTGATTCACCCCCCCTCTCAGTGTCATTGTGATTATAACACATGCTAATCTTATGCACTTGCCATCGCAGGCCTTACAACCCATCCAAGCAGCTTGGCCATTTTCTCAGTGGGGATTAGATCTTAAAGGCAATATCTCTCCTCCGTCATTGATCTAGAATACATTTATAATCATGGCTACTGAGTATTTTACAAAGTGGGTGGAAGCAATACCCTTAACAATGACAACTGGAGCTCGTATAATAGAGTTTATACTGGAGCATATCATAAGTTATTTTGGGATTCCATCCAAAATAATATTAGATAATGGAACGCATTTTAAGAACAAAATTGTGAGAGCTTCGACATCTAAATATATAATCAAACACAATTTTATGACTCCATACTATCCACAAGCAAACGGGTAGGCTGAGGCTTCAAATAAGATAGTGGTGGCCATCTTGAAAAAGACAGTCCAAGAAAACCACAAAGACTAGCATATCTAGTTGCCCCTTGCATTATGGGCTTACAGGACTAGTATTCGGATGCCCACTGGGGCAATGTCGTTCTCACTAGTATATGGCACTGAGGCCATTATGCCCTTGGAATTAGAAATTCCAATGCTATGCATCACATTGAAAGAGTTCATCGATGATGACACTGCGTAATAAGCTTGATTGGATCAATTGACGCTACTTGATGACCATCTCATGAATGCCCTAGAGCATCTCCACGTTTATCAGGAGCAACTAAAATGAGCTTACAATATCAAAGTCCACCAGAGAGAATTTGAAGTTGGGGATCTTGTCTTGAAAGAGAACCAACAAAACTCTAATTTGCCACCAGATATGCGAGACAAATTCATAGCTAATTGGCTAGGACCCTACATCATATTTGAAAATATTGGTTCAGGTACCTATCGCCTAACATCACTAGGGGGTGTTGAAGAGCCTAAACCTCTCAACATCATCCATATTAAGGTATTTTATGCTTGAAGAGCACAGTCAAAAGCCCTGAGGATTTGCTTATAATTATTCGGTCATCCTAAAAGGCTCCAAGCTCATCTGTGAGTAGTTTGGTCAATCAAAAGGCACCAAGAGTTTCTAAAAAATTGCTTGGTCAACCCAAAAGCTCTAAGGATTCTTAAAATATCACTTGGTCATCCAAAAATATCCCAAAGGTGCTCATAAACCCTTTGGTCAAACCCCAAAAGCTCTGAGGGTTTTCTTAAAACCGCTCGATCATCCTAAAATTCTCCAAGGATTTTGCAAAAAAATCGCTTGGTCAATCTAAAGGCTCCAGAGGCATGTACTAACCGTTTGGTCAGATATGACGCTCAAAATTCATAAAAATAATAAAATCAATAAAATAAAAAAAATGGGTAAAACATAAAATCCAAAAAATATTTTCATTTGCATTCAAATTTTACATTGTCATGTTTGCATTCACACATGCATTCACTGCATTACTGCATTGCATATAGGCATTCGTCATCCATTACATTTCCTAGTAGGAGGGATTATTTTTGTCAGTCTTACAAATGACATCACGTTTGTGTTTAAATCATGCATATCTGCATTTATCATGATCCATCATTCATGTGAGTAATTGTGTTTTTCAACACAACCTATAATGTTGCTATGGAGATATACTATGGTTTTTCGGTCACTCAACCATACCTAGCAGTCTTATCAAGAGTTGGTAGAAAGCTTACTTTGCTTTTGTAGCCAAGGTTCAGTTAGTATAGCCCTTAGCATATCAGAAGCCTATCACTAATCAAAAAATTAAACAATCCTAATAAGGACTAGGGGAAGATGAAATCCGTGAAGCAGGACCGGGTATCCTAAAGCGAAAAGAGTTATTCTTGCTTATCCCTCTGTGCAGGCGGTATGGGAAATGTTGATAGTTGACAAAAGGATAGGTTAGTTCCCTATTCATAATCACTTGCTTATGATAAAATGAGTAATATCCCAAAGTGATATCCCACATAAATCCTCATGATTGATACCCTAGATCGATATCATAGATCGACTTACCAGATTGATATTCCATATTGATATCATAAGATCGATATTCTCAATCGATATACCAAAAATAGTTTACCAAAGTAAATTTCCCAAAGGAAAGTTTTTGAAGAAAATTATCAAATGTAAATGCTGAAAAGTGAAGATCGAATGAAGATCAGAAAACATGCTTAAATTAAAGTGCAAAGTGAAGATCAAATGAAGATCATAAATCAAAGTTCGAGTGAAGATAAAATGAAGATCCAAAATCCAGTTCGAAGAGAGATCAAATGAAGATCCAAAGATAGTTCAAAATGAAGATGGAATCGACTCCCTTGTGTCACTACATATGCACAAGTATCTCAAAAATTAAAGGATAGAAAGGAATGAGCCTGAATCCTTGGAATTGTTGGCACTACTGTACCTTACGCATGATGATATGTCTGATACACTTCAATCTCGCTTGTGGGCAGACCAATATTTGAATGTGGAAGAGCTAGCTTTAGGTGTCCTGCATTGCCTAGTGGCTTAGTCCAACTAAAATCTAAACTTGGGATTAGATAAGACATTTGTGGTACCCCTATCTTAGCAATGGGCTGAAAGAATCCTGCCTGACATCGAGGAATGCTCATGTCTTATATTAAAATAATCATGTGCACACACAGGGATAAGGAATAGTTAGGGCCTATCCTAGCAAAAGCCTTTTATCTCAAAAGTCTAGTGTGGTCAGTATGCAACTTTTGATAAGTCTATTAGGGTGTTTGAGTCTCATGGAAAATCTCAAAAATTTCTCTTATAGCAAAAAAATATCAAATATCTCAAACCATATAAAATCATCAAATTGCAAAGTATCGAGTCCATGATACATCATAATATAAAGCACAATCAAAATATAGGATAGATACTAGATGGATATTAGAAATAATATTTAGATGACCATTGACTATATCGTGCATATTTTTTAGAATGACACATTATATCATTCGCATCAAACAACTGCATTCATTGCATTTCATATATGGGTGATTAATTGATTAAATTCTTATTTTAAGGATTTTCAATTACATTCATGATTTTTATACATTCTGTGGTGTCGTCCATCAGATTGATAAACATATTTGCATTCATTCCTTATGTTTTAAGTGATTAAAGCATACAAGTTCATTTACATTAGATTACCATCATGTAAATAAATAATTACATACATTAATGCATACAATAAAGCAATATCAAATATGCGTTAAGAGAAAACATTGCATCCATATGCATCCATCATACATCGCACATCTAAGCATCTAGATCACTGCATATAATCATCATCATAAATTAAATAGCTATCTAGTGCATGTCATGCATACATCACATCATATAGCATCAAATTAACATACGCATTGTATCCATGTGCATAACATAAACAGAAAAATAAAAATATATAAGTACACATAATGAGCCATAAATGATCAAATCATATATGTGTGTGTCTCAAGAGTACATCAAAAGAGTACAAAATGCTCGTAGGCTAAAATCGTGTAGGTCCTCAACCTTAAACCAAAAATGATACATGTGCAAAATGTAGCTATGATATAACAAGAGCCCTAGCTCTGGTTGGCTCCCCTTGAACTGGAGCTCTCACCACCTCCCTCAACCCTATGACCTGGAGCCTGCTTTGAAGTCAGCTCTAGTGCTTGTTGTGCACCCTTATGAGGGCCCTATGTACCACCTAGCCTGAAGAGGCCTAGCACACAAGAGACTGGTATGTCCAAACGACTAGTCCTATGGCTAGAAGTCTCACCCGTCTCCCCGTTAGGATCTCATCCTAACCCTTAATGTAATAACTTCCTTGATGTAATAATTCCTAGTGAACGTGGGTAGTACCCATGATTAATATTTTGTAATGTTCTAAGTTTTAGCTTAGGTAGTGCCTATGACAAATGGCACCCTTTTTATGTAACACATGGTAGATAGGTGGCATTGTGCATGTAATTCAAAGTGGCACTATGCATGTAATTCGGGTGGCATTATGCATGTAATCCGGGTGGCATTTTGCATGTAAGCCAACCTTGGAAGGAAACTCCTTAAATACCCGAAAGGGCACCAATGTAACCATCTTTTGCAAAATTAATGAAGTATTGAAGGAGGTTGCCCCATCGAAGAGGCCTGCGATTTAGTCCTATTGTGAGATTGTTCTTTATGCAAATTTCTGTTATATTAATGTGATGTTTATGTGAGTTATTTCCAAGCAATTGTGTGAGAGTGTGTTATTTGAGTTTATTTTATAGCAGGATCTTAACAAGTGGTATCAGAGCGCTTTCCAGGGCCAAATTCTACTGCAACTGCAATGATTCTTGCCATCCAATCCGCCTGTTAGGTATAAATTCCGTGTGTTTTTTCCATTCTATTTTTCCTTATTAAAAAAATCCAAAAAAATATTTATTAGTTGAGTAGGTAGAAACCTTGTACCGGGGGTTTTAAAATATCGCGAAGGATCTGTTGTTATTGGCTAAGCTAGATAGCCCATAAAGCGTCTAGTGAAGTGAGGGGCGATCAGGATCCAATACCCAGGCCTCAGACAGAACTCGCGCACGGACTTGAGCTCCCACGTATATTCGGGTATATCGAGAGACCATCTAGGATTAAACAAACTTTTAGCCATTAGGAAGCTCTTCAGCCTTGTATTACTCATAGTCTACAGGACACAGCATCCTCGGGAAGATTACCCTCCCGTATTGTCAGAGAGGCAGGTAGTGTGCTCAAGGGTATGTGTGGAATCCTCCTTGAGTAGTGGCCTGAAATATTGGTCCGAGAACTATTGTTCGTCACTGTCGGTATATTATAGGGCCTATGGGTGGTACATACTCCTATACTTAGCATTCCCTGGTTCTGTTAAAACTTCAACCTGTAAAAAACGTAAAAATAAAAATAAAAATCCAAACATCCATGTTTGTAAACCTGCATTTCAAAAGTGAGCATATGAGAAAGGAGTCCTCTACTAAAAAATAACAGAAGGGACATGCATTCGGGATAAGCCATGAGGGTGACACTTAAGTTGAAAGTCTGGAGAATAATAGTAAAATTTACAGTGGTAGTCACAGTCAAGTCAGAGAGGTCAGCACAGTCAGGGCATAATTCATAGTCTTCAGGGTCAGAACAGAACTGTCATATCAGTCACCTGCAAAATACAGAGAATCTTGAGTGTGAAACACGACCAGTTATAGATAGTGCTCCAGTACCCAAATTTTGCTCAGTAGCTCAGAATTAGAATCTGTAAACATCGTTAGATATAGTTTGGGGTGCCAAAAAGTAGTGTTGAGAGATATAGCTCATTGTGACCACCTCCTCATGCTGATCATTTTGATATATAGCACCCAAGCACTTTTTTGGGCACTTACTAAAAATAGTAAGTCAAAAAAAAATTCAATTCTATTTTTAGTAATTGGTCACAAAAGGTCAAAAAATGGCCCAGGGTACCCGTGGACACCAGAAAGAACTAGAAAACTTGGAGTCCCTAAAAAAAGCCATTGAGAACTTGAACTCGGCTTTTCACTCCATAAGGGAAGAAGTCCAAGGTCTTCGCCTAGAGCATGAGGCCACTAGCAATCGCTTAGAAGAAGCATTGACCGAAGTGGACAGCAAACTGAGAAGAGAACCACCCAAATCAGAATACCAAGTTGAGAGTTCTACAAGGAATCATGACCATGATACACCCTTTAGAATGCCCAAGTTGGACTTTCCCAAATTCAGTGGGAAGGATGTTGATGGGTGGCTATGTCGAGTTGACCAATTCTTTCGACTTCATAATGTACCAAGATTTCATCGAGTCCAGATGGCTTCCTTTAACTTGGAATCTGAGGCTCTACACTAGTTTCAATGGTTGCGTCTTACCTACCCAAATCTCTCTTGGGAGGATTTTGAATCCCAAATACTCACTCGATTTGGTCCTAGTGAGTTTGAGGACTTCACAGGAGCCTTATCCAAACTACAACAAATAGGGTCAGTTCGAGAGTACCAAGCTCAATTTGAAAAATTGGCCAATCGAACAAGAGGATTGAGTGAAGGGTTCTTCCAGAGTTGTTATATCAGTGGGTTGAAGATGGAACTCCAAGAAGAAGTCAAAATGTTGAAACCACGAACTATGATGGAAGCTATCAGTTTGGCCCGTCTGGCCGAATCTAAACTCTCTGCCCAAAGACGCCCATCAAAGTTTCCTCAAAATAGACCTTCATTTCCCCCGAGAGCCCAACACCCAGATGATAATAAACCTGCTACACCCAAGCGCCTCACCACCGAAGAGATGGATGCACGTCTTGCCCAAGGATTATGCTACAATTGTGATGAAAAGTTTTTCAAGGGGCATAAGTGTGCACACAAAAAATTGTTCTTGATAGATGTTGGAGAACCTGATACCGTTGACGAGAGTGATGAGGATGAGGACCCTCCAGAAACACCTCCTCCATAAGAAGAAGGGAAACAGGAACCTGAGACATCAATTACAATCCATGCCCTTGCAGGCATTACTACTCCTCAAACCATGAAGGTTACAGGATGTTTCAAGGGCCAACGTCTTTCCATCCTTTTGGATTTGGGAAGCACGCACAACTTCATTGACCCTAGAGTTGCTCAACGGGCAAATTGCTATATCCACAATTGTAATTCCTTTGAGGTCATGGTAGCCAATGGGGGAACCTTATCTTGTAAAGGAAAGTGTCGCAATGTTAAAATCAAGATAGGGGACTATGAACTCAAGCAGGACATGTTTGCCCTCCATTTGGGTGGATGTGATATTGTTTTGGGATGCCAATGGTTGAGTACGTTGGGCACTATCAGTTGGAACTTTGCTAAACATTGGATGCAGTTCTTCCAGAGTGGACAAACACACATCATCAAGGGCTCCCCGACAGGAACACCTCAAATTATCAGTTCAAACGACATGGAGAAATTGCTAAAGAAATCATCATGTGGGGTCATTGCACAACTATTCTCCATCCAACCATCCACATCTCCAATGGGTGAAATCCCACCAGACATGCAACAAATTCTCCACAAACATGAGGCCATCTTTTCAGAACCCATCACACTACCACTGCATCGCTCTCACGACCATGCCATTCCATTATTGCCGGATAGTACACCTCCCAATATCAGACCACCTTATGAGCGACTCAAGCGCACCTTATTTTGGAAAGGTAGGAAACATGACATTCGCTCTTTTGTGGCAGACTGTGACACAGGTCAAAGGATGAAAAGAGAAACAGTGCACTCTTTGGGCACTCTTCCACCCTTGCCGATACCGGATCAGGTGTGGACTAACATCTCTATGGATTTCATAGAAGGGCTACCTAAATTTGGAGACAAGTCTGTTATTTTTGTGGTAGTGGACCGCCTTTCAAAGTATGCTCACTTTTGTGCCCTAACCCATCCTTACATAGCATTCACTATTGCCCAAATTTTCCTTGACTCCATATTTCGCCTTCATGGCATGCCAACCTCCATTGTATCTGATCGTGATCCCAGCCTTACTAGCAATTTTTGGCAAGAGTTGTTTAAGTTGCAGGGGACTCAGCTCACAATGAGTTTAGCCTACCATCCGCAAACGAATGGTCAAACAGAGGTTGTTAATAACTTCTTGGAAACCTACCTTCGCTGCTTGCCTCCGATCATCCTACTCATTGGGCAAAATGGCTTTCTTTGGCCGAATGGTGGTACAACACTTCCTATCATACCACCACCAGAGGCAGAGTACGGGCACCCTCCACTCATGCCTCCCTCCTACATTTCGGGTAGCTCCAAGGTACAGGTTCCATCAACACTTCCCGAATTGGATGAAGAAGGCTCCATCTTACTTGCACCAAAGCAGCTGTTGTATCGTCAAAATCGCAATCGTACCATCACAGAGGTCCTGGTTCAGTGTCATGGACTTCAACTTGAGGATGCTACATGGGAGTCCCTCCATCAACTCCAGCAACAGTTTCCTCATTTTTAGCTTTGAGGACAAAGCTTCTTTAAGGAGAAGGGCATGTTAGGATCTCATCCTAACCCTTAATGTAATAACTTCCTTGATGTAATAATTCCTAGTGAACGTGGGTAGTACCCATGATTAATATTTTGTAATGTTCTAAGTTTTAGCTTAGGTAGTGCCTATGACAAATGGCACCCTTTTTATGTAACACATGGTAGATAGGTGGCATTGTGCATGTAATTCAAAGTGGCACTATGCATGTAATTCGGGTGGCATTATGCATGTAATCCAGGTGGCATTTTGCATGTAAGCCAACCTTGGAAGGAAACTCCTTAAATACCCGAAAGGGCACCGATGTAACCATATTTTGCAAAATTAATGAAGTATTGAAGGAGGTTGCCCCATCGAAGAGGCCTGTGATTCAGTCCTATTGTGAGATTGTTCTTTATGCAAATTTTTGTTATATTAATGTGATGTTTATGTGAGTTATTTCCAAGCAATTGTGTGAGAGTGTGTTATTTGAGTTTATTTTATAGCGGGATCTTAACACTCCTTGTGGCTCCTGTGCGAGCTACCGCCATGTGTGTTGGAGGACCTATGCGTCCTCTATGATCTGTGAGTCCTCTGGTTGGAGCTAGCCATGGACTGCCCTGTAGCCCTGGATTTGGTCCACTAACTCCCTATAGCATGAGAATCCTTTGGGACCTACCCACCTATCAACATGATGTAACCCTCTTGCTAGTCTATGCGGGCTAACCTACCTGTATGTCTGGAGTTGCCCTCCTCCATGAGGGCCTGTAAGCACCAGATCTCTAACATGGTATCACGATCATCAGGTAGCACTGGCACTGGTGTTGTGGGTGGTGCCATGATAGCATGGGAAGATGAAGGATCTCCCCTCTAAGCCTAGGCCAAGTCCCTCTCTTCTATAGGTATACCCAATCACACCTCTACCAGATCACATGCACTAGTGAGCTCCTGGACCTTTCCCTATGTTGTCGTATCCTATGTAGTCAAGCTAGTGATTTGCTGCTCTACCTGAATCAGTCTGCAATATCTGTTAGTTAGCTGGGCCCATAGAGTGGCAATAGTGGTGTCTCACTCCATCTGTTATGTAACGTATCTATCAGGCTAAATCTGCAAGTCAAGAACCTAAGCTAGGAGTAGCCCCTCTATGCTGTCAAGAGGGACCTCACCCTCCTCTAGATCGATCTTAGGAGCCTCCTCGATGGTAGCCTCTATAGCCCATACATCCTCTATCTACTAGCACACCCTACGCCCATCAGGATCCACCTCTGCCTCTGCCTAGTTTGGTACTCTGCCCAGAGACCCCGATCTATACCATTGGAGCATGGACCACCATCCATCATATGCTGGGGTGGTAGCAACCCTATCAATCCTAGTATCTCAAAAGTAATCTATCTCGTACCCTAGATCTAGAGACCAAATCCATGGTAGATATTGCTCTAGAGCCAAGCGTCGATACATGAATGGGATCTTCGGGATATCCTGCACTATCCCAAAATGACATAGGATGCAAGAGTAGAACTGATACTCTTTAATCTTGGCCCTCTGATTGAGTAGCCACCTGTCTCTATGAGCCTATCGAAGCCACTCGCTCCCCTCAACCCACATTAGGCAATCCATGTACGACCACAACTCAATATCATTCAGGCCGAGTGATGCGAACCATGTAATGTAATGTTGGATATCACTAGCATGGGTCCTACTCCTGAACCCCTCCTCCTCACAAGGCCAATAGGCAGCATAGCACTGGTGGTCATCATCGATATCTAAGATGTGTAGTGGTAGCTCTCCAAGATGCTCTATCCTAATGTGCTACCAGCCCCAAATCTAGAGTAGCAGGCTGCATCTGATGCCCCGACAACTCCGGTCAGTGATTTGGTATAACTCTCTATATAGCTAGCAGAGCAGGGTGCTCCCTTTGGCTAGTCACACTAGTTGATCTGCTGAGCTCTGAACCACTCTCCAAAAAGTTTCCAAGAGGTTCAAGGGAATCCTCACGCTCGAGGAGTTTGGAAGAACAACTTGCACCATCAGGTACATAAAAATGGCCTCACACACAAAGAAGATGTTCTTCCCCTGCCAGTATCCGATATGGACTCCTCCATGATCGATACTACACTGAGCTTCCTGGATTCGATCACCAAATATAGCATCAAAAATGAGCTCTTTGGCCCCAAAAGTAGAAGAGACGATGGCCTCGCCATCAATGGGGATCCTAAAGATCCTATAGACGTCCTCTAGTGTAACAGTCATTTCACCTGTAGGTAGGTGAAATGTGTTGGTTCGTGCATTCCAGCGTTGGGCCAATGCAGTCAAGTAAGCTTGATCCACCCTAATCGTGGGTATATCTAGGACGTAGCCGAAGATGATGGCTCTGAACCATCTTCACTCCTTGGGAGTGAGCTCTCCATGAAGAGTCTTAAGGATGTCGGGCTCGTGAGCTCTAGAGGTCAACCTCTAAAATAAAAGCATAATATAAAGTAAAAACATTTAAAAATGACCTAAAAATCATCAAAAACATCTAAAAACTGATAAAAGTACAAAAACATGTCATCAGACAGTCATAAAAATTTAAAAATGTCACTTAGACAAGTCAAAAATGCATTAAATGACATTATTTGCCTATTAAACCTTGGAAAAATTAAAAATTTGATAAATTTTTCCTAAAGTTTGCGAACCACGGGTCAACCCTATGGTCCATGTGCAGTCAAAAATTGACCGTTGGGATTTTAAACGTGAACTTCAACTAGAAACTACGGCCCCAAATTGATCAATTGAGAACCGCAGATGGTACCTGCGGTGTCCGACTGAGATCCAGCTTGGTCATTTTTCGTAGCTAAAAAACAAAAAAAATAAAAAATAATAATAAAGCCTAAACTAGCCTAATCTAGCATGAGGTTCGTTACCAATAGTTTAATTAGGTTCAATTAGCCCATTTCTTAATGAGGTTAATTTTACTGGTAATGGATGCAAGGTCTCAATTTCGAATTACCTTACCCTTGCCTCTGCCTCAGTCGGATGAAGATTTCCCATGGTCTGCCATCATGTGATGTGTAGGTGTGGGTGTAGAGTTTGGTAGGGTTGCAGGTCAGTTTTCAATTGTCATTATCAGAGCTGTCCAATTGCCAAGTCGCTATCAAGGAATAATGAAAGAAAATTGAAAATTGAGCCTTTTTATAAGCTTTTTTTATTCTGCAATGACCGTAGGCCCTAGCCATGGTTCTCAGAATTGCAATTGAGAACCGCATACCCTAGCCGCGGTTTTCAATTGACAACAAATTTAGTCAAAACTCATCGTGGGAAGGTCTAAAAGGGTAAATTAATGACTCCCATTGGATCAAATTTTCAAAAAGAGCAATCAATGTTGCAGATTTGGTGAAGTTCAAAGCACCATGATCAATTAAAAAAATCAAAATTAACAATAAAATAAGTCAAATAATTAAAAACGCAAAATGCGCCTCGTATTCAGTAATTTACCCTATACATTTGGTGGTTGCAGTGACTTGCAATCCATGCAACTCGACAAGATGAGTAAGTTACCATAAGGACATTTGGAGAAAAAATTGTCATAACTGATATGATATGCTTCTTTTCAATCCCTAAGAAGGCCTTTGAGGTCAGACTGCTCCTCGAGAATGAGGCGTTACATGTCATTTCTTCTATGACATCTTTCAGCAAATCATCGATAACTTAATTCAACACAAATCTAATTGGATTTGTATGATTTCGATTCCCTAAGATGACTATTGTAGCATGACTGCTCCATGAGATAGGAATGTGCAATCACTACTAATAGTTGGAATTAAAAGCTGAACTCAGCCTAGCCAAGGCATTAACATGCTCAAATCTAAATTTGTTCAGATCATCCATGGTGGTCAAGTGACATCATCGCTTTAATCATTGTCATTACCCTCATCGACTCGTCGCTTCATGGGGTAGTCATAATATCAAATCATAATCAAAATTAGCAGAAGATCCCTGATATTGCAGATCCCTTGATCTTGTCAAAATTGTGTTCATCCTTACGAATCATTGTCAATAGCTATCATAAGCTTACCCCTTTGCTTGGGGTAAATAGCAAATATGACTTTCCTTATTGTTCTCCACCTTTCGGATCTATGGGTCAAAAGATACCTATGGAATGCACAACTGCACCGAATGATATGAGAAGGGCACAAGCTTTTCAAATGTAAGCCTTTCACCCAATTGGAAGCAATGATTCCAAGATGCGCGTCCTTTTGTTGGACAAGAGGAATCTAATTTTGATCTGACTAATGATCATAATATAACCTTCGACATCATTTTAGGAGGTCTATTTTTGCTTAGCATTATTCGATATAACAATGCATCTCAAAAGGGGCATCTATAGACACCTAAAACACATTATGTTAAGGGTGACTACTCATATAGACATGCTACAAGACCATATGGAGGATCTTGGATAGACTCCAAGATAGAGCAGTGGTTCTAACCACTCAATTTGGGCTCCTTGGCCTAATCAGTCTGAACCGCAGCCCAGACCTACAGTTTATAGGGTGAACCACAGCTGAGACCTGCGATTTACAGTCTAGACCGCAGCTGTAACCTATGGTCTTAACTAAAGTTCAGTTGGCCTTCATCCAAGCCAAATTGGTTTGAACGACCATTTGATATAGAAGATGGTGGTTAGAGGACGAAAGCTTCCATTCCAACTGTCCTAACCACCCTTCTTGATCTTGGATTCTCCATGAAGCCACCCCTAGCCCTTGGGTAGTCCTGTAAGTACCCCTCAAAATTAGGGTAAACTATCAGATAGAGCATTGGAGATTTGAGTAGCGAAGCCCTATCGAATTGTACACTCAATCGAGTATACTGAGAGAGAGCTATTGCACCTAGTTCCTACCTACTTGCCAAGATTCATGATGAATTGCATTATGGATGCCCTAGGAGCCTAGGAGAGCCAAGAAGTGCATATTTAGGCAAACGAAGGCCCTTCACAGTGAATCAATCGCTAAATCAGTCTAAGGACACCGAAGGCGACCATTGAACATCAATTTGGACAAGGAGGTCAAGCCCATTGCCCTTGAAATTGAGGGTAAACGTATCATATTGCTAACCATGGCTTTCAACCATGGTTTACAGTGCAGATCGCTCATAAGAGCTATGGTTTACAGTAGGGGTATCACCGCATTACCTTTTTCATTTTTGTTTGACTAGTTAACTTAGTTTAGCTATTTCCATGGTTCAATAGTAGTTTAGCATACTTATGACCGGTAGAATTAGGTTAGAATAGTTTCTTTGTGTTAAGCATCCAATAGGAAATTAATGGATTCTTTATGCACTTTCATGCTTTATTTCACATAATTGGTCCATGCATAGTGTAGCTGTTATCTTTCTTTATGAAATTCTATAAATCTTGATCCAATTAACATAGTTTAGAAGTGCTTTTCACGCTTTCTTGATTGTACATGCTTAATGGTATCTTTATGCATTTTTCTTAAAAGGGCCTCATCATGAGAGGTTGACTATCTTTTTGACACTTTTATGTTGTTTCTTGATCGCAGGGAACATATTCGAAGGAGATTCAACCATCAAGTTCCTTCCTCAACACGAATAAGAGGGCAACTCCACCCTAGAGTAGTTTGTGACTAGTTGAAAAGCAACATTAGTGCACCTACCCTGTTGAGGGCTTTGGCATTATATTAATTGTATCATCATTTGGGTGACCCTAAGAGGGGCATGATTGTAATCAGGATTCTTTGCAATTATTAATACAAGAAACACTTATTTTATTGAATCTGTGTAATCTTGTCATTTTTATGCTTTGAATGATTGAATATGATATAATACAACAGATGGGTGCACGCTTTTTGGTTAGATCACATCATTAACTGGATCTATATATATCTCTGGAACCTTCCCTTTCTCTTTATTTGAAGCCTTGAATGCAATCTCTTTTATTGGAACTTGATGCTTACTTACCCTCATCTCATAAGATGTGAGAATTCCTTGTAGTTCTTCCATTGTTAGCTTGTTGATATCTATTGTTTCTTCTATTGCTGAAACCTTTGCATCATACTTCATGGGAAGTGATCTCAAAACCTTTTGAGTAACTTTTGATTATTTCATCTCAAATCCTAGGCCTCTCATGGTGTTAGTAATCTCATCAACTTGAAGTAAAAACTTTGCAATATCTTCAGAATATTTCATTTTCAATTCCTCAAATATTTTTCTACGAGTTTGTAGATTTGACAATTTTACCTTGGAATCTCCTTCATAAGTATTTCGCAACTTGGTCCACATTTCATTAGTTGAATTACATACCATGACCTTTGCAAAATCTCTCACGTAGCCCACTCAAAATGTAATTTATTGCCCTTGCATTGATCTCAACCAATTTCCTGATAGTCTTATCTGCCTCAGGATCATCTTCAATCTTATATTCTTTTTCAATCATCTGCCATACCTCATATCCTTGTGATATCAAGTAGTTCTTCATTCTCATGCTCCAGAAAGTATAATTTTTACCGTCAAACAGTGGTGCCTTATTTATAGATGATCCATTTTATGAAGCCATCTGTGTTCTTGTAGAATCTACCCTCAAGCTGTTAGCCTTTTTGAAGGAACCCGCTCTAATACCAATTGAATAACACAAGCTTATACTGAGAAGGGGGGTGAAAAGTATAGAGCCCACTTTTTACTTTCTTTCAAACCAATATCAATTAATGTCCTTAATTGCAATAACCAAATATAGCAGTGTGCATTAATAACTTAGATAACAATAGTAAGCAAGAGCACAAGTCACCATACATAATTGAGACACAAGATTTAACATGGTTCTCCCAATGTGGGGTACTCCACAAGATAATACCCTTATAATATTTCACACAAAACTAAAGATCCTTATCCAATACAATGATTACTTTGATCTACTCAAAGCTAGGCAATACACTGATTTTCTCAAGTAGGTAATCCACTGATCTGCTCAGCTAGGCAACACACTGATCTGCTCAGGTAGGCAATCCACTAATCTGCTTAGCTAGGCAACACACTAATATGCTCAGGTAGGTAATCCATTGATCTGCTCAGCTAGGCAACATACTGATCTGCTCAGGTAAGCAATCCACTGATTTGCTTAGCTAGGCAACACACTGATCTGCTCAGCTAGGCAACACATCGATCTGCTCAGCTAGGCAACACACTGATCTTCTCAGATAGGCAACCACTGAGCTTCTCAGCTAGACACTCCACTGATCTGCTCAAAAAGCTCACACAAAACTTGTCCAAATCTGCTCAACAAGCTCACACAAAACTTGTCCAAAACTGCTCAACAAGCTCACACATAACTTATCCAAATCTGCTCAACAAGCTCACATAGAACTTGTCCAAATCTGCTCAAAAACTGTCCACAAAGTTGTCCAAAAATCTATCCCAAAAGCCTTCTCAAAGGCTCAATCAATCATGCTCAAGTAGCACTCAAATCTCATCCATAAATCTACAAAGGCAAGGCTCAATGATGAACTCAACAATGAATGGTAATACACTCTTCAAAGGATGACAACTATGATCCACAATGATCTCAACTCAAATCAATCTCATAGAAGCATAAAGAGAATTGTTAAAGACTCAATATGTTCTATACTCAAATCCAATATCTTTCTCAACTCAAAGCAATCTCATAGAAGCATAAGGAGAATTGTTAGAGACTCAATATGTTCTAATCTCAATTTCTTTCTCAACTTCAACTCAACTCAAATTAGAATATAGAATAGTTTCTTTTATGGAACTTGAACAATCACTTTTCACAATAACTTGACTAGGCACAATCAACTCAACTAAACCATTCATGCTTTCCAAAATATCATAAATGCTTATTTATGAAATACTTTGGCCACCAAAACTCAATGTGATCCATGTGACATCAATGATCCATGTGACATCAATGACAACATAAAATACCTCAAATTTCTAACACATGCCTGATGCTCGCTGCTCTCGCCGCAGGATATTTTCTCCAATCTTTTCTATAATTTGCCATTTCATTCCCAGGGTTCTGCTTGTACGCTCACTGTGTTGTCGACCTCTGATTCGTCGAGCACAACGCTATTTACGCAATCGAATATAACATCTTTCCACCATGCTCACATGTCGTGTTATCTGATAGCTGTAAAATATAAGGACATGTCGACCCGTGCTCGACCCTCATTTTCTGAGCTATCAAGAACCCGTTGCTACTATTCTCTCGGTGCACATCAAATCACCTGTCGTGGCACTGCATTCCCATAGATTTATCCATATATCTATCCAATAAAATGGAGGTCTCATTGACTAATACCATGGTTTGCGTGTCTACCTTGTTAACATCCTCGACGTTGAACTCCTATTCGAAATGCCACGATGCTGGTCATCCCCCATAAAACTGCGTTCAAAGCTGTGCATTCATTCGCTGTTACTCAATGAATCCTATGGTTTTTGTTGCTATTGTATCATTGCGTCTGATGGTCACGCATTTGGTGGGGTCCCTCATTTTGATCTCGGACTCTTTACCATCTAACTACCATCGATCGCTATTCATTATCCTGACAGGTTTTCTACGACGAGCCATGTAATCACTCCTGCATCTAGCTGTAACTGTGACTCTCGGTGCACCTCATAAATCTATCTTCGCCGTACTCCATGGTCGTTGAATCATCAAATTTCATCCTAGGGTTCACGTCCTTCGCACCGGGTCTTCATTGGTCCAAATGTGCGCTCGTCCACATATGCCTCATGCCAGATTTCCAAATCCATTTTGCCTACTTGTGCATCCACATTTATGTCGAGTATCCATGTCATATCCAGATTTCACCATGACCCTTCATCCCTGATGTCGGATGCTGTTCCCGGTGAGATCTTTCGGTATCTACCCCGCGTTCGATGCATCCAAAATCTGCCATGCAACGCGTATCTGCCGAACCTGCATAAAATTGAAACATAAGTTAAAATGCAATACAATTAAATCTTATAAACTTTAAGATAACCTTGTCCAAAGCTTTATCGTTATGTAAAATCCAAACCCAAAAGCTAGACATAGGCAATTTAATTTTATAAACTTTATTGTATTTTTTTTTTTATTATTTATTATATAATAATGTATAATAATAACCTATTAAGGCAAAATCAAAACCTTAAGAACATGATAAAAGTGGAAAACACTTTTATTTTATTTATATATATATATATATATATATATATATATATATATATATATATATATATATATATATATATATATATAATCTATCTATATAAGTTTTAATTTTTTTTATTATTATTTTTTTACATTATCATATATATATATATATATATATATTATTATTATTTTTTATCTTTTTATTTTTATTTTATTTTTAAAAATAACTTTATATATATATATAATTCTACTTTATGTTTTAGGAATTATATCAATTTGATTCGAAAGCACTAATGAAGGCATATCAAAATCAATAGTTAAAATTTCAACCTTGATTCTAAACCAAAACAAAAATCCTCCAAAATGAGTACAAGAAGGACACTTAACCCCCACATAAGCCTCAAATGCAAATGGAAAATGCAAAGCAAAGCTCGAGTGGAGAAATTTATTGGCACTCAAATAACACAAAAATCTCGAGAAACACTCAAACAAAGATTTTTCAATAAAACCCAACATCAAATCTTACAAGAACTCCAGAAGACCTCACAAAATGAGGAACCTTAGATTCCCCCTGGCGAGCCCATGATTAGGGTTTTATTAACATGCTTGCCCAACAAACAACCAAAAACTGAAAACCAAAATTTTAAAAGTGGGTCCTCAAGCTTTTGGGGCTAGTTGTGGAGCAACCACAACACATCCAAAATCTATGACAAATACACAGAGAATACAACATTAAAGGTAAGGTCTCTACTTTATTAAATTTGCTTTCATTAATAGGGAGTTATAAGGTATAACATAAGGTTGAAACATTAAGGGAAATCAACCATATTTGAAAGCAATATAAAAGGGAGAAATATATATTAAATATCCTAATATTTGCAATATTAAAACATAGGAGAAATAAGGATTTCTACTTGAAAAACATAATCTCTATTATTGCAAATATCATTGTTTTCTAATATTCCATATTAGGGAGTTATAAGGAATACTACATCAAAGTAGGTAATTGGAATTTAGAAACATTAAATATCAAATTATTAAAGGCTATAAAAGGAGGTTTATTAAGGAAAATCAAGAGTTGGAAATTAATTGGTATACTTGTCTCAAAACACATTAAAGGGACAAAAGAAATCCAACTATTAAAACCTCATCAAATTAGAAAGTGCTTAAGTTCAATAGGAGTAATAAGGTGTAAAAGAAGTTGATTTTTGCTATTCACAAAAATTTACAAAATCAACTCAAAATTGAACTATTATTCTCAAAAGCACTTTATCTATCATTTAGCATATCCAAAATCACTAGGGAGACATAAGGAATTCAACAAGGTCCTAGTTCTTAGACCCTTATCAAGAAAAATCATGGATTATTGGTATATAGACTCAGGAGCAAGTAAGCACATGACTGGAAATATTCATTGGTTCAATTCCCTAAAGAAGGTAAATGAGAAACCAGTTGTTGTAGCAGATAGCAAAACATATGAGGTGAAGGGAATTGGGAACATCTCAATAAACCTAAAATAAGGAAAAGGGATAATCAAGAATGTATTGTATGTCCCTGGATTAACTACTAATATTCTTTCTGTCTCTCAACTCATGGATCAAAATATAACTGTTGAGTTTAAAGTCCTCACTAAAAGGAAACAATGTCACATTTCTAAACAAGGAAAAATGATAGCATCAAGATCTTATAGAAATGGTCTATTTGTTCTAGATACTGCTACACACTCAGTTTTTTCAGTCAAAACATCAGATTTATGGCATAAGCGATTAGGACATACTAGTGATTCCTCAATGAAATAATTATTCAAGTATCAAATGGTTGAAGGAATACCTAATTTTTCTTTAGAAGCTATTGTATGTCCAAAATGTTTAGCAGGAAAACAACACAAAGTTCTCTTTGAACTCCATCAAGACAGGGCTCAACAACCCTTGGAAATAATATATACAAATTTATGTGGACCAATGAAAATTGATAGTATTGGAGGACATAAGTACTTTCAATTATTTGTTGATGATCACACCAGAAAAATGTGGGTGTATTTCATGAAGTACAAATCAGAAGCATTTAGTCGTTTCAAGCAATTCAAGCTTCAAGTGGAGAAGGAATCAGGAAAGACTATAAAAGCACTTCGCTCAGACAGAGGAGGAGAATTTATTTCAAAAGAGTTTGATTCATTCTTAGAAGAAAATGGAATTAAAAGATAACTTACTACAACATATTCACCTCAACAAAATGGAATTGCAGAAAGAAGAAATAGATCAATAATGGAAATGGTAAGATGCATGTTGAAAGAGGCTCAACTTGATCATCAATATTGGGTAGAAGCAGTACAAACAACAGTCTACATACAAAATAGATTACCTACAAGAATACTCAAACACACTACACCAGAAGAAGCATGGTCAGGACAAAAGCCAAATATAGGAAAACTAAAGATTTTTGGGTGTAAAGCTTACATGCATATCCCAAAACAAAAAAGAACAAAGTTAGATGACAAAACCATGGCAGGAATATTTGTCGGTTATGACAATGAATCTATAGGGTACAGAATATTGGATCCATACACAAAGAAATTTTACATTAGTAGAGATGTAATATTTGATGAAAATATCAAGATTAATACAAAAAAGACCAGTAATGATACAAAAATTCTTCTAAATCCTTCAAATAAAGACACAGCAAGTGAGGAGTCAGAATCAGAATCACAAGAACAAGATACAAATGCATCTACAGTCCCTCCTAGGAGAGAACCAATATGGCTCAGAGATACTCTCAAAGAATCAAATCTAGAAAGAATGCCAGATCTTACCACTACTAGACCTCAAACTCGAAGTTTGACCAGAATGAATAGAGGAATGCTTAGCAATATAGTGGAACCAACATCGACACTTCAGGCACTGAATGAATCACACTGGAAAGCAGCTATGGAATCAGAATATACTTCACTTCAAAAGAATAAGATATGGGATCTAGTAAAACTACCTCCAGGAAAGAAAATAGTAGGTTGCAAATGGGTTTACAAAATCAAATACAAGGCAGATGGAACACTTGACAAATACAAAGCTCGACTAGTAGCCAAAGGATATACTCAAATAAAAGGAATCAATTATGAAGAAACATTTGCACCAATAGCCAGAATGACTACCATCAGAATAGTTTGTGCACTAGCAGCTCATCAGGGTTGGAAACTTCATCAGATGGATGTAAAAAGTGCCTTCCTTAATGGTGACTTAGAAGAAGAAGTCTACATGTCACAACCAGAAGGATTCATCATCAAGGGACAAGAAAATAAGGTATGCAAATTGAACAAATCTCTTTATGGTTTAAAACAAGCTCCTAGAGCATGGAATATAAAGATCAACAATCACTTATTACAACATAACTTCAAAAGAAGCACGTCAGATCCCAGTTTATACACCAAGAAAATTGGAAACGATATACTCATTCTCATAGTATATGTAGATGATATAGTAATTACTAGAAGTTCTAAAAAATTAATAAGTGACATCAAAGGGGATCTAGAAAAAGCATTTGAAATGATAGATCTAGGTCTGATGAACTATTGTCTTGGTCTAGAGATTCATCAAGGAAAGGACAAGATAACTATCACTCAATCAAAGTATGCAGAAGCCTTGCTTGAAAAGTATAGAATGAAAGAATGTAAGTCTAAAGATACACCAATGGAACAAGGGATCCAATTGTCCAAAAATGATGAAACACCATTGGTCTCAGCAACTATGTATCACTAGTTAATTGGAAGTCTTCTATACCTAACGAATAGTCGACCAGACATAGCATTTGCAGTAAATTATCTTTCACGATTCATGCAAGAACCAAGAGAAAGTCATTGGAAAGCTACAAAAAGAATATTGCAATATGTCAAGAAAACTATTGATTATGGACTAACTTATTTAAAGAATGACAAATATTTTTTCCTACAGGGATACTCAGACTCAGATTATGCAGGATCCATTGATGATAGGAAATCTACCTCAGGGTATGTCTTCTATCTTGGGTCAGGACCCATATCTTGGCACAGTAAGAAACAACATACAGTGGCACAATCATCAATAGAAGCAGAATATCGAGCAACAAGAGATACAACCTGTGAAGCTTTATGGTTACAATACATATTATCAGATATGGGAATCAAACGAACTCCAACGATGATCTTCTATGATAATCAAGGAGCACTCAACCTGATCAAAAATCCAATTATACATGAAAGGACCAAACACATTGAAGCTCAATGTCATTTCATTAGAGAATATTTTTAGAACCATCATATCATCCTCAAGCATGTCTCTACAGAAGATCAACTAGCAGATATTTTTACGAAAGCACTTGGAAAAATCAAGTTTCAAACATTCAAAAATCATCTATGCAATCCAAGAGAACTTCATACCAAATAATGTAATACAGGGGGGTGTTAGAGTATATTACATTATTTGGTTATGTAATGTACAAGAGATTACTTCATGAGGAAGTTAGCTAGTTACTCCAAGCAATGTAATAAATGCACAAGTGTCAATGTGCAAGTTGTAATGTGCAAGGTGTCTCCTTGTACAACTAGGTAGAGTGTTGGACAAGGAATCTATATTCCTATATAAAGAGCCATACAACTCCATCCAAATGTATCACTTCATTCTCAATAATATATGTTGCTTTTCTCTCTCTCTCTCTCTCTCTCTGATATGATGGAATGGTGCTAAAACCACCATTTCCTTGGTTTCTTGTTGTTGCTAACCGATGAGGTTAGTGGTCATCATCTTTCTGCCTCTACTGTTTCCTGTGTTTCCCTCCATCCCCTCTTCCCCTATTGTTCTATTTCACTAGTTTTTCTTGTGGCCCCCTTTCTTTTCTTTCCTTCTACCCTTTCCTACCTCATTTTCTATTCACCTTTGGCTACCTTCCTCCTTTGTCTTGCATCCCTTGTTTGCTGCTTTTGTTTGTGTCCTCATTGTCCCCTCCCTCTTTTCTATTTTTGTGTGTTTCTAGGTGTGGCTTTCTAGGTTCTCCTTTTTCATAGGGGAAAAGTCCCTATGATTCACCAGGAGTGTGGGTGAAATTTTGCATCCCTTTACCCACTCTCCCTTGTAAGGTGGTGATATACAAAGACTGGCTAAATTTTGAAATAATAATGGTCAGGAAAAATATGAGCATGGTAACATTGATGGATGGTAGCAAGTAGCAGATGGGTAAAATATGTAGGGTTGTAACAACCTACCTGCTGTATTTATTATTTTGCTTATTTTCTCCTTAAGGGTTAGGTATTACTAATGTTAATATGGATGCAGGTATAGGTATTGTTTATTTTAAGCAGATCAGAGCTGGGATTCCTTCTTCCAGAAAGGGTAATCGACTCAAGGTAAGTCCAAAGATATGATGAGCGGTGAAGTATTCACCGTAAAATGGATTGAAGGTCCTAAAGGCAATGCCCACCAGCGGTCCATGTAGTTGCATTTTCATATAGATGCATTATTGGATTGCTTGATTTTGTAAATAAATTTTAAAAATATATATATATATATATATATATATAAAATAAATAATGCACATATCAAAAATAATATTAATGTTATATAAATATTAATAATAATAATGATAATAATAATAAAAATAATAATAACAATAACATTAATAATAATAAATAACATCTTATAAGTAAATTAAGACTAAAATAAATTTGGAAATTATTATAAATATTAAATAAAATATAAATATATAAAATAGAAAGGAAGACCTATTATTATTTAAAAATTCTACCTTAAGCTCATACTATGGAGATATATTAAATTAAGTTGATGTGCCAATACTTTATATTTTATGGATTTTAAAAATGTCGTTCATGCTGGCATTCCTCCACCACCTGGAGAAATTTCAAGAGGATTTAACATGCATTCATTACAGTTGCAAATTGTTTTTAAAATAATACTTTTATATAAATTGGTGTGTAAGGAAGGAGAGGACACAATGGTGGTGATTGGGAGTGAAGAAATTGTGATAGCAAGTGGAAAAGAGGTGTTTGTAGGTGAGCTTTTGAAATGAAAGGATAGCAACCTGTGAGAAAGGGAATAAATAATTGTTTGAGTACGTCTAATGTAGAGGGAGAATTTTTGAAAAAAATAATTTGTATAAATGTAAGGTCTGCATCTAGCTGGAAACATGAAACTCTCCCACTCATTTCCTCCTATGTTTTTCTTATAAAATCCCTCTCTTCATGTGAATTTTGTTGAGAGCAACCATTATTTCAGGGCTAGACCGTTATCAAGGAAAAGATTTATTTTCAAACAAATTAGAAACCTAGAACTAGAACATAAAGTTAAGAGAAAGATAACTACATATTGCGACACTGAGGAAGTAAGATTTGGAACAGATTGGTATGCATTTTGGAATGTAAGTTTTTAGAAAAAAATAATAATCCGCTGATAGCTTCTTAAACAAAAACCTTAGATTAAAGAAGAGCTATTAAGTACATTGGATAGATGTTAAAAACTACCAACTGAGTTTAGTTTTATATGGATATATTGGAAAACATGATTTTATTCTTAATCGCATTGTAAGGGACTCAGTTTACGAACCACGTAAAGCTAATAAGTGATGAGAGATATATGGTATTGGATTCATGAAAGTTAAATATAGTTAATTTATATTAAAATGTTTTTCTTTTATAATATTTGTAAAAGCTTATTGTATTTAGACTAGAGTGCATTAGGTAAGAATATTTAGTATCGAAGCTTAATGAGAGTTTGTCTTTTCTGATGTGTTGGAGAAAGTTTAACTTTTACTAGGTAGAAAAATCTTATGGATTTTAATGCTTTGATATCAAATAAAAGCATTTAAAAATAATAGGAATTTATATTTTTACTTTGTTTAAAAGCAAAATCATGTGAATTTTATACTTATGAGAGTAAGAAACAATATCAAGTAGAATTCTTACTTAAAGATAAACAATACCTAGGCTTCCACCTTTGTTATTCAGTTTAAGGGCAGAATGTCTATTAAATGTTTATATTCTCAAGCAGGCATATGTTAATATTTTAGTGACTTATTATCTTATATTTATTTTTCTATTCTTAATGGTTTAGTATTTTGTATGTATTATTAAAATTTAATAGTTCATGGAGATGTGTTTGGGTCTTTCTTTTAAAAGGAATAATTATATTTATTTGGATGTTTTCCTTTATTCATATATGATGGAGTTTATTTATATAGATTTTTAGTAACATTTTCAAGTTAAATAAAACTAAAACTTATGGATATTATAATAATAAAACCGGTTATAAAAGACAACTCAGTTAAAGAATGTGGGTAGACATTCTTAAACTCCAATCAAATAGGCTGGTGAGAGAGTATAAAGAGCTCACGTCATGTCAAGGTTTGCCAAATATCTAAGGTGGAGTAAAGTATTGGGTAACATAGGAATTATGATATGGGCTTAATTCCTAGGCAATCCCATCTAGTTCTTGGGCAGAAGTTTCTTACGGGCACATGCGTAATGATATGGGCTTATGCATGGTAAGACTTTTGGAGTTTAACCAGGAAGATGGTAAACTCATGATGTAGTTCAGGGTAGTGAACTTACATCAAATCCTGGTATGCATATGCTATAGGGATGATAAGCTTTTAAAATACCAGGTGATATGGGCCCTGGTATTAAAAAAACCTATCGTATACTAGAATCTCAAGAAGGAGAGGGAGTATACAAAAGGTAAACTCTTGAGATCTGGCCAATCTCTTCTTGTAGATATTTCTAGTACAGTGAAGTGGCATCCATAAGGATTAAGCATGCACAAAACTAGATAAGATATTTTTGGAGCTAAAAAGAATTTTTTTTCTATAACTTGAAACCAGGTGGGTTAAGCTAGGTTATTACAAGGGTGATCGAGTAGGTAAAGTTCCATGAGCCCACCATAAATATTGAGGATTATTTAAAGGGTGGGGTGGAAAATAGATCAGGTGGATACTTAGGCTTTGAATCAGGGAGGAGACATCCTAAAACCCCCACTTGACGGTTGGGCGACAACTTGCATCAATAAAAAAGGTGGAACTATTGTATATCTTCGCCCGCAAAGAGAAGGGAACCTTCCACCCATCAGAACAAGGAAATTTGGGAGTCCTTTAGGGCAGAGTTATTATAGACCCTCACCTATTAGGAGGGAATAATTCTAGGATAGGGGGATAGGTGGAACTATCAAGGGTGAAAATTTGGGAAGCTAGTAGGGTGAACCCTTCCCAAAACCCTGCTCGATCATAAATGATACACCAAAAAACATACTGCACATGCTCTCCATGTCAAGATCACTACCCACTAAGAAGGAGCATCGTGATCTCCCACCATGAGAATTAATGACCACAACTACTATAGTAAAAAGGAACAATGAGCGCAAAAGTGGATATTCAAATTACTTTGATCCACCGACTAAATGAAGGGGTAAAATAGATGAGAATTTATTTACCGATAAAAATGTTAGAGTGATCAAAGGCTCAAATTGGTGTAGAAGCACTTAAAATCTTCTAGACAACCACCATTATACTGAGGAGCAAAGTACTAGCTAAGCACCTGTCTACTTCAGTACTATCTTCTTGCCTAGCACCATCAATGCATGTCGTTTGAATTTATTATATTTTTTTCTATAAATACTAGAATGCTTACCGTTTCAAGGCCGACTCTTTGGCCATTATAATTCATATGTAATATTCCTCGTCACTTGAAGATTACAAGTATAATATTGTTTGGTATCTAATATAGCCTTCACATATTTTGTGTTTGACTTGAATACTTATTTCTACTCTGGTTGTTTGAGTGAATCTCATTTAATTTTGCTATTTAGATTTTATGGGTTTTGCTTGATGGTTTTGGAATTCATATTATCATTGGGTTGGGGTTTATTTTTTAAATCTGGTCAAATGGGAACACTTTAATTATGAATCCTAGATTTTATACACCCATCCATTGATTCTAGAATTCACCTTTTGACCCACTTTACTGAGTGTTGAGTGAGAACCAAATTGACTGCTATTTTAGGTAGGATGCGTGTATTTCGGGTAGTGGAATTGAGCATGCATGTGCCTTGATGTGGCCATAAACCATCCTTGTGAGTTTAGCTATGACCTCAATTTTTATCTCTTTCCCACTACCCTTTTACCCCTTTGCATTTTAGGTGTTGGTAGCCAGGACATCCCTCCAGGAATCGACCTTCTTCGAAGATCGGCCGTCTTGCCCTATATTCCCATATCTTGGTGTGGTAGTGTTCATTCGATGTTGGCATTGGTCTATCCTATGGGTGCCATATCATTGAAAAATAAGAATAATAAGACCTAATCCTAATATAGACAAGGTAAAAAGAGGAAAACCGTCAAATTATCAATCAAGATCCAAGGAAGCAAGAGCAAATATAGAGAAAGGAACACAAACAAAGTTGGTTGAACTTCTCTTTACCAAACAATAAAATGATATTGATAATACGTAGGAGGGACCAAAATACCCTAACGAGACATGATTATCATATCATGAAATATAAGGGGTGCTAATGCTCCCTCAAAGTAGAGGTGTATTAGGGACCTCTATTTAAGTAATAAACCTAATATTCTCTATATCTAGGAAACTAAAATGAAAAAATAAGAAATTTCAAAAACTATGAAAGCAGTATGGGCAAGATGTGAATGGGATGTTATGGATTCTAAAGGAGTGGCATGAGGAATTCTAACTTGTTGGAATCCATATATAACCTCTTGTGTAACAATTCATAAAACTAGGCATTGGATAACCTCTTTTATCACTTGCTACTTTGTAGATTTTCATTTCATCCTTATCAATGTCTTTGAACCTACAACTCTATCAAGTATATTAGAATTTTGGAGTGGGATTGAAGCCTTTATGAGAAGTAAAAAACAATAATATCTATGGGGATTCTCATTATGCTGAAAAGTATCCTATGAGGGATAATAGAAGGAAGGAATATGCGGAGCCAGTTCATAAGATTTACGCTGCAATAGGTAACTCTAAACTCACTGTCCATGATACACCTTTTATGATAAATGATAAAATATATAATAAATATGTAAGAATTTTGATTGATTCAAGAGCTACTGATAGTTTTATTTCTCTAAATATTTTGAGAGATATACTAGAAAATCCTAGAATTATGGCTAATGGGTGGAAGGTTGAGTACGGATTTGGGCAAACCTTTTTCATAGAACAATACCTGTTTGACCCTCAGATAATCCTGCCTCAAGGAAAAACTAGATGGCACCTTTATGTAGCATATTTGCATACCTTTGATATAATTTTAGGGGTTGATTGGCTCAAATATCATAAGGCATTACTTAAATTTAAGGAAATATGGATGGATTTCACTAAAAAATTCCAACAAAGAACTCGAATTCACTATGGATGTAAGTCAATTGAACCACACTTTATGTCAGCTATGCAAGTTAAAAGAGCCATCAAGAAAAGAAGTAGGATTTTTGTAACAAACTTAATAAGAAAGAAGAGGTAGAGTCAGAAACAAGTATTTTTTAGAGCTACCCAGTGCTAAATAACTTCTAGGATATTTTTCCTAAGGATCTACCAGGACTACCACCCAAACACAAATTTGATTTTTCAATAGAACTTCTTCCTGGAGCTATGCCAATAGCTCGAGCACCCTACATAGTGACTACAATAGAATTTTAGGAACTCAAAACTTAGCTTCAGGACCAGTTAGAAAAAGGACATATTAAGCCAAGGGTCTCACCATGGGGTGCACCGGTCCTGTTTGTGAAAAATAAGGATGAGACTTTGAGACTCTGTATTGATTGCAAGATGCTCAATAAAATGACTGTCAAGAACAAATACTCCTTACCCAGGATAGATGATTTGTTTGATCAGTTGAAGGGAGCCACAAACTTCTCAAAAATTGATCTTAGGTTAGGCTATCATCAGTTAAGAATTTGGGAAGAAGAAACTTACAAAACAACTTTTCGAACTAGATATGGTCATTATGAATTCATAGTACTACCGTTTGGATTGACAAATGCCCCAGCAACATTTATGAATCTTATGAACAGTGTTTTTCGGGAATAATTGGATCGGTTTGTGCTAATATTCCTAGATGATATATTTATTTACTCTAAAAATAGGGAGGAGCATGATCAACATATGAGGATTGTCTTAGAAGTACTAAGGAAAAATCAATTATATGGAAAGTTGTCCAAATGTGAGTTTTACACCCCTTAGGTACAGTACTTAGGATACGTGATTTTAGCTGAAGGGGTGTCTATTGATCCGAAGAAAATAGAAGCTATCATTGAATGGCCTGCCCCAAAAAATATCTCTAAAGTATGAAGTTTTATGGGGATGGCTGGGTACTACCGATGATTTGTCAAGAATTTTTTCAAGGTAGCATATCCCATAACCAATCTGCAAAAGAAGGGAAAAGTTTTTAAGTGGACTGAATGATGTGAGGAGGATTTTAAAACACTCAAAGAAAAGTTAACTATTGCACCAATTCTTAGGATACTAGATCCTAAGCTTCCTTTCACTATCTGCACTGATGCCTCCATTGAGGGAATAGGTGGAATACTCATGCAAGAAGAGGGAGTAATAGCCTATGAGTCCCGAAAACTTAAAAAGCATGAGCTGAACTATGCCACACATGACCTGGAGTTAGCAATAGTAGTACATGCTCTTAAGATGTGGCATCACTACTTGTTAGGAAAACCTTTTGAGTTACGAACTGATCATCAAAGCCTGAAATACATCTTTACTCAGCCAATGCTCAATGCCAGGAAAAGGTGATGGATGGAGTTTCTAGCAGAATATGATTTTGGTATTGAATATATTAAAGGAAAAGAAAATAAGCTAGCCGATGCACTGAGTAGGAGAAGGCATATTTCTGCTATGTCACAATGTCAGTTTGATATAGTTGAGCAAATAAGGAATCTGCAACATCAGGATGAATTCTCTCAAAAATGTTGTAAGTTGGTGCAAGAAGGGTCTGACAAAGCCAAAGGATTCAAAATCAAGGAAAACACTCTATTTTTTTAGAACTGGATGGTGGTACCCAATGATCAGGGTCTTAAAAGCAAAATACTACAAGAAGCACATTATGCTCCATATTTTGCCCATCCAGGCTATGTTAAAATGCATGAGAATCTAAGAAAATATTATTACTAGTCAATAATGAAAAACGATATTGCTGAATATATGGCAAAGTGTATAGAGTGTTATAAAGTAAAGGTAGAACACTTGCATCCCGCAAGATGTTTGCAACCTCTTATAATCCTAGAATATAAATGGAAAGTGGTGACTATGGATTTGATAGTCAGATTGCTTGAAAATTGCTTTCAGCATGATGCTATCCTTGTGGTAGTGGACAAGTTGACTAAGGTAGCACATTTCATACATGGGAATGTTAAATATGGGGCACCTTATGTAGCCCAAAAGTTTACCAAAAAGGTGGTGTGGCTACACGGTTTTTCTAAAACCATTATATTAGACAGGGATTCTTGGTTCACATTTGATTTTTGGCAAGCACTACATCAAGTATGGGGAATGAAACTTAACATCAGTACCGCATATCATCCCGAGACTGATGGACAAACTGAAAGGGTTAATCAAGTTTTGGAGGATATGTTGTGAATGTATTGCATGGATCATCAAACCAAGTGGGAAGACTATCTGTATTTGGTAGAATTTGCCTACAACAATGGATATCATGCCTCACTAAAAATGGCACCTTTTGAGGCTTTATATGGAAGAATATGTAGGACACCTTTGTCTTGGAGCAATCTGAAGGATCAGGTTATGATCAGACCGAATATGCTAAAAGATATAGAAGAGCAATTGAATGAAATTCGGCTTAGGCTCAAGGAGGCCTCTGACTGACAAAATATTTATGTTGATTTAAAATGAACTCCAAGGGAGTTCGCTGTGGGAGACAGAGTGTTCCTAAGGGTTAAACCTGCTAAGAGCTCCATTAAATCCTCCAAGCTTAGCCCAATATTTGTAGGACCATTTGCCATTACTGATAAAATTAGCCCAGTAGCCTACAAAATGGCCTTACCCCCTAATCTGTCCAAAATCCATGATACTTTCCATGTGTCTCTCCTTAAGAAATACATACCAGATCCTTCTCATGTTTTGAATGTTGATCATTTGCAGATGACATATCCCCTACACATTGAGGTGCACCCTATTAGGATACTTGGATTCAGAACAAAGCAACTGAGAAAAATAAGCATTGATCAATGTAAGGTCCAATGGGACCAATACTCAGAAAACAATGCCACATGGGAAGATGTGGACATTATGAAAAGACAATTTCCATTTTTATTTGAAATATGATCAAAATATATTTTATTTTATGCATCAAAACTGTTTGATAAATCTATACTACTTAATGCTATAATTATGTGGATTGATGAAAATTTATAAAAATTTTTGTTGATGCTATATAATGTAAACACAAGGATTGTGTTTAATATTAGGGGGTAAGTATGTAACAACCTAGTTGTTGTACTTATTATTTTATTTATTTTCTCCTTAAGGGTGAGGTACTGCTAATGTCAATGTGGATGCAGGTACATGTATTGTTTATTTTAAGCAGCTCGAAGCTGGGATTCCTTCTTCCAAAAAGGGTAATTGGCTCAAGGTAAGTCCAGAGATATGATGAGCGATGGAGTATTCACCGTAATATGGATTGAAGGTCCTAAAGGCAATGCCCACCAACGGTCCATGTAGTCGCATTTTCATATAGATGCATTATTGGATTGCTTGATTTTGTAAATAAATTTAAAAAAAAAAAAAAAAAATATATATATATATATATATATATATATATATATATATATATATATATATATATCTAAAATAATGCACATATCAAAAATAATATTAATGTTATATAAATATTAACAATAATAATAATGATAATAATAATAAAAATAATAATAACAATAACATTAATAATAATAAATAACATCTTATAAGTAAATTAAAACTAAAAGGAATTTAGAAATTATTATAAATATTAAATAAAATATAAATATATTAAATAGAAGGGAAGACCTATTATTATTTAAAAATTCTACCTTAAGCTCATACTATGGAGATAGACTAAATTAAGTTGATATGCCAATACTTTATATATTATGGATTTTAAATACGTCGTTCACGCTGGCATTCCTCCACCACCTAGCGAGCTATCGAGAGGAATTAACATGCATTCATTACAGATGTAAATTGTTTTTAAAACAATACTTTTATATAAATTGGTGGGTAAGGGAGGAGAGAACGGTGTGGTGGTTATTGGGAGCGAAGGAATTGTGATAGCCAGTGGAAAAGAGGCATTTACAGGCGAGCTTTTGAAATGAAAGGATAGCAGCCTGTGAGAAAGGGAATAAATAATTGTTTGAGAACATCTAATGTAGAGGCAGATTTTTTGAAAAAATAATTTGTATAAGCATAAGGTCTGCGCCTAGCTGGAAACATGAAACTCTCCCACTCATTTCCTCCTATGTTTTTCTTATAAAATCCCTTGCTTCGTGCAACTTTTGCTGAGAGAAACTATTATGTTGGGGCTAAACCATCATCAAGGAAAAGAATTAATTTCAAACGAATTAGAAACCTGGAACTAGAACATAAAGTTAAGAGCAAGATAACTACATATTGTGACACTGAGGAAGTAAGGTTTGGAACAGATTGGTATGCATTCTGGAATGTATGTTTAAAAAAAAAATAATTCGTTGATAGCTTCTTAAACAAAAGCCTTAGATTAAAGAAGAGCTATTAAATACATTGGATAGATGTTAAAAACTACCAACTAAGTTTAGTTTTATATGGGTACTTTGGAAAACGTGATGTCATTCTTAGTTGCGTTATAAGGGAATCAGTTTAAGAACCACGTAAAGCTAATAAGTGATGAGAGATATATGGTATTGGATTTGTGAAAGTTAAATATAGTTAATTTATATTAAAATGTTTTTCTTTTATAATATTTGTAAAAGCTTATTGTATTTAGACTAGAGTGCATTAGGTAAGAATATTTAGTATGGAAGCTTAATGAGAGTTTGTCTTTTCTGACATGTTGGAGAAAGTTTAACTTTGACTAGGTAGAAAGATCTTATAGATTTTAACGCTTTGATATCAAATAAAAGCATTTAAAAATAATAGGAATTTATATTTTTACTTTGTTTAAAAGAAAAATCATGTGAATTTTAAACTTATGAGAGCAAGAAAAAATATCAAGTAGTATTCTTACTTAAAGATAAACAATACCTAGGCTTCCACCTTTGTTATTCAGTTTAAGGGCAGAATGTCTATTAAATGTTTATATTCTCAAGCAGGCATATGCTAATATTTTTAAGATAGTGGCTTATTATCTTATATTTATTTTTCTATTCTTAATGGTTTAGTATTTTGTATGTATTATTAAAATTTAATAGTTCATGGAGATGTGTTTGGGTCTTTCTTTTAAAAGGAATAATTATATTTATTTGGATGTTTTCCTTTATTCATATATGATGGAGTTTATTTATATACATTTTTAGTAACATTTTCAAGTTAAATAAAACTAAAACTTATGGATATTATAATAATAAAACCGGTTATAAAAGACAACTCAGTTAAAGAATGTGGGTAGACATTCTTAAACTCCAAACAAATAGGCTGGCGAGAGAGTATAAAGAGCTCACATCATGTCAAGGTTTGCCAAATACCCAAGGTTGAATAAAGGATTGGGTAACATAGGAATTATGAAATGGGCTTAATTCCTAGGCAAACCCATCTAGTTCTTGGGCAGAAGTATCTTATAGGCACATGCGTAATGATATGGGCTTATGCATGGTAAGACTTTTGGAGTTTAACCAGGAAGGGGGTAAACTCATGATGTAGTTCAGGGTAGTGAACTTACATCAAATCCTGATATGCATATGCTATAGGGATGATAAGCGTTTAAAATACTACGTGATATGGGCTCTGGTATTAAAAAAAACCTATCATATACTAGAATCTCAGGAAGGAGAGGGAGTATACAAAAGGTAAAGTCTTAAGATCTAGCCAATCTCTTCTTGTGGATATTTCTACTACAACGAAGTGGCATCCGTAAGGATTAAGCATGCATAAAACTAGATAATATTTATTTGGAGCTACAAAGGAAAAATTTTCTATAACTTGAAACCAGGTGCGTTGAGCTAGGTTAGTACAAGGGTGATCGAGTAGGTAAAGTTCCATGAGCCCACCATAAATGTTGAGGATTATTTAATGGGTGGGGTGGAAAATAGATCAGGTGGATACTTAAGCTTTGAATCAGGGAGGAGACATCCTAAAACCCCCACTCGACGGTTGGGCGATAACTTGAATCAATTAAAAATGTGGAACTATTGTAGATCTTCGTTCGCAAGGAGAAGGGAACCTTCCACCCATCAGAACATGGAAATTTGGGAGTCCTTTAGGGCAGAGTTATTGTAGACCCCTGTTTATTAGGAGGGCATAATTCAAGGATAGGGGGATGGGTGGAACTATCAAGGGTGAAAATTTGGGAAGCCAGTAGGGTGAACCTTTCCTAAAACCCTACTCGATCATAAATGATACACCAAAAAACATACTGCCCATGCCCTCCATGTCAAGATCACTACCCGATAAAAATGTCAGAGTGATCAAAGGCTCAAATTGGTGTAGAAGCACTTAAATCTTCTAGACAACCACCATTATCTTGAGGAGCACAGTACCAGCTAAGCACCTGTCTACTTCAGTACCGTCTTCTTGCCTAGCACCATCAATGCATGTCATTTGAATTTATTGTATTTTTTTTTATAAATACTAGAATGTTGACCGTTTCAAGGCCGACTCTTTGGCCATTATAATTCATATGTAATATTCCTCATCACTTAATGATTACAAGTATACTATTGTTTGGTCTCTAATCTATCCTTCACATATTTTGTGTTTGACTTGAATGCTTATTTCTACTTTGGTTGTCTGAGTGAATCTCATTTAATTTTGCTATTTAGATTTTATGGATTTTGCTTGATGGTTCTGGAATTCGTATTATCGTTGGGTTGGGGTTTATTTTTTAAATCTTGTCAGATGGAAGAACTTTAATTATGAATCCTAGATTTTATACACCCATCCGTTGATTCTGGAATTCACATTTTGACCCACTTTATTGAGTGTTGAGTGAGGACCAGATCGACTGATCTTTTAGGTAGGATGCTTGTATTTCCGGTAGTGGAATTGAGTGTGCATGCGCCTTGATGTGGCCATAACCCATCCTTGTGAGTTAAGCTATGGCTTAAATTTTTCTCTCTTTTCCACTCCCCTTTTCCTCCTTTGCATTTTAGGTGTTGATAGCTAGGACATCCCTCGAGGAATCAACCTTCTTCGAATATCGGCCGTCTTGCCCTATCTTCCCCTCTCTTGGTGTGGTAGTGTTCATTTGATATTGGCGTTGGTCTATAATACGGGTGCTATATCACTGACCAATAAGAATAATAAGACATACTCCTAATATAGACAAGGTAAAAAGAGGAAAACCCTCAAATTATCCAGCAAGATCTAGGGAAGTAGGAGCAAATATAGAGAAAGGAACACAAACAAAGTTGGTTGAACTTATCTTTACCAAACAACAAAATGATATTGATAATATGTAGGAGGGGCTAAAAGACCCTAATGAGACATGATTATCATATCATGAAATATAAGGGGTGCTAATGCTCCCTCAAACCAGAGGTGTATTAGGGACCTCTGTTTAAGTAATAAACCTAATATTCTCTATATCTAGGAAACTAAAATGAAAAAAGAATAAATTTCAAAAACTATGAAAGCAGTATGGGAAAGATGTGAATGGGATGCTATGGATTCTAAAGGAGTGGCATGAGGAATTCTAACTTGTTGGAATCCTTATAGAACCTCTTGTGTAACCATTCATAAAACTAGGCATTGGATAGCCTCTTTTATCACTTGCTACTTTGTAGATTTTCACTTCATCCTTATCAATGTCTTTGAACCTACAACTCTATCAGGTAGATTAGAAGTTTGAAGTGGTATTGAAGCCTTTATGAGAAGTAAATACCAAGAATATCGATTCATGATCATTGGAGATTTGAATGCCATAACCAAGATGGATGAGTTTTTTTGGGGAATTAGTAAATTGATCCAAAGGATGAAAGATTTCTCACCTTTTATTCAAAATAATAATCTATGGGAAGTTGAGTTTGAAGAAGAAAACTATACCTGGACCAACAATAGGAGAGGCTAGAACCTAATAGTAGAAATATTAGATAGATGTATTCTATTAGATAATTGGCTAGATGAAGGAACTTGTGCTAAAATTTATACCTTAACAAGGATTGGTTCAGATCATTGGCCAATAAGAGTTAAAATGGTGGTAAGTGAATTAAAAAAAAGATCATATTTTAAATACGAGCAGATGTGGGAAGACCATACTCAATTTTTTGATATGATAGCTCAAATGTGGAATTGTTTAGATAATGGTGGGTTGTATGCTCTTCCAAACCAAATTAATGTTAGAGTATATTACATTATTTGGTACATGTCTTAGATTAGGATTTACTTTGTGTTGTAATAAATGCACATGGATGCATAATATTTAATATTGTAAATGTGCACATTTGTCCATGTGTACATGAGTCCATAGAATAGGAAGTTGAATAGTCAAGAAGTGAGAAGGCCAAGAGTGCTTCATATGAAGAGTCACATTACATTATATACACATGGTAATGTGGATATGTAAACAACAATAAGAATAAAAAGAGTAATAAGATTACTTGGTTATTTCAATACTATGACTCCATTTTCGTGAGCCTTTCTTTATGGCTTATTTAGGAGTAGCTATGTGAGCTATTTTAGTATTTCATACTTATAGAATATTTTCACTATTAAATACATTGGTTTATCACTTTATTTCATTTTTGGAAGTTTGATTATCTTATGTAATAAGCCTTAAAATCTAACAGTGGTATTAGAGATTGCGTCTTTGCAAATTAGACCTGTTGTTGTGTATAATTGCATGCAAATGCCACCACAAGGAATTCCTTGAAGAGTGAAGGAGGTTATTTTTGGAAGAAGAAACTAGAGAAGCTTGGTGGAGAATTTATATTCCAAGAACAAATTTGGAATAGAAGGAGATTTCAGGTCTTGAAGTCAAACCTTGATATTGAGGAGATTGAGGAGAATAAGAGACCCATGAAAGAGGTATTATTGAAGAAATTAGTAAATTAAAGAAGACTACAAATTGTAGATTGGCTAGAGTCTTTCCACAAGATTGTTGGTTCCACTAGTTTTGAGAATAACTAGTAAAGTTTATTTAGAATTCTAGAAATTCTAATATATTTGGTATTGCTATCTAAGTTTTTGGTTACAGGAATTTAAAACCTAGAAGTTAAGAAGCCTCCTACAAGGGATAGAGAATAATTTTACCTTCTTTGCCTGAAATTCTAGGTACTTTCCTTGTGCAAGTATTATTTCTGTGTTGTAGAAAATTAGAGATTGAATATTTGGGGGAAACTCAAGAGGGATTTCCCCTAGAAGATTACAGACAAGAAAGATAAAAATTGAAGAAGTTGAAGAGACCTAGAAGAGGTCATATTGAAGAAATTATAGTTTTGGAATATTGAAGATTAGAGATAGAAGATTGCAGGTTGAAGATTGCATATTGGACACCTAAGAAGAGGTCTTATTATAGATTTGAGGTGTAGTAGAATTTAGAGTTCTGAGAAAGTAATCTCATTATAAAATTTCCATATATGGGAGATTTAAGAAACCAAGAAAATGTTTTAGTAGAGTTTTGAGTAGAAGAAGTTGAAGATTCATGAGAATAAGTTGAAGAGTTGTGGAATTAGAAGACCCAAGAGAGAGGTCTCAAGATATTTTGAAGGAGAAGAAGAAGGCTAGAGAAAGCCTTGTTGCAGTATTTGGAGAAGAGACCATTAAAGGTATCTTAGAGAAGGTGAGGAGTAGAAGAATGAAAGTAGAGAGGAGATTGCGAGAAAGGATAAATTTATGATTTGGGAAATTGTTGCCATTCGACAACAATCCTAACATAAATAAGTGTTTGGAAAGAAGTTTGGTAAATTTTGGAGATAAAGTTAGAAGATCTCAAGAAATTCATATTATTGAGAGAGGAGATATATTTGGAGCAGAGATTGAAGAGTTACAGGAGAGTAGATTGAAGGTAGCCTAGAGCTACAATTTGGAGAAGTTTTGGGCAGATTTTGGAGTGCTCATAAATAGGAGAGTGAAGGTGTTTAGACAACAATTAAATTCATCATTTTGGAGACTCTCATTGCAAGTTTAAGCCAACAAAAGAAGTAAGGACTTGACTAGAGAGTTACAGGTCTATGGACATCAACTTGGGCAGCATTGATAGCTGCTAGATTCAAATTATGTGGAGATAGGATAGAAGGAGATTTGGAGCCACAAAAATATATTTTGTGGATAACATTGAATGAGGATAGAAAAATACATATTTGAAGCAATTTTATGAAAAGTTAAGCCAACAAGAAAGGTTGCAAATTGGGTAAGAGTAAAAGGAGAAAAATAAAGGAGAACTTTGATGCAAAATAGAGAAAATAAAGGTATGCAATAGTGGTGCAAGCTAAGTCTATTATTCAAGTATTGAAATTAGTTATACAACAAGTTTTAAAGAGCACCATATTATTATCCATATTGCATTAGTTTGAAATCAGAAAATTAAGAACTTAAAGGAGTTATTTAAGTTAAGGTGTTAGTAGTACATCTTAACTATCTACAAAGATAAAGTAGTAATACTAAGGAGAAATAATAAGTGCATAGTATTTTTAGTGAATGCTTTGCTATTGTAGATTTATTAAAGCAAAGTGAAAGCAATAAACTAAGCTAGGTGAAGACTTAATAAAGGTTAGAAATTTAGTAAAATTTCTACGTGTCAAAAGATACTAGAATCTTGGATGATCACAAGCATCAAGAGGCATTTAAATCATCATTGTAGAAGAGGAATCACCACTCAAAAGAACAAGAGGAAATGCCACTCAAAGAAGTGTTACCATTTTTCTAAGGTGGGAAAATCAAAAGATGTAATAACAAATGTGCAATTTATTTTTTTGATTTTGTTGTTGTTTTGTTTGATTCTTTTTCTGATTTTTTTTTGTGTTTTAGATGTTGATTGCAAATACATAAAGATAACATAACAAAATAGACACATTCAACAATACCCAGATGCTAGAAACAACTCCGGATTGATATTCTTGAATACCCAGTTCATACAATGTACTATTTTCATCAAATACAAACTAGGGCATAATTTCATAAAACCCCAAATGGACAAAATGTTTCAGATTACAAAGAGATGCATACCCATTTGATTGCAATGGAAGAATACAAGGAGAATACCCTAAAATGGACGCCACAATCTGCAACCCTAGCCTCAGTGCACAACAATCATCTTCAAAACCCCAACACCAAACACAAGTGATTAGCCCAAAAATATGTACGACCTGCCTGGAAGTGTACGACCAACTTAGAAAAATCTAAAACTCCACCAAAAAATCTGCTATCTCTCCCAATGGGTCGCCCAACTACTAGGAATCCAATGATCAAATACCCATAATCGATAGAAGCCCCTGTTGTGTGCTGCAACTAAACAGGTATGGCTGGAAATGCCAAAATGGTACGGCCACCTTCAGGAAAAACTACTGCAAACTCAAACCAAAATTATTTGCAAATCAATCCACACCAAAAACCGCCTCTGAAATCTCCATTAAAGTGCAAACTTACCCTTTTAATGAAACTGACAGTCGATTGCTCAAGGAATGATCTTTCACATCCGCAAGCAATGCTCCTTGCAAGGGTTTTCGTCCTCACAAAACCATGAAAAATTTACCTTACACCAACGTCACTTTATTAGCATCCCAATATTTAAAATTTTCCATTTCGGTTCCAACGAGCTATAACACTAAGGTGCCCATTAAAATATTTTAATTAAAATAGCAACCTTAGTGAAATTAATTTAAAACATAACTCAATATTACACCCGAGTTGCGAAAATGGTCGAACAACATCGGAATCGAAAATTGACTACACTGGAGTGATCTCGATGATAAATAATGAGAATCGGGCCCGATCGGGTGACTTACTATAAATAGATGCTCTCTCCAAGAATATTGGAGAACACACCAAAAGCCAAAAATAACATCTGAAAACATCATATGGGTCCTCTAGACCATCTGAGCTCATTGGTAACCTCAAATAACCCCTCTGATAAGGTTGACACACACCTAGAAGGTCAATGCCAATTGCTATGCAAGAGAACCCAAAAATGGGGACATTACAATCCGTCCTCCCCAAAGATTGCTTGTCCTCAAGCAATGCCAGCACAACCTCAACATCACCTAACTGAGCCAAACTAAAACCAACTGTGATCCCAGGGTCCCAAATCAATCTCAAAAAAACCCCATCATGCTGACGCTGCGCCACTCTGATTATAACTGAGAATCCATCGTGCCAAAGTTGTACTCTCCTCTCCTGTAACCCAATAATGTAACCATCATCAAAATTCAAACTGAAATGCCAGTAAGGGTTGGAAACTAAACTGGAAAAAGTCTCCTAGAAAATAATGGAAAAACAATCTGTACAACAGGAGAACATGGCCCTCATCAAACCTCATCGTGGAATCCCCAAAATAATGCAGATCAGTCCCTGACAAGTGGCTAATGCAGAAGACGAGAGTTGTGTTGAATCTGTAAATAGCTATCCTAGGTATGCTTTCGCTGTCACAAACTGAAAACACCTCATCGTCATTTAATCCCCAAGTGTAAAAAAATGACTCCGAGCATACCAACTTATGCAACCCACTGCAATCATCAATGCCACCTTAGAAGAGATATATGTAAATGTCATGAAAAGATTGCAGTAATCCTCCCTCACCAAGGTGGAAACTAGAATAAACTGCACCAGCTCTGAAAATCCTCCCACAACCTGCCGCCAAATAACCTGCAAGTGCTCAAGGTCAACCAGCTCATAAACTGAAGTTACCAAACTCAACACCGTGATGTAGGGGCAGCAGCTATCAAAATGAAATATTCCTGTGTACTCAGGAAATATGAGCGTGAGAGTGGCTGGAAGAATATCTCCAAAGACCGGATCCCCTCTACCATCCAACTCCAACCACCAATTACTGCTTTGTTGGGCTAGAACGTCCAATTGCTTCAGCTGGGTACCCGCACAAGTAACCTCCTGACAACCACCTGTAAGAAGAGCAATCAAATACTGTACAAACTCCATCAACTCCTCAGAGAATTGCTCTTCAAAAAACCAATCCGAGGCACCATAGGAGTAAACTCAAGGAAGTTAACATTAGCTCTCTCATTTCCAACACCTTGCATTCCCACATAAAAACTATCACTGAAATTTAATCTGTTGTCCCAAACATAAGTATAGGCTGGAAATAAACAATAACAATTATCTGGAGCCCAAAAACTCAACCAACACCGAAACTGGTTAGCCAGTCCGGTCGTTCTCTCCATCTGGGACCAAAAACTGACCCTGTCAATGAGCTGATTGGACTGAAGTTGCTTAAATCTGCAGCTGTTCAAGTCTGATTTTTCAGAATACATCACCTGTACAGAATAACAATCGCTGCAACACTGAATAACTTTGGCAAAAATGAAATTTCTGATCATTCCCTTGGCTAGAAATATCCCTCCAAAAGTCACCAACTCGGTAGAGCACCAAGTTATGCTCCTAATCTCCCTCCATTCCATTTGCAGAAGCTCAAACTGGCTGATATGGTGACTGAGTAAAGAGGTAACAGCAGCATTATCTTCACCTTTTAGGTCCACAACATCCCATGGAATGCTTCTTCCATCATCACTAAACACCAAGACCCCATGAGAAAGATCTTGTGCATAGATACTATCCCAAAGAGTAACTTCACCATGCTGATGCTGCGCTACTTTGATTTTCATGTGGCCCCCATTAAGAATGCATTTGATGGTGCTAGTAGATTCAACACCAATGGTATCCACTCCATCAAACTGTAGGCTGTAATAGAACTCTCTTCCTTGTGGTAACCCAACAAGGTCAACCGTCAACCCATGATAATCCAATCCACCAAGGTCCACGGTAGGAATAAAAACATCACGTGGCCCAATAGGCCATTCAGCTGGTTTCACCTCATAACTACACATCACACATGGATCCCATATCTCACTTGTGTTATCAAAATCAGGAGGTACCTCATCATCTAACTCAAAGAGTGGATTATCAAAAGACAATTTAGCATCCATCTCAAACAGTGGGTTATCAACAAACTGAAAGTTATTTTCATCTTCTAGCTCCGACCAATCCTCCTGTTGATCCAAACTTTCATTTTCAGATTTCTTGGGACAATGTGCTAGGTCAAAATCCTTCTGTATGCTATCAAGCTCTTCGATCACTTGCCCAATCTTCTTGGCCCTTTCTTCATTCTCTTGTTCCTTGAACTGTTCAACCAAAGCAAGCTGATTTTCTGCTTCTTGAAGAGCCATTTGGGTGTTGTCCAATGAGTTTTTTGTTGCTTCAAGCTCATAGGTGAGCTCTTCAACCTTTGCCCTCATTTGCTTGGATGTAGTGAAAACCTCATCTGTAAATTTGATAGCCACATCCCTATCACTGATCATGTGCAAGTATGCTGATTTCAACTCCTCCATTGTGCTCTTAATATTTTGCAAATCAGCAAGGGAAACAATTTGTTCACACTGATTTCTTGGTGTCTTTTGAATCAGATTTTCAACAAATCTCTTGGTATCATCCAACTTAGACAATGTTTGCACCTCATTTTCAGCAGTTACCAACAATTGTTTCTTCCAACCGCCCTCATGAATGTCAAGACTATGCCCAGTTAATGAACTGCTGTTATAATGCATACCAAAATCAGAATTAATTCCATACCTTTCAGCAGTGTCTCCATGGCTGCCCCAAGTCTCAAGTGCCTCTCCTTCAAAGCTTGTCCCATCTTCATTGCTAGGCCTTTGATCAAAATCAGCTCCATCCAATAATAATTCTGATTTGTCTTCAAGATCATGCCCCTCAAAATCAGCCACCTTTATGAGATCCCCTTTGCATAATTCCTGAGATAAAGTTAGGACAGCACTTTGGTCAAAAGGAAATTCATCCCAAACTGGTCCATCATATTTAGGTGCCGAAACACCTGGGTCCCATGGACTTATGAGCTGATGTTTTTTATCTGAAAGAGTATACTCATTGTGAACCTCAAGAGTGGTTGATTCCCTAAACAAATCACTCTCCAAGCCAAAGAGGCTGAAACTATCGTGAACACTTCTATCCATAGTCTCAGTTTGGAAATCTAACCAATACCCATATGAACTAACATCACCGAAATCATCATAAGCTGATTTGAAAACTTCAATGTACTCACCTTCATCATGCTCTTCTTCAATAATTTTGTCATTCGCATTCATTCTACTAGTGTCATCAATTTCATTGGATAGCTCTGAATTTGTACTCAAGGCTGTTGTTTTGTATTTCTTCTCATGCACAACTGTAGTTACATACATGTCTAAGAGGTCATCCTGAAGTTCTGTCACACATCCCTCATGTGTCGAGGCAATCTCTCCATCCAATTGTTCTGCTATGAATTCCTCTTCAAATATAGGTCTTGCAAAGTCCATATTTTCAGGCTTCGAATCTTCTTTAACTTCTTCAAGGTTAGGCACAACTTCAGAATTTTTTGTTGAAGCCTTCTCTAAATCCATAAGCTCTTCTTTGCTAGTTTCTTCATTAACTGCAATTTTAGGATCCCCTTGTCTTCTTTGATGTAGAGTCTTTTGTTCATCTTCTTTCATACTTGGTTCCATTTGTTTAGGTTTGGCAACCATCTTAAAACAATACCTTTTAAAGTCGGGGTCCTTCATCAGATTAAATAGTTCTTGCATATCTTGCATCAACTCACACAAAGACCTATCAACTGTAGACATCTTTTCAACTCTGTTTAAAGCAACTGTCAAAAGGTGTACTGAAAAGGAGCCACTAAAACTAAAAATCAATTATTGAAACTCAGATATGCAACTGCTGAACTGCACAAGAGTTAACTTAACCAACAGGCTGGCAAGATCACCAGCTCTGATACCACTGTAATAACCCACCCTAAATCTACAATTTATTTTTCTGATTTTTTTGCTGTTTTGTTTGCTTTCTGTTTACTTCTTTTTCTGATTTTTTGTGTTTTAGATGTTGATTGCAAATACAGAAAGATAACATAACAAAATAGACACATTCAACAATACCCAGATGCTAGAAACAACTCCGGATTGATATTCTTGAATACCCAGTTCATACAATGTACTATTTTCATCAAATACCAACTAGGGCATAATTTCATAAAACTCCAAATGGACAAAATGTTTTAGATTACAAAGAGATGCATACCCATTTGATTACAATGGAAGAATACAAGGAGAATACCCTAAAATGGATGCCACAATCTACAACCCTAGCCTCAGTGCACAACAATCATCTTCAAAACCCCAGCGCCAAACACAAGTGATTAGCCCAACAAATGTACGGCCTGCCTAGAAGTGTACGACCAGCTTAGAAAAATCCAAAACTCCACCAAAAAATCTGCTATCTCTCCCAAGGGGTCACCCAGCTACTAGGAATCCAATGATCAAATACCCATAATCGATAGAAGCCCCTGTTGTGCACTGCAACTAAACAAGTATGGCTGGAAATGCCAAAATGGTACGACCACCTTCAAGAAAAACTACTGCAAAACAAACTCAAACCAAAATTATCTGCAAATCAATCCACACCAAAAACCGCCTCTGAAATCTCCATTAAAGTGCAAACTCAGCCTCTGAATGAAACTGACAGTCGATTGCTCAGGGAATGATCTTTCACATCCGCAAGCAATGCTCCTTGCAAGGGTTTTCGTCCTCACAAAGCCATGAAAAATTTACCTTAAAGCTGCAAGTTCTCACGAGAGAGAAAAGATGAAATTACTTGGATGATAAGAAAATGAACTCCACTTCTCCTTATATCTCCAAATCCCATGCCCTAATTAGGGTTGAGGTGACTTTTTAATATTTTAATATTACTTTTCCAAGTCGACCCCCTTTAAGAAAATCCCTAAGTCACTTTTCATTTAAATAAGCCTTATACCCCCGAAAAATGATTTAATTCATTATTTAATTATTCCCGACACCAAAGTCACTTTATTAGTGTCCCAACATTTAAAACTTTCCATCTCGGTTCCAACGAGCTATAACACTAAGGTGCCCATTAAAATATTTTAATTAAAATAGCAACCTTAGTGAAATTAATTAAAACATAACTCAATATTACACCCAAGTTGCAAAAATGGTCGAACAACATCGGAATAAAAAATTGACTGCATTGGAGTGATCTCGATGATAAATAATGAGAATTGGACCCAATTAGGTGACTTACTATAAATAGATGCTCTCTCCAAGAATCTTGGAGAACACACCAAAAGCTAGAAATAACATCTAAAAATGTCATATGGGTCCTCTAGACCATCTGAGCTCACTGGTAACCTCAAATAACCCCTATTATAAGGTTGACACACACCCATAAGGTCAGTACCAAATACTATGCAAGAGAACCGAAAAATGGGGATATTACAAAAGAGCAAGAGGAACTACCACTCAAACGAGTATTACCATTGATCTAAGGAGGGAAACCAATTGATATCTACACCGATGGAGAGACATGGGTAAAATCTCCACATCGTTGAAGAAGACCAAGCAACCTAAAAAAACATCAAAGAAAAGGACATTTATCCTTGAGAAATTAGCATTCAATTGTGAAAAGAAAAGCACAAGAATACGTTGAGACAAATATATTAAGTGAAACAAGCATTGGAGCAGTGAAGACTTACATTGGAAGTAGCAAGCAACCCTAGGCGGATTAGTCTACATGCAAGCACCACATTGATTAACGTTGGAGAAGCATTGAAGGAGCATTTCAGGTAACACTCATTGCCAAAATAATATCTGTTAGAGAAGAAAACATATTGCAAGGGAGGTAGAAATGTTGGAGTACCAAGTGGCACATACTAGACTGAAACTTGAAGAGTATAACACCTATTTCGGTAAGTAGCAAGTAGAAACTGGAAGGTCAAAGGATAATTCATGCATTGTGAAGGAAACGTTCTCCCAAGGTGCCAACAATGTAAAGAGACCATTAGTAAATATGGCAAATTAGTGCAGGAAAAAGTGTGTGAAAGATACCAATGATTGGTTGTAGTAAGAGAACCTTTGGAGGTCACATTGGAGTATAGGTCTATTGAAGCCAAAGTGAGAGAAGATGTCTCTCAAATAAGCCAACAAATTTGGTAGTGATAGCACATATGAATACAACGTCTTTCATAGACATACATGGTGGAATATTTGTAGGGGATTCGAACGCCTAAGGTAATTTATTTCATTAAAATTACTCATAAGCTTGAGTTAGGAGTAATAAGTAAGTTTATAAGGTGAAAAGGAAAGATATTTTGAGAAGAAAATTCTATATTTGAAACCTTAGATATAATAGCAAATTGGAGAATTATCAAAGGAATAATTCTTTAGTGGAGGATATTGGAGAAACATATATACATAAGAGTTTTGTAATTAAATTATTTAAAGTTATAAAACATTTAAGAATATTTGCAATTTAATTTGAGTAATAAGGATTTCTAAAACAAATTGGATTTATAATAATTGTAAATATATTTCTATATTTCAAAATTTGGAGGTATAAGGTCAATCATGACATCACATAAGCTATTTCTTTCAGAATTGTAATTATGCATCATTGAAAAACAAAGTAATATCTATGTTGATAGTAGATTTTTTTTTGGATATAGTTAAAGGGGCAAAAACTAAACCTACTAAAGATGCAAGAGAAATTCAGAAATATGAAAAATATGAACCAAAAGAATTAATGATAATAAATTTTGCAATTATAGATGAAATTCAGCCATAAATTAGTTTAGCAGGAACATCTACAAGTGAGCCAAAATATTTGAAGGAAAAAACAAAGCTACTATTTCGAATCTTCAAACTCAACAACATTCTCTAAAATTTAACAGTGGAGAAAGTATAGAATTGTTTCTAAGAAGAGTAGCATATATAAAGGGAAAGTTATTAACCCTAGGAGAAACAATAGAAGATAAATTCTTGGTTCAAGTAGTTTTGAGAGCACTTCCTAAAAGTTATAAATATTTGGTTACATATTTACAAATTCTAGGTAAAGATACATTATTTGATGAATTGGTTAATATACTACAAGAACATGAAGTGATCAATTCAGTTAAGGATGAAATGACTAATAGTGCATTAATATCAAAGGATAATAAAAAAGGAAACATTGCTTCTATTTCAAAGGACAAACCCAAATGGTATGATCGATACTTTTAGATTTGTACAGATTTGTAAGAGAAGAGGTCATAATACAAGTTATTGTAGATTTAATCCAAAGAATCAATTCCAAGGGAATCAAATGAATCAACCAAATAGGTTACCTCAACAAAGGCAATATCCAAATCAATATAGACCACCTTAGCCATAATTTCAATGATAGTACAATCCTCTTTAGCTACAATATAGAGAATAAAGTCAAAAGGGTAATCTAGTCCAAGAGATACAGGAATTAGAGGAAGTTACAGAGGAGCATGAAGTCAAAGCCTTATCAGTTGTGTTTTATGATGATACTAATCATTTGCTTGATCAAGATACATGCAAGTAAGAAAATAAAGAAGACAAGTTCCAGCAGGATACCGAAGACTCATATTGAATATAAGTCTTCAATAACCAAATAATGTAATACGGGGGGTGTTAGATTATATTACATTATTTGGTACATGTCTTAGATTAGGATTTACTTTATGTGTTGTAATAAATGCACATGGATGCATAATATTGAATATTATAAATGTGCACATTTATCCATGTATACATGAGTCCATAGAATAGGAAGTTGAATATTCAAGAAGTGGGAAGGCCAAGAGTACCTCATATGAAGAGTCACATTACATTATATATACATGGTAATGTGGTGATGTAAACAACAATACAAATAACAAGAGTAATAATATTACTTGGTTCTTTCAATACTACGGATCCATTTTTGTGAGCCTTGCTTTATGGCTTATTTAGGAGTAGCTATGTGAGCTATTTTAGAATTTCATACTTACAAAATATTTCCACTATTATATATATTAGTTTGGTAGTTTATTTCATTTATGTAAGCTATATTATCTTATGTAATGAGCCTTAAAAGATAACAATTAAAGCTATGACATATATATTAAAATAATGGAACAAGAACACCTTTGAAAACATTTTTGAGAAAAAGGAACTAAAAGATAAAACTTCAAAATTCCAAAAAGGTGATGATAATAATACAATATCAGAAGTAAGGAAGTTTCTTAGTGAATATCATAATATTTTTAGTAAGAAAGAGAAATTTTAGAAATTAAAATCTAGATAGACCTAGTTAAAAGAAGGTGATAAAAATATAAAGTTTTTCATAGGATGGCTATAATACAAAGATAAACTTCTAGAATTAGTAGAATTAAATCAATAGAAGGGGTTTGGATTGAAGATCAAAGTTAAATTAGAAAAGAGGTAAAGTTGTTTTATTAGAATATTCTAGATTCAGAGGAGATCACAGTTCTTAATGATAAACTTCTTCAAGATGTTCCTTCAGTTATAACGAATAAAGACAATAGGAAATTGATGGAGCCTATTACTCTAGAAGAAGTTCATTTAGCTCTTTTCTCTTTTAATAAGGATAAATCCCCAGGTCTATATGGGCTCTCTACAGATTTTTACCAACATTATTGGGATATAGTGAAGGATTCTTTATTGGTGGCAGTGACATAGTCTAGGGTAAAACAATTCACACCTTATAAAATAATTGCAACATATATTACCCTAATTACAAAAAATAAGGATGCTGAATTGTTTGATTCTTTTAGACCCACAAGCCTATGTAATATGGCATATAAGATTATTTCTAAAGTGATGGTGAATAGATTATATCTATTTTTAGAAAAAATCATTTTTGAAGAGCAAGGAGGATTTGTGAATGGGAGATAAATTTTGGATGGGATCATAGTAGCTCATAAAGTTATACACTCAAAAACTTCAAGAAAAGAGAAAGTAATGGTCTTAAAACTTGATACGAGTAAAGCCTATGATAGGGTTAGATGAGATTTTCTTTTTGTAGTTTTAGATAAGTTTGGTTTAAAAAATAAATGGGTAATATGGATTAAAGATCGTGTCTCTATAGTTTCTTATTAAGTATTGGTCAATGGGTTAGTGATATAATATTTTAAAGTCAAGAGAGGCCTTAAATAATGAGACCATTAATCTCCTTATTTGTTCATTATTATGGTAGAAGTTTTGAGTAGGAATTTAAATAAGGCTTACAAGGATGGGCTTATAAGTGGAATTGAGATTAGTAATAACATTGATAACATCACCCATCAATAATTTGTAGATGATACCACCATTTTTGGAAGGGAAAGAATAAATGAGGCCAGAGCTTTGAATAAATTTTTAAAATATTATGAAAGAGCCTTAGGGTAAAAATTTAATAGGATTAAATCCAAAATTTACTTCCTTAACACTCCTAATATCAAAACAAGCATTTTCAGGTTGATTCAAATGGAGGAGGCAAATTTACCAACAACTTATCTTGGGATGCCTTTATTTGAGGGGAGAATGAGGATATATTTATGGAATCTAGTTATTAGTAAATTTTAGAATAAAATTCCAGCTTGGAAAGGTAGATGGTTATCATTAGTAGGAAGAGTGCAGTTAATTAAGTCAATCTTACAAGCCATTCCAACATATAATATGTCATTGTATTCTATGCCAAAAATCAGATGAAAAAATGTTAATCTATATTATGCGATCCTTTTTATGGTCAAGTTTACATGATAAATAAAAATTTCCTTTGGTGTAATGGAGCAAGTTGTGTGATGATAAAACTAGGGGAGGTCTTGGTTTGAGAGTTCTTATAGATGCAAACTTAGATCTTAGAGGAAAATTTATTTGGAGATTGTACAAAGAGAGTCAAAGAAAATGGACAAGAATTCTTCTAAGTAAGTATGTTGATCTCAATAACCCAAGTTTAATATTTACTACATTCTCTCTACCAGATAGTTCTACTCTTTGGAATGGTTTCAAAAAATAATTTTATCTTATGATTAAAGGTTTAAGATAGGTGGTGGGAACTGGAGAAAATTTTCTATTTGGATAAATACTTGGTCTGATAAAAACCACTCAATTTAGATCCAATTTTGAAACCTTGGATGGGATTGCTTCAAGATAAATATGGTGATAGGGTTTCAAATATTTTGTGCAAGGATTGAGAAGGAAGATACAAATGGAAAGAAGATGTTTTAACAAGTATACAAGATATTGATGCTAGGAGGCAATTGAGTAGAAAGATAACAACTATGATTATTTCAAGGGGAGCCAAGGATAAATTGATTTGGGAGTTGAATAACTTAGGAGAATACACAACAAGAAGTGGATATAATGTTTGTGAATTAGAAATCAAGCAACACTAATACAAAAGATAAAATGACAATAAACACAGTAATACACAAAGATTGCACAAGATAGATAAACTCTTTATTAATATAGGTGGATCTCCAAATGATACAATCAATGTATCCCAATGTGGGGTTTTACAATGATTTTTGTGTAATACAAATTTTTACAATTGCTAGGTTCTTTGAAACCCTAGATAAAAATAATAGCTGGTGTCTTCACACTTGTATTCTTTTCTAATGAGGTTGTGGGTGGGCTTTTTTATCCTAAAAGGGCCACCCTAGCTTCAAAAAATTACAACAATGTAATCCTTATACCTACAAACAACAAAAATAAAAATTAGTAATACCTATGAAGGATCCACTGTGTGAGACCCTCAGAAGAATAAAATTTACTAAACCCTATATGCTACAAAATACAAGTTGTAAACATAACATAAGAATGTAAAATAAATGCACATAAAACTATTTACCTTGTCACTTGATATTTTCTACTTTTTCTCCTATCAATGATGGTCACAAGGATGCTTGAATGATGCCTGAGGGTTAGGGAACTGTAAATCTATGATGGTAAATTCCCAGATGTATTATGTGATGGCGACGGATGCACCAAGGTGTTCTATGATGATAGTAGATTCACCAGGGAATTCTGCAATGACAACGGGTGCACCAAGATGTTTGAGGGCTGAAGAAGGTGTTGTAGAACTAGATTTGGTTCTACGTGGATTATGCAACAACGGATGCAAATTATTGGCTAGGGTAGATTGGATTAATAATATCTGAGAATTATTTGTGAATTTTCATTGATAGAATTTAATCTTAGAATATTAGGGACTCATGATTAAGCCTTATATTTCTTAGGGGTCTAAGTCATCAAAATGACTACTCTTTTATAATCTTTCCTTGGGCATGTTAGGGTTTCAACGACATAAAATGTGTGGCCAAGATTAAAACATGAAGAAGGGTGGAGGTTAAATCTGGGTAAGTGGCATGAATTGAGGTGGATGTATGGTTAAGATTAAAACATGGTGGAGGGCTAGGATTAATTTATATAAATACATATACATATATATATATATATTTATTGAATATATATAAATTTAATATATAAAATATTAATATATAAAATATTAATATTTAAATATATATTAAACAAATACACACACACACACACACACACACACACACACACACACACACACACACACACACACACACATATATATATATAAATAATGGGTGTTTGTGATTGAAGGATATGGATGGATGACAAGTAGCTAGATTTTGGTGTCTACAAATACCCCTTTTTGTATCGCGTTGCATGAAACACAATGCAGTGCAAAAATACAAGACACCTGGTTTTGGCCTGATGAAGAAGCAACTATATTTCCTTGGAACGCAAAGATGAACTTGAAGATAAAATAATTTTATTGTGTAGCTTACCCCCTCAATTGGTGAATGAGTGAAGAATAAATCTCACAAGCCAATTGATAGAATTGTGTGGTAAAAATGCAAGTGAATGGTGTAAGTGTAAACGTATGGTGTAAGTGCAGATGATATGAATGATGTAAAATGATTCCGTTTTTACCCAACGGAGGAAAGGGGTTGTGAAATTCAATTGATTGAATCTATTTTTATCCCAACATAGAAAGGGTTTTTGCCAAGTGTAAATGCCATGATCATGTAAGATGTATCTCATTGTGGGAAATCAAAATCAAATGTGGTTACCCCAAGTTTGGGATGATTCCATGCTATTGAAGAAAGTGCCTTTTGGCATCATTGAAATGCAAAGATGCAAATGCAGAAAAAATAAAAATAGTCTATCCTCAGTACCACTCATGATTGTAGCTAAATACCACATGGAATTCCTAAACAGTTGCTCAATCACTTTACTCAGAGTGTATCCTAAGATACTAGTGTAATTGCAAATTAAATGATGAAAGTTATCCATGTTGAGAACCCCATGGATGAGGGCATCAATGAAAGTTGTGGAGCAAATTGGTCTTGGCATAGTCTCACTCAAAAAATGAGGGACTAGAAGTGATTTTGTTTTTGAACAAGGAGATATTGGATGATGAATATGACCAAGTTTCCTTATGGTGATTTACCCATTTTATTGAATTGCATGGACAACCAATCACTATAATCACCAAGGAGATAGAATAGACCACTAGATACAAGGTTCACTTGAAATTGTATATGAACATGGAAAAATATATAAATACAATGATTTATGGATGAAAATGATGTTGAAATGAATATTTGATGATGAGAATGATGATTATGGTCATTTTGTGAAAATTTGGACCATTTTGGTGTGTTTTGAAGCTTGTTATGCAATTTTATTCCTTTTGGGTGTAAACAAAAATTATGCATCCAAATCAATTTTTGTTTTCACAAAAAATGATATGATGATGAGATAAATGAATGGATGCAATTTGAAATGATTTTGTGAAGGTAAGCTACCTTTTTGGATCATTTTGATCTTTTCTACAAATTATGACATCAAACACTGGTAGGCATCCAGAGCATACGTAGACGTCGGCCAGAGTTTGCCACTCTACAAATGTAGGATAGTGTCCCAATGTTCCTGTGAATGCCCATGGACGTTCCAGTGCACTAGAAATAACTATAAATGGATTGTAGAGATGAAATCAGATTCATTCTTGCGTTCATGAATTCTGGAAGTTGCATCTAAGGGAGTGAGTGAAGTGGAGTGAAGGAGTGTGGTGGTGCAGAAGCTATGGAGATGGAGGATGTGGATGTGGCAGCATGAATAGAGCTGCATGTTGCTAGGGGAAGTTTCCTTGGAACTCTTTGTTTGAACTTGTGCAAATTTTTTTTTTCTTTTTATGTATGAAAATGAATGTGACTTTAAAGTAATTGCTTTGTGAATGTGTTGTGCTACAGTTGAGGATTTTTGAGGCTTGGCATAAGTTCTCACCTCTCATTTTGAGGGTGAGAAAGGCATTGCAAGATAACTAGTGGAAGTGGCTAGAGGCTATGGGGCTGGTTGAGGCAACTAAGATAGACGTGGTTAGGAAGGATGAGGGGTCACAAGGGTCCTCGTATAGGCGTTAACTAATGATGAGATGCACTTTTTGTATATGAGCCTTGGTTCTCCATTGTATATAGCCTTATGGATATTCATTGTACATGAGATCATTATATATATATACATGGTTTTTACTTTTGTGTTATGCTTTTGTATTAATGCATGTGCATATGTGTGATGGATGATAATGCAATGATAATATATTATGAATGCAAATGAATTGATGCTGTAATGATAATTCATATTTTAGATTATACTTGACCATGTATAGCATTATTTTCTAATCAGGGGCACCAAAATGGTGGCATGTGAAATGGAAGGCTCATGCAATGATATGAATGGAAGAAGATATGGATGTTGATATGGAAGAAGATATGGATGTTGATATGGAAGAAGATATGGATATTGATATGGAAAATTGACTATTTTGCAGAGACTTAGACATACTAGTGACATCAAACAAACTCACTAAATATTGTCTAATTTTATCCAAGATCAAATGTGAATTCATTTACCGAATCATGAGTATGGTAATGACTCGAGGTAATCAAGAACCAATGTGTGTACAAGTGAGTTCATTAATCCATATTGAATAAATTGAGATGAAACCTATTATGGATGAGACCAATAAGTTAGCTTGTCCTTATGTGTGGTTAGAGGTCTCTTTAAAAGAGACATATCGCCACACATGAGCGTACTCCACTACCAGTTAAGTGTTTATAGCCTTGGTGGAGATTAAATCCATAGTCCAAGAATTTTATCTCTAAGATTTGGGGATTCATAATACCTAAATGTCTAACTAGAAATGTAGTTCTATCCTTACAACCTAAGGATCTGTGGTGCGTGATGTGTAAAATATTTAGAGTTTTGGGGATTTTTCCCTACTTTTTCTTTTATTTTGAATTTATGATAGTAGTTGTTAGAGTATATCATAATGTATCCTAAGTTGTTACTAGGATAAGTTTGAGTGGCTGAGATCAACTTAGCTAGTTATGATCCAATGGATCATATTATATGCACTTGCTATTCAATGTTACTACCTAGGGGCTGGAGCAACAACTTCGGATGCTACCCTCCATTCATGACTTTCTCCATCACCCATTCCATGGCTTCCATGCATCATGTAAAAATATCATAGGGTTCCTCATAGAAAAAACATAGAGATCCATGCACAAAAACACGTAGTTAAACATTTGCTTGAAATTATTCGATCCATACATAGCCCCTTGGTCTATGCACCATTTAATTTTGGCTATGGAATAATTTTATGGCGCATACTACAAGACGCCCTCAATAAAACTTAGGAAGAGACTATACATGCTCTCATATTTGGAATGGAGATGCAACTTGCATAGCTCTGACATCCACAAGGGGACAACAATGGAGTGTGGTCCCACAACCACTTTGAAAATTGCAACAGTTCCAATGCCTCCCCTAAGATCAAAAAGCTATCTGCTCTATCGCCACCTACCACCATGTTGTACTACTCCTCCTCCACTAGTGCATAGATGAAGTTGCACTCGCTAGTAGTAGTAGCAAGAGTGAGTGATGGGGAGCCAATTTTAACCAATTAAAATCATAAAGAAAAAGACGCAATTTTATTTCGAAGCATGGAAAGCTTACAATTCGAAACTATGAAATTTACACAGTACAGAAAAAAAATGACAGTAGAAGGCACAGCCTTCTTCTTCCCAGCCTCTCGAATCCTTCCAAAAAATCCCTATTTATAATTAAATATTCTTGCCATAACCACATTTGCAACCACCCTTGTAACCGTCGCAACAGTTTTCTAGAACTGCCTTAACGGTTTCCTGGAACTGCCTTAACGGCTTTTGGAACTGCCTTCTCTTTCTAGCCAGGTCGCGAAAACATGACATGTCACAATTTCGTGACACTTTTCTGCCTCTGGTTCACTTTCGCCAATGTGTCGCGATATCGCGATGTTTTTCTGCTTCTGGTTCACTTCTGCCAATGTGTCGCGATATCATGACATTTTTTTGCTTTTGGTTCTCTTTTCTCCAATGTGTCGCGATATCGCGATGTTTTTCTACTTTTGGTTCTCATTCTCCAATGTGTCACGATATCGCGACACTTCTTCGATTTTTGGCTTTGCTTGCCCAAGTGTCACGATATCATGACACTTCTTCAGCTTTTGGATTTTCTTGTCAAAGTGTCGTGATATTGCGACACTTCTTTGTCTTTTGGCTTTGTCTGCCAAAGTGTCATGATATCACAACACTTTTGTGGCTTTTGACTTCGGCTGCCAAAGTGTCGCGATATCAAGAAGGTAAACCTGTTGCATACTTTAGTGAAAAATTGAATGATGCTAGAAAGAAATACTCTATTTATGATCAATAATTCTATGCTATAATTCAGGCTCTTAAGAAATGGAGACATTATTTGCTAACCAAAGAGTTTGTTTTATATACTGACCATCAAGCTTTGCAGTATATTAATAGTCAAGGTAAACTTAACCAATGGCATTTGAAGTGGGTTGAATTCCTGTAGAGTTATACCTTTGTACTAAAGCATAGAAGTGGAAAATCTAATAGAGTTGCAGATGCCTTGAGTAGAAGGCATAATTTGTTGATAGAAATGAGAGTGCAAGTTGTTGGGTTTGATGAACTCAAGAGTTTATACCCAGCAGATCCAAATTTTTTAGAGGCATGGACAGCATGTGTGTCTCCTACTACTGTGGATCGCACTAAGTGGTTGGATTTCATGATCCAAGATGGGATGTTGTTTCGACAGAATCAGTTGTGCATTCCACGAAGTTCCATGAGGGAAAATTTGATCAAAGAGAAACATAGCGGAGGACTAGCAGGGCATTTTGGCCGTGATAAGACCATTGCTCTTGTTAGTGAGAATTACCATTAGCCACAGTTGCAGCAAGATGTGACCAGATTTGTGCAAGGTTGCAAAGTGTGCCATATGGCAAAAAGTGTCAGCCAGAATATAGGAATGCACCAGCCATTGCCTGTACTAGAGAGACCGTGGGAGGACATCAGAATGGATTTTGTTCTTGGTCTGCCAAGAACACAACGTGGAAATGATGCCATTTTTGTTGTTGTTGACAGGTTTTCAAAAATGGCCCATTTTATTCCATGTCGAGAAGACAAGTGATGCGGTTCACATTGCCGGCTTGTTCTTCAAGGAGGTAGTCCGACTTCATGGTCTACCCCAAAGCATTGTCTCAGACAGAGATACCAAATTTGTGGGGTATTTCTGGAGAACCTTATGGAAGAAGCTAAAAACAGACTTGAAATTCAGTTTTGCATACCATCCACAGACTGATGGATAGACCGAAGTAGTCAACAGAAGTCTGGGTAATCTTCTACGATGTCTGGTAGGAGATAAACCCAAGGGATGGGATCTGATTTTACCACAGGCATAGTTTGCTTACAACAATTCTGTCAATCGCAGTACTGGTAAATCACCATTCCAGATTGTGCATGGGTACAGCCCGAGAAATGCTTCTGAGTTAAGATCGATGGATAAAGTAGACAAGTGCAGTGCTAAAGCTAAAGACTTTGCAGCACACATGAAGACTTTACATGAAGAGGTACAGCAACATATCATTCAAATGAATGCTTCATACAAAGCCAGAGCAGATCAGAAATGGCATTTCAAATAATTCCAGTTAGGGTATGAAGTCATGGTTCATTTGCGTAAGGAACATTTTCCTCATAAAACATACAATAAGTTGAAGATGAAGAAGTTTGGACCATGTCGGATCATAGGTAAATGAGATTCAGGCAATGCCTATGAAGTTGATCTACCAAGTGAACTGAATATTTCACCTATCTTCAATATTTCAGACTTGTTTGAATATCATGCAGGAATTTGTAGTGAACCACCCAATTTGGATCTGTGGAACATTCCTGCATCCACTCCAGACAAAGAATAAATTGAAGACATACTCAACACTCGTGAAGGCAGAAGTACCCAAAACAGGCAATATTCGGAGTATTTGGTCAAATGGAAGAACCGACCTATCGAAGATGCCACATGGTTGTTCAAATCAGAGGTTGATCGTTTGGGTTTTCCTCTGACAGCTCAAAAGTGAGGATCACTTCTAAAAATCTACCCCGGGTGTCTGATGCAGGAGCATCTAGGGCAGCACAACAATCTTGCATCACCGAAAAGAAAAACAAAAAAAGTTTGAAGTTTGCAAATTTTTCTAAGTATAAAAATGGTCGCGATATCGTGACACAAATGTCATCGCGATATCGCGACGTATTTTAGAACCGTGGCAAGCGCAAATAATGGTCACGATATCGCGACATCAAAGTTGTCACGATATCGCGACACTTTGGCAGTCGAAGTCAAAAGCCACAAAAGTGTCATAATATCGCGACACTTTGGTAGCCAAAGTCAAAAGCCACAAAAGTGTCGCGATATCGCGACACTTTGGCAGAAAAATCCAAAAGACAAAGAAGTGTCACGATATCGAGACACTTTGACAAGCAAAGCCAAAAGCCGAAGAAGTGTCGCGATATCGCGACACTTGGGCAAGCAAAGCCAAAAGTCGAAGAAGTGTCGCGATATCGTGACACATTGGAGAATGAGAACCAAAAGCAAAAAAACATTGCGATATCGCGACACATTGGATAAAAGAGAACCAAAAGTAGAAAAACATCGCGATATCGCGACACATTGGCGGAAGTGAACTAGAAGCAAAAAAACGTCACGATATCGCGACACATTTGCAGAAGTGAACCAGAGGCAGAAAAGTGTCGCGAAATCGCGACATGTCACATTTTCGCGACCTGGCTAGAAAGAGAAGGCAGTTCCAAAAGCCATTAAGGCAGTTCCAGGAAACCATTAAGGCAGTTCTAGAAAATCGTTGCGGCGGTTACAAGGGTGGTTGCGAAGGCGGTTACGGCAAGAATATTTAATTATAAATAGGGATTTTTTGGAAGGATTCGAGAGGCTGGGAAGAAGAAGGCTGTGGCTTCTACTGTCATTTTTTTTTTGTACTGTGTAAATTTCATAGTTCCGAATTGTAAGCTTTCCATGCTTCAAAACAAAATTGCATCTTTTTCTTTATGATTTTAATTGGTTAAAATTGGCTCCCCATCAGTGAGGGTCAATGGACGCTATGGTCAAACCACCTTTGTACACAAGACATTAGCATAGGTAGAAAATCGATAGCTATGGGTGCATAGGTCGAACACCTTGAACTTAGCAAAAATACCTATCAAGGAAAAAAACATCCTCTTTCACAAGAGAAAAAATGTTCGCCAAGTAAATGAGGAAGAAAACATATCAGACACTTGCAAATTTTTTTAGAAGGAATGATCTCATGCAGCACCAACATGGATGTGTGCTCAATAAGAATGATCTCATGCAAAAACATCTCAAACCAATAGCTTTCCACGATGATCATCTAGATCCTCACGTCAAAGTGGAATTAGGTATTTCTACATCTTATAGCCCACTCCAAATTGGAGGTACAAAAAATTATTACTGCTGGCCTCCACATCAGGATCCACCACCACCACCACTGCCATAGTTGTTGTCGCATTCGTTATCACTAGAGCATCATTACTGCATCTGATATTCTACCATTTGATTCTAATATTCTATGACTGACACATCCAAACATAAGCACCGAAAAAAATTAGCATCTACCCATTAATGCACTCACACAAAATTACAGGGCGATGGAGAGGATGTGTGGCTATGGGAAAAAATGGTAGGACATCACAAACTATGGAAATCAATTTGGTTTGCTCCAACAACTTCTTAACCACCAGTCACCCTGAGGTTCCCCCTTTGTGTCTCCCTCAGTACCTCTAGAGACCTCATGCCTAATGCCTACATCATGGGCCTTCTCATCAATAAACCTAGCATGAAGGCCATATGTCTATGTACCTTCATTTTCATCTTCACCACCGACTTGCTAGTTATAGAATTCCAAAAAAAGCAAGGTCATTTTCTTTGTCCTATGCCACGCTCATCAGTCTATCTATGCATGAACAATTTTTTTTTTCTAAGAGCAGCACTATGGAATTCACATGAGATTTATTATGTGAATTACATGGAATCGACGACAAGTCCTGGTAACTTGTGATCACTCCTCAATTTCACAACCCATCAAATGGTTTTCTGTGTAGTGGCTGGTTATAGTAGGCTAAGGAATTGGCAATAATAGGTACTTCCTTCAAAGAAATTTGATGATTGTAAAAGTTTATGCGAATAAGCATGACCCCTACAGTAGCTTTAGCATAAAACAAAAACTACATCAACATCTAAAAAAAACTATCTTTTCCTTTTTAGACTGAGTCCATTTGTGGTGGAGATCAATGACGTCACATAGCACTACTATAAAAATAGTTTTTGGCTCATCATTAACAAGCTTTGTATACCACTTTTAGAGTGGCTCACCATTGATTTTGCCCTAATTGACACTCTTTCACCATGAGCCTCTACTATAGCAATGATAAAAAGGATGTTTACTGCCTATTATTTCACTGAGCTTGATGTTGTCATCGATCCCTAGTAGACATCGCAGGATGCCACCTTCACCAAAAAATCCTTCATCCATGCGGTTGATCACTTATCGTATCACTTTGTATAATATTTTGAAGCCACATCCATCCTTGGGTTCCTCTAATCATGGACCCCAACACTCCACGTGGTTATATTCCTTCACATTTGAATGAAAATACACCCACACCAATGCTTGTTCCAATTATGGATGACTGTTGAAAAGTGCTTCATCTCCATGCCTGAATACCTCCAAAGCCACAAGCAATCCTTACGAAATATGGTGAACCTAATATTGGCCATGACATCAAGAAGCCAATATCTGCCACTGATATGGTAATGCATATTCAAAGATATTTTTCCCTAGAATTTTATCCATTCTGCCACCACTTTGTCTCTCTATAATCTGCTATACTAGCCTTGTAACTGAGTCATGTTGATGGTCTGAGATATTGCGAGCATGAGGTGGGTAGTAATATCACTATGCATTAGAGTGTAAATTCTGGGAAGATGCTTCTCCTCATCAACTCCTAGAAAAAAAACACTTATCTTTGATGCTTCGAAGGAAGTACCTACTCTTTCCACTTCCTCAACCTGTTGTAACCAACCACTACATAGAAAACCATTTGATGGGTTATAAAATTAAGGAGTGATCACAAGTTACCAGGACCTGCCACCGATTCCATGTAATTCACATAACAAATATCATGTAGATTCCATAGTGCTGCTCTTAGAAAATTCCTTTTTTATTCACGCACGGACAGATCGATGAACGTGGCAGAGGAGAAAAACAAATGACCTTGCTTTTTTTGAATTCCATAAATAGTGAGCCTATGGTGAAGATGACAATGAAGGCACACTGACATATGGTCTTTACACTAGGTTTACCGATGAGAAGGCCCACAATATAGGTGTTAGATACGAGGTCTTCGAAGGTGTTGAGGGAGCCGAAGAGGGGGCACCTCGGGGTGACATGGTGGTTGAGAAGTTGTTGGAGAAAACTAAATTGGTTTCCATAGTTTGTGATGTACCACCATTTCTGCCCATAGCTGCACATCCTCTCCATTACCCTACAATTTTTTGTGAGTGCGTCAATGGGTAGATGCTGATTTTTTTCCTAGCACCTGTGTTTGGATGTGTCAGCCATAGAACATTAGAATAAAATGGTAGAACATCAGACACAGTAATGGTACTTTGGTGATAATGGAGGCGGTAGCAACTAGGGCAATGGTGGTGGTGGAAGGTCCCGATGTGGAGGCCAACAATAATGATTTCTAGTTCCTCCAATTTGGAGTGAGCCACAAGATGTAGAAATACTTGATTCCACTTTAATGCGAGGATCTAGATGATCACAGTAGAAATATGCTAGTTTGAGATATTACTGCATGAGATCATTCTTATTGGGCACCCATCCATGTTGTTGCTATGTGAGATCATTCCTTCTAAATTTTTTTACAAGTGTCTGAGATGTTTTCTTCCTCATTAAATTGGCGAACATTTTTTTCTCTTGCGAAAGAGGATGTTTTTTTCCTTGATAGGTTTTTTTGCTGAGTTTGGGGTGTTCGACCTGTGCACCCACTGCTCCTGATTTTCATCCTGCACCAGTGGCCTATGTACAGAGGTGGTTTCACCATAGAACCCATTGGACCTCACTATTGCTACTACTACTAGAGAGCATAACTTTGCCTATGCATCGGTGGAGAAGGAGCAGCGCAACATGATGACAAGTGGTGGTGAAGCAGAGAGATTTTTGAGATTAGGGGAGGTGTTGACATGGGTGCACTCTTCAAAGTGGTCGTGGGGCCACACTCCAATGCCATCATCGACATCCTTGAAGGCCTCATCATCGGTGCTATCATCACTAAAAAGTAGGTCATCAAAAGATACATCCCCGTATAACCTAGATGTCCTAAATTTTGTTAAATAGACTTGTAGGATTTCTATTGTCCCACTCGCATGGTGGTAGGCTCAGATTTGAAACTTTAAATAATTTTATAAGGAGAAAAAACTTTATTAAAGTGGAATATTTATAATAGTGGGTGGACCACTATTTTTTAAGACCATTTTAATTTTTTAAGTTGTAAAAATGTGGAAGGCCTAAGGTCCAAGTGGGCCCATAATTTTTTTTTTTTAAAACATGCTTTATTTTGAAATATTCTAAGGAAATAAGTTAAAAAAAAAAAAATTGTATTCCAATTTTAGGAATGTTCTCTTGTGAGGGAAAGGAGAAGATTTTTCTTGCATATAAAGGCATCATTATCACCCAAACATAGGGGTATTTATAGTCATCACAAAGGTTTTTCTGAGCAGGATACATTACTGGTGTCAAGAGGTAGTTCATATCCTTAGTTTGAGGATCAAATATTGTTGTATCATGGAGTGCACTATCAGTTGAACTCGACACTCCCAAGGCATTTGTATATGATCCTAGTATCTAGTCACCTTCTCTATAAAACCTAGTGGATGCAACAACTGGTTATCCATCCATTCTTGTAGGATAAGGAGGTCACCATAAGGACACGTTTGACAGCTACATTGATGCCCTTTAATTTTTATTCCCTTGTTTTTCTATTTGTCTACAAATTTTGGACCTTGTTGTCAGTCCATTGTGTTCATATAGGTGGAAACCATATATTTATGCTTGTGGAGTCATTTTGGGACTACCCTTGCAATTATGGTGGTTCTTTCTCCATCCTATATTCTCACTCTCCTTTTGTGATACACTTTGGTTTCAAGGGGTTTTATTTAGTGATATTTTTTCATGGTTCAAAGCCTTGATCATTGTCACAAGCACCAGTATGGGAGTAAGATTTCATTCAGTTTGAAGATGAGGCTTCTCTATTTTTTTGAGACATATGATGGATCCTTTGCAGGCTTATTTATGGAAGTTGTCCTAGGGGGGTTGAAGAGGACATCTTCCTTCCTCTCCATCCTCCTTCCACATATTCCTTCTTCTTATTCTATTATGGTAGGTGGTTTTATCCCTTGTAGTTTTTCATCATCTTTCAACAAAGTTTCTTATGGATATATTGTACATGAGTACCTTATCAAGCCTTGTTTCTAGGACTCATATTTATGGATATGCCACTTGTTTGGTTTTGTTTTTCACTACCTCCTAGTACCACTTAAGGGAGGGTGTTAGAGATATCCTAGTACCACTTAATGGGGGTTTTAGAGTATATTATAATATATCCTAAGTTGTTACTAGGATAATTTTTAGTGGATGAGATCAACTCAGTTAGTTATGATCCAATGGATCAGATTGTATGCACTTGCTATTTAAGCAAGGTCTTTGTCATTGAATAATATAAAGTATTTTATTTTCCAACAGTAGTAAAAACCACTATTTTTTTAGACTATGTGCATAATGGGACAAGCAAGGAATACCATTTTCCCTTTGAGATTCAATCCAAATATGGTGCTATCTCTCTTTGACATGAATTTTTTTAAGATGTGTGATTGTGTTTGGTTCAAGAGTGTTAGAGTCCATTCCTATAACTCAAGTTTTTCTTAGTGAATTTTTTGTCTTGGTCCTAAAGAAAACTTGATATGTATTAGAGGTTGATAGAAACACTAGGAGTGGCTGAGTGATCAAAAAAACCTAGGGATTATGGACATGTGGGTTGCAAATGATAATTTGGAATGGTGCAATGAAATGGATGATGATTTGAAGGTGCCCCTGATTAAGGCAACAAAACTGTATTGGACCAATTATTATCTAAACTCAATAAATGACCCCTAAAATGAAATGGAATGTATAAATATGAAAGTGCATAATGAGTTTGTGAATGCAATGTATGAAATGCAATTTGTAAAATGTAATGTGTGAAATGTAATGTTTGCAGTGCAATGTGTAAAATATAATATGTGAAATGCAATGTTGTTTTTATGTATTAGCCATGTATATATACATATATAAATCACATTAAGAATAGAATGCTCTCAAGTGAATGATGTTAAGATGTCCAGGCTCTTCAAATCCCTCTAGATTGGCAAGCCTATAAGTTTCTTTACCCACTTTTTGAGTGACAATGTATGGACCTAACCAATTAGCCATAAATTTATCATGAAGATGCAACAATGCATTGGTTTTTTGTTGATTCTCTTTAAGGACAAAACATCCTACTTGGAATTCATGTAGATAACTCTGGAATTATAAGAACTCTTGAGGCAGTCTTGATAAACTCATAAATTCTCTAAAGCATTGACATATCTTTCATAAAGAAGTGTAAGTTGGTCAAAACATGCTTGTATAGTAGTGTCATCATCTATGAATTCCTATAATGGAATTTGCAAGGAAGGGATCTCAAGCTCAAGAGGCATAATTACTTTGGCTCCATACACCAATAAAAATGGTGTTGCCCTAGTAGGTATGCAGATGCTTATTTGATAAGCCCACTATGCCAAGGGAATTTGAGTATGCCAATCTCTATGATTTTCATTGACTAGTTTCTTGAGAATAGCAATTAAGGTCTTATTGGTAGCCTCAGCTTATCCATTTTATTATGGATAGTAAGGAGTCAAGAAACTATGTTGGATATTATATTTCTCGTAAAGTGCTTGAACATCCTTGTTTTTGAAATACTTGCCATTATCAGAGATGATTTTCGAGGGAATACCAAAATGACAAATGATATGATGAAGTATGAACTCCATAATTCAAGGTCCTATCGTACTAGTTAGAGGAATTACCTCAATCCACTTTGTGAAGTATTCAGTGGTTGTGATGATGAATGAATGTTGTCCCAAGGAAGGAGGTAAGATTTTGCCAATAAAATACTCCATTGTGAAAAGGGCCAAAGTCTTTGAATATACTGTAATGTTTATTATGGCACATGAGTTAATTTATCATGCTCTTGATATTACTTACAATGCTTGATATATGTACAACAATCATGTTCCATGGTGGGCCAATAGTAACCCATGCATAAAATATGCTTTGAAATGACCATTCCACTAAAATGACCACCACAAGTACCATCATGAGCTTTAGTTATGGCTCTTTGTACTTTTGTAGGTTTGAGAAAACAAAGTAGGACTCCATCATAACCACGTCTATATAACATGTCCTCCAAGAGAGTAAAACAAGATACTTTTTGCTTGAAAATGCATTTAGCAGTCTGTGACATATCTAATAGGAGTGGTACCTACTCAAGTCTCAGGAAATCATTATAAATATTCCAATCCTATCAAGCAAGGATTTATTCCTAGAAACATCATCCATAGTTTTAACTCTTAAGATAAACAAAGTACTAATTAAATATGAAGTTACTAGTGCATACGATAATTATCCTAACAACAAAAGAGATTAAACTTTTATTAATCCAAGAAACATAACATTAATAAAATAAGATTAGAAGAACTTCATCTTAATTATTTAAGAGAATAGGAAGCTTCACAATATTCCTCTACTAACAACTTTTTTAATATTGAATAAAACAAAATTTTTATCTAATGCACTCTTTAAATCAAAATAATGCTTCTTTTCTAAAGAAATATTTAGAAACATGACCATATTATTTCACCAAAGATTTATTTTAAAACACCATAGATCATAAGATAGTTCTTTTTCTAAAGAATTATTTTTAAGTGGAAAAGAACATAATATTTTTTTTGATAGGTGGAAGGGGTTTTGAAAGGGCCTTCGAACCTTTTATAAAGTGGAACAAAAAAATGATACAACCTCCTAAAGATTAAATATGAGAAGTAGGAATAGGGAGGTGATCATTGAAGAAGATAATTGAAATAGGAGACAGTCTCCCCGAAACTGTCTTTATACAAACAAGTAAAATAGGAGACAGTCTCCATGAAACCATCTTGAGAACTAGAATATGGTCTCCCTAAAATCGTATCCAAAAAGACATAAAATCTAAGAGATGATATCCATGAACTATCTCTAGAAATATGCAACACCAAAAAGGTGATTTTCCTAGGGAAATAGGTTACAAAAGCACAAATCATAAAATATTAAACAAACTACCAAGGGGTTACACATGATGGTTTAAACAAATAGAGCAGTAAATATGGATTAAAATTTAAAACACAAACATCCATATTCCTACTCGAATAGCAAATAAAACAAATTTCCCACTCAAGGGAACTTTCTCAGACTCAAAAAAAATTGAATCACAGCTTCTCACTTGAAAGGATCATAACAAAAATTGGGAAAAAATTCTTGCTCAGGAAAATTGAATCCAACACTTAAACGAGTGGAGAGGTTTCACACCAAGGAAACCCTACACCAGCTAGCTAGCCTAGAGGAACTCAGCCAATAGAAAAGAGGTAGTTGGTAAAGGAGCTAAAAGTAAATATGACATTGAGAAGAAGTGGACCGAAAACACCTCCACCAAATGGCCTCTCCATGTATGAAAAATAAACTAAATCTTGAACCGTCCTCTATAGCCAACATAAAAAGCACCAAGTCCTCCTCCAAGACCTCAAAAATCTACAAATAAAAGAGTTCAAAGTAACAGGCTTCTCTTCAGAAGATGAAGAAACCTCAATAGACCAAGGGTAAGCCCTAGAAGCCAACACTAAAACCCCTCCACTATGGCCATCGAGAAAGCATGGGGTCTACTCTTGAAGAGATTGAAAAATACCATAGAGAAAGGTTCACTGAAACTTCCACGTCATCGTCCATGAGACCAAAGCTATAAAATTAAAGGGGCATTTGAACCCCCATCTGTGGGAAATGAGAAATCCTTAGGTCCCCATCTAAGACCCTAAAAATCCATAGAGGAAGATATCCCTCAACACACCATACAAAAAGAGATCAAGTCCACACAACCCAATTTGTTACTGCTAAAATAGAAAACCATCCAAAAATATCCTCCTCCACGATAAGAAAGTGATTGGTCTCACTCCAAAGACCACTAAAAATGTGGAAAAGGAACTTGTCAGACCATATCACACATAGGATAAGCAACAAACCACACCAAGGGAAATGGGCCAAGGCATTCAATCTAAAAGGTGAGCTCAAAAATCCCTCCTCCATAGACACAAAAAGCCCTCGATGTCAACCAAGACCAAAAAGAGCTATGGAGAAAGAGGTCCAACAAGACAAAACATAGAAAGGCTGCATAGGCCACAAACCCTTTTCCACCATAGCCAAAATAGGAAACTATTTGGGAAAGCCCTTAACCACAACAAGAAGCACTTAGTATTCCTCCAAATACCACCTAAAAATATGGAGAGGAACTAACCAAAAAATCTCATGCAACAAGCAAGTAGAGGATGAACCGATCACCGAGAAGGCACTACAAATCTACAACTAAGATAACCATACAAACCAGCTCAATCCAACTAACACCAAAAAATGGAAAAGGAGGTAAGCCACCAGAAGGCATCTCCAAGGAAACCAGGGTCTGGCTAAGATCACCATTGGGGGAGCAGGGGAGGGAGTAGGAAGAATAGAGAGGTGGTCTCCACCCAGAGTGAGAGACCTCTTGCCTCTCTACCCCAATAAAAAGAACATAATATTAATATTTCACTAATGACTTCATTAATAACTCATATCTATTAATTAAAAAAATAATGAAACTCAAAACTTAAATAAATGATTTGTTAATAATAAAATATAGCTACGTTATCACCATAGAAGAAGATAACTTAATAAAATTATCTGATTTCTAAAGCAAGGGTACTTCCATTAAATTGACCAACTACAAAGCATAGAGATGACCAAGCACAACCTGCAATAAGTGTTGAATTAGATTCTATCTACACTTGGCTATAGATGTCTAGGCACTAAAAAAAGGTGGTAGACAAGGTTACCTAGAGAGAGGAAGCTGGTCTAAGCAATGCAACAACATAAAGGTAATTGAAACTTCCTTATAAGCTTAAGAAGCTAGGGTGGCGATAAGCCTTAACCTACAACATTTAGACATCTAGCACAATATTGGGTGAAACATTAACTGAGGAAAGAAATAAATATAACACTAAAGAAAGCACATGGAAGTGATCAACACATAGCTTAAATGACTGCATGAGGATAAAGCAAAGGTTTGCAATGGCACTTCAATGATCCCTCACAAAGAGAGTCATGCATAATAGCTAGGTATAACATAAATCTCATAAACCAAGGTGCCATCAAATGTAGCAATCATATTACAATACAAAGCTCACAAACCAAGGTGCCATCAAATGTAGCAACCATATTATAGTACAAATCTCACAAACCAAGGCACCATTAAACATAGAAACTAGATTATAGAAAAAAGTTCATAAACCAAGGTGTCATCAAACATAACAACCAAATTAAAAGCTTACAGAGCATTATAATCATAGATCTACCTATTGTTGAGCTAGCCAACATCCTTTTATATGGAAACATACTGTAATCCCCCATTTCTTCTTCATCCAAGATTATTTCTCCTTCAACCTCTCAAGAAACTCATCCACATGATTTCAAATATGTTTGGAGCACGACCTCTTACATGGCCAACGTAACGTAAGAGTGCTCAATGTAACATTTATAAATCTCATCACTTATTTTTATTAAAGAAATACTATGCAAGGCATTTCCTAGAGATTAAAAAGACTTATGCAACCTTAGCCATTATTATTAATTTTTCAAACTTAGGATCCCTTGAATTAATTTATCCTTTATCACCCCCTTATTTTTTACTAAGCAATGTTATAAAATCAAGCCAAATAACTAATTCAATAACTAATCCAAGATAGCATTGCTCTTAATACCATATGTCCATATGAATTATTGACCATGGTAATATTATTAAGGTATTAATGATATTACCTCTATTAATGATTTTTATTGGCCAACCACTAAATGTAAAATCTCTAGCACAAGCAAGACAAGGATTTACAATTCAAAATTGTACAATGTTGTTTTATCTCTAAGTAGATGACTTTTTAAGATAACTTGCACGTTATCCCCATCATACTATAGATGACTCATTTGCCAAAGTGATATTTTGGCCCAACATTGTATTTACCAAATCAAGTACAAATTTAATGCATCTACATGAAGATAATATTTACCTTAGAGTTGTCAATGAACAAGTCATCACCATCATTTTCTAAAATTTATTTCATCTTAGGTGGTTATTTTATATTAATCCACCAGTGAGTACTCGGTCATGCAACCATAGATACATCAGTAGAACCATATTCCAAGAATAGAATTAAATCTTAAATAACAACTACTCATTCTTATTTCCATAAAATAAGACTATGCATTTAGACATCCATATTTCAATACATAGTTTATTGTCAAGAATAAGTCCTACCAAGGAGGGTTGTGACATAATCCCCTTGGACTAAACATAGTCCTCTGTATTTTTTGCAAGTGAGTCAATAATTGTTCCATTCACATATATAAATTTTTTTTCTCATTTCTTTAGCATCTTTCCATGTTGCACAAATTTTAAAATACTAGTCCCATTGAACCTTACATTAATCTAGGGTTTGTTTCCTCAATATATTGAAATGAAACCCTATAATATTTATTGGTCTCACCTCAATGGTTGAGGGATCTACCATTTGTAAGTTAGTAATATTCTCAATGTGAGTAGGATCAATGACATTTTCTAAATAGGAATATGTGGAAAGTATCATGGATCATTGATTGGTTGGATGGCAAGGCAAGTCTATAGGCTACTGGACTAATCTTATCAATGATCTTAAAGGTCCCAATATAGCGAGGATCCAACTTACTTGACTTGATGACAATTTTATGGATCTAAATATCAAGAAGAATTTATCCCCCATAGAATCATCTTGGCGATATTTTCAAATTCGTATAGGTATTTTAGCGAACAACCTCTTTCTTGAGCCTAAGATGAATTGCTCTGAGTTGTTCCTCCATATCTAGGATAGTGTCTGGTTTGATAATTATCCAATCCCCCAAATTATCCCATGATAGAGGTGTTCTATATATTCTGACATAGAAGTCCTCAAATGGGGTCATACCCAAAGATGCATGGTACCCATTGTTATATGTAAATTCAACAATATGCAAAAATTATTCTTTCTTAGTCTTTTGGTCCATGCAGCACATGCACAAAATGTCCTCTAAAACTTGATTTGGCCTCTTTGTTTGACCATATATTTCTAGATGATATGTAAAATTGATATTTAGCTTAGTACCCACTACATGGCGAAGAGCTTGCTAGATTTTTTATGTGAATGTGGAATCATTGTTCGATATGATCACCTTAGGAAACCCATATAACCTAAAAATTTCTTTAGTAAACTTGTTTTCCACCATTGGTTCATCATCCTTTATGTTCCCTAGTATAAAGTGTGCAACATTGGTCAACTTATCAACCACTACCAAGATTACATCATGTTGGTACCTAGTCTTAGGTAAACCCATAATAAAATCCATAGATATTACCTACCATTTCCACATAAGTATATCATGTGGGTGTAATTTCCTTTTTGGGTGCTAATGTTCTCCCTTGAGCTTATGGTATTATAAACATATTGCATTGAAAATAGTGATATCTTACTTCATCCATACCCAAGAGAATATCGTTATCATATTTTCCATCATTTTTTACTCTCTTGGATGAGCACAATAGGGAGAATTATGTTCCTCTTACATGATTATTCTCCTTAATTCACCAGTTTTAGGTATAACAACCCTAAATTTGAAGCATAAAAGTCCATATTTTATGTCAAAATCCTATTCTCTTTAATAAATAATTCAATTTTGTTATAGATTTCTATGAAATATGGATATTGTATTTGCATTTCTTTAACTTTATCCATCAAGTCTATATGAATCTAGGTTAGTGTTGCTATGTGCCTTCTCCTACTCAAGGCATATACAAACTTATTTTCTTTCCCTTTGATATACTCAATACCAAAGTTGTATTCTACTAAGAACTCTATCCATCTTCTCTATCTTACATTTAACATAGGTTGGGTAAAGATATACCTTAGAATTTGATGATTTATCCTTAGATCAAATGGTTTTCCCAATAGATAGTGTCTCCAAAACTTTAGGTCATGCACAACTGTTACCAATTCTAGGTTGTGCATAACATTATTCACCTCATGCTTCTTGAGTTTCCTATATTAATAGGCCACTGTATCCCCTTCCTAGGATAATACCTCACCCAAATATTCTAAGGAAGCATTTCTACACATGATAAAATTACCAAGAGGATCTGGTATCTTGAGAACTAGAGTCAGTTTTTTTTTTGAAAAAATTGAAAAAAGCTTGCATTAAAACAAATTACAGTTACAAGAGGGAGAAAGGGCATCCCAACCAAGAGCAAAGAGACCAGAAGAACAAAGGGCGCAAAAATGCGACAAGTCGCAAAAACGGACAAGTCACGAAATCGCGACACCAAACCTAACAACCGCCGCGCCACGACAACCGGTCGCGAAAACGTGACATGTCGCGAAATCACGACATGTCGCGACATCGCGACAAAACAGCGTCGAGGCCACACCACTCAAAAAATGTCATGAAATCGCGACAGCACAGCACCAAAGCACCCAAACGCCAAAAACGTCGCGAAATCACGACGAGAAAGCCAGAAGGCACCTGCTCCCCAAAATTGTCGTGAAATCGCGACGAGTTCTCCTTTAAACAACAACTTTGAGAAAGTGTCGCGATATCGCGACGACTTTTCCTTAAAGCCCCAGTTGGCCGAAAGTGTAGCGAAATCGTGACAAGAATTCCAATGGGCGCCCCTTCCACAAAATTTTCGCGAAATCGCGACATGTTCTCCCCCATGGTGCCCTTTTCTTAAACTAGTCGCAAAATCACGACGTTTATCCTTCATGCAGTTTGTTCTCCAGAACTGTCGCGAAATCGCTACAAGTTTGCCCCTTTGCTTCCTTTCCTTAAAAATGTTGCGAAATCGCGACAGATTATCCTTTGAGAAGCTTTTCACAAAAAATGTCGCGATATCGCGACGGTTTTTCCACTTAACGCAATTTTGCTCAAAGCGTCGCGAAATCGCGACAACTTTCCTCCAACAGCGGAACCGACAAAAAAGGTCACGAAATCGTGACATGTTCTCCCCATGGTGCCCTTTTCTCAAACTAGTCGCGAAATCACGACGTTTATCCTTCATGAAGCTTGTTCTCCAGAATTTTCGCGAAATCGCTACAGGTTTGCCCCTTTGCGTCCTTTCCTCAAAAAAGGCACGAAATCGCGAAAATTTTTCCTTTGAGTAGCTTTTCACAAAAAATGTCGCGATATCGTGACATTTTTTCCCCTTCACGCAATTTTTCTCAAAGCATCGCGATATCGCGACGCTTTTCCTCCAGCAGCAGAACCAACAAAAAAGGTCGCGAAATCGTGACACCTTCTCATCAAAGACCGCGACGACGCAACAAGTCGCGAAATCGCTACAATTTTCCTCCCAAGGCCGCGACAACAAAAAGGGTAGCGAAATCGCTATAGTTTTCCAGGAAAGGTCGCGACAGAGCAACATGTCGCGAAATCACGACAGATTTCCAAACAAGGTCGCGACGGCGCAATATGTCATGATATCGCGACAAAAACTAACCTTAGCCATTTTTGAGCTCATGGATGCAGGGATCGTTCCAGACCACTCCGAATCTCTTCATCTATCATAGGCATATCACTGTGCAGCTGAACACCTACCTCTTTCTCAGCACCCATCTTCGCAAGGAAGTCAGCTACCGTGTTCAAATTTCTACTCACATACACAGGGATAACATCATCTAACTCCCTCCATAACTCCTTGATTTGGGATATCAAAATCCGCAGTCTCCAGGCTTTTAATGAGAAATTCTGCAAGCAATCCAGAGCGCCGATCAGGACTTGAGAATCTGATTCAAGAATTATCCTCCGGTAACCCAGCTTAATAGAACTAGAGTCATAGTTAACTTAGTCTTTAGAGCCTCAAAGGTGGCCCCACACTTATTCATCCATTTGAACTCCTTCCATTTTATTTTAATATTAGTGATTGAATAGGTGATATTAGAATAATATTTCACAAAATACCTATAATATCTGAAGAGTCCCATGAAACTCTTGATTTTTGATATATTCGTGATGTAGGACATCTGAATATAATCTCAATTTTCTTTGGGTCCATAGCAATTCCTTCTATTGAGATGATGTGTCCCAAAGACTATACTTGTTAGTTATAAAAATCATAGTTGGACAATTTCCATAAAGCTATTTTTGTTAGAAATAGATTATATTACATCATTTGGGTCATTTAAATGTACCTTCCTAGGTACATACTTGTTGGGCACTAAATTGCATCAAGTTTTTACTTAACACTACGGTTGTCTATCTTCCTAATTTTTGTCCAGGCTTGCACCCGATAGCTACAACTCAACACTCAACATTGGATGGACCAAAACAAAGTTTCTGATCCAACCTCCAGAGTAGGTTGGTTCCTTGTCAACTTAAATAGGGTGTTGACACAATTATGCTCACTTAGGGTTTTAGAGATTAGGGTAAGAAAATATTAGGGTTAGAAAGATGTGAACAATGGTGGACGGATAGGCTAACAACATTGCACTACAACAAAAAGCTCCAAAAAACAACTTAAGGACACAATACTCAGATCAACATTATCTCAAGTTAAATGTATTTTCATTCATTAACGAACAGTAGAGAAATATTGCAGACAACAATTTCAATATCCAAACAATGATAATCCAAATAATAGAATTCACCACTATCTAGATTTTATAGAAATGTACTCCTTAGCAATAAAGATCAAATCTAGAAGCAGATTTCAATTACCTTAACAACTAGTAATCCATTAATTTGGCACAAACTAACCATCTAAGTATTCACAGAAATGCAACTAAAGAATCCGAACCTCTGATATCAAATATGAAGACACAAGCTTTGAGGTAAAAATTAGTGTAATGCTCCTTTCATTAGTCCTTGGGAATATTTACAGTAGCATAGGCAAACACACTAGAGTCGACCCTTTAAAAATGAGGGTTCGACCTCTACTTATAGTTTTGCAAAATTAAAATAACAAGGAACATTACAAAGATTAAAATTTAATAGCTCAACAGAGAGTTCTTGTTGGCATTCTCTTACTGGTTCATCCTCCGAGAAACCCACTGCAAGTAGACCACCATGGCAACTAGAAACCTCTGCAACTTGTTGGTTGTTGGTTCAAACTAGAGTTCTATTTGTTGGAGATCTTATCTGCATCATGGATCTTTCTTGGAAATCTCTCATCATCGTCGATCTACAACCATCTCTAGTTCTGATCTTCTTGAAACCCTCGGTGCTTTGGCTTCCTTCTCCAACTAACTGTTCTTCAATCCTGGCGAGAAAGCTTTTATTTTATTTCATTCTGCTCAACAATTCTCAACCGTCGATCTCTTCCATCGTATGGCTATGATATGTTTGAAGTAAGCTTTGATAAATGATAGGAAGAGATCATTGTGCCATTCCGCTTTAAAATATTCGATGACATCATCCTCCATTCTTCAAAAACCTCAGAATGCCAATCCGCATAAAAATGCATTGTAAATAGGGTGGGATAGAATCTGCCACTTATTCCTTGTTCTTTCCCTTTGGCGTTTATGTTGTAGTGAATCCACACAAACAATTTGATGATGTCACATTTCCCTTGAAAATCCTATGGATTTCATTCCGAACCCAGACAAGAGCATTAGTCATGAATTTCAATTTTGGCCCCACCATAGTGTAAACAACTATGTTTTCATTCCGCACTGGCCTTAGATAAAAATTACTCATTGCCATTCCGCTGAAGAATTAGATGAAATTACCTTTTCACAAATCCACACATATTTATATCATCTTCCACCTTATGTCACCATTTCGGGCCAAAATACTCTATGAGTCTTCCGGAAACAGTCTTCCAACACTTAGCCGCTTTGAAAGATTTTATAAATGCAAAGTGATCGCCAATCCGCACAAATTTTATGCTTACATCACCTTTCTCCAAAAACTTTTGTGGATTCAAATCCTTTGTTGCTAATCCGGAGCCAAAAACAAGGGACGCGATGCGGATTTTCACCAAGTGCAAAATTTGACTAAGTGTGGGCGGACTTCTTACCTTTGTCACGGATCCACTCCAAAATATACTGGAATGCGTGCAGAATGGAGCTTTCATGCCTTAGTAAAATTTTCAAAAAAATTCTAAGCATATGTGGCCATTTTGGGCCTACATTCTGGCACCTCCCGGGTGGATTTGCTTGCAAAGCCATAGAACTCAGAGTCTTATCCATTGGGCCTTAGGAGTCAAAAATTGCTCATCTTCAAAAATATGCTTTAAAGAATAATTTCCATACAAACATTACCCTCTGAAAAAATTAACAGTTTGTTTAGAGGGTAAAGGTTCATATGGAGATCATGCCAAAACATCAAGACTTATATGCTTACAAAGAAACTATGCCAAAAATATAGGCCTGTTGCCAATGTCTTCAAAAATCAGGCGTCTCTCTACTCCTCTTATAAGGCCTTATTGCAAAAAATTGCCTTCACACAAAATCTGCTGCTCTCTGTGCCTCTCTAGGCTTCATGCCTTTATTGCTTATTTCTGACAACTATCAGAGCAAAAAACAAAAATGCAAAACTTGTGCATATGTACAAAATAAAAGTAACCTAAGTGTGGGCCCCATATGGACCTGTAACAACTCCATCATTATTCTTCTTCTTATTTGTTCTCTTCTTCTTCTACTTCTCCTTCTTCTTCTTCTTCTGGAGAAGGCGATTTTTTATTCCTTCCTCCAGAAGTATCACCAAATAGCCAAATCATCAATTTTAAAGATTGTAAAGCCTGTTTCCAGGCTGCTTCAGAGGGGTTTGATGTTTCTTTGAGCTGCTTATAGACATATTGTAATTCTCCAATGTCCTCATAGTTAGCAACATTCCCTCTATTCACTAGATCTTCCATGAGATCTCTTAATCTGGTAAAATTAACAATTAATTGGACAACTTGCTCTTGGGGTAGTGGCTCTTCAAGAGAATCAATTCCAGATTCATCCAACAAACTTTCATTAATGCTTTTCTGGATCTCTTCCATGGATAGCAAGTTGTGATCCTCCATCCATAGGCCTTTGAAGCCAACTTGAATCATTTCTTTATTTATATCAACAACCTCCCTAATCATACCCTCAATCTTGTCAAACAATAGCCAGGCTCTCTGAAGTGCCCTGTGCTTCTTAACCACAATTTTGGCTGCAACTCTGGAAAGATTCCATTCTTTATTAGGAATTGGTTTAGTAGAATCACTGAGTCTGCTATCAACCAATTTGTACATTTGTTCTACCAGAATCACCATAGGCTGCAACTCTCTAGTGATTTGATCTAGGTCTCTCTGAACATTGGGAAGTAGGCGGCTGGCCTCATCAAGAAAATCAATCATGAATTGAAGCCCTGAACATTTCTCTTGGACTTCGGAGAGCATCTCTTTTCTAATCCTTTTTAGTTCAGTTTTAGAAAATCCAGAGGCCTTAGCCTTCTCTATTTGAAGCTGCTACTTTAAACTCTGAATCTCTTTTGCTTGTTCTTCATTCAACTTCTTTTGCTCTCCTAGTTGATCCTTGAGTTTGTTGGCCTCTTGAAATTTTTCTTGCCAGCCCTTGACCTCTTTTTTTAGAGCCTTTTCAACTTCCTTTTGATTTCTCAGAGTCTTCTGAAGCTTCTCAATTCATTTCTCAAGCTTTCTCACCTTCTCTCTGAATATATCATTTTTCACATAGAAGGTGTCTAAATGGGCTCTGGCCATAATCAGTTCATCCTCTTCAGGAAGGTTATCAATATCTTCTATGACCTCCTCCACTCTATAATATTGGATAGTCATTTCATTTTTGGGCTTATTTACAAGTGGAGTCATAGATCTAGATACTCTTTGCCTAGCCACTGGATCAACAAACATACTTCTTCTTGTGACAACCATCCTGCTGGAAGGCTTAGAAAGCTTCTCTACCCAGAAATCATTTGCTCTCTATGTGGCTGCCTGCTCTTTTGGCAAAGTGATAGGACTTGAAAGACTAGCAACCAGGGGAGATGAAGATACCATAAATGATAGGGTAGACTGAACTACTAACAATGGGGGTGTGGGAGTGCTCACAGTAGTCTCTGTAATGATAGTGGACTCTGTGACTACTATTGTTGTTGCTATTGGTAAACTCATAGAAACCGACACAAGACTATCAATTGGATGAATGGTGGTACTTGGAACGTTGTGTCCCATTGATGGTGGTGGTGGTAATGATGAAGATGAAATGATGGGAGATGATGAAGTGGGAACCTCAGATGCTAGAAGTGGGATTTGGGGTGACTGTGGGGGATCAGGAGTGACTTGTTCTTTAGTGACAACCAATGAAACATGGGGTGGACTGTGAGAGGGAGAAGGTACCTTTGTCACATTTTCTTGACCAGAAAGGGAGGGAGACTTCTTTGGGGATTCAGGAGGATGTAGAGGAGAAGAGGGATTAGAAATCATACCTTCACCTATAGATGTAGGGTGCTCCTGTTCTACTTCTATTTCTTGCTGCTCCTCTTGATGAATCAATTCTTCTACAGTAGAAATAGCTACCTCTTTTGCATTCTCCTCCATATCCAATTTTTGCTTCTTTGAAACTTCCTTTTCCCTTCTCTCTAGGGCTCTTTTAGTTCTTCTATGGATTAATTGAAAGGAAGCCATCTCACTCTCAGAGTCTTCTTCTGATGTATTTCCTTGCACTACTCCAGAAAGCAGAACTTGCTCAAAAATGGGACGTAATTCTACTGATGTTGCAGGGGTAAAAGGAAGGGGGGTGAACCTAAAACTCTCATCCTTCTTCTTCTAGTCAATTTTTGTGTCTGGAGGCTGACCCCCCAGAGCTAAGAATTTAGGCCTAGATACTGCTTCAATAACTAGAGTACTGACAACTTTTTCACTAGAATAATGCATTTTGCTCAGAAGTTGAGCTCCCTTAGGAAATTTCTCCACTTGTTCAGTGGTAGGATGAAAAGTTTTTGAAACTTCAGCTACTATCAAAGGAGTTTCCTGCTCTTCTGATAGAGCTCCTTGTTTTGTGGGTGAGGAGAGAGATTCAAAACCAGTTTGGGACTTTTGCACTGTTAATACTATGTTTCTGATGTCCTTTTGTCTCCAGGTTATGATATTTTCATTATACCTCTTGGAAAATTCTTTATCAATCTTCATTCCATACCTGGACTTAGGTTTTCCAATATCAATCCTCATTCTCCACCAATATGATATCTTCGCTACATTCCACTATTCTTCTTCCTCAGCTTCTTCAGCAGCATCCTCCTCAGGTTGAGGGTCCTTTTTCTTTGAGGTTTTTCCTTCCATGTCACTGATGGTGGCTTTTGTAAGCCGATGACTCTTCTTCTTGTCAGGGTCATAATCAACAACCTGCTCATAGAAATCCAACCATGGAGGCAGTTGACTCATTTTTGAAATATTCCACTCCAAAAGAGCGGTCTCATCATTATTTCTTCCTTGTTCAAAATGAGCCCTAGGCCTCTTTTCAAATTTATAAGCCTTTTCTCCATTTACGACTACATTTCTTGTAGTGAAGATGCCATCAGGGTCATAACTCCATCTTTGGGGAATATAAAATAGACCTAACCTATCAAGGTATTGGTCAATTAGTTGACTCTACCCCTTCTTAGTGATGGTAATGTCCTCCATAGTGCGGTGTGTAAGCAAATATTTTTGCTTTCTCCCAGAACCATAATTCAAATCAATATATTCTGCCTACCTCAAATATTCTAGGGCAAAAATCCTTTCTGTAACAAAATGGGGTAGGAGAAAAGGTTTTCCCATGAAACCATACAATCTAATAACTATGCCCTCGGTCAACAAATACCAATCTCCTTCTTCAGCACCCTCTACTCTCAAAATTTTCTTAGCTAGGGGTGGTAATCTAGGGCACTCTCCATACATTATTTTTAAGGCAGGTCCAAGAAATTCCAAGTTGAATCTGTAATAAGACTCACTGCTTCTCAAGTGACTTGTCCAGTAATAAACCGGCAAGGGTTCCCCATCATTGGTTTTGTCCTTGACCAGAATCCAAGGCATTTTGTCCTTAGTGGCAGCATAAAACATCCACACCAGACTTGAGCAATACCTAAAACTAGGAGCATCAGAGCCCCTTTTCATACTTACTAACTGCTCATGTATCCTCTGTGCAAGAAAAGTTGGCCAGTCAAAATAAATCACCCTAGTCCCCTTTTCTCCAACATCTTTCTCATACATTATTTCGTTAGAAATACAATAGGCCACGATGATTTTCCAGTCATATACCATTCTATCAGAGTCTAAACCCTCCATGCAGGCCAACATAGAAAATAGCTCGGGGTTTGCAAATTCATCAATATGGATAGGAACTTCAGGCATTTCATCCTCTTCCCTTATCCTTATGAAGTTAAGATGAAGCCATATTTCTATAGCTCTTTTCTTTTTTGATGTCACTAATTTAGTATAAGCCCTTGCTAGCTCTACTATGTTAAATGGTCTAGGATTTTAAGGAGGACCTAATCCTACGACGAATAGTTCATGGTAAAATTCTTTGGTGATTGAGAATAGGGGAGTGCCCTCAGAGGTTTTTATGACTCTATTTTCAGAATCATAGAATTGGATCATAGTAGAAATTAATTCAGGACAATGATGTGTAGAATCACAGATATAGGAGAACAAGAAAGATTTTATAGCTATGGTACCTTGTCGATGCATTGGCTTTCCTCCAAAATATGGGAATTTGAAACTCATCCTTAGGAGGGTCCTCCTTACTCTCATCATCATTGTATCTACAACTCGTCTGGTCTGATGCACATGTACCTGCAACTTTACTCCCATATTCTGTGCCTCTATGAGTACTTCCTTAGGAGCCATTTTGATAGCAGTAAGACTTTGTTCTCTATAATTTGTAGCAAAAAAATCTCAGAGTCTCGTTTCACCCTTTATTGCTTCGAGGATGCAATTGACTAGCAAATGGACTTCGAGTGTGCTTTTTTGGTTCTTTTATTTCCTGGAGCATGCGTATCTTCCGCCATTAATGTAGCTACTGCATGATCTACCCGCTGGCACACTTTCCAACTTCCACTTATTTTTCTTGGTGGCTCAATGGTGGCATTCTAAATTTTCATTGGCCAAAAATTCAAACTGTGCTACCACCTCACTGTGCCTCTTCGGCTACTCTTTGGTTTGAGTGGGAGTTCATTAGCATTGATTGAGGGATCTCTCTTGTATCACCATGTGGCACGGTCACAAAATTACTGCTCGACTTCCCCTTAGTTTTTTGAAACCTGGTGGGTCAAAGACATTTTTGATTCCACCGACACTTCATAAATTCCACACGTGAATTATCACCTTGGTTCCACTCCATCATACTTTAGCTTTGAAAGGTCCTCGGATTGGAGATGCCCTTGTTTCTTTTGATACTTGGCTCTCTTCATCATGCGGGATAAGAACATTTGCACCAATCCACGGGGATCTCAGTGTATTTTGATGCGGATTCAAAATTGCTCACCGTTCTAGAAGAATTTTCATACATTTGAGTGCGGAATGGAGCATTGTTGGATACTTTGTCAACACTTAGTCATTTTTGCAAGTTTTTTCTTTTTCCAAGATTTTTCAAAGAAGACTGATTACAAAGTGCAGAAAGAAACTAAAATACAAAGTGCAAAAAGAAGGGGAAATAGTAATACAATGTATATACATATGTTACAATGAGCTCATATTTTACACATAGTAGAGCTTGAGATGAAAACCATTCACTGGAATCGGTAGTATGTTCCCCTCTAGGTCTTCCAGCTGAAACACATTGGACTCCTTGGCTTCTACTATTTTGAAAGGACCATCCCAAAAAGAATCAAACTTTTCATGCTTGCCTGGCTTTGCTCTATCAACATTCCACCTGAGAACTGAGTCTCCAATTTGGAATTTTTTGAATCTGGCCTTCTTATCGAACCATGCCTTGATATCTGAGGAATGCTTTTGAAAATTTTCATATGCCTGAGCTCTATTCTCTTCCAATTGCAGCAAGTGGGTCAACCTAGTTTTTACCAGATCTTCCTCTAACTCTTCCTCTGTATTGACAAGCTTAAGTGTTGGGATCTCCAAATGGATGGGTAACACTACCTCCTTGCCATATACCATTGCATAAGGGGAAGTCTTAATGGATTTTTTTATAGTAATCCTATCTGCCCATAGAGTTTGGTCTACCCGCTGGTACACTTCCCAACCTCCACTTATTTTTTTGGTGGCTCAACGATGGCATTCTAAAATTTCATTAGCCAAAAATTCAAACTGTGCTACCACCTCACTGTGCCTCTTCAACTACTCTTTGGTTTGAGTGAGAGTTCGTTAGCATTGATTTAGGGACATCTCTTGTATCTCCATGTGGCATGGTCACAAAATTACTACTCAGCTTCCCCTTAGTTTTTTGAAACCTAGTGGGTCGATGATATTTTTGATTCTGTCGGCACTTCGTAAATTCCACACATGAATTATCACATTGGTTCCACTCCATCATACTTTAGCCTTGAAAATTCCTTATATTGGAGACACCTTTGCTTCTTTTGATATTTGGCTCTCTTCATCATGTGGGAAAAGAACATTTGCACCAATCCATAGGGATTTTAGTGTATTTTGATGTAGATTCAAAATTGCTCGCTGTTCTAGAAGAATTTTCATACATTTGAGTGCAGAATGGAGCATTTCTAGATACTTTATCAACACTTAGTCATTTTTTCAAACTTTTTATTTTTTCAAGATTTTTTAAAGAATACTGATTACAAAGTGTAGAAAGAAACTAAAATACAAAGTGCAAAAATAAGGGGAAATAGTAATACAATGTTTATACATATGTTACAGAGCTCATATATTACACATAGTAGCGCTTGAGATGAAAACCATTCACTATAATCGGTAGTATGTTCCCCTCCAGGTCTTACAGATAAAACACATTGAAATCCTTGGCTTCTAATATTTTGAAAGGACCATCCCAAAAAGAATCAAACTTTTCATGCTTTCCTGGATTTGATCTATCAACATTCCACCTGAGAACTAAGTCTCCAATTTGGAATTTTTTGAATCTAGACTTCTTATCGAACCATACCTTGATATATGAGGAATGCTTTTGAAAATTGTCATATGGCTGAGCTCTATTCTCTTCCAATTGCAGCAAGTGGGTCAACCTAGTTTTTACTGGATCTTCCTCTAACTCTTCCTATGTATTGACAAGCTTAAGTGTTTGGATCTCCAAATGGATGGGTAACACTACCTCCTTACCATATACTACTGCATAAGGAGAAGTCTTAATGTATTTTTTTTATAGTAATCCTATCTGCCCACAGAGCTTGGTCTAGCAACAGATGCCAAATTTTATTTTTTTCAAGTGATTTCCTCAAAATTCTTAACAGGTTTTTATTGGTAGATTCTACAAGTCCATTACCCTATGGATAATAATTTGAAGTATTCTTAAGAGTGATGCCATACTTATTGGTAAACTCTATATACTTGGCTCCTATGAAAGTTGGTCCATTATCACTTACAAAGGCTTCTGGAACCCCAAACCTTGAAATCAGATTTTCCATAAAATTGATCACAACATCTTGATCTGATTTATTAGTGGGAATAACCTCTACCCATATGATAAGATAATTTGTGGTAGTTAGGATAAAATTATATTCTTCTGATGAATTGGGTTTGATGAGTCCAATGAAGTCTAGCTTCCATTATTGTAATGGTTCTTCAACTTGTATGGGCTTGAGGGGGAATGAAGCATTCCTTGTCCTTACAACATATCTTTGACATTTGTCATAGGCCCTGGTGATCCTGAAAGCATCAATGAATACAATAGGCTAATAATAGCCTGCTCTTATGATTTTTAAATCTATAACTCTACCTAAGCTATTCCTGCTAGCTGGTCCTTCATGGAACTCTTCCATGACCTTCTTTTGCTGATCATATTTTAAGCACTTTAGAAGAATTCCATCCAAATTTATTTTATACAGACCTTCTGGTAGTAATACATATTTTAAAGCATGAAGCCTATATCTCCTATTTTGGGAAGTATTTATATTGGGGGGCATACTCTAGTTTGGAAATACCTGATCATCTGGTCAATCCAATCAGAGTCTACTATTTGTGCCTCTTCCATCTGATCTTTATTTGTTGTTTAGTAAGCTGTCATTTTCGCTAATGTTGCAGCCACTGTTAGACCTTGACATAGGGCTCTACCTCTCACCAACTTGGTGGGATGTATTTCTACATTATATTCTTGGATTTTGGTAATCCAACTAGCCCTTCTATCTCCTAGTTCACCCTTAAGGATAAAAATTCTTACATCTGGATGAACCACATATACCAGGGTCTTACTTTGTACCAAGTACTATCTGAACTTCTTCAGTGATTTCATCATAGCAAATACTTGTATTTCAATGAAGTTATATTTAACTTGGTAATCATGGAGTGTTTGGCTCCAAAAGAATACATGATGCTCTTCACCTTGATTATCCTTTTGAGTAAGCACTAAGGCATAACTTTCTTCAGCTCCATACGCATAAAGGATAAAATTTTTACTAAAATATGGATTTATCAACACTGGGGTTGTTGCAATGGATTGCTTGATAATTTGAAAAGCTTATTTTCTAACTTCAATCCATTTGAACTCAGTATTCTTCTTGAGTAACTCAGATATAGGTCTTATTTTCATGTGCAAAATTAGAAATGAATTTCTTGATAAAATTGATTTGGCCTAGAAAAGACTGTAAGGTTTTCTTATTTGTAGGCAAAGGGAGGGCAAGAAGGGATTTAAAATTTTGTATGGATCTATGGCCATGACTTCTTTTGATACCACATGACCTAGAAAATTTCCTTCGTGAACAACAAAGAATTACTTCTTAGGATTTAGTGAAATTCCAAATTCTCTGCACTTCTAAAAAAATTGCTCCAGGTGTGATAAGTGATATTTCTTATCATGGGAAAAAATAGTCATATCATCTAAATAAATCATAATTAATTTGTTGATTAGTGCACCAAAGGCATAATCCATGGTTATCTGAAAGGTGGCTCCCGCATGGGATAGCCCAAAAGGCGTTCTCTGGTCAGAAAATGTGCCTCATTTTGTGGTGAATGTTGTCTTATACTGATCTTCATATTTCACCCAAATATGATTATATCCATAGTAACTGTCCAGTAATCAGAACCTCTATTTACCTACCACTATCTATAGTATTTGATCAATCTATGGGAGGGGATACTTCTTTGTTAATATTTCTGAAATCTACACACAAACGTATATCACCATTCTTATTTCTTACAGGTACCAAACTAGCTACCCAGGTAGAATATTTTATTCGATATATGATCTTAGCCTTTAATAACTTTAAGAGCTCCTCTCTCATGATGGCCTTTATCCTTAGATTCATGGGCCTTTTCTTCTACCTAAAAGGCTTTGCATCAAGCTCTAGCTCAATAGTATGTTGGATAACCTTCTTGTCATATACCTTGAGGTATTCATATGAACAAGCCACAATATCTTGGTATTTTAAGAATAAGGCTTTGATATCTTTAGCTTATTCTAGTGAACATTTAATTCCAACATTGAGCTTCCTTTTAGTATCGATTTCAACTTCTTTATAGATTTTTTCACTGACTTTCATGACTTGGGTCCTTTTTTTGTCCTCATTATCAAACAGGCTCTCAAGGGTGACCAACCCTCTAGGTATGTGATTATTATTTAGTTGGAAAACATCTTGTTGATCATTTTATTTTGAATATTCTTCTTGGATAGTGGAGAGACATGCTTCTCTCAATAGAAAGTCAATTATCTATTCATCATTCTCAAAAACCTACCAAAAAAATTGCTTGTCTGGTACTCATTTTGATTCCCTTAGATTTTTTGATTCCATAGTCTATAGAAGGGTTGAATTTAGCTCCCTTCATTGCTAATGAATATGCTAGAGTATTCTTTTCTTTGGAAATAAAATTTAAATTCAGGGCATCAAAGGATTCCATCAGATCCCATACCATATTTTTGTAAGATTTTAGATAATGGTGCTTACTGTTGTACCTGTTTCTTACCTTATGGACTATTAACTCAGAATTGCCCTATATATTCAAAATATTAATGGCCATGCTTTCTACTTGTATCAATCCAAGACATAGGTCCTCATATTTTGAAAAATTATTAGTACATGACCATGTTAATCTAGAGGTAAAATTCTTTGCTCCTTCTGATTGGGACTGTAGAACTACACCAGCTCCTGCACCATTTCTGCATTTTAGCACCATCAAAGTGCATGATCCATGTATCTTTCTCTCTTAGAGACTGGTTGGATATAGTAGGAATTTTCTTCTCCAATTTAGTTGAGATACTATATGTTCCCATATTGGTTCCAAATTGACTATACTCATCTCTGAAAGGCAACTCATCTGCAATATCTAATTCCTTAATATTTTCCACCAGTTCAAATTCTTCTAGGGGATTACTATTGTACATATCTTCTTTAATATTCTCAATGTGATAAGCTACTAGTTTTTTAGGTGTTATCCTTATTCTCTTTCCTTTGAAAGGAATTACCATACTAGAATAATCCATGTACATGCATCCACCTAATTTTTTAGTAAACGCCCTTGAAAGACATAACCCAAAGTAAGGTTCTTGTAGCACCCTAAAATTGGCGCAGTAAAACCTTAATAATTACAATTACTCTAGTAAATATTCAAATTCAAATTTCAACCTCCAAAACCGCTCCCAAATCCGTCGTTTAACCCGTTTCCTCCTTTCCCATGCCATTTTTAGAGTTTGTTTTGTCCGTTTGACGATATCGTCTCCGATAAGACGATATCGCCTCAGATCGGATGATTTCGTCTGGCGTAGGACGTCCAGACGATCTCGTCCCAAACTGATTTGTGCATAGTTGGACTCTGTTCCAACGGCGTCTCTAATCCGGGTAGAAGCATGTCTACGCCGTTAGAGACCTCCCCCATTGGAGATCTCCCAAATTGGGATGATCTCCAACCTCCCAACCTCTATCCTAAGCCTATTTAATCCTAGGCCCTCCCCTTAGCATCCCCCTGGCTGAAATTCCCTGTAACTCAAATTCTACATGCACTAGACCATCTTAAATCAATGTTTGCATTTGTATTTTTCCAAGTTTGTTTGCAGGAACTTCATTGTTTTTCAGCCGAAGCAAGCTCAGTTCGTCTCAGACGATCTCGTACAATCTCGGACGATCTCGACCCAATTCGAGATGATTTCGACTATAGTCCACATTGGGGGCAATCAGTGCCCAGAGTTTGCATTTTCTCCACTCTTTTTCACTGCATTATTTTGCATTTAGTTAATTCTATGGTTATTCTTTATTATCCTGCATCTTGGAGTTCACCCATGTAGCTTTAATGCATAATAAAAGCATAAATTGTCATTAGATCATTATAATGCATTCGTGTCTTAGTTTGATATTATCATTTTAATGTTCTTACTGCCATTTTACATCATTACCCTCTGTTATCATAGTTGCATTCTCTGTATTTTGCATCTGTTTCTCTGTTTGCAGGTCTCTGACGAATTCGTCTGACGAATTCGTCAGATCTCAGACGATCCTGTCAGATAGGAGACGATCTGTCGAATTCCAGACGATCCTGACTACTTCAAAAAACTACTTCAAAATTAGAACCTTCATCAAACATCCGGATCAGGTATGGGTCTTTAAACCATCTTGTTCTTTCTATTTTTCTGTCCAAATCTATTTTTGTCTTCATTTAAATCTGCATTTCATATAGAATAGCTTAGACGCATTTTGGCCAAACCTAGGACTTGGATGATTAAAGATAAAACTGAACACATCAAACACATTCCCAACCTAGGCGTGGAAATTGCCATTCAAACGTTTCTTGGTGAACCCACCATCCGTCAAAAAATCACCATAATACACCTCCCCCGAGAGGCGGGACCTTCGCAAGGCCTCTCAGTCCGAGGTACCATGCCATCCTTTTCCCATCCTCCTTCTGGGCACGGATCCTATAGCCTGAAGGTAGGGATGCAAAAAATTTGGAGCGATACATTTTGGTGAACCCGACGTGAATGCATTTAAAACCTTTTGAAAACAAAAAAAAAAAAAATAAAACAACCAAAACATAGATGCATTTCAAATCATTTAAAACTAATAAGTTGCATATCATGTTTAGATGGTAGCTCCTAAGAAAATATTAGCAGTTACTATAAATGTTGAAAACCAATTGGCAGCCATAGAAATCAATTTTGTGCTTAGCGTGCCTGAAACAGATAGAAATCAACTTTTGTGGGACGAACTTGATAGAAGACTAAGTGTCATTTCATCTAGGTCAACAAAACTTAAACAAATCAAGAGGCTTGTCCTAGATAGAATTCTGGATCCTCATCAACTCGTCTTTTATCATGAACTTCAGAGAGCCTGCCATAGATGGTTAGCTTATAGGAGAGCTCTTGTGTCTTCAGAATTGTTCACCTTCGAGGAATACCTCGAGAACGCAGCCATTATACACCAGTTCCTAGGTCGTGTAGAAGACCAAGAGGTTGTTCTTACGGATAGGGAAATATGGAATAGAGTTCCTCGAGCTGTGTTATATCGAGAGTATTGCCACGAGCTTTACTTCTATCAACCAGAATCTGAGACAAGATAATATCACTATAGCTCTTTTCATTAAATTTTTGAAAGAAAATTTTCAATTTGAAGAAGAACACTTCATGACTCCTGAAGAACTCGAGCCCATTAATGATATTTATAAATTGTTTATAGAAAACTAGATCATTACTTTCAGTATTAGTTCTTGCATTTATTGTGTTGTTTGTTATCTTTACAATATTATTACAAAAACAAGAAAAACTAAAAAAAAACATAACAAAAACCAAAACCTTTCATTTTAAATATTGTAGTAGGTATATAATTAATATATACCTCTTAAGCTTGTTGCATATATATATATATATATATTTTTTTATTATATATATATATATATATATTTGCTGAAATCTAAATTAAGCAATGCCTAAACTTAGGAATGGTAAACAAACTGAAGGAGAAGAAGAAGATTGGTTAGAAGATAAAACTAGAAACCCAAATGTCCTTCCTGAAGATCCAATTCCGGAAGGAGAAACTCTAGATCAACCAGAGGATGACCTAGGTGAAGACAATGAACAAGAAGAAAATGTTAAAGAGGATGGATCCTCATCCCCTAGAGTAGCTCCAGATGGAACTATTGCTTTTGACAACTTAGATCATTTCTGGAAATTTTTCAATAATAACATTGGCGCTCTTAATATGGCAGTTCGTATTGATAAAGGGCAAATTAGTGACACTCAAGCAGCCATGGAACATATGTTTGATGTGCACACTAATCCCTTGTCTTTCATTGATCAAGAAAGTGATAAGGTTGGACCATCCAATAGAGATATGGTCACTATGATTCAGAACATGCCAAAACAACAGGTTACCCAACCTCCTAAGGAACCTGTTATTGAGCCTAAAATCATTCCCACACAAAAGAAAACTTCCTTAACTGCTTTACTTCGCCAAACTATTGATCAATATGCTTCAAGTAAACAAAAACCTAAAATGAAGCCAAACACCAATTTTCAACAATCTGGAATACAACATAATACAACTTCAAAATTCCTTCATAACACCTTTCCTACCAACAATTTACACAATAGCAACATAGCATCTAATCTTCATGTCCCTCCATCATATGCTCACAAATCCCATATCAATGCCCTACCAAACCAATATGGTGGGCAAACTAGTAATCTGGAAGCCATGGTGAAACAGTTAGCTTCGCGTATGGACCGAGATAGATCCTTACCGTCCCTCGTACAATTATCGAGAGATATGTAGTCAACCTTTGGATCCCATAGTTGTAGCACAACCGTACCCTAAGCATTTTCCCATGCCCATCCTGCCTATATATAAAGGAACCGAAGATCCCATAGAGCATCTTCGCATGTTTAGGATAGCATGTCATGATATATCACATGATGACTTGCTATTACTAAAAATGTTCCCAAAAAGTTTAGGTGGAATGGCATTAGAGTGGTACTATCAATTGCCCACTCATTCTTTGAGAAACTTTGAAGAAACAACTGAATCTTTTGTCCATCAATTTAGTGCCTACATCGAGAGGCATGTAACCATTAAAGATTTATACAATTTAAAACAAGACAAGGATGAATGTTTTGCCGATTTCTTAGCTAGATGGAGGCAGTTGATGGGAAAACTGCACTTTGTGCTACCTTATAGGGAAATGTTGGACATTTTTATTAATAATTTACAAGAACAAATATCTTATGAGCTATCAATTGCTACTTTAACTACCTTCGATCAGGCTATAGATTTAGCTCGAAGAGTAGAAGATGCCCTCATTAGGAGAGGCCAACTTAGGAAGAAAGATGATGAGAAAACATCCAGAAATCAGTATAAAAACAAACAAGTTGTAGGTGACGGAGTCACTGATAGCAGAAATGTTGCTAATATCAATGCAACGAAAACAACAAAAAAATTTATATTGAAACCGCTCGATAAGCCTCCTCGAGAATTTACTAGATTGAATCAACCCTTATCAACTATTTTACCTCAATTACTCGAAGGAGGTTTGATCCAATTACCAGCTATCCAGGAACCCGATCCAACTATACCCGGATACAGAGGTGACTTACACTCGTGATTTCCATAGAGGGCCTGGACACTCTACCAACGCTTGTAAAAGGTTGAAACATAAAATACGAGGATCTGATTGATAATAATGAAATGGAGGTGCAAGCCTTCCAACCTAAACAAAATGCTCCTAATAATCCTCAAAAGACCATTCCCCAAAATCAAAATCAAAATGCTAATCAATCATTAGACATATTTCAACACCCTTTACCAAGACATGGTAAAGAGGTGGCCAATCAAATCGAACATCATAATGTTCCTCCTCCTACCCGATATGTAGGGACCATTAGTGGACATTTACTTAATCATGATCCTCAAACATTTGACACAACTTTATCCATGGTCACAACCAGGCCCCTACATAATATTCAAACTCCAGATCCTAGTGATATAGAATCAGATACTGAAAGTGAAATAGACATCACTTCAAACCAATCGAATAGTTCTGAAAATGAATCGGATCCTATTCAACCCATCACAGATGCTATGGTTCCAGAAGAACCATTTCCTAGAAGAGTTACTACTCGACCCTCTTCTAATCAATTCCTCCCAAATGAACAAGCCATAAACGCTCAACCGAGACCGGTTCAGCGTCTTCAATATAACATTGTAGGTACCATTGGAGTCGTTACCCGACAACAGGCTCAAAATTCTCAACAAGAACCAAACCAGAATGATGGATCAGCTCCATTTGTTTTGAAAAATCCCAATAAAGGGAATCATGCTCCCAATGTTCAACCTAAACCCCCTTACAATATTAATGAGCAATTATCTAATACTACAGCCAGAATTTCCCTTTTGGATTTATTAAGATCTTCTCCTACCCATAGGGATGAGTTGATGCTTACATTAAGCCAAATGATGGTACCTCAAAACATTCAACTTTGAAGCCATGGCCAATACTATCATCACTCGAGAAGTCGATTGTATTGACTTTCGGGATAAAGATATCCCACAACACAGTTTACATAAGGATAATCCCTTATATATTACTGCTCTAATTGGAGATGTAGCTATTAAAAGAGTCTTGATTGATAATGGTTCATCTCTAAACATTTGCACTTTTGACTTCTACCAACGATTTGGCTTTAGAAGTGATGAAATGAAGAAAACTGACATGATTATCAAAGCTTTCAATGACGAAACACAAGAAACGTGTGGAGTTATTACCATCCCATTGCAAGTTGGTCCTCGAACTCTAGATACCACCATGTTTATTGTACATTGCCCCGCATCGTACAATATACTCTTGGGTGATCCTTGGATCAATGCAATGCGGGCTGTCCCATCAACTTTACACCAATGTGTTAAATTCGAATTTAAAAATCAGTTGGTCACTATCCACGGTGATCCTAGACCCTTTGATATGTGTGCTTTGGCGGAACCTGTTGGAGTGCAATTTTGCCCTCGCTCTGTCATCCACACATCCTAATTCTTATTTTTCATCTAAAACTGTGAAACACACACCCATAGCTTCACCTATTTCCCCTCCATTCATTTCATCCTCATATATAGATCAACAATCTTCTAAACAAACCACTCTAGAACCTCAAAAAGATCTTCAATCCACGACCAATCCTTCATGTTCCATCCCTATAATTTCAAAACCTATAGACCCATCTCTTAACACTTCCACATTATCAACATCTATCATACCTTCCACATCTAAAGATATAGGGAATGATCCTTCTACATCTTATGCTCTTTCTGATGAACTTTTACCAGATTTATCCACAATCTTAATATCAGAAAAAACAAATGCTTTCATGCAAGATTCAATTCTTTTAAATAACTTGCCGCCATCTCCTCGTACTTTGGGCCTCCCACAACCTATGGGAAGTACTTACCAAGTCGGGAGTTGTGCCTTCATTTATAAAGGATATGACTGGGGAAGAATCCCTCGGAATATCAAAACTCATCATGAGGGATATGCTCGATGTTATTTTACCAATGAATATATTAAAGCTAAACCCATAATGCTTAAAATGGGATATAAAGGGAAAGGCTTGGGACCTTTCCAAAATGGCATGAAAGAACCTTTCGAGGTAGAACCGTGGCCTGCCCACTGTGGTGTGGGCCTATTTCCTAGTAAGGGTCAACCCTTTCCTTTTGAAGATGATGATCAACTCATATGTTATCAAGATTATTTGGATAGGCGTGATGATTTGCCTCTAAAAAATCAGCCATTTACATGTAACATGTTATCCATAGCTTACCCTGAAATGATTGCTGACTCCGATGAGGAGTTGGAAGGAGATATCTTCCACGATGTCTCCGTTGAAGAGATGTTACACAATGGATTTTATTTTGATGGTTCTATACCAACTATAGCCCAGCTTGAGACCACTAATCCTCAAGATGAATTATCCAACTTAACCTTACAAGAATTACAAGAATTGGGCGTTTCACCCACCCCACCTAATTTTGAAAGAGATCTACACATGGAGGTAGAAAACGTCATTAAAATTAATATTGGAACTGAGGATAGTCCTCACATAATCAATATTGGATCAGAATTAAGTCAAGAAAAACAAGAGCAATACATTGCATTCCTTAAAGAATATGAAGATGTCTTCGCTTGGACATATGAAGATATGCCAGGTCTAGACCCTTCTGTAGTCATGCATCACCTAGTGGTCCATCCGGATGCTAAACTTGTTAAACAAAAACTTAGAAAAATGCATCCCAAAGTGGCTTTGCTAGTCAAAGGGGAGTTAGAAAAACTCTTGAATGTTGTTTTTATACAAGCTATTGATTATGTTGAATGGATCTCAAATGTAGTTCCAATCACCAAGAAAGAAGCCACCAAAGTTAGGGTTTGCATAGATTTTAGAGATATTAACGTTGCATGCCCTAAAGATGATTTTCCTCTTCCAAACATGGATCAAATCATTGACTTTACTGTCGGGAGTGGGATGATGTCCTTAATGGATGGATTCTCCGGTTATAATCAGATCAGGATAGCTCCTGAAGATCAGGCTAAAACAGCCTTTATTACCCCCCTAGGGTACCTTTTGTTGGAAAGTGATGCCATTTGGCTTAAAGAACGTAGGTGCAACCTATCAACGAGCTATGACTTATATTTTTCATGATATGATGCATGATATCCTACATGATTATGTAGATGATATTATAGCTCACTCTATTAATGAAGATAATCATTTAGATGATTTGAGAAAAGTTTTTAATCGATTACGAGAATATCTTATTCGATTAAATCCAGCCAAATGCATATTCGAAGTTAAGTCCGGTAAACTATTAGGGGTTTTAGTTTCTTTACGTGGTATCAAAATCGACCCTCTCAAGATTGCGGCTATCACTGATATGCCCGCACCTACTAATATATCTGAGTTACGAAGTTTACAAGGTAAGCTTCAAGCCATCCGTCGCTTCATCGATAAGCTAGCGGACAAAACCGGTCCCTTTCTTAAACTTCTTAAGAAGGATGTCCCTTTTAATTGGGACGACGAATGTAAAGAAGCTTTTGAACTTCTCAAACAATACCTCCTTAACCCACCCGTGCTTTCACCGCCTAGACCTGATCGCCCATTTCTCTTGTATATTTCAGCTTTAGATTCTGCCTTAGGAGCTATGTTAGCTCAGCTTGATGATGCGAAGAGAGAACGTGCTAATTATTATATTAGCCGAACCTTCATCAGTTATGAAACCCGCTACACAACATTGGAAAAACTATGTCTAGCAGTCGTGTTTGCTACGCAAAAATTATGCCATTATATGCTTAATCAGAAAACTTATGTCATTGCTAAATATGATCCCTTGAGGTATCTCATGAGTCGACCTTATTTATCGGGTCGCACAGCCAAGTGGGTTCTTGCTCTAAGCGAGTTTGACCTCACATTCATAGGACAGAAGTCTGTTAAGGGTCAAATCATAGCGAGATCAATTAGTCGCTGCACCCTTAGAGTCTACCCATCCCCTCATCATTGAGTTTCTTGATGAATGCCTTCAATTAGAGGGAGACCATATTGAACAATGGTCCTTATACTTTGATGGAGCCCGATGCATGAGTGGGGCTGGTGCGGGTATTATTTTAATATCCCCGCAAAAACATCTTATTCCTCTGTCCTTCAAATTGACATTTGCTTGCACCAACAATACTGCTGAATATGAAGCTCTAATCCTTGGATTACGAGCTGCCTTGGCGCTAAAAATTAAACATCTCGTTAGTTTTTGGTGATTCTCAACTTGTCATAAACCAAATTAATGAAGTTTATCAGACCAGAGATGATAAACTGCGCCCATATAAAGCCTATGTTTTACAATTAATGTCTCTCTTTGATCAAGTTACCTTGGAAGCTATCCCTCGAACTTGCAACCGTGCAGCTGATGCTATGGCCACAGCTGCATCTCTCCTGCCCTTGGAGTTAGATGACGAATATGCCACTATCATTATTCGTCGACTCCAGGAACCCGCTTCAAATAAGTCATGCTTAGAACCTTTGGATGTGTTTCTAATCAATGAAACTACTCCTGAACCTTGGTATACGGATATATTTGATTTTCTCCAAAATGGGACTTTCCCTGCCAATTCTAATAGAAACCAGCGTCGGTTATTACGTAGACGAGCAAGTCGATTTGTAATAATTGGCAATACTTTATATAGGAGATCTTTTGAAGGTATCCTATTAAGATGTTTGAATTTAGAAGAATCCCAATCAGCCTTGAGTGAAGCCCACGATGGATCTTGTGGAGGACACTTCAGTGGTAGTGTCATTGCTAAAAAGCTCCTTAGGATAGGATACTTTTGGCCTACCATGGAGAATGACGCACATGATTATGTGCGCCATTGCGACAAGTGCCAGAAACATGCTGACCTTCTCCATGCGCCTGCACAAGAACTACAAGCTATTTCATCTCCTTGGCCCTTTTCAAAATGGGGCTTAGATATTATTGGCAAAATCAATCTTGTGTCATCTGATGGACACAAATTCATCATAACCGCCATTGAGTATTTCACGAAGTGGGTTGAAGCTATGCCTTTAGCTTCCTGCACTGGCACACAAGTCTCTAAATTTATTTTTAATCAAATCATTTGTAGGTTCGGAATTCCTGCAAATCTCATCTCTGATAATGGAACTTGTTTCAAAAATAAAGATGTTAAAAAATTATGCCAAAAATATAAGATTCAACATCGCTGGTCCACTCCCTATTATCCTCAGGGTAATGGTCAAGCAGAAGCATCTAACAAAACCTTAATCAAAATTCTCAAAATATTGGTCAATAAATCTGGCCGTGACTGGCACATTCAGTTATATCCAACCTTGTGGGCCTATCGAACTAGTGTTCGAACTCCCACTGGAACTTCACCTTTTGTTTTGGTTTATGGTGTTGAAGCCGTTTTTCCCTTTGAATTAGAAGTTCCTTCTTTGGCTCTACTACTTCAAGATACCGAAGTAGGAGATGAATATCGAGCTAGCAGACTCAGTCAGCTGGAACTCCTAGATGAAAAATGCATCAATGCTTTGGAGCATCTTCGTGCCTACCAAAACAAGCTTAAAAGATCATATGCTAAAAAAGTTCGTCATCGATCCTTTGAGATCGGCGACCTTGTTTTAAAGGAAAATCAAAAAAATACTAATGCAACTAAAGACCTTAAAGGTAAATTTGAGCCCAAGCGGCTTGGACCATACATTATCACTGCTAAATTTGAATCGGGAGCATACAAATTATCTACCTTAGATGGTAAAGAACTTAAAGAACCCATGAACATTTTGCATCTTAAACGTTACTATGTATAATTTTGGTCATTTCATCCTTGTATATATTTGTTTAAAATATTTCAAAATCACTATCTTGTATTTCTTTCAATTTATAAATTCAAAAACACCAAAAACATTCATAATCATCAAAATATTCAAAACTACTTGTTGTATTTATTTATGGCACTTGTTAATTCTTTCAAAAAAAAAACAATAATAATAAAAATAAACAAACAACAATATTCTTGACTCTTTCGAAACCAAAACAACATCAAGAAGAAAGAGAGAGTCAACATTCTCAAAACTTCTCAAAAAGTATTTATATATATCTTCTTACAAATGTTGCAATTATATGTTTCAAATTATTTTGGATAAATTAGCATTTATTTGGAATCCCTCACTTTCACAAACACAAAATAAATATCTTGATTTTTATCTGACATGATTACTAATCTCTCTTATATCAAAGTTCACAAAATTCAATTAAATAAAGTTTGAGCACAGAGAATTGATCTTGTTATTTACTTAAACCAAGCACATCCTTTCACAATAAAATGATTATATTTGTAATATCCATGCTATGCTACATAGTAGAAGTGGTTTCTTGAGCGAAAAGTTTCCCCTGCTATCCTATCATGCACATGGTCTAGAATCTTTGAGAATTGGCAAAAGGACAAGCTCACCCCTACCCAGAATAAAAATCCCTTGCTCTACAGCTAATCCGAGCAAGTATCCCTAGCATAGAACAAAAAAAAAAGAGCAAAGTTCAAGAAAAAGAGAAAAAGAAAAATGTTATTTTATATCATTACAACAATGTTCCAAGCATTATCAAGCAAAAATACAAAAGAAACGAAATGAAAGCAAAAGCAAAAGCAATAAAATCCCTTTCCCTACCCTTTGAAAAGAAAAGAAGGGTTGATGAGCTTGAATCCCTGGAATTCTCAATTATTCGAAAATCGTGAGGTAAGCCCCATAACAGGTGGTTTGTGCCCAACCCGCTTGGCCTTGGGTAACTCCTAGCATGGCGATATGTCTGTCACATTAGCGACCTTCTTTTGTATAGACCTATGTCCGCTTATGGATTAGCTAGCTCTTGATAATCCGACTTACATAGTAGTCTAGTATGGTTATATGCATCTACATCATGGTTAATGAACACTTATTTGGTTCATTCAAATCACTTGTATCATATTATCTTGCTCAAAACTGGTAAACGAACATAACAATTGCACACACATTTGTATTTGAGAGATTTTGTGTATCATTATGATAAATCAAGATTGGAAATGAATTCACATATGCACATGGGATTCCTTATAAATCTAACTTTTGTCTTTAAGATACTTTGAAATATTTTTTTGCAAATTGTCTGGAATAATTCATTTTCTTCTTTAAAGTACAGTTGTTTAGTATAAAGACAACTACATACATAATAGAAAAAATCAAAATTTCTTTCAAAACCATACAATCAAAACACACACACACACACACACACATATATATATATATATATATATATATATATATATATATATTGTCGACTTTCGCGACGATGGTATAGTTCCAAAACCAAAATTGGAATTTTATGCCTAGCGCAAGTCCTCATCTTCATATTTTCAAAAATTAAAAATCAACCATGCAATAAAACAATCTATTTTCTTCTTTGATTTTCGCGATGATGGTATAAGTCTATACCTACATATTCTATGCCTAGCGCAAACCATTGTACCAATTTTTATTCTCCATTTATTTCAAATCAAATCATAAAAAACATATGACTTAAATCATTATGTTACACAATTATGCTTTCAAAAGCATGCACATTATCACTATTTCATGTCATTATGTCAACCTTCAATTTTGCAATGATGGTATAATTCCTAGGGAATTATCCAAAAAATTTATCACACTTAGGAATTTATGCCTAGCAAAAAAATCATTTTAACATTATTTCATGCATACTATTTTTATGAAACTCCGAAAACAAACCATCATCATCATCATTTGCACCATTGCACCAAAGTCTTAAGACAGTCTCTTAAGCACTCTTTTACTTTTAACAATATTTCTATACTGGGATTAGCTTGACGACCGAGTGAGCGGCGACTCCATGAAATGGTCTATAATAGCGACAATGTCCTTTGAAATTATTGTTAAAAGTCCCTTTTATTTTTTTTATCAAATCATCACATCACAAACAACCAATTTGTTCTATCAGATTATTTCATTTAAATTTTTTAAGCATGACATTTCAACCATAATATTTCCAATGACGTAATTACATGAATCATCAAATCAATCAATCAAAACATTAAAAGCATCATAAAAATACATAAGAGACAAGTCATATGATCAAAAATATCTCATCTATATATATCTCAACAGTATATGTACATCATATCAAAACCGAATCGGTATGCCACAATCTGTACCTCGGCATACTCAATCCTCTATCAAAAATAGTAAATACTATATATCAATCTGTACAGTGCAATCTGTAGTAGCTAGCCTCGAGAGCCCCTCGAGCTCTCAGCCTCATCTCCTCCCCCGCCCTGAGGTGGACGAGGTGGCCCCATCGTAGTATGTGTGGTACTGCGAGTCCTAGTCATGGATCGGGACGAAGTCCTTGATGACCCAATCTTGATCGGATCCATGATGGTAGCCGATAGTGGTAATCTCTCCTCCTCTGGCACCATCTGGTGGTATAGTGTCTGATAAAATGTGATCTGGGCAATAGCCCGTGCTAGCTCCCGAGTGCTCGCTCCTCCACCCCATGCTCTGAGGCATGCAATCTCATCTCTGAGCTGTCACCTCAGCTCGGTGGCATGCAGCCTCATCCTGCAATGTCTGCACCTGTGCCTGGAGATGGACTGTCTCCACTCGGAGAGTCATTGTCTCGCTGCTCTCCCCAGTGTCAACACCCTTGCCCTTATCGGGCGATGGTGGCCTCTCTCTCTGTGGAGAAGGGGGTCTCTCCTCCCTCCTCTCCCGCTGTCATGGCCTCTACTATGCCTGTGGTCTCCTCTGCTCTCTCCCACCGTGACCCTGTGCCGCCTCAATGGCCGCCTGGCGCCGCCTCCCCATCCGACGCACAACTGCATGAATCGGACCCTGAGCCCTCGTCATCCGAGGAGGGCGGATGCCTGCGTACCAGGCATCATAGCCGTCGGCTACTCCAGCGTCGTCCCCATCCACTGGCTAAATGGGGGCATCATCTACGTCCTGACTCCAGAAGCACTGCATATCTGGAGCCCCGCTAACTATAGTGTTATCCCGGATAGTCCGAGAAAACTCGTAATCCCTGAGAGATGGGATCCCCTGTTGTAGACCGAACTGTCACAAAACTCGGTCGTAGCGGTGGAGCTCCACCTCTCCCCTCTCCATCCTCAGCCAGAAGACTCGCTTGATGTGAGCCAGCTCCTGTCCATCCTCGGCCCACCCTGGATGGTCCCTCCAAGGCCTCCAGGTGATCTGGTCGAAGACAAGGTCATCAAGTAGTCTCCGGGACATCGGTAGATCTATCCGCCGTTGTGACCCTCTCCGGAGCCACCAGTAGAAAGCTCGGGGCCTCTCCCCATCAATCCCTATCAGTGGGAGCCCTACCGGCCTCCGCACTGCAATGTGCTCCCAACACCAAACCTGTAGTAGCGATGTCATAACCGGACATCGACCGCCCTTGTACACGACCCCATGCGGGATCCTGTACAATCGGCATAGAACAAAGCTGCCCCAAGCAAACCTGTAGCCGTGGTCTCTCATGTCATAGACCACATCTGCCAGTACCCATGGTACCCTGCATCCGCTCTGGTGGCACAGTAGAAGTCCACCTACCACCCTAGCCAAAACCCGTGTGAGTCTCGATGCCCCAGGCATCTGACGCAGCGACTCGATGTTCACTCCGCCCTTCTCCAGGGTGAAGCTCGGATCGCCACATAGTCGCATCATCGCGTGGCCCTGATTGGCCGTAGGAGTGATCAGTCATCCTTGTATGGGGATCCTCAAAATCCTCCATACATCCTCTAGTGTGGGAGTCATCTCCCCTGTCGGTAACCGAAAATAGGAAGAACCCGGATACCACCTCTCTGCCAGGGCTGTCAGTAGCCCCATGTCTATAGAAACTTGTGGCATCTCTGCCACATGCTGCAACCCGACCTGTGCCAGCTGATCTCGCTCTGCCTGAGATAGAGTGGCCAAGTCATCCCTCAACCCACCGTATTTCCATTCTCTGCTCTTCAGTAATCCTCTCTACAACATAAAAACAACAACACAATAAAAATCATTAATAAAAACTCAGTAATTAATAATGCAAGTAAAATTAGTTCAATTTTATATAAATGATGATATCGTCCACTATTGGACGATATCGTCCCAAATTTGAGCAAATCGTCTCCGATTTCGCAAGCCGAAATCGTCCCTAATTTGATGAAATCGTCCCCCTTTCGCCGATTTCGCCCTTAGACGAAATCGGCGAACTTGAGACGATTTCGTCCCGACGACGTCGACGGCCCAAAAATGGCCGCGATGCTCAAAAATTGCTCAAAATTCACCTAAAAAGCATGTAAATTCAACTTAAAGCATTCTAAACTAAGTTTAGACTCTTACCCGTAGCCCGCGCCGGACCTCTGTCGATCTGTGCACTGTCTCGACCATTTTTCTTGTAGAGCTCTAAAAACCAGAAAAATGAACAATAACAATGAATTAGGGTTTTACCCTATTTTTCTTAATTTTATTCAAAACACAATTAAAAACATTTTAAAATTTTTGCTTTTCCGCGTTTTTACCTCAAACGTTCGATTTGGGTAAAAACACGGAGGGGGCACCATAGTAAGTCGTCGTACGATTCGACCAAGAATCGTCGCCTAAAAATGGGAATAATTTTTGCTTTCTCGTAGATCGAGAAGAACTCATCTTTAACGCATTTTCTTCGGAAAATTCGCTAAAGAGGGGGCAAAATGTAGCACCCTAAAATTGGCACAGTAAAACCTTAATAATTACAATTACTCTAGTAAATATTCAAATTCAAATTTCAACCTCCAAAACCACGTCATTTTTAGAGTTTGTTTTGTCCATTTGACGATATCGTCTTCGATAAGACGATATCACCTCAGATCGAATGATTTCGTCTGGCGTAGGACGTCCAGACGATCTCGTCCCAAACTGATTTGTGCATAGTTGGACTCTGTTCCAACGGCGTCTCTAATCCAGGTAGAAGCGTGTCTACGCCGTTAGAGACCTCCCCCGTTGGAGATCTCCCAAATTGGGATGATCTCCAACCTCCCAACCTCTATCCTAAGCCTATTTAATCCTAGGCCCTCCCCTTAGCATCCCCCTGGCTGAAATTCCCTGTAACTCGAATTCTACACGCACTAGACCATCTTAAATCAATGTTTGCATTTGTATTTTTCCAAGTTTGTTTGCAGGAACTTCATTGTTTTTCAGCCGGAGCAAGCTCAGTTCGTCTCAGACGATCTCGTACAATCTCGGACGATCTCGACCCAATTCGAGATGATTTCGATTGCAGTCCACATTGGGGGCAATCAGTGCCCAAGTTTGCATTTTCTCCACTCTTTTCTGCTGCATTATTCTGCATTTAGTTAATTCTATGGTTATTCTTTATTATCCTGCATCTTGGAGTTCACCCATGTAGCTTTAATGCATAATAAAAGCATAAATTGTCATTAGATCGTTATAATGCATTCGTGTCTTAGTTTGATATTATCATTTTAATGTTCTTACTGCCATTTTACATCATTACCCTCTGTTATCATAGTTGCATTCTCTGTATTTTGCATCTGTTTCTCTGTTTGCAGGTCTCTGACGAATTCGTCAGATCTCAGATGATCCTGTCAGATAGGAGACGATCCTGTCGAATTCCAGACGATCCTGACTACTTCAAAAATTAGAACCTTCATCAGACATCCGGATCAGGTATGGGTCTTTAAACCATCTTGTTCTTTCTATTTTTCTGTCCAAATCTATTTTTGTCTTCATTTAAATCTGCATTTCATATAGAATAGCTTAGACGCATTTTGGCCAAACCTAGGACTTGGATGATTAAAGATAAAACTGAACACATCAAACACATTCCCAACCTAGGCATGGAAACTACCATTCAAACGTTTCCTGGTGAACCCACCATCCGTCAAAAAATCACCATAATACACCTCCCCCGAGAGGCGGGACCTTCGCAAGGCCTCTCAGTCCGAGGTACCATGCCATCCTTTTCCCATCCTCCTTCCGGGCACGGATCCTATAGCTTGAAGGTAGGGATGCAAAAAATTTGGAGCGATACGGTTCCAAGTCAGCCACAACTATTTCTTATACTATTATCACCTCAGGGGCTCTATGTAGTCTCATAAAACCATCATTTATGAATCCAACTGTCTTAACAGGCATCCCATATAATTGCAATACTCCAAGACAATATCGGGTATACTCCATACCCATCTCTTCACAAATTGCTTTAGGCATAACTGTAGTTGATGCTCCTGAATATATCATACAATTTCAGATCACCCAACCTTCCATCCTCAGGGATATATAGAAATGAAGGGGCTTATTATTTAAAACATTAGGTGAAATTTCTTTCTTTTCTTATGGCATACTAAGGATTGTAGTATACTGCTTATCTTGTGGATACTTTTTGAGGGAAGCCTTAAGAAGATCAATCTGACCAGGAATGAATAGAGTGTCATACAGGCTAGCTTTTGATGGAATATTTTTCATATCTTCAACAATATTATACTTAGATTTAGTCAGGGTAGGTCTCTCAAACCTTCTTTCTAGCTCACCATATTTCCTTTTATACTATTGAGTGGCTTCAATTCTCTACCTTTTGGTAATGGAGGGGAATCTGAGCCTTTCTTGAGCCTCATATTTAGATTTTATTTGGTCTCTTTTAGTTTCCTTATCTAGCCTCTTAGGGAGACTATCTGTCCTCTCATTACCTTTAGCTTGAGGGATGGGGAAAGCATCACTACTCTAAGGAAGGGAATCAATTATTTTTTGAGAAGGGACTTGGAATTGGCCCATTTTTTGGGGATCCACTTGTAAAGTTTTCTTTCCAGACCTTGTCATAACAACAATTGGGTTTTCTTCATCCAACTCTTTTACAACCATGATTTTATCAGATTGCCATAACATGTTTACTCTTCCCTTTTGATTTCTTTCAGCTTGATCCATAGCTTGTTGTACATGGTGTTGGTACATAACACAAGATTGAGAGTCATGGGGATCATTGCATACTAAACACCAAATATTTGCAAGAGTAGTATCTGAAGAACATTATGGTTCCTCATATGTTGCATTCACTCTGACCCTAGTACTATTACTAGGACCAGGTCTCTGATCTTTATTTACATATGGAAACCTCCTTTGTTGTGATATTTCTTGGTCTCTCCTTTCCATAGAATTCATTCTATTAATCAAATTTTTTAGAGGATTTTTGTATATCAATAATAGCAAAAAAATCCTAAGATGGTTGAGAAGGAATGGTAGGAAAAGGAGCTACAAAGGATATTAGATTTGGTTGAGGGATTGCATTCATTTGTGGATATGGATATGATAAAGAAAGAGGATCGATGAAAGAGGGGTTTGTGGATTGACTTTGGTTATTGGTAGTCTTTGAGTTGTAAGGTAGCATAGTTTTGGGGGGTAGTCTTCCCATATTAATCAAGATATTTTTAGCATGAACTGCTACATTATAAACTTGGAGGAAGGTTTCTACTCCAGATTGCTATGTCTACAGATCTAGATTTGATCCAAGGGCTCTAATGTAATACATATAGGCCAAACATGTAGCTGGTCTAGCTATGGGAGGTATTCTCTTCCATGTTCTGCTGAATCTCAAATTAAAATCTGAGATAGTTTCCTGCTGAGACTTTTGTATGGATGTAAACTGGTTAAGTAGGGATAAGGGATCAACAGATTCATTAAATTCTTCAATAAATGGTTCAACTAGTGCTTGCCATGAAGTGATAGTGTTATCTTCCAGAGTTCTAAACCAATGTAATATCTTTCCTTTGAAGGACAGGGCTAGAATTCTTACAATAATATCCTCCTCTTTTATGTTGTGAATAGCTTCCAGATTCAAAATATCCTGACAGTGCTCATAATATGTCTTCCTAAATCCATCATAAGTGGGGATAGCTTTGGACACATCCTGGGGGATGACATTCATTTGGGCTAATCTTAAGGGACCGATTGTATTCCAGCTGGGATATTTTTGTAATGGTTGATTAGGGGCCACATTTTGTGCCATATTTCTAGGTGCAAATCCTATCGGAGGGACTACTAGGTTAACTGTAGGGTTTTCTTTAGAAAAATCTTATTTTAAGAGGAAGTCATAATTCAAACTTCTGATAACTGTAGACCCTCTATAAGGTAGTTTGCAATAAAAATAGGAGTCAGGGTTATTTCTTTTGAAGTAACTGGTATACATGAAAGGACACTGGTCTATAGGGATAATTATTTTTCTAGGTTTAAGAACCAGGGAGTCACCAGGTGAACTTGCTCTTCTCTACTTACAAGGTCAAGATAATTCATGAAATCTTGATTCCTTTGGGTTGATATAAACAATAACTCATATGATGGAATTTCATGTTCCTTGTGAACTGGTCCCATCGGGCATGCAAAAAACTATTGGGCACTAAATTGCATCAAGTTTTTACTTAACATTGCAGTTGTCTATCTTCCTACTTTCTATCCAGGCTTACACCCGATAGCTACAACTCAACACTCAACATTGGATGGACCAAAATAAAGTTTCTGATCCAACCTCCAAAGTAGGCTAGTTCCTTGTCAGCTTAAATAGGGTGTTGACACAATTATGATCACTTAGGGTTTTAGATATTAGGGTAAGAAAATATTAGGGTTAGAAATATGTGAACAATGGTGGATGGATAGGCTAACAACATTGCACTCTAGAAAAAAGATCTAAAAAATAACTTAAGGATACAATACTTAGATCAATATTATCTCAAGTTAAATGTATCTTCATTCATTAAAAAAAAATAGAGAAATATTGCAGACAAAAATTTCAATATCCAAATAATGATAATCCAAATAACATAATTCACCACTATCTAGATTTTACAAAAATGTACTCCTTAGCAATAAATATCAAATCTAGAAGCAGATTTCAATTACCTTAATAGCTAGTAATCCATTAATTTAGCACAAACTAACCATATAATTATTCATAGAAATGCAACTAAAGAATCTGAACCTCTAATATCAAATATGAAGATACAAGATTTGAGGTAAAAATAAGTGTAATGCTCCTTTCATTAGTCCTTGGGAATATTTATAGTAGCATAGGAAAACACACTAGAGTTGACCTTTTAAAATGAGGGTTTGACCTCTACTTATAGTTTTGTAAAATTAAAATAACAAGGAACATTACAAAGATTAAAATTTAACAGCTCAACAGAGAGTTCTTACTAGCATTCTCTTATTGGTTCATCCTTCGAGAAACCCGCTGCAAGTAGACCACCATGGCAACTGGAAACCTCTGAAACTTGTTGGTTGTTGGTTCGAACTGGAGTTTTTTTGTTGGAGATATTATCTACATCATGGATATTTCTTGGAAACCTCTCATTGTCATTGATCTACAACCATATCTAGTTCTGATCTTCTTGAAACCCTTGGTGCTTTGGCTTCCTTCTCCAAATAACTGCTCTTCAGTCCTGGAGAGAAAGATTTTATTTTATTTCATTCTGCTCAACAATTCTCAGTCGTTAATCTCTTCCATCGTATGGATATGGTCTATTTAAAGTAAGCTTTGATAAATGATAGGAAGATATCACTGTGCCATTCTGCTTTAAAATATTTGATGATGTCACATACATTCTTTAGAAACCTAAGAACGCAAATCCACATAAAAATGCATTGTAAATAGGACGTGATAGAATCCACCACTTATTCCTTGGTCTTTCCTTTTGGTGTTGATGCTGCAGTGAATCAGCAAAAACAATCTGATGATGTCACATTTTCCTTGAAAATCTTGCGGATTTCAATCTGGACCCAGACAAGAGCATTAATCATGAATTTCAATTTCGGTCCTGCCATAGTGTAAACAACTATGTTTTCATTCCGCATTGGCCTTAGATAAACATTACTTATTTCAATTCCACTTAAGAATTAGATATAATTACCTTTTCATGAATTCACACATCTTTATATCATCTTCTACCTTATGTCACCATTCCGGGCCAAAATACTCTATGAGTCTTCCAAAAATAGTCTTCCAACACTTAGCCACTTTGAAATATTTTATAAATGCAAAGCGATCACCAATCCACACAAATTTTATGCTTACGTCACCTTTCTCCAAAAAATTTTGTGGATTCAAATCCTTTGTTGCTAATCCAAATCCAAAACAAGGGACGCAATGAGGATTTTCACCAAGTGTAGAATTTGACTAAGTGTGGGTGAGCTTCTTACCTTTGTCATGGATCCACTCAAAAACATACTAGAATGCGTGCGGAATGGAGCTATCATGCCTTAGTAAAATTTTCAAAAAAAATTTGAGCATATGTGGCCATTTTGGACCTACAATACTTATGGCATTAGATTACTTTAGGGGAAAGTTATCTAGTTACTTCATGCTATGTAATAAATTCACAGGTGTCAATTGCAAGTTGTATATGTGCAAGTTGTCCCTTGCACAACTAGGTAGAGTGTTGGCCAAGGAACTTATCTTCTTATATAAAGGGCCTCATTGTAACAAGTAGATATAGAGAAGCTTAGAGCATATTCATAGGTAGTAGCATAGAGTTGTGTAGATCACCATATATTGGTGATGGGTGCAATGTAGTCTAGTAGCATTGTTAATGGAGTGTTCATTTTATCCATAGCTATATTGTATTCATTTCTGTCATTTCTATTTATAGCATATTTTAGTCATCTCATAGATTTACTTTCTTTCATATTATTTTACATCTTGTGAATGCTATCTCCCATTTCATACTACATCAAAAGCTAATAGTGGTATCAAAGCCATGATATATCTAGCCACAATAGATCAATAGGAAAACCACCATTATCATTGAGCTTGATTTTTTTGTCAACCTGATGCACTACTAGACCACCCATTGTCAAAAACTCTCAGAATAGTCTAGGTGATAAATTAGGGATAGCTACAAGTAAGGACTAAAATAAATATCAGTTCAGGAAATACTGAGATTACATTTGGCTGGAGTCTTTCCATAGAGTTGTAGGAAAAACTTGTGAAGACTAGGACTTAGCATTAAATCCACTAGATTGACAAATAAACTAGTTAAGAATATTATCTTTATATTTATAATTTCTTTCACTCCTATATATAATAACGTAGAAGAATAAACTTTTCAAAGACCTCAATAAAGGTCTCATTACAAGAGCTACAAATATTACAAATTGTAGAAGTAAAAAAAAGGCCACGGTAGTCCTACAACAGTCTCAAGGAAGAAGAGACTCCAAAATTTGAGTCATAGGAGGAGATAGGATATTGATGATATTCATTCAATATTAATACCTGTAGATCCTAGAAGAAGAATAGGCCACATAAGCCTTGATCCAAAATAAAAGGCCATATAAGCCTTGATCCAGAAGAAAACACCACAAAAGCCTTAGTAGTGAAAAAGGCCACAGAAGCATTGATATTGAAGAAAAGGCCACAAAAGCCTTGATATTGAATAAAATGCCACAAAAGCCTTGATATTGAAGAAAATACCATAGAATCCTTGATACTAAAAAAAATTCCACAGTAGCCTTGATCCTGAAGAAGACTCTAGAAGAGACTAATACTTCGTTTCAGTGAAAGTAGATTTAGTGAGTTGGGAGACTTCCTACAAGAAAATTAGGAAGATTATCTTCTTTAGAATCAATCCAGATCCTAAAGAAAAATAGAAGGTAAAGATATCAAGAGAAGATCTCATTGAAGAACTTCCAATCTTGGAAGAAGAAGAAGGACTAGGAGAGTCTTTATCGAATTCAGAAGTAATAGAATCAGAGATCCAAAAGAAGATCTCACCACCAACACTTCCATGAGCATAAGGTTGATGAAAATATCTCAAGGAAGACTAGAAGAAGTTAAAATATCAAAGACCTTGGGGAGGTCTCAATGAACATCTAGTAAAAGGCTTGGAGAGCCTTACTAAAGAAATTCACTACCAGGGTGAAGCCCTTGAAAGTGATGGACTTGGGATAATTCTTGCCATCCAACAACAAGCCCAAGAGATGAATAAATTATAAAGGAGTGTCAAATCTTAGAAGACCTTACGACATTCAAAATATTGAGAAGAATATACTGCTTGAAGTTAGAATTCAATAAGAAGACTTAAAGAAGGAGAAGCCTACCAAATCCAATAAGATTACCTCTCACAACAAGAAGGTATTATTTTCTATAGAAAGACTTCTACAAAAAAAAGGAGGAGACTACAAGAGGAGAATAAGCCACCAAATCCTAGGCTCATGAAAGAAAGTTCAAGACCATATTTTGGTGAAGAAGGAGCTATTTAGGATAGTCTACAAAGTTTTGCAAGTTCTTACTCAAGGTAGCAAATTGATGATCTTAAACACCAAGATCCTCTACAAGATCTACATCCTCTATAGAAGCTGTAAAATAGATACAAAAGCTTTTAGAAAAAAGTAAGCAACTATTGGTGCAATTAGATTCATTAGTTGTATTACTTATTAGATTCATTGGAGCACCTTATTTGGATTAAAGTTGCAAGAAGAAAAATTGGATTATAGTATTCAAAAGTGCAAAAAGAGAAAATTTCCTTTTAAGGTTCATTTGCACATTAGTTAGGAGTTTATTAGATTTCAAAATTACATCTATCAACTACCTATCATCTACTTTGGTAAAAAAAAATAAGACTAAGTCCTACGATATTAATTGTAGTGAAATTGTAGAATAATTATTAAAGGTTCATTGTTGATTAGTTGCTGTAAATTGATTAAAGTGCATTATTTTGAGAGTTGATTGGAGTGATAAGATAAAATTGTTAGTGCATTAAAAGTGAAATGTTATTGTTTGTGTTCTTGAAAATGGCACAAAATCAGAATTTGACAAAGTGTCTAAAGACACTATTAATGCACAAAAATATGCAAAACATAGTGGCAAAGATAAGCCACCAAAAATAGATTGTAATCCTCAAAAATTTGGAGAAGAAGACAACTAAAGAAATAAGAAATAGAAGCTTCAAATATTGAGACTTGGTGAGTCTCAAATCCAAAGCATTACAGGGTTAGTTGCAAGGAGAAAAGTGCAGAAAATTGCATCAAATAAGGAGCTTCTATCCAAGCTTGGATTTTTCATCAAAGTATCCAAGAAAAAAGGGGAAGGTGTCTAATAAAAGAGACAACCTCAAAAACCCTACATTGCATTCAAAAATTCTATCACAAAACCATAAACTTAGACCTGCAAAAAGTAGTGCAAGAAAGGGTGCAATAAAAGCATCTTATTTACACATTATTACATTGTATTGCACTTCTCTAATTTGTTCTACGTAGGAAAGAGGGCAGATTTGAAGGAGCCATAAAGGTACAACATTCTCAAGAATAATGCAGCCTAATACAAACATAAAGAAGCCTCTAAAGGGATCACATCATGCATGGGATGGACAGCCATAACAGGTAACCTGCAAGCATAAGAAAGGTGTCACATTGCTCACTAAAGGAGAGAAATCCAACAACACATAAGCAAGATAAATCAAAGTAAGAAAATTAGAATCATAGATCCAATCAAGGAGCATTCAATACTACTATTGGAGCATCAAGAAGTATCCACCAAAGTAATGCTCAAACTCCATTCAAGAGACACCAAAGCTCCACTAAAGCTCCTCTAAATCTCCACCAATGCTCCACCATAGGCATTGCTTGGCTGGAACCATATCAACACCATAAAATACAAGGAAGAAGGTGAAAACGTATGTTGAAAATATTACAAGAAAGCACTAATAAGACTAGGGTATGCAAGTGCCACTTGTCATTCTCCAAAAGAAACCCTAAATGCCATCAAAGGTATGTTGGAATTTCACACATGTGAGGAAAAGCGTTACAACATATCTTTGGTGCTCATAGTCCACATGGAAGAGGATTTATATTCTACCATAAGTGTTACAAAAGGAAGCCTTACGGATATCATACTATGAAGAAGTAAAAACACTTCAGATGTTACACTTGTAACAAACATCCAAGAACATTTTTGAAGCATTGAATATAACCGTTGTGACATTTGTCACTCATAAAAATCATGACCACCTATTAAAGGCACCTTGGACTAGGGATAATGCAACATTTGGAAGCATTTAGAAGCATTGGTGTTCAACATTTCGTAGTCTTCATGCATAGGACTTTGCAGCATGGAATCAATGAGGAAGAGCCTTAAATTCTATGGTCAAAAGAATTCAAAGGCAGAAGGTGCCATAGTTGGAGATTAAATCCAAGCTTTCCATTGGAGGGAAAGGTCAAGGTAAAGATACTCACATCCAAAAACAATGTGTATTTGAATATTACAAGGTGATATTTATTTTCTAATTTAATGTGTTTTCATTTGAGGGAGCTATAAGGTTGATAAACCAATGTTAAACTTAGAAGAAATTAACCACATAGAAATCAAAGCATCAAAGGGAATAATTTATCCAATTAATATAATATTTGCAATATTAACCATAGGAGAAATAAGGATTTCTACTGGAAATTAATTTTTAAATATTTGCAAATATTATTGTGTTATACTTTTTTATATTTGGGAGCTATAAGGGTTACAACACCAAATTAGGTTATTATAAATTAGAAACATTAAAATAAAATCCTAAGGGATATTAAAAGAGTTTATTAAGTTTTTTTGCTAAGATTTCTCACAATTTCTCAAAAATGGACAAAAGAAATCCAACATTAAAACATCTTCAAATTTGGGAAAATTGCTTCGTTCAATAGGAGCTATAAGGGATAATAGAATTTGATTTTGGAATTCATAAAAACTTTACTAAATCAACCAAAAATTGAACTACAATTTACAAAAAGCACTATATACATCTTATATCTTATCCAAAACATACTAGGGATTCATAAAGGATTCTAAAAAACTTTGTAATATTAACATTTATCAAATATTATCAAGTTATAAATTCATTGGAAAATATAAGATTTCTACAAAACCTAAATTCCCATTAGGTGTATATACTCTCATTACTAGGGAGACATAAGGAATCCTACAAACCTAAGGGTTAACAAAGGTTTTTCAATATAGAAAGTTATAAGGTAGACTACTAAGATTCTATCAAATTCAATTCTAAGAAATATCAAGAATATCTATCTCAAAGATCTATCATGGATGAAATCTTGAGAAAAGCTTTCAACAATGAAAAACTATTCCATGAAGTAGAATTCTACTCTCAAAACTTAATAAATACTCTTGAAGGATACACGTATCTATCTACTAGCAACCAAGAAAAATTCTCCTTGTTTATTAAAGAAGCAAAAGAAGATAACTTTACAACATTGATTTACTATCTTCATGAAATCCTCTTCACAGTGTGGTGGAACTCACAAATATTTCATAGTGTTATGAAACCCAACACTAGAATATCTAGCTGCGTTTAAGAACTGTAGCTATCTCTACAACTGTCATAGACTCCTAAAATAAACAAAAATTAGTTATAACAGCCTTGGTAATGGATTTTGAGTAGTTTAAAGTGAGGAAGCTTATAGATTCTTCCTCCCAACTGCTCCAACCTCCTGGTTCTTGATCTTGGCTTCCCAAGGAATCTAGGATTAGGAATTGAGAAGGCTATAAGACCCCCATCCAAATTGGGGAGAAGGCCTAGAAGAGTTTTAAATTGAATGCAGTGAAGCCCTGCAAAATTTGAGAGCCACTTACAACCCTTGAGGAGTGCCTACATGCTACCAATTTGGAGAATCATGTCTGCATTTGAAGCTATGGAGGTTTCAAGAGATCATTCATCCCCAATTGAAACACTTACACTACAAATTAAAAGAATACCCATTGTAAATTCATTCTAGAACATAGAGGAAACCCTTGACCATCAATTCCTTGGAGGAATTTCAAGATTCAAGCCCTGTTTACAAGAGAAATAACACTTTCATCTCATCCACGACTATCAGAGCCAACTGCGCTGAAAACCTGTGACTAGGGTGTGAAGCTTGTTTCCCTTCATTTTAGCTATAGGATTTTCATTTCATAGGTGTAATTAGTTAGATCTACCATGTATTAACTCTCATTTATGCCTTTGTATGGTTAATTTTAGAAATTAGAGGTAGCTTTGCTCTATTTTCTTCTATTTTTTCAATTTGCACTAGTTCCATTAGATTTGATCCATTTCAAGTTTTAATCGTAAATTATGCATTAGAATAGCTAGATTCACTATTTTCTTAGCATTCTTTACAATAATTTAGAGATTTTATGCACATATTTACAATTTTTCATGCTTTCTTGCTATATTTTTCCTAATTCATGCAAATTCCTATCAAGAGCCTCATCATGAGAGGCCTCATTTGCTTCTAACTATGTTATGTTTTTTCTTGAATGTAGATTTATAGGATTTGGTCATATTCAAAGTATTCTTGGTAGCATATTCCTCTGATAAAGTGAGAAGAAGGCTTCCTTGAGCCTTAATCAGTTCGTGTCTACATTAAGAGCCTGCATATTGCACCATCCCCTTTGAGGGGCTCAAAATATTGTATCAATTGTATCAAAGAATTCGGTATCCCTAAGAGGGATGTATTTGTAAAGGATATTTGCAATGATAATATAAAGAAGTTGTTCTTTCTTGTTCAATTCATTGTTATTCATATTTTCATGCTTTAATGCTTGGTATATTTGATTCAATAGTCTAGGTGTATGCTTTTAGAGTGGTACATATGACGATCATGGTGGGACCTCGTAAATTGTGCTGTATATTACTTTTTTTTTATGTTTTTGTGTTGTAGCCTTAGCCACATTTAACACCCATGACCCAAAATCTTAGCTACACTTAAGAGCCATGGATAACAACAAAGTAGAAAGATAGATAGTAAGTAGCCTATATCTCCATTGAATGAGGATTTCCAGGTAATCCTTTGATCTGATATTCTTATTTTTCTATCTTTGCCTTTCAGTAGCTAAGTAGATCATATAGCAAAACTATAAGAGGTGAAATTAATGATAAATTTCATGTTTCCTATCAACCACGACTAACAAAAACAACTAGCACTATTAGCTACTGTTGTAAACAATGGCTAAGATTTTGGGCTGCAGCTTTGTCCAGCGGCTAGAACTATTACCTGTTGCATAGAATAACATCTAGAAGATAAAATTGTTTGTAGAGTTTGCTTTCTTGGGGCCCAATCAAAGGCCAATTATTACATGTAAAATGCATTCTCTAAATTTCATATAGCTAGATACATGCATATTTTTGAAATTGAAACATCCTTATTTTAGGCATATAGGAAAGATCATGATTGCTTGGTGATGCATTTTATTTTACATGTAAGTTTAAAATGAAAAATCACACACCACAAAACATTTAAATACTAGTGAGTTGGAATTCACACCCAACCACTAGTAGAGTTCAACGATGGTGGCAATCATTTCCATCCGTTGGCTCAAAGCAGGTGAACCCTATTCTATTTGGCCAATACCGACTCCAATATCCGTCCTATCCATGAAAAATAGCATGCATTCCTATTCGAAGGGGTGTATCACTACACACAATATGTTGGGTGAGGATTGATAGGACCTGTGCTCCCTACCCGGGTGTGGGTTTCATCTCCACACTTTGGGGGTTTATGTGACCATGACTTTCATTGTCGATTGTCGAGCTACAAGCATACAGGTGAAATCCATTAAACTAAACAAGTATATCATCAATAAATATGAAAACACGATGAGAGTTAGTTTATGATACAACACACCTGAAACACACTAAAACTAGTTTAGGGATCACAAAGAAATTTTAAAAGAGATAATCATCCTTGTTTGCTTTGTTTTCTCTAAAATCTACATAGGAGATAATTCACATCATGGTTAATACACAGAGAGCTCAATATTGGTGCATAACCAAGGTTGAATCTGAAGCTCCACCAAACATACAAAACAATGCATCGAACCCTCAACCATAGAATCCTCTCGAATGATGTTCGATGAGTATTAGAGGGGACAATTCAATGCCTAAATATTCTATTCAGAACATCCGAGTTAGAGGAGGTGATGCACCCTCCTCGAGGCATAGATCTAAGGGTGGCTCAAGGCCCCCACCATCCCAAGATAGATAACAAGAAAATCCATCCAATAAGGGGTAGGAAGAGAGGGTTATTTTAAAGCATAGGCCCTTACAAACTCCAAATAATAATGAACCTAGGAAGTTCACAATTGACATGGCTAGACTTGGAGAAAATGGTACTCCACCAAATCAACCATGGAAAATAAGACAACTTGATGGTCTTGATAGAGTCCTAGGGAAATTAGGATGTAGAGCCTCATCTGCACATTCTCATTCTATGAGTTCACGTAGTGAGGGCACACATAGGACTATCAAGGAACCAGGAGAATTCTCTAAGCATTATCGAAGCATACATGCCCCATCAACCCATGTGGACATAGATCATAGACAATAGCAGAATATGAATGTCATCTATATAGATAAAGGTAAGAGCATGGCAGATAAGTCTATTGGGGTTCACACCAACAAAGCTTCCCGAACAGAGCAAAACCACTAGAGACCACATATGACCGATCTTATAGATCAATCACAAAAAATTATATCAAAACAAAGGTAGTGGATCTTCCAAGATCAATTGGAATATGTGCGCACAGAGCATGAGCACCTCAAAAATGAGGATACTCAAATACAAAGGTTTTTAAGGCAATATCTATATGAGCAGCGCATGCATGAGCAATGCATCCTTGACCAAAAGGAGCATGCAAAGAGAGAGGATAGATTGGCTCATGCTAATTTACCTCCTAAAAGTGAATACAGAGAGTGCCATCATAGATGAGCTACTTCGTAGCCTAAATTGTACCTTGAGCACATTGGAAATTCTACTCATTATACAACCCAAAACATGTTACAATGCCAAGTGCTTGAACATCATGGGCGTACTCAGTACGAAGAAGCAACAGGAGATGAGCAAGAATAGGAATATCCTAAGATCTCCTTAGTGGATGTGGAGGATGAGCCTAGCCCTCCACCTCAACCGAAGAAGAATATGCCTCCAAAGGCTCCTCAAAGACCTCTCAGGGAAGAGGAGATTCTATCTTCGAAGGCCTACAAGGCCTTGGAAGAAAAGGTAAGAGCAATTGAGAAACAAGGGATGGCTTACCAAAAGCCAACCTTGAACAGGATCCACAATGCACCTTTATGTCCCTTAGTGCCTACTCCAGCGTATCCCGATCACTTAGAGATGCCAAAGCTGGATAAATTTCTAGGAGATGAAGATGCCCAAGAGCATGTCACGTGTTTCATGAATATGTGTTTTCAGATACAAAGTGATGATGCTTTGTTATTGAGGACCTTCATCATGACCCTTTCAGGCCCTGCCCTAGAATGGTTCAACCAACTAAAGAGGCACAACATAACCAGTTTTGAGTAGTTGGCTAATACTTTTCTTGAATGCTTCTCCTTCAACATCAAGAAGAAGATAAATATGTCTTATATGGTTGCTCTAATACAATACAACGATGAGCCAATCATGGACTATGGGAAGAGATGGAGAAAGTTAATGGCAAAGTTACCATTTTTCATTCCAACAATGGAACTGACTCGAATGTTTACAAAGAGTTGTGCGAAGCACATCTCACTATTGTTGCAGCTACAACAATACCAAACATTTGAGGAGGCCTTGGCACAAGCTAAGGTAATTGAGGACATCAAGTTATAGGAGGGTAACTTGAAGCTCTAGAACAAAAAGGATTGGAATAAGAAGAACACTCAAAATAAAAATCACCAAGCCAAGCCGACCCATGTGAATCAAGTAGTGTTGAACCTCCAAAAATGGGACAAGGGCCAACAACAATAGAATTATTAGGCCCAACCTCCTCCTGTGCAATACAACTGAAATAATAAGAAACAAGGTAAGAATAAGGAGCAATGCCCTCCTTTCTAGTTCACACCATTATTGAAGATAATGACATCAATTTTTCATCAATTATGTGAGGCTAAGGCTATCAACTTACCCGAGATCAAGTTGCAAGACCCTAACCAACCCAAACTAAAAGGGTATAGGGAGGATCAGTATTGCTCATACCACAAGATGAAGGGACATGACATTGAAGGATGTTATAGTTTTAAACATGTGGTACAAAACATGATCGACAAAGGTGAGCTAATTATCGACAACCCTCAGGCTTCAAATAACCAAAACATGGGGATTTTCAAAAATCCTCTTTCGAACCACAAGCCTCCGAGGAATAATATTGGCCAGGTGAACCAAGTGTGGATTGAGCCACCTACATAGGGTTTCATCGGTATGGTAAACATTATCACAAGAAAATGGAGGTATGAGTGACCAGATCCACCTCCAACTCTAATCAGGGTTCAAGTTGCGCCTCTACAAAGGCCAACGTAAAATAATATGCCAGGCCCACCAACTAGACCGGTGGTGACCATAAAAAATAGGCTTGTGCAAAGCCTACAGATAGCTTCAGCAAAGTTATCAATTTATGAATTGATACAACAATCTCCTAAGCATAGGGAGATGCTAATGGACATCTTGAGGTCTATTGAAGTTCAATCCCAAGACCCAAAAGCATTTACAAATTTTGTGGGACATGTGCAATAGTGTAGAGAGACCATGATTCAATTTCATGATCATAAAATTAAAATAATTTCTATTTCTACAGTGGACCCGCTGCTCCACATAATTGCATGTGTCAACCACACACCATTCAAATGGGTATTGATTGACATAGGGTCTTCGATAAATATTATTACTACCAAGTCATTGGCGTACTTGAAGTTGCCCAAATAGCACATTGTACCTTCGAACTTCACTTTGAGAGCATTTAATGATGCACTATGCTCAATGGTCGGTACTATAGTCTTGCCTATTTAAGTTGGACTAAAGACCATCCCTATGATGTGTCACATACTCAAAGGTGCAATGCAATATAACATCCTCTTAGGGAGGCCTTGGATCAAAGAGATGTGTTGTGTTCCCTCAATTTTACATCAATGTATCAAGTATATACATGAGGGACAAGTGCACGTGGTTCCTTCTGATGAGGAGCCATTTAAATATGTGAACCAAGTAGATTTTCCTGGATATTTTATTCTCCCTTCAATGCACCTGGATATACGGCCAATGTCACCCATCAAACATCCAAAAGGTAAACTAAATGAAGTGTGTGATGGACCTTTGACATCAACACCATGACCGTCTGTGCATACAATAGTAGCTTTGGCAAAGCCTATAGCATCGACGATGCTTAGAAATGACCAGAAGCTCAAGGTAGTATTGGGTGAGAAAGAGACAAAGGAAATGCCCAAAGTAGCCAATGCTAAGGTCTTTAGTCCCATGGATGAAGGATATGTGTAGAACAAAATGGAGGAGGCACCTCAGCCTACTTCACCTATTTCTTCAGTTGGGTCATCTACATCGTAGGTGACCATCCATTTGGTTAATCCTGGGCTAGAGGAGTATATAGTGCAGAATATGACATTCATACCTTTTATCAAGACTGCACAGGACATGGGTAGACCTCAAGCCCATCGCTTTATCGTAGGGATGGTGGTACCACTAGGGGTGCCACCCAACCAAACAAATTTCATCTATGGAGGTCTTGACCAACTTGCTAATCACATGCCCATAGATGAAGATGATGATGAACCATTCTTAGTGAATGTTCATTATTTGTCCAACCTAGAGTTCACCTTATGTTATTTTGAACGTTACCATTGGCATGGTTATGGTCTAGGCTTATTTGAGCAAGGGCACTGAACTCCCTATGAACCATAATATCAATTGCCAATTGATAGGTTCAGGTTGGGCTACCATATCAGAGGATAGGATGAGATTTTAGTAGCATCTCTCGATCGTTTGAACCTTAGTTTAGGGGATAACGTGGATTGGAATCCTTATCACCCTAACCCTTCATACATGCGAAGGGGTAATCGGCTAGTGACTATGGTTGCTATTGAACCACCTACGATTTATCATGATGACATCTCGATGGAGGCCAGTCTAGAAGATATTCCAAGAGCTAACTTGAAGATTGAAAGTCATGAAGCTATCGATGACACTAGCATGCAAATCTAGAATTTGGACCTAATAATAGACATTGAATCAAAATTTACTTCTAAGGAAGTTAAAGCAGAGTCCATTTCCAAAAGTGATGGACCAAAATGTAATTCTAGGAGTGATGATGATGAGAAGTCCTCAAACAATGAAGAATATGAGGATGAAATGAAAATGGCCTACCTTGGGCCTAGACATACTGCTCAATACCTAATTCTAGTAGGTAGGAATGAGGGATTCTTCATAGATGATAGTGATTACGAAGATGAGATCAAGATGGCCTATCTTGGGCCATGACACTTACGTCATCTTGCGGAGCCAATTGACATGGAATAATTGTATCGAACAGTATTTCCATTGCATCCTGATCAAACTAGACTAATCTAAACGAGATTTATCATAGGGTCTTCCCCAATCCACCTACATATATGTAGCTTCTTGAGCCAAATAATCCCATTATCTAGTCTATTCATAGACCAGATCCATAGATCCCCATACTCCCAGAGCCACATCTTGGGCATGAAAATAACACTAATAAGGTAGAATTGCACACCCATGGTCTTGGAGATCTAACCCATTCCATCAACATGATATCCATAAATTTGACCACTCCACTCCATAACCCAATGATCCTTCCAAACCATTGTGTCTTAATCTAGATGCTATTGATTGGGATCACATTGATTCACCTCTAGAGCCTGAATATTTCTTCCCCAATGAAGAAATGTTACAACCATTTCACTTTGCACTAGGCTATGCACATGATGTTTATCATGCTGAGGGTAATTTTGATGTGGAACCTTTAAATACAGTTGATGACATCCACCTGATCCCTACACCTCACCAGCTTGAGGAGGGATCGCACATGTCAGTAGAGGAAACCTTTGATGTGGATATCAATTATGATCCCACTAATCCTAAGAAGGTTAAATTTGGAGAGAGTCTATCTCCCTATGAGTGTGCCAACCTCATACCTCTACTGAAAGAGAGACCTGATATCTTTGCTTGGACATACAAGGATATGCCGGGACTAGATCCAAAAATGGTTACCCATAACCTTTTGCTAGACCCATCTAAAAAGTCTATCAAGAAGAATCTTAGGAAAATGCATCCAACCGTCACTTTAATGGTTAAATACAAGTTGCAAAAGTTGTTGGATGTAGAGTTTATTATCTCCATCGACTATCTAGAATGGGTATCAAACATGGTACCTGTAGGAAAACCTGATGGAAGGATCCATATCTGTATGGATTTTAGAGACCTCAACAAGGCAACACCAAAGGATTCATTTTTGTTGCCCAACATAGATGCTCTCATAGATGCAACTGTAGGTCATGAGATGCTTTCCCTTATGGATGATTTTTTTGGTTACAATCAAATTTGGATTAAAGCTGAAGACCAACACAAAACCACATTCACAATGCCATGGGGAACATTTTGTTATAAAGTTATGCCATTCGGCCTCAAAAATGTTGGTGCCACATATCAATGAGCCATGACATACATTTTTCATGACTACATGCACAAAATCCTCGAGGATTACATCGATGACTTGTTGGCAAAGTCATTTCTACGTTCAGAGCATGTAGAGGTTCTCAGAAAGGTCTTCGATCACCTGATATAATATAATGTCAGGTTGAATCCCAAGAAGTGCATATTTGGTGTAACTTCAAGAAAACTCTTGGGATTCATCGTTTCTAAATGAGGGATCGAAGTTGACCTAGAAAAGGTCAAGGCCATACTAGAAATACATCCTCCCACCAATATCAAAGAACTAAGAAGCCTACAGGGCAAAGTAGCATCCATAAAGTGATTCATCGCATAATTATCAGACAAATGCCAACCCATGAATCAATTTCTACAAAATGGGGTCCCATTAAATTGGGATGAGGACTATCAAGTGGCCTTTTCTAAAACTAAGGAATACCTAGCAATGCCACTAGTACTAGCTCCACCAAGACTAGATGTGCCATTTCTACTTTATATATCAGCTACTAACTTTGCACTGGGAACCATGTTAGCCCAAAATAATGTGCAAGATAAAGAGCAAGTGATATATTATATCAGTCGCACCTTGGTGAGTTACGAGCTAGGGTATGCATACATGGAGAAGTTGTGTTTAGCAGTGGTGTTTGCAATGAAGAAGTTGCGTCATTACATGCTAAGTCATACGACGTATGTAATATCCAAAAAAAATCCTTTGCAGTATATGATGAGCAAGACATATCATAATACACGTACTGCAAAGTGGATCATGCTATTGATAGAATTTGATTTGGAATTCATCAACCAAAAGTCCATCAAGGGATAGGTCATAGCTGATCAGATGGTAGAGGCACCTCTTGAAGATAGTAAGCCTCTTGTCATAGAGCTTCCCAATGATGTAGTCTTTGTGTTATCAAAATCTCCCAAACCTAAAGAACCAGATAACAAAGCTAACATGACTTTGTTCTTCAATGGTTCGAAGTGTGAGCAAGGGGGTGGTGTAGGAATTGTCTTCTTCATGCCACAAGGTGCTCCAATGCCCTTATTATTTAAGCTAGACTTTTCTTGTACCAATAATAATGTTGAATACGAGGCCCTAATCTTGGGTCTCCAAACAACAATCACCATGAAGATTAAAATATTAAACATCTTTGGTGACTCCCTTCTCATTGTCAACCAAGTGAAGGGACTTTTTCAATGTAGGTGTCCTATCTTGAAAGCTTATAAGGATCTTGTTGACACTTATCTAGCCCAGCTAGAGTGGTATGACATAGAGGCAATCCCTCGTACATTGAAAAAATTTGCAGACACTATGGCATCTTTGGGATCTTTGATCCCTCAGAATCCATCTGCCAATTTTACTACCATTCATGTGAAGATGCTTTCACAAGCCATGATGCAGCGTGAGACTTTTGATAACAAAGAATAAGTCAACATGATTCATATAGAACCAAACCATGAATGGTTCTATAAAGCCAGAGACTTTCTCAAGAAGGCACCTTGGGGTTCTTTGATCTCACAGGGTCCTATGGGGAATGGCACCACCATTCACCACAAGGTTGTATCCCAGTCTACATTCATGCATAGCGAACCACAAGGGGAACAAGTCATCTTGTCAGTCGAGGTAGAAGCTTATCATGATTGGATGTCACAATTACATGACTTCCTTAAGCTTGGTTTAATCCCATAGGGATTATTGCATGCTACGAAATGCACATTCAAAAAGAAAGTGATAAAGTATGTCTTTCTAGGAGACATCTTGTACTGTCGAAGCTACGATGGAGTTCTCCTTCATTGTCTTGAGCCCCAAGAATTAGCTTGGGTAATTTTGCAGGCTCATGATGGTACATGTGGTGGCCATTTCAGTGATATGGCCATCATCAAGCGCATCCTTAGAATGGGTTATTATTGGCCCACTATGGAGAAGGATTGCACCATGTATATCAAGAAATGTGTTAAATATCATCATCATGCTAATCTTATGCACTTGCCATCGTAGGACTTATAGCCCATTCAAGTGGCTTGGCCATTTTCTCAATGGGGTTTAGATCTAATTGGTAAGATCTTTCCCCCATCATCGGGTTGACATACATTCATTATAATGACTACTAAGTATTTTAAAAAATGGGTGGAAGCAATCCCTTTAACAATGACAACTGGAGCACGTATTACGGAGTTCATACTTCACAATATCATTAATCATTTTGGGATACCATCCAAAATAATCTTGGATAATGGAACATCATTCAAGAATAAAACTGTGAGGGATTTGATGTCCAAGTACAATATACAACACAATTTTACGACTCCATACTATCCGCAGGAAAACGGGCAAGCTGAGGCTTCAAACAAGACTGTGGTAGCCATCTTGAAAAATATGGTACAAGAAAACCACAAAGATTGACATATACAACTACCCCTTGCATTATGGGCTTATAGGACTAGTATACGGACACCCACTAGGGCAACCCTATTTTCACTAGTATATGGCACTGAGGCCATTATGCCCTTAGAGTTGGAAATTCCAACCCTATGCATCGCATTGAAAGAGTTCATCGATGATGACACTGTACGGCAAGCTCACCTCGATCAACTGATGCTTCTTGATGAACATCACGTGAATGCCCTTGAGCATCTTCATGTTTATCAGGAACACCTAAAATGAGATTATAAAAATAAATTCCATTTGAGAGACTTTAAAGTTGGTGATCTTGTATTGAAGGAGAACCAACAGAACTCAAACCTATCACCATACTTACAAGATAAATTTATGGCCAACTGGTTAGGTCCATATATCATCTCCAAGAATATAGGACCTAGAACATATCACCTAACATCGCTTGAAGGTGTTGAAGAGCTTGAACCTCTCAATATCCTTCATATTAAGGCATTCCACACATAAATTTAAAAATTCAAAAATATGGAAAAAATTCAAAATCCATAAAAATCAAAAAGCAATAAAATCCAAAAACATTGCAAAACATCAAAATTCAAAAACATTTGTATCATGCATTTCATTTTGCACTTGCATTCAGTTAATTGCATTGCATTAGGTATTTCCATCCATCTAGGATAGGTTGTGTTTGCAATATTACAAATGACACCATGTTTGTATTTCAATCATGCATCTATGCATTGTCATCATCCATCACCCTTGTGAGTAATTGTGTTTCTCAACACAACCCCTCCCATTGCTATGAGGAATATACTAGGATTTTCTAGTCGCTCAACCATACCTAGTGGTCTTCTTAGATTTGTAGAAATCTTGCTTTGATTTTGTAGATGAGGTCTAGTTTTGATAGCACTTAGCATATCAAAATCCCATCACTAATCAAACACATTAACAATCCTAATTAGGACAAGGAAATATGAACACTACAAATTAGTCCTAGTCACCTTAAGTGAAAGGTTTTATTACTTGCTCATCTTGTGATGTGCATGGTCTAGGGTGTTGATCATTGGAAAAAGGACAAGTTCCCCCTACCCAAGAAATACCTTGCTTACAAAAAGGATCAAAATCCCAAAATCAAATCAAATCCCTTGCTCAAAACAAAAGAAAAACAAAATACAAAATAAATAGTGATTTTCATCACTATATATGAGCAAGTATCCCAATAAAATTGAAGAAAAGAAGGGGGTGAAGAGCTTGAATCCTTGGAATGGTCAATACTTGAAACCATAGAGTGATCCCCAATACAAAAATGGGCTGAATGAATCCCACCTGACATTGGGGTAGGTCTAAGAAATTTACAAATGAGCTAGCTTTAGGTGGCCTGTATTGCCTAGTGGTCTAGTCCAACTAAGTCCAAACCTAGGATCAGGGTGGACATCTGGTGATCCTCATTATAGCAATGGGTTGAATGAATCCTGCCTGGCAATGAGGTAGTCTTATGTATCCTCTAATATATTCATGTGCACACATAGGAATAATGAATATCTTGGTCTTTCATATTAAAAAATTTATCTTTTAGGAGTCTAGTATAGTGATTATACAACTTTTGATAAGTCAACTAGGGCGTTTGAGTCTCATGGAAAACCTCAAAAATTCCCAAATAGCAACAAATAACATCAATCAATCAATCATAAATTTCATTTTATGATATTTTTTTTATTAAGTTGTGTTCATAACATAGAATTAATACGAAATGGATATCAACAACGATATTTAGACAGCCACTGACTATCTTATGCATATCTTTTAACTTACAAAAGCTTATGATAGGAGACAATATATCATCTTACATATCACATATGGATGTCTAATTGGTTAATTATTATGATAAGATTTATCAATTACATTCATGATTGTTATACATTATATGGTGTCATCCATTAGATTTTTAACTCATATTGCATTCATTCCTTATGTTTTAAGTGATTAAAGCATACAAGTTCATTTACATTAGATTACATCATGTAAATAATGCATTACATACATTGCATTCATCATATCATAAATTAAATGCATGCAATTAAATCAAATTAAACATGCATCTAAAACAAATCATTGCATCCATATATGCATACATAAGTAGTCCATCTACACATCTAGATCACAGTATCTAGTCATACATCCATCAGCTAGCTAGTGCATGTCATCAATACATCACATCATATAGCATCAAATCAACATAACATCTAAGAATTGCATCCATATGCATCTCATAAACATAAAACAATAAAAATGTACACATGTAATGAGAAATAATATAAAGTCATATCATATATATATATATATATATATATATATATTTTTATGTGTGTGTGTGTGTGTGTGGAAAAAAGTACATAGGTGTATGTCAAAAATACCCATAGGCTACAATTGTGTAGGTCCTCAGACCTTACACTCAAAAATGGTATATGTATCTAAAAACTTGTACTAAATAGGGCCTGCACCCCTTGGTTGGTCTCCTCTGTCACCTCCCCCTCTCTGTGTGTCCACCTAGAGCTGGTGCTCATAGACCTCTCTGACCTACCACCTACCCAATGGCTTAGATGCACTAACGACTGACCAAACTTGCTCCAAGTATGGGACCCACCTACCATAGATCGCTCTCTAGGAGTGCCACCTAGTAGTCTAACCTATGTCTGTAGTGCCACAATGAGCCCAACATCTATGACCACCTGTGCAATATCATCCTCTAATAATCCCCATAGGTATCTGATATTAGTATCACAAGTCAACCCTATAGGTCCCTGAGATGCTGGGACAACTGCTATAGCCTATGAAGTGGAAGTGGCACCACTAGCTACCTTGAGCGCATCTTGCTTTGCAGTCCTGATATCTAGCTATGCTTAGAGAAGATCCTACTGAGTGGTGATCTTCTCAATATTTGTAGTGGTCAAATCCACCTATATTTAGAGATTAGTCCTCTCCTAAAAGCCCTGCAAATGAGCCTATCCATCTACAAGTTGAGCCTAAACCACTCCCATTTACACTTGTAAAGTGGTAATGGAGGTGTCCCTCCAAAAATATGCATTTGGGTAGTCTATAGCTGGAACTACAAGCTAGCTACTTGGGCTCTAAGATGAGACACCTCATCATAAGCCTCCTCCTCACCCTCCTCCTCATCTTGGGACTCCTACTCTACTACTACGACCTGGTACCATCCACCCTCAGTCCTCTGGTGAACATGTCACCCCTCAGGATCCACACTTGCTACCTCTACAACTACCCTATCCCTAAGTCTGCCTAGAGGACTACCACCTTGCCATAACCTGGTAGTCCACCAGACATCATACTCTACTGTAGTACCTAAATATGCTAGCCCTGAATCCTGGTAGACATCGTCCTCATATCCTAGTGGGATCATTCAAGGCCAGACTAGTTGAGTCTCCACATTAAGGTGGTGGTAGATAACTGGATCATTTAGAATGTCCTAGAAAATACCAAACTTCCTAGTGATGTGTGAGAAGTGGAAGAACTCATGCATATTAGGCTTATACCCAAGGAGCCATCTGTTACATCGCATCCACATTAGGTACAAATATACCTCCTACCATGCTAGGAAATCCATGTAGGGGTGCCATAGAACCTACCCTACCTATAGCCCTATAAGACGATCCATGTAATACTACAGATCCCCTGTGTAGGCCCTACTCTTGAAGCCCTCGACCTCTCTAGGCTAGCATGCTATGTAGCATTACGACCCATCTAAGATATCACCAATATGCAAGGGTAATCCACTAGGGTGATCTATGGTGATGTGCTCCCATGCTCATATCTAGAGTAGCAGAATGCACCCGAATCCCACTTGACCCCATTGGGTAATGCAATATAGCTTCGTAGAGCTGCATAAGGAGAGCACTCCCCTAGGAGAGAATCAATGGCTAAGCCATAATGCTAGCTAGCAATTCTTGCATCCTAGCTAGGAGATTCCAAGGAAACCTCATACCATATGTATTTGGAAGCAACACATATATAATGATGTACATCAACATGGCCTATCACCATGAGAAGATCCATACCCTATACTAGTGCTCAATAGGCATACCCTCGTACTCTATGTCATCCAATGCCTCATCGCTTTGAGTGCCAAATATCCTCTAAAATACTACATAATTTTCCATAGTAGGTGAAGATGTGATGGCCTCGCCATCGATGGGGATGTGAAATATGCAGTAGACATCCTCTAGAGTAACTATAATATCTTTAGAAGGTAAGTGTAAAGTGTTGGTCTGCGCATCCCAATGACGGGCCAAAGTAGTCATGTAAGCCTAATCCACCCAGATAGATGAAATTCAGAGCATGTAGCCCAAGCCTATGGCCATGAACCAACCCTAATCAATGCCATCCATCCCACATAGAAGCTCATGGAAGAGCTTGGACTCCTATGCTCTAGCAGTCAGAGACTAAAGGGAGATAATAACAAAAATTAATTAAAATCACAAAAACATCAAAAATGTACTTCAAAAGTCCAAACAAATTCAAGAACCCTTTAATAATTAAAAAATAGGTAAAAATACAATCAAAACATTCAAAAAATTGCACTTGAAAAAAAAAAAAAACAATTAATGCCATAAAAAATAAAAATCACAAATAATTTTTTTTATAAATTTTTCCTAAATTTGCTTAGCCATGATTGTCACCCGCGATCGACGCCACGGTCAAATTTTTGACCGTTGATGTTTGAAGTCAGCCGTGACCCCCAATTTTTCAATTGGGAGCCACGATTGCCACCCACAGCTACGAGAAAAACCTTGTTCGAGATCATTTCCCATCCCATTAATCCCAAAAACAAAAATTAAAACCCCCCCAACTAACTAGCCTAGTATAAACCTAACTACGGTGTGGTTTGTTGCCAGCAGTTTAATTTAATTTGTTATACCCATTAATTAATGTGGTTCATTTTTAAGTTGGTAATTCAAAAATGAGGTTTGCAGTGCTACTTTTGTAGCTGCGGCTCCGCCACTGGTGGATGCCTCCGGTTGGTTAGCCATAAGGGTAGTTTGTGTGTTTTTTGGTAGCGTTCCATGTCAAGTTTTCACCTTCTCCCTTCAAAGCTCTCTCTCTTAGTAGTTGGCAAATGGAAATAATGAAATTGAAAATGACATATTTTTCTTTTATATTTTCCAATTTGGCCCTTAGCCATGGTTGGTAACCACGAGCATAGAATTGGGGTTTTTAAATAGTGGGTCAGAGTTGCAACTAAGGAATTTGCTAAAATTGGCTGTGGCTAAAAACCGTGGCTAGCAGCTAGCAATAAATGCTCTCAAAATTTAACCATGAGGAGCTTTAAAATGTAAAATAAAAAATATTCAACTGTCCAAAAATCTCAAAAATTTCAAAAATATCAAAAATATTCACATAATTCAAAATTCAAATGTGCCTCGTATTCAGTAATTTATTCTACACACTTTGCGGTTGCAGCGACTTGCGCTCCATGCAATCCGAAAAGATGAGCAGATCACCATAAGGATGTTTGGGGTAAACTAGTCATCATTGAATTGTAATGCTTCACTTCACTCTCGAAGAAGGCCATAGCGGTCGGACTACCCCACAAGAATGAAGTGTTCATTTCATTTTATCTATGAAATTTTTGGCAAATCATCGAACCATAGTGATTCAACAAAAGAATAATTAGAATTGCCATCATCCTTGATTCCCTAAGAAGGCCATTGTGGTTAGACTGCTCCAAGAGATAGAGATATACAATTACTATTAATGGTTGAAATCATGGCTGAATTAGGCCTTGCCAAATAATAACAACAGTGCAAAAGTCTTAAATCATCCAAATTATTCATCTTGGTCAAACGACATGTCGCTTCATTAATTGTCCTTCCCTCATCGACCCGTCGCTTGAGGGGGTAGTCATAATATCAACAATCATAATCAAATTCAACAAAAGATCACTCGATCTTGTCAAATTGTGTTCATCTTACAAATCATTACCAACAACTATCATAAGCTTACCCTTTGTTGGGGAAAAAAACAAATATGACAGTTAAGCTAGTAGCTCTCCACCTATTGGAATGATTGTAGCCTGACTATCCGATCACTGTCGATAAGTGAAATCTTTGCAAATTTAAGCCTTCCCTTAGTTGGAATTAATAATTCTTAGATGTGCATCCTTTTTGTAGGATTGGGCATCTAATGTTGATCAGATCAATGATCATCATTTAACCTACAACATGGCTTTAGGTGGTCTATTTTTGCTCAGTGTTGTAATTTTGCACAATGCATCCCAAAAAGGGTATTTGTAGACACCTAAAATACATAATGTGTAGGGGACTACTCATATGGGTATCCTAACAGACCATATGAATGATCTTGAACCATTCTAAGATAAAGCAGTGGTTTTAACCACTCAATTTATGCAGTTTTGGCCTACTCAGTCTTAATCGTGGATGACATCTGTTGGAACAAAATCTGCCTTCGATTAATAGTGTTGTGCCTTAGACTTTGCCAACATTGAATAGACAAATCTTGCTTGAGATCATCTGTATAGTCTCCAACGAAGGCTGGTTTCTTTAATTTTTTTAGAGAAAAGGGAAACAAGAGATAAGGGAAATATAGCCTAAGCTAGAACTTTTCTCACGGTACAGATTAGACAACAACAAACATTGATGATGCAGATTAGTACTTTCAGAGTTCTATTTATATCTTCTTTATAGAAAAAATGAATTCCTGAGTGTGACTTTTAGATTTTCGTCTAAAAGCATGTAAATATCTTTTAATGTTCAACTCTAGAAACAAGATTTATACGTGCACAGTCCAGATTTTAGAACAGATACATTATAAAACTTAGAATGAATAAAAGTTAAAACACCAGATACATACACTTGCACATAGAAGTTTCAGAAGCCAGAAGAAGAAATCTTTTATTGCTTGTAATATAGTACATGTATATCAAGCTTGTAAACATCCAAGAGCCGACCTTTTTTTCTGGAGTCGCTTACCCCTATATATACCCTAAAAGAGTATCTTTTTCTAAGTACATCTTACTATTTTACAAGCAATCATCTGCAGTTTCTAATAATACACAACAAGTCTTCTATGAATTAGATATCTTCTCTGCAGATTAGATTCTAGATAAGCCTATCACATTTTCAATCATCTAGCAAGCTTGCTCTATCCTAGATTTCTGATAATCATGTCAGAAATCATTTCTTGGTGTCAGTGCATGCATTTGATTGCCAAAAATACATTTTATTCCTTTACAGTTGGCGTGTCACGAAATCGTGACATTCTTTCCTTGCTTTGCTCTTTTTCTGCCTCCAACCGTGAAAATGAGACATATCACGAAATCATGACATTCTTTCCTTGCTTTGCTCTTCTGCCGCTTCCAGCCACAAAAATAAGACATGTCACGAAATCGTGACATTCTTTCCTTGCTTTACTTTTCTACCGCTTCCAACCATGAAAATGAGACATGTCACGAAATCATGACATTCTTTCCTTGCTTTGCTCTTCTGCCACTTCCAGCCATGAAAATAAGACATGTCATGGAATCACGACATTCTTTCCTTACTTTGCTTTTCTGCCACTTCCAACTGCGAAAATGAGACATGTCGTGAAATCGTGACATTCGTCTCTTGCTTTGATCTTCTGATGCTTCTAGTCACAAAAATGAGACATGTCGTGAAATCACGACATTCATCTCTTGATTTGCTCTTCTGCCTCTTCCAGCCACGAAAATGAGACATGTCACGAAATCATGACATTCTTTCCTTGCTTTGCTTTTCTGTCGCTTCCAGCCATGAAAATGAGACATGTCACGAAATCACGACATTCGTCTCTTGCAAGGCTCTTCTGTCGCTTCCATCCGCAAAAATGAGACATGTCGCAAAATCGTGACATTCTTTCCTTCATGTTGCTCTTTTGCTGCCTTCAGACGTGAAAATGCAACATGTCATGATATCACGACACTTTTGCCTCTTTGTTCTCTTTTGTTGCTCTATCCGCAAAAATGCAACATGTCACGATATCGTGACACTTTTGCCTCCTTGCTCCCTTTTGTTGGTCTTAGCCGTGAAAAATGCAACAAGTTGTAATATTGGGACACTTTTGCCTCCTTGCTCCCTTTTGTTGCTCTTAGCCACGAAAATGCAACATGTCATGATATCACGACACTTTTGCCTCCTTACTCTCCTTTGTTGCTCTTAGCCGCAAAAATACATGTCGCGATATCGCGACACTTTTACCTCCTTGTGGTATTTTGCTTTTTCTTTGATATTTAGCATATGGGCCACTTCGGTCTTCTTGGAAAATATGCAAAAAGGTGCATTAGCTATTTTTTTGTAGTTAGTCACTTTTTGACTAACACATCCATAGCTAATATCTCAACCATGACTGACACCCATGACTAGAAGATCTGTCTATGTTTAAGAAATACGACTAGCTCTACAACTGTCATGGACTCTCAAGCCAAATAAGAATCAGTTACAATGGCCCTAGCAACATATTTTAAGCGGTTTCAAGGAAGGAAGCTTCTAGATTCTTTCTCCCAACTGCTCCAACCTCCTGGTTCTTGATCTTGGCTTCCCAAGGAAGCTAGGATTAGGAATTGAGAAGGCTATAAGACCCTCATCCAAATTGGGGAGAAGGCTTAGAAGAGTTTTCAATTGAATGCAGTGAAGCCCTACTAGATTGGAGAGCCACTTACAACCCTTAAGGAGTACCTACATGCTACCAATTTGAAAAATCATGACTGAATTTGAAGCTACGGACGTTTCAAGAGATTGAAGAGATCATTCATCCCCAATTGAAACACTTCCACTAAAATTTGAGAGAATCCCCATTGCCAATTCATTCCAGAACACAAAGGCAACCCTTGACCATCAATTCCTTAGAGGAATTTTGAGATTCAAGGCCTGGTTACAAGATAAAGAGCACTTTCACCTCAATCATGGCTATCAACCACAACTGATAGAGCCAACTATGCTTAAAATTTGTGGTTAGGATTTGAAACTTGTTTCCATTTATTTTAGTTGTAGGATTTTCATTTCATAGGTGTAATTAGTTAGATTTGCCATGGATTAACTCTCATTTATGCCTTTGTATGATTAATTATAGAAATTAGAGGTAGCTTTGCTCTAGGTTATTCTATTTTGTCAATTTGCACCAATTCAATTTGATCCATTTCAAGTTTTAATCACAAATTATGCATTAGAATAGCTATATTCACTATTTTATTAGCATTCTTTACAATAATTTAGAGACTTTGTGCACATATTTAAAATTTTTCATGCTTTCTTGCTATATTTATCCTAATTCATACAAATTCCTAACAAGAGCCTCATCATGAGAGGTCTCATTTGCTTCTAAATATGTTATGTTGTTTCTTGAATGTATATTTATAGGATCTGGTCATATTCAAAGTATTCTTGGTAGCATATTCCTCCTATAAAGTGAGAAGAAGGCTTCCTTGAGACTTAAGAAGTTTGTGTCTATATTAAGAGCCTGTGTATTGCACCATCCCCTTTGAGGAGCTCAAAATATTGTATCAGTTGTATCAAAGAATTCGGTATCCCTAAGAGGGACATATTTGTAAAGGATATTTGCAATGATAATATAAAGAAGTTGTTCTTTCTTGTTCAATTTGATGTTATTCATATTTTCATGCTTTAATGCTTAGTATATTTGATTCAATAGTCTAGGTGTATGCTTTTAGAGTGGTACACCTACTTTGAACTCTTACTCTCCTCTTATCCTTGTCGGTGTAATCCATCCACCTATATTGGAAGTTGATTAAGTCTCCATGAGCCTTCAACCAATCCATCCCTAGGATAATATCAAAAGCATGGAGTGTTGCCACATATAAGTGCCATATGGTGGATCTATTGGGTAGGGTTATCTTAGTTGTAGGTAAATATTGTTCTATTGAGTAGGTCTATCTAGAACCATACTCGATTTTCACCCTTATGCCAAAATTCCAAGTCTTTCTAGAATATACCTAATAATACTTATGGAAATAAAACTATATGTAGATCCACTATCTATTAAAACTTTAACATATTTATCAAACAAATTACCATTTAGTAACATCGATGTTTCTTGTCCATCCACGTTTTGCCTCCCAATGGTGACATATATTCCATGTCATTTTTTCTCTACTCTGTGACTCAAATTTGATCTTTGGGAATACTTTTTGGCATAATGAAGACCTCCACATATGTAGCAATCTTACTTAAGTGCCTAAGATCTCTCTTGCATTTTCTCCCCTATTTTGTATTTCTATGTAGACTCATTTTGCTTTGGAGGGTGAGGATTAGAATTGTTAGAGTATATTACATCATTTGGATCACGTAAATGTACCATCATTGGTACATAACTAGAGTAGTAGACTACTTTAGGGGGTAGTTAGCTATTTACTTTAAGTAATATAATAAATGTACAAGTGTTTATGTGCAAGTTGTAAATGTGCAAGGTTTCCCCTTATACAACTAGGTAGAGTGTAGGCCAAGCAATCCATACTTCTATATAAAAGACCTCATAGTGAGTGATAAGATATAGGTGTAGGTAGTACTAGAAATACTGTGTGCATCACCATATAGATTGGTGATGGGGTACAATGTAGTTCTTTAGCATCAATTATCGAGTGTTCATTTCCTCCAGATTGCATTGTATCATTTTCATCACTTTCTATTAATAACATATTTTATCATATTACATTTTTACATATTCAACATTCTATGATTACATTCTCCCTTGGCATACACCATCAAAATATAATAGTGGTATCAGAGCCATGATAGATCAATAGGAATAGGGAGAGCCACAGAAGGTCACTAGGAATAAGGAAGTCATAAGAAATATTGTGAGGAGAAGCAAATCTCAGTTTCAAAATTTTTAAGATTGCATTTAGCTAGAGTCTTTCCATATATTTATACAAAACTCGTGAAGACTAGGACTCGGTATTCATTCCACTAGATTAAAAAATCAACTAGTGAAGATTTGTTATTGACAAGATTTAGAATCATCTTACTAATATCTTATTGTATAAAAAGGAAACTGAAGGAAGCCCTATTGCAAACCTACACATTGTAGAAGAAAATACCATAGAAGACTTGATCCAAAAGCCTTGATCTAGAAGAGAAGGCCATAGAAGACCTTCCAAAAGAGACTCCAGAGAGGAGTCCTAGAATATAGGATATTGGTGATCTTTGTTGAAAATAATAAATTACATATTAGCTAGATTCTTTCCACAAGCTAGTGAAGACCAAGATTCACCACATAATTCATACCACTAGTTTCAAGAATAGCTAGTAAAGAAGTCTAAGAAAAGGTCCCATTGAAAATAATAGATTGAATATTTATTCCAAGAAGAAGCTGAAGAGACTCACAAAAAGTCTCATTGAAGAACTTCTAGGAGAGGAAAGATTGAAGAAGGACGAGCAAAGTCCAGTACCTAAATTTAGAAGAAGTAGAATCTAGAGATATGATAAGGTGATCCCATTGCCAAAACTTCCACTGTAAAAGGTTGAAGGAAAGGTATCATCAAGAAGACTAGAGAATATACAAGATAGAAGACCTTGGAGAGGTCTCAAGGAGAAAAAATGAGAAGGCTTGGAGAGCCTCATTGCAAAAATTGTAAAACCCATCAAAGAACTTCCTAGATGAACTCATTAGATAAATTCATTACAAAATATAGTGAAATAATTGGGATAATTGTATCCATACAACAACAAGCCCAAAGGAGAAATATTTGGAAATTTTTTTGTCAAACTTAAGAGAGAATATTCATGAAGACCTCAAGACCTTCATATTCTTGAGAATAAAGCCCTATTTGAAGTCAGAAATCAGATAGAAGATACCTACCAAATACTAGAAGATCTAGAGATTTATCTTCATAACTAAGAAGGCATATTTTAGTGAATAGATTGACTGTAAAATAACAACAATCAAGATAACATTACTAGCTATAAGACTTCAAATTTCTAGGCCAGATCCTAAAGGAGAAGTTGAAGCCATCTAATACAATTTCAAGGAAAGATACTAGAAGAGTTCATAGCTGCAAGCAACCACCACTCCAAGTAGCAACTTGGTGAATCAAAACACCAAGATCTACAACACTTACAGAAGCCATTAAAGGTAAGCAACTTGGGTGCAATTAGGTTCATTAGTTGAACTTTAAATTAGGGTTCATTATCAAGCACCTTATTAGAATTTGAAAGTTGCAAAATAGAAGGTTGCATTTTAAGTCCTCAAAGAAAGTGCAGAAGATATTTTTTGTTAAAGTTAATTACCTGCACATTAATAGGAGTTAGATACATTCTTCCTATTATATGATTATTGAGAAGAGGACTACATTAAGGAATTTGTAGTGATTATTAGTGCATTTGAAACTACTTTGAGATCTTATTAACAGGAGCAATAAGGTGAGATTATTAAAGTGCATTAAGTTAGAAATATTATTGGTTCATTGCACTACACTAGTTGTTCATTAAACTAATTACTCTAAAATAGTTATTTTGTGTATTGATTGTTAAGATCAACGACACAAAAATCTGTAAATATCAAAGTGTTTAAAGTCACTATTCAGAACTCAATACTAGTAAGATATTATGGCCTATAGAAGCCACCAAATAGTATCATATTCCTCCAAGGAGTGGAGAATAAATTCACCATTAATATCCTTGAAAAGAAGCTAAAAATTGAGACTTTTGAGTCTCAGATTCAAGGTGCACTAAGATCTCATTACATGTAAAATATTAGTGCAAAAATTACTCCTTCAAAGGTATATTATCTATATGATTATTAGCTTGGGTTCATTACTAGATAAACTAAGTGGATGAGAGATTTGTCTAGCAAAGAAGACAACATTGAATCATCCCTTACCTACAAAAATATTATATGTCAAAACCAAAAGAAAGCAAGCTTGCAAGCAGATTGGAAAATAGGTGCAAAATCAAATATTCTATTCTAAATTTTGTGAAGGTATTTATATTAGTTTCTTGCACCACTTGAAGGACAAGCTTGAGTGTCATAATAACACTCCAATGTCTTGCAAGAACTGCAACGTTATCCAAGCAAGGAAGAGATCCAAGAAAGGGCTCATATTCAAGTAAGCAAAGCCTTCATATTCAACCTATCATCAAGCATTCACCTACAATGCTAAAGCCAACATAAGGAGGGCAAAATATCAAGAAATTATTGTCTATTGTATTCCAATGCATGACTCACTCACTACAACAAATAAGAAAGACAACAAGAAGATGTAAAAATAAGAGCCACTTAATCCAACATCAAAGCTCCATACACACATTTAGGAGAGTGCTACTCAAAAACCAAAGCGTCATACGTGGAATTGGAGCCAGCTAGAGAATAAGCATTGAGGAAATACAATAGAGCAAAGGTTGAAAAGGAGAGATATACATTGAATCAAGATCTACATGAATACAAAGGACCTAACACTTGGAAAACCTAAAAGGAGCACTCATAAATTTCAAAACATTCATTCTCGAGCATTAGAAAAAGAATCCATAATATAATGCTCATATTAAAAGTGTTAGAGGTATTATTAAAAAATATTCATCATTATTCCTAGCCAAGAGCATTTAATATTCGCTCATAGAAGATCCTAACATCTATTTAGCAAGTGTTGAAGAGCATCTAATTTTCTTCAACATTGAATGTAACTTTCATGACACTTGTCCAAAGTCAAGTATCATTCGTACTATTTAATGGTGCCTAAAATCAAGGAAGGAAAGGGCATTTGTAGTAAGCAAAACAACATAGCATGTAAGAGGAGATAAGAGCATTAAAAGCTTAGGGTCAAGGAGAGTCATAGAAGTTAGAAGCAAGGTGCCCACTATCCAAAAACTATAGTCAAAATCAAATCCTACTGCCATCCATCATAGAAGGAATTCAAGATAAGCATTAAAGCCTAATGTCATCATCTACATCCTACATTGGAGAATACAATGACCATTATACAATATTTGTAGGATTATAAAGGTAAGGATTTACCTAAACTAAATTTTATTTAATTAAGGAGTTATAAGAGGTATAATATAAGGCTAAAATCATAGCAAAATCACCCACATTTGAAAGCAAAATTAAATGACAACAAGGTTAAAACAACATTAATACAACATTGGAGATATGTACCAACCAACCATCAAAGTCTGTGGAGCTACTCAAGGATACAAAGAGCATCAAGCCTTACTAAGGTAAATATTAAATTTACTTACTTTAATTAAAATCAGAGTTATAAGATGATATAGACTATTGCATTGGAATAAACTTATCAAGCATTAATAATTATCAAGCAAGCTTATTTCAAGGTATTGAATATTCATATTTACAATTAACCAAGTAGGAGATATAAGGTTGTCAAACTTAATTAAATAATTATTAAATTGCAAATACCATTATTTATCTAATATTCCAAAAATTAGGGAGATATAAGACATACTACTTCAAGCTAAATATATATAATTGGAATTTAAAAGATTAATCTATTTGTAAGAGAAGCAAATAAATTGCCTACATTTAGAGTTGGAATTAATTGGTAAAAATTGTCTCATACTCATTCTAAGGAGACAAAAAGAAATCCAACCATTAAAGCATACTTCTTTGGTAAAGATAAGGTAAAATTAAAAGGTTGATTATTCTCAAAATATTACAAAATCAAATTAGAAGGTGAACTAAGCATAATATAATTATTAGGGAGATATAAGGAAGCCTACAAAACCTAATTCCAAGAAAGGTTTTATCAAATTAGTTCACATCTCTTAACTAGGGAGATATAAGGAATTCTACAAAATCTAAAAGGTTTTATCAAATTGGATCATATACTCAAGATAGATATAGTATTCTACAAATTCAAGTATTAGAGAAGCAAAAGAATATTATATATAAAATTTTTCTAGCCTAAAATTAAATCATTAGGGAGCCATAAGGATGTCTACTAACATATTGAATAATGCTATCAAAAAAAGCTTAAGGAAAGTATAAATCTAGATTAGAATCAGGATTGATGATTCAATGGATAATAATGAGAAAGATACAGACATAAGGAAATAATCAATAAAGTTTTAAAAATATTGTTGCCATTGCACAACTTACCCCAATATGGGGACCCACTTCAAGTTTTTAATGTTTATATGATTTTTGGTTTGTATTGTTTGTTCATAATTTTATGATGTACACAAGTTTTTTTATACCACTTAATACATTTGTGAAGTCATCGTTCAGATCCTCCTTCATTTTGAAATCATATGTTCCATTACCTTGGTTTATGTCCATTTTCATGGTATTCATGTGATGAAGGATAAATATATAGTACCATAAGCTTAAATTCATAAAACTACATAGGTTCATTGAGTTCCAAATAGCTTTTGATTTTCAACAAATCTATAATGTTTAATAAGAAAATCATAATCCAAAGTTAATTAGAAGAAAGGGGTAAAATTCAAGATATTACGCTATACATGGTTAGTATTCAAAATTTATTATAATGTTATTTGATATAAAGTCTTGTTTATTATTGAAAATGTTTATCTAATAGGTAATTTGTGTTAGATTTTGGTATTTTCTTCCCAAGTGTACTTAGGCTATTGTATTCATGGTGATGCAGGAAGAGATGGCAATTTCTGTGCAATAGGGAGAAACAATGTGCAAGGTAAAAATGGTGATGATTTAGTCACAGAGTATTTGGATTGCATTATCTAGTGGGGCTACTACATGGATTCTAAACAAGAACCACGCTATTATGCGAACATTACAACCTTGGATGTTGATATTTCACACCATGAGGATGATACCCATTTTGGAGGAGTTGATTGTTGGCAATTTTGGGTACTTTGGGTACATTGCCTTTGCTCAAATGTATAAGTTGTCATTGATGTCAAAAGGCATTTTTGTGTTGATATCAAAAGAGTGTGATGTCAAGAATATCTTGAGAAGCTTCATTATGTTAAAGGGTTTTTATTAAAACCATGGTGACAAGGTTAAAGGTTTTTCTTAAAACCATTTGGACTCATTAAGGGTTTTTATTAAAACCAAGCTTAACTTAATGCAAAGGTCCATGTTTATTATTAATAATTAAATTAACTCAAACCTTTGTCAAAGGTCCAAGTTTAATTTATTATTAATAAAATAATAATTATTATTATTTTAATTATTATTAAAGGGTCTTTCAACCCTTAAGCGACGAAAGAAAAAAAGAATTCTTTCGCCGATATGTTGCCATCGTTGGAGGAGCGCCGACGTCAAACAGTTAAGGAAAAATGGCTATATAAGTGGGGATGATTTTCTAAAGTGAGCACCTCCGATTAATTTTGTCATCTGCGATTTGTGTTTACTCTGTATCTTTCGATTTGCGCTTGGCGTCTGCGATTTGCATTTGCTCTATATCTTTCGAATAGCGCTTGGTGTCTTCGATTTGAGCTTGCTCTGTGTCTTCGAATCTCCGATTGACGTCTTTGAAATCGTGCTTGTTCTGTGTCTTGGAAACCGTGCTTGGCATACTCGGATTTGAGCTTGGGCTGCATCCTTACCTTTTTGCTTGACGGTAGTGGATTGGCAATTGCACCTGAACTGCATTTTTCTAGACTGTGTTGTGAGATGATTAATGCAAGCATTCAGTGACTTACGTTTTGGACAGCGCTCACCAGTTTGCATGTGGCTTGTGGAAGACGTTTACGTTTTCCAGATTCTTGGCGTCAAAGGAAGATAAAAGAGAGGGCAGCGTTGTATTACTTCGTTGGGCACTTGTGACCCAACGACGGTGGCGTTTAAGCGAAAGCGCTAGAAGGTAGAGGTGTCGAGTTCGATTCTCTTCGTTGGTAATTTTCTTTTGGTCGCGGTGTGCAAAGGATAGTGGTTGTGAATGCGCGGGAGGTATAAGGTTAAGGTATCATATTTGCTTTGACATTGTTTTATTGATGTTTAATGTTTATGTGGAGTAATAAGGTGTAAAGAGGTTTTACTTTGTATGTATATTATACTTCTGGTGGTTTTTACTAAGTTGGAGAAATAAGGTGTTATTTTGGATCTTTATTATTGTGTATTATTGTATAGTTGCTAACTCTAATTGGTGGCAAATTGAGAGTTAGTGTTGTGACAGATTTTGAGTTCTCCTTCTTCATCAAAGTAAAGGTATGGGCAACTTCTTCCATGTATGTTGTTTATGGTATATTTTCTGAAATTGAGTTTGGAGTGAAAAGGTTGTCTACTAGGTATTTTTGGGTGTAAATCTTATTTTCTGGATATTGAAGATTGTTTATGCATTAAAGTCATTGATGAATTTTTGGGTGAATGCATAATTCTGGTTGAGGAAGAGGAAGCATTTTTTGCACTAGGGTTTATGTTAGTAAGTCTTGCTACTTGCATTGAGATGATGAAACCCTAGTTGTTGGTGAAAAGAATATAAGTATCATTGTTATATGAGATATTGCATGGTTGGCAATTGTTGGGTTGTGTTTCATATTCTTGAGAAAAGCATACTACATCTATCTTATTCTTTTGAGATTGAGATTGAGTTGAGATTGAGATTGGGAGTTAAGTATAGAACATATTGGGTCTCTAACAATTCTCTTTGTGTTTTTTCTATTGGTCTCTAAATTCTCTTTTTGTTTCTATGAGATTTGAGATTGAGATTGGGAGTTAAGTATAGAACATATTGAGTCTCTAACAATTCTCTTTATGCTTCTATGAGGTTTATGAATCACATTGGGTCTCTAACAATTCTCTTTGTGGGTTCATGCTAAGCAAGTTTTTCTTGGTGAGCTTGTTGAGGTTTTGGACAGGTTCCGGTGGGGACTTGTGAGCAGGTTTTGGATAGGTTTCGATGGGGACTTGTGAGCAGATTTGGACAGGTCCTAGCAGAGGACTTGTGAGCTGAGTTTTTGAGAGTTCTATCAGAGAACTTGAGGACAGAGGTGCATTGGTTCTTTGAGAAGAACCTGAGGATAGATTTGGCAAGTCTTTGAGAAGGCTTGTGTGCAGAGGATTGATTTGTTCAAAGAGTTGGACAGATCTGACAGATAGAGGAAGACTTGTACTAGACCGACTGACTATGTTTGGTACAGGTAGCTGAGCTGCTATGGACGTGATCATAGAAGGTAGAGGTCTCTTAGGCTAAGCATTGAGGATAGGAGGTCTTCGGTGGAAAGGAGTTCCACGTGCTGGCAAGAGGTAGAGGCAGTTGATCTTCTGAGGGATCATTTCCAGAGCAGAGGGGAAGGTATCTCCTTTGAGCGAAGGCTCATAAATTCAGATTGGGGGAAGGTGTCTCCTTTGGGCCGAGGCTCATAAACATTGTAATTGGGAAGGTTTCCCAAAGAACTTTGAGATAACTTTTAGAGAAAAGTTTTGTGGACGTAGCCCGAGCATTTTCGGGTGAACCACGTTAAAATTGGTGTCACTTTGTGGATGATATTGTGCATTGCTTTGATATTGCTTTGGGTATATTGCTTTACTATTTTGAAGTATAAAGGAAAAAGTAAAAAGAGGTCTTATACTGTTCACCCCCCCCTCTCAGTATAAGCTTGTGTTCTTCAATTGGTATCAGAGCGGGTGCCTTCGAAAAGTTTAACAGCTTGAAGGAAGATCTTACAAGAACACAAATGACAAGGAAAGGCAAAAGCAAAACCATGAGACACAAGAAGAAGAAAACACACATGGTCATGAAAGAAAATGAAGATGAACTCAATGTTGCTATTTTGGGAGGAAGAATGGAAATAGATTCAAGAGATGAATCAAACAGTGGAGAACAGTCCAGATTAATAAAGTTTTGCACTAGATGTGGGAAGACCGGTCACTTTGCAGCTGATTGCTCACAAGGTAAAGAATGTTTTGTTTGTGGTCAACTCGGTCATGATGAACGTCATTGCCATGGGTTTAGTAGCAGTGAAGATGAAGATGATCCGTTCAAAATTGGTGAAGAAACAAATTCAGAACAGGAATGTGATGAAGAAGGAAGTGATGCAGAAGATATAATCACCAGTTTGAAAGTACAAACAGAAGAATACAAGAAAATTTTTGAAGATCTCGAAATGCAATTAACCAGGAAAACAGAGTATTGCAAGTAAGCTAGAAAAAGAAATTGACGGTTTAAGAATGAAGACAGAAGAAATGAGTAATAAAGTTGATATATGCAGCAAACATGAAGAGGAATCCAACAAAGTTGTTAGCAATCTGAAGCTGCAAATAGAAGAGTCCAAAAGGAGTGAAGAAACTCTCAGGTCTCAGATCAATGAGAAAGAGACTGCTTGCTGTCAAACAAGAAGAAGAGATTGTTTCATTGAAGAAACAACTAGAAGAGGCCAATACAAATCTTAAAATCAAAGATGAGCACAACAATCAAGGAAAGAGGTATTCTCACAAGCACAAGAAGAGTTTCTACCTAGACAAAGCAAGTAAGTGTTCTAGTAGTGATAGTGAAAGTTCTTCAAGTGATAATGAAAATGAGATGTTGTTCATATCAGAAAAAGAGGAAGAACCAAAACATAGATTCATTATCATGAAATGTCTTAGATGTGGAAATTTTGGTCACCTTGAGGATGATTGCACAAATAATGATTTGGTTTCTAGTATGTATGAGGATGCTTCAAAAAACTATAAGGAAGATGCATGTATGGTTTTTGAAAAGGGTAGCACCTCTAGTGATAAGAAATCTGAAAAAGGCTTTGATGATTCTAAAAGCAAACATATAGAGGAAGGTGAAGTAGATCTTAAAGGTGAACTTATTAGTGCTCTTAGTGCTTTGAAAAAGGAAAGAAAGAAGAATGCTAGACTCAAGGATAAGTTGGATGAATGTTGTATGGAGAGAGATGATCTTATAGAAAGTCTTGACTTCTCTATAGCTAAGACACAAGAACTCAAGGATGAGTTAGAGTCTAAGGTTCTTGAGTATAGTGAGTTAGAACAGAAAATGGCTTCTTTGAAAGAGGAAACTAAAGGGTACAAGGATAAGCTTCACGGGTTTCAAGATAGCTCCAAAAAGGTTAAGTCTCTCATCAAAGGTCAAAGAAAGACAACGAGATAAAACAGGCCTTGGTTTTGTTAAGCCTCACAAGGAACAAGTTGGAGAGTCTAGTAAGAGACTCCAAAAGGAAGAGAGTTCCGATGGGGAAAGTATTTCAGATCATGAGTCCTTAAATGATAGATGCACAAAAATAGAAAACAGAATTCAGAATGAGAAGAAGAAGTTTTCAGAACCTAAGAGGTCAAATAAAGGAAAGTTTCAAGGCAGATGTTTTGCTTGTCACAAGTTTGGTCACATAGCTTCACATTGCATGGCTCAAGTGAAGAAGGTAAATGACAGTTTCAGAGGTGGTAATTTCTTTCAAGGGTATTGCTACTCTTGTCAACAGTTTGGGCACAAGGCAGTTTATTGCAAGGCAAATATCAGGAACAGGTTTGATCAGAATAGGTTTGGTCAGAACAGGTTTGGTCAGAATAGGTTTGGTCAGAACAAGTTTGGTCAGAACAGGTTTGGTCAAAATTGGTGGATCCAAAGAACAGGTATGCCTAAAAGAAATAACATTGTTACTTGTTATAAGTGCAACAATGAAGGTCACACAGTCAGATAGTGTAGAGCTGAAATTCTAGAATACAAGAACAGGAACAGTGGCATGATCAGGTCCAAGGATCAAGGCATGGATAAAAACAGGGATGAGAACAAGAACAAGAACAGTGACAGGAACAGGAATATGGACAAAGAGTTCAAGAGAAGGCCCGGCAAGGAAGTTATAGACGTTGATGATGATCAGTGCCTAATGGGAGTTTTACTCCCACCCCAAAATTAATCACCTCATCAGGAGGTGGGGGAGGGACTAAGCTAAGAGGCTAATTCTTAGTCCCGAGCCCCAAAGGTGGCCCTTTGCCATTGATGACAAAGGGGGAGAGATATGAGTAAGGGGGAGAGCTTCAAAGTGAAGAGGAAAGCTTCAAGTCAGGGGGAGCAAAACTTCAAAGGAAGATTCTCGAGTTGTTAGTTGGTTTCAGTTGGTTTCGGTTTTGGCTCTTGAGAAGTGTTTTCAATAAAGGTTTGCCATCAATGACAAAGGGGGAGATTGTTGGCAATTTTGGGTACTTTGGGTACATTGCCTTTGCTCAAATGTATAAGTTGTCATTGATGTCAAAAGGCATTTTTGTGTTGATATCAAAAGAGTGTGATGTCAAGAATATCTTGAGAAGCTTCATTATGTTAAAGGGTTTTTATTAAAACCATGGTGACAAGGTTAAAGGTTTTTCTTAAAACCATTTGGACTCATTAAGGGTTTTTATTAAAACCAAGCTTAACTTAATGCAAAGGTCCATGTTTATTATTAATAATTAAATTAACTCAAACCTTTGTCAAAGGTCCAAGTTTAATTTATTATTAATAAAATAATAATAATTATTATTTTAATTATTATTAAAGGGTCTTTCAACCCTTAAGCGACGGAAGAAAAAGAATTCTTTCGCCGATATGTTGCCATCGTTGGAGGAGCGCCGACGTCAAACGGTTAAGGAAAAATGGCTATATAAGTGGGGATGATTTTCTAAAGTGAGCACCTCCGATTAATTTTGTCATCTACGATTTGTGTTTACTCTGTATCTTTCGATTTGCGCTTGACGTCTGCGATTTGCATTTGCTCTATATCTTTCGAATAGCGCTTGGTGTCTTCGATTTGAGCTTGCTCTGTGTCTTCGAATCTTCGATTGACGTCTTTGAAATCGTGCTTGTTCTGTGTCTTGGAAACCGTGCTTGGCATACTCGGATTTGAGCTTGGGCTGCATCCTTACCTTTTTGCTTGACGGTAGTGGATTGGCAATTGCACCTGAACTGCATTTTTTAGACTGTGTTGTGAGATGATTAATGCAAGCATTCAGTGACTTACGTTTTGGACAGCGCTCACCAGTTTGCATGTGGCTTGTGGAAGACGTTTACGTTTTCCAGATTCTTGGCGTCAAAGGAAGATAAAAGAGAGGGCAGCTCTGTATTACTTCGTTGGGCACTTGTGACCCAACGACGGTGGCGTTTAAGCGAAAGCGCTAGAAGGCAGAGGTGCCGAGTTCGATTCTCTTCGTTGGTAATTTTCTTTTGGTCGCGGTGTGCAAAGGATAGTGGCTGTGAATGCGCGGGAGGTATAAGGTTAAGGTATCATATTTGCTTTGACATTGTTTTATTGATGTTTAATGTTTATGTGGAGTAATAAGGTGTAAAGAGGTTTTACTTTGTATGTATATTATACTTCGGTGGTTTTTACTAAGTTGGAGAAATAAGGTGTTATTTTGGATCTTTATTATTGTGTATTATTGTATAGTTGCTAACTCTAATTGGTGGCAAATTGAGAGTTAGTGTTGTGACAGATTTTGAGTTCTCCTTCTTCATCAAAGTAAAGGTATGGGCAACTTCTTCCATGTATGTTGTTTATGGTATATTTTCTGAAATTGAGTTTGGAGTGAAAAGGTTGTCTACTAGGTATTTTTGGTGTAAATCTTATTTTCTGGATATTGAAGATTGTTTATGCATTAAAGTCATTGATGAATTTTTGGGTGAATGCATAATTCTGGTTGAGGAAGAGGAAGCATTTTTTGCACTAGGGTTTATGTTAGTAAGTCTTGCTACTTGCATTGAGATGATGAAACCCTAGTTGTTGGTGAAAAGAATATAAGTATCATTGTTATATGAGATATTGCATGGTTGGCAATTGTTGGGTTGTGTTTCATATTCTTGAGAAAAGCATACTACATCTATCTTATTCTTTTGAGATTGAGATTGAGTTGAGATTGAGATTGGGAGTTAAGTATAGAACATATTGGGTCTCTAACAATTCTCTTTATGTTTCTATGAGATTTGAGATTGAGATTGGGAGTTAAGTATAGAATATTTAAATTATAAATAAAGTTAAGTATAGAACATATTGAGTCTCTAACAATTCTCTTTATGCTTCTATGAGGTTTATGAATCACATTGGGTCTCTAACAATTCTCTTTGTGGGTTCATGCTAAGCAAGTTTTTCTTGGTGAGCTTGTTGAGGTTTTGGACAGGTTTCGGTGGGGACTTGTGAGCAGGTTTTGGACAGGTTCCGGTGGGGACTTGTGAGCAGATTTGGACAGGTCCTAGCAGAGGACTTGTGAGCTGAGTTTTTGAGAGTTCTATCAGAGAACTTGAGGACAGAGGTGCATTGGTTCTTTGAGAAGAACTTGAGGACAGATTTGGCAAGTCTTTGAGAAGGCTTGTGTGCAGAGGATTGATTTGTTCAAAGAGTTGGACAGATCTGACAGACAGAGGAAGACTTGTACTAGACCGACTGACTATGTTTGGTACAGGTAGCTGAGCTGCTGTGGACGTGATCATAGAAGGCAGAGGTCTCTTAGGCTAAGCATTGAGGACAGGAGGTCTTCGATGGAAAGGAGTTCCACGTGCTGGCAAGAGGTAGAGGCAGTTGATCTTCTGAGGGATCATTTCCAGAGCAGAGGGGAAGGTATCTCCTTTGAGCGGAGGCTCATAAATTTAGATTGGGGGAAGGTGTCTCCTTTGGGCCGAGGCTCATAAACATTGTAATTGGGAAGGTTTCCCAAAGAACTTTGAGATAACTTTTAGAGAAAAGTTTTGTGGACGTAGCCCGGGCTTTTCGGGTGAACCACGTTAAAATTGGTGTCACTTTGTGGATGATTTTGTGCATTGCTTTGATATTGCTTTGGGTATATTGCTTTACTATTTTGAAGTATAAAGGAAAAAGTAAAAAGAGGTCTTATACTGTTCACCCCCCCTCTCGGTATAAGCTTGTGTTCTTCATTGATTTCAAATGAGTTGTTTTCACACACAGGGAAATGTAGTGATATTTGAATGGTGATAATGTCAATGTGAATGAACTAGAGTTGTCGAATCCTATCATAAGGTTCATAAACCCAGGAAAAATATGGCAAAGAAAGAGACATGGGATTCCTCCTACCATGACGCTGAGGCTGGCTTGCATATTGAATTGAATTATTTTGAAAATAAAAATTGGTTGTATTTATTGCATGTTTGGAAAAAAACACTCATTACTAGCCTAAATATTGTAGGGAAATAAATCGATCATATTGCAGCTCAGAAGCCATAATGAAAAACATGTTTGTTAATTGCACCATTGTAACAGAATTCAAGCAGGTCAAGATCATGTTGTACAATGAGATGGTTAATTAGCTAGTGGGGTGTCCATGTACCAAAATTATTATCAGATTCTGAGGAACATAAATTGAAGTCATAGTGGTCCTTATTAGTGTAATTGATTATATTTGTTATTTTATTGATAATTTCTTGTTCGCACAACATATTATTGATTTTTAGTGGCTTCATTTGAGCACATAAAACTTATATTTATCAGAACAAAAGGTTTTACTGGATTATTATTATCGAAAATTAATAGTTTGGATAGCAATAGTTTAGTTTCATCAATAATAGGCAAATTAGCAACATAACATCCATAATAGAGTAGTATACAATGAAACCACCAAGACATTGAGAAGAAGGGTGTCTTTGTGATAAATTTACTAGAAAATTTGAAGGACATGTTTCATTGACCATCATTGGGTGATATTCTCTATAGTTGGCACAATATGGACGCATGCAGTGGTGAATGCAATATGTTTGATAATGTTCTTAAATTTTGCCCATGTGATAGTGAGTTGTTGATTGTCCTCACGTTGGTATGGTAAGTTATGATTTTAATGGTCATAGATAGATAGGTATTAATGTGGAACAAAATTCTAATCATGAAATATACCACTAGACTTGCATCATCACATTAACGGGTTAGAAAGCAAGAGGGCTAGCCCTCCACACACATGAAAATTACTGGTGAATAACGTTCACATAGATATGGCACATGGTGAATAGGTGGTTGGCAAAGGTTGGATGAGAAGGAGTTTCATGTAGCATTACAAACCCTATGTGGAAAATATTGTGACGTTACTACTGAAGCAGCCTAAGTCTAGGAATGTGTTAAGAATTTAGAAAGTCTTCTCAAGTATAATTTTCAAAGTTGCTGGATTCAATTCAGATTATTTAACATCCATTAGTATTGTTACTTTGTAGGTGCCAATGACAAAAATATGTATCTTATTGATGAACAGATCTGGAAGGCACCCATTTTTATGGTAGTTGTTGAAGGGATGACAATAGGTTGTCCATGGTTGGATTATCATGTCTAGGATCATGGTGGAAGGAAAGCCATGTTTCGTGATAGTGTGGGTTTCAAACATGCGAGGTAAAAGAAATATGGATAAAAGTAACCCATATTTATATTGTTCAATACTTAGAATAATTTTATATTGAATGGATGACTCCTTGTATTATTACGACTATCAATGAAGGATATATTGGCATGTATTACAAATCATTAGCCAAGTATTATAAATGTACAATGGTAATCCATATAGTTGCGCATATATGCAAGGTCATTCAAAATCTAATGAAATATTTGATAAAGGAGAACGAATTTATTATTAAGGAAAATAGTTATTGAAATCTGGTTTAGAACAATTGTATCTTGAATGAATTGAAAACTTAAAAAACTAAAAATTTATAATATTATAAATACACATGGATACCCAAGAAGAAAGCACCAGAAGAATTTAGAGCGAGAAGAAGAAAATATTGAATATTGCCATTGCCAAAGGTTTCCTCCCAGGTTGATTATCAGAGAATATTTCATCTGTAGTTGATTGATAGAGGTATTCAGAAGAAAAACATTAATAGAAAATTTTATTTATAATATATTCTCTTTATTGTGGTGAAAAAAATGAATGCGAATGGTATTTTCATTTTAAATTATTGAATATATTAATTAATTATTTTGAATATTGCACCAGATTTAATTTTAACTGTGTTAATTCTAGTTGGATTAAATTAGGTTATGTTTAAAATTATTTTTGTTTGGAGTTCTAAAATTTTAGTAACCCATGTTTTATTTTCGTTTCATTTTGTTTTATTTTTCTAACCTTAATATTTTTTATTTTATTTAAATTTATCGCACAAGAAAAATCAAACCCTATGTTTTATGCAAAGTTTAATTTTCATATTAGTGTAAATGTTTATTTCATTTTAATAAATTCTCGATATTACACATTTGAAATAAACATTAAGATTAATTAATCAAATTTTCCAAATAATAATAATAATAATTAAAGTTCAAACATTAATTATTTGGATAAGTTTAATTAAAATCATTTTCTAAGGTTAAAGTTCAAAAATTTGCATTCCCTAAGTTTTATCATTTGCAATATTTTATTATTAATCATACATTTTGGCAATTAATTTCATGAAAAATAATATTTTCATAATTTAAATCAAATATCAAACCACGGTCCCCTTGTTAGGATTTACTTGCACCTTTGAGGTATTCAGAAACATTTTTACTTTTTACAAACACATTTTAAAAAATTAACCAAACAGAACAAACTAATTATTTCTTTGCAAGAGATGATTGCTTTGACAGGATCTTAAATGTGAGTATATTTTTGTAATCGGGCACAAATATCGCTCAACAAAATTGGCACTAGAAGGAGGGCATGCAATCAGGTATTTATTTGATTTACGCATTTAATATTGTTCACATTTGTTGATTCCTTGAAATTGATGCATGAAAATATTCTTGAATATTATGATTTGAATGATGCATTTTTGTTAATATTGGAGATTTGTGAGATTCAAAACATCTTGAGGTTCAAAACATTGTTTTGTTGATTATATTTTAAAACTAGAACCTAAATAAATTATTACAAGATCCAAATCTACTGGTGATACCATATTTCAAAGTCTTCCCCCTACATAAAATTTAGGTGAAGTAAAATTTAAACAATGGTTATTCTACCACTAGTTAGCACTTTACCTTAAAGCCTTAATATTCCATTAATCACACCTTCACCAGCTTCCATGGTTGCAAATACAACGTGGATGGGAGCTCGGAGGATCCCCTTAAAAATTCCATGAGATATACATGACATGCCTAAAAATATAGAGAAGTATTTGCCTAGATATAAACATGATGGTACAAGACTGGTAGAAAAACACATCCAAGCCTACACAGATGCTCTAACCAGATTGCAAGTAGAACATGAAGATGCAACTTGTAGGATGTTTCCTTTGACTCTTGATGACATTTCATATGATTGGTATATTAGTTTACCAGTCGGGTCTATCACATCTTGGACATAGTTGGAAACTACCTTTGTTAATCAATTTAAATTTTCCATAGATCATGCTAGTATTTATCTTCAATTTACTTCAACAAGGAGAGAACCAAATGAACCATTAAGAATTTTTAACACCAGATTTCACAAAATGTATTCTCAATTAACTGCTCCTTACGCACTTGCTAAACTTGCTCCTATTAAAATGTATTTTGGGGCATTAGATCCCTTGACTACCAATTTTATTAGAAGAGCTCCTCAAATTACAATTCTTACTTTGACATATAATAATGCTTTGACTATTGAACAACAGTTAATACCTCAAGGTTATGGGATAAGTCAATTGCCATCGATTGGACATCCTAGTATGTATAATCAAGTTCTCATGATCAACCAAACATTATCATAACAAACACCTATGTTGAACACAATACCATATAATATTAATCCACATACACCGCCTATATATCCAACTAATCCATTATTTTTGGAAAACGAATTCACTACACATAAAACGATTGAAAACTATGCTAATGCCATACCTATTTTCGGGAATGTAACACCTACATAGAGTTCATATTTTCAAAATTTTAATTTCCATAAGAATAATCCAATGTTCCCACAAATTTTTCAAAATTAGAACAATAAAGTATATTCAAATACTGTGCAAAATCAAAATGTTCAAAATAAAAACCTAGTACTAACTCAGAATGTTCTAGGTTTCAAGATTCAAATAATCCTACCACTACTACTATTCAACCTGATGAGACTGATTCAAAGGTAAAATACCTAAGAAGGTTGGTCCAAAAGCTAAGTAGTTATATGCTTCAGTTACAAAAGCAAACACCACAAAATTCACAACAAAACAAAATATTTAGTTTCCAGAGGAAATAGTGGAACACAAAACCAAACAATGGGGGTGTACCTACTCCTTTTGTTAATAAAAACAATGCTTCAACTAGTTCAAGTTAGAAGAGCACTATTGTTAATCTTTTTGATGTGGTTTTGAATAGTTGGTGTAGGTTACATAATACTAAATAACATACTAAAATGGAATACCCAAAATTCAAAACTACAGTGGACATTCTTCAATAGGAAATGGATGATTTGGAAATGGTACCTAATGAGGATTCTTCCCATCAAGATACTTGTAGCAAAGGTAAGGGAACTACTTTTTTTATTGAAAATTTTGGTTCAAGTAATGATGAGGAAGAAGAAGATGATGGAATTATAGAAGAAAAATTTCAAGCCTTTAGGTAATTAAAAAAAGGAATCACAATTATCAGTTGAGGAGTAAGAGTAAGGTTCCTTATACTTCTTATACTCCTCCAAATAATTCTATTATTCCTCCAGATGTTCATGCAAAATCCTATTCCTCCATCTCCTATTGATTTATCCAAACCACCAAAACAAGTATAAAATACTGAAAAGTAGCTTATAATATCATTTTGTTTGAAGTTGCACAGTTGAAAAATAAATAGGATTCATTAATATATGATTTTGGTAAATAAGATAAAAATGATGCTAAGAAAACTACAGAGGCACAATTTGTTTCATGAAAGGAGAAAGGAGAAGCTCTTCCTTTTATTTTGACCATTAGAATTGCAAGTATAAAATCTACAAAATTGCCTTGTGGATTCGAGAGCATCAGGTAATGTTATGCCTTATGTTGTTTATCAAAAATTAGATTTTAAACCCTTACCTTCTAATAGGATTCTTGTTCAATTGGATAAATAAGAAGTGAATGTGCTTAAAAATATCTATATTCAACTTTCATCAAAACTTAGAATTCAACAATACATTGATACTCATGTTGTTGATATTCCTGATAAATATGGTATGTTGTTGAGTAGGGATTGGAGCAAATATTTGATTGGATATATGGCTATAAAATTTTCATACATGTGGTTGCCTTCAGATAAGAGTCAAAAGAGAGCCTAAAATCAGGGACTTGATTACAGAATACAATAAAGATAATGAAGTTCTTTATAATGATACTGAGTTAGGTGTATACACATTAGATACTAGGTTGATTACAAGTGAATCTAAAGTTGAAATACCATATTGAAAATAACTTACTAAGGATAATCTTGTTTGGATGTTAAAATTTGATGGATCAAAGTCTAAACAAGGTAGCGATGCAGGGGTTGAACTCATCAACCCTAAAGGTAAGTCCTATCTCTTTTCTTATAGATTACAATTTCCATGTACATGTAACACAATAGAGTATGGGGCTTTAGTTCTTGGATTACAATGTTGGAAATTTTGAGGAGTGTTTTTTGTCATTGATGTCAAAAGCATTGTTGTTCTATGTTCATCATCTTTCAGGACATTAAGTGTTTCCTCCAAAAGCAAGAAGGTCTTGAAAAGAAATAGGTTATAATATTTATTTTTAAATATTATATACCCAGGAGGGTTCAAAGAATGAAGATCAAAAGAAGGAGAAGCAAGTTCAAAATTAAATAATAATATTTTATTATTATTATTTTGGATCAAAAATCGAGTTTAAAAAGATCAAGGAACAAGTTGGAAAAAACCCACAAAGAGATTTTAATTTAAATTAAAATATTTTAATCTTTGATTAAAATTTTAATTTAAATAATGATGGGTGCTAAGGTTAATTTAAATATTTATTTAATATTTAAAATTAACTTTAATATTTGAATTAAAACTAAATTCAAATAATCGTCGATGTTGAAATAAGCTAAAGGTTGCATATAAATAATGCCAAAGTTGGCATTTGGAAAATTATCCATGTGATAGTTTTTGGCTTGTGCAAAAGAGAAGTGTGATTTTCACATGTGTTTTCGAGCAAAGGAAAGGACAAGTGTGACTAGCCTCCAAAAAAATATTTGAAGCCCCTCGTAGCTGGGTTGGGAGCCAAGTGTTGCGTAAGACATGTGCTAGGTGCTTGGTGTAGGTTTGAATTTTGTGCACATCATTTTGGGTGAAGGAAGATTTGCATTTTAAGGTTGTGCCATTTGAGGGAGAAGGTCAAAGGCACGCTAGTGCCTTTTGGCTCTTGTGGAGCCACGTAGCCTGGTTGGTGGGCACGAGTGTTGTGGAAGTGCTTGGGGGAGAACCAACGATGGTTCAAATCCTGCCAAGGCCTTTTGGGTAGCACTATTGAGGTATGCACCTTGTGAGGTTTGATTTGGCTTACCAAAAATAAAAAGGGAAAATATATATTTTTTGTTTCCAAGGGTTTATGTTGATTAAATTTTTTGCATAATTAATTTGATTATCATTTGTTTAGGGGAGTTAAAAGGGAATGCAAAACTTTGATTTCTAGATTGATTTTTTAGTGTTTAAGGAGTTATAAGGGAGTAAGGAAAGTTTATTTTTTAGATTAAAAGGTGTTGGATATTATTTTAAAATTTTGATATTATAAGGTGTATTTGGATATATTTTTGTATTGAAGAAATATTTTGAAGAAGTGTTAGGGTTATAATTCTTGTCATCTAACCTTTGTGCTTGGCAAGGGAAGTGGTTATAATTGAGATAGATTTTGGAGTCTAATATTCATCAATTAAAAGGTATGGGCATATTCTTTTTTTGTTGAAATAATTGATTGGTTGAGATTTTATGAAAATAATATTGGAGTGAAAAGGATTTGGTTAAGTTTTCTTTTGTGAGTTTGTTGAGTTGATGAGTTTTCTAAAATAGAAGTAAATGCTATAAACTTTTTTTGATAAGCATTGTTGGAAATTTTGAGTGAGTGAATGCATATCTCATTTTTGTGTAATTGAGATCCCTTTTAGTTGAATTTGAAATTGAACTAGGGTTTGAAAATATCATGAGTATCATTTTTATGTGAGGATTACTTGATAAGCATTGTTGTTGAAGTGATTGGTTGAGTAGAGTTGGTTGAGCCTAGTTAAGTGGATGTGTTGAAGTGATAGTTCAAGTTCTGTGAAACATATTGAGTCTCTAACAATTCTCTATATGTTTCTATGGTAAAAAGAGAGATTGAAAGTGATTTAGCATTATTGTGAATGTGAAGAATATTGAGTATCTAACAATTCTCTATATTTTTCTATGAGATTGGACAAGTTCTAGTGTGGACTTGTTGAGCAAATTTGAGGTAAGTCTTAGAGAAGACTTGTGGACAGATTAGTGTGAGATTTTGTGAAAGCTTACAAGGCAGATTTGAGACAAGTCTTTGAGAAGACTTATGAGAAGATTTAATTAATTTATTTGTTTAGACCTTGAGTTAAGGTTTGGGGAAGATCCAACAGAGCTGATTTGTGATTAAATTCAAGCTTTGTGTTAAGGCTTGAGGATAGATATTGAGGATAAATTTGTGCTAGACCGAAGGACTATGTTTAGTGTAGATTTGAGGACATATTTTGGTGCATATTTGAGGACAGGTTTGTGTCAAACCAGAGACAGAGTTTGAGCAGATTTATGCTAGATCGAAGGACTGTGTTTAGTGTAGATTTGAGACAGAGTGAGAGCAAGCTTTGGAGGTGATAGATTATAGAGGATGATAGTCTCCAATGGATTGAGATACATCAGCCAGGATAGTGAGGATAGGTCTTTTGAGTGAGAACGGGAGTCTTCAGTGGATAGAGATCCATTAGCCAATGTAGTGGAGGTAGCAGGTCTTCTAGAAGGTCACCATCCAGAGCTAAGAAGAAAGGACTTCTTCTATGGGTAGAGATCCATGAACTTGATTAGGGGATTGGTGTCTCCTTTGGACAGAGGTCCATAAATATTTTAATAGGTGAAGGATTCCCAAGAGCCTTTATTTGAGAAAATATTATAAAGAAATATTTTCTTCGTGGAGTAGCCCACATTGGGTGAACCATATTAAAACGTGTCTCTCATGTGTGTGATACTTTGTGTGATGTTTATTGCTTTAATGTTGTTGATGTTATCATATGGATTAAAAGACAAAAAGTTTTATCTTATAATGTTCACCCTACCTCTCAGTATAAGCACATGTTCTTCAATTGGTATCAGAGTGGGTCCCTCTATGAAAAGACTAACAACTTGGAGAGTATCCATCAGTAACAAACATGACTTCAAAAAATGAAGAAGAGACCATGTTTGATATAAAAGAGTAATTCTTTACTGCTCTAATAAAGTTGGAAATAATTAGAGAAAAGAACTCAAGCTTGAAGGAATAAATTCAAGAGGATGAAGAAGCAAGGATGGAACTTCTACAAAGTCTCATAGAACTCAATATAAAGGTAGAAGAGGGAAATAAAATTGAGCAGGATATGAAAGATCTATTAAGAGCAAGAAAAAAAATGTGAAATATTGGAAGCATAATTTTTTTATCTAAGGAATGAAGTTAAAAGGACCAAGGTACTACAAGATATAGAGTATGAAAAACAGAAATATGAGTCAAGTCTTCAAGAAGCAGAAACTTCAAACAAAGATATGCAAGCAAAGGATACTTCAGAAGAAAAAGAAATCATAAAGGAAGAAAGCAAAGAACCTTGGATGTGAGTTAATTACAAAAGGAGAACTCAACAAAAATCTCAAAGGCATCCAAACATGTTACATAGTTTCTTCCATGGTCATTGTTTTTATTTTAACAAATATGGTCATAAAGTTGTATATTGTATTGGTCATGCAAGAAAAAACTGTCAATATAAATTTCAATTATTTTGTACCTCTTATGGATAATATATGTTACAAATGCAATAATTATGGGCACAAGGCTAGATGGTGTAAAATGATACTTAGTGAGTCTAGTAAAAGAAAAAAAAATTCAACAACTAGGAAAGAGAAAAAGGGAAATGTAAAAGCTAGATCAATGTTAGTTCAAACAACCCTTCATGCTCAGGATAAAAAATAACAATGGTATCTTGATAGTGGTTGCTCTAGACACATGATAGGAGAAAAAAAAAAATCATTGTACTAAAATAAACCAATAGAGGATCAATAAGTTTTGGTAATAATGGATTAGCAAATATTTGTGGAAGAGGAACTCTCAGTTTAGATAATGGGTGACCTAATCATGGAGCGTGCACCTAGCTACTGTATTGATCTATACCATCATGAAAGCATAAATATTCACACAAGTACATAAATTGAACAAAAACAACATAAGTAAGGTTTATTTTATTAATCTTTGAATGATATTTGATTACAAAAATGCCCTCTTAGGGTCACTTGAAATATGATATTGATATTACAATTGCCAATGCTCTCAATAGGATAGGCGCACTTATAGTGCTCTATTGATTAGTCACAAAATGCGTTGGCGTGGAGGTGACCGCCTTCTTTGCGATGTGGAAGGATTATGACATAAGCTCCTCTTACACCTGTATCCCTATGAACAAGAAACAACAACACATGATTAAAAAGATTGATAGCCTCTCGTGATGAGGCCCTGTTGTGGTTCATCCACAACACACCCCAGAAGTGGGGACCCACCTTTGTTTTTGCAGGTTTTAGGGAAGATCTCAAAGACCCGGATGCTAAAAATGAAGAAGAGAAGAAAAATGCCTAAGTGTTGAAAGGGTCGCGAAATCGCGACCTGTCTCTCCATCGCTACGAGTTGCCGAGAGGAAGCACAAGGTTGAAAGTGGTAGCGAATCGCTACCACTTCGTGAAGTGGAGGCTCGAAGGAAAAGTGGTAGCGAATCGCTACCACTTCGTGAAGCGGAGGCTCGAAGTAAAAGTGGTAGCGAATCGCTACCACTTCGTGAAGTGGAGGCTCGAAGGAAAAGTGGTAGCGAATCGCTACCACTTCGTGAAGCAAAGGCTCGAGACCATAGTGGTAGCGATATCGCTACCACTTCATCGAAGGAAGGCTCGGAACCAAAGTGGTAGCGATATCGCTACCACTTCATCGAAGGAAGGCTCAGAACCAAAGTGGTAGCGATATCGCTACCACTTTTTGAAAGGAAGGCTCGAAACCAAAGTGGTAGCGATATCGCTACCACTTTTTGAAAAGAAGGCAAAGCAAAGTCGGTAGCGATATCGCTACAACGAGCTACTACGGGCGTACGGACCAAGAACATGTCGCGATATCGCGACATGTCACGATTTCGCGACATGTCGCGTTATCGCGGCTAGGAAACGGAAGAGGCCAAATGCAAATTCTGCCAGGATTTCCACGGGAAGGCGTTACGAAAGGTGCAGGAGACGCAGGACACGTGGCGAAAATGACAGAACCGGAGTAACGTTTCATAACAACGGTTCTCGGCGCGCGAGATCGAGCGTTACGATTGCACGCAAAGGTTAGAATACCAAAAGGCGGGAATTGAAGCGAAGGGTCCCAGGAGTCGAAACGAAGCGTCATGGAGCAGCCGAGAACGCGCGACAGAAAGGTTAAATAGCAGAAATGTAGATGGATACAGAGGCTGGAGACTGTAACAAAAAAAAGCATTACTTATTGAAATAAAGGATTTTTCTTTGGTAACACGACTTTTGTGTGTAAAATCAAAAGGAGATCGAAGCCAAAACTATTGTTTTTATCGTCAATCTTTCCGTTGCATCATTTTGTCTTGTATCTATTTCGTTTACGCCATGGGATGGGTTACGATAGGTGAATGGTAGAATGATGCAGTTATATTCTTTTCCTTAGAGTCTTGCATCTGATCTGATTAGATTGTGTGTTAGTACAGATCTGATCGGTTGGGTTGTTTTGGGGATTTCATCTCTTAACTTGGGATTTTGCAGGGAGGAGATCGTGAACCATTTTAATATCCTTCATTATTTTCCAGTGATTCAAAATAACGGTTTCTGTTTTATTCCTTGATATGCTTAATTTCATGTCGGAGACTAACACTTGAAATAACGGGAACTATTGAATGGAGATAAAACGAACAGGTTAACCTTAGAATAAATTGTGAATATTAGAACATCAAAAGGATTTTTGTTTATTTTTGATTAATCAAACAAGTCAAGATTATAAAGTTCATTAAGAATCAACAAAGGCCCCTTGTTAACAACTATCTGCAGGATTTTGAGTTATTATGGGATATATCAGTTGCATGTATTAAATTGAAATTCATTTTTATATACGTAAAAGTTGTTTCACAAAGAAGCTTGGAGAAATAATAAAAGGAAGGAAAATAAAATAAATTATTTCTTTGCAAGAAAGAGTCTTTTGTTCGAGACTCTAAGTTGCGTGTTATTATTTGTAATATGACAAATTAACACTCAACATTTTGGCGCTAGAAGGAGGGCCTTTTGTATTGCTTTGCAATTTTGATTTGTTCTAACAATTAACGTGGGTAGTTTTGTTTCCACCTATTGTGCTTGCAGGTGTAACACCAGACATACTATCTTGCAGCAGAGTTGAGAAATCTTTTAGAGTCCTAGAGTTTCCAAGCTGGCCCAACTTGAGTACATTGCTACTAGGTCTAAAACCACAGGGGAAACTATCTTCCAAAGTCTTTCTCCCACTGCTAGGAGGCCGAAAAACAAAACATTAGAAGTCGAAATACCACCCAGTATACTTGAGTTAGGGATTTCTTTGGACTCAAGTACCTCTAGTGGGCCTGAACCCTTAAGTTCAGGTGGGATAGTAACACCAGTTGTATCTGTCTCCACAGTTCCAGGAGTTCCAATTGTTCCCACAGGGTTGACACCTTTGAATAACATGGCCCAACAACAACAACAACAGCCACCTGCCCTTTGGTATGGTGCTCAGAGTTCCCCTTTAGATATTCCCGGGGCAGTCCACGACTTGCCTAGAAACATTGAAAGGGGATTACCCAAGTTCATTCATGATGGTCCAACAACGACAGAAGATCATGTCCAAATCTATAAAGATTACATGTTTAGGCAGGGGGTTACTCACGAGGATGTTGCCTGTCGAGTTTTCCCTGCTAGTCTAGACCACATTGCTAACGAATGGTATCAAAATTTGCCAGCAGGGTCCATAACTTCATGGGCCCAGCTAGAAACTGCGTTCATAGGTCAATTCAGACAGTTAGTAGATCCCTCCATGACATACAATTTCTTCGTATCTTGCAAAAGACAAACCAATGAGCCCATTCGAATGTTCAATCAGAGATTTCAAAAGCTATATACGAATGTGACTCGTCACTTTGCGGTAGACCCTGCAATTGCCTTGCAGCTATACTTCGGAGCCTTAGATCCTTTAACATCTTTGTTGACTAGAAGGAACCCTCAGGTTACAACCCTTCCTTTGGCTTATGCAGAAACAATGACTCTCGAACAGCAGATGAACCTGCCAGGCGTAGGATTGTCTCAATTGATTGGGATGGGACAATATGGCCCATACAGCCAATTTGCCATGATGAACCAGGTAGTAGCACCACAGGCTCCGATGTTGAACAACTTCCAAACACCCACCCAAGTTACGCCATTGTCGGGGTTATCCGAATGCCGTTGTTCAAACACGAGTTTGATTCAAAATAACTCGATGGGTTTGCATGGGTTCGGTATGGGCAATAATCTGTTGACCATGTCGGGGTTTGCTCCAATTAACACGCCAAGCTCAGCGACTTATCCAACAATCACTCCCATTCAAAGTGTGAATCCAGGATGGAATCCACCTGCCCAAACTCAAGCCATTCAAAATGGGAATCCAGGATGGAATCCACCTGCCCAAACCCAAGCCATTGTACCCAGTCCAGAGGTGGCTAATGCAGCCAACACAACTGGACTCGCAATTGCAGTGCCTCAACCACAAGGGTCCGAAGCAGCCATAGAAAATATGAAAGAAACGTTGGCCAAGGTGTTAGTAACAGTGGGGAATGTCAATAAAAAAGTTGATCGGGCCATGGGCCATAACCGACCTCACAATCATAGAGGAAAAGGAATGTATAACACGCAGCCTAACAACGGGCGGGTACCCAATCCCGTTGCCAACCGAGGTAGACATTTCGGAAGACCGTGGAGATGCGAGGATCTTGTGATAATGATTGCCCGCACTGTGGCCACGTGAAACCGGAGTCTATGCTAACGGAGGTCATACATTCCCATGAAAGTGAAGAAGAGGAGGATGTAGAATTTTTTGGAAGCGAAGATGAAGAAGCTTTGGAAGTTCATGCAAACAAACGTTTTGGGAAAGCAAATCACAAATATTACACTAGGAGTTCTAAAGAGCCCAAAACTTCCTCTGCTCCTCCTAATAATCAATTACTCCCTCCCGACCCTAAAGGAGATGTCAATCCCCCTCCTCCATCGAAGGTCGAAAAGTCTAAGATGATGCAAAACTTGCCAAATCCAGGAAAAGCTCACTTACGATTTGGTGGAAGATATGAAGAAGAATAGGGCCAATGTATCGATGTATGACATGGCCCGATTATTAGGCCAAGAAGTGAGTTCACCAAAAGGATTAAATCCATCTGCACAAGTTCATGAAGCTAAAAGTGTTGAGTCCCAAGTGGTTGTACAAAAAGAAAAATGAGATATACCTCCCTTTTTGGTAACCATTAGAATTGCAGGTAAAAACTTGCACAATTGTTTAATAGACTCAGGGGCCTCGGCTACTATCATGCCCTTAGAAATCTATAAAATATTGGGACTTACACCAAAGCCTTCTAGGAGCAGGGTGGTGCAGTTGGACAGGTCAACCATGGAGGCAGTAGGAGAGCTGGGTGATGTGCATATTCAAGTCAATTCAGAACCCAAAGTTCAACAGCGCATAGACATATTGGTGCTCGATATTCCTATCAAATATGGCATGGTATTGGGAAGAGATTGGAGTAAGAACCTAAACGGTTACATTGTGACAGACTCTTCACACATGTGGCTGCCTTGGAGGGGAGTGGCCAATCAAATTCGAATTGACAGTGAACCCCGACTCAAAGAGATGATCACAGATTACAACAAGCCGAACGAGATCCAGTACATTGAAGCTGAGTTGGGAGCATACTGTTTGGACATAGAAGCACTCAAAAATACCCATGATGAAAGGATGGGGCACAACTTTACTGAAGGACATCAAGACATTTGGACCTTGAGATTTGATGGATCCAGGTCCAGACAAGGAGCAGGAGCCGGTGTTGAATTGTCATGCTCGGACCAGGAGCCTATATTCGCTGCATACAGACTACAGTTCCCTGCCACCAACAATATGGCAGAATATGAGGCTTTGATTCTTGGACTACAGCTGGCCATTCGAAAGAAAATTAAATATATCAAAGTCCTTGGTGATTCGGAACTGGTGGTGAAACAAGTGAGGGGACAATACATATGCAAGGACAGGCGGCTCAGGCTTTACCGAACTAGGGTCAGAGATTTAATAGATGAGTTTGACGCCTTTAACATTTCTCTGATCTCGAGAAAGGGCAATCGTCCTGCGAGACTCCCTAGCTGTAGCAAACGAGTATGTTGAAGCCGAGTGGACCATAAGAAATGCAAGAAGTTCTCTATAGAGTTGGTCCCGTGTCCCTCGATACCAGATAATGTTACGAACTTCCAAGTATTTGATAGTGACAGGCACATATTTCATTTTGTCACTAATTCTGGTATATTTGAAAAGCAGTACATAGATGAAGAAGAAAGGGACGTAGAGGAGGTAGTTTCGAAAGATAAAAATCCTGTAAAAAACAACAGGATGCTTGATGAGATAGCTTCATTAGAAAAAATCTTTGATATCGGATGCAAACCAAGAAAAGGTAAAAGGGTTCCATCTCTTGGAGAGGCCTGTGATTTGGTTAACATTGGAAGTGCAAAAAATTCCCGGGAGGTATTCATAGCAAAAGCATGTACCAAGCAGGAGAAGGATTCCATAGCAAATGCATTAAAAGAATACATAGATTGCATTGCTTGGAGTTATAAGGAGTTGAAAACCTATGATCAAAATGTCATAATGCACACGATTCCATTGAAGCCAGAGTCCAAGCCCTTCAGGCAAAGACAAAGGCGAGTTAATCCATTATTAGAACCCTTGATAGAGAAAGAGGTGAAGCGACTGTTAGAAGCTAAGATCATCTTTCCCGTTAGGCATTCCACGTGGGTTGCTAACCTAGTCCCTGTGAGGAAAAAGAGTGGAGAAATAAGGTTGTGCATTGATTTCAGAAATCTCAATAAGGCATCCCAAAAGGACAACTACCCGTTACCCACCATCGATGAAATACTCCAAAAGGTAAACGGGTCGGAGATGATGTCATTCCTGGATGGTTATTCGGGATATAATCAGGTCCTTATCCATCCTAGTGATAGGATGAAGACTGCCTTTACGACAAAATGGGGCACCTTTGCATACGGGAGAATGCCCTTCGGACTATTGAACGCAGGTGCCACTTTCCAGCTGAGCTATGGATTTTGCTTTTAAAGGGCTTATTGGTAAGTGCATCATTGTTTACGTCGATGACATTCCTGTATTTTCTAAGAACAGAGAAAACCATGTCAGGGATCTTAAGAAAGTCTTTCAAAGATGCAGGGAACATGGTATATCTCTCAACCCAAAGAAGTGCATCTTCGGGGTAACGGAAGGAAAACTGTTGGGGCATATAATATCTAAGGATGGAATTTCCATTGACCCTGAGAGAATAGAAGCCATACAGCAAATTCCTCGTCCCAATAGCAAGAAGGGGTTGAGATCATTTTTCGGAAAGATCAATTTTGTCGAGAAAATTTATCGCAGATTTTGTCGAGATAGCAAGACCTTTGAACGACATGCTAAAGAAGGAGGTCCAGATCATTTGGACGAGATGAAAGGATAGAGGCTTTTGATAATATCAAGGATGCGATTTCTAAAGCCCCGGTTTTGGTGAGTCCCGATTATACGAAGCCTTTCTATATCTACACATTTGCTTCAGATCACTCCTTTGCGAGTGTTTTAACTCAGAAGAGTGAAGGCAGCATTGAAAATCCCATTGCTTTCCCGAGTAGTCCTCTCAAAGATGCGAAACTGAGATATTCTACCCTAGACAAGCAAATGTATGCGCTGGTTAAGACTGTAAAAAAATTCAGGCACTACATAGTCCACAGTAGGGTCTTTGCTATCGTCCCAGATCCTGCTGTCAAAGCCATGTTCGTTCAGAATGAATTAGGTGAGAAGCGTGGTAAGTGGGTTTCAACTTTGCAGGAATTTGATCTGGAGATTCAATCGATGAAGATAGTGCGGGGGCAAGGGTTAGCTAAGGCAATCGCAGAACAGGATCTCGCAATTCCTTGTCAACATTATGAAGTCGCTGATGTAACTAAGGAGGAGTGGTATGCAGATGTGGTGTACTATCTACTAAATGGTAGGTGTCCATCATTTTTGAATGCTACTCAACGCAGAGCCTTGCGTTTGAAGGCTGCTAATTTTCTAGTTAGATCTGGCACATTATACAGAAAGAACCATGAAGGTATTTACCTTCGTTGCGTTGATCAAGAGGAGGCGGTGCGAATACTCGAAGAGTTTCATGGTAAACATGGGACGGGGCATGGGTCCGCTAATGCCACGGCCCATCAAATCCTCGGAGCCGGTTATTATTGGCCTCAACTATTCAAGGATGCCCATTCTCATGTGAGGTCATGTCACATATGTCAAGCTGCAGCCAATAGAGATAGAAACGCTTCCATGCCTTTACGGATCCGTAATCGAGTCCAGGACCTTTCACGCAATGGGGCCTGGATTTTATTGGGATTATCAGCCCCAATTCCTCCGATGCTCACAAATATATTCTGATGGCTACGGACTATTGCACGAGATGGACCGAAGCTATCCCCACAAAGAATGCTACTGCAGAGGTGGTCATTAAATTTTTAGAAGATAACATTGTCACTAGATTCGGGATGCCTAACTCCATCGTAAGTGATAATGGTTCGGCCTTTTCCTCTCTAGAGTTTGCTAATTGGGCATTTGATAACAGCGTGAGTTTAAAGTTCTCCTCCAATTATTACCCTCAAGGTAACGGATTGGCCGAGTCATCCAATAAGAATCTGTTGACTGTCATAAAAAAATTGTTGGAAAGGAATCCGTGGGACTGGCACAATAAGCTTAAGTTGGCCCTTTGGGCTGACAGAATCAGAGTCAAAGAAGCAATAGGGACATCTCCTTACCATCTGGTTTATGGACAAGATCCCATTTTTCTTGCAAATCTCAGATTACAAACGCTGCACTTCATGAAAGATTATTTTGGAACTAATGATAAACTTGAGTCTAGACTAACGCAATTAATGCGCTTGGATGAAAAAAGGGATGAAGCTATGCTTCATTTTAGTAAACACCAAGACATTGTAAAAATATGGTTTGACAAAAGGTCTAAGGCCAAGGCGTTTAAAATTTCAGATTTAGTGTTTGTTATGGGACAAAAGACATGAGAAGAAGGGGGAACATGATAAATTTGATTACCTTTGGTTAGGTCCCTACCAGATTTCGAGAGATCCTAGGGGAAAATAGTTTTAGACTAAAAACCTTGGATGGAAAGGATTTGGCACTACCTATCAATGGGTTGCACTTGAAGCATTACTTTCAAGCATGAGGTAGTTGGGCTTTGTATTATATGTAATAACGCTGTAATTTCTTGCTTTCATTTTTCATGTTTAGGTGTGTATTATTCTTTTTTTTGACATGTCTAAGCTTTGTATTAATGTTGTGATCTGTTTCTTTGTGTGCAGATTTGATACTTAAGTGTGTGTTTCAGGAGATATCTAGTTTTGTGTCAATGCTGTAATTTAGTTTCTTGATGTGCAGATTTGATATGTTAGTATGTATTCATTTTTTATTGCAGGTTTTTCTTGTATTAATGTTGGGTTTTTGCGTTTGTGTGCAGGTTGGACATTTAGGCGGTGGTGTTCCTTTGATTTCCTTTTCATTGCCTTTTAAAAAAAAAAAAAAAAAAAAAGGGAATAAAAGCTAGATGTTGAACACATGCCTAAGATTGGGAGAATATGAAACATTGGAATCATGTTGTAAAAGCTCCACATGTAATACAAGCAGTTAATTTAGATCATTTGAAGCTTGTGATGCATGAAAAAGTCAGTTTTGCATGACAAATCATCTCATTTGCAATTCAAGAAATAATGCATTCATGTTCCATCTCACTTTTCATACATTTCACCGTAGTGGCATATGCATCTTAGGTGCAATTCATTTGAGTATGTTGAATCCTCTTAGGGTTATGTTATAACATAAATTTAAGTAAATCCTAAGGTTGGAAACTGAGTCTTGAAGTATCTAGGACCAAGCACGTTTCATACATTAAAAGGGATCTTGAGCAAAATGATCAAAACCTAACTTGGAGGAAAAGGTTGGGCGAAAATGGTTTTCATGTCTATCCTATTATGCAACATGATCCTAAAAACAGTGGTTTTGACCACTTCCATAGAGCTTAAAGCCTAAAATCAGAGTAGTAAGGATAGGGTTAAATTCTCATCTCGGTTGGTTGAGAATCTAATTCCCCAAAGCTTTGATTGGACCCACATGGAGTAGTAAGGATAGGGCATAAATTCTCATCTCGGTTGGTTGAGAATCTGATTCCCCAAAGCTCTTATGTTTCATTTCGTATTAAGTCTTAGATTGTAAGGATCGTACTATTTGTCCTCTCGCAAAGGATGGGTAGTCATCCCCAAGGTCTAAGTAACAAGATTAATATTTTCCATTTACATTTAAAATCTTGGGTTGTAAGGATCGTACTATTTGTCCCTAACCGGGATGGGTAGTCATCCCCAAGGTCCAAGAAGTAAAATAAATAAATTTTTCCCATCTCATCCTTATATTGGATTGTAAGGATCGTACTACTTGTCCTCTCGCAAGGGATGGGTAGTCATCCCCAAGGTCCAAAGAAATGAAGATAAGTTTTGGATTATGGGGTTAGATAGGCCCATGCATGGCATCATGTCTTGCCTAAAAAATAAGACCACTGATTGTCTAGAGGGTTAGACTAGCATGACCATTTCTTCCATAATTGGTTTAGTTATTTTGCTCAAAGTGAGGTAAAGAATTCTAAATCAGAATAGTAAGGATAGGGTTAAACTCTCATCTCGGTTGGTTGGGAGTCCGATTCCCCAAAGTTCTGATTTCACATCCACTTGCACATGGGTTCAAGATAGTAGGGACTCATAACCAACTTTGGGATATAATGAACCGTTCACTAGTGGATCCTAAGAGGGTTTGGCAGTCTTGAATGTTTGCACATAATACTACAAGAGTGACTATACATTTTCTCATGGCATATTCAGTAGGATACGCAAATCATTCACAATTTCGCATATGCATTCATGCAAAACCGATGATGGAATGTGGATCAAATTCAAATGATAAGGAAAGGAATTCATTGCACACACCGAGCTAGTACTTGATGATTCTGATAATTCATGTACTTCTGATTTTGGGCATTAGTTATATTGATTATGGGCTAACCCATGTTTTCAAATTTGTGATTTGTGTTAGGTTGGGTTCTTACTAAAATGCTCAAGAGCATTTGACAATAGAGTCGCCATTTGTTGTGGTTCATCCACAACACACCCCAGAAGTGGGGACCCACCTTTGTTTTTGCAGGTTTTAGGGAAGATCTCAAAGACCCGGATGCTAAAAATGAAGAAGAGAAGAAAAATGCCTAAGTGTTGAAAGGGTCACGAAATCGCGACATGTCGCGAAATCGCGACCTGTCTCTCCATCGCTACGAGTTGCCGAGAGGAAGCACAAGGTTGAAAGTGGTAGCGAATCGCTACCACTTCGTGAAGTGGAGGCTCGAAGGAAAAGTGGTAGCGAATCGCTACCACTTCGTGAAGCGAAGGCTCGAAGTAAAAGTGGTAGCGAATCGCTACCACTTCGTGAAGTGGAGGCTCGAAGGAAAAGTGGTAGCGAATCGCTACCACTTCGTGAAGCAAAGGCTCGAGACCATAGTGGTAGCGATATCGCTACCACTTCATCGAAGGAAGGCTCGGAACCAAAGTGGTAGCGATATCGCTACCACTTCATCGAAGGAAGGCTCGAAACCAAAGTGGTAGCGATATCGCTACCACTTTTTTGAAAGGAAGGCTCGGAACCAAAGTGGTAGCGATATCGCTACCACTTTTTTGAAAAGAAGGCAAAGCAAAGTCGGTAGCGATATCGCTACAACGAGCTACTACGGGCGTACGGACCAAGAACATGTCGCGATATCGCGACATGTCACGATTTCGCGACATGTCGCGTTATCGCGGCTAGGAAACAGAAGAGGCCAAATGCAAATTCTGTCGGGATTTCCGTGGGAAGGCGTTACGAAAGGTGCAGGAGACGCGAGGACACGTGGCAAAAATGACGAGAACCAGAGTAACGTTTCATAACAACAGTTACTGGCGCGCGAGATCGAGCGTTACGATTGCACGCAAAGGTTAGAATACCAAAAGGCGGGAATTGAAGCGAAGGGTCCCGGGAGTCGAAACGAAGCGTCATGGAGCAGCCGAGAACGCACGACAGAAAGGTTAAATAGCAGAAATGTAGATGGATACAGAGGCTGGAGACTGTAACAAAAAAAAGCATTACTTATTGAAATAAAGGATTTTTCTTTGGTAACACGACTTTTGTGTGTAAAATCAAAAGGAGATCGAAGCCAAAACTATTGTTTTACTGTCAATCTTTCCGTTGCATCATTTTGTCTTGTATCTATTTCGTTTACGCCATGGGATGGGTTACGATAGGTGAATGGTAGAATGATGCGATTATATTCTTTTCCTTAGAGTCTTGCATCTGATCCGATTAGATTGTGTGTTAGTACGAGATCTGATCGGTTGGGTTGTTTTGGGGATTTCATCTCTTAACTTGGGATTTTGCAGGGAGGAGATCGTGAACCATTTTAATATCCTTCATTATTTTCCAGCTGATTCAAAATAACAGTTTCTGTTTTATTCCTTGATATGCTTAATTTCATGTCAGAGACTAACACTGAAATAACAGAACTATTGAATGGAGATAAAACGAACAGGTTAACCTTAGAATAAATTGTGAATATTAGAACATCAAAAGGATTTTTTTTTTATTTTTGATTCATCAAACAAGTCAAGATTATAAAGTTCATTGAGAATCAACAAAGGCCCCTTGTTAACAGCTATCTGCAGGATTTTGAGTTATTATGGGATATATCAGCTGTATGTATTAAATTGAAATTCATTTTTATATACGTAAAAGTTGTTTCACAAAGAAGCTTGGAGAAATAATAAAAGGAAGGAAAATAAAATAAATTATTTCTTTGCAAGAAAGAGTCTTTTGTTCGAGACTCTAAGTTGCGTGTTATTATTTGTAATATGACAAATTAACACTAAACAGGCCCTTAATAAAATATGTATGCAAATGCCATTAAACTAGTAAAACAAGAAAACATAAAGGACTTTAAACTATTCTAATTTGATCAAGAATTATACTACAACATGAAGGACATAAACAAGCAAATGATGCATGGATAAATTATCAAGTTAGGAGCAATAAAGTGCATAAAAGATCCAATATAATCCTACTTAATACAATGCATGAAATGACTAATTTCTATGGTCAAATTTTCTCTAAAATGCAATTAAACCTATGAAAATATTAATATAACTAGTCTATGTGGTCAAAAGCAAATCAAGGAAGGTGATCAGTAACCTATTGCAAACCATAGCTATGGTGGGCAGTCTACACTATGAACCGCGGCTAACAGTCATGGTTTGACCTCTGATAGGTTTACCCTCAGAATTAGGGGTAGTGGGCTTGACCTCCTTGTCCAAATTGATGTTCAAGGGTCGTCTTTGTTGTCCTCAGACTGATTTGGTGGTCAATTCAATGTGAAGGGACTTCATTTGCTCGAATTTGCATTTATTGACCCTCCTAAGCACCTAGGGCATCCATAATGCAATTCATCATGAATGGTGATACAAGGTTCGGGGATTAAGTGCAATAGCTCTATCTCTTAGTATACTTAGTTTGAGTGTACAATTCACCAGGTTTTCACTGCTCAAATATCTAATGCTTGCTCTCTCTTTTTCTCCCCATTTGGAGGGGGTATTTATAGCATGCCCCTAGGGCTAGGGGTGGCTTCATGGAGAATCCAAGACCAAGAAGGGTGGTTAGGATAGTTGGGATGGAAGCCTTTGGAATCTTCCATCCTTCAACTACCTCCTTCTAGATCTTTTGGCTGTTCCAACCGATTTGGATCGGATGGAAGGCCTAACTGAACTTCAATTAAGACTGAAGGTCACAGTTGCGGTCCATAATACAGACCGTAGGTGTCAACCATGGTTTAGACTGGAGACCATAGGTCTGGGCTGTGGTTCATACTGCTTAGGCTAAAATGCCTAAATTGAGTGGTTAGAACCATTGCTCTATCTTGGAGTCTATCCAAGATCCTCCATATGGTTTTGTAGCATGTCCATATGATTAGTCACCCTCGACATGACGCATTTTAGGTGTCTCCATATGCCCCTTTTGAGATGCGTTGTGAGATTAAACAACATTGAGAAAAAATATACATCCTAAAATGATGCCGAAGGTTCTATGATGATCATTAGTCTGATCAACATTATATGTCCTAGGTCCAACAAAAGGACGCGCATCTTGGAATCATTGCTTCCAACTTGGAAAGGCTTACATTTGAAAAGTTTGCACTCGCCATCAGACATTCGGGTAGCTTTGGTGCTATAATAGGAGTTAGGCCTCTATAACTAAAGGATGAGAGTTACAAATAAAATTTTATATTTGTTATTTTCCCCAAGCAAAGGTGGAAGCTTATAATAGTTGTTAGCAATAATTCACAAGAATGAACGCAATTTTGACAAGATAAAGGGATTTACCATCTCCGAAATCTTTTGTTGATTTTGATTATGACATGAAATTATGACTACCCCCTCAAGAAACAAGTCAATGAGGGTAATGATAATGTATGAAGCGAAAAAATAACTTGACCATAATGAATGATCCTGAACAAATTTAGATTCAAGCCTTTTAATGCCTTGGCTAGGGCTGGTTCAACTTATGATTGCAACTCTTAGTAGTATTTGCACATATCTATCCCATGGAGCAATCAAGCTATGATAGTCGTCTTAGGGAATCAAAATAATACAAATGCAATTAGACTTGTGTTGAATCATATTATCAATGATTTGCTGAAAGATGTTATAAAAGAAATGACAAGTTTGCCCCAAATGTCCTTATGGTGATTTACTCATCTTGCCGGATTGTATGGATCGCAAGTCACTACAATCACCAATTTTATAGGATAAATCATTGAATACGAGGTGCATTTGGTTTTTAATTATTTGATTTTTTTTGTTTAATTTTGCATTTATTTGATTGATCCTGGTGCTTTTAACATCACCAAATTTGCAATTTTTATCATTGATTTTGAATTTTTATCCAATGGGAGTTATTAATTTGTTTTTTTAGACCTTCCCACAGTGGTTTTGAGTGCATTTATTGCTAGTCGTGGACTGTAGGTACGGTCTATGGTTTACGTTTCCAAATTTTGGGAACCACAGGTTAGACCTGCAGGCAAAAAACCCTAGTGCTGGAACCGTAGGTGTCAGCTGCAGTTTGTGGAGGCTAGGAGGACCTATAAATTGCATTCCCATTTGAAAATTTTCATTATTTTCTTGCAACTACTAGAAATTTGAGAGCTTTGAGAGAGAGAGAGAGAACATTCCTTGATCCGAAATGCTACAAAACTCTATCGCAATTACACTCATCTACCTCAATGGCGGATCCTGATAAGCCATCTACTAGTTGGGGCTAGGGTGCGGGCAAGGTAACTCAAAACTAAGACCACACACTCAATACCAGTAAAATGAACTACATTAAGTAATGTAGAAAATGAACCTCACTAAACTGCTGGTAATGAACCTCACTAGTTTAGGCTACCTTTAGGATTTAATTTTATGCCTTAGTGGTCTATGAGGGTACCCAAAATGGGTGCCACTCCTAAACCGTAGCTGGTAGCTGCGATTCCCAGTTGGCAAATTGGGGACCACAGGTTTCAGTTGCGGTTTGCTATTGCTATTTTTTTTTTTTTTAAACTCTAGGTTGTCTAATTAATTTTTTTTAATTTTTATTACCTATGTTTAGCCAAATTTAGCTTACATTATGCTTTTTGCTTTTAAAAGTTAACTTCTAGAGTGCAGGAGCCTGACCTTATGAAGACTCTCTATGAGGCTTTATATTATGATGACCGAGCTTGGTTTCAAGCTGTCGGGTTCGGTTATGTCATGGATCTACCCACCATTAGGGTAGATCAAGCCTATCTTACTGCATTGGCCCAGCGTTGGAATGCATGAACCAACACATTCCACCTTCCTCTCGGTGAGATGACTATCACTCTAGAGGATGTCTACAGGATATTTAGGATCCCCATCGATGGTGAGGCTATCGTCTCCTCTACCTCCATGACAAAGGATTTTGTCTTTGATGCCATATTCGGTGACCAGAGCACCGATGCACAGGATGATGCTGACCACAGAGGGGTGCACATCAGTGATTGGTATCATGATGATGTATTTTTTATATGAGAGGCCCTCTTCATGCATCTCATTATGTAGATTGTCCTTCCAGACTCCTCGGGTGTGAGGATTCCCTAGAACATGTTATCCACTACTTGGAGGGTGCTATAGAGTTCTATAGAGGAGCCACTACGATTAGCTTGGGGGAGCACCCTATTATGCCAACTTTATAGGGAGCTACACTAGATCAAAGAGTGTAGCCGTAAGGGCATAAAATGTAGTCTTTTGTTACAAATCTGGGGGTGGCAGCACATCTGGATCAAGCGTCTTGCAGAGCTACCACTATGCATCACCACCATAGATGCTGACCATCAGTGTTAAAATGCATGATGGCCTCATGTTGAGGAGGGTATCCATAGCATGGCTCATGCTGGGAACATTGAGCACTACATCATTAGGTTTGCATCACTTGGTCCGATGGACATTGTTTGACACCCCTATATGGATTGCCCTGCATGGCCTAAGGTAGATGAGTGGCTAAAATGGGCTTATCGATACAGATGGCTTATCTAGCATAAGCCAGAGGTTAGAGAGTATTAGTTCTTTTTTTGTATCCTGCGATAGATCGACATGGTGGAGGACATACCAGAGATGCCACTAAGGTATAGACGCCTGGCTTTGGAGAGGTACCTCTTGTTGATAGTTCATCCACCACTAGGAGATGCACCCGATGACTTCTAGGAGTCAGGGGTTGAGACATCTGGGACCACACAAAACTATGATGGATGGTGGTCCTTATTTAGATGATATGGGACAAGGCCTCTAGGCTGAGAGTCAGCTTAGGCAGAGGCAGAGGCAGATCCTGATGGGTGTAGGGTGCACCATTGTATAGAGGACAATTGGGGCACAAAGACCACCATTAAGGATATTCCTGATATTGACACTAAGGGGGATACTCTAGAGGAGGGTGAGGTCCCTCTTGAAAACATAGAGGGATGACTGCTGGTTTAGGTGGCTGACTTGCAGAGTCAGCTCAGGCGGTTTCACACATAACAGCTTGAGAGAGACACTACCATCGCCACTCTAGAGGTGAAGGTGGCTGACAGGGAGTGGCACCTAACTGAGGTGCAGGACTAGGTATAGGAGCTCATGACTTAGGCCATAGATGTAGAGGGCTAGGTGCAGATACTTTAGACTACCCTAGAGTTAGCAAAAGCATAGAAGACTACAACAGAGGCAAAGCGAGATCTTGCTCGAGCATCGAGGGGGCTATGCTACCTCCTCATGATACTATAGGGCCTCCTACAACACCAATAGTAGTTACAACAACTACACAAGATCCAAAAACTGAGGTAGAGTGACTATACAATATGGTCATGAAGACCAATGAGATGCATGTAGCCTAGCTTGCTCGTGTTGATCAGCTAGTTGATTATATAGAGATGCACGGGCTACAGGTTTTGGAGGATCCTTTCTTCTTAGAGTTGTAGCAGACCCGTACTAGGATTACTAGATAGTCTACAATGAGATAAATTCATAGGACTCATAGGACTAAGAGGATGCACAGGTCCTCTAGCACACACACAACGAGATCGTAGGCCAGGACTAGATATCCAAGGCAGACATCAGGGACCTCTAATCAGAGGACTAGCCTATTATAGTTACCAATTTCCCATGTGCTGGGTGCTTTAGGCTTTTGAGGTAGGCAAGATCCATAGCAAGATCCACCATAGGTGCTAGGTCAACTAGGAGAGCAGGCTCTAGAGCATAGTGCGGAGGGAGGCAGTGAGAGATCTAGTATGGGGGGAGCAGCCTAGATCTAAGTTATAGCAGTTGTCGACTATATTATTGATATATCATTTTATGTGTAAGGTCGAGGACCTACACAGTTGTAGCCTACAAGAAGTTTGTACTCCCTATGTACTCTTTTGGACACATATATATATGATATGATCTTTTATGGCTCATTATGTGTACATGTTTATTTTTATTTTTTGATTTTATGTTTATTTGATGCACATGGATGCAAGGCTTATGTAAATGCTATGTTTATATGATGCGATGTATGGATGACATGCACTAGATAACTATTTTACTTTATGATGATGATATGCAGTGATCTAGATGATTAGATGTGCAAGATATGATGTATGCGATGTTTATTTTTAAATGCATATTTATTTTTGCTTTGTGGGTATGCATTTATTTTATGCAATTTATGGTATGCTATGCAATGTATGGTAATGCATTATGTACATAATCATAATATAATGGAAATGAACTTGTATGCTTTAATCATTTAAAACATAAGGAATGAATGTAAACTGTGTATATCAATTTTTAAAATATGACACCACAGAATGTATAACAATCATGCAAAATAATTGATAATTCTCATTACAATAACTTAATCAATTAATCACCCATATATGAAATGCGGTGAAATGGATTGGTATAATGCTAACGAATTAATATGTCATTTTGTATATTTCTTCTTTGCTGCACTAAATAGTCAGTGGTCGTCTAAACATCATTTTTGATATTCATGCGGTATCTATCCTATATGTTTGATTGTGCTTTGTAACATGCATTCTGATGAATGAATGACTTGTATTTCTGAAGTCTAATGATATTTGGTATCTTTTTGCTATTGGAGAACTTTTTGCGGTTTTCCTTAAGGCTTAAACACCCTAGCAGACTTCTCCAAAAATCACATACTAACTGTACAAGGCTTTTGCCATGACAGACCCAACTATTCATTATCCCTATGTGTGCATGTGAGTATTTTTAGATAGATCATAAGCATACCCCATATGTCAGTCGGGACTCTTTCAACCCATATGTGAGATAGGGTTCCTCATACGATCGTACCATCCTTGTTTTGGATTTGATTAGACTTATATAGCTAGACAATCCTAGGTACCTAGAGCTAGCTCATCTTGCAAATTGATCAGGGCTACCCTTCCAAATGCAGGCGGGACTCTTTCAACCCATTGCTATGTTTAGGGATCACCCAATAGAACTATCCCTTCGATTGCAGGTGGGACTCTTCCAACCCATTACTATGATCGAGGATCACTTTATGGCTTTCAAAAGGTGGACAATCCAAGGATTCAAGTTATCACCCTTCTTACTTGCTCATATGTAGTGATAAAAATCACTGTTAGTCCACGTGTTACCGTTTTCTTTGAGCAAGGGATTTTTATAGTGCTTTTGATTCACTATGTCACTTTACATTTTGAACTTGAAATTTGTATTTTTGTACTTTGAAACTTGGGATTTAAACTTTGTGACCTTAGGATTTATAGGGGAAATTATTGTCCTTTTTCCAAATTACACCTTTTTAGACCGACTATTTGCAAGATAAGCAGGTCGTGAAATCCATCTCTCTAGATATCTAAGACTGCTTTCACAGCTTTCATCCTCTCTTGTCTTAGAAGGATTTTATATTATTTTTCTTAGTGATGGGATTCTGATATGTTGAAGCACTATCCCAACTAATGACCTTGTCTATAACAACAAAGCAAGCTTTCTACAATATCTAAAGAACCCACTAGGTATGGCTGAGTGATTGGAAAACTTAATATGCATACGTATTTCTCCATAACAGGTATCGTGTATGAATGCAATGAATTATGATAAATGCAAGGGTGCATGATTGACACACAAATGTGTGATCATTTGTAAAATTTTGATAGACGCATTACACTCTACTATGGAATGCAACGAATGACAAATGCATAAATGCAATATGATGATGTGAATGCATATATGAAAATGCAAACTGCAAAAGCAAATGTTTTTGGATTTTAAGCTTTACCAAAATTTTTTGGACTTTTATATATTTTTCTTTATTTTTATGGATTTTGAGCTTCCATATTTGACCAAACAATGAGTACATGTCCTTGGATATTTTAAGGATGACCAAATTGCGAGGAACTACCTTTGGAGCTTTTACTTGACCAAGCTACTCAACAGAGAGCTTGGGGTATTTTGGGATGACCGAGCGGTTGAGACAAAACCCTCAAAGATTTTGGGTTGACCAAAGGGCTTACAGATGCCTTTGGTGCCTTTACTACATTCTCAATTATAGAACACCTTAAGATGGATGATATTAAGAGGCTCAAGCTCTTACACACCCTCTAGAAATGTTAGACGATAGGTACCCAGACTAATCTTTTTAGATATGATGTAAGGACCTAGCCAACTAGCCATGAATTTGTCTCACATATCAGGCAGAAAATTCGAGTTCTATTGGTTCTATTTCAGCACAAGATCCCCAAATTCAAAGTATCTCTGGTGGAATTTGAAATTGTAAGCTCATTTTAATTGCTCCTGATAAATGCAGAGATGCTCGAGGGCATTCACATGATGTTCATCAAGCAACATCAATTGATTGAGGTAAGCTTGCTGCGTAGTGTCATCATCAATGAACTCTTTCAATGCGATGTGCAACATTGGAATTTCCAACTCTAGGGGCATAATGGCCTTAGTGCCATATACTAGTGAAAATGGCATTGCCCCAATGGGCATCCGAATGCTAGTCTTGTAAGCCCATAATGCAAGGGGCAACTATATATGCCAATCCTTGTGGTGTTATTGCATTGTCTTTTTCAATATGGCTACCATAGTCTTGTTTGAGGCCTTAGCTTGCCCGTTTGCTTGTGAATAGTATGGAGTTGCAAAAATGTGTTTAATGTGGTATTTAGATGTTAAAGCCCGTACAATTTTTTTCTTAAAAGAAGTTCCATTATCAAAAATTAGTTTGGATGGTATCCCAAAATGACATGATATGCTCGATAATAAATTCTGCGATGCGAGCTCCAGTGGTCATTGTAAGGGGAATAGCTTCCATCCACTTTGTAAAATACTCAGTAGCCGTGATAATGAATGTATGTCGAACTGACGATGGAGGAGAAATATTGCCAATAAGATCTAGTCCCCACTGAGCAAATGGACAAGCCACCTAAATGGGCTGTAAGGCCTATGATGGCAAGTGCGTAAGATTAGCATGATACTGACATTTAAAACATTTCTTGGCATTCATATTGCAATCCTTATCCATAGTGGGACAATAATAACCCATGCGAAGGATGCGTTTGATGAAAGTCATGTCGTTGAAATGGCCATCGCACGTATCATCATGAGCTTCTAAAATTTCCCAAGATGACTCTTGGGGCTCAAGACATCGAAGGAGAACTCCTTCGTAGCTGCATCGATACAAAATGTCTCCTATAAAGACATACTTAGTCACTTTTTATTTGAATGTGTGTCTTGCGACACGTGACAATCCCTCTGGGATCATACCAATTTTGAAGAAGTCTTGGATTTGCAACATCCTGCTTTGACAAGCCTTAGCTTCGACTGCCAAGACGACATGATCCCCCTGTGTATTTAACTTTGTAAATGTAGATTGGGAAACAACCTTATGGTGAATGGTAGTACCACTCCCCATAGGACTCTAAGAAGTCAATGACTCCCAGGGTGCCTACTTAAGAAAGTCTTCCACTCTACGAAACCAATCAGCTATTGGTTCCACAACAATCATGTTGACTGAATCTTTGTTATCAAAGGTTGCATGCTCCGCTACTGGGTGTGAGAGCATTCTAACATGGATGGTAGTAAAATCGGTGGACGTATTTTGAGGGATCAAGGATCCCAAAGATGCCATGGTTTCTACGAACCTATTTGATGAACGAGGGATTGCATCGATGTCATACCATTCAAATTTATCCAGATAAGTGGCAACAAGATCTTTGTCTTTCATTATGAGACATCAACACCAAAAGAGCCCCTTAACTTGGTTAACTATGAGCAGAGAATCACCAAAAATGTTCAATATTTTAATACCCATGGCAAGGGCTATGTGGAGGCCCAAAAGTAGGGCTTCGTACTCAACATTATTGTTGGTGCACGAAAAGTCTAACTTGAACAACAAGGGCATTGGAGCTCCTTGTGGCATGAAAAACACTATTCCTACACCACCCCCTTGCTCACACATCAAATCATCGAAGAACAATGTCATATCAACATTATTCTCTGGTTCTTCAGGTTCAAGAGCTTCAGATATTATGAAAACCGCATCATCTGGAAGCTCAATGGTTAGAGGCCTATTGTTGGACAATGGTGCCTCAGCCAGTTGATCAGCTATGACTTGTCCCTTGATGGAATTTTGGCTGATGAATTGCAAATAGAATTATATCAATAGCATGATCCACTTTGTAGTACATATGTTATGATATGGCTTGCTCATCATATACTACAAAGGATTCTATTTTGATATAATATATGTTGTATGAATTAGCATGCAATGCCGCAATTTCTTGGTAGTGAACACCACTGCTAAACAAATCTTCTCAACATATGCATATCCTAACTCATAACTCAGCAAGGTGCGACTGATGTAATATATGGCTTGATCTTTGCCTTGCACATTATTTTGGGCTAACATGGTCCCTAATGCAAATTTGGTTGCTGATATATAGTAGAAAAGGCACATCTGGCCTTGGTGGAGCTAGTACTGGTGGCGTTGCCAGGTAGTGCTTAATCTTAGTAAAGGCTACTTGGTAGTCCTCATCCCAATCAAATGGGACCCCCTTGTGTAGTAGTCAATTCATGGGTCAACATTTATCCAATAATTGAATGATGAATCTCTTTATGGATGCTACTTTGCCTTGAAGGCTTCTTAGTTCTTTGATATTAGTGGGAGGATTCATCTCTAGAATAGCCTTGAACTTTGCTGGGTGTACTTTTATGCCTCATTTAAAAATGATGAATCACAAGAGTTTACCTGAAGTTACACCAAATACACACTTCTTAGGATTCAACCTGACATTATGCTCTATCAGGTGATCAAAGACCTTCCTTAAGACCTTCACATGCTCTACTCGCAGCAATGACTTAGCTAGTAAGTCATTGATATAATCTTCTAAGATTTTATGCATGTAGTCATGAAAGATATATGTCATTACCTGCTGATATGTGGCACCAACATTTTTAAGACCGAATGGCATAACTTTGTAGCAAAATGTCCCCCATGGCATTATAAACATGATTTTATGCTGATCTTCGAGTTTAATCCAAATCTGATTGTATCCAGAAAAACCATCCATAAGGGAGAGCATTTTGTGACCTACAGTAGCGTCTCCCAGAGCATCGATATTTGGCAATGGAAATGAATCTTTGGGTGTTGCCTTATTAAGATCTCTAAAATCCATACAAATACAGACCCTTCTATCTAGCTTTCCTACGATCACCATATTGGAAACCCATTCTGGATAGTCGATGGAGATGACAAACTCTACGTCCAACAACTTTTACAACTCATCTTTCACCACTAAGGCTACTATTGGATGTATTTTTCTAAGATATTTCTTGACTGGCTTCTTCGACAGATCTAGCGAAAGGTTATGAGTAACCAATTTTGGATATAGACCTGACATGTCTTTGTAAGTCCAATCAAAGAGATCAAGTCTCTCTTTCAGTAGAGGGATGATGCTATCATGCTCATATGGAGTGAGACTCTCTCCAAATCTAACCTTATTTGGATTGGTGGGATATTTACTGATATCCACATTGAAGGTTTTCTCTATTGACATATGTGATACCTCCTCAAGCTGGTGAGACATAGAAATCAAATGGATGTCATCAGCTAGGTTCATATGTTCCTTACGAGAAGCACCCTCAGTGTGATAAAAATTATAAGCATAGCCTAGAACAAAATGAAATGGTTGTAACATTTCTTTATTAGGGAAGAAATATTTAGGCTATATCGATGAGTCAGCGTGATCCCAATCGATAGCATCCATGTTCAGATGCAGGGGTTTAGATGGATCTACTGGATTGCAAAGTGGAGTGGTTAAATCAATGGATACCATACTGATGGAATGGAATTGATATCTAGAACCACATGGACAAAACTCTATCTCTGAAGCGTAGCTTCTGTACCCAAGATCTAGCTCATATGGTATGGGCACAAACGGATCCTCTATGGGATGCCCGTATAATTGGATCCTCCCAATGCACTAGCTACAAAATGGGATCTCTCAGCTCAAGGAGCTCCAAGTACGTAGGCATATGGGGAAAGAGTTCTTGATACCTCTCTTCAAGATATTTTATTTCCCTTAGGCTACGATGGATATTAATCTCCCGATGCAAACCTATAGCTGTAATAGGTGGGGGACCTTGAGGTGGAGGCCTATTACGTAGGTTATGAGGTCTCAAATATGCCATCTCCAATGAATCCTCATCATCATTGTCTAAATACAATTTGTCACTTCCCCCCTCTTCTAAGGGGCGACATACCAGATGTGGCCCCATGTATCTGATTCTACGATCACTATCATCACTATCTGGATAAATATGATAAAATGATCGTATATATGATACTACCATGTAAAATGGTGTTGCTTCTTCCTCAGAGCGCTCAGTGTTGGGAGGGACTTCCTCCATAACATGCTTTGATTCCCTAGGAAATAGATATTGTGGATACACGAGCCTAGAATTGGTCCTCTCATCTACATCATTGTGGTCACTACCATGGATGGACCACTCTATTGTGTTTATGAATAGTGGGAGATTAGCTGGGCAAGGCCTTAAATAGGCCTTCTTTATTTCATATTTATAATCACTATCAACTATGAAGCGCTCATTCATCTCTTCCACTTGTTCCATAGGTAGTAGATGGCATATAAACGACGGACCTAGAAATTTTGGCTCGATTTCCTCTTCATATTGATCATCATTTGAGGACTCATCATCTACATCATAACTAGATCCACTTATTTTAGAGGTGGACTCCTCTCCATCATCATCACAAAGATCTCCTGACTCAAGATTGCCTACAGTAGTGGGGTTATGCCTCTGCATACTAGTGTCATTGGTAGCATTACAGATTTGGTTACCCAGGTTGCCTCTGGGGTTGTCCTCTAAGGGCCCATCATGATATGAATTGGGTGGCCCTATGGTAACAAACAATACCATCTAGCGAGTCCTACAACAGCTGGAAGTATTAGGGTGATATGGATTAAAATCCACATCATCCCCCAGACTTAGGTACATGCGATCTAAGGATGTGGTAAGCAAATCATCATGATCCTATACCTATAACCCTAACCCGAACCTATTAGTAGCTAATTTATAATGAGGTTCGAGCGGAGTCCTACGTCCTTATTCTAAAATACCAAGGTCATGTCCATGCCAATGATACAACTCAAAAATTTGCATGGCGTATTTTGGGTTCGACAGATAGCGCCCGTTCACAACGAATGGCATCGTCGTCGTCCTCATCTATGGATATTCTGGTGGGTGCTTGATCTAGCCCTGCATAGACAAAGTTTGTTTGGTTGGGTGGCTCACCCAATGACACTACAGATACACACTTCAGGATAGGTCTGAAAGTAAAATTTTGCACAAGATACATACCCAACCCTATGCTATCCAGATGAACGATCACCTATGGTGTAGATGACCCTATTGAAGATGCAGGTAAAGTAGGCTGAGGTGTCTCCTCGGCTTTGTCTTGAGGTTCTTCTACATCCATAGGAGTAGGAGTCTCATTGGCGACTGGTTTGGGCATATGATCTTCTACTTTTTCACCCAATTTCACCTTTAGTTTCTCATCTTGCTGATGCAATCATTTTTAGATAAGTTACAGTCATATGCTCAGATCTGTGTGACACATATTTTGATGGTTGAGCATGGGCTTCTGATTTACCTCTTGGAATCTTAATCGATGAAGCAGGTCAGATATCCAAGTCCGTCGATGAGAGTACAAAACTCCCATGCAAATCTGCTAGGTTCACAAACTTGAATGGTTCTTCATCTAAGGATACTACGTGAACTTGTCCCTTATGAATGTAATTCACGCATTGATGCAATATAGAGGGGACACAATGCATTTCATGAATCCAAGGCCTTTCGAGTAGAATTTTGTACTACATGGCACCCTTTATCATGTAACACATCACAAAGATGGTCTTGAGTCCCACCTGAATAGGTAGAATAATTGTACCAACTATCGAGCATAGTGCATCATTGAACGCTCTCAACATAAAGGTGGCAGGCACAATGTGTGATTTGGGTAACTTGAGATGGATCAATGCCTTGGTCGTAATTATATTGATCGAGGACCCAGTGTTGATCAAGACCCTTTTGAAAGGCATGTGGTTAACACATGTGATAATATACAGCGGTGGGTCAACCATAATAGTAGGAACCATCTTCACTTCATGATCGTAAAATTGTATCGTGGGTTCCAAACACTGTTGTACATGTCCCAAAAAATTTGTAAATGCATGTGCATCTTGAGACTATACCTCAATGGACCTTAGAATGTCCATAACAGTCTCACTGTGTCTAGGGGACTATTGAATAAGCTCATATATTGACAACTTCGTAGGAGTTGTTTGCAGGTTTTGAACTAACCTGATCCTTATGGTCACCATCGGTCTAGTTGGTGGGCCTAGATTGGTCTAAGCTGGTTGTTGATCTGGTGTAGCTTGTATTCTAATGGGAGCATGAGGTTGATTCGATTGATCATACCTCCCATGTTTAGTAACAACATTGACCATGTCTACAAACCCTTGGGTAGGTGGTTTAATTCTCACTTGATTGACCTGTTCGATGTTGTTATGAGGTGCCTCGTGATTAGGTAGTGGATTCTTGAAAATCCCCATGTTTCTATTGTCAAGCACCTGTGGATTGCCTAGTACTACAAGCTCTCATTTTTCTATCATGTTCTGCATAATGTGTTTGAAGGACCAACATGTCTCGATGTCATGGCCCTTCACTCTATGGAATATGCAGAACAAATCATCTTGATGCCACTTCGAATTTGGAACATTCGAATCTACTAATTTGACCTCAGGCAATCGTATGGCCTTGGCCTCGCATAGTTGATGAAAAATTGAAGTCATCGATTTCGTTAGAGGTGTGAACTGGCGATGTGGATGCTCTTCTCTATTTTTTCCCTTATAGTTGTTTTTGTGTGTCTCATAATGCACAGGAGGAGGTTGGGCCTGATAATTAGGATTTTGTTGTCCCTTGTTCTCTCCTCCAAGATTTAGTACCACTTTATTCTTATGGGCCTGCTTGCCCTGTTGCTTTGTAGTACTCTTTTTAAACCCTTCTTTCCTAGTCTTGAGCTTCAAGTTGCCTTCTTGTAACTTGATGTCCTCGATCACCTTGGCTTGCACCACAACTTCCTCAAATGTAGCGTACTACTGCAGCTGCAACAGTAGCGATATGTGCTTGACACAACTCTTTGTAAACATTCAGGTCAGTTCAGCTGTAGGAATAGGGAATGGTAGCTTTGCCATTATTCTATGCCATCTATTTTTGTATTGCTCTATGGGCTTGTCATCATGCTGAGCTAGCATAGCCAAATAAAAAATGTTGGCCTATTTCTTTATGCCAAATGAATAGCGTTCAAGAATGCATCAACTAACTACTCAAAACTAGTAATGTTGTGTTTCTTCAGCTGGTTGAACCACTCTCGGTCTAGGCCAGAGAGTGTCATAATGAAGGTGTGCAATAACAAAGCATCATGACTCTCTATCTGGAAACAAGCATCTAAAAAAATCATAACATGCTCTTGGGCATCCTCATCACCCTTGAATTTTTCTAACCTAGGCATATCAAAATGCTCAGGATATGAAGGCATAGGCACCAAGGGGTCTAGAGGTTCATTGTGAATCTTCCTCAATGTTGTCTTTTGAATAGCAACACCTTACCTCTCTATTGCTTTGACCTTATCGACCAAAACCTTGTATGCCTCATAAGAAAAAAAGTCCTCCTCCCTAAGCTGACGTGGAGGTGGTCTAGGAGGTAATATCTTCTTCGGGGGAGGTGGAGGACATGGCTCTTCCTCCTTCTCAACTCGATAACTCTTAGGATACTCCTGATCATATCTATCTACATCTACATGTTCATGTTGCCTCTGTCTAAGATCATTGAGTGACGGTAGTCACTCCCTCTGTTGGGCACTAACATGAGTACGTGTCTCTGTGCTCCTTGTGCATATCGGCTAGGGACACAGCCCTCCTATGCACACGCTCTCTATGCTCCTCGGGAGGGTATAGGCCAGCCCTGTCTAGCCGATCCTCCTGCTCTATGCACTCCTTTTGAGCTAGAATATGCTCCTCATGCATGCACTTCTCATATAATCTTTGTCATAGGAGCCTTTGTGCTTGAATATTTTCATATTTAATATGTTTCCTCTCTAGGTGAGCATCCTCCAATTGATCTTGTAGGAGTTGATGTCTTTGCTTAGACACCAGTCTATATGATCTATCGATCTGGTCAAACGTGGGAGGCCTTTGGTGTGTACGCTTTGTGTGAGCTACCTTATGGGTTATGTACCCATAAAAAAAATATGCTGATGGTAGATGCGTGACATGAGGGCACTTAGAAGCGTCTCCATGCTCTCTAGTGATCTTGATACAACTACCGCTACGCTCACTCGGATCACAAGTGGGTGGAGCTATAGGCTTGCATCCTAGCTGCTCAAGAACACTACCTAGACTATCTAACTATCTAGACCTCCACCACTCATGTGGTGGTGTTCCATTAGCTCCCACCTTTGATATATCAATGGTGATCTTGTGTGGTGGGCCACACATGGGAGTATGGGTGGACCTATGCTCAAAAGTGAGCCTATCCTCTTACCCCTAAATGGGTGAATCTCTAGTCTATCTATACTCTAACTATGGAGGGTTAGAACCTCCTGTGGACCTAGTACGTATGGGAACCAACTTGGTCCCCTGCACAACATATTTCTCGGTCGATCCCATGGAGGCACGTGTAGTGTGGTCTCAATAATGGCTTTGGAGTAGAGCATCCTCATGCTAGGAAGCTTTGTGCTCAGTCCTGTGCCTAGAAGAGTGTACTGAAGCTCCTTTATCAGGGTTTCACTCAATGGGATCTCCCCATGTCGAGTTATCACCTGTAATGCTCGTCGAATGTTGTTCAATTTGCTCATGTGTATGAGGACTCGACACATGCTGTTGTGAACCAGTTGGGGGTTGATCATGGGCATCGGTCCTAGAACTTTTTTGATCACTTCGTGTGTTCACCATTTGTGTACCTAACGTCTATATGTGTTTTATTATGCAAACAAGGTATAAAAATGATGATTATCTCCTTTTAAATTTTTATTGTTAGCCCTAAACTATTTGATGTTGTTTTCAGATGTGTTGTATCAGTGTTAGAAACTTTCACATGTTTTGAAAGATTGTTGGATTTTATACTCAGTTAAATTGGCTTTCACCTGTATATCCACAGCTTGACAACTTGGTGATGAAACCCAAGTCACGTAAACCAACCTATAATATGTAGAAGTGAAACCCACACATGATCAGGGGGTACAGGTCCTCCTAGTTCCTCACCCATTTTCCCCCAATTAGCGTCATATCCTCTGAAGAGGGGTATATGCAAATTTTTTAGGGTATGAAAGGATCTTAGACTTGGTATGGTCTAGTAACACAAGGTACATGGGATTTGGGCCAACGGATGGAAATTATGCCCACCGTCGTTGAACCCTACTAGTGGTTGGAGATGAAGCCCAACTCACTAGCGTTTAAGTGCTAGGTGGTGTGTGTGGTTCCTTTTACTTTGCAAAAATTACAAATGCATAAAAGAGCATAATGATCATTCCTACATTATATGCATGAAAAGAAATGAAAGTTTCAAATTCATAAAAAATGCATGCTAATTTCCTATATGATATTTTGACAATGCAATTACAATGACATGGCCACCAATTGGGCCTCAAGCATGCAAACGACACACAATCTCTATTAAGGTCACTGTATTTAGAGGCAGACTGCACTCAGAGGTCCGTTGTTCCCAAAAATTCCTTTCTAATGAAAGGAAAATGGAAATAAACTAAGACTTGTTCATTGAATTTTTTATTTAAGTTCCTAGTTTGCAACAATTCAATGCTTTCTAGAAAAACACAGAGCAAAAAATTTAAAACAGATAGTGAAATTGGGGCCTACCTTAGCTTTGTTGCCCACTAAGTTTCTTGTTGTTTGTCTTTTCCTCTGTTAACCATAGGTTTGATCAGCGGGCTGCAGTAGTGACCACAGGTTATAGTCGCGGGCCAAAAAATAACCATAGCTAAAAGCTATAGTTAGCGCCTGAGATAAGAAAAAGCCAAGAAAAGTTAGAACTCAAGGCTAAAATTGTGGGGTCCCACCATGATCGCCATCTAACCTAATCACAAAGTGTGCACCTAGCTACTATATTTATCTATACCATCATGAAAGCATAAATATTCACACAAGTACATAAATTGAACAAAAACAACGTAAGGTTTCTTGTATTAATCTTTGAATGAGCTTTGATTACAAAAATGCCCTCTTAGGGTCACTTGAAATATGATACTAATATTACAATTACCAATGCCCTCAATAGGGTAGGCACACTTATAGTGCTCTATTGATTAGTCACAAACTGCGTTGGGGTGGAGCTAACCCCCTTCTTCGTGATATGGAAGGATTATGACATAAGCTCATATTGCACCTGTCTCCCTGCGAACAAGAAACAACAACACACAATTAAAAATATTGATAGCCTCTTGTGATGAGGCCCTTTAAGGAAATATGTATGCAAATGCCATTGAACTAGTAAAACAAGAAAACATAAAGAAGGAATTTAAACTATTCTAATTTGATCAAGAATTATACTACAACATGAAGGAAATTAACAAGCAAATGATGCATGGATCAAATATCAAGTTAGGAGCAATAAAGTGCATAAAATATCCAATATAATCCTACTTAATACAATGCATAAAATGACCAATTCCTACGATCAGATTTTCTCTAAAATGCAATTAAACCTATGAAAAGATTAATATAACTAATCTATGCGGTCAAAAGCAAAGCAAGTAAGGTGATCAGTAACATGTTTCAAACTGTATCTATGGTGGGCGGTCTGCACTATGAACCATAGCTGACAGCCATGGTTTGACCTTTGATAGGTTTACCCTCAGAATTAGGGGTAGTGGGCTTGACCTCCTTGTCCAAATTGATGTTCAAGGGTCGCCTTCATTGTCCTCAGACTGATTTGGTGATCAATTCGATGTGAAGGGCCTTTGTTTATCCAGATTTGTGTTTCTTGATCCTCCTAAGCACCTAGGGCATCAATAATGTAATTCATCATGAATGGTGACAAAAGGGTCGGGGATTAAGTACAATAGCTCTATCTCCTAGTATACTCAGTTTGAGTGTACAATTTTCCAGGGCTTCGCTGCTCAAATCTTCAATGCTTGCTCTCTCTTTTTCTCCCCATTTAGAGGGGGTATTTATAGCATGCCCCTAGGGATAGGGGTGGCTTCATGGAGAAGCCAATACCAAGAAGGGTGGTGATGAGGCCTGGAAATGCCTCCATAATACCATGTTTTGAATAGCTAAAAATTGCCTAAAACTTCGTGATTTACTTTATATACTAGTTAAGTTGATCTAATATGTTGTGTATTAATTGTTTGCATGATTGATGTGTTTGGAATATTATATGCTAATTTTTATAGTTTTTGTAGTTTTATGTCACTTTGCCATGACTTGTTACATAAGGGATATGCTTAGGCTAATAGCAACACTTTACTATTCTTATTTTGATGTTTCTCGAGCTTCTTTAAATTTAGCAAATAGTGCAAAGAACTGTTACTGTGCAGCAAAAACTGGTTTTCTTGTGTAAATTTCAGCCAACTACCAATGGATGGCAAGGCATGGAATTCACACATGAATATGAATGAAGGCTATTGTAATCGGACATCAATTGAAGAGTAATCCACCCTGAGAAATGCATTTGAAATCAATTAAAGAGTACATAGTTGGTCATTTCGAAGATCTTTGAATTGAGAAATACAGTCTCTAAAAGATAGCTCCCGTCAAGGTTGAACTAACAATAAGAATAATAATAACAGTAGAAATAGTAGTAGAGAAAAGATAGAGAATAAACGAGAAAACTGAGATTGTTATAGTTCTGTAACAGGTTTTAGTAGCAGATTTGTAATCATGTTCTGAATCAATAAGTACAAGTTTTTCTATTCATTATGTTATTTTTGAGTGTGAGTAATATTTAGAGAGAGAGGAACTCATACCTTCTTCTGGAAAAGGAGGTTGGCCACTTCCAAACCTAGGATGAGGACTAACAGACAGGTTTTGTTCTGATTTTGCTACAGTAGAATAAGCTATGAAACTTGCCAATTTCATTTTTTTGTAGTAGTTAACATCCATTTCAGTCATAATAATTTATTTTCTGTTCAATATACTTTTGTGATGTGATTAACAGTAGATCTGATTAGTCTCTTTGCTTTCCAAAAACTTTCCAATTTACTACAATTTCCATTTCTAGCAATTTACAATTTTTTGTAATTTTCCTGCATTATTGTTTTTGTTGTCAACCCCTACACAGAAGATTGACAACCTTCTATTACAGAGTATTGACAGGACTTAATTTTAGTTTTCATTATTATAAGAGTAAATAGACTTTCATTTTGCAACTATAATTAAGTTTTTAATTCTGCAATTGTAACTAGGGTTTTAATTCTATAATTTAATCAGATTTCATTCTTGCAACTGTAACTAAGGTTTCATTTCTGTAATCAGCAATTAGTCTTCATTCTTGCAATTATATTAAAGTTCAATTTATGAAATTTAGAGGTATAAGAGACCTAAAAACCCCACACAATCAATTCCACCAATAAGACTTGCTGCTCCCAATTGAATTTGAATTATAGCCCTGTTCACTCCTTTCATAGATAGCCTTGTACACTACCCTGGATTGACAAATTCATTGAGAATTAATGATGTGCTTAATGATAGCCCATCATTTTGGCACCGTTTTCAAGGAGAGTTTTGTTAGAAGGTGTCAATAGTTCAATAGCTGTTAATTAGACTAAGTTATGAAAATTTAGGGTAAAATCTGAATATAACAGCTGATTAAGTAACAATTATTGACTTATAATTTATTTCATTAAGGAGTAGGCATGAATGAGTAGGCCTAGGAACAAATAAGGCAAAATTATCCAAAGATATCCCTGGCTTATTCCATTAATAATATCTTCATGCCTAAGGGGTGAATCACCTGTGTTTGAAATACCATAAAAACTCAAAAACCACCAACTTCATCATCATCAGAATCTCCTAAGAAAGAAAAATTACCAGACTCATTATCAATAAAAAGGTTTTGGACCTCTTGAGAAAGAAATTTGGATAGGTTTAACTGTTTCTGAAGAACAAGAAATTATGGCAGAAAGAGGTAATCCATATGGGTATGACTAGCATGGTCGTGTCCATAATGAATATGATCAAGATGTGCTCCAACCTCCTAGAACATTTGAATATCCTATTCTTCTGAATCCCACACAGAACTCTCCCATGAAAACAGTCTCACCTTCGATGCTTCCAACCTTTCGAGGTGTTGCATCTAAAGATACTGATCAATTCTTGTTTGAGTTCAAAGTAGTGTGTCAAACCTATGACTATATAAATGATAATCAGAAACTCAAGGTTTTTCAGTCAACACTCAAGGACTCAGCATTATGCTAGTTCATGAGCTTACAGCCAGATTCCATCCAAACCTAGGATCAAATGGAGACTATGTTTTTAGAAAAGTATCAAGAGTATTATCGAGTAAGGAACATGAAATATGAGTTATTCATAATTAAACAAGAAGATGATGAAACATTAGAAGATTACCTTGATATATTTGTGTTTCAAAGAAGGTGTGGACTAGGAGAACAAAAATTATGCAAAACCATTTTTCTAAGAGGATTACAAGATGAATCTAGAGAGGTATTAGATTTGATGGGAAATGGGGATGTAAGTACTCATAATATGGATGATATTGTGGATCTTTGCAGAAATTACTCTTGCACTAGGCATAAAAGAAAGAAAAAGAGTACAAATGGCACTGATGTGAAGGACCTAATAGAGGAACTTGCAAATTTTAATACTGATATCCTAGTACAATTAAACACAGATCTAAGAGAAATGTCTACTAAAGAAAAAACCACAAAACCTTTAGAAATTTATTGCCAAAGATGCAGGAATAAACATGCCTTATAGAAATGTCCTCTAAACAAAACATCCATTTTAGCCATTTGTAGTATTTGCTCAAAAGGACATTTAACTGACAAATGTCATCTCCTACCATAACTAAAAACTATCCTAGAAACTCAAATAGAAGAACTCAATTATGTGGGACCAAGAAAAGGGGGAAACTTTCAACAGTATCAAAATACCCCTCATTTTCCTATAAATTGGGGAAACAACCATGGAAACATGTCTTGGGGATAGTCAGAACCACCCCAACATCCTTAGAATTATTCTCAATGGAAAAATTCTCAAGAATGGCCACATACAGGTTGGAATAATCCATCCTGGAGAATAACGCATCATGGAATCAAAATAACCCACCATGGACTTAGAATCAAAGTAATCCATCTTGGATGCAAAATCAACAGCAGTGGGGTCAATAATACCAGTCCTATCCAAGGCAACAAAGAAATCAAGGTCAAAATCAGAATTTGCTGCCTGCACCAAATTAAAATTTTCAAGGAAAACCAAATCAACAAATGCAATAGGTGAAACAACCTCAATTACCAGCTCAACCTGCAATAAATCCAAATAACATAAGGCAGGCAAATCCTACCTATATGGTTGATTCTGAAAGAAATTTAGATATGCAAATTCTGGATTGTAGCAACATACAACTACATTCAAGGAAATTTTTACCTAAACCTGTTATAATTGAAGTGAAAGAAGATGAAACTCAAGAACCTATTGAACCAAGAAAAGTCAAACCAACAACAGAAGAAGAAAAAATAAAACCACGAGCATACCAGTTACCTTAATTAGGGATAATTCCATACCCTGAGAGACTTAACACTACAACAAAGAATTCTGAATCAGAGTCAGTGAAAGAACTTAGAAAATTAACCATATCACTGCCCTTATTACAAGCCATTAAGGATATACCTATGATTAAAATAACTATCCGATATTTGTGCAACAGAAGAGCAGGAAGAAAAAAGAAAGCATTTCCTAAAATTGTTCATGTTGAAGGAAATATAGTTGATCTCTTATCAGGAAAACTAGTACTTCCAAAGTATAGTGACCTAGGAAGTCCAGTTATCACAGTGATCATAAGCTCAGTACCAATATCAAACGTCTTAGTTGATCTAGGAGCTGCAATAAATATCATGACCAAGGATACAATGGAACAATTATAGCTCAAACATCTCAGCCCCACATTCACAGTTTTAGAAATGGCTGATAGGTTAGTTGCAAAACCTGAAGATATCATTGAAGATGTCCCTATAGAAGTTTATTTGTAGGAATACCCTACAGATTTTTTGGTTTTACAACTAAGAAAATTAGCACATGGCTATCCCATTATCCTAGGAAGACCTTGGCTTGCAACTACAGCAACCTTTATAGACTGTAGATCTGGAAAAATGACAATTTCAAATGGTATTGACCTAAAACAGATTTCTCTATATCCTCCTGCAAGACCTTTAAGAAGTTTCACATGTCAGTTATGGTTTCCTCACTTAGATGAAGAACTAGAAGAGGTTATTTCCACACTAGCCACCTTGGTAGTAAGGGAACACACAGAAGACCTCCATGACACAAAAATTTTAGAAAATGAAATAGTACTAATGAATGTTCTGCATGAACAAGGGTTAGAAGAAGAAACAACCAATATCAATCAATTGCTAGTGAGAGAAGAAGGTCAAAGTTTTGAAGAAAGGCCATCTATACCATCATAGGAAACATCTATTTGACTACCACATGGGTGGCACCATCACTTGATCTTCCCTTATCATTGTTCCATACAGGATATGCTTCCATCAGAAATCAATGAGACAAAAACTTCTTATGTCCTCCCATCTCATCATTGTCCTCTTAATTCCCTAGTCAACAATTATGAAGAAGTAAATTTAGTCCTTCCAAATACAAAACAAATAGAAGTCCAACCAGGCAAATTTCTAAACATAAATAGCCAGCTTACTAAGGAAGAGGAAGAAAAATTGATAATTATTTTGCAGAAGCATATCCAAGCTTTTTCTTGGGATTACAAAGATATATCAGGGATTCACCTTGATGTATGTACTCATAGAATTTATACTGAAGATGTCAAGCATGTAAGACAGCCTCAGAGAATATTGAATCCTACCTTGAGGGATATTGTGAAAGGAGAAATTGAAAAACTTCTGGAAGTAGGATTCATTTACCCAATTTTTGATAGCCTGTGGGTCTCTCCATTGGTTATAGTGCCTAAGAAAAATGGAAAAATGAGAGTATGTATAGACTATAGAGAACTGAAAAAAAGTGACATAAAAATATCATTTTACATTGCCATTAATAGATTAGGTGTTAGATACTCTTGCTGGAAATAAATATTTTTGTTTTCTTGATGGATTTAGTGGATATAATCAAATTCAGGTTGCACCTGAAGATCAAGAGAAAACAACCTTTACCTATCCATGGGGAAAATTTGCCTATAGGGTCTTACATTTTGGTTTGTGTAATGCCCCAACAATATTTCAGCGAGCAGTGTTAGCCATCTTTTTTGATCTAACTACCAATAGTGTTGAAATATACATGGATGATTTCATAGTTTGTGGACAGACTTTTGACTTTACATTGGAACACCTTGATAAAGTTTTAACTCGTTGTGAAACCTACCAGTTATCCTTAAATCCAGACAAATATTTTATGATAATGGAGGAAGGAATAGTTCTTGGTCATCACATCTCTCCTCAAGGGATCTAGGTTGATCCAAAGAAGGTGGAAATTATCAAGAACCTTCTCCCTCCTAAAACTCAAACTGATGTTAGAATCTTCCTAGGACACATTGGTTTTTATCACAGTTTTATTCCCATATTTAGCACAATAGGCCATCCCATGTTTACCCTATTAACTAAAGATTCTAAATTCTCCTGGACTGCAAAGTGTCAGGAATCATTTGAAGCTCTGAAAGAAAAATTAGTAACTCCACTTGTGTTAAGAGGACCTAACAGGACATTACCATTCCACATACAGACTGATGCTTCCAATACTGCAATTGGAGTAGCATTGAGACAAATCGACGATGGTGAAAACTATGCTATCTACTACATTAGCAAGAACTTGACAGGAGCTAAAAAAATTATACCACAACTGAGAAATAATTCTTGGCAGTAATCTATGCCATCAATAAATTCAGGCATTACATCATATGTTATCAAATATTCATTCACACAGATCACACAACCATTAAATATTTGATGAATAAGCCTATGGTGAGTACAAGGATTATCCGTTGCTGCAGGAATTTGATATCACAATAATCAATAAACCAGGAAAAGCTAATGTTGTAGCAGATTTTTTGTCCAGGTTGCAGAACACAGAGGAAGGGCAATTAGTGGAGGACACTTTTCCTGATGAAAAATTATTTGCTATATCTGTCCAATCATCTTGGTTTGCAGATATAGCCAACTATTTGGTCATAGGGAAAGTTCCCCCACATTTTACTTCCAAACAAAGAAAATAATTGATCAAACAGAGCTCTTCTTTTGAACTTCAAACTTGGTATCTCTCTTCTCAAGATCTGAAATTTTAGTGTTAATATCTTGGATATCTTTTTATCGAGGTTGGGTTTGTGATTGAGAAACTGTGTGGGTTGCAAGAGGTAAACTTGTAAGAGTTGGGATGTTTTGGATTAAAGTTGTGATTTGGTTAATTTGACTAATCCTTGTGTTGCGGGTGAGGAAAGGATTTGTGGGGTTGGTCACTTCATTAGAAAAGAGACTTATTGAAGTTGGTATTTCTATGGATACAGTGGGAGGTGTTGTAGAATCAGTAGGTCATGCTATAGCCACATTGAGACTTGCAAAATTGTTTTAAATTTCATTATTTTGAGTGGTAGTTGATTTTCATTAGAATAGCCTAAGTTTTTGTGCATTGTGATGGATTTCACTTCTGCTTGTTCTCTAATTTCATCTTTAAGAAAATCTAAAATGATATCTTTTTTTCTTTTGATATAATCTCGAACATGGTCCAAAGTTTGATGAGATATTTATTCTATAACTAATTTTTCTCTTAGCCCTTATTGTGACCAAGGATTTACTTCTAGTTTCATTTTCTCTTGAGAAAATGATTCTTCTTGTGAAGGAAAAGGGACACCCTTATTTTGGGTGTTATAAGGATGTTGAGACATAGTTAGAAGACTTAGCTTCAAAGAGGGAGCTAATTTATTAGAGTTTTATTTCCAGATTACGTATAGCAAAGAAGAGACAATGTTTGAGATCCTTATGTTGCCTAGATAAGAAACCCTCCTTATGACTCCCACTAATACACCATAATATACTAGCCAAAGAAGATTACTTCCCTAAGGTTCATACATTAGCTTACTCAAGGGGTTTTTAACCTTCCCCCAGTAGGATTAGCAATTTTTTATGTTCTTGTTATCTTAATTTAATGTGATGTAATCTAAGAAAACAAATTATGTGGTTTGTTTAAGTTCAAAAAACTTTTATCTTAGTTAATGAAAATGGAAGTGTTCATTTCAGGTTCACCAATTTATGTAGGCAATGGGAAAACCTCGTATTATTTTCCATTTTAAATCTAATTGATGTCAAGTGTGCATGGGGGAGATTCGTTAGAATATCTGCTTCCCCACTTGAGGACCTCTTTCCAAAGGAGATCTTGAGGATATGAATCCTCAACACAACTAGATCCCTACAGTTCATAGATTATCAAGGTTATGGAAGGTTGATGTAATAGTTGTTTTGTGGTGTTTTATGTGTTCAATTAGGATAATCACCTAAAAGGTTTGGATCCTTAGTAATCTTGAATCTTTATCAAGCCTAAATGGTTATTTAAACCTAAATCATCAGAACCATATAAAATAAAAATCTTAGCTTAATTATCACAAATGAAAGCAAACAAGAGCTATCCTAAATGAAATTCAAGTTTTGAATGCACTAGTATAAGGAGGATTTTCTTTTCAGCGTAAACAAGGAAGGATGCAATCAAACATGAATAGCCTAATGCCACTAGATGCAATTCGTATTTCTTGCCTAAGTACTTAATTATAAAAGATATGCTAAAATAGGGTCTAAGGTTATCTAATTAAGTTGTCCTAAAATGTTTTGTGAGGGAATTACTAAGTTTTTTAAAGAAGTTTCTAAATTTTGTAAGAGGAATTACTATGTTTATGAGAAACAATTTCTAAGTTTTATAAAGAAATTACTATGTTTTATAGAGAAATTTCTATGTTTTTGAAATGAACCTTACAAAGTTTGGTAATGAAATTTCTAAGGCTTTGTAATGAAATTGCTATGTTTTTGTATGTATTTTGAAAATAAATTCCTAAGTTTTGTAATTTTTTTGTATTAAGTAGTGGTTTTGCTAGGTTTTGTAAAGATTTGCTAAGTTTTGTAATGAAATTTCTAGGGTTTTCAAACAATATTGTATTCTCTAATCTAGGTTCCTTAATTGCCCAAAATAGATGTGTATTAAGTTTTTAAAATAAGAAAAATGCACAGAAGGGAAATGATAGAGCTAGGGAAGGTCCAAGTGGTCGGGTTACCTCTACCAGAGCCTGTCTATCAAATTCACCATAGAGTAGAGCCAAATTTGCCACTCTACCAAATTCACCATAGGGGTGGAAAATTTGGTAAACCTACACAAAACCCAAAAACAATTAGGGTTTCTATTTTTAGGGGCCTATATGAGGGCAATGAAGATTGTAAGTTATCTCTACTACTCATCAGACTCTATTTTATGCCAAAAAATTGAGTATGATTGCCTATTTTTGGAGTAATTTTGGTCTATTACCAAATTCACCATAGCACCATGCCAAATTCACCACTCATCCAAATTTACCACAGGGGTGGTGAATTTGATCCTAGGAGGAGAAAAAAAGGATTTCAAGGTCGATTTTAGAGGGTTATACTATGAATTAAGGGCTAAAAATTTGTCAAGGGGTCCCTACTGAAGTCTAAAGGACCTATGAGTGGAAAAGTTAGAGAGTACTACCTCAAAAATCAAGTTTTGCTAAATTCACCACAAGGATGGATAATTTTGTTCTAAGCACGATTTTTAGGATTTCAGAGTCAAATTGAGGGTAAATTTTATCTAGGTTTGACTTAAAAATGATAGGGAAGATTCATAATATGCTCCAAAAGGTATTTTTATAAATAAATTGGGGAATTATGCTCTCAAGTCTAAGAATTAATGGACTAATTTTCTATTTATAGTAAAATGAGTGAAATCCCCAAAGGGGATTTGGAATTTTTTGGAAAATCAAACTTATGATAGTCTGCAAAAGGGAAAGCAGAGGCTTAGGAAATGTTAAAGAAAAGTGAAGCCAATTCATAACAATGCTACAAGGATGGATTGGAGGATAATTTCAAGGATTTGACAAGATGTATCAAGAAACTTTTTCAAATTTCAAATCAAATGAGTAATTACAAAGTGAATGTTAGAGCATAAATATGAAATTAAATTCTACAGTAGCATAAATGCATGTAAATCATATGTAATATAATAAGGAAACTACTAATTGCCTTCAATTCTAGCAAAGAGCAAGTAATATTCCTATTATTGTGAAAAATATCACATATGAAGCTAAAGAAAATGTTAATAGGAATACTTGAAACAAAGAGATAATGTATGAAAGGAGAATACCAAATTATAACACTAAGATAGCATGAAATAAAATGATATTAGATCAATATATTGGAAAAAGAACAAGAGCTTGGAGACAAAATATTAGTAAAAAAAATGTAAAGGAAATATGACCAAAACCTTACAAAATGGAGGATTAGAGTCACAAATGTGGTAAATAAATGATAGATTCCAAAGCACCTACAAAAGAAGTGTGAGGAAGAAAAATATATGAAAAGATGTTGCAAAACCCAAGTTAGAGTACCACAAAAACTAGGTTAGAGGTTGCCAAAGAATTTAGAGAAATCAAGAAGAAAGGTTAAGCCTATGAAAAGAAATGCATAAAAGAAAGTGAGATATTAATATAGCAAGGCTAAAACCATAGGTAGACAAAATTCTATGGAACCAAGGTGAAGAGAGAGAAGAAGGGAGCTAGGAGAGATTCCCTCCTTACCTCTAATGGTGACCTCCTCACTTCCAAGCCCTCCCTAGCCTTGCTTGGCGTACCTCCAATGCTAGTAGAAACTACTCTAATGCTTGAGAAAACTTATGCTACTGCTTGAAAAGAGCCTAGAGAAGAAAATTCAAATGCTAGAATGATGTGGGAAGAGCTTTGCTACAATGGAAAACCTTGCCAAATGCCTACCCAAGGAGGTAATTATTTAGGATTTGGAGGAGGTAGTGGAGGTAGAATTGGATAAGAATGCATTCAAACTAATTAATATCAGATCTTGTTGGAGTGTGCAGGATCAATGGTGGAGGTGGAAATATGGTCAATCCACATCTACCTAGTTCGTGTAAAATATTCTTGGCCGTTTTACCAAATTTACCACTGTTTGCTAAATTCACCACAGGTGTGGCAAATTTGGTTTTGACTGGTGAATTTGGTAACCAATCATATTAGAGTTATGATATTTTAATTTTGAAAAGGGGTGCCAAATTTATCACTAGCCAAATTCACCATAGGTGTGGTGAATTTGGTAAAAACTAACTTTTGGAAAAAAAAAACCCTAATTTTGTAGTCTTGCTAAATTCACCATTCAACTTGCCAAATTCATTACTGGAAAATTTGGTCAGATTAGTGAATTTGGTAAAGGTTTTTTTAAGTATCAATATTGATGGGGAATGATGATTTTGAATTTTTGTGAAAGTTAGAACAAGTTTTGGGAAGTTTTGGTGTGATTTAGACTAGTTTTAGGGAGTCATAATAAGCATGTCAAAATTAGGTGTCTACACTTTAAAAGGATTATTTTATTTCCACTATCAAATTGAAAGGCACATCCATATTTAGCAAAATAGTCATAGGCTTTACAATTTGAGAAAAATATGAGATGAAATTTTAAAAAAAGTTAATCTACTTGAAGAAAGATTGTAGAGCTTTCTTGTTCATTGGTAGAGGAAGTGGTAAGATTGATTTCACTTAGTCTAGATCAATAGTTAGGCCTTGCTTTGAGACAATATGTCATAATAATTTTCTCTCATGGATTGCAAAGATATACTTCTACGAATTAGAGAAATTCTGAACTATTGATGTGGATAAGAAAATGTGCCTCTCAGTCTACATAATGTTCTTCCAATGTGGAATCCCTTTTATAATAAAATATCTTGCACTCCTAATTTCCTTGACCACCTTAAGAGGAGTGGGCTTGCGTACCACCATTGGTTAAGTAGAATATTGTAGAGGGGGAAAACTACCCTGCTATGTACAATTCTTGGCTGGATTTATTGGGAGGTGAGGTGACCACGGGGGTGTGTTATATTCTCTACACTTGATGTCACAAATGAACATGTTCACCAAGAATGGTTTTAGGACTCAATCTAAGTTTGGGGTAGAAATTTTAAATGTATCAATTAAGTAATCACCTATGTTTGGTCTTTCTATGCTAGACCATGAAAATGAAAGAATAAATGCAAAACACACAAGATGCAAGAATACAATGTCTAACCCTAGTATAATTTTTTGATTCAATTATCTATAACACTAGGTTTCAAGAAATGAAATATTTTTCTTTGAGCAAAGGACCAAGTGAAATGCACATACAATACTAAACCTTAGATGCAAAACTATGTCTTTTTACTTTTAAATTCCTAGGAAGCAATCAAATATTTCTCCTCTTTTATTTATAACCTAGGTGTGAATAGAAAATATAAAAGCAAACAACACACAACCTAAAAAATTTACCAAGGGTAATTATCTAATATGGTATTTTATCCAAGCTTTGTGTTACATCCAAAATATCCCACAACTTCAAATCTACAAAATATCTTCATAAAAACTCTAGAAAATATGGTCAATGTTTGGGGGCCTACTTAGGCTACTATAAGACTGAGCTTGGAGGCATAGCAGTAAAGCTCCCTAGGTCCTTTTAGATAACCATTCATAATAAAAATTAGCTTTGACCTTTGGAATAAACATAATAGAATATGACAACATAAAACAACAAATGAAGATGCAAACAAAATGGACACCAAGCTTAAACAAGAATGCAATTTCAAAATCTAGGATTTGGAAACAAAAAAATTACCCCAAGCTACACAAAATAAAATCCTAGGATTTTGGGATGAATAGTTGCCGCAAAAACTAACGAGACTGAATCTATGCTCTATAGGATACCAAGTGTAGATTTTATAATAGAGCCAAAATGGATGTAAAATACCTAATGGGTGAAGTTAGGGCTTTCACAAATTGATACTCTATAGTATATATGGCATAAATTCACACAAGAGGTTTTGAAACCCTAAAATAAAGATCAAAATGCAACATAACATAAACTAATATGAATGTGTAAAATAATGAATGTAAAGAAACAACCTAGTGATCTTATGGAAGAGTCCCAACTACTGACCCAATTTGGGCCTAGTGAGGATGAGGACTTCACAAGGGCCTTGACCAAACTACAACAAACATCCTCAGTCCATGATTACCAAACTCAATTTGAAAAATTGTCCAATAAGATAAGAGGATTGACGGAAGGGTTCTTCATGAGTTATTTTATCAGTGGGTTAAAAGGGGATCTCCAAGATGAAGTAAAGATGTTGAAACCACATTCCATGATGGAAGCTATCATTTTTGCCTGTCTGGCCAAATATAAACTCTCAAAACAAAGGTGCACCCTCGCGGTTTCCTCCAAACTGACATTCATTTCCTTTTTGAACCCAAAATTTAGTGGATAGTAAACCTACTGCACCCAAGTGATTGACTACAGAGGAGATGGATGCACGTCGTTCCCAAGGATTATGTTATAATTGTGATGAAATTTTTTTTAAAGGACATAAGTGTGCAAACAAAATACTGTTCTTGATAGATGTTGAGGAACCTGCTAACATTGACCAGAGTGATGAGGATGAGGACCCCCCTGAAACACCTTCTCCATAGGAAGAAGATACACAGGGGTCTAAGGCAGAGATTTCAGTCCATGCTCTTGTAGGCATTACCACTCCATAAACCATGAAAGTTGTGGGATTTTTCAAGGTCCAACGTCTTACCATCCTTATTGATTCAGGAAGCACACAAAACTTCATTGATCCTAGAGTTTCTAAACAGACAAATTGCTATATCCACACTTGTAATTCATTCGAGGTCATGGTAGCCAATGGGGGAAAATTACTAGATTCAAGGTATGCTTTTCAATAGTAGTCCTGACCATGTGTTACGTAGGTGCATCCAAAAGGATGAGGTATATGATATCCTTAGGGATTGTCATAATGAACCCTCCGATGGATACTATTTTGTAAAAAGCACAATTAGGAAAATTTTAGGAACAGGATATTATTGGCCATCTCTTCACAAGGATGTGAAAAAGTATATCAGGCATTGTGATGCATGCCAAAGAATGGGGAAACCCACTCACACAAATGAAATACCACTACAACCTCAAGTGGTTTTAGAACCATTTGAGAGGTGGGGGCTTGATTTTGTGGTACCTATTGATCCACCTTCTCAAGGAAAGGTGCATATTCTGGTATGCATTAATTACCTGACAAAGTGGGTAGAGGTGCGTTCTTTCAAAAATGCTCGTGAAGATAAGGTCATTGATTTCTTGTATAACCAATTTTTTTAGAGATTTGGAGCTCCATGATCTATCACCACAGACCAAGGATGCCAATTTGCATCTAAATTTATTGAGGCTTTTACAGAGTTGTATGAAATCAAACATAGGAAATCATCACCTTACCACCCACAACCAAATGGCCAAGTTGAGGTAACAAACAGATAATTGGAACAGATCTTGATGAAAATAGTAGTTGTTCATAGGAGAAACTGGCTAGATAAATTAGCTGAATTTGTTTGGGCTTACAATACTACTTGGAAATCCACTACTGGATTCACACCTTATGAATTGGTTTTTGGTAAAAAGCCCCTCCTACCTATTGAATTTGAGCTACTAACATTGCGCACAACATTGGAAATTGGAATTGAATTGTCACAGGCACAGGCAGATAGGATTCTGCAGCTAAATGCATTGGATGAACTTTGGTTGGATGCTCTACACCAAACTGAAGTAATTCAAGAGCATAGGAAGTTGTGGCATGATGGCCACCTGAAATAGAGAAAATTTTAGCAAGGATATTGGGCTTTGCTATTTTATTCTTGCTATGTGGACTTCCCTAGAAAACTAAGGACTAGATGGCTTGGAACATACCATATTGAAGAAGTATTTGACAACGGAGTAGCTCGCCTCTCTCCCATTGATGATTCATGGAGAAAGTTGGTAGTGAATGGACATCGTCTTCAAGTGTACCATACACCTCTGACTAAGGAGGAGTTCTTGCAACAACTTGATAGCTTGGATGCACAATAGGTAGAAGAGATTCCCTCTTCCACCATAATTGCCACAAATTGAGCATAATCATGGATTTCAAGAAAAAAGAAAAATAAAAAAAAATTAGAAAAATCAGAAAACAAAAATATGAATAAATTCTGGTTGTGAATTCCTTCATGGGCATAATCAAAAAAAAAAAAAATGAATAACTCAGCAGTGAAAACCTTTTTTCTAAGGCACTACTAAGTTGGTATGCATGAAAACCAGTTTTTTGGCATGCATAACCTTGAAAATTTTTGAGTCACCATTGTACAAATTCACCAACTACATTTGTTTTTGAAGTATTGCAATAAGCCTCAGCAGAGCATCAACAAAAGCAGTCATCTTTCAAAAACTTACATTAACTTGTTTTAACCAGGTATATGTTTCTTGCACTTTTATCATTGTAAATATTTGATATATAGTATATGAAAATTAACCATTAGTATAAAAGTGTTCATAAGAGTTGGTATAAGAAAAACATGTTTTAAAAGAAGAATGTTGGTTTTTGCTGTATCTTCGGAGTAACTGTTGCATTGTATCTATGAAATGACTACTGCATTATATCTTCGAAATGAAGCCTTGTCTTCAAAATGACAAGTCCAGCCTTGTCTTCGGATTGAAAATTGTCTTCGAAATAACAAGTCTAGCCTTGTCTTCGGATTGAAAACTGTCTTTGGAATGACAAGTCTTGCTTTGTCTTCGGAGTGAACCTTTATCTTCGGAATGAGCACTTAATGTTATGTTTCCATGTGGCATCCAAGGAGGGAGAAAATACACGATCAACAAAATTTTTGACTCCATGTGATCATTGACACATGTTAGCTGGTTCGCGGTGAAATTTGTCTCATCTTGAGGAAGTACGAAATCATGGGAAAATAACTAATAACGTGCCACCACCATTCATTGCTAATAACCACACATGGGAAAAACGCGTGCAGATCGGATGAGCTAAGGAGATTTGACGGCAAGGACGTCTATCCAATGATTGATGGACAGGTTTCCAAGTCAAAAATAGGGAAGTGTGCCACTTTTCATTCTAAATAAGTAATCATTGATACAACATGATTATAAGAATTTATTTCTGAAGAAGAATAGAACATTGCAAATCCAAAGAGAAAACCCTGTAATTATGTAGAAACCAGAAACCAGTGACCTAGCGGACGATTGTAGTAGCAGACATGAGTAGTATTTTCAGTACAACAAGAATAGAAAAATAGGACAAAAGATAAAAATTCAACCAGCAGATACTACCATCCTTTGAGATATTCTAGAAGTGTTGCAAATTTTTGAAGATGGAGGGTTTATGCCATTTTTAGACAAATTCGATGGAAGCTCTGAATATTTGGCTGTCAAATTTGCCCACACATTCAGAAACAATAGGGTGCACATCAACGACATGAGAATTAAGGTAACCCCTAAAGTTCTTAGTCAAATTATTGAACTTCCATTAGAGGGTATTCAAATTTCTAGAACTGGCAAGAATACACTAGAAAACATAGTTAGTCAATTTCTGGAAGAAGATGATAAAGAACCATAATACTTGATAAATAATAACATGTGTAAGGGTGTAAAGAGGGCTAGCTTGCAAAAACCCTGGGATGAAGTAGCCACATGGGTAATCAAGTTTTTAACATGTGAAGGGCAGTATGTAGTTTTATTAGGGCATCATTTTAAAATTTTGAACCACCTTAGATATGGTAGGCAACAACCTGAGGTTAGGGTGAATCTTCCCCTATATATGCACCAAGAGCTACAAAACATGGCAAAACACTATCAGGAGGAAAAATGGAGCCGTCGCCACCATGGTCTTATCAAATTGGTCTGCAAGCATGATTTCAGAGGAAACATAAGAAGCTTTAATAGGTTTTCCTCTGCTCTGACTGATGTAGTCTTTGGAAAATAGGATGAGGAGGAAGAAGACACAGATGCTGCTATAGAGGAAGAAATAGATGTTGTTGTAGAGGAGGAAATAGATGCTGCTGCAGATATTGCTACAAAAGCAACAAAGTACCTTTCCCCAAAACCTTCAACCTCACAAACTAAGAGAGGGTCTAGAACTGGCAACAGAAAAGGAAAACAGAAGAGGGTCTATTTTTCTAAGAATATTGTTGATCTGACAGAACAAGGGAGTGAAGTTCCTAGCAAAATTGGAGAAGAGACAGAAGTGGAAGTAGAGGAAATTCCACTAGAACTTGATACAATTCCTACAACCCCTATTGACACAAGAAAACATAGTAAGAAGAGAAAGTATACACCAGGAACCAGGAGGTCTACAAGACTCCACCTGAAAGAAAAAAAATAGACGATTAAAGAGGAAAACAACCAAGGTAGTATTGATGTCACAGAAATACAACCAGCCACTGTAAATACCACCTTGGAGGATTTTTTAGAATTTCATGAATAGTTGGTTGAGGAAGAGTATGGACAAGACAATTTTGAAATTGATGCAAACTTGGATGCAATCATAGATAACCTTATGAAACCTTCTAAATAGGACCGAACAGTTGAAACAGAAAGTAAGATAATGGTTGAGCAACAAACTATAGATAATTTGTCTGCATCAGATTCTGAATCAGAATAAGAGAAGGTGGACATTGCAAAACAGTTGAGAGCAACCAAGAGTGTGATTAAAACACAAACCAGATGGGTTGAGGAGAAGGAAAATATCATTGAAAAACATGAAAAAAGAATTACAGAGTTGCAGCAATAAGTGGAGGAACTAAAGAGCAGGCTGTTACAATTTGAAAAATAATCAACTACAATAGATAATGAGGAAGATTTGGCTTAATTACTGCTTGGATTATCTAGGCAGATAATTCTTCCTCCTTGATAGAGGCATCTTTGGATGAAAATACAAGAGCTCATTTCGAAGTAGTGCCCTTCCATTCCGAAGCAACACCTTCTCAATCTGGAGATGCTCCAGAATCGATCAGGAGCCCAAAAAAGAATATCTGTGGAGAGTCACAACAGTTATGTCTACAAGAAACACCAGCACAAGAGCATTTTGAATAGCAAAATATAAATAATCAAGTGCTCCTCTGAATAAGATTTCTGGAGAAGTAGGGATACAAGTAGAATTGTTGTTATATGTCCAACCAGTGGAAGTAGCCAAAAAAGGGATACAAGTAGAATTGCTATAAGATGTCCAACCAGTAGAAGTGGCAGAAAAAGGGGTACAGGTGGAACTGTTGCCTAAGTTTCAACTTGTAATTAGACCACCCAATACTATATCCTTGAAGCAGTATAATACAGATATTGCTAACTAGATGATCAAATATGAAAAGCTTGCCACACAGGTTGAGAAATTGAAACTAATAGGAAAATAGCTGGAGATAAAGGACACAAAAATCAGTGCATTGAATGAAAAATAACTGACCTATGTCAAATTACTAAATTTTTGGTTCAATTCAAAAGACCTGCTAGGTTTTACAGTCTCATTCTGAAGGAGAGATATCTGAGATGGCAGGTTATAAGAATTAGCTCAAGTCTCCCCTATAAACTGGAAAAAGCTGAAGAGTTTTTGGAAGCTTACTTCAACGGTCCTACAGAGCAAAAAAACTTTATATGTAAGTTATTTTTGCATAGCTTTTTCATTCCAGAGGATGTAGATTTCCACCCCCATATTTGCATAGGATATGTGCAATTGAGAGATTTTATGTCTACCTTACAAAATCAATTTTACTAGGACCAAGAAAAAAGGTAAAATAAGGAAATTAAATTAAGAGCTGAATTGTTAGTCAGAGCAATTCAACCAAATCATCCAATTATCACTAGACAACATTTTCTCATGATGAACAGGGATGATATCAAAAGGATGTATTTGAGAAATTTGAGGGATTGTGTAACTAAATTCCAGAATTTTTGTAATGACAATTTTGTTCCAGCATTATCACATTGCAAAAATAGATGGACAAAACTTTCCATGTCTTTACAAAAAAGGGAGCCTATCTCCCCCATTAATCTAGAATGGTCTATAATAAGAGCAGAAGGGGTGATACAGCTTATTGAAATTATGCAACATAAGTGGATAGATCTCAGATTTAGGCCTCCAACCATCATTACTCCAGTTTCCTACTATTTTGAAGAGGATCCTCAACTAGATGAGCAGTTTGAAGATTGACTCAGAAACCTTTAGGAGAACAGAGGATACTATATAGGCAAAAATTTGTTCTACAGATCATGGAACTTGAATATGGATATTTGTGATTCTATAGCCCAACAAAATGCATGACAACATGCATTAATATAAGTTGGGGGGAAAATGATGAGGCCTGGAAATGCCTCCATCATAACATGTTTTGAACAACTAAAAATTTCCTAAAACTCTGTGATTTACTTTATATACTAGTTAAGTTTATCTAATATGTTGTGTATTAATTGTTTGCATGATTTATGTGTTTGGAATATTATATGTTGATTTTTACAGTTTTTATGTAGTTTTATGTCACTTTGCCATGACCTGTTACATAAGGGATATGCTTAGGCTGATAGCAACACTTTACTATTCTTATTTTGATGTTTCTCAAGAATTAATTTCTTTGAATTTATAAAATAGTGCAAATAACTGTTATTGTGCAGCAAAAACTAGTTTTCCTGTGTAAATTCTAGCCAACTACCAATGAATGTCAAGGCATGGAATTCACATATGAAGAGGAATGAAGGCTATTGCAATCTGATCTTGAGGACTAATCCACCTAATAAATGCATCTAAAATCAATTTAAGAGTACATAGTTGGTAATTTCGAAGATCTTCAAATTGATAAATATAGTCTCTTCGAATTTAGCGAATATCTTCAGATTGAGCCACTTAGCTCCGGATTGAGAATAGAAAGTACTTTTTGACCTGTTGACTAATTTATGATGGTGGAAAAAAGGAAATAAGGCTAAGGAGGTTAAAGTAAAATATCTCCCATCTAACTTTGTCGTCCTTGTCATCCAAAGCCACAATTTATGAAAAATATCCTCTTCTAGGATAAACCCAGGGAATACTGCAGAATAACAAGAATTAATTTGCAGAGTATATTTTTTGTTGTAATTAGATTTTAGGCATCTATAAAAGATAGCTCTCATCCAGGTTGATATAACAATAATAATAACAATAACACTAGAAATAGTAGTAGATAAAATATAGATATGGAATAAGCGAGAAAACCGATACTGTTATAGTTCTATAACAGGTTTTAGCAGTAAATTTTTAATCTTCTGAATCAATAAGTACAAGTTTTTCTATTAATTCTGTTATGTTTGAGTATGAGTAATATTTATAGAGAGAGTAACTCATACCTTCTAGAAAATGAGGCTGGCCACTTCCAGACCTAGGAGGAGGACTAACAGACAGGTTTTATTTCAATTTTGTTGCAGTAGATCATTCTTTTGTAGTAGTTAACATCCATTTCAGTCCTAATAATTTATTTTCTGTTCAAGATACTTTTGTGATGTGATTAGCAGTAGATCTTATTAGTATTTTTTATTTCCAACAACTTTCCAATTTACTGCAATTTCCATTTCCAGCAATTTATAGTTTTTTGCAATTTTCTTGCATTATTGTTTTTGTTGTCAACCCCTGCACAGAAGATTGACAACCTTCTGTTATAGAGTATTGACAAGACTTAATTTTAGTTTTCATTATTGCAAGAGTAAATAGACTTTTATTTTTCAACTATAATTAGGTTTCCAATTCTGCAATTGTAACTAGGGTTTTAATTCTTCAATTTAATCAGATTTCATTCTTGCAACTGTAACTAAGGTTTCATTTTTGTAATCAACAATTATTCTTCATTATTGAAATTATATTAAAGTTCAATTTATGCAATTTAGAGGTAGAAGAGACCTAAAAACCCCCACATAATTAGTTCCACCAATAAGACTTGCTGCTCCCAATTGACCTTAAATTATAGCCCTGTTCACTCCTTTCATAGATAGCCTTGTACACTACCTTGGATTGACAAATTCATTGAGAATTAATGATGTGCTTAACGAAAACCCATCAGGTGGTTAGGACAGTTGGGATGGAAGCCTATGGAATCTTTCATCCTTCAACTACCTCCTTCTAGATCTTTTGGTCGTTCCAATCGATTTGGATTAGATGGAAGGCCTAACTGAACTTTAGTTAAGACAACAGGTCATAGTTGCGGTCCAAACTATAGACCGTAGGTGTCAACCATGATTTAGACTAGATACCGTAGGTATGGGCTGCGGTTCATACTGCTTAGGCCAAAATTCTTAAATTGAGTGGTTATAACCACTACTCTATCTTGGAGTCTATCCAAGATCCTCCATATGTTTTTGTAGCATGTCCACATGAGTAGTCGCCCTCAACATGATGTGTTTTAGGTGTCTACAATGGGAAAAAAAAAACAAAAAATGTGTTGTATGTCAAAGGGTTAAAACATAATCTTCTAAGTGTAATTTAACTTTGTGATCAAGGTCATATGGTTACATTTCACCCAGATAGATGTGAGATAAGAAAAATAAAAATTGGAAAAGTCATTGCAAATGCAAGAATAACTCCAAACAATCTATACATTCTTAGTGAGACCAAAGGGGAAAAATGCTTTCTATCACAAGAATATGAGAGTTGGTTGTGGCATAGGAAATTGGGTCATTTGAATTTTTACAACATAGTCAACATAAGCAATAAGCAGACTATCAGATATTTACCTAAACTAAAGAGGCCATAAAACACAATCTGTGAACCTTGTCAACATGGAAAGCAAACTAGAACAAGATTTAATTCAAAGGGATATATGTCATCTGAGCCATTAATTCTAATACATACAAATCTATGTGGTCCTACTAGAACACATAGTATTCAAGGTGGGAGTTACTTCATATTATTAATAGATGATTACTCTAGATGTTGTGGGTAGCCTTCCTGAAAGATAAGTCAGAAGCATTTGACAAATTCAAAGCATTTAAAGAACTGGTTAAAAATAAAACTAGCAAAAGGATTAAGTGTTTGAGATCTGATAGAGGAGGAGAATTTACCTCAAATGAATTTGTAGATTTTTGTGAATAACATGGAATCAAGAGAGAATACTCAGTCGTAAGAACTCCTCAATAAAATGGAGTAGTTGAAAGGAAAACATAACTATTGAGAATATGGCTAGAGCCATGTTAAATGAGTCCAAAATTTTAGATGGATTTTGGAGGGAAGTAGTAAACATAGCAGTATATATAAGCACTAGGGTTCAAATGAGGGTAAACCATTATAAGACTCCATATGATATTTGGAAAGGAAGACCGACCACTGTGAAACACTTCAAGGATTTTGGAAGCAAGTGCTACATAAGACGAGAAGAGCAAAACTTAGGTAAATTTGATCCAAGACATGATGAAGGAATTTTTATTGGTTATTCCACTAATATTAAAGCTTATAGATGCTTCAACAAAAGAACACACACTATTGTAGAAAGTATAAATGTAACAATTAATGAGAAGATAGATTCAAGAGAACCAATTCAACAAATTGTGTATCAGGAAGATGGAAGTTTTTAAGAAGAGTTTCATGATGAATCAGATGAAGAAGAAGAAGAAACATAAAGAATTCTTCCTAAAACTCCATCCAGGTATGTATATAAGCATCATCCAAAACATCTAATCATTAGGAATCCAAATGAAAGACAAACAAGGAGAATGAAAATAACACCATCTCAACAAGTAAATTTTTCTTTGCTATCTAAGATTGAGCCAAAAGACTTCAATCAGTCAAGTGAAGATGAGTTATGGATTAAGGCAATGGATGAGGAATTAGATTAGATAGAGAAAAGCAATACTTGGGAACTTGTTCCATGACCAAAGGATAAAAATGTGATCAACACAAAATGGGTATTCAAAAATAAGCTAAATGAATATGGACAGGTAGTCAGAAATAAAGTAAGGTTAGTATGTAAAGGTTATGGATAGGTAGAGAGAATAGAATTTGATGAGACATTTTCTTTAGTTGTATGACTTGAAGCCATAAGAATATTTTTAGCCTTCTCAAGTTTTAAAAACTTCAAGGTATATCATATGGATGTTAAGTTAGCATTTCTAAATGGTGTTCTAGAAGAAGAAGTCTATATTGAACAACCAGAGGGATTTATATTAAAAAATAAACTAGATCATGTATGCAGATTGAAAAAATGTACTATATGATCTAAAACAAGCTCCTAGAGCATGGTACTCAAGGTTGGATAGGTATCTTTAAGAATAGGGATTCATAAAAGGAATGGCGGATAACAACTTATACATTAAAAATGAAGGGAATAATCTACAAATTGTGGTTGTTTATTTTAATGATATTATTCTTAGGGGAAATAATGATAAGATATGTAAAGAATTTACAAATAACATGCAAAATGAATTTGATATTTCTATGCTTGGTGAGTTGTCCTTCTTTCTTGGACTTTAGATTTCACAATCAAAGAAAGGAGTATTTCTCTCACAAACCAAGTATATAAAAGAGATGCTAAAGAAATTCAGGTTAGAATATTGCAAACCAGTAAGTACCCCCATGGTTATAGGATGCAAGTTAAGTAAGTATGATGAATCTCCAAAGGTAGATCAGAGACTATACAGATCTATGATTGGTAGCTTTTTGTATGTTACATCTACAAGACCATGCATAGTGCATTCAGTGGGATTAGTGGCAAGATTTCAGACAACACCTAAAGAAACGCATATAGCAGCAGTGAAGAGATTTTTCTGGTATCTAAAAGGGACAATGGATTTTGGACTCTCGTATCCCAAAAGTGACAATTTTACACTCATAACATATATAGATGCAGATTGTGCTGGTAGCATTAATGACAAAAAAAGCACAAGTGGAGCATCGTTCTTTCTTGGAGACTGTTTAGTCTCTTGGCTAAGTAGGAAACAGACATCGATATCCTTATCTACAACAAAAGTAGAGTATATTGCAGCAGTAGCTAGTTGTACACAGGTATTATGGATGAAGCGAACTCTACAAGACTTCAAGATAAAACATGATCATCTTATTCATATATTATGTGATAATACAAGTGCTATAAGTATCTCAAAGAATCCAATGATGCACTCTAGGACAAAGCACATTTTGATCAAGTACCATTTTTTGAGAGAATAAGTGATAGATAAACATGTCAGGTTGGAATATGTTACTACAAAGGAACATATATCAAATATCTTCACTAAGCCACTTTTGAAAGAGACGTTTGAGTATCTTCGAGGAAAATTGGGAGTAATACTCCCACCCCAGAATTAACCACTTCAAGAGGGGGTGGAGGAGGGGATAAGCTAAGATCTTCATTCTTCACCTTGATTCCCAAAGGTGACCCTTTGCCATTGATGTCAAAGGGGATATATTTGAGTAAGGGGGAGATATCTAAGTTAGAAGGAAAGCATTCAATAAATGGGAGCAAAAAAAGGTCAAGGAAATGGTAAAAAGTAATTGGGTTGCCATCAATAACAAAGGGGGAGATTGTTGGATATTTTGAGTGTTTGTTGTTATTGATGTCAAAAGCATTGTTGTGCTATGTTCGTCATATTTGAGGACATTAAGTGTTTCCTCCAAACGTAATAAGGTCTTGAAAAGCAATAGGTTATGATATTTATTTTTAAATATTATATACCTAGGACGGTTCAAAGAATGAAGATCAAAATAAGGAGAAATTAAATAATAATATTTTATTATTATTATTTCAGATAAAAAATCGAGTTTAAAAAGATCAAGAAACAAGTTGGAAAAACCCCACAAAGAGATTAATTAAAATAATGATGGATGCTAAGGTTAATTTAAATATTTTTAAATATTTAAAATTAACTTTAATATTCAAATTAAAACTAAATTTGAATAATCGTTGACGTTGAAATAAGCTAAAGGTTGCATATAAATAATGCCAAAGTTGGCATTTGGAAAATTATCCATGCGATAGTTTTTGGCTCGTGCAAAAGAGAAGTGTGATTTTTGCATGTGTTTTTGAGCAAATGAAAGGACAAGTGTGACTAGCCTCCAAAAAATTTGAAGCCCCTCATAGCTGAGTTGGCAGCCAAGGGTTGCATAAGACGCATGCTAGGTTCTTGGTGTAGGTTCGAATTCCACGCAGACCATTTTGGGTGAAGGAAAGTTCACATTTTAAGCTTGTGTCGTTCAAGGGAGAAGGTCAAAGGTACAATAGTGCTTTTTGGATCTTGTGTATCCATGCAACCTAGTTGGTGGGCATGAGCACTGTAGAAGCACTTGGGGGAGAACCAACGGCAGTTCGAATCCTGCCAAGGCCTTTTGGACAACACTATTGAGGTATGCACGTTGTGAGGTTTGATTTGGCTTGTGAAAAATAAAAAGGGAAAATATATATTTTTGTTTCCAAGGGTTTATGTTGATAAAAGTTTTTGCATAATTAATTTAATTATAAGTTGTTTAGAGGAGTTAATAGGGAATGCAAAACTTTGATTTCCAGATTGAATTTTTAGTGTTTAAGGAGTTATAAGGGAGTAAGAAAGATTTTTTTTTGAGGTTCAAGGGTGTTGGATATTATTTTAAAAGTTGGAGATTATAAGGTGTATTTGGATTTTATTTTTGTATTGAAGAAATATTTTGAAGAAGTGTTAGGGTGATAATTCTTGTCATCTAACCTTTGTGCTTGGCAAGGAAAGTGGTTATAATTGAGACAAGTTTTGAAGTCTAATCTTCATCAAGTAAAAGGTATGGGCATATTCTTCTTTGGTTGAAATAATTGATTGGTTGAGATTTTATGAAAACAATATTGGAGTGAAAAGGATTTGGTTAAGTTTTCCTTTGTGAGTTTGTTGAGTTGATGAGTTTTTTGAAATAGAAGTAAATGCTATAAACCTTGTTTGATAAGCATTGTTGGATATTTTGAGTGAGTGAATGCATATCTCATTGTTGTGTAATTGAGATCCCTTGTTGTTGAGTTTGAACTTGAACTAGGGTTTGAAAATATCATGAGTATCATTGTTATGTGAGGATTACTTGATATGCATTGTTTTTGAAGTTATTGGTTGAGTAGAGTTGGTTGAGCCTAGTAAAGTGGATGTGTTGAAGTGATAGTTCAAGTTTTGTGAAATATAGCGAGTCTCTAAAAATTCCCTATATGTTTTTGTGGTAAAAAGAGAGATTGAAATTGACTGATCATTGTTATGAATGTGAAGCATATTGAGTCTCTAACGATTCTCTATATGTTTCTATCAGATTGGACAATTTTTAGTGTGGACTTGTTGAGCATATTTGAGGTAAGTCTTAGAGAAGACTTGTGGATAGATTAGTATGAGCTTTTGTGAAAGCTTACAAGGCATATTTGATACAAGTATTTGAGAAGACTTGTGAGAAGAGTTGATTGATTGATTTGTTCAAACCTTGAGTTAAGGTTTGGGGTAGATCTAGTAGAGTTGATTTATGATTAAGTCAAGCTTTGTGTTAAGGCTTAAGGATAGAGATTGAGGATAGATTTGTGCTAGACTGAAGGACTATTTTTAGTGCAAATTTGAGGATAGAGTTTGGTGTAGATTTGAGGACAAGTTTGTGCCAAACCAAAGACAGAGATTGAGCAAATTTGTGCTATATCGAAGGACTGTGTTTAGTGCAGATTTGAGATAGACCTGAGAGTAAGATTTGGATATGATAGAGTATAGAGGATGACAGTCTCCAGTGGATAGATATCCATCAGCAAGGGCAGTGAGGACCGGTCTTCTTAGTGAGGACATGAGTCTTTAGTGGATAGAGATCCATTAGTCAGTGTAGTGGAGGTAGCAGTTCTTCTAGAAGATCACCAACCAGATCTAAGGAGAAAGGAGTTCTCTTGTGTATAGAGATACACAAAATTGATTAGGGGATTGGTGTCTCATTTGGATAGGGGTCCATAAACATTGTAATGGGGAAAGGATTCCCAAGAGGATTTATTTGAGAAAATATTATAAAGAAATATTTTCTCCGTGGAGTAGCCCACATTGGATGAACCACATTAAAACATGTCTCTCATGTGTGTGATGTTTTGTGTGTTGTTTACTGCTTTAATATTGTCGATGTTATCATATGGATTAAAAGGCAAAAAGTTTTATTTTATAATGTTCACCCCCCTCTCAATATAAGCACATGTTCTTAATACAATTAGCTTTTAACAAAGGTATTAAATGCTTGAAAGATTTAGGTGATTCTCAGCTAGTTGTTAGACAAGTTAAAGGTCAATATTCCTATCATGATAAAATATTAACTCTTTGTAGGAATAGAGTTAGGGATTTAATCGATGAATTTTAGGCCTTTAACATTTCATTAGATTCTATAAATAATAATCGCATAATAGATTCTTTAGTGGTTGTGGTAGGTACACTAAAGCCCATTGATAATAGAAGATTGAAAAAGTTTTCAATTGAGTTGATTCCTGTCCTTCTATACCTGACAATGTGAATAATTTACAAGTATTTGAAAGTGATAGACATATCTTCAATTTTGTAACTAACTCAAGTATTTTTAAAAACTAGGTAATAGATGAAAATTAAAGGTTACAATAAGATGAGGATGAAGATAATGAGGTAATGACAAAAGTAAATTCAATTCCTAAAGGTACAATATCAGTTGAATTTTTTTTTAATATCGGTTATAAAAGTAAAAGGTGTGAGAAGGTTTCACTTCCAAAGGATGCTTATGATGCTTTCAATAGTGGGAATAATTAATATCCACATAATGTACTCATAGGTAAACCTTGTACACATCTTGAAAAAGAAGAAATTATGCATCCATTAAAAGGCTATATAGATGTTATTGCATGGAGTTATGAAGACCTTAAAACTTACAATAAAAACATTATAACTCATACAATTCCATTAAAACCAGATGTGAAATCATTCAGACAGAAATAGAGACCAGTCAACCCATTGTTGGAGCCTCTCATAAATAATAAAGTAAAAAATATTTTGGATTCAAAAATCATATTTCCTATTAGACATTCAACGTGGGTAGAAAATATTATTCTAGTTAGGAATAAAACTAGAGAAATTCGATTGTGTATTGATTTTAGAAATCTCAATAAAGCTTCACATAAATATAACTATCCTTTACCTTCCATTGATCATATTTTGTAGATGGTTCATGGATATGAAATTATGTCTTTCCTTGATGACTATTCAAGTTATAAGTATATTCTTATTTACCCAAAGGATGGGTTGAAGACTACTTTCACAACAAATTGGGGAACTTTTGCATACATGAGAATATCATTCGGTTTACTCAATGTAGGTGCCACATTTCAACGTGCCATGGATTATGCATTCAGAGATTTGATTGGTAAGTGCATTGTTGTTTATGTTGATGATATACTTGTTTTCTCAAAAAAAATATCTGATCATGTTAGTGATTTGAGAAAGGTGCTTCAAAAATGTAGAGAGCATGGAATTTCACTAAATCCCAAGAAATACATTTTTGGATTAACTGAGGGTAAATTATTAGGGCATGTTATATCAAAAGATAGCATTTCTATTGATTTAAAAAAAAAAAAGCAATCCAAAAAATCCCTTTTCCAGGAAGTAAAAAGGAACTTAGATCATTCTTTGGAAAAATTAATTTTGTTAGAAAGTTCATTTCTAGATTTGCTAAAATTGTTAAGCCTCTAAATGATATGCTTAAAAAGAACACTAACATTAACTGGACTTGTGAGGCTAAAGCTACTTTTCAAAGTGTTAAGGATACCATTTCAAATGCTCCTATTTTGGTAAGTCCTGATTACAAAAAGTCATTTTTCATTTATTCTTTTGCTTTTGAGCACTCTTTTGCCAATGTTTTGACTCAAAAGAATGAAGGTAATTTCGAGAATCCTATTGCTTTCATGAGTTCACCTTTAAAAGATGCACAATTGAAGTATTAAAATTTGGATAAATATATGTATGTGTTGTTTAAAATTGTTAAAATATTTAGGGATTAAATTTTACATAGTAAAGTTTTTGCTATTGTACCTGATCTTATCGTTAAAACTATATTGTTACAGAATGAACTAGGAGATTAAAGAGGAAAATGGATCTCCACTTTACACGAGTTTGATCTTGAGTTTCAACGAATGAAACTTGTTGGAGATCAAGGCTTGATAAAAACCCTCGCTAAAATAGATCCTAAGATTCATTGTCAACAATATTTTGTCGAGGATATCACAAAAGATGAATGGTATATTGATATTGTATATTTTCCTTTGAATGGTAAGTTTTCTGCTCATTTTAATTCTATACAACAAAGATATTTATGACTAAAATATGTAAATTTTATGATAAAAGCAGGTGTGTTGTATAGAATAAATCATGAAGGATTTTTTCTTAGATACTTAAATAAGGATGAGTCTTAAATGAGTTTCATGGTAAGTATGAAATAGGGTATGGTTCTGCAAATGCCACTACTCACTAGATCCTAAGATCTGGTTATTATTGGCCCCACATTTTCAAAAATTCCCATGCCCATGTACGTGCTTGTCATATTTTTCAAATTGCATATAATAGGGAGAGAAATTCGTCCATGCCATTGCAGCTCGTAATTGAATCAAGACCATTTTCTTAGTGGGGGTTAGATTTTATAGGGGTGATAAATATGAATTATTCTACTAGTCATAGGTAGATTCTTACTACTACTGTTTATTGTACTAGATGGACCGAAGTAATACCCACTAAAAACTGCACTACTGAAGTTGTGATTCAATTTTTAGAAGAGCACATTGTTACTAGGTTTGGAATGCCAAACTCTATTGTTAGTGATAATGGTTTTGCTTTTACTTCACTTAATTTTGTAGAATGGGCTTACGAAAACAAGTGAGCATCAAATTTTCTTCTAATTATTACCCACAAGGTAATGGATTAGCAGAATCTACTAATTAGAATTCATTGTCTATAATAAAAAAATTGCTAGAAATACATCTTTGAGATTGGCATAATAAGTTAAAATTTGCATCATGGGAAGATAGAATAAGGACCAAAGAATCCATAGGAACATCTCCTTATCATTTATTTTATGGTCAAGATCCCATTTTTCCTTCAAATTTAAAATTGCAAACTCTTCAATTTATGAAGGATTACCTAGAAATTGATGACAATATTGAATCTCATCTTACTCACCTCATGAGATTAGATGAAAAAAGACAAGATGCTTTACTTCATTTTAGTAAACATAAAGATATTGTTAAAATATGGTTTGAAAAAAGGGCTAAAATAAAGGCATTTAGGATTTCTAACTTGGTTTTGTTATGGGATAAGGCACACGAACAAAAAGGTGAACACAATAAATTTGATAATATTTGGTTAGGACCTTACCAAATTGCTGAAATTCTTGGTGAAAGCACATTTTGTTTGAAAATTTTGAGTGGGGAAGACATCCCTTTACCTATTAATGGGTAATTTACAAGCACTATTTTCACCCATGAAGTAGTGAATTCATTCATCACATGTATATATTCATCTTTTGTACATAGTATTTTGGTTTTGCAAGTTTTGCTTGTATATAACTTTGTTATTTTGTGCTTTTGATAGTCATCACTTGTTTGTTTATTTTCATTGTTTTCATTGTGAAATTTTGTTTATTTTATTGTTGGCTTTCAATAAGACAGGTTCATGTTGAATTTTATATTTTGGTTTATGTTCCCATTTTTGTTGCTTCAATTTCATAAAATGTTTTGGTTTTGTTTTCATGATTGTGGTATAATTTTTCAATTACAATAAACTTATGGTCTCTTTGTTGATACTTTTTCTTTTGTCATGTAGGATGGATTGCATGTTCTAAATTAGATGAAATTAATGAAAAGAAAGTGAGATTTTAGTAATTATTCTTATGATTTTGGATTAATATAGTGAATTTTGGAGCAATGAGACATTTCACTGAAGCTTCACATGTAACACATCATATTAAAGGGTATTATTTGAAATATTGAAGGATAAATTCATTATGATTTTGCAGATAAAGGTGAAAATCCAATACACTCTAATTTTAGCCTTAAGTGATATCTAACCCAGGGAATAGGTAAATTTTGCAAAGTAATACAATGCTTGATAAAAAAAAGATAAATAAGGAAAGAAAAGTTAAATCAATCAAAAGGTCATCTCCATCAGGGCTATGAATGCTTGACCAACAGTGGAGCAATGTCTAGATGAAATAAAAGAAAATAATTAAATGCAAAATTAATCTAATGCCTAGGTGATTCAGATAATCTCTACCAGGGCTATAGATGCCTAGTTGGTAGTAGAGCGATATCTAGAAGATATCAAAGTCTTATCCATCGGGGCTATGGATGCTTGAATGACAGTGGAGCAATGCAAAAGGCACATATTAATGAGTGATATTTTATAGCCTAAATGCAAAATGAATGATGGAATTTGAATTGTTTCAAGGATGAAAATTAAATCACAGTTCACACACTGAGTAGAAGCAAATGGTTCATCTATTTTAATTTTAAGTTGTCTATCCCACTTTCTTTGGATATTTCTAGATACTATTTATTTTTTGATCTTTGGTTTTATTGGTTTCAAATCGAGTTCTTCATTTGAAATGCTCAAGAGTATTTTCCAGCAAAGTCACAATTTATTGTTGTTATTGCACAAATTACCCCAATATGGGGAGCCACTTAAAGTATTTAATGTTTATATGATTTTTTCGGTTTGCATTGTTTGTTCATAAGTTTATGATGTATGAAAGTTTTGTTATACCACTTGACACTTCTGTGAAGTCATCGTTCAGCTCCTCCTTCATTTTGAAATCATATGTTCCGTTAGTTTGGTTTATGTCTATTTTCATGGTATTCATGTGATGAAGTATAAATACATGGTACCATAAGCTTAAATTCATAAAACTACATAGGTTACAAGGGTTCATTGAGTTTTGAATAGCAAGCAAGTTTTTATTTTCAACGAATGTATAATGTTTAACAAGAAAATCATTATTCGAAGTTAATTAGAATAAAGGGGTAAAATTCATGATATTACACTATACATGGTTAGTATTCAAGCTTTATTATAATGTTATTTGATATAAAGGTTTGTTTATTATCAAAAATATTTATCTCATAGGTAATTTGTGTTGGGTTTTGGTATTTTATTCTCAACTATATTTAGGTGATTGTATTCATGGTGACACAGATAGAGACGATAATTTCTATGCAATAGGGAGAAACAATGTGTAAGGTAAAAAAGGTGATGATTTAGCCATGAAGTATTTGGATTGCATTCTCCAATGGGGCTACTACATGGATTCCAAACAAGAACCACACTATTCTATGAATATAGCAACCATGAATACCGACATTTCACACCGTGAGAATGATATCAATTTTAGAGGAGTTGATTTAAAATGAGCTATTTTCACACACAAGAAAATTTAGTGACATCCAAATGGTGATAACATTAGCGTGAATGAACTAGAGTTACCAAAGCCTGTCATAAGGTTCATGATCCCACAAAAAAATATGGCAAAGAAAGAGATATAAGATTCCTTCTATCGTGACATTGAGGTTGGATTATGAATTGAATTGAATTATTTTGGAAAGAAAAATAATTTGTATTTATTGCACGTATGGAAAACAACACTCATTACTAGCCCAAATTTTGTAGGGAAATAAATCGATCGGATCACAGATCAAAAGCCATAATGAAAAACAACATGGTTTTTAACCACACCATTGTAACATAATTTGAGCAGGGAAAGATCATGCTATACAATGAGATACTTAACTAGATAGTGGGGTGTTCATGTATCAAAATCATTATCATATGTCGAGGATCGTAAATTAAATTAGTGGTCCTTGTTAGCGTGATTGGTTATATTTTTCAATTTATCGATAACATCTTGTTTGCACAGCATATTATTGATTTTCAGTGGCTTCATTTGAGAACATAAAACTTAGATTTATTAGAACAAAAGGTTTCACCAAATGATTATTTTTAAAAAACAATAGTTTGGACAACAATAAATTAATTTCATCAAGAGTAGGTAAATAAGTAGCAAAATACCCACAATGGAGTAGTATACAATGAAACCACCAAGACATTGATAAGAAGGGTGTCTTTGTGATAAATTTACCAAAAAATATAAAGGACATGTTTCATGGACCATAATTGGGTGATATTATCCATACTTGGCACAATATGGATGCATGCAGTGGTGAATGCAAGATATTTGACAATGTTCTTAAATACACCCAGGTGATTGTGAGTTACTGGTTGTCCTCACGTTGGTTTGGTAAGCTATGATTTCATATGGCCATAGAGTAAAAATTGTTGGTGAATAGCATTCACATAGATATGGCACATGGATAATAGATGGTTGGCAAAGGTTGTATGAGAAGGAGTTTTAGGTAGCATTGCAAACCCTCCATGGAAAATATTAGGATGTTACTACTAAAGCAACCTAAGTCCAGGAATGTGTTGAGGATTTAGAAAGCCTTCTCAAGTATAATTTTCAAAGTTTTTGGATTCAATTCATATTATTTAGTATCCATCAGTATTGTTGCTTTGTAGGTGCCAATGACAATAGTAGGTGTCTTATTGATGAATAGATCAAGAAGGCACCAATTTTTATGGTAGTTGCTAAAGGAAATGAATGGAGAAATTGTAAAACCAAGGGTAAGTGCATTTTGAATTAAGAGGAACTTGTGAATTGATAAATTTGTTGAAGGTTGGACGTCAACAACAAGTTTTTACAAACTGCGGAATACTTTGGATATCATATTGCAGTTGGAGGATTGTCTTACATCCTCATCAATACAAGACCAAACAAATCCATCTTATTACCATCACTTTTGCAACACCATATGATCAAATTCGCATTACTATCACTGTGAGCTAGTTATTTTGCATCTATTTTGATATTTGCACTTTAATTTTTGCATTTGTATTTTACATTTTTGCACATTTAGCGAATTCGGGAGCAGATCCTTGAATTCACTCATAGGCCCAAATTTGCTTGTAGGTCCTGAATTCACTTGCAAAATATGAGTTCGCATAGGCACATGATGGGGGTAAATTTTTTTATTCCATATCCATTATTGCATCCTGCATATTGCATTTTGACCATTTTGCATCTAACACTCTAAATTTTGCATTGCTTCATTATTTTCTCTTAGTCTTTCATTTGCTTGCAATAGATCTACTATTTCATTTTTTTTTTATGCAAGGTTTTCTAAAAGGATCAAGGGTATTTGATTACCACATCACTAAGATCAACCTTACAATGGCCTAAGAAAATCCCCAATTATTGACTATAAATTTCTAGTATTTTGTGTGACTGATTACATTTTTCATGAATTCGAGATCAGAGCCTCGAATTCGCTTAGATATCCTGAATTTTCTAATAGGTCCCAAATTCATAAAATAGGTCCCAAATTTGCTTGGATTAGCCATCTAGTTTAGGTAGGTACCTGATCTAATTTATTTCAACTCTATTTTTTTGTTTCCCATCTATTCCATGTATTTTTATTTATAAATAATTTTGAAAATATTACAAAATACCAAAATAGAAGATGAAATAGCATTGAATTTAGTTTGGAATAATATTGTTTGCTGTGTGTTATTTTCAAGAAAATTGAATTGCATTTTGTTTAGATCTAGTTGCATTCTATTCTAAACATAGGTGTTTATTGATCAAAAGAACACATTCAAGCAGAAAAATTGGCTAGACTTAGAAACAACCTTTAAACATTTTTTGGTGAACCCTCAATTAGTCAACCATCATTAAAGTACGTACGACACTAGGTACCCCTCACATTGAGGTGTGGGCTTCTAACTTCCCATCCCCTTTATAAGTATGGATCCATTAGCCTAAGTAAAAGGGGTGCAAAATGTTTAGCCCACATATTTATATTGAATGAGATAGATCCAAATTCTCCTATTATTATCATAAATTAAAGTGATGTAATATTTGACTCTAGTATAAGAGGGAATAAACATTGGCCAAAAAATATTTGAATGTACTAGTTGTAGTGGCATGTTGGCTCTCCAATCCTTTCCTAAATCAAAAAGTTATCTATGGTGTTCGAAAATAGTACATGGTTCACAAAATAATTTGGACTCATTTAAGTGAGGAATTCCATTGACCAAACCTATTCTTTCCATAATTTTAAGATTGTGAAATTTTAAGTGACCCATTCTTTCATGTCATATATGCTCCAAAAAGAAAGTAGTAGTTGTATGCAAATATTATTGAGTTACAAATTTGGTAAGGTAATAGACACCATCCTTCTTGACTCTCATGGATTTGATAGATCCATCTGGTTCCTGAATGTAGCACTTGTATTTATTACAAAGACAATATAATCCTTATTTGTAAGTTGCCTAATAGAAAGGAGACTCCTTTTGAGTCTAAGTACATACAACACATCTTTTACAAGGACATTTTTCCCATTGTGTAAAGCAAGTAGTGCATCTCCTACACCTTCAATGGTAAGAGCACATTCATCTCCAAAATTAATGAATTGGTTATGGGCAAGTTGAATCTTAGTCAACCAATATTACCTTCATATCATGTGTTTAGTTGCCCATGAGTCAATATACCACCAATATTTATCTTGAACATTGACTTGATTTGTTGCATACAAAGTATTAATATTTTGGTCTTATTGATCCCTTTGATTTGTATATCTTATTATTTGATAGCAATCATTTGTAAAATGACCCTATTTTCCACAATAATCACATCCTTATTGGTTTTTTGGTTGATTTTATTGTTTTTGAGGCCTATAATTTGATATATTCTATTTTGATGACCCCCTTGGTGAGGTCTTGATTTTATGGCTACTGATGGTATTTTTATGTCTAGTGTTATTGCTAATGTGGCTGTTGATGTTGTTGACATGGTTGAGACATCTATCTACCTCTCTGATTTTTATAATTTGGACCCATGTTTGTTCTATGCAAAAAATTTGTCTTGGTGGTAAAGGATATTGTGTTAGAATCAACATATTCATATTTTATGAGTGCTTGTTTATGTTTCTTAAGGAGAACTTCAATCTCCTCAAATGGAGCATTAAATGTTGTACCAATTAAATATTACATGGTAGCATATGCATGAAACTTGGAAGGAAGACCACGTAGCATAATAGGAACCAACTCACTATCAAGAAGAGTTGAACTAGCAACTAAGAAATAATTCTTAATAGTCTTTACTTCCATGAGGTAATTGGTAAGTGAGCCTTTCATGGAAATATTATGCAACTTATGTGTCAAATACATTATTTTATCTTGACTAGGTCTAACAAATAGTTTTTTAAGTGCATCCCAAGCTTCTTCTAGTGTAGTAGCAACCCTTATTGTTTCTATACATGGAATTCTAGTAGATAGCTTGATTAAGCTTAATGCAATATTAGAATTTTTTCAAATAGAGCTCTAGTTGCAACATCTATTGGTGGAGTCAATGGTGGTTTATTTTGTTGTCTATCTCTCACATAATACCATATATTATTCATCATTAATATTGCTTCCATTTCAAATTTTAAATTTTCAAATGAATCAGCTTCCTCAAGTTTTTGTGTGAGGTCACTAAGGAATTTTTGTGTTGCCATTGATGAGAAAGTGATGGGAGATCAACCTAGGGAACTAGGAACACAAGTTGCCAATAAGGAGGACCTCAAAAAATTCTAAGGTTCACTGCTTAAGATCCATGATTTATGAAGGGTTCACTTAACTCTTCAACTCTAAATCAAAAAGTGTTTCCTACAGTGGAAGGTATTCTTGAATACAAGGGACCTATTCCAATCAAGAAAAATTAAGAAGTGGGGGAAAGTTTTTTTCTTATTACAAGAGTGCTTGCTTATTTTCTTTAAGAAAGAAATTTTACAATTATATGTGCATGTAGGCTCAAAAGACCACATTATTAAAAAATTTCACAATAGCTCTAAAAATTTGACTAAGTGTTGAGATATGATTATGATACAATGTTAAAATCCACTCAGCCCAATGTAGTGTTAAATTTTGTGGAGCTCAACGTAATGTTATTTTCCACAATACTGTAGCAAAGTGTTAATTTCAATAGTCAAAGTAGTCAAATTGGCCTTACGAGCAATTTGATCATAAAATTTTGAAGGAGCAGTTCAAAACAATGTTACTTTTTGCACACATAAGAAAGAAATGTTAAAATTTGTGCCAACACAATACATGTTATAATACGTGGTCAAAAGGGTCAAATTTTCCTTGAAGTCATTTCAAGTTGCAAATCAGAGAACAAATATTGAAGGCGACGATAAAATTCTTGCAATGAGATACTATGATAAAATCCATAGTCAGCTTGGTCAAAGTTGGCATTGTCAGGTTGTGAGGTGTGTTAGCGAGCAAGTGTTATTTTCTACAAAATGCAGCACTATGTTATTTTTTGTGCAAACCAAGTGCTTTGAAAATTTTGTGGTCAACTTGGTCAAAGTTGGTATTGTACAATCCTGAAGAGTGATGGGAAGAGAATACTTCCATTATGCATGATGTATACCATGTTATTTTCTATGTAATCTTATGCGGTGTTATTTTCTACATGGCAAAGCATACTATTATATATTTCGTGAGGTGCCAAACTTATTTTACATTATGAAATTTCAAGAGGTGACTTGGAACAAAATTATTTTCAATGCGATTCAGTGTGGTATAATCCACAAACAACATGGTCAAACTTAGCATTGTAGAATCTCAAGGAGCAGATTGGAACTTTGTTCAACATGAAGTGACCTAGAACAAAGAATTATCACTAGATTAGAACTATTTGTTTCCAGCTATGATCAACATGGTCAAATTTGGCAGCACAAATTTTGAAAGAGTAGATTAAGGCACTATTGATGTTGAGAAGGATGAAAAGTGTTAAAATTTGTGATCTTTGAGTGCACAAAATTTACTTTCTAAATATCTAATCTTGATCATTCAAAGGTAAATCAAGGGTTCACGATCAACTTGGCTCAATTATGTAAAACCAAGATGCAACACTGGATGTAATACTATAGGTTTTCTATAGAAGTTATTTCTAAGGTAAAGCAAAAGGGATGAGAATATGAAGAGATGCAAAATCAATATCTCCAACCAGTTTTTGTTGTAGATCTATGGCAGGAAAGCCATGGGAATAATAGGAGATGGTCTAGATCACCCTGTGAATAGATCAACAACCAGAAGCTTTGAGAAGCCAAGTTACAGAGAAGCCATGAAGCATACAACTCTTTTTCTTTTGAAACAAATGAGAGGCTACCACCTTAGCACCTTTCTAATCTAGCATTCTTATTTCCTTCTAATATTCTTAACACTTATAATCTTTCAAATTACTACAAAAATTATAAATAAATATTGAACCCTTATTTTTAAAGGTCGGCTCTAAAGTGTTTACTTGCCCTACTATTGTATATTTTCTTGCAAATCAATATAATGATCATTACTTGGATGTTTACCTCAATATTGTGTCTTATTTGCTTGTGGATTTTTAATTTGTGAAGTTATTTCTACTACTACTACTATGGTTAGTTTATTCTGCTGATATTGGATTGCTAACTTAGAGCACCTTGGAATATTTTATGTTTAAATATATGCTTGAAAATAACTTCTTTTTCTATTAGTCATAAGTATTAATATAATTCTACTATTTGGATTGTTAATACCCTAGACATTTGAAATAGTTCTTGAAGTATGTTTTTGTTCTTTAATGATGAAGATCACTGGTTTTGAATGCTTTTAGTATCAAGTGTGAAATATTAGAAATTGATTTGTTGGAGGTTTTTTGTAGATGTCTATGCTATTAGTTTTATCCAACCAATATTCATTCATTGCTTTCCTAACCATTATCCCATTTTTATCCCTATCTTTACACATTTAACTGAGCTTAAATGATTCAACACTCAATTAGTTGATAAGGTATACCAACCTACAATAGAAAATGGGTATAGCAATCTTTAACTCATCCAATGTCAGGATTTATACTGTGATTAATAGGTGCTCATCTTTTAGATCATTGTAATTGATAGTCACAGCTTCAAGATTAACTTGATGTCAATTTAGACCCCAATAGTGCCAAATTTTAAAGTCAAGTTATTATAAACAAATTGAAACTACACTTTATTATAATATGAAATTAAATACCAAAAGCAAGTGGGGCTATAGCAAGCATAGAATTCAAATGAAAGCAATCACAAGTGAGGAAATGCAAGCACAATGTGGTCAAGGTAAGTCTACAATAAAGAGACTCCAAAAGTAATAGGTAAGGGGTCCTAAAATACACATTATGATGATGATTTAATTGAGTGACTAAAAAATAACCTCCAATAGTACCTTCAACAGTGGTACAATTTCACTACCTCAACGAGAAAAAATACCTCCAAATTAGCCAAGTATAATGATTAAATATTCTTCAATATTCTACTTTATCCATTAAAATCTCCTTCAATATGCACCTAAATGGTTCCTTGTAGCCACTTATTGGAAATATCTCTGAACCAGCTTTCCAACTCAATTTGTAGAATGAAAAATGAAGTCTCCTATGAGAAGTTATGTTGAAAAATGTGGAAAGGGGTCTTAAAAAAATCAAAATATTCCCATGGAATATTATTCAAAGGACCCGCTTTTACATAAATGTGCCTCAGTACTCTTCAACATAAAAAAAATAATGTCCTTTTTCTTTTAAAGAACATGTACTTTTTTTTGTTTTGAATTCTCCCGTTTTATTTATTTAAACAAAAAACTTCCCTTTTTTTAAAATTAAACGACTATACAAAACCCAAAAAAAGTTCAATTAGGATCGCTTGACCTCGAGGGAAGGATTACTCTTGCATCCACATGTTAGGGCTCCTTCCACCAAATATACCTTAAAACCTATAAATTTTAAATGTCAAACTTGTAGATTGATTCAACATACATGCCATGTAAATAAACCATTATTTTTGGACCATCACTGAAATTTTTGTATTTTATCTTGGCTCGAGATGTATTTTGCCAGCCAAAAGTCTACTTGAATGGCCAAGATGACACAGGCAGTTGTTACTTAGGAAATAATGCAAGTTTGATACTCTTTGGGGATATTTTATGTGAAGACAAAATCATGGGGGGTGTACTATCATCGATAATCTCTGCGTGTTCAGGGAAAAATATATTGGCTAAAGATAAAATATAAAAAAAATCTCACATTGGGTTATGTTCATCATATTTGCAAAGATGCGTAGGCATTCATATTATTTTTGGGGCTTGTGTTAATAGTGTTTGTGGTGGTAGACCTTCCATTGCTATGCACAACCCAGCTAGAAGTGGTGGTAGAGGAGTGGTGATTTCAATGGTGAAACCTATAGAAAACCTAGAGGTCGTTGGCCCCAATCCTACAAAGGGTGGTGCGAAACATGGTGGTGATGGTATCTAATACGTTATTTATAGAAATTTATGAAAGGGCCCACTTAAAGAACCTAAGGCACATAGAGGGATCTTATCATCAAATGTATCACCCGATGAGAGTTTTCATGAATATGGACAAAACTACCTTCAATCAAACCACAAGCACCTATCTCATCGGTTTACTTACCATTTGCATGTAATACCAATAGGAATTCCACTCTAAAATGACCAAGCATACGAATAGAAGGAGCTTAGTGGAAGTCATGAATGTAGATATGCATCATTTTAGAAGGTATTGCTCATAGGATAAAAAACCTTAATGGTAATGATATCTTCATCCAAATCTAAAGAGCTAGTGCCATGAAATATTTATACTTATATAAAGATCTTCAATTCTGGAGGAGGCTTTGACTAGGCTATTACTTCTACTCTACACAAAATCATAGCACGATATTTTGTTAACATACCCATCCTAAAACTAATGCTAATGTCAGGTAAACAAATCCCTAGTTAGATATGTGCACTTCTAGTTTGTATTATGGGCCAAAGGATTGTGTTGGTGTCATCTTTTGCTGCTCAATCCAACTAAAAGACCCTCAAACTAGGACAAACACTACAATAAATTTTATACCTGGAAACAACTCTTGTGGTATACCATCTTGTAACATAAATGATATTTGAGGTAGGATTTTGAAGATCTTATGGGTTTTCATCTGCAATAACCACAAAAGACAAGGTGATTTGAGCAATAAAAATAATCTACATGCAACATCATATCAACAACAACAACATTGGCGAAGACGAGAATGAATTTGAGGTTTCAGTTGATTTGAGTGGAAAAAATAATCTCCATTTAGCATCATGCCAATAACAACAATATTGGAAGCAATTTTAGCAACATTTTATTGTAATAAATCTCCATAGTGGATGTGTGTCTACAAAAACTGGCTATGAAGAGAGCTAATGATATGATAAATACAAGATGACTTATTGCAGGTAAAATGGAGTGACCAAAAAATAGGCATGAAGTAGCATCAAGGTTCATACATTTTGATCGATTTGAAATTGGCACAAAAAATTCAGAAGGGGTTGCTCTATGGGGAGGGGATACATGGTGGGGATGAGGGTAGTTGCATGGAATGGTCATGTGTGGAGAGGGGAGAGGAGGGTATTTTTTTCCATGGGAGCACTGTAATAAAGACTAATATTTTTTTGAAATGAAATAAAAAGTAGCTCATAAATTAAAAAAACAAACTCTAGCTATCATATTTTACTCCCTCTTTGATGAATAGTGTGGAAAAGATATAAAATCACTCTAGTTTATGCTACACCAATAAGTAAAGAACTACTACCACTCCTAGATCCCTTCAATATTTTTTTAAAATATATGTATCTCACATATTTCCTTGAGCTTTCTAGTTTCTAATCCACTTAGAAAGTGGAGAGCATACTCCCTGAGGTTTTACATTTGAAATATATAGGATAGGAGAGCGTTTAGCTCTAATACCAAATGTTAGACCTCTACAAGGTCCAAATATGATAAGACATAATTTGGAGGTAAATACAAAAAAATAGCCTAAATTGAATAAACTCAAACCTCAAAAGAATTTTATAGATTACAATACCTTTATAATTTAAAGGTTTGTGACACACGCCACCATATGAATGACATGTGTCATGAGAAAAAATCACGTTTGTTAAGTGCAAGAAGGGAAATGTGCACATTATGATAATTATAACAATTTTGTTTGTGTGATCAGAATAAGATTTTTCCTTTACCAAAATTACAAACCAAGACAATAATGTAAAATCCCCAAATATATCATATCAAAAGAATTTTTTAAATCATTCTTGATGGTATCTATTAAATCATATGAAATGTCTATATTAATCAGATCATCTACATACAATACAAGTATTACTATTTAAAATCTAACTTTCTTGTAATAGATATTTGTTTCTAAGGGACTTCTTTTGAAACCATGCTATAATATGTGTTTATCCCTTTTGATATACCAAGCTCTAGGATCTTGCTTCAATCCATATAAGGACTTAATAAGTTTGCATACCTTTTTCTCTTAACCCCTTTTCAACAAAGCCTTTGGATTGAGTCATGTACACCTCGTCTTAAAGATCACCATTCAAGAAGGTACTTTTTACATCTATTTGATGTAACTTCCAACCAAATTATGCTACAATGTCATAGAGAATGTGGATGTTTGTCATTTTTGTTGTAGGTACACAAGTGTATTCATAATATAATCCTTCCTTTTGTACATAGAACTTTGAAATTACCTTACCTTATATTTTTCAAGTGATCCATCTACCTTGTACTTGGTTTTGAAGACCCACTTGTAGCCTATGGGATTCTTTCCTTAAAGAAGATTAATGAGCTCCCATATTTTATTTTTCATTAGAGAATCATATTCTACTTTTGTTGCTTCCTTCCACTAGGGCAAGCTAAATACTTTACAGGTACTAGTTTCAAAATCTCCATAACTAAAGACACTAATCCTAGGTTCACTTATTTTTGAACCATGTTGTGAGTTTGAGGATTAGTGGAAGTGACGTTAGAAGGTGCATCGAGGTTGGTATCTCAGATAGTACTCTAGACATATATTGGAGTCTTTTACTACTATGAAAGAAAGTTCATAATTTATTGTTGGAATGTCTTCTTTCTCATTAATATTTATGCTTACAGTAGGAGATGTAGCATCTTGAGGAACTTGATCATATCACTTTGGCTCAACTACTTCATAAAACAATATATATCTACTTATATGCAATTTCTTAGTTTTTGGGTCTATCAACCAATATCCTTTAGATCATTATCATATCCAAGAAATATGTATGGCATGGATTTTACATCTAGTTTGGTCCTCTTTTTCTTTGCGACATGCATGCATGCCTTGGTTCAGAATATTTTGATATATTTGATGGAAGGATTCCTCTCTGATCAGGCTTCTTCTAGTGTAACTCCTTGTAATATATTTGTAGGTACTTTGTTTAAAATATATATTGTAGTGGTGATAGCTTTAGCCCAATATGACTACTCTAGATTGGTGTCTGTGAGCATACATCAAACCATTTCCATGATGGAATGGTTTCTTCTCTTAGTAACCCATTTTGTTGTGGATTATAAGATATAATGAGTTATCACTTTATCCCATTCTGTGCAAGAAATATTGTGAATTCCTTGGATGTATATTCCTCCCTCAATATAAGTAGAGGACCTTAATAGAATGCCTAGTTTCCTTTTCCACATGTTGCTTGAAATGCTAAAAGTGCTAGAATACATCTAACTTTAGTTGCAAGGACACCCACATCTTCCTAGAGTAGTCATCAACAAACAACTAGAAGTATCTTTTACCACCAATATTGGCTACCATGGATCCACATAGATCAGTATGTATCACATCCAAGGGACATTGGTCTCTATGAGAGCTCAACTTAAATTATACTCAATGTTACATCCTTGCTAAATAACCCAAGCAAAATAGAAAGGTGGGTGAAAGGTTGGGTAGATTGATCACCATCTAATGCTTACTCAATTGAAGTAAGTAGTTAGATTTGAGATACACATATATTTTATTCTAAAGGATAGTTGCATCCATCATAGCTACTGAGAGTGTTATAGGTGGAGCATATCAAACCACTAAATCAAAAAAATAATTTTTGTAGGAACTGGTGGCTATATGCTTACCATTTTAGTTATAAAATACCTCTTTGGCCATTCTCAACTCTAAAAAAATTTATTATTTTTATCCAATAGTTGTAGCACATACAACAAGTTTTTTGCTAGTCTGGGGACATAGAGGACCTATTTGATGGTGCATTTTCCATCTAGAATATGAATTAAAATATTATCTTGTTCTTTCACATTATAGGTTTGATTGTCAGTAATTGTCACTAGTTTTCCATTTTTTGCTTTGAAGGTAGCAATTTATCCTTTGTCCCCTATCATGTGATTGCTACCAAATATCATACTTGGATGTGGTGGCAACTTTAATCATCAAAATATTGTGTGCCTACTCAAAAGTTCAATTGAACTCATTGAGTGTCTGTTCATAATCTGAATCAGACTCTTTAATGGTGACATACCTTTCATATTTTTTATTTTTTTCATGGTCTATATTGTTATATTTTATGTTTATGTATGCTTACCTTATGTGGTGGCATTGTAGAACACGTATTTGGTATCATACCCATCTCATTCATAGATATAATAATACCTCTTTGGGTGTTGAGGTTATTATTATGATGAGGACGAAGGATCTTTTTAAAGAGTATTTGTGTCTTCTATGTTTCCTAGAGTTTTAAATAGTAGTTTTTTGACTTATAAGTGCATTATTCAATAACTGATACCTTAGTTTTTTGGTTTCTTCTTCCCGTTGAAGCATATTGACCAACTCCTCAAAGAAAACTACCCTATTGGAAACCCGTAAGGAGGTAATAAGAACTCAAAATAAATTAGATAAAGCTTAAATTATGATGGAAAATAAGATCTTGTCATCTACATTTTCACTCATAGCATTTATTTTTTCCTTTAGGTCTACCACTCTATAAATAAATTGCTCCATAGTCTCTCCATATCCCACTTGCAATGTGTGAAGTTGGGATTGAAGGTTAAGAATAGTGGACTAATTGTTTCCTTCATAAATGGTCATAAGAGCATCCCATGGTTGATTGGAGGTTTCTACATCACAAATGTGTGGTTGGATCTCATTAATTGTAGTAAGGATGATTAGAATCAATGCTCGTTGATCTTCTTCATCATACTTATTTGTTGGGTCCTTGCTTTGAGGTCATGTTTTGGTGCTCGTCATAATGATGCAGGAGCATCGAGTGATGTAAGAGTAATATTGCATCATCCAAATTTGTATTTATTTTATTTTGTTCTAAATTTTATTTGGTTTTTTTAAGCAAAAAACCCCTTGTGGGGCTGCCTTGGTCTGAGAGACCATGAATAGGGCATTCTACACCATCAAAGTCACCCGAGAGTCATGCCCAGTCTTGCTCGCACCAACATTATCAATTGGATTTTGGGTACCCAATTCAACTTTTTGGTAGGGTGGAGATTCGAACTTGGGACCTCCCTTGGAGGATTGCCCTCTCCTATCCAAATCACATACAACACCTGAGTTTTTTTAGAGGATGGAGAAATAGACCCAATGGCAAATGAATCACCCCAAGATCCTGAGTGGTTTGGGAGATATGTAAGTTTTATGGTAAAAACCCTACCAAAATAGTGAAAATCTTGCTACTAAAACTTGCAGGTGAATTTTAAATGTCTTAGAGGTCTTGTAGAGGGGTGAAAATTGGTCACAGTCCCTTTAAGACACTACATTGCTATAGGTAATTTTGAGAGCTTTTCAAAAAGGTACACTAATAGTCAATCTGAGCTACGAGTAAGGAGTTATGGCCCCAGGAAGTTTGCCCCTGAAACTCAAATTTTAAATAGATTGTTCTAGGTGGGAAAGGGAAAATAGGGTATTTGAGGGGGAATTTCAAATTTGTAAAGGGTTGGTCTTTGTAAGCTCCATTCTTCATAGTAAAGAATTCATGAAAATTTATGGCATTTCTCTATTTTTTGTAGTTTGTGTATTTTGTTGATCTCAAAACTGCTTCATTTAATGTCTCGTAGCTTCTCCACTTGCACGATATTTCACATCTTTTTCTTCCATGATCTAAATCTATTAGACATTTTGAGTCCCTAAGATGAAATGTTGTCATTGATGTCAATAGAGAATTAAATGTTAAAAGGATCTATGAAGGGTTTTTGTGAAAACCAAGGCAGGGAAAATAAAAGGTTTTATTTAAAACCATGGATAGTAGATTTGATCTGGATTTTTCTTAAAACCCACATTGGGCTTTCGTTTCATCGAAAAAGGTGCCCCGATGATGGAGTTATTTGAGTTTTAATGTTTGGTTTAAATTTTAATTATTTAAAATTTAAATTCAAATTTAAATGGAAAGTTTCCTGTCGACGTCATCATATAAATACAATTTTAATATTTCTGTCGACGTCTTAAAAGTGTTATTAAACACTATATAAAGGGGTGGCAATTAAACCAAATAATTATCCTTGCTCTCGTGTGTTAATTGTCTTGGAATTCAAAAGAGCTTGTGTGAATTGTTGAAAAGGAAGCAGAGAAGAAAGCGTAGTGATTTGGAAATCTCAAATGTGGTATGAGGCATGGCGCATTGGCATATCAATTTTGCTAAGACTGTGGGCAGCACCAATATTAGGGATTGAATCCCCTTGAAGGCAGCGTGTGGGAAGCGCTTTGGCACTTTGTCCTTTGTGGCAGGTGGAGGAATATTAAAGGCCCTTTTGGCATTTGATTTTCCAACGAGTGCTTTGGATTGGTTGGAATCTTAGACGCGGCTAAGACGCTCGTGGTGTGTGGAAAACGGGGGTTCGAATCCCCTTGAGAGGTATTTACGTTTTTGCCTTTAATAATTTTTATTAGCCCTAAAGTTTGGAGTTATAAGGTATTTAATGGGAATTAAATTTTATCATTAGGGCTATGATTATTATTGCAAAAGCATATTTGATTTATGTTTTATTTTTATGGAAATGGAGAATTTATTTTAGGAGAAATAAGGAGTTGTTAAAGTGATTTTGAGAGATTTATTGTGGGCTATTTTTAATAAGGGTTTTTATTAAAATAAACTTTGGTGGATGTGTTTATGAAGTTGGAGTGAAAAGGGTGTAAATTAAGTTATGCTTTTATTGTGATTATTTAAAAGACCACTAACCCCATATTAATATTGAAAAGGAAAGTTGTGATTAAGTATGGCAGATTTTGTGTACAACTTATTGGCATCAAAAAGGTATGGGCACATTCTCCTATCGATTGTTTGTGGTGGTTGATTTCTGAAATATCATTGGAGTGAAAAGGATTAATTGAAGTTTCCTTTGTGAAGATGGTTGGTTGAATGCTTCAAGGTTTTCTGATTTGTGAGTTGTATTTAAACCTTGTTTCATTAGCATTGTTGTTGAAGCCCATTGATGATGAAATGAACTTGAAAATGATCTATAAAAGAACATGAGTATCATTGTTATGTGAGACTTGAGATAAAGCATTGTTGGAAACATTTTGAGTTGGTTGATCCTATAGAAAGCAAGTCAAAATAAAGAAATGATATGGATAAAGGCAAACAAATAGAGGACTACTCAATATTGAATGGTTATATTCTCAAAGGTGAACTTATCTATGCTCTTGACACAATGAAGAAGGTAATAAAGCAACATTCTAAGATTGAAAGTCAGTTTCAAGAATGTGATGAAGAAAGATTATTGCTCATAGAGGACTTAGAGAAGTCAAAGGCCAAGGCAAGTAAGTTCATAGAAAAGTTAGAAGCAAAAATCTTGGAATGTGAGAAGTTAGCATAAGAAGTGGCTACTCTAAAGAAATATTTATAGGACTCCAAGATCAAGATGAAGAGTTTCACAAATAGGTCTAATAACTTGGATAATTTCATTCATGGACAACAAAGAACATCATGTTCAACAGGTCTAGGTTTTGGAAAGAAACAAGAAAAGGCAAAGTCTACTTCAAGTCTTGAAGAAGAAGAAACAATATCATAAGAAGATAATTCAGAAGAGTGATTCTTAGATGTAAGTAAAAGTGAAACTTCCAAGGATGAGTCAGATTCTAGTGAGTCCAATAGGGACAATGGGCAAAGAAGATACAGATGGAACAACAATCAGAACATGAGACCAATGAGGTCTAGGCAAGGAAGATTCAATGGGAGGTGCTTCTCATGTCACAGGTTTGGGAACATGGATTCACAGTTCAAGACACATGAAAGATAGGTATATGGAAGATAAATTTTCCAAGGATATTTTTATTCATTTAATGACTTTGGTCATAAGGCAATAAATTGCAGGATTCATGATAGAATAGGATATGGCTTCACCATGAGAAATCCTAATACTATTGCACATCCAAGGAATAATAACATTAAGTGTTATAAGTGCAATAATGATGGTCACATAGCAATATGGTGTAGAGCAAATATTCTAGAAATAGGTATGAACAAAAACAGGAATATGAACATGAACAGGAATAGGAATATGACCATGAAGAGGAACAACAATATGAATAGGAATAGGAATATGAATAGGAACATGAACAAAAACAAGAAGATGAATAGGAATAGAGACTCATAAAAGAAAAGAGACTCAAAAAAGAATGAGAACAAGAATAGGTATAAGAATAGGAATATGGATAAAAACAAGAATGAGAATAAGAACATGTACAAGAATAGGAACATGGATGAGAACAACAATAGGAACAGGAACAGGAACAGGAACAGGAACAGGAACAGGAACAAGGATGATGACTTGAAAAGAAACAGTGAGATAATTCAACAAAAATAAAAAGGAAAATACAAAGGCAGAGAATAGTGCTTTCGGGGGGTAGAAATACTCCCACCCCAGAATTAACCACCTCATGTGGAGGTGGGGGAGGGACTAAGCTAAGAGGCTTATTTCTTAGCCCCGAGCCTCAAATATGACCCTTTTCCATTGATGTCAAAGGGGGAGATATTTGTGTATTATGGGGAGAGTTTTTGGATATGAGGAGAGATTTGATATCTAAGAGAGCATTGAGCCAGGGGGAGCAGAAAATAAGGTCAAAATTCAGTAAAAGGATTTGGGTTGCCATCAATGACAAAGGGGGAGATTGTTGGACATTTTGAGTTCCTAAGCTAAAATGTTGTCATTGATGTCAATAGAGCAATAAATGTCAAAAGGATCTATGAAGGGTTTTTGTGAAAACCAAGGTAGGGAAAACAAAAGGTTTTATTTAAAACCATGGATAGTAGATTTTATCTGGGTTTTTCTTAAACCCACATTGGGCTTTCGTTTCGTCAAAAAAGGTGCCCTAGTGATGGAGTTATTTGAGTTTTAATGTTTGGTTTAAATTTTAATTATTTAAAATTTAAATTCAAATTTAAATGGAAAGTTTCCCACCGACATCATCATGCAAATACAATTTTAATATTTCTGCCAACATATTCAAAGTGTTATTAAACACTATATAAATGGGTGGCAATTAAACCAAATAATTATCCTTGCTCTCGTGTGTTAATTGCCTTGGAATTCGAAAGAGCTCATGCAAATTGTTGAAAAGGAAGAATAGAAGAAAGCGCAATGATTTAGAAATCTCAAACGTGGTATGAGGCATGGCACATTGGCGTATCAATTTTTCTAAGACTGTGGGCAGTGCAAATATCAGGGATCAAATCCCCTTGAAGGCAGCGTGTGGGAAGCACTTTGGTGCTTTGTCCTTTGTGGCATGCGAAGGAAGATTAAAGGCCATTTTGGCCTTTGCTTTTCCAACGAGTGCTTTTGCTTGGTTGGAATCTTAGCCACGGCTAAGACCCTCGCGGTGTGTGGCGGATGGGGGTTCGAATCCCCTTGAGAGGTATTTACATTTTTGCCTTTAATAAATTTTATTAGCCCTAAAGTTTGGAGTTATAAGGTTTTTAATGGGAATTAAATTTTATCATTAGGGTTGTGATTATTATTGCAAAATCATATTTGATTTATGTTTTATTTTGATGGAAATGGAGAATTTATATTAGGAGAAATAAGGAGTTGTTGTTAAAGTGATTTTGAGAGATTTATTATGGGTTATTTTTAATAAGGGTTTTTATTAAAATAGACTTTGGTGGATGTGTTTACGAAGTTGGAGTGAAAAGGGTGTAAATTAAGTTATGATTTTATTGTGATTATTTAAAAGACCACTAACCCTTATTAATATTGAAAAGGAAAGTTGTGATTAAGTGTGGTAGATTTTGTGGACAACTTATTGGCATCAAAAAGGTATGGGCACATTCTCCTATTGATTTTTTGTGGTGGTTGATTTCTGAAATATCATTGGAGTGAAAAGTATTAATTGAAGTTTCCTTTATGAAGATGGTTGGTTTAATGCTTCAAGGTTTTCTAATTTGTGAGTTGTATTTAAACCTTGTTTCATTAGCATTGTTGTTGAATCCCATTGATGATGAAATGAACTTGAACATGATCTAGAAAATAACATGAGTATCATTGTTATGTGAGACTTGAGATAAAGCATTGTTGGAAATATTTTGAGTTGGTTGATACATGCTTGAACTAGGGTTTGTGAGAAAGGGTTGTTCCTTTATGTGATTGGTTGAGTTGAGTTGGTTAAGCCTAGTCAAGTGGATGTGTGAAATGGTTGTTCAAGTTTCATAAAACAAACTATTCTATATTCTGATTTGAGGTGAGATTGAGATTGAAGAATAGGACATATTGAGTCTCTAACAATTATCTTTATGTTTCTATTGAGTTGAGATTGGGATTTGAGTATAGAACATATAGAGTCTCTAACAATTATCTTTGTGCTTCCATTAGATTGATTTGAGTTGAGATTAAGATTTAAGAATAGGACATATTGAGTCTCTAAAAATTCTCTTTATGCTTCTATTAAGTTGATATTGGGATTTGAGTATAGAACATATAGAGTCTCTAACAATTATCTTTATGCTTCTATGAGATTGAATTGAGATATTGATTGTACTTTGAGTATAGAACATATTGAGTCTCTAACAATTCTCTTTATGATTCTATGAGATTGAACAAGTTATGTGTGAGCTTGTTAAGCAAATTTAAGACAAGTCTTTGAGAAGGTTTGTGGACTATTTTGAGTTAAGCTTTTGTGAAAGCTTGCTAAATAGATTTGAGCAAGTCCAAGAGAGGACTTATTGAGCAAATTTGAGCAAGTCCAAGAGAGGACTTATTGAGCAGATTTGAGCAAGTCCAAGAGATGACTTATTGAGAAGATTTGAGCAAGTCCAAGAGAGGACTTATTGAGAAGATTTGAGCAAGTCCTAGAGAGGATTTATTGAGAAGATTTAGATAGGTTTTGTGTGAACCTGTTGAGCAGATTTGAGCAGGTTTTGAGTGAACCTATTGAGAAAAATTGTACTAGACCAACTATACTATGTTTAGTGCAAGATATTGAGTAGAACTATGCTAGACCGATTGACCTGTGTTTGGTATAGTATTGAGACAGAGATTTGGAGGTGACAAAGTATAGAAGATAGAGTCGTAATGGATAGAGATCTAGCATCCAGGACAATTGAAGACAAGATCTGAGTGAGAAGTCTTCTAGTGGAGAGAGATCCACCAGTTAGTGCAGCATAGAGACAGAGTCTTATAGAAGATCACTAGCCAGAGTAGAAGGCAAAACTATGGAAGATATCCACGAACTTGAAATCAGGGGATTAACATCTCCTTTGGATAGAAGTCCATAAACATTGTAATTTGGGAAGGATTCCCAATAGATTGATTGAGAAAGTTTTAGTAAAATATTTTCTCTATGGAGGTAGCCCACATTGGGTGAACCACATTAAAATGGTGTCTCTTATGTGTGTGATGATTTGTGTGATTTTTATGGTTTCATTAATGTTGATGCTTCTATTTGGAAAAAAAATTTATGTTATACTGTTCACCCCCCTCTCAGTGTAAGCACATTTTCTTCAAAATATAGGTCCTTTCAAGAGCTAAGAATCTATGAGAAACACTTTGGGAGTGGACATTATGAGGTTTTCTTATCTCTCTGATAATGGTCTCCCTCTCAATATACTGCAAGTTCAACATATTGTACCTTTTATATACCCACCTTCTAATATACTTGTCGATACTAGTAGAGCTAGTCCTATCAATATATGCAATCTTACATAATAGAGACCTTAAGGTACATTATAGAATATAGTAAGTGACACCTAGTTAGTATAGAAATGAATTTTTCCTATCTTAACACCTGCTTAGAAATACCTTCGAGAAAAGTCTTAATTTTAGGGTTTAAGTTGAGAGACAGTGGCAAATAGGGATAAATATAGAGTGAATAAAATATTTTGGGCTTCCTTATTTCTCCTCAATTATTTATAGGGATAGATCCCATATGTAATTGTTGAAGCTATATTAGGCATTAAACGCAATAGCATTACTTATAAACAACCGCCAAAGGCACTATTTATATTTAAATTTGCTTCAAACCTTGAAGGTTTGAGAAAAGGGTAATTCCTTGCTATAAATTATTATTTTTAGAGCAATTAAGTAGAGAGTTTTGCAAAAAATAACCTGCAAAAATATAAAATGCAGAACATGGAAGAACAATAAAGGTTTCAAATCTCACAAAACATGCACCTTGTTTACAAGTAAAATCTTTGTAAAATATTTTTACAATTTGCAAAATAATGAAAGCACTCTTGAAGAAAATGAGCTTATACTATGAGGGGGGTGAACAATATAAGATAAAAAAAATTATTTTCAATCCATATGATAACATCAGCAATATTAAAGTAGTAAACATTACACAAAGCATCACACACATGAGAAATATGATTTAACATGGTTCACCCAATGTGGGCTACTCCATGGAGAAAATATTTCACTAAAATTTTCTCAACAAATATTTTGGGAATCCTTCTCTATTACAATATTTATGGACCTCTAACCAAAGGAGTCACCAATTCCCTAATCAGTTTTTATGGACACCAATCCATAGGAGAACTCCTCCTCTGTTATGGCTGGTGATCTGCTAGAAGACTACTGCCTCCACTACACTGGCTTGTGGATATCTCTCCACTGAAGACCTCTATCCTCACTTATAAGATCTTTGTCATCACTACCCTGGCTAATGGATCTCTATCGACTAGAGCCTACTATCCTCTGCTTTGTCACCTCAAATCCTGATCTAAAATCTATTCAATATCTATCTCAAACCTGTACTGAACATTATCCTCTGCTCTATTAACTCAACTCACAAATATGTTCTCTACTCTATCACAAATCTCAAATTTGCACCTAACTATATCTTTGCTCTGGCACAAAACTTCTCACAAATATGTACCAAAATTTGTCCTCAAATATATCCTCAAGCTTTAACACAAATCTTGATAAAATCACAAATCAAATCTTCTCTGATTTACCCAAAGCCTTATCACAAGACTTGAATAAATAAATCAACTCTCTCTTAGGTATACACTAAGATGTAGCTTTAATCTGTCCTTAAAATTTCACACAAGCTCATTAAAACTATTTCAAAAAACACAACTTAATTCTCTTTTAGCAAATCTCTTCAACACACACTTAGAATCACAGAAACATATAGAGAATGGTTAAAGACTCAATATGTTTCACACTCACAATATTTGTATTCAACAAAGCACTCTATCACTTTCAAATCCTCTTTCAAATAAATTAAAAAATAAAGTATAATCTATTTCACAAAACTTGAACTATCACTCCAATGCTTCCAATCAATAATGCTCAATCAACTTCACTCAAACACTCACTCAATGAAACACAACTTGCTTGCAAACCCTAACCAAGTGTTTCACTATACTTCCAATAATGCTTATCAAACAATCCTTTTCACTCCACCTTTGCAATTCACAACATTCAATCCAACAATATTTCACTCATAAGGAAGATGTGCCCATACCTTTTATTTTGATGGAGATATATCTTCAAAACCTATCTTAATCATAATCAAATCCTTTTTTCCAATTTCAAGGTTAGATAACAACAACCTATCTCAAAAATCTCCACAAATTATTCTCCTCAAAAATTAAATCACCATACAAAAATTATCAAGTCTCAAGTACACCTTATTATCTCCAAACTTCTCAAAATATCACTCAACACATACAAATCAATTTCCTTTATTAACTCCAAACTATTCAATGCATAGAAGACCAAGTTCCTTTATAAACACCTTATAAACTCCAAAATAATATTCAACCTATAAAAATTAATTCCTTATTCAACCCTTATTACTCCAACATTTATTTATTTTTCTAAGCACAAAAATATAAAATATTCCAAATAACCTTATGAGTCCCTAACTTTCACCCTAGGCGCTATTTAAAATATCATGTGGTCTTAATAACGCATGCACTCCCTAAACCTTGGTGCAATTAATAAAACAACCAAAATTTATAATGTGCTTACCTCATGCACCTTTGGCCTATGTTAAAAATAATAACACATGCCTTGGTTGCACTTCGAACCCATGACCAACTGCCACTGCGATGCTCTAGCCAAAGGCTAGACAGCCATTGGGCCACACACCCACACAAAACCTAAACTCACACGCTCCCTCTTATTGCCTCTATATATTTTGAAAAACAAAAAATAAAACCTCCTGCTTCACAAAATGATCATGTGGGGATTTGAAACCCCAACCTCTACCCTACAAAAGACTTAACACACCCTTGGCCATTGTTTGTGCTACCTAGCATTATGAAATACTTTGGTTATGCCACATGCACTTATCTGAATTCCTACCCTCAAATGGTTTTAAAAACGTGAAAACCTCTTCTTACTCGCAATAAAGTAGTGCACGATTGTTAGCATAATATTTGGTATTTGAATGCATGGTTGGGGGAAAATAAAACTTAATTCTCCTTTAAATACACCTTGTCCCTTTGCACTTGACATTGGTCCAAATTCGAATTTCAAAATTTGAATTATAAATTTAATTTTTAACCTTTTAACTTTGGTGCCCATAGTTATTTAAATTAAAATTTTAACCTTTAGGTTAAAATATTTTAATTTAAATAAATTAAATTAAATCCTTTGCAAACTGCTCAATGGGTCTTTTCGAGGATAAATTATTTTTAATATTTCCTTGGACCTCATTTTCTTCACCTCATCCTTTTTCCCGAAATATTATAATATTATTATTTTAATTTAAACCTGCTTCTCCTTCCTTGGGTCTTCAACCTTTTAGGCCTCTTTAGGCATATAATATTAAAAATAAATATTATATCCTATTCCTTTTAAACACTTCCTTTCCTCTTGGAAAAACCACCTGATGACATTAATGATGATGAAACTGAAACAAAAATATCTTGACATCAATGACAACAAAACTTGCTCAAATTTCCAACAATCTCTCCCTTTGTCATTGATGTCAACCATTTTTCCTTTAATTATTTATTTTATCTTTTTCAGTTCTACTCCCTCTGAGAAATTTCTCCCCTTGACTAAATTCTCTCTCCCTAACTCAAACCACTCCCCCTTTGACATCAATGGCAAAGGGCCACCTTTGGGGCTTGGGATTAAAGATTCTTAGCTTAGCCCCCTCCCCATCTCCTTTTCTTGAGGTGGTTAATTTTGGGGTGGGAGTAGAACTACTCCAAATTTTCTCCAAAGATACTCAAAGGTCTCTTTCAAAAATGGCTTAGTGAAAATATCCACAATATGCTCCTTTGTAGTAACATATTCCAACTTGAATTGCTTATCTGTCACTTGCTCTCTCAAAAAATAATATTTGATCGAAATGTGCTTTTTCTTAGAGTGCATCAATGTATTCTTTGAGATATTTATAGCACTTGTATTATAACACAATATGGGAATAGGGTGATCATACTTTATCTTGAAGTCCTCTAGAGTTTGCTTCATCCATAATACCTATGTACAAAAAGCAATCACTGCAATATAATCTACCTCTATTATGGATAAGGATATTGATGCCTATTTCTTACTTAGCCAAGAGACTAAATAGTCTCCAAGAAAGAATGCTCCTCCACTTGTACTTTTTTTGTCATCAATGCTACCATCCCAATCTGCATCTGTATATGCTATGAGAGTGAAATTGTCACTTTTGGGGTACTAGAGCCCAAAATCCATAGTCCCTTTTAAATACCTAAGAATCATTTTTACTACTACTACATGTGTCTCCTTGGGTACTAATTAAAACCTTACCACTAGTCCCATTGCCTGCATTATATATGGTCTTGTAGTTGTGACATAAAATAAGCTGCCAATCATAGATTTGTACAATTTTGATTTGCCTCAGGAGATTCATCATCTTTACTTAACTTGCATCCTGTAACCATGGGGGTACTCACTGGTTTACAATATTCTAACCTAAATTTCTTTAGCATATCTTTTATGTACTTGGTTTGTGAAAGAAATACACCTTTCTCTGATTGTGAAATCTGAAGTCTAAGAAAGAAGAACAACTCACCAAGCATTGACATCTCAAATTCATTTTGCATGCTCTTTGTAAATTTCTGACACATCTTATCATTGTTGCCTCCAAAAATGATATCATCCACATAAACAACCACAATTAGTAAGTCATTCCCTTTATTTTTTATGTATAAGTTACAATCCACTATTCCTATACTGAAACCCTGTTCCTAAAGATACTTATCCAATATTGAGTACCACAATCTAGGAGCTTGTTTTAGTCCATAAAGTGCCTTTTCAAATTTGCATGCATAGTCTAGTTTATCAGTTAAGCTGAATCTCTCTAGATGATAAATATAAACCTCTTCTTCCAGATCACCATTTAGAAAGGCTGATTTAACATCCATATAATATACTTTAAAGTTCTTGAAACTTGAGAAGGCTAAGAACATTATTATAGCTTCAAGCTGTGAAACTAGACCAAATATCTCATCAAAATCAATTCCCTCAACTTGTGCATAACCTTTGCATACTAATATTGCTTTATTTATGACTACTTGACCATCTTCATTTAACTTGTTTTTGAATACCCATTTAGTGCCAATCACATTCTTACCTTTTGGTCGTGGTACAAGTTCCCAAGTCTTCCTTTAATCTATCTAATCTAGTTCCTCATTCATTGCCTTAATACAAAACTCATATTCACTTGCCTCATTGAAGTCTTTTGGCTCAATTTTAGATAACAAAGAGAAATTTGCTTGTTTATTTGATGCTATTACCCTTCTCCTTGTCTGTCTCTCATCTGGATTTCCAATGATTAGATCCCTTGGATGATTTTTTTGTACATATCTAGATGGAGTCTTAGGAAAAAGTCTTTGTGTTTCTTCTTCTTCTTCTTCTTCGATTCTTCACATAACTCTTCTTGACAACTTTCATCTTCCTGATATACAATTTCTTGAACTGGTTCTCTTGACCCTATCTTCTCATCAAATGTTACATTTATAATTTCTATAATAGTACGTGTCCTTTTTTTATAGCATCTACAAGATTTGATCTTAGTGGAATAACCAAGAAAAATACCCTCATCACATATTGGATCAAACTTGCCCAAGTTTTTCTCTTCCCATATTATGTAACATTTGCTTCCAAAAATTCTAAAATATTTCATAGTGGTTGGTCTTCCTTTCCAAAGTTCATATGGATTTTTGTGATGATTTACTCTTATTTGAGCCATATTGATGATATACACTGTTGTATTGACTACATCCCTCCAAAAACCATTTGAAACCTTGGATTAATATAAAATAGCTCTGGCCATATTTTCAAAAGTCCTATTCTTCCTTTCAACTACTCCATTTTGTTGAGGAGTTCTTACATCTGAGTATTCTCTTTTGATCCCATGTTGTTCACAAAAGTCTACAAATTCATTTGAGGTAAATTCTCCTCCTTTGTCTGATCTCAAACACTTAATCCTCTTACCCATTTCATTTTCAACTAATTATTTAAATACCTTGAACTTATCAAGTGCTTTTGACTTCTATTTCAAGAAAACTACCCAAATCATTCTAGAGTACTCATCTATAAACAATATGAAGTAACTTTAACCTAGAATACTCTTTGTCCTAGAAGGACCACATAGATTAGTATGTATTAGTTTCAATGACTCAGATGACATAAACCCTTTTGATTTGAAACTTGTTCTAGTTTGCTTTACATGCTGACATGGTGCACAAATTGTGTTTTGTGGCATTTTTAGCTTGGGTAAATCTCTAACAACATGTTTATTGCTTATATTCACTATGTTGTCAAAATTCAAATGGCCCATTATTCTATGCCACAACCATATCTTATATTCTTGTGATAGAAAACACTTTTCTCCTTTAATATCACTTAGCACATAGAGGTTGTTTGTAGTTCTACTTGCATTTGCAATGATTTTTCTAGTTTTAGACTTTATGATTTCACATCTATTTGGATGAAATGTAACCATGTGCCCTTGATCACAAAGTTGGCTCACACTTAGTAGATTTTACCTCAACCCTTTGACATACAATACATTCTCTATTTTTGTTTTCCCATTATCTAAACTTAGAGTTCCTTTTCCACAAATTTTTGTTGATCCATTATCACCAAATATTACTGATCCTCCATCAGTTTCTTTGAGTACAAGAAATTTACTTTTATCTCCTGTCATGTGACTAGAACATCCACTATCAAGAAACCATTGTTTTCCCTTATCTTGAACATGAAGAGTTGTTTGTACTAACATTGATCTAACTTTCTCATACCCTTTTCTCTCTTTCCTAGTTTTTGAAGTTGTATTCTTTTTACTTGACTCAAGAAATACCATTTTTCACCATCTAGCCATGTGCCAAAATTATTGCATATATAACATATAACATCATCATTCATAAGAGGTGCAAAATAATTGAAATTTCTATTAATGTCATGTTTCACATAACCAGTGCAATGTCCAACTCTATGACCATATTTGTTACATGAAAAGCAATAGCCATGGAAGAGATTATATAACTTGTTTGACTGCCTTGAAAAATATGGTTGAGTGCTTCTCATTTTGTTTTTCTTGCGATTAACTCTTGTCCATGGTTCTTCTTTGCCTTATTTCCTGATGTCTTTTCCTTCTAGAGTATGATTCATGAGATTATTTTTGTTTGATATATCTACTTATTGAAATATTTACTCCTTTTGTTTCCCTAAATTTATATCTTTTCATAACTTGATATTTTCAACTTCATTTCTTAGAGAAACAATTTTTTCTTCCAATATTTCACACTCTATTTTCCTTGCTCTTAATATATCTGTCATATCATGTTCAATTATCTTTCCTTATTCTATCTTTATCTTGAGTTATGTGAGACTCTATAGAAGTTTCATCTTTGCTTCTTCATCCTCTTGAATTTGATCCTTCAAAATTAAGTTCTTCTTTCTAACCTTTTCCAAGTTCTTGATAGCAACAAATAATTCCTCTTTTATGTCAAGCATGGTCTCTTCTTCATTCTCTGAAGTCATGTGTGTTCCTGATGGATCTTCCTCTAAGTTGTTAGTATTTTCACGGAGAGACCCGCTATGATACCAATTGAAGAACATGAGATTATACTAATAGGGGGGTGAATAGTATAAGATAAATATTTTTACTTTTCAATCCATATGATAACATCAAAAATATTAAAGCAGTAAATATTACACAAAGTATCACACACATGAGAGAAATTATTTAACATGGTTCATCCAATGTGGGCTCCTCCACGGAGAAAATCTTTCACTAAAATTTTCTCAACAAATATTTTGGGAATCCTTCCCTATTACAATGTTTATAAAACCTTTGTCCAAAGGAGACACCAATCGCCTAATCAAGTTTGTGGACACCAATCCACAGGAGAACTCCTTCTCCTCTACTCTAGCTGGTGATTTGTTATAAGACTACTGCCTCCATTGCACTAGCTTATGGATCTATCCTCCCTGCCCTAGCTAATGGATCTCTATCCACTGGAGACTCTTGTCCTCTACTCTGTCACCTCAAATCTTGCTCTAAACTCTGTTCAATATCTATCTCAAATTTGTATTGAAAAATATTCTCTGCTCTGTCAACTTAGCTCACAAATCTATTCTCTACTCTATCACAAATCTCAAATCTACACCTAACACTGTCTCTACTCTGGCACAAAATTACTCACAAATCTGTACCAAAATCTATCCTCAAATTTGTCCCCAAGCTTAACACAAAGCTTGATCAAATCATAAATCAAATCCACTATAATTTACCCAAAGCCTTATCACAAGACTTGAACAAATAAATCAACTCTGCTCTTAGGTCTTCACTAAGACTTACCTCTAATATGTCCTTAAACATTCACACAAGCTCATTAAAACTATTTTAGAAAACACAACTTAATTATCTTTCAGCAAACCTCTTCAACACACACTCAGAATCATGGAAATATATAGATAATGGTTAAAGACTTAATATGTTTCACACTCCCAATATTTGTATTCAACAAAACACTCTATCACTTTCAAATTCTCTTTCAAATCAATTCATAAATAAAGTATAATATATTTCACAAAAATTGAACTATTGTTGGATATTTTGAGTAGATGAGTTGTCATGGATGTCAGGAGTGAGTGGTCATTGATGTCAAAAGTCAGTTTCAGTGAGCAGTGCAAGGAGATGTAGTTCTGCAATCAGTGCAAAAAGGAGAGTTTGCTTCCAATTGGTCAGATCCAGTTCCAAGTAGTCAGATGTGGTCCAAAGTGCAAAAAAGAGGCCCAAGCAAATAATATTATAATATTAAAAAGGAAATTTAAATTAATTATAAATTAATTAATATAATTTTATTATAAATTAATTTAATTAACTTTCAAAAGTTACTTAAGTTAATTATAATTTAATTTTTAATTTAATTATAAATTAATTTATATTAATTTAAATAACCCTAAAGAGGGTTATAAGGTTAAAATAAAAATTGAATTTCAAATTCGATTCAAGCACCGACGTTTATGGCACAAGAGGCTTCATGTATAAAAGGTGGCAAAAACCTTTGCCATTACTCCCCAATAATCATCGATCGAATTTCCTAAGCCCAAAGTGTAATGCGCAAGGAGGTTAAAGAGTTTCCATGTTTTTTGAAAGGTTTTTGATGGCAGACGGTGAAAAAATAGGAGTGAAGCTCCTTATACCATGCACAACAATGTGTAGCATAGGTGGAAACGACGGATTAGCTAAGTCATGTGGCAGGCAAGGCGTGTAGGTTTCGAATCCCATCGCGTTCATTTTGCAAGGCAATGAGAGGTATTTTTTTTTAGCAGCACTGAATGAAAGGATAAATGGAGTCTTGAACCTTCCCTTCCCCATGGGATAACCTAGCCCACATGGTGGGCTAGCACCTAGATAAGGCACTCAGTGGAGGAGAGGTCATGCATTCGAAACCTGCGGTGATGGTTTTTCTTGTAAGGTAGGCATCGTGTATTTTGTGCTAAGGTTGTGTGATTTCGGAGGTGCTTGGTTTGTGATAAATAAATATTGGTTAAGGTTTCTAAGGGAGATATAAGGATTTTAAATATTAAATATTTTATTTTATTTTGGAAGGTTTGAGTTATAAATTTGGAGTAATAAGGAATAAATAAAGTTTTTTTTTATTTCTTATGTGTATTGATGAATATTGCTCTAAAGTTGGAACAATAAGGTGTATGCAAGGAATTATCTTTTTATGAATGTGTTTTGGTGAATGCTTATTTCAAAGGAGTAATAAGGTGTAATTGATTTTGATTATTTTTGTAATTGGGAAATATTTTGAGAGAGTGTAAGTATGATATTTTTTCATCCAACTATTGAAATTGACGAAGAAGAAAATTGTGATTGAGATAGGTTTTGAAGGGCACTTCTACATAAAACAAAAAGGTATGGACACATATTCCTAGTGAGCAGTTATTGTTGGATGTTTTAGTTGGAGTGAAAAGGATTGTGTGACAAAAATTGTCGAGTTTGATTGTTGAAGGTTTTTCTAAGTGAGAGTGGATGATAAAAACCTTGTTTTATAAGTATTTCTGGAAATATTGAGTAGAGTTTTCATATGCTTGAGCTAAGGTTTGTAAGAAGAACATGAGTATCATTGTTATGTGAGGTTCACTTGATAAGCATCATTTTTGAAGTAATTTATTGAGTGAAAAACTTGAACTAGGGTTTGCAAAGATCGTGAGGATCATTGTTATGTGAGGATCACTTGATAGGCAAGTAAGTACTCAAGTGATAGTGATAATAGTTTCTCAGATAATGATAAATATGAAGTTCTATTTTTGACAAAAGAAAAAGAAGTTAAGAAAAGGTCACAAATAATTCTCAAGTGTTTTAGATGTGGTAATTTTGGACATCTTGAAGATAGTTTTACAAATAATGGTTTCAGTTTTAGTGATGATGAATATGAAGATACACTTGAAGGACCATAAAAGAATATTCTAATGGCACTAGAAGAAGAAGGAGGTGATCCTATAGAAGACAAGTTATAAGAGAATGAAGATGTTTTCAAAGGAAAAAAAATAGAAGAATAATTAGAAAAAGGAGAAGTTGATCTTGAGGGAGAGCTTATTTATACTCTTAACACATTGAAGAAGTTAAGAAAGCAAAATTCCCAACTTAAGATTTAGTTTCAAGAATGTGATGAAGAGAGAGAAAAGCTTATAGAGGATCTAAATAAGTCAATGGCCAAGACAAAGAAGTTCAAGGATAAGTTAGAAGTAAAGGTCTTAGAATGTAAAATATTAGAACAAGAAGTAGCTCTACTAAGGGAAGAAGTAGAGAAGTATAAGGATAAGCTACACAAGTTTGGAAAGAGCTCAAATATTTTAGATAAGATGATCAAGGTAAAAATAAGGTCAACAAATAAAATAATTCTTGGTTTTGAATAGGTACAAAAGAAACAAGAAGAGGAGTCAACCTCAAGTTTTGAAGAAGAAGACAGTGTGAGAGAAAGTGAAACTTTTGAGGATGAGTTGGACAATAGAAAGTTAAATAAAGAAAATAACAATGCACAAAAGAGGAACGGATGGAATAGGAACTAGCACAGGGTAAATGAGACTAAGAGACCAATGATATCAAGGTAAGGAAATTTTAATGGATGATGTTTCTCATGTCATAGATTTGGGTACAAAGCTTCACAGTGCAAGACACATGAAAGACAAGAATATGGGAACTTCAAAAATAGATAAATTTTTCATGGGTATTGCTACTCATGTAATTAGTTTGGTCACCAGGCAATGAATTGTAGGATCCATGATAGGAACATATATGGCTTCACCAGAAGAAATCCCAAGATATTTGTACCTTCAAGGAATAACAATATTAAGTTTTACAAGTGCAATAATGATGGACATACAACAAAGTGGTGTAGAGAAAAAATTCCAGAGACAAGCAGGAACATGAATAGTCAGAAGAATTAGAAGGATCAGATAAGAAGGAAAGAGGATAAAGGTAAATATAAGTGCATGTTGGGAGTAGAAATACTCCCACCCTAGAAGAGGAGGTGGGGGAGGGGCTAAGATAATAGACTAATTCTTAGCCTCGAGACCCAAAGGTGACCCTTTGCCATTGATGTCAAAGGGGGAGATATTTGAGTGAGGGGGAGAGATTTGATTTAAGAAGAAAGCATTGAGTAAGGGGGAGGAGTTTCCCAAGGGGAGCATGACAGGAAAAGGTTAAGGAAATTTGAAAAGATAATTGAGTTGCCATAAATGACAAAGGGGAAGATTGCTAAACATTTTGAGTAGATGAGTTGTCATTGATGTCAAGAGTGAGTGGTCATTGATGTAAAAATTCAGTTTCAGTAAGCAGTGCAAAGAGAAGCAGTTTTGCAATCAGTGCAAAAAGGAGAGGCCACTTCTAGTTGGTCAGATTTGATTCTAGGTAGTCAGATGTTGTCCAAAGTGCAAAGAGGAGACCCAAGCAAATAATATTATAATATTTTATTATAACATTAAAAATGAAATTTAAATTAATAATAAATTAATTAATATAATTTTATTATAAATTAATTTAATTAAATTTCAAAAGTTACTTAAGTTAATTATAATAAAATTTTAATCTAACTATAAATTAATTTATATTAATTTAAATAACCCTAAAGAGGGTTATACGGTTAAAATAAAAATCTAATTTCATATTCGATTCAAGCAATGACGTTTATGGCATAAGAGGATTTGTGTATAAAAGATGGTAAAAAACTTTTCCATTACTCCCTAATGATCATCGATCGAATTTCCTAAGCCCAAAGTGTAATGTGCAAGAAGGTTAAAGAGTTTCCATTTTTTTAAAGGTCTTCGATGGCAGAAGGTGAAAAAATAGGAGTGAAGCTCCTTATACCACGCACAACGCTGTGTAGCGTAGGTGGCAATGACATACAAGCTAAGTCATGTGGTAGGCAAGGTGTGCAGGGTTTGAATCCCATCACGTTCATTTTGTAAGGCAATGAGAGGCATTTGTTTTGAGTGATGCCGAATTAAGGGATAAAAGGAGCCTTACCCCTTCCCTTCCTTGTGAGATCAGCTAGCCCACATGGTGGGCTAGCACCTATATAAGGTGCTTTACGGAGGAGTTGTCACACGTTCGAAACCCATGGTGATGTTTTGCTTGCAAGGTATGCGTCATGTATTTTGTGCTAAGGTTGTGTGATTTTGGAGGTGCTTGGTTTGTGATAAATAAATATTGGCTAAGGTTTCTAAGGGAGATATAAGGGTTTTAAAGATTAAATATTTTATTTTATTTTGGAAGGTTTGAGTTATAAAGTTGGAGTAATAAGGAATAAATAAAGTTTTTTTTTATTTCTTATGTGTATTGATGAATATTGCTCTAAAGTTGGAACAATAAGGTGTATGCAAGGAATTATCTTTTTATGAATGTGTGTTGGTGAATTCTTATTTCAAAGGAGTAATAAGGTGTAATTGAGTTTGATTATTTTTGTAATTGGAAAATATTTTGAGAGAGTGTTAGTGTGATATTTTATCATCTAACTATTGAAATTAGCAAAGAAGAAAATTGTGATTGAGACAGGTTTTGAAGGGAACTTCTACATCAAACAAAAAGGTGTGGGCACATCTTCCTAGTGAGTGATTATTGGATGTTGTAGTTGGATTTAAAAGGATTGTTTGACAAACATTGTTGAGTTTGATTGTTGAAGGTTTTTCTAAGTGAGAGTGGATGATAAAAACCTTGTTTTATAAGCATTGTTGGAAATATTGAGTAGAGCTTTCATATGCTTGAGCTAGGGTTTGTACCAAGAACATGAGTATCATTGTTATGTGAGGATCACTTGATAAGCATTGTTGTTGAAGTAATTTATTGAGTGAATAAATTGAACTAGGGTTTGCAAATATCATGAGTATCATTGTTATGTGAGGATCACTTGATAAGCATTGTTGTTGAAGTGATTGGTTGAGTTAAGAACTTGAAATAGGGTTTACAAAGATCATGAGTATCATTGTTATGTGAGATTGTTTGATAAGCATTGTTGGAAATAATTGAGTGTTCATATGTTTGGACTAGGGATTGTGGGCAGGGATTATTTCATTGAGTTATTGGTTGAGTAGAGTTGTGATTGAGCCTATTCAAGTGGTTGTGTTGAAGTGATAGTTCATGTTCTATGAAACAAATTGTTCCATATTATAAATTGGTTTGAGAAAGAGGTTGAGTGTTTGTGAGCATGAAACATATTACATCTTTAACAATTCTCTATATGTTTCTATTGTAAAAAGAGAAATTGAAAGTGATTGAGCATTGTGGTGAATGTGAAGCATATTGAGTCTCTAACAATTCTCTTTATGTTTTTGTGAGATTGGACAAGTTCTAGTGAGGACTTGTTGAGTAGATTTGAGGCAAGTCTTTGAGAAGACTTGTGGATAGATTTGTGTGAGCTTTTGTGGAAACTTACAATACAAATTTGAGGAAAGAGATTGAGAATAGATTGAACAAGTTCTAGTGAGGACTTGTTGAAAAGATTTGAGCTAAGTCTTTGAGAAGACTTGTGGATATATTGGTGTGAGATTTTGTTGAATCTTACAATACAAATTTGAGGATATATTTGAGTACTGAGTTTGGTGCAGATTTGAGGATAAGTTTTTGCTAGACCAAAGATGATATTGAGGATAGATTTATGCTAGACAGAAGGACTATGTTTAGTGCAAATTTGAGGACAGGTTTGTGCCAGATCAGAGATAGATATTGAGAAAATTTGTTCTATACTGAAGTACTGCATTTAGTGCATATTTGAGATAGATCTAAGAACAAGCTTTGGAGGTGATAGAGTATAGAGTGACTATCTCTAGTGGATAGAGATCCATTAGCCATGGTAGTGAGGATAGGTCTTCTAAGTGGGGACATAAGTCTTTAGTGGATAGAGATCCATTAGCCAGTGCAATGGAGGTAGCATTTCTTCCAAAATATCACCATACAAAGCTAAGGAGAAAGGAGTTCTCCTATGGATAGAAATCCATGAAATTGATTAGGGGATTGGTGTTTCCTTTGGATAGAGGTCCATAAACATTGTAATAGAGAAAGGATTCCCAAGAGATTGATTGAGAAAATTTTAGTGAAATGTTTTCTTTGTGGAGTAGCCCACATTGGGTGAACCATGTTAAATTGGTGTCTCTATTATGTGTGGTGATTTGTGTATTGCTTTGATTACTATTGTTGATATTGATAATGATACATTGTATAATATTGATTGGTAAAGAAAAGTAAAAAGTGGTCTTGTACTGTTCACCCCTCCCTTCTTAGTATAAGTGTTGAGTGATATTTTCACCCAATTGTGAAAGTACACTCTCCTTTAGGATTTGGGTTCCAAATCCCCTCTTGCAAAGAAGTTAAACAAACAACTTCTCCAAGGTCTCCGTTGTATTAGCATTTGCATATGTGTATTAGTGATCTCAAATAAAGATATTCAATTTGAATGCTTGGAACACCTTAGTGATTGCAAGTAACTGTAAACAAGGGGCAATGGTGAAATTGTTTTTGGATTTTGAAAATTTTTAAATGTTTATTTTAATGCCTGAAAATTTAAAATAAGTTAAAATTTTTGGAAAAATAAAATGTAGAAAAATGAAAATGAAATGCAAAAAATTGAAAATAAAATGCATTCAGTATGATGCTATCCTATTTCAACAAAACCAAAGATGTGAGGTCTCCATGCATGCAACCTAAACTATTGGACTTGCAAAACAAGCACAATCCCCATAGAATAAGTGTTGGTTCCTAGGGTTTAAAATAAATTTTAGGTTCAAGCATTCACATGAAGCAACCAAGAAAACTTGCATTAACTCCATATACAAACTCAAAATCTGAAAAAGAGAAAAGAAATAGACATTAAATCCATAGCATGCAAAGAGAATCTCCTTCTTTCTTGCCCACAAGATGCAAATTTCTGAAAACTTCTACATTAAAAATGTGTCATTTTACAATAGCAGAATTTCTAGTTTTCCCAAACCAGTCCATGGAAGAAAAACGACTCAAAAAGGTCCAGAATGGCCCTCTTGCCTTCAAATCTGCAACTGTGCTCGCAACAATTTCCAACCCCTTCAAAGCATCCTTGCCTGGCATATTTAAAACTTTCAAGAAGTTGTTCATTTTATTTTCCAATGGTTGTTCATTTCACCTTCCATGACTATTTGTTTTCTCCTTCCCTTGTGCATACATGTGTTTTGTTTTCCAAAAAGGCTTTTCATTTCTATTTTGTGGCCCTTCGTTTCATTTTCTCCACATGGACTTGCATTTGTTTCCTTCCGTGTGTAACGACCATCTTAAATAATTTCAAATCATTAAAGATCCCTTATGTAACGTTTTGTCTTATTCATTGGATTTTGTCCTTATGTCCACGTCACTATGCAGTCTTTAGTTTCACTGTCCTGGTGTTCATCACTAATATCAGACGCATTGTCAACTACTCTATTCCCTTGGCAAAAATGCAACATGTCGTGATATCATGACGCTTTTTTTTCTCTGCCTACCTACCCTTTTTGAGTCACGAAAATGTAACATGTCGCGATATCGCGACACTTTTTCTTGTTTGTCCGTGAAAATGCAACATGTTGCGATATCGCAACACTTTTTCTCTTTTGGCCGTGAAAATGCAACATGTCGCGATATCGCGACACTTTTTCTCTTTTGGCCGTAAAAATGCAACATGTCGCGATATCACGACACTTTTTCTATTTTGGCCGCGACAATGCAACATGTCACGATATCGTGACACTTTTTCTATTTTGGCCACGAAAATGCAACATGTCGCGATATCGCGACACTTTTTCTCTTTTGGCCGTGACAATGCAACATGTCGCGATATCGTGACACTTTTTCTCTTTTGGCCACAAAAATGCAACATGTCGCGATATCACGACACTTTTTCTCTTTTGGCCACGAAAATGCAACATGTCATGATATCGTGACACTTTTTCTCTTTTGGCCGCGACAATGCAACATGTCATGATATCACGACACTTTTTCCTCGTGGTGCTTTACTTTTTCTTTGATCTTTAGCATATGGGCCACTTCGGTCTTCTTGGAAAATATGCAAAAGGGGGGGTCCCCAATTTTGGGGTACGTTGTGGAGCAACCACAACAAATGGTGACTCTGTTGGGGAATGCTCCCGAGCATTTCTATGAGAACCCAACCTGAAAACACACAGAGTCAAATACAAACGTCAGAAAATATCCCAAGAATGAAACTAGATGAGAAATACATGAAGCATTAGAATTATTAAGCATCAGCTTGGTGTGTGCAATGTGCTTCATTCCCTATCATTTGAAACTCGTTTAAATTTCCATTGTCAGTTTCACTAATGATTCATATGCAAGGCTATGAATGGTTTGTGCGGGATTTTATGTATGGCAACTATGCTAGAGATATAACAACCTGCTTTGCAAAGGCTCAAACTTTCTAGTATCATGAACAAACATATTAAAACTGTCAAACCCTCTTAGGACAAAATATGTGCATACTAAATTAATTTACTAGATCCCAAAGTTGGTTATGTGTCACTACCATCTTGAACCCATGTGCAAGTGTAAGTGAAATTAGAGCTTTGGGGAATAGGATCCCCAACCTAAGCGAGATGGGAATTTAACCCTATCCTTGATACTCTGATCTGGAGTTCATTACCTCATCTTGAACAAAATGATTTAACCTACTATGGATGAAACTGTCAGGCTAGCCTGTCCATTTGAGCAGTCAATGGTCTTGCTTTTAGACAAGACATGTTGCCACACATGAGCATACCGCACTGCCATTCAGGCGTATATAGCCCCGGTGGAGATCAACCCCATAATCCAAGATTTGGCTCTACTTTTGATTTCTTGGACCTTGGGGATGACTACCCATCCTTGCAAGGGACATGTAGTATGATCCTTCCAATCCAATATTAATAAAGAAATGAAAAATATTTGCTTTGGAATTTCAAGTTCTTGAATGGGAAAAATAGAAGCTTTGGGGAATCGAATTCTCAACCTAAGCGAGATGAGAATTAGACCCTATCTTTACTACTCCATGAAGGTCAAATCAGAGATTTGGGGAATTGGATCCTCAACCTAAGTTCGATGAGTATTTAAACCTATCCTTACTACTCTAATTTTAGGCTTTAAGCATTATGGGAGTGGTAAAAACCATTGTTTTAAGGATTATGTTGCATGATAGGATAGACATGAAATATTCCTTTCGCCTCACCTTTTCTTCCAAGTATGGTTTTGACCATTTTACTCAAGATCCTCTTTAATATGTGTAGAACGTGCTTGGTTCAAGATAGTTCGGGTATCAGTTCCCAACCCTAGGATCCTTTTAATATATGTTATGTAATAACCCTAAGAGGATTCGACACCTTTTCAATGATTGTATTTGAAATGCAACTGAGATGAAATGTATATGCAATGTCGAATGTAACATGAGAATGGATGAATGCATTGTTCTTTTTGAAATGCGGATCGAGTATACCACCTAATTTGCCATAATTTATAAAATTGACAACTTCATGCATCACAAGTTCCAAATGATATTCCTTAATGTGTTTGCGATATTCATGGAGCTTTCTGCAATACAATTTCGATGTTTCATATTCTCCTAGTCTTGGTCAAAATTCATAAGGACATAAGTTGACATCTCGGTTTTTTTTTTTTTTTTTTAAAACCAAAAGTATCCAAAGTACCAACACACAACTTGAAACCAAAACAGAAATGCAAAACCAACATCAAAACCAAAAATCATATACAAATGTACAATATGATACGAATATCACATGATTTAAGGGCTAAAATAATGCTTTAGAACTTGCCTATTAACCGGTAACGTCAAATCTTTCCCATCCAAAGTTCTTAGTCTAAAAGTATTCTCCCCTAGGATTTCAAAAATTTGATAAGGGCCTAACCAAATACAATCAAACTTTTTGTGATCCCCTTTCTCATCATGTTTTTTATCCCAAAATAAAACCAAGTCCGAGATCCTGAAAGACTTAATTTTGGCTCTTTTATCAAACCATATTTTGACCACATCTTGATGTTTTCTCATGTGGAACATGGCTTCTTCTCTTTTTTCATCAAGGTGCATTAGATGACTTAATCTAGCCTCAATGTGATTATCAATTCCAAGGTATTCTCATGTGAAACGAAGGGTTTGAAGCTTCAAATTTGTAGGAAAATTTGGATCTTGCCCATAAACTAGATGATAAGGTGTATTCCCTATTGATTCTTTTTCTCTAGTCCTATCTTCCCAAAGAGCAAATTTTAATTGGTTGTGCCAATCCCGAGAATTCTTTTCCAATAACTTCTTAATGATGGTTAACAAATTTTTATTTGAAGATTCTGCCAAACCATTGCCTTGAGGGTGATAGTTAGACGAAAACTTTAAACTCACCTTATTATCATATGCCCAATTTGCAAATTGAGTGGAAACAAAAGCCTTACCATTATCACTTACAATAGAATTGGGCATTCCAAACCTTGTTATGATATGATCTTCGAGGAATTTTATTACCACATCCGTAGTAGCATGCTTCGTAGGAATTACTTCTGCCCGCCTAGTGCAATAATCTGTAGCTGTGAGTATGCATTTATGGGAATCTGAAGAATTTGTGTTAATAACCCCAATGAAGTCTAATCCCCATTGTGCAAATGGTCTCATCTCAACTACAGGTTGCAATGGCATAGCTGCATTCCTTTCTCTATTGGCAGCCATTTGACAAATATGGCAATATCGCACGTGTGCATGTGCATATTTAAAAATGTGGGGCCAATAAATCCCGCTCTTAGGATTTTATGTGCTGTTGAATTTGCCAAACCATGGCCAGTTCCATATTTACCATGAAACTCTTGCAAAACATTGGTAGCTTCTTCTTGATTTAAGCATCGTAGGTAAATTCCCTCATGATTTTTCCTGTAAAGAGCACCAGACCTAATATGATAATTGGTAGATTTAAGTCTCAAGGATATTCTTTGAGTAGAATTAAGATGTGATGGATACTTACCATTTAACAAAAAATACACAATATCAACATACCAAACATTTTTAGAAATGTGCTCTCTATTTGAATATTGGCATGTGATTTGGGGATTGTTCTCAGCAATTTTTTTCACAAGTCGTTGTCCATGAACTAATTTCATGGGTTGAATTTCAAGTTCAAATTCTTGGGTGGTAGAAATCCGTTTACCTCTTCTCTCACCTATCTCATTTTGCACAAACATGGTTTTGACAGTAGGGTCAAGCACAATGGCAAAGACCCTACTATGCACAATGTAATGTCTGAATTTTTTTACTATTTTGAAAAGTGCATACATTTGCTTATCGAGGATGGAATACCTCAATTGAGCATCCTTCAAAGGATCGCTTAGAAAATATATGGGATTTTATGTGTTATCTTCACCTTTCCAAGTCAAGACACTCGCAAAAGAGTGTTCAAATGTGAAAGCATAAATAAAGAAAGGCTTAGAATAATTTGGACTTATAAGGACAGGGGCTCTAGAAATAGCATCCTTGATGCTTTGAAAGGAAACACTACTTTCTTCGTTCCATCTGAAATTCACATCCTTTTTGAGCATCTCATTCAGTGGTTTAGCTATCTCAGCAAAGCCAGAAATAAACTTCCTCACGAAATTAATTTTCCCAAAGAAAGATCTCAATTCCTTTTTGCTACCCGGGAGAGGCAAGTTTTGGATGGCTTCTATCATTTTCGGATCAATGGAGATACCTTATTTTGAAATGATATGGCCAAGCAATATTCCTTCTGTCACTCCAAAGATGCATTTTTTTGGATTTAAAGAAATTGTGTGCTCTTTACACCTTTGGAGAACTTTCTTCAAATATTTCACATGGTCTTCTATTTCCTTTGAAAAATTAGGAATGTCATCCACATACACAATGATACATTTACCTATGATCCCTTTGAACGCATAATCCATGGCACGTTGAAATGTTGTGCCTGCATTTAATAATCCAAAAGGCATTATTCTATAGGCAAATGTTCCCCATTTGGTTGTGAAGGTCGTCTTCATCCTTTCATTGGGATGAATAAGAATCTGATTGTATCTAGAATACCCATCGAGAAAATACATCATTTCAGACCCGTTCACCGTTTGCAAGATTTCATCAATTGATGGTAGTGGGTAATTATCCTTTTGTGAGGCTTTTTTGAGATTTCTAAAATCTATGCATAGCCTTATCTCTCCATTCTTCTTTCTCATCGGAACAAGATTAGCGACCCAAGTTGAGTGCCTAACGGGAAATATTATCTTTGCATCCAAAAATCACTTGACCTATTTCTCTATCAAGGGCTCAAGTAATGGGTTAACAGGTCATTGTCTTTGTCTTAAGGGTTTGGAATCCGGTTTTATAGGGATGGCGTGCATAATAACATTTTGATCATACATTTTCAACTCATTGAAATTCCAAGAAATGCAATCCATGTAATACTTTAGTGCACGTATTATATTTTCCCTCTCATCAGCCGTACATTCCTTTGCAATGTACACTTCACGCGAATTATCCACACTCCCTATATTGATCAGGTCACATGCATCTTTAGGAAGTGGAACCCTTTTTCCTTTTCTAGCTTTATATCCCATATCAAACATCTTCTCCAATGAAACAATGTTCTTAGGTATCTTGTTGGATTGAAATGTAGCTTCGCTTTCTCCTTCTGTTTCTTCTTGCCACCTTTGATCTTCATCAATCACTTGGTTCTCAAAAATACCTGAATTGGTGACAAATTTGAAAATGTGTCTATCATTCTCAAAAACTTGCAAGTTTTTGACGTTATCAGGTATTGATGGGCAAGGGACAAATTCAATGGAAAACTTCTTGCATTTTTTATGTCAACCGGATTTAGCATGCCTACAACGACCGCAATAGAATCAGATATATGATTTTCTTTCCTAAAAATAAGGGATATATTAAAAGCATCGAATTCCTGAATGAGGTCCCTCACCCTAGTTCTATAAATTGTCAATCTCTTATCGTGACAGGTATATTGTCCTTTCACTTGTTTGACCACCAACTCTAAATCTCCCAATACTTTCAAACACTTAACCTTTTGCTCAAAGCCAATTGTAATCCAAAGATAAGAGCTTCATATTCTACCATGTTGTTAGTGCAAGAAAATTGTAATCTATAGGCAGTAAACAATGGTTTACTTCCTCGACAAGTGAGTTCAACTCCAGCTCCTGCCCCTTGTTTTGACTTAGATCCATCAAACTTGAGTAGCCACACAAGATTATCTTCTTCAAAAGAGCTACAATAAAATGTTTCCTTTTGAGGTTCTTCGGTAGCTCTTTCAACATCAAAAGCATAGACTCCTAACTCAGGTTCAAAAAATTTAACTTCATTTGTCTTGTTGAATTCTATTATGATTTCCTAAAGCCTTGGCTCATTTTCCACTCTAATTTGATTAGCAATCCCTTTCCAGGGTAGCCACATGTGCGAGCAATCAGTGGAGAAATAACCATTCAAAATTTTCATCCAATCCCTAGCAAGTAGCATTCCATATTGACTTGGGATATTGACAACCAAAATATCAACTACCTATTGGACCCTAGGTTCATAATTGAGTTGGATCTTAACATCGTAGAGGGTCCCTACCACATTTACCTCAGATCGATCCAAATGCAAAACCTTGTATTTAGCAAAAATAGGCTCTAGGCCTAGCATTTGACAAATTTTTGAATGTATGAGGTTACTTGTGGCACCTGTGTCCACCAAACAATTGTGCAAATTTTTGCCAGCAATCCTCATAGTCAATAAAAAAGGAGGGACATCTCATCTTTCCTTTCGTAAAACCATGTGATATTCAACTTCCTTTCCTTCCTGTATTTGACTAGGTGAGTCCAAAGACTTTATCAATGCTTCCTTTTGGCCAGGCAACCTAGCCACCTCTAAAAATGAAAGTCTAGACTTGGACTTCCTTAAATCCTCCACTATGTCATAAGTTGAATTCTCAAGCTTCAATTTTTTTTGCGTGTCCTTAGACGTTTCTCTTCCAGATGGAGGAGGGGGGTTATTATCAGCCTTAGCATCGGGAGGAAGAATAGAATTGTTTGGTGGAGTTGAGGATGTTTTAGGGGTTTTGGACTTACTCCTCAAATGGTATCCATGGTTCCCCTTTCTAAATTCTCTAAAAGCTTGCACTTCCTATTCCAAGATTTCATCCTCTTCTTCCTCATTCTCACTCTCTTGACAATATAGAGTTTCCACCACCAAAATGTTGTCCTCTCCTTGTTGATGTTGGGGCGGACCCTCATTTGGCACAAGTTCCAAATCGTCCACTTGAGCTTGGAGACAATGGGTATACCTAGCAATTTTGAGACAATTCCTTTCATTGTGCTCCTTTGTATTATGCAATCTACACCCCTTTTCCCATGCAAAATCAAAAATATTAAGAATGAAACTAGAGTGACTTGGTCCTGCAGAAGTATCTATCTGATTAGCAATAGGGGAAGGCACACCCCCATTGTTTGGCTTTGTATTCCACTGTCTCCATCTATTGTTGAAGTTTCAATTTGGGTGAGGGGAATGGGATTCATACTTTTATTTTTGAACCAAATCATTACTCAATTTGTGAACTATATTTTTTAGCTCTTCAACCTTTGAATAAATCTCTTTTTGTTGAGCTATGTTATAGCTAGTTCTAGGAGGTTTTGCGTAATTGGTGAGATCTTGACTTAACATTTGAGTTGGATTTTGAGCCACTTGATTTGCATAGGGATTCAAATTTTGAATCGTAATTGGATTGGGGAAAGGAACTATAGCCTGAGAATTAACCGAACTAGCTCCTTGCATAGTCTGTTGACTATTTTGCAAAAATGAAGGAATGGGGGGAATGGATGTGAATGGTTGAATTTGAATGGGTGCGTAAGCGAGTGTTGATGAATATGGTTGTTGATAAGGCAAAACATTTATGCCTGATATTTGTGGTGCCATGATCTGATTCATCATAGGAGCTTGACCATATGGACCATATTGTCCTACCATAGGCATCTGGGAAAACCCATAACACTGTGGTGTCATTTGTTGTTCAATGGTCATAGCTTTATTATAGGCTAAAGCAAGCATGGTAACTTGAGTATTTTGCCTTGCAAACATTGTCATCATAGGATCCAATGCCCTAAAATATATTTGCAAAGCTACTACGGGATCAATGGCAAAATACCAAATTGCTCTATTATAGCACTTCTGAAATCTCTGATTAAAATTTTGGATTGGCTCACCCTGGCCTCTTTTGCATGTAATGAACTGATTATAGATGATTGTGGGATCTAATGGTGACCTAAATTGGTTGACAAAAGCATCCTCCATTTGCTTCCATGACGTAATGGAACCAGTAGGTAAGCAAATATACCATTCATAAGCCACTTGGTCTAGGCTCATGGGGAAGAGTCTACAAGCCACATCTTCATGTTGAACTTGCAGTCTTATCAAAACATCCCTATAGGCCTGAATATGTTCTTCTATGGTCCTTGGGCCATCCAGTTTGTATTTAGAAAAACATTTCTCTATATTCTTAGGGATCTCGTGAATATCCCCGACAATATTCAAAGGAATGTTATGGGCTCCGTACCAAGGAGTTGGTGGAGGTTAGGCCATTTGATTCAAAATCGATTATGATAACCCTACAAGAATCATGGAAATGGTACTGATAATTGGTACACTAGTGGTAAATGACACCATCGGTGCAAGTCCACTAGATGCACCTGAAACAGAAGGATCTTCTGTAACAAGGATATTTGACGGGATTGTAACTTGCTCGATTTTATTCCTTGGATTCCTATGAGTGAGTGAGAGACTTTGGAATATGGTTTCCTCGGTTGTTTTGGACCTAGTTGCGATGCGATGCAGTGGGTACAGCTTGTAAATGAAACTACCCTACAAAACCTGACAAAACTCTCAATACCTCAAAGAAAATCTGCGACACACAGAAAATCCTGTAATTAATGAAATTCAAAGAATAACTTCAAAATCAATTTTTTAGTCGTGAATGAAAGAAGGAACCATGACAAAGCAGTATTCTAAAAATTTAATTTTTTGATTCACCAGATCGCATATGCGCAAGTGAAGAGCATACTCCTAGTGTTGTAGGCTTTTTGATTCACAAGATCACATTACACGCAAGTGAAGAGCATAATACCGACAACAAATACATTTTAGATAAAAAATAATTCCTTACAAATAAGCATGAAATTGACTAATAAATATCAAACATGTAACGTATTAATAATCATGTTAGCATCAACCAAGAGATGTATCCCTTAAAATCAAATGAAAGTAATTACATGGAGACAACCTCGTTAGTCAAGACCAAAAATTTTCAAAACCAAATCAAAACACATTATTCCTGTATGAACAATAAAAATATTTAGAACAATGCATAACAATTAATGTCCTCCTTTTAACACTACAAGGTTGTGTTGTTAAAAGAGAGCTAAAGATAATAATCAATAGGGCATGAAATATACAAAATTTAAATCCCTATAGCATTTAAATCACTCTGAAATAAAACAATTCAGGCCCTCCTAGCGCCAATCTGTTGAGTGATATTTTCACCCAATTGTGAAAGTACACTCTCCTTAGGATTTGGGTTCCAAATCCCCTCTTGCAAAGAAGTTAAACAAACAACTTCTCCAAGGTCTCTATTGTATTAGCATTTGCATATGTGTATTAGTGATCTCAAATAAAGATATTCAATTTTAATGCTTGGAACACCTTAGTGATTGCAAGTAACTGTAAACAAGGGGCAATGGTGAAATTGTTTTTGGATTTTGAAAATTTTTAAATGTTTATTTTAATGCCTGAAAATTTAAAATAAGTTAAAATTTCTAGAAAAATAAAATGTAGAAAAATGAAAATGAAATGCATTCAGTATGATGCTATCCTATTTTGACAAAACCGAAGATGTGAGGTCTCCATGCATGCAACCTAACCTATTGGACTTGCAAAACAAGCACAATCCCCATAGACTAAGTGCTGGTTCCTAGGGTTTAAAATAAATTTTAGGTTCAAGAATTCACATGAAGCAACCAAGCAAACTTGCATTAACTCCATCTACAAACTCGAAATCTAAAAAAGAGAAAAGAAATAGACATTAAATCCATAGCATGCAAAGAGAATCTCCTTCTTTCTTGCCCACAAGATGCAAATTTCTAAAAACTTCTACATTAAAAATGTGTCATTTTACAATAGCAAAATTTTTGGTTTTCCCAAACCAGTCCATGGAAGAAAAACGACTCAAACAGGTCCAGAATGGCCCTCTTGCCTTCAAATCTACAACTCTGCTCGTAGTAATTTCCAACCCCTTCAAAGCATCCTTGCCTGGCGTATTTAAAACTTTCAGGAAGCCATTCGTTTCATTTTCCAATGGCTATTCGTTTCACCTTCCATGACTGTTCGTTTTCTCCTTCCCTTGTGCATACATGTGTTTTGTTTTCCAAAAAGGCTTTTCATTTCTATTTTGTGGCCCTTCGTTTCATTTTCTCCACATGGGCTTGCATCCATTTCCTTTCGTGTGTAATGACCATCTTAAATGATTTCAAATCATTAAATATTCCTTATGTAACGTTTTGTCTTATTCATTGGATTTTGTCCTTATGTCCACGTCACTATGCAGTCTTTAGTTTCACTGTCCTGGTGTTCATCACTAATATCAGACGCACTGTCAACTACTCTGTTCCCTTGGCAAAAATGCAACATGTCGCGATATCGCGATGCTTTTGTTTCTCTGCCTACCTACCATTTTTGAGTCGTGAAAATGCAACATGTCGTGATATCATGACACTTTTTCTTGTTTGGCCACGAAAACACATGTCACGATATCGCGACACTTTTTCTCTGTTGGCCATGAAAATGCAACATGTCACGATATCGCGACACATTTTCTCTTTTGGCCGTGACAATGCAACATGTCGCGATATCGCGACACTTTTTCTCTTTTGGCCATGAAAATGCAACATGTCACGATATCGCGACACTTTTTCTCTTTTGGCCGTGACAATGCAACATGTCACGATATCGCGACACTTTTTCTCTTTTGTCCACGAAAATGCAACATGTCACGATATCGCGACACTTTTTATCTTTTGGCCGTGACAATGCAACATGTCGCGATATCGCGACACTTTTTCCTCCTTGCGATGTTTTGCTTTTTCTTTGATCTTTAGCATATGGGCCACTTCGGTCTTCTTGGAAAATATGCAAAAGGGGGGTCCCCAATTTTGGGGTACGTTGTGGAGCAGCCACAACAATAAGCTTGTGTTCTTCAATTGGTATCAGAGCGGGTGCCTTCGAAAGATTTTAATAGCTTGAAGGAAAAACTTATAGGAACACAATGGATTCTAAGAATGGGTCCTCATATAATTCAACACCAGTATTTGATGGAAGTGATTATATATTTTGGAGTATGAGAATGAAGATTCACCTGATTGCAATTGACAATGAAATATGGGAAGTAGTTGAAAATGGATACACACCATCAACTACTCTACCTAAAGATAAATATGGTAAGCTTCTACATCATTACAATTCAAAAGAAATGAATGCAATTTTGATAGGTTTGCATATAACAGAGTTCATAAAGGTTATGCATTGCAAATCAACAAAAGGAATTTGGGATAATTTGCAAAGCATATATGAAGGAGATAAAAGTGTTAAAAAGGTAAATATATGAAATCTCAAAGGAGAATTTGAAGATTTAAGAATAAATGATGAGAAAAAAATTAGTACTTATCTACTTCTTGTAGATGAGGTTGTTAACGCCATGCAAGGACTTGGACTTGACATTGAAGAATCTGATGTTTGTGATAAGATCTTAAGATATCTTCCAAAAAGGTTTAGTGAAAATATCTCTGCTATAGAGGAATCAAAATATAGTGATATTTTTACAAGAGATGTATTACTTGGTATTCTTACAGCTTTTTGAGATGAGAATAAAACAGGAGCCTAATGTCTGGAAGGAAGCAACCTTCAAAGCTACTAAGAAGACAAAGGGCAAGAAGTCATATTCAAGCAATGATTCATCCAGTGATGAAGAAGTAAATTATGGCAGAAGGAATAAGGATCCAAGAAGATTTAAAGATGCAAAATCTATTAGATGTTTCAAATGTGGAAAGTATGGTCACTATGCAAATGATTGTCAAGAATCCAAAAATAGCAATGATGAAGAAAAATAAGATCATAAGAATAAGGAATCAAAAAAATACAGGTATAAAAAGAAAGGCAAGGATGGACAAGGTAAGCAAGGAAATAAGTTCTTCCAAAGACAGAAGAGGAGCTACTATGCAAACAAGGCAAGTAAGTACTCAAGTGATAGTGATAATAGTTTCTCAGATAATGGTAAATATGAAGTTCTATTCTGATAGAAGAAAAAGAAGAAGTTAAGAAAAGGTCACCAATAATTCTCAAGTGTTTTAGATGTGGTAATTTTGGATATCTTGAAGATAGTTGTACAAAGAATGGTTTCAATTTTAGTGATGATGAATATGAAGATACACTTGAAGGACCATAAGAGAATATTCTAATGGCACTAGAAGAAGAAGGAGGTGATCCAGAAGAGAATGAATATTTTTTCAAAGGCAAACAAATAGAGGAAGAATTAGAAAAAGGAGAAGTATATCTTAAGGGAGAGCTTATTTATGTTCTTAACACTTTGAAGAAGGTAATAAAGTAAAATTTCCAACTTAAGCTTCAGTTTTAAGAATGTGATGAAGAGAGACAAAAGTTTATAGAGGATCTAAATAAGTCAATGGCTAAAACAAAGAAATTCAAGGATAAGTTAGAAGCAAAGGTCTTAGAATGTGAAATACTAGAACAAGAAGGAGCTCTACTAAGGGAATAAGTAGAGAAGTCTAAGGATAAGCTACACAAGTTTGGAAAGAGCTCAAAGATTGTAGATAATATAATCAAGGTACAAAGAATGTCAGCAAACAAAACATATCTTGGTTTTGAATAGGTACAAAATAAACAAGAAGAGGACTCAACCTCAAGTTCTGAATAAGAAGAAACTTCATAATAAGACATTGTGAGAAAGTGAAACTTTTGAGTATGAGTTGGATAATAAAAAATTTAACAAAGAAAATAACATTGCAAAAAAGAGGAACAAATGGAATAGGAACCGACACAAGGTAAAAGAGACTAAGATACCAATGATATCAAGGTAAGGAAATTTCAATGGACGATGTTTCTCATGTCACATATTTGGGCACAAAACTTCACAATGTAGGACACATGAAATATAGGAATATGGTAACTTTAGAAATAGGCAAATTTTTCATTGGTATTGCTACTCATATAATGAGTTTGATCACAAGGCAATGAATTACAGGTCCCATGACAGGAACAAATATGACTTCACCAAAAGAAATTCCAAGATATTTACACATTCAAGGAATAACAATATTAAGTTTTACAAGTGCAATAATGATGGACATGCAACACAGTGGTGTAGAGCAAAAAATCCATAGACAAGCAAGAATAGGAATAGTCAGAGGAATCAAAAGGATCAGATAAGAAGGAAAGAGGACAAAGGTAAAGATCAGTGCATGTTGGGAGTAGAAATACTCCTACCCTATAATTAACCACCTCAAGAGGAGGTGGAGGAGGGGATAAGCTAAGAGACTCATTCTTATCCCCAAGCCCCAAAGGTAACCCTTTGCCATTGATGTCAAAGGGGGAGATATTTGAGTAAGGGGGAGATATTTTATTTAAGAAGAAAGCATTGAGAAAGGGGGAGTAGTTTCCCAGGGGGAGTAGGACAAGAAAAGGTTAAGGAAATTTGAAAATATGATTGGGTGGCCATCAATGACAAATGGGGATATTGTTGGACATTTTGAGTAGATGAGTTGTCATTGATGTCAAGAGTGAGTGGTCATTGATGTCAAAAGTTAGTTTGATTGAGTAGTGCAAGGAGAAACAGTTTCGTAATCAGTGCAATAAGGAGAGTCTGCTTCCAATTGGTCAGATCCATTTCCATGTAGTCAGATGTGGTTCAAAGTGCAAATAAGAGGTCCAAGGAAATAATGTTATAATATTTTATTATAATATTAAAAAGGATATTTAAATTAATTATAAATTAATTACAATAATTTTATTATTAATTAATTTAATTAACTTTCAAAATTTACTTAAGTTAATTATAATTTAATTTTTAATTTAATTATAAATTAATTTATATTAATTTAAATAACCCTAAAGAGGGTTATAAGGTTAAAATAAAAATCAAATTTCAAATTTGATTCAAGCGTCGACGTTTATGGCACAAGAGGCTTCGTGTATAAAAGGTGGAAAAAACCTTTGCCATTACTCCCCAATAATCATCGATTGAATTTCCTAAGCCCAAAGTGTAATGTGCAAGGAGGTTAAAGAGTTTCCACATTTTTCAAAAGGTTTTCGGTGGTAGACAGTGAACAAATAGGAGCGAAGCTCCTTATACCATTCACAGTGCTATGTAGCACAGGTGGCAACGACAGATGAGCTAAGTCATGTGGCAAGCAAGGCATGTAGGGTTCGAATACCATCGCATTCATTTTGCAAGGTAGTGAGAGGAATTTGTTTTGAGTGGAACCAAACGAAGGGATAAAGGGAGGCTTGCATCTTCCCTTCCTCATGGGAGAACCTAGCCCATGTGGTGGGCTAGCACCTAGATAAGGCACTCGATGGAGGAGTGGTCACACATTTGAAACCCACGCCGATGTTTTTTCTTGCAAGGAATACACCGTGTATTTTGTGCTAAGGTTGTGTGATTTCGGAGGTGCTTGGTTTGTGATAAATAAATATTGGCTAAGGTTTCTAAGGGAGATATAAGGGTTTTAAAGATTAAATATTTTATTTTATTTTGGAAGGTTTGAGTTATAAAGTTGGAGTAATAAGGAATAAATAAAGTCTTTTTTATTTCTTATGTGTATTGATGAATATTGCTCTAAAGTTGGAACAATAAGGTGTATGCAAGGAATTATATTTTTATGAATGTGTGTTGGTGAATGTTTATTTCAAATGAGTAATAAGGTGTAATTGAGTTTGATTATTTTTGTAATTGGGAAATATTTTGAGAGAGTGTTAGTGTGATATTTTATCATCTAACTATTGAAATTGGTAAAGAAGAAAATTGTGATTGAGACAGGTTTTGAAGGACACTTCTACATCAAACAAAAAGGTATGGGCACATCTTCCTAGTGAGTGATTATTGGATTTTTTAGTTGGAGTGAAAAGGATTGTTTGACAAACATTTTTGAGTTTGATTGTTGAAGGTTTTTCTAAGTGAGATTGGATGATAAAAACCTTGTTTTATAAGTATCGTTGGAAATATTGAGTAGAGCTTTCATATGCTTGAGCTAAGGTTTGTACCAAGAACATGAGTATCATTGTTATGTGAGGACCACTTGATAAGAATTATTGTTGAAGTAATTTATTGAGTGAAAAACTTGAACTAGGGTTTACAAAGATCATGAGTATCATTGTTATGTGAGGATCACTTGATAAGCATTTTTGTTGAAGTGATTGGTTGAGTGAAGAACTTGAAATAGGGTTTGCAAAGATCATGAGTATCATTGTTATGTGAGATTGTTTGATAAGCATTGTTGGAAACAATTGAGTGAGTGTTCATATGTTTGGACTAGGGCTTGTGAGTAAGGATTATTTCATTGAGTGATTGGTTGAGTAGAGTTGTGATTGAGCTTAGTCAAGTGGTTTTTTTGAAGTGATAGTTCAAGTTCTATGAAATAAATTGTTCCATATTCTAAATTGGTTTGAGAAAGAGGTTGACTTTTTGTGAGCATGAAACATATCGATTCTCTAAAAATTATCTATATTTTTCTATGGTAAAAAGAGAGATTGAAAGGGATTGAGCATTGTGATGAATGTGAAGCATATTGAGTCTCTAAAAATTATCTTTATGTTTCTATGAGATTGGATAAGTTTTAGTGAGGAATTTTTGAGTAGATTTGAGGAAAGTCTTTAAGAAGACTTCGGATAGATTTGTGTGAGCTTTTGTGGAAGCTTACAATACAAATTTGAGGATAGAGATTGAGAACAAATTGGACAAGTTCTAGTGAGGACTTGTTGAGTAGATTTGAGGTAAGTATTTGAGAAGACTTGTGGATAGATTGGTGTGAGCTTTTGTGGAAGCTTAAAATATAGATTTGAGGACTGATTTTGGTGCAGATTTGAGGACATGTTTATGCTAGACCAGAGATAGAGATTAAGGATAGATTTGTGCTAGACCGAAGGACTATGTTTAGTGTAGATTTGAGGATAGATTTTGGTGTATATTTGAGGATAGATTTGTGTCAGACCAGAGACAGAGATTGAGCATATTTGTGCTAGACCGAAGGACTATGTTTAGTGCAGATTTGAGACAGAGCTAAGAACAAGCTTTGGAGGTGACATAGTATAGATAACGACAATCTCCAATGGATAGAGATCCATTAGCCAGTGTAGTGAGGATAGGTATTTTGACTAGGGATAGGAGTCTTCAGTGGATAGAGATCCATTAGCCAGTGTAGTGAAGGCAATAGTTCTTCTAGAAGATCACAAACCAGATATAAGGAGAAAGGAGTTCTCCTATAGATAGATATCCATGAAATTGATTATGGGATTGGTGTCTCCTTTGGACATAGGTCTATAAAAATTGTAATAGATAAAGGATTCCCAAGATATTGATTGAGAAAATTTTAGTGAAATATTTCCTCCGTGGAGTAGCCCACATTGGGTGAACCACGTTAAATTGGTATCTCTATTATTTGTGGTTATTTATGCATTGCTTTGATTACTATTATTAATATTATTATTGATACATTGCATAATTTTGATTGGGAAAACAAAGTAAAAAGTGGTATTATACTGTTAACCCCCCTTCTCAGTATAAGTTTGTGTTCTTCAACTATCACTCCAATGCTCAATCAAATTCACTCAAACACTCACTCAATGAAACACAATTTGCTTACAAACCCTAACCAAATGTTTCACTATACTTCCAATAATTCTTATCAAACAATCCTTTTCACTCCACCTTTGCAATTCACAACATTCAAGCCAACAATATTTCACTCATAAGAAAGATGTGCCCATACCTTTTGTTTTGATGGAGATATGTCTTCAAAACCTATCTTAATAACAATCAAATTCTCTTTACCAATTTAATTTTAGATAGACACAACCTATCTCAAAAATATCCACAAATTATTCTCTCAAAAATTAAATCACCATACAAAAATTACCAAATCTCAAGTACACCTTATTATCTCCAAACTTATCAAAATATCACTCAACACATAAAAATCATTTTTTTTTAACTCCAAACTATTCAATGTATAAAATACCAAGTTACTTTATCAAAATATTATAAACTCCAAAATAATATTCAACTTATAAAAATTAATTCCTTATTCAACCCTTATTCCTCCAACCTTTATTTATTTTTCTAAGCAAAAAAATATAAAATATTTCAAATAACCTTATGACTCCCTAACTCTCATTCTAGGTGGTATTTAAAATATCATGTGGCCTTAATAATGTATGCGCTCCCCAAACCTTGGTGCAATTAAAAAACAACCAAAAATTATAATGCGCTCACCTCATACACCTCTAGACCACGTTCAAAACAATAGCACATGCCTTGGCTATGCTACAAACCCATGATCAACTACTGTCGCGGTGGCCCTCTAGAAAAAGGCTAGATAGCTATTGGGCCACACACCCACACAACACCTAAAAGCGTGTGCTCCCTCTTACTACCTTCGTAGATTTTGGTGAATGAAAAAAAATAAAACCTCTTACATCACAAAATGATCACATGGGGATTTGAAACCCCAACCTCCGCCCTACGAAATACTTAGCACAACCTTGGCCACTGTTTGCACCACCTAAAATTATGAAATGCTTTGATCATGTCACATGCACTTATCTGAATGCCTACCCTCAAATGCTTTTAAAAATGTGAAAACCTCTTCTTACTCACAACAAAACAACACACGATTTTTAGCATAATATTTGGTATTCGAATGAACGGATGGGGGAAAATAAAAATTAATTCCCCTTTAAATACACCTTGTCCTTTTGCACTTGACGTCGGCCCAAATTCGAATTTTAAAATTCGAATTATAAATTTAATTTTTAACCTTTTAACTTTGGTGCCCATAGTTATTTAAATTAAAATTTTAACCTTTAGGTTAAAATATTTTAATTTAAATAAATTAAATTAAATCCTTTTCAAACTTCTCAATGGGTCTTTTCAAGGATAAATTATTTTTAATAATTCCTTGGACCTTGTTTTCTTCACCTCATATTTTTGTCCGAAATTTTATAATATTAAATATTAAAATATTATTAACTTAAATGTGCTTCTTCTTCCTTGGGTCTTCAACCTTTTAGGTCTCTTTAGGCATATAATATTAAAAATAAATATTATATCCAATTCCTTTTAAACACTTCCTTGCCTCTTGTAAAAACCTGTGATGACATTAATGATGACAAAACTGAAACAAAAATCTCTTGACATCAATGACAACAAAAATTGCAAAAATTTCCAACAATATCTCCCTTTGTCGTTAATGGCAACCCTTTTTTCATTAAACATTTCTTTTACCTTTTTTAGTTCTGCTCCCCCTGAGAAAATACTCCCCTTGACTGAATGCTCTCCCCCTAACTCATTTCCTCCCCCTTTGACATCAATGGCAAAGGGCCACCTTTGGGGCTTGGGGCTAAATATTCTTAGCTTAGCCTCCTTCCCACCTCCTCTTATTTAGGAGGTTAATTTTGGGGTGGGAGTAGAACTACTCCCAATTTTCTCCTTAGATACTCAAAGGTCTCTTTCAGAAGTGCCTTAGTGAAAATATTCGTAATTTTGCTCCTTTGTAGTAACATATTCCAACCTAACTTGCTTATCTATCATTTGCTCTCTCAAAAAATGATATTTGATCGAAATGTGCTTTATCCTAGAGTGCATCACTAGATTATTTGAGATATTTATAGAACTTGTATTATCACACAATATGGGAATAGGATGATCATGCTTTATCTTGAAGTCCTCTAGAGTTCGCTTCATCCATAATACTTATGTACAAAAAGAAACCACTGTAATATAATTTACCTCTACTGCGGATAAGGATATTAATGCTTGTTTCTTACTTAGCCAAGAGACTAAACAGTCTTCAATAAATAATGCTCCTCCACTTATGCTTTTTATGTCATCAATACTACCAATCCAATATGCATTTATATATGTTGTGAGAGTGAAATTTTCACTTTTGGGGTACTAGAGCCCAAAATCCATAGTCCCTTTTAAATACCTAAGAATATTTTTTACTGCTACTACATGTGTCTCCTTGGGTGCTTCTTGAAACCTTACCACTAGTCCCACTGCCTACATTATATATGGTCTTGTAGCTATGACATACAATAAGCTGCCAATCATAGATCTATATAATTTTTGATTTACCTTAGGAGATTCATCATATTTACTTAACTTGCATCTTGTAACCATGGGGGTACTTACTAGTTTTCAATCTTCTAACCTAAATTTATTTATCATCTTTTTTATGTACATGGTCTGTGAAATAAATACACCTTTCTCTTATTGTGAAATATGAAGTCCAAGAAATAAGGACAACTCACCAATCATTGACATCTCAAATTCAATTTGCATGCTCTTTGCAAATTTTTGACACATATTATCATTGTTACATCCAAAAATGATATCATCCACATAAAAAACCACAATTAGTAAGTCATTCCATTCATTTTTTATGTATAAGTTATTGTCCACTATTCCTTTTCTAAAACCCTATTCTTGAAGATACTTATCCAATATTGAGTACCACTCTCTAGGAGCTTTTTTTAGTACAAAAGTGTATTTTTAAATCTGCATACGTAGTCTGGTTTCTTAGTTAAGATGAATCCCTCTAGCTGCTCAATATAAACCTCTTCTTCTAGAACATCATTTATAAAGGCTCATTTAACATCCATTTGATATACTTTGAAGTTCTTGAAACTTGAGAAGGCTAAGAACATTCTTATAGCTTTAAGTCATGAAATTGGAGCAAATGTCTCATCAAAATCAATTCCCTCAACCTGTGCATAACCTTTGCATACTAATATTACTTTATTTTTGAATACCTGACCATCTTCATTTAACTTGTACCTAAATACCCATTAGTACCAATCACATTTTTACCTTTGGGTCATGGGACAAGTTACCAAGTCTTACTTATCTCTATCTAATCTAGTTCCTCATTCATTACCTTAATCCAAAACTCATATTCACTTGCCTTACTGAAGTCTTTTGGCTCAATTTTAGATAACAAAGAAAACATTGCTTGTTGATTTGATACTATTACCCTTCTCCTTGTTTATCTCTCATCTAGATTCCCAATGATTAGATACCTTGGATGATTTTTCTATACATATATGGATGGAGTCTTAGGAAAAAGTCTTTATGTTTCTTCTTATTCTTCCTCTGATTCTTCACGTAACTCTTCTTGACAACTTTCATATTCCTGATATACAATTTCTCGAACTAGTTCTCTTGACCCTATCTTCTCATCAATTGTTACATTTATACTTTCTATAATAGTACATGTCCTTTTGTTATAGCATCTATAGGCTTTGCTCTTAGTGGAATAACCAATAAAAATACCCTCATCACATCTTGGGTCAAACTTGCCCAGGTGTTTCTCTTCCCATATTTCATATGGATTTTTGTCATGATTTACTCTTATTTGAACCCTATTGATGATATACACTACTGTATTGATTGCATCCCTCCAAAAACCATATGAAACCTTGGATTCATTTAACATAGCTCTGGTATTATTTTCAACAGTCATATTCTTCCTTTCAACTACTCCATTTTGTTGAGGAGTTCTTGTTGCTGAGTATTCTCTTTTGATCCCATATTGTTCACAAAAATCTATGAATTCATTTGAGGTAAATTCTCCTCCTCTATCTGATCTCAAACACCTCCATTTTATTGAGGAGTTCTTGCAGTTGAGTATTCTCTTTTGATCCCATGTTGTTCACAAAATTCTATGAATTCATTTGAGGTAAATTCTCCTCCTCTATCTGATCTCAAACACTTAATCCTCTTACCTATTTTATTTTCAACTAATTCTTTAAATGCATTGAACTTATCAGGTGCTTCTGACTTCTCTTTCAAGAAAGCTACCCAAGTCATTCTAGAGTAATCATCTATAAACAATATGAAGTAATTTTCACCTAGAATACTCTTTGTCCTAGTAGGACCACATAGATCAATATGTATTAGTTTCAATGGCTCAGATGACATAAATCCTTTTGATTTGAAACTTGTTCTAGTTTGCTTTCCATGTTGACATGGTGCATAGATTGTGTTTTGTGGCCTTTTTAGCTTGGGTAAATCTTTGACAGCCTATTTATTGCTTATATTCACTATGTTGTCAAAATTCAAATGACCCATTCTTCTATGCCACAACCAAATATCATCTTCTTATGATAGAAAACACTTTTCTCCTTTAATATCACTTAGCACATAGAGGTTGTTTGTAGTTCTACTTGCATTTGCAATGAGTTTTCCAGTTTTAAAATTTTTGATTTCACATCTATTTGGATGAAATGTAACCATGTGCCCTTGATCACAAATTTGGCTCACACTTAGTAGATTGTGCCTCAACCCCTTAATGTACAATACATTCTCTATTTTTGTTTTCACATTATCTAAACTCAAAGTTCCTTTTCCACAAATTTTTGCTGATCCATCATCACCAAATATTATTGATCCTATGTCAGTTTCTTTGAGCACAAGAAATTTACTTTTATCTCCTATCATGTGAATAGAACATCCACTATCAAGAAACCATTGTTTTCACTTATCCTGAAAACGAAAACCTGATTGTACTAACATTGATCTAACTTTATCATACCCTTTTTTCTTTTTTCTAGTTGTTGAAGTTGTATTCTTTTTACTTGAATCAGGAAATACCATTTTGCACCATCTAGCCTTGTGCCCAAAATTATTGCATTTATAACATATAACATCATCATTCATAAGAGGTGCAAAAGAATTGAAATTTCTATTAACATAATTTTTCACATAACCAATGCAATGTACAACTCTATGACCATATTTGTTACATGAAAAGCAATAACCATGGAAGAGATTATGTAACTTGTTTAACTACCTTGGAAAATATGGTTGAGTGCTTCCCCTTTTGTTGTTCTTGTGATTAACTCTTGCCCATGGTTCTTCTTTACCTTCTTATTTCTTGATGTATTTTCCTTCCAGAGTATGATTCATGAGCTTATATTTATTATATGTATTTGCTTCTTGAAAGCTTAACTCCTCCTTTTGTTCCCCTAACTGTATATCTTGTTGTAACTTTATCTTTTCAACTTCATTCCTTAGAGAAAAAAATTTTGCTTCCAATATTTCACACTCTATTTCCCTTGCTCTTAATAGATTTGTCATATCCTATTCAATTTTCTTTCCTTATTCTACCTTTATATTGAGTTCTATGAGATTTTGTAGAAGTTCCATCTTTGCTTCTTCATCCTCTTGAATTTTATCCTTCAAACTTGAGTTCTTCTTTTTAACATTTTCTAAGTTCCTGAGAGCAATAAATAATTCTTCTATTATGTCAAACATGGTCTTTTCTTCATTATCTGAAGTCATGTGTGTTCCTGATGGATCTTCCTCCAAGTTCTTAGTCTTTTTATGGAGAGACCTGCTTTGATACCAATTGAAGAACATGAGATTATACTAAGAGGGGGGTGAACAGTATAAGATAAAACTTTTTGCTTTTCAATCAATATAATAACATAGGCAATATTAAAGTAGTAAACATTACACAAAGCATCACACACATGAGACATGATTTAATAGGGTTCACCCAATATGGGCTACTCCATGGAGAAAATATTTCACTAAAATTTTCTCAATAAATATTTTGGAAATCCTTCCCTATTACAATTTTTATAGACCTATGTCCAAAGGAGACACCAATCCCCTAGTCAAGTTTATGGACACCAATCCATAGGAGAACTTATTATCCTCTAATCTAGTTAGTGATCTTCTAGAAGACTACTGCCTCCACTACACTGGCTTGTGGATATATCTCCACTGAAGACCTCTATCCTCACTCAAAAGATCTTTGTCCTCATTGCTCTGGCTAATGGATCTCTATCCACTAGATACTACTATCCTCTACTATGTCACCTCAAATCTTGATCTAAACTCTATTTAATCTCTGTCTCAGACCTATAATGAACACTGTCATCTGCTCTATCAACTTAGCTCACAAATATGTTCTCTACTTTATCAAAAATCTCAAATCTGCACCACACTTTGTCTGTGCTCTAGCACAAAATTAATCATAAATTTGTACAAAAATCTGTCCTCAAATATGTCCTCAAGCCTTAACACAAAGTTTTATCAAATCATAAATCAAATCTACTCTGATTTACTCAAAGCCTTATCAAAAGACTTGAACAAATAAATCAACTCTGCTCTTATGTCTTCACTAAGACTTACCTCTAATCTATCCTTAAACTTTTACACAAGCTCATTAAAACTATTTCAAAAAACACAACTTAATTCTATTTCAGCAAACCTCTTCAACACACATTCAGAATCATATAAATATATAGATAATGGTTAAAGACTCAATATATTTCACACTATTTCACTTTCAAATTCTCTTTCAAATCAATTCAGAAATAAAGTATAATCTATTTCACAAAACTTTAACTATCACTCCAATGCTTCCAATCAATAATGCTTAATCAAATTCACTCAAACACTCACTCAATGAAACACAACTTGCTTACAAAATCTAACCAAGTGTTTCACTATACTTCAACAATGCTTATCAAACAATCATTTTCACTCCACCTTTGCAATTCACAACATTCAATCCAAAAATATTTCACTCATACGAAAAATGTTCCCATACATTTTGTTTTGATGGAGATATGTCTTCAAAACCTGTCTTAATCACAATCAAATCCTCTTTTCCAATTTAAGGTTGGGTAGCAAGAACCTATCTCAAAAATATCCACAAATTATTCTCCTAAAAAATTAAATCATCATACAAAAATTACCAAGTCTCAAGTACACCTTATTGTCTCCAAACTTCTCAAAATATCACTCAACACATAAAATCCAGTATCCTTTTTTTAACTCCAAACTATTCAATGTATAGAAGACCAAGTTCCTTTATAAACACCTTATAAACTCCAAAAATAATATTCAACTTATAAAAATTAATTTCTTATTCAACCCTTATTACTCCAACCTTTATTTATTTTTCCAAGCACAAAAATATAAAATATGCCAAATAAGCTTATGACTTCCAAATTTTCATCCTAGGCACTATTTAAAATATCATGTGGCCTTAATAATGTATGTGCTCCCCAAACCTTGGTGCAATTAAAAAACAACTAAAAATTATAATGCGCTTACCTCATACACCTTTGGCCCATGTTCAAAATAATAGCACATGCCTTGGTTGCACTTCGAACCTGCGACCAACTACCACCATGGTGCTCTAGCCAAAGGCTAGATAGCCATTGGACCACATACCCACACAACACCTAAACTTGCATGCTCTCTCTTATTACCTTCGTAGATTTTGGTGAACGAAAAAAACAAAACCTCCTGCTTCACAAAATGATTGCATGGGGATTTGAAACCCCAAACTCTGCCCTATGAAAGACTTAACACATCCTTGGCCACCATTTGCACTACCCAATTTTATGAAATGCTTTGGTGATGCCATATGCACTTATCTGAATGTCTGCCCTCAAATGCTTTTAAAAACATGAAAACCTCTTCTTACTCACAAAAAAGCAGTGCACGATTGTTAGCATAATCTTTGGTATTCGAATGCATGGATGGGGGAAAATAAAAATTAATTCCCCTTTAAATACACCTTGTCCTTTTGCACTTGACATCGACCCAAATTTAAATTTTAAAATTCAAATTATAAATTTAATTTTTAACCTTTTAACTTTGGTGCCCATAGCTATTTAAATTAAATCATTTTCAAATTGCTCAATGGGTCTTTTCAAGGATAAATTAGTTTTAAAAATTCCTTGGACCTTGTTTTCTTCATCTCATCCTTTTACCCAAAATTTTATAATATTAAAAATTATAATATTATTAATTTAAACCTGATTCTCCTTCCTTGGGTCTTCAACCTTTTAGTCCTCTTTAGGAATATAATATTAAATATAAATATTATATCCAATTCCTTTTAAACACTTCCTTGCCTCTTGGAAAAACTACCTGATGACATTAATGATGATGAAACTAAAACAAAAATCTTTTGACATCAATGAAAATAAAACTTGTTCGAAGTTTCAACAATTCTTACTAAAAAAAACCTCCTTTTGATTTGAATGGAAAATATATTTTAAAAAATATTTTTTTAATAAAAATAAAGTGCTTTATGTTTAAAGCCTTTATTTTTTATTTAAATAAAGTCCTCTTTGTTTAAAAAATAAAGCCCCCTTTTTATTTTTAATAAATTTTTACCTTATTTTTTGAAAAAAAAATCACCTCACCTTAATATGACCCATTTTATTTAAAAGAAATAAACTGTACATGCAAAAATTTAAAATAATAGTTGGAATTGACCAAATTCAAACCTAGGTCTCATCAACCAGAAAGTTTTTCATTCCCACATGCTAGCCACCTTGGAAGATCTGATAGTCAAGTAAGGAGGAGAATGTAATTATTTAAACATATTTTATGTTTGTTTCTTTTGCTGTTGTAGTGGCATCACTTGATGTTGGTAAGGGCTCCATGGCAACTACTACCTTTCCAAGTGGTTATCTTTGAGCATCTACACACATTGCTTGGTTACACTACATGACTTCTCTATTACAAAAAATGGGTAGGTTTATTTGTTTTTTTAGCAATGGAATAAACAATCAAATATCTTGTTACATCTCACAAGGCTTAAGATCTAGATAGAAACAGATAAAAATAATTCCTCACATTCATCCCTACAACCCATACAAATGAAAAAAATCTAGAGGGAAAAATGGAGGGATTATCAAGGTGGTGTCACCAATGGGTGAGACCGACTGTTGATGTCAACAAAAAAAATTGAAAGACAAGTTTTTTCTTTTTGGGTAGACCATCAACATGCATTAGATTATGGTGAGGTTTGTTAATGCTCCTACATCAACGTACACTCTTGGATTTATTTATTGCAATGTAAATCCACCATGAATTAAATTAAGGTCTTGTTGATATACCTTGCATTAGAACTGCTACATTGTTTGATTGTGATAAATTAGCAAGCAATCATTGAACCTTTGTTTTAACATTGTCCATCAGTGTCAAATTTCAAAGCTATTTTGATTTCCACATGAATTCACTCTGATGACTTGGATCTATGAAGGGTAAAGAAAAACTCATAGTAATAGCTTTATCATCTTGTAAAGTGTCTCCTCTCTAGTGAGGTCAGGGTTATGCATAAGGGATCAAACCCAAAATCTATTTATAAAAAAAATGGAAATCAATTTTGAAACCCAGGTGAATCCTAACAAAATTCATTTAGGAGATATGGTGAATTGTTGTTTTTAACAAAAAATTATAAAACAATGATGAATTTGATAGTTATGACAACCATTACAATAAATTCAAATGTCGCAATAAATATGATCATCATAATAAATTCTAATATCACAAAATAGGTTCCGAATATAAATCGATCAAAATAGAGATCGAATGACAATAGAGTGCAAAAATATATCGAATTCAAGCTAGGTGGAAAAGGGATCCAATGATGATCTGGTAGTAAAATTAATGAAAAAATATTATCCGATCGTAAACAATGAAAAAAGGTTCAACCGTAAATGATGAAAAATAGTCTAGCCTAGTGCAAAACATTATCCTTATTCAGACCAGGTGAAAACTATATCCAAATTTTGACCAAGTACAAAATAGTATCCTAATGTGGTTCAGGTGCAAAACGGGGTCAAAAATTGAATCAAGTGCAAAACAGGGTCCAAAATTGAACCAGGTGTAAAACAGTGTTCGAAATTGGTCTAGGTGCAAAATAGTATTTGGGCATAAATAGGATACAAAACAAAATATGATCGAGTTCCAGTTGTAAAATAGGGTCCAAAGTTCCAGTTGTAAAATAGGGTCCAAATGTATACTGAGACAAAAACAAGAATCATATTTGAATTGGGTGCAAAATAGGGTTCAATGTAAACCTGATATAAAACAAAGTCTGATCGTAGTTCGATTGTAAAACAAGGTCTGAATTTGAACCAGGTGTAAAATAGTGTTTGGATTTTTATGGAGTGCAAAATAGTGTTTGGTCATAAATTGGATACAAAATAGAGTCCATATGTGGTTTGGTTGCAAAACAGTGTCCAGAATTGGTTTGGATGCAAAAAAAAAAATTGGTTGAGGTCCAGTTGTAAAACAGGGTCTAGATGCATATTAGGATCAAAACAAGAATCAAATTCCAACTTGGTGCAAAACAGTGTCCAAAATCATACTACGTGTAAAACATTATCTAGTCGTAGTTTGATTGCAAAACAAGATCTAATAGTGATCCGGTTTTAAAATAGGGTTCAAATGCAGGTTGACACCAAAATAAGAGTTGGATTTTAACTAGGTGTAAAACAAAGTCTAAGATCAAGACAGTGTAAAATATTTTCAAAATATAACTATGTGTAAAATACACTCTGGATATGTACCGATTGCACCAAGGTTTTTTTTTGTCAAATATCTACCTAAAATACAAATCATACATTTGTGTGCCCTAGACACGGCCAACATTGAAAGGCCAAAGGAGATAAATGTCCTTCGGGCCAATCTCCAGAGAGGGTTGGCTCCCTTACTAATCCTACACCGGTTTTAAGCTTAGAGTTACAGGAAAGAAATGGGAAATGGCAGAAAGAGATGGGAAATATGGCTATAAGCCGAATGATGTAGGATGGGGACAGACTAGCAGTGGAAATTCAAATTAAGTGTTAAGCAACATATAACAGAAAGAAAGGCAGAAGAACCACTTACGGTTTGTGGAGATAACTTCCAAAGGACATTCCAGTATTCACTCCCTCACTAGCAGTAGTTAAATCCAGATGCAAAATTTAAAATTAGCCAATAACAGACATGAATATGAGTAGAAATGTTAAGCAAAAAGAAATCACACACAAAACCATTCAAGGAATCAGAAGCCGAGTATCCTTCTATTTATGCAGAAAACTCAAAGTGTTTTTTTGTAGAGTGTCTATCCTCCTTTGTTACATGAAAATATCTAGTATTTATAGAGGATTTCACCTCTTTCATTTAATACATATGAAGACAAAATGTCCATAGATCAGGAACTAGCAAGAGGAATTTCCTCCTTGAAAATATTCCTTTGGGAGCAGTGATCCAGCTTTGGAGGAAAAATTCCTGGGAAATTAGCAAGCTTGGACGTCGGTGCATTGGGACACATCAAAACTAGATGAAAATAGGGATCTTGGTCATTGAATTTGTGTCACCATTGTGCTTCGGAAATGTACCTTTGCCAAGAGAGTCCATCGGATATTAAATGTTGTTTTGAAAAAGAGGTGAAGTCGGTGGATGGCACCTTGGAAATAGTCAAAATCATCCTTTAGCATTTAATCCTGCAGATCTTCAACTGAAATTTGGGCCCAAAACTATTGACTCTGCCTCAAAAATTAAATTTCATCACCCCCTGGTCCTTCCCAAAAAATTTGCATGATTGGTGTCCTTGAAAATTCCCCTTTTTTTTTTAAAATTGTTTTTCCCAAAAACATGGCGATAGGCCTTTCTGGAGCAAAGCTCGGGCGAAAACACCCTATGCAAAGCTCTCTTATATTTTATCATTTGTTCTATGCTCAAATATCTCCTTAATTTGCCAAAAATTCCTTTTCCTCCATGCTTTCATTTAGATCGTGTACCTACATTTTAAACAAAATGCTTAAAACATGAAAACCATCAATTCATATAGTTTCGCCCCTCAAAGAGGGGAAAATGAGTTTCACCCCCTCTGAGGGCGAACTCACTTTTTGCTCACAACAATACTTGGTGCCTTATCACTTTTTTTGCTTCCAAAGGAGTGAAAGTCTCTTTTCGTTCACCTTTGAATTGCGCCTTGCACCATTTTTGCATTGTTTCACCCCAAGGAGAGGCGAATGGGAGTTTCACCCCTCACTTGGGGAAAATTTTTTCCTTTGTTTACCTTTGTTGACACTCCATTAAACTGCCCATGACTTGCGCCATCTCAAAATATTTTGAATTGGTGTTTCTAAAATTATATTTTCCCTAAGGAGGGGTGAATGGGATTTTCACTTCTACTTAGGGTGAAACCTTTTCAACTTCTTTGAATTCTCAAAGGTGGGACCCATTATGCACCTTTCCTTTTGTAATGTGCTTTCACCTCAAGGAGAGGCGAATGGGAGTTTCACCCCTCACTTGGGGTGAAACCATGTTTGACTTTTCAACCCTGTGTTGGTGTACTCCATTTGCTTTTAAAATAATTTCACCCCAAATGGAGGTGAATGAGGTTTTCACCCCTCCTTTGGGGTGAAAGCGCTTTTGATTCTTCTATTTCCATAATTTTAAAATTGGGCCCCACATGCCTTTCCACTTTGCATATGGTTTCACCTCAATGAGGGGTGAAAGGGCTTTTTACCCCTCCTTTGGGGTGAAAGCACCTTTGAATTTTCAACTAAGGCCATTCACTTTAATTTTTTGCTCCAAATTTTTAAATGATGTTCACCTCATCAAGAGGCGAATGGGGTTTTCACCCCTCCTTTGGGGTGAACTCACCCTTGAATTCTCCCTTGCCTTACCTTTGATTTTTGTAACTTGTAAAAATGAAGGTGTTTCACCCCCAGGAGGGGTGACAAGGGTTTTCACCCCTCCCTTGGGGTGAAAATACTTATGTTTTTTATTTTTATTTAGAAAAAATTTTCTTTTTTATTAAATTTTTTTCTTTTTCTATTTTACAATATTAAATTAATTTTATTTTAAAACCTCATTATTTTCTGATGCAGAGTCCATGAAAATTAAATAAGAGAATTTAAAACAAAAATTAATTTCAACAAAATATATCAAGAAAATTGTTGTATTATTCATCCATTATATTTCATCATTTTTTACAATAAAAACTGTACAACAAAAATTTCAATGTGGCAAGATGTCAAAACTACCAATATTTCTGGTGGCTCTCGGGGTATCCAACTCATATGGATGCAATCAACCCCAGACCTTTATCCATTGGGCTCTTAGTGGTCCTCCTCATGGGCTGCATCATTTGGTGCTTCTAATCTGGATGTCTTTTCCTATGCCTACCTACTCCTCCTACTTTGCCAAACTTGCACAAGTGGCCTCATAAACTACAACTATTTTAGTCCAAGCATCTATGGTGAATAGGGAAGGAAGACTAAGTGAATCAAATATGTACCGTAGAGTCTCTATATGCTCCAAGCTGATGCGCTTGGATCTCTGAGCCAATTCAAACAAAGATGACTCCATGCGGGTGAGCCTTTTCATGAGTGGCAAAACTATACTTCTGTGATTGGCTCTACCCAACTATCAATTTCTGATGTATCCTATACAAAATTCTTCCAGGCCTCCTCTAACTGTTCTTTCGGTAGGGGCTCATCCTAATCATCTATGAAACCTAGGAATCCCATGTCAGCAAGGGCCTCAAAATGAACAAGTGCAATGGAGCACTCTTGTTCAACTATGGTAAGTAGCTTCCTGCCCTCCCTCACTAGGTCCAATCTATGAAAATAACTATGTAGAGTGACCTTAGCACTAGACCAGGCTCGATCCATCCCACTCATTGGGTGAATATGCATATTGGACTAGGAAAGATCTTGAATCCTTATTGTTGACTCTAGATGTGGCTCTAGAAAATTCTTCGTATTCTCTACTAACTGCTCACTCAATTGAATTTGTATTCGGGCCTCATAGAGATACTGCAGGACTAAGCTTGCTTTTATCACCATCTTCACACAACTTCCAACCAAATGATGGTGGGCCTCCTTGATTTTCTCTTCCATTCTAATCTGGTTCTGTATGGAGTCAAGTTGGACTTTCACTATCTGTACCTGCTACTTCACTACTTCCTTTGCTTTCTGGTGGGCTTCCACTTGTTGTCACCACTGTTCCACCTCCTTTGTTATCTTTTCTTGTTGTGCTCTACTCTCAGCTAGAGCTTCCTCAAGCTCAACAATATTTGCCTTGGCCTCATAGAATCTCTTCTTGTAGTGCTCGTCATGCAAGTAGACTGAGCTCATGTCAACCTGAATGTTCCCCATCTTCTTAGTAGTGTCAATCTTCATTAGGTCCTCTATTATGACTTCGTAAGTGTAATCACTTGGAGTCATTTCTCCTTGTGGCTTTCGGACTTGGGGAATCATCTTGGTGGTGTGGGCCTCCATCACTTCTGGATCAAAGGAGACCTTCTTGAGTGGCTTCGTTGGAGCCTACGCTTCTTTCCTCTTGTGGCTCTTCAACCATTGTGATGAACTCAGATGAGCTTGATTGATCTTTGTTGCAACTGGATGTTTGGGTACCACCTCTATCTCTAACTTGGGTAACACCTATAGCTCCAAAAATGGGGAGAAGGGGAATCGAGCCTGTGAAAGGTTTGGCTCGAAGGAAGAAGTGGAAATGGAAATGAGAGGTGGAATGGAAATAATGGAAGGGATGGAAGTGATAGGTTCAGCTGTAGTTACACTCACTCATGGAGGAGCTTGTGTACTTATAGTTATGGTAGAAGTGATAGGAATGGAATATGAAGGAAGTGAAAATGGATTTGGGATAGATGTGAATGAACTAAAAGAAAGGGAGATCGAAGAGAAGGGAATAGAAGATGGAGCAGTAGTGATTGGTGGTTGAGAAGTGGGGAGTAAAATGGAAGTAGAAGGTATGCCAAATGGAGGAGCAACAGATGTAGAAATTGTGGGAAGAGAAGTGATAGTCACTAACTGCTCATGAGTGGAAGAAGGAAAAAGAGATGTACCTTCGGGCTCGGGTGCCATGTGAGTCGGTGATGGAGGTGATTATGAGACAGGTTCCTCTTGGGCTTGTTGTTTCTCCATATCTATTTCAAGATCTATGACCTCCATTTGTTGGTCTAGCTGCTTCTCTTGAATCAATGGAAGATCTTAGGAAATGTCAGCCTGAGCGACTGATACTAGTGGAGGAGGATTTACTATAGATGAAGAAACTGCACTAGTTCTTGGCTTCTTCATGGCCTTGGGAAAAGGAAATGCCTCTTCTACATTTCTCTTTGCTCGTTGAGGCCTTCTTTTAAACACCAATGGTTGTTCCTCTTCCACATGTGTCACTTCTTCGACTATTGGGTGGTCTTCTTTGGCCATGCTTTCTTCACTATCAGAATTTTGGAAACTTTGAGGTACAACCTTTGAGAAAGTGATGGGCTGATAAATATCACAAAATTCATCATATGCATTAGATAATGCTTCATCCATCTTCAACCCATAAGCTGATGTAGTTTTTCCTCGGTGGACCCTCATAATCCACTATTTTGTGATATTTTCCTCAGACCATGTAGGCAGTTGGATTTTCATCTGGTTGAATAGACCTGAAGGAGGAATATGCTGTTTATGCACTATGGGGTTGTACTCAGCCTCTTGCTCATAAAAATCATGCCATGGTGGAAGTGACATCATAGCCTCAATATGCCACTCCAAATCATGCCCCTCTAGATTATTGTGATTTTGTTGAATATCGGGTCATGGGCAACAATGAAACTATTTGGCCTTGATCAAAGTTGTAAAATGACCCAATGGGTCATACCTCCACCTTTGAGGTAATTCCACCAAACCAAGATCTTGGAGAGCCTCTATGAGCAATTGGTTCTGACCAACCTGGCTCACCTCAATACTATCGAATCTAAAGGGCATTGTGCATGTTGTCCTTTTACCTCAGCCTGCTCCATAAACATCATTAATATAATCATTCTGGTACACCACCTCCATCACAAAGACATGCTCTGTGGTGAAGTATGAGAGCAAGAATGGCTTACTAGTGAAGCCAAAGATTCACACAACTACACCCTATGTCAACAAGAAAATATCACCCTTCTCCTCAGTGACAATCACTTCTCTCATCACCTATAACACTCTCTCACACTTACCACAAATTAGCTCAATGGAAGGACCCAAAAACAAGTGGTTAAAGTTATAAAATGACTCCCTCCTTGATAGACTGGGAGTCCACATGTAAACTGGCAAAACCTTGTTCACTTCATCAACCTGCTTAATAGCTACAAAGGAAAAGTGTTGGTGCATATGGAAAAAGAAATACCAGACTAAAAATGATGTGTGCTTGAATGATGTCACCTCTCCAGTATTCATCTTCTCCAACTGAATGTGCATATTTCATGCTATAAAATCTACCCAATCAAAATAAATTAGATTTTTATCCATTGTCATTGTTGTTGGGGCATAGAACTCAACCTGTGAGATGCACTGCACCAATATTTCCTACCACTTGAAAACTATGGAATCTATGGGGAGGCCAACAATCCATGCTAGCATCGAAAACAAATCCGGGCTCTTAAAATTTGAGAGTGGTTTTGGTAAATTTAGAAACTACCCTAACTGCGGCTCCCTGATTAACTACATCTCCATAAACTATCGCATTGACACTATAGATAGATACTTCTCCTCCTGTTCATTGAGATGCAATTTTTTAAAGACCACATCAGAGGGAGGCTTCACCCCACAAGCAAATGCTTCCTGAACTACATTGGAAGAAATGGTGAAAAGCACTTCCCCATTTGCTTTTCGAATAGCCCTGGTAATCGGGTTATAAAATTTAGAAATTATCCTCACCAACTCTGGGCAAGAATGGACGGGTGTGCATAGGTACCAGAACAACTACGCATAATATGCCATAGTTATCGGACTCTCCGATGTCAATCTCTACCTGATTGTAAATTCCACGTCCTGGCATAGTTTGACCACGCCTTTGTTGGTGATGATGCAATCTCCAATTTCTGCCATGGCATCAGAGTATGGGTCCAAATCAATATTTTCATTTTTTGGGCCTTCTTGGACTTCTTTCCACCCTCTACTTTCTTCTTTGACTATTTTGGTTCAATGACACCTTTTGATTTTGTAGCTTTTTTACCCATCATGGATATTCTGGCAACTTGGGGAGTGCTCTACAAATCTTGCAACTACCAACTTTGAAAATGCATTGGCAAAACTTAAAAATTCTTCTTTGAACAATTTTACCTGTCTTATTTATAGATGGTGCCTCCAACCACTAGAGTAAATGCGATGTATCTTCTTGGTGAAGTCGAGCAAATATGGGCCTCGTTCCACTCAATCGACATGATTATCAATGATTTTAAAATTGTTGTTAATCCTCCTTTCACCTAAAATCTTCTTTGGAAGTCGTGCTCTATCGCATTAACCCTCGAAAAGTGCACCCTATATTTTCAATGACCACTTCCAAAAAATAAATTCACCATGTATGAACCAATGAGTACTTTTTTGGAAATTGAGAGATCTTGCTCCTTGGGAACCTCAAAACGTTGCCCAAGGCGAATCCGGGTGAAATCACTTTGCTTCGAGTGCTCCAAAAATGTGGTGAGATGTCAACTAGCACTTGAAAATTAATCTTTTTCAAAAAATTGTTTGATGGGCGAAATAGCTTTGGGAAGGCACTTCCTTTCTTCTCCTTTGCTCCCAAAAATTACCTTCAACCTGTTTGATGCTTTCTCATGCCTGATCCCTCCTTTTAAAATAATCTTTTGCTTTGATTTTTGCCCCAATTTTAGAAAAAGTAAATTTAAAAATAAATTAACCCTTTTTTTAAAAATCTTTTAACTTGGAGTTGCAAATTTAAAACTTTGCTTTTTGCCTTTGCTCCAATTTTAATTTCGCCCTCCACTTTTAAAAACTTCATGTGAAATTAAAAATTCTCTTTTTTCTCTCTTTCTTTTTTTTTATTTCTTCCTCTCTTTGCCCCTTTGATTTAAAAATAAATCAATTTTTAACTTTGGACCTTCAAACACTTAAAAATTTTAAAATAATTAATTCTAATTTCTCCCGAAACTCATAATATTATCGTAAAAAGGCTTTTCGGGGCAAAATTAATTTTTAGAAAGAAGAAACATTTTCGGGGCGAAAATGAATTTTTTATTTTTTTTATATATATATATATATATATATATTGAAAAAGTAATAAATTTTGTACATATTTACATACTTGTATCCTTGATTTTGTCACTAAAAATAGGCCTTCAGATGAAGACCATTAACTGGGATTGATAGCTCCCGACCATCCATATCCTGAAGGTGGTATGCATTGGCTGAATTTACTCCTAAAACCTGGAATGGGCCTTCCCAAATTACCTCAAATTTATGGTGCTTTCTAGGCTTGGCTTTGTTCTCATTCCACTTAAGCACCAAATCTCCAACTTTAAATTTTTGTTCAGTCATCCTTTTGTCGAACCACTTCTACATCATCTTGGCATGTTTAGTGAAAGCAACATATGCCTTCTCTCTTTCTTCCTCAAGCTACAAAGTTGGGCTAACCTTGCGCTCATGGGGTTAGATTCATCATCCTCATCACTGAGCATCTGCAAGATCTAGAGAACTAGGAGTTCAATGTGGGTAGGCAAAACCGCTTCCTTGCCATACACTAGGGAGTAAGGAGAAGTTTTAATGGACTTCTTGATCGATATGTGATCCACCCACAGAGCTTGATTTAGCAGTAGATGCCAACTCCTTTTGTTGCTTTTGAGTGTTCTCTTCAAAATCTGAAGCAAGTTCTTGTTCGTGGACTTGGCTAAGCCATTTCCCTATGGGTAATAATTAGAGGAAGTTTTTAGATAAATTCCATACCTGCTTATAAACTCAGTAATATTTGCTCTAATGAAGGGAGTCCCATTATCTGTCATAATGGCATCTGGTATGCCAAAATGGGTAATCAACCCCTCGAGGAAAGAGATGACTATCACTTGATCTACTTTATTTGTTGGGATGGCCTCCACCCACCGAGTAAAGTAGTCAGTTGTTATCAAAATATATTTATGTTCAGTAAAAGAATGGGGATCAATGACCCTAATAAAGTCTAAGCCCCACTATTGAAATAAAGCTTCTACCTGGATCGGATGTAGAGGTAAGGATACCTTCTTACTCCTATTGACATATCATTGATAGTTATCACAACTTTGACTCACTTTGTGTGCATCTACAAAAAGAGTGGGCTAAAAATATCTAGCTCGGATGATTTTCAAGGCCATAGGCCTCCCTACATAGTGTCCACTAGACAAGCTAGAGTGGAACTCCTCCAAAATATTCTATTTTTTAGATTCTTTAATGCACCTGAGGAGCACTCCATCTATGTTCTTGTGGAATAATCCACTCGGTAACAAGACATATCTAAGGGCCTGTAGTCTAAACCTTCACCTCTGTGAGGAATTGAGGTGAGATGGACACCTTCCAGATGTGAAAATTTTGACTAGGTCCTCTGTCCAGTCATGATTATCTGTTGCTTGGTTAGCAAGATTGCTCTCGTTGATAACCTCATCATGTGATGGTACTAGTAACTGAGAAGCTACACTTTTAGCCAACTCTTGATAGAGTGCCCGATCATGAACCAATTTGGTCGGTCGAATCTCTACATCATACTCCTGAATCTTGGAGATCCAACCTACTCTTTTATCACCAAGCTCTCCTTGAATGATAAAATTCCTGACATCTGGATGAATAACATAGACAATTGTCTTGCTTTGTGAGATGAAATATCAAAATTTCTTTAAGGACTTCATAACCGCATAAACCTACTTTTCAATAAAATTGTATTTTTCCTAGTGTGGTTGAATGACTTGGCTTAGAAAAGTGATTGGTTGTTCATCCCCATCATCTCGCTTTTGCGTAAGGATGATAACATAACTTTCCTGCTCACCCACTATGTAAAGGATAAAATCCTTAGAATAGTCTGGATTGATCAACATTGGTGCTTGGACGATTCTCTCCTTAATCTCTTGGAATGCCTACCTCCTCTTCTCTATCCATTTGAAATCTACATTTTTCTTCAGGAGTTCAGTCATTGGCTTCACTACCTGAGCGAAATCGATGATGAATTTTTGGATAAAATTGATTTGGCCAAAAAATGACTGTAGGTCCTTCTTATTGGTTGGTAGTGGTAATTTTAAGAGAGCTTCAGCTCTCGTAGGATCAATGGCTAATCCTTCCTTTGAAATGACATGTCCCAAGAGCTTTCCCTCCTTGATAGCAAAGATAGATTTCTTTGGGTTGATGGAGATACCAAACTCTTGATACTTTTCAAACACCTATCTTAGATGAGATCCATGCTCTTCCCTGTGATGTGAAAAAATAGTCATATCATCAAGGTATATCACAATGATTCGGTTTAACAACTCACCAAAGGTGACATCCATTGCTCTTTGAAAAGTGGTACCAACATTCGAAAGATCGAAAGGTATTCTTTGATAGGCAAAAGTGCCCCACTTGGTAGTAAATGTTGTTTTATGTTGGTCCTCATCCTTTACCTAGATCTGATTATAGCTGAAGAAACCATCAAGCAACAAAAATATTTGCGCTCTAGCAACAACGTGGAGGATCTGGTCAATCTACGATAAGGGATAATGGTCTTTCAGAGATGCCTGGTTCAGATTACAAAAATCTATGCATAGGCGAATATCTCCATTCTTCTTTCATACTGGAACCAAATTTGCCACCCAAGTCGAGTGTTTGATGGGGTAAATGATTTTTACCTCCAACATCTTCAATAGTTCTACTTTCATCAGTACTTCAATTTTTGGATTAACAGGTCATTATTTTCTAGAAAGGGTTTTACCCCTTCCTGCAATTCGATGGTGTGTTGAATCACATTTTTGTCATACCCTTTCAAATCATGATAACTCCATGCAATAATGTTAGGGAATTCATAACACAACTCCTTAATTTCCTCAAGCTCTTCTAGAGTATAGTCTATTTCGACTTTGATCACCTTATCAGATTCTAGTTGTAATTCTTTATACTCCTTCTCATCGACCTTAATCTTGTGCTTCTCCACTCTATCATTCTGGTCAAATAGGCTCTCGAGCAAAATTAATCCCCTGGGAATGTGATTATTTTTCAACTGGATCATCCCTTCAATTTCCTCCTCATCCAATATTCTTTCTTCTGCACTACTAGCTTCTTTAATCAAGAAATTGACTATCTGCTCATCGCTATCGAACACCTACTAGTAGAGGTTTTTTTAGGGACCGAAGGTCTAAAAATCACCCTTATAATCTTTGGTCTCCTTACCACTTGCTCAATGGGAGAGAAGTTAGCACCAAGGGATGCCAAGATGTCTGCGTGTTTATTCTATTCTCATGAAATCGCTTGAACATTTAGTGTTGTAAAAGACTCAAACAAATCCCATACCTTATTGTGGTAGGCCTTCAAATAATGTTGCTTTGATATGCATTTGTTCATAATCTGATTGACAATGAGCTTAGAATCTCCAAAAATCTATAATTGTTTGATTCCAAGCTTCTCCGCTTTCTTCAAGCCAAGGCATAGTGCTTCGTATTCGATGATATTGTTTGTATAACTCTAGGTTAACTGGTATGAGTATGTTTTTTGTACCCCTAAAGGAGAAATAAGAACAATCCTAGCTCCTGCACCATTCTTGCATCTTGCACCATCAAAATATAACTTCCATAACTGGTCGAAGATAGGGTCCTGGAAGTCAGAAGCTTTGGCTTCAACCTTTTTAGGTTTGGTTATGGTGTAGCAACCGATCTCGGTCTCCACCATTGCATTAAAATCCATCAATGAAAATTCATCTTCCAAATGAAGCTCAACAAGAGCTTCCTCCATCAAGTCCATTTCTTGCAGCTCTTCTATCATCATGTTGATCGAGCTTGTGGACTTTTCTTCTTCTTCAAGTTTCTCTATATGAAAAGTGGAAGGCTTTTCATTATAGATCTAGATTCTCCTTCCCTTGAAAGGAATATCCAAGTGTGAATAGTCTAGGGAAAGATATCCTCCCAGATTTATCATAAATTCTCTCAAAAGGCACATGCTAAAATATGGTTCTAAATCAACTACCACCACTTCCTGAATGATGGTAATCTATGGCATGTTATGCAAAATAATGGGAATATCTTTAATCACACCCACCATTTTGACTGGGGTCCCATCCAAATATAAGATGCTTGGACTGCTCCTCATGTACTCCATCCCCATGACCTCACATACCACCTTTGGCATGATAGTAGTCGTGACACCAGAATCGATCATGCAATTATGCACAATCCACCCCTCCATCCTGAGAGATAGGTAGAATGGGGGTGGTCTATTCTTACCAGTGGTAGAAGTTGTCAATGTCTGTGCTAACACTATTTGGGTGGGGTTTTTATTTTTATCCTTTGTAGACTTGAGAGACTCCTGCAATAGATCAACCTATCTAGGGAGTTGCAATGCATCATACAAACTCACCTTAGCAGGGATTCTCTTCATCTCTTCAACAATGTTATAGTCAGAGGTACCAGAGTCTTTCCCTTCACTAGTTGGCTCATATTTGTTTTGGTACTACTTGAGTAGCTTCTACCCTTTGATGCTTGGTCAATGATGGGTACTTGAGGTATTCTTTGGCTTGTTCTTTCACCTCAACTTGTACTTGAGTGGTTGTAGGTTGTGAAGTTGATGCCTTTACCTACAACCTCTCTTGAGCTCGTATGGGCAAGAGATCTTTCAACAAGATAGAATCTTGTTGCTTAGGCATTGCGCTAGGTGCTTTTGCTTGTGGTTGTGCCTTTTCACCTTGTACCTTCTATTCAGTAGGGATCTTCAGTGGCTCCATATCTATTGGATCAATAGTTACCGGCTTCTTCCCAGCCCTCGTAAGAACTGAGACTTGCTCCAAGGAAGGGACCATGAAATTATGATCGACTTTCGTGATCATATTGATCTGTCCATCGATAGAACTTTCTGCTAATGTTTGTACATAGTTCAAATGAACCATGCACGTATCTTCACCATGAGGGTCATTATAGGTAGAGCACCAATATGTTCGCTCTGATGTACCAACTTCTTCATTTACCAATATGGTTGTATTTCTCTCAGGACCTTTGCTAGTCAAAGTTGGTTGCTCTCTAGTAATCGATGGTGTTTGAAATCTCCTTGATCGAAAGTCACTCTCAACTTGCTTCTTCTTAATGGATGTGATTTCATTTGACATTGTCATCACTATTGAATTAATTGATTGCATCTCCTATAATAATTTCATTTGAGGATCAGTATTTGAGGGTATTGGAGGTGTTGGAAAAGGTAGAGGTACTAGTAGAGAAGGTAATGTTGGAATAGGAAGAGGAGTAGGTAGTTGTGGAATAGTTGGAGTGGGTAATTGTGAACTAGAACTGATGTAATTTGAGGTGAACTCGAGCTCCATGAAGGAACAGGATACATAGAAGGCATGGGCTTTGAAAATGCACTAGAGTACAAATGTTGTGGAAGATCGAGAAGAATAGGCATTGTTACCTTTGGAGGTAGCTTACCTATGGCAATCAGATCTACTTTGGCCTTTTGTGCCTACGTGTACAAATATAGGAATGTATTGACATTGGCTTGTTGGATGGCCATACCAATGTCAGAGTTGAAATCTCAAAGATAGTAGAATATGGCTTGTTCAGGAGTTGATCGAAGACCATCAGGAACTCTCTACCAAGTTCGAGTGAACCTGATGTTGAAATCCACTATTTCCTCCTATGGATGTCTTTGGATGTTTGTGAATTGGTGTAGTAAGGAAAAAGGATCAGCTTGCTCATGGAAATTCTTAATCAGTAGTTCTACCAACTGGTCCCATGTGGTGATAGTAGCGGGTGGTAAATATCGGTACCAATACAACAACTTTCCTCTGAGGGACAACATGAGCAATCTTACCATAATGTCTTCATCTATGATGTTATGGATTATCTCCAAAGAAGCCACATCTTGGACATGCTCGTAAGTAGTCTTACCTATACCATCATAGGTGGGAAAAGCCTTCAATGCTGCTTGAGGGACTAGATTTTGAGCTTGTAGATTCAAAGCTCCTGAGCTATTCCATGCTGGGAACTACCTTGGTGGTTGTGGTGGTGGATTTTGAGCCATATTGATTAGAGAATTTGCTTGAGGTGGAGGAATGCTAGTAGTAGTACTAGCTAGACTTGAAGGAATGGAAAACACACCAACTATCTTTGAAGATGTCATGACTGATGTAAGAGTTGGGGTGACTAATCTAGGGTGTTCTCCTAATTTTTGGGTGTCAAGCTCAAAGAACTCAATGGGGTTTTCAAGATTTTTGGCCTTCGATCTTGTGATCATGAAGTACAACTTTCACCAACTTCACGTTCGAAGGCTTCTGGGTATAGTTGAGTCACCAGATGTTCTAGCTCAATAATAAAAAGGTGAACATCAAGACCTTAATACTACGTATATTTCTCAATATGAGACTTGTGAGTCCCATCGGGCATGCCAAAAATTTTGGTCAAATATCTGCCTAAAATATAAATCATACATTTGTGCACCCTAGACACGACCAACATTGAAAGGTCGAAGGAGAGAAATGTCCTTCGGGCCAATCTCTAGAGAGGGTTGGCTCCCTTACTAATCCTACACCGGTTTTAAGCTTAGAGTTATAGGAAATAAATGGGAAATGATGGAAAGAGATGGGAAATATGGCTATAAGTCGAATGATGTAGGATGGGGATAGACTAGTAGTGGAAATTCAAATTAAGTGTTAAGCAACATATAATAGAAAGAAAGGTAGAAGAACCACTTACGGTTTGTGGAGATAACTTCCAAAAGGACATTCCAGTATTCATTCCCTCACTAGTAGTAGTTAAATCTAGATGCAAAATTTAAAATTAGCCAATAACAGACATGAATATGAGTAGAAATGTTAAGCAGAAAGAAATCACACACAAAACCATTCAAGGAATCAGAAGTCGAGTATCCTTCTATTTATGTAGAAAACTCAAAGTGTTTTTCTGCAGAGTGTCTATCCTCCTTTGTTACATGAAAATATCTAGTATTTATAGAGGATTTCACCTCTTTCATTTAATACATATGAAGACAAAATGTCCATAGATCAGGAACTAGCAAGAGGAATTTCCTCCTTGAAAATATTCCTTTGGGAGCAGTGATCTAACTTTGGTGGTGAGATTCCTAGGAAATTAGCAAGCTTGGACGTCGGTGCATTGGGATGCATCAAAACTAGATGAAAATAGGGATCTTGGTCATTGAATTTATGTCACCATTGTGCCTTGGAAATTCACCCTTGCCAAGAGAGTCCACCGGATATTAATGTTATTTTGAAAAGAGGTGAAGTTGGTGGATGGTACCTTGGAAATAATCAAAATCATCCTTTAGCATTTAATCCTACAAATCTTCAGCTGAAATTCGGGCCCAAAACTGTTGACTTTGCCTCAAAAATTAAATTTCATCACCCCTTGGTCCTTCCCAAAAAATTATGCATGATTGGTGTCCTTGACAAAAATAGGACGGCAAGGCTTTTCAAAGTAAATCTAGTAAAAAACACACTATGCACATTTCTATGACATTTCATCATTTGTTATGTTTCGATAACTTTCTTTTCTTTGCCCAAAATTTCCTTTTCATTTGGAGCATGTACCCATATTTTAAACACAATGCTCAAAATATAAAAATTATCAATTTGTATAAATTCACCCCTCAGAGAAGGTGACAATGAGTTTCAACCCCTCTAAGGGCAAAATCACTTTTTGCTCATCACAAAACTTGATGCCTTACCATTTCCTTTTTACCTCCAAAGGAGTGAAAGTCCCTTGTTCTTCACTTTCGAATTGCACCTTGCACCATTTTCATATTATTTCACCCAAAGGAGGGGCGAATGGGAATTTTTCCCCTCACTTGGGGAAAAAATATTCCTTTGTTTACCTTTGTTGGTGCTCCAATAAACTTTCCATGACTTACACCACCTTACAATCTCTTGAATTGCATTCCACCCGAAACAGCCTTTGACTAGTTAACATTTTGCGTTGTCTTGAAACTTACATTCGTCCCTCACTCAAGGTGAAACCCTTTTACAACCTTTCTTACTTCATCCAAGGTGGGACCCACGAGGTGCTCTTCTTTTGCAATGGGCTTTCACCCCAAGGAGAGGTGAAAGGGAGTTTCACCCCTCACTTGGGGTGAACTCAAGTTTGACTTTTCAACCTTGCACTTGACGTGTTTCTTTCATGCCTTTTAAAATATGTTCACCCCAAAAGGAGGTGAATGGAGCTTTCACCCCTCCTTTGGGGTGAAAGCACTTTTATTCTTTCGTTTCCATGATTTTAAAATTGGGCCCCACACGCCTTTCCATTTTGCACTATGTTTTCACCTCAAGGAGAGGCGAAAGGGCTTTTCACCCCTCCTTTGGGGTGAAAGCACCTTTGACTTTTCAACTAAGGCCATTCACTTAACTTTTTGCACTAGCTTTTTAAATGATGTTCACCTTTTGAAGAGGTGAATGGGGTTTTCGCCCCTCCTTTGGGGTGAACCCACCGTTGACTTCTCCCTTTGGCTTTCCTTTGCTTGCAATTTGTAAATCTTGTAAAAATAAAGATGTACGTTTCACCCCAAGGAGAGGCGACAAAGATTTTTACCTCTCACTTGGGGTGAAAATACCTTTCCTCTTTTGCCTTCGAAACTTCAAATGTTTTAATATTTTATGCACCACGACTTTTGTTCTTTTTAAATTCTTCATCTCGACATCTTGAGCAATTTTAACCTATTTTTGGATGCATTCAATTTTAAAGTGCCCTTTCATCCTCATGGAAAGCGAAACCATTTTTCTTTCTTTAACTATCGGTGCTTTCACTTTGAACCAATTTTTCCAATGGTGAAGACTATTAACTTGTTGTTCCATTTTACACATACTATTAATTTTACCTTAGAATCCCATCATTTTTAGGCACAAAGTCCATGAAAATTAAAGAAAGAGGATTAAAACCAAAATTAATTATAACAAAATATATTGCCAAAAACTGTGGCATTATTCATTATACTCCATTCTTCTTTTACAATTAAAAACTGTCAATAAAATTTTAATGTGGCATGGTGTCAAAAATACCAACGGGTTTATGCTACCACGTGTCACATGATCGATCACCCACCAATGCATGTCGAATAACATGCTACCACGTGTCCACCCTAGTCAATTCTATCTATAAAAAGGCATCGACAATCATTTTTCAGCTTTTTTTCTATCAAGCGACCATTATCAGAGTGAACCCTCCCCAAGAGACCATTACCCTACACCCTTCTAGAGCAAATTTTCCCCTACTTCCACAACTTCCAGCAATGGCCACCACTTCCACCACTACTACAAAAATTGTTTTCAAAAACCTTACTTGCCCCAGAATTTTAGACATGTTAACCACCCTTGGATCTAACCTTTCATGGGTCACTAATGCAGGTTTATAGGGTTTGCTTTCAATACCCCATTTTAGGATAGATAAACATCTACTACTCAATATCATAGATGGTTATGACCATGATCATGCGACCATCAATCTCACAATACATAATAGAAAAATATCTTTTACCATCAAACCCACTGACATCCAAAGATTGATAGGTCTTCCCCACAAGGATTTTGCTCCTGTCACACCAAAGTTCATGTTGGGTGTTGATGAAAAAGCTTACCTGGAGACCAACTACAATCTCTCTTCGAAATTGTTGTCAGGTATAATTCTCGTCACTTCATTCTCTTAAAGTTCAAAATTTAAAATTTGTTATTTCTCATCTAATTTTTTTTGTAGCTTCCACCACTAAGTCCAAAAGAGGGTTAACAAATACCTCTATTACAAATACAGATCTAAAGGTAATTATTGAGTTCTTCCAAGCAAGATTGATTCTGCATGGAAGACCAATGGATATTCCATTCTAGGCATTGGCCTATATGGTTCGTTGTCTTTACCACCAAAAATTTGACTAGTGTACATATATTTCACATCGCATCAAAACAGAGTTGCATAGCATTCAAACGAATTCAAGGACCATGGTGGCCATAATTAATTATATTTTAGGACTTTATTTTGAATGTTTTCATAATTTGCAGAATACTGTTGTACCAACTGTAGTGCACCCAACACTACAAAGCATTGCCATGACATCCCAAGAGGTGAAGGTAATAATTCCATCTTTCACCATCAAATAATTTTTTATATTTTAGCACGTTTTCATATTTTAATTTTTTATTTGCACCTAAATGTAGGGTAAGGCAGCCACCACAAGGACAAAATAGGATGTTGTTGTAAGGGGTCACATGCCAGAGGCCACTAGTGATTCAGAAGACATAGGGTCTGAAGCATCACCATTGCAGAGGCCTCTTAAATGTTTGAGGCTAGCTTCTTCTCCTTCAATTTCTCATCCACATCTGCCTGGACATATTGTCCAATGTGAATCTAGTGAGGCCACACCAATGATAGGTAAGTTTACTATTTCAAGCTTCTTGATTCATTACCATTACTGTTTAGTTGAAATTATAATAATTTTATTTCTTTTTCATATGTTTTTAGTGTTATACCCCACCCTGCACCCACACCGACATGCCTTCATAGGATGGAGGGTAGCAACAAATCTCATCATCATCGAGTAAGTATTTTTTTAAATAATATGTATTAATTTTATCCACTTTTATTTTCTTTAACAAAATCTTATTATAATGTATTTAGGTGCCTCCTCGCTATTTACTCAAAGAAGGTAGCATATGATGCCACCACCACCACCTCCACCATGATAAAAATTAATGAGAGGTCAATGTAGGGGTGGAAAACAACTTGTTGGAGCGAGATCATAGGGGGCACCAAGCCAGACAATGTCTACCTTTCCAAATATGTCATTTTCAATAGTTTGTTCATTGCAAGAAATTTTGAGCTCAAGATTAGATAATCCTCCATTAGAGGATGATTATCTTTTATAAGGCAACATTCAAGGGTTCAAAGCAACAGATGTGCTTCAAGCACAACAAACACAAGAATTTCCTAAAGCTCAACAAACCTCATCGTCACCTTCTAACACCAGTGACCCTAGTCCTCGAACTGAGGATGAAAAAGTTAATTTTTCTAAAAATTTTTAATGGTTGATAATTGTGAAGCACTAATCAAAGATAGTTTGCTTCACAATGTAAAGGAAATGAAGGATTAGGAATTTTGGGCAAAGGTCCTTATCAAGGAGATAAATGCTCGATATAAAAATTTTGATAAAAGGGAAAATATTTTTTCTCTAGTCCAAAACAAACCAAAAAATCTTGGTGGTCTGTTACATCAAGCTCAATCAGGCTCAGTGAACGCTTTACTTTTGTATAATGATGAAATTTTAAATATTATGTTGAATAGATTGGAGAACCTAAATGTTGAAGCCCAAGCATATTATAATCAATGGGCTTCTGATAAGAAGAAAGTTGCAGTCATTGAGGCTTCAAGGGATGCGATTGAGGTGAGACTTTAGTTGCAATAAATTTTATTGTTATCTTTTTTCATATAACTCTCAACTAACTAATATTTTCTTTTATTTTTTGTAGTCAAATTTTGATAATTTACAAAAACAAGTTATAAGCATGGATGTTAATATCTGCATGGCAAAGAAAACACTCGAAGGTGCAATAAAAATGAAGGAAACCTTTCAAGCCAAGATCAGAGATAATAATTATTTAAGAAATATTATAAAGGAGCACAATATGGATCCACATATCTTGCTTAAGAAGAAGCATCAAGAAAACCTTTCTATAGGGCAAGAAGATCCAACCCCAGAAGAAAGAGCATTGTTGGGGAGCATACAGAAGGTAGAGGAAGGCCTCATCAGAACTGGAGCACTGCTAGTGCTTGCGTAGGATATTGACATAGGAGATAAGGGAAAAGAACCTAAAACTTTAGGAGAATCTCCAACTAAAAGTGATCTAGATACACAAGGAGTGATCGAACATGTCTTTGAGCCCCCATCTCAAAATTAAGATATTGTAAAATGTTTACTAGTTGATAGCAAATTTTGTTGTATTGTTGTCAACAATTTTGTACAATGTATATTTTGAATGCAAATAATGAAAAATACTTTTATTAATTTGTGTCTTCTATCATTCAATGGTTGTTTCCATTTATATTCTTGTGCTGCTTTTAAATTTAGGATGATTCAATTATATTTACTATTGTAATTTCAAATAATAAACGAAATATTACTATGATATAACTCAGTTGTGCCAATACATTAATATCAATACATTAACAATACTATAATATAAAACATAAGGTTTTATGAATGAACACAATTAGGACACTACGAAGGCTACGATATAAAACATATAATTTGACAAACAATGTTGTGATATAAATCATAAAATTACAATTCAGGTAGCTAAAACAATGTTGTGATAACAAATAAAGTCAAATTTATCAATGAAAATGATAACTAATAAATTCAAATTTATCAATGTTGTGAAATCTTGGAAAAATTACAATTCAGGTAGTTGAAACAAACACTTCTCAACTTGTCTAGAATCACTTTTAAGCATAGCGAATATTTGTGTCTCCACTATCTGATCACTGCAAGCATCATTATCCTCATTATCATGCATATTAGTGATACCCCTTCTGTCTGCTAGGGATTTTCAGTATGCCAATGCTCTATCATAGGGAAATTTGTCCAGCTCATATGATGACACATAAATTCTCAAACAATTTTCCAAATTTTTATCTAACCTATTACGGAGCTTAGATTTAACAAAATATAGTGCACTAAAAACCCTCTCATCTTCCATAGATCCCAAAATCATTGTTTGACATAATTCATATAAACAAAAATATTCACTCATTGTATCTTGTAAGACACTACTTGGATACAATTTTTTCCATAAACGTGTAATGGAACCAGGCTCATGGAAGTTACTCAAAAGTGATGTTTGATCAACCATTGTCATTCCAAAATGCGATGATTGTTGTATTAAAAGTTCTTTGTTGAGAATACCTTTGATTTCAACACCATTGACTTCCACACTTTTACTGAAATGTTTAGAAAGTGTGCCCATATATTTAACAAACAACTCATTTGTAGATTTGTAGTCATTACAAGGACCCCAAAACATGGGGTTAACCACACCCATGGCCTCAAGCAACTCATCTCTTTGAAATCGATCTCTTATTTCTCTTGTCAATGATTCTACTATTTTTAACAATTTAATCTTAGTATTTTGTAAAATTACTTCAAATCCATTGCATGTTATGGGAATTTGTTCAACATCATCCGTAACTATATTTAACCACCTTTCAAAATAATAAAGAGGTATCATATTTCCATGAACATTAATACAGATATGATCATTGATGTCAAACTTCAAAAAGCTTTTTGGATCATTCACGTTAGTTAATATTTTCCAACTATCAAACAAAGGATCTATAAAATTTCCTCCAGACACGTATATCCTATCAATATGCATACATATTTGTTTTCTTATCTTGATGAAATCAACAATATATATGGATCTTTCTTGTGCATGTTTAATCAATCTATTCATTTCTTGCAACATTGGAAGAATACCACATAATGTTAGAAGTGTTTCCAAGTTAGTCAAATGGTATAGCAAATATTTTGCCTTATCAACTGCCCTATGATTTTCATACATAAACCTTGTTAAGGATTGATATTCTATAAAAACTTTGTATGCAGGTTGGTACAATGAAATCCACCTTGTATCCACATATTTTAACAATTTTCTTCCTTCTGTAACTCCTAGTGCAAACTATTGAAACTCTAAAAACCTTTTTGGACTGCACAAAAAATAAGCATGTATTTCACGGATGAGTTCCTCCACTCTCACAACATTATCGAAAGTGCTCACAATTTTGTATGCAAGATTCATTCTATGAGCCATGCAATGAATGGGTATCAAATATGGGGTAATTGATGTCTAAAGTCGAACACAAAGACCACTCTTGTGTCCTTGCATTGTAGCAGCACCATCAACCCCAACACATATTAACTTTGAGGCTATTTCTATATCATTCATTCTCGCAATATCTTTTAAACTAGTTACAACAACATTATAGAGGTTTTCCACATTACAATTTTCCACCATCTTATGTAATGCTAGCAAACTAGGATGCCTTACATGATTTTGGAATGTGTACACATGCATGCAAATCCAAGATGTGTTGTCAACAACTATCACCTCATCAATTGAAAGTGAAATAAATTTGGTGAGTTTTACTTTCTCCCTCAGGTCCTCCTTCTCAACCAATGATAGACATTTTACAATTTCCCAACCACTTCGATCTGACCAATGGGAACTAGGAAGGTTTTGCACATCAACTAGCTAAAATAGGTGCTTATAATCAATAAAATCAGATATGGATCTACCATTTTTAAGAATACTATATACAATAACAAACTACAAACTTTTTGAAGCTAAAGTGGTCTTATGAATTTTATGAAATTGGGCTTGAATCATTCCACCTTTCTCAACAAGAGATTGTTGTAGCTTCAATTATTTTTCATATTCTTTTGCATATCTAACATGCATGCATTTCGATGCATCCTTCCACCTAACTATTTTCTTAATGGTTCCATCACTTTCTTTAACTATTGAATAAACTTTCCCATAATGTTTTTCTATTGTATCTAACTTCAGTTGCATCTTATGATCCTTACCCAATTTCCAACTACAAATTATGCATCTACATTATGTTGGAATGTCATTTTTGTTCTCTAGTTGGACTAGCTCTATAAAGGGATAAGTTGATGACCATTCAACCTTAAATGACCTGCCAATAGTCCATCTAGTTAACTTTCTACATTTAGTTTTTTGGCTTGAAGATTCCCTCAAAGTTTGTATTGTATTTGATTTATCACTTTCTTTTTCAAGTGGCATGTCATTTTGAGGAATATCTTCAAGTGTTTGTTGGATGTCATTGTTAAGAGAATTTTCATGTGAAAGCATCTCTTCATGAGGAATATCTTCAAGTGGAGGTATATCAAGGTCAATAGTGTATTCTACATACAATGATATTCTTTATCATTATTGGATGTAAGAGAACATATTTTTACAAACAAAAAAAATTCATATCAACATTCAATATGGCCAAAGCCATATACTGAAAATTAAATTTTTGATGAAAAAAGCATTATTTAAAAGAATAAATAGAATACAAAACTAATTGTTTAGAAGGTAAAAATCATTTGTACCTTTAATTTTTATAGATGTCGATGGCTCGTTGGATTTTGATATATGGCTAAAATATTTGAGGATACTCTTTTCAGTAGAAGATTTGCCTCCCTTCTTTCCATTGCTAGTAGGTGTCATTTTACTTGTAAAGAAAATATTTTTCATTTTAGAAAATTAATAAAATGTTGAACAGATCTTACTACTATAAGGCCTCAAAATAATATTGTAACTAGAATAAATAGAGGGTTGGTTGGTAGAAAATACATACCAATTTCTAGTCAGGCTTTATCATGATCTTTTTAGTGCCTGCCACTACTCTATTTTTTGAAGATAGATAATTGTCTGCACTTGTATTAATTCAGAGGACAAACAAAATCAATATACAAATTCAAATCTATAGACACGTATTGGAATTTCTATAATTTAAGAAAAATAACGTATATAGATATGAAATATAATTAGAGATTCAAATGTGGAAAAATACCATATTATAGTACCAAATGGCATAGAAACTCATAGTCTTAGTGGAATAGATAGAGGATGATAATGTCTTAAGAGATGGTCACCTAGCTAAAAAATCCTTGAAAACACTCACTTGTGGAACAAAGAAAAACAAGGGAAAATAGGGGAAAACATGGGAAATAGAGCATTTACCTATTTGCAATATTATGATAGAAAAATAGATCTTACTACTACAACTCCTTGAACTCATATTCTCTAAAAATCAAGAGAAACTGAGAATCATGATGTCTTAAGAGAAATAGAGAATCATAGTGTCTTAAGAGAAATAGAGAATCATAGTCTCTTAAGAGAAGGTCAACTAGCTGAAAAATCCATCAAAACACTCACATGTGGAATAGAGGAAAATAAGGGAAAACATGGAAAATAGAGCATTTACCTATTTGTAATTTTATGATAGAAAAATAGATCTTACTACTACAACTCCTTGAACTCATATTCTCTAAAAATCAAGAGAAATAGAGAATCATAGTGTCTTAAGAGAAGGACAACTAGCTAAAAAATGCATCAAAACACTCACATGTGGAATAAAGAAAAATAGGAAAAACATGGGAAATAGAGCATTGACCTATTTGCAATAAATGACAAAAAAAATAGCAAAATAAAAACCTATAATTTTATGACAAAAATATATCTTATTACTACAACTCCTTGAACTCATATTCTCTAAAAAAAAGAGAAATAGAGAATCATGATGTCTTAAGAGAAATAGATAATCTTAAGAAGGATAGGTAGCTTAAAAATGCATCAAAACACTCATATGTGGAATAGAGAAAAATAAGGGAAAACAGAGGAAAACAACAAAATAAAAATTTGTAATTCTATAAAATAAGGTAAAATAATGTACCTTTATTTTTTACTACCAATGCATGGTTTGGATCAGGTTCAGGTGCAAAACTAGGTTCATATCTGGTCTGGTTGTAAAGTAGTTCTAGCCCTATTTAGGTGTAAAACATAGTTTGACAACCATTCAGGTAAAAAAATAGGTTTGGGTCTGGTCTAGATGTAAAGCAGGGTTTGACAGTTGTACAGGTAGAAAACTAGGTCTAGATATGGTTCGAGTGCAAAGTAGGATTCATCTCTAGTTTGAGTTGAAAACTAGATCTGATTCCTATCCATGTGAAAAATGGTTTCGGATGTTGTTTGGGTGGAAAAAGGGTTCAGATATCATTCAAGTGGAAAAAGGGTTTAGATATCATTCAAGTGGAAAAACGGTTCGGATACCATTTTGATGAAAATTAGGGCTTACCCCCAATTTGGGTTTAAAATAGGGTTCGAATACGATCGGTGAAATTTGACAAAATTCTACAATAGATCGAATGTTTCAGGTCTTGTCTTTTCTGTTGGAAGGTTTTACTTTTCGTTGTTGTTGCTCATTTTTTGAATAGTTTGAATGTTTTACATGAATAAGTATCATTTTCATGTTAATTATATATATTGTTGGTATAAGAGGTGAATTTGGTAGGATAATTAAAAAATTTATAATTTCAAGGCAAAAAGGGTCCTCGATTTAGGTGGGAGTGCTGGCGATTTAAAAAAAATCGGTAATATTATTATCAATGTGGGGCGAGCCAACCCCTAAAATATTTTTGGACCCAAAATTTTTGGGTGAATGGGCCGATGTCCAAGGTCCCCAAATTCACCAATTTCTATTTTTTAAAATGCTAATATTCATGAATTAATGAAGATTCACCACTATGCATAACCTTGAGCAAGGCTTTCGATCCTAGTATCTGCTTCAAATCAAAACCTACATAAGTAAAATAAATAGAAGGATGTGTCCTCGGATAGTGATGATTCTCCCTTTATCTCAAATCTCACACAATCGATGGTGGCTTAGATCAAGAAATCCTTTTTGATAAACTAGATTAGCTTAATGTTGTAATCTTAGAGCATACTCATTATCTTGATCTGATGCTAATGATAGTAAAGTGAATCAATTCATTCATTGAGGTCAAATATTTAGGTATGGAGAACAATTTGTTGACCTCATCGTTGCTCTCCTTTGGGTCAGCCTTCAAATTGAATCTGTGTAAGTCCAAAGACCTGATCTATAAGGGAGGGAAATGGCTAGTGGGGAATGGTTGGGCTATCGACTTTTGGAATGATCCTTGGTTGATGGATGATCCCTTAGCTTCTCATCTTGATTTGGCTATGGTTGAAGCCTCATGCAAAAGGTTGTTCGGATCTAGAGTTTTTGATTTCATTGTTGCTCTTTCAAATTGTAGAATATGAAGATCCTTATCCCACCCTGATATTTCTTCGATTGAATATCTTACCCTCAATCTCATTGCTAACTTGTTAAATCTTTATGTGCTCAAGCTAGAGCTAGATGATGATTCCTTTTGTTGGAAGGCAAAACCCTTAGGTTCTTTCTTAGTTAAATTTGCTTTCTACCTCCTTGAGGAACTAGTTCCCCTTTGGCTCCTCTGCAACTTGGTCTAGCATAAATATCTTGTCCCTAATATTAATATATTCCTATGGTTTTTTGTGCAACATAAAGTCTTCACCTTGGATAACCTTATAAATCGTGGTCTGATCTTATCCCATTGTTGTTATCTGTGTCGCACCTCTAATGAATTCCTAGTTCATGTCTTTAATCTCTACCCATTCACAAAGAAAGTTTTTGACTCCTTTTTTGGTCTTTTGGGAGTCTCTTGGGTCCTCCCCCTTTCCCTTCCTGATATTCTAACCTAGTGGTCATCCTCATTCTCCTCCAAGCACCTTCAAATGTTTTGGTCTTTCAGTCTAGCCCATCTTCTATGGGGAGTTTGGAAGGAGCACGAGTGACCCTTTAAAAACACCTCTAATTAAATTGGCTTTATTTTTTCCAGGTATTTGGTGGTTATTGTGGATAATGTATCCTCATGTTGTATAGAAGATAAACCCAAGGAGCCTGAGAAAATATTGGAGAATTTGTTGGGTTTTAAACCAGTTAGGGAGCCAAATTTATCTATTACGACTAATCAAATATTATCCACCATTTGGATTCCCTCGTCTCTTGATTAGTTTAAATTAAATTTTGATGGCACTTCAAAAGGTAACCCGGGAAGAGTAGGTATCGGGGGTATTATTAGAGATCATAGGGGTGATATTTTGTTGGTCTATACTAAAGGGCTTGGAGTTAACTCTAGTCAATCTGTGGAAGTTAGGACCCTTTACCAAGGCATCCAGGTGGCCAGCTCATTGGGAATCCATAAAATTATCATAGAAGGGGAATCCATCACTACCATAAATTGCATGAAATGATGGCCCCTAGGAAATCAATCAATGAAAAATATGATTCATGAAGATAAAAGAATCGCTTTGCTTTACGAGGATGTCACATTTCAACATACTTTTTTGGAAGGTAATAAGTTCATGGAATTCATGGTAAACCTGGGTGTGGACCACCCTAGACTACGTATTTGGTAAAAGGACTTCCCTAAGGGCTTATGCTCTTTGGAGGTAACAAATTTCCCTGGTAGAAAAATGGAACATGGTTAATTGTTATTTTTGTTTATTGCTTAGGCGTCCTACTTCCCTGCATGGAAGTCCTTTTCAGTTTTCTTTAATCTATTTTTGGCATTTCTCTCTATTCTTCCCTGGTGGTTGTGGAGCTAGGGCTTGGAAGCTCTATTGGTTTCTTGTTTGTGTGCTTCTAGTTTGGTTGTGTTGGCTTTTGACCCTCATCCAATCTCTCTTTGGCCTTGGATTACGTTGTAAAAGTTTTGAGAATCCTTTCAAAACCCCTTTATACCTTTTATCAAAAAATTCATTCATTGAGGCATAAGCCTATTTATTACATCATTTAAGGTCATAAATTAAAATATCGGATATCATCATTTAGGAGATATTTACATTCTTTAAATATAATACTAACCCATATAAAAATGGATGACCTAATCTAATATCCTCATTTAGGAGATATTAAAATAATGGAATAAAATATCCCTAACAAGTGCTTTGGTGTAGGTTGTAGTCAAGTACCAACCTACCAAATAGTCATGAATAATGCTACCCCTTGTCAGGACCAAAGACTCTAATAATCAAATTCTTCTTATATGAAACATCGTGGAAGCATAGAAATTATCTCACAACTATAAAAGTATGTGAATTCTTTCATAAACAACATACAAGATATTTCATAAAACTATTCATATGCTCAATTTGGATGTAAGTAAACTACTCAACTATTTCATTGAATTAATAACCATGTGATAAATTTGTTGTCATCCAACTTCATATAGTATAATCCAACTATGCATGATGTACATGTTGGATGATTCAATTGGTGGGGCATACATCAATATATAGAATTATGACAATGCTAATAATAACTTCTCCAAGTTATTATTTTTATTTATAGAATTTCTATTTTTACTTTTGCATGCACTTTTCTATTTTTCAATTGCCTTTCTTTCTTAAAAATTACTTTTCTTATTTTCTCCAACTCTTTGCATGTGCCTTTCCACATAACATTAATTTTTCCAACACCCCTATGAAAAGGATCCACTAACTATATGTGATCTAGTGCATAATTGTTGGGATGCAATTTACACATTAAGAAGAATAATTCTACTTATATATAACATAATAAATAATTTTTGTAATTAGTATATAAGGAGTATATAATTATTGAAAAATTTCACTTTTCTATAGGTATATGTAATGACATAACTAGCAAGGAGTAGAGTAAATACATTTTTTATCCTATCAATAGTTAAATATCACTAACAATTATTAGAAATCAAAATATAAGAATAATTTTTTTTTATTAGTAACGGGTTTTATAAGGGACCCAAAACCTTATATACAAGCTATAAGGAGGATCCCATGAAGGTTCGACTCCCTACAAAACAATCCAAAATTGGGCCAAACACATGGTCCATAAGCTAAAAAATAGCCTAGATTATTACAACACCGTCCATGGGCACAAACATAAAGTGTGAGGTTCTATAGCTTGTCCTTATTTTGCAAGTGCCAATGTGCCACCTTGGCATATCAGTGTAATAAGGTCCCACAATTCGCCTTGCATTGTGAGCCATCATGATCCTTGACATCGTGGCACTATTCAACATTAGTAACTGCAAGTTCACTACAAGAATCAACGATGCATTGGGGAAGGTTTCCCTACCACGTCACCAGGTATTGGATAGTTAACCCAAATTTTGCCATTGTATCTGCCGCTCGATTGCCTTCCCTATACACGTGTTGAATACACTTGTTGTTAATCGCCCTTAACTGGACAATGGACTCTTTGATGATTGGTTGCACGTTCCAAGGTGGATGCGAGACCTCTTTCAAATAATTTATAGTGTTTAACGAGTCTCCCTCGATTATCAGGTATTGGATATTGAGCTTGATAGCCATTTGGATGCCTCGAAAAGCTGCTCGAGCTTCTGCAAAATTGTTAGATTGGACTCCAATTTTTTCCACATAAGCCAGGATGAGACGACCTCTGTCATCCCTAATTATGCCTCCACAACTCGCATCATCGGGGTTGCCTTTTGATGCACCATCAAAATTTAACTTGAACCATTGAGGGGGAGGGGGAATCCAAGAGACAATGGATTTGTCCACAACAACCTGAGAATGAATATAAACCTCAAAAGATAGGTTAGCATAACGTGTCACTTGAATCTCAAATAGTGATGAAGGAAAATCCTCAAAAGACTATGATATTGGTATTTTTGGAGGTAAAATTCACAGCTCTCAAACAGACTGAATCCAGATCTAGGGACGAAAATCAAAAAGCTCGATTATTCCTTTCCAACCAAATTTACCACATAAAAAGAGGAAGAATGATCGACCACCAAAACTTCAGGTGGGTGGACTTAAAGGGGTTTGGCCACTGGGTAATAAGATCACTAATAGACTAAGGAGCAACCCAAGAGATAGAAACATTTGACAGGATCATGGGCATGACAAGGCTAGAAAAAAGACACTCTAGAAATAGATGATTAACTGACTCCCACGCAGATTTACATAAGGAACATTTATTGGGCAGGATCATACCACGTGTTATCAAGTTATCGATGGTGAGGAGTCTATTTTTTGCTGCCAGCCAAAAAAATGAACAATGTTGGGAATAAGGTTTTTGATCCAGATACTATTGGAAGTAAACCAATCACGGTCTTAACTGAAAAATTCCCAGACTAGCTAAATTGCCAACAATTTTTATTAAATACATAATTAATTATATATATTTGAAAGCAAAAATAATTTTCTTATTTCATGGTTCATTAACAATATTTTATCACTTTACACCTTCCTCTAATTCTCAACGGAAATAATACTTAATCTTTGTTAAAAATAAAGATACAAAAAAACTAATATCATAATAAAAAAACTAAAACTGTTTTAAAATACCATATTTTTACCTATCAAATTTTCAAAATACACCAAAACTTCAAACTTAATTTTTTTTTAATTCTCCATCAACTTTATATTAAAATAACTATCATCTTTAAAGAATATCATATTTATTCTTTAAAATTTGAAAATAAAAACCAGTTACATTACTTCATCTATTTTTTTTTTTTTAATTTATTTATTTATTTTTATTTTTATTTGTGGAAAACATTCTAAACGGGATGCCACTTTCAGGTAAGACCCAAGGAGACAGGGGTATCCACTTCATCTACTTCAATCGTCTCTAAGGAATATCATATTTATTCTTCACAGTTCTCCTGGGAAAGGTGATTTTTTTCTAACTCTTTAAATATTCCAAGGATTGTATCTTTAATATTTGTTCTTTAAAGCTTGCAACAAATAAAAACCACTTAGCATTCAAATCTTTTCATCTAGAAGATCAAAAGATGAATTTCTATACCTTTAAGGATTCTATAAAATTTGGAATTTCATCAAGCTTTAACTATTTAAAAAATAACAAATTCTAATCAACTTATATTTTCAATAATGTTATATCTTCCGTGAATTGACTTATGTGAACGCCTTTAAACTTGTCCTTTTATACAACATGCTCAAATTTCAACAAAATAGTACAAGAATTATAAAAAAAAAATACATTGAACATTTACGTCGATCACGCAAACAAGATAATACTTATCCTGATGGACTATATTTTCTACAAAGTTGATTGGGTTACGCCACAATTTCATGGGGCTGTTCAGAATATTAGACTGGCACTGGGAACGTCACCTCATAGCCGTTTAACCAACTTGCGCAACAATCGTCAAAACTTAAATTGGTAAACTTAGCTTGCCCTCCTTTTCCTTTGCTGGTTTGCTCTGCAGGACTATATTTTTTTATTTTGTTTTGTTGGGAACCAATATAGTAAAACATCTTATAAACCATATTATAAAGGCTATAAAAATGTTGTATTTTATCTTTTTTGAGAATCAATATAATAATAATGATATTTCTTTCTTTGGAATTAACTAACATATTATTCTTTAATAAATTTTAAAATTATTGAAAGAAAAGTGCAGGAAATTTAACGGAGTGAGTTGCCTTGGTATGATGGAAATAGAAAATTGTTTTTTTTAACTCTATAGATATCTTTTTCATCAGTTTTTATTTTGTCCTTGTGTAATAATTGATAGAATATTTTTTAAAAGTCTAACTTGTGTCTCCTTATCTTGCTTTTTATCTAGCAAAAAGAAAATTGTTTGTTGTTACTCCTCCATAGATATCTTCTTCATCAAGTTTTTCCTTTTGTCCTTATGATAATAAATGGAATATTTTTCAAAAGCTTAACTTGTACCTCCTTATCTTGCTTCCATCTAATAAAGAGAAAACAATTTCTTGCAACTTCTTCATAGATATCTTCTTCATCAAGTTTTCCTTTTGTCCTCCTTTTGACCTTGTGTACTAATTGATGGAATATTTTTCAAATGATTAATTTGTGCCTTTGTATCTTGCTCACTATCTAACAAAGAAAAAACTACTTCTTGTAACTCCTCTATAGATATATTTTTTATCAAATTTTCCTTTTGTCCTTGTGTTATAATTGATGGAATATTTTTCAAAGGGTTAACTTGTGCCTTCTTGTCTTGCTCACTATGAGACAAATTTTGTAACTCCTCCATAAATATCTTCTTCATCCAAATTTATTTTTGTCGTTGTGTGATAATTGATGAAATATTTTTCAAAAGGTTAACTTGTGCCTCCTTATCTTGCTATCTAACATTTTTTTTTAACAACCTCATTACATACACACACACCCCACCATGGTTTGAACTTGGGTCTCCCAAAAGAGAGCTCAAATACCTAACCACTGTGGTGTTCCATAGGACTAACAAAATATTTTTTAAATAATTAATCACTTCCTTTATAATACCTTATTTTTTTCAATGTTTCTTGTGTCTAGAGTTGAAATATTTTTAATGTGATAAAAAGGAAATTTTGTTTTTGCTATAGCATATTTGTTTTTTGTATTTCTATCTCCTTTCATGATTCATTTCTCCTTAGATTTTTGGAACTAGTATGACTCCTCTTTTTTCATTGCATATGATAATTAAAAACTATTTTTTTTCTTTTGCATAAGAATCATGATCCATTCTATCTCTTGTAAATATTTAAACTTGGATTCATTTTATTTCATTTCCTCAAAAATATTACCAAAATATATGGCATTTCAAATCTTCATTTGCTCCTTTCAATTTATCATCTTTTGAACAAACTTGTACATATATGATAATCCAAATTTTGCTTTGTCCCATCATAACATAACCATTTGAAAAAAATCAAGATCTTGGAGCCACATAGACTAGAAGCAAAATGGTTTTAGTAAACATTATTAGGTAGATCACAAGTCAAAAGAATGGGTTTGTGATTTGATCTTGCTTACAATAAAATATCTAAATAAATTGTATACTTTGTTTGTGATCATGTGTTGGATAACAAAAATCTATCCAATCCTTTTACTATATGAGTTTACCCAATGTGTTCGTTATCCCATGTATATCAAGAAATTAAAAGACTATCATCCCAAAGACCATTTGAATTGACAAATGAAGAAAAATATGCATTGATTTAGACCATCCTGGAGTACTACCCTTCTTTTCCAAAGGAGATATTACTATGTTGAAATCACCCACAAGAATGCATATATTACAATTATGAATCATCTTTGTAGTTGAAAAAAAATATGCTAAGGTCCTTCCAACATATTTCATGAGGAGTAACTATAGTTGTAGTATATACATTTATAATCCCAAATTTGATGTTTTCACTTTCCGATAAAATATTCTAACAATCCAATTACTATTTGCTTATATTGAAACAAAATTGAGACTATAACAATGTATAAATTCCTTAATAACTCTTTTTTTATAGGTCTTATTCATACCCCTAGTATTCCATGATATCATTTTCATTATCATCACTTTTTATTTTTATTAGTGAGCTTAGCCCCACTTCTTGTTAATGTATGTGATATTTCTAATTATCTTCTCAAATCGATATATCTTTGGGTTTCTTTTTCTCTTTGTTCATTCTTTGATGGCCTTCCTCTCCTTTTTCCATTCCCACCAACACTTTCATCTTCATAAATATTTTATATTTTTTCATATTGTTCATAATGAGACTTATATTCTAAATATTTATATTGTCCTAAAGAATCTAAAATGCAAGGAATATCCTCATAAACACTTTCTTCTTTATGTTGCCTCAAAAACCTTAAAGTGCGTAAATGGTCCTTCATAGTCATTACTTTCTTATGTTTCCCTAGAAACCCTAAATTTCCTTGGATATCCTTCATATGTTTTTTTTTTAATCCTAAAGTGAAATCCATACACTCTATACTACTTTCACTTTATTGCAAGGAGATTATTTATACTACTTGAGAAAAATGAAGATGATTTACCTAGATTAACCTTGACCTCATTCACTTTGAAATTTTCCTCCTCATATTGCTTCGCATATTTAACTCTTGTATTTGTATTTTTGCATTATACTTTATCATCCTTTGTTATTTTTTTCTAATGGCTGGTTTGAGTGAACTATAATAGCCTTTTTCATTTGATGACGTACAAGAGTTTTTCTTGCCATTTTATTAGGAGTGGAAAATCTTTGATTTGATGTAGCTTCTCCTATGATATGATCTAATTATTTCATATTGAATATTACCTCATACCTTAAATTTTATATCTTTTTATTTGTAATTTTCATTTTGTAATATCTTACCACATATTCAGTTTCATGACATTTGCAATATCATAATCTACTTATTGATCCCATTCTCTTGATTCATATTTAATCCTAATGGATTACATTAAAATTTATGAAATATCCATATCAACACATATTCAAGTGTATATAACATGCCTTCTCTCCTTAGTAGTTTGTCCCTCTTGGATGAAATTGCCTAGAGTATTTTTAGTATTCTTCAAAAAATACTTATTGATGAGTTGATAAGGAATTCCAAAAAGCCAAATCTACACCAAAAACCTTTTAATAGTCTCTATATCCATAGAAAAACTATCATCCCATGGTCTTAAATATAATGCATCCTTTCCCCTAAACCAAGGACCACCATCAATTACTTTATCCCTTATTTCTAAAATAGAGAAGATAATGAGAAAATATATTTTTGGAATAAAAGTCATGGAGTATTTTGAATTCGATACCTAATTCCACTTTATCTAATTTTTAATTTTAAAATATTCTAGCTAATATCCATGGAACATATATATTAGCTCTCTTGGTTTAAGAATCATTATATCATGTTCAATAATCTCATCCTTGATAATCATTTTTTGTGTATTAACTATTATCTGGATAGGATTTTCATAGATTCGCTCTTCCTCTTATTGCTAACTAGGGCATCTGTACTTCTAACTAAGGTATCCTTACTTCTAGTAAGGACTTTTTTCTTTCCATGTTTCATAGATTTTCTTGACATGAATGCTTTATCTTTTGAGTTTTTTATAAGATTTGGAACAACATATGGTATTCGCTCCTTGAATGCACTTTTCTTTTTACTTCCTGCTTATGCTTCTTGCTCTTGGATTACCCTCACTCCTAACTTGTATGAGGGATACGTGTTTGACTCGAAGGGTATACATAAATTTTATTAGGCTATGTATGTGCTATATGTAGATGGATTAAAATTTATTATTTTGATAGAATCTCATAAGGTACCATATGGTTCACACTCTAGATATAAGAATATATATACAAACTTGAGGGAATGCTTCTTCTAACTTAAAATGAGAAATGATATAACTGCTCTTGTTAATTAATTCCTAAAATTCAAAAGGATAAAGGTCAAGCACCAACACCCAAAAGGTCTTCTTTATCCATATCAAATACTAGAATGAAAGTCAAATGTTGTGTTTATAAATTTTATTATAGGCTTACCTATAACAAAGCATAGGCATAATACATTTTTGGTAGTAGTGGATACTCTTATGAAGGTAGTTCGCTTCTTGCATACTAAGGATACATATGAGGCTAAGGATATAATTCAATTATAAATTGATCTAATCTTTAGCTTGCATGGAGTTCCCAAAAGGATTATTTTAGATCAAGATTCTTTGTTCACTTATTGATTTTTTAATATATTCTAGTATGCTTTAGAAACCTAATTAAACTTTGGCACTACATATAACCTCAAGACCAACATCTAAATTAATATGGTGCATTATATGCTAGAAGACATGTTAAGGATGAATATAACAAATCAATAGAACCAATAGGAGAAGTACCTTAGCTTGATTTAGTTTACATATAATAACAATTATCATAGCTCTAAAGGTCGAAGGTTATCTATGAATTCTTGTATGGTTATTCTTGTAGAGGTTCTTTGAGTTAGGAATGGTTGGAGGACCAAGTGGTTGTACACCTAAAAAGGCTTCAGAAGTTAGAAGAGCAAGTGATTAAGATTAATAAAAATCTTAATCAGGCTCATATTGACAAAAGAGTATGTTAAAATGCATTGCATAAAGATAAAGTGTGTTGTAGGGGATAAGATATTTTTTAGAGTCATACCTCATAAGTGCTTCTTTAAGTTTAGAAAAGGATCTATTTTTCATCTTGATTTGCTGACCCATTTCAGATTTTAAAAAATATTAGACCTATTACTCACCAACTAGCCTTGTAACCTAGACTATCATAGATCCAAAGTGTATTCCATATCTCATTTCTTATGAAGTATGTACCTCATCCATATCATATTTTGACTTGGTCTAATGGCAAATTATCAAGGAAAATGAGGTCAATAATGAGCCTTACCACATTTTGGACTAGAGAATCAAACAATTTAGAAGGAGATACAAAAATAGATTTTAGTGCAATGGGGTCAACACAACAAGCACACTACTATTTGGAAGGATGCCACTAAAATAAAGGACTTGTATGCCCATATTTTTCCATAACTTCTAGGTGTAAGTTTTAATAAGGGGAATGATGTAGTGCCTACTCTCCCTCCTCACTAGATAGCTTTTTTATTGCTTTCCTAGTTAGGATGAGATGTTATATTTATGTTAGACTTTATGATTTATTTAAAATATTTTATTATTATGACCATTGATATTTCTACTTTGCCATAATATTAAAGAGGATTTTTTCTAATTTTTTTGAAATATATCATAATGTATAATGTTTCTTGAATCAAATGATGAATTCATGAATATGTACAAGTTAGAGTGTTGTAGAACATTTTATTGTTCCAAAAGGTGTATGCTTTGATGTTCAGCACATGATATACCTTGTTCCTATAGGTCCCTATTGAATAATGGGGTTGATTATTTGAAGTTTTGCTTCTATTGCTTGATGATTAAAATATTCACTTTTGATATTGGAGGATATATTTTGGTCATAATATTACACATTAAAGATCTTCTCATGGGACTATCAATATTTTTTATCCAAAAGGTAGAGTCACAAGTTCATGTTCAAGGAAAGTTTTATCCAATGTTTGTACCTTTAGCAAGATAAGATAGCAAAATTTATGATGAATATTCATTGACCCACTTAAAAAATCATGGAAGAGAGATGTTACCATCTCTAGTGTCTCGTCTACTTGGCCCCTTAGCTTGGATTATAGGGTTTTTAAATATCAATAATTTGTTATTATTGGCGAAGACCAACAATATTTATGAAAGCCTACAATAAATTTTGATGCAAGCCTATGGGAATATACAATGTAATAGTATGAGTGTATTATATAAGCTATGGATATTCTATACATAAACCTATGAGCAACATTGATGTATTCACCGTTAGTGATATCTACTAAGCAACTTTTATAGTTAATCTTAATTAAGGGTTTAATATATGTAATATATAATAATTTAACTTTAAGCCAAATTATGTTGGCTTAATATTTGTAATAATTGGATGTAGATATATTTGTAAATACACCTCAATCACTAACCCAATATATCAATTTATACAATATGATAATGAGGGGAAGCTTATGGGCATCCACCCCTTTTTCTTATTTTGATTATCTCTATCCTGTGATTTTATTTATTACTCTTTCCTTCACTTATATTATTTTTGCATATGATTGTGGTGAATGTTATGCTTCAAAATATTTTCAATAAATTATTAAAAAATGCAATATATCCTTCATTATTGTCATGAATTTTTAAAAATTATATGGAATATGAGAGTTATAAATTTGATTTTTCTTTCCATTGTAATGCTTGATCATAAGGTAGAACTACTATAAATACACATCCAATTTATTTGGTGTACATTTTCTAACTTAATTGAGTGTATGCATTGTGATAAAAATAGAAAATAAAATTCTTATCCATGATATAGAAGTGTCATTGGTATATAACATGTATGATGACATATAGTTCTTTCTTATAGATATAGTATTATCGCTTTGTATCACTAAAGGCATTTGAATGATGAGCAATAAGGTGTCTATAGTTTATTAGGATGACACCAAAGGATATAGTAGGATTCATAAATATATCTAGAATGGTTGATCAATGTATGGAAAAACTAGACCTAGAATTATACATACACACATGTGTAGTTCTTCAAATATTTTATTGTTGGTTATTGGTCTAGTCAAAGGATGATTTGTTACACAAGATCTAATTGAGATGCCATGAAACATGATGATGGAATTTATGTAATTCTATTAAAAATTTATGCTTAGTTAGGTTGGTTAGTACAAGCTATTTTTGGATTATTTTTATCTTCTCTATATATACATGAATACCATGGAAATTGATGATGTATCCCAAGTATTTGATTTTTAATATATTATAGGTAATATTTTGCATATTAGATTGTTTAATCTACTAGCAGTACATATCCATAACTTGCTTCTCCCATATATAACTAAAAGTAAGAATATAAATTAGCTATATAATAACAAATTAATTTATGAATATAGTTCAATAATATTATTCATCATACATACAAATGTGGTTATCAATTTTGAAAATCTAAAATATAGTACCATTAACTTAGATAACCCCTCCTTAGTAATGAAAAACATATTTTAGTTATATTTAGAGTTAACAAGAACATGGCTATAACCTCACTTGAGGTTGATTTTGAAAAAGTAGTGTTCTTCATGGAGCTATTCCAAAAGGTCATGTATGTGGAGTATCAAGTATATTCTCTTAGAATATATCTTATTAAGATCATAGTAGTCTATACATAATAACCAAGTACTATCATATTATTTCCTTGGTTGATCAACTCTAATATCTTATTCTTCTTACCTAGTAATCAATATCAAGGAGGACTATTAGGAAGTAGTAAACCTAGAACAAAGTTAATTTGGTACTTCACAACATACTCAAAAGGACTACACATTTTCTAAAAATAATTCAAATAGTGACGAATTAATATGCCCATTTAGAAGGAATATATAGAGCTATTTGAACTACTTATGATGAGGGAAATCTTTTTAGAATAATTAGAATCTAGTATATCATAGGTAGCACAAATAATTAAGCTTAATAAATAATCCTTTTACATTGCTTGATAGAATCAAGAGTTATCTTTTTCTATGGTAGAAACATAATAATGTAATAGACCATATATCTAACATGCACAAATAATTATTATGGATAAGCCTATTAATTTGTACTATGATCAAAGAGATAAGGACCTCTAATAAAAGTTTCATAAGGGTGTGATTTCAAGTGAGAGTCAATCCATGGGCTTGATCCCAAACTCAAAGATGCATTGAAGACAAATTTAAATCACTTTCTTTATATAATCCATCCCAAGGAATAATATTGAGGTTAAAATTTAGTTTCAAAACTAGGACATTTAATAATTAGGTGATAATATTTTCCTAGATGTATTAGCCAATGGTGATATGGATCATCTTGCCATTATTGCATTCTTTAAGTATATCTAAGGTTCAGGTAATATTAGATATTTGACTATGGATATATTAGTAGGTGGTATATGAATCCTCTTTAGACTATTGCATTTGAGTACAATAAGATATATTAGGTTGTATGACCAAATACTAACATTATGTTTTACTATTAGATTTAATATGTGTATGTCTTATTGTGATTACACCAATTACTTGCATCTTTTAATTTATTTTTTACATATAGTAAGGGAATTTATTTCATCTATAGACAAAGGGACCTGTTAATTGTGATGACTTATGTAATGGTAATATTGAAATATTATATTATAGAGGATGAAGAGAGATTAATATAGAGGTAGAGGTAGAGGATACTTCGGTGTGAGAGGTTGTGGGAGATTTAATGTGGGGAGACTCTAGGATGATGAGCCTATTAGTTACATGTTTGTCAACCCTAATTACGATTGGTAGAAAAATAGAGATGAGTATGTAGAATCTTGGTGATGCGAGAAAGCTTTATCTTTGTAAATTTGGCTCTGACAGGTATTGTAACAAATTATTGTGGTAATAATATTTCATATTCTAGGCTAGTTGTTGGTGTTGCAGATTTTGTTAGTCCTTTTGTGAAGTAGTAAGGTATTATTCCATGCTCAAAACCTATTTTTTATCGAGAAGAAGGTATTATTATGTCAGCTTTTGAAAGCTCTTTGGTTGAGCCTGTTTGTGTGATTCCTCCTAGTACAGTTACTCCCAATAAACTGATGTCTCATCAAGTGGTGTTACGGGTAGAGAATAAAACCTATGTGGGGATGATAAGTTTTAGGATATTGTGATGAATGGAATGGAAAATTATTTGAAGGATAGTCTTGTGAAGAAATCCCATCCCTCATAGGCTAAATTGGAGCCTAATAGGGATGAAACTACTACCTTTTCTCTCTTTAAGAATGGAGAGTACAGAGGCACAATCAAGAATTTGGGTATCCTAAATTATGTAGGCTAAACACCAATTGCTAACATGAGGCTTAGTGTGAATAGGATTTATTTTCTAAGGTGGAATAGATCATTGACTCAATTCTAGTTTTCTAAGTTGGAGTGGATAAGATTTTGGCTTGTCAAGATAGTGTAGTTAAAATTTTGGTCTAACACTTAGCAAAACTTTGGTCTAACACTTAGCAAAACCTTATCCACATTTGGAGAAATATCCTATTTATGAGAAATCTTATGATGCAACAATCACCAAAAAAGACTCAAGGGTTCATAATCCAAAGTGCTTGTTCGATCTCAACCCTATGCAAAATTCTTTATCAATGTCTATTGATTTATTAAATTTGACCATGGAAGAAGGTGAGAATTCCCTTATTGGGAAATTATTGCGGAACTCCAGACCAAAATTAGATTTGATTAGGATATGCATGACTTTCAAGTGGTCCCCTAAAGAACATATGGAGTTATTCGCTTTTTCAAAAGTTTTTTTTTCATCAGGATCTTATTACGAGAGGATTTTCAACACATTTTGGGAGATGGCCAATGGTTTTTTGGTAGAATAAGCTTCTTCCTTCACAAATAGAGGATGGATTTTTATCCTGACATGCAGAAGATAAACACAAATACTATGTAAATAAGACTCCCTAGTCTTCCTCTTCACTTCTAGCATGAAGTAGTTTTAAAAGGGATTGCAAAAATTTTATGTGATATTTTTTCTATCAACCTTCAACTAGAACCAGGTCTCACATGGTCTATGCACGCATGTGTATTACAATGAATTTAGATGTTGAGCTTCCTAGTAACATATATTTACTATCAAAATTTGGATCTAGAGTTCAGTCTCTGATCTATGAGAATAGACATATATTTTACTCTCTAGAGTAATTATGATCATGAGTAGTCTAGATTTCCTAAACGAAAGTCCAAGATTCTTGATTCCCAAAAGGAAAATGTATGTGACAAGGAGAATATTCTAGAGGAGGATATGATCAGGGATTGCCAAGCTCTGAAGCCAACTGGTAAATCCCCTGTTCCTGAAATCAATACTTCTATGTCCTCTTCTTTGGAGATCTTGAAGGAGCCAACTTCCAATAACGATTCAATGCCCCTTTGTGGGAATTTTTTTGAGTGTATGATTATAGAAGAAGAAACTCCTAAGAATTCTATGTATTTGGGTTTCTCAAAGGTCCCCAAACATTCTGAAATAGTTTTATTTCTTTAGCCAAAAAAAATTAATGGAGCTTCTCCTAGCCCGATAACAAGAGGGCAAGCTAGTAAAGAAAAACCTTCCTGAGCTGGTTCTGAGATTAATAAGAAGTGTATTCAACTATCCCCCATCCAAAGACTAACAGTGGAAGACATCAAATAATCCTCTGAGTTGACTCATTGGTTTGATCGATGAAAAGTTAGGTAGGCTTTTTCAAATTGAAATTTAAATTATCAACTACACTTGTCTCATTGCTTGTATTTTGAAAGCATGCAGTCTATTCAATATCTTTATTAAAATGACAATAATGTTAAAATTTTTTGGCCTATTGTGCATATTTATTGTGTTTAGCTTCAACAACTTCAATTTAAACTTGTGCCTTTATTATGTTGTCATATCTTTTTTCTTTTCAGTGGTGTGTTTTATTTGGCTGATTTTATTTGTTGTTAAATGCTGGTCATTTTTTGGTGGATCTCTTAAAAGCTCTTTTCCTTTGTAGTTTGTTTTATGATAGTTTTTAGGTTTCTTTTGTAAAAGGTTTTGGAGAGCATTTCAAAAATCCTATTCTTTCCATCTAATAAAAAATATTGAAATATGGAATCCTTTTTTTAATTTCTATTGAGTCTTACATGAGTACAATGCATGAACCTCTTGATTTGATAAATACTTCTCTTTTAACTAAGTCACAATCATATAGCTTTGTATAAATTTATCTATAAGTAGGAACTTTTTTTCAAATTATATGTGGTATTGAAGACTAGTTATGTACTTGATAACCTAGAGGTTATCATCATCAATAATGCATAGGGTGATGAGGTTATCATTAATGTCATCAATATACTAATAGAGGGAGAATTTATATATTTGGTATAGTTACTAAAAACACATGTGCTTCTCATCAAAATGTTCAAGAGTGTAGAAACAAGCGTGCAAATTTTCATTGGACTTTCTCTAGGTTTCAACTAGATCAACACATATATTATGTTGGGCATAGTGGCTTCCACCAATAAAAAACTGATTTAGATATCTTAAGTTTTTAAAAATAGATCTTATCAACATCAATAATATATTACAAGACTTATATGGTTTAATATACTAGATCCAAGTATACAAGTTGTGAATATTGATCTCAATATAGAAGACTGGAATATCAATATAATCATCATCCATATATAAATATAATTTTAAAAACAAGGAGTAGCAAGGGATAGAAATACTATTTGAATAATGTTATCACAAAAATTGTCAAACAGATCTCTATTCTTCCAACATGTCCCAGATAAAATTTTGAATTTCTATGATCTTTGAATCAATTGTAGACGACTTTGTATACTTGGCCATATTTGCATTTAAGGATGTTCTTGTTAGTACTTGGATATGAAAATATTTGTGGTACATTATTTATAATATCATGAGCATTTATTAGTAGGCATTTAATGATATAACATATTCAAAAAAATTGAAGCATGGGAAGATGATCTGATAAGTAGCAAGAATAGGGTTTGTGATTATAAAGACAAGAGTATGGAATTACTCTAGTATCAAATATATGTATTATAAGGTATAAAATGTATGACATATATAAAATCTTCTTATACTAGACCATGAGGCTAGATGAGTTATGTTTCAAGTTTGTACAACAAAATAGGATATAATGAGTAATGTCTCATAAATTATAAATGCTACATAGAAATGAGAAGTAATAAAAGAGAGATGTTGATAAAAACATGTAAAATTAAGAATGCTAATAAATTAGAAATATTATTTGTAAATAATTTAAATATAAAATAATAATAGAATAAAAGGATTTCAAGTGGTGAATATGACCATAACACAAAATATTAACATGTATGCTATATATTTTGGGAAGTAGTGGGCTCGTTCTAGGATGTTTTAGATGTTGAAGCATTGATATTTACATAGAATTGATAAATCTATCTATAAAATTGTAATGATGCCCCTTGACTTATGGTAAAAAAGAAGACAGGTGGTTCCAAGGGAAATCCATCTATGTTGAATACCAAGCTATATAGAATACTATATAATATAGTTACAAAATTCATAGATAAGTGGATGCATTTCAACTTTTAGAAATTATGAGAAAGGAAGTTATGATGAATCATGCTATAGGATTCACATCTATTTTTAGGATATAAAAAGGAAGATTAGGATGACATCATGTGCATTGATAACCAATGCATATCATCTAGAATATGATGGGTGAAGATTATTAATTTAGAATATTAGTGTATATATTTAGTATTAGATATTAGAAAATAGCATATGAATAAGTGCTATAATTGTATCTTGACATACAATTGGTATTGGTGCTAGCAACACGCATTAATACTTAGAACTAGAAATATATTTATGTTAAGGGTTTTATAGAATTGCTTTCATTGCTAGGTCTATGCTTTGCTTTGGTATTGGTCTACAACATGTTTCTTGGGTGCAAAGGTGTAGATGTAAACTAGAATGTTTTAGAACTTGTAACCTATGGTGATGAGGATAAACAACCCTTGATTTCCTTATATAAAATATAATAAAATAATATAATAAAGTCTATAATATATGGTGCAATTCTCAAAGAAGGGATATGAAGATTTACTCTAAGACAAAAAAGTTTTTGGTTACTATGGAATAAGTTGATCTCAATATTGGTAATCTCATCTTGTAAAGGTTTTATCATATATTATATCTAGTTATCATCCTATTGAAATGATGACTTTATCTTGTTATATTTCACAATACTTTTCAAAATGAATAGAATTATTCAAAAACAAGAATAACTTATAAAAATGATACACATTATATGAAGTGTGTCTAAAGACACCAAAATAATATTATCAAAGGAAAGAATAAGCACTTCGACCTATATTAAGATAGGTTGAAAACAAGTGGTATAAATATCCAATTACAAGTGACCTTTAGGTTAAGATAAAAGCACCAACATTTAAGTTCATTAATAAAATATTACAATAAACCCACTTATACAATATGTACAAAGGCCCAAAGGGATATACAATAAATATAACATTAAATTTTATCATGGCCTCAAATGAATCTTAACACCACATATTCCAACACATCTTCTTAAGATAAATATGACACACAAAGAGAGACCTTATCATTCATATCCCTTAAGAGGTAAAAACCTACTCCAAGGTGCTCCCACAATTGCACCAAGGGTACCTTGGGTATGACCTTAGTCAATATGTCCACTATTTACTCCATTGATGGTACATACACTGGATAAAGCATACCACAAGAATAAAACCATTATACACGGTGCATCTAAACCTCAATATGCTTGATAAACTAATGGAACAATATATTGCAAATAAGCTTAATGGAAATTTGAGTGTCATAATGAAGGGTCATAGGAAACTACTGAGGAATACCCACTTACTCCAAAATCATGAGCAGCAAAAAAGGTTCCTTGTAGCCTTGTTGGTAACATACTATTCAAATTATATAGAAGACTTAAATATAATGGATTTTCATCTACAATGCCAAGATATCCATTTGGATCCAAGGTAAAATGTAAATTTTGTAATGGAGTGTTCCTACTCCAAATCACCTACCCAATCTACATCAAAAAAATCTATCAAAATTAGAGATGATATAATTGAATAGTTAATAGTAATTTGGTATGCATCTCTCATGTACCAAATGATCTGCTTGGTCATTTTCTAGTGACTCATGAGGTGCTTCCATTTATTTTGAATAATAGTTTACGATAAATGCAATATTCAACAAAATGTGGGTAAGATAGAGAACTACCCTAACAAGTGATTGGTACAAATTATCATCCACCAAAGGAGTAGTGCAATTTACTTATAGCTTCAAACCAAAAGTAAATATATTTCAAGCACGCTAATAATCCTTCATCTTAAAATATTGTAAAATATCTAAGGCATAACGAGATTGAGAAATAGTGGCACCAAATGGTGACTAATCATAAGTGCCTATAACCCAAGACAAGGGAAAGCAAAATATAATTGGTGAGTTGTCCAACCACCATAAGACCCACACTCAGTTATGTTGAATTTAGGGTATAATTGCAAAGGTTCCAACCAAGCTTACAACTTTATTCATTAACAAAGTATATATAGGAATTTACAATACCAAATTACAAAATATTCAAATCTCTTAAATCAAGTGGATAAGCCTAGATACCTAACCAAATCTAACGAAGTCTTAACAAATCGCTAACATTAGCACTAGATCTAATATTAGCACTTGTTGTGGCTGCTCCACAACGTACCCCAAAATTGGGGACCCACCTTTTTTGCATGTGTTCCAAGAAGACTGAAGTGGCCCATTTTCTAAGGATCAAAGAAAAAGCAAAATACCACAAGGAGAAAAAGTGTCGCGATATCGCGACATGTTGTAGTTTCACGGTCCAAGACAAAGGGAGAGAGCAAAAGAGAAAAAGTGTCGTGATATCGCGACATGTTGCACCATCGCGGCCAAAATAGAAAATGTGTCGCGATATCACAACATGTTGCACCATCGCGGCCAAAATAGAAAATGTGTCGCGATATCCCGACATGTTGCACCATCACGGCCAAAATAGAAAAAGTGTCGCGATATCGTGACATGTTGCACCATCACGGCTAAAATAGAAAAAGTGTCGCGATATCGCGACATGTTGCACCATCGCGGCCAAAACAGAAAAAGTGTCACGATATCGCGACATGTTGCACCATCGTAGCCAAAAGAGAAAAAGTATCATGATATCGCGACATGTTGCACCATCGCGGCCAAAAGAGAAAAGGTTTCGCGATATCACGACATGTTGCACCATCGCGGCCAAAAGAGAAAAAGTGTCACGATATCGCGACATGTTGCAGTTTCGAGGCCACAAGCAACAAAAGAGAGCAAGGAGGCAAAAGTGTCACGATATCGCGACATGTTGCAGTTTCGCGGCCACAAGCAACAAAAGAGAGCAAGAAGGCAAAAGTGTCGTGATATCGCGACATGTTGCAGTTTCACGGCCACAAGCAACAAAAGAGAGCAAGGAGGCAAAAGTGTTGCGATATCACGACATGTTGCAGTTTCGCGACCACCAGCAACAAAAGAGAGCAAGGAGGCAAAGGTGTCACGATATCGTGACATGTTCCAGTTTCGCCAAGGTAACGGACCTGCATCAACGTGGACATAAGGACAAAATCTAATGAATAAGACAAAGTGTTACATGATCATTTAAGATGGTCGTTACACACGGAGGGAAATGGATGCAAGCCTATGTGGAGAAACACAGCGAAGGGCCACAAAATGGAAACCAAAGCACACGAACAGTCAGAGAAGGGGAAGCAAACGGCCATTGGAAGATGAAACGAAAAGCTTCTTGAAGATTTTAAATACACCATTCAAAGAGGCTAGAGGGGTTGGAAATTGTAGAGAAAAACAAAGACTATTTTTCAAAATAAAGGAGTTTTTTGGCAGGAGCAACTCTTGTGTGTGAAACCGAAAGGAGATTGAAACTAAGACTGCTGTTATTTTTTGTAAATATTTCCTTTGCATTATTGTTTCTTGTATTTATTCGTTCATGCCTAAAATGGGTTACGATAGGTGAATGATGGAATGATGCAATTATTTGTTTCCTCAAAGTCTTGCACCTGATCTAATCTGACTGCGTTTGTGTTACAGGTCTGTTAGGTCAAGTAGTCTTAGAATTTCATCTCATAACTTGGGGTTTTGCAGGGAGGAGGTTTCTAACCAAATTAATGTCCTGTTTTGATTTCTAGCTAACTGTTGTAGATAAGGTTTATGTTTTATTTTGATATTTGGATTAACCTCTTCTTAAAATCTGCTTTTCTGATTTTGGTCCATTCTAGAATTTCTTGCATCTCCAAACGCCTTCATCTAATTTTTAGATAAGATATGGGTTTAGGAGGGCTACTAATTTCAAATGCACATTAAATCAGATTAAGTGAATGAATCCTAATTTTCTAACTTACTAACCTTACTAACACCAAATGCTAACATAGGTATAGTGGAACACTATTAAACGAAGATAAAACGAATCCACTAATTCTAAAAAATGAACCTCATGTTAAAGGCACGGAGTTTAAAATGAAGTGGTTTAAACCACGCACTTTCTCATTTAGAACCCTTTTTTAAGCTGAAGATAAAAGAGGTTACTAACTGGGTTTCGGGTAGATCATTTTAATCTTAGGAACATTAAAAGAAGCCATCATCACTTTTGGTCGATTTAATGGATTATGGTTGCAAAGTATTCATTCAAATCATTAAAGGCCCCTTGTTAACTATTACTTGCAGGGTTTAGGTTATTCTGGCATACATTCATTTATTTGCCTTAGTCTTGATTGATTACATGCACATGAATATTTTTTCACAAGAACCTTGGAGAAACGAGTAATGCTACTTAGTTTCTTTGCAAGAGAGAGTTTCCTGTTTGAGACTCTAGTTGTGGTGATCATTTTGCTATAGTGCAAAATATCCACTCAACATTTTTGTGCTAGAAGGAGGGTCTTCTTCATTGCTTTGTGATTACGATCTGTTCTAACGATTAACGTGGGTAGTTTTGTTTCCACCTATTGTGATTGTAGGTGTAACATTTATTTGTTTCATTTTGTAGGTGAGTTGAGAGAAGTCTTTTAGAGGTCTAGAGTTTTCAAGCTGGCCCAACCTGAGTACATAGCTACTAGGTCCAAAACCATAGGGGAAACTATTTTCCAAAGCCTTTCTCCCACTGGTAGGAAGCCGAGAAACCAAACAGATGAAATACCACCCAGTGTACTTGAGTTAGGAGTTTCTTTAGACTCAAGTACGTCTCGCGGGTCTGAGCCCACAATTTCAAACATGACAGCTACACCAAGTGCGTATGTCCCTATCATTACAAGTGTGGCCATTGTTCCTATAGGGTTGATACCTTTGAATAACATGGCCCAAAAACCACAACAACAATAGCCACCTGCCATTTGGTATGGTGTGCAAAGTTATCCTTTGAACATCCTTGGGATAGTTCATGACTTGCCTAGAAATATCGAAAGGGGATTGCCTAAATTCATGCATGATGGTCCCATAACAGCCAAAGAGCATGTCCAAATTTACAAAGATTACATGTTTATACAAGGAGTCACCCATGAAGATATCGCTTGTCAAATTTTCCCTGCTAGTCTAGACAGTACGGCCAATGAATGGTACAGGAATATTTCCGTAGGGTCCATTGTTTCATGGGTCCAATTAGAAACTACCTTTATTAGCCAATTTCGAATTTTGGTAGATCCTTCCATGATTTATAATTTATTCGTATCATGCAAAAGGTTACCCAATGATCCCATAAGAACATTCAATCAGAGGTTCCAAAAGCTGTATACAAATTTGACTCGCCACTTCACAGTAGATCCTGCTGTGGCCCTGCAACTATACTTTGGAGCTTTAGATCCGTTAACATCCTTGTTGACTAGAAGGAACCCTCAGGTTATGACGCTTTCGTTAGCTTATGCAGAGACAATGACCCTCGAACAACAAATGAATTTACCAGGAGTAGGGTTGTCTCAATTGACTGGGATGGGACAATATGGTCCATATAGTCAATTCGCCATGATGAATCAATTCATGGCACCACAAATTCCAATGATGAACAATTTCCAACAACCATCTCAAGTAGCATCATTTCCTACTTATCCTAATGTCGCTGGTCCAATGCAGGCTTTTATTCCAAATAACCCGATGACCTTGACTGGGTTCAATACGGGCAATAACTTGTTGACCATACATGGATTTACTCCGATTAGTATGCCAAGTCCAACGACTTATCCAATAATCACTGCTATTCAAAGTGTGAATCCAGGATGGAATCAAAGTGCTCAGACCTAAGCCATTGTACCTGTTCCAGAGGTGGCTAATGCAGCAAATGCAGCTAGGCCTGGAATTACAGTGCCCCAACCACATGGGCCTGAATCTACGATAGAATACATGAAGGAAACATTGGCCAAAGTTTTGGTTACTGTGGGAAATGTTAATAAAAAAGTTGACCAAGTCAGGGGTCATAACCGACCTCATAACCATAGAGGAAAAGGAACATACAACACGCATCCTAATAATGGACGAGTACCCAATCCCGTAGCCAATCATGCAGATGCCTCGAAAGATTTTGGAGATTCAGGATCTTCTGATAATGATTGCCTGCACTGTTGCCATGGAAAGCAGGAATCTATATTGGCTGAAGTTATATATTCCCAAGATAGTGGAGAAGAGGAGGGTGTGGAGTTCTTTGAAGAAGATGAATGGGATGAGAAACATGTTGATGAATCAGAATATGAAGAAGAAGTACTTAAGTGTCACAACTTGGACTTGGAGGATGATTACTATGATTCATGGAAGAAATGGGAAGAGCATTATCAATCTAAATCTTCTAATAAACTTGTTGTGCCAATTAATATGCAGGATAACTCAATTGCTTCCTCACATGAGGATACTATAAATCCTATACAATTTGAGAAAGTTTTGAAAGAGGAATTAGAATCTCATCAAATTTTGGAACATGATAAGGATTTTACAACCATGAATCAAGAAACTGAGTCATTTGCTTTAGATTCCTTTGAGGCAAAAGAAATTGAAAATATTGATCCACTTACTTGTGCTACAATGATTATGCCGTTGCAAAATGAGAAAATTACAAAACCTGAATCATTTGGGTTTGATGTCATTGATGATTCGATTGAAAATCTCATGTTACCCAAAACAACCCAGGTGATTGATCATGGAAATGTGTTAGTCAACCCACCCCTAGATAGACAAGGCTTATGTTTTGAAAGGGATGGACATATTTTCAATTGGGTACCTAAGTTTGGTGCCTTTGATAAACAAGTCATGGAGAAAGAACAAGTGCTACAGGATGATGAATATCATGAGAGAAAAGAGGAATTTTCAAATCCTCTTCAAGTAAGGTCAAATGAAAGCGTGCCAAAGGTAAAATCTCACCGTTTTGGTTTCACCATGCAAAATTTGAATGAAGGTTTGCCTAATGAATGGTTTGATTCAAATGTTATTAAGGTTATGGCTTTATCAAATGAAAATGAAAGCTTATTTCTACACCATGAATCAAAGTGCAAAATGGACATCTTAAAGAATAGACATAAAATAATTGAACATCAATCATTGTCTAATCAATTTGAAAACTTGAAGCTCCACCATAGGATTATTAATGAAACTAAATCAAATTGGTATGGTGAGAGGGGCAAGTGGAGGTTTGTTTCTTTGTTTGGTTTGATCTTGTTTTTGTTGGATTCCTACAAAACTTGGTATGCGTATCACGTCATATGTCTTTTAAAGAATTCTAATCAGGTTTGGGATCCAGGAAAATGATAATCCAAACTTTTTGTACATTTGTATATACTTTTGGTTTTTGTGTTGATTTCGGAATGGATTTCATTTTGGTTTTAAGTTTTGTGTGTTGGTCCTTTGGGCATTTTTGGTTTGTCAACTTAGGTCCTTATGAATGTTGACTAAGACTTGGAGAATATGAAACATCGGAATTGTATTGCAGAAAGCTCCACTAATATTGCAAACACTGTAAAGAATATCATTTGGAACTTGTGATTCATGAAGTTGTCAGTTTTTCACATTATGGTAAAGTAGATGACATATACTCCCTCCACATTTCAAAAGGAGCAATGCATTCATATCTCATATTACATTCTGCATTGCATATATATTTCATCTTAGTTGCATCTTCATGTCATGTACAATCATTGAAAATGTGTCGAATCCTCTTAGGGTTATTACATAACATATATTAAAAGGATCCTAAGGTTGGGAAATGATGCCCGAACTATCTTGAACCAAGCATGTTCTACGCATATTAAAGAGAATCTTGAGCAAAGCGATCAAAACCATACTTGGAAGAAAAGGTGAGGCGAAAGGAATATTTCGTGTTTGTCCTATCATGCAACATAATCCTTAAAACAGTGGTTTTTACCACTCCTATAATGCTTAAGCCTAAAATCGGAGTAGTAAGGATAGGGTTAAATCCTCATCGAACTTAGGTTGAGGATCCAATTCCCCAAATCTTTGATTTGACCTTCATGGAGTAGTAAGGATAGGGTCTAATTCTCATCTCGCTTAGGTTGAGAATCTGATTCCCCAAGGCTTCTATTTTGCCCATTCAAAAACTTGAAATTCCAAAGCAAATATTTTTAATTTCTTTATTAATATTGGATTGGAAGGATCGTATCTTGTTGAGTGTTAATTTGTCATATTACAAATAATAACATGCAACTTAGAGTCTCGAACAAAAGACTCTTTCTTGCAAAGAAATAATTTATTTTATTTTCCTTCCTTTTATTATTTCTCCAAGCTTCTTCGTGAAACGACTTTTTACGTATATAAAAATGAATTTTAATTTTAATACATACAGCTGATATATCCCAGAATAACTCAAAATCCTGCAGATAGTTGTTAACAAGGGGCCTTTGTTGATTCTCAATGAACTTTATAATCTTGACTTGTTTGATTAATCAAAAATAAACAAAACTCCTTTTGATGTTCTAATATTCACAATTTATTCTAAGGTTAACATGTTCGTTTTATCTCTATTCAATAGTTCTGTTATTTCAGTGTTAGTCTCTGACATGAAATTAAGCATATCAAGGAATAAAACAGAACTCGTTATTTTGAATCAACTGGAAAATAATGAAGGATATTAAAATGGTTCACGATCTCCTCCCTGCAAAATCCCAAGTTAAGAGATGAAGTCACCAAAACAACCCAACCGATCAGATCTGTACTAACACACAATCTAATCAGATTAGATGCAAGACTCTAAGGAAAAGAATATAACTGCATCATTCTACCATTCACCTATCGTAACCCATCCCATGGCGTAAACGAAATAGATACAAGACAAAATGATGCAACGGAAAGATTGACAATAAAACAATAGTTTTGGCTTCGATCTCCTTTTGATTTTACACACAAAAGTCGTGTTACCAAAGAAAAATCCTTTATTTCAATAAGTAATGCTTTTTTTGTTACAGTCTCCAGCCCCGTATCCATCTACATTTCTGCTATTTAACCTTTCTGTCGCGCGTTCTCGGTTGCTCCATGACGCTTTGTTTTGACTCTCGGGACCCTTCGCTTCAATTCTCGCCTTTTGGTATTCTAACCCTTGCGTGCAATCGTAACGCTCGATCTCTGCGGCCAGTAACTATTGTTATGAAATGTTACTCTGGTTCTATCATTTCTGCCACGTGTCCTGCGTCTCCTGCACCTTTCGTAATGCCTTCCTGCGGAAATCGCAACAGAATTTGCATTTGGCCTCTTTTGTTTCCTAGTCGCGATAACGCGACATGTCACGAAATCGTGACATGTCGCGATATCGTGACATGTTCTTGGTTTGTATGCCCGCAGTAGCTCGTTGTAGCGATATCGCTACCGACCCTGCTTTGCCTTCCTTTCAAAAAGTGGTAGCGATATCGCTACCACTTTGGTTCCGAGCCTTCCTTTCAAAAAGTGGTAGCGATATCACTACCACTTTGGTTCCGAGCCTTCCTTCGATGAAGTGGTAGCGATATCGCTACCACTTTGGTTTCGAGCCTTCCTCCGATGAAGTGGTAGCGATATCGCTACCACTATGGTCTCGAGCCTTTGCTTCATGAAGTGGTAGCGATTCGCTACCACTTTTCCTTCGAGCCTTCGCTTCACGAAGTGGTAGCGATTCGCTACCACTTTTCCTTCAAGCCTTCGCTTCACGAAGTGGTAGCGATTCGCTACCACTTTTCCTTCGAGCCTCCACTTCATGAAGTGGTAGCGATTCGCTACCACTTTTTCTTTCGAGCCTCCACTTCACGAAGTGGTAGCGATTCGCTACCACTTTCAACCTTGTGCTTCCTCTCGGCAACTCGTAGCGATGGAGAGACAGGTCGTGATTTCGTGACCCTTTCAACACTTAGGCATTTTTCTTCTTTTCTTCATTTTTAGCATCCGAGTCTTTGAGATCTTCCCTAAAACCTGCAAAAACAAATGTGGGTCCCCACTTCTGGGGTGTGTTGTGGATGAACCACAACACGTACTACATGTCCCTTGCAAGGATGGGTAGTCATCCCCAAGGTCCAAGAAATCAAAAGTAAATCCAAATCCTAGATTATGGGGTTGATCTCCACCAGGGCTATAGACGCCTGGATGGCAGTGGAGTATGCTCATGCGTGGCAACATGTCTTGTCTAAAAACAAGACCACTGACTACTCATACGGACAGGCTAGCTTGACAGTTTCATCCATAACAAGTTAAATCATTTTGTTCAAGATGAGGTAATGAACTTTAGATCAGAGTAGTAAGGATAGGGTTAAATTCCCATCTCGCTTAGGTTGGGAATCATATTCCCCAAAGCTCTGATTGCACTTACACTTGCACATGGGTTCAAGATGGTAGCGACACATAACCAACTTTGGGATCTAATAAATTAATTCAGTATGCACATATTTAGTCCTAAGAGGGTTTGACAGTTTGGATATGTTTGTTCATGATACTAGAAGGTCTGAGCCTTTGCAAAGCAAGTTGTTATATCTCTAGCATCTTCATCATATATCAAATCTTGCACAAATCATTCATAGCCTTGCATACAAATCATAAGTGAAATTGACAATGGAATGTCGATCAATTTCAAATGATAGGGAATGAAGCACATTGCACACACCGAGCTGATGCTTAATAATTCTAATGCTTCATGTATTTTTTGTCTAGTTTCATTCTTGGGATATTTTTTGATGCTTGTATTTGAGTCTGTGTTTTCAGGTTGAGTTCTCACCGAAATGCTCAGGAGCATTTCCCAGCAGAGTCGCCATTTGTTGTGGTTGCTCCACAACGTACCCCAAAATTGGGGACCCACCTTTTTTTGCATGTGTTCCAAGAAGACTGAAGTGGCCCATTTTCTAAGGATCAAAGAAAAAGCAAAATACCACAAGGAGAAAAAGTGTCACGATATCGTGACATGTTGCAGTTTTGCGGTCCAAGACAAAGGGAGAGAGAAAAAGAGAAAAAGTGTCGCGATATCATGACATGTTGCACCATCGCGGTCAAAATAGAAAATGTGTCGCGATATCGCAACATGTTGCACCATCACAGCAAAATAGAAAATGTGTCGCGATATCATGACAGGTTGTACCATCGCGGCTAAAATAGAAAAAGTGTCGCGATATCGTGACATGTTGCACCATCGCGGCCAAAACAGAAAAAGTGTCGCAATATCACGACATGTTGCACCATTGCGGCCAAAACATAAAAAGTGTCGTGATATCGCGACATGTTGCACCATCACGGCCAAAAGAGAAAAATTGTCTCGATATAGCGACATATTGCACCATCGCAGCCAAAAGAGAAAAGGTGTCGTGATATCACAACATGTTGCACCATTGCGGCCAAAAGAGAAAAAGTGTCGCGATATCGCGACATGTTGCAGTTTCACGGCCACAAGCAACAAAAGAGAGCAAGGAGGCAAAATGATGCGATATCGCGACATGTTGCAGTTTCGCGGCCACAAGCAACAAAAGAGAGCAAGGAGGCAAAAGTGTCGCGATATCACGACATGTTGCAGTTTCACGGCCACAAGCAACAAAAGAGAGCAAGGAGGCAAAAGTGTCACGATATCGCGACATGTTGCAGTTTCGCGGCCACCAGCAACAAAAGAGAGCAAGGAAGCAAAGGTGTCACGATATTGCGACATGTTCTAGTTTCGCCAAGGTAACGGACCTGCGTCAATGTGGACATAAGGATAAAATCTAATGAATAAGACAAAGTGTTACATGATCATTTAAGATGGCCGTTACACACGGAGGGAAACGAACGTAAGCCTATGTGGAGAAACGTAGCGAAGGGCCACAAAATAGAAACCAAAGCACATGAATAGTCAGAGAAGGGGAAGCGAACGGCCATTGGAAGACGAAACGAAAAGCTTCTTGAAGATTTTAAATACGCCATTCAAAGAGGCCAGAGGGGCTGGAAATCGTAGAGAAAAACAAAGACTATTTTTTGAAATAAAGGAGTTTTTTGGTAGGAGCAACTCTTGTGTGTGAAACCAAAAGGATATTGAAACTAAGACTGCTGTTATTTTTTGTAAATCTTTCCTTTGCATTATTGTTTCTTGTATCTATTCGTTGACGCCATAAAATGGGTTACGATAGGTGAATGATGGAATGATGCAATTATTTGTTTCCTCAGAGTCTTGCACCTGATCTAATATGACTATGTTTGTGTTACAGGTCTGTTTGGTCAGGTAGTCTTATAATTTCATCTCATAACTTGGGGTTTTGCAGGGAGGAGGTTGCTAACCAAATTAATGTCCTGTTTTTTTTTCAGCTAACTGTTGTAGATAAGGTTTATGTTTTATTTTGATATTTGGATTAACCTCTTCTTAAAATCTGCTTTTTTTATTCTGGTTCGTTCCATAATTTCTTGCATCTCCAAACGCCTTCAGCTAATTTTCAGATAAGATATGGGTTTAGGAGGGCTACTAATTTCAAATGCACATTAAATCATATTAAGTGAATGAATCCTAATTTTCTAACTTACTAACCTTACTAACACCAAATGCTAACATAGGTATAGTGGAACACTGTTAAATGAAGATAAAATGAATCCGCTAATTCTAAAAAATGAACCTCATGTTAAAGGCACAAAGTTTAAAATGAAGTGGTTTAAACCACGCACTTTCTCATTTAGAACCCTTTTTTAAGCTGAAGATAAAAGAGGTTACTAACTGGGTTTCGGGTAGATCATTTTAATCTTAGGAACATTAAAAGAAGCCATCATCACTTTTGGTCGATTTAATGGATTATGGTTGCAAAGTATTCATTCGAATCATTAAAGGCCCCTTGTTAACTGTTACTTGCAGGGTTTAGGTTATTCGGCATACATTCATTTATTTGCCTTAGTCTTGATTGATTACATGCACATGAATGTTTGTTCACAAGAACCTTGGAGAAATGAGTAATGCTACTTAGTTTCTTTGCAAGAGAGAGTTTCATGTTTGAGACTCTAGTTGTGGTGATCATTTTGCTATAGTGCAAAATATCCACTCAACAGCACTAAAGAATCTACCCACTAAAAAATCTTTTTAACAACTTTTCAGCTAAATAGAAACTCACGCATAATAAATAAATAATATATGTTAGGAATCCTAGGAATAGAAATAATAAAGTAGACCTAGAACTAAATTAATCCTAAGATGACCACATAATATCCTCATCATACCTCCTGACTAGATAAGCATTGGACTCCAATGCTTTTACAATAGGATGAGGATAGTGAGTCACCAAATGCTGAAAACATCCCATGGGTAGGATGAAATGAAAGCAAAGATACCATATCATCGTCAGTCTAAACAAGGTTGAATATGCCTCAAGATGTTTGTACTAAAATACAATATTTTGTCACAAATCTATCACCGATTTGTAAAGGAAATTGATGAGGATCAATGTCCTGCTACAAATTTTATGAATCTATTGCACGACAGAAATCTGTGAAGGCACCAAGAAAGAAGGTTTATCAATAATAGGAGAAGGGACAATAAGAAGAGCAGAAGGAGTAGCGATAGGAGGTATTTATGAGGAAGAAGATATTACCTCCTTGAGAGGAGGTGGTGTTGCTAGAGGTGTGTCCTGAGGTCTTGTGTGCTTCTTGTGCTAAAACATCATATCTTGGGAGGATGATAAAGATGATGTGATCATGTCGACGGTGGTATGGATGAGGAGTTGTTGTGATTACAAGCAACAAAAATAGTGTAGGATATAGTGTTTGATCAACCACAACTCATCAAAAACTATTTTGAAACCTCCAAAGAGCTTAGTCATCTACAATGTAAATTTAGGGTCTCATTACCTTAGGTGTTGTACATGCTTAGATTTCATGTTACATTCTCACTATGAATACAAGTGTGAGTTCAAATTCCACTTTAGGAATAGAAAATTTCATTATCTATACCTCTAAAAATGTAATAAAAAATGAGAATGATACCAATAAAATGTGATAACAACCTTTCAACATCGAGTGCATCCCAATGTGGATCGTTAAATTATTTTTCTATCAATGGTGGGTGCTTACACCCGGATTTGCAGAAGGGGGAGGAGGAGTTTGTAGAAATGAAATTCTCCCTCACATGGTAGGATCTTCCTACTCTAATACCAATGAAAATATTCCAACCAAGCTTACAACTTTATTCATTAACAAATTATATATAGGTATTTACAATATCATAATTACAAAATATTTAAATCTCCTCAATCAAGCGGATAAGCCTAGCTAAATAACCAAATATAACTAAATCTTAACAAATAGTTAACATTAGCACTAGAGATAATATTAGCACTAGAGGAGCTACCCACTAAAGAAGCTTCTTAACAACTTGCCAGTTAAATAGAAACTCACATAGGAAACAAATAATCTATGCTAGGAAGCCTAGGAATACAAATAATAAAAGAGACCTAGGACTAAACTAATCCTAAGGTGAATACATGATGTCCTCATCAATAGTAGAAAAAAATGGTAGTTCATCCAAATAATCAAGAGTATTCCTTTAACTCAAGTTGACAATAGGAGGTGGACACCACATGGCTAAGCATTAAAGCTCAACATGTAGGTCAAGCATTAATGTTTGATCCCTATAAAGAGTGATAGTATTTATTTCACATATGTTTGATAAAGAGTAGGCCTATCCATGTGATCATTGATGCTATAAGGTAGAATAATATCATAACATAGGACATAGTCAAAAGACTAGTCTCCTTGACCATGTTGCATAATCACCCTTTCTCTTTAGATTGAATACATCTAAGGTAAGATATAGAGGTCCAATGCTAATGCATCTTTGAGTATGGCATCAAGTAAATGTACAACATAGTCACCTATAACATGGAAACATTATATATTTGTGATATATTAATATAAAAGGCCTTATCTCTTTGATCACCAAACACCTACCAAGCCTATCTGCACAAATTGTCGGTGTGCATGGAGAGATAAAATGTAAGATCTAAGAGCGTCTTACATAAAAAGATAACTCTAGTTTTTGTTAATCAATGCAAAAAAATATTTTACATACCCAAAAATTTGTATTACTTCTAATTCAACATGAGAACCACAATACCAATAATTTCATCCTTGTGCTAACCACATATTACTTTGCTTAGTCTAAATAAATGTTGGCCCTACTTTTTATAGATTCTAATGTTTTTCATTACTCCAATGGAATCCTAATGCACTATTCTATGAAGCATTAAATTAACCTATTTCTAGGTTTAGCTCTCTCCAACAATCCTCTATACCATCAATTGGTATAGGATATTGATGACATATGGTGTCAGATATAGAAATTGGTAGATTACTAGAATATTAGGCCTAGATTTTCACCATGTGATAGTCTTATTATGCTTAAACCTAAGAAGGATGGTACTTGGAGCTCATGTATAAATTACAAGGTGATTAATAATATCATTATCAAGAATAAGTATTCTCTTTCATGCATTGATGACTTGTTAGAATAGCTCCAAGGGACTCAACACCTCAATAAGGTTGACCTCAGGTTAGGTTATCATCAAGTACTTATTAACCTCATAAATATTTGGAAGATGATATTCAACACTTTAGTAAAAATTGTGAGTTGTGAGTATGTCTTTTGACTTCACCAATGTCCTAATATCATTTCATGCACATGATGAAGAACATCCTTTGTCCATTCATAGGGTTATTTATAATCATCTAGTTTAATGACATCCTCATGTATAGTTGAATGACATATTCGTGTTTATATTTGTTGGACTCCGACTACTTAATTGATAAGATGCACCCATATATTCTTGATAATTTTCTAGAGTAGTGGGAATCTGATACATGGATATTTAATCCCAAAAAATAATTCCAACCAGTTACAATGGGGTGATGTATTACCAGGTGTTTTACTCTATGCATAATGTACATAGAAAATATAGAGTGAGAATAAAAATTTGGTAAGAATGATGAAGGATTTTTTGATTCCAAGATATTGATAAACTGCAAGGATAGAACTTCCAAAAAATCCTGACTACACACCTAATTGAAAGGAGATGTTTACAATAGCATGGTATAGCCTCAAAAGGTGGAAACAAAAAATACTCCTCCATATTTGACTCATCTATGAAACCATTCAAACATTTGTAGTGGCACATAACCTGACCTCAATTGGTAGGCTTTCAACATACTCTTGGAAAGAATACACTACTCTAAAATTTATAGGGTTGATCTTTAACAAATCCATGTGCCAAATCTAATAGTGGAAGATAGAAATCTTGGTGATAAGACCAATCCAAAAAAAATTTATGATCCACACGAGTTAGCACTAGCATAAGCCAAATATGTCATATCCAAAGGAGTATCATGTACCGTGTGGAATGATTACAACCACCCAAGACAACCATGCCTTTGCTAATATAACTACTCATGATTGTAAACTCCTATCAATAGGATGTTGACTAGATCCCAAGGACATAAAAATTCTATATAAGGAAGTCTTTCCTCACTATGCCTTAGAAGCCTTGGACTAGCTTTCAAAGATAAGATCCTTCTAAAAGGATGAAGGTACCCAAGATTCCACCAGCAAATAAAAAGGGATGTCAAAGAGGTCAACAAAAAAGGAATTTTAAAGAATATTGTTAATAAATCTAAATATCCCCACACCGTGAAGCCATGCAAACTCATTAGATAAGGACTTCCAACCCTCCCAATGGTAGCTAATATTAATATTGCTACAAACAAAATCCCTAAAATGTTTCTAGTAATATTTGAAGGGGCTCTATCTTTACTATAATCTCTTCTTATCTCTTGGTGGTGAACATTCCCATCTCACAAACCAATGGGCTTGTAAATTTGATTCCCTCTCACTTGTGATGGATTTCTAGAGATCTCTATCTATAACTCTTGGAAGTTATGATACTTCTCTATCTCTAGAAGCTATGATGCTTCTCAATATTTGGAAGCTATGATGATTCTCAATCTCCTAAACTTTTTGATGTTTCTCAAACTTTGAAATTTATTGCTAATATCTTAGGCTGCACCTAAGAACAATAATGATTCTCTTTCTTTCTAAAGAATACAAAATCAATGTTGGGGTGACTATCAATGTCCCCTAAAATCCAACTATCATATAATTTTTCTCTTTTAATCACGTCCAATTGAAATTTGTCCAAATTTATTCTAAGTTGGCCCTTAATCAATCTTAGTTGAGTCCTAGTCTTCACTATTTTTCCTTCAACCAAGTGGAAATACCCTAACATCCAAATCAGGGTGACTTATCCTTGTCTCCTCAATCTCTACTCAATCAAACCTTTATAAAAATAGAGTCTAAGTCTTCACTGCTTTCAAAAGTGGATAGACTCTAATATAACTCTATCAAGAATGGATAGAATTAAATGGTGGCTAAGAAAATAACTATAAAAAATGGATACAATTAAGTGGTTGATACCACTATTGGCTTTTTAGCCTTACTACCACAAAACCAATATAAATAAACCACAATATTAAAGGCCAAAATATCAATAATTAAGAGTAGAATAATACATATGAGCAATCAAATATATATCTAGGCCAATATAATTATAAAAATAGCATTCACTTATAATATTAAATATTAACATAAATGGCCAAAATCATTCATGTACAAGCATGAAGAAAACTTATAAAATTAATTTCTCAAAATATATATACAAGCTTTATTATCATGCTCAAACCATTTCCCCTTACTCACATGTTCATGTTACATTATATGGAGCTTTGTCTGCATAATATAGACATAGAAAATGACTCTTCATGTACTTGAATATTTCTCTTCATATAATAACTCCCATGATCTTTGGCTTATCATATTTCCACTTGTATACTAGACTCTTCATTGTCTTCTTACATGCATACTTGCATACAAGACACTTGTGCACATTATCTCAATACATACTTTCACTCTTACATGAAACTTGTGCATTTCCTACACATTGCCCTCTTACATGACACTTGTGCATTTCCTACACGTTGCACTCTTACATGATACTTTTGCATTTTCTTTACATTGCACTCTTACATGACACTTATGCATTTCTTACACATTGACACTTACATGAAAGGGGAAATATAAATCATTCCCCTAAACTATAGACTCAACCCTAATCTATTACAAATTTAAGTTTGTACCATGAAGGTACCATGGGGGTACATTTGCATGTACCAAATAATTTAATATTCTCCAAAAAATAGGAGGTGGACACCACATGCCTAAGCACCAAAGCTCAACAAGTAGGTCAAACATTAATGTTTGATCCCTCTATAGATTTAGAGAATTTAGTTCACATATTTTGGATAAAGGGTAGGCTTCTCCATGTGATTGTTTATTCTATAAGCTAGAAGTTTATCATCACATAGGACATAGTCAAAATCCTAGGCCCCCAGACCATGGTGCACTCTCGCTCTTTCTCTTTAGGTCGGCTACACCTAATGGAATAAAGAGAGGTCCAATGCTAGTGCATCATCAAGTATGGCATCAAGAAAATGTGAAACATAGTCACCTATAACATGGAAACATTAATTTTTTATGATATCTTGGTAGAAAATGCCCTATCTCTTTGATCCAATCACCTACCAAGCCTATTTGCATGAATGGTCGATGTGCATTAAGAGATAGTAATATCTAAGAGTGTCTTACATTAAAAGATAACTCTATTTTTTTTAGTCAAAGAAAAAAGTTAATTTTACATACTCAAAAATTTGTATTGCTTATGGTTCACATGAGAACCACAATGCCAACAATTTTGACTCTTGTGCTAACCACATATTACTATGCTCATTCTCAAAAAATGGAGGCCCTACTTTGTCTAGATTCTAATGTTATTCATTATTCCAAGGGAGTCCTAATTCACTATTCTATGAAGAATCAAATTGATATATTTGTAGGTTTAACTCTCCCCAACAATCCTCTATACCATTGATTAGTATGGGAGAATGATGAGATATAGTGTTAAATATATAAATTGATATATTAGTGGAAGATTAAGCCTATATATTCAACATGCAATAATCATATTATGCTTACACCCAAGAAGTATGATATTTGGAGCTTATTTATCAAATATAGGATGATTAATAAGATCACTATCAATAATAGGTATCCTCTATCATGCATTGATGACATGTTAGACTAGGTCCAAGGGACTCGATACTTTGATAAGGTTGATCTCAATTTAGGTTATCATTAGGTACCTATTAACCCCACAAATATCTGGAAGATGATTTTCAATACTTAAATAGATATTTTTAGTTGTGGTTATGCCTTTTGACTAATCCAATGCCCTAATAACATTCATGCACCTAATGAATAACATTTTATGTCCATTCATAGGGTACTTTATAACCATATAGTTTAATGGGCTCTTCATGTTTATTTTAACATGAGAATATTTGTAGCATGGTCATCAAGTATTGAACAACCTACACTAGCATAAGCTTCAAGTAAATTTAGGTAAAAGCACCTTTGGCTTCACATAGATATCTGCAATAAGTCATTGATCAATGGAAAAACATATAGACCTAGAGAATATTTGCATCATTAAAGAATGATCAATGTCTAAGAATATAAGTAACCTAAGATGTTTCCTTGGCCTCATCAAATTCATGTCCATTTTAATTCCATAGGAAGAGCCTCACATAGAGAAAAATAATAGGAAGTACCACAAGGAAGATGGAGGGACTACCTATGGAGCAACCTATGGGGTTTTTAATCAAGGCTGACTCCTTGTCGAATTTTAACTCCTTAACATGTAGTGGCCTCCATGAGTTGAGGTCAAGGTATGGGTAGCCAAAAAATGGAATTGCAATGAAGTAAATAAAGAATGAATTAAATGTGTAGAAAAGTAAAGCCCTAAGCTATGAATGTGATGTTCCAAAATAATTAAAAATAACCCCCAATTTTTTACTGAAACAAGTGGTAATTGAACACAAAAAGTATCATCTATAGCTACTAAAAACAACCAAGCAAAACACACCACCAATAATCAATAAAAATCAAGACGAGAATAGAGGAATTAGTCATGGATTATATTTACCTATTGAAATGATTATAAGACAATGAGGCCTAAAGGGTTTGATGCTCCCTAAGAATGAGAAAATGCTTGAGCTCACCTTGTTACAATAGGAAAGAAGAGTGAAAGAAAGAGACCACAAGTTCAGGTGTTGGGCATGAGAAAATAACTTTCAATTCCTTTTATAATAAAAGTGGGTCCATTTATAAGCAAATAGGAGGATGTCTTCCCTTCGAAGATCTATGCAAAAGGTCTACGAATATCTTCTCTTTCTATAGCCAAAAATTCTTTTGCAACTAGTGCAATGAAATATTTTGGATCTCTAGATTTGAGGCCATAAATATTGAAAGCTTTGGTACCTTTGGATAATCATTTTAGATGATTTAGCTCTCTACTGCTACATCAAGGAGGTTGCACGATAACTCTTTTGTCACACTCCTAGAATACATCTCTCTACTTACACGATGGACATGGCCTCCATGACTAGTGTAGATGGATAGGGTAGGCTCAAGTGTATTGTGGGCAATGACCATAGCTAGCTTGGGATTGGATTTGATAAACTTGAGCATAAAATGCAAGCTTTACAATCATTGGTGGATGTCTTCTTAAATACCCTCTTATCTACTTCTTTTTTTGCACATGCAACTGCCACATGTGCTTGGATGGGATGGAACCTTCTTCAACCAATAATGAGCCTTCTCTTTAGGGCACTAGTTCTTTCCTCTTGTAGGCTTCTGATTGGCTACCATGTTTCTAACTTTAGATTATGTTAAATTCCTTCCTCCTTCATTAGTGTCTCTTTGGTCGAAAGGACCACATAGGCTGTTGGATTGAAAATCAACAATCCATGGGTCTTGGTTCTCTTGTTGGTTTAACTTGGGTAGCCATGGAGTGTTGGTCGTATATGGAATATCTATCAGCTATCATGGATTTTAGATCACCCATTCTTCCTTAAAACTTCTTTCTCCTGATCAAATATGAGAAGCACCTTTATGATAAGATGTGGAAAATACCTTTTGACTACAAAGCCTTGGTTGGTCCCGCTTCTAACTGATCTAGCTTGGAGTGAAGCAGGGCTATAGGGAAAAGTTTCCTACAAATTTGGAAGCTCTCAAGGCTCCTCAACCTATTTAAGAAATAGACCCAAAATTTTCTTGCCTTGTTCACTGGAAGTAGAATCAAAATTTTAAAGCTAAAAACATAAAAAATGTAACACAACACAAAAGAACAAAGAAGAAGAGAAGGAAAAATATAATTATCTCAAGCTTGAGACTTTTGATCATAGGTTGCCTTTAATTTTGGGTTGTGCTCCCTGTTTAGTCCCTGATGCTCTAAGGTATCCTTTGAGTCAAGGAGAGCTAAACATAAGCTCAGATTCCTTTTGCACCTTTTTTGCCATATCTTTTAGGAGAAAAAATTTTGTATCTTGGTATGCTTTTGGTGATATTACCAACCTTTTCTTTGTAGGTTTGGCCCTCCTTCCCTTTACTTCCATCCCTTCTCTCTAGATTTTTGGCCTCATCTCCCTAATGGGAGGAACCTAGTTGCCAAGAAGGGATGGTTTATTTTCCAAATTTACTCTTCTATGGGGAGAGTGGACTTGAGTGCATCAGCCAAGATAAGGTCCTATTGACAAATGAGCCTTCCAATACCACCAAGGTATCCCTAGGGTTTATCATTTGGATGAAGGTTGGTTTAAACACCATTAGAATGATTGTGTTCTTATTTTATTTGAGTGGTTATCTTTACCCTGTGGCATGGAGGTCTTAAAGTACACTAGCATTTGATGTGCTTCCTCCTTTGTTGACATCATAAATGTCCTCATAATATTTTTCTATTGATAATATAGAGCACGAAACCATTTTACAACATATGTCCTAGTCCCTCATTTTTGCATTCCACCATAGTGGATGCCTCCTCTCTTTTTACAAGGTCTTTTTCAAAATAAAATGATGATCTTGGCCTAGATGGTTGGTCTTAAGTAAGGTCATTGGCCACCTTGGATTTGCTTAAGCTACCAACACATCTCATAAAAACGTGGCTTGTTCATTAACCTTGAGAAATTTAAAGTTTTCATGAGGTCTTGCTTTTAGATCTTGGCACACATTTCTCTAGCCTCATCATAATTTATTTTTGCGATTACACAGGAAAATACCTAGAGAAAAATCACCCCATACCATTTGGCTTGGATGCTTTATCGGGTCTAGTCTCCATGTCTCGAATACTTATTCTTCTAAGTAATAATTAGGAATGTAAGGGTGCATTTCATCGATGAAGTAGTCAAAGTCTGATAATTATTCTTTTGCTTGGTAGGTTTGCTCTTTCTCATCCCTCTTGAAAAGGATTTGTTCTACATGATATATATAGAGGGGTTTCGATAAAACATTAAACTTGATATCATACCTAGTTTGGATAAGCATGTGGCTCCAATTAAGTGATATATGTCCTATAACTTTAGTTATGAAGTCTCTCAAAAATCATATTCCAAATAAATCTAGGAGATTAATCATCGCTATGTCTTTATGAACTATCAGGTTGGGGTATGCTTGGAATGCCAAAGAAATACCTTGAATGAGCCTAAAAATTGGTATTGAAGTATCGTCTAAATGCACCACCTTGTTGTTAGTATGTTCTAGTGGCAGGTCAAATGATTCCACTATCCTTCTTAGAATTAATGAAGTGTTGGACCCTAATTCAACTATGCAATTGTGTATCAATTGACCTCCATAGATTAGGGTCAAGTAGAATAGAATGGGTTTGTGCTTGTTGGATTTTAAAATTTGTAGTACAACAGGAATTCCTTGTATGCTCACCTCCTTCTACCTCTTCAAGGCCTCTTCCAGGTTCTTCATCTGTTCTAGAATAGAGAGGAATTTCTAAAGAGGTATGGCTATAGTGGACTTCCTTAGGTGCTTTACCACATTGAAGGTTTGATAGAAGGGGCTCTTGGAATGGTTGATTTTAACAGGAGCTTGGTCCTTTCTGCCATTGAAGGTAGTCTTGAAACATTTAAAATAGGATGCCTTGGTGGTTTAGGGGTAGCTCTTACTACTATGAGGACTGATCAATCCTGATTTGATGGTACAACTTATGCTGAAAGGGTCCTTTGATTGTCTACTTCTCTCCTCTAAGGCCCAACTTAGATCATGCTAGGTGTTTCCTGCTCCTCCATGGTACTTTTCTTAGCCCTTATATTATACCTTGATTGGACTTGTGGCCTCTCATTTGAGGGGTCTAATTCATCCAACACAATGTATACTTTCACTTCGTCCCAAGTAACATAATCTTGCTCCAAATTTGATGAGTTAGCAACTAATGTTATGGTCATATTTTGGGGAATGGATTCTTGACTTGGTTTCAATACTTCTAACTAGGAAGGATAGACATTTTTATGGTCGAAATTGGAAGTCTCTATGTCCTAAGTTTTTTTTTAGATAATGTAGTTGAAGGGAGGATAGTCAGAAGTGGGATAGTACCAACCACTAGGATATTCAACATAGTTTTTCTAGGCGGCAACCAGGTCCCTACCTGAGCTTGTAGGAATTTGGTGAGTTAGTACCAACATAGGTACTATTTGTTGAGTCAAGGTTTGGGGATGACCAGGATTCTTGATGGATAAGAATGGGGGCTTATGATATCTAGCTAACAAAAAATACAAACCTAAGTCCCACTGTTAAGAGGAAGGTTTTGGATAACTCTAGTAGGGAAACCTTTGATATTCACTTTCCCTTTGAGGGTTGTGACATCATTAGAGAGGGTTCTCATAGATTTAGGTATTTCATCCATATTAGCTTCTCAAGGAGAGAAGTCTTGGTTTTTCTTTTAATATGCAAGAGGATGAGTGGTGGGTGATATGGTTGAAGGGTAGTGGCAGGGGTGTTGAATAGAGGGAAATAATGACAAATGTGGTCTAGGAGATATCCTTTTATTTGAATAAGGTCCTTATCAGGTTGGATGGCTATCATGTAGGCCTATGATAGTGAATTACCACCTTTAGACTTGACCATCATGTCAATTTTATAATTAAAAGCTTTTAGAAAGTAAATAAATGCCATAGCTAAATATGGTCAAATCTCCTTAGGGATCCTTTTCCAAGTCTTATGGAATAAAATATTGAAATCATATATTATCTCTATAGGTACCCTCTTGATGGTTGTGATTTATTCCAAGAGGGATACTTTGTCTACCTTTTTTTAAAACTACTTTACCAAGAGCTTTGCCAATTGGTCCTCACTTCTAACTGATCATGGGCTAAGACTTAGATACCATTATCGAGCTCTCCCTTGAAAAGAAGCTACCAATAGCTTCAAGGCTATATCTTGCTTTTTAATGAAATGCACAACACATAAGCTTACCAGGTGCTACAAATGTTCTATTGGAGTGATAACATCTTATTTCAAGAATTGTGGTAGAGATTTGAGTGCTAATGTAGGAATTAGATCCCACGTATCGAGTGGAACTGATGGAATCATGGACCTTTATCATTCCATGCCAAAAAACTTATGGGAGGTTGATGGGCCATGGCTACCTTGTTGCATAATCAATCCCTCCTTATTTACCTCTAATTCAGAGGCAATACCAACTTTTTCTAATTAGCTCTGGCAAAGACTCTGGTCATAGGCCTTTCGATCATATAACTCTAGATATTTCCTCTGAGAATAGAGTCACTAGGTAGGAATATTTTGCTTAAAGAAGCTAATGATTCAAATACCCCCATTGAAATCTTGGTTTATCTTTTATCGAACGACTTTTGAAATTCTATATTTAAATCTGAGTCATCGAGTAGAGTCACCAGGTGAACTTTTCAAGTTATTCTCTTCAAGCAGAAATACTATGACCTTCACCAAAGTCATGGTTAGATGTTATTTGGTCTTAGCAGGGTGAATGTAGACGTTTATCCCATCAAGCATGCTAGATATATTTTTTTAGTCTTTGAGCACACCCCATATAGGGGGTACGATGTGGTGCCTACGCCTCACATAGAGTGAAACAATAGGAAGTGTCATGAGATAAATGAGAGGGACCACCTTCGAAACAACCTTCAAGGTTTTTAATAGAGGTTGGTTTTTCATCAAATTTTAACTTCTTAACATGCAGTGACCTCCATGAGCTGAGTTCAAGATGTGGGTATCCAAAAAAAAGAATTATAATGAAAGTAAATAAGGAATGAATTAAATGTGTAGAAAAGTGAAGCCCTAAGCTATGAAGGTGATGCACCAAAAGAATTAAAGAGAACCCCAAATTTTGACTACAACAACTGGTAAATAAACACAAAAAATATCATCTATGGTTAGTGAACATAACCAAGCAAAACACACCTCTAGGAATCAAGACAAATCAAGAGGAGGACAAAGAAATTAGTCATGGCTTCCATTAACCTACTAAAATAATTACAATGAAATGAGTCCCAAAGGTTTTGATGCTCCCTAGGCATGATAAAATGCTTGGGCTCTTGTTTTTATAGTAGGAAAGAAGAGTTAAAGGAAGAGTCGACAAGGTTGGGTGTTGAGTACGAGCAAAAAAATTCCAATACATTTTACAATAAAAGTGGGCATATTTATAAGTCAAGAGGAGGATGTCGTCCCTTGAAATATCTATGTAAAAGGTATATGGATATCTTCTATTTTTGCATGTGAAAATCCTTCTACAACTAGTGTGATGACAACTTTGAGGTATTTGGATCTAGACCATAAATATGGAAAGATTCAAGGCCTTCGAATTACTGGTGTAGTTGATTGGGATCTCTATTGTTGTTTCAGGGTAACTAACCCATAACTCTTTCATTGTGCTCCTTCTAGAATGTGTTGCTTTACTAGGGTGATAGACATGACCTCCCTGATTGGTTTAGTTGGATAGGGTGGGCTCATGCATATGATGGATGGTGGTCATGGATGACATGTGATTGACTTTGACAATCTTGACCATAAAATTCAATCTTTGTAACCATTGGAATATGTCTTCTTAAATGCACTCTTATTTGCTTTGTTTGCACGCATGGCCACCACGTGTCCCTAGATGGGATGGAACCTCCTTTGATCAATGGTAGACCTTATAATTAGAGAATTGGTTCTTTCCTCTAGTGATCTTCCTACTAGATGTCATGTGTCTAACTTTGGATTTAGCCAAAGACCTTCCTCATTCACTGGCACCTCTTTTATCAAAAGGATTGCACAGGTCACTAAATTTAAAATCAATAGTTTGGGGGCCTTGGTGCCCTTACTACCTTGATTTGAGTAGTCATGGAGTGTTGGTTATAGATGGAAGATCTAATGGTTGGCACATCTTTTAGCTCACTTGTTCTTACTTGAAGCTCCTTTCTCATAATCAAAGGCAAGAAGCACTTTTTTTGACAAGAAGCGAGAAGCATATTTCGATTGCGAAGCCTTGATTAGTCCTGCTTTCAACTGATCTAACTTGGAGTGAAGCAAGTTTGTAGGGAAAATTTCCCTACACTCCCATCAGTATAGACACAATTATCAGTTTTTGACATTAGAGGATATGGTGCCAATGAATGGTAGAACTTATATCCCCTTAGGCATCAATATTGTTGATATTTATCATTAGTTGATAGAACCCAAGTCAACACTAGAGCATCATATTCAAGATGGGTTATTGTACCATATTAGAATGGATATGGGTACCACATTAGTACTAATATAGGAGGCACATTACTCCAAGGTAGCTAGATATTTTGGCATCATCGAGAGACTTGTGGTGTTATAACAATGCTTTCACTGATAACACATGCACTAGAAAATGGAGATATATGTTTACTCCTATAATTCCTATAACATTTCAAACTAGCAAATAGAAATATTAGATTATATAGTCCTCTTTAATTTCCTTGTCCTTGGGATTCCATCAGCATGAATTTTCTCTCAAGGTCACTAACCATTAGGTACCAGCATTATTACATATTTGTGGTAATGGATAGGTTCAACAATATGACTATCATGGAACCCTATATCAAAAATATTGATGCTTTAGACATGACATACTTACTCATTTAGGAGCTTTGGGTTCATTTTAGCCTATCTAACTCAATATATCAGTATATGTTGAAATTCTAATCTGATTCATGACCATGGTTGACATTGTATGATGCAATATTTGGATAAATCTAAGGGTATTTATTATATAATGTATTGAATTCATTGTAATATTTTATTTTATAAGTCCTATGGGGCACAATAAATCTTCTTGTGATAAACCCGCTTTATAACTTATAATTAACCTTAAATCCCTCTTATTATGTCAAATTAAGTTAAGACTTTTTTATGTAATTGGGGTTTTGGTATTGGTATAAATATCCCTTAGCACTCATTTGATAATTGGAGTGTAGTGAATATTATCTACATATAATATAATGATTATTTATGGTGCCTATGGGTGCACCCAGATCTCTATGTCTATTTGTTTTTCTTTCATCATTTTATGCTTATTGTATAAGATTTGAGTGGATGTATTGCTTCTTTTCATTTATAGAATATATTGTCAATTTCAACATGGTATCACAGTAGATATGGAGAGATATTGTTTGGTCACATAGAAAGATCATTTGAAGCCTTTTATTTTTCTTCTAAATTTTAGAATTAAGTATTTTTCAATGCTTCTTAAGGATCTTTGCCATAGGAAGTAGAAAGGATATTTCACTTCTCTACTAATTTATTTATCTAAGCTTTTTAGAGATTTCTCGCTTACTTCAATCTTTACCTTGTTATCATCAAGGTTTCTTCAACCTCTTTAGTGAAAATTTAAGTTTTGAATGGTCCAATTATTTTCTGCCTCCACAAGGAAGCATTGGAACAATATTTGCATGGAAGGTTTTTGACGCTAATTTTTTGAATTCAAAATTTACCCCTACAAGCTCCATTTTCTATGAAGATTTGGTGCTTCATTGGAAAAACCATGATGTCTTCTTCCATGGAAAATATGCACCCCACATTCTACCCAAAATAATTTCTAAGTTGGATAGATACACAAAATTTAGTTTAAGCATGCTCTAGGTTTCAAGTTTGAATTGACATCAACCATTTTTACAAAGCATTTGTAAGTTTTTGCAAAGAAGACAATTGAAATACCCTACATATTAGAGGTATGGCACATGGGTCAAAAGGGTTATGGCTTAGGCACTCAAGGGAGAAGGTCTCATTTTCAAGTCAAACAAAGATCTCTTTTTGTTGGAGCCCTTTATGACCAGACCATAAGGCTTCACCTACAAGGGCATCAATGGTTGAGTCATCTTGGCTAGCTTTGGTTGGTTGGCTATGCCAAGCTTGTGAAGGCATTTGTAGATAAAAGAACTTTGGTTTTAATCTCGAGCAAAAAAATTCAAATGTTTTACTGAGGAAAAGACTCTTGCCTTCATTTTTTGCATTCAAAGGAATCATCTCAATAGATGCACTGCCATCTTAGTTAATAGAAAGTGCTTAGGCCATGTAAGATTCAGGTGTAAATCACATTAAATGCAATTTTTGGGTTTTTGAATGAAACAAATAACTATCTAGTTGACATGGCAACATTCTCATATGCCATGAAAAAAACTCTTTTTTATATTTATAATAACTGAGCAAAGAAAAAGAAAACAAGTGTTATTGATCTAGTAAAGCAGAGGAGCTAAAGTCAAAAAATAGCATTAAAGCATAACAATAAATCAAAATTTTCCAAGTGACAGTTTGGGTTGGCTCTTGCAAATCTAAGGTTTGAACATTTATTTTTTATATTTTTAGGGTCCATTAAGGCAAATCTTTTGGAGGTCATAACTTTTGCATATGGAAGCATTTTCAGCCCATTGTTTTTCAAATCATGTGATGTTTTAGCTCTATGTATTGATGGCATAAATTTATGGACCTACGACTATATTAGGGGTCAAATTTTGTAATATGGATCACAAATCCCTAATTACTTGTCGTAATGGATAAAATTATAATATTTGGTCAACCTAAATGATTAGCCTATTATGCAAAAATAACATGGGGTGCATCTTTCAAGAAGATAAAGCAACAATCCGTCATGAAGAAACCCATCACAAAAGAGAAGATAATTTCGGTCTATTTTCCTTATTGATTGAATTAAAACTACTTTTCCACATCAAAGAGTAGAGTGGTCCTATAAAGGTATGGTCAAATTTGTATGAGTTATTTGGGAAATTTAATATTACTAGAGCAAGTCACTTGGAATTAAAGCTCTCCTCTTTTACAAGGACTATATTATGAGATTCAAGACATTGAGAACACATATTGCATCTTCAAGAGGTAAAATAAAAGATGATGCAAAAAGAGTGAAGATTGTCCTTGCTAATATCTCCCTTTATTTTTAGATGTTGAACCTAATGGTTCATATGATTCCTATGTTTTTAAAATCTCAAAAGACTCTTACTCTTGATCAACTATTTTCTCTCCTAGTTCACTTTCAGGTGGCAATGAGGAATTGTGATGGCACTCTACAAATATAGGCTTATGAAAAGGAATTCAATTTTAGGGAAGCTAAGACCCAAGGATTAAAGTTCTAGGCTATGTATTCAAATAAGTCAAAAACTATTTACATATAATACAAGAGAGAGGCATTCAAAAAAGAATTGCTTGTTGAAAATGCAAAGATCTAAGTTTTTGAAGATTAGTGTATGACTTCCAAATGATGAGGGGGACTTTAAAGGATTTGCCTCAATTGTAAAGGCCCACTAGATCATCCATTATGGGGGAATATATTATTTTCACTAATATCTTCTCTTCTTGTCCCCTCAGTTCATATTATTGGGGGTGTTAAAATTTTAATTTGACTCATGGCCATGGCTGACATTGGATGATCTAATATTTGATAGGCCTAAGGGAATTCATTGTACAATGTAATTGATTATGTAATAACTATAGGTAATGACTAACCTTATTATAGTTAAACTCATTTTATAACTTGTAATCAACCTTAAATTCCTCTTGTTATATCAGCCTAGGTAAAAAAAATTTATGTAATTGGGGTTTTGGTATTGATATAAATACCCTCCATCACTCATTTATTTATTGAAGTGTAGTGAATCTTATCTATGAATAATATAGTGATTATTTATTGTTAGAAATTTAATGTTATTTCTTCACAAGATAATTTCATAGGATCTCACAATATTTCTAAACACAAATTCATACAATAAATCAATTAAACAATGCACAATAAACTTGCTAAATTTTATTGATAAATATCTACTTTAAGCAATGCGTAAATGCAATGTGTATTCGATACATATTACAAAGCTTTGTCTTTAATATATACATACATGAGACTCTTCATATGCACATAACTCTTGACCTTTATACTTACACAAACTCTTCATATCCTCATAAGCATGGGAGATCTAACTCTTCACATTTATCTCTTACATCATAATAAATCCTACATATTTTCTTAAAGATAAAGTCTCTCATGATTGCTCATAATTACTCCCTTCTAAACATGACACTTCACTCATATAACTCACACATGACACATACTCACACTTAATAACATGACACTTAGTATTTACTATAGACTTAAATATTACACACACCCTACTCTAAATTATTTATAAGGTCCTTGCATTAATATTGCAAGGTACCAAATAATGTAATACCTCCAACATTTATGGTGTTTACTCCTTGCATTAATATTGCAAGGTACCAAATAATGTAATACCTCCAACATTTATGGTGTCTATTCCTTGCATTAATATTGCAAGGTACCAAATAATGTAATACCTCCAACATTTATGGTGTCTACTAGTTCTCCTAAATATCTATGTCTAATTTCCTTTCTATTAACATTTTATGCATTTTGTATAAGATTTGAGTGGATGGATTACTATTGTTTGTTTCTAAAAGATATTGTGAATTTTAACAACAGGGATTAGCACCATATTTGGAACCTCTTAGAAATAAATTCTATCATTCCACTATATTTTATCCATAAAATGATTGACAAATAAAGGTGGTTAACAAAATGTTAGCACATCTCATCAAGATATACAATCACACTTACCATTACATATGGGATGAGAGCCTACCTTTTATCTAGCATTCCTATCCTAGGGTCATCACATCTTCATAAGTCATGACCTATTTCAAGCATGTTCATGTTTTTAGCCTAATGTTCTAATGGATATTATCTTTTATATCCTGACAAGTTTTATGATGCTAGCTCAAGTCAAATAGGTAGACAAGGATGACACGTTTTTGTAACAAGTGCATACACCAAGAATATAAGTATAAATAAACCAATGTTCAACATAGAACACCACACTTGTTTGAGGTTCAAGATAAGGTTTAGCTCCATATAAAGAAGAAGCAATTCTTCAACACTATCACAAGATCTAACCACTACATTATGGACCATAACTTTTTTATTCTTGACTTTCCACCATAGTTGGGGATGCATGAAGCATTTCATGAAAAACTCTTCAAGCCATACTTACATTCTTTGCTAGAGATAGTGACAGTACAACATCTACAAATTTGAATCCAACTGCATTAACAAATAAGTTGATATGAATGAACTAACAAATCCAACTACATTAAAAAATAAGTTGATATGAATGAGAGCATCATGTAGAGAGGGCAAGGATAAGCCACTTTGTGGGCAAAGATAATTATAGGAGAATATTTGATATGAATGATGATTACAATGATAATATCCCTTTTTAATATATCTATCTTCTATTTCTACTTTTTGGAGTCAATTACTAAACCCTCATCCCACTCATTATTATAATATAATAATATAACCAACCTTGGGTTATGTGTGGTTCATGCCCACTATCCATAATAGCCTTATACAATATAATATCATATACCCATATACCTATTCCTAGGTACCGTAGCATATATCATTAGATAGCATTTATAGCATTCTAACAATACATACATTTAGATATAGAATTGAGAACAAAAAATGTTTAATCTATCATAATAGAGTAGTTACAACACATTTCTAAACATGAGCTCAAGTGGTCAAATACATTGAATTTCAAGGCAAAGACATAAGTCCCAATATTATCAAGTGATATAATGCCTAAATTCCAAAATGTTGTTTGGATACTATGCAATCATATTATGTTGAGGGCGAGATCCATTTCAATCTCATACAGTGCCTTTTTTTTAATATATGACAACATAAAAAGATAGAGCATTCATATTATAGGCTCTAAGGTATATATAGAAAGATATATTGTTACAAACAAACACATATTTGAATTATATTTTGAAATAATGATTGACATATGGTTGCATAATTTACATGCATTTGGATAGCTTTTAATATTAAATTGGCATGCATTTATAGATATAACAATTATGCAAAGGAAGTTATGACATATATGATAACTTTGGCATAGATGCATGGAAAGATAAAGCATTACACATAATTATATTTTAACATATATTGTGGCTCACATAGAAAGAAAGATCACAAAAAACATAATAATTAGTGGTATTGCATTGTGATAGCAAAAATGAGAGCATTTATGCATAGTATTTTGACATAATTTATTTCTTTAATTGGTTATATGGGATTGAAACAAACCCCACTAGTATTACATCATTACCACATGGTGGTATTACAACAACTTGGTTATTATGCATCTACTTCTTGGCAAGATTTGAACCTAGGTGTCCTTAAAAATCAATAAATTTAACCAATTAACCTAATGACATGTGATTGTAGTTTGACATAATTAATTAACATTACATATTAACATTTTTGACATATCATAGAATGGTATATAATTTGACAAACGTTTTTTTGAGATATTTTCATAAACAAAAAATATATAACCATGATAACATTGCATAGTGATGTAAAAGACATTATCTTATACCCATTGGATATTTCTTAGTATAAAGATAATAAAGGAATGAGAGGACATTTTAGGAGTGAGGGGATATTTTAGATGAGCTACTTAAAATGGAATTTCAAGTAGTCATGGAAATAAGTGCAGTGGAACCCCTATTACTCGAGACTTAAATCAACCATATAAACCTAATGGTCAAATCAAAATATGTTATTAATACATGATATAGGGATATCAACATATTATTTGTTGTGAATTGTTAAAAGCAAATAAGGTAAATGTATAGTTGTAAATGACTCATGAAACTGATTTCAAGGTATGAGCATTAGAGGAAGTATTATAAGACAAGGAGTGAGAACGATATTATGAGACAAGATCTTACAAAGATCATGAAAAAGACCTACAAAATGATTTTAGGTGACAATATGATGCACATAGGAATCAAGACAAAAAGTTATAGGATTAACTACACTACATAAAGTGAGAGTTTCTAACAAAATGGGGTTAAATATATGTACTACAACAACTATTATCGTGAGAAATCCACATGATCAACAAAAACTATGGTCGATATGCACCTTCCTTCTAATTAGAGGTATGTTGATTCTAAGGAGATTTGTAAATAGATATAATCAACCAAATATATTCTTCATAAAAGAGGACTCACCAAAGGAGAGTCCAAAAAACCAACTTATAGATAGATTGTAAAAGGAAATCCAAAATACCTAAGCTCACTAGGGTTTACTAAAATGCAAGGTAGAGTTTTATTTATAACATAGGGAGAACTTGGTTTTACTATTACAAATAAGAAAGTAATAAAAATAAAATAAATATATTCAAATGCAAATATATATATATATATATATATATATATATATATATATATATATATATATATATATATATATATATATAGAGAGAGAGAGAGAGAGAGAGACCAATAATACAATACAATCAATACATGAATAACAATAGAGAATCAAATGTGACACACAGTCACGAAGCACATGCATCAAAACCTCCCCCTCAATAAGGAAGGGGAGGCAAGAAAAACTTAAAACTGTCCAGATGAAATTCCTCTCATGGAATGTGAGAGGACTGAACAGTGCAGCCAAGCGAAGGTTAGTGGCTGATCTCCGTAGGAGGATTAACCCTTCTATCCTTATTTTGCAAGAGACCAAGCTTGATGCTATCTCCTATGACAAAGTGGCGAAGGCCATTTGGGCCAAGGCAAATTGTCTGTCCAACCCTGTAGTGGGAACAGCGGGAGGACTCATGGTTCTATGGGACCCTTCGAGGTTTGAGGGCAGCTTGCTGTCAACTTCCAACAGAATCATCAATGTACTGTTCCAGTCCAAAACCTCCAATTTTTCTTGGATTCTCGTCCAACGTTTATGCTTCAAATTCTGCCACCGAGAGAGCAGAAATGTGGAAAGCTATCTCTCTGATGAGGGAGAATTTTAGCAACTTTCCTTGGGTTTTAGGGGGTGACTTCAATTGTCCCCTTCATCCTTCGGAGAAAAAACGAGGGTCTGACCACTCTAGCCACAGCTTGGAAGATTTCAGAGATTTTGTCTCTGCTAATGGACTGCTTGACATCGAACTCAAGAGGCTTCCTTCACTTGGAGTAACAGAATGATTGGGGGCGGTTTGATTCAAGTCAAACTTGACAGATTCTTCATTTCCCCATAAGCCATTCCCATCCTTGGCGGGGCTATCCTTTTGGCTCTTCCAAGGATTGGGTCTGACCATAACCCTATTTTCTTGGAGGCAAACGATGGGCTTATTTTTATGACCCCTTTCAGATTTGAATCCATGTGGATTTCCCACAAAGACTTCAAAGGATTGGTTTCAGCGTGGTGGCAATCGAAGGTGGAAGGAAGCGCTCCTAAGAGAGTGGCTTTAAAGCTCAAAATGGTCAAAGAAAAACTGAAGATTTGGAACAAAGAGGTTTTTGGCAACATTTTTGAGTCCAAAAAATCCATCGCTGAGAACCTAAAGGTTGTGGAGGAAAGGATGGCTATCGAAGGTTACACTGAGGGTCTCAGGGAGGAAGAGCGGAGCCTTTTGGTGGACTTTCATTCTATTCTCGCTAGGGAGGAAACGTTTTGGCGCCAGAAATCTCGTGACCTGTGGTTGAAGAATGGAGATTCCAACACGAGATTTTTTCACGCATCTGCTATGAGGCACAAAGGGGCCAACAAGATCAGAGAAGTGACTTGTAAGGATGGGCACATTACCAGGGAGATTGAGGAAATTAGGAGCAAAGCGGTTAATTTCTGTCAGGATTTGCTTGGCTCTCCTCCGGATAGTAACCTCTAGGTCTAGAAATCTATGCTCACCAATTTTTTGACTAAAGTTCCCCATGAGGTAAGCATGAAACTTTTGGAACCTTTTTCCTCGTCTGAGATTAAGGAAGCTTTGTTCTCCATGCAACCAGATAAGGCCCCTGGGCCCGATGGTTTCCCCCTCGATTCTTCCAAGTCATGTGGGAGGTCGTGGGCCCGGATGTGTGTGATGCTATTCGGGTAATCCAAGCGTCTAGATCTATCCACCCGAAACTCAATTCCACCTTTCTTGCCCTCATTCCTAAGTCTCCTTCTTGCAAAAGTTTCTCTGACTATCGGCCCATTAGCCTGTGCAATGTTTTTTACAAGATCCTTACCAAGTCTATAGCCAATAGACTCAAAATAGTCCTCCCCCTCCTGATTGATCCTTGTCATCGAAGCATTGTCAAACGCAGAAACATTCTTGATGGTGTTATCACTGTCCATGAGACCCTTCATTCCGCTTACCGCTCTAAGAATGCTGCTATTTTTCTTAAGCTCGACATGAACAAAGCCTTCGACTGTGTCGATCAAAATTTTTTGTGTGCAGTCCTCAAGTTCGGCTTTCATCCCCATTGGATTGACCTTGTCTATAGCTGTATATCCACTTCCTTTTTTTCTGTCTTGGTCAATGGGTCCCCAGCTAGGTATTTCCAGAGCTCCAGAGGCCTCGGACGAGGCGATCCTCTTTCTCCCATCCTGTTCATTCTTCTGGCGGAGGTTCTGAGTTGGTCCATGAAAGAGGCTCTTCGGCAGAACAAGATTTCTGGCATCTTGACGACTTCTAGAATTAATCCTGTCACTCAATCAACAATTTGTGGATGACACCCTCATCTCCATTGGGGCATCTGTTGCTCAAGCCAAGTCGCTCAAGAGGATCTTGTCTCGTTATGAGTAAGCTACAGGGAAAAAGGTCAATTACATCAAGAGCAAAATTTACTTTATTAACACTCCTCTACGTGCAGACAAATTTAGATTGCTAGAATTATTGAATGCACTATTGATTCCCTACCTACGTCCTATCTGGGGTTGCCTCTATCTTATAGCAGACGGGCCAGTGGGGACATGTGGAACATGATTCTTGAGCGCCTACACAGGAAACTCGGCACTTGGAAGGGCAAACTCCTATCGCAAGCTGGGAAAGCCACCCTTACCAAAGCCTGTCTTTAGGGGATCCCGACCTACTTCATGTTGGTGTTCATGCTTCCGAGTGCAGTCCACTCCAAGATTGAGAAGATTCAGAGGACCTTTCTTTGGTCTGGTAAGGAAGAGAAATCTAGACTTCCCCTTGTAGCCTGGGACAAGGTGTGTTCGAGGATAGATCAAGGCAGCTTGGGGTTGAGAAGATCCAGACTTATGAATTTGGCTCTGATCGCGAAGCACGCTTGGAGGATTATGTCTAGCAACCCGGTGGAGTGGGTTACGCTAGTTAAAATGAAGTATCTTGGCCCCACTCCCTTCTTGGATGTTGAAACATCCTCCGTGGCATCGATCTTTTGGAAATCTGTGCTCCAAACCCGACATTTGATCAGTCTGGGAGCTCGCTGGATTTTGGGTGATGGCAACTGCATTTCCTTTTGGAAGGACAGGTGGGCGACTGAAGAAGCCCTTGGGTCGAGGGTGGACCTCGCTGGGCTGAGAAGCTTGACCGACCCTAACGCCCAGCTCAGGGTGGCAGGTTTCATAGATCGGAGCACTTGTTTCCCTCGGTGGAAGCTTCCTATTGTGGAGGGGTTTAATAATGAGGTTACCTTCCTTGATAATATCCTTCAGTCGGTTTTAATTCCTTCTACCAGAAGGAATGACAGTATCATCTTGAGTGGTACAGAGGATGGGCGTTTCTCTGTTAAATCAGCTTATGAGCTTCTCACCACCAAGACTGCTCTGGACTACAGGTGGAATATTATTTGGAGGAAAGGAGTTGTTCCTAAAATCAACTTCTTTGCGTGGATTGTTTTCCACAATAAAGCCTTAACTATTGACAACCTTCACAAGAGAGGTTTTGCCTTCCCCGACAGGTGTTACTTGTGTTTAGCAGATTGTGAGATGAGGGATCATTTATTCTTGCATTGCCCGTTTTCCCACTCTATTCTGAGCATTGTCCTATCCTCCTTCCAAATCCTTTGGTGCTGTCCCAGATCCCTTAGAGATGCTTTTCATCAATGGCCTAATCCTTTCAAGAATCCCAAGCTTCGCTTCCTCCTCGAGGCCTCCTTCCACCATTTAATTTGGCAAATTTGGTTAGAGAGGAATGCCAAAATCTTTGGCATAGCTCCTAGAGGGCCCCCTTCTATTGCTCAAAGGGCGTTATCTTACGCCATTGAGAATTCTATTGCTGTTCCCAGTCCCCATACCCATCTTTCGAGCGAAGAAGCTATTCTCAAAATGATGAATCTCTAGCCATTTATGGAGGTTGTTAAAGGGCCCTGTCGAAGGAATGTTGTGTGGACCAAACCCCCCACGGGGTGGATTAAATTAAACTTTGATGGAGCGGCTAAGGGGAATCTTGGGCCCACTGGCGCTGGTGGGGTTGTCCGTGATCATGACGGGAATATTGTGATGGCCTATTGTGAAGATTTGGGCTCCCATATGAATCACTATGCTGAAGCCCGAGGCGCTCTGAATGGTATTCGGATTCTCTCTGAGGATCCCCGGCCTCTTATCATTGAGGGTGACTCGCTCAACATCGTGAATTACCTTCTTGGCACCAAAAATCCGTCTTGGAAAGTCTACAACATCATCCTCGAGGCTATATCTCTTCTCTCCTATCGCGATAGATGGAAAGCAAATCATATTTTGAGAGAAGGAAATTGTGTGGCTGACCACATGGCCAATAAAGGGCTCACGACCACGTGCCCGGTTGTGTGGCGGTCTCGCTTCCCATCCGAGGTGGAAAGGTTGGCCAGGGCAGACATCCCTTCCTGATGTTTTCCTTACACAATTTTTGGAAGGCCCATTCCGATGTGTTTTGGGGATCGTGATTAGCTGTCCTTGGTGTCTGTCTCTTTGTTTTCGGCTTCTTTTTGGGTTTCTCTCGGGTCTGTCCTGTTTTATTTTTGTTGTTGGGTCTCCAGGCCTAAAAGCCCTTTTTGTTGTTTTCAAGTCTGCAACATTAGGATGGTTTTATTTTCATTTAGGTTTATTGTTACAGCCAAGAGGTATGATGCATCATTAGAAAGTTGGCTAATTTTGTACATAAGGTTTTGGGATCCTCTATAAAAACCCACTGTTAATATATTATAATAATTACCAAAAAAAAATCAATAGAGAATCAAATAACTAGTCAAAAACTAGCACATGTACTCTAGTTTAAAATTAGAGGAATGGTAGTACTAGCATTATATATGGTAAGTGAATCAACTTGATATGATGAACTACAAATGTTGTCCACTTGACAACCCATGAGGGAATGGTCACCTTGACCTCTATGATCTAAATGGTGCTCTAACAAGATCATACAAACATTTGTAATGATAATAGTTCATGTAGCAAATTTTTGGTATTAATGACAATATGATGATTCTAAGTAAGCTAGACAAATAAAGAAAATTGACAATATTATGACAAATTCTCAATAACAAAATTAGTTTAAACTTGTTTTCCCTAGTTTGTGCATTTGTTGAAATAACATAATAATATATATAAGATGAAATAACAAGAGCACCCTTTAATTTTTTCAATGAATTTACACAGGTTTTTATGAGGGATCTTCGTCCCCTCATACTTAGTGGGGTTTGAACCTTGGACCTCTCAAAAAGAGACCAAATCCCTTACAAGCACAGGGTGTAAAATTATTGCAGTGGTAAAACTATAATTTCCACTGCAATAAGGACCCTCTCAACCTTTAGGAGAGGTCATGGTTGAAAGAAAACTCCTCAATCCTATACATCGATCATATAAAATTCTCACAATAAACAAATCTAAAAATAAAAAAATAAGCTAAAAACCATTTTAAAATTCCATATGCTTTTACCTATCAAATTTCTTAACTACACCAAACTTCAACATTAAAACCCCATAGTGCATATGAAAGTTAGTTACTCCATCAACTTTATACCAAAACTTCAACTTAAAATCCCAGAGTGCATATCAAAGTTAGTTACTACTTCAACTTCATATTAAAATGAACCATCATCTCTAAGGAATATCATATATATTTTTTAAATGTAAAATAAAACCCTCTTTACGTTCACATGTTCTCCCTATTTGATGGGGAAAGGTGACTTTTTCCTAACATCTTTAAATATTCCACCAAATTATCCCCATCTTTAATTTGATGGGGAAAGGTATTCACATGTTCTCCCTATTTGATGGGGAAAGGTGACTTTTTCCTAACATCTTTAAATATTCCACCAAATTATCTTGCATCTTTAATTTGATGGGGAAAGGTATTCACATGTTCTCCCTATTTGATGGGAAAATGTGACTTTTTCCTAACATCTTTAAATATTCCACCAAATTATCTTGCATCTTTAATTTGATGAGGAAAGGTGACCTTTTCCTAACATCTTTAAATATTCCACCAAAATGTGACTTTTTCCTAACATCTTTAAATATTCCACCAAATTATCTTGCATCTTTAATTTGATGAGGAAAGGTGACCTTTTCCTAACATCTTTAAATATTCCACCAAATTATCTTACATCTTTAATTGGTTCGTTTCTTAAAGCTTGAGATCAAAAGCCACTTTGCATTCCAATCCTTTTCATCTACAAAATCAAAATAGATGGTTTTCTATACCTTTCATATTGGTTTTCTATACGTAGGTCAATTTAAATCCAACTTATATACTGATTGTGAATCGACCTAATGGCCTCATGGGTTATGAGATATTAATGTTTACCCTAAAAGCAGCACATGGTAGTCTTCTTTTTTACCTAATAACCTAATGGGTTTTGAGATATTAATGTTTACCCTAAAAGCAGCACATGGTAGTCTTCTTTTTTACCTAATAACCTCATGGGTTTTGAGATATTAATGTTTTACCCTAAAAGCAGTCCAGTAGTCTTTTTTTTTTTAATAAAAAGTTTTAATGTTTACCCTAAAAGCAGTGCATGGTAGTCCCATTCTTTCTTTTTTTAACCTAATGACCTTATGGGTTTTGAGATATTGATGTTTACCCTAAAAGCAGTCCATGGTAGTCCCCCTTTATTTTTTATTATAAAAAATTTATAAACTTTAACCCAACATCATCCTATTTTTTTATAAAACTAAAAAGTTTTATAAACCTTAATTAATTAGCAAAACTATCATCTAAATAATCAAATTGAAGCAACCCTTAATAAATAAAAAACTTTATAAATTCTAGATATTTTTTTTATAAAAAAAAATTATAAACCTTAATTAATTAATACAAAAATCATCTAAAAAATCAAATTGAAAAGACAACCCATAATAATAATAATAAAATTATAAACTCTACCCCACTAGTAATACGGCCACACAATAAATCACACTAAAGCCAAAAACAAATTCGAAGAAGACAACCACCAACAATCCCATAGCCATTACCAACCTTCTATCCTTTAAACCCACGTTTACTAAACCAAAACCAAAAAAATCAAATCAAAACAATCCACCAAAAAAATCAAATCAAAACAATACACAAAAAAACCCATATTTAAACCAAGGCCAAAAAAACATAAACATAACATATAACCGAATCTGAATAGCTTGGTTCTCAATACTGAATAGCTTGGTTCTCAATACGCCGAAAAATCAAATCAAAACAATCCAAAAAAAAATCAAATCAAAACAATCCATCAAAAAAACCCATATTTAAACCAAGGCCAAAAAAACATAAACATAACGTATAACCAAAGCTGCATAGCTTGGTTCTCAATACGCCGATTTAAAAACCCATATTTAAACCAAGGCCAAAAAAACATAAACATAACGTATAACCAAAGCTACATAGCTTGGTTCTCAATACGCCGATTTAACAATAACGAAGTTGAATAGGTTTTGATGGAAGTAGGTCATGTAGTTTGAACCCTGCAAATGTTAGTTACTAAAAATAGTGTGGTTGTGACCAACTCTCCTATGTAACCCAAAAAAAACCACTAAAAAAATCGAATCAATACAACCACCCACATTTACTAAACAAGGTCAAAAGAAATACGCCGATTTAACAATAACGAAGTTGAATAGGTTTTGATGGAAGTAGGTCATGTAGTTTGAACCCTGCAAATATTAGTTACTAAAAAATAGTGTGGTTGTGACCAACTCTCCTATGTAACCCAAAAAAAAACCACTAAAAAAATCGAATCAATACAACCACCCACATTTACTAAACAAGGTCAAAAGAATTCTAACAAAAAAAAAAAAAAATATGAATCAAGACAGCCACCCACATTTACTAAACCAAGACAACCACCCACATTTACTAAACCAAGAGCAAAAAAATTGAATGAAGACAGCCACCCACATTTACTAAACCAAGATCAAAAAAATTGAATGAAGACAGCCACCCACATTTACTAAAAAAAACAAAGATAAAAAAAATTGAATTGACAACCACCCAAAAATCAAATCAAGACAACCCACATTTACCTCGTTCAAACAAAAAAAATAATACCTCCTATCCTCGTGGACCATATTTTCTACAAAGTTGACAGCCACCACATAGCCGTTTAACCAACTTGGGCAACATCCGTCAAACCTAAATTGATAAACGTGCCATTTGGTCAAAAGTTGCTTTCATACCAAAGAATCCCACGTTCATGCTGTCAGACATGCCCTACTCTGCTGATTTACTCTGCAGGCCCACGTACAGAGCCTGCCTCCACGTGATGACTACTCGAAATAATTGTACTATATTAAACAAGTGCTGCCGTAACCTATGCGCACCCACATGAATATAATAACTCTTACCACCAACTCCTGCCTCCTATAGCACTGGTGCTTAAACTGGTGAATTCCTGTTTCTAGTTTTATCTATCAGATGGCATTTACAGTTTTGTCTCCTCATTAAATAAATCTGCAATTCCAAAATTCAATCGGCATTTTCTTCGAATGTCGTCGCAGTCCAAGATCTACCACTACTTTCTCAGGACTGCATGTACTTATAATATAATTATAAAAAAAAAAAACTCATGACAAGAATCAGAGCAAAAGAACAAAAGACTGCATCTTAAACTATATCAGAATTTATTCCCCTTTTTTTTGAAAATATTTTTAACAAGCAGGCACGGAAAAAAAAATACTAAAAAGTAGAAAAAAAACACTAATAATTAGGAAAAAACGCCAGGATCGTAAATTAGGATGATCCCTATGGCAGTACAAACACAGAGGATGCATTTATAAACAACAACAAACGTTTGAAAATTGAAACGCATCCATGCTGGAGATTCTGGATAAGTTATGCTTACATACATATCCATGTCCAATCCTTCCAGTGGGGTATTCATTAAAAAGATTCTGCTTGCTGCCAGCTGAAGGATATGGGGCTCCGCACATCATGGACACCGTCGCTCCACGTAAGCGACCCAAACGTGGCCACCAACAGGCCTGGCACCACGGGCAACGATTTGCCCGTGAAGGTAATGGTGTACGTTTTCTTCTCGTTGGGTTGGGCGAAGTGGAGCACTCGTGGCTCCACAACGGTGCTCACCTCCTTCAAGGGGTAGGCAACGCTGACATTGTAGGTGGAACCGGCACTCCCGACGTTGGTGAGAGTCCTCGTGTACTTGACCACGATGTCGGAGGTCGAGTTGCTCTCCACGTTGAACACCGCGGAGATCGATGGGTAATTGAGATCGCCGGGGCTGCGGAACGTGTTGCGGCAGGTGTAGTTTCTCTTCGCTAGACTGTAGATCTCGGTGGGAGAGTACTTTATGCTGCAGAGAAACTCGATGTAGTCTTCCGCGGTGATGTCGTAGACGAGACCTGGGTTGAGCGCCTTGCGGGGGTCGACGTGCCCCGCGCCGTAGTCGAAGGGTCCGGAGGCGTTGCCCGTGGCGGCGTCCATCAGCTTCTTCTTGGTGTTGTCGAGTGTGTAGGCTGTGGTCATCAGGGCCGATTTGATGGCGGCGGGGCTCCACTCCGGGTGCGCGCCCTTGAGCAACGCCGCGATGCCGCTCACGTGGGGACACGACATGGAGGTCCCGGATATGATGTTAAACTTGACCCGCCGCGGGTCGTTGCTCAGCCCGGTGGGGCCCTGAAAGCCCGTCCAGGCCGCGAGGATGTTCACCCCGGGTGCTATCATGTCCGGCTTCAGAATCTCAGGGTTCACTATGTTGGGCCCCCGGGAGGAGAACGCCGCCACCACGGGCGACGGCTTGACGCCCAGAACGGTGCCCTTGAAGAGGATCGTGCCCGTCGGATTCGGCGTCGACTGGATGTACTGTTTGATGACGTCCCCAGTCTTTTTACCGACTGCGGAGGCAGGGATCAGGTGACAGTCGGCCACGAGCTCCTCGCCGTTAGCTTCAGTGTTGGTTAGAACCATTCCGGCGCCTCCCGCAGCCTTGACGACGGCTCCCTTGGCAACCCGGGGCGTGATTCCCCGGTCACAAACCACGATCTTACCAGCCACGGTCTTGGGGTCCAGAGTGCCCGCCAAGCAGAGGTTCATGGGGCTCCCGCCAGTAGAGCTGGAGTTGGCCCCCGGATAAACCAGGGGAACGCTGGTTCCCAACACTTGTCGCCCGTGGTAGAGCGAGACGCCGCTGTAGTTCATCCCGTTGCCCAGCCGGATAAACGCCGGGAAGTCACGGTCAAGTGTGCTGGCCCCGATCGTGGCTAGCCACGGTGCAACGTTGGACAGACTGATCGCATCAGGGCCGCTGTTACCCGCCGAGCAGGACACGAAGACCCCCTTCTCCATGGCTCCAAACGTCCCGAGCGAAATGGCATCTCTGTAATAGGGCGCGATCCCGCCACCAAGGGACAACGACAGGACATTCACTCCGTCGGCCACGCCCTTGTCGATGGCCGCAAGGATGTCGGAGCTGAAGCACCCACCAACCCAGCAGACCTTGTAGGCGGCTATCCTGGCTTTGGGCGCCATTCCGCGGGCGATGCCTTCAGCGTACCCCAGGAGGCTAGCGTTCTCTACCGGCGCACCCGCGGCGGTCGCAGCGGTGTGCGTGCCGTGCCCATCTTGGTCCCGAGGGGATTTGAACTCGGCGGTCTCGTTGATGGGTCCGACGGCTGCCTCGTACCCACGGGCAAAGAAGCGGGCACCCACCAGTTTCTTATTACAGTGGGAGCTGTTGAACGCCGTTCCAACCTCGCAGACGCCCTTCCAGTGGGCGGGCACCGGTCCCATCTCGTGGTCACTGAAGCTCTCGCTCTCGGGCCACACTCCCGTGTCGAGCACGCCAACCACGACGTCGTGGCCCATGTTAGCGCCTTCGGGCCGCATCGACGCCACAGCATCGAGCCCCAAGAACCCCGGGCTCCGGGTCGTGTGGAGCTCGTAGACGGTCTCCGGATAAATACCGAGGATCCCCTCCTGTTTCTCCAGGGCCTCCGCCTGGGCTGCATTCAGCCGGGTAGCGAATCCATGGAATGCATCGGCGTAGTCATACAGAATGCTTGCCTCCTCTTCTTCTCCCATCACAGACTCAACCGCAGAAGTATACCAATGTTCGTGGCTCATGAACGAGGCCGGCATCTGAGATTTCGCCACATGAACGATATACGTTTTGGTTTCTCCCTCGCTGCTAATGGCCGCCAATGCGATCGTGAAGCAGCAGCTCAGAAACAGCAGAGTCGCCACCCATTTCTCCATTTCCAACTTAGCTTCTCTCCCCTTGAGCTCTCCGACTTCAAATCTACTCTTCCATAACATGCAACTGAAGCCGAAGCTAATATCTTCTCTGAAATCCTCCCGCGCTCTCAAAGTGTTTATGGTGGTGACAAGCTACAGAAAAAGCTAGAAAGCGGATCTGCGCACAACGAGACAAAGACAGGAGGGCACGCACATGGCCTCATACACCGCCATTAAAAAAAAATCTGGATTCTTTTAAGAAACGTCGCCTCACCGAAATATAATCCACCCTCTGCCACGCGTCCGTTACAGTCTCTCCTTTAATGGTGGGCCGCCCATCCTTTCCCTCATTAACTCTAACTTTATCAGACTAGCAGAACCTTTTATCTACCGGCACCTGCAACTATCCACCCAACAACCAAGGCAGGTGCAATAAGTTAAAAGATCCCATCACATGGACGACATGCACTCGTTCCCACATGTTTGGAATCGACCTCCGCCGTCGATAATCCGAGCATTTCTTTTTCTTCTGGAGACTCCGCCTTCAATAAACAATAAAATCACCACCAAAGCGCACGGAACCAGATGGAGGGGGCCTGTCAACAGTGTTTCAGGAAACCCGATCTTAGATTAACGTTATTCTCACGTTAATTAAAACGGTAGGAACAGGAGGAGCGCCCGTGACATTAATGACTTTTTTTTTACTTGATTAGTATTGAGTGAATAGCGCCGAAAAGGGACAGGAGCGTCCGTGACCTGCTGACACTTCTTCCATTATGGAAATCATTTTTCATATACTGTAGTCTGTACCCCATTCTACACGGCATGAGTAGTAGTAGATTTGCATTACCTCAATTTTAATTTTGTAAACATTTTAGTTACCCCAATTTTAAATCATATTTAAATGTTTCATCTCTGGTTACCTCAATTTTAATTATATAAACATTTTAGTTACCCCAATTTTAAATCATATTTAAATGTTTCATCTCTATTATCTTGGTTACCTCAATTTTAATTATATAAACATTTTAATTACCTCAATTCGAAATCATATTTAAATATTTCACTAATTAAGTATTGGTTACCTCAATTTTAATTATATAAACATTTTAATTATTTCAATTGGTAATCATATTTAAATGTTTCATCTCTATTATCTTAATTTAAGTATTACTTACCTTAATTCCAAATCATACTTAAATAATATTTAAATATTTCATTTTTATTATCTTAATTTAAGAATGTGGTTACCTTAGTTCCAAATCATACTTAAATAATATTTAAATGTTTCATTTCTATTATCTTAATTTAAGAATGTGAATTATAATTTGGTTCCAGTTATACCAATAGTTATACCAATTTATACCAATTTTTAAGAGTGAAGAATAAGTGAATGTTTCATATTTATTATCTTAATTTAAGAATGTGGCGGCTCTAATTATACCAGTAGTATTTTGGTTTCAGTTCTAGGAGTAATTATACTAGTTATACCAGTAATTATACTTTAGTTTCAATTATATTTATTTTTAAGAACGTGAAGCTAGTTATACCAATACTTTGGCTTCGGTTGTACTTATTTTTAGGAGTGGCTATCATAGGTAAATGTTTCATCTTTATTATTTTTATTTAAGAATGTAACTTTAATTATATCAGTAATTATACATTGGTTTCAGTTATACCAATTATACAGTAATTATATTTTGGTTTTGGTTATATTTATTTTTAAGAATGTAAAACTAGTTATACCAATAGTTATACTTTGATTCCAGTTATACACCACCAGTAGTTATACTTTGGTTCGTTATACCTATTTTAAGGATGTGAAGCTAATTATAAAGAGTTACACTTTGGTTTCAATTATACGAGTAGTTATACCAATTAAACAGTACAGTAATTATACTTAAGAATGTTGCTCTAGTTATACCGTAGTTATATTTTGCATAAGTTTTGAAATGACAGTAGGCATTATGGGCATTGATATTGGAATGTTAATATTCCTCCCATGTCGGCAGTGAAATGTGAGGGATTTATAATATCCATTTACCATAATTATTATATGTTTCTCGAACCACAGCGTTTTGAATTTCAGTCTTACGATTAGAATCTTGGGAGAGGATCAATTCAACCCTAAGCGACCATCGTCAACAGTGCAAGTCTAGTCATAGAAGTAAAGTAAAATTTCACCTTTAGTTTAGCTGAGTGCGGTAGCATTGTCATTATCCTCTGGCAAAAGGAGACAGAGGAAGCCAACGAACTTGAAACAGTCTGACGTCTGATGTCTCGTGAAACAGAATCAAGTTGATACGAAGAAAATATCTCCCTTGCATGTCATTATTAAAGTGTGAGAGAGAAAATTCTATGGTGCTAAAAAGCCAGGATGCCCTTTTTAAACATAGTGTTATATGTAAATACCATTGCTTCCAAAAGGATGGAAATGAGTTTTCCCCCAAAGGACATCATCATTGACGTGTAAAGATGAAGCCGTGACTACTTTGGCATGCGTGCCGTATGAGAGAAAGTGTGATTAAGAGATTGGCATGGTTAAAGTTTTTAAGGCGTTATGTAGGTTAGATCAAATATCTCTATTCTTCACGAATTAATCTGACAAAAACAGCCCTAAGGTACAAGAAGAAATTTAAGTTAAAATTTGGGGTATGTTTGTTGTAAAGGTAGTAGTTTATTTTAATCTTTTGAGTGAATGTAAGACTTAAGTTCAAATTTTGGGATATGCTTCTTACAAAGGTAGTAGTCTATTCTTACTATTCTTGATCTTTTGAGTGCACGCAAGATCCACGATGATGGTACAAATCCCGAGCGATTGATGGTTCTCATGTCGGGTCAACAATAACAAGGTGGTATAGGCTTGTTGGGAGCAGCCCTTGTGGTTTGAACCCTGTACTTAGCAGTTACTAAAAATAGTGTAGATGTAACCAACTCCCCTATGTATCCAAAAAAGAGTGACAAAAACAAGCCTGCTCTTTAAGTTGGATATGAAAAAGGCCTAAGAGAGCATGCTAGAATTTGGTTTTGATGAAGATTTTGGTTTTAATTAATGAAAGTTTAAGAGATTTTTTTAAAAGTTTAAAAGTTTTAGGTAAGGAGATCCTATCTACCCTTGTAAAAGTTATTGATAGGGACTTGAAGCATCTTCAATCAAAAGGATGGAAACAATAGGTGTCACATAATTACTCACTCCCAGTTTACTAAAAATATATTTCTAGTCGTAAAGCTAACCTTAAAGGAGATAAATAGCATCAAAGATTTGCTTACAACATATGAGATTGCCTCTAGACGAGATCAACGAGATAAAATCTAAATTGTATGGAATCAATCTAGAATTGAGACGCATTAGATTATATGCTTGCCAAACTGATATTGGTATCAATGCCCTCCCTAGTACTTACCTAGGTATGCCCCTATTTAGTTGTGGCAATATTAGAGAGTTTTGGGAGCAAATCATCTTTAAATTCCATAAGAAAATGACCTCATGGAAAACAAAATGGCTATATGTAGTAGGAAAATTGGTTAATATGAAAGCAGTCTTTGGAGTTCTACCCATCCTTTGAATGGGTGCATTCTAACTCTCCAATGAGATCATCAAAAGAATAGAGAATATCATGAGAAAATTCTATAGAGAGGAAACATTGAAGACAAGAAAATCACCTAGTGACTTGGGGTAAAATTTGTAACAATAAAGAGTCAAGAGGCTTGGGAATCAGAAACCTTTGGATAGTTAACAAGGTAGTGCTAGGGAAATTAATTTGGAGAATCAATGTAGATCATGACTCCCTTTGGGGTAAGTTTTTTAGAGCAAAATATTTATATAGGGATGAAAATGAAAGAATTCTCATCATAAAAGACATCCCTTGGGGATCATTCATTTGGAATAGCATTAGGAGGGTTATGAAATCAATTCCAAGCTTGCTCAAGTGGGATGTTAGAATAGGCTCAAAGTTTAACTTCTAGAAATATGTTTGGCTAGAAAGCCAACCTCTTGATTTTAGGAAAGACTTTAAAACATTCAAAACTTTATTTTCAAGACCTAGGGAGAATCTTTAGAGAACCACTAGAATTGGGAATAAGAAAATGAAAGAGCTATTAAAATGTGAAAGAGCCTTGCAACTACCATAGCCTTGCAACTATATTAATAGTCTAGATTTACACCATTTGGTATTAGAGCAAGTTGGATGTTGCTTGGAGGAGAGAAGGTAATCTTGTCGATTACAATTATTTTGCTATTCTTATTTTTCTATTTGGAATAACACATATCATATTAGCATGAGGAGAGGAAGAGGAGATTATGCCCAACTCAATAGGAATATGCAGGAGCTGTAGGTACAAGTTACTCAGTTGACTAGAATGATGGCCCGTATGAGGGAAATATATCCCTCTAAATTTGTGAATCTGGATTCTGATAATGAGACTGTGGAAGGATACAACAAGCCAGAGGTTCATGATGAGGAAGAACTAGAGGATCATCAATTTGAGAATAGACTAATTAGGGCCTTGGAAGGAAATAAATATGGGATCAAGATTGATGTTCTGGAGTATACAGGAGGGTTAAAACTAGAGGAGTTGATCGACTGGTTGAATAGCATGGAGAAGTTCTTTGAGTGGAAAATCCTTTCAGAGGAAAAGAAAATGAATTTTGCATGCACAAAGTTGAAAGGGCATGCGTTGATTTTGTGGGATTATATATAGAAGGAGAGGCAAAGAAAATGAAAGGAAAAGACTAGGGTCTGGTGTAAAATGAAAAAAAATTGAGGACTACACCAATGAATTCTACAAGTTATCAATTCAAGTGGGTCTTGAAGAGTTAGAAGAACAGAAGGCTGCAAGGTATGTAAATGGATTAAGCTATGCCATACAAGATAAATTAAGTATGCTTCGGAACCATAGTGTAGAGGATGCATATCAGTTAGCATTAACAGTAGAAGAGAAACATAAGAGTAATTTTAGAAAAGAAGTGAAGAAAGGACTATCATCACCTCCAATCAGAGGGTATCCCTTAAAGGGATACTTTTCTAGTACAAAGAAACAAGAAGAGTTTGATAAGAATCAAGTTAACCACCAGAGAGGTGGAGGATCTCAGAGAGGAAGAGGTTATGGCAAAGGATGTAATTGGGATGGTCCATGAAGATCATATATATGTTATAGATGCAGTGAGGAAGGGCACAAAGCTTATGAGCGTCCACACTATCCTACACAAGAAATAAGATAGGGAGAAGAAGCTAGAGTCAATCTGGTTGAGGTAGAAGAGCAAATTGATATAGAAGTTATTGCAGACATAGGAGAAAATCTCATGATAAGGACGACGATGATTGTACCAAGGAAGGAGGTGGAAAACAATGATGGTGGTGAATCTTGGTTGCATACGAATATCTTTCGAACTAGGTGCACATTTGGAGGAAAGGTATATAATATGATTATTGATAGTGGTATTTGTGAAAATATGGTTTCAGATGAAATGGTCAAGAAACTTAACTTGAAGTGTGAGAAGAACCTGTATCCTTACTGCATATCGTGGTTTAAGGAAAGGAATGAGGTAACTGTAGATAATATGTGTCTAGTTAAGTTTTCAATTGGGAGTACCTACAAAGATGAAGTATGGTGTGATGTAACTCCAATGGATGCATGTCACTTGTTATTGAGGAGGCCTTGGCAATATGATAGGAAGGCAACCCATGATGGAGGTAGGAATACTTACACATTCTGGAAGGATGGAGTTAAAGTGGTCCTATTACCACATAAGGAATAAGGCAGGGCAAAAGCTTATTAACGACTAAGGAATTCATCACAGGGATGAAATAAGCTAGGGTTTGTTACGTGTTGATAGCATGGAAGGTGGATATTGAGGATGTTGCTATACCACCTACAACGACAAAGTTGTTGAAATGCAAATATCATTCCATAAGAGTTACCAGATGGATTACCCCCAAAAAGGGATATTCAACATCATATTGATATAATTACAGGATTAGCTCTTCCAAATCAGGTAGCCTATAGGATGAGTCCCATGCAGACTAAGGAGTTGAAAAATGTAATGACCCTTTTCTGGGGTCCTAGGGATTTTTAACAATTTGCTAATTTTTGCAAATAATAAAATGACAATAAAATGCAGATAAATTTCCAAGATTTGCAAGACAACAATTTACAACAATTTCCCAATGAAGATTTTTATTGAAATGATAATCAACAAATTTCATAAGGACATTTCACATCAATAAGCAATTACATTCATCAAATCTGATTACAATAAACAAGAACATTTATCCAAGATAGGACATTGCATCTTTGAAATATAATATGCTGATTTTTTACTTGGGAATGGCAGAATAATTGGCAGAAACGGAAGACAACTTCTCTGGAATCACCATATGTTGATTGGATCCTCACAACAGGCTTGGAAAGGCTGCAATATGGGACGCTAGCTTGCAAGGACTGTCTAGCATTGAATCTACCTTCAATCTGCTATTGATTATCCACAAGTGGGACATCTGGCATAGGAGCTCACTGATGTTTGGTGAAGAGCACAAAATCTGCCATTGTTTGTCGGGATGATATTATACTAAATATTCCTTTGAATTACACCAAAATTACCTTTGTATGGAACGTCCAGTCTAGGATGACTGCAATTTCTAAATATATCCCCAAAATCTAATTTTAATCTGCAATGGGATAGGACGTTGGACTTCTCTATGACTCAGTTGCTGCAATTTATATCACAACTCTGCCAAACTTCTCCTAAGAATGGGACGTCCAACTTCTCTAGGGCACAAGTGCTGCAAACAATGCCACAACACTGCCAATTTTCCTCCAGGAATGGGACGCTCCTTCCCACAATGGAGAAATGCTGAATTAAATCTTGATTTCTGCAATTTCAATCTCTAAATAGCTGAATAATCCTACTGATAAACCCTCAATGGTGAGATATTGAATTCCTGCTCACAAATGCTGATCCATTTAGCTCATGTGCAAACTCTAAGTGAATTTGCCCTTGGGGACATGAGGGTTTTTGTCCTCTACCTCTTGAGACTTAGGGTTTTCGTCCTTTGTCTCTATCACTGAGGGTTTTCATCCTCAGAGATTTTCTTACCGAGGGTTTTCATCCTCAGAAGCTAGGGTTGTGACTTCTTAGCGAAAACACCAAAATGGGAGAGTAAAAATGGCAAACATGAATTGCAAAATGAAGTCCACCATTTCTTTTATAATGCTCAACCCTAATTCTCCGTTGAGCATATTTTATTATTTTATTTTATTAAAATAATATTATCTCCTAATATTCCCTAAGTGTGGCATTCCCCTTATAACTCCCTTTTTATTATTTTTTATTATTTTTGCTCTCCTAAGTCTCATAAAGCCACATTATTATTTTTATTATATTATTTCCCTTACTTAACCACAAAAATAATTATTAATATAACACCATATATATATAAAGCCGAGAATCCAAAATTGGGACATTACAATACATCCCCTCCTGAGATTGCTTGTCCTCAAGCAATCGAATCATACACTCCATCAAATCTATTTGTAGCATGATCAAGAACGATCCCAGGAATGTCCATGTATGTTGCAAGCCTTACCAGGAATGCCATTATTGATTCATCACAATCATCATCTCTTCTAAATTCTGCTGTAGACATGATCCCACTAGATTCAATCCACAAGAAATGATTAATTGCCTTCAATACATTGTGGGGAAATGCAAAATTAGTTCCTGCTTCAATAACCAACAATGTATCTTCATATTCAGTCCACAAATTATGAAAAAGTGCAGCCTTGAGACTGTCAACAACTGCTATGGTTTCACCTCCATTAAGGGTGCCAAATGGTAGAAAGAATGTTGTCCATGGCTGTCCCTACAAAGAATTATCAACAACCATACAAGTTGTCCCTAAAAATTTGATAGTAGTCCCAAGATTGTCCATAATACCTTGCCATTGAACAACAAAAATTAAATTTTCATGTACAACCATTAAATAATGCATTGTAGTCCCCAATTTATCACCAAAAGAAGAGATATTACCTTGTATTTTCTTGCCAATAATTGTGCTCTCAAAACAGCCCATATGCCAAAGTTTATAGCAATCATTTTGTGATGTTATCAGCCACATATCTTTCCCATCATACTGTTGTCCTGAATTATTATTGTCCATTTTGTGATGTCTATCTCCAACTATTATGGTGCTTTCCAACATTCCAACTGAAGCATAAGATGACTCCATATTTTTGATGCTTCTAAGAATGATTTCACACCCATTGTGCCTAAGTTTTAACTCTAATTCTTCATAATTGAAAGTGATATCACCAAAATCAAAAATCCATTGTGTTCCCAACACAACATGAGGGAAACCTCTCAAGGGGGAGTCATAGATGGTGTTGTATTCACTCATTATTATTTCTGAATGCTTTTCATGAGTGGCTATCTTGCTACATCCATCAAGGTTTAATTCTTCTTCTTTATGATCATCATGCATGCTTACTTCTAATGGAATCAAACTTTGAGAATCTAAATCAGAATTTTTTAACTCATGAAATGTTGGAATTTCATTTTCCTTTTTGTTCATGTGATGACAAATGATTGAACTAATATCATACAGATGGGGACAAGTTTCATACCCGTCATAAGCCATTCCATGAAGAGGAACACAAGATAAATGGTCTATATCTTCAAAATTTGAAACAACATCACCTTCCAACATCATCTTGATAATGCCTATTTCTGATTTCATGTCTTCACCACCATCAAATTCTTCATCAAACTTAGGCTCCTTATAATCATCAAATTTGAAATCATCAAAGTATAATGCTTCATCTTCATGGTCTTCACTATCCACATGAGTAGGGCTATGCAAAATTGTTACACTGCTATCATACAAATCAGAATTAACCTCATTCTTTTCAGCTGTAGCTTCTTCAATAATATCTTCATTGGTAGGGTTTAAGGCAAAGCTAATAATTTTTTATTTGTTTTGAATATTTTCAGATTTACCTTCTTCAACCACTTCTCTAGGTATAACACTAACATCTTCACTATTCTCAAATTTGAAAGAGCTAGATGAAGTAATTACATTGTTGCCATGTAAATCAGAATTGTCCTTATTTGTCTCAACTTCACTCCTAGGACTCACCTCAACTTCATTGCAATGCTCTTGAGCTTGATCATTAAACACCAATTGATCTTCACCAATTTCTGTTTTGTTTTCTTTACCTGGCTGAACTTTCTTTTCAAAAGTGTTTGCATAAGATTCAAATTCATGGAGTAAAGACACTGTATCATAATGTTGACTCCCATCATACAAAACTCCAATAATGTTTTCATGTCCATACTCTTTCCCATATTCTGAAATAATTGAAAGTTCACCATTTTTGTCATTTTTTAAAGACTGTTATGGGTTTTTGAATTACATGTGTGGCCATGAGAATTTTTGGTTCTCCTCCCCATACACCTGGTTGTCTCATATTCTGAACATAAGTGTCATAATTTCCTTCTACAAACCCTTTCATCACTGTTCTTCTTTTTAGGAGCTCATCTGCAATTTTTTCTCTTAAGTCTTGGGCTAGATTCTTCAAGGTGCTATCATCTGGACATGGTTCTTTCCTTTGCACACAAAGCCCATAAGCAATGGCTCTGAATAAGCAGTTTCCATCACCTATCATTTCTGAAACTATGAGATCTTCATAATCCTCTGATTCCTTACCTGCTTTATCCTTTCCACATACATGCCCATTACTCCAAGACTCTTCACATTTGAAACAAAGTTGCTCCTTTCTTAACTGGTTTTTGCTCTTTTGTTTATGTTCTGAATTCTGGGGCTCTTTAGAATCTTTTTGTTGCGTGTTTTTCTTATCCTTCCTTTGAGCTTTGTCTTCTTTTCTTGACTTTGGTGGAGATCTAGATTTTGGTGGTGATCTTGGTGGAGAACCTCCCTTATTTACTATGCCATGTAGTTGCAAGTAACTTCTGAAAGAAAGATGCTTCCTGAATTCTGGTGATTTCCTTTGGTACCTGTCATACAAAGCATCTACTTCTGGAACTCCACTACCCAATGGCTGAATTTGCTCTTCTGTTGAATTTTTGTTCTGAGGTGTTTGTGGCGAAGATTTTTTATTCTGTTTTGTCGGTGAATCTGCATGTGTAGTTTTCTTAGAATCTAAAATTTTATGACTTTGGGGAGATGTGTATTCTACCATTTGTTCCATTAATTTCACCATAGCATCCAGTTGCTCTGAATTAAATTTCATAGTGGCTAAAATAAAATGAATTCTGCAGCAAACCCTTACTCTACTGAAAGCTGAAAACACCCAAAATCTGGAAACCTAAAAATCTGAAAACCCTAGTTTTTTACTATACCCAAAACCTAAAATTGTTGATTCTCAAATACCTAGATGTTCAAATGTCAAAATCTGCAATACCCAGAAACTTTTTTCCACAAACCCTGGCCCAAAAATTATTTCTGGCTAGATCTTTCCACAGACTGGTAAGAACATAGCTCTGATACCACTTGTAATGACCCTTTTCTGGGGTCCTAGGGATTTTTAACAATTTGCTAATTTTTGCAAATAATAAAATGACAATAAAATGCAGATAAATTTCCAAGATTTGCAAGACAGCAATTTACAACAATTTCCCAATGAAGATTTTTATTGAAATGATAATCAACAAATTTCATAAGGACATTTCACATCAATAAGCAATTACATTCATCAGATCTGATTACAATAAACAAGAACATTTATCCAAGATAGGACATTGCACCTTTGAAATATAATATGTTGATTTATCACTTGGGAATGGCAGAATAACTGGCAAAAATGGAAGACAACTTCTCTGGAATCACCATATGTTGATTGGATCCTCACAACAAGCTTGGAAAGGCTGCAAGATGGGGCGCTAGCTTGCAAGGACTATCTAGCATTGAATCTACCTTCAATCTGCTGTTGATTATCCACAAGTGGGACGTCTAGCATAGGAGCTCACTAATGTTTGGTGAAGAGCACAAAATCTGCCATTATCTATCGAGATGATATTATACTGAATCTTCCTTTGAATTGCACCAAAAATTGCCTTTGTATGGAACGTCCAGTCTAGGATGACTGCAATTCCTGAATATATCCCCAAAATCTAATTTTAATCTGCAATGGGATAGGACGTTGGACTTTTCTATGACTTAGTTGCTGCAATTTATATCACAACTCTGCCAAACTTCTCCTAAGAATGGGATGTCCAGCTTCTCTAGGGCACAAGTGTTGCAAACAATGCCACAACACTACCAATTTTCCTCCAGGAATGGGACGCTCCTTCCCACAATGGAGAAATGTTGAATTAAATCTTGATTTCTGCAATTTCAATCTCTAAATAGCTGAATAATCCTGTTGATAAACCCTCAATGGTGAGATATTGAATTTCTGCTCACAAATGTTGATCCATTTAGCTCATGTGCAAACTCTGAATGAATTTGCCCTTGGAGACACGAGGGTTTCCATCCTCTGCCTCTTGAGACTTAGGGTTTCCATCCTTCGTCTCTATCACTAAGGGTTTTCGTCCTCAGAGATTTGCTTATCGAGGGTTTTCATCCTCAAAAGCTAGGGTTGTGACTTCTTAGCCAAAACACCAAAATGGGAGAGTAAAAATGGCAAACATGAATTCCAAAATGAAGTCCACCATTTCTTTTATAATGCTCAACCCTAATTCTCCGTTGAGCATATTTTATTATTTTATTTTATTAAAATAATATTATCTCCTAATATTCCCTAAGTGTGGCGTTCCCCTTATAACTCCCTTTTTATTATTTTTGCTCTCCTAAGTCTCATAAAGCCACATTATTATTTTTATTATATTATTTCCCTTACTTAACCACAAAAATAATTATTAATATAACACCATATATATTATTTCGAGAATCTAAAATTGGGACATTACAACAAACAAGTGACAAAATTGATAAAGAAGGGAGTTGTTAGAGAAAGTATGAGTCCATGTGTGACTCCTGCATTGTTGATGCCAAAGAAAGATAATACATGATGGATGTGTGTGGATAGTAGGGCAATCAATAAAATTACAATCAAGTATCGATTCCCAATTCCAAGACTTGATGATATGATGGACATGCTAGCCGGAGCACGGTGCTTTAGCAAAATTGACCTATGCAGTGGATACTATCAAATTCAAACACGGGAAGGAGATAAATGGAAGAATGCTTTCAAGATAAAATATGGGCTGTATGAGTGGATGGTGATGCCATTTGGGTTATTCAATATACCCAGTACGTTTATGAGGATGATGAACAAAGTATTGCAGGAATATATTGGTAAGTTTGTAGTTGTGTATTTTGATGACATTCTGATATTTAGTAGGAATGAAGAAGAATACTTATTGCATTTGAATTAGTGCTAGAGTTGTTAAGAAAAGAGAAGTTGTATATCAATATGAAGAAGTGTAGCTTCCTTTAGAAGAGTAGCGTTATTGAGATTTGTAATCTCAGAGGATGGAGTGAGGATGGACAAAGAGAAGGTGAAGGTAATTTTGGAATGGCCCATTTCGAGAAATGTGATAGAGGTGAGGAGTTTCCATGGCTTGGAAACTTTTTACAGGAAGTTCATTAGGAATTTTAGTAGCATTGTTGCACCTATAACAGAGTGTACGAAGAAAAGAAAATTTGTATGGACAAAGACAACAACAGAGGGTTTTGAACTATTGAAGAAGAAGGTGATAAAAGCACATATTTTGATATTACCATATTTTAGCAAGTTGTTTGAGTTGATTGTGATGCCTCCCATGTAGGAATTGGATTTGTATTGAGTCAAGAAGGGCGGCCTATAGCATTCTTTAGTGAGAAGTTGAATGAGGTAAGGAAGAAGTATTCTACTTATGATGTGGAATTCTATGCTATTGTGAAAGCATTGATACACTGGAGGCATTATTTAGTGTCTAAAGAATTTATGTTATTTACTGATCATGAAGAATTGAGGTATGTAAATACCCAGAAGAAATTAAATAATAGGTATGCAAAGTAGATATCATTCTTGCAAGAGTATACATTTTTTTTTTAAGCATAAGTTAGGTAAGCAAAATCAAGTTGTTGATGCTTTGAGTAGACATGTAGTGTTATTGACTACTATGGAGCATGAAGTAGTTGGATTTGAGGTAATTAAGAAAATGTATAAAATGACCCAGATTTTGGTGATATTGTGAAGCAGTGTAAGAATCCAGTGTTGGGAGAAGTTGGTAGTGGTATTTGTGATTATCTAATAAAAATGGTTATTTATTTAAAGGGAAGAAATTATGCATTTATGTTGGTTCAATGAGGGAGAACATTGTTAGAGAACTACACATTGGAGGTTTGGCTGGGCACTTTGGAGTGAGAAAAATGATTGCTCTTGTAGAGGAGAAGTATCATTGGCCAAAGTTAAAGAGGGATATAACCAAGTTTGTGTTAAGATATAGAGTGTGCTAAATGGCTAAAGGCCATGAACAAAATACAAGACTTTATATGCCTTTGCACCATCCCTACAGGATCAAGGATAGATTTGAGCATGGATTTTGTGTTGGGGTTACCTAACACACAACGAAGTAAGGATTCAATTTTTTTTGTGGTAGATAGGTTTTCTAATATGGCACATTTCATTGCTTTCCAGAAAACCAATGATGCTACTAGGGTTGCAAATTTATTGTTTAGAGAAATTGTTATACTACATGGTGTCCCAAAAATAATCACCTCAGATCAGGATACAGGGTTTCTAAGTCACTTTTGGAGGACTTTATGGGGAATATGGGAATAAAGCTACAGTTTAGTAGTGCATATCACCCTAGATTGATGGGCAAAAAGAAGTAGTAAATCGTAGTTTGGAAAATATTCTAAGGTGTATTGTTGGAGAAAAACCAAAACAGTGGGACTTAGCCTTACCACAAGTTGAGTTTGCATAAAATAGTTAAGTCAACAGATCAACAGGAAAATATCCTTTTCAAATTATTTTTGGTAAGAATCCCACTGGTGTGTTAGATCTGATTGATCTACCGATTCAAGGTAAAATCAGTGATGATGTAGAGGCATTTGTAGAGCACATACATGAATTGCAAGAAGGTATCAGAAAGAAGTTACAAGATAGTAATGAAAAGTATAAGGTAGAAGAAAATGCAAGTAGGAGAATGGAATTCTAAGGTGGAAGACATGGTGATGGTTCATCTCAAGAAGGAGAAATTTCCAAGGGGCACATATAACAATTGAAGTATAAGAAGATTGGACCATGTAGAATTCTGAGGAAGATGAATGATAATGCCTATAAAGTGGATTCGCCTTATGATTTTGATATTTCACCAGTTTTTAATGTTAAATTTTTTTATGAATTTCAGGGGAATGAAGATGAAGTTGAATAAGAAGAAGACATAAACTTGGAGCAACAAATACCTAAGAAGAAGAAATAAAAAGTTATGCAAGTACTTGATAAGAAGACAATTAGTACCAGGCAAGAAAACTAAAACAAATACTTGGTACAATGGGAAGGTTTACAACAGAAAGATAATACTTGTATTTCAAAGGGAGAACTAAAAAATATTGACAACAAAATATTTTAGGAGTTTGATCAAAGGAACCCGTAGGAGAAGAGTTATTTTCAACCAGAGGATAATGATGCAAGAGCCTGTATTCTAGAGGGTATAACTTTTGATCCGACTGTTGGATCATCTTGAAATTTTAATAGGAGTTAGATAAATACGTGGACATTCCATGGGCTAGATCACTCTATTCATCTAGTTGTTTTTCAAGCTTTTTTCAAGTTCTAATTCCTTCATCTAGTGCCCCAAAAATGGGATTTAGTATTTTTTTGAAAATTTGGAAGAAAAAACATATGGAATAACTTCTTATTTATGCATGAGTAGGTGTTGATATTTTATAGGAGGCCTAATATATATGATATGAATGTGCATATAAATTTTGAGGACTATTTGAGTTTTTTAGGTGATTTAGGTTTTGGCACTAAAGATGAAATAGCCTAAGAAAAAAATAAAAAATAAAAATATAATTTCTTATTTTTAGGGCTTAATATTTAGGGTTTTGTTTTAGGGTTTCTTTTGGGATATATATTCCCTTGGTATCACATTTTAAAAGAGGTGAAATCTAGGAATGAGAAAGAAAGCATATCAGATTATTTCCATCTATTGTAACTTTTGTGTGATGGGGAATTTTGTTTTTTGCTTTGTTTCTTTTTGTCACAATATTATGTGATTGGAGGTTCTTTTTCTAACCTCTTGTAGCTATATTTACACCATAGAGGATGAATTTGAGTTGGATTTTATTGATCATGAATCTTGAACAATTATCTATAAACTCAAGGGCAAAAGACCAAGCTTGGAGGAGCTCAAAGGATACATTAAATATTGGTGGACCAGTAGAAAATTCTAAGTAACTCTTCTACCCAAAAATTCATTTTTTGTTTCTTTTTTTAATTTAGTGTATAGAGATAGGGTAATGGATTATAGATATAATTCGGTTTTCAGATAAAGGGATGTCTATATAAGATCTTGGACTCCTAGTTTTAACCCCTTTATAGAAGAAGTTAATGGCTTCCCAATCTGGGTGAATCTTTATGCTCTCCTTGTAGAGTTTTGGAAAGAGAATATATTCACAAAAATTGGTAATTTTATTAGTGCATTCAAGTATATATGTCCAAATAGAGGAAAATTTATCTAGTAAAATTAGTATGAGTAAAGCAAGATTGGTTGTTTGGATGGATGTTTCAGTTCCTAGGCCTTAATCCATTACTATCTCCTCAATAAAATGGGAATGAATCCAAAATATTGAATATGAAAACTTCTCCCTAAGATGTTATGACTATCAAAAATATGGCCGAAGGAGAAGGCCTTGCATGCAAATGATTCAAAACCTTCAAATATCCTAGTTTAAAAGAAAGAAGCTCATCCTCCAAATGTACCAATTGTTAAGTAGGAATCATGCGAGCAACAAAAGACTCAACTTATTTTTGAATAAAATCATTAATAAAAGTCAAATGGTTACTAAAGACCATCCAAATGGTTCCATGGAAAATATTAGCACCTCATATGGTATTCTTGAAGCTAATTATGAAAATATTGATGACGATCAATTTTTTGAAAATGAAGATCCTACAAAATGTGTTACAACTAGATATTACCTTAGGAGCTTGAAGTGCAAAAATGCATTCTCATATCTTGCCACTCTAAATGAGGAAGAACCTTTGCTATAGAAGAAAAATAATCAAACTAATTTCATCTTTGATGGATGACTATTATGTCTGTTTTCCTTATATCTTTTGGAGTTATGTGTCATGTAAGGGTTGTTCTTGTTTTTAGTTTCTTAAAAGCAAAAGAGTCAATTATGGAAACTTCAAAATTTGAGGAATATGAAAAATATATTTGATAGAAATGCACAGATGCGTATACTTTAATTAACTTGTTAGAAATTTAATGAGAGCAATGTAATGTTTTGTTTTTTGTAATGGGAGTGGTCCCCAATAGAAGCCACATGTAGCTTATCTAAAATTAAAAAAATGGGTTAGCTTATAAAGTTACTTAAAGTCTTTTAAGTTTATTTTAACTTCATTAAAATGTTGTTTGAAATTTATTTAAATTATTTTAAGTTCATTTTAATTTCGTGAAAATATTTTTTAGAACCTTCGTATTGCTTAGATGTCTCATTTTATATAGATTAAATAGTCAAAATATTTGAACCAATGTGACCACAATAATTTTGAAAACTTCTTGGAGATATTTTAAGAGAAGTAACATATCATTAGTAAAGTTTTCAATAATATCATTTATGATAAATAATATTCCCTTATTAATTGACATGTTTTCCTTCTAATTATTAAGGCAATTCTATTTAACTGATAAAGTTGCTTTGTGCATCCAAACAATTTGAATTGGGAAGTAGTACAAAGGTTGGTTCATCTTGATGATGTAGCACATTCTTTTAGATGGACAACATAGAAATTATAAATTTGAAGAGTGTACATGACAGAATTTGAAGTGTGTGACTTTTGGTTTTCCATGCTCTTTCACTTTCCCATTGCTTGAAAAGCATAAACAAGAGTTGCAATTGCAACTTACAGCATTGAAAAGGTAGATCATGGCAATGTTTATATTGTGTAGGCTATATTGTGCTTGAATTTTAGAAAGGAGACTTGATTTTAGTTCATGATTATTTTTTGATATGTGTTTTATGAGTATTATAAGTTATACAAAATATTTTCTTCCTCAATATAGGTTCTTGTATAAATTTATTTTATTTCTTACAATAAATATAATGATTATTTATGAAGTTTTTCCTCGGTTGTCTTATCTATGAGTATTTTATTATCTATATCCATGTTTATAAGATCAAATATGGAAAACATAAGGTTTTATGTGTGAGAGAGATCCAAGTGATGATTTATTTGAGGATTATTTTTATTATTATCGTATTATAGTAATTATATTAAGCTTGTGAGTATGTATGCCTCTTACTTTAAAATAAATACAAGAGATCTAGGTGCTTAGAAACCTTAAAATCCATAAGGAATATTAGAAATAATGATCACAATTCATTTACAATGACAAAGACTCATATTTAGGCTTAGATAAATATTGACTAGAGGTGAGTAAATAATGGGCTTTATCAAGTTGTATTTGAGAAGATTGAAAGTGTTCAAAAGAAACAAAAAAAATATATTTTAAAGAAGATCAAAATACTAAATTCCCATTCAATTCTCTTCATACCATGAACTAATAGAATAACCAACTTTGAAATGTATTCCTTGAAGGGAAGTAAAAGCAAAGTGCTTGGAGAAAATTTTCAAGTAGTTGAATGTGTTCTTTGATACCCATGGTTGTAGTGAATTCTAAAGTTTTTCTTGTGTATAATTGAATATGCCTAATAAGATCTCAATTCGATAAATTTGCATAAAATATTTGGTAAAGAATGAAGAAGCATCTAATAGTAAAGAAGTTCCAAATAAAAGAAGTTGTGAGAGACCAAATTTATCCACTTGGATGTGTTATTAAGAGGAAATGACAATTATTAAATTGAAGGCAAGGAAAAAGTGTTGAAAAATAGATCAATAACTTTTTAAATCAAGTTATGTCGATGAAGAAGTTATTGAACTATGAGGATATAATTTTGGACTTGCACCATAGTGAAATTCAACCTCATATAGGTTATATTTTATTATGCTTTCCCATATAGAATTTAGAAAATACCAACAATAAATCTCATTATATGGATAAGAGTTATTATAAAGTTTATTTACCATTCAAGCAAAGCAAGGAAAATTTTGAAGCACTTCAAGATCAAGTGGAAAAAGCAAAACAATAAGAGACGTCTTGTTGATATGACAAAGGAAAGACATTGCAATCATTATGATCATAAAGGTCATGAAGAAGCTAATTGGAAGTTTCACCCTAAATTTTGTGAAGACTATTCAAAGAAGAAGAGGAAGAAGAATACCATGGTATCCATTATTAGAGCAAATTATGTGAAGTATAATTATAATTTGGATCAATAAATTGTTCATGGTATCCCTTTTTTTACATTAATTATTATGAAATAAATAAGAATAAAAGTATGTTGCTCATAAAGAAAATATTAAAGACTTATTTTTCATAAAATAATATATATATATATAAAATACAAATGTTTTGGTTATTTATGGTACTCAAAAGAATTTAATTTATTATAATGTTATCAAGAGGATCAATATTTGAGTACTTTTTCTTATTATAAACCTTAAACTCCTAGCCGAGGTCATATTGATGTTGAGATCAAAGTACAATAATACTATAGAATGGTGTTTATAATTTTTTTTATTTTATTGCTAAGGTTGATCTAATTTTGTGTTATTAACTATTGTTTATATTATATAATTTATACCATATTTATGTATGATAAATGTAGTCTCCATGTGAAGAAAATAAAAATTCCTCTTGAACAACAATACATTATCTTGTCGTACAAAGACAAGCCATCAATCATCGTTGTTTTTACAAACCAAGCAAAGAGATTGATCAATGCAAATAGAAATCATGTGCTTCCCTCCATAAAAGCAAAGAGATAGAACGAAGATTTAATACTGATATCTTGTTCTTAAGCTATGCTCATTAGTAAACATAACAAATGAATGATTTAGTTTATTCAATCTCTGGAAGTGGTATTTAAGGATGTTGAGATCAAAGTACAATTGCACTATAGAATGGTGTTTATAATTTTTATAATTTTATTGCTAAGGTTTATCTAATTTTGTGTTATTAACTATTTAATTATATTATATAATTTATACCTTATTTATGTATGAGAGATGTAGTCTCCATGTGAAGAAAATAAAAATTCTTCTTGAACAACAATACATTATCTTGGCTTACAAAGACAAGCCACTCATCATGGTTGTTTTTACAAACCAAGCAAAAATATTGGTCAATGCAAATAGAAATTTTGTGCTTCCCTCCATAAAAGCAAAGAGATAGGAAGAATACTTAATAGTGATAACTTGTTCTTAAGCTATGCTCATTATTAAACATAAAAAATGAATGATTTAGTTTATTCAATCATTGGAAGTGGTATTTAAGGATCCAAAGAGAATGAATATTGAAGTAGAGCATGGTATTTAAAACCAGTTTAGTGTTTGACTAATTTGGGTTTGTATAAAAAATATATGATGGGGGATAATGCTAAGAGGTAAATTCAATTATTATTGGAGCAATAATTGATTAATATTAGTTTCAAAGAAATATGTGAATGGAGTATATACTTTGACTTCTAATCATTTAATAAAATCACCACCAATAATAATGTTTTATTACCTCTAGGAAATCCTCTTTTTAACCAATTTTAAAAGAGCTCTAAAAAGTTGGATTTAAAGTTAACTTACCATGAAACCTAAATGGAGAAGAGAGAAATGTGGATAAAGCATAGTATTTATGAGTTTTTGACACCTTTCAATTGGTATAAGTATGTTGTATAACATTTTATGATATAATAAGTGTTTTCTATCCAACATTATTTCCTTTATTATTATGCATTTGAATGTGTTGAATGCCAAAAAATTATAACTTCTAATGCCCCTCAAAAATTCGTTTCAATAGAATAGGAGAAACATGATTTCTTTGACTTCCAGATTTAAGACTTCCCATTATCTTTACTAATCTAAACTATATGTTAAAAATAAATGTAAGAAATTAAATGCATGTAGGTAAGGGTGTAAGTGAATAAAGTAAATTGCATGAATCACAATATATTTGTAGTCATTCAAAGGAGTGTGTGTGTTCAATCAATGTATAAGAAACTCAAATAACAATAATATGGTCCAAACATGTGAAATAAAAAATAATAAAATGAGAGGACTAACAAATAGTGGAAGGAAAGTACCACAATAACTATGCATTCGATGATACAAAACAACACTACAATAATTGGAAAGTAAATGTCGTGCATAGTCTTTCTATTATTCCAAAATTAGAGCATGAATACAATGTGGAATCCACACAACACAAATTTGATTCCTTCAATGACCAAAATATGTTTACAATGGATCCATGGTATTTTTTATAAAAAATTCTATTCATGTAAGAGTTACATTGGATAACATTTTTTATCTCTAGTAAATCTACTAATTTAGGGGCATCTTTAGCAAAATGATGTACCAATAAATGTTGTTGTAATGCTTTCTTATTCGTGGTTTTGAATTATGGTTTCTTAATCTATAATAAGCAATCAAGTTTTTATAAATTAAATATTACTTTAAGTGAGGTTATTTAAATAAATAAGACAAAATTACATATATTGCATGCATGGATTTAAGTTAATATAATAGTAGATAATGAATAAATGTATTAATATAAGTTTTGTTGCCATATAGTGAAAATGATTTCATACAATAATCATAAAGTAACTTAAAAATTAATTAAAAGAATCCTAATGACTTGATCATTAAAGAATCATTACGAATAAAAACAAAAGAAAACAAAAGGCATGATATGAGAGGAGAAAGGAGATGCAAGGAGAAAGGAAAGTGGCAATAAGAAAAAGATATTTACGTAGTCAAGTCATATGTATGATTTTTTTGCTTATATCATATTTACATAATAGATAATTAAGTATACATGTATATATTTGCTTGTTGAAGTGTTTGCATATTGCATTGTTTTATTATGCTTATTGATTGAGTAACTTTAAGATTAAATTGTATGTAAATTATGGGAGGGGACCTTGGCTAGATATTGGAGCATCACCGTTGGACATACAAGTTGGAGTTTATAATAGCACATCCATACATTTATTACCATAGATCAAACTAACTATTCATTGATCCAAGTCTTATCATGTTGGATTTTGCTATCAAATATTTAAAAAAATATTACAAGTTTTATGATTTTTGGATTTAGTTGTAACTGTCAGTATATTTTATATTCTTAGATTTGGTAGTGGTTGTATAATATATGGGCTAGGTTCATTTGGTGTTGCCTAGGAGTCAAGGTTTGAGTGCGTCCATATAATTTTTTATTTATGTTTGGGTTTTATTTTATTATTTTATAATAGTGAATTATGGTGATTAAAAAAAAGAACATGTATAGCATATAATTATTTTCTTCATATATAAAATACAAATGGAATCTTCCAATATTTCATGACCATACAATAATATTTCATGTCTTCTTGGAATTGTATGACAATGGACTTGATGTAGTTTTGTTAGTGGAGGTGAATACATGTATTAGTCCTCTATTAGACTCAACTTGTGGTGTCTATTTGAATTATGAAATTAAATATGGAAAACATGGATTCGTCTGGGTTACATGATAATTTATGTTGTGAGAAGGAGCGTAGATGGTTTGTTATTTCTAGGAGTTGAACCACCCAATGTTTGGACAACTCCTACAAAATATAAATGGGGAATTTGGCTTTTATAATCACAATGGTGGGCTTATTGTTCTACGTGAGCCATCATTTTTGGACAACATCATCAAGATGTTGAGATATTACTTAACAAATTTTGTATATGCTAGGGCATCTTTTACATGCTTTCACTTCAATGACATTTAGAAGGATGAATAAACTATGATAAGAGATTTCAATCTTATGTGTAGAGTAATCTAGTGTATACTAAATTTATGAAGTAGTGCAATATATCCTTGCATGCATTCATTCATTCCTAACAATCTATGTGACCTAAGATGGCATACCAAATTTTGGAGAGTTTGATAAGTTTTTGTTGCAAATATTTGGCAAAGAGACCCATGTGTAGGATAGACGATCAAGTTATTTATACTTTATCCAAGGCATATTGAGCATTCGCCAATCCTAATCATAGATATAATTAGAAAGTGTAATCATTTTCTATTACCATAAATATCTTTATCTCTTATGTACAAGAAACATTATCTATTGAATTAAAAAGTAAAGTATTTTTTAGTATAGAGAAAGTGCAAACAAGTACTTAGCACCATAGAGATGTATGTTAGGTACAATTGTTTTTGGTTGACAATGTAGTGTAAGATTGAATTGAGTTGAGATAATCATGAATTGATATAATGGGTGCTTTGTTATTTCTTTAATGTAATTTGGTATTAAAAGTTAGATTATAATATTTGGTATGGAAGATAACCTTTTTGTCCTATTTATTTATTTGCAATATAATTTGTTAATTGTTTTGTGAACGATCACCATAGTTGATCTTCTTTATTGATGTTACTTGCCATTTACTTCTCAAAGCATCTCAACGTTATATAATATTTAGTAATATAATATTATCTGAGTGTCAACATGTCTTTTCTTCTTATATTATTTTAGTTGTAATGTTTCTTAGAAGTTTGTATCCATTCTAATCATAATATTTGTTCTTTTATTGACATCTTCTTTTAACCTGGATAGGCAAATCTTCAATCTGAAGGAAGAGTTGTAAGTTCACATAATCTGAAGTAGATGATCTCAAGTATTTATTGAATATATAATAGAGATGAGAAACTTTATCAAATAAGTTTCAATCATGACAACTATATGGTATATTTGTAGATGCATCAAGAATGTCACGAAGAAATATCGTAAAAATAAAATGTTCCCTTAATACTTTCTTCCAAAAAAGTGTCTTTTGAATATATTAGAAAAAATTATTTACCAACAATTTACCTTTTCTCTATGATTGCATGGCCCATTTGAAAATTTTCTCCATCTCAATTTTATGTTTTTGTATGGGGTGTTAGAACGTTTACCCTATTGTTATAATTTTGGGTTTGGTTGGTTACCTAGTTTCATCATCCATTAAATTTCAAAGTATAGGATGTCAATTAAATTTAGTATGGTATATATATCTTCTATTTTCTACTAGTGGTAGTAATTTTTATTAAATAGTTATTTACAATATGTGCTAAATATTAAAATAATTATTTAAATATTAAATTTATCGATATTATTATTTAAGCAAAAGAACGAATGTAGTATTATTTCTTAATTAAAGAGCAAATGATATAAATATGTTATTGAAATTATTTTACTTACTATGCATAAAAGTTTTTAGTTAAGATATAATTTTGTGGATGGATAAGTATACCATTTGATAAATTATAATTAATATTCAATATAGGGTTTTGATAGTTACTTGCATCCAAAATCATCCCTACATCACTTAGAAGTCTTCTAATGTTCTTTTGGGGTCACAAAATAATAAAATATCACTTTCTAGTTCGTTGCCTCTAAATCTGCATGTTCTTGTCCCGCTTGGCATGATGATGAGCAATTTGCTTCTAAGAAGAAGGTGATTTGCTCTTGTATGAGAAAATTATATCCTTGGAGTGGATCATTCATCTCGGTGTATCATTGCTTATTAGGGGTTTTAGAGGCTTCAATTTCTCATTTTCTTATTCCTTTAAGCCTCCTAAGCATTAAGAATTCCAAGGTAGTGGGCGGGATACTATATTTTTGGCGACTTCATGAAGTGCTAAGTTCAATTGGGAAGAGATCCTAGTTATTGCATCTATCCTTAGGCATGGATTCTACAACATTAGGATCATCTCCTACAAAATTATAAATAAATTGGATCTCTTCGATAATTATGACAATACTTTGAGTAGAACCTTCCATATGTTATCTTCATATATTTCTAAATCATTTAGCATTTTAGCTTCCCCTATAAGATCTTTGTATGAATATTTGGAAAGCTATTCCTTTTGCCCTACTAGCCTCGTAATATTTTCGATTAGTGACTTTTAACTTATTCATCTGATCTGGTTAGGTGTTAGTTTTTTCTCTAGCTTTTTCTTCTTTAAATACATTTTATAATTGATTATCATTGAGGAGTCTCTCTTATCCATTACGAACATCTAGTGTCCTGAATTTTATCAATTCATGGATCTTGTTCAACATCATCAAAATTAGAACTTTTAGGGAGGTATGCATATTTTTACATTCTTGTAGTTGTCACTTAATGTTAGAAATTACTTTCAATTTCACCATATTTTTTCTATCAGTTACTCCCATGTTAATGTGTTTGTGATGTCATTATAATAGCCAAGTATTTTATCACCTCTTGGTATATTTCTCTTGTATCAAACTTATCCTCCACATATTGAATTGTTCTAGTGGTCTAGCCCAAGATGGCTTTTGCTCCAACAAAAAAATAAAAGTAGGCATTGGCATTTAACACTTTAATTTTAATGTTGTCTTATAGTAATTTTATTTGTTTTGTGTTCGAGGTGCACCTTTTCATTTCTTCTACCCCCTTTTTCACTTCTTTATTTTCTTTCTAGAGTTGTAAAATTTATTCATCTTTTCATTGGGACACAACTTACACTTGTTCTAGTTGTGGTTATGGATTCTTATTTTCCTACTCAAATTGTTGTCTAAGTTGAATATGACCTTATGCAAACTACACTAAGAGGTCTTCCAACTACTTTCTTTGTTTCTCACTTTCAATGATTTTGCCTTCCAGTTCATCAACTTGTTTTTATAGTTGGTCCTTTTTTATTATGTTATTTTTAGGGCCTTTATCTCTTGTTGGAGTCTTTGCTTATCGAATATAATCTAAGTCACCATTTGTGCTTACACCTAATTCTTATGGGCTTCATCATATATCACAACTTCTACACATTTTATTATTGCCCCCCACAACTAATTTGTCAATTGTAACATCTAGTTTTTGATGTGTGTCGTTAATCACATCATTTAATCTCAATGATATATCAATTTGGGGTGGTGTCCAAGGCTATCTATGATATCAGTGTTGAATAGGACTACAAATTAACTCACTTTGGAGCAACAGGTCTTATTGGCAAAAAATATTGTGTTGGGGGTTTTCAGGTCACTTTTACTTCTATGTTGCATAAAACAAACTAATTTATTTGCATGAATGGAGATATGATCCTTAATTTATAGAAATTGGAACCTAATTATAATTTCAAAACTGAAATCTAATTGCTTTTACAGGATGGAAATCTGGTCCTTAAGTTACAGAAATTGGAATCTAGTTACAATTGTAGAAATTAAACCTAGTTACTTTTGCAAGAATAGAAATATAAGTAATAAGCATACAAAATAATCCCTGTTAGTGTTCTATTTCAGAAGGTTGTCAATATTCTATACAGTAGCTGACAACAAAAAGGGAAAATACAAGAAAAACTGGTAAAAGTTGCTGAAATGAAAGAATCCAAAAGCAATATTGTAATCTGCTGAAAATGAAACAGTAACTAATATATCAAAGGTCTCCTATTTATAAAGTCTTTAAAGTTTAATCTAAACAAGAAATAAATCATAAAACTACAACATAAGTTAGTATGAAACAAAATATGAAACTTGATAAATATTTAGCTAATTCTGCTGTAGCAGGAATTAGAAGAAAACCTGTCTTGTCAGTCATTCTCCTAGGCTTGGAAGTGGCCCTTGATTCCTTTTAAAGAAGAAGGTATTAACTCCTCTTACTTGCTAAATTTAACACACACTCATATATGACAAAGAGAATGAAATAACTGCACTTTATTATTCCAAAAATAACATTACAATGCTGTTGTTGCACTCTGCTGCAATCTGAACCTATTCTGCTAATGTTTATTTCCTCACAACTACTTAGCTCAACCAGTACGGGAGCTATGATATTTATAATATCTAAAATCTATTTACATACACAAAATATACCATTTCTATATACAACTTATTTGCCTATTATTCTACAACTAATATGAGTCTATTTCAGGACAGGGTCAGTTGCATCAGTTGATATTTCTCGTGAGTTGTATCTTTTGGTTGGCAAGGAATGGTGGGGAAACCTGTAGAAGACTTTTACTATGTCCCCTCAACCTTAAGTTACCTTTTCAACTGCTTAGAAACCACAAAAAATAAAAAAGAAGTGTGTTCCCCTGTTATTCCAAAGATCTTCAAAATAACTAGTTGTAGGTGCACTTAAAGCTCAAAATGCATTCATAATGCCTTTTTTGGTTGTTTCTTTTAGGTAGATCATTTAATCCAGCTCCTAGGAGGTGATTCCAACTGACTTCATCCTTCCTCATTGGTAAATTCCATGCCTTGCCATTCATTGGTAGTTGGCTGGAATTTACACAGAATTCCTATTTTTGCTACACAGTTACAATCTTTTGGCACTATTCTCCAAATTTAGATAAATCATTGCATAGAAAATATAAGTAAAAATGTATTAAAATATTTTTGTTCAAACCATGCATGCCCTTCATTAATAAATCATGCTAAAGTAATGCAAAACTATACAAAAATTGCAAAAATAGAGCATAATATTCCTAAACACAATAATCATGCAAATATTTGATATATAGTGTATTTAAACCAACTTAATCAGCATATAAAATATATCACATGGTTTTTAGGCATTTGTAATGGTTCAAAACATACTATGATTGAGGCATTTCCAAGCCTCATCATTTTCCCCCCAACTTATTTCAATGCATGTCTTCATGCATTCTGTTGGGCTCTGAATCACACATTTCCATATTCAAATTCCAGCTCCTATACAATAACTTGTTCCCTATATAATATCCCCTACTTTTTTTAAGCTTCTTAAACCATTCCTGAAATTGATCATTTGGTTGAGGATTGTTAGTCTCACAATGACACTGAGAGGGGGGTGAATCAGTGTAGCTATTTAAATTCAAATCTACAACTCTTAATACTGAAACAATGAAGATTTAAATCAGATAAAGCAAGTATAACAAGAGAGCATTCCACAACACACGATGTAACGAGGTTCACCAATTTGGCTACTCCTCAAAAATGATTGCTTGGATTACCGTCCAAATCCAGCCTTTGCAAAATACCAATTTTACAATCAATTTACCAACGACCAACCGGAAGGAGCACCAACCCTCGATTTATCTCGCACCCACGGAAAGGAGCACCAACCCCTAATTTATCTGCACCAACAGAAAGGAGCACCAACCCCTAATTCCAAGCACCAACTTGGACTGCAATTTTGAAGCTATAAGATTGACATAAAAATGCCTTTGCTTATTCAAGACCCTGACTGGTCTATTGCTAACCCAACCTCTCTCTCTATTCACCAAAACACCACACACACTTAAGGCTCTGCTTACTGCACTTTTACGGCTCTCACGGCTCTGCTTAACGCTCTCTTACGACACTCTTCCAACCCTCTTTTTGCAGCACTTTCACCCTCTTTCAGCAACATGTAATTCTCCACGCAGACCTCCTTTTATAACAAAGTTTTGATTCTATTTTTAACTTCCATATTTTTGCATGCAACTTATTAATAGAAACTTCTATATGTAACTCCTTTATCACACAATATTCTCTCATGCATCCTATTAATAGTTACGGCTCTTTGTTTGGTCTTCGACTGATGACTTTCAGTTTAACCGCCGCTCGATGCTTTCACTCGTAACTGGCCCTGTAACTGTCGTTCTGACTTCAGCTCACTGTTCTTATTTTAGCCGCATGATTTTTCTCTGTAATCGCACTCGAATCGACGTATCGACTTCAGTTAACTCTTCTTATTTTAGCTGCATGATTTTCTTCTACAATCGCCCCTGTAATCGTCGTATAACTTTAGTTAACTGTCACATATCTTATTTCGGCTGGGTTCTCTTCTTAGCTCACGCCAAAGTGACCTATCACGAAATCGTGACACTTCTGCCTCTTTGTCCTCTTCTCGATTTTCGCCCGCGAAAACACATGTCGCGATATCGCGACACTTTCGCCTCTTTGCTACTTTACTTGGTTTGAACTCGCGAAAACACATGTCGCGATATCGCGACACTTTCGCCTCCTTGCTACTTTACTTGGTTTGAACCCGCGAAAACACAACATGTCGCGATATCGTGACACTTTCGCCTCCTTGCTACTCTTCTTGGCTTGTACCCGCGAAAACACATGTCGCGATATCGTGACACTTTCGCCTTCGTACTCTTTCCTCTTTACTTTTGTCGCGATATCGCGACATTCCTTTTTCTTTCTTTGTATCGTGACACTTTTTCTTACTTTCTCTCTCCTCCTTTAGTCGCGAAAATGCGACATGTCGCGATATCGCGACACTTTCTCTCCTTTGCTCTTTCTCTTGCCTTCGGGTCGCGAAAACATGACATGTCGCGATATCGCGACACTTTTTCTCCTTTGACTCTCTCTCTTGCAATATGTCGCGAAATCATGACACTTTTTCTTTCAATCTCTCTTGCAATATGTCACGAAATCGCGACACTTTTTTGTCCGTACAATCTCTCTTGCAATATGTCACGAAATCGTGACACTTTTTCGTCCGTACAAACTTCCTTGCAATATGTCATGAAATCGTGACACTTTTTCGTCCGTACAATCTCTCTTGCAATATGTCACGAAATCACGACACTTTTTCGTCCGTACAATCTCTCTTGCAATATGTCACGAAATCGTGACACTTTTTCGTCCGTACAATCTCTCTTGCAATATGTCGCGAAATCGTGACACTTTTTCTACTTGCCTTTCTCTCTTCCAATATGTCGTGAAATCGCGACACTTTTTCTTTCGTACTATCTCTCTTGCAATATGTCACGAAATCGTGACACTTTTTCTACTTGCCTTTCTCTCTTCCAACATGTCACGAAATCATGATAGTTTTGCTTGCTTGCGCTTTCTCTCCGAACATGTCATGAAATCGTGATAGTTTTGCTTGCTTGCGCTTTCTCTCCGAACATGTCACGAAATCGTGATAGTTTTGCTTGCTTGCGCTTTCTCTCCGAACATGTCACGAAATCACGACAATTTTTCTTTCTTCTCAACATGTCGCGATATCGCGACAGTTTTTCTTTCTTGCTCAACATGTCGCGATATCGCGACAATTTTTCTTTCTTGCTCAACATGTCACGATATCGCGACAGTTTTCTTCCTTGTGATTTTCTTTTGATTTTTAGTATATGGGCCACTTCGATCTTTTGGAAAATCAATGTACATACTCTGAAGAACCTCTTAACTCCCGTCCACCGCATCAACCGATCCGTCTGACCGTGTTGACAACAATGACAATATCGTTGCTGCACCTTGCTCAACAATCTCCCCCTTTGGAATTGTTGGCAACACACGTGCAATTTCCCGTAATTCTTCTCCCCCTTTGACAATAATACCAAAGGGCTGCTATAGACTCCCCCTGAGTCCATGCACAACATTCTCAGGCACACGTTATGACAGTTAGCAAAAATTACAAATATGAGCAAAAAGATAATCAAATATATAAATGCTCCCCCTGAGAATGTGGTCCCGATAGCTAGTCAGTTCTTGGGAAGCGTGACCACTCCCAATTTATTGCGAAGGTACTCAAAAATTTCTTTGGGCAATGGTTTTGTGAAGATATCCGCTACTTGCTCCGTAGTTGGGACAAAATCCAACTTAACCTCACCTTCCGCAACTTTCTCCTTCGGAAAGTGATATCGGATAGCAATATGTTTTGTGCGAGAATGCATAACCGGATTCTTTGAGATGTTAATGGCACCGGTGTTATCACACTTAACTAAAATTGGCTCACCGAAGTTAATGCTAAGATCTTTCAGGGTTTGTTTCATCCATAAGACCTGCGTACAACACGTAGTTGCTCGCAATATATTCTCGCCTCACTATGGATAAGGAGACCGACTCTTGTTTCTTACCGTGCCATGCGACCAACCTCGTCTCCAAGATAGAATGCACCTCCACCGGTACTTTTTCTTTCATCGACACATCCTCGCCCAATCTGCATCCGAATACACAATAAGGGTGAAGTCCTTACCTTTCGGATACCATAACCCATACTCCATAGTACCCTTTGGATACCGAAGAATCCTCTTCATCGTCGTCACATGAGTCTCCTTGGGACTCGCCTAAAATCGTGCTACCATGCAAACTTCCTACAAGATATCCGGTCCGGTAGTCGTCAAATACATGAGGCTCCCAATCATAGATCTCGTACATGGTTTGATCAACATCCGGAGATTTGTCATCCTTGCTCAACTTGCAACCTGTCGTCATGGGAGTGCTAACAGTGCTTACAATCCTCCATTGTGAACTTTTTTAGCATCTCTTTCACATATTTAACTTGAGAAATAAATATGCCCTTCTCATTTTGATTAACTTGCAACTCGAGAAAATACGAAAGTTCACCAATCATAGACATTTCAAATTCTTTCCGCATCTTAATTGCTAAATCTTTACACGAATCATCATTGTCGCTTCCAAAAATGATATCATCTACGTATACAACAAGGACAATGAGATGGCCATTCTCTGTTTTGACATACAAATTGCTATCCACCATACCCTTTTTGAACCCTTGTTGAGTAAGATAGTTGTCTAGCCTTGCATACCATGCTCTGGGTGCCTGTTTCAAGCCATACAATGCTTTCTTCAACTTGCATACGAAGTTGGGATTATCACCGAGTTGGAAACCATCCGGCTGTTCAATATAGACCTCTTCTTCAAGTTTTCCATTCAAAAATGCTGATTTCACGTCCATTTGATAAACTTTGAAATTCTTGTGAACTGCTAAAGCCAGAAACATTCTTATTGCCTCTAGTCTGGCCACTAGTGCAAAGGTTTCCTCAAAGTCAATACCTTCAACTTGTGCATAGCCTTTACAGACCAATCTTGCTTTATTCCTGACTACCTATCCATCTTCATTCAATTTGTTTCGAAAAATCCATTTAGTACCGATTATATTTTTATTTGCAGGTCTTGGTACTAACTCCCAGGTTTTGTTTTTCTCGATCTGATCTAATTCTTCATTTATTGTCGTCATCCAACTTTCATCTTTGCTTGCTTCAACAACATTTTTGGGCTCAATGCCGGATAATAGAGAGTAGTTACTTACTACTCTTCTTCTTGTCTGAACACCAACTGTGGGGTCTCCAATTATTTGCTCTCTAGGATGATTTTTTTGCTAGCTGCCTATTTTGAATTTCTTGTTTTCTTCCTCTTCTGAATCACTACTTAACTCATCTGAGTCAATTTTCTATTTCTTTTCCATTTCCTTTTCCTCATCTCCTTCAATAACTTCTTCATAAATTGGGTAGTTTTCTTTATAGCTTCTTTCTTGTTCCCTACCTTCATCAACTTTAACATCGACACTCTCCACAATTTTCTTTAGCCTCTTGTTGTAGCATGTGTAGGCTTTGCTTTTTGTCGAATAGCCAAGAAAAATACCTTCATCAGCTCTATCTTCAAACTTACCAAGATTATCTTCAGTTCTTTTGATGTAACACTTGCCGCCAAAAACTTTAAAGTATCTTGTTGTTGCCTTTTTACCGAACCACAACTCATACGGAGTTTTGCTTTCATGCGTCCTCAACATGCACCTATTTTGGATGTATACCACAGTATGGACTGCCTCTTTCCAAAATTTGTCTGCTATTTTGCTCTCAATCAACATAGTCCGTGCCATTTCCTCGCACCGCTCTGTTCTTTCTTTCTACCACACCATTCTGTCGAGGTGTCCTTGTTGCTGAAAACTGTCTCCTAATCCCATATTTTTCACAAGATCTGCAAACTCCTCTCGAAATGAACTCTCCTCCTCTATCCGATCTTAAACATTTAATCCTTTTTCCTGTTTGATTCTCAACTTGTTTTTTGAAAATCTTGAACATCTCAAAGGCATCCGATTTAAGCTTCAAAAATAGTACCCATGTCATCCTGGAATAGTCATCTATGCACAACATAAAGTATTTGTCACCATTTATGCTTTGCGTTCTCATGGGTCCACATAAATCAGCATGTATTAGTTCTAAAGGTTTGCTTGTGAAGTACTCTTTTGTTTTAAATGTGGCTCTAGTTTGCTTCCCCTTTTGGCATGAAGCACAAATGCTATTTAATGGTTTACCAATGGTGGGAATATCTCTCACTGCTCTTTTTGAGCTGATTTTTACTAGATTGTCAAAGCTAATATGACCGAGCCTCTTATGCCATAGCCAATTTTCTTCTTCCTGTCCAATCAAGCATGCTCCTTCTGAAGTCTCTGAGAGAGTATATAGGTTGCTAGATGTCCTTGATCCAGTTGCTATCAACTTTCCACAGTTTGTTGTTCTGACTTCACAACCCTACTTCTTGAAAATTACTTCATGACCTCTGTCACAAATCTGACTTACGCTTAACAAGTTATGCTTCAGACCAATCACAAACAAGACTTCTTTTGACTTGATTTTTTCGTCACTGATCTTAACTGATCCTTTGCCAACTATCTTAGCTCCATCATTATTTCCAAATTTTATAGAACCACCTTCATATTTCTGTAACTTTTCAAATTTTTGTTTGTCACCTGTCATATGACTGGAGCATCCACTATCAAGTATCCATGGTGCAGATTTGTTCTGTGCTTTAAATGTTGTCTATACAATCAAGGATTCCTTTTCTTCCTTGGGTCGCTCCTTTTCTTTCCACTCTGGTTTGATTACATTTTTGGTCACTTGTTTTGACTTTTCTTTGTCAGTAGCCTGTGCATGTTTTTCGAGAAATTTTCTATTTTGTCTCAAACCATTTGGTTGAAATTTTCTTCCCCGATGTTTATTTGTTGCAAATGTACTTCGACAATTTCTTGCAATGTGCCCAAAATTATGACAGTTATAACATTCTACTGCATAATCCATCAATGGTGAAAAAACATTTCTACTGGTAAAGTTCCTTTGTCCTACATTATACTTGCAATCAAAAATCTTATGTCCATAACCATTGCATTTAAAACAATAACCAAAAAAGGAATGAGTGAACCTGGGTGATGGTCTTTGCCATTTTGTAGTGGGAGCCATAAATCTTCTTCTCCTTTGATGAGTGACATTGGTGAATCCATCATTGTCAATACTCCTCTCGTGCCCGGCATTATTGCTTTCTTTAGCATGATTCATTTTTTCTTGATCAACCCCGATCTTGTCTTCATTCTTTATGGGTTCTATAGTTATGGCCTTTGATCCATTTGATGATTCTCCTTCGATGAAACCTAACCCAAATTTGATGCCTGTAGTCCTTTGGTTATTTATAATCTTATCCAGCTTCACAGAACTTCCTTCAAGTTTGTGATAGCAACTCATTTTTTGATTCATCTCTTCTAGTCGCATCCTTAAACCAACAATCTCTTCTTCTAGCTTGCTGCACTCATCTATTTTCACGGTTAATTGTACTTCGATATCTTCAGATATTTTCTTAAATTTGTCTATCTATACTTTCAAGCTGGTTATGATTTCATTGGCATCCTCAAGCTTTCTTGAAGTTTTCTTATTCTTTTTCCTTTCTATACTCAGCTCTTGAAGTGCAACGACCAACTCACCTTCCAGATCTACTTCAGCCTCAACCTCAAATTTTTTATCACATTCCTGTTTTTCTTCTATTTTTTCTTCTTCGAATGCCATGAAAAGAGCTTCACTTGTTTCTTCTTCGTAATCCTCACCGGAGCCGTCTTCGAAGGACCGACATTCTTGGATATGAAACTTTTCTTCTTGAAGTTGCCTTTTCTAAAATTTGGTTTCTTCTTCCAGCTCACTTCTTTCTTGATGTGAACCTTCATCACTTTTGTTTTTCTCATTAAGTGGACATTTAGTCGCAAAGTGCCCAACGCCTCCACAGTTGAAACACTTAAATGGTAGCTTTCCTCCGTATTTTCCTTTTCCCCTTATTAGTTTTCGAACAAAGTTTGCTTCCGTTTCATCTGATGTCTCTTCTTCCTCGGATTCTTGTTTTGCTTTTATATTTTTATGTGCTTTAAAAGCAGCTTCTCTGTCTGTGGGTTTAGTTTTTCCTATTCTCATCTCATATGCAATCAAAGAACCATGCATCTCATCCATACTAAAAGTATTTAGATCTTTAGCTTCTTCTATTGCTGAAACTTTAGAATCAAATCTTTGGGGAAGAGATCTTAGTACCTTTTTCACGATGATAGCATCTTCCATTTCCTCGTCGAGTCCTCTAATCGCATTAATGATTCCATTAACTCTCAGCATGTATGCCTCTATGTTTTCATCGTCATTCATCTTTAATGCTTCGAACTGAGCTCGATGCGTTTGTAACTTGGCCTCCTTGATCTTGCCGTCTCCTTCATGAATGCTCTTTAGTTTGTCCCATATGTCTTTTGCCGTTTTACAACTCATAATATTTATCAGTTCGCTGTCCACTAAACCGCACATGATAGCATTCTTTGCTTTAGAGTTATTCTCAAACAATTTCTTACCGACAACATCGGTTGGAGGAGTGGTGGGTATTGTGTATCCACTCGTCTCACCGAATCCCAAATGTCGTATCCCAAAGCACACAGATATGTCAGCATCCTAAGTCTCCAAAATGAGTAATTAGTTTCATCAAACAATGGTGCTTTGTTTGATGAGAATCCTTCACCACATGCCATTGTCTTACTTCCAAGATCACCTTAGCCGATTAAGCTTGTTCAGGAACTTGGCTCTGATACCAATTGTTAGTCTCACAATGACACTGAGAGGGGGGGGTGAATCAGTGTAGCTATTTAAATTCAAATCTACAACTCTTAATACTAAAACAATGAAGATTTAAATCAGATAAAGCAAGTATAACAAGAGAGCATTCCACAACACACGATGTAACGAGGTTCACCAATTTGGCTACTCCTCAAAAATGACTGCTTGGATTACCGTCCAAATACAGCCTTTGCAAAATACCAATTTTACAATCAATTTACCAGAACCAACTGGAAGGAGCACCAACCCCTGATTTATCTACACCCACAGAAAGGAGCACCAACCCCTAATTTATCTACACCAACAGAAAGGAGCACCAACCCCTAATTCCAAGCACCAACTTGGACTGCAATTTTGAAGCTATAAGATTGACATAAAAATGCCTTTGCTTATTCAAGACCCTGACTGGTCTATTGCTAACCCAACCTCTCTCTCTATTCACCAAAACACCACACACACTTAAGGCTCTACTTACTGCACTTTTACGGCTCTCACGGCTCTGCTTAACGCTCTCTTACGACACTCTTCCAACCCTCTTTTTGCAGCACTTTCACTCTCTTTCAGCAGCATGTAATTCTCCACGCAGACCTCCTTTTATAACAAAGTTCTGATTCTATTTTTAACTTCCATATTTTTGCATGCAACTTATTAATAGAAACTTCTATATGTAACTCCTTTATCACCAAGTATTCTCTCATGCATCCTATTAATAGTTACAATTCTTTGTTTGGTCTTCGACCGATGACTTTCAGCTTTAACCGTCGCTCGATGCTTTCACTCCGTAATTGGCTCCTGTAATCGTCATTCGACTTCAGCTCACCGTTCTTATTTTAGCTCGCATGATTTTTCTCTCATAATCGCACCTGTAATCGACGTATCGACTTCAGTTAACTCTTCTTATTTTAGCCGCATGATTTTCTTCTACAACTGCACTCAGAATCGTCGTATAACTTCAGTTAACTGTCACATATCTTATTTCGGTTGGGTTCTCTTCTTAGCTCACGCCAAAGCGACCTGTCATGAAATCGTGACACTTCTGCCTCTTTGTCCTCTTCTCGACTTTCACCCGTGAAAACACAACATGTCACGATATCGCGACACTTTCACCTCCTTGCTACTTTACTTGTTTTAAACCCGCAAAAACATGTCACGATATCACGACACTTTTGCCTCCTTGCTACTTTACTTGGTTTGAACCCATGAAAACACAACATGTCACGATATCGTGACACTTTCGCCTCCTTGCTTCTCTTCTTGGCTTGTACCCGTAAAAACAACATGTCGCGATATCGTGACACTTTCGCCTTCGTACTCTTTCCTCTTTACTTTTGTCATGATATCGTGACACTTCTGCCTTCTTACTTTCTCTCTCCTCCTTTAGTCACAAAAATGCGACATGTCACGATATCGCGACACTTTCTCTCCTTTGCTCTTTCTCTTGCCTTCGGGTCATGAAAATGCGACATGTCACGATATCACGACACTTTTTCTCTCGAACTCTCTCTCTTGCAATATGTCGCAAAATCGTGACACTTTTCTTCTCTCTGTCATGAAATCGTGACACTTTTTCTCCGTACTCTCTCTTGCAATATGTCACGAAATCGCGACACTTTTTCGTCCGTACAACTTCCTTGCAATATGTCACAAAATCGCGACACTTTTTCGTCCGTACAATCTCTCTTGCAATATGTCGTGAAATCGTGACACTTTTTCGTCCGTACAATCTCTCTTGCAATATGTCACGAAATCGTGACACTTTTTCGTCCATACAATCTCTCTTGCAATATGTCATGAAATCGTGACACTTTTTCTCGTACAATCTCTCTTGCAATATGTCGTGAAATCGCGACACTTTTTCTACTTGCCTTTCTCTCTTCCAATATGTCACGAAATCGTGACACTTTTTCTTCTGTACTATCTCTCTTGCAATATGTCATGAAATCGTGACACTTTTTCTACTTGCCTTTCTCTCTTCCAACATGTCATGAAATCGTGACAATTTTGCTTGCTTGCGCTTTCTCTCCGAACATGTCGTGAAATCATGACAGTTTTGCTTGCTTGCGCTTTCTCTCCGAACATGTCACGAAATCGTGATAGTTTTTCTTGCTTGCGCTTTCTCTCCGAACATGTCATGAAATCACGATAGTTTTTCTTTCTTCTCAACATGTCACGATATCATGACAGTTTTTCTTTCTTTCTCAACATGTCACGATATCGCGACAGTTTTTCTTTCTTGCTCAACATGTCGCGATATCGCGACAGTTTTCTTCCTTGTGATTTTCTTTTGATTTTTAGTATATGGGCCACTTCGATCTTTTGGAAAATCAATGTACATACTCTGAAGAACCTCTTAACTCCTATCCACTACATCAACCGATCTGTCTGACTGTGTTGACAACAATGACAATACTGTTGCTGCACCTTGCTTAATAAGGATCACTATCAAAAAGGTAAGGAACAGGAGTAATGATGATAGGAGGCCTAAATCTTAGACCTATCCATTGATGTTTCATAGTTAGGATAATATTCATTACTCCCTCTACTCTTCTTCTAGATCATTTCAGGTTGATTGGTGAGATAAGCTCTCTTTTCTGTAGTGACATGGAGATTTTTGCTTATCTGTCCTTACAAGTTGACAGAGCAGTTATAAAATTATCTACATAAAAACTTTGAAAACTATTTAAACAATCCTTAAGATTGTTTACATACATCAGCTTAATACCTGCTCTATTCATCATGAGAAAATGCTAATTAGTGGTAATTTTATGATTTGGTTGTACAGACCTTATCAATAATTCAGCTTGCAATTCAATTTTCTTGTTCTTTTTCTTTTCATGTCTCCAATAAATATGATTATGCAAGGTAGACATGAAAGCCCTTAATTGTACATCACATGTGAAAATATGGGGATGGAATATTACATATAATGGAATTAAGAAATTGTGCAAAAACAACTCACACATCAGGTTTTTCTGTTCCTATGGGCTACTCAGGTAAGCTTCCAGAAATTCCTCAGCAGTATCCAAATTATAAGATAGATTTGAATGGATTCTCATAATCTGCCACCAGAGATATATTTCCTTCAGGACTAAACTGTAAAATCTGGTTGGCCTTCTAAATTGAACCAAATACTCTGTATCCTAATAGAGGTATGTCACCTGTTCCTGCAATTTAACAAATTTTGCATCTTTTTTCTCTAATTGTTTTCTTGCTAGTTTTAATTCCACAATCTAAGTTTCAAGTTTTTGATATCTTAAAACCCACTGAGCTATATCCTCATTGTATTTTTTAAAGTAATAGTATTTTGTGGTCTTATTACTGGCTAAAATTTAGGTAACAAATCTGCTTCTACTCCCTTTTCTTTTGTTTCTACTTTTGGTATAACAAATGAAAAATTGGGCACAAAAGTCTGATGTAGAGGATTACTTACTTGACTGCTCATATTTTGATGTTTTAAGGTCTTCTCTGTGAATATTAATTGTACTGCTGGCTGTTGTGGCTCTTCATTGGTACTTGTGACAAGACTTCTAGCTTATTTCAAAGCATCTTTAGAATGAGAAGATACAACTTCAGAATAAGGAACTGCAACTTCAAAATGTCCCAAATCTTCTACTGTTTATTTTGGACCTTCATTTCCAAGTCCAGTTATCTTTGTATGCTACTGAGAACCCTGTTGTTCATTTGCCCCTGTGATAATATCATACTGTTGAGGGGCCTAGGCATCAATCACTTCCCTAGTTTCTGTACTTCCAACCAAGGGTTCAACTGCTTCAATTTGTGGGAGAGGATGTAAATTTCCATCTAGTGTTGGATCATCTTGCATAGACAATCCAAGCAGGATTTGAGCAATACTTTCTCCTTCACTGTATTCTTCAGGTTGTGGCTCTAATTGTGCCACTCTACTTTTCAACCTTTTTATTTCCTATTGTAGCTCAGTATTTTACCTATCCTTTTCTTTATTGGCTACTTCTCGTTCATCAATCCATGTCATATGTGTTCTTATGACACTCCTATAAGCTCTCAATTATTCTTGTATGTCTTCTTCTTCTGTTTCTGAATATGATGAGTGAATAGGCAGGTTATCTTCAGGTGATGACTCTATATTTTTTGTCCCTGCTTCCTCAGTTTCGTCTATTTGGTCTTATGTAGGGATATATTGTGGATCTTCCATGTATATATCTGCTATATCATCTAAAAACATAGAACCCTGTTGTTCTTCAGCAATTTTAGGGCTATTTTCCTTTGTTGCCTTAGACTATTTTTGCAAATTCCTAGGGCTTCTTAAAGATGGTGTAGGAATGGTCTCTTCCTCCATTGTTTCCTCTTCAATCATTTTTTTTTGTGTCCTTTTTATGGAGTCTTGAAGATCTCCAAACCCCTATTGTAGATTGCTTCCCTATGTCATGTTTTCTTGTAGTTCTAGAGGATGTAGAAATAATTTTTGTTTTTTATGGAATTTCTCTTCCTTCCCTTTGTGTTTATCCCTCTGCACTACTGGGAATTTCATTTTGTTTTATGCCTTGGTCTAGCAACACAATGACATCTTCAGAAAACCTAACTTTATTTTGTTTCCCCTTTTTAGGGTTAGTTTAAGTTATTATCTTCTTTTTATTTTGAGCTTTTGTTAATGGAGATCTAGAGGATAGGGTTTCTAATTATTCCTCTTGATGTGCTTCTTCCTTTATGACAACATTTTTAGCTTCTTCATTTTCCTCTTCCTCTTCTCTATAAACTACCTCATTCCATACAGAGAAAAATTTGTTGAAAATTATAAGATTACTCCTAAAATGATGCTTGTAAATAAGCTTAATTAGTCCATGGTGATGAGGACTTCCCTTACCCTCCTGGTATCGCCTAGACATGTTCTGTAACTCTTGGTGTAGGTATAAAGAGAAATTAACCCTAACTTTTGGCTGCTGACTACCATGTCTAAGGTGATTCAGAATTTAAAAATGATGCCCTGAAAAAACAACATATTGTCCCTCACAGGTTAAAAAATTAATCACCCAGATAGATACTTCATCCCATGGACTCTGTAAACTATTTCGTTTTACTCCTTTACATGTATTTTTGTTCATTAGGTATTCTGGTTCCCTATCCCCTTCTTCCTTGAATTGAACAACTACATCTGCTAATGTATTTCTACCAATCCTTGAAATTTGGAGACCTTGTAAAGGAAGTTCAGTGATTTGACTCAAAATTTTAGGAGTTACCTCAATCACCATCCCGATGATGTGAGATTTTTTATTTCTAAATTTATGGGTAAATTTTGCTGCCAGGTCTTCTAAACACCCGCCAAATTTATCCAGGAAGGGCATCAATCCACCGTCTTAAAAAATTCTTAGCACTTCTTAGCTGTCTCGGAGGTATCTGGTATTCTCTGCTTCCATATTCGTTTTTCACCCCATATTTTATGTTCGTTGCTATTCTACTATCACACTGCTGCTCTGCTATCATCTTCTGCAACTTACAAGGTTTTTTTTTTGTCATTGTTCACCTTCGAAGAGGATGGTAATTCTAGCAAAATTTATCACCTTTCCTTGTAATCATGAGAGTGTTAAGTTGCACAATAGGAGAGCCATATTTGAAAAGAATGTGGCACATATTGCTAATTTGATTTTGGATATATGGCCACCGGTGAATAGCCGTCCATCTATGCCATCATAATCTATTTTGTCTTGATTAGTGAGCTCATTCTGCATGCAGGTCCTTCACACACTTGGTTATCAACCACCAGATCCGATTGTTTGCTATTCACCGTCATCTCCACGGATTATCATACCGTCTTGGTTGGAATGAAGAAAATATTGTCTACGAGATATACTTTCCCAAAAACCCTGATTACTCCTGTCGAAAAAATCACATGTGGTTAAAATAACATTTCCCTCTTTTTAGACGTCACATGGAATAAATTAAGATTAAAAACATTCCTCCGCTACCACACGTTTCAAATTTCAAAATTTACCCTTGTTATATTTCAAAGATAATTTCTTTATTCCAAAGATTAAACAACCTTTCATTATTCTGAAGACAAAACACAAACTTCATTATTCCGAAGATAAACAAAAACTTTGTTATTTCGAACATAAATAAATTCTACTATTACAAAGATCAACAAACTCTACTATTTCGAAGATCAAAAAACTCTGCTATTATGAAGATCAGACGTATTCTGCTATTCCGAAGATAATCTTTATTCCGAATATCAAAAAGCTTTTGACATTCCTATTTCGAAGATCAAGCAGAAACTAGAATCCTTCTTCTTTCCCAAGTAGATTGGTATGTCTTGAATATGCCAAACCTTATGGATGTCTTTATACTAATGGTTAATCCTTACACACTATATACTAAATATTTACAATGATAAAAGTGCAAGAAACATATACCTGTCTTGAACAATTTATTTGCACATTTTGATGGATGGCTGCTTCTGATGATGTCCTGCTAATTTTTGCTACAACACTTCAAAACAAGTGCAATTGGTGAGTTTTTACAATGATGATGTAGATTTTTTCAAGGCTATGCATACCGAAAAACTGGTTTTCATGCACACCAACTCAAAAACACCTCATAGAGGTTTTCACTACTGAATTATTCATTTTTCTCTCTCTTTTATTATTATTTATTTTTTAATTTATTTTTCACCTCTCCTTTTCTCTCTCTTTTTTCCTTGATATTGATTGTGCCAATGAAGGAATTCATGATTTCCTCGAAATCATGCCCATGAAGGAATTTCACAATCATGATTTATTCCTTTTTTTGTTTTCTATTTTTTTAATTTTTTTGATTTTCTCTTTTTTTTCTTGAAACTCCATTATCATGCTGAATCTGTTGAAGTTGAGATGGAAGAGGGAATATCTTCCACCTGTTGTACACCCAAACTATCAAGCTACTACAATAATTTATCCTTAGTGGTGTATGGTATACCCAAAGGCGATGCCCACTCACTACCAACTTTCTTCGTGAATCATCGATAGGAGAGAGACGAACAACTCCATTGTCAAATACTTCTTCAATTTGGTAAGGTCCAAGCCATCTAGTTTGCAACTTTCTAGCAAAATCCTCATAGAGTGAGTCAAACAACAAAGCCCAATCTCCTTACTGAAACTTCCTATGCTAAATGTGGATGTCATGCCACTACTTCTATTGCTCCTAAATTATCTCAGTTTGATGTAGCACATCCAACCAAAGTTCATCCAATGCATTCAGCTGTAGAATCCTGTCTATCTATGCCTATGACAAATCAATTCCAATTTCCAAAGTTGTTCGCAATGTTAGTAGATCAAATTCAATGGGTAAAAGAGGCTTTTTACCAAAAACCAGTTCATAAGGTGTGAAACTAGTAGTGGATTTCCATGTAGTATTATAAGCCCAGACTGCTTCAGGTAGTTTATCTAGATAATTTCTCCTATGAAAAGCTACTGTTTTAGTTAAAATCTATTCTAACTCACAGTTTGTTACTTCAAAATGACCATTTGCTTGTGGGTGATAAGGCGATGATTTCCTATGTTTGATTTCATATAATTCTGTAAAAGCTTCAATGATTTTGGATGCAAATTGGGGTCCTTGGTCTATGGTAATAGATCGTGGAGCTCCAAATCTCTGAAAAATCTAGGTATACAAGAAATCAACAACCTTCTCTTCACGAGTATGTTTGAAAGCACACACCTCTACCCACTTTGCCAGATAATTAGTGCATACTAGAATATGCACCTTTCCTTAAGAAGGTGGGTCAATAGGTCCCACAAAATCAAGCCCCCACCTCTCAAATGGTTCTAAAACCAATTGAGGCTATAGTGGTATTTCATTTGTGTGAGTGGGTTTCCCCATTATTTGGCATGCATCACAATGCCTGATGTACTTTTTTACATCCTTGTGAAGAGATGGCCAATAATACCCTATTCCTAAAAATTTTCTAATTGTGCTTTTTATAGAATAATGTCCACCTAATGGTTCATCATGACAAGCTTGAAGGCTATCATATATTTCATCTTTTCGGATGCACCTGCGTAACACATGGTCAGGACCACATTTAAAAAGTATACCCTAAATCCATTGAAAATAAGAGCTTTGTTTTATCAAATTTTATTCTATTTTGAAGTGAAATGTGGAGGAACTTTCCTTGTGACCAAATAGTTGGCTATATCTGCAAACCATGGTGATTGGACAAATATAGCTAATAATTTTTCATCAAGAAAAGTATCCTCAACTAATTCCCCTTCCTTTGTGTTCTACAACCTAGACAAGAAATCTGCTACAACATTAGCTTTTCGTGGTTTGTTGATTATTGTGATATCAAATTATTGTAATAGTAATCAACAGATAATTCTTGCACTTACCATAGGTTTATTCATCAAATATTTAATGGTTGTGTGGTCTGTATGAATGAATATTTGATAACCTGTGATGTAATGTCTAAATTTTTTGATAGCATTAATTACTGCCAAGAATTCCTTTTCAGTAGTGGTATAGTTTTTTTTTGCTTCCATAAAATTATTGCTAATGTAGTAGATGGCATAATTTTCACCATTATCAAATTTTCCTAGTGCTACTCCAATTGCAGTATTGGAAGCATCAGCCTGTATATGTGGAGTTACTAATTTTTATTTCAGAGCTTCAAATGACTCTTGACACTTTATAGTCCAGGAGAATTTAGAATCCTTAGTCAATAGGGCAAACATAGGATTGGCTATTGTACTAAAGTTGGGGATAAACCTACGATAAAAACCAATGTGTCCAAGGAAACTTCTAACATTAGTTTGAGTCTTAAGAGGGAGAGGATTCTTGATTATTTCCACCTTCTTTAGATCAACTTGGATTCCTTGAAGAGATATGTGATGACCAAGAACAATTCCTTCCTCCATCATCATAAAATATTTGTCAGGATTCAAGGATAATTGGTATGTTTCAAAGTGAGTTAAAACTTTATCAAGATGTTCTAATGTAAAATCAAAAGTTTCTCCACATATTGTGAAATCATCCATATAGATTTCAACACTATCGATAGTTAGATCAGAAAAGATTGCTAAAACTGCTCTCTGAAATGTTGTTGGGGAATTACAAAAGCCAAAAGGTAAGACCCTATAAGCAAATGTTCCCCATGGACATGTAAAAGTTGTTTTCTCCTGATCTTCAGGTGCAACCTGAATTTGATTATATCCACTGAATCCATCAAGAAAATAAAAGTAATTATTTCCGAAAAGAGTATCTAAAACCTTATCTATGAATGGTAATGGAAAATGGTCTTTGTATGTTACTTTATTCAATTCTCTGTAATCTACACATACTATAATTTTTCCATTCTTCTTTGTAACTATAACCAATGGAGAAACCCACCGACTATCAAAAATTGGATAAATGAACCCTACCTCTAAAATTTTTTCAATCTCTTCTTTGACAATATCTCTCAAGGCAGGATTCAATCTTTGTTGGGGCTATCTCACCGGTATCTTCAGTATAAATTCTATGAGTGCATACATCAGGGTGGATTCCTAACATATCTTTGTAATCCCAAGCAAAAGCATGGATATGTTTCTACAAAATAGTTGATAGTTTTGCTTCTTCTTCCTTAGTAAGCTAACTATTAATATTCAAAAATTTACCTGGATGAACTTCTATCTATTTTGTCCCTGGAAGGACAGAGTTTACTCCTTCATACTTGGTTATTAAGGAGTTTAGTGGACAATGATGAGATTTGAGGGAATGAGAAACTTGTTGAGTGAATATTTTGCCCTATAGCAAAATGATCACCACAACTAGAGTATCAAACAAGAAACTCTCTCTTGCAAAGAAATTAAGTTGCATTATTCATTTCTCCAAGGTTTTTGTGAACAAACATTCATGTGCATGTAATCAATCAAGACTAAAGCAAATAAATGAATGTATACCAAAATAACTTAAACCTAGCGAGTAACAATTAACAAGGGGCCTTTAATGATTCAAACAAGTACTTTGTAACCATAATCCATTAAAACAACCAAATGTGAAGATAGCTTCTTTTAATGTTCTTGATATTAAAGTGGTCTACCCGAAACCCACTTAGTAACCTCTTTTATCTTCAGCTTAAAAATATTCCAAATGAGAAAGTGTGTGGTATAAGCCACTTCATTTTAAGCTCTGTGCCTTTAACATGAGGTTCATTTTTGGAGTTAGCGGATTTGTTTTATCTTCATTTAAAAGTGTTCCACTATCCCTATGTTAGCATTTGGTGTTAGTAAAGTTAGCAAAAATTAGTAAGTTAGAAAGTTAGGATTCATTCACTTGATCAGACTTAATGTGCATTTGGAATTAGTAGCCCTCCTAAACCCATATTTCATCTAAAAATTAGATGAATGTGTTTGGAGATGCAAGAATGAAAAGCTAAATTAAAGAAATGGATCTAGAAGCGGCTTTCTCTTCTCCGCTATTAATCCATGGTCTTCTTTGGGAAACACTAGATCTGTAAACAAACCCTCCAATTTCTGGTGCGAGCAGATCGCTTTCTCAAGTGCAAACGCAAAGCATACTCTTGGCAGATTTATTTACCTTCTTTATAACTTAGATTATTCATGGCAATAAATGAACTATTTATGAACATAAATTTTGGAATGGACCAGAATCAAGAAATCAACTACCTACAGAAATTCTGGAATGGACCAGAATCAAGGAACAATTAGCAAAAATTTTGGAATGGACCAAAATAGGATGAAAACAAATGCAAAATTTTTGGAATGGACCAGAATCAATGAACAATTAGCAGAAATTCTGGAATGGACCAAGAATAGAATGAAAATGAATGCAAAAATTCTGGAATGGACCAGAATCAGAAAAGCAGATTTTAAGGTAAGATTAATCTAAATATAAAAAAAAATGAAACATAAATATTATCTACAAAAGTTAGCTGGAAAAACCCAAAACAGAACATTAATTTGGTTAGCAATCTCCTCCCTGCAAAACCCCAAGTTATGAGATGAAATTCTAAAACAACCTGACCTAATAGACTTGCAACATAAACACAGTCAGATTAGATCAAATGCTAGACTCTAAGGAAACAAATAATTGCATCATTCTATCATTCACCTATCGCAACCCACTATATGGCATAAATGAATAAATACAAGAAGCAATAATGCAAAGGAAAGATTTATAAAAATAACAGTAGTCTTAGTTTCAGTATCCTTTTGATTTCACACACAAAAGTTGCTCTTGTCAAATAAAAGCTCCTTTATTCTAAAAGATAGTTTTTTTCTCTAATTTCCAGCCTTTGTACAATGCCCTTCCTTGGATATTTAAAAGTTTTTTGTTTCCTGGTTCGTTTCAACTTCCTCATCTTAATGATATTAAAATAGATAATAAAATAATAAACAATTATTTTATCTCTTCCTATAACTTCTTTTACTTTACATCAATTTTTTTTTGGTTTTCCAACCTTATGACTCCCTTGTCATATATATTATGATAAAAACAAACCATACAAATAAACCTTTTATGCTCAATCCTTATACCTCCCTTTTGAAAATAAATAAGAAACAACAAAGGCTTCAACTTTTTTTTATATTATCTCGATACCCTATACTATGACATATAAAACAAAATACTTTGAAATTTTCTTCCCTTATAACTCCCTTGCTATATCATAATATATAAAGGAAATAAAACCTTATAACTCCCTTGCATGCATGTTATAATATAAAACAAAAATGAAACTTTAGAAGCTTCCCTTATAGCCTATGATAAAAAAAAAAAAAATTCCCAAACCTTATACCTCTCGTTATGCACTCTGCGGCCACCATGACTCTGACAATGCCTCAACAGTCAGTGAGATATGCAATGCCTTATACATCTACCAGCTCCAATTTTCATTAAAACGATGCCCAAGCTGTCGCGCAGTTGATTTCCCATCCGAAACCTATGATTCGATCCTATCATCGGAAGTGATGCGCACCACTACCCCTGTCAACCATCCCATACCATCACCAGTTGGTATTTGTCCGCGTATAGCTGCCTTGGAGTCGTCGATTCAAACCATGTGGGCGCCTAGTCATCGTGGCCTGCATCGTTCATGCTGTCGTATACCGGACCAAAATTTTTGCAGCCTCATCGTTATCGGTTCTTGATACTTCCACCTTGTCATCTCATCGACGTCGCTGGTTCGAGTTTGACATCGTTCGACGTTGATGTCACTTTGTCCTGCCCTTCACTTCTCGGGTGATGCTTTTTGGACCCGAACCAAATTCTGCCGTCATCAGGCGTCGAGTTTTTCTTCCAACACTGTCGACCTCGAACCTCTTACTACTATGTCAACTCGAACCTCGTCCTACTGCATTCTGCACTCCGTTGCTTATGAAAACTGTTACTACTGGTTTGATCTTGTCGTTGCCACGCCATCTCGAGTTTCTTGAAACTATAGAGGCAGCATTTCAGTGTCGCTGCACATTCAGGCCGTTAAGCCTCGAAACATTCCACCATCGCTAATATGGCTTATGTAGACGAGCGTTCAGGTGAGCATTCAAATTTTAGGTTTAGGTTTTTGTTGTTTGGATGCTACCCTCTGAATATAGGCCCTGATTTATTCTGTGCATGACAGGTTTTTGGTGACCTGTCCCTGCAGACTACCAACTGCCCGGACCTGGCGTGATTGGCTAGCGTCGATATCGTTTTAAGATTTTTTTCCATAACGTATCTCTGACCTTCATTCTGTGCATCGACTGACTGACGAAATTGCCCTACTTGCCGATGATTTTGTCATCCTGCCATGGGTCGCTCATCCATCCACGTAGACATGCGACGTCGCTACTTCATGCTGACTCTGCCCTTCCACCTATGTTGTTCTTAGATAAACCACCCACATCCAACTGTCCGCCTGGTAACACCCATTTTTGCCACATGTGGGCCCTGGCCTGTTGTTCTTTCTTTTCGTCATCTATCGGTGACAACTTCTCCCATGGCTATGTTCCACTTCGACGTCTTCTAAATTACCCTTATTTGCCGTATTACCTTCGACCTGCATAGACCAAATTAACATATTAGAAATCAACACCATGACCACCATTAAACTGAAGCTTAAATGACGAAACATCCTCTAATTTATTTTGAATTTTAAATTTATATATATTTTTTATTGTTTTCATTATCTGAAACACCCATGACAAGAAACACCGACACTCGACAATAAACTTGCTAAGAACAAAAAAAACAATGACGACAAAGTTGTCATAAACAAAAATGACGACAAAGTTGTCATAAACAAAAATCATGACAAAAAGTCGTCTACAACAATCAAACAACAAAAAAAAAACGTCGACAAGAAAATATCGTCGACAAGAAAATGATGACAAAAGTCATCGACAAGAAAATGATGACAAAAGTCATCAACAAGAAAAAGTTGTCGACAGTAAAATATCGTCGACAAGAAAAATCATCGATAATAAAATATTGTCGACAAGAACCGACAACAATTGCAAAACCCACGACAAAACGAAGGCATAGACCCTTAAAACAAACTGCAAACATCGAACTTTCAAAACAAAAATGTGGGTCCCCAATTTTTGGGGCTTGTTGTGGAGCAGCCAGAACAAAACTTTTGTCTCATTTTGAACATTGATTTTTGATGGAAGAATGTTTTATATGGAACAATGAGAAGAAGGGAGTAGGTGATGATGCCACCCATGTGGTAGTGAAACAAATTTTTCCTGTAATAGTGTAGATGGCTTGCTTCTAGAACTTTGACCTTCCTCATTTCCTAATAATTGATGAACATTTACTGCTTCATCCTCCATTCCTTGCTCATGCAGAGCATTTAATATTATCTCATTTTCAACATTTCCTTCATCCTGGGAGTCTATCTCTTCTATATGTTCCTTCACTACTATAGTAGCTAGTGTGGAGGTTATCTCCTCTTGTTCTTCATCTAAATCTGGAAACCATAATTGAGCTATAAATTTATTTGAAGGTCTTGTAGGGGGATACAAAGAAATATTTTTTAAGTCAATACCGTTGGAGATTGTCATGTCTCCTGATCTGCAGTCTATAAATGTTGTTGTAGTTGCAAGCCAAGGTCTTCCTAGAATAATGGGGTAACCATGTGCTGAATTTATAGGCTATAAAACTAGAAAATTTGTAAGGTACTCCCAAGAAGAAAATTTTATAGGGACATCTTCAATGATACCTTCAGATTTTGCAACTGACCTATCATCCATATCTAACATTGTAAATGTAGGACTTAGATGTTTGAGCTGTAAATTTTCCATTATATCCTTGGTAATTACATTTATTGTAGCTCCTAAATCAACTAAGACATTTGAAATTGGTATTGAGCTTATAGTAACTATGATAAATGGACTCCCCGGATTACTATACTTTGGAGGTATTAGTTTCCCTGACAAGAGATCAACTATCTTTCATTCAACCTGAACAATTTTAGGGAATGACTTCTTCTTTCTCCCTGGTATTATGATACACAAATCTTGGACAACTTTTTTAATCAAAGACACATCCTTAATGTCTTGTAATAAGAGGAGTGATATGGTTAACTTTCTAAGTCCTTTTACCAGCTCTGATTCAAAAGTTTTTGCTGTAATATTGAATCTCTCAGGATATGGAATTATCCCTGATGAAGGCAACTATTCTTCCTGTATTTTTTTGTTTCTCCCGATTCTTTCTCTATTGTTGATTTAACTTTGCTTGGTTCTATGGGTTCATGCATCTCATTTCTAGTTGGAATAGGTTCAGGTAGGACTCTTCCTGAATGAATTTGGATATTAGTGCAATCAAGAACATGTATTTCAACATTTTCTTTAGATTCAACCACATAGACAGGAGATGCATGTCTTATGTTATTTGTATTAATCACTGGTTTGGCTGGAAGTTAAGGTTGCTTTACCTCTTGTGTTTGTTATGGTTGATTTGGTCTCCCTTGAAATTTTTTATTGAGTGCAGGCAAAAAATTCTAAGTTTGATCTTAATTTCTTTGCTGCCTTGGATAGGACTGGTATTGTTGTCCCCACTGTTGTTGATTTTACATCCAAGATGAATTACTCTGATTCTAGAAGGGATTATTATGATTCCAAGAGGTATTATTCTGATTCTAAGAGGGATTACTCCAACCTGACTGTGGATATTCTTTGTAATTTGTCCAAGGAGAATAATTCCAAGGGTATTAGGGTGGTTCTGACTGTCCCCATGGAATATTCTAAGGGTTGTGTCTCCAATTTGTAGGAAAACAAGAGGTATTTTGATACTGATAGAAATTTCCCCCCTATTTTGGTCCAACATAATTGAGTTCTTCAGTTTGAGTTTCTAAAGCATTTTTAAGCTGTGGTAGCAGATGGCATTTATTAGTTAGATGTCCTTTTGAACAGATACTATAGATGACTGAAATGGATGTTTTGTTTAAAGGGTATTCTTACAAAGCATGTTTATTCCTGTATCTTGGGTAATAAATTGCCAGAGGTTCTGTTGTTTTTGCTTTAGTAGACATTTCCCCTAGTGTTGTGTTTAACTGCACCAGAATATCAGTTTTGAAATTTGCAAATTCCTCTATTAAATCTTTCACATCATTGCCATTTGCACTCTTTTTCCTTCTTCTTTGTTTAGTACGGGAGTAATTTTTGCATAAATCCATAATATCTTCATTTTTAAGGGTACTTACATTCCATTTTACCATTAAGTCCAATACTTCTTTGGATTCATATTGGAGTCCTCTAAAAAATATGGCTTTACACATTTTAGATTCTACAGGTCCACATATTTTTTGAACAAATGTAAACCTATCAAGATAATATTCTAAGGTTTCATCATCTTCTTGCCTAATTCAGAATAATTCATCCTTCTTTTTTCTTACCCTACAATAATCTTGTTATTTATCCAAAAATATGCTCTCCATTTATTCCCAATTTTGAATAGATTCTGGTTCTAGACTCATGAACCAATGTAATGTTGCATCCTTGAGTGTAGAAGGGAAAACTTTAAGTTTCTGGTTGTCATTTACATAATCATAGGTTTGACACACTACTTTGAACTCAAATAAGAACTGGTCAGGATATTCAGATACAACCCCCCAAAATATTAACAGTACTAAAGGGGAGATTGTTTTCATAAGAGAATTCTGCGTAGGATTTAATTGAATAGGGTACTCAAAAGTCCTAGAAGAATGAGGATTATCTACTCTGTTGTGGATATTACTACCTCCATCCTAGTGTTTTGGAATTTTTGCCATGATGTTGTTCCAAAATTTGGTATAGATGTGTCCAAATTGCTCTAGTCGTATAGACTCAGAAGTAGATGGAGAAGAATTAGTAGATAATTCCTCTAAAATTTCTTTTTCAAGAGATCTTTCAGTTCCTGATGGTGAAGGTACTAGTTTTTGTTTAAGTCTGTCAGGAATTTCAAACACAGGCAACTCACCTCCTGAGCGTGAAGATCGCCTTCCTGTGGTAGGTAAAGGGGTGGTTTTGATAAATCTGCCTTTCTCATCCCTTGGCCTACTCATTCTTACTTACTCCTTAATGATATAAATTGTAATTCAATAATTGTTACTTATACCAGCTATTATATTCAAATTTTACTCTAAATTTTCACAACTCAACAGAATTAACAACTATTTGAATGTTCTCCTCTTATAACAACATCGTGTCCCCAACAATGATGCCAAAATGATTCATGTTGTTTATCACATCATTTAATATCAATGATCTATCAATATAGAATGGTGTCCAAGGCTATCTACGATAGAAGTGTTGAACAAGACTACAAATTAACTCACTTTGGATCAACATATCTTATTGGAAAAATAGATTGTGTTGGGGGTTTTCAGGTCACTTTTACTTCTATGTTGCATAAAACAAACTAATTTATTTGCAGGAATGGAGATCTGATCCTTAAGTTATAGAAATTGGAACCTAATTACAATTGCAAAATTGAAATCTAATTGCTTTTACAGGAATGGAAATTTGGTCCTTAAGTTATAAAAATTGGAATCTAGTTACAATTGTAGAAATTAAACCTAGTTAGTTTTATAAGAATAGAAATATAAGTAATAATAATACAAACTGATCCCTATCAGTGTTCTATTTCAAAAGGTTGTCAATATTCTGTACAGTAGCTGATAGCAAAAAGGAAAAATATAGGAAAAACTGGTAAAAGCTGTTGAAATGAAAGAATCCAAAAGCAATACTGTAATCTGCTAAAAATGAAACAATAACTAATCTATCAAAGGTCTCCTATTTAGAAATTCTTGCAAGTTTACTCTAAACAAGAAATAAATCATAAAACTGCAACACAGGTTAGTATAAAATAAAAGATGAAACTTGATAAATATTTATCTAATTCTGCTACAACAAGAATCATAAGAAAACCTGTCTTGTTAGTACTTCTCCTAGGCCTGGAAGTGGCCCTTGCTTCCTTTTCCAGAAGAAGGTATGAACTCCTATTACTTGCTAAATTTCACACACACTCATATATGACAAAAATAATGAAAGAACTGCACTTTATTATTCCAAAAATAACATTACAATGTTGCTGCTGCACTTTGCTGCAAATCTGAACCTATTATGCTAATGTCTATTTCCTAACAACTACTTAGCTCAACCAGTATGGGAGATATGATATTTATAATATCTAATATCTATTTACATGCACAAAATATGCCATTTCTATCTACAACTTATTTGCCTATTATTCTACAACTAATATGGGTCTATTTTAGGACAGGGTCAGTTGCATCAGTTGATATTTCTTGTGAGCCGTGTCTTTTGTTTGGAAAGGAACGGTGGGGACAGCTGTAGAAGATTTTTCATATATCCCATTAACCTTAAGTTACCTTTTCAATCACTTGGAAACCAGAAAAAGTAAAAAAGAAGCGTGTTCCCCTATTATTCCGAAGATCTTCGAAATAACTGGCTATAGGTGCACTTAAAGTTCAAAACGCATTCAAAATGCCTGTTTTGGTTGTTTCTTTTAGGTAGATCATTTAATATAGCTCCCAGGAGGTAATTCCAATTGACTTAATCCTTCCTCATTGGTAAATTCCATGCCTTGCCATTCATTGGCAACTAGCTGGAATTTAAATAGAATTCCTGTTTCTGCTGCACAGTTACAGTCTTTTGGCACTATTCTCCAGATTTAGATAAATCATTGCATAGAAAATATAAGTAAAAAGGTATTAAAATATTGCTTTTCAAACCATGCATGCCCTTCATTAATAAATAATTCTAAAGTAATGCAAAAATGTACAAAAACTGCAAAAACAGAGCATAATATTCCTAAACACAATAATCATGCAAATATTTGATATATAGTGTATTTAAACCAACTTAATCAGTATATAAAACATATCACATGGTTTTTAGGTATTTTTAATGGTTGAAAACATACTATGATTGAAGTATTTTCAAGCCTCATCAGTTTGGATCAATCTGGATCAAGTCTAACTCAGACATTTTGGTGATATATTCAATTAATATCTTGGAGGGATTAGTGGGATCATTTCTCATTTCTTTTATAATGATGATCCTTTTTTCATCGTCTACTAAATGAGAATTTAATACCACTGGTGCCTCGGGTGTTTGTTTATTCAATTATATGAACTCATTCATCATTTTTCTCTCAACTTCCTACATGAAATTCACTATGTATTCTATACTCTTTCCTCTTGACATGCTAATAACTCATTAGACAATTTTATAACTAGACCTTGTGGCAACTTGTTGTTCTTCAATGATGCAATTGATTTAGTAAAGTGTATGCTAGTGATTTCATTATCATACCCAAGAATATTTGTGTTGAAATATTATGTGATAGAGGTGGATTAAATGATACAATAGATGGAAAAAATTAGGTAGAAGTGGTATTGACTAAGAAGGAGGTAACTAACACTTGGAAAAAAATCCATGTTAGTGTGTTGGATATGGTGATACTGGTGGAAGTAAAGGTGGACTCATGGAATATGCAACTAATAGTTGCATGGTGGTGATATAAATAATAGATGAAGGTGAAGAAAATGAAGTGATGAGTGATGTCATGATAGTGTTGACTAAAAATAGAAGGCAAAATGCCTCATAGATATCCAATATTTACAATTATAAATCAAGAAGAGAGTGCAACAAAAGATATAAGGGGACCAGGAGAAGCGATAATAGAATAATTATTTTAGAATATAGAAGTGGGATGAGAAGAATAGATTGGTGGAAGAAAGAGAAGAAGGATTGAAGGTTGTTACATCCCCTAGAGTCACAACCTTTGTTATTGTTAAAAGTGTAATACAAATTTTGGCCAAGACCGATATTATATGATGCAATATTTGCATTGTAATTGTAATTTGATTCATGGCCAAGGCTAACATTGTATGATATATACCTAAGGGTATTTAATTATACAATTTATTAATAATTTGTAATATATTATTATGTTAGCCCTATGGGCCACAATTAATCTTGTTATGGTTAAACCTGTATGCATAAAGAAGAATACCATTGCACTACAAATAAGATATTTTATTATTTCGATAAAATCCCTTTTGATACAATTTGAACCTTTTAGGGTGCGTTTTACAATAACATGTGCCAAAAGGGGAATCCCTTTTACAAATCAATGATGGTGTATTTGCTTCTTCTATGTCACAATCAATGCTGGAGGTGGGTTTGTCCTGACCACTATGATGACCTTGAGCTTTCAAATTTGGAATCTGTACACATGTAAATAGACAAGGGTTTAGTAGCATCGTGAATATGATAAATGACTAATGTGAATTGCATAAAATAAAATGAATATGACTATTGCTTACATGAGTGATGATTTTAGCAACATAACGATAGTATTCCCTTCCTCCTTCTTTCTTGGTGAAGTGATGGTACCTTTATAGGCCTTTGAGGATTTTTGAGGGAAGGATAGGTGGAAATATAGGGTTGCTAAGTGGTAGGGACTGGGTAGCCACCTATCATGGGTAGTTGTAGTGAGTCCCTAGAAGTGTATCACTTAACTAGGAAGATGTGGCAAGTGGGTAAGTGTAAGTGGAGTGAGGTGTGGGGGGATGTCCCATGTGAAGGGACAAGGATGAAATGGATTTGTGAGAGGTGGCAAGGGGTGATGGTGATGTGGCCAGGACACATGTCTACTGGGGAGATAAGGTATCTTATGCTGATTTTCCAGATTTAATAAATATGAAAAATATAAATTACTGTGTAGTAAAATACACCTAAGTTTAGACTTAGGCATATTATTTTACTATGCAAAATTAGAATGTGTAATGTGAATGAATAATGTGTAGAATTATATGCCTAAGTTTAGACTTAGGCATACATCATTTTATTATGCAGACTTAGAACATGTAATGTGAATGTGGTTTTGCAAATGCCTAGGTTTTGGTGTCTATAGATGCCTCTTTTTGTATCATGTTGTGTAAAACACAATGCGGTAGAAAAACAAGAGATACCTAGTTTTATTTGATGGAGGAATGGACTCAAATATTCTCGATGCAAAAGAATGAATGACTTTTGAAAACTTTGATTTGTTTGATAACCTCCTCAATTTGCGAATGGGTAAATAATGAAACCCATGAGCCAATTGACCAAATGTGGATGATGAAAGGGGGTGGATGAGTGAATGTTGTGGATTTAATGTATGCAAATGTATGAATTTAAAATCAACTTGATGCCCCATGTTTGGGATGGTTTGTTGTTGCAAATTTGCCTATATTTTTGATGATGCACAAAATGTTGTGGTAAAATCACCAACCATGTTGGAGTTTGGGGGCCCCGCTATTGTTAGTTATTCCTGTGTTTTTGATACTTGAGTGATTGTCGATTGTTACAAAATTGTGATTGATTATTTTTACTTTTGTATCCAAAGAAAAGGGCTTAGGATAACCTTGTGCAAATTAGCTTGAACAGATTCATACTCAAAAGTTAAGGGATTCAACTATTTTTTTGTTGGAATGAAGATGTTGGATGCTTGTGAATGAGTGTCCTTATGGTGAGCTACCCATCCGATCGGATTGCATGGATTGCCAGTCACTGCAACCGCTAGGTGTGTAGGGTAATTCACTAAATACGAGGCTCACTACATTATTTGCTTATGATGTTTATTGAATGGATGTGATGGATGCAAATGTTGGAAATCAAGATCAAGTTGTATGCCCCAAGTTTAGGGTGGACTTATGTTGTCACAAATTTACCTTTTGGAATGATTGATGTGCAAGATGATGAATTAAAGGAACCAATCACCCTAGGAGCCCATTTTCCTAGCTTAATGCAAAATGATGAAGTATAATTTTTTCATGTTTTGTAACCCCACGGAGTAGGTGTCAATGACAACCTTGGGAAGATTTGCTTGAACGCAACCACACTCAAAAAAGTGAGGTACCAAACTGATTTAATTTCAAATGTGATGATGTTGGATGATTGTGAATAAGTGTCCTTATGGTGAGCTACCCATCCTACTATATTGTATGAAATGTTAGTCATTGCAACTGCCAGGTATGTAGGATGATTCACTAGATATAAGGTTCACTTAATGATGATGTTGATGATGTGTGATGTTTGTGATAATGCATGTGATGATGAATATGAAATTATGAATTTGGTTGTTTTTGAGAGGGTGTTTATTGTTTTATTTTTTATTTTTTGAAGCCATTTGTATTTGAAGGGGAGTTTTGTAATATGGTCACAAATAATGTCAACGTGGGTTTCCTCAATCATGGAAAAGATGCACATTGTCGAATCATTACATCTGAAAAATTAATGAACTTAATTTTGACAAACCTTCTATCCATGGGTAAACAAGCTTGAGCCTATGCTTTAGTATTTAGATAAACCAAGTGTTTGTTTGATTATATTTTTGCATTGGATCTACCCCAACAAAAAGGGTGTGTGATAGTCTTTGGTAATGATTCTTGAATGAGCATAATTTGCATGATTGAGTGTTTTGAGTATTGACTTGATTTGAGACTAGAATTTGTTGATTTTGTCTATCCCTTAAAGCGATTAGTCGACAAAGAATAGATGAAATCATGAAAGCAATGAAACAAATGATAGTCGATGTTTTTATTTTTGTTACAACTATGATTTAGACCATTATTGGTAATTGTACACTTGTATTCCTTGGAGCAATCCAGCCATATGGCTTTCTTAGGGAATTGAGATGATAACAATTTGATTCTTTCTCAAGGTGAATTATTGTTCAAGGGTCTAATGGTAACCTATCCATACTACCATATTGCTTAGATTACCAATCGTTGCAACTGTTAGGTGTGTAGGATAAGTTACTGTATACGAGGATCACTTGAGGTTAAGTGGAAGAAAGAAGTGTACACCTCTATCCCTTGGAGCAGTCCAACTGCATGTTCTTTTTAGGGATTTGATATGAGAGCACTTCTATTCTTTTAGGATCCTATTGAATTTATTTTTGACCAAAGGAATTGAGGTACCTTTGGAGCTTTTTGCTTTTGTTGTTTTTTTTTTGAGTTTATATTGTTTTTGTGGTTTTTATGTTTGTTGATTTATTTTTTTGACCAAAGGAATTTGGGTACCTTTGGAGCATTTTGGATTGATTTGACCAAAGGGGTAGATGCCTTTGGGACTTTTTGAATTGTATTAATAATTATTTTCCTTATGGTAATCTACTCCTCCTACCAGATTTTATGGATAGCCAATCGCTACAACCGCTAGGGGACTAGAGTAAATCACTAGATACAAGGATCACTTGATGCTGAGTGGAAGAAAAAAAATGTACATCTCTATCCCATGGAGCAATCCAGTCACATGGATTTCTTGAGGAGTTGAGATTTTAACACTTCAATTCTTTTGAAAGCCTTGTTGAAATTGAATTTGACCAAAGGAATTGGGGTACCTTTGAAGCTTTTTGGATTATTTTGACGAAAGGTGTATGTGCCTTTGGAGCCTTTTGAATTGAATTTACTAAAGGAGTTTGGTTCCATTGGAGCCTTTTGAGTTGAAATGTGACCAAAGGGGTTTGGTTCCTTTAGTGCCTTTTGAATTGAATGTGACCAAAGAATTTTGGTTCCTTTGGAGCCTTTTTTTTTATTTTGAATTTTGATATGCATGTGATGAAATGAATGTATTATGAATGAATGAAATTGGTGGTGATGTATGCAAATGAATGAATGGTGTTGCATTATTAATTGTCATTCAAAGAAGTTATGTACCATTGTTTAGCAAACTTTTCCTTTACTTCTTAATCAGGGGCACCAATACGATACTATTGGTTTGATCACATTTTGTAGGATGAAATGGATTATGTTATATGTATGGCAATGCGATGGAGGTATAGAATGGAAGATTTCTTATGAATTTGTTGTCCTTAGGGATAAATGATCTAGAGTTTTTTTGCAACGACTCAAACATCCTAGTGATCTCAAACAAACTCGTTTATGTGTCTCACAAATTTATTTTTGCTAAGGTTGTCCTAGTATTTTCAAGTTTCTCAAGGACCAACTATGTGTGCAATGATTGTTCATTTTCCATCATGAGCTAGGTCAAAATAATCAATTGTAACTTATGCCAATAAGCTATCTCATCCAAGAGAATTCATAGATTTGTACAAAAGAAGGTCGCTAATGTGACAAACGTGGCACCACACATAAGGATACCCCATTGCCAGGCAGGTTTCATTCAACCCATTGTTGTAATGAGGATCATCCCACGATTTTTGAGACACTAAGAGTTCCAAGGATTCAAGCTCCTTTCCCTTATTTATTGCATTGTTTTTGAGGATTTTATTTCTGAATTTGCTCATTTTTATATTGGAGAAAAATGCTTTTTATTGATTTTTGGATACTTACTCGTTTTGAGGAAGAGCAAGAGGATTTTATTGCTTTGGGATAATTTTTGGGATACTTTCTCACTTTGAGAAAGAGCAAGGGATTTTTATTGCTTTGGGGTGCTTTTTGATCACCAATTCTATAGCTAAAAGAACTGAAAACAAATAAAGATAGACACAAAAAAGAGAGATTACAACAAATAATTCTTTGTATTGATATTTTATACAATTTTACAATAATTTTTGAATTACTCCAAATGTGTTGGGGGTAATGTTACACTGTCTTTCTCTCTTCTAATTACAATGCTTTGATGATGGAAAAGGGGGGATCTTACAAATCTTCAACAAACTCTGTGATCTCCGTTCTTCAGCTACAACTTCAAAGGGATGAGTGGGTTTTTGAATATCCAATGAGGGGACCACTCCAGCTTCAGTAGCTCTCCAAGATACCTATTTTATACACACACATGAGAAGGCAAACAAGGGTTTAGTAGCACCTGTATACAAGGACAAAGAAACATGTAGTAAAACCCTAGAATAATACTATAGAAAGTAGAGAAAATGAAACCAAATACCTTGCTAAAATAAAAAATTGTGTTTGTGGTATTTTTTTGGCTCTGAGAAACAGTAGATGCATGGTGTGGGATGGTAAACCATGCACGGGTAGTGGTGAAACTATGCAAGTACAGTTTTGAATATGTAACCATGAATAGGTGGTTTTAATTAAGTGGTAGAATGCTCCAAAATATGGATTCAGGATTCAAATATTGTGTTTCCTCAAGATGCATGCAAACACCTGGTGCTATTTCGATAGCTTGAAGTTATGTGCACTTAGCCTGCTTTGTTTGATGGGGTGAAGGTGCCTTTATAGGCCCCTTACGATTTTGGATGGAAATGGAAGGTGGCAAGCTATGATTGCCAAGTGGCAATCCAGGGCTACCAAATGGAGGGGGTAGTTAGAGTGAGTCACCCAGGGTATCTCACTTAACTGGGGTGATGTGGCTGCAAGTGGAGTGAGGTGTAGGGGATGTCCCATGTGAAGGGATAAAGGGGACAAGGGTGTGTGATATATGGCAAGGGATGTTGGTGAGGTGGCTAGGACACATGTCTAGTGGGTAGGCATGGTATCGTAGGTTGATTTTCCATATTTAATAAATCTAGAAAATAGGATAACGTGTAGTATTTTATAACACCTAAGTCTAAAATTAGGTATATAATTTTACTATGCATAATTTGATGTGGGGTTCTAGATGTAATTTTGTGGATGCCGAGGTTTTGGTGTCTATAGATATCCTTTTTTTATCGTGTTGTGTGAAACATGATGCGGTGCAAAAACCAATGGCACCTATATTTATTGGATGAATGGACTTAAATCTTCTCAATGCACAAGAATGAATGATTTTTGAATTTTTTTATGATATTTTGATTTTTTTGTTTACCCCCTCAATTGGCGAATGGGTAAAGGATGAAACCCATGAGCCAATTAACCAAATGTGGATGATGAAAGTAGGGGGATGATTGCATGATGTTGATGTGATGTATGCAAATGTATGACATTGAAATCAACTTGATACCCCAAGTTTGGGATGGTTTGTGTTGTTGCAAATTTACCTTTGGTTTCGATGATGCACAAAATGCTATGGTAAAACCATCAACCACATTTGTGAGTTCGAGGGTCCCGCTACTGTTAGTTTCTCCTGTGTATCAAAACCAACGCATTGGGAACTCGATACTCGAGTGGTTGTGGTTATTACCAAATATTGATTTGATTAGTTTTCACTTTTGTACCCAACGGGTAGGGCTTAAGGATAACCTTGTGAAAATTTGATTGAATATAGCCAAGCTCAAATATTGAAGGACTTGGCTAATTTAATGCCATAGTGATTTGATTTGTTTGAATAAGTGTGCTTATGGTGAGCTACCCATCCGATCGGATTGCATGGATTGCTAGTCGTTGCAACTACTAGGTGTATAGGGATAGTCACTAAATATGAGGTGCACTAAGTGATGATGATGATGATATTTGTGAAAATTCATGATGTGATGTGATAGCCATGATGGATCTGAGTTTTGTGAGAGGGTTTTTTTTTCTTTTTTTTGGCTTAATCGCGTGATTGTAGTTTCACGTCCCCATAACCGCGCATTTGTGGTTAGCTCCTCCAACAGCGGGTGCACTATTTTGCATACTTCAAAAAATATGGGTACACGGTTTCTATCACAAAACACGGCTATAAATAGGAAAAATGTGTTTTGAATTTTCATTATTACAGTTTTATTTGTCTAGCATTTTGAGAAGTGAGAGTGAGATGGATGCTGGTGTGACGAGTGGAGCAGGTGCGGGTGGTGGAGGCTCAACTGGAGCAGAATACGGAGTCCACTACGCCGAGGTAGGTGGCCTAAACTCTAGTTTAAGTTTATTTCTTTGTTTATTTATTTATTTTTTTCTTTCATTGTTTTTTTATTTATTTTTATTGTTTTCATTTTTTTTTTGCAACCACTAAGAGGGTTTGGTAAAAAGTTTTGTTTTGTTTTTTTTTTAACACACTAAGTGGGGGTGGGTGAATTTTTTTTTTTTTAAATGCATTAATATGCTAAATGAATTTTTTTTTGTGTAATGCATGAAGGGGGAAGGAATTTGTTTTTTTGAAAATGCATGAATAAGTTGAATAATGTTTTTTTTTTTTGTGTGTAATGCATGAAGGGGAAAGGTGAACTTCTTTTTTTTAATGCATGAGTATGCTGAATGATGTTTTTTTTTAAATGCATGAATATGTTGAATGATGTTTTTTTTGAAATGTAATGTTTGTGTTTTTTTTTTTTTGGAAATGAATGCATGAAATGTTTTTTTTTTAAATAACAATAAATGTATGAAATATATTATTTTAAATGCACTGATTTAAACTTTGTTTGTGCTTTTAGGTGAAATTTATTACTGTGCGATATCGATGGCCCCACACTATATCCAAGGTGTGGAAAGCCCTCATAGACAGATATTGGAAGCTACTGGGGGATGTGGGGTTGGCTGGCTATGGATGCATAAATATTGTTTAGGTGGATGAGGAGTTCTTGCTGCACTAGTGGAAAGATGGGACCCTAATAGGGGTTATTTTTGGATTCCAATAGGGGAGCTTACTGTCACCCTGGAGGATGTGTACCACATATTCCATGTTCCTATCAAGGGTTCACAAGTCAGGGTGGGCCATGAAAAGTAGGAGGCACTAAGGTCTATCTATGGAGATGACTAGAATGTGGATTGTAGAAAGGATGGAATCCCTTATCTTCAACTATATAAGGATGAGAAGATGGTGCATTGTAGATATTCATGATGTACATAGTAGGCAACATATTATTGCCTAACAATATGGGCTCGTGGTTCCCTTGGAACCAGGTGGTGCTTGTTTTACACTTGGTAGATGAGCCTCAGGTTTATGCATGGGCTCCCACTCTTCTTTGTTAGTTGTACATGAAGCTTTATGAGGTGAATATGCAGGAGCGGAAGGGGCTCAGGTGTAGTTTGGTGCTTTAGCTATGGTCTTGGGAGCACATCAGAGTTGGTAGTCCAAAGGGTCTATCTTGTGAGTGGGATCACTCACTTCCTTGCACACTTCATTGGTGAAACAACGAGGAGAGTTCTCCTACTCGTCTTGTTTGCAGTGTTGAGGAGTACTAGGATAGTTTGAGTGGTTTGACTAGTAGTGATATATGTTGGTGATCTTGGTGAGGTCTAACTTGGGATGATGATGCAGCACAACTTTGGTGGGTGAGGCAAGGTAGGTGGGTGGTTGGGAGCCATGGGTGAGAGATGGAGTTCATCCAGTTCTCACGGGTGATGAGGTAGTTTAGGATGGTACAAGGAGTTCTAGATGCTCCTAGGATGTACATGTGATAGGGTGATGAGCTCAGTATTCCATTCACTCTAGAATTTTGGATAGTAGATAATGCAATAGATGATGTGGCAATTGATGTCCCTGATGCAGATGATGTAATGATGATTGTGGACTATGAAACTTGGTTTACATCACAACCTCCATGGAGAATGAGGTAGGTGGTGGATGATGTAGCCAATGGTTATGAGCACGATGCTAGTGAGTAGGATTATTATTGGTAGAAGCACCATTGAGATAGTGGGGTGAGAGGGTGAGATGATGTGGATGTGCAATTGATAGATGTTGGTTCTAGGGCTAGTAGAGATGGAGGAGATGGAGGTGGTAGCAGTGGTAGTGGAGGTTTAGGTAATGGAGGTGATGGAGGGCAAGGTCCTCCTCCATGTTGTATTGAGGAGTGGGGGATTCTCCAGGCTGAGCGAGATAGGTTGGATGAGATTGTAAAGTATCATGTTGTCGAGATTACTAGACTTCAGAGTGAGGTGGCTCAACTAAAACAAGATAATCATGGTTTGTAGAGGGAGAATGATGGGCTATGGAGTGGGCCTAGTGGAGGTGGGGATGCTGCTATGGTTGTGGCTCTTTGAGCGGAGATATCTCAATGAGAGGCACGCAAGGGTCAGGATTTGACTATTGTTAAAAGCTAGGCTAGGTATATAGTGATGCTTGAGGATAATCTAGACCAGAATCACATTGCACTACCTCTGTAGCGTTCATTGTCAACATCAAGCTCCAACAGGCAGAGTGAGTCTAGGCCTGATTGTTCACTATCTCAGGTTCCTAGCTTCTATACTCCATATGGATCATAGGGATTATCCCAAGGGCATCATAGGAGTCATGGTGGCGCTAGCTAGTAGTGCTTATTACTTCTTTTTGTAGTTTTCTATTTTTTCTTATGAGCCTTAGTGCTCGGATGTATATAGCCTTCGAGCATTTTTGTACTTATGCGACTCATATATATATACACATGGCTTTTATTGTGATCATTTGTGTGTTTGCACTTTTCTATTTTATTTTATTTATGGATGCATATGAGATGTTGTAGTGATAGATGGAATGAATGATGAATGCTTATGTTGTAATGAATATTTGGTATGCTTTTGACTTTCACGTGATCCACTGTAATCTGTCGCTTAATCAGAGGCATTAACATGAGACATTAACAAATGGAATGTAAAATGATTTGTAATTATGTAAGTGATAATGGATATTTCTGGATAGATGAATGTGGGTGTTTTACAAAGACTCAAACATATTAGTGATCTTGATCAAACTCGTTTGTGATCTCACAAATCTTCATGATGCTAAGGTTATCCTAGTGTTTTCAAATATCTTCAAGGACCAACTATGTGTGCAATGATTGTTCATTTCTCATCATGATCTAGTTTAAACTAATCAATTGTAACTTATACCAATAAGTTGGCTCATATATGAGTAGCCATATGTATGTACAAAAGAAGGTCGCTAATGTTACAGATGTGGCACCATGTGTAAGGATACCCCATTTCCAGGTGGGTTTCATTCAACCCATTAATGTAATGAGGATCACCCCATGGTTTTTGAGATACTAAGAGTTCCAAGGATTCAAGCTCCTTTCCCTTATTTTATTGCATTGGGTTTTTGGAGATTTTATTTCTGAGTTTGCTCATTTTTGTATGGAGCAACATGCATTTTTATTGCTTTTTGGAAACTTGCTCGTTTTGAGAGAGAGCAAGGGGAATTTTATTGCTTTGGGGTGCTTTTTGGGATACTTGCTCGTTTTGAGGAAGATCAAGGGATTTCCTTTTATTTGTGTATTGATTTTTGGGATACTTGCTCGCTTTGAGGTAGAGCAAGGGATTATTCTTTTTTTCTTTTTTTTGGGGGATGAAGGTGGAGCTTGTCCTTTTGTCAACTCTGTAGCATTCTAGACCATGCACATAATTGGATGAACAAGGGAGACCCTTCACTTATGGCAATAGCAAATTTTGACTTCGTTATTCCCAAGGTTCACAATGTTTTAATGTGTTTTTGATGTGTGTGGTCCAAGAGGAAACTTGATTGACTAGGAATAACTTATTGCTTCTAAATATTGTTTGATTTTGAATTGAGGTTTCTCAAAACACTAGGAATGGCTGAGTGATTGAAAACATTTGGAATTTTCTTATGGATTGATGTGGTTTGTAAGGTTTTGCAATACTTTCATTGCAAGCTTTTGAAAATTAAAAGGTGCACACAAAATAGTCAGTGGTCGCATAATCATTATTGCTAACAATTATACGATATATATCCTACTTTACGTGAACCCCTTAATCATAAAAATATTATAAGGAAAGTTGCAAATTATTGCTATTGATGGATTGATGAGTGATGTTTGATGTGAGGTGCCCTTGATTAAGACAACAAGACATAGTAGACTAGCGATCATCCAAATTAACCAAATGATCCTTAATATGATGAATGGTATGAACAAATACCTAAAATGCATGTATGTAATGTAGGTGGAATGCATGGATGGACGTATGAAATACAAATGAAATTTTATTTTTTTTCCATGTATATGTACATATATAGACTACATTATGTATAAAATTCCTTTAGGTGTATTATGTTCAATGGATCAGGTTCCTATGTTCCTTCTAAATTGGTAAGTTTGTATGTTCCTAGATCAAAAATATACTTAACAATGTATAGACCTAACAAATTAGTCATGAATTTATCTCTCAAGTGCAACAATGCATTGGTGTTATGTTGATTCTCTTTAAGGATGAGATCTCCCACTTGGCATTTGTGAAGATGGAATTTTGTGTTGTAGGTATGCTTGATGTGATATTGATATACTCGTAGATATTCTAAGGTATTGATTCACCTTTCATCAAGGAGTGTAATTTTGTCAAGACATGCTTGTCTAGCTGTGTCGTCATCCATGAATTCTTGTAATGCAAATCGTAAAGAAGGGATCTCAAGATCAAAAGGTATAATTACTTCGACACCATAGACCAATGAAAAGGTGTTGCCACAATTGGTGTTTAGATGCTTGTTCGTTAAGCCCATAATGCCAAGGGGAGTTGAGTGTACCAATATCTATGATTTTATTTGATAAGTTTCTTGAGAATGGCTATCAAAGTCTTATTGGTCACTTCAGCTTGTCCATTTTCTTATGGGTAATAAGGAGTCGAGAAAATGTGTTGGATATTGTACTTGTTGCATAAGGATTGAACATCCTTATTTTTAAAAGACTTAATATTGTTAAAAATGATCTTAGAAGGAATCCCAAAATGATAGATAATATGTTTAAGTATAAACTCCGCAATTCAAGGTCCAGTCATAGTGGTCATTAGAATTGCTTCAACCCATTTGATGAAGTATTTTTGGTAGTTATGATGAACTTATGTTGTCCCAAAGAGATAGGTGAAAATTTTCCAATCAAATCTAGGTCCCATTGTGAAAAGGGCCAAAGGCTTTGAATGGACTGTAATGCTTGTGATGGTACATGAGTCAAATTGCCATGATGTTGATATTTTTGACATTTCTTGACGTATTGACAACAATCATTTTCCATGGTGGGCCAATAATAACCCATGCATAGATGTGATCTACAATGGCCATTTCACTAAAGTGACCACCACAAGTACCATCATGGGATTTAGTTATTGCTCTTTGTGCCTCTACAGGATCTAGACATCGAAGTAAGACTCCATCATAGCTACATATATACAACATGTCTCCCAAGAAAGTGTAACAAGATAATTTTTGTTTGAAAATTCTCTTTGTAGTTCACATCAATTCTGATGGGAGGGTCCCAAACTTGAGAAAGTTCCTTATCTAGTTAAGGTAAGAATTGTATGGCTGTGTGTGGACTAAACAAACACTCTTCTCACCTCCATATTTTGCTTGTGTGATTGCGGATTTGGACACTATTGTGATGATAAGTAGTTGGAATTATCCATATTTGTTCTTAGGAATCAAGGATCCCAAAGAAGCCATTGCATCCACAAATATATTAGTCAAATGAGGTAAGTTGTCAATATCGTACTAGTCAAAATTTGCTAGCAACTTCATTGCTACTTAATTATATTGTTTCAAGACTTGTTCTTTGCATTGGTAAGTTCCTTTTATCTAAAAAATGATAAACTAGGAATCACCATATATGCTTATATATTTAATAGCCATAGCTAGTGCTAATTGAAGCCCCAAGATTAAGGATTTGTACTCTAGTTCTATGTTGTTATTTGTGCATGGAAAGTCTAATTTGAATGATAAAGTAATTGGTATTCCTTCGAGTGTATGAAATATGACTCTAGCACCTTGTCCTTTTTTACACTTTGATCCATAAAAGAAGAGAGTGATGTCAAAATTATCCTTAGAATGGACTTGTTCTTCTTGTTCAGTGACAAAAAAGACCGAATCATCTCGAAGCTCTATAAGAAGTGGTTGATCATTTGGAAGTGGAGCTTCTATGAATTTATCAGCTATCACCTGACCTTTGATGGATTTTTGGCTAATGAATTCAAGATCAAATTCCATTAATAGAATTATCCATTTTGTGGTTTAGGTATTTTTGTATGTGCGAGTCATCATGTAACATAGAGGATCTCTAGCTATGACATAGGTAGTGTTACTTAGCATATAATAACTGAGTTTCTTAGTGGTGAAAACCATTTCTAAGCACAACTTCTCAATGTAAGTATATCTCATCTTGTAACTCAACAATGTCTGACTAATGTAATAAATTGCTTGCTCCTCGTGATTCTCATTTTTCTGCGTGAGCATTGTCCCTAGTGTAAAATATGTTGTAGAGATATAAAGGTGAAAAGGGACTCCTGGATGAGGCAACATTAAAATTGGTGGTGAAGCCATATATTTATTTATGTCATAAAAACCTCTTGATATTCGATTGCCCAGGAAAAATTCACCCCCTTCTATAGCAAGCAATTGAAAGGCCTGCATTTGTCTAAGAGTTGTGTAATGAATCATCAAATGGATTGAATGTTTCCTTGCAAACTGCACAACTATTTTAGATTTATTGGAGGTGGCATCTCTATAATGACCTTGACCTTATCAGGATCCACCTCAATGCCTCACTTGGAGATAATGTATCCTAGAAGTTTTCTTGATGTGATTTCAAATACGCACTTCTTAGGATTTAACCTCACTTTATGTTCAAGCAATCGATCAAAAACTTTTTCTAGAACCTCAATGTGCTCAAGACTTGTTTTATATTTTACAATTAGATCATACACATAATATTCAATGTTTTTATGCATATAGTCATGGAAGATGTACATCATGGCATGTTGATAAGTAGCTCCTGCATTCTTAAGACCAAAAGACATCACCTTGTAACAAAAAGTCCCCCAAGATGTGGTAAACAATGTTTTGTAGTGGATATGGCATTAGACTTATGTTGGCCTAATGTAGACCTAGAGTCATACCTATGTAGACCTAAAATAGGTCTATGTAGACCTATCACTAGGCCTGTGTTAGGGTTGCATATATCTACGTATACCTAGCACAGGCTGATGCAAGCTAGACCTGTGTCAGGCCTGTACAAATTTGCGTAGGCCTGACACAGGCCAAGGAGTGTGAGTGGCCTTCTATTTTGGGGGATGCATCATTTTGGATCTCATTTGGTTATTGGGACATGGGTCATGCACAACATGGCCTAGGATGAGGGTCATAGTACAACCCTCAGTTGATATGGTAATATACTAGCCACACATAGTGCAGTATAGGGTGAGGATCGTGCATAATACGATCCTCATTTGAGGGTTTGGGCCACACGGGCCGTGCTGAGGGCTACGCATAGCTTGGTCCTTAGGTAATCTATGAGGAAAGAGGGGGAAATCAGGGGATACCCCTTTGGATTTTTTTAAAGTAAATTAAATTGCAAATTGATAAAATAAAAAAAATAGAGTATATTTCTTTTTGAAATTTACACCGCAAAAAACTTTAAAATATAGAGATTTTTTTTAAAAATTGAATAAGGAATGTTTTTTTTAGGATACCTACTTGTAGTGTTCATTTATGCAGATGTTTCCCATCTAAAATAGAAAAATTGCAACCACATAAAGAGACAAAAAGTTAGGGTTCTAAAAACAAAAAAAAAAATAAAGAAAAGGAAAAGGGGTAAGAAAGACTGTGATCGCAAATTTGTATGCATAAAGAAGAACACCATTGCACTAAAAATCAATTAACCATTTTATTATTGTGAGAAAATCCCTTTTTGATACAATTTGAACCTTTTAGGGTGTATTTTACAATAATATGTGCTAAAAGGGGAATCCCTTTTACAAATCAAGGATGGTGTATTCACTTCTATGCCACAATCAATGCTGGAGGTAGGTTTATCCTGACCACTGTGATGACCTTGAGATTTCAAAATTATAATATACACACATGCAAATAGACAAGGGTTTAGTAACACCTATCATAATGAATATGATAAATGAATAATATGAATTGCATAAAATAAAATGAATATGACTATTGCTTACATGAGTGACGATTTTAGTAGCATAACGATAGTATTCCCTTCCTTCCTCTTTCTTGGTGAAGTGATGGTACCTTTATAGGCCTTTGAGTATTTTGGAGGGAATGATAGGTGGTAATCTAGGATTTTCAAGTGGTAGGGACTGGGTAACCACCTATCGTGGGTAGGTGCAGTGAGTCACTAGAAGTGTCTCACTTAACTAGGGAGATGTATCAAGTGGGTAGGTGCAAGTGGGATGAGGTGTGGGGGATGTCCCATGTGAAGGGACAAATATGAAATGGGTGTGTGAGAGGTGGCAAGGGATGATGGTGATGTGGCCAAGACACATGTCTAGTGGGGAGACAAGGTATCTTATGTTGATTTTCCTAATTTAGTAAATATGGAAAATATAAATTACTATCCAGGAAAATACACCTATGTTTAGGCTTAGGCATATTATTTTACTATACAAAATTGGAAGGTGCAATGTGAATGAATAATGTACAGAATTATATGCATAAGTTTAGACTTAGGCACACATCAATTTACTATGCGGACTTGGAACATGCAATGTGAATGTGGTTATGCAAATGCCTAGGTTTTGGTGTCTACAAAACCTTCTTTATAACTTGTAATTAACTTATAGCCCTCTTGCTATGTCAAATTAGCTTAAACTTTATTATATAATTAGAATTTTGATATTTGTATAAATACCCCTCCACTCATTATTTTATTGGAGTGTTATGTAATATTGTCTATGGACATAGTGATTATTTATGGTGTCTATAGATGTCTATCTTATCTCTCTTTTTCATCCATATTTTTTCTTTCTATATAAGATTTGAGTGGATGATTTGCTTTCATTCATTTCTAGAAAGTATTGTGAATTTCAACATGGTATCAAAGTGGGTGTGGAGCAACATTGTTTGTTAATGTAAAAATATTGAATAGAACCTCTGATTTTTTTACAAACTTTAGGCTGATGTTTCTCTCATTGTTTCATAAGGAGCTTTGCCAAAAGAAGTAGGGAGGTTATTCCACATATTTACTCACTCACCTTTCTATGTTTTTTGGAGATTCTTTGCCTAATTCAGTTTCTTCCTTGTTGTTAGCAAGGTTTCATCAATATTTTTGGTATTTTTTAAACTCAAAATGGATCAAATTCTTTTTGCCTCTACAAAATAGCTATGATAGAATGGACACATGAGAGGATTTAGGTGTTTTTTTAATTAAAAAATACCATATATATGCATTTTTTCATGAATACTTTATGCTTCATCAATAGGGATATGCTATCACCTTTTATAGAAGCAACATGCTTGAGTCTCCATTCAAGCATACTATTGATTTGGATAGAGGGATGTAGTTCTTTATTGAGCTTGTTGTTGGTTGCAAGTTCAAGGTATCACTAGCTAGTTTTGTAGGAATATCACAAATTTTTATAATTATGAGTTAACCCACTAATGACTCCAAATTATAGACATTGCATATTGGCTCAAGGAGCCATGACTTGGGTACTTGTAGGAGGAGGTCCCACGTTTGCATCAAATAGTTATGTTTTAATAATAGTGACAATGTTGGGAGGGGCTGCCTATGGGTATGTCACCAATCAAGCCATATTAGCTTGCTCTATCTAATTGGCTATGTCATGCTCATAAATATACTTTTAGATGGAAGGTCACTTACTTGAGTCTCTAGGTCAATCATTTTTAATGTAGTACATGTGGCCAATATGCTTGTTCATTGTGTGTTTAAAGAAAATATTTGAAAGGATACATTGTTGTATTCACTAGTGGAATGTTCTTTGACCATGAAAGACTCAGGTTTGAATCTCATATTACACATTTTAGATTTTTAGATAAGGCAAATGACTCAATTGACATAGAAGTTGACGTGTTTCTTTCATGCATTGTAAAAAGTAAAATTTCTATATTTAAAATATTTTAACCAATCAAATGCTTACAAGTGTTGATGATTAGGTGAATCAAAGGAGTTGAAGTGGAAAAAAATGATTATAGTGTAGTAGGAAATAAAAATTCGTCAAGTGGTAAGTTAGGATTGAATCTTACAACCTTAGTTAACAAGTTCAAGTTCGTATTCAAATTTGACACTTGTAAAGTTTGAAAAAAATTTGACATGTTTAAAAATTCAAAATCAAATTTGAAATAAAATTTGATTTATTATAAATGTGAATATATAAACTTAGTACATGCACATAATATTTTTTCTGGATCCGATATAAAACCAATATTTTCCAATCACGTTTCCTCACACCCTAATTATTGGAATTGGAAATAACAATAATAATAAACTTAGAAAATTGGATACTCGTGCAGTCAAATTGTCTAGTTTTTTAAATAATTCAAAAATAATAACATTGAATATGTCTTTAGCCTTCCAGAGCACTGAATTGATTCCTTGCATAACTTTCACACCGTGTAGAAAAATTTTAGGTGTAATAACACATAGTGAAATCAAAAAATTAATGTATCCTAAAAAAATATAATGGTTGTTTTTCATGGAGTGTGAATGTAAGGTTTTTGGTGTTGCTATTTTTTTAGGTAATTTTCCATCTGTTCATCCCCGAATCTGGGTGAAGAATAATTACCATTTCAAAGTAAAAAATAATTACTACTTTAAACATTAAATATTTGCTAATTTACATTAGCAATCCCGTAGCATGAACTAACCTAAACATTAAATATTTGGTAATTTACATTGTAAAGACTTCGTTTACGTGAAAGAGCCATCATTTCCAGATGTCATGTGAAAGAATTTGATACAAATAATTCATTTGTGGAAAGTCCATTCGTATGGGTCATTCCTAGAGATTATAACGTCAAAGTTATAATCTGGGCGGTGCTCTTGCAATGTTGTTCCCTGCAATTCTTCTCTACCATAAAAGGAAAACTTTTCTAGACAAGTTGCTGGCGATTTACACATTTGGGTAACCTAGAGTTGGGGCTGATTGGAAATTACCTAAACTCATATGTGATGAGTGCTTCCTAAAAAATAAAACCACACATTAACATAATGAAAAAATAAATTATCGCATGTGTTTTTCCCTTCTATGCCACCTAATTATTTGTGGTTGAATTTAGGGTTTGTTTTCCAAATAAATGCGCGAGGATTTCAAATTCAGGGAATTTTGAACTTCAACTAAAAATTTTGATGAATTTGATAACTAAGATTACAACCATAAGGTTTGAGCATGTACTTATTAATTTATTGAGGGAAATTAGGGAAATTTTTTTGAAGGCCTTAACTTTACATACAAAAGCATTTTGAGCTTCTTATTTTTTAATCACATGATTTTTTGAGCTCTACGCATTGGCAACATCAATTTATAAACCTATTATTATGTTTGGGACCAAATTGTATGAAATAGTCCTCAAGCCCTATTGCCCTAATTTGAAAGAGTGGATTTACTTTCTTCTATGTAATAAAAATCTTTGGCCCAATTTTTTGGGAGATATAGATGAATTTGTAATAATTGTAGTAGATTTTAAGTCTTTTGGAGGCTTGTAGGAAAAGGATTCAAATATACTTTAGTCAATAAATTTTCCTCATTTGGGTGATTAATTCATCTTATTAATGAAGATCTAATATTTCATAATCTCTTTCTTCTTTTATTTCTTGTTTGGTGCTCTTGGAAGTTTGTTACAACCCTTATTTCAACAAGGTCCATGCAAAGCCTCTTTTGGTGACTAAAATTAGCCAGCCTAAGGGCAAGAAGAAGTAAAAGGTCTATGTATGTTGTAAGAGGAAAATTTGTGCCTCCAAGACATACCTTATGCAAAAATAGATGATTGAAGGAGTTTATATTTAAAGGATATGGTGATCTTAAATTCGCTTCTTCATTTGAAGTCCTAGCAAACATGTATTTTGGATGTGTGTGGGAGTGTCTAGTAGTGGTAGTGGTGGATATTGTCCATCCTGAGGTGATTCTTGTGCAAGAAATATTTTTGTATCAATAGATTTTAGATGATGGGGAGATCTAGATGAATCTAAATCAAATGTAGAGGCCCACTAGAGCACCCATAATGAGGGAAAGATATTATTACTTCTAATATATTTTCTCCTTTGCCCCTTAGTTCAAATTATAGGGGGTTGAAATTACAATCTAATTCATTGCTAAGGTTAACATTGTATGATGTATTGGATAGGCCTAAGGGTATTTTTATTATACAATTTATTAATTATTTATAATATTTTATTATGTTAACCTTATATAATATAGTTAACCTTGTTATGGTTAAACCCTCTTTATAACTTGTAATTAACCTAAATACCTCTTGTTATGTCAGCTTAGGTTAAAATTTATTATGTAATTAGGGTTTTTATATTGGTATAAATATCCCTTCCGACTCCTAATTATTTTATTAGATTGTTGTATAATAATTTTTTTGGTAGATAAGATACTATAGCATTAATATCGAGTTTTATAGGTTGACCCAAAACCTTTTACAAAAATCAGCCCAGGGTTGTTGATGAACATGTCCTTACTGAGGATCCTATATATGTAAAATCTACATACCGTCAAATCCATTACATCCGGTAAGGCACATAGCCTGTTATCAAAAAGAAACTTCCCATACAACATTTTGGGTATACCCCGAGAAAACACACCTGCATCATAATTACAAAAAAGAAATAGACACGGATCCCTTCCTTGAAATAGTGGAGAAACAAAAAGCTGCAGACACACATAGCAGAGTACTGAAAAAAACTCCCACAAGCTCTGTATTGATAGTTACTATTAATAATTATTTGGTAATTGCTTTCTTCCATATATGACATGCTTTGGGACCACATCCCGTCTTGGCTAATCAGCCTTGAAGAAGTGAACCTGCTGGCTAGATTTATGGTGGTGGCTATCTGGTGGTCCATGTGGCTCTGGTTCAAAGTCTTATATTATTGTTTCTTTCCTACCCTATGATTATCAACCAACCTCAAATTACTAATATGACTAGGAGCCATGTTATCTGACATGTGACTGTCCCCATTAGTCTTTGTGGTATTTCCAAGCAACATCCATGAAGATTGACAGCTCGGATAATTTTTATTGTGAGTCCATTTCAAAAAAGATGCGGGAATACTCCTAGCCTTCAAACTTATAGTGCCTTCCTTGTTGGTAAATTCAACTATCATTCCATCACCATCGACACCCAAATTGGCCAGCTTATCAAAAATTTTATTAGCTTCCCAAAAGACATGTTGGAATTTTATGTCCTGTCTTTCCTGGAAAAGGATCCTTGCCTCTTCAACAACCGTTTTAATCCTCCATGAAGGTGTTTTACAATTATTGAGGAGATTTATAACATGCATAGAGTCTCCTTCTACAATCAAATTACCTTCTAAGAATTGAGTCATTTGAAAGCCTCTCCACATAGCTCTAGCTTCAGCTTCATTTTTCTTCCTTGTTCCCAAAAATTCAGAAAATGCAAGCATCATATTCCCATTATGATCTCGCACAATGCCGCCAGCGCCTACTCTGCCAGGATTGTCCTTATCCACTCCATAAAAATTAAGCTTAAACCAACCCGTAGGAGGTGGGGACCACTTAACATTGGCTTTAGGGTTGACTACCCTAGGCACAGACTCATATAACAAGGTTAAGCTTAAATATTGAGCAATCATGGTCTCCTACAGATGAGGTTTATGGCTATCAAAAGGGATAAGGTTCACATTCTCGTTGGCAAAGGATAGGATCCTGGCAATGATAGTTTGATGATCATGAATAGACTCATTAAAGACTCTATGGTTCCTTTCTAACCACACTTGCCAAAGATAGTGATTGAGATAAATTTTTCACATGTATCTAAGTATTTGGCTTGAAAAGGGGCAAGGCCACTGGACAAATAAATCAAGTACGATGGCTTTTTTAACCCATTAAATATTAAAGGCTTGAAAAACCCCACTTAGGACAATCAAGGAAAAAGGGCACCAAGGAAAATGTGATAAATGGTCTCCTAATTAGCCCTGCACAGATAATAACAATTAGTGATACAAATACATTTATGCATCATATTATCAATGGTTAGAATTCTTCCTTGGATAACCAGCCATGAAAAGACTACAATTTTTGGAATTAAATTTTTTATCCAAACTAAGTCCTTTTGGAGGACAAAATCCTTGTCATCAAGCAGAAGCTTGTAAGCTGATTTAACAGTGAATTGCTCGTTTTTTGTAGGAGCCCAGGTCACTTGATCTTCCTTGGGTCTCATGGGGATAAAATGTTACCCGAGAATGTTACAAATATCATTTGATTCCACTTGAAATCCTTGAATCCTTATTTGTTTCCACTTCATTCTGCCTTTGTCCTCAACCATATAATCGGAGACTTTTTTGCCAATGAGTTCTTCCATGATATCTCTGATTCGGGCTAAGTTAGGATATTGTGTCAATGGTTCATCCTTAGCCCACCTATCATTCTAGCAATTTATCCTCTCACCATTGCCTAAAACCCATATTAAACATTTTTTGATGATTTCCTTACAATTGAGAATTGCTTTCCAAAAAGAAGAACCTCTGATTGGAACTGAGTCACTTAGAAATTCCATATTTTGAAGATACTTTCATTTGATGATAGTTGTCCATTCATTTTCTTCACTAGAAATGAGGCACCATGCCTGCTTAGCTAGTAAAGCTAAATTCATATGAGCAATTCTCCTCAGAACTAAGCCCCCATTTTCCTTGGGTCTGCACACTTTGGTCCATCCTACAAGGTGTATCCTTTTTTTCTCCTCTGATCTAGTCCATAAAAATTCTTTTTGGAGTTTCTTAATTTTTTGGAAAACCTTCATAGGGGCTTTGAAAATGGAGAGGAAATAGACTAGAATGCTTTGAAGAGAGGCCTTAGTGAGGGTCAACTTTCCTTCTTGAGATAGAAGATGACCTTTCCATCCAACAAGTTTTTTTTGAATTCTTTCAATAACCCTGTCCCACATTGACTCTCTCAAAGAACCAATGAAAAGAGGGAGACCAAGATACGAAGTGGGGAGGTTTGCTATATCACACCCTAAAATTTCTACAATCCTTCCTTACATATGAATGGGGGTGTTCAAGAAATATAACTTTCTTTTACTGAAATTAACTTTATGACCAACAACGTCCTCGTAGAGTTGTAGGATGTATTTAATTCTTTTGGCCTCAACCATCGATGCCTTAGTCAATAGAAGGATATCATCGATAAATTGTTGGTGAGAAAAAACCCTAGTGAGAGATGTTGCCTTGATTCCTGATATTTGCCTTGAATTGCAAGTATTTTTGATGGTTTTGCCTAAATATTTTGCCACAATGATGAATAACATGGGGCTGATAGGGTCCCCCTATCGAATTCCTCTAAAACTTTGAAAGTAACCAGCAGTTGTTCCATTAACCAGAATCGAGAACCATGCTTTAGAAATGCATTATGTGATCAAATTAACCCATTGGTGGTGAAAACCAAACTTAAGGAGGACAACAATATGAAATTCGCAATTTAGCCCGTCAAATGCTTTGTTCATATCAAGCTTGAGGGCAAAAACAGACCTGTTAGTCTTATGAGCAGAGTGTAGAGCTTCATAAACTATGATAACTCCATTCAAGATTGATCTACCCTAGACAGAGCTTCCTTGGCATGGATCTATGATGCGAGGCAGAACATATCTCATTCTATTTACAATGGCTTTAGTTAGAATCTTGTAAGAAACATTGCATAGACTGATTGGCTTGAAGTCAGCCATAGATTCAAGGGTTTGCTTCTTAGGAATTAGAGAAATAAAAGTAGAGTTGAGACCTTTTGGGATATGATTGCTTTCTTGGAATTCTTTGACAACAAAAATTACATCCTCAATTACGATGTCCCAAAAATCTTGATAGAAACGAGGGGAAAGCCGTCGGGTCCCGGGGCTTTATCTGGCTCGATGCTAAACAAAGCTTCCTTAATTTCCTCATCAGAAAAGAGAGCTAGAAGCTTAAGGTTTATATCCTTTTTTATTATTCTAGGAATGGATTTCAAGATAATATCTTTGGCCTCCTCATTGCATTGCGATTCCTGACCAAGGATAGAATTGAAATAAGTTACTGCCTCCTTTTTTATTTATGTTAAGTCTTGAGTAATAGAACCATCTGCTTTTTTTTTTTAATTTTATCTTGTTATTGCTTATGTTTCTAAGCGTGGTGATGTGAAAAAACTTAGAATTTGAATCTCCATATTTCAACCAAAGAGCCCTTGATTTTTACCTCCAATAGATTTCCTCACAGGCCAAAATGTTATGAAACTCTGCTAGTTTTTTCCGTTCCTCCTGCCTAGTAGTTTCATCAGCATCACCATGTTGAATCCTTTGATCAATTATCTTCAAAATTTCAACAACTTATTTTTTATTTTCAAATAACTTCCCAAAGACCTCTTTGTTCCAATTTTGAAGCTTTTCCTTAACAAACTTTAATTTTCCAGTAAGTTTAAAAGTTGCACTACCCCTGACAGGTTGCTACCATCACTGAATTAAGTTATCTCTGAAATTGAAATGTTTGATCCTCATAGATTGAAATATGAAATGTTTCTTGAAGGAAAAAGAGTTAGGGATCTCCAACAAAATGGGATTATGATCAGAGGAAATTTTAGGAAGGGCTTGCAGGGTAGAATCACCGAACAGAGTTGTAGCCTCCTTTGATAGAAAAAATTATCAATCCTTTCTTGAATGAGATGACACCCTATCTTTCGATTGCTACAGGTATAATTCGCTCCTCTAAGTTTTACATCCATAAACATGTTGGAGTTCAAAAAGTCATTGAACTCATCCACGCTCCTGATAGGTGGTCCATTTACACCCATTTTGTCTAAAGGGTAAAGAGGAGTGTTAAAATCCCCAGCCAGAATCCAGGGGACATTATGGAATATTTCACTCAGATTGCCTAATTACTCCCATAGTAGAGCTCTCCCTTGAATTGAAGTTAGGGCATAAATATTTTAAAGGATCCATGACCTATTGCTATTTATTTCCTTAAATAAAACACTAATAACCCTATCATATTTCTGAATAATGGTGCCTTCTACTATTCGAGGATCCCACAAAGTCATAAGGCCTCCAAACGCTCCTCTGGATGATTTGCAAACCATCTCCCCTTGATTCCAGATTTTTTTTTGCTACTTTTTTTGACTGAATATCATCAATTTTTGTTTCTTGCAACATGATAATTGTTGAATTCACTTGATTTCTTATTGCACTGACTTCCTTGTGTTTGGGCAAACCATTGAGGCCTCTCACATTCCATGAGATGAAATTCATTAATATTGTTTGGGATTTCTTCCTCTCCCCCTCCCTTGAGGGGGTTTTCCTAATTTTTTGTCTTTAGAACCCAGAATAACATATTGAAACAAGGTTCTCTATTTTCCATTGGCAATGTCATTATCAGTTTTAATTTTTTGATGCTCAACATTTGATATTCTCCCTCTTCTTTTTCACTGCCAAAATATATAGGAGACTTCATAGTGCTCCTGATTTTTTTAGGACTAAACTGGGGGATGCAATTTGTTGCAAAACCCGACTACCATATTCCTCAGTCTGAAGAGTTTCACATATCTCCACCCCTACATCAAAATCTTCTTCTTTTTTCCTGTATTCCCCTGGTCTGCGGGATGACCCCTCAGTAGGATTCACCTATCTCCTAGTGATGATGTTAGGGAGATGAGATTTTTTATTTTCCAATGCCTTAATTTTCTTCCTAAGTTCTTCAACATTGGGGTTTGGCTTTGGGATGCCCACTGGGCTTGAAGTATTTTCAGCATTGGGGTTTAAGGATCCTGATTTGGATGGGGATTCTAGAGATCGCGCATTAGGGTTTGGTTTTGTGATGCCCATGGGGATTACAATAAGTTTAGCATTAGGGTTTGAGAATATTGACTTGGATAGGGATTCTAGAGAGTCATAAATGTTAGCTTGAAGGTTCTGGGCTTCCATTTCGATAATACTCCTACTACCATATTGGATAGAATTGAAAATTTATTTGAAACTAGAGGATTGGAACTTACCTGAGTATTTTGGTTGCCAATAACCTGTTATTTTCCTTTGTCTTGCTGGGACCCTGGACCCTCTCTTTTATTTTTTTTGGTAGACATAGTTTGCCTAATTGAAATCGTATCTGCCAAGGAAACTCCTCAAATTTCCTCTGTCTAGCATTCCCTGCTTCTACTTTTCTCTATTCATTGCCAAGTTAGGGCACTGACTGCATAGATGTCCTTGATTTTTGCATTCTGCATAGAATCCAGTCTATTGTTGTATTCTACCGTCTATTTTCTATAGTATTCTGCATACTCTAGCTCCAAAAACCTTGGCAATTCATTATCCAAATTAGCATTTATGCAGATTCATGCATGAGTCATCCTTGTCCTGGCCAAGGTCACATGGTCAATGGATATCAGGTCCCCTATAGTTCTGGCTATGCCCTGCAACCAATATTCATTGAAGAACTGGGCAGGTAGACTCGGGAGATGAACCCAAATAGGGGCAATGTTAATATTTTGCTTTTTAGGGTCGAAATATTCACCCCATCGTCTGAGAAAAAGTCTCCTTTTACCAAGAAACCAAGGACCTCCTATTAAAATACGGTTAGCATCCTCCATATTGTTAAAATGAATAATGAAGAATGCTTGAGTTAGAGCTACCAACTCCAAGATGCCTACCAGTCGCCATTTACCCGTCGCCCAAGCCCTGATAGTCTCCATGTCGAGCCTACCTCCTAAAACTTGCCTACCAAGGAGAATTATTCCATTGAAAGAAAAGGGCTCATGGAACTTGCCAGGGCCAAAATTTTATTATTTACTGTAACTAGGGGCGGAAGAGAGAGAACCTCTTTTCTTTTTCCTCTAAGAGTCTCAGCAAAAGACAACCACTTCCTGGGCCTCGCATTGTCCTTCGTATATTTTTTGTCGAGGTCTTTTTGAGGAGGATCGGGCCCCCGCATGATGCCCACATCCAAATTTTCCATAGCTTGACCTCCTTCCTCTGGATCCTTGCTTGATCCATGCTCGAGGTTTCCACCCGCCCCTTCCGTACCTGCTCTACCTCTATCGCCTTGGCTGAGATTCCTACCCAAAAAATTCAAACGCTCACTCCTATCGCACCCGCTAAACCTCAACTCACTCATTCCTCTTGGTGACATTTGTCTACTCAATATCAACCTTTCACCCAACCATCACTCAAACTTTCACCCAACCATCGAAAAGTGATTGCCTTATCTCTAGGATCAGATATGGCACCACAACTTGATAATGCAATTTCTAGTATGCATGCTACTCAGTATTACATCCATTCCATATGCTAAATTACTTGATTGTTGTATAATATTATCTATGGTAATAATGATTATTTATGGTGCAAAAGGAGGGATAAATCTTTTGATTTGTTTAAATTTAATGTTAGCACTTTATCTTCTAAGGTGTGCCTTGGGGACAATTGGCAACACAACACATATTTAGACATTAGATGGAGGAAGAGATCATAAGTTCATGTTAGCTTTTGATACCACATACAATGGGAGATACCAATCACAAGATCCAAAAATAAATAAAGTAAATATGCAAGATGACTGAAATATGCTATAAATAGAAATGATGAAAAATATTACAATAGTAGCTATGGAGGAAATGGACACTCCATAATATAAGCTACTGCTCCATGAATGAGCTCTGAGATTATAACTCAGACACACACTACCCTACTGCCTATCTACGACACACTACCTTTAATACTATGATTTCTATATCTATCTTCTACATCTATGACCATTATATAGGAAGATAAGTTCCTTGGTCAACACTCTATCTAGTTTTACAAGTAGACACCTTGTCCATTACGACTTACACATTGACACTTGTGCATTTATTACATTGCATGAAGTAACTAGATAAATTCCCCCTAAATTAATCTAACATCCTAAGTATGCACCAAGGAAGGTACATTTACATGACCCATATATTGTAATATACTCTATTTCTAACACCCCCCTATATTACAATATTTGGGTATTGAAGACTTTAGTCTTCAATGTGGATCTTCTTCCATCTGATGGCTTTGAATTGGATCTTCATCTTCGAAATGATCTTTGGCTTCTTCAGATTCACCATTATTGTCTTCTATCCATCCACCTTCATTGGTATTCTTGTACATATATTTATTTGGTTCTAAGTATTAATGGATGAGTAGAGCATGGTTTACTAAAGCATATTAGTATAAACAAAACAAAAACCAACTACAGAAAGCAGAGCAAATGCAAAATGGTACAAAGATTTTTTTGTATTATTATTTTGAAAAAAATAGAGCTTATAAAGACCAACCCCTTACAAATTTGAAATTCCCCCTAAAATACCCAGTTTTCTCTTTTCTGGCCTAAAACAATGTATTTGAAATTTGAATTTTAGGGGTAAACTTTCTGAGGTCATAACTCCTGGGTCGTTGCTCAAAACGACTATTGGTGCATGTTTTCGAAAAGCTCTCAAAGGATTTTGCAACCAAAACATATGCTCAAGAATATTACAACCAATTTTCAGTCCCATACGAGGTCTCTAAGGCCTTCAAAATTGACCTTCAAGTTTTAGTAGTAGGATTTTCACTAGTTTTGGCAGGGTAGAAGACCTTAAAATTTACATATCTCCCAAACCGCTCAGGATATTGGTATGATTATTTTGAAATTGGGTCTATTTCTCCATCCTATAAATAACTAAACAAACTTTAGAATAAAATAAAACAATTACATATTTGGGTGATGCAATATCACTCTTACACCGTTGGATGCTCCTGCATCAGACACCTAGGATAAATTAAGAAGTGACCTTCACTTATCTGGTGTTGGAGGAAAATCAAGGTAGTCAACCTCTATATTCAATAGCCAAGATGAATCTTCAATAGGTCTACCGTTCCACTTAACTAGATATTCTTCATACTATTTGTTTCTAGTACTTTTGTCGATGCGGGTATCCATGATTTCTTCTATCTCTTTCTTCTCTGGAGTAGATATTGGATTATTCCATAATTCTGCTACTGGTCCATCATCATTATCTCTTTCATGATACTCTGCAAAATTAGAAATGTTGAATATAGGTGATATGTTAAGCCCACTTGATAATTCTACTTCATATGTTTTTCCTGAATCCTATTTTTTCATGATCCTGCATGGTCCAAACTTCTTCATTTTTAGCATGTTATAAGTTTTAGCAGGGAACCTTTCTTTTCTCAAGTGGATCATAACTTCATCTTCCACTTGGAATTCATTAAACCGTCACTTCTGGTCTGCTCTTATCTTGTAATGAGTGTTCATCTTAGTAATATGCTTCTTTACTTCTTCATGCAAGCTCTTTACCTGCTCTGAAAAGTTCTCAGCCTCAACACTACTCGTTTCCCCTCTGTCCATCTTCGTCAACTCAAAAGGATGCCTTGGACTACTCCCATATACAATATAGAATAGGGATTTATTAGCACTTCTATTGATAGAATTGTTGTAAGCAAATTTTGCATGTGGTAAAACCAAATCCCAGCCCTTCGGTTTATCCCCTACTAAGCATCTCAACAGGTTACCCAAAATCCTATTCACCACCTCTGTTTGCTCATCAGATTGTGGGTGGTATGTATAACTAAATTTTAAATCTATATTCAACTTCTTCCATAAAGTATTTCAGAAATACCCAATAAAATTAGTATCCCTATCTAAAATGATACTCTTTGGTAGACCATGTAGTAGTACCACCTCTTTGAAAAACAACCCTACAACATGAACTACATAATTAATTTTCTAGAAGGGAATGAAATGTGCCATCTTTGAAAACCTGTCAACCACCACAAATATGGAGTCATTCCACCTCGGTATCCTTGGTAGACCAAGAACAAAATCCATGTTGATGTCTTACCATGGTTTTTATGGTACATGTAATGGCTGATACAATCCAGTGTTATGCCTCACACCCTTAGCCCTATGGCATACTTTGCAACTTTGTACAAATATCTTCACATCTTTTTGTAAGTGTGGTCAATAGTAGTTCTCACTAACGAGAGTAATGGTCTTATCTCGACCAAAGTGTCCAAAAAACCCTCCACTATTCTTTTCCTTAAACAGTCTCTCATAAAACTCCTTGGAATGCACAATTGGTTTCCTTTGAATAACATTCCATATTGGATTAGAAAATCCAACCATTTAGTTATGTCCAAAGTAACATGTTCCAAGCAAGCTCTCCAAGCCTCTACAAAATCTAGATCTTCAGGTACAAAATCTTAAGTTCATCAAAACCTATAACCTCTACCTTCATTTCTATCAACAAGTTTTACCTTCTACTTAAGGAATCTGCAGCCCTATTTGAATTTCCACTCTTATGCTTCAACACAAATGTATAACTTTGTAAAAAGTCAACCCATTTTAAGTGCTTCTGATTTAGCTTCCTTTGGCTATTAATATATTGTAAGGCCTGATGATCAGTATATGAAACAAACTCTTTTGGCAACAAATAGTGTCTCAATTTATTAAAAGCCTAAACTATAGGATAAAACTCCTAATCCTAGACATAATACTTCTTCCTAGCATCATTAACATTTTCACTAAAATAGGCAATAGGCTTACCTTCTTGACTCAACACAACTCTATGGCACTACCACTAGCATCACAATCTACCTAAAAAAGCTTATTGAAATCTGGAAGTGCCAAAATAGGTTGCTCTATGACCTTCTTCTTCAACATATCAAAACTATTATATGCTCCTAAAGTCCACTTAAACTCCTTATTATCCCCTCTCATTGTCTCCATTAGGGGTGCACAAATACTATTAAAATTCCTAATAATTTTTTTGTAAAAATTGGCTAGACCATGGAATGATCTTAGCTCTGTAATGTTCCTTGGGGTAGGCCATTCAATGATAGCCCTCACCTTTCTGGGTCCATTTTGAGACCTTCAACTGAGATGAAAAATCCTAGGTACACCAACTCCTTCTTCACAAAACTACACTTCTTCAAATTAATCAGTAACTACTCCTCCCTTAACATCTCAAAAACTTGTCGAATATGCAGCAAGTGCTCCTCCAAAGTCTTACTAAAAATTAAAATATCATCCAAATAGACAATGACAAATTTTTCTAAAAATTCCTTTAATACCTCATTCATTAGCCGCATGAATGTGCTTGGTGCATTCGTTAGCCCAAATGGCATGACCAAGCACTCGTAAAAACATTCTCTTGTATTGAAGATTGTCTTCCACTCATCTCCTTCTCTGATATGGATTTGATGGTACCCACTCTTTAGGTTAATCTATGTGAAGTACTTGGCTCCACTCAAATAGTCCATAATGTCATCCATCCTTGGCAACATAAATCTGTATTTTATGGTCATATTGTTATTAGCTCGGGAATCTAAACACATTCTCTACTCCCCATCTTTCTTTGGTGCTAGTATTGCAGGTACTACACATGGACTCAAACTCTCCCAAATCAGTCCTTTTTTAGTAGCTCTTGGAATTGTCTGTTTAGCTTCTCACTTTCTATAGGAGTCATTCTATGGGCTGCCTTATTGGGTAAACTAGCTCTCGGTACCAAATTTACGTGGTGACTGATATTTCTCACTGGTGGTAAATCATCAGGTACATTATTTGATACAATGTCTAGGAATTCTTCCAATAGATCTAAGACTTTTGTTGGGATATCTACACGTTGTTCTTCCTTAAATATAGGAACTAAAACATAGCACATATGCTCGTGCTTCAGGCCATCTAAAAACTTTCTACCATCAACTAAACAAATTTTGGCACTGCTACATACATTTTCGTCCACCTCCTTCAGGGTATTTAGCTTGTGGTGCACTCCATTATTTGTCAAGGAGTAAGTTTTCGCATACCCATCATGTATTGCACATCGATCAAACTACCATGGCCTTCTCAACAGCAAATGACAATCATCCATAGGCAGGATGTCACACAAGACCTCATCATGGTAATTCCCAATATGGAACTTTACCAAACATTTCTCACTAACTAAAGCCCTATGGTCATTCTGCAACCATGCAATCCGATATGGATATGGGTGCCTCCTTCTCTCTAACTGTAACTTGGTAACCATCCCTTTTGAAACTAGGTTATCAGTGTTTTCATTATCAATGATAACATTACACACCTTACCTACACATTTACACCTTGTACGAAATAGAATCTTCCTCTAATTTGGATCTTTCTCCTCATTCAAAAAGGCTATCCTTGTGACCAGAACTTATCCTCTTTCAACTTATTCAGAGTGCTCAAATTTAGTACCTTCATCTACAACAACAGCTTGGGTATTACCTTTAGGCCTTTTATTCATTCCTCCTTGGTGTTGTGGGCACTTGTATGCAGGATTTTCTACTTCCCCACATTGGAAACATGTTCCATGAAATCCCCCTCTTCTAGGCCCTCATCCAGACCTTCCTCTTCCTCTTTGATAGCCATTATTCTTCTCATGAGGATGGTAAGCATTCTCCCCTTCTAATCTTGATTGTTTCTTGCTTCTCCATTCTTCTTTTGGTCCTCATTTCATTCTCCATTTTTTCTCCCACCAGTTCTTCCACCACGACCTCTTCCTCTTTTTTTGCCCTCAAATATTTTGTTTAGATTCTCTTATACCTTCAAAACAAATTGATAAGCATATTCTATGGTGGTCATCCTAACCAGACTTAGCTCCTCTTGAATTCTTGCTCTCAACCCATTTATGTAATGGGATACATTCTCCTTGTTGACCTTAGAATGACATGTTTTGATTAAAATCTTATAGAACTCCTCTGTGTACTATTTGACAGACTTTTTTGACTACCTTAAATCCTACATTTTATTTAGCAGATCCAACTTGTAATTAGATGGAATGACCCGTCTCTTCAACTTATCCACCATCCACTCCCACCTTGTTATCCTTTCTTTCCCTCTTCTATTTTTGTCCAACTGCACTCCCTTCCACCAGATATTAGCATGAACCTTTAGCTTGGTCTTAGAAAACTTGACCCTCTCAAGATCTTCAACCTCCTCATATTTGAAATATTCTTCCATATCATTGATCTAGTTGATCAACTCTTCTAGGTTAAGATTTATAGAATACGTAGAAACATCAAACTTTGACCTCTTCCCAGTTTGGGATATGGCCTTATAAAATATGGCCTACATAGGATATACTACCTCTTCTTCTTCCTCAAAATGGGCCTCTTCTTCTTCAACTTCATCTTCACTCCCATCTTCTTTTCTTAGCTCAAACCCTCTACACAGCTCCTCTTGTAGAGCCTGAACTTGCCTTTGCAAAGATCTAAAATCCTCTTATAGCACCATAGCATTTCTCCTACCACCATGATTTCTTTGTGGAGGCATTTTACTCATGTTTCTCATAAACCCTAACCACAAATCATGGTGCAAACATCCTCATATTTGGTGATCTATTTGCACACTCAAGAACTCCCACTCTGATACCACTTGAAGCGGATCAACTAAATAAAACACAAACCAACTACATAAAGTAAAGCAAATGTAAAATGATCCAAAGATTTTCTTGTATTACTATTATGAAAAAAATAGAGCTTACAGAGACCAACCCCTTACAAATTCAAAATTCTCCTTAAAATACCCTATTTTCTATTTTCTCGCCTAAAACAATGTATTTGAAATTAAACTTCCTAAGGTCATAACTCCTTGCTTGTTGCTCAAAATGACTATTGGTGCATGTTTTTAGAAATATATCAAAGGGTTTTATAGTCCGATAATTTCCACCATTTTTTAGCCTTGTACGAGGCCTCTAAGGCCTTCAAAATTGACCTTCACGTTTTAGTAGCAGGATTTTCACTAGTTTTGGTAGGCTAGAATACCTTAAAATTTATATATCTCCCAAACCAATTAGGATATTGGGATGATTATTTTGGTATTGTATCTATTTCTCCATCCTCTAAACAACTAAACAAACTTTAGAAAAAAATAAAACAATTACAAATTTGGGTGATGCAAGATCACTCTTACACTGCTAGATGCTCTTGCATTAGACACCTAGGGTAAATTGAGAAGTGACCTTCACTTATCTGGTATTGGAGGAAAACCAAGATGGTCAACCTCTATCTTTGGTAGCTAAGATGAATCATCATAGGTATACCCTTCCACTTAACCAGATATTCTTCATGTTGCCTGTTTCTCATACTTTTTTCGATGTGGGTATCCATGATTTCTTCTATCTCTTCCTTATTTGGAGTAGATGCTAGAATATTCCATAATTCTACTATTGGTCCATCATCATTATCACCTTCATGATAATCTGACAAATAAAAAATTTTGAATACAGGTGATATGTTAATCCCACTCGACAATTCTACTTCATATGCATTCCCTGAATCCCGTTTCTTTATGATTCTGCATGGTCCAAACTTCTTCATTTTTAGCTTATTATAATTTTTAGTAGGAAACCTTTCTTTTCTCAAGTGTACCATAAATTCATCTCCCACTTGGAATTCCTTAAAATGTCACTTCTGGTTTGCTCTTATCTTGTACTGAGTGTTCATCTTAGTAATATGCTTCTTTACTTCTTCATGCAAGCTCTTCAGGTGCTCTACAAAGTCCTCAACCTCATCACTGCTCTTTTCCCTCTGTCCATCTTCCATAACTCAAAATAATTCCTTGGAATGGTTCATTTTATAATCTATAATGGAGATTTATTAGTAGTTCTATTGAGAGAATTTTTGTAAGCAAATTTTGCCTATGGTAAAACAAAATCCCATCCCTTGGGCTTATCCCCTACTAAGCATCTTAGTAGGTTACCCAAATTACCCAAACTCCTATTCACCACCTCTATTTTCCCATAAGTCTACGGGAGGTATGCAAAACTAAATTTCAAATCTATCTTCAACTTCTTCCATAAAGTCCTCCAAAAATATCCAACAAACTTGGTATCCCTATCTAAAATGATACTCTTTGGTAGACCATGTAGTCTTACCACCTGTTTGAAAAACAACCCTACAACATGAACTACATCATTAGTTTTCTAGCAGGGAATGAAATGTGCCATATTTGAAAACTTGTCAACCATCACAAATATGGAGTCATTCCCCCTCTGTGTCCTTGGTAGACCAAGAACAAAATACATGTTGATGTCTTCCCATGGTTTCTATGGTACAGGTAATGGCTGATACAATCTAGTGTTCTGCCTCACACCCTTGGCCCTCTAGCATAATATGCAACTTTATACAAATATCTTCACATCTTGTTGTAATTGTGGCCAATAGTAGTTCTCACTAACAAGGGCAATGGTCTTATCTCAACCAAAGTGTCTAGAAAACCCTCCACTATGCTTCTCCTTGACCAAATTCTCTCTCATCGAACTCCTTGGAATGCATAATCTTACACCATTGGATGCTCCTACATAAGACACCTAGGGTAAATTGAGAAGTGACCTTCACTTCTCTGGTGTTGGAGGAAAACCAAGGTGGTCAACCTCTATATTTAATAGCCAAGATGAATATTCAATAGGTCTACCCTTCCACTTAACCAAATATTCTTCATATTACCTATTTTTGGAACTTTTGCTGATGTAGATATCCAAGATTTCTTCTCTCTTTCTTCTCTGGAGTAGATGCTGGAATATTCCACAATTATGCTACTAGTCCATCATCATTATCTCCTTCATGATACTTTGCCAAATCAGAAATATTGAACACAGGTGATATGTTAAGCCAACTTGGTAATTCTACTTCATATGCATTCCTTGAATCCTATTTCTTTATGATCCTGCATGGTCCAAACTTCTTCATTTTCAGCTTGTTATAAGTTTTAGTAGGAAACCTTTATTTTTTCAAGTGGTGTTGGAAATATGAGTAAGCTTTATTGTCATTGATGTCAAGAAGTCAGTTTCAGTGAGCTGGACAAAAGGAAGGATGTGAAGAATCAGTTTCAGCAAGTAGTGCAAGAGAAAGATTGCTTCTAGGCCTAGGGAAAAATAATATTATAATATTCCTATTATAATATTCAAGGTGGTCAGATGAGGTCTAAAGAGCAATAGGAAGGCCCAAGAAAAATAATATTATAATTTTATATTATAATATTAAAGGTCTAAGGTTAATACCTAAAGATTTAAATTAATTATAAATTAATTTATAACTTAATTTAATTAAATTTAAAGTTATTAAATTAATTATAATAAATTATAAATTAGTTTATGATTTAATTTAATTAATTAACCCTAAAGGTTAGGGTTACAAGGGCAAGCAACTTGATTTAATGGTGCCGACGTCGATTATTATTCTCATCCACCGACGTGCTAAAAGGGATAGCACATTGGTATAAATACCATGTGCCTTGGTAAATCCAAACTTACCTTCGATCGAATCTTTGAGAGTGCATGCAAAAATTCTGCGATCCGCGTGAAAGAAGAGGATAAAGTTTTTGCTACATGGTGGCTATCGAAGGGTTAAAGAGGAGGGAGGCTTGGAGCCTCATAGCCAACCATGGTGGTTGGGCTAGCGGTAAGCGGTTGTGTGTTTAGGGCACTAACGAGCGGGAGGTCCCGTGATCAAACCCCGATGATAGCATTTTGTTGGCATTCACATTTTTTGTTTTAGGTACAAAGGCATAAGGATAAAGCACATGAGGTGATTCTTGTTACTAAGGTGAATGCCTAGCTCACATGGCAAGTGGGCCATGGCTAGGGCACTGTGGAAGCGCAAGTGGGGGTTCGAATCCCACTGAGGGTAAAGTTATTTAATTTTTCCAACATTAAATTTGCTCCTAAATTTTGAGGTGGCATGATTATTTTTGCTAGGAGGGTTTATAAGGTTTTTGAAAGTTAAATATTTTATTTTGATAAATTGAATTGAGATAGGAGTTATAAGGTTTGAAAAGGAAATTATATTTTAATGATGTATTTATTATTTTGAGAAAAAAAACATAAGGTGTTTAAAGAAGATTATTGTGGTTATTTTATTTAAACAAATTGTTGGCTTATATTTTGAAGTATGGAGATTATAAGGTGTAATTGAGAATTGATGTTTTGTATGGTGAAATATTTTGAGGGATTATTTGAATGAGAATTTTGAAGAGGTTTTTGCTATTTAACCTTTGATATTGGCAAAGAGGGTGATTGTGATTGATAGGTTTTGAGGTTAATTCTTTATAAAAAAAAGGTATGTGCACATCTTATTTGTGAGTGATTGTTGGATGTTGTAAATGCTAAGTTGGAGTGAAAAGGATTGTTTGATAAGCATTGTTGGGTTTGGTTTTAAGATATTCAATATTGATTAATGTGGGTTTTCTAGAATGAAATTTGATAAGCATTGTTGGAAATATTGAGTAAGCTTATATATGCTTGATTAGGGTTTGTGAAAGTGTAGACACTAAAATGTGATAAGCCCGATTAAGCACCTACAATTAATGATGAAATTTACATCATATGGCCCCTTGGGCAGCCCTTAGGAGGCTCATAGTGGTTCTAGCCACTTCGAAAAGGTTTTTGGAGGCTACTGGCCCAATTTTGGGAGGTTTTGGCCCAAAATTCACCACCGTCCCACACTGGGACGGTGGTAGATTCTCACCGTCCCACCCTGGGATGGTGGTGAGCCATCGTCGGAGGGTGGGATGGTGAGTAGGTTTGACCCATAAAAAGTCAAATCTGGGACATTTGGCGTCTAGAAATTGCCATTTAGCACACCATATGGAGCATGCGGGTTAGAGGGCACTAAATCCTTATGACACACTTCTTAATGGAGGCCCAAATTGGATATTCTCTTCCACATCCATTGCATGCCTCCCGTTTGACAAGTGGCACCTCCTACCATGCATGCCCTCACATGCATTTTTGCACATGAGCCCCTTTGGGCTATAAAATGGATCCAATATCCACACAAAAATAGGGAGAGGAGTTCTAGGATATGCAATAGAGTGCTGCCGAGATTTCTCCCCAACTTATTGAGCTTTCTTGCCCTCAAAATCTCCTCTTAGTGAAGGAGGTTACCAGGTGACTTCAAGAGGGCCTTTTGAGCGTAACTTTTCCATCTGGGTGAATTTATTCACAAAATTTGATGAAAACACCCCCTATAGTGTTTGGGATCATTCCCAAGTATTATTGGTAGTAAAATACGAGCAGAATTGGTGGGTATCCTCTCTTAGGGTGCCCCCAATTAGTTGCAATCACCACCACCCCCGGGATGAGGAAAAATAATTGCATAATTTTATTACTATTTTTTAATGATATTATTCTAGACTATCATATGATTATGTGGTTTAAATTTCATGCAATTTGGAGTTAAATTGACCGAGTTATAGCATTTTTAAGTTATTGTAGGTCCGTAGGGCCCATCCGAGCATCCCAGTTGTATGCAGGTGTATCTGGGCCTAAATTTGAAAATATAACCATATGGATTGTCTTGAAATGTCTATTTATACATGAGTTTTGGATATGTTTAGGTTCAGGATTTGCTCGCCTTGGTTTTCGTAGGTTGTAGGCGAGCGACACAAAATAGAGGGGTCTACGGATGCAATTTTAGATATGTTTTTGGTGATATCCTCTCAAAACATCCTATTTGACATATCCAAAAAATTTCAAGTCATTCTGAGTTGATTTGATTTAGTTTTAATATATGCGTTATTTTACCCTTGTGGGGATTGCATGTTTTCCACCATACACCCTTGCTATTTGACCCCTTTGGCTTCCTTGTGTGTAGGTGTAGGTTATTATAAGGAATTGGGAAGGAATATTAGACATCAGATATTGAAGATACAAGTAGCGGTGGCTTTGGCCCGCCCACCTCGATTGTGGGTATGAAGAAAAGCACTGGATGTGCACCCTGATTCCTTGGAGGAATTGATCCTTGGGCACCCCAAAAATTGTAAAAATTGTATCACATTTTGATCCCTCAAGGGTACTGTTGTGTAACCTTGGATTTTATCCACCCAATTAATAAATAAGACACTCATTTTATTTCATTCTTTATTGCTTGGTATTGCTTCATTTTCATATGCATGCTTCTGTTTGATGCTCATGTGCAAGATAGGATAGATAAACATATTTTTTCTCTTCATTAGGTGCACCAATTTTCCCTACTTTAGTGGTGATCATGGTGGGACCATTTTCTCTTATGATTTGGGTGAAAATATGACCTCAATTTCGCAATATTTGCCCTTTTTGTGTTGCAGGTACTCCCCTCCCCACCCTGGAACGGTGGCAGAGCCTTTATCTGGCACACCCTAGGACGGTGGATTCACCATATCACCTTGGGATTGTGGTGATGTTTCTAATTGTCCCACCCTAGAGCGGTGGTGAAACAGAGATATTTTTGCCCAAAAATTCAGAATTTGGAGAGTTCAAAATGGACAAAGTAAGTGCCTAAACCCTTTGTTTTTCTGCTACATTTTTAGAGACTGTCAAAAATCAGTTTTCTTGCTTCACTTGCTTGCATAGAAAGGTTAAAAGTTACATTTTTTATTTTCTTATAACATCACATAGCAAAAGGAAGAAGAAAAATCAAAAGAAATTTGAAGTAGCAATGCATCTTTGTGGCTTGATTGCTTGTGGCTTACCCAATGGGTAAGTTAGCATTTAGGATTTGCATTCATAAGTCACATTTGTAGGTTCTTTATCCTAATTTTCTGAAAGTAAAATGCACTTATTTGCATGCATTTAGTGAATGATCATTGATTGCTTCTTTTCTTACTTTCTTGGATAATAAATAACCACACACACCATGATTCATGTAAACGCTAGTGAGGTGGACTTCATTACCATCCACTAGTAGAGCACAAGTGACGGTGGGTTTCATCTCCATCCACTTGTCTCAAATCCCATGAACTTGATCCATCTTGTCAAGACCGGTTCCAATATCTGTCATAGCCCATGGGTTATAGCAAGCATCACCCTTCGGGGAGGTGTATCACAGACTGCGGGTGAACTGGGTGAGGAACAAGTAGGACTTGTGCTCCCTAGCCGTGTGTGGACCTCATCACCACACATTATTGGTGGGATAACACAACCTAGAGTTCATAGCTAGGTTTTTGAGTTACGAGTAGATAGGTGAAATACAATTGAACATGAGATTACAATCCAACAATATTTCAAACACGTGACACGAGGTCATCCTTTGCAAAACAACACATCTGAAACACACGAAATAGTTTAGGGATTCACATTTAAAACTTAAAAGAGATAATCATCTATCTTATTGAGTGTTTCCTTCTTGTATGTTGTTTCATTAAAAATTTGTAAAAAATATAATCACTTGGGGTACTGATAGAGGAGAGCAATGGTGTGCACCCGTAGCCAAGCCCAAACACATGTGAAAGCTACGGAGAGTGGATTAGGAGACACAAATAATCTCCGATATAGCCCTAGGGACTTGGTTATACCTCCCTAGTGAGATTCTACTCCACCTAGCCCCAAGACCATAGGGCACAAGCCTCATATCCGAAGGGATCCTCTATGGGACACCCCGAGGGATGATGGGTATTACATGGGAGAGTGTTCCCGGTATGGAGATATTTCATAGGCCTTTCTTGGTGAAAGGCAACTACGCACTAAGGCGATAATAGATAGAGTGGTTCCATGCAGTCACATTTCCATTAGGGTTGACACACCTAATCCTAGGTAGGAGCATGACTTCACACACTGGCCAAAGCAAGTCGATACAACTTTACCTCCGCATCACCTTGATAGGGTACAATAGCTTATGCAGCCTGATTGGAATGATACCCATTGGTCGGGGCTGGCCAATTCTGCCCTATATTTTCTCTTCCAAGAGGGAAGACATGAGGAGATCCCAAAATTTCCTCAGGAACAATATTTCGTGCATGCCCAATGTGCCTCTGCGCCAGCTGAGTATAATGAACACATGTTCAGCCCAAGCACCAAGTCAATGCGATGAACATTAAGAGAGGCAAGCGCCCTATGGAGAACACATATTACCTTGGACAAGCTTCACCCCAAGGTGAGACTCCTAAGCCCCCTAGGCCTCGTATTGTAGATCAAATTAGGCAAGCAGTTGTGAGATATACATAATTCCAAGCTTAGTTCAAGTAGCTTCGACGGGATAAAGAGAAACTAGACCGCTTGCACCAGCTTGAGAAAGAAAGGATTGAATGACAGACCAATGAGCTATTCTAGAAGACTTTGAGAGAGAGGGTCCCTACCCCTAAGACACATAGGTAGGAAGTCCACCCGAGGCAACCCATGCTCATTTGAGAGAGGTCCTTGAGACCTTATCAAATGTTGCCTCCACGACCTCCTAGGCTAGATCGAGAGATGCCTCCCAAGCCAAACATAGGGTACCCACCACGGGTAGATACCCCCATTTATATACTGACTCGAGAGATGCCTTACGGGGCCTATACTAAGCATGAGATAGAAGTAGAGTATGTTGAGACACCTTACCTAGGTAGGGGGGTGACTTACCACCGTCTCACCCTAGGTTGGAGGATCCTAGACCTCCACCACAAGACGTGAACAAGGATGAGGAGATCAAGTCCTCAGGCCCTTATAAAGCATTGCTAGAATGCCTGGAGTTAATAGAGAACAAGACCTCTGGGTTAGGATCTCAAAATCCCACTATGTGCTAGTTGCATAGTCAACCCATCCATCCATTAGTACCTGCACCTCCCTATCTAGAGCAATTTAAGTTGCCTCATTTGGCCACATTTAAAGGAGAAGAGGATGTGCAAGAACATGTCACTAGGTTCTTAGGTCAATGCTTCAGGATTCATGATGACGATGCTTTGATTTTGAGGATATTTGTGACTACCCTCGCTGGCCCCACCTCTGAGTGGTTCTACCAAATCCCTAAGCATAGCATCCATAATTTGGACCAACTTGCGGATGCATTCCTAGAACGCTTTGCCTTCAACACCAAGAGGAAGGCAACACTAGCCGATGTAGCTGGGTTGAAATAGTATGATGATGAGTCAATAATAAACTATGGCAATAGATGGTGAACCTTGCTCACCAAGCTACCTTATCTTCTCCCCATGTCGGAGTTGACTCAGATGTTCTCCAAAAGTTACTTAAAGCCAATATCCTTGTTATTGCAATTACAACAATACCCCACTCTTGAAGATGCCTTAGCACAGGCTAGGATCATTGAAGAAATCAAGATTCAAGAGGGTGAGATTGTGAAGCCTCATAAGAAGGAATAGAACAAGAATGCTAAGAACACCCCAATGCAACCTAAGTTAGCAGTAGTAAATCAGGTTGCCATTAGTGTCCTGGGGCCAGCGCCAGTCGCACCACATCAAAAGTCTAATTATCAGTCCACCCTTGGGAACTATGCCAAGGATAACCAGAATGGTCAAGGGTAAAATCAACAACATTGCCCCAAACGACAATTCACACCCATTGCAGAGTCTATGGACTTAGTTTTTGATCACATCTTGGTGGCCAATGTGATCCATCTACCTGACAGTCGACCTATCGATCCAAATGCACCTAAGCCCAAAGGATATAGAGAAGACCTATATTACAAGTTTCATAGGCAAAATGGGCATGATGTGCAAATGTGCTATAAATTAAAAAATTTGGTGTAAGACCTAATTGATAGGAATTCCCTCTAGGTAGACAACCCTATCACACAAAAAAACCAACATATGGAGGTCTTCAAGGACACCTTGCCTGCCCACACAGAGTAGGCCAAACCAGTGCCCCAGGTGAATGAGGTTCACCATGCCCCTCCTAATCAAGGGTATGTTGGCATGGTCAATATTGTGATAAGAAATAGGTGGTATCCAAGTCCAGTCGCACCACCTGTGACTCAAAGTGATGTCCCTTTGACATCATGAACTATACCGCCTCCTGGGATGAGCCTCCCACCTAGGCATGTAGTTACTATTAAGAGTAAGATCGCTTAGAGCTTAAGAACAACATCTAACCAACTCTCCATCTATGAGCTCATCCAACAATCACAACCTCATAGATAAGCCTTGATGGATATCCTTAAGGCAATTGAGCTTCAGCCCCAGGAGTCTAACTCCTTCAACAACTTTGTGGGGCATGTGCGGCAATGCACAAAATTGGTGATTACCTTTTGAGAAGATGAACTTAAATCGGTTCCACATGATATGGTGGATCCTCCTTTACACATTGTCGCATGTGTGAATGAGACACCATATAAGAGAGTGTTTATAGACACTGGGTCTTCAAGTAACATCATAACTACAACAACTCTCAAGCACCTGAAGCTCCCAACATCTCACATTGTCACATCTACCTACACCCTCCGAGCATTCAATGATGTCATATGCTCAATGGTTGGTATGATTGTCCTACCTATTCAGGTGGGAGAAAAGATCATCTCGATGATGTGACACATCTTGGAGGGTGAGATGGTGTACAATATATTGTTAGGAAGACCATGGATTAGGGACATGAAGTGTGTCCCTTCCATCGCTCACCAGTGCCTCAAGTACACTCATGAAGGACAAGTTCATGTCATCCCCGCAGAACTAGAGGCCTTCAAGTACTGCAACATGGTGTAGCAGTTACCCGAGTCGACCTTACCATCGATACATCTAGATTTTTAGTCAAATAAATCTAGCCGAGGTTCGACCCCACCACTACCGCATACCATGCCCTCCTCATCGTTGGCTCTACCCCAAATGCCTAATACACTAGTGGATCCTTTGCCTAGGAACCTAGAGAAGCGGCCCATTGAGGAGGACCAACCGATCATATCCACTATCTCTATAGAGGAGATACTTAGCCCGGATGATGAAGAGACACCACACAAGGCATAATAAGCCAGATAAAGTCTCACTCTCATCCCTCTTCTATCTGCAACCCCAGGTTACAGTACATTTGGCTTCTATCAGATTGGGAGAATACATGGTTAGGAATGTTACCACTACTCCTGCTTTAGAGTCGATGCAAGACATGGGTAGACCCCGTCTTCCCATAGGCACTATTGTACCTCTTGGTATTCCCCCTAATCAAATGAATTTTTTCTATGGGGGCCTTGACTATGGCATCGAACCTTACCAACAGGAGGATGAGGATGCAAAACCTTTTGGAGAAGATAAACTTAAACCGGTTCCACATGATATGGTGGATCCTCCTTTACACATTGTCTCACGTGTGAATGGGACACCATACAAGAGAGTGTTTGTAGACACTGGATATTCAAGTAACATCATAACTACAATATATCTCAAGCACCTGAAGCTTCCAGTATCTCACATTGTCACATCTACCTACACCCTTCAAGAATTCAATGATGCCATATGTTCAATGATTGGTATGATCGTCCTACCTATTCAGGTGGGAGAAAAGATCATCTCGATGATGTGCCACATCCTGGAGGGTGATATGGCATACAATATCTTGTTAGGAAGACCATGGATTAGGGACATGAAGTGTGTCCCTTCCATCGCTCACCAGTGCCTCAAGTACACTCATGAAGGGCAAGTTCATGTCATCCCCATGGACCTAGAGCCCTTCAAGAATTACAACATGGTGCAAAAGTTACCCGAGTCGACCTTACCATCGATACATCTAGATTTTTAGTCGAATAAATCTAGTCGAGGTTTGACCCCACCACTACCGCATAACATGCCCTCCTCATTGTCGGCTCTGTCCCAGATGCTTAATACACTAGTGGATCCTTTGCCCAAGAACCTAGAGAAGTGACCCATTGAGGAGGACAAATCGATCATATCCACTATCTCTATATAGGAGATACTTAGCCTGGATGATGAAGAGACACCACATGAGATAAATGATGATCCCGATCAAGTCTCACTCTCATCCCTCTTCTATTCGCAACCCCAGGTTATAGTACATTTGGCTTCTACCGGATTGGGAGAATACATGGTTAGGAATGTTACCACTACTCCTGCTTTAGAGTCGATGCAAGACATGGGTAGACCTTGTCTTTCCATAGAAACTATTGTACCTCTTGGTATTCCCCCTAATCAAACAAATTTTGTCTATAGGAGTCTTGAATATGGCATAAAACCTTACCAACAATAGGAGGATGAGGAACCTTTTGGAGAAGACATTAACTACTTGTCTAACCCTAACTTCTCCTTGAAGTATCTTGACCTATGCCACTAGCATGGTTATGGGTTAGGCCTGTATGAGAAAGGCACTAAAATCCCTTATCAACCACAATATCAAATGCCCTATGACAAGTCGGGAGTGGGACACAACAATCCCTTGCCTCTAGATGTCCTCATAGATAGCCTAAATCACTTGAATATAGGCTACGAGGGTGGGTTGGCCCAAGACCCTTATGCCAATACCAATACAGTCTACTCCTTGGGGGATTACTTTCCATGGCTAGATGGGAACCCCGCGATCCCCAGTGACATTCCCCCACATTTTTAGAGAGGGGAGGGTTCGTAAAGTTGTCCCCATGTTTGTATGAGTCAGATCAAGGAACCTCATATGAATGGACCTCAAAGGATGAGTTGGGTTATGAGGTGGCACCATATGACCCTTTTGATTCAGATAGTGATCATTCACAAATTGTTCCCATTAACGACCAAAAAGAAGGCCTCATACATATGTTCTCTTTCCATGATCTTGTTTTGTGGTAGTTCCTTCCTCCTGAAGAGCTGATTCACCCGCAGGAAGCTAGACCTCCTAGGGAGGGAGCAGTTAATTTACTTGAGCAGTTGGGTCCTCCTGAGCCTGAGGCACTGCGATATGAGAATGAAGAAATCCAAATCCATGATGATGATTATGAGGAACTAGCCTATATGGGACCACACCTACCTGATCGCCCGATCCCAATGGGTAACAATGAGATTCCCATATACGACAGTGACTATGAGGATAAAATAGAGAGGGCATACCTTGGTCCTCATTACTTGCATCATTGTCATGAGCCCATCAACATAGAAGAAGTTTATCATCAATTTCACATTGGTCCACACTTAAGGGAAAGGCCTATCAATTTAGGTCAGATTCACCCTGAGGTCTTCCCTAACCCACCCACACACCTGGAGCTCCTTGAGCCTAATGATCCCATACTGTAGTCTATTTCCAGACAGGATCTAGAGATCCCCATTCCCCCAGAACCACATCTGGGGTGGGAGATGATATCAATATACAATCACATGCTCGTGGTCCTGGAGAGCATACACATTTCATCAATATGATCTCCATTGATTTGACCACACCACTTCATAACCCAGTCAATTCTTCCAAGACATGCCATCTAGATCTAGATGCTATTGACTGGGATCACGCTGATTCACCCCCATCACCCTATGAGTGTTGGGCTTGTGGTGGATTGTTCCATTTCTCCATTGGCCCAACTCATGATGTCTTCCATGCATTGGAGGAACCTGAGGTTCCCATTGAGGATTTAAATCCAGCTGATGAAATCCATTTTATCCCTACTCCCCATCAGTTGGAGGAGGGGTCTCATATGTTAATCAAGCCTACGGTTGACAAAGATATCGGCTCAGATCCTAAAAAACTATAATGTATCAAGCTAGGGGAAAGCCTATCCCTTGAAGAGCAAGCTGATTACATAGCCCTTATCACAAAGAAGAAGACAACTTTTGCATGGTCCTACAAAGACATGCCAGGACTAGATCCAAATCTGGTCACCCATAATCTAATGCTTGACCCCAAAGTCAAGCCTATCAAGCAAAAGTTGAGAAAGATGCACCCAACAGTGGCCTTTAGAAATGACAAACTGTTGGATGCCAAGTTTATCATTTCTGTAGACTATCCACCATGGTTGTCCAACATGGTCCCAATCAAGAAGCCTGATGGGAGGATTTGCATTTGCACCGATTTTTTGAGACCTAAAAAAAGTTATTCCTAAGGATGATTTTCCTTTTCCAAGCATATATGCCCTAGTAGATGACACCACAAGATATGAAATGCTCTCCCTTATGGATGGATTCTCTGGGTATAATCAGATTCATATTAACCCTGAAGACCAGCTCAAAACGGTGTTCACAATACCTTGGGGAAAATTTTGTTACAAGGTCATGACATTTGGCCTTAAGAATACCGACGCCACCTACCAACATGCCATGACATATATATTCCATGACTACATGCACAAAATTTTGGAATATTACATGGATGACTTACTAGCTAAATCTCTATTACGTCATGAGCACCTAGATGTCTTGTGCAAAGTCCTCGATCGCCTTATTGAACATAATGTGAGACCGAACCCCAAGAAGTGTGTCTTTGGTGTCACATATAGAAAGCTCTTGGGATTTATAGTTTCCAAATGAGGCATCGAAGTGGACCCTAACAAGGTCAAGGCAATCCTAGAAATACCTCCCCAAAATACCATCAAGTAGCTTTGCAGCTTGCAGGGGAGGATTGTATCCATCAAAAGCTTCATAGCACAATTGTTGGACAAGTGTTGACCCATGAACAAAATTTTGTACAAGGGGGTCACATTCCACTGGGACGATACTATGTTTAGTGCAGATTTGAGATAGAAATTGAGCAGATTTGTGCTAGACCAAAGGACTATGTTTAGTGCAGATTTGAGACAGATATTGAGTAGACTTGTGTTAGATTGAAGGACTATGTTTAGTACATATTTGAGATATATATTGAGCAAAATTATGCTAGACCAAAGGACAGTGTTTAGTGTAGATTTGAGATAGAGATTGAGAATATTTGTGCTAGACCAAAGGACTATGTTTAGTGTAGATCAGAGATAAAGATTGAGCATATTTGTACTAGAATTAAGGACTATGTTTAGTGCAGATTTGATAGAGCTGAGAGCAAGCTTTGGAGGTTATATAGAAGAGGATAGTAGTCTCCAATGGATAAATATCCATTAGCTAGGGCAGTGAGGATAGAGATCTCCTGAGTGAGGACAAAGTCTTCGATGGATAGAGATCCATAAGCCAGTGTAGTGGAGGCAATAGTTTTCTAGAATATCACCAGCCAAAGCAAATGATGAGTTCCCCTTTGGATAGAGATACATGAATCAAATGAGGGCATTGGTATCTCTTGTTGATAGAGATCCACGAACTTGATTAGGATATTGGTGTCTCCTTTGTACAGAGGTCCAAAAAAAATTCTAATAGGGAAAGGATTCCAAAGAGATTTATTGAGAAAATTTTAGTGAAATATTTTCTTTGTGGAGTAGCCCATATTGGGTGAACCACATTAAATTGGTGTCTCTATTGTGTGTGGTGATTTATGAATTATTTTTATTACTATTGTTGATATTGCCATTGATATATTGCATAATATTATTTGGGAAAGAAAAGTAAAATGTGGTCTTATACTGTTCACCCCCTCTTAGTATAAGCTTGTGTTCTTCAATTGGTATCAGAGTGGGTTCCTTTGGAAAATTTTAACAACTTGAAGGAAAATCTTTTAAGAACACATATGGATTCTCAGAATGGATCTTCTAGGAATTCAACACTATTGTTCAATGGGAACAATTATATACTTTGGAGTATGAGAATGAAGATTCACCTAATGGCACTTGGGAATGAAATATGGGAAGCTATTGAGAATAGATACATACCACTAGCTACTCCACCTATAGATAAATATGGTAAGCTCCTACATCTAAATAATTCAAAGGCAATGATTGGAATTTTAAAGTGTTTGCATGAAATAAAGTTAATAAAGGTTATGCATTGCACTTCAACAAAGAAAATTTGGGATAAGTTGAAAGGTATCTATGAGGGAGACAAAAAAGTCAAAAAGTCAAAGTTGCAAAATTACAAGAGAATGTTTGAAGACCTAAAGATTAAGGAAGAGGAAAACATTACTACATATCTGCTTCATGTGGATGAGGTTGTTAACTCCATGCAAGGACTAGGGCTTAACATTGAAGAAACATATGTTTGTGATAAGATTTTAATGTCACTTCCAAAAAGGTATAGTGAAAATATTTTAGCTATAGAAGAGTCAAAAGATATTTAACTTTTGACAAGGGATGAATTACATGGAATTATCACAGCTTTTGAGATGAGAATAAAAGAGGAACCTATTCCCCAGAAAGAAGCAACCTTCAAAGTTACTAATAATACAAAGGGTAAGAAGTCAAATTCAAGCAATGAGTCATCCAGTGATGAAGAAGCAAATTATGGTAGAAGGAACAAGGACTCGAGAAAGTATAAAGGTATGAAATCAATTAGATGTTTCAATTGTGGAAAATATGGTCACTATGCATCTGATTAGCTAGAGGTTGGAAATAGCAATGATGAAGAAAAATAGGATCATAAGAACAAGGAAACATGAAAACACAGGTACCAAAATAAAAGCAGGGATGAACAAAACAAGAAAGGAAAGAAATATTTCCAAAGACATAAGAAGAGTTTTTATGCAAACAAGGCAATTAAGAGTTCAAGTGACAGTGACAACAAGTCATCAGATAATGAATAAGATGAAATTCTATTTCTGGAAGAAGAAAAATATGATGTTAGAAAAAGGGCACCAATGATTCTCAAATGTTTTAGGTGTGGTAACTTTGGCCATATTGAAGATAGATGTACAAGGAATGGATTTAGTTTCAATGATGATGAATATGAAGATACACTTGAAGGACCAGAAGAAAGTTTACTTTTGGCAATAGAAGAAGAAAGAGGTGATCCTATTGAAGACAAATCAGAAAGGAAACAAATATAGGAAGAATCAAAAAAAGGATAAGTTGATCTTGAGGGTGAGATTATTTACGTCCTTGATGCATTAAGGAAGGTAAGAAAGAAGAACTCAAAACTCAAGCTTCAATTTCAAGAATGTGATGAAGAGAAAGGAAATATTCTAGAGGATCTAACCAACTCAATATCTAAGATGATAAAATTCAAAGAGAAGTTATTAGAAAAGGTTGTAGAATGTGGAAGGTTAAAGCATGAGGTAGATTCATTAAGGAAGTAAGTAAAAGATTCAAAGGATAAGTCACACAGGTTTGGGAGAAGCTCAAAGAATTTGGATAATATTATCAAGGTACAAAGATCTTCGTCAAACAAAACAAGACTTAGTTTTGAACAGGTACAAAGAAAACAAGGAGAGGAGTCAATCTCAAGCTTCGAATAAGAAGAAGATTCAGAAGAAGATAGTGTAAGAGAGAGTGAGACTTCTGAGAATGAGCTGAACAATAAAAAGTTCAACAAGGAAAGGAACAATGCACATATGAGGAATAAATGGAATAGGAAGCAACACAGGGTAAAAGAGACTAAGAGACCAATGGGGTCAAGGCAAGGTAGTTTCAATGGAAGATGCTTGTCACAGGTTTAGGCATAAGGCTACACAGTGTATGATACATGAAAGATAGGAATATGAAAATTTTAGAAACAAGTAACTTTTTCAAGGGTATTGCTACTCTTGTAATCAATTTGGTTACAAGGCAATGAATTACAAGGTTCATGACAAGAATAGATATGGATTCACTAGGATAAATACCAAGACATTTGCACCTCCAAGGAATAACAACATTAAGTGTTATAAGTGCTATAATGATGGGTATACAACAAAGTGGTGTAGAGCATAAGTTCTAGAGACAAGAAAGAATATGAATAGTCAGAGGAATCAGAAGGATCAGTTGAGGAAGAAAGTGGACAAAGGTAAATATTAGTGCATACTGGGAGTGGAGATACTCCCACCCTAGAATGAACCACCTCAAGAGGAGGTTGTGGAGGGGCTAAGCTAAGAGTCTCATTATTAGCCCCGAGTCCCAAAGGTGACCCTTTGCCATTGATGTCAAAGGGGGAGAGCATTCATTTAGGGGGAGCAGTTTCTCAGGGGGAGCATAGGAAAAAGTAAAGGAAATGGTAAAAGGTAAATGGGTTACCATCAATGACAAAGGGGGAGATTGTTGGAAATATTAGCAAGCTTTATTGTCATTGATGTCAAGAAGTCAGTTTCAGTGAGTAGGACAAAAGGAAGGATGTCAAGAATCAGTTTTAGCAAGGAGGCAAGAGAAATATTACTTCTACGCCTAAGGAAAAATAATATTATGCTATTCCTATTATAATATTCAAGGTGGTCAGATGAGGTCTAAAGAGCAATATGAATGCCTAAGAATATAATATTATAATTTTGTATTATAATATTAAAGGTCTAAGGTTAAGACCTAAATATTTAAATTAATTATAAATTAATTATAATTATTTCATTATAAATTAATTTATAACTTAATTTAATTAACTTTAAAGTTATTAAATTAATTATAAATTAATTATAATAAATTATAAATTAGTTTATGATTTAATTTAATTAATTAACCCTAAAGGTTAGGGTTACAAGGGCAAGCAACTTGATTTAATGGCATCGATGTTGATTATTATTCTCATCCGTCGATGTGCTAAAAGGGATAGCACATTGGTATAAATACCATGTGCCTTGGTAAATCCAAACTTACCTTCGATCGAATCTTTGAGAGTGCATGCAAAAATTTTGCGATCTGCGTGAAAGAAGAGGATAAAATTTTTGCTATGTGGCAACTATCGAAGGGTTAAAGAGGAGGGAGGCTTGGATCCTCATAACCAACCATGGTAGTTGGGCTAGCGGCAAGCGACTGTGCGTTTAGGGGGCTAACGAGCGGGAGGTCCCGCGATCAAACCCCAACGACAACGTTTTGTTGGCATTCACATTTTTGGTTTTAGGCACCAAGGCATAAGGATAAAGCGCATGAGGCACTTCTCCTTACTAAGGTGAGCACCTAGCTCACGTGGCAAGTGGGCCATGGCTAGGGCACTATGGAAGCGCAAGCGGGAGTTCGAATCCCGTCGAGGGCAAAGGTATTTAATTTTTCCAAAATTAAATTTATACCTAAAGTTTGATGTGGCATGATTATTTTTGCTAGGAGGGAGTTATAAGGTTTTTGAAAGTTAAATATTTTATTTTGATAAATTGAATTGAGATAGGAGTTATAAGGTTTGAAAAGGAAATTATATTTTAATGATGTATTGATTATTTTGAGAAAAAAAACATAAGGTGTTTAAAGAATATTATTGTGGTTATTTTCTTTAAACAAATTGTTGGCTTATATTTTGAAGTATGGATATTATAAGGTGTAATTGAGAATTGATGTTTTGTATGGTGAAATATTTTGAGGGATTATTTGAATGAGAATTTTGAAGAGGTTTTTGATATCTAACCTTTGAGATTGGTAAAGAGGGTGATTGTGATTGAGATAGGTTTTGAGGTCAATTATTCATAAAACAAAAGGTATGGGTACATCTTCTTTGTGAGTGATTGTTGGATGTTATGAATGCTAAGTTGGAGTGAAAAGGATTGTTTGATAAGCATTTTTGGGTTTGGTTTTAAGATATTCAATATTGATTGATGTGGGTTTTATGGAATGAAAGTTGATACTAGAAACCATGTTTGATAAGCATTGTTGGAAATATTGAGTAAGCTTACATATGCTTGATTGGGGTTTGTGAAAGACCATGAGTATCATTGTTATGTGAATTTAAGAACAATCTTGAACTAGGGTTTGTGAAAGATCATGAGTATCATTGTTATGTGAGGTTTTTTTGATAAGCATTGTTGACTAAGATTTCATTGAGTTATTGGTTGAGTGGAGTTGATTGAGCTTAGTTGATTGGAAGTGTTGGAGTGATAGTTCAAGTTTTGTGAAACAAATTGTTCTATATTCTGAGTTGATTTAGAAGAGAGATTTAAAGTGATTGAGTGTTTTTGAGTGTGAAAAATATTGAGTATCTAACCATTCTCTATATGTTTTTGTGAGTTAAACAACATTCTGTGTGAAGCTTGTTTGTGTGATTGAAGAAGTTTTCTGTGATAGATTGAGTTGAATTGAATAAGATTTTGTCAAAGCTTAAGAGCATATTTGAGTAAGTCCTAGAGTGGACTTAAGGACAAATTTGTGTGAGCTTTTATGGAAGCTTACAATCATATTGGACAAGTTCTAGTGAGGACTTGTTGAGCATATTTGAGGTAAGTCTTGGTGAAGACTTGTTGAGCAGATTGAGCAAGTTCTAGTGAGAACTTGTTGAGCAGATTTGAGGTAAGTCTTGGAGAAGACTTGTGGATAGATGAGTGTGAGATTTTGTGGAATATTACAATGCATATTTGAAGACAGATATTGAGAGTAGATTGGATAAGTCCTTGAGAGGACTTGTGGATATATTTGAGATAAGTCTTTGAGAAGACTTGAGAGCAGAGTTGATTGATTTATTTGTTCAAGCTTTGTGTTAAGGCTTGGGGTAGATCTAGCAAAGTTGATTTGTGAATGATTCAAGCTTTGTGTTAGGGCTTGAGGACATATTTGAGGACAAAGTTTGGTGCATATTTGAGGACAACTTTGTGCCAGAACAAATATAGATATTGAGCAGATTTTTGCTAGACCAAATGACTATATTTAGTGTAGATTTGAGACAAATATTGAGCAGATTTATGCTAGACCAAAGGACTGTGTTTAGTATAGATTTGAGATAGATATCGAGAAGACTTGTGCTAGACTGAAGGAATGTGTTTAGTGCAGATTTGAGATAGAGATTGAGAAAAATTGTGCTAGATCGAAGGACTATTTTTAGTATTAATTTGAGACAAATATTGAATAAATTTGTGCTATACCGAAGGACTGTGTTTAGTGTAGATCATAGATAAATATTGAGTAAATTTGTACTAGATAAAAGGACTATGTTTATTGTAGATTTGAAAAAGATGAGAGTAATATTTGGAGGTGATAAAGTAGAGGACAATAGTCTCCAATGGATAGAGATCCATTATATAGGGTAGTAAGTACATAAATCTTCTGAGTGAGGATATATTATTCAGTGGAGAGAGATCCACAAGCCAGTGCAGTGGAAGTAGTAGTCTTATAGAGGATCACCAGCCATAGCAGAGGAGAAGGAGTTCTCCTATGGATACAGATAAATGAACTAGCTGAGGGGATTGGTGTCTCCTATGGATAGAGATCCACAATTGTTTTTAGGGGATTGGTGTCTCCTTTGGATAGAGGTCCATAAAATATTGTAATAGGGAAAATATTACCAAGATATTTGTTGAGAAAATTTTAGTGAAATATTTTCTTTGTGGAGTAGCCCACATTGGGTGAACTATGTTAAATTGGTGTCTCTATTGTGTGTGGTTATTTGTGCATTGTTTTGATTCCTACTATTGATATTGCCATTGATATAATACATAATATTTTTTGGGAAAGAAAAGTAAAAAGTGGTCTTATACTGTTCACCCCTTATCAGTATAAGCTTGTGTTCTTCAGGTGGACCATAACTTCATCTCCCACTTGGAATTCCTTAAACCATCGCTTCTGGTCTACCCTTGTCTTGTACTGAGTGTTCATCTTATTAATATGCTTCTTTACTTCTTCATGCAAGTTCTTCAGGTGCTCTACAAAGTCCTCAGCCTCAAAACTACTCTTTTCCCCTCTGTCCATCTTCCTCAACTCAGAAGCATTCCTTGGGATGCTCCCATATACAATCTAGAATGGGGATTTATTAGTACTCCTATTGACAGAATTGTTGTAAGCAAATTATTCCTGTGGTAAAACCAAATCCCATCCCTTGGGCTTATCTCCTACTAAGCATCTCAGCAGGTTACCCAAACTCCTATTCACCACCTCTATTTGTCCATCAGTCTACGGGTGGTATGCAGAACTAAATTTCAAATCTATCTTCAACTTCTTCCATAAGGTCCTCCAGAAATACCCAATAAACTTGGTATCCCTATCTGAAATGATACTCTTTGGTAGACCATGTAGTCATACCACCTCTTTGAAAAACAACCCTGCAACATGAACTGCATCATTAGTTTTCTAGCAGGGAATGAAATGTGCCATCTTTGAAAACCTATCAACCACCACAAATATGGAGTCATTCCCCCTCTGTGTCCTTGGTAGACCAAGAACAAAATCCATGTTGATGTCTTCCCATGGTTTCTTTGGTACAGGTAATGGCTGATATAATCCAGTGTTCTGCCTCACACCCTTGGCCCTCTGGCATACTCTGCAACTTTATACAAATCTCTTCACATCTTGCTATAACTATGGCCAATAGTAGTTCTCACTAACGAGGGCAATGGTCTTATCTCGACCAAAGTGTCCAACCAACCCTCCACTATGCTTCTCCTTGACCAGATTCTCTCTCATCGAACTCCTTGGAATGCACAATTGGTTTCCTCTTAACAACATTCCATCTTGGATTAGAAAATCCAACCATTTAGTTCTGTCCAAAGTAACAGGTGCCAAGCAAGCTCTCCAAGCCTCTACAAAATCTGGATCTTCAGGGTACAAACTCTTAAGTTCATCAAACCCTATAACCTCCACCTTCATTTTTGTCAATAAGTTTTACCTTCTACTTAAGGCATCTGCAACTCTGTTTGACTTCCCACTCCTATGCTTCAACACAAAGGTATAACTCTACAAAAACTCAACCCATTTTAAGTGCCTCTGATTTAGCTTCCCTTGGCTATTAATATACTGTAAGGCCTGATGATCAGTATATAGAACAAACTCTTTTGGAAACAAATAGTGTCTCCACTTCTTCAAAGCCTGAACTATAGCATAAAACTCTTGATCATAGACAGAATACTTCTTCCTAGCCTCATTAAGCTTCTCACTAAAATAGGCAACAAGCTTACCTTCTTGACTCAATACAACTCCTATGGCACTACCACTAGCATCACAATCTACCTGAAATACCTTATTGAAATCTGGAAGTGCCAAAATAGGTTGCTCTGTGACCTTCTTCTTCAACATATCAAAACTCCTATCTACTCCTGAAGTCCACTTAAACTCCTTCTTATCCCCTCTCATTGTCTCCATTAGGGGTGCACAAATACTACTAAAATTCCTAATAAATTTTTTGTAAAAACTAGCTAGACCATGGAATGATCTTACCTTTGTAATGCTCCTTGGGGTAGGCCATTCAATGATAGCCCTCACTTTTTTTGGGTCCATTTTAAGACCTTCAATTGAGATGACAAATCCTAGGTACACCAACTCCTTCTTCACAAAACTACACTTCTTCAAATTAATCAACAACTTGCTCCTCCCTCAGCTTCTCAAAAACTTATTGAATATGTATTAGGTGCTCCTCCAAAGTCTTACTAAAAATTAAAATGTCATCCAAATATACAATGAAAATTTTTCCTAAAAATTCCTTCAATACCTCATTCATCAGTCGCATGAATGTGCTTGGTGCATTGGTTAGCCCAAATGGCATGACCAACCACTCGTACAAACCCTCTCTGGTCTTGAAGGTTGTCTTCCACTCATCTCCTTCTCTGATACGAATCTGATGGTACCCACTCTTCAGGTCAATCTTGGTGAAGTACTTGGCTCCACTCAAATAGTCCATAATGTCATCCATCCTTGGCAATAGAAATATTTATTTGATGGTGATCTTGTTAATAGCTCAAGAATCTGTACACATTCTCCACTCCCCATATTTCTTTGGTGCTAGTACTATAGGTACTGCACATGGACTCAAGCTCTCTCGAATCAGTCCCTTTTTTAGTAGCTCTTGGACTTATCTGTTTAGCTCCTCACTTTCTATAGGAGTCATTCTATGGGCTACCTTATTTGGTAAACTAGCTCTCGGTACCAAATCTATGTGGTGATTGATCTTCCTCACTGGTGGTAAACCCTCAGGTACATTATCTGATATAATATCTAGGAATTCTTCTAATAGACTTGAGACTTCTATTGGGATATCTTTGCATTGTTCTTCCTTAACTCTAGGAATTAATACATAGCACATATGCTCATGCTTCAAACCATCCAAAAACTTTCTACCATCTACTAAATAGATTCTGGCATTGCTACATACCTTTTCTTCCATCTCCTTTAGGGGCTTCAGCTTGTGGCACACTCCATCCTTTGTCAGGGAGTAAGTGTTGGCATGCCCATCATGTATTACATGCTGATCAAAACTGCCATGGCCTTCCCAATAGCAAATGGTAAGCATCCATAGGTAGGATGTCACACAAGACCTCATCATGGTAATTTCCAATATTGAACTTTACTAAACATTGCTCACTGACCAAAGCCCTATGGTCCTTCTACAACCACGCAATCCGATATGGATGCGGGTGCCTCCTTCTCTCTAACTATAACTTGGTAACCATCCCTTCTAAAACTAGGTTATACCGATGCTACCATTATCAATGATAACATTACACACCTTACCTACAACAATAGCTCAGGTGTTACCTTCAGGTATTACCTTCAGGCCTCTTATTCGTTCCCCCTTGGTGTTGTGGGCACTCGTATGCTCGATGTCCTTCTTCCCCACATTGGAAATAGGTTCCATGAAATCCTCCTCTTCTAGGCCCTCATCTAGACCTTCCTCTTCCTCTTTGGTAGCTATTATTCTGCTCAAAGGTGTGGTAAGCATTCTCCCCCTTCTGGTCCTGATTGTTGCTTGCTTCTCCATTCTTATTTTGGTCCTCATTTCATCCTCCATTTGTTCTCCCACCAGTTCTTCCACCATGACCTCTTCCTCTCTATTTGCTCTCAAATATTCTATTCATCTTCTCTTCTACCTTCAAGGCAAATTGGTAAGCATCTTCTATGGTGGTCATCCTGACTAGACTTAGCTCCTCTTGAATACTTGCTCTCAACCCATTTATGTAATGGGCTACCTTCTCCTTGTTGGCCTCAGAATGGCCTATTCAGATTAAAATATTATAGAACTCCTCTATGTATTCTTTGATAGACTTGCTTGACTACCTCAAACCCTACATTTTCTTTAGTAGATCCAACTCATAATCAGTTAGAATGAACTATCTCTTCAACTTCTCCACCATCCACTCCCACCTTGTTATCCTTTCTTTCCCTCTTCTATTTCTATCCAACTACACTCCCTTCCACCAAATACTAGCATGACCCTTCAGCTTGGTCTTAGCAAACTTGACCCTCTCAAGATCTTCAACCTCCTCATACTCAAAGTATTCTTCCATATCATTGATCCAGTCGATCAACTCTTCTAGATTAAGATTTCCAGAATACGTAGAAACCTCCATCTTCGGTCTCTTCCCAATATGGGATATGGCTCTATATAATCTGGCTTGTATAGGATCTACTACCTCTTCTTCTTCCTCGAACTAGGCCTCTTCTTCTTTAGCTTCATCTTCACTCCCATCTTCTCTCCTTGGCTCAAACCCTCTATGTAGCTCCTCTTGTAGAGCTTGAAATTGCCTCTACAAAGCTCTAAAATCTTCTTCTAGCACCATAGCATTTCTCCCACCACCATGGTTTCTTTATGGAGGCATTCTGCTCATGTTTCTCATAAACCCTAACCACAAATCTTGGTGTAAATTACCTCACATTCGATGATCTGTCTACACACTCAGGAACTCCTGCTCTGATACCACTTGAAGTAGATCTACATTAAAAAAATATAAACCAACTAGAGAAAGCAGAGCAAATGCAAAATGATCCAAAGCTTTTCTTGTATTACTATTCTAAGAGAATGGAGCTTATAGAGACTAACCACTTACAAATTCAAAATTCCCCCTCAAATACCTTGTTTTCCCTTTTCCCGCCTAGAACAATGTATTTGAAATTTGAATTTTGGGGGAAAACTTCTCGAGGTCATAACTCCTCACTCATTTCTCGAAATGACTATTAGTGCATGTTTTCGAAAATATCTCGAATGGGTTTGCAGCCTACCACCATTTTTCAGCCCTATACTAGGCCTCTAAGGCCTTCAAAATTGACCTGCAAGTTTTAGTAGTAGGATTTTCACTAGTTTTGGTAGGGTAGAAGACCTTAAAATTTACATATCTCCCAAACCGCTCAGGATATTGGGATGATTCTTTCACCATTAGGTCTATTTCTCCATCCTCTAAACAACTAAACAAACTTTAGAACAAAATAAAACAAATACAAATTTTGGATGATGCAAGATCACTCTTACACCATTGGATGCTCCTACATCAGACACCTAGGGTAAATTGAGAAGTGACCTTCACTTCTCTGCTGTTGGAGGAAAACCAAGGTGGTCAACCTCTATCTTCGACAACCAAGATGAATCTTCAATAGGCCTACCCTTCCACTTAACTAGATATTCTTCATACTACCTATTTCTGGTACTTTTGCCGATGCAGGTATCCAAGATTTCTTCTATCTCTTCCTTCTCTGGAGTAGATGTTGGAATATCCTAAATTTCTATTATTAGTCCATCATCATTGTCTCCTTCATGATATTCTACCAAATCAGAAATGTTGAATATAGGTGATATGTTAAGCCCACTCGGCAATTCTACTTCATATGCATTTCCTGAATCCTATTTCTTTATGATCCTGCATGGTCCAAACTTCTTCATTTTTAGCTTGTTATAAGTTTTAGCAGGGAACCTTTCTTTTCTCAGGTGAACCATAACTTCATCTCCCACTTGGAATTCCTTAAACCACCACTTCTGGTCTACCCTTATCTTGTACTGAGTGTTCATCTTATTAATATGCTTCTTTACCTCTTCATGCAAACTCTTCAAGTGCTCTACAAAGTCCTCAACCTCAACACTACTCTTTTCCCCTCTATCCATATTCCTCAACTCAGAAGCATTCCTTGGGCTGCTCCCATATACAATATGGAATGGGGATTTATTAGTACTCCTATTGATAGAATTATTGTAAGCAAATTCTTCCTATGGTAAAACCAAATCCCATCCCTTGGGCTTATCTCCTACTAAGCATCTCAACAGGTTACCCAAACTCCTATTCACCACCTCTGTTTGCCCATCAGTTTACGGGTGGTATGTAGAACTAAATTTCAAATCTATCTTCAACTTCTTCCATAAGGTCCTCCAAAAATACCCAATAAACTTGGTATCCCTATCTAAAATGATACTCTTTGGTAGACCATGTAGTCGTACCACCTCTTTGAAAAACAACCCTACAACATGAACTGCATCATTAGTTTTCTGGTAGGGAATGAAATATGCCATCTTTGAAAACCTGTCAACCACCACAAATATGGAGTCATTCCCCCTCTGTGTCTTTGGTAGACCAAGAACAAAATCCATGTTGATGTCTTCCCATGGTTTCTCTGGTATAGGTAATGGCTGATATAATTAGTGTATCTTCTCCACCCCTTGCCCTCTGGCATACTCTACAACTTTGTACAAATATCTTCACATCTTGCTGTAATTGTGGCCAATAGTAGTTCTCACTAACGAGGGCAATGGTCTTATCTCAACCAAAGTGTCCAACCAACCCTCCACTATGCTTCTCCTTGACCAGATTCTCTCTCATCGAACTCCTTGGAATGCACAATTGGTTTCCTTTGAATAACATTCCATCTTGGATTAGAAAATCCAACCATTTAGTTCTTTCCAAAGTAACAGGTGCCAAGCAAGCTCTCCAAGCCTCTACAAAATCTGGATCTTCAAGGTACAAACTCTTAAGTTCATCAAACCCTATAACCTCCACCTTCATTTCTGTCAACAAGTTCTACCTTCTACTTAAGGCATCTGCAACTCTGTTTGACTTCCCACTCCTATGCTTCAACACAAAGGTATAACTCTACAAAAACTCAACCCATTTTAAGTGCCTCTAATTTAGTTTCCCTTGACTATTAATATACTATAAGGCCGATGATCAGTATATAGAACAAACTCTTTTGGCAACAAATAGTGTCTCCATTTCTTCAAAGCTTGAACTATAGCATAAAACTCCTGATCATAGATATAATACTTCTTCCTAGCATCATTAAGCTTCTCACTAAAATAGGCAACATGCTTACCTTCTTGACTCAATACAACTCCTATGGCACTACCACTAGCATCACAATCTACCTAAAATACCTTATTGAAATCTGGAAGTGCCAAAATAGGTTGCTCTGTGACTTTCTTCTTCAACATATCAAAACTCCTATCTTCTCCTGAAGTCCACTTAAACTCCTTCTTATCCCCTCTCATTGTCTTCGTTAGGGGTGCACAAATACTACTAAAATTCCTAATAAATTTTTTGTAAAAACTAGCTAGACCATGGAATGATCTTACCTCTGTAATGCTCCTTGGGGTAGGCCATTCAATGATAGCCCTCACCTTTTCTGGGTCCATTTTAAGACCTTCAGCTGAGATGACAAATCCTAGATACACCAACTCCTTCTTCACAAAACTGCACTTCTTCAAATTAATCAACAATTGCTCCTCCCTCAGCTTCTCAAAAACTCGTCGAATATGCAGCAGGTGCTCCTCCAAAGTCTTACTAAAAATTAAAATGTCATCCAAATAGACAATGACAAATTTTCCTAAAAACTCCTTCAATACCTCATTCATCAGCCGCATGAATGTGCTTGGTGCATTGGTTAGCCCAAATGGCATGACCAACCACTCGTACAAACCCTCTCTGGTCTTGAAGGTTGTCTTCCACTCATCTCCTTCTCTGATACGAATCTGATGGTACCCACTCTTCAGGTCAATCTTGGTGAAGTACTTGGCTCCACTCAAATAGTCCATAATGTCATCCATCCTTGGCAATGGAAATCTGTATTTTATGGTGATCTTGTTAATAGCTCGGAAGTCTGTACACATTCTCCACTCCCCATATTTCTTTGGTGCTAGTACTACAGGTACTTCACATGGACTCAAGCTCTCTCGAATCAGTCCTTTTTTAGTAGCTCTTGGACTTGTCTGTTTAGCTCCTCACTTTCTACAGGAGTCATTCTATGGGCTGCCTTATTGGGTAAACTAGCTCTCGATACCAAATCTATGTGGTGACTGATCTTCCTCACTAGTGGTAAACCCTCAGGTACATTATCTGATATAATATCTAGGAATTCTTCTAATAGACCTGAGACTTCTATTGGGATATCTTTGCATTGTTCTTCCTTAACTCTAGGAATTAATGCATAGCACATATGCTCATGCTTCAGACCATCCAAAAATTTTCTACCATCTACTAAATAGATTTTGGCACTGCTACATACCTTTTCTTCCACCTCCTTCAGGGGCTTCAGCTTGTGGCGCACTCCATCCTTTTTCAGGGAGTAAGTGTTGGCATGCCCATCATGTATTGCATGTCGATCAAACTACCATGGCCTTCCCAATAACAAATGGTAAGCATCCATAGGTAGGATGTCACACAGGACCTCATCATGGTAATTCCCAATATGGAACTTTACTAAACATTGCTCACTGACCAAAGCCCTATGGTCCTTCTGCAACCACGCAATCCGATATGGATGCGGGTGCCTCCTTCTCTCTAACTATAACTTGGTAACCATCCCTTCTAAAACTAGGTTATCAGTGCTACCATTATCAATGATAACATTACACACCTTACCTGCACATTTACACCTTGTGTAGAATAGACTCTTCCTCTAATCTGGATCTTTCTCCTCATTCAACAAGGCTCTCCTTGTGACTAGAACTTCTCCTCTTTCTACTTCTTTAGAGTGCTCAGATTCAACACCTTCATCTACAACAATATCTCGAGCATTACCTTCAGGCCTCTTATTCATTCCCCCTTGGTGTTGTGGGCACTCGTATGCTCGATGTCCTTCTTCCCCACATTGGAAACAAGTTCCATGAAATCCTCCTCTTCTAGGCCCTCATCTAGACCTTCCTCTTCCTCTTTGGTAGCCATTATTCTGCTCATAGGGGTGGTAAGCATTCTCCCCTTCTGGTCTTGACTGTTGCTTGCTTCTCCATTCTTCTTTTGGTCCTCATTTTATCCTCCATTTTTTCTCCCACCAGTTCTTCCACCATGACCTCTTCCTCTCTATTTTCTCTCAAATATTCTATTCAACTTCTCTTCGTAACGAATAGTAAGCATCTTCTATGGTGGTCATCCTGACCAGACTTAGCTCCTCTTGAATACTTGCTCTCAACCCATTTATGTAACGAGCTACCTTCTCCTTGTTGGCCTCAGAATGGCCTATTCTAATTAAAATCTTATAGAACTCCTCTATGTATTCTTTGATAGACTTGCTTGACTACCTCAAACCCTACATTTTCTTTAGCAGATCCAACTCATAATCAACTGGAATGAACTATCTCTTCAACTTCTCCACCATCCGCTCCCACCTTGTTATCCTTTCCTTCCCTCTTCTATTTCTATCCAACTGCACTCCCTTCCACCAAATACTAGCATGACCCTTCAGCTTGGTCTTAGAAAACTTGACCCTCTCAGGATCTTCAACCTCCTCATACTCAAAGTATTCTTCCATATCATTGATCTAGTCGATCAACTCTTCTGGATTAAGATTTCTAGAATACGTAGAAACCTCCATCTTTGGTCTCTTCCCAATCTGGGATATGGCTTTATATAATCTATCTTGCATAGGATCTACTACCTCTTCTTCTTCCTCGAACTAGGCCTCTTCTTCTTCAACTTCATCTTCACTCCCATATTCTCTCCTTGGCTCAAACCCTCTATGCAGAGCTTGAACTTACCTCTACAAAGCTCTAAAATCTTCTTCTGGCACCACAACATTTCTCCCACCACCATGGTTTCTTCGTGGAGGTATTCTACTCACGTTTCTCACAAACCCTAACCACAAATCTTGGTGTAAACTACCTCACATTCGATGATCTATTTACACACTCAGGAACTCCCGCTCTGATACCACTTGAAGTAGATTTACATAAACAAAATACAAACCAACTATAGAAAGCAGAGAAAATGCAAAATGAGCTAAATATTTTCTTGTATTACTATTCTGAAAAAATAGAGCTTACAGAGACCAACCCCTTACAAATTCGAAATTCCCCCTCAAATACCCTGTTTTCCCTTTTCCCGCCTAGAACAATGTATTTGAAATTTGAATTTCGGGGCAAACTTCTCGAGGTCATAACTCCTCACTCGTTGCTCGAAATGACTATTAGTGCATATTTTCGGAAATCTCTCAAAGGGTTTTATGGTGTACCACCATATTTCAGCCCTTATACGAGGCCTCTAAGGCCTTCAAAATTGACCTCCAAGTTTTACTAGCAGGATTTTCACTAGTTTTGATAGGGTAGAAGACCTTAAAATTTACATATCTCCCAAACCACTCAGGATATTGGGATGATTCTTTCAACATTGGGTCTATTTCTCCATCCTCTAAACAACTAAATAAACTTTAGAACAAAATGAAACAAATACAAATTTTGGATGATGCAAGATCACTCTTACACCATTGGATGCTCCTACATCAGACACCTAGGGTAAATTGAGAAGTGACCTTCACTTCTCTGGTGTTGGAGGAAAACCAAGGTGGTCAACCTCTATCTTTGACAACCAAGATGAATCTTCAATAGGCCTACCCTTCCACTTAACTAGATATTCTTCATACTACCTATTTCTTGTACTTTTGTCGATGCGGGTATCCAAGATTTCTTCTATCTCTTCCTTCTCTAGAGTAGATGCTAGAATATCCCAAATTTTTGTTACTGGTCCATCATCATTGTCCCCTTCATGATATTCTACCAAATCAAAAATGTTGAACATAGGTGATATGTTAAGCCCACTCGACAATTCTACTTCATATGCATTTCTTGAATCCTGTTTCTTTATGATCCTGCATGGTCCAAACTTCTTCATTTTTAGCTTGTTATAAGTTTTAGAAGGAAACCTTTCTTTTCTCAAGTGAACCATAACTTCATCTCCCACTTGGAATTCCTTAAACCATCACTTCTGGTCTGCCCTTATCTTGTACTGAGTGTTCATCTTATTAATATGCTTCTTTACTTCTTCATGCAAGCTCTTCAGGTGCTCTACAAAGTCCTCAACCTCAACACTGCTCTTTTCCCCTCTATCCATATTCCTCAACTCAGAAGCATTCCTTGGGCTGCTCCCATATACAATCTAGAATGGGGATTTATTAGTACTCCTATTGATAGAATTGTTGTAAGAAAATTCTGCCTATGGTAAAACCAAATCCCATCCCTTGGGCTTATCTCCTACTAAGCATCTCAATAGGTTACCCAAACTCCTATTCACCACCTCTGTTTGCCCATCAGTCTATGGGTGGTATGCAGAACTAAATTTCAAATATATCTTCAACTTCTTCCATAAGGTCCTCCAAAAATACCCAATAAACTTGGTATCCCTATCTGAAATGATACTCTTTGGTAGACCATGTAGTCGTACCACCTCTTTGAAAAACAACCCTACAACATGAACTACATCATTAGTTTTCTGGTAGGGAATGAAATGTGCCATATTTGAAAACCTATCAACCACCACAAATATGGAGTCATTCCCCCTCTGTGTCCTTGGTAGGCCAAGAACAAAATCCATGCTGATGTCTTCCCATGGTTTCTCTGGTATAGGTAATGGCTGATATAATCTAGTGTTCTACCTCACACCCTTGGCCCTCTAGCATACTCTACAACTTTGTACAAATCTCTTCACATCTTGTTGTAACTATGGCCAATAGTAGTTCTCACTAATGAGGGAAATGGTCTTATCTCGACCAAAGTGTCCAACCAACCCTCCACTATGCTTCTCCTTGACTAGATTCTCTCTCATCGAACTCCTTGGAATGCACAATTGGTTTCCTCTAAATAACATTCCATATTGGATTAGAAAATCCAACCATTTAGTTCTATCCAAAGTAATAGGTGCCAAGCAAGCTCTCCAAGCCTCTACAAAATCTGGATCTTCAGGGTACAAACTCTTAAGTTCATCAAACCCTATAACCTCCACCTTCATTTCTATCAACAAGTTCTACCTTCTACTTAAGGCATCTACAACTCTATTTGACTTCCCACTCCTATGCTTCAACACAAAGGTATAACTCTACAAAAACTCAACCCATTTTAAGTGCCTCTGATTTATTCCTTGGCTATTAATATACTATAAGGCCTGATGATCAGTATATAGAACAAACTCTTTTGGCAACAAATAGTGTCTCCACTTCTTCAAAGCCTGAACTATAGCATAAAACTCTTGATCATAGATAGAATACTTCTTCCTAGCATCATTAAGCTTCTCACTAAAATAGGCAACATGCTTACCTTCTTGACTCAATACAACTCCTATGGCACTACCACTAGCATCACAATCTACCTGAAATACCTTATTGAAATCTGGAAGTGCCAAAATAGGTTGCTCTGTGACCTTCTTCTTCAACATATCAAAAATCTTATCTTCTCCTGAAGTCCACTTAAAATACTTCTTATCCCCTCTCATTGTCTCCGTTAGGGGTGCACAAATACTACTAAAATTCCTAATAAATTTTTTGTAAAAAACTTGCTAGACCATGGAATGATCTTACCTCTGTAATGCTCCTTGGGGTAGGCCATTCAATGATAGCCCTCACCTTTTCTGGGTCTATTTTAAGACCTTCATTTGAGATGACAAATCCTAGATACACCAACTCCTTCTTCACAAAATTGCACTTCTTCAAATTAATCAACAACTTCTCCTCCCTCAACTTCTCAAAAACTCGTCGAATATGCAGAAAGTGCTCCTCCAAAGTCTTACTAAAAATTAAAATGTCATCCAAATATATAATGACAAATTTTCCTAAAAACTCCTTCAATACCTCATTCATAAGCCGCATGAATGTGCTTGGTGCATTGGTTAGCCCAAATGGCATGACCAACCACTCATACAAACCCTCTCTGGTCTTGAAGGCTGTCTTCCACTCATCTCCTTCTCTGATACAAATCTGATGGTACCCACTCTTCAGGTCAATCTTTGTGAAGTACTTGGCTCCACTCAAACAATCCATAATGTCATCCATCCTTGGCAATGGAAATCTATATTTGATGGTGATCTTGTTAATAGCTCGAGAATCTGTACACATTCTCCACTCCCCATATTTCTTTGGTGCTAGTACTGTAGGTACTGCACATGGACTCAAGCTCTCTCGAATCAGTCCTTTTTTAAGTAGCTCTTGGACTTGTCTGTTTAGCTCCTCACTTTCTACAGGAGTCATTCTATGGGCTACCTTATTGGGTAAACTAGCTCCTAGTACCAAATCTATGTGGTGATTGATCTTCCTCACTGGTGGTAAACCCTCAGGTACATTATCTGATATAATATCTAGGAATTCTTCTAATAGACCTGAGACTTCTATTGGGATATCTTTGCATTGTTCTTCCTTAACTCTAGGAATTAATGCATAGCACATATGCTCATGCTTTAGACCATCCAAAAATTTTCTACCATCAACTAAATAGATTCTGGCACTGCTACATACCTTTTCGTCCACCTCCTTCAGGAGCTTCAGCTTGTGGCACACTCCATCCTTTTTTAGGGAGTAAGTGTTGGCATGCCCATCATGTATTGCACATCGATCAAACTACCATGGCCTTCCCAATAGCAAATGGTAAGCATCCATAGGTAGGATGTCACACAGGACCTCATCATGGTAATTCCCAATATTGAACTTTACTAAACATTGCTCATTGACCAAAGCCCTATGGTCCTTCTACAACCACGCAATCCGATATGGATGTGGGTGCCTCCTTCTCTCTAACTGTAACTTGGTAACCATCCCTTCTAAAACTAGGTTATCAGTGCTACCATTATCAATGATAACATTACACACCTTACCTACACATTTACACCTTGTATGGAATAGACTCTTCCTCTGATCTGGATCTTTCTCCTCATTCAACAAGGCTCTCCTTGTGACTATAACTTCTCCTCTTTCTGCTTCTTCAGAGTGCTCAGATTCAACACCTTCATCTACAACAACATCTCGAGCATTACCTTCAGGCCTCTTATTCATTCCCCCTTGGTGTTGTGGGCACTCGTATGCTCGATGTCCTTCTTCCCCACATTGGAAATAGGTTCCATGAAATCCTCCTCTTCCAGGCCCTCATCTAGACCTTCCTCTTCCTCTTTGGTAGCCATTATTCTTCTCATGAGGGTGGTAAGCATTCTCCCCCTTCTGGTCCTGACTATTGCTTGCTTCTCCATTCTTCTTTTGGTCCTCATTTCATCCTCCATTTGTTCTCCCACCAGTTCTTCCACCATGACCTCTTCCTCTCTATTTTATTCTCAAATATCCTATTCAACTTCTCTTCTACCTTCAAGGCAAATTGGTAAGCATCTTCTATGGTGGTCATCCTGACTAGACTTAGCTCCTCTTGAATACTTACTCTCAACCCATTTATGTAATGGGCTACCTTCTCCTTGTTGGCCTCAGAATGGCCTGTTCTGATTAAAATATTATAGAACTCCTCTATGTATTCTTTGATAGACTTGCTTGACTACCTCAAACCCTACATTTTCTTTAGTAGATCCAACTCATAATCATCTAGAATGAACTATCTCTTCAACTTCTCCACCATCCACTCCCACCTTGTTATCCTTTCCTTCCCTCTTCTATTTTTGTCCAACTATACTCCCTTCCACCAAATACTAGCATGACCCTTTAGCTTGGTCTTAGAAAACTTGACCCTCTCAAGATCTTCAACCTCCTCATACTCAAAGTATTCTTCCATATCATTGATCTAGTCGATCAACTCTTCTGGATTAAGATTTCTAGAATACGTAGAAACCTCCATCTTCGGTCTCTTCCCAATCTGGGATATGGCTTTATATAATCTGGCTTGTGTAGGATCTACTACCTCTTCTTCTTCCTCGAATTGGGCCTCTTCTTCTTCAACTTCATCTTCACTCCCATATTCTCTCCTTGGCTCAAACCCTCTATGCAGCTCCTCTTGCAGAGCTTGAACTTACCTCTACAAAGCTCTAAAATCCTCTTCTGGCACCATAACATTTCTCCCACCACCATGGTTTCTTCATGGAGGCATTCTGATCATGTTTCTCATAAACCCTAACCACAAATCTTGGTGTAAACTACCTCATATTCGGTGATCTATTTACACACTCAGGAACTCCCGCTCTGATACCACTTGAAGCAGAGTTGCATTAAACAAAACACATACAATCTATAAAAAGCAGAGAAAATGCAAAATGAGCCAAATATTTTCTTGTATTACTATTTTGAAAATAGAGCTTATAAAGACTAACCCTTACAAATTTGAAATTCCCCCTCAAATACCTTATTTTCCCTTTTCCCGCCTAGAACAATCTATTTGAAATTTGAATTTTGGGGGTAAACTTCCCGAGGTCATAACTCCTCGCTCGTTGCTCTAAATGACTATTAGTGCATGTTTTCGGAAATCTCTCGAAGGGGTTTGTGGCTTATATGTCTGGAAGATTACCACCATATTTCAGCCCTCTAAGAGGCCTCTAAGGCCTTCAAAATTGACCTTCAAGTTTTAGTAGTAGGATTTTCACTAGTTTTGGTAGGGTAGAAGACCTTAAAATTTACATATCTCCCAAACCGCTCAGGATATTGGGATGATTATTTCACCATTAGGTCTATTTCTCCATCCTCTAAACAACTAAATAAACTTTAGAACAAAATAAAACAAATACAAATTTTGGATGATGCAAGATCACTCTTACACCATTGGATGCTCCTACATTAGACACCTAGGGTAAATTGAGAAGTGACCTTCACTTATCTGCTATTGGAGGAAAACCAAGGTGGTCAACCTCTATCTTCGACAACCAAGATGAATCTTCAATAGGCCTACCCTTCCACTTAACCAAATATTCTTCATACTTCCTATTTCTTGTACTTTTGCCAATGCGGGTATCCAAGATTTCTTCTATCTCTTCCTTCTCTAGAGTAGATGCTAGAATATCCCAAAATTTTGTTACTGGTCCATCATCATTGTCCCCTTCATGATATTCTACAAAATCAAATGTTGAAAATAGGTGATATGTTAAGTCCACTTGGTAGTTCTACTTCATATGCATTTCTTGAATCCTATTTCTTTATGATCCTGCATGGTCCAAACTTCTTCATTTTCAACTTGTTATAAGTTTTAGCAGGAAATCTTTCTTTTCTCAGGTGAACCATAACTTCATCTCCCACTTGGAATTCCTTAAACCATCGCTTCTGGTCTACCCTTATCTTGTACTGAGTGTTCATCTTATTAATATGCTTCTTTACTTCCTCATGCAAATTCTTCAGGTGCTCTACAAAGTCCTCAGCCTCAACACTACTCTTTTCCCCTCTATCCATATTCCTCAACTCAGAAGCATTCCTTGGGCTGCTCCCATATACAATTTAGAATGGGGATTTATTAGTACTCCTATTGATAGAATTATTATAAGAAAATTCTGCCTATGGTAAAACCAAATCCCATCCCTTGGGCTTATCTCCTACTAAGCATCTCAATAGGTTACCCAAACTCCTATTCACCACCTCTATTTTCCCATCAGTCTGTGAGTGGTATGCAAAATTGAATTTTAAATCTATCTTCAACTTCTTCCATAAGGTCCTCTAGAAATACCCAATAAACTTGGTATCCCTGTCTAAAATGATACTCTTTGGTAGACCATGTAGTCGTACCACCTCTTTGAAAAACAACCCTACAACATGAACTGCATCATTAGTTTTCTAGTAGGGAATGAAATGTGCCATATTTGAAAACCTGTCAACCACCACAAATATGGAGTCATTCCCCCTCTGTGTCCTTGGTAGGCCAAGAACAAAATCCATGTTGATGTCTTCCCATGGTTTCTCTGGTACATGTAATGGCTGATATAATCCAGTGTTCTGCCTCACACCCTTGGCCCTCTGGCATACTCTACAACTTTGTACAAATATCTTCACATCTTGCTGTAATTATGGCCAATAGTAGTTCTCACTAATGAGGGCAATGGTCTTATCTCGACCAAAGTGTCCAACCAACCCTCCACTATGCTTCTCCTTGACCAGATTCTCTCTCATCAAACTCCTTGGAATGCACAATTGGTTTCCTCTAAATAACATTCCATCTTGGATTAGAAAATCCAACCATTTAGTTCTATCCAAAGTAATAGGTGCCAAGCAAGCTCTCCAAGCCTCTACAAAATCTGGATCTTCAGGGTACAAACTCTTAAGTTCATCAAACCCTATAACCTCCACCTTCATTTTTGTCAACAAGTTTTACCTTCTACTTAAGGCATCTGCAACTCTATTTGACTTCCCACTCCTATGCTTCAACACAAAGGTATAACTCTACAAAAACTCAACCCATTTTAAGTGCCTCTGATTTAGCTTCCCTTGGCTATTAATATATTGTAAGGCTTGATGATCAGTATATAGAACAAACTCTTTTGGCAACAAATAGTGTCTCCACTTCTTCAAAGCTTGAACTATAGCATAAAACTCTTGATCATAGATAGAATACTTCTTCCTAGCATCATTAAGCTTCTCACTAAAGTAGGCAACATGCTTACCTTCTTGACTCAATACAACTCCTATGGCACTACCACTAGCATCACAATCTACCTGAAATACCTTATTGAAATCTGGAAGTGCCAAAATAGGTTGCTCTGATGACCTTCTTCAACATATCAAAACTCCTATCTGCTCCTAAAGTCCACTTAAACTCCTTCTTATCCCCTCTCATTGTCTCCGTTAGGGGTGCACAAATACTACTAAAATTCCTAATAAATTTTTTGTAAAAATTGGCTAGACCATGGAATGATCTTACCTCTATAATGCTCCTTGGGGTAGGCCATTCAATGATAGCCCTCACCTTTTTTGGGTCTATTTTAAGACCTTCAGCTGAGATGACAAATCCTAGATACACCAACTCCTTCTTCACAAAACTGCACTTCTTCAAATTAATCAACAATTGCTCCTCCCTCAACTTCTCAAAAACTCGTCGAATATGCAGCAGGTGCTCCTCCAAAGTCTTACTAAAAATTAAAATGTCATCCAAATAGACAATGACAAATTTTCCTAAAAACTCCTTCAATACCTCATTCATAAGCCACATGAATGTGCTTGGTGCATTGGTTAGCCCAAATGGCATGACCAACCACTCATACAAACCCTCTCTGGTCTTGAAGGTTGTCTTCCACTCATCTCCTTCTCTGATACGAATCTGATGATACCCACTCTTCAGGTCAATCTTGGTGAAGTACTTGGCTCCACTCAAATAGTCCATAATGTCATCCATCCTTGGCAATGGAAATTTGTATTTGATGGTGATCTTGTTAATAGCTCGGGAATCTGTACACATTCTCCACTCCCCATATTTCTTTGGTGCTAGTACTACAGGTACTGCACATGGACTCAAGCTCTCTCGAATCAGTCCTTTTTTAGTAGCTCTTGGACTTGTCTGTTTAGCTCCTCACTTTCTACAGGAGTCATTCTATGGGCTGCCTTATTGGGTAAACTAGCTCCCAGTACCAAATCTATGTGGTGACTGATCTTCCTCATTGGTGGTAAACCCTTAGGTACATTATCTGATATAATATCTAGGAATTCTTCTAATAGACCTGAGACTTCTATTGGGATATCTATATATTGTTCTTCCTTAACTCTAGGAATTAATGCATAGCACATATGCTCATGCTTCAGACCATCCAAAAACTTTCTACCATCAACTAAACAAATTCTGGCACTACTACATACCTTTTCATCCACCTCCTTCAGGGGCTTCAGCTTGTGGTGCACTCCATCCTTTGTTAGGGAGTAAGTGTTGGCATGCCCATCATGTATTGCATGTCGATCAAACTACCATGGCCTTCCCAATAGCAAATGGTAAGCATCCATAGGTAGGATGTCACACAGGACCTCATCATGGTAATTCCCAATATGGAACTTTACCAAACATTGCTCATTGACCAAAGCCCTATGGTCCTTCTGCAACCATGCAATCTGATATGGATGTGGGTGCCTCCTTCTCTCTAACTGTAACTTGGTAACCATCCCTTCTAAAACTAGGTTATCAGTGCTACCATTATCAATGATAACATTGATGAGGCCTGGAAATGCCTCAATCATAACATGTTTTGAACACTGAAATTGCCTATAAACTCTTATGTTTAATCTGATATGCTAGTTAAGTTGATTCAATATGTTGTGTATTAACTATTTGCATGATAAATGTATCTGAAATACTATATTCTGATTTTTATAGCTTTTTGCATAGTTTTATGTTATTTTGTTATGACTTGCTAAAATGAGATATGCTTAGGTTGATAGCAACATTTCACTAATCATGTTTTGATATGTCTCAAGCATTTATTTTACCTAAATCTGGCAACAGTGCAAGCAAACTCATTACTGTGCAATAAAAACTAGTTTTTCCCATGTAAATTCCAACCAACTGCCAATGAATGGCAAGGCATGGAATTCACATATGGAAAGAGATGAAGACCATTGAAATCTGATCCTAAGAGATAACCCACCTGAGAAATGCAGAGGAAATCATTTAAAGAGCACACATTTGTTCATTTCGAAGTCTCTTCGAAATGAACAGATATCTTCGAAATGAGAAAACATAGTGTCTTCGAAATGAGCGGATCTTCGAAATGAGAATTGCAATCTCTTCGGAATGAGCCACTTATCTTCGAAATGAAAATAGAATGTGCTTTTTGACTTGTTGACCGATTTATGACGCTAGAAAAAGGGAAATAAATATTGAAAAGGGTAAGGGAAAATATCTCCCATCTGACTTTGTCGTCCTTGCCGACCAAAGCCACCATTTATGGAAAGATCAAGTTTGATCTTCTTCTAGGATAAACCCAAGAATTGTTGCAACATAATAGGATTAGATCTTTTGAGATATTCTCAGTTTGTCAGTAGATCTTAGGACATCTATAAATATGGCTCCCATTCAGGTTGAGCTAGTAGGAGATAGAGAAAGCAGAGAGTAGAGAAGTATAGGAGAAAATAGGCAATAATAAAAAAGTGACTGTTACAGTCCTGTAACAGGTTTTCAGCAGAATTATTGTAATCATGTTCTTGAATCAATAAAGTGCACTATTTCTATTAATATTGCTTGTAAATGAGTGTGAGTAAGATCTAGAGAGAGAGAGACTCATACCTTCTTCTGGACAAGGAGGCTGGCCACTTCCAGACCTAGGAGGAGGACTAACAACAGGTTTTTATTCTGATTTTGCTGCAGCAGAATGAGTTGTAGAACTTGTCATTTCATTTCTTTGTAAACAACTAATAGCATTTGTAATATTAGCTTATTTTATGTTTAGATTAATCTTGTGATTAATGGTTTGGTTGTAATCTCCACTTTCAACAAAGCTTTCAATTTATTGCAGACTGTCATTTCTAAAATTTACTGTTTTCTGTAATTTCTTGCATTTTGTGTTTTGTTGTCAACCCCTGCATAGAATATTGACAACCTTCTATTACAGAGCCTTGACAGGGTTTCATTTCCATGCTATAATTAGGTTTCCATTGTTGCAAAAGTAAATAGATTTCCTTTCTGCAATTATAATCAGACTTCTAATTCTGCAACTGTTATTTTTGCAACATAATTAGGTCTCATTCTGCAATTGTAATTAGGATTTCATTTCTATAGTTAATGATTAGTTTCCATTTTTGCAACTAGATTAAGGTTTAATTTATGCAATTTAGAGATAGGAATGTCCTAAATCCCCCACACAATCGGTTTCACCAATAAGACCTGTTGCTCCAGATTGACCTAAGTTATAACCCCTGTTCACCCCTTCTTCCATAGATAGCCTTGTACACTGCCCTGGATTGACAAATTCATTGAGAATTAATGATGTGTATAATGACTACGCATCATTTTGGCACCGTTTCCAGGGAATTGTGTTGCTAGAAGGTGACAACAATCCAATAGCTGTTAATTAGACTGAGTTATGAAGATTCAGGATAAAATCTGAATAGAACAGTTGGTTAAAGTAACAACTATTGACCTATAATTTATGTCATTTAAGAGTAAACATGAATGAGTAAGTCTAGGGATGAAAAAGGTAGAATTACCCAAAAGGATCCCTGGCTTGTTCCATTAAGGAGATCTTCATGCCTAAGGGGTGAATCACCTATGTTTGAACTACCAAAAATATTGAAAGAAAAATCACCAGTCTCACCATCATTAGAACATTCTGAGAAAGAAAAATCACCAGTCTCATCATCATTAGAACATCCTAAGAAAGAAGAATCATCAGACTCATCATCAATAGAGGATCTTGGACCTCTTGAGAGTGAAATTTGGATAGGTTTAACTGTTCCCAAGGAATAGGAAACTATGGCAGAGGGAGGCAATCTAGATAGAGATGGCCAACATGGCTATGTCCATAATGAAGGAGATGATCGAGGATATGCCCCAACCTTCCAGAACATTTGAATATCCTATCCGTTTGAATCCAACACAAAACTCTCCCATGAAAACCATTTCACCTTCAATACTTCCAACCTTTCGAGGTGTTGTATCTGAAGATCCTGATCAGTTTTTGTTTGAATTCAAAGTAGTGTGTCAAACCTATGATTATGTAAATGACAATCAGAAACTTAAGGTTTTTCCCTCAACACTCAAGGACTCAACATTACGTTGGTTCATGAGCTTAGAGCCAAATTCCATCCGAACTTGGGATCAAATGGAAACTATGTTTTTAGACAAATATCAGGAGTATTGCCGTGTAAGGAACAGGAAAGATGAGTTATTCAAGATTAAATAGGAAGATGATGAAACATTAGAAGACTATCTTGATAGGTTCTCCTTTGTTCAAAGGAGATGTGGACTTGTAGAACCAGAGTTATGCAAAACCATATTTTTGAGAGGATTACAAGATGAATCCAGAGAAGTATTGGATTTGATGGGAAAAGGGGATGTAAATACCCTCAGTAATGAGGAAATTGTGGGTCTCTGCAGGAATTACTCTCACACTAAGCAGGGAAGAAGAAAAAAGAGTACAAATGGCACTGATGTGAAGGACCTAATAGAGGAACTTGCAAATTTTAAAACTGATATTCTAGTGCAATTGAACACAACTTTGGGGGAAATGTCTGCAAAAGCAAAAACCACAGAACCTTTGGCAATTTATTGCCCAAGATGTAGAAATAAACATGCTTTGCAGGAATGTCCTTTGAATAAAACATCTATCTCAGCCATTTGTAGTATCTGTTCAAAGAAGCATTCAACTGATAAATGCCACCTGCTACCACAACTCAAAACTATGTTAGAAAATCAGACTGAGGAACTCAACTATGTTGGACCAAAACAAGGGGGAAATTTCTCTCAATACCAAAATCCCCCTTGTTTTCCTACAAATTGGGGGCATAATCCTTGGACTATGCCTTGGGGACAATCAAAACCACCCCAACGTCCTTGGAATTATTCTCAATGGACAAATTCCCAAGAATGGCCACAAACAAGTTGGAGTAATCCAACCTAGAATCAGAATCATAATAATCCATCATGGAATCAAAACAACCCACCCTGGAATCAAAATCAGAATAATCCACATTGGATGCAAAATCAACCACAAGTGGAGTCAAGCAATACCAGTCCTATCCAAGGCAAAGAAAGAAATCAAGGTCAAACTCAACATTTGCTGCCTGCACCTAATCAAAATTTTCAAGAAAAATAGAACCAACCACAACAAACACAACAGGTGAAACAACCTCAACTTCCAGCTCAATCAGTCACTAATCCAAACAACATGAGACAGGCATCCCCTGTCTATGTGGCTAAAGTTGAAGAAAATGTTGAAATAAATGTTCTTGATTGTAGTAACATCCAACTTCGTTCAGGAAAAGTTATACTTGAACCCGTTTCAATTAAAATCAAGGAAAATGAAGAGCAAGAACCTTTGGAACCAGTTAGAGTTAAACCAACAATAGAGAAAGAAGAAGAAAAAATAGAACCACAGGCATAACAATTACCTTCATCAAGGATAATTCCATATCCTGAAAGATTCAATACCACAACAGAAAATTCTGAGTCAGACTTGGTCAAGGAACTTAGAAAGTTAACTATATCATTGCCCTTATTGCAAGCCATTAAGGATATACCAGTGATTAAAAGTACTGTTCGAGATTTGTGCATTAGAAGAGCAGGAAGAAAAAAGAAAGCATTTCCCAAGACTGTTCAGGTTGAAGGAAAGATAGTTGATCTCTTGTCCTGGAAAACTAGTACCTCCAAAGTATAGTGACCCAGGAAGTCCAGCTTATCATAGTTACCATAGGTTCAAGTACCAATATCAAATGTCTTAGTAGATCTAGGAGCTGCAATAAATGTCATGACCAAGGATATAATGAAACAATTACAGCTCAAACATCTCAGCCCCACATTTACAGTTTTAGAAATGGCTGATAGGTCAGTTGCAAAACCTGAAGGTATCATTGAAGATGTCCCTATAGAAGTTTCTTCTTGGGAATTCCCTACAGATTTTTTGGTTTTACAGCCAAGAAATTTAGCACATGGATATCCCATCATTTTGGGAAGACCTTGGCTTGCAACTACAGCAGCCTTCATAGACTGCAGATCTGGAAAAATGACTATTTCAAATGGTATTGATCTAAAATAGATCTCTCTGTATCCTCCTACAAGACCCTCCAGCAATTTTTTAGGTCAGTTATGGTTTCCTGATTCAGATGAAGAACCAGAGGAGGTTATTTCCACACTAGCCACCTTGGTAGTAAGGGAACACACAGAAGACCTCCATGACACAGAAACTTTAGAGAATGAAACTATCCTAATGAATGTTCTGCATGAACAAGGGTTAGAAGAGGAAGCAATAAATATCCATCAGTTGTTAAGGAATGAGGAGAACCAAAATTCTGAAGGTGAACCATCTGCACTATCACAGGAAAACTCTGTTTCACTACCACATGGGTGGCACCATCACCTAATTTTTCCTTCTCACTGTTCCATACAGGATATGCTTCCATCAGGAAGCAATGAAATAGAAACTTCTTATTTCCTCCCATCTCAGCAGTGTCCTCTTAATTCCCTAATCACCAGGTATGAAGAAGTGAATTTAGTCCTTCCAAATACAAAACAAATAGAAGTCCAGCCAGGCAAATTTCTGAACATTTACAGCTGGCTTACTAGGGAAGAGGAAGAAAAATTGATAGTTGTCTTGCAGAAGCATGTTCATGCTTTTGCTTGGGACTATAAAGATATGTCAGGAGTTCACCCTGATATATGCACCCACAGAATTTATACTAAAGAATTCAAGCCAGTAAGACAACCCCAAAGAAGACTGAATCTTGCCCTAAGGGATATTGTAAAGGAAGAAATTGAAAAACTTCTGGAGGTAGGATTCATTTACCCAATTTCTGATAGCCAGTGGGTCTCTCCATTGGTTATAGTTCCTAAGAAAAATGGAAAAATGAGAGTATGTGTAGACTATAGAGAGCTGAATAAAGTGACATACAAAGACCATTTTCCATTACCTTTCATAGATCGGGTGTTAGATACCCTTGCTGGAAAGAAATACTTTTGTTTTCTTGATGGATTTAGTGGATATAATCAAATTCAGGTTGCACTTGAAGATCAAGAGAAAACAACCTTTACCTGTCCATGGGGAACATTTGCCTATAGGGTTTTACCTTTTGGTTTGTGTAATGCCCCAACAACATTTCAACGAGTGAGTCTTAGCAATTTTTTCTGATCTGACTACCAACAGTGTTGAGATATACATGGATGATTTCACAGTATGTGGACAGACTTTTGACTTTACATTAGAAAACCTTGACAAAGTTTTAACTCGCTGTGAAACATACCAGTTATCCTTGAATCCAGAAAAATGTTTTATGATGATGAAGGAAGGGATAGTTCTTGGTCATCACATCTCTCTTCAAGGGATCCAGGTTGATCCAAAGAAGGTGGAAATTATCAAGAATCTTCTTCCTCCTAAAACTCAGACTGATGTCAGAAGCTTCCTAGGACACATTGGTTTTTACCGTAGGTTTATTCCCAGCTTTAGCACAATAGCCAATCCCATGTTTGCCCTATTGACTAAAGATTCTGAATTTTCCTGGACTGCAAGGTGTCAAGAATCATTTGAAGCTCTGAAAGAGAAATTAGTAACTCCACCTGTGTTAAGAGGACCTAATTGGACATTACCATTTCACATATAGGCTGATGCTTCCAATACTGCAATTGGAGCAACATTAGGACAAATTGACAATGGTGAACACTATGCCATCTACTACATTAGCAAGAATTTGACAGGAGCTGAGAAAAATTATACCACAACTGAAAAAGAATTCCTAGCAGTAATTTATGCCATCAACAAATTCAGGCATTACATCATAGGTTATCAAATATTTATTCACACAGATCATACAACCATTAAGTATTTGATGAATAAGCCTATGGTAAGTGCAAGAATTATTCGTTGGTTACTATTGTTGCAAGAATTTGATATCACTATAATCAACAAACCAGGAAAAGCTAATGTTGTAGCAGATTTCTTGTCCAGGTTGCAGAACACGGATGAAGGGGAATTAGTTGAAGACACCTTTCCTGATGAAAAATTATTTGCTATATCAGTCCAATCACCTTGGTTTGCAGATATAGCCAATTATTTGGTCACAGGGAAAGTTCCTCCACATTTCACTTCAAAACAGAAAAAACAATTGATCAAACAGAGTTCTTCTTTTGAATGGATTAAGGGTATACTTTTTAAGTGCGGTCCCGACCATGTGTTACGTAGGTGCATCCGAAAGGATGAGGTATATGATATCCTTAGGGCTTGTCATGATGAACCCTCGGGTGGACACTACTCTGTAAAAAGCACAATTAGGAAAATCTTAGGGACAGGATATTATTGGCCATCTCTTCACAAGGATGTGAAAAAGTACATCAAGCATTGTGATGCATGCCAAAGAATGGGGAAACCCACTCATACAAATGAAATGCCACTACAGCCTCAATTGGTTTTAGAGCCATTTGAGAGGTGGGGGCTTGATTTTGTAGGACCTATTGATCCACCTTCTCAAGGAAAGGTGCATATTCTAGTATGCACTGATTACTTGACAAAGTGGGTAGAGGTGCATGCTTTCAAACATGCTCATGAAGAGAAGGTCGCTGATTTCTTGTATACTCAAATTTTTTAGAGATTTGGAGCTCCCCGGTCTATCACCACAGACCAAGGACCCCAATTTGCATCTAAAGTCATTGAGGCATTTACAAAATTATATGAAATCAAACATAGAAAATCATCACCTTATCACCCACAAGAAAATGGCCAGGTTGAGGTAACAAACAGGGAACTAGAATGAATCTTGACAAAAACAGTAGCTTTTCATAGGAGAAACTGGCTAGATAAATTACCTGAAGCAGTTTGGGCTTACAATACTACTTGGAAATCCACTACTGGATTCACACCTTATGAACTAGTCTTTGGTAAAAAGCCCCTCCTACCTATTGAATTTGAGCTACTAACATTACGCACAACATTGGAAATTGGAATTGAATTGTCACAGGCACAGACAGACAGGATTCTACAGTTGAATGCATTGGATGAACTTAGGTTGGATGCTCTGCACCAAACTAAAGTAATTCAGGAGCAGAGGAAGTTGTGGCATGACAGTCACATTCAATAGAGGAAACTTCAACAAGGAGATTGGGCTTTGCTATTTGATTCTCGCTATGAGGACTTCCCCGGAAAGCCGAGAACTAGATGGCTTGGACCTTACCAAATTGAAGAGGTATTTGACAATGGAGCAGCTCGTTTATCTCCTATTGATGGGTCACAGAGAAAGTTGGTAGTGAATGGACATCGCCTCAGGGTGTACCATACACCTCTGACTAAAGAGGAATTCTTGCAGCAACTTGATAGTTTGGATACACAACAGGTGGAAGAGATTTCCTCTTCCACTTCAAAACAATCAACATGATCATGGATTTCAAGAAAAAGCAAAAAAATACAAAAAAATTAGAAAAAGCAGAAAACAAAAAGATGAATAAATTTTGATTGTGAATTCCTTCATGGGCATGATTTCAGGGAAAATCAAGAAAAAAAATCAAGAAAAATCAAAAAAAAGAGAGAAAAGGAGAGGTAAAAAAAAAAAAAGGGAAACCAAGAAAAAAAGAAGAGAGAAAAATGAATAACTCAGCAGTGAAAACCTTTTCTAAGGCACTACTGGGTTGGTATGCATGAAAACCAGTTTTCTGGCATGCATAACCTTGAAAATTTCTGAACCATCATTGTACAAATTCACCAACTGCACTTGTTTTGAAATATTGCAGAAAATCTTAGCAGAACATCAACAAAGGCAATCATTCTTCAAAACTTGCATTAACTTGTTTTAATCAGGTATATATTTCTTACATTTCTTCATTGTAAATGATTGGTATATAGTATATAACAATTAACCATTAGCATAAAAGGTATCCATAAGAGTTGGCATACTTAAAACATGTTTTGAGAATGAGAATATTGATTTTTGCCTAATCTTCGGAACAAGAATGCCAAAAATAGTGCCTGCTATCTTCTTCAGATTAATTGTTGTATTGTCTTCGAATTGAAATTGTCTTCGAAATGATAGTAGAATGAATATTGCACTTTGTCTTCGGAATGAAGCTTTGTCTTCGAAATGAAGATTTGTCTTTGAAATGAAGCAAGATTTGTCTTCGGAATGAAGTTCTATCTTTAGAATGACGATTTGCCTTCGCAATGCAGCCTGATCTTCGAAATGAGGATTTATCTTCGGAATGAGGATTTGACTTCGCAAAGAAGCATGATCTTCGGAATGAAGACTTGTCTTTGGAATGAAATCATAATCTTCAGAATGAGGTTTTGTTTTTGCAATAAATCATAATCTTCGGAAAGAGCATTCAATATAACATCTCCACGTGGCATCCAAGGAAGGGAAAAATACGATCAAGTAAAAATTCTTTTGGTTGCATACGATAAAAGAACACGTGTGAGTTAGGATGTGGTTTGTTTTTGCACCCATTTAGAAAGTACCAGAATCACGGGGGACGTGACCAACAGTATGCCACCATTTTTTTGATACTAATAAACATGCACGTGAAAGTCTACGGGCGAAACAGAAAAACTAAAAATGAGTAAGGTGGATCTGATGGCAAGGACATCTGCGCAACCATTGATGGACATGTGTTCGGAGAAAAAATAGAAACGCATGCCACCCTTCTTTTCGAAGACATATTTGCTAACGCAAAATGATTACGAGGTACAATGCTCAGATTACGGTTCATTCCGAAGAAGAAAAATAGGGCAATTGAAAACTTGGAACCAAACCCTGCAAGTCTACAAACACCAGAAACCAGAGATCCAGTAGAGGAATAGCAGTAGAAGTGAGCGGTTTTTAACGTACCAAAATAGGAAAATGGGGTGAAAGACGAAAATGGAACCAACAGATACCACCCACCTCCGAGAGAATCTAGAAGTGCTACAAATTTTTGAAGATGGAGGGCTTATGCCATTTTTGGATAAGTTTAATGGGTCCTCTGAAGATTTGGCCGGCATGTTCGCCCACACATTCAGAAACAACCGGGCACACATTAACGACATGACAATTGAGGTAACCCCTGAAGTTTTGAGTCAAATTACTGAGCTGCCATTAGAAGGTCTTCCAATTTCTAGATCTGGCAAAAATACATTGGTGAATATAGTTAATCAATTTCTGGAAGAAAATGATAGGGAGCCAAAATATTTAACACATAATAACACATGCAAGGGGGTAAAAAGGGCTAGCCTACAGGAACCCTGGGATGAAGTGGCCACATGGGTAATCAAATTTCTAACCTGTGAAGGGCAGTATGTACTGTTATCAGGGCATCATCTAAAAATTTTAAACCATCTCAGACATGGTAGGCAACAACCAGAAGTTAGGGTAAATCTTCCCTTGTACCTGCACCAAGAATTGAAAAACATGGCAAAAAGATATCAAGAAGGAAAAGGGAGCCTTCGCCACCATGGTCTCATCAAACTAGTTTGCTAGCACCATTTTAGAGGAAACCCTAGGAGCTTTGATAGGTTTTACTCTACCCTAAATGATGTAATTTTTGGAGATGAGGATGAGGAGGAAGAAACAGATGCTACTGATGCTATTGTAGAAGAAGAAACAGCTGTTGTAGAGGCTGTTGCAGAAGAAGAAATAGAAACTATTGCAGAGGCTGTTGCAGAGGAAGAAACACACCCAACAGCAGCAACAAAACACCTTGCTCCAGAACCTTCAACCTCACGAGCTAAGAAACAAAAGAAAAGAGGGTCTAGAACTGGCAGCAAAACAGAAAAATAGAAGAAGGTCCATTTTTTTGAAGTTGTTACTGATTTGTCAGAACAGGGAAGTGAAGCACCTAGCCAAACAGGGGAAGAAACAACAAGGGAAATAGAAGCATCTGAAACTGTCCCCACAACCCCTGTTGTCACCAGAAAACAAAGCAAAAAGAAGAAGTTTGCATCTGGAACTAGGAGGTCTACAAGACTCCACTTGAGGGAAATGGCAGAACAGGTCATAGAAGAAGAAGGTGGACAAAGCAGTCCAGATGTCACAAAAATACAACCAGCCCCTGAAAATTTTCTAGAATTCCCTGAACAGATAATTGAGGAAGAAACTGGGTAGGATAGTTTTGAAGTGGCTACAGTTCAACAAGCCACAGAAATTGTAGATGCAGTCATAGATAGTTTCATAGAGCCTCCTGAACAAGAGCAGACAGCTGAAGCAGAAGAAGATATAGCTGTTGAGCAGCCAACTATAGATAATTTGTCTACATCAGATTCTAAAGCAGAAATAGAGGAGGAAGACATCACAGAGCAACTGAGAGCAGCAAGAAGTGTTGTCAAAACACAAACCAGATGGATTGAAGAGAGAGAAAACATCATTGAGATGCAGGAAAGGAAAATTGCAGAATTAAAGCAAGAAGTGGCAGAATTGAGAAAAAGGCTATCACAATCTAAAAAATAGCCAACTGTATCCATTGATGAGGATGATTTGGCTCAATTGCTTGTGGATTTATCTAGGGCAGATGACTCTGTTGAGGCAGACATAGGTGCTCATTCTGAAGCAACACCCTTTCATTCTAAAGAAATGCCTTCTCATTCTGAAGCATTACCTTCTCATTCTGAAGATGCTTCAGAATTGGCAAAGAGCATAGAAAAATATACTGGAGATGAGTCACCAGCACAGGAACAGTCCAAGCAGCATCATAAAATTGTTCAAGTAAGTACTCCTATTGATGTCCCTGTATTTCAAACTGTTACACCTTCAGTAGAAATAGCAGATAAGGGGGTGCAAGTGGAATTACTGTCTGATGACCAACCAATAGAAATAGTAGATAAGGGGGTACAGGTAGAATTGTTGATAGATGATCAACCAATAGAAGTGGCAAAAAAAGGGGTTCAAGTAGATCTGCTACCTAGAGTTCCACCTGTAGTTAGACCACCTAATACTATATCCCTAGAACAATATAATGCAGACATAGCCAGTTGGGTGATTAGATATGAGAAGCTTGCCACTAAGACTGAAAAATTCAAATTGGAAGGAAAACAACTAGAGGCAAAGGAAACAGAGATCCAGGCATTAAAAGAAAAAGTGACTGATTTATGTCAGATCGCTGAGTTTTTGGTCCAATTCAGACGGTCGGCCAAATTTTACAGTCTTATTCTAAAGGAGAAATACCTCAGATGGCAGGTCATGAGGATTAACTTCAGTCTCCCATATAAATTGGACACAACTACAGATTTCCTGGAAGCATATTTTGATAGCCCTATAGAGCAGAAAAATCTCCTATGTGAACTATTTTTACACAACTTCTTTATTCCAGAAGAAGTAGAATTTCACCCTCAAATTTACATTGGAGATGTTCAATTGAGGGCATTCATGTCCACTTTGCAGAATCAGTTTTATTGGGACCAGGAGAAAAGGCAGAATAAAGAAATTGAAACAAGAGCTGAATTGTTAGTCAGAGCAATTCAGCCAAATCACCCAATTATCACCAGACAACACTTCACCATGATGAACAGGGATGATGTAAAGAGGATGTACTTGAACAACTTGAGGGACTGTGTGACCAGATTCCAAAATTTCTGTAATGACAATTTTGTGCCAGCATTATCAATCTGTAGAAATAGATGGGCTGAACTTTCCATGTCTTTACAGAAAAGAGAACCCATCTCCCCCATCAACTTAGAATGGTCCATAAGAAGGGCAGAAGGAGTGATACAGCTGATTGAAATCATGCAACATCATTGGATAGGTCTCAGATTTAGGCCTCCAACCATTATTACTCCAGTTCCATTCTACTTTGAAGAAGATGCTCAACCTGATGAACAGTTTGAAGAATGGCTCAAAAACCTTCAGGAGAATAGGGGATATTATATAGGCAAGAAATTGTTCTACAGGTCATGGAATTTGAACATGGACATATGTGATTCCATAGCCCAATAGAATGCATGAGGACATGCATTAATATAAGTTGGGGGGAAAATGATGAGGCCTGGAAATGCCTCAATCATAACATGTTTTGAACACTGAAATTGCCTACAAACTCTTATGTTTAATCTGATATGCTAGTTAAGTTGATTCAATATGTTGTGTATTAACTATTTGCATGATCAATGTATCTGAAATACTATATTCTGATTTTTACAGCTTTTTGCATAGTTTTATGTTATTTTGTTATGACTTGCTAAAATGAGATATGCTTAGGTTGATAGAAGCATTTCACTAATCATGTTTTGATATGTCTCAAGCATTTATTTTACCTAAATCTGGCAACAGTGCAAGCAAACTATTACTGTAAATTGGTTTTTCCCATGTAAATTCCAGCCAGCTGCCAATGAATGGCAAGGCATGGAATTCACATATGGAAAGAGATGAAGACCATTGAAATCTGATCCTGAGAGATAACCCACCTGAGAAATGCAGAGGAAATCATTTAAAGAGCACACATTTGTTCATTTCGAAGTCTCTTCGAAATGAACAGATATCTTCGAAATGAGAAAACACAGTGTCTTCGAAATGAGCGGATCTTCGAAATGAGAATTGCAGTCTCTTCGGAATGAGCCACTTATCTTCGGAATGAAAATAGAATGTGCTTTTTGACTTGTTGACCGATTTATGATGCTGGAAAAAGGGAAATAAATATTGAAAAGGGTAAGGGAAAATATCTCCCATCTGACTTTTCCGTCCTTGCCGACCAAAGCCACCATTTATGGAAAGATCAAGTTTGATCTTCTTCTAGGATAAACCCAAGAATTGTTGCAACATAATAGGATTAGATCTTTTGAGATATTCTCAGTTGTCAAGTAGATCTTAGGACATCTATAAATATGGCTCCCATTCAGGTTGAGCTAGGTAGGAGATAGAGAAAGCATAGAGTAGAGAAATATAGGAGAAAATAGGCAATAATCAAAAAAGTGACTGTTACAGTCCTGTAACAGGTTTTCACTAGAATTATTGTAATCATGTTCTTGAATCAATAAAGTGTACTATTTCTATTTCATATTACTTGTAAATGAGTGTGAGTAAGATCTAGAGAGAGAGAGAGACTCATACCTTCTTCTGGACAAGGAGGCTGGCCACTTCCAGACCTAGGAGGAGGACTAACAACAGGTTTTTATTCTGATTTTGCTACAGTAGAATGAGTTGTAGAACTTGTCATTTCATTTCTTTGTAAACAACTAATAGCATTTGTAATCTTAGCTTATTTTATGTTTAGATTAATCTTGTGATTAATGGTTTGGTTGTAATCTCCACTTTCAACAAAGCTTTCAATTTATTGCAGACTGTCATTTCCAAAATTTATTATTTTCTATAATTTCCTGCATTTTGTGTTTTGTTGTCAACCCCTGCATAGAAGATTGACAACCTTCTATTACATAGCCTTGATAGGGTTTCATTTCCATGCTATAATTATGTTTCCATTGTTGCAAAAGTAAATAGATTTTCTTTCTTCAATTATAATCAGACTTCTAATTCTGCAACTATTATTTTTGCAACATAATTAGGTTTCATTCTCGCAATTGTAAATTAGGATTTCATTTCTGCAGTTAATGATTAGTTTCCATTTTTGCAATTAGATTAAGGTTTAATTTATGCAATTTAGAGATAGGAATGTCCTAAATCCCCCACACAATCGGTTTCACCAATAAGACCTGTTGCTCTAGATTGACCTAAGTTATAACCCTGTTCACCCCTTCTTTCGTAGATAGCCTTGTACACTACCCTGGATTGACAAATTCATTGAGAATTAATGATGTGTATAATTACTACGCATCAAACATTACACACCTTACCTACACATTTACACCTTGTGTAGAATATAATCTTCCTCTGATCTAGATATTTCTCTTCATTCAGTAGGGCTCTCCTTGTGACAAGAAATTCTCCTCTTTCTGCTTCTTTAGAGTGCTCAAATTTAATATCTTCATATACAACAATAGCTTGGGTATTACATTTAGGCCTCTTATTCGTTCCTCCTTAGTACTATGGGCACTCATATGCTCGATGTCCTTCTTACTCACATTGGAAATAGGTTCCATAAAATCCCCCTCTTCTAGGACCTCATCTAGACCTTCCTCTTCCTTTTTAGTAGCCATTATTCTGCTCATGGAGATGGTAAGCATTCCCCCCTTCTTGGTCCTGACTATTGCTTGTTTCTCCATTCTTCTTTTGGTCCTCATTTCATCCTCCATTTGCTCTCCCGCTAATTCTTCCACCATGACCTCATCCTCTCTGTTTACCCTCAAATATTTTGTTCAACTTCTCTTCTACCTTCAACACAAATTGATAAGCATCTTCTATGGTGGCCATCCTGACCAAACTTAGCTCCTATTGAATGCTTGCTCTAAACCCATTTATGTAATGAACTACTTTCTCCTTGTTGACCTTAGGATGACCTGTTATAATTAAAATTTTATAGAACTCCTCCGTGTACTCTTTAAGAGACTTGCTTGACTACCATAAATCCTACATTTTATTTAGCAGATCCAACTTGTAATAATCTTGAAAGAACTGTCTCTTTAGCTTCTCCACCATCCGCTCCCACCTTATTATCCTTTATTTCCTTATTTTTTTTCTATCTAACTGCGCTCCCTTCCACAAGATATTAACATGACCCTTTAGCTTGGTCTTAGCAAACTTAAACCTCTTAGGATCTTCAACCTCCTCATACTCAAAATATTCTTCCATATCATTGATCCAATCGATCAACTATTTTGGGTTAAGATTTTTAGAATACGTAGAAACATCAAACTTTGGCCTCTTCCCAATATGGGATATGGCTTTATATAATCTATCCTATGCAGGATCTACTACCTCTTCTTCTTCTTCCTCAAACTGGGCCTCTTCTTCTTCAACTTCATATTCATTCTCATATTCTCTCCTTGGCTCAAACCCTCTATGCAGCTCCTCTTGCAGAGCTTGAACTTGCCTCTACAAAGCTCTAAAATCCCCTTCTAGCATCATAACATTTCTCCCACCACCATGGTTTCTTCGTGGAGGTATTCTTCTCATGTTTCTCACAAACCCTAACCACAAATCCTGGTGCAAACTACCTCACATTCGATGATCTATCTACACACTCAAGAACTCCTGCTCTGATACCACTTGAAGAAGATCTACATAAACAAAACATAAACCAACTATAGAAAGCAGAGCAAATGTAAAATGGACCAAATATTTTCTTGTATTACTATTCTAAAAGTAGATCTTATAGAGACCAACCCCTTACAAATTCGAAATTCCCCCTCAAATACCCTATTTTCCCTTTTCCCACCTAGAACAATCTATTTGAAATTTGAATTTTGGGGGCAAACTTCCCGAGGTCATAACTCATCGCTCGTTGCTCAAAATGACTATTGGTGCATGTTTTTGGAAATCTCTCGAAGGGGTTTATAGCCTGGTAATATCTAAAAGGATATTACCACCATTTTTCAGCCCTCAAAAAGGCCTCTAAGGCCTTCAAAATTGACCTCCAAGTTTTACTAGCAGGATTTTCACTAGTTTTGACAGGGTAGAAGACCTTAAAATTTACATATCTCCCAAACCGCTCAGGATATTGGGATGATTATTTTAGCGTTGGGTCTATTTATCCATCCTCTAAACAACTAAACAAAATTTAGAACAAAATAAAACAAATACAAATTTGGGTGATGCAAGATCACTCTTACACCATTGGATGCTCCTACATCAGACACCTAGGGTAAATTGAGAAGTGACCTTCACTTCTCTAGTGTTGGAGGAAAACCAAGGTGGTCAACCTCTATCTTTGACAACCAAGATGAATCTTCAATAGGCCTACCCTTCCACTTAACCAAATATTCTTCATACTACCTATTTCTTGTACTTTTGCCGATGCAGGTATCCAGGATTTCTTCTATCTCTTCCTTCTCTAGAGTAGATGCTAGAATATCCCAAATTTCTATTACTGGTCCATCATCATTGTCCCCTTCATGATATTCTTCCAAATCAAAAATGTTGAACACATGTGATATGTTAAGCCCACTTAGCAATTCTACTTCATATGCATTTCCTGAATCCTGTTTCTTTATGATCCTGCATGGTCCAAACTTCTTCATTTTTAGCTTGTTATAAGTTTTAGCAGGGAACCTTTCTTTTCTCAGGTGGACCATAACTTCATCTCCCACTTGGAATTCCTTAAACCACCACTTCTGGTCTACCCTTGTCTTGTATTGAGTGTTCATATTGTTAATATGTTTCTTTACCTCCTCATGCAAATTCTTCAGGTGCTCTACAAAGTCCTCAGCCTCAACACTACTCTTTTCCCCTCTGTCCATCTTCCTCAACTCAGAAGCATTCCTTGGACTGCTCCCATATACAATCTAGGAATGGGGATTTATTAGTACTTCTATTGATAGAATTGTTATAAGCAAATTTTGCTTGTGGTAAAACCAAATCCCATCCCTTGGGCTTATCTCCTACTAAGCATCTCAATAGGTTACCCAAACTCCTATTCACCACCTCTATTTTCCCATCAGTATGTGGGTGGTATGCAAAACTGAATTTCAAATCTATCTTCAATTTCTTCCATAAAGTCCTCCAAAAATACCCAATAAACTTGGTATCCCTATCTAAAATGATACTCTTTGGTAGACCATGTAGTCGTACCACCTCTTTGAAAAACAACCCTACAACATGAACTACATCATTAGTTTTTTGACAGGGAATGAAATGTGCCATCTTTGAAAACCTGTCAACCACCACAAATATGGAGTCATTCCCCCTCTGTGTCCTTGGTAGGCCAAGAACAAAATCCATGTTGATGTCTTCCCATGGTTTCTCTGGTACATGTAATGGCTGATATAATCCAGTGTTCTGCCTCACACCCTTGGCCCTCTGGCATACTCTGCAACTTTGTACAAATCTCTTCACATATTGTTGTAATTGTGGCCAATAGTAGTTCTCACTAACGAGGGCAATGGTCTTATCTCGACCAAAGTGTCCAACCAACCCTCCACTATGCTTCTCCTTGACCAGATTCTCTCTCATCGAACTCCTTGGAATGCACAATTGGTTTCCTCTGAATAACATTCCATCTTGGATTAGAAAATCCAACCATTTAGTCCTATCCAAAGTAATAGGTGCCAAGCAAGCTCTCCAAGCCTCTGCAAAATCTGGATCTTCAGGGTACAAACTCTTAAGTTCATCAAACCCTATAACCTCCACCTTCATTTCTGTCAACAAGTTCTACCTTCTACTTAAGGCATCTGCAACTCTGTTTGACTTCCCACTCCTATGCTTCAACACAAAGGTATAACTCTACAAAAACTCAACCCATTTTAAGTGCCTCTGATTTAGCTTCCCTTGGCTATTAATATATTGTAAGGCCTGATGATCAATATATAGAACAAACTCTTTTGGCAACAAATAGTGTCTCCACTTCTTCAAAGCCTGAACTATAGCATAAAACTCTTGATCATAGATATAATACTTCTTCCTAGCATCATTAAGCTTCTCACTAAAATAGGCAACATGTTTACCTTCTTGACTCAATACAGCTCCTATGGCACTACCACTAGCATCACAATCTACCTGAAATACCTTATTAAAATCTGGAAGTGCCAAAATAGGTTGCTCTATGACCTTCTTCTTCAACATATCAAAACTCTTATCTGCTCCTAAAGTCCACTTAAACTCCTTCTTATCCCCTCTCATTGTCTCCGTTAGGGGTGCACAAATACTACTAAAATTCCTAATAATTTTTTTGTAAAAACTAGCTAGACCATGGAATGATCTTACCTCTGTAATGCTCCTTGGGGTAGGCCATTCAATGATAGCCCTCACCTTTTTTGGGTCCATTTTAAGACCTTCATCTGAGATGACAAATCCTAGGTACACCAACTCCTTCTTCACAAAACTGCACTTCTTCAAATTAATCAGCAACTGCTCCTCCCTCAACTTCTCAAAAACTCGTCGAATATGCATCAGGTGCTCCTCCAAAGTCTTACTAAAAATTAAAATGTCATCCAAATAGACAATGACAAATTTTCCTAAAAACTCCTTCAATACCTCATTCATAAGCCGCATGAATGTGCTTGGTGCATTGGTTAGCCCAAATGGCATGACCAACCACTCGTACAAACCCTCTCTAGTCTTGAAGGTTGTCTTCCACTCATCTCCTTCTCTGATACGAATCTGATGGTACCCACTCTTCAGGTCAATATTTGTGAAGTACTTGGCTCCACTCAAATAGTCCATAATGTCATCCATCCTTGGCAATGGAAATCTGTATTTTATGGTGATCTTGTTAATAGCTCAAGAATCTATACACATTCTCCACTCCCCATATTTCTTTGGTGCTAGTACTACAGGTACTGCACATGGACTCAAGCTCTCTCGAATCAGTCCTTTTTTAGTAACTCTTGGACTTGTCTGTTTAGCTCCTCACTTTCTATAGGAGTCATTCTATGGGCTACCTTATTGGGTAAACTAGCTCCCGGTACCAAATCTATGTGGTGACTGATCTTCCTCATTGGTGGCAAACCCTTAGGTACATTATCTAATATAATATCTAGGAATTCTTCTAATAGACCTGAGACTTCTATTGGGATATCTTTGCATTTTTCTTCCTTAACTCTAGGAATTAATGCATAGCACATATGCTCATGCTTCAGACCATCCAAAAAATTTCTACCATAAAATAAATTGGTTAGCCCAAAGTGTTTTTTGGCATGCCCATCATGTATTGCATACCGATCAAACTACCATGGCCTTCCCAATAGCAAATGATAAGCATCCATAGGTAGGATGTCACACATGACCTCATCATGGTAATTCCCAATATGGAATTTTACTAAACATTGCTCATTGACCAAAGCCCTATGGTCCTTCTACAACCATGCAATCTGATATGGATGCGGGTGCCTCCTTCTCTCTAATTGTAACTTGGTAACCATCCCTTCTGAAACTAGGTTATCAGTGCTACCATTATCAATGATAATATTACACACCTTACCTGCACATTTACACCTTGTGCAAAATAGACTCTTCCTCTGATCTGGATCTTTCTCCTCATTCAGCAAGGCTCTCCTTGTGACCAGAACTTCTCCTCTTTCTACTTCTTTAGAGTGCTCAGATTCAACACCTTCATCTACAATAGTAGCTCGGGCATTACCTTTAGGTCTCTTATTCGTTCCCCCTTGGTGTTGTGGGCACTCGTATGCTCGATGTCCTTCTTCCCCACATTGGAAATAGGTTCCATGAAATCCTCCTCTTCTAGGCCCTCATCTAGACCTTCCTCTTCCTCTTTGGTAGCTATTATTCTTCTCACAGGGGTGGTAAGCATTCTCCCCTTTTGGTCCTGACTATTGCTTGCTTCTCCATTCTTCTTTTGGTCCTCATTTCATCCTCCATTTGTTCTCCCACCAGTTCTTCCACCATGACCTCTTCCTCTCTGCTTGCTCTCAAATATTTTGTTCAGCTTCTCTTCTACCTTCAAGGCAAATTGGTAAGCATCTTCTATGGTGGTCATCCTGACTAGACTTAGCTCCTCTTGAATACTTGCTCTCAACCCATTTATGTAATGGGCTACCTTCTCCTTGTTGGCCTCAGAATGGCCTATTCTGATTAAAATCTTATAGAACTCCTCTATGTATTCTTTGATAGACTTGCTTGACTACCTCAAACCCTACATTTTCTTTAGCAGATCCAACTCATAATCATCTGGAATGAACTATCTCTTCAACTTCTCCACCATCCGCTCCCACCTTGTTATCCTTTCTTTCCCTCTTCTATTTCTATCCAACTATACTCCCTTCCACCAAATACTAGCATGACCCTTCAACTTGGTCTTAGCAAACTTGACCCTCTCAAGATCTTCAACCTCCTCATACTCAAAGTATTCTTCCATATCATTGATCCAGTCGATCAACTCTTCTAGGTTAATATTTCTAGAATACGTAGAAACCTCCATCTTCGATCTCTTCCCAATCTGGGATATAGCTCTATACAATCTGGCTTGCACAGGATCTACTACCTCTTCTTCTTCCTCGAATTAGGCCTCTTCTTCTTCAGCTTCATCTTCACTCCCATCTTCTCTCCTTGGCTCAAACCCTCTATGCAGCTCCTCTTGCAGAGCTTGAACTTGCCTCTACAAAGCTCTAAAATCCTCTTCTGGCACCATAACATTTCTCCCACCACCATGGTTTCTTCGTGGAGGCATTCTACTCATGTTTCTCACAAACCCTAACCACAAATCCTGGTGTAAACTACCTCACATCCGATGATCTATTTACACACTCAGGAACTCCTGCTCTGATACCACTTGAAGTAGAGTTGCATTAAACAAAACACATACAATCCATAGAAAGCAGAGAAAATGCAAAATGAGCCAAAGATTTTCTTGTATTACTATTCTAAAAATAGAGCTTATAGAGACCAACCCCTTACAAATTTGAAATTCCCCCTCAAATACCCTGTTTCCCCTTTTCCCGCCTAGAACAATGTATTTGAAATTTGAATTTTGGGGGTAAACTTCTCGAGGTCATAACTCCTCGCTCGTTGCTCGAAATGACTATTAGTGCATGTTTTTGGAAATCTCTCGAAGGGGTTTGTGGCCTAATAATGTCCTAAGGATATTACCACCATATTTCAGCCCTTAAAAAGGCCTCTAAGGCCTTCAAAATTGACCTCCAAGTTTTACTAGCAGGATTTTCACTAGTTTTGACAGGGTAGAAGACCTTAAAATTTACATATCTCCCAAACCGCTCAGGATATTGGGATGATTATTTTAGCGTTAGGTCTATTTCTCCATCCTCTAAACAACTAAATAAACTTTAGAACAAAATGAAATAAATACAAATTTTGGTGATGCAAGATCACTCTTACACCGTTGGATGCTCCTACATCAGACACCCATGGTAAATTGAGAAGTGACCTTCACTTCTCTGCTGTTGGAGGAAAACCAAGGTGGTCAACCTCTATCTTTGACAACCAAGATGAATCTTCAATAGGCCTACCCTTCCACTTAACTAGATATTCTTCATACTACCTATTTCTTGTACTTTTGTCGATGCGGGTATCTAGGATTTCTTCTATCTCTTCCTTCTCTGGAGTAGATGCTAGAATATCCCAAATTTTTGTTATTGGTCCATCATCATTGTCCCCTTCATGATATTCTACCAAATCAAAAATGTTGAACATAGGTGATATGTTAAGCCCACTCGGCAATTCTACTTCATATGCATTTCCTAAATCCTATTTCTTTATGATCTTGCATGGTCCAAACTTCTTCATTTTTAGCTTGTTATAAGTTTTAGCAGGGAACCTTTCTTTTCTCAGGTGGACCATAACTTCATCTCCCACTTGGAATTCCTTAAACCATCACTTCTGGTCTACCCTTGTCTTGTACTGAGTGTTCATCTTAGTAATATGCTTCTTTACTTCTTCATGCAAGCTCTTTAGGTGCTCTACAAAGTCCTCAGCCTCAACACTGCTCTTTTCCCCTCTATCCATATTCCTCAACTCAGAAGCATTCCTTGGGCTGCTCCCATATACAATCTAGAATGGGGATTTATTAGTACTCCTATTGATAGAATTGTTGTAAGAAAATTCTGCTTATGGTAAAACCAAATCCCATCCCTTGGGCTTATCTCCTACTAAGCATCTCAACAAGTTACCCAAACTCCTATTCACCACCTCTATTTTCCCATCAGTCTATGGGTGGTATGCAGAACTGAATTTCAAATCTATCTTCAATTTCTTCCATAAAGTCCTCTAAAAATACCCAATAAACTTGGTATCCCTATCTAAAACGATACTCTTTGGTAGACCATGTAGTCATACCACCTCTTTGAAAAACAACCCTGCAACATGAACTACATCATTAGTTTTCTGGTAGGGAATGAAATATGCCATCTTTGAAAACCTGTCAACCACCACAAATATGGAGTCATTCCCCCTCTGTGTCCTTGGTAGGCCAAGAACAAAATCCATGTTGATGTCTTCCCATGGTTTCTCTGGTACAGGTAATGGTTGATATAATCCAGTGTTCTGCCTCACACCCTTGGCCCTCTAGCATACTCTACAACTTTGTACAAATATCTTCACATCTTGCTGTAACTATGGCCAATAGTAGTTCTCACTAACGAGGGCAATGGTCTTATCTCGACCAAAGTGTCCAGCCAACCCTCCACTATGCTTCTCCTTGACTAGATTCTCTCTCATCGAACTCCTTGGAATGCACAATTGGTTTCCTCTGAATAACATTCCATCTTGGATTAGAAAATCCAACCATTTAGTCCTATCCAAAGTAACAGGTGCCAAGCAAGCTCTCCAAGCCTCTACAAAATCTGGATCTTCAGGGTACAAACTCTTAAGTTCATCAAACCCTATAACCTCCACCTTCATTTCTATCAACAAGTTCTACCTTCTACTTAAGGCATCTGCAACTCTGTTTGACTTCCCACTCCTATGCTTCAACACAAAGGTATAACTCTGTAAAAACTCAACCCATTTTAAGTGCCTCTGATTTAGCTTCCCTTGGCTATTAATATATTGTAAGGCCTGATGATCAATATATAGAACAAACTCTTTTGGCAACAAATAGTGTCTCCACTTCTTCAAAGCTTGAACTATAGCATAAAACTCTTGATCATAGATATAATACTTCTTCCTAGCATCATTAAGCTTCTCACTAAAATAAGCAACATGTTTACCTTCTTGACTCAATACAACTCCTATGGCACTACCACTAGCATCACAATCTACCTGAAATACCTTATTAAAATCTGGAAGTGCCAAAATAGGTTGCTCTATGACCTTCTTCTTCAACATATCAAAACTCTTATCTGCTCTTGAAGTCCACTTAAACTCCTTCTTATCCCCTCTCATTGTCTCCGTTAGGGGTGCACAAATACTACTAAAATTCCTAATAATTTTTTTGTAAAAATTGGCTAGACCATGGAATGATCTTACCTCTGTAATGCTCCTTGGGGTAGGCCATTCAATGATAGCCCTCACCTTTTCTGGGTCCATTTTAAGACCTTCAGCTGAGATGAAAAATCCTAGATACACCAACTCCTTCTTCACAAAACTGCACTTCTTCAAATTAATCAGCAATTGCTCCTCCCTCAACTTCTCAAAAACTCATCGAATATGCATCAGGTGCTCCTCCAAAGTCTTACTAAAAATTAAAATGTCATCCAAATAGACAATGACAAATTTTCCTAAAAACTCCTTCAATACCTCATTCATAAGTCGCATGAATGTGCTTGGTGCATTGGTTAGCCCAAATGGCATGACCAACCACTCGTACAAACCCTCTCTGGTCTTGAAGGTTGTCTTCCACTCATCTCCTTCTCTGATACGAATCATGATACCCACTCTTCAGGTCAATCTTTGTGAAGTACTTGGCTCCACTCAAACAATCCATAATGTCATCCATCCTTGGCAATGGAAATCTATATTTGATGGTGATCTTGTTAATAGCTCGAGAATCTATACACATTCTCCATTCCCCATATTTCTTTGGTGCTAGTACTATAGGTACTGCACATGGACTCAAGCTCTCTCGAATCAGTCCCTTTTTTAGTAGCTCTTGGACTTGTCTATTTAGCTCCTCACTTTCTATAGGAGTCATTCTATGGGCTGCCTTATTGGGTAAACTAGCTCTCGGTACCAAATCTATGTGGTGACTGATCTTCCTCATTGGTGGTAAACCCTCAGGTACATTATCTGATATAATATCTAGGAATTCTTCTAATAGACCTGAGACTTCTATTGGGATATCTTTGCATTGTTCTTCCTTAACTCTAGGAATTAATGCATAGCACATATGCTCATGCTTCAGACCATCCAAAAATTTTCTACCATCTACTAAACATATTCTGGCACTGCTACATACCTTTTCTTCCACCTCCTTTAGGGGCTTCAGCTTGTGGTGCACTCCATCCTTTGTCAGGGAGTAAGTGTTGGCATGCCCATCATGTATTGCATGTCGATCAAACTACCATGGCCTTCCCAATAGCAAATGGTAAGCATCCATAGGTAGGATGTCACACAGGACCTCATCATGGTAATTCCCAATATTGAACTTTACTAAACATTGCTCATTGACCAAAGCCCTATGGTCCTTCTGCAACCACGCAATCTGATATGGATGCGGGTGCCTCCTTCTCTCTAACTATAACTTGGTAACCATCCCTTCTGAAACTAGGTTATCAGTGCTACCATTATCAATGATAATATTACACACCTTACCTGCACATTTACACCTTGTGTGGAATAGACTCTTCCTCTGATCTGGATCTTTCTCCTCATTCAGCAAGGCTCTCCTTGTGACTAAAACTTCTCCTCTTTCTGCTTCTTTAGAGTGCTCAGATTCAACACCTTCATCTACAACAATAGCTCGGGCATTACCTTCAGGCCTCTTATTCGTTCCCCCTTGGTGTTGTGGGCACTCGTATGCTCGATGTCCTTCTTCCCCACATTGGAAATAGGTTCCATGAAATCCTCCTCTTCTAGGCCCTCATCCAGACCTTCCTCTTCCTCTTTGGTAGCCATTATTCTACTCATGGGGGTGGTAAGCATTCTCCCCCTTCTGGTCCTAACTGTTGCTTGCTTCTCCATTCTTCTTTTGGTCCTCATTTTGCCCTCCATTTGTTCTCCCACTAGTTCTTCCACCATGACCTCTTCCTCTCTATTTGCTTTCAAATATCCTATTCAACTTCTCTTCTACCTTCAAGGCAAACTGGTAAGCATCTTCTATGGTGGTCATCCTGACTAGACTTAGCTCCTCTTGAATACTTGCTCTCAACCCATTTATGTAATGGGCTACCTTCTCCTTGTTGGCCTCAGAATGGCCTATTCTGATTAAAATCTTATAGAACTCCTCTATGTATTCTTTGATAGACTTGCTTGACTACCTCAAACCCTACATTTTCTTTAGTAGATCCAACTCGTAATCAGTTGGAATGAACTATCTCTTCAACTTCTCCACCATCCACTCCCACCTTGTTATCCTTTCTTTCCCTCTTCTGTTTCTATCCAATTGTACTCCCTTCCACCAAATACTAGCATGACCCTTCAGCTTGGTCTTAGAAAACTTGACCCTCTCAGGATCTTCAACCTCCTCATACTCAAAGTATTCTTCCATATCATTGATCTAGTCGATCAACTCTTCTGGATTAAGATTTCTAGAATACGTAGAAACCTCCATCTTCGATCTCTTCCCAATCTGGGATATGGCTCTATATAATCTGGCTTGTGTAGGATCTACTACCTCTTCTTCTTCCTCGAATTGGGCCTCTTCTTCTTCAACTTCATCTTCACTCCCATCTTCTCTCCTTGGCTCAAACCCTCTATGTAGCTCCTCTTGCAGAGCTTGAACTTACCTCTGCAAAGCTCTAAAATCCTCTTCTAGCACCATAACATTTCTCCCACCACCATGGTTTCTTCATGGAGGCATTCTGCTCACGTTTCTCATAAACCCTAACCACAAATCTTGGTGTAAACTACCTCACATTCGGTGATCTATTTACACACTCAGGAACTCCTACTCTGATACCACTTGAAGTAGAGTTGCATTAAACAAAACACATACAATCCACAAAAAGTAAAGAAAATGCAAAATGAGCCAAATATTTTCTTGTATTACTATTCTAAAAATAATGGAGCTTATAGAGACTAACCCCTTACAAATTCGAAATTCCCCCTCAAATACCCTGTTTTCCCTTTTCCCGCCTAGAACAATGTATTTGAAATTTGAATTTTGGGGGTAAACTTCTCGAGGTCATAACTCCTCGCTCGTTGCTCAAAATGACTATTGGTGCATGTTTTCGAAAATCTCTCAAAGGGGTTTGTGACCTGATGATATAATAGAATTACCACCATATTTCAGCCCTTAAAAAGGCCTCTAAGGCCTTCAAAATTGACCTCCAAGTTTTACTAGTAGGATTTTCACTAGTTTTGATAGGGTAGAAGACCTTAAAATTTACATATCTCCCAAACCGCTCAGGATATTGGGACGATTCTTTCAGCGTTGGGTCTATTTCTCCATCCTCTAAACAACTAAACAAAATTTAGAAAAAAATGAAACAAATACAAATTTGGGTGATGCAAGATCACTCTTACACCGTTGGATGCTCCTGCATCATCCAACATCATCTCATCTCCTTGATTTTGATTCTTTTATGGTTGGCTCTATGCTCTACTGGTTCTTCATTTTCATCAACCTATTCCTTTATAAATATGTTAGTATCATTTTAAAATATCATTGTATCTTGTGAGATTTCCATTGAATTTAGGATGTATATAGATCTTGTTGCTTTAATTTCACCTTGATTCATGATGCAACATGTATTGATTCAATCCATATATCTAAAGTTGATCATATAATTATCTTCTACCAACTTGCTTACTGAAATGAGATTGAATGTTAATACAGGAACATACAATACATTTTGCAGTAGAATATTTGTAAATGATCTTCTAGTTGTTACACATCCATATCCATGTATAGGATAAGTTTGGCTATCCATAATTCTTAGTCTATAGCCATTGGTATCTTCAAGACAGTCAAACCATTGTAAATTTCCTGTCATATGATGACTAGCTCCTGAGTCAATGTACCACATATTTTCATGTTTTATAGACTAGTTTCTATTGGAGCAAATTCCACATTCATTATATGATATTCTTGAAGAAATGAGATAGGATTTTATTATGAATTCCTATTAGGATATATGATATCTGATATAAGTATATAATATTGATTTGATAAAACCTATATTAATCCTTGATTCTTGTAGGCTTTCTTATGTCTCTCTAGTAATGAGAATGAGTCGTAATAAGGATTTTTAGGTTTTGTAGATAGCTTATATATTGCTAGTGGATTTGCAACTTGATAAACAATAGATTATGATATTACCAGGTTTTTTAGAATGCCTTATGAATCCCTAGTATGTTTTGGAAAATATATAAAGTGCTTTTGTAAGTTATATTTCAATCGTGGTTTATTTTGTAAATATTTGGAAATGCTAAAATCAACTTCTTTTGTCCTTATTGCTCTTATTGAACTAAGCACTTTTTCTATATTTCAATAGGTTTTAATGTTGGATATTATATCTCTATTTGAGAATATTTGAGACAAGTAAATATTATAATTTCCAGCCTTTATATGTTTTTGATAAACCTCTTATAATGGCCCTTGGAAATTTATTTCAATTTTTCTAATTTCAAATAAATCAATTTGTAGTAGTAGACCTTATGACTCCCAAATTTGTAAAATTAGAAAAGACAATAAAATTTTCAAAGTATTAAATAGTTCAACCTAAGTAGAAGGCCTTATATCTCCTAGGTTAGTTTACAAATAGTATTTTAATTTTTGCTAAGTTATCTCCTATATATTTTGCTTTCTCAACCTTAAATTAATCCTTAAAGATTATTACCTTATATCTCCTATGTTTGAAAGAAATATTTATGAGATATTTTTCTTACCTTATCCCCTTGACTTCACACTTGAATGGCACTAGTTTTGAATGAAATAAAACAATCCTTTCTCTCTCTCTACACTGCATATAAGGGTAGTCATTAATGGATAAGTGACACTTGCATTTCTTGGGAGCACTACCACTTCTTCTTGTAACATTGCTACACCAACCATTACTCCTTTGTAATGTATTCACCTTGCTTTGAGCGCTCTCAACATGCATATCTTGAGCATTAGATATAAGATAGCCATTAGGGAATAATATGCCAAGTGGTACTCAACCCTCTTGTATGGAATTTTCTACGTAATACCTCAAAGAAGGAGGTTATAACTCCTTCAATTATCTTCCTCCTTAGCCTACTTTGGTTTCTTGAATAGAAAGCAATGCAATTTCTTCTGCAGGTAATTAGTGAGTTTCCTTGGAGCTTTGTATAAGGATGAGGTAGCTCTCTTGCTACCCTTTGTTGATGCTATTCCCAACATAGCATCCACTTTCCTTCTTTGTGCTTATACCTTCATCGTGATCCTTGTTCACGTTCATAGAGGTGAAGCTTGATGCATTTGAACGCTTGATGTGTTATATCCTTTTTTACGTATATAATTTTTTTTCCTTGCTACGGTTTACGTAAATATTTATGATAGATTTCCTTTGGCTTATGTAAATAACCTTGGTAGACTTGTTGTTATTTAGATAGAAGCTTCATTTATATATAGGTTCGATCTTAGAGAGAATGCTCTTTTAGTGTTGGAGAACGCTCAATCCTTTGGCCCTTCCTTTGGCTACTTTTTTCCATGTAGTTGTTGTGCATATTATGGCACCTTTAAATATACTCCTTTTCTTAAATTTGATGTACTGTAGAAGTGCAATACCATGTAACCTTTACATGTATATATAAATTATTATTGCACCTTTTCTTGCACTCTTTTGCATGTCTAAAATTCTTATTTTTGTAGCATATTAATGAGTGCAAAATGAGGGTTTTAAGGATGTCTCTTTGGCTAGACTCCTTACCCTTTTTCTTGGATTATTGATGGTGAATCCAAGACTTGTAAATACTATAGAACATAAGCATTATTTTAGTTGCAATAACACTAAGTGCTTTGGATTTGAGATTCACGAAGTCTCAATCTTTGAAGCTTCTTTTTGGTTAGCTTTTATTTGCTTGTACTAACCAATTTTGGTGGCATCTATTGGCTACTATGATTTACAGGTTTCTGTGCTTTAAGAGTGTCTTTAGACACTTGATCCAAACTATATTTTTTAGCCTTTATTTCAAAGCACAAAACTAATTTATTTTGAGAGTAATAATAGTGCAAATGAATCTAAAAAATTCTAACTTTAATACACTAACATATTACACCTTATCACTCCAATATACTCTCAAGAAATGCACTTAATCAATTCACTGCAACTAATAAAGAATAATATGAAATGAACCTTCAAGATTTATTCTGTAAATTTCTTATAAGAAATATATTACGAGATAGTATTCTTTTGCTTTCCAAAGTAGATAATAGGATAGTTGATAGATCATTAAAATTTTGAAATCTAGTCAAATCCTAATGTGCAAATGAACCTTAAAAAGAACCTTTATTTTTTCACACTTGAAGACTATAATACAAATCTCCTTTTTACAACTTTAATCAGGAGAAAGATGCTTTAATAAATCTGATAAGTAATCCAACTAATGAATCTACTTGCACCAATAGTTTCTTAACTTTTTTTGAACACTTTTGTAGCTCCTTTTCCACTTCTATAGAGGATGTAGATCTTGGTGCCTAAGATCACCAAGTTGTTGTCTTGAGTAGAATCTTGTAGCTCTTTGTAGATTGTTTTGAACAACTTCTTCACCAAATTGATGGTCTCGAACTCTCTTTCATGAGCCTAGGGTTTGGTGACTTTGATATCCTCTTGTAATCTCCTCCTACTATAGATTTGGAGAAGTTAGTATCTCTAAAGCAGTGACCTCTTTCTGTAGGAGGTAATCATCTAATATCCTGGATTTGATAAGCTTCTTCTGCCTTCAATTATTCTTGTCAAATTTTTACTTCAAGTAGGATCTTCTTATTAATATTTTTAATGTCTTGAGGTCTTCACTGGATTCTTATTTTTCTTGGATTTGAAACTCCTTGCCAAATTCTCCTCCTCTTGGGATTTTTGTCGAATGGTGAAAATTGTCCCAAGTCCTTCACTATTAGGGGATTCTCCTTGGTAGTGGATTTCTCTAGTGAGTTCTCCTTTGATGATTTTTTTAGCAAAGCTCTCCTATCATTTTACTAGATGCTCGTTGAGACCTTGTCAAGGTTTTTGATCTTGCAGCTTATTCTGGTCTTCCTAGAGACCTTATCTTCAACCTTCTACTTTTGGAAGTGTTGGAGTTGAGATCTTCTCCTGGATCTCTGATTATACTGCTTCTATATTTAAGCAAGAATCTCCTAGTCCTTATTTTTATTCCTAGCCTGTAATTTCTTCAATGAGATATCCTCCCAATATCTTTTGCTTCAGGTACTAGATCGATTCTAAAGAGGCTTTTCTTCCTAACTTTCTTGTAGGAATATTTCCCGACTTATTGGATCTCCTTTACTTGCAAAAAAAAATATTAGTACTGAAATATGCTTCTGAATTAGATCCTCTCCTCTAGAATATTCTTCAAGATAAAGGTATCTATGGGTTGTTTCAGTATCAAGGCTTCTATGGACTGTTCTTCAATATCAAGGCTTCTATGGCCTGTTCTTCAATATCAAGGCTTCTATGGCCTTTTATTATGGATCAAGGCTTTTATGGTATTTTATTCTATATCAAGGCTTCTATGGAATTTTATTCTATATCAAGGCTTCTATGGCCTTTTCCTCTTGTGAAGTTCTTCAATCTATCAATGGAGATATCCTGTCTCCAGATTTCATCACAATTCTTTTCAAGAATATTCTTCTAAATTATTCTCCTCTTTGCAACAACTAATCTCTGCACTATGAAGGCACTTTGACCTTCGAGAAATGAAGTTGAGGTCTTGTAGATTTTTATTGTAGGAGGTGTCCAAATCATCTTAGTATTAATTACGTGTAATAAAAGAAACTTTCAGGTAAGTATTTCTAGATCTTTGAGCTTCACTAGTTGATTCATCAACCTAGTGGATCAAATGTTGAGTCCTAGTCTTCATGAGTTTTCCTTCAACTCTATGGAAATACTCTAGCCCTATGCAATCTCAATATTTTTGAAACTAATATTTCAGTCCTCACTTGTAACTCTCCCTAATTCTACCACCTAAAATATTTAGAGAAATTTTGATAGTGATTGGTCTAATGGCGCGTCAAGTTATCAAAAAACTAAGGATACAAAATTATGGTGGATTTATCTATCGTAGCTCTGATACCATTGTTAGCTTTTTATACCACATATAATAGGAGATACCAATCACAAGATGTAGAAATAAATAAAGTAAATCTACAAGATGACTGAAATATGCTATAAATAGAAATGATGAAAATGATTACAATAGTAGCTATGGAGGAAATGGACACTCCATAATATAAGCTACTACTCCATGAATGAGCTTTGAGCTTATAGCTCACACACACACTAACCTATTGCCTATCTACCACACACTGCCTATGATACTATGACTTCTATATCTATCTTCTACATATATGGCCATTATATAGGAAGATAGATTCCTTGGCCAACACTTTATCTAGTTGAACAAGTGGATACCTTGCACATTACAACTTGCACATTGACACTTGTGTATTTATTACATTGCATGAAGTAACTAGATAAATTTCCCCTAAAGTAACCTAATGTCCTAAGTATGCACCAAGGAAGGTACATTTACATGACCCAAATAATGTAATATACTCTATTTATACTTTTTTTGGTAGATAAGATACTATAGCATTAATACCAGGTTTTACAGGTTGACCCAAAACCTTTTACAAAAATCAGCCTAAGGTTGTTGATGAACATGTCCTTACTAAGGATCCTATATATGTAAAATCTACATGCCACCAAAGCCATTACATCCGGTAAGGCACATAGCCTGTTATCAAAAAGAAACTTCCCATACAACATTTTGGGTATACCCCGAGAAAACACACCTGCATCATAATTACAAAAAAAGAAATAGACATGGATCCCTTCCTTGAAATAGTGGAGAAACAAAAAGTTGTAGACACACATAGCAGAGTACTGAAAAAAACTCCCACAAGCTCTGTATTGATAGTTACTCTTAATAATTCTTTGGTAATTGCTTTCTTCCGTATATGACATGCTTTGGGACCACATCCCGTCTTGGCCAATCAGCCTTGGAGAAGTGAACCTGCTGGCTAGATTTATGGCGGTGGCTATCTGGTGGTCCACGTGGCTCTGGTTCGAAGTCTTATATTGCCATTTCTTTCCTGCCCTATGATTATCAACCAACCTCAAATTACTAAGATGACTAGGAGCCATGTTATCTGACATGTGACTATCCCCATTAGTCTTTGTGGTATTTCCAAGCAACATCCACCAAGACTGACAACTCGAATAATTTTTATTGTGAGTCCATTTCAAAAAAGATACGGGAATACTCCTAGCCTTCGAACTTACAGTGCCTTCCCTATTGGTAAATTTGACTATCATTCTTGGAATTCTTGTTGAATAAGCTCCTCTACTTCACTCGGGACACCGTGTTCCCATTTGAAAAGTCCATCACCATCGACACCCAAATTGGCCAGCTTATCAACAATTTTGTTAGCTTCCCGAAAGACATGTTGGGCTTTTCTGTCCTGTCTTCCCTGGAAAAGGATCCTAGCCTCTTCAACAATTGTTTTAATCCTCCAAGGAGGTGTTTTCCAATTATTGAGGAGATTTATAACATGCATAGAGTCTCCTTCTATGATCAAATTGCCTTCTAAGTCTTGAGTCATTTGAAGGCCTCTCCACATAGCTCTAGCTTCAGCTTCATTGTTCATCCTTGTTCCCAAATATTCAGAAAATGCAAGCATCATATTCCCATTATGATCTCGCACAATGCCACCAATGCCTACTCTGCCAAGATTGTCCTTAGCCACTCCATCAAAATTAAGCTTAAACCAACCCGTAGGAGGTGGGGACCACTTAACATTGGCTCTAGGGTTGACTACCCTAGGCACAGACTCATCTAACAAGGTTAAGCTTAAATATTGAGCAATCGTGGTCTCCTACAGATGAGGTTTACGACTATCAAAAGGGATAAGGTTCACATTCTCATTGGCAAAGGATAGGATCCTGGCAATGATAGTTTGATGATCATGGATAGACTCATTAAAGACTCTATGGTTCCTTTCTAACCACACCTACCAAAGATAGTGATTGAGACAAATTTTCCACATGTATCTAAGTCTTTGGCTTGAAAAGGGGCAAGGCCACTAGATGAACAAATCAAGTACGATGGCTGGTTTAACCCAGGAAATATTGAAGGCCTAAAAAACCCCACTTAGGACAGTCAAGGAAAAAGGGCACTCAAGGAAAATGTGATAAATGGTCTCCCAATTAGCCCTGCATAGATAACAATGATTAGTGATACAAATACCTTTACGCATCATATTATCAATGGTTAGAATTCTTCCTTGGATAACCAACCATGAAAAGACTACAATTTTTGGAATTAAATTTTTTATCCAAACTAAGTCCTTTTGGAGGACAAAATCCTCGTCATCAAGCAGAAGCTTGTAAGCTGATTTAACAATGAACTGCCCATTTTTCGTAGGAGCCCAGGTCACTTGATCTTCCTTGGGTCTCATGGGGATAAAATGTTGCCCAAGAATGTTACAAAGATCATTTGATTCCACTTGAAATCCCTGAATCCTTATTTGTTTCCACTTCATTCTGCCTCTATCCTCAACCATATAATCGGAGACTTTTCTACCAATGAGTTCTTCCGTGATATCTCTGATTCGGGCTAAGTTAGGATATTGCATCAGTGGTTCATCCTTAGCCCACCTATCATTCCAACAATTTATCCTCTCACCATTGCCTAAAACCCATCTTAAACCTTTTTGATGATTTCCTTACAATTGAGAATTGCTTTCCAAAAAGTAGAACCTCTGATTGGAACTGAGTCACTTAGAAATTCCATATTTTGAAGATACTTTCATTTGATGATAGTTGTCCATTCATTTTCTTCACCAAAAATGAGGTGCCACACCTGCTTAGCTAGTAAAGCTAAATTCATATGAGCAATTCTCCTCAGACCTAAGCCCCCATTTTCCCTGGGTCTGCACACTTTGGTCCATCCTACAAGGTGTATCCTTTTTTTCTCCTCTGATCCAGTCCATAAAAATTCTTTTTGGAGTTTCTCAATTTTTTGGAAAACCTTCACAAGGGCTTTGAAAATGGAGAGGAAATAGACTGGAATGCTCTGAAGAGAGGCCTTAGTGAGGGTCAACTTTCCTGCTTGAGATAGAAGATGACCTTTCCATCCAACAAGTTTTTTTTGAATTCTTTCAATAACCCTGTCCCACATTGACTCTCTCGGAGAACCAATGAAAAGAGGGAGACCAAGATACGAAGTGGGGAGGTTTGCTATATCACACCCTAAAATTTTTGCAATCCTTCCTTGCCTCTGAATGGGGGTGTTCAAGAAATATAACTTGCTTTTACTAAAATTAACTTTCTGACCAACAACATCCTCGTAGAGTTGCAGGATGTATTTAATTCTTTTGGCCTCAACCATCGATGCCTTAGTCAATAGAAGGGTATCATCAATGAATTGTTGGTGAGAAACAACCCTAGTGAGAGATGTTGCCTTGATTCCTGATATTAGCCTTGAACTGCAAGCATTTTTTATGGTTCTGCCTAAAGCTTCTGCCATAATGATGAATAACATGGGGTTGATAGGGTCCCCCTACCGAATTCCTCTATGACTTTGAAAGTAACCAACAGTTGTTCCATTAACTAGAATTGAGAACCATGCTTTAGAAATGCATTATTTGATCAAATTAACCCATTGGTGGTGAAAACCAAACTTAAGGAGGACAACAATCAGAAAGTCCCAATTTAGCCTATCAAATGCTTTGTTCATATCAAGCTTGAGGGCAAAAATAGACCTGTTAGTCTTATGAGCAGAGTGCAGAGCTTCATGAACTATGATAACTCCATCCAAGATTGACCTACCCTAGATAGAGCTTCCCTGGCATGGATCTATGATGTGGGGTAGAACATCTCTCATTCTATTTGCAATGGCTTTAGTTAGGATCTTGTAAGAAACATTGCATAGACTGATTGGCCTGAAGTCAGCCATAGATTCAAGGGTTTGCTTCTTAGGAATTAGAGAAATAAAAGTAGAGTTGAGACCTTTTGGGATATGATTGCTTGCTTGGAATTCTCTGATAACAAAAATTACATCCTCACTTACGATGTCCCAAAAATCTTGATAGAAATGAGGGGGAAAGCCATCGGGTCCTGGGGCTTTGTCTGGCTCCATGCTAAACAAGGCTTCCTTAATTTCCTCATCATAAAATGGAGCTAGAAGCTTAAGGTTTATATCCTCATTTATTATGCTAGGAATGGATTGCAAGAGAATATATTTGGCCTCCTCATTGCACTGCGATTCCTGACCAAGGATAGAATTGAAATAAGTTACTGCCTCCTTTCTGATTTCTGTTAAGTCCTGAGTAATAGAACCATCTACTTTTTTAAAAAATTTATCTTGTTATTGCTTCTGTTTCTAAGCGTGGTGACATGAAAAAACTTGGAATTTGAATCTCCATATTTCAACCAAAGAGCCCTTGATTTTTGCCTCCAATAGATTTCCTCACAGGCCAAAATGTTATGAAACTCTGCTAGTTTTGTTCGTTCCTCCTGCCTAGTAGTTTCATCAGCATCACCATGTTGAATCCTCTGATCAATTATCTTCAAAATTTCAACAACCTATTTTTTATTTTCAAAGAGGTTCCCAAAGACCTCTTTGTTCCAAGTTCGAAGCTTTTCCTTAACAAACTTTAATTTGCCAACAAGTTTAAAAGTTGCACTACCCCTGACAGGCTGCTGCCACCACTGAATTAAGTTATCTCTGAAATTGGAATGTTTGATCCACATAGATTGAAATATGAAAGGTTTCTTGAAGGACAGAGAGTTAGGGATCTCCAAAAAAATGGGATTATGATCAGAGGTAATTTTAGGAAGGGCTTGCAGGGTAGAATCACTGAACAGAGTTGTAGCCTCCTTTGATAGAAAAAACCTGTCAAGCCTTTCTTGAATGAGATGACACCCTATCCGTCGATTGCTCCAGGTATAATTCGCTCCTCTAAGTTTTACATCCATCAACATGTTGGAGTTCACAAAGTCATTGAACTCATCCATGCTCCTGATAGGTGGTCCATTTCCACCCATTTTGTCTGAAGGGTAAAGAGGAGTGTTAAAATCCCTAGCCAAAATCCAGGGGACATTATGGAAGATTTCACTCAGATTGCCTAAGTACTCCCACAGTAGAGCTCTCCCTTGAATTGAAGTCGAGGCATAAATATTTGAAAGGATCCATGACCTATTGTTGTTTATTTCCTTAAATAAAACACTAAGAACCCTATCATATTTCTGAATAATGGTGCCTTCTACTATCCAGGGATCCCACAAAGTCATAAGGCCTCTAGACGCTCCTCTGGATGATTTGCAAACCATCTCCCCTTGATTCCAGATTTTTTTTGCTACTTTTTTTACTGAATCTCATCAATTTTTGTTTCTTGCAACATGATAATAGTTGGATTCACTTGATTTCTTATTGCACTGACTTCCCTATGTTTGGGCAGGCCATTGAGGCCTCTCACATTCCATGAGAGGAACTTCATTTAGATTGTTTGGGATTTCTTCCTCTCCCCCTCCCTTGAGGGGGTTTTCCTAATTTGTTGTCTTCAGAACCTAGAATAACCTGTTGAAACAAGGTTCTCTATTTTCCATTGGCAATGTCATTATCAGTTTTAATTTTTTGATGCTCAACATTTGATATTCTCCCTCTTCTTTTTTCACTACCAAAATCTATAGGAGACTTCATAGTGCTCCTGGTTTGTTTAGGACTAAACTGGGGGGAGGCAATTTGTTGCAGAATTGGACTACCATATTCCTCAGTCTGAAGAGTTTCACATATCTCCACCCCTACATCCAAATATTCTCCTTTTTTCCTGTATTCCCCTGGTCTATGGGATGGCCCCTCAGTAGGATTCACCTGGCTCCTAGTGATGATGTTAGGGAGATGAGATTTTTATTTTCCAATGCCTCAAATTTCTTCCTAAGTTCTTAAGGATTAGGGTTTGGCTTTGGGATGCCCATTGGGCTTGAAGTATTTTTAGCATTGGGGTTTAAGGATCCCGACTTGGATGGGGATTCTAGAGATCGGGCATTAGGGTTTGGCTTTGTGATGCCCATGGGGCTTACAGTAATTTTAGCATTAGGGTTTGAGGATCCTGACTTGGATGGGGATTCTAGAGAGTCAGAAAGGTTAGCCTGAAGGTTCTGGGCTTCCATGTCTTTCGATAATCCTCCTACTCCCATATTGGATAGAATTGAAAATTTATTTGAAACTAGAGGATTGGAACTTACCTGAGTATTTTGGTTGCCAACAACCTGTTGTTTTCCTTTGTCTTGTTGGGACCCTGCACCCTCTCTTTTCTTTTTTTGGTAGACATAGTTTGCCTGATTGAAATCACCTCTGCTAGGGAAACTCCTCAAATTTCCTCTATCTAGCATTCCCTACTTCTGCTTTTCTCTATTCATTGCTAGGTTAGGGCACTGATTGCATAGATGTCCTTGATTTTTGCATTCTGCATAGAATGTCGATCTGTTCTCGTATTCTACCAGCTATTTTTGATAGTATTCTCCATACTCTAGCTCCACAAACCTTGGCAATTCATTATCCAAATTAGCATTTACGCAGATTCATGCATGAGTCATCCTTGTCCTGGCCAAGGTCGCATGGTCAATGGAGATCAGGTCCCCTATAGTTCTGGCTATGCCCTGCAACCAATATTCATTGAAGAACTGGGCAGGTAGACTCGGGAGATGAACCCAAATAGGGGTAATGTTAATATTTTGCTTTTCAGGGTCAAAATATTCACCCCATCATCTGAGAAAAAGGCTCCTTTTGCCCAAAAACCAAGGACCTCCTATTAAAATATGGTTAGCATCCTCCATATTGTTAAAATGGATAATGAAGAACCCTCGAGTTAGAGCTACCAACTCCAAGCTGCCTACCGATCGCCATTTACCCATCGCCCAAGCCCTGATAGTCTCCATGTCCGGCCTACCTCCCAAAAACTTGCCTACTAGGGAGAATTCTTCCATTGAAAGAAAAGGGCTCATGGAACTTGTCGGGGCCAAAATTTTATTATTTATTGGAACTAGGGGCGGAAGAGAGAGAACCTCCTTTCTTTTTCCTCTAAGAGTCTCAACAAAAGACAACCACTTCTTGGGCCCCGCATTGTCCTTCGTATCTTTTTGTCGGGGTCTTTCTGAGGAGGGTCGGGCCCCCACGTGATGCCCACCTCCAAATCTGCCATAGCCTGACCGCCTTCCTCTGGATCCTCACTTGATCCATGCTCGAGGTTCCCACCCACCCCTTCCATACCTGCTCTACCTCTACCGCCTTGGCTGAGATTCCTGCCTAGAAAATTCAAACCCTCACTCCCGCCGCACCCGCTAAACCTCAGCTCACTCATTCCTCTTTGTAGATTTACAAATTTCCTCTATTTATAATAGTTCAAACTCCCTAGCACCAATTTTTCAATGATGTCAACATTACCTCACCTAATGATAATGTGAAGCCTTGTTATGTATAGTCAATACATGGTAGTTTGTATGACTAACATGGAAGTCTATATAGGTGGAAAAAATATACAATCAACACATGGAAGTCTATATAGGTAACATGGTGACAACACAACATGATACATGGTAATTTGTACAATTGATGTGGCAGTCCATATAGGTGATATGACATGACTTAAACAACTAGTGTAGGTAGTGATGTGGTAGTTTATGCATGAATCATGATGCAACCTATGACAATAAATGCAAGTGGTGATGCAAGTGTTGATATGATAAGTTATGATTGGGCTGATGTGGTAGTCCATATAGCAACATGGAAGACCATACAACAATTGATGTGGCAAATCATATGCCACATGATATGTCTAAATATGATATTGACCAATCAAATTTTGTCATCTCATTAAACTCAACAAGTAGCTTGCATAGTCAATAATAAACCTGGTAAAGCATAGATTTCAAAATGAATAAGAACACGATAAGTGACACAATATGGTTCATAGATAAAGCAAAAATTTATAGTATAATTGGTATATTCTAGTTCATTGGTACCTTGTCTAGTGGCTTTCATAGTTAGTACACAACTAGAAGCTCTTTGTTTATGACAAGTGGTGTCATACAATTTATTGGTACATTGCCCAACCAACATATGCTTGGTATACCCTCAACTACTCACACAATGATATATTGTGATCTCTCATCCCTTTTAGGTACTAAAAAAATAAAAAATTTCAAGGGTTTTTATGTTTGAGATGCTTCACTATACATTCTTGTAGCACCCTAAAATTGGCATAGTAAACCTTAGCAAATAATTAAAATTACTTTAGTAATAATTCAAATTCAAATTTTAACCCCGAATCGCCTGTTAAACCGCTTTCCTTGTTTTTCGTGCCATTTTTAGGATTTTTTGTGACCGTTGGACGATATCGTCGCCGATCAAATGATATCGCCTCAAATCGGATGAATTCTTCTGGAGCAGAACGTCCAGAAGATTTCATCCCAAAACTAATTTTTCATAATTAGCTTCTGTTTCAATGGCGTCTCTAACCGGGGCAAAAGCGTGTCTACGTCGTTAGAGACCTCCCCCATTGGAGATCTTCCAGATTAGGATGATCTCCAACCTCCTAACCTCCCTCCTAAGCCTATTTAATCTTAGGCCCTCCCCTTGACATTCCCCTGGCTGAATTTTACTGCACTTCAAGTTTTACATGCATTAGAATGTCTTAGACTACTGTTTGTCTTTGTCCCTTTTCGAGTTTTCTTGCAGGAACTCTGTTATTCTTCAGTCGGAGCAAGCTCAGATCATCGCAGACGATCTTGTACAATCTCGGATGATCACGCCCCAATTCGAGATGATTTCGCACTCTACAGACGATTTCGACTGCAGTCAACATTGGGGGCAATCAGTGCCCAGAGTTTGTGCTTTTCCTATACCTTTCTACTATTTTATTCTGCATCTAGTTAGTTTTATTATTATTTCCTATTATTCTGCATCTTGGAGTTCACCCATGTAGCTTAAGTACATAATAAAATCATGATTAGCTATTAAAGCATGATAATTTACTTGCATTTCTATTTGGGATTATCTTATTAACATCATTATTATCATTTCACATCATTTTCCTTTATCAACATAGCTGCATTTTTTGTATTCTGTGTCTATTTCTCCGATTGTAGGTCTCTGATGAATTCATCTGATGAATTCGTCAGATCTCAGACGATCCTGTCTGATTGCAGACGATCCTGTCAGATCAGAGGCGATCTTGACTGCTTCAAAAATTAGAACCTCCATCAGACATCCGGATCAGGTATGACCTTTTTCCAATCTAGTATATTTCCTGTATTCTCTGTTTAATTCTATTTTTGTATTCATTTAAACCTACATTTCATGTAGAACAGTTTAGATTCATTTGGCCAAACCTAGGAATTGGATGATTAAAGCTAAAAATGAACACATCAAACACATTCCCAACCTAGGCGTGGAAACTGCCATTCAAAAGTTTCCTGGTGAACCCACCATCCATCGAAAATTCACCCTTATACACCTCCCCCGAGAGGCGGGACCTTCAAAGGGCCTCTCAGTCCGAGGTATTGTCCCATCCTTTTCACATCCCCCTTCCGGGCACGGATCCTATAGCCTGAAGGTAAGGGTGCGAAAAATTTGGAGCGATACATTTTGGTGAACCCGACGTGAAACTAAAACCTTTTGAAAACAAAAAAAACATAGATGCATTTAAAATCGTTAAGTTGCATATCATGTTTAGATGGTAGCTCCTAAGAAAAGACTAGCTGTCACCATTAATGTTGAAAATCAAATAATAGCCATAGAGTTTAATTCTTTGCTTAGACTATCTCAAACATATAGAGTTCCACCTTTGTGGGACGAACTTAATAGGAGATTGGGTATTATTTCATCTAGATCAACCGAACTTAGGCAAATTAAGAGGTTTGCCCTAGATAGAATCCTGGATCCTCATCAACTCATTTTTTATCATGAACTTCGGAGAGCTTGCCATAGGTGGTTAGCTTATAGGAGAGCTCTTGTGTCTTTAGAATTGTTCACCTTCGAGGAATACCTCGAGAACGCAACTGTTATACACCAATTCCTAGGTCATGTAGAAGACCAAGAGGTCATTCTTACGGATAGGGAAAGGTGGAGAAGAGTTCCTAGAGCTGTGTTATATCGAGAGTATTGCCATGAACTTTATTTCTACCAACCAGAGTCTGAGACAGATAATATCACTATAGCACTTTTTGTCAAATTCTTGAAAGAAAATTTTCAATTTGAAGAAGAACATTTCATGACTCCCGAAGAACTTGAGCCCGTTAATGATATTTATAAATTGTTTATAGAAAACTAGATCATTGCTTTCATTATTATTATTTCTTGCATTTAGTGTGTTGTTTGTTATCTTTATAATATTGTTATAAAAACACAAAAAAAAAACAAAAAAAAAAACAAGAAAAACCAAAAACATAACAAAACCAAAACATTTTATTTTAAATACTATAGTAGGTATATAATTAAAATATATACCTCTTAAGCTTGTTGCATATATATATATATATATAAGTATATATATATATATATATATATTTTTTTTTTTGCTGAAATCTAAACTTAAGCACAATGCCTAGACTTAGGAATGGTAAACAAACCGAAGAAGAAGATTGGCTAGGAAACAAAACAAAAAACCCAAATGTCCTTCCTGAGGATTCAATTCCGGAAGGAGGAACTCTAGAACAGCCAGAAGATGAGCTTGTTGTAGATGAACAAGAAGAAAATGTTAAAGAGGAAGGATCCTCATCCCCTAGAATGGCTCCGGATGGAACTCGTTGCTTTTGATAATATAGATCATTTCTGGAAATTTCTCAAGTAATAACATTGGTGCTCTTAATATGGCAGTTCGTATTGATAGAGGACAAATTAGTGACACTCAAGCAGCCATGGAACATATGTTTAATGTGCACACTAATCCTTTGTCTTTTATCGATCAAGAAAGTGATAAAGTTGGACCATCCAATATAGATATGGTCACTATGATTCAGAACATGCAAAAACAACAGGTTACCCAACCCCCTAAGGAACCTGTTATTGAGCCTAAAATAATTCCCACACAAAAGAGACCTTCATTCACTGCTTTATTTCGCCAAACTATTGATCAATATGCTTCAAATCGACAAAAACCTAAAATGAAGCCAAACACCAATTTTCAACAATCTGGGATACAACATAATACAACTTCAAAACTTCTTCATAACACCCTTCCTACCAACAATTTACACAATAGCAATATAGCATCTAATCTTCATGTCCCTCCATCATATGCTCACAAATCCCATATTAATACCCTACCAAACCAATATGGTGGGCAAACCAAGAATCTGGAAGCCATGGTGAAACAGTTAGCTTCCCGCATGGACCAGATAGATCCCTACCGTCCCTCGTATAATTATCGAGAGATGTGTAGTCAGCCTTTGGATCCCATAGTTGTAGCACAACCATACCCTAAGCACTTTCCCATGCCCGTCCCGCCTATATATAAAGGAACCGAAGATCCCATAGAGCATCTTCGCATGTTTAGGATAGCATGTCATGATATATCACATGATGACTTGCTATTACTAAAAATGTTCCCAAAAAGTTTAGGAGGAATGGCATTAGAGTGGTACTATCAATTGCCCACTCATTCTTTGAGGAATTTTGAAGAAACAATTGAATATTTTGTCCATCAATTTAGTGCCTACATCGAGAGACACGTGACCATTAAAGATTTATACAACTTAAAACAAGACAAAGATGAATGTTTTGCTGATTTCTTAGCTAGATGGAGGCAGTTGACAGGAAAACTGCACTTTGTGCTACCTTATAGGGAAATGTTGGACATTTTTATTAATAATTTGCAAGAACAAATATCCTATGAATTATCAACTACTACCTTAACCACCTTCGATCAAGCTATAGACTTAGCTCGAAGGGTGGAAGATGCTCTCATTAGAAGAGGTCAGCTCAAAAAGAAAGATGATGAGAAAACATCCAAAAATCAATATAAAAACAAACAAGTTGTAGGTGACGGAGTCACTGATAGTAGAAACATTGCTAATGTTAATACTACGAAAACAACGGAGAAGTTTATATTAAAACCTCCTGATAAACCACCTCGAGAGTTTACTAGATTGAATCAACCATTATCAACTATTCTACCCCAATTACTCGAAAGAGGTTTGATTCAATTACCAACTATCCGAGAACCTGATCCAACTATACCCGAATACATAGCTGATTTACATTGTGATTTTCATAGAGGACCTGGACATGCTACAAACTCTTGCAAAAGATTAAAACATAAAATACAAGACTTGATTGATAATAATGAAATGGAGGTGCAAGCCTTTCAACCTAAACAAAATCCTCCTAATAATACTCAAAAGAACATTCCCCAAAATCAGAATCAAAATGCTAATCAATCATTAGATATATTTCAACATCCTTTACCAAAACATGGTAAAGAGGTGGCCAATCAAATTGAGCATCATAATGTCCCTCCTCCTACCCGATATGTAGGAACTATTAGCGGACATTTACCTAATCATGATTTACAAAAATTTGACACGACTTTATCCATGGTTACGTCCAGACCCCTATATAATACTCAAACACCGGATCCTAGTGATGTAGAATCGGATACTGAAAGTGAAATAGACATCACCTCAAATCAATCGAATAGTTCTAAAGATGAATCAGATCCTATTCAACCTATCACAGATTCTATGGTTCCGAAAGAACCATTTCCTAGAAGAGTTACTACTCGACCCTCTTCTAATCAGTTCCTTCCTAATGAACAAGCCATAAACGCTAGACCGAGACCAATTCAACGTCTTCAATATAACATTGTAGGTACCATCGGAGTTGTTACCAGACAATAGGCTCACAATTCTCAATAGGATCAAACTCAGAATGATGGATCAGCTCCATTTATTTTGAAAAATCCCAATAAAGGGAATCATATGTCTAATGTTCAACCTAAGCCTCCTTACAATATTAATGAACAATTATCCAATACTATAGCCAGAATTTCCCTATTGGACTTGTTAAGATCTTCTCCTACCCATAGGGATGAATTAATGCTCACATTAAGCCAAATGATGGTACCTCAAAATATTCAACCTGAAGCCATGTCCAATACTATCATCACTCGAGAAGTCGATTGTATTGACTTTCGAGATAAAGATATCCCACAACATAGTTTACATAAGGATAACCCCTTATATATTACTGCCCTAATAGGAGATGTAGCAGTCAAAAGGGTCTTGATTGATAATGGTTCATCTCTAAACATTTGCACTTTTGACTTCTACCAAAGATTTGGGTTTAGAAGTGATGAAATGAAGAAAACTGACATGATCATAAAAGCTTTCAATGACGAAACACAAGAAACGTGTGGAGTTATCACCATCCCATTGCAAGTTGGTCCGAGAACCTTAGACACGATCGTGTTTATTGTACATTGCCCCGCATCATACAATATACTCTTGGGTCATCCTTGGATCAATGCAATGTGGGTTGTCCCATCAACTTTACACCAATGTGTTAAATTCGAATTTAAAAATCAGTTGGTCACTATCCATGGTGATCCTAGACCCTTTGATATGTGTGCTTTGGCAGAACCTGTTGGAGTTCAATTTTGCCCCGCTCTGTCATCCACACATCCTAATTCTTATTTTTCATCTAAACGTGTGAAACACACACCCATAACTTCATCTATTTCTCCTCCATTAATTTCACCCTCATATATAGCTCAACAATCTTCTAAACAAACCACACTAGAACCTCAAAAAGATCTTAAATCCACAACCAATCCTTCATGTTCCATCCCTATAATTTCAAAACCTATAGACCCATTTATTAACACCTCCACATTATCTACATCTATCATACCTTCCACATCTAAAGATATAGGGAATGATCCTTCTACCTCTTATGCTCTTTCTGATGAACTCTTACCTGATTTATCTAAAATTCTTATATCAGAAAAAACAAATGCTTCTATGCAAGATTCCATTATCTTAAGTAATTTGCCACCTTCTCCTCGTACCTTGGGCCTCCCACAACCTATGGGAAGTATCTACCAAGTCGGGAGTTGTGCTTTTATTTATAAAGGATATGATTGGGGAAGAATACCCCGAAACATCAAGACGCATTGTGATGGATATGCTCGATGCTATTTTGCTAATGAATATATTAAAGCTAAACCCATAATGCTTAAATTGGGATATAAAGGGAAAGGCTTGGGACCTCTCCAAGATGGTATGAAAGAACCCTTTGAGGTAGAACCATGGCCCGCCCGATGTGGTGTGGGCCTATTTCCTAGTAAGGATCAACCCTTCCCTTTTGAAGATGATGATCAACTCATATGTTATCAAGATTATCTAGATAAACAAGATTCTTTGTATCCCAAGAATAATTCTTCTACCTGCAATATGCTATCCATAGCCTATCCCGAAATGATTGTCGAATCCGACGATGAGTTGGAAGGAGATATTTTCCATGATGTCTCCGTGGAAGAGATGTTACACAATGGTTTTTATTTTGATGGTTCTATACCTACTATAGCCCAGCTTGAGGCCACGACTCCTCAAGATGAATTATCCAAGTTAACCTTAAAGGAATTACAAGAATTGGGTGTTTCACCCGCCCCACCTAATTTTGAAAGAGATCTACACATGGAAGTAGAAAACGTCATTAAGGTTAACATTGGAACTGAGGATAATCCTCACATCATCAGTATTGGATCAAAATTAAGTCAAGAAAAACAAGAGCAATACATTGCATTCCTTAAAGAATATGAAGATGTCTTCGCTTGGACATATGAAGATATGCCAGGTTTAGACCCTTCTGTAGTCATGCATCATCTAGTAGTCCATCCAGATGCTAAACCTGTTAAACAGAAACTCAAAAAAATGCATCCCAAAGTGGCCTTGCTAGTCAAAGGGGAGTTAGAAAAACTCCTGAATGTTGTTTTTATACAAGCTATTGATTATGCTGAATGGATCTCGAATGTAGTTCCAATCACCAAGAAAGAAGCTACCAAAGTTAGGGTTTGCACAGACTTTAGAGATATTAACGTTGCATGCCCTAAAGATGATTTTCCTCTTCCCAACATGGATCAAATCATTGATTTTACTACGGGGAGTGGAATGATGTCCCTAATGGATGGATTTTTTGGTTATAATCAGATCAGGATAGCTCCTGAAGATCAAGCTAAAACAACCTTTATTACCCCCTGGGGTACCTTTTGTTGGAAAGTGATGCCATTTGGTTTAAAGAATGCAAGCGCAACATATCAACGAGCCATGACTTATATATTTCATGATATGATGCATGATATCCTACATGATTATGTAGATGATATTATAGCTCGCTCTATTAATGAAGATGATCATTTAGATGATTTGAGAAAAGTATTTAATCGGTTAAGAGAATATCTTATTCGATTAAATCCAACCAAATGTATATTCGGAGTCAAGTCCGATAAATTATTAGGGGTTTTAGTTTCTTTACGTGGTATCAAAATCGACCCTCTCAAGATTGTGGCTATCACTGATATGCCCGCACCTACCAATATATCTGAGTTACGAAGTTTACAAGGTAAGCTTCAAGCTATCCGTCGCTTCATCGATAAGTCGGTGGACAAAACCAGTCCCTTTCTTAAGCTTCTTAAGAAGGATGTCCCTTTTAATTGGGACGACGAATGTAAGGAAGCTTTTGAACTTCTCAAACAATACCTCTTTAACCCACTTGTGCTTTCACCGCCTAGATCTGATCGTCCTTTTATCTTGTACATTTTTGCTTCTGATTCTGCCTTAGGAGCTATGTTAGCTCAACTGGATGATGAGAAGAAAGAACGTGCTAATTATTACATTAGCAGAACCTTAATCAGTTATGAAACTCGTTATACCATATTAGAGAAATTATGTCTAGCAGTCATATTTTCTACACAGAAACTATGACATTATATGCTCAGTTAGAAAACCTATGTTATTGCCAAATTTGACCCTTTGCGATATCTCATGAGTCGACCGTATTTATCTGGTCGCACAGCTAAGTGGGTTCTTGTGCTAAGCGAATTTGAACTCACCTTCATAGGACAAAAGTCTGTTAAAGGTCAAATCATAGCTGATCAATTAGCTGCTGCACCCTTAGAATCTACTCATCCCCTCCTCATTGAGTTTCCTGATGAATGCCTTAAACTAGAGGCAGACCATTCAGAGCAATGGTCCTTATACTTTGACGGAGCCCGATGCATGAGTGGGGCTGGTGCGGGTATTATTTTAATATCTCCGCAAAAACATCTTATACCTCTGTCCTTCAAATTAACATTTGCTTGCACCAATAACACTGCCGAATATGAAGCTCTTATCCTTGGATTACGAGCTGCTTTGGCATTGAAAATCAAAAGTTTATTGGTTTTTGGTGACTCACAACTTGTCATAAATCAAATCAATGATGTTTATCAAACCAGAGATGATAAATTACGCCCATATAAAGCATATGTTTTACACTTAATATCTCTATTTGATCAAGTTACCTTGGAAGCTATTCCTCGAACTAGCAACCGTGCGACTGACGCTATGGCCGTAGCTGCATCTCTTCTGCCCTTGGAGTTAGATGACGAATATGCCACCATCATTATTCATCGACTCCAGGAACCCGCTTCAAATAAGTCATGCTTAGAACCTTTGGATGTGTTTCTAATCAATGAAACTACTCCTGAACCTTGGTATACGGATATATTTGATTTTCTTCACAATGGGACTTTCCCTGCCAGCTCTAATAGGAACCAGACATCGGTTATTACGTAGACGAGCAAGTCGATTTGTAATAATTGGCAATACTTTATATAGGAGATCTTTTGAAGGTATCCTATTGAGATGTTTGAATCTAGAAGAATCCAAATCAGCTTTGAGTGAAGCCCACGATGGATCTTGTGGAGGACACTTCAGTGGTAGTGTCATTGCTAAAAAGCTCCTTAGGATAGGCTACTTTTGGCCTACCATGGAAACCGATGCACATGATTATGTGCGCCATTGCGACAAGTGCCAAAAACATGCTGACCTTGTCCATGCCCCTGCACAAGAACTGCAGGCTATTTCATCTCCTTGGCCCTTTTCAAAATGGGGCTTAGACATTATTGGCAAAATTAATCCTGTGTCATCTGATGGACACAAATTCATCATAACCGCCACTGAGTATTTTATGAAGTGGGTTGAAGCTATGCCTTTAGCTTCCTACACTGGAACACAAGTCTCTAAATTTATTTTTAATCAAATCATTTGTAGGTTCGGAATTCCTGCAAATCTCATCTCAGACAATGGAACTTGTTTCAAAAATAAAGATGTTAAGAAATTATGCCAAAAATATAAGATTCAACATCGCTGGTCCACTCCCTATTATCCTTAGGGTAATGGCCAAGTAGAAGCATCTAATAAAACATTAATTAAAATCCTTAAAATATTGGTCAATAAATCTGGCCGCGACTGGCACATTCAATTATATCCAGCTTTGTGGGCATATCGCACTAGTGTTCGTACTCCCACAGGTACTTCACCTTTTGTTTTGGTTTATGGCGCTGAAGCTATTTTTCCCTTTGAATTAGAAGTTCCTTCTTTGGCTCTACTACTTCAAGATACCGAAGTAGGAGATGAATATCGAGCTGGCAGACTCAGCCACTGGAACTCCTAGATGAAAAGTGCATCAATGCTTTGGAGCATCTTCGTGCCTACCAAAACAAGCTTAAAAGATCATATGCTAAGAAAGTTCGTCATCGATCCTTTGAGGTCGATGACCTTGTTTTAAAAGAAAATAAAAAAAATACTAATGCAACTAAAGACCTTAAAGGTAAATTTGAACCCAACGGGCTTGGACCATATATTATCACTCGCTAAATTTGAATCGGGAGCATACAAATTAGCTACCTTAGATGGTAAAGATTTAAAAGAACCTATGAATATTATGCATCTTAAGCGATATTACGCATAAAATTTGGTCATTTCATCATTTGTATATATTTTGCATGTTGTCTCATTTTAAAAATGTATAAAACTGTTTAAACAAAAACAAACAACAATATTATTGACTCTTTCGAAACCAAAAAAAAAAAATAGAGAAGAAAGAGAGAGTCAAAATTATCAAACTCCTCAAAAATATTTGTTGTATATATTTCTTCTTAAAGTATTGCAGTTATATTTTCAAATTATTTTGGATAAATTAGCATTTATTTGGAATCTCTCACTTTTGCAAACACAAAAATAAATATCTTGATTTTATCCGGCATGATTACTAATCTCTCTTATATCAAAGTCCACAAAATTCAATTAAATAAAGTTTGAGCACAGAGAATTGATCTTGTTATTTACTTAAACCAAGCATATCCTTTCACAATAAAATGATTATATTTGTAATGTCCATGCTATGCTACATAGTAGAAGTGGTTTCTTGAGCGAAAAGTTTCCCCTGCTATCCTATCATGCACATGGTCTAGAATCTTTGAGAATTGACAAAAGGACAAGCTCACCCCTACCCGGAATAAAAATCCCTTGCTCTACAGACTAATCCGAGCAAGTATCCCTAGAATAGGAAGCAAAAGAAAAAGAAAAATCAAGCAAAATCATGAGAAAAAGAAGCATTATTTCAGAATCATTTTGTACTCTCTTAGCACTATTTCAGCATTATCTCAAATATCAAAGCAAAAGATACGAAAAAGAAAAATACAAAAAACAGAGAAAAAAAAAGAAGAAGAAAGAAAGCAAAACAAGCAAAAGCAAAAGCAATAAAATCCCTTTCCCTACCCATTGAAAAGAAAAGAAGGTTTGATGAGCTTGAATCCCTGGAATTCTCAATTATTCGAAACTGTGAGGTAAGCCCCATAACAAGTGGTTTGTGCCCAACCCGCTTGGCCTTGGGTAACTCCTAGCGTGGTGATATGTCTGTCACATTAGCGACCTTCTTTTGTATAGACCTATGTCTGCTTATGGATTAGCTAGCTCTTGATAACCCGACTTACATAGTAGTCTGGTACGGTTATATGCATCTAAATCATGGTTAATGAACACTTATTTGGTTAATTCAAATCACTTGTATCAAATTATCTTGCTCAAAACTGGTAAATGCACAAAGCAATTGCACACACATTTGTATTTGAGAGATTTTGTGTATCATTATGATAAATCAAGATCGAAAATGAACTCACATACGCACATGGGATTCCTTATAAATCTAACTTTTGTCTTTAAGATACTTTGAAATATTTTTGCAAATTGTCTGGAATAATTTCATTTTCTTATTTGAGAACAATTGTTTAGTATAAAGACAACTACATGCATTATCAAAAAAATCAAAATCATTTTCAAAAGACATGCAATAAAGTTACATTTATATATAACTTTTTGACTTTCGCGACGATGGTATAGTTCCAAAACCAAAATTGGAATTTTATGCCTAGCGCAAGTCCTCATCTTTATATTTTTTGTTTATTTTCAAAAATTAAAAATCAACCATGCAATAAAACTATTATTTTCTTCTTTGGATTTCGCGATGATGGTATAAGTTTATACCTAAATATTCTATGCCTAGCGCAAACCATTGTACTAATTTTATTTCCCATTTATTTAAAATCATAAACACATATGACTTAAATCATTATGTTACACAATTATGCTTTAAAACAACGCACATTGTTACTATTTCATGTCATTATGTCAAACTTCAATTTTGCAATGATGGTATAATTCCTAGGGAATTATTCAAAATTTTTATCACACTTAGGAATTTATGCCTAGCAAAAATCATTTAAAAAAATATATTTCATGCATAATATTTTCATGGAAATCTGAAAACAAATCACCATCATCATCATCATTTTGCATCATCACAACAAAGTCTTAAGACAGTCTCTTAAGCACTCTTTTACTTTTAGCAATATTTCTATACCAGGATTAGCTTGACGACCTAGCGAGCGGCGACTCCATGAAATGGTCATAAATAGTGACAATGTCCTTTGAAATTATTGTTAAAAGTCCCTTTTATTTTTATCAAATTATCCCACAAACAACCAATTTGTTTACATCAGATTATTTCATTTAAATTTTAAAAGCATGACATTCAAACCATAATATTTCCAAACAACATAATTACATGAATCATCAAATCAATCACATCAAAACATTAAAGCATCATACAAACACATAAGACAAGTCATATGATTAAAAATATCTCATCTATATATATATCAATAATATATACATCATCTCAAAACTGGATCGATATGCCACAATCTGTACCTCGGCATACTCAATCCTCTATCAAAAATAATAAACACTATGTATCAATCTGTGTAGTGCAGTCTGTAGCAGCTAGCCTCGAGAACCCCTCAAGCTCTCAACCTCATATCCTCCCCCGCATCGAGGTGGACGAGGTGGCCCCATCGCAGTCCGTGTGGTGCTATGAGTCCTGGACTTTGATTGTGATGATGTCCTCGATGACCTCATCATGACAGGCTCCATAATGGGGGTCAACAGTGGTAACCTATGCTCCTTTGGCACCATATGGTGGTATAGTGTCTGATAGAATGTGATCTGGGCAATAGCCCATGCTAGGTCCCGAGTGCTCACCACTCTGCTCCGTGCTCTGAGACGTGCGACCTCATCTCTGAGCTGTGTGGTCTCCTCTCGGTGTTGTGCAACCTCATCCTGTAAGGAATGCACCTGAGCCTGGAGAGGGACAGTCTCCACCCAGAGAGTAGCCATATCGCTACTCTCTCCTACCTCGACACCCTTGCTCTTATCGGGCGATGGTGGCCTCTCTCTCCATGGAGAAGGGGGTCTCTCCTCCCTCCTCTCCCGCTATCGTGGCCTCTGCTGAGCCTGTGGCCTCCTCTGATCTCTCCCATCGTGACCCTATGCTGCCTCAATGGTTGCCTAGCGTCGCCTCCCCATATGATGCACAACTGCATTAATTGGACCCTAAGCCCTCGTCATCCGAGGAGGGTAGATGCCTGTGTACCAGGAATCATAGCCATCAGCAATCCCTGTGTTGTCCCCATCCACTGGCTGAATGGGGGCATCGTCCGTGTCCTCACTCTAGAAGCACTGCATATCTAGAGCCCCACTAACTGTAGTGTTATCCCGGATAGTCTAAGAAAACTCATAGTCCCTGAGATATGGGATCCCCTGCAGTAGATAGAACTGCCTCAAAACTCGGTCATAGCGGTGGAGCTCCACCTCTCTCCTCTCCATCCTCAACCAACAGGTTTGCCTAATGCAAACACATTCCCAACCTAGGCATGGAAACTACCATTCAAAAGTTTCCTGGTGAACCCACCATCCGTCAAAAATTCACCCTTATACACCTCCCCCGAGAGGCGGGACCTTCAAAGGGCCTCTCAGTCCGAGGTATTGTCCCATCCTTTTCACATCCCCCTTCCGGGCATGGATCCTATAGCCTGAAGGTAAGGGTGCGAAAAGTTTGGAGCGATACAGTTCTAAATTATTATACACCACCACTTGATGAGGTGTTCAAGTAATTTTTGCATCATTAGGGTAGAAGGCATAGGCATAAGGAAAATTATATCTTCAATTAGGCTCACCCAAAGGAAGTTATTACTAAATCTTAAAATGATAATAAGCCAAAATAGAATGATAAGAAGCCTAAGAAGCCTACATGTGAGTTTTGCAAAAAGGAAGATCACAAACATAATTTTATTGGATTCACATTAAGAAACTTGACAAAGTAGAAATAAAGGAGATGTCAATGCTACTTTCTTCTATGCACAAGATGAGAATAGTTTTTATAGAGAAGCCTCACAAACATATATATAGATGTCCATTCAACATATTGGACATCCACTTATTTAGAAGAGTGGATTACAAATTTAGGGTCATCTAGGCACATGACAAAGCACAAAAATCTCTTACATGGTTACAAAAAATTACAATCAAGACAACATGTTTTATTGGAGATTATTCTTAATTAGATGTTATAGGATGTGAAGAAAATGATATTGGATCTTTGTATTTTGATGAACTACTGCATGTTCCTAATGTTGGCACTAACCTTTTTTCTATTAATAACATTACTCATACAAGAAGGTATAATTTTGGCTTGATCAATGGTAATTAAGGATATGGACAATGGGTTTTAAATTGTTGCTTCTGGTTTTGTGATGAGTCTGACGAAATGTATAATTTGGGAGAAATGGTAGCACCTTCTATTTCCTCTTATAGGAAGAAATATTTTGTTATTATGATAGTCCATGCAAATAATGAAAGTAAAAAGTGATATTGTAGGCTTGGGCATTTCAACTATGGATCTTTGAGATACATGAGTTAACATCAAATGGTCATTGGACTTACATGCATATTATCTATAAGAGGTGCATGTGAGGGATGTATTATGGAGAGTGTATGAAGAAGCATCATAGGGATACCTTTCTAAAAGGGATTGCAAGATGAGAATATCATGCCTTAGTAATAATAGATAGTGATACTTGTGGACCTATGGATACACCAACTCTTTCAAGAAATAGATACTTTCTTTTTTATTGATGATTTTTCTAGATATTTATGGTTGTGCACTATTCTCACTAAGGATGAGGTCTTTGAGAGGTTCAAAACCTTCAAGGATTTTTTTGAAAATCAACTAGATAGAAAAATCAAGTGTCTAATGATAGATGTAGGAGGTGAGTACATTAGTCATACCTTTCATGATTTTGGTTTCTCATGGGATTGCACATCAAATGACTATTCACTATATTATTGAGTAGAATAGTATCACTAATTGGAAAATTAGGGTGATCATGGAGATGTCACAATGTATAATTCATTCGAAGGAGATGGATCATAAATTCTAGGGTGAGGATTTCACTTATGTAGCATACATCATTAACAATATTCCCACCAAGGTAGTTCAAAGCATGATATTTCTTGTTAAATTTTTAGGAGATAAGCCTTATGTGTCCCAATTTTATATATTTTTGTATTTAGGATTGTCTCACATAACCAAGGATATTTAGAAGGAGGAGACACCAAAACGTCACAAGTGTGTCTTTATGGGGTATTTAGATACCTCAAAGGCATATCACATTTATGACCCTCCAAGGTACGATATTTTAATACAAAGATATGTCATTTTATATGAAGTCATTCTAGGTGCTTCTTCCATTCCACCACTTGATATTTTAGCGAAAGATTCTTACAATCCTTTTATTATCTTAAATTTAGTTGTTTCTTCTAATATTTTGGTTGGTTTATTCTCATTAGAGCATCTTCATATTCAAGTGGAGGTCTATTATCTATTGATTTGACTCCTTCATGGCTAGAACTATAGATAGCATATTCTTCTCTAGATTCAATATTTGTTGAGTAGGACACATCAATTTGGAGATTTTCATTAGTGGACAAAGCACGTAGAGATTTAGATACACTTTTTGAGATGGTTTCATGCATATGGGTTCATAAAAGTAGGCAATGAATATTCTTAACAAGATCTTACCCGAGGTCAATTTTATGTGCATGAAAGAGCTACTTGGGGTAGGAGAGAATCCCTTAATATGGGATGACAATTAAGGGTCTCTCTCTATATCTCTTATTTATATAAAAGGGGGATGTTAGAATATGTCGTGGTTAAAATTTTATTGAGGCCATGACCATTATATTCATTGTTCATATTAACCCTTTGGTCCTATTTAAACCTTGAGAAAGGTACTTTTGTAATATTTTATTATTTTATTCCTAAAGGTTGGTATAACAAGCTTGACCTAAAGGAAACATGTACTTGGGTATAAATACCCATCATACCAATAATTTTGTCATGGGTTGGAACTTGATTCTATTTCTTTTAAAGGTAAGATTATTTGGTGTCGATGGACATCCCCTTATGTTTTGTGTTCTTTGCTTTGCATGTATTTATTTTTATGAAATATTGGGTAATGTGTTGATTATGTTCAATTTTGAAAACTGTTGTGAAATATAACATGGACTATATATGCAATATTTGGTATTATTATCATCAAGTACATAAGACTATCAATCAAATTTCTATACTTCCTCTTATTTAGTCTTCTAGTTCTATCATCCTTGTAGGTTATTTCATCTTATGCAAATGGGTAGCAACATCTTTGCAACTTTTTATGCAAAACGTTTTCAATAAATTGTGTGCATATTAACATTGGAAAATAAATATTCCATCATGTGTTCTATGTACCTCCATACCAAGAAATTAATGCATTAACCGCAAACCATTAATTTTAAATTATTACATCATGGCTTTGATTGAAATATTTATTCATTCTTAATGAAATTCCTATAAAAACTAGATCATCAGCACACAAGAAAATAGTTAAAATATCATTACATTTCGTTTTATAGTATAGTGTGGCCTCATTTATACTTCTCACAAATCCATACTTCAAGAAGTATGCATCAATTTGTGAATACCATGCCCTTAGAGCTTGTTGATGCCATTCATTTTTGGAAATTGTTGTAAAAGCTAGCAGAGACTATATGTAATATCTGATCTTATTATTATCAAGTACATTAGACTATCAACCAAATATCTATACTTCCTCTCATTAAATCTTCTAGTTTTGTCATCCTTGCATGATATTTTGTCTTGTGAAAGTGGGTAGCAACATATTTGAAACTTTTCATTCTAAACTTCTTTAATATATCATGTGCATATTTACAGTTGCAAACAAATATCCCTTCATGTGTTCTATGTACCTCTATGCCAAGAAAATAATGCATTAAATCCAAACCACTCATTTTAAATTCTTGCATCATGACTTAATTGAACTCTCTTTTCATTCTTGATGAACATCCTATGAAAATTATATCATCAACATGCAAGCAAACAATCAAAATATCATTACGTTTCATTTTGTAGTAAAATGTTACCTCATTTATACTTCTCACAAATCCATACTTCAATAAGTATGTATTAATTCTTGAATACCTTACCCTTACTGCATGCTGATTCCATTCACTTTTGGAAACTATTGCAAAACCTAACAAGGATCATATATGCAATATTTTATTTTATTATTATCAAGTACATAAGATTAGCAACCAAACTTCTATACTTCCTCTCATCTAGTCTTCTATTTCTATCATCCTTGCACTCTATTTAATCTTGTACAAGTGTGTAGCAACATCTCTACAACTTTCCCTATGAAACTTCTTCAATATATCACATGCATATTTACATTGGCAAATGAAGATCCCATAATGTGTTCTATGTACCTCCATGCTAAAAAAAATGTATTAAACCCATGCTCATTTTAAATTCTTGGATCATGGATTAGGTGAACTCTCTATTCATTCTTGATGAAATTCCTATGAAAATTTGATCATCAACATACAAGAAAATAATCAAAATATCATTATATTTCCTTTTGTAGTAAAATAAGGCCTCATTTATACTTCTCACAAATCCATACTTCAAGAACTTTGCATAAATTTTTGAATACCATACCCTTAGTGCTTGTTTATTGCATATATTTTTTTAAATTTTTGTGAAATATAATAGGGATTGTATATGCAATATATGGTCTTATTATTATTAAGTACATAATATTGTCAACAAAACTTCTATACTTCATCTCATCTAGTCTTCTATTTATATCATCCTTACACATATTTCCTCTTGTGCAAGTGGGTAGAAACATCTTTGCAACTTTACATGCCAAACTTCTTCAATATATCATGTGCATATTTACATTGGCAAATGAAGATCCCATCATGTATTCTATGTACCTCCATGCCAAGAAAATAATACATCAAACCCAGACTACCTTTTTTTAATTCTTACATGATGGCTTTCTTGAGCTCTCAATTCATTCTAGATGAACTTCCTATAAAAATTAGCTCATCAACATACAAGAAAACAATCAAAATACCATTACCTTTCCTTTCGTTGTAAAATGTGGCCTTATTTATACTTCTCACAAATCCATACTTGAAGACCTATACATTAATTCTTCAATACCATGCCCTTAGTGCTTGTTTGAGTCCATATAATGCTTTTTAAACTCATAGAAATATAATTATTTACATTTTATTTCAAATCCTTGTGGTTTTCCCATACAAATATCTTCAATATTACCATTTAAGAATGCACTCACACATCAATTTGATGTACAATCTATTTTTTGGGCTCCTAAGGCTAAGACTATTTTTATTATGTCTTGCATTGTAATAGGTGAATATGTCTTATCATAATCTATGTTAATTTGTTGTGATTGTCTTTTCCACTAGTCTTGATTTGTGCCTTTCAACTAATCCATGACTATTGTACTTGGTCTTGAACATCCACATCACTTTAATTACCTTTTTGTTCCTTGGAATTTCATGCAAATCTCAGATATTATTCTTTTCAGTTGCATTCATTTCTTTTGGTCTATAGCTTGATTTGGGATGATTCTTCAAAACTTAAGGGGCTCACTTATATATTGGATAATAATGCATAGTTTACCATATTGTCTTTTTTTTCCTTTTGCCTTTGTTCTTGACTTCTTGTGAACCTCTCATCAAAATAAAAATCCATCATGTTACAACTTGGATGTGATTGTAATGTTCTATTTCCTTTTATGCTTATATTTGAATAAATGCATGTGCCTCCATTTGATGTTTATGACACATCAAAACCTTCAATTCTGATTGTATTCTTATTATTTTTTGCTTGATGTCCATGTATTCCCCTTCATTAAAAGTTACATCTTTATGCATAATATATTGTTTATATTTGGTATTATAACATCTACATGCCTTGCTTTATTCAAAATAACTAATTAAAATGTATGCTTGACTCTTCAGATCTAACTTCTTCCTTTTCTTATCTTCAACATGACTGTAATACAAATAACTAAACACTCTCAAGTGACTTACCAATTTTTTTATACCATACCTCATGAGGAGTCATATTATTTATTACAATTGTGGGACTCCTATTGAGGATGCATATTATTTTTGCAACTAATTCAACACATAAATTATTACCCATACCTTTTGCTAGTACCATATTTCTTGTCATCTCCATGATTGTCCTATTCTTCCTTTTTACCACTCCATTTTGTTGATGTGTATAGGTTATTATTATTTGTATTCTTATCTCATGCTCATCATGAAATTGATTGTATATTTGGAATACTTACCACTATGACCACTCAATATTTTGATTTTCGGTCTACTTTAATTCTCTAGTATGGCTTTGAAGTTCTTGAATACTTCAAAAATATTACTCTTATTATTCAAAAATTATACCCAATTTTTCTTGTATTATCACCGATGAAAGTGATAAAGTAAACGAATTTAACAACACTTGGTGTGTGCATTAGACCATAAATATATGAATGAATAAGCTGTAATGGATATTATGCTTTCCACTCTATTTATTTTGAAAATATTTATCTATGACGATTTCCCATTGTGTAACCTTCACACACTTCACTTCTTGATTCTATAAAACACAATCCATGGATATTTGCTTTAACATTCAACAAATGCAAGCTTTAAAAATTTAGGTGAGGATACCTTTGGTGCCAAAACTAGTTATTTTCTCAATGGCTATATGACACAAAATGCTTTCTTTTCTTCCAAGATTCGAAAGAAATATTTTATTCTTTGTCATAGGTACAACAACCATTGCTTGGTTCCCATTTGATTTGTCATAGATGATTTACTCTTTATTCTCAAACACCACTTTGTAGTTTTCACAAGCTAAACCACATTCAATAAATTATGCTTCAAGCGTGGTATGAAGCAAATATGTTGGATATTTTCTTTCCATATTTTGTGTCAATTTTTAAGGTTCATTTTCCTTCAACCTCCAATGCTTTGTCATCTTCAAATTTCACCTTGCTTTTGTATGAGTCATCCAAATTTAAAAACATATACCTATTACTGGTCATATGATTTGAACAACTAAAATCTAAGTACTAATACTCTTTAGTTAAAACTTACATATTACATCAAGAACATTTATTTTGAGCTTTCATCTTATTCATGTAATTTTTTTTTTTTTTTTCCTCAATTGCTTGTATTTAATCTATATTTTGTTTCATAGTGGTCATACCTTTTGCAATAGTGTCATTGAACATTCCTTTCATCCATAAATATATCTCTACCTCTTCCACTATAGCCCTCTCTTCTACAATGACATTTTTATCTTATAGAATGTTGATTTTTTAGCTCCCCTCTTTGACCTTGGGAATTGGAGCCAAACTTGCCCTGTTGTTGTTTGACACTCTTGCCTTGGAAGTAAAAGCTTACTCCAAGTTTTTTTCAATATTTTTATGTTTTCTTCATGGAACATAAGTGATATTTTGAATTCATAAAACACTAACTTCTTTAAATTTTTACTTTTTTATAATCACTGCATAATTATTTCACTTTGATGTCTATGTTTTTAAAATATCTTTGAAAAATTCTTCTTGTATTGGTTCTTCACCAAGATACTCATTGCATAATATCATGCACCCTTACATAATAATTTTCCACAATCTCATTGTCCTCTTTCATTTTCATATTTTCATGTTCTCTCTTCAATGTTTGTAACTTCACTTATTTCACTTGAGTTGACCCTTTAGAAGTATTCAAGGTGTCCTAAGCTCCTTTGACACTCTTAACACTTGTAATTCTTAGAAAAATGCTTGTGTTAAGAGTTTCTTGTATGTGATACAAAGCTAAGGTATCTTTTCTTTTTACAAGTTTCTTATATTCATTTTCCAAAACACTCCACGCTTCCTTGGAAATAAACAAAGTCCTTATATTTATGCACTAGTAATCATAATGTTTGAAGAATTACCATGATTCATGATAAACTACAATAATAACATACAAAGTTTCCTTCATAAACTTGAATTTTAAATTCTCTGGTTAAAGAAAATCAAATACTCAAGCTCTCCACTTCTCTAGTCCCCATCTCCAAGATCTAGTATTAGTATGTGAGATGTGGTGATATTCTAAAATAAGTATTAACATAGCATATAAAGAAGAAAATAAATAAAAAATAAAATTGCATAAAAGCTCTCCAATAAACATTTATTTATCCAATATATGGTTGTCTAACCATACTCAGGTTACTAAAGCATGGTGTAAAACCTAACCCCTATAAAATTTGAACCTTACATCTCTATTCAGAGTTCAAAATTCTCCACCCTTAGGCCACCCAATATATATATATATATATATATATATATATATATATATATATATATATATATAAAGAGGATGTATCTTAACTGTCTCAAGAGCCTCTTGGTGCTTTATATTCTCTCTAAATTTGGATGAAAATATATCTTTTTCTCTTTTTCAATATTCACTTGTAATTCGAATTCTATTCTATTTCGATTTTTATCTTATTTTTAACTTGTTATAATTTTTGTCTTATTTTGGTCCCATTATATTTTTTGTTGTTGGAAATTTGGCCAGCCATACATTAAAATACAAATTCGGGCTATTAGATGACGTTTTCAGCCTTGGAAAGTGTCTCCTCAAAGAGGAGATAAAATGAAATCGTAGAGCTTCAAAATATGTGCAATCTAGAAAAAAATGGGCTCAAACGGACACCCAAGTCAAAAGTTATGGCCGAAATACTAATACATGTAATAAACACCATCAATGTAGATCCGACGGATGTGATTTGCTAGGGTTAGGGTTTGTTTTATTTTTGTTTACTTAAGGTAGTTTTAGGGTTTTCTTTTATGAAGAAGAATATTGCATTGTAGCATGTGTGTGAGCTCTTCCAGAGCCTGTGAGGAGATTGTAACAGAGTACTAAAACTCTGCCAAAATTATTCCAGATAATAAGAAGATAATATTTGATCCAATTTTATTGTATTATTGTAAATTCTTCATTTGGTATCAGAGCGAGGCGATCGAGAAATTGAGTTCAAGTAACTATGGAATTTCTGCTACAATTTTTATAGAATCTTCTTAGTGATCTCAGTTTGTGTTGAAGGAAGCTATTATGGCCAACAACACCAATTCAATTCCGATACCAGAATTTGACGGTTTTGACTACGAATATTGGAGCATCCGAATGAGGATGATTCTGAAGGCAAAAGGAGCTTGGACCATCGTTGAAGTTGGGTTCATCGAACCAAAATACTGGAGTGCATTGACTGTAGATCAAAAGAAGGAGATGCAGGAGAAAGAGAAAGAAAATAATTTGGCTTTGGCTTTCATCCAGTCGACTCTAGACAAGAGTCTTTTTCCTTGGATTTTTGCCTATGTTTCGGCTCAAGAAGCTTGGAAGGCATTGAAGGAGAATTACCAGGGGAGTGCCCAAGTTAAGGAGGTGAAGTTGCAGACTTTACGAAGATATTTTGAAAATCTCAAATAGGAGGAGAATGAAACTACAGGAGATTACTGTGTTCGGGTAAAAATAGTAGTAAATAAAATGGCCACACTTGGAGAGATCATAGAGCAAAATGTAGTAATTAAAAATGTTTTAAGAACCTTGATAGAGAAGTTTGATAGTGCAGCCCTTATCATAGAAGAAATGAAAGACCTATCAAAAATGAATATAGATTCATTAATTGGCTCTCTCACATCTCATGAAGAGAGAATTGCCAAGAGGAAGAAGGATAAAGAAGGAGGTTCTACAGAGGAATAAGCTTTTTCGGCAAAAGAGAATGATGGAGGAAGAGGTCACGGTAGGGGTTCCATAGGAAGAGGAAGAAATGGAAGAGGAGGTAGAAGAGGCTCCTATGGTGGTAGAGGTCGAGGAAGATCTCAAGATTTAGATAATGACCAGGCTCATGCTGCAAGAGGAGGATCCAGTGCAAGAGGAAGAGGTAGAGGCCGAGATATGAGAAATATGCAGTGTTACAATTGTAACAAATATGGTCATTATGAGAGGGATTACAGGCTAGAAAAAATCAGCACATTATGGAGAAGAGGATTCCTATGAGAATGATACTTTGTTCTGTATGATTGAAGAAAAAGTGGAGCAAGCAGCTTTCCTCTCTACACATAATAGCACAAAGGATACATGGATCCTGGATAGTGGGTGCACAAACTATATGACCGACAAGAGGGGTGTATTTTTATCTCTTGATTCTTCTTATCGATCCAGTATCAGGCTTGGGGATGAGAAGAGCTTGGAGGTGGTTGCGAAAGGAGAAATGGAGGTTCCTAACAGGAAAGGAAAAATAATTAAGGTAAAAGATATTTACTATGCACCCCGTTTGAAGCATTCATTAATGAGTATTGGTCAAATGCTGGAAAAGGATTATAAGTTAGTGTTTGAGGATAGAATGTGAAAAATTTATGATTAGAGAAGAAAATTGATTACCACTGTAAATATGACCAAGAACATGCTCTTTCCATTACAATTTGTAGATCAAGAGGGAGCTCTAGCATTTGTTGGTGTAGAAGGTAAGGAGAGGCTATGACATTTATGATTTGGGCATTTAAATTATAAGAGTTTGAATATGCTTTCACCACTTGTCTATGGGTTGCCAAAAGTTGAAGACTCCAAGGAGGTTTAATGCAAGGGGGAAGATTCCTCATGGTGAAGCATGAAGGGCCCAACATCCATTGCAGTTGGTTCATAGTGACATTTGTGGACCAATGCAAACACAAAGTATCGGTAAAGCTTCTTACTTTATGATTTTTATTGATGATTTCTCTAGATATTGTTGGGTTTATTTTATTAAGCATAAGGATGAGGCATTAAATTGCTTCAAGAATTTTAAGGCTCTAGTTGAAAATGAAAGTGGTCATTATATCAAATGTTTGAGGACAGATAGAGGAGGTGAGATATGTTCTCATGAATTTGATGATTTCTATAGTGAGTTTGGGATTAAAAGGTATAAAACAAGTCCTTACACACCTCAAAATAATGGGGTGGTTGAAAGAAAGAATACGACTTTGGTGGAGATGGCACGGTGCATGATGCAAGAAAAATGAATGAGTAAGTTTTATTGGGCTAAAGCAATTAGGACTGCTAATTACATTTTAAAAAGAAGTCCTACTAAGGGCCTGAGAATATTACCCCTTATTAATGTTGGTATAGCAAGAAGCCAAATGTAAATCATTTTAGAGTTTTTGGATGTGTGGCTTTTGTGCATGTTAATGGGTAGAATAGGAAGAAGTTGGATGCAAAGAGTGAAAAATATATTTTTATTGGGTACAATGAGCAATCTAAGGCTTACAGGTTCTTTAATCCTATTTCACATAAAATAATTGTATCTAGAGATGCAATTTTTGATGAAGGGGAAAGTTGGATATCACAAAAATTGTTTGTTAAGTATGTTTTTGGTGAAGAGAAGGTGGAATCAAGCCATGTTTCAGTTCAGCATCCATGAAAATTTTTCCAGTTCATCTTATGCAAGTGCACCTTCAAGTTCAAGAGAAGGTTCTTCCAGTAGTTCTCCACTTCCATCACCACCGACCAAATAAAAAGGTAAAATATTGTTGAAGGATCACCTCGAATCTCAAATTATTGATAAGAATTTCCATAAAATGGTGAAAAATAATCAACATACAGATATGAATGCAATAATAGATAGGTTAGAGAGCCTGCATCTTTATGGAGATGATGACAGTGGAGATCCCAAAGGTGATGTTGTAAACTATGCACTTATTTCACAAGTTTCTAAAGTTTCAAAATTTGTTGTTGATGATTTTGAGCCTTCATGTTTTGAGCATGCTAGTACTAACAAAGTGTGGATGAAGGCTATACAAGAAGAAATGCATTCTATTGAAAATAATGATACTTGGGAGTTGTGTGATTTACCCAAGGATAGGAAATGTGTAGGATGCAAGTGGGTCTACAAGATCAAGAAGAACAGTGATGGACCCATTGAGAGGTATAAGGCATGGTTGGTAGCAAAGGGTTTCACTTAGAAATATGGTTTGGACTATGAGAAAACATTTGCTATAGTGGTAAGGCAAAAAATAGTAAGGATGTTTCTATCATTGGAAGCTCATTAAAGTTGAAATGTGCATCATATGGATGTCAAAAGTGCATTTCTCAATGGATATTTAGATGAATAAGTATATGTGGAACAACCATAAGTTTTTGTTGTCCAAGGAAAAGAAGATCAAGTCTATAGGTTGAAGAAGGTTCTATATGGGCTGAAGCAAGCTCCAAGAGCTTGGTATACTAGAATCCAAGACTACTTCTTGCAGTGCAATTTTGAAAGGAGTAAGAGTGAGCCCACTTTGTACTACAAAAGGGAAGGTAACGATATTCTTATTGTATGCCTTTATGTTGATGATATGTTATTTATGGGGAGTAGTTCTTCTTTGAATGATTATTTTAAAATGATATGAAGAAAGAGTTTGAAATGTCTGATTTGGGTTTGATGAGTTACTTTCTTGGGATGGAAGTACATCAAACTAGCAATGAGATTTTTTTTTGTCAATTCAAATATGTAAGGGATATGCTGAAGAGATTTGGTTTGAGTGAATGTAAACCTGTAGCAACACCCATTGCACATGGGAAGATCTTGAGTTTGGAGGATGGAGCTAAAAGGGCAAACAAAATAGAGTACAAGGAGTATTGTTGGTAGTCTTATGTTCCTTTGTATCACTAGGTTGGATATATGCTTTGTTGTTTCACAGTGTTCCAAGTATATGGCTAATCCATCACAGTTACATTTGAAGGCAACAAAGAGGATTTTGAGGTATGTTCGTGGAACAATTGATTATGGGATCCACTACTCACAGGCAAAGAATTTGAAGTTAGTGGGATTCAGTGACAGTGATTGGGGCAGTAATATTCATGACAGGAAATCCATAAGTGGGCATTGTTTTTCTCTTGGTTCAGGTTTGGTGACATGGAGTTCCAAGAAATAAGCTACAATGACGTTGTCTTATACTGAAGCTGAGTATATTGCACTTACATCGACAAGTGCACAAGCATTGTGGCTTAAAAAGGTGTTAGGAGATTGGGGAGAAGCAAGGGACTCCAACTACTTTATTCTATGATAATCAGAGTGCCATTAAGTTGGCACATAATCCTATCCACCATACCGGGTCCAAGCATTTCGACATCAAGTACCACTTCATTCGAGACATGGTAGAGAAGGAACAAGTTAAATTGAGGTATTGCTCCACACATGATCAAGTAGCGAGATATTTTTACTAAGGGAGTAGTAAAACCTCAGTTTTTGCTTCTAAGGGACTTGATAGTCAGTCCCCTTACCAGCAAGGGGGAGAATGTTGGAAATCTAGCCAGCCATACATTAAAAAAAAAATTCAGGCTGTTAGATGACGTTTTCAGCCTTAGCCTTATTTTTCCATTATTCAATTCACCCTTCTAAAATATATTTAAATATAATCATATAACCTTTACTAATATGATATTATTAATCTCAAAAATTTTTTGGACCCTTTTATAATATATTTAAATATAATCATCCAACCTTTACTAATATGATGTTATTATTAACCTCAATTTTTTTTATTAAGATTAGTGGGAGAAACCCCTACGACCAAGGTTCACCACTAGGCATCCCATCCCAACCATGACCTCTCATAAGGCGAGAGTTGAACTTATTAATAGGAGCCAAACACACAACCATACATACATCCATCCCCTCACACACTCGCCCACACCACGATTTGAACCTTAGACCTCCCAAATCCTGCATTGGGACTAACCTCAATTCTTATTAACATAAATAATTCATTAGTCCGCGAGGGCTAGGTGGATTGGTAAGACGTTGGGCACTTACCAAGAGGAGACCTAGGTTCAAACCTCGCGGGCATGCCCACTCTAGGGCAAAGGTAGTAGTCTGACTAGAATCCGTTGAGTGTGCACTAGTTTGATGATGACGGTACCAACCCCGAGCCACCGAGGGTCTCCCTCACTCCGGGACCCAACCTTGAGCCACCGGGGATCTCCCTCACTCCAGGCCATATTTACCGAGGCGAGGTAAAGGTTATAGTGGTAGCTCCATGATTTGACACTACGACCGGAGGTAATGTGATTTGACCCTATGACCAGTTGTTCAAAAAGGAAAGGCAGTTGCCGATTCTCCTATGTATATAAAAAAAAAACATAAATCATTTATCATTTACACAAAAATGTCAAAAATCCATTCAAAAATAATAACTACAATAACAATTCAAAAAAATACATAAATACATGTCAAAAATCCATCCACAAATAATAACCACAATAACACTACCAATAATATTCCTTAAAAAAAAATCACTCCAAATATCTCAAACTTCACAAACCAAAATTCTTAAAAACTTCTTAATGTAAATATTTGATTATAATAACAATATCTTTTATATACCTATCTTCTTAAATCTTGCTCCCATTAATCACGTTTAAGTTATACATAACTCATTTCAATTACCAATAATACCCAATTTGCTAGAGACATTTAGAAATCTTGCTCCCATTAATCACGTTTAAGTTATACATAACTCATTTCAATTACCAATAATACCCAATTTGCTAGAGACATTTAGAAATGGCTAATCATTAGAAAAGATATTCAGAAAAACACTTCACATCAACAATCATAATAAGTAATTTATTAAAAGGTTCATTTGAAATGACGTTTTAGAAAGAAATTTAGAAAAGATAAGAATAAAGTTTTCAATAATTGAAATTTCGTTTACGTTATTTATCTACCTGTTAATGCACGAGTGGTCTGGCGAAAAATGATCTGGCTCAAACAATGTTTTACTCAAGAAAAATCTGATTTATATATAAACTTTATTTCACATCAGTTCAATAAAATTTGAAAACCATATCACTGCAAAGAAGAGACCTTTGTTTTATACTATGTTGTGGCCGTATCTTTGCTTGTAAAAGTAAGGCAATGGGCTGCTTAAAATCATGCACGTCTTTTAAAGAAGATATCTACGTTAACGTGTAAAGACTTTAGTCCAGAACATGGACTTGGATGCATGCACCTGGTTATAATACCCATCGCAGACAGTCACTGTGTGATAGTGATTCTTAACGGACCACATCATCCTGGAGAGGGACGTCAATGGTGCCTTTGGAGAATAAGGTTGATATTCATGAATAAGGGTCACTGCTGTTTTAATCACAGATGGTACCTGTGATATGGACCGCAAGGAAAAATGGGTGCAGCAATATTTTGTATCATGCAGTACAAAATATTGATGTGACCAAGATTTTTAAGAGAATAATTAATGTTGGTGAATGATATCTACAACCTAGACCTCACATGCATCTACAAGAAAAAATTGTATCTTAGCTTAAGGAGACTAAGGTCAATGGTACGAGTAAATTGGCACAAGTTTATTGATTATATTAATATAATTGAAGTGGTTAAATGAAGTGGTATTTTAATAGTATTAAAATATATTGTATTATTGGAAGATTTTTATTTGGTTATTTTAATAAATATTTTTTTAAAATATTCTATATATTTCTTGTGGTTTGAACATAGATTTTTTAGATGAGATGTGAAAGTCATACTACTATAGTATTTTAGAAGGATGATTATTTTTTTTAAATTAAGAATACTTTAATATAAATTTGAATTATTCTTTGAGTTCTAAAGATGATGGCAAGGAGGATGATAAGAAGTTAGATGAGGACTACAAGGAAGACTGCTTGGCCTCTTGGCTGTCCATTCTATGGGATGTTTTTTTTGACCATATTCTATTATTTTATATGGGCACAAGCTACTCTGCATGGTGCTTGCATGATTAGTTTTTGTCTTTGTTAGTTCTATTTTGCGTCTTTCTTTTCTGATGGCCATAATATTAGGCTTCCATAGTTTAGTTTGGTTGTATTCGATGGAAGAGTAGGTCTTGGCCCTTTTTGTTGTCATTTTAAACTTTTAGGGCTTGGCCTTTGTCCAGTTGGTCAGTGGACCCTATTTTGTAAAATGGTTTTGGGTCAACCAGTTAAAACCCGGTGTTAATTATAATATTCTCTTACTTACCAAAAAAAAAAAAAAATTATTGATATATAAGAAATGAGATTTGGTAGTTTATTTTATAATAATATTTTATTATCATTACATCACCATTTATTGGATAAAATTGTAAGACAAAATTTTATTAATAAATTGAATTTTTGTATAAAAAGCATACAAAACATAGAATAAAATATAAGGTAAACAAATAATTATGTGTGAACTAGGAGCCAGTCTCACTAAGTAGCATGGAAGGAAAGTTATATTTTGAAAGCCATAATGGGAAGTTTGGTTGAAAGTATGGATGCTTAAGTTAAAGAAAAAGAGAGAATATATGGTAAATTTGATCCGAGTAGACGTTACACTAAAAGTAATTATCAAGGATGAGATGATTGAGCATGATATAATGATTCTTAAAAGTAGAGGGTTAATATGTAAGTTTCATGGATATTGAGTAGGGCTTTTAGAGATTCAAAATTAGATCAAGTGGAAATGGGGATTGAGTTCAAATAACTTTATTAATTTTCTTCTTAAATGTTCTTTTCTCATCATCTTTTTTAGTCCAGAAATCATAGAATAATTGGTGGTGACCCATGGAGAGATGTCCTTTATTTAAGACCATGGAGTGAGAATTTTTCTATTGAGACAAACTATTAAAAGGCTTTTGGTATGTGTTAAGTTTTTTGGACTTCCATATCAACTCAACAATAAGGATGTTTTGAAGAACATTGAAAATACCCTAGGGGAATTCATCAAAGAGGGACCAACTACTAAGGAGTGAAAGCATGCTATATATACCCGAATATGTGTTGGTATGGATATTTCAAATCCTTTGTCACAATATAGTAAGATTAAATCTAAATAAAGAGAATGAGCTCAACAAGTGGATTATGAAAACATTGCATTCCAATATCGCAATTGTCATGAGACTAGACATGTAGAAGGAGATTACAAAGTGAAAATGATGAAGAAAGAGACTAAATTTTTTGGTCGTGAGATAAAATTTAAGATGAATCAAGGAAATCATACAATAATAGAATCTATATTAGAAAAATAAAATTCGACTTCAAATAGAAGCAAAGAAAGTCTATCTATAACATCATATAAAAAAACATATCATAGTTCACTTGGATCAACCATTAGAAGAAACAAAGAAGGATATAATGGATGAGGAAGTGTAATGTGCAAGTTCAAATTCAGAAGGAATTAAATATGTAAAGGAATATGTGGAGGAAAAATTTAAATTAAAGATGGCAAAATGGGTCAAATTTATTCCAGGTAAATTATCATTTTCATCAAGCAATATGGAATCCTTTCCTAGCAATAGAAATGAAAGTAGCATAGAGGTTATCCCTTGAAATTTAGGTTTTCAAGAGCAGCATAATAAGGATATATGAATGGAGGAAATCCATAACAATTTAGGATTTTAGGAAAGAATAAGAAGGTAATTGCTATGGAGGGGCACCCACTTTAATATTTCTAGGGCAACATAAAGTAAAAAGTTATTTTGAGGTTATTCATTGCACTTTGAATCCTTTAGAGAAAGAGAAACCTATGGATGATAAGTATCATTATGAGCAATGTGAAATAATGAAGAGATTGATAAAAATGAAAGTGTTGGTGGGAATGAATAAAGAGAGAAAGACCTCAAAAAAAAAAAAAAAAAAGAGAAAAACAAACTGAGAGGGATATTGATATGGAAAAATAGAATCAAATATTGCAAGCATTAACAAGAAGTGAGGCTAAACTTATAAATAAAAAATAAAAAGTGATGATGAAAGTGATATATTAGAAAATTAGGGGCATAAATAAGACCCCTAAAAAAAGAGATATTAGGGAATTTACATGTTGTTATAGATATGAAAATTGGCTAGCAAATATTTTAGCTATTTGTAGTGTTGATTTTCATCTTGGCAGTTTTTAGAAGGCATTAAAAATAATATCAAGGAGTTGATTGTGGAAACATAACAATTTTAGGGAGATGACAAATAATTCTGATAGAAAGGCAAATAAAGAATATCTTTAATAAAAAGTTAGTTGAATATGGGTTAATTAAGTTGATATCAATGTAATGAAAACAATGTAACATTTATATTTTATTTTAATGCAAGTCGCTCCTAATAGATGCCACACATAGCTTATTAAAAAATAGAAGGTAAAAACGTTAAACATTGAGGTTCTTATCATACAAATATGAAGGTGGTTTTCTGAAAATAAAATGGTTACATTTAATGTCTACTTTTATAGTCTTGGGAGGGATACCATAGTGGTAAGTTCTTAGCTTTTCATCCAAGAGACCCAAGTTCAAACCCTGATACAAGGGGATTAGGACCCCTCATAAAAATGTATGCTTTACGCTAACATTTTTCATAAGAGGAATACCATAGTGGTAAGTTATTGGGTTTTCATCCAGGAGACACAAGTTCAAACCTCAATATGAGGGGACTAGGACCCCTCATAAAAACTCATGCTTTACTCTAAAATTTTAAGTCATGGGAGGGATACCGTAGTGGTAAGTTCTTGAGTTTTCATCTAGGAGACCTAGGTTCAAACCTCAATATGAGGAGATTAGGATCCCTTATAAAAACCCACATCGTACCTTAATATTTTAGTTTGTAAAGACAATGTAGTGGTTTGGACTTTGGACTCTCTTTCGAGAGACCCATGTTCAGACCATGATGTACCTATAAGGGGATATATTAGATGGTAGTAGCCGAATATTTTCCAATTTGCTTTCCTAGTTTGATTCCCTAGAGGGTTATGGTCTTGTTGACTTCATTTTTGTGGCTTTAGAAGCCTTAATATTAATATAAAACTCATAGGATAAATTCCATAGGATAACATACATGATAGCCATAAACCAGTAAGATCAAGATAATGATGTAAGTAGAATAATATGAGCAAACTAACATGTATATAAAGGCTTATAATATATAAACTAACATTCATTAATAAGAAACAATATGAATGTAAATATCCTAAATCATACATGTACAAAGCATGTAGCACAACTTACAATATTAGTTGCTCAAAATGTATGTAAACTTTATTACTCCTCTTTCTCTTACAAATATAACACTTGACTCTCTACACTTGATGATTGAATGATTGATTATTGATGATTCATGCTTCTCTATGGAGTACTATATATCCATAGTAGAATGACTCTTTGTATACTTGACTATTCCTTTCCATATGCCAAGTTTCATGACTCTTGGCTTCTCTACGTGACACTTGCATACATATGACTCTTCACTTAGCACACTCTAATATAAATATACTTGTGAAAACTTACATATAAGACACTTGTACACATAGACTCACATTACACTTGCACACTTATTCACATGACACTTGTACATTTCTTACACATACACACATAACACTTGTGCATTTCTTACACATTATTAGATTATATAAAATACCACTCACACTCTAAACTAAGACTAAACTCTAATATAATATTTACAAGTTGTACAATTAAGGTACCATGAGGGTACATTAGCATGTACCGAATAATGCAATATACTCCAATATCCCCCTGTATTACTTTATTTGGTTATTGAAGACTTTAGTATTCAATCATGGTCTTCGTTCTTCAAGTGACCTTGAAATGGATTTGATCTTTGTATAGATCTTCATTTGGTTCCTTTAGATAATATATAAGACCTTAATATGAGATTCTTCTTCTTTCTTGATTTTATTTCTAAATATTTTATTGAAGAAGTTTATACCTTTCTTACGCCCATCCCTAAATTTTGAGAAATATTTTTAAGAAAATCCATTAAGGGATTTTCTTGTTATTGTTTACATCCATTCAAAAATATGATTTTATTTGTACCAATAATATTTTTGAGAATGGTTGTTACCTCCAAAATTTTTTCAACACTGAAGATTCCAACATTTTTCTATCTTGTGTCCATGCCTGCCACAATGTTCATATTTGTTTTCTGAATGTTTGAAGTCTACATTACAATATTTTTTGGTACACACATTATCTTAACACTCTTTTTCTTAATGAACTATGTTCAAGTTACAAGCAACATCTATTCTTAAATCAAGTTCTTCTGTCTTCATTATGAATTCCAAGTCAAAAGTATCATAGCTTACATCACAATTTTCTTTTATATTTTGTTGAAGATCACTAGTATCACAACATGCATTTTTTGTCATAGTTCTTAAGTCATTTGTATCACAACAAACATCTTTCATCATGGGTTTTAATATATTTGTTGTCATAATTTTTAAATTATTTGCTTCATTGGTAATATCACTAAGCTTGTTTTCCAAATCTTTGATCATTTTCTCTTGTCTTCTATTCTTATCTTTGAGAACTTCATTACAGAGTAATGTCATATACATTATCTTACCTATATCATTAGGTAATATGAAAACATCTTTAGATTTTTCAACTACTTCATCAAGCTTTGAAATTAAATAGTTGCTAAGTTTTGAATTTTTTCATTTTTGGCTTCTCTTATAACTAATTGTAGTACTCTCTTTACCTTAACTGAACTATATTTTTGAACTTTAATTTTATCTATCATATACTGAGTATAACGTTTTAAATATTTTAAAATTTCCTTAGTTTCTTATAATGGATCATCATAACTGCATATTTGTTCTTTCTGAAAGCACACATTTTCTTCTTCATTTATTTTTAACAACTCATATTTTTGGATTTTGAATATTTAATTTCCTTTTTGTTTGCATTTTCTATGTCATGTTCCTTTTGAAGTAGACAACCTTATATCTCCCTATGTTTAAATTTTCTAAATTAAATCTTATGAAGTAGAAATCCTTGTCTCCCAAATATTAGAAACTAAGAAATAAGAATTTTGCAAATTTAATTTTCCTAAGCTTGAAGTTGAATTCCTTTTGACTCCAAAAATAATTAATTTGCAAAAATTCAATAATCTTCTATTTTCAAAAAACTAATAAAGCAAACCAATTTCAAATTTATCTAATTATTAAAAACTATTAAAAATATTATAACTCCAATATTAGATTATCATCCTACTTATCCCTCCATTAACTTAATAAAATAATTAATAAAAAAAATTATTATTACTAACTATATATATTCAACCTTAATAAAATACTTTAATGGCCTTATCACTCAATAAATCAAACTTTCATGAAACCTAAAAAACTACTTATCACTCCAAAAAAATAAATTTTGAAAAACCTAAATTTAATTTTATCTCTTGACTATACTCACACCTATTCTCCCTGCTTCATTGTAATGCCTTGAATGCTTCTCTAATATCATACGAATAATATTTAATTAACTCGCTTGAGTGCTACATGCCTACGGTTCAGACGTTTCACTTCAAGTGGGTAGAGATGAAATGTTAGGATTTCTTAACATTTCAAATTTGATTGCATTGAGAATGTTACATCTCCAGGTGGCTTTGTGAACATTACACAAGAAGTGTTTCTCATTGGCACTTCTATATTTCTCCTTAAGTAATCCATGAGTGTTACACTTCCTTCTTTGCCAATGATGTGTCTTCAATGATTAGATTTTCCTTACCAATGTTTGCTCTACTCATTCACTCTACTTTTGGTATTGCATAGAGACGTTCACTTGGATCTTGAAATTACTATTGTGTTTTCTCTTCTTGTGTTTGCTTGGCTATTGGATATTTACTATTGTTTTTTCTCTTTTGACATTCTCTTGTCTCTTGGAGACTACTCCCTTTTCACTATATTTTCTTTTTTGGTGTTTGCTTGGCTTTGATGTGGATAAACGTACATTGCACCGAATTCCAACATGGCTATTCCACCTTTATGCACTGTATCTCACTGACTCAAAATTGTGTATTATTGCTTCTACTTTCTTTAATATGTTGTTTGCTCCTTTTTGTAAGTCATATGATGCTTATATTCATGCTAACTCCTCATTTGGTGGTGGTGTAGACACCAAAACAACACCAACCCGATTATGTGGCTACAAGCACTGACCGAGTTGGCATACATACCCCCTAGGGCAGCCTCCAGAGGTTAAACAGTGGTCCTAACCACTCCCAAATCAGTTTTGGAAGGTCAAAGGTCAATTTGGCACCTTTTAAGCACTTTGCTCCCTATTCGTCCCACCCTGGGATGATTAGAATCCTATTCATCCCACCCCGGGATGATTAGCAGCAATCGTCCCAGGGTGGGACGATTAGCAGGTTTGACTGGCAAAAAGTCAAGCCTTGATAGATCCGCCACTCAACTTCACCTTCATTGCATGCAATTGCGAGGAACGGTTTCAAATCTGAGAGAGGGACTTCAGTCAAGCATGCCTTGATCATGGAGGCCCTAAATCAGGGAGGAATCTTCTCTCCCCCAAAAAGGCATGACAAGCCAAGTGGCGCCCTCGCATGCGCATTCAAAGGAGACCCTCAGGTCTATAAAATGGTGAGCCTCCTCACCCCAAAAAAGGAATAGAGCTGGAGCATTTGGAGCAATGGAGTGCTGCCAAATTATACCCCCATTCCCCCTTTGTGCTTCTTACATCCCTAATTTCTCTTTTGGAAGAGAGGTTATCGGGTGAACACTAGGAATGCAATCCCGACCCAAAACCCAAGCAATCGGCCACAATCCCACACCAAATTCATCGACACAACCCCCTAGGAGGTTTTGGACCCATCCCAAGTGGATTGGTGTCAAAACCAGACCCCAAACGGTGGGCGTCCTACCCTCGGGTGCCCCCCAAACTACTGCAGTCCTAATCGTCCCACCCCGGAGTGATTAGAAATCCATGAATGCTTTCTTCACTATTATTTTTGCATTATGTTCTATTTGGTTTACTTATGCTTCTGTTCAAGTTTCATTGCATTCTGACTTGTTTTGACCTTGTTTTTATCATTTTACGCGTTTACTAACATACAGGGAGCGCTTTCGGATACGGGACAATATGGGTAGAATCTGCCAAATATGACCTTCTGGGTCATCCCAAAATGCCCCTTTTTGTCTAACCCCAAGTTTGTAAGAATTTTGGAGGCCTCTGGATAGGACATTTGCAAGGTCACTTTTGCATGTTTTGTGACAGTCCTAATCGTCCCACCCTAAAGCGATTAGAAATCCATGCATGATTTCTTGACTGTTATTTTTGCAATGTGTCTTTGATGATGTTTCTATGCTTCTATCAAATTTTGAATTCATTATGACATGTTCTGACCATCATTTTGCTATTTTATGTATTCACTAGCCGAAGGCCCTAGGGATTGCATGTTTTCCTTCTATCCGCATATGCTATTAACTGTTTGCTATTTCTCTATGTGTAGGATCTCACCACCAGGAACATCGGAGGGGAATCAAGGAACACATGAACACATGGACACAAGCGGTGACAACCTTTGGCCCACCCATTTCAAATGTGGGCATGCGGAAGACATTGGAAGCGTATCATCCGTTGATGTAACGAACTGTATCAAACGTTCTGAGCCCTAGAAGGGGGACGTATTGTAACCAGATTTAAAAGCAACATTAATAAAAGAGGCCCTACTTTTCTTTGTTTTCTAACATCTCACGTCTTTCCTTCATGCATTGCTTTTCTCGCATTCGTAGGACTTAGCATTTTTATATCAATTTCGTTTGCATCATAATCTGGCACGCCGTCACCCCGCATTCGGATTTCAGTGGCGATCATGGTGGGACCTTGTCCCCTACTATTAAGATCAAGTTTTTTTATCCAAATTTTGTGGTTTCTTTGCAGGTGTTACTCATTCGAGCGCTGGACTGCTACTCGTGCCACCCTGTGACGAATACAGACCTGGAATTCGTGCCACCCTGGGACGAATACGTATTCGTCCCACCCTGTGATGAATACAGACCTGCTATTCATCCCACCCCAGGACGATTAGAGTTCTGTGCATTTTTTGAGCAGAAACTCAGAGGCATCTGGTTTGGACAGAGAAGAGGTAGGCCTTCTGAACATCCCCTATGTTTTTCTATTTTTTATTTCAAAAAATTTTTTTTTTTTTTTTTTTTTAAAAAATTAAAAAAAAAAAAAAAACATAGAGTAACTTAAATGGAAGGAACCTAATTAGGGATGCATTTTTCTCTGGTTTTCTTGCATGATACTTGCACAAGTGGCAAGTCCTCATCATAGGTTTCAGTTCTAGTTAGGATTGGTAATTTCCTTTTGCTACTAGTGATTTTTGAAAGATTAAAACGTACTTTAAAGCATTGCATTAGTGAAAATCATCTTTTGTTGTATGTTTTCTTTCTTTACATGATTAAAAGGAACCACACACACACCACCTAATAAAATTAACATCAAGGAGTTGGTCTTAATACCCCAACACTTGATCAAGACCAACGGTGGATTTCATCACCACCTTGGCTTGAATTTTGCATACATTCACCCTGATCGTGACTGTTGCTAGACGTAAATCCTGATGAAAGCTGACCAAGTGTAATGGGGGTGATTCCCCGTGCATGAGGATAAGTCTTCTATGGTAGGTGTCAAAAATAGAGTGATCCCCCTTCCGTACCGCCTATGTTCCACGTACTATTTTGCTCTCGCGTACCAATAGTCTCCCTCACGTAAGGGCGGGTATATTGAGAGGTTCGGTATAACGGCCTGGCAATGGTATATTGAAGGGATGACCATTTTGGAGATATAAGAGCCCTCATTATGCATGGATAACAAAGTTCTCTTTACAAGGTTTACATAACAAAAATCAAACACACCAAACCAGATTTAGGGCACACATTTAATTTGTAAACAAGATAATCATCTCTTTGTTTGTGTGGTCCCCTTTTGTTTGGTGTAGCATAAAAAATTGTAAAGGAGATAAAAATATACATATCTTCCTAGAAAAACCACCACCATGGTGTATACCCATAGCCAAGCCCAATCACGGGCAGAAGTTGCGAAAAGTGTACAAGGAGGCACAAGTCGCCTCCGTTATAGCCCCAAGGACTTGGTTATACCACCTTGGCAGCCTGACCCACAACATGGTCCACACTATGCCACTACAGAAAAGGACTATAGAGGCACCCCTTTGAGGGGCACTCCCGTTCAACACAGACCCTCTCAGGAGGAGTACATACATGGGAAGGCCCCCTTAGACACTCATTATGAGTGGCCACTACGCGATGAAGTGCTAGAGCAGCATAGGGTTCATAAGGAGGGACCACATGATTATATCATTCCTCCTCTACCCCTCATTACTGTTAGAACTAATAGGCCAAATCTAGAGCACAAGGCTCTTCAGATAGGGTGAGCCAACTCCGCCCGTCCCTTTCACATGTACGAAAGGGAGCACGAGGAAAACCAGTATATTCCTCAAGAGCAATACACCGCATGGGAGCAATGCGCCTCCGCACCTGCTAATTATCAAGATCACCTATTGAGGCCAGAGCCTCGGGTGAATGCTGCTAACCTCGATAGAGGAAAGTGACCCATAGAGATCTCGGATCACCACGACCGAGATAGATATGTAGGGGAGGCATCTAGGCCTCCTAGACCTAGGACGATGGAACAAATCGACTTGGCCTTTGCCAAACATGCCACCCGCCAAGCGCAAATCACGCAACTTAGGCAAGATCAACAACAGTTAGAGCAACTGTATCATCTTAACAAAGAGTGCATTCAGTGCCAGACAGATGAGTTGCTCCATAACACTATGCATGAGAGGATTCCAACCCCTCGCATGCATAGGACAAAAATTTATGAGAGGCACAACCCCTTAGTGCGAGACAGGTCTCCACGACCTTATCAAGTGTTGCCTCCAAGACCTCCTAGACCTGAGCGGGAGGCCACCCCTAGAACCAATGATGGGCGTCTTCCGCGGGCACCCGTCCGTGTTTATAGGACACGCCCAAAAACTCCTCAAGAAGCCTATGAGGAATTTGAGCAAGAAGAAGAGCGGGTCGAAATGCCCTACCAAGGCAGGGGGCGCTACCCAGCTACCCCTCCATAGGCCTCAAGTTCCTCGCAATTCACAATGGGAACAAACCAAAGAAGAGGAAATCAAATCCTCTGATGCATACAAAGCGCTGCTAGAGCGCTTAGAGTCTATGGAGACCAAGACTTCAGGGCCCCAAAAGCCCACCTTACGCCAGCTCCGCAGTCACCCTGTGCATCCTTCAGTTTTGGCACCCCCATACCCCGACCACTTCAAAATGCCTCAATTGGCAATTTTTAGAGGGGATGAGGATGCCCAAGAGCACGTAACAAGGTTCCTGAGTCAATGCTTTGGCATTCAGGACAATGATGCATTGCTTCTGAGAACATTTATAACCACGTTCGTAGGTCCTACCTCGGATTGGTTTACCCAATTGCCGAAGCATAGCATCAACAATCTAGACCAGCTAGTGGATGCGTTCCTTGAACGTTTTGCCTTCAACACCAAGAAGAAGGCATCCTTAAGTGACCTAGCTGGCCTTAAGCAGTATGATGATGAGACCATAGCCGCTTATGGGAATCGGTGGAGGACATTGCTTTCAAAGCTACCTTACCTCCCTCCTATGGCCGACATGACTCAGATGTTTTCAAAGAGTTGCATAAGGTCGATCTCCATGCTATTGTAGCTATAGCAATATGCCACCCTAGAAGAAGCCCTGGCGCAAGCCAGGATAATTGAGGAGATCAAAATTCAAGATGGCGAGATTGCCAAGCCACGCAAGAAAGAGTGGACCAAAAATGCCAAAACTGGGCCCACGCAACCGAAACCCACCATGGTCAATCAGGTTGCCATAACTGTACCATCACCTGCACAAATGACACAGCCCCCAAAGGCTAATTATCAGGTAGTTCCTCTTGCTAACTATGAAAAGGAAAATCACAAACAAGAGCAAAATTAGCAACGTCACCCTAAGCGACAATTCACACAATTCACGGAGTCTAGAGACTCCTTGTTTGACCGCTTGTTCATGGCAAACCTGATAAACTTGCCAGAAAGTCGACCCATAGACCCCAACGTGCCAAAACCCAAGGGCTATAGGGAAGATTTATATTGTAGATTCCATCGATAGAAAGGACATGACATCTTCGCTTGTTGGAAATTCAAAAACTTGGTGCAAGACTTGATAGACAACAAAACGCTCATGGTAGATAATCCCGTAGCGCTAAGCAACCAATAGATGGAAGTCTTCAAAGACCCCCTACCTGCCCATGACACATAGGCAAAGAATTTACAAGTGAATGAGGTAACACAAGACTGCCCCATGCAGGGATACGTAGGGATGATAAGCATCGTGACACGGAACAAAAGATACCCAAACACGGCTGCACCCGTGACAACTACAGGAAATGTTCCATCAATGTCACAACCCCCACAACACCCTACACAACCTCCCCCACCTAGACCAATGGCCATGATTCGGACTAAGCTTACTCAAAGTTTAAGGACCACGTCGGCTAGGCTCTCCATCTATGAGCTCATCCAACAATCATCGCCCCATCGGGAGGCTCTGATGGAGATACTCAAAGCCATTGAGCTACAGCCCCAAGAACCCAATTCTTTCAACAACTTTGTGGGACATGTGAGACAATGCACAGAACCGGTCATAACCTTCAGGGAAGATGAACTGAAATTGGTGACTAGTGATATGGTGGATCCACCCCTGCACGTCATCGCGCGGGTCAACGGGATTCCATTCAAGAGGGTGTTGGTGGACACTGGCTCATCCAGCAACATAATCACAACAACGGCATTAAAACATCTTAAGTTGCCAGCATCCCACATTGTGGCATCCACCTACACTCTTCGAGCATTCAACGACGCGTTATGCTCGACGGTTGGCACAATTGTCCTGCCCATCCAAGTAGGACAAAAGACCATTCCTACATTGTGTCACATCCTTGAGGGTGAGATGGCCTACAATATCTTGCTAGGCCGGCCTTGGATCAGGGACATGAAGTGTGTCCCTTCGATAGCCCATCAATGCCTCAAGTACACATACGAAGGGCAAGTACATGTAGTCCCAGCAGACTTAGAGCCCTTCAAGTTTTGCAATGCGATGCAGCTGATGCCACAATCGACCCTCCCATCGACACATTTGGACTTTCAATTGAATCCGTCCACATAGGGTCCGATTCCACCTACATCCCCACTGTTGAGTCCCTCAAGTAACCGACCTGGCCCATCTTCATCATCTGTCCCTTCACCAACAATGCCACCTATGGTGGCCACACCGAAGGACAATGGGAAGAAGCCCCTAGAGGAGGCACCACCATCAGTCTCAACCATCTCTACCGAGGAGGTGCCCAGCCGAATGGAAGTCGAGACACCTGATTCACCCAACATGGAGTGGACTCAGGGAGAACTCCCATTCCCTCCCCCTCAACCATCGATGATTACCATTGAAATGGCCAATACGGGCCTAGGGGAGTACCTAGTGCAGAACATTGTGGCAACACCCACACTCGAATCCATGCAAGACATGGGGAGACCTCGCCTCCCCATCGACACTATCATCCCTTTAGGTTACCCACCAAATCAGACCAACTTTGTATATGGGGGCCTCGAGAACGGCCTTGAACCCTACCTACAAGAGGAAGAGGACGAAGAGCCATTTGTTGAGAATGTTGATTATCTGTCCAACCCGAACTTCACCTTGAAATACCTAGACCAATGTAATTGGCATGGATATGGATTGGGCAGATATGAACAAGGAATGCACACTCTTTGTCAACCGAGATACCGGATGCCATATGATAAATCAGGAGTAGGGTTCAACCACCCTTTGCCCCTCGACATTTTGGTAGAAACCATGCAAGGCCTAGGTCTAGGCAACAGGGATGGGTTGGCACAAGATCCATATGCCAATCCCAAAACTACATACACATTGGGGGATTATCTCCCATTGTTAACAACAAACCTTGTTGACCTCAACAACCCTTCCCCTTTGATCGAGAAAGGGGAAAGTTCAAGGGATAACCTCCAAGAGGGATATGAACAAGATCAAGGAGAGTCTTCTGAAGATGAGTCAGCTTATGAGGTAGCACCCTGGGACCCTTTTGAGTCCGATAGTAATCACTCGCAAGTGACGCCCATTGACGACTATCAGGAGAACTTCGAGGCAATGTTCCCCCTTAATGTTCCACTCAGGAAATTGCCACCTCAAGAGAATCCAGCCCTCCCGTAGAGAGTGAAACAACCTAGATGGGACCAAATCAACATGCTCAAACAAAATGAGCCTCCCATGCTAGCCATAAGGCCAAGTGATCAAGAAACGCCTAGTGGGAGGCTATACCAGCCAGAGGGGCACATAGTTGTCAGAGCCAATGAAGGCCTATGGATCTTCGATAGTGACTATGAGGATGAGACTGAGATGGCATATCTCAACCATATGAGGCAACAGGAATACCCCATAGACATCGATGGTATGTTTGAACATTTAAATATGGGACCAAGGCATAGGTGGCACTTAAACCAAGCACAGTTAAACCAAGTGCTTCATCCACCACTTTGGGCATACAGAGAGCACCTCCCACCTAGAGACCCTATAGGGCCACCAGTGCCAAGGGTAGACCCTATCCTTCTATCCACACATAGGGCCGATCCTTTTGTGCCAGTACCCACAGAGCCAGATCCGGGGCACAAGGATCACCAAGAATGTCCGAATCAACACCCATGTGGTAATGGAGACCAAATTCATTCCATCAACATGATCTCCATTGATTTAACCACCCCCATCCACAATCCAGCCGATCCAACATGACCATTGTATCTAGACCTAGATGCCATAGACTAGGATCGTGCTGACTCACCACCATCCCCATCAGAGTACTGGCCTTGCGGTGAGATGTTTCATTTCACCCCAGGATAGACTCAGGATATCTTCCATGTTGAAGAGGAACCCGACATTCCCAATATAGATCTAAATTTAGCGAATGATATCCACCTGATCCCAACTCCACACCAGTTGGAGGATGGATCCCACATGTCGGTCGAAGAGACGATTGACGTAGACATCGTTCCAATCAATTCATAAATCAACAAGCCAAGGGTGGGTAAGTCTATCCCTTGAAGAGCAAGTCGAGTACATTGCCCTTCTCAAAGAGAAGAAGGAGGTTTTTGCATGGACCTACAAAGACATGTCGGGGCTAGACCCATAGCTAGTCATGCATAATTTAACACTTGACCCGACAGTCAAGCCAGTCAAGCAAAAGCTACGTAAGATGCACCCAACAGTGGCCTTAATGGTCAAAGATGAGCTACAAAAGTTGTTGGATGCACAGTTTGTCATCTGTGTGGATTACCCACCATGGTTGTCCAACATGGTACCCATCAAGAAGCCAGATGGGAGGATTCGCATATGCATCGATTTTTGAGATTTAAACAAAGCGAGTCCCAAGGATGATTTCCCCTTGCCTAGCATCGACGCATTGGTAGACGCTACAGCAGGCCATGAAATGCTTTCCCTCATGGATGGTTTCTCGGGATACAACCAGATTCGTATCAATCTCGATGATCAACTAAAAATGGCGTTCATGATGCCTTGGGGGACATTTTGTTATAAGGTCATGCCCTTTGGCCTTAAAAATGCTGGTGCCACCTACCAACACGCTATGACATACATCTTCCATGATCACATGCATAAAACTTTGGAAGATTATATGGATGATTTGTTGGCCAAATCTCTTTTGCGCCAAAATCATCTCGATGACTTACGCAAGATCCTTGATCGCCTCATCGAACACAAAGTTAGGCTAAACCCCAAGAAGTGCGTATTAGGCATTACATCTGGAAAACTCTTGGGTTTCATAGTCTCAAAATGAGGCATCGAGGTAGATCCAAATAAATTCAAGGCAATCCTTGAGATGCTTCCCCCAACCACCATCAGGCAGCTCAGAAGCTTGCAGGGAAAGGTCACATCAATCAAGCGCTTCATAGCACAGTTATCTAACAAGTGCTGACCCATGAATAAATTATTACACAAGGGGGTAGCATTTCATTGGGATGACGAGTGCCAATCAGCCTTCGATGACATCAAACAATACTTGGCTTCACCACTAGTATTGGCACCACCTAGACCAAGAGTGCCATTCTACTTATACATCTCAGCTATTGAGGTGGCACTGGGCGCCATGCTAGCCCAAAAAAATGAATTACATAAAGAACAAGCTAATTATTATCTTAGCCACACCCTGGTCAGTTATGAACTTAACTATGCATACGTTGAGAAGCTATGCTTGGCAGTGGTATTTGCCACCAAAAAGCTATGCCATTACATGCTGAGCAATACGACGTATGTTGTGTCTAAGGAGAATCCATTGTGGTACATGATGAGTCATACTTATCATAGTAGTCACATGATGAAATGGATCATGTTGTTGACGGAGTTTGACATCAAATTCATTGGACAAAAGTCCATCAAAGGTCAAGTCATCATCGATCAACTAGCAGAGGCTCCTCTCGAAGATGATCAACCTCTGACCGTAGAGCTACCCGATGATGGGGTCTTCCATGTCTCAGAATCACTAGATTCTGATGAGCCTGAGTCACAGGCCGACATAACCTTATTTTTTGATGGTTCTAAATGTGAGCAAGGGGGTGGCATGGGAATCATATTTTTCACACCGCAAGGGGCTCCAATGCCTCTATCATTTAAACTTGATTTCTCATGCACCAATAACAATGTTGAATATGAAGCCTTGCTCATAGGTCTTCAGACAACCATCACCATGAACATCAAATACTTGAATATCTTTGGTGATTCATTGTTAATTTTCAACCAAGTGAAAGGGGTATTCCAATGCAAATGCCCAGTTCTACAGGCCTACAAAGCCCTTGTGGATAAATTCCTGGCAAATCTTGAATGGTACGACATCGAGGCACTCCCTCGATCATCGAATCATTTTGCGGACACTATGGCCTCCTTGGGGTCACTAATCCCGCAAGACCCTTCTGGTGAGATGACAACCATTCAAGTCAAAACATTATCGCAATCCATGATGGAGCATGCAAGCTCTGACATAATGCCAGGAATCCACCTGATCCAGATTGAACCATCTCAGGATAGGTTCTCTCAAATCCATGATAGTCTGAATCATGCCAACTGGGGGTCTTTGTTCTCCCCAACCCCTCTTAATAGCAACACAATGCTATTTTTACAAGTTCTTTCCCACTCAGCTTTTGCTAGGGATGAACTTCAAGAGGGATCGGTCATTCATACCATCGAGGTTTCTGATCAGCAGGATTGGTACACACCCATAAGAGACTATCTCAAGTTAGGTAGCCTCCCACTTGGATTGTCGCATGTCACAAAAAGATCATTCAAACAGAAAGCGACAAAACATGTCTTGCTAGGAGACATTTTGTACCGTCGAAGCTACGAAGGGATCCTCCTCCGTTGCTTGGACCAGCAGGAGTCCACTTGGGCGATCACCCAAGCGCACGATGGTACATGCGATGGCCACTTCAGTGGTATGGCCATCGCAAAGCGCATTCTTTGCATGGGCTATTATTGGCCATCTTTAGAGCGAGATTGTTGCGCGTATGTGCGAAAGTGCATGAAGTGTCAACACCATGCTAACTTGACACACGTACCTTCTCAGGCCTTGCAGTCGATCCAATCGGCTTGGCCATTTTTGTAGTGGGGCTTAGATCTCATCGAAAATATCTCCCCTACATCGTCAGGTCATCACACGTTTATCATAACGGCCACAGAGTACTTCACTAAGTGGGTGGAAGCAATTCCGCTTACCTCTACGACTGGGCCCCGCATTGCGGAGTTCATTTTACATAACATCATATGTCATTTTGGTATTCCATCCAAGATCATCTCGGATAATGGGACGTCATTTAAGAACAAAGATGTGCGTGCTTTGACAACAAAGTACAAAATTTAGCATAGTTTTTTGACACCCTATTATCCGTAGGCAAATGGGCAAGCAGAGGCGTCAAACAAAATGCTAGTTGCCATCCTTAAAAAGATGGTCATAGATAATCATAAGGATTGGCACATCCAAATACCACTTGCCCTATGGGCTTATCGCACTAGCATTCGGACGCCCACTAGGGCAACTCCATTTTCGCTAGTGTATGGCTCCGAGGCAGTCATGCCTCTCGAGTTGGAAATACCCTCCCTGCGCATATCAATGCAAGAGTTCATCGATGATGACACTGCATGGTAGGCCCGGTTAGACCAGCTTACGTTACTCGATGAACGACGCGTCAATGCTCTCGAGCATTTACGTATCTATCAAGAGCGACTTAAGAAAGCATACAACATGAAAGTTCACCTGAGGGACTTTCAGGTTGGTGACCTGGTCTTAAAAGAGAACCAACAAAATTCTAACTTGCCACCCCATTTAAGGGACAAGTTCATGGCAAATTGGTTAGGTCCTTATGTAATCGATAGTAAAATAGGACCTGGAACATACCGGCTCGCCTCTCTTGAAGGAATCAAGGAACTAGAACCCTTGAACATCAGTCATTTGAGGCCATTCAACATTTAGAGAGCCATAGCCCACCCCAAAAGCTCCAAGGATTCCAACAATCGCTTGGTCAACCTAAAAATGCCCCAAAGGTATCTATAATCCCTTTGGTCAAACCAAAAGCTCCAAGGATTCTAGCAATCGCTTGGTCAACCTAAAAAGCTCCAAGGATTCCAAAAATTTCTTGGTCAAACTAAAATTCCCAAAGGTATCCATAATCCCTTTGGTCAAACCAAAAGCTCCAAGGATTCCCACAATCGCTTGGTCAACCTAAAATGCCCCAAAGGTATCTATAATCCCTTTGGTCAAACCAAAATCTCCAAGGATTCCCACAATCGCTTGGTCAACCTAAAATACCCCAAAGGTATCTATAATCCCTTTGGTCAAACCAAAAGCTCCAAGGGTTCCCGCAATCGCTTGGTCAACCAAAAATGCCCCAAAGGTATCCATAATCCCTTTGGTCAAACCAAAAGCTCCAAGGGTTCTCGCAATCGCTTGGTCAACCCAAAATGCCCCAAAGGTATCCATAATCCCTTTGGTCAAACCAAAAGCTCCAAGGGTTCCCACAATCGCTTGGTCAACCTAAAATGCCCCAAAGGTATCTATAATCCCTTTGGTCAAAACAAAGGTTCCAATCGCTTGGAAAAAGAATATTCAAAAAACAACAGATAATCAAAAATAACAAAAAAATTGCATCTCACTTTCATGCATATTCTTAAAAATCAAAACACAAAAAAAGAAAAGAAAATCGCATTAGGCATCGCATACATACATTGCATATTTGCTGGTCATACATGTCAAAAGCACCATAGACTGTAATTACTCGGCAATTCCATCATTTTCCAAATTCAATCCATTTTGTAAAAAGATCCATCAAAAATAATGCCCTTTGCATTTTTGCCATATCATAGTCAGTTGTCTGCTAATGTCTTTAGGGTTTTTCATCATTCAACTGTCTTTAGATTTCTAGTCAAATGTTGTACAAAGTCAGACCGATTTTTACAAGGTAGAGTTTTACTTGGATCACGCCTTGTTACATAGCATCCCAACACAAGCTTAAAACACATAAAAATTCCCAAGTTGTGTGAATGCAAGATGAAACCTACAAAGCAGTCTAGGGTACCATATGTGAAATGTTATCCTGCTCATCCCCCTGTGCGAATGGTTCAAGAATGCTAAGAATTGACAAAAGGACAAGCTCTTCCCCATCCAATTCCCCATAATAAATAGTGGTTTTCACCACTATCAAAAATTCCAAACACCTTTGGTCCCCAAAGTCATAAGGATTCATACTACACACCCTAAAAAGGATGGGTAGTCATCCCCAAGGCCTAAAAGGATCAATGCCATTCAAAAGAAAAATTCCCAAAAAACACCTTTGATCCCCAAAGTCGTAAGGATTCGTACTACACGCCCTTAAGAAGGATGGGTAGTCATCCCCAAGGCCTAAAATATCAATGCCATTCCAAAGAAAAATTCCCAACCACCTTTGATTCCCAAAGTCATAAGGATTCGTACTACACGTCCCTGAACAGGATGGGTAGTCATCCCCAAGGCCAAAAGGATCAATGCCATTCACAAGCCAAAAACCCATGAGCTCAAATTTGAAATCAAAATTCAAAATCTAAATCCTCAAAAGGCAACAATAAAAATAATAATAGTGGTTATCACCACTACTCAAACCCCTTGCTCAAGAAAAAAAAAAAAGAAAAATAAATAGTGATTTTCATCACTATGTATGAGAGCAAGTATCCCAACAAGTTGAGCAACCGAAAGATGCCTGAGCTTGAATCCCTAGAATTCTCAACATTTGAAAAACCATTTAGGTGATCCTCATTACGGGTTTGGTGGACAGCCTACCTGGAAATGGCGGTATCCTAAATGCATGACGATATGTCTATCACATTAGCTTTGCGTGTGTGTAGACCAATGTTTGCATGTGGATGAGCTAGCTTATGGTATCTTAGATTGCCCCATGGATTAATCTTACTAAATACAACAAAGGAGTTAGTGGAGCTAATTAGGTGATCCTCAATACAGGTTTGGTGGACAGCCTACCTGGCACTGGCGGTATCCTTATGAATACCACATAAATGAACTCAATCGCACACACAGGGATGTGAAATAACTTGGTCAAACTCAAGTCTGATTCGTACCTTGTTCGAAAGTCTTGTAAGATAATGTACAGTCTTGATTAGTTAGTTAAAGCATTTGAGTCTCAGAAAAACCTTAACTACATTTTAAAACAATTGTTGTACATTTCATTACTTACATCACCATCAAAAAATACAAAACAAAAATTACAAATGCAAAGTTATTCCATAAAGCAATCACATAGTACAAAAAGCTAGTAAATCTTGTATAGTCTATGGTGCCATCGCCTGTATACCAACAAATCATTCCATCCATTCCATATGCATACATCTATATCATATAGCTAACATCATCCGTAGTCATAATAGCATATGCATACATAAACATAAATAAATGTGCATAAAAAAAACAATAAACCATGACAAGCATATCATCAAACCAAAAATGAGTCATGTATATATATCGAGTCAAAATGCCCTCAGGCTACAATAAGAAGGTCCTCTGACCTCACAAAAAAACCAAAAATTCAAAATCCCCAAAGCCTAGGGAGTCGGCCACCATGATCACGTAGGATCGGTGCGACTGGAACTACCCCTAGTAGTATGGGTCCTATGGGACCTCTCAGGGTGACTGCTACTAGCCCGCGCACCCTGCCCACCAATGCTACCCTCATCCAGCCACCTGCGATGAGAAGATGCAGACTGCTCAGTCTCACTGCCTCTCGTGCGGTGCGATGAACCACCTCCATCGAGATCAGGTAACTGTCCACCAAGGTGGACAACCTCTATCTCTAACTCCACCTGGTATCACCCCCACTCCACATCTCATCGGTGATACATAGCCAATGCATTGTCCCATTGTGCCAACTAAGCCCATAGGAGATCCATCTCCTCCTCCCATCTCTACAAAAGATCCTCCAATCATGCTATCTCAGCATGAAACCTAGCCTCCACATCCCCTGGGATAGCCTGCGGCATGGGCACCTCCGGGACGTCCTGCTCCGGCACCCACTGCTCCTGGACATCCTAGACATCCGGCTGCTCTGAAACCCCTACATCATCTCCATCACTAGTGAGGTCATCGACCTCCACCATGTTCGCATCATCAAGCGGAGCCCCCCAACCCTCCCTCGATGCCTCTACATCCCCACCTCCTATTGCTGTCACATCCGTGCCTCCTAGAGGCCCCTCACCCCACCATCGCCGCATAGTCCACCATCGGTCATACTCTGTAGTTACCCCGACATCGTCCATATTGGGGACATCAATAACTACATCAGACCCCTCACCTAGCGGCTCAATGATCGGCCAGACTAGGGTCCTCTCATCCCTATGACATCGATAGATCAAGGGATCACCAGGAAATCCCTGGTGCACCCCAAACTATCGTGTCACCTAAACATATGGAAAGTACTCCTGCTCTGTCCCATGATGCCCAATCAGCCATCTACCCCTACGCACACATCGAAGCCACTCACCAGCCTTAGGCTAGAACACCTACCCGGGCACTAAATGAGAGAAGGCATCAGTATAGTGCCCTACGACACCTACCCACCATCGACTCTACCCATGCTCCTCTGACCTCTGCCATAATGTGGCATATCCAATCTCTCGATCCACCATCTCACCTCGGGTGGTCCAAGGCAAACCCTATGGCCGCTCCATAGCTATGTGCTGCCACCCCAACACTGCAAGAGATAGCTGCACCCGATCCCCTTCCACCTCCGATAGCGGACCTCGTACAACTCATCGTACAACTATGCCAACAACGTCTGACCCCATCTCATAATCAATGGAGCTGAGGTAGGACACTCCACCAAAGTGAAAACCAACTCCAGCAGGTTCCAAGGGAACCTCGCACCTGAGGAGTCAGGAAGCAGCATATTGGAAATGAGGGCCATGAGTAACGCATGCCTCACCCCCAATACGCCCTTCTCCAGCCACCACCACACCAGAATACCGCCTATATGGCAGTCAACCTCTGCCCTCTCCATAGGCCTATCCACCCCCCTCTCCCCCGCCGAACCAAAACACCGTGTCAGTACTATTATTCGTTGGTCCCGATGGGTCATCCGGATGGGCAACCCATCTATCAAAATCTATAGAATCTGATATACGTCCTCCAAAGTAATAGTCATCTCCCTTGTTGGGAGATGAAAGGTGTTGGTGCGGGGATCCCACAAATTGATCAGGGTAGTCAAATATGCCCGATCCCCCACCACAGGCTCCAAACGCATCACCTGCTTGAGCCCAAGGGCATCAAGCCACTCCCAATCCACAACTGTCAGTGCATCCCGGGCATCAGAGAACACAGTCGGCTGGCGGTGCCGACTCCTCACAACCTGCAAAACACAAACACAATAAAACAAAAAAAACAAATTAGGGTTTCAACCTTAATTTAAACAAAAACATTCAAATAAACTGTACAGATGAAAAACAAAGTACAAAAAAACTGTATAGCAAAAGTATAGATCAATCAAATAAATTGTACAATCAAAAAAAAATAAAAAAAAAAACAAATTAGGGTTTCAACCTTAATTTAAACAAAAAATTCAAATAAAGTACAGATGAAAAACAAAAGTACAAAAAAATTGTACAACAAAAGTACAGATCAATCAAATAAACTATACAATAAAAAAAAATAAAAAAAAAAACAAATAACTAGGGTTTTAACCTTAATTGTGAACAAAAAATTCAAATAAATATAAAAAAAACATAAGTGAACAAAAAAAAAAAAAAAACACAAAAGTAGATCATTTAAATAAAGTGGAACAATAAAAAAAAAAACAAAAATTCATACTAGGGTTTTTAACCTTAAGTGTGAAAAAAAAAATCAAATAAAACATAAAACTCATACTGGGTTTTTACCTTAAGTGTGAACAAAAAATAAAAAAAAAATAAAATTCATAGTAGGGTTTTTAACCTTAAAGTGTGAACAAAAAAATCAAATAAAACACAAAATCTATATTCGGGTTACAACCTTAATAAGACAAAAACAACAAAAAAAATAATGCTCACAAGCATTTTATATGTGCATTTTAAAAATTCATATAAAAAAAAAAAAATAACAAGCAGAAGGAAGGAACATCATACCGGTCTCGCTTCGGCTCCTCCACTCGAAGATCCGGTCCTCGCACTCATGATGTCCATGAAATTTCGGTAGCGCTCCGCTACGCAAACTCGCACTCCTCCTCCTCACTGCTCCAAATCGCCAAGAAAAAATTGTTGCAAATGAGCCCAAAACCTAGATTTGGTCTTTTTATAGGTTGTTAGGCCTGTAATCGTTCCACCCTAGGATGAGCGCTCTAGTTAGCGCTCGTCCCACCCTGGGACGATTACCAAATTGCTATTCGTCCCACCTTGGGATGATTACAGAGCAAAAAATAAAGCAACAAAAACAGAATCCAAAAAATGCACCAAAAACAACAATAAATCTGTCGGATAAAGGTGCCTTTGCACCTGACATTCCTGGCATGCAAAACCGATGTCGGGGTCATGAATAATCTCTATCCTACTCCCTAAGAAGGCTAGCATAGCCGGACCGCTCCATGGGAAGGAGGATTTTCGATAATTTCTACCCCAATAGGCGTCAAAAAAAAGGGTCAAAACCCACCAAAAATAGGTCCGATTGTTGGAAAACTGCATACGCGTTCAACGAAAAACAACTGAAGGCACCCTTACAAACGTCATCTTGGGTCAAGCGACTCATCGCTTTTCTCATTTTGGTCATTCCCTCATCGATTCGTCGCTTGAGGGGGTAGTCACACTTAGTCACCCAATCAACAAATACACACCCAATCAAGGAAATGGCATGCATTCAAAGAATCATTGACAAAGACAATCACGCTCCTGCTTGGGGCAGTAAACAAGCAATAATCACAAGTTGAACAAACACTTGGCATTCTAGAAGCATGAAGACAAGGTTCCTCAGACAAAAGGTTGCGCCCTTTGCCTATTCATGACTGAACAATGTCCAAGATCAAGTACACCTCACCAAAAAAGGTTACACTTGAGTTAAGCTCCTTAGCTCGTCAGAAGCAAGGATTCAAGAATGCGTGCCCTTTCCATACTTGGGGCATCAAAATTTGGTTAGGTTACTAAGAAACCCTAATCATTAAGTGCTTTGGTCATCTATTTTTGCTTAGCACTGCGCCACACACAATGCATCCCAAAAAGGGGCATCTGTAGACACCAAAACAACACCAACCCGATTATGTGACTACAAGCACTGATCGAATTGGCATACATACCCCCTAGGGCAGCCTCCAAAGGTTAAACAGTGGTCCTAACCACTCCCAAATCAGTTTTGGAAGGTCAGAGGTCAATTTGGCACCTTTTAAGCACTTTGCTCCCTATTCGTCCCACCCTGGGACGATTAGAATCCTATTCGTCCCACCCCGGGACGATTAGCAACAATCGTCCCAGGGTGGGACGATTAGCAGGTTTGACTGGAAAAAAGTCAAGCCTTGATAGATCCGCCACTCAACTTCACCTTCATTGCATGCAATTGCGAGGAACGGTTTCAAATCTGAGAGAGGGACTTCAGTCAAGCAGGCCTCATGCAAGGAGGCTCTAAATCAGGGAGGAATCTTCTCTCCCCCAAGAAAGGCATGACAAGCCAAGTGGCGCCCTCGCATGCACATTCAAAGGAGACCCCTGAGGTCTATAAAAGGGTGAGCCTCCTCACCCCAAAAAAGGAATAGAGCTAGAGCATTTGGAGCAACGGAGTGCTGCCAAATTATACCCACATTCCCCTTTGTGCTTCCTACATCCCTAATTTCTCTTTTGGAAGAGAGGTTATCGGGTGAACACTAAGAACGCAATCCCGACCCAAAACCCAAGCAATCAGCCACAATCCCACACCAAATTCATCGACACAACCCCCTAGGAGGTTTTGGACCCATCCCAAGTGGATTGGTGTCAAAACCAGGCCCCAAACGATGGGCGTCCTGCCCCCGGGCGCCCCCCAAACTACTGCAGTCCTAATCGTCCCACCCTGGAGTGATTAGAAATCCATGAATGCTTTCTTCACTATTCTTTTTGCATTATGTTCTATTTGGTTTACTTATGCTGCTGTTCAAGTTTCATTGCATTCTGACTTGTTTTGACCTTGTTTTTATCATTTTACGCGTTTACTAACCTACAGGGAGCGCTTTCGGATACGGGACAATCTGGGTAGAATCTGCCAAATCTGACCTTCTGGGTCATCCCAAAATGCCCCTTTTTGTCTAACCCCAAGTTTGCAGGAATTTTGGAGGCCTCTGGATAGGACATTTGCAAGGTCGCTTTTGCATGTTTTGTGATAGTCCTAATCGTCCCACCCCGGAGCGATTAGAAATCCATGCATGATTTCCTAACTGTTCTTTTTGCAATGTGTCTCTGATGATGTTTCTATGCTTCTATCAAATTTTGAATTCATTATGACATGTTCTGACCATCGTTTTGCTATTTTATGTATTCACTAGCCGGAGGCCCTAGGGATTGCATGTTTTCCCTCTATCCGCATATGCTATTAACTATTTGCTGTTTCTCTGTGCATAGGATCTCACCACCAGGAACACCGGAGGGGCAGCAAGGAACACACGAACACATGGACACAAGCGGCGACAACCTTTGGCCCACCCATTTCAAATGTGGGCATGCGGAAGACACTGGAAGCGTATCATCCGTTGATGTAACGAACTGTATCAAACGTTCTGAGCCCTAGAAGGGGGACGTATTGTAACCAGATTTAAAAGCAACATTAATAAAAGAGGCCCCACTTTTCTTTGTTTGCTAACATCTCGCGTCTTTCCTTCATGCATTGCTTTTCTCGCATTCGTAGGACTTAGCATTTTTATATCAATTTCGTTTGCATCATAATCTGGCACGCCGTCACCCCGCATTCGACTTTCAGGTGGTTGCTCTATGTTCTCCTCATCGAATAACTTGAAACCTTTTTTCTTGAATAACATACCCTTTAACATTGATGCAAGTTGAATAGTTATTCTTTGGTCTAAGTTGAATAGCTTCACCCTAGAACCTCTATACTTGGGCTTATTTTCTAAGGTTGACCCTTGAGATTCTACTCTTTCTTCTTCTAATGGTTGCTTGCTTATTGTGGCTGAAATAATTGCAATATAGAGCCTCTTCTTAATCAAATTTCTTCTTCTCTTAATATTTGCTTAGATATTGTATAGGTCCGAGGTGTAGACCAATTGGTTCATCCAAACCCCATAAGGGGGCGGAGGTCCAAGGTTCAAATCTCGGGCCTCGTCAAACTGAATGCTTGTCCCTTTCCTGGTGCTTTTAGTGACGTAAAAGGTTTAAAATGATCGTGGCATGGTGGTTATAGGGGCGGACTGCACGAATATCTGTGTGGCGGCTTCTGGGGCGGACAACGCAGAATACTGTGGCGGCCATAAAAGCTGGACAGCTTGCCCGGATTTGTGGTGGCTACCGATTCCACCATGTAAATTCAAAAAAATATATATCTATATATATATATATATATATAGTTGCTTAGATATTCCTTCTAAATCTTGAACCTTCTTCAGTAGAACTTATTTATATATTGAATTTCTTCTATTATATGCTTGCTCTTATAAAGTCTCTATGTCAATGTCAATAACTTGAAACTTTTTGAATCCTTTTCTATGTCAAGGTCTATCTTCAAGACCTGAATCTATTTATAGACCGCCTCTATTCTGAATAGTATTTTAGAATAGGTAACCTTAATATTTTATTGCTCTTTAATATTTTTTAAGGTCTATATGACTTGAGTCTTCAATATCTTTGAAATTATTTAAGTCAAGGTCTCACTTCAAGACCTAAAATTTCCTTTATGTCAAGGTCTCACTTCAAGACCTAAAATATTTTTACAACTTTCAATTAACCTCTGCTTGATGAAAGTTGACTATAAGATAGATATATCAGTCCTTGATATATCCTTCTTATTTTCTACTTTCCTTTTTACACTTAGAATATGAAAGTCTTCTCTATCTGTTGTAGGAAGCTTCTCACACTTTTGATGATCAATATCTGCTACAAATATCTTAGGTCACACTTAAGAACTCAACTAATGCCAAGGTAACTCATATTTCCCTAATACCTCAATCAAAATCAATATGACTTCATTGTATCAAATCCTTCAACCTCCTTCTAAGTTGATAGAAATTAGTGTCAAGTATTATGTATGTCCTTGAAATCTTTTTGATGTGAAGGATTGGCTATTTTCCTATAATGATAAACTATATTAAAGTTGATTCTCTCTCCAAAAGATGAGTCATTGTCTTCACTAGTTGATATTCAATCATGGAAAGACTCTATAGCTAAGTTCTAGTCTTCACTAGTTGTTCTTGTAATCATGGAAAGACTAGCATTTCTACTTACTTTTATCTTACAATAAAGTCTGGGACTATTTTCCTTTAAAGTAGATAAAATTTCAACTGATTTTATCAAACTAGACAAAATCAATTTTGTATGCAGCTAAATAATTCAACCTATGCAAGAAACTACTCGCAATAGCTTTGATACCATTGATAACTTTTGAAGCCTTAATATTAATATAAAACTTATAGGATAAATTCCACAAGATCAAATATAAGATAGCCACAAACCAATAAGATCAAGATAATTATGTAAGTAGAATAATATGAGCAAACTAATATGTATATCAATACTTATAATATATCAACTAACATTCATTAATAGGCAACAATATGAATGTAACTAGCCTGAGTCATACATGGACAAAGCACTTAACACAACTTACAATATTAGTTGCTCAAAATGTATGTAAACTATATTACTCCTCTTTCTCTTACAAATATAGCACTTGACTTTCTGAATTATTGATTGATTCATGATTCTCTATGGAGTACTATATAGCCATAGTAGAATGACTCTTTGTATACTTGACTATTCATTTCCATATGCCAAGTCTCATGACTCTTGGCTTCTCTACTTGACACTTGCATACACATGACTCTATCTTGTATGCACACCTAGACATGACTCTTCACTTAGCACACTCTAATCTAAAGACACTTGTGCACACTTACATATAAGACACTTGTACACATAGACTCACATTACACTTGCACACTTACTCACATGACACTTGTGCATTTTCTGCACATACACACTTACATAACACTTGTGCATTTCCTGTATATTATTACATTACATAAAATACCACCCCCACTCTAAACTTAGACTCAATCGTAATCTAATATTTACAAGTTGTACCATGAAGGTACCATAAGGGTACATTGGCATTACCAAATAATGTAATATACTCCAATATTTTTACTCAATAGGCTAGGGTTTATAGTGGTTGCACCGAAGACCAATTCATTATCTTGCAAAGGTGTTACCAATTCCCCTATGTAAATAAATAAATAAGTAAATAAAATAATGCCTACTTTTACGTGCCCACATAGGGAAACATTAGGTAGGATTAAGTTCATGTATTAATTTTTAACTTTAATTATTCCACATGATTATAATGTACATCTATGTGGAAATAAAACCTAGTTTTATAGAATAGACTTATATATTCCACATAAATTATCTTAAAGCTTTTAGGAAAAGATGTTAAAAGATAGAATTTGCAAAAAGAAAAATGTTCTTGTTAAGAGCATTTAAGTGGGCTTGGGTTGGTAATATAGCTACCTTTAATTCTTACCTTCAAGTTCTCTATGGCAGACCATAAAGGTGGTCTTACGCCCATTCACTATCATAAGTTTGATCCTTATCTCTAAGTACCTTCATCGATATTATAATATGGTTGTTTGTGAAAATAAAATTACATATAATATGAATCTTCTTATTTGTCTTAACATATTTCAAATTAATTAGACAAGGGTCATGGTAAATCTTAAGATAAAGCTTATAGAGTACATGGAAGTTGGGTTGGATCGTAATATGTCCTTTATATATCTTAAGATTAGATACAAACTTGAGATTTTTTGTATTGAATATGCATAATAATTACAAAAGTAGAGAGTTACATATACATATGATAAAACTCAACCATTGTCCTATTATAGAACTAAGTAATTGTTTAGTTACAAAGCTATATAGTAACTTGTAATTACAACATTACTTACTATATAAGCTAATAGAAATGGTATTGTCTAAGGATATCAACATCTAAAGCTTATCTAAAGTAAGGTATCCCACAAAATGATAATAATTATCATTATCCACCATTTCTTGGTGTAAATGCAAAGATTCATGATGTGCCATGTGATGTGTTTGAAAATAAGCTAATAAGACTCAAAATGAAAGATCTTTTGCAAGACTCCTGCAATTCAAATCCCTAATAATATTTTCAATGGATGAAATGAAGTAAGCTACTAGAGTACAATCTTAGAATTATAAATCTCAATGGAAGTGAAGATTTATTGAAATTATTATAACATCTAAAAAATTGTATGTCCCAACAAAGCTACCTAAAATATTTTGAATTGATTAGACTCCTTAGAATCACTTAAGACTACTTCTTTCTATTTAAAATGACCACTAAAAAAAGCATAATAATTATATTGAAATCTATTGCAAATTAAATTAGCTAGTTGAAAACTCTAAAAATATACTTTATAGTCTTAGGACAACCATGAATCACATAGTTTGAAGGACATAATTCAAACCTGGTTAGTTTAACTTTGTAAGGTAACTTGAGTTGAATGACTCTCCATGCAATCAACCTATAACTCATAGTTGTCCCAAATTTCACAATGAGCAATCATAGCTCTCCAAGAGGGTTCAACATAGTTAAATCCCTATTTTCATTCAATCTAGAAGCCACTATATATATATATATATATATATATATATATATATATATATATATATATATATAGATATATATATATATATATAGAGAGAGAGAGAGAGAGAGAGAGAGAGAATTGATGTGTAAATAGTTTTAACAAATGGACAACAAATTATTTTTCCATAAGGCCACCTTTAATCCTTCATTCTATTATAAACCAATGGATTAGAAATATTTTCACAACTTAGGCTTAATTAAGGATTGAATCCTAAGAATAATAACATGATGGATGGAAGGTACTCTAAGCTGCCTGTAAAGCAACTACCATGGTTTTAAATTTACTACACAAATTCCTAAAGATCATCCAATCTATGCATTTTCTTCTTAATTTGTTTTATCCTTCATCTAAGGCTCCAAAACAAAAGTCTTATTATCAATAAGCAAAAAGAGATTCCACCAAATGGAGAAATCCTCAAAAATAAGATCCAACCTTAAAGAAGAGCCATACCAATATAATATCCTACTAAATTTTTGGTAGGATTTCCATAGTCCTTGATTTGGAATTAGAAATTAAAAAAGAATACAAATAAACAATCTATATATGGGCTTGATTTTGAATATGGGTATTTTTATTATTTTTACAAGCTTTTTGAAAATATTGAAACATGAAGAATATTTTTAAAAAGTTTTAAAAACTATAATGATTATGGAATTAGGCTGGACTCTTGGAAAAATACTTCAACATGTCAAGTGACCATTTACCCAACTAAATAAATTGAAAGACCACAACTTTTAACGATAAGAAATTAATTGAACATATTCTCAATAAGTTATTATTAAAATAAATGTAAGTTTAATTACAATAGTAATTAAAAAGTATTAATTATAAAAAGGTTAAGATTTAAATTTTATAGCATTATTATATGAAATATTAAATCCCATTAATCTTAAATTCCATTTGATTGTGTTAAAAAATAATAAATCGTAAATAAAATTATAAATCAAGGACCAGGGTTATGTATAGTAGTGAATATTTGCAAATTGGGTAACTATTAGCATTTTCAAAAATGCAAATTGCTGAATTTGGGGTACCCTGGATTTCAGTCCTTTCACCCAAAATTTTTAGGACAAAAAAATTTTAGATGTTGGTTCGCCATGCATTGATAATAGTATTACAATTTTTTTTAAAATTCGCCAACATTACCACTTGAATCTAGGACCCTTTTTACCTTAAAATTTTAAAATTTTTAACTTATCCCATCAAATTCTCCAAGTATACTACTATATATAATTAACACACCAACAATATTTTTTCATTTAAAATATTCAAACTATTAGAAAATTGAGAATTCCATCGAATTTTGGCCATGTGCAGAAACCAGTTGATCTGGATTAAAAATCTACTCAAACCAAAACTAGACCCATATCTATCAGAATTTTTTATACAACAAACTGACTACTAGACTCTATTTTACACCCAAAATGATAGCTAGATCTTGTCGGACTCTTTTCTACACCAGACCGACTACCAAACTCTTTTTTGTACCAAACTGACTATCAGATCCTTTTCTACACTTGGAACGGTAGTAGGACCCTATTCAAAACCTAGGCTGACATATGGATGGAGTGAAGGACCTACTTCTACACACGGACCAACATATGAACCTTATTTACATCCGTATGGACTATCAGAGTCAGTTTTGCACATGGATCAACATCCGAACCCTATTATGGATCTGAATAAACTATCAAAGCTAGTTCTACATACTAACTGACATTTAGACCCTATTTTACATACAAACTTACTACTATATCTAGTTTTACACCATACCGACTACCGAACCTCTTTTTCCAACTACCTCTTTTTCCACTCAGATCGACTATCGAACCTGTTTTCCACCTAGACTGACTACCGAATGTTGTTATGCATCCAAATGGTCTATTGGACATAGTTATGCACCAAAATAACTACCAGAATTTATTTTCCACCTAGACTGACTTTCAAACCTTTTTTGCATCTAAACATACTATCGCACCAAGGTTTGCACTAGGTTCTTTGTTTCTCTTAAGACATTGTGAATATAAATTAAAGTAGTTGTAGTAATAAGATATATTTTTATATCAGCTAATTACGAGTTTTTATTTTGTTATTTTTATATCATTTATTAAAAATAGGTCAATGCTTTGTTTCCCAATGTTTTCTCTATTTTGCCTTGTTTTGCATGTTGTCCCCTATTTTCTCTCTTTTTGTTAAAACTTTTTGATTCTCTATTTCTATTGAGATCTATTTTTTTGTTATAAGATTATAAATAGGTAAACACTTTGGTTATCTAAAGATATTATGATGCTTTAATCTCTGAAGACATTGTGATTCTCTGTTTCTAATCCATTTTGTACTATAATCTAATATTTTTCCACATATGTATCTCTAATTGTTTTTTTCTTACACAAGTTTTTTCTTAAATTAATTTGAATTTGTATATTGATTAGTTTTATGCTCTTATCAATTACAAGTGCTATCACCAAAAAATGAAGTAGTGGCATACACTGAAAAAATCACAATAAAGCATGGCAAGAAATAGGTATGTATTTTCTACCAACCAACCATATGTTTATTCTAGTTACAATATTATCTTGAGGCCTAACAAAAGTAAGATCTCTTCAACATTTTATTACTTTTATAAAATGAAAAATAATTTTTTTACAAGTAAAATATCACCTACTGGCCATGGAAAGAAGAGAGCCAAATATTCTACTGAAAAGAGTATCCTCAAATATTTTAGCCATATATCAAAATTCAATGAGCCATCGACATTCATGCAAATTCGAGGTACAAATAATTTTTGATTTCTAAACAATTAGTTGTATATTTTGTAATTATTTTAAATACTACTTTTATTTCTCAAAAAATTAATTCTCAGTATGTGCATGACAATATGTATCTTTTTTCTATTTGTAAGTTTGTTTTGTTAAATCCAAAATAATAAAGAATATTATTATATGCTACTATGCAGAATACCCTGTTGACCCTCATATGCCTCCACTTGAAGATATTCCTCACAAAGAGATGTCTTCTAATGAAAATCATCTTAACAATTACATCCAACAAACACTTGAAGATATTCCTCACAATGACATGCCAGTTGAAAATGAAAGTGATAAATCAAATACATTATAAACTTCTTATAAATCTTCAGGAAAAAATACTAAAAAGATAAAGGCATCTAACTGGGCTATTGGAAGGGCCTTTAAGGTTGAATAGGTAAAAAAATTTCCCTTTATAGAGCCAGTCTTGACTGAGGACAACAAAGTTGATCTAAAAGTATATGGATGTAAAATTTGTAGTTGGAAACTAGGTAAGGATCACATATTACAAAATAAGATAGATACAATAGAAAAACATGTTGGCAAAGGTTAAGTAAAAGTTACAAGAAGTGATAGTAAAATTAATAAAGAAGTAAGGTGGAAGGATGCATCAGAATGTATGCATGTTAGATATGCAATAGAATATGATAATCACTTGAATAAACAACAATCTCTTATTGAGAATGGTGGAATGATTGAAGGCCAATTTCATAAAATTTATAAGACCATTTTAGCTTCAAAAAGTTTGTAGTTTGTTGTTGTATATAGTATTATAAAAAAATCTAGAAATATATCCTATTTTATTGATTATAAGCACCTATTTCAACTAGTTGATGTGCAAAACCTTCCTAGTTCCCATTGGTCAGATCGAAGTGGTTGGGAAATGGTAAAATATCTATCATTAGTTGAGAAGGACAACTTGAGGGAGAAAGTAAAACTTGCCAGATTTATTTCACTTTCTATTGATAAGGTGACAGTTGTGGACAACACATCCTGGATTTGCATGCATGTGTACACATTTCAAAATCATGTCAGGCAACCTAGTTTGCTAGGATTACATAAGATGGTATAAAGTTCAAATGCAAAAAATATCTATAATGTTGTTGTAACTAGTTTAAAGTATATTGCAGGAATGAATAATATAGGCATAGCCACAAAGTTAATATGTGTTGGAGCTGATGGTGGTGCTATAATGCAAGGTCACAAGAATAGTCTTTGTATTTGAATCCATACCTCAATTGCCCTATACATGATACCCATTCATTGCATTACTCATAGAGTGAATCTTACATATAAAATCATGAGAAATTTTGAAAATATTACGAGAGTCAAAGACCTCTTTCGTGAAATACATTCTTATTTTTCTTGCAATCCAAAAATATTTGGAGAGTTTCAATAGTTTGCACTATTTTTTATAGAAGGAAAAAAATTGTATAAAGATGTGGATACAAAGGTGGATTTCATTGTATCAACCTACACAGAGTTTTTCTATAATATCAATATTTAACAAGATTTATGTATGCAAATTTTAGGGCAGTTGATAAGGCAAAGGATTTGTTGTTCCATTTGAATGACTTGGAAATCCTTTTAACATTATGTGGTATTCTTCCAATGTTAAATTAAATGAATAGATTGATTAAACTTGCACAAGATAGATCCATATATCATTGAATTTATGAGGATGAGAAAGCAAATATGTATAATTATTGATAGGCTATATGTGTCCAAAGTAGATTTTATAGATCCCTTATTTGATAGTTGGAATACACTGATAAACACAAATGATCCAAACAAAATTTTGAAGTTTAATATCAATGATCATATTTGTATTAATTTTCGTGGAAATATGATACCTCTATATTGTTATGAAATGTTGTCAAGTATAGTTATGGATGATGTTGAACAAGTTTGTGTAACACATAATAGATTTGAAGTTATTTTACACAATACTAAGATAAAATTGTCAAAAATAGTAGAATCATTGACAAGTGATATAAGAGATCAGTTTCAAAGAGATGAGTTACTTGAGGCCATGGGTGTGGTTAGCCCTTTGTTTTGGGGTTATTGTATTGACTACAATTCTACACATGAATTGTTTATTAAATATATGGGCATCCTTATTAAGAATTTCAGTAAAAGTGTGGAAGTCAATGGTGTTGAAATCAAAGGTATACTCAACAAATATCTTTTAAGACAACAAACATCTAATTTTAGAAGAACAATGGTTGAGAAAACATCACTTTTGAGTAACATCCATGAGACTGGTACCATTGAATGTTTGTGGAAAAAATTATATCCAAGTAGTGTCATATAAGATATGATTAGTGAATAATTTTATTTATCAAACAATGATTTTGGGATCTGTGGAAGATAAGAGGATTTTCAGTGCACTATATTTTTTTAAATCTAAGCTCTATAATAGGTTAGACAAAATATAGAAAATTGTTTGAGAATTTATGTGTCATTGTATCAGCTAGACAAATTTCCCTATGACAGAGCATTGGCATACTGGAAATCCCTTGCAGGTAGAAGGGGCACCACAAATATGAACGATAAGGAGGATAATGATGCTTTCAGTGATTATATGGTGGAGACATAGATATCCGCTATGCTTAATAGTGATACTGGACAAGTTGACAAGTGTTTGTTTGAAATACCTGAATTGTAATTATTCCAAGATTTCATAACAATGATAAATTTGACTTTCTTTGTTATCAAATTTCACAATATTGTTTCAGATTTATAAGATTTCAAAAAAATTATTTATTCATAAATTATATGTTTTATATCACACCGTTGTTTTAAAAATTGTATGTTTTATATCACATTGTGCTTTTAAAATTGTATGTTTTATATCACATTGTTGTTTTAAAAATTATTTGTTTTATATCATAGTGTTTCAACTGCCTTCATTGATAAATCATTATATTTTATATCATAGTATTGTTAATGTATGAATATTGGTATTGTTTGGTTTTACTATGAAAACAAATATTAACCAACAATAATATTTCTTTTGTTGTTTGAGATGAACATAGCCAATAATATTGGATAGACATAAACTAAAAAAGCAACATAAAATTATAAATGCAAACAAACTTTGAATGATGGAAGACACAAAATTAGTAAATGTCTTTTTCATTAATTCAAATAGAATATATTACATTGTACAAAATTGTTGACTGCAGTCAACTTGAAAATATTTCACACTTTGTTAGATATCTGATTGAGGATTTGCTGCCTCAATTTTGCTTGGAGTTGCCTTTTATTTTTCTTTATATCCTTCCTTGACACCCTATGCTGGCAGTGCTCCAGATCTTACTAGGTTTTCCTGTACTTTCTCAATAATCCCACCAATGCGACTTCTTGTTGGTTTGGATCTTTGAGTATTGTTGGAAGCATTTCTTTCATTTTCTACAGTTGTAGTATGAGGTCCAAATATTCATTGAGCTTTTCCATAATATATTTTCTTAATTATTATCCACCACTTTTGTTTGTATTTTTCTTCATTTCCATTGCATTTTGCAAAAATATCTTTGTCGCATTAATATTAATTTCCATGCTCTTAACTTGTCTTTTTAAGTAATCAAAATTTGATTGCAAAAAGAAAATGAAAACATAATTCAAAAGAGTTATATGAATTATTTTTACTTGTTTTAATAAAATATTAAAATTTTACTGTAAAATAAAATAAAAAAATTAAAAAAAACATTTTCTTACCTCAACCACATCCCTTGTAGCCTCATTGAGTGCATTTTTTCTTATTAGAAGCCCATTGGTTATGAAAATATTGGGATTCCACATTAATATTCTCTATTATACTAACCATAATATTTAAAACATCATCATCATACAAAAAAATTGACTTCATTGATCCTAACGTGGTCTGATCTAGTAGGCCACCAAGCCTTTTTGGTTCATACTGAACCAAAGAAAAAATTGACTCTCTTTTTAAAATTTTATATCGGGCATTAATTTTATTTATAAGGATCTTAGCCCGATATTCCAAATCCTTTGTCACTTCCAAATCTCTAAGCATAATTTTTTTTTACGCTTGCTTTAGTATTTTCAACCATTAAAACATTTTCATCAAAATTTACATTGTTATCCTCAATTTGAGGATGAGGGTTGTTTCCTTCAGAAGCTGGAAATGATGCCTGCTTAGCTGCAAGGGTATCTATTTTTTGTGCTTCACCCTATGAATCTTGAAGCACATCCATTGCCTTGAAACCTAAAATGTTACCTTGCAATAGCAAATAATCATCAAGTTGGATATTATCTAATCCCGTGGTTGAAACTTCTAGTGCCTGTGAAGTTGTATTAAATGTAAAATATGATAATCCATACCCATAACTTGGTGCTACCCCCTATGATATCTATGAATTTTTTTTATTTTCCACCTCCAACCTACATATGGACTCTCATTTACGTAGGTTGTCATTGTTGTGGTGGAAGTGATGGCTATATTTTATGTGGTGGAAGTGGTGGCGACATATGGCCTCTCATTTTTGTAGGTTGTAGTTGAGAGGTACCTAAAAATAGTAATTTTTTTTCTAGAATCATTTAGAAAATAAAATAGAAAAACAAATCTTAATTCAAAGTAAATACACATTAATTTACCTAAGGATGATGAAATCTGTTGAATTTGTGTGCCGATGGGATTTGGGTTGGCTGCACTAGATTTAGCCTGCACACTTTGTGCTAACCTAGGTGTACGAGACCCCCCAGGAGAAGCAACTTACCTCAAACATTTATGTGGCCTCTACAATGGTGACACTTGTGATCTAGTGTCTTCAGAATCACCAGTTTTTTTTACCTATGACACCTCAAGACATCATCCTGTTTATTCCTTGTGGTGACTACCCTCTGCATTTTGACGAAAATAAAATTTAGAAAATAAAAATCTACTAAAATATAAAATACTATTTGATGGTCAAAGATGAAATTTTCACCTTTAATTCTTAAGGTGTCATGGCAATGGTTTATAGTGTTGCATACACTACAGTTGGTACAAGAGTATTTTGTAAATTATAAAAACTTTCATAATAGAGTGCTAAAATATAATTAACACTGCCCACAATGGGTTGTGTCTTGTTGGTTTACAATTGCACACTGTGCAACTCTGCTATGATCCAATATGAAATATGCATGCACCAATAAAACTTCTCATGCTTCTCACAGTGAACAACATAGGCCAGTATCCAATACAAAATTTTTGATCTACCTAGAAGAACGTAATAATGGCCTTCAAAGTTGGATGTCAAACATCAGTGATTGTTAACCCTCTTTTTGACTTAGCGATAAAAGTTGCAAAAAAAAATCAGATAACAATTTACAAATTTGAAATTTTGAACATTAATAGAATCTAATTAATAAGAATTATACCTTGCAACAATTCTATATCAATGAGGTACGTTGTCTCGAGGTATGCTCTATCATCTATAGATAGTGTGAGCTTCGTTGACATTGGAGTACAATCCCTGAAAGGAAAATCTATTAATATTTGAATACCTATAGGTATGATTGTGAACGACATATTTATATTCCTTAATTGCATGTTGACTATGGCATGGTCATGGTCATAAGTAGCTATGATAGTGTGCAGGAGGATTTTATCAATTTTGAAATGGGGCATTGAAAGCAAGTTCATGAAACCTACATCATTTACCCACAAAAAGTCCAAACCTGGGGTTGTTAAAAAATCTAAAATTGCAATGCAATAAATTTTCTTGAGTTTTTTAGTAGGAGTGGATGGGTGGCCATTTCTAGAAGTTGGAAGGAGGATAAATTAGATTCAAAATATTTCTAGGTAATGATTCACTCTGGTCGGGTGTTGTCACAGAAAAACCTGGAAAAATAATAGTTGATGCCCTTTTATAGACAAAATAGATAGGATTGACATGTGGTAATATGGTATTGGATATGCAATATGAGTGATTGAATATGAGAAATGTGGTAGCCGATACATGGAGAAATATTTCCAAGGTCGAACCATGTTCTGCACCCTGTCCAAGGCTAGAACATTTTCTACATGCGATTTGAAGATGAACCTTGTTCTACATTCGATTTGAGGTTGAATCATTATCTACATATGATCCAAAATCAAATCTTATTTTACACTCTATCTGAGGTTGACCCATTGAATGCACTAAGTCCAAGGTCAAACCTTGATCTGCACTCGATTTTACACCCTATCAAAAGTCAAACAATTGACTGCAACTGGTCCAAGGCTAGACCTTGATTTGTATTCGGTTCAAAGTTAAATATTGTTCTATATTCAACTCAAGTTTGGACCAGTATCTATATCTAGTATAAAACTAAACCTTGTTTTGCATCCTATCCAAGGTCGGACCTTGTTCTACACTTAGTTTGAAGCCAAAATTTGTTCTGCATTCGACCCGATGTTGGATCATTTTCTATACCCAGTTTGAGGTTGAACCAATTTATGCACTCGATATGAGATTGAAACATATATTACACCTGATCCAATATTAAAATAGCTTCTACACCAATCTAAGACAAAACCATATTCTACACTTGGTCTAAGATTGGACCATATTTTGTACTCGATCTTATATCGGATCATGTTCTGTACCTGATCCCAAATCAGACCAGTTTACTGAACTCAGTATGATATCAGACCATATTCTGCACCTGGTTTGAGACTGGGCCTGTTCTGTACCTAATATGAGATAGGATCATTTTCTACACCCGATTCGAGGCCAGACCATTTTTTGTATTAGCCCGTGGTCGGATCTCGTTTTACACCCGATCCAACCAAACCTTTCAAATTTACCAATCTAATACAATTTTTTTTTTAAATAAGATAATTCCCCATTTCCTCCTACATGAAGTTTTCTAGGATTCACCAGGGTTTTTAAATGGATTCACCATTTTTTTACAAGTACATTTCGAGTCTAACCCCTTATGCATAACCCTGATAAATTCTTAAACCTATCAAAATATTACGTCAAACAATGTCAACCCTAACCATGAATTAAAATACAATTTCAACACCTATCTAATAAAATGAGTCAAGTAGGGTAATATGAACTCAAAATTTCTAAATGAGTAAGTAGATCATGTTTAAATCATCAATGATTTTGTTGTAGGATGTTGTGATAGCCATATTGTTGAACCCATCTATTACCACAAAAATGTAATCTTGTTGATGCTTAATGGTTAGTGAAATTGAGAGAAAATTCATGTTGATGGACTCCTAAGGCCTAGAAGGAACTTTAATATGATTGTATAATCTAATCTTCCTATTTATAGGTTTGACAATGTTATAAGGATCATAGGAGCAAACATATATCTCCATTTTGTAGTGCATGTGTTTCTAGTGAAAACATTGCTATAACACCACAAGTGTCTTGATGATGCCAAAATATCTAGCTACATTGGAAAAATATACCTCCTATATTATTACTAATGTGGTGTCCTGATTGGCACTCAAAGATTTCTAATATTGTACAATAACCCATCTTGAAGATGATTCTATAGCATTGACTTAGGTTCTATGAACTAATGATAAATATCAATAAAATTGATGTCTAAGGGTTACAAAGTTTCATTGGCACCATATCTCCTAATACCAAGGACCAATAATCGTGTCTATTTTGATGGGAGGGTTAGAAAATATACTAAAATTTTTTATTTTTCCTTATAATTTTTCATTAGAAGGTGGAACTGCTATTGGTAACACATCCATTTCATATACCTAGCATTCTCTTATTTTATTTGTAAATGTAAGAATTACAAAAGCCTATATCTTGATTTATTAATAGTTTTCTTACATATAATTTAATGACACCACTATCATACAACTTAAATAATGATCTTACATAAATGGAATAACACCAAGCTATGTATGATAGTGTCTCAGAATGGTATACATTTAGATGTCAATTTTAAATCAATATAACACCTAGTGAATAACTATATGCATCTATCTCTAGCTTAAAGGGTCGAGTGATGTCTAACATGGCTAGTACTATTATTGAATAGAGATATTACTTTTTCCTCTTCAAACATTTTTTATTGTTGCAAATTCCAATGGAAATTCACCTCCCCATGCATGACCTAGTTGAGTGGACATAAAGTTCATGAGGCCATGCAAATATCTTAGCTTACTTAGGTTCTTAAAAATTGAATATCATTGAATGATGCAAATATTCTCTAGGACTATGTTTTCCTAATAATTAATGACTTATTACATATATCTATGTGAATCTAAATGTGCACTTACCTAAGTTTACTTGAAGTTTATGCTAGTGTAGGGTGTCCAAGACTTGGTGACCATGTTGCAGATGTTCTTCCCATGTTCAACTAAACATGAGGATGCAATTCAACTAGATGATTGTAAAGGACCTTGTGAATGGACATAGAATGTTATTCATCAGGTACATAAATATTACTAGGGCATTGGTGAAGTCAAAAGATATAACCATGAAATATTTTTTATTTGAATAATCATCTTCCAAATATTTGTGGGGTGAATAGGTACCTGATGATAACCTAACTTGAAGTTAACCTTATTGAAGTATTGAGTCCCTTTGATCTCTTCTAACAAGTTATTAATGTATGCTAGAGGATACATATTCTTGATAGTGATCTTATTAATCACCTTATGATCGATACATGAGTTCCAAGTACCATCATTATTAGGTGTAAGCATAATAAGACTATTACATGGTGAAAATCTAGGCCTAATCTTCCACTAATCTCTAAGTTTCTATATTTGACACCATATATCATCATTATCTCATACTAATTGGTGGTATAGAGGATTGCTTTAGAAAACTAAACCTAGAAATAGGTTGATTTGATGCTTCATAGAATAACGCATTAGGAATCCCTTCGAGTAATAAAAAAATTAGAATATGGACAAAGTAAGGCCTCCATTTTTCAAGACTGAGTAAAGTAATTTGTGGTTAGCATAAAAAGGATGAAATTATTAGCATTGTGGTTCTCATGGCAAACCATAAGCAATATAAATTTTTGGGCATGTAATATAAACCTTTTACATTGATTAGGAGAAACTAGAGTTATATTTTTATGTAAGATACTATTAGATATTTTATGTTATCTCTTTATGCACATAGACAATTTGTGCAGATAGGCTTGGTAGGTGCTTGGTGATCAAAGAGATAGAGCCTTTTCTATTAAGATATCATAAACATCTTATGATTCCATATTATAGGTGACCATGTTGCACATTTTATTGATGCCATACTCGAGGATGCAATGGAATTTGTGTGAGCTAATATGATTACCCATATTTACAAATCTATATAGATCAAGCTAGATTATGAATTTTCTTAGATTTTGATCAAAATTTTGCCAAGAGCCCAATACCTTGTCTAGAAGTATCACTTTTGCATAAGAAAATTGCTAGAGTAATATTTTACTACAAAAAATTAAGACATGATAGACCAAAAGGAAGTGAAGCAATCAAATGCACAATACATCTCATTGAATCTAAAATTCAACTAAGGTAGGAAAATTTAGCATTTTGACATAGTGTCAAAAATATTTGGTTAAGGCATTTAGCCTAGCATGAAGAAGAAAGAGACCAAACTTTTGAAAATTCTTATGTGATCCAAAGGACTAAAAAAGGCTAGCATAGAAGAAGCCAAACCTAAAAATTGACCAAGACAACAACTAGGTTGAACTCCTAGAACATTGATGCAATTGCAAAGGTGAAGATGTTGAACATATTACATTTCATCTTATTGTCAGACTCTAAATTTCTCTAAGGTATGGGAGAGTGCTAGAATTTATGTATGTCAATGTCAACATAGGCAGAAGAAATGTCTGGGTATTTGGAATTGCACCACCTAGCCTGATTCAAAATTTGTCCATGTATGAAAAAGGCACCAAAATTTTAAGAATATGACATCATTATGAGGGAAAGTCTAGCATTGAGATACATTATCAGAAATAAAATATTTCTAAGGCATAGAGCCTGACATGAAGGGGAGCTAGACTTACAAGGCACCAATGCCAATTGAATGCAAGAAGAAATTCAACCTAATCCCTTCATCCCCAAGGGATCTTGGTCATGATTCCAAGCCCCAACATTAAGTAAAAGGCTCCCATACTTATCCCTATAAACAAAAGTTATGCATATCAACCAGCCACCCAATTCAAAGCGATTAGAATGATCCAAGACCTTAGACAAGCTAGTGTTATAACAAACATAGTGGTGGAAAGCTAAAAATGATAAAGTTATTCAAACCTCTAAAGGACATGCGACTATCAATTTCATGGAAGATATTAGGACTAACTACATTAACATAAGTGGAATTAGAATAATTGAGATGTGCCAAGTTGGAAAGTGACACCCACTCCCTAAACTTACCCCTGTTAGGCTTGCAAGTAGTTTTTATAAAATAATTAGAGCTAACAAAATGTAATGTAATCTTATAAATAGCTCAATGTACCTCAAATAGGGGGTGGGTTCTTTAGTGTCTACTATATTATGTATGTTGTATAATGACTACTTCCTATCAATGGAATCAAGTGTTGTTTGGCCTTTATAAAAAGGTATCACTGGATTTATTGAAGTGCGAGTTATGCTTCTAATTGTATTTTTGTTTATACTCGATGAATAGAAAATTTTGTTAAATATTATTCTGCTATCTAGATTTTTATTTGGATTAATGTTCATTTAGTTTTTGGAATGTTTAGAGGTATGTAAATTGGTATACTAAAATTCTAGGAGACTACATGTTAGTTGGTTTATTAGGCCTTACTTTAATGTGTGTGTAAGACTCTTATGTAGTATATCTTGTTGTTATTAGCTAAATCCTAACCATATTTAGTGTAGATATCTAATATTGTACTCTTTCCTAACCCTCACATCCCTCATTTTAGTCTTAAACCCCATTTCATTTAATTAGATTTACAAGGAATTGACCTTCTCTAGAGGTTGAATCAGAAGAGATTTTGGATCTTCTAATCTTGGCCAAGATTCAAGGTGCATCTCATCCACTTAAGATAATTTCAGACCAAGATTTTTTGGTATGCTCAATGGGACAAATTCCTTAATATTTATCTCATCCACCCAAAGGACTCAAGATTATTTTGAATAGTCTTGATTTTATAAGCGAAGAATACATATTCACTTGGTGAATCCATTGATTCAAGAACAAGATAAATTGACAAATCTAATGATATAAGATATCATAATCACATAGTAATAGGACTGAATGCCAAGATAGCTCATCGGGTGTCATGAGGATCAATGGTTTCATAGGCATCATGATATATCACCATTGAAGCCATGGTTGAAAAAATCTATCTATATTGGAACAATGTTGATCCCCTTAATATTACATATTTCCATGATATTCCCTAGGTTACATTGATGGTTTTACCCTATTATGATGGTAATGTAAAGACAAATTATGAGCATTGCTAAGATGTTGCTAATTTGAAAACCATTTATAATATTTGCATTTGAAGATGTAATGGTGAGACTTCTTGCTTGGTATTTTCAAGGTAAATTGTTGAAATGGTATCTATATTTAGAGGACAAGAGAATTAAGGCTTGGGATGACTTGGCTACACCTATTATACTATAGTTTGATGACCTAGGATATCCCTTCTTGTTGCTCACTCAATTTTATTTAATTCAAAGGAATTTTTATGAAAGTATTATTGATTTCAATACCTGATTTAGGATAACATGGAGAAGGATCCATCAAGAAGTTTAATGATTTTTTTTTTTTTCATAAATTTTCCAAGCCTACATTTATTACCTTCATACTCTTACCTCAGATATAAGACTTTTGATCTAGAAGTTTAATTAAAAAAGGTTTTCATAAATTTTCCAAGTGGTCATCACAATAGAGAATATGCTCATATTAGTAGAAACTATTCCTCTAAAAACCACCATGTTAGACACCCCTCAAATGCATCAAATAATTCAACAAGTTCCTTTTTTGACCCTACTTTTTCCTCCATGAGATACAATATTTGGACCAAATCCCTCATATCCCACTATGACAATAATTTTATTCACAAAGCCTACCCCAGAATCCTAGAAGATATGATAACTAAGAGCTATGATCTAGCATTTGAAAAATGATCTTTACAATATGGAGTGGCAAAATGTTGAACTAGAATTTGAAGTATGCATGCAAATAGAACCTTCATCCATTTCAGAATGCCAAATGATGTTGATCAACAAGGTTGACAATTTTTTTTTTCTATTACTACAACTTAGGAATGGATATTATTCCCTGATCTGGTTAAGTTTAACTATGCTACATTTGATATTCATTACAATGGTAATAACTATCAAGGATGTCAACTCAATTTTTTATCAATCACAGTTCAGGAATCAGATGATCTTGTAGCACTCACAATGGATCTTGAACAATATTTTGTAGCTAAATATCCAATCAATTTGCTTGAAATATCTGATATGATTCCTTCCAATTATATGCTCAATAATTTAAAATATGGGAATTATAGAACAAGGGATAAAAGAAAATAAGGGACAAACCAAAGAATAAGAGTTGAAGATAGCAATGTATCCACAAAGAAGGCAACAGGAGGAGTAGAGGATCGAGCTACCTATAAAGAAAACTAGTATGAAAGCATTATAGGTATATCAACAAAGAAAATAGGTTAACCAAAAATTATATTACTAGGTAATGACAAGGAAATAAAAGGAAGAGATGGTGGAAAACTACCAAAGGCTGTTCTAGAAATTGACTAAAAAAGAAATCAAGTTGTTGAACACTGTTAGAAATAACATTGTGAAAGAAGTGAAGTTAAAAGAGACTTTATTGGTTCTTGAATAGGTGAATTTGATTCAATAATATCTAAAGGGATCAATGGTTGGTGAAATTACCTTTTTATATCTCAATTCTATACATAGGTGACCATTCATCGATATGGGTAAGACTCAGTCTTTACCATTTTATTTATATTTGTGCTTAGAAGGATGGGTTTTACATAACTGCATAGTAGATCTGAAAGCTATTGTCATAATCATGTCACAAGTAGTATATGATTCCATGAGATTAAATTATATTGAGGCTAGTTCCAAGAAACTACACTTCAATGGAATATCAGTCCGGATAGTGGGAGTCATTCAAAATATTTCAATCTTATTGTATAGGTTGTTGAAACTTGCAACAATCATGGTAATCATTGACATGGCATAAATATTTGGGATGTGCATGCCAAAATAATTTTAGAGGAATTATGAGGAAACCTGGAATCAGATAATACCCATATGGTTATCCCTTGCATCCAAAAATTGGTCTAAATTCATTTTGAGAAGCTCAAGCATTATCACATTAAAAGGTATGAAGAGAAAACAATATATATGGTGGAAAAAATCATGGAGTGTTCCTTGTTGGAGGTAACAAATTGAAAAAAATAAAAACAAGAGTTGATGTGGCATAAGATCTTCTTGGATAGTCCTCATATGATGATTTTATCAAAATTAAGAAATTGGAAAAATCCATATATCATTAGAAAACATTTTCAAGGCTTGGCAGGTCACATATCCCAAAAAGCACAACAAAAAATTAAGGGGTATATGGTGGAGAAATCACCCATAACCAAAGAATGCTCTTTTATAGATCCTAATATATTAATACTAATGTGCCACGAGACTTTCCAAATAATGAATGTCAATTTGGTACTCAAACTAATGCAAATGGGAAAGATGACCAATGTATCACATGTTTGAGGAAAATCATCCATGTGGAGTTTTGATGCGATATGTCAAATAAACTTTGGAACTCATCTATGCTTAATACCAACCAAACAATAACTCTTTGAAAAAATAAGCTACATGTTTCAAGATGTTGATCAATGAGAAAAGCATAAATTCAACACTATATGGTCAGACCACTATAGATTTTTATGAAGAAGCTAACTCAAGCACTGTTGGCATGCCATAATTTTGGGTATATAGCCACATAAATAAATTTAATTATAGGAAAATTCATCTAAAGAATAAGGTAATTGGTCAAATATAAATTTTAGTAGCATAAGCAGGGTCTTGAAAAGATCACTAGGCAGATCATGTGTATAGGATTTGGAGCATTAAGACATTTGATTATGTGGGGTGCTAATTTAATTGCATTGGAAATGATATTTGTTTCAAGCTAGTAGCATTTAAACTAAAGAAAATAAGATATACCTCATAGGTTGATTGGTGGACTCTATAGACTAAGAAGACTATATAAGGAGGTGTCCCCTTCAACACTAAATTTATTATGAATATCGGATTATTCTAGAGAGATATATTACTTGCAAGTTGTTGGTGCTATAAAGATGATAAGGATGTGCACAAGGAATGACCTCAAAAAAAAATTACGAATGGGCCTAAAAAAATTTTGTGCCATAAGAAACTGCTAATCCACTGGAGGTGAAGAATGATTTGTTTTAGCCTTCTCGATGTTAGCTAGGGTAGTAATTCTCATTTATGGTAAACAAATAACCATCCCAATGTTTTATAATGGTGCTCCTCTACTAATGGTGTTTGTAGTCCTCTTGCCTTATAATGAGGACCAATAGGAATAACCACACCCTTTTGGTAATTAGATTTTAGTTTTTCTCAATGGCACCATAATATGCCAAAAGAATAAAATCCAAGGACAAAATATAAGAGGAGGAAAATTCTAAGTGGTTGGTATGCTTTCAATACTTGTAGCTCTGAATGCTCTTTCAGCTTGATAAAAAATAAATGTTTCTCAATTTATGGAATCTTTCGAACATAGTGCAAGGACAAGAAGAGCCAAATTTTAAAAGAACACCTCAATCAAAGGGGGATGCTTCATATTTTTTTCCTTATTGTTATTTGAAGTTTTAAAGTAGTAAAAATTGAGGTAAAATGATAAAGTGAGTGCTGAAATACAATTATAGGTAAGACCAAAAGGAATTTAGAAGTTCTCATCATCTACCCCAATGGATAGGCTAGTTGGATCCTTATTTTGAAAACAATAGCATGTGTCATGGCTAATTAGGAAATTGGTGGAGAGGACACACAAGCATAAGAGAAGGACGAATGAAGCCTATATTATGATACCTCAATACCTTGATAATGAAAGTAAACACAAGGTGTTTGCATGGAAATAATGATGCTGGAAAAAAAGTTGTTGCTTGTATAAAAGGATGGCATCAGAATAAAATGCTAGACAATCAGTGGACTGGTATTTCTAAAGTTGATAAGTGATAAGTCATACAAAAGAACAAGAGAGAAAGTAGATGACTTGTTAAGTCATTGACCATATGCCATAACACTCGAATTGTAAAGACAAGCATGTAATACCCAAAAGGAAAGGGTTGTGGTGATAAAAAATAATTGGCAATAGAAAAGGAAAAGCATGTGTGTAGGATATTCACATGAAGTGTAACTTCTATATGGCAATGCCAACTCAGACAAAAAGTCAAGTCTAATTAAGGATTTAGCTATTGATACCATCTATGTAGGCTATAAAAAGAGATACGAGATAAGAATCATGCAAAAGAGTTATTTTTGGTGCTAGGATCTTATTATAGATTTTTCTTGTGTAAGAAACCATGAACACCTCAAAAACACCTATCTAGGTAGCTATCTATATTTCTAAAGAAAGGTACCTATACAATTTTTTATATAAGAAAATAACAAAGAGCAATGAAGTAATCTTGTTCTTGGGTGCTTGGAATAATTACCTAAGATAATTTTATTGGGCCTAAAGTAGTTTTCAACTATGGTGTATTATGCTAAGAGGAGTGTCATTTTTGTTGGAGATACTTTTAGTCGGGTATCTTCACTTCCCCTCATTTCTCATATTTTCCTCCCCTTTTTTTTTAGCTTTCCCATTTTCCTGCACTCTCCATATCCTCATTTACCTCTCCATAATTCATCCTGATGTAAAACTTAGCATTTTTTGTTCTAGAACATTTCCTCCTTTGTATTCTATAGAAAATCCCATATTTTTTAGGCAAATGGGATGGGTCTTCAATAGGGGAACCTTCCAATACATGTCCTAAATCAACTAATTCAACTACATAATATTTTTACCTCCTTCACATCTTCACATTTTCTTCCTTGATTCCTTGTTTTATAGTCCTTCTATCTCTTATAGTTTTAAGCTTTGATTCCCCCTAAATCTCCAATGTCTATCAACTTATCTTCTAGCTCCTCCTCTATTTGACTTTGCACCCAATAAATAAGGCTCTCTTGGTACTTTATTTCTGACAATAAAAATCCTTAAGAGGTACCAATAATATGGGTTAGTATTATTACCCACATCTAAAAAAACCTACATAGATAAAAGTATATTATAATTTTGGTAAGATTTTGGTCAGTATTTTTCCAATAGCTCAAGATTTTGGCTGCAAGTATCACTTTAGCATAACCGGATTATCAAAGAAAAATGTTGCTACAACTTGTTAATGCATGGAAATATGGAAGGAAGTAATCCATATAGATGCACAATACATCTCACTGAATCTAAAATTAAACTAAGGCAATTAAATATGGCATTTTGACGTAGTGCCAGACATAGAATTTGGATAAGGCATAGAGCTAGGCATGAAGAAGAAAGAGAGCAAACTTTTTAAAGTGCTGATATCATCCAAAGGAGTAGAAAAGTCTAGTATAGAAGAAGACAAACCTAAAAATTGGCTAAGGCAACAACCAATCTAGACTCCTAGAATGTTGATGCAATTGTAAAGGCAAATATGCCAAATATACAACATTCTATCTTGTTTCCACTCTCTAAATTTCTCTAAAGCATGGGAGAGCACCAAAATTTAGACACACCAACATTATTATAGGTGGAAGAAAAGTTTAGCATCTAATATTTAACCACCTAGCAAGATTAAAAATTGGACAAGTATAAAGAAAATATGGACTTTTGAGAAGATTACATCATCATGAGGGCAAGGAAAATTTGACATTGAGATACATTTCCAAGCATAAAATTTTTATAAGGTATAGAGCATGGCATAAAGGTGAGACAAACTTGTAAGATACCAAATCCAATTGAATGTAGAAGGATATTTGACCTAATATATGAAGCCTCAAAGGAGCCCAATCATGATTCCAAGCCTCAACATTAAGTAAAAGGATCTTAGACTTATCCCTATCAACCAAATTCATACATGTCGATGGACCACCAAACTAACCATATCAAAGCTATTAGAATTAACTAGGATATTAAACGAGCTAGTGTTGAAACAAATGTAGTGGTGGAAAGATAAAACTACCAAAGTGCTTCAAATATATAAAATAAATGTGGCCATAAAGTTTGTGTAAGAAATCAGGACTAGCCACATCAACATGAGTGGAATAAAAATAGTTGATATAGGCCAAGTTGGAAAGTGATACCCACTCCATGCACTTGCCCTTATTAGGATTGCAAGCATTTTCATGAAATATTTAGAGCTAATAAAATTTAATATAATCTTATAAATAACTTAATCGACCTCAAAAAGAGGGTGGGATCTTTGGTGTCTATAATATTATGTATATTATATGATGGAAACTACTTATCAATGGAATTGTTTGGTCTCTGTCTAAAGTTATCACAAAATTTATTGGAATGTTATACTTCTAAATGAATTTATGTTTATGCTTGATGAATATTAAAATTTTTTAAAGCTTATTTTTATATCTAGATTGTTGTTTGGATTGATATTCATTTAGTTTCTAGATTTATTAGAGGTTTATAAATTGGTATAAATGAAATTCTTTGTGATTGTATGTTAGCTAGTTGGTTACGCTTTGTTTTATGTTGTGTGTAATTCTCTTATGCAATATATCTTGTTGTTAGATAAATCCTATTCATCTTTAGTTCATATATCTAGTCTTGCACTCTTTCCTAACCCTCACATCCCTTGCTTTAGTATTAAACCCATTTTACTTAATTAGATTTACAAGGAATTACTCTTATCCTGAGGCTAACTTAGAAGGGATTTTAGGTCTTCTAATATTGGTCAAGATTTAGGGCACATTTCATCCACTTAGGTTAATTTTAGACCAAGATTAATTGGAGATTTTTGTCTTCCATTATATGTAGCCAACCTAAAGAGAAAGGATGAGGGTGCACCATGTTCTAGGGGCCTAGGTTCTTGACTATGTACTACATGATGTTATTTATATATTTCACCATCAATGATCACATGGAGAGGCCTTCCCTTTATCCAACATTTATGAAATAATTGCTCTCACTTTATAGAAGGATCAAACATTAATTCTTGACCTACTTGTTGATATTTGTTGCTCAGGCATGTGGTGTCCACCTCTTCTTATCATTCTGAGTTAAAGGAATAGTTCTAATCCTTTGGATGAACTACCAATTTTTCTACTATACCCTACATTAGACATCACTATGAGTGTGGGTCTTATGGAGGTTGCACCACTCACCACTTATCTTTTGCTTACCCTTGTCTTGTGTCATAGGCACTTTTTATTAGTCATCCTCTAGGATAACTATTTTGCAATCCCATTATACCTTGGATATTCTACAATGGTTTAAGATAAAATATTATAAATGCGCTTGAAATATTTTTAATTCTGGTTTGAAGCTATAAGAAAATTGCACTACTCCTTTGGTGGATGCTACATTGTATGAATCACTTGTTAGGGGAGTTATCTATCCTACCCATATTTGGTTGAATATTTCATTTATTGTCAATTAATGTTAAAGTCAAATGTAAGTAGCTTGTGAGTCATTGGACAATGACCAAACTTATCCTTTGATACATTAGAGGTGAATACCAAATGAATATTCACAACTCAATTATATTATATTTGTTTTTGATAGAAAGTTTTAATGTAGATTGGGCAAGTGATTTGAACTAGGAACACTCCACTACCAAATTCACATTTTACCTTGGATCTATATGAATCTCTTAGCATTTTAGATGATGATATACTATATTTAAGTCTTCTATAGAATCTGAATACTATATTACCAATAAAACCACCAAGCACCTTTTATGGATGCTCATGATTTTGCAACAACCGGATATTCCTCAATAGTTCTATATCACCCTTCACCATAACACTCAAATTTCCATCAAGCTTATTTGCAACCTAGTTTTTAATTAGCGGACCAAGCATATTGAGATTTGGGTGCACTATGTACAATTACATTATGATTATGGGATGCTTGGTATAGTATATATACCATCAATGAAGCAAATAATGGACATCTTGACTAAGTTCATGCCCAAGTTTCCCTTTGTGCAATTGTGGGAGCACCTTGGAGTATGTTAGTGCCTCTTAAAGTGATGAATGAGAAGGTCTCTATTTGTTTCTCATATTTATCTTAAGAAGGGTTGTTGGAATATATGGTGTTAAGCTTCACTTGAGACCATGATTGAATTTTATGTTATATTTATTGTATATCTCTTTGGACCTTTGTACATCTTGAATAAGTGGGTTTATTGTAATATTTATTAATAAAATTTAAGGTCAATTCTTTAATATTAAACTAAAGGCCACTTGTAATTAGATATTTATACCCCTTGTTTCTAACCTATCTTAATATAGGTCAAAGTGTTTATTATTTCATTTGATGATATTATTTTGGTGTCTAAAGACACACTTCATATAGTTTCTATTAAATTTGTAAGTTATTCTTATTTTTGATAAGGAATTGATTCTATTAATTTCTAAAAAGTATTGTAAAATCTAACAAGATAAAGTGATCATTTCAGTAGTACGATAACTAGATATAATATATACAAAACCATTACAATATGAGCTTACCAATATTGAGATAAACATATTTTGTAGTAAAAATAAAATTATTTATCTTATATTAGACCTTAACATCTCATTTATAGGCTTTTTGCATATGCTTAATTATTTGTGCTATCTATGATATGCTAGATGCTACTCATTCTAAGAAGTTTTACCTTATCACAAGTAGTTCAAATACCTCTAAATATTCCTTATAAATGGGTATATCAATTTATCACTCTTTGAATACTTTTTGGAAATCCCCTAGTATTTTCTAGTATGACATGAAGTACCAAATTGACTTTGTTATAGGTTCACTACTTCCTAATAGTATTCCTTACTATTTCTTACTAGGGAAGAAGAATGAGATATTAGAATTGATCAACCAAGGGAATAATATGATAGTACTTGTTTCTCATGTATATATTACTATGATATTATATCTTCTAAGAGAATTTAATCGATACCCCAAATGGATGACCTTTTGGAACAACTCCATGAAGCACACTACTTTTCCAAAATCAACCTCAAGTAAGGTTATAACCATGTTCTTGTTAACTCTAAATATAATTAAAAGATATTTTCATTACTAAGAAGGGATTATCTAAGTGAGTGGTCATATATTTTAGCTTTTTAAAAAATTTAGCCACATTTATATGTATGATGAATAATATTATTGAAATATTCATAAATTATTTTATTGTTATATAACTAATCTATATTCTTACATATAGTCATACATGGGAGGAGAAATTTATGGATATCTATTGATAGTAAATTTTACAATCTAATATGGATAAGTGGACTTTTAATATCTTAAATATCAAATACCTGGGATACATCATCAATTGCCATGGTATTCATGTACATCTAGAGAAGATAAAAATTATAAAAAATGGCTTTTCCTAACCAACCTAACTAGGCATAAAATTTAATAGGATTATATATATTTCATTATCATGTTTCATGGCCTCTTAATTAGATCATGTGCAACAAAGTATCCTTTGACTAGACCAATAACCAACAATAAATTATTTGAAGAACTAACACTGGTGTCATTCTTTCCAATATAGACACCTTATTGCTTATCATTCAAATACCTTTGGGGACACAAAGAGATGGTACTACATATATGAGAAAGAACTATATGTTGTAATAGATTATATACCAATGACACTTCTATATCATGGTAAGGATACTAACCTCTATTTTTATCACAATGCATACACTTAATTAAGTTAGAAATGCACACCACATAGATTGGATACGTATTTATAGTAGTTCTATCTTATGATCAAGCATTACAATAGAAATAAAAATCAAGTTGATCACTTTCATATTCCCCGTAGTCTAAAAATAAATGATAATAATGAATATGATCTAATGAATTGTAGATTACTTTATTGATTTTTTTTAAAGCATAACATTCACCACAATTACGTGTAAAAATAATAGAAACAAAATAAATAGCAATACATGAAATAACATGATAGAGATAATCAAAATATGAAAAAAGGGACAGTGACATAGGCTTTACGACATTATCATATTGTATAAATCGATACAAAGGGTTAGTGATTGAAGTTTATTTATAGAGATACATAAACCCGATTATTACAAACCATAAGCCAACATAACTTGGCTTAAACTTAAATTTAAATATATTAAACCCTTGATTGAGCTTAATTATACAATTTGTTTAGTCGATATCACTAAGGGTGAATACATAATTGTTACTCATAAGAATATATATAGAACATCCGTAAATAATATTACATTGGATATTCCCATAGTCTTACATCAAGATTTATAATATGCTTTCATAAACATTGTTGGCCTTGGTCAATAAGAACAAATTTTTGATATTCAAAAATCCCTATAATCTAAGTTAAAAGACAAAGAAGAGGAGATATTATATATGGTAACACCTCCCTTCCATATATATATTTTTAAATGGTCCAATGAATCTTCAACATGAATTCTGCTATCTTATCTTATTAAAGGTACAAAGACTAGATAAACCTTTCCTTTAACATGAAGTTGTGACTCTACCTTTTAGATAAAAAATGTTGATATCCCTATGTGAAGATTTTGATCGTGTAATATTATGGCCACAATCTACTCTCAAATCTCAAAAATGAATATCTAAATCATCAAGCAATAGAAGCAAAAATTTAGGTAATAAACTCCATCATTTGAAAGAGACCCATAGGAACAAGGTGTATCATGTGTTGACCATCTAAACATAGTTCTTTTCCAACCAGAAAATGTTCTACAATACTTTAATCCATACATATTTAATATGAATTCATCGTTTGATTCAAGCAAACATTATAAATCATGACATATTTCAAAAAACTTAAAAACATCCTCTTTAATATTATGGAAGTAAAAATATCAATGGTCATAATAATAAAATACTCTAAATAAATTAGAAATTTTAACATCAATATATCATCTCAACTTAATTAGGAAAGAGATAAATAAACTATCTAGTGAGGAGGAGGAGTAGGCACTACATCATTCCCCTTATTAAAACTTCCACCTAGAAGTTATAAAAAATATGGGTATACAAGTTCTTTATTTTAGTGACATACTTCCAATAGAAAAGTGTTTGTTGTGTTGATCCCATGACACTAAAACCGAATTTATTTGTCTCCTTCTAAGTTGTTTTATTCTCTGGTCTAGAATGTGGTAAGGCTCAATGTTGACCAAATTTTCCTTGATCACTTATAGTTAAATAAATCCAAAACATGATATGGGTGAGGCACATACTTCCTAAGAAATGAGACATTTAATACACTATGGATCTATGATAGAATAGGTTACAAGGCTAGTTGGTAAGTACTAGGTCCAATATTTTACAAAATCTCAAATGACCCAACAAATCAAGATGAAACCTCATATCTTTTCCCCAACTTAAAAAAGCATTTATGAGGTATGAATCTAATAAATACCTTATCCCCTACAAAAAATTCTCCCTATGTGCAATGCATTTTGCAAACTCTTTTGTCAATCATGAGTTTGCTTAAGATTTTCTTTGATCTTAATCGCTTACTCTTCTAAGTATTGAAGCCTTTTTAGGTGTACATCCACTTGGTCCTCCAACCTCTCCCAAATCAAAGGATCTCTACAAGGATGAACATACAAGACTTCATAGATAAACTTCCCTATAAAGCTACGATAATTGTTATTATATGCAAAATAAACCAAGCTAAGACACTTCTCCTATTGATTCTATTGATCAATTATATTCATTCTTAACATATATTTTAGCATACAATTCAACCTATTAATTTTGCCATCATTCTTGAAGTGATATGTAGTGCTAACGTTTAATTAGGTTCCCAAGCTCACTAGAATATCGTACAAAATTATTAAGTGAATAAATAATCTCGATCTAAAATAATACTTATAGGCATTCAATGCAACCTCAAGATTTGATCAATTTATAATTGAGTTGAATCCTTAGTCTCATATGTATCCTTAGTATGCAATAAGTAAACTACCTCCATAAGAGTATCCACTACTACCATAATTATATTATGCCTATGCTTTGTTAGAGGTAATCCTATCACAAAATCCATATACACAACATTTGAATTCCATTCTAGTATCTTATCTAGATAAATAAGGCCTCTCGAGTGTTGGTACTTAACCTTTTTTCTTTAGGACTGTTAGAATCAACTAACAAGAACAACTATATCCTTTCTTATTCTAGGTTAGAATAATAATTCCCTCATGTTAGTATACATATTATTAAATTTAGTGTGTGAAATATATGGTACCTTATGGAATTCTATCAAAAGAATCATCCTTAAACCATATATATCTAGCACATACGTAGCCCAAAAAAATCTAAGTATACCATTAGAGTCAAACATGTATCCCTCATACATGCCAGAAGTGATGGTCAGCCAAGAGCAAGAAGTGTAAGGAAGAAGTAAAAATCAAATTGCATTCAAGGAGCGCATTCCACATCTTGTTCCAGATATTAGGAAAAAATTAAAAGCTAAAGGATTCATGTCAAGAAAATATTGGAAATATGGCAAGAAAGTCATTTTTGAAACTCCTTACTAGAAGTAAGGATGCCTTAGTTAGAAGTATGGATAACCTATTTAGTGATAAGAGGAAGATTGAATCTATGGAAAACCCTATCTAGGTAATACATCCTACACCAAAAGTGATTATCAAGGATGAGATCATCAAACATGACATAATGATTATTAAACCAAGAGAGTCAAAATGTAAGTTTAATGGATAATGGCTAGGATATTTTGAGATCTAAAATTTGATAAAGTTGAAGTGGGGATTGAATTCAAATTACTCCATGACTTTTATTTTGAAAGGATCTTTCCTCATTATATTCTCTAGTTTAGAAATAAGATATAAAGTAGCTGATGGTGGTCCTTGGTTTAGGGGTAAAGATACATTATTTTTAATACCATGGAGCGATAATTTTTAAATGGAGACAAAGGCTATTAAAAGGCTTTTGGTGTGGATCAAGCTTTATGGAATTCCTTATCAAATCATCAATATAGAGGTTTTTGAAGAATATTGGTAATACTTTAGGTGAGTTCATCCAAGATGTAGTAACTGCTAAGGAGATAAGACATGTTATATACACTTTAATATATGTTGCCATGACTCAGGTGTTGTAGGTTAGTTGGCGAGGAGAGGAAAATCCTCCAAGAGAGGTCCCAGGTTTAAATCTCCACCCTACCAAAAAGCTGAATTGGGTATCCAAAATCCAATTGATAATGTTGGTGTGGGCAGGGTCGGGTGTGACTCCCGGGTGACTTTGATGGTGTAAAACCCCTTGTTCGTGGTCTCTCGGACCAAGGCGGCCCCCTAAGGGGTTTTCACTTCAAATATATATATATATATATATATATATATATATATATATATATATATATATGTTGCCATGGATATTTTAGAACTTGTATTATAGTCCATTAGGATTAAATATGAATCAAGAGAATAGTATCAACAAGTGGATTATGAATATAACACATTTCGATGTCACAAATATCATGAAACTAGACACATGGTAAGATATTTCAAAGTAAAACTAATGGATAAATAGATGGAAAATTTTAGACACGAGGTAAACTTCAACATGAAACAAGTATATCATATCATAGGAGAAGCTATGCCAAATCAAGGATTTTTCAAATCCTAATAAAGTGGTAAGAAAAACCTCTATACATAATCAAATAACAAAGGCTATTATATTTTACTCAAATCAAAAATTGTAAAAAAATGATAAGGGATGAGAAATTAAAATACTCAAATTCAAATATAGGATATAAAAGTATGAAGGGATATGGGGAGGCAAATTTCAAAGCAAATGAGGTGAAGGAGGTCAAGGTTTTTTCTCAAGTAGCATAATATTTTCTCCTTGCAATAAAAATGAAAGTAGTATAGAGTGTATCCATTGCACATTAGGGTTTCAAGAGTAGTACAATAAAGAAAAGTTTATGGAGGATATCCAAGGCAATTTAGGGTTTCTAGAGAAACATAAGAAAGTAATAACTATGGAGGATCATGCATGCACATTAAGATTTTTAGGGAAACATAAAGAAAGTGTTTATGAGGTCATTCCTTGCATTTCAAATTATTTAGGGGAACACAAATATTTATAAGATAAGTCTCATTATGAACAATATGGAAAAATATAAGAGATTAATGAATATGAAAGTGTTGGTGGGAAAAGGAAAGGGGAGGAAGACCATAAAAGAATGAACAAAGATAAAATAAACTCAAAGGGATATCAATTTTGGAATCCAAATAAAAATATCATAGGCATTAATAAGAAGTGGCACTAAGCTCACTAATAAAAATAAAAATTGATGATAATGAAAATGATATCATGGAATACTAGGGGTATGAATAAGAATTGTAAAAAAAATATTATAAAGGAATTAATACATTGTTATAACCCCAAGTCTATTTTAATAAAAGAAATAAATTAAGTAGTTAGTAATGTAAATATGCTTTTAAACGTATTTGGAAAATGAGTGATTGTCTAACAATTTCTTGTATAGGATATTTAGGTGGTGTTACAACAATATAAGATAAATACAATTGAGATGGACAATTGTTAGAAGCAAAAAGTAATTGGGTTGTTTGACTATTTTGTAAGAAAGTGGACAACATCAAATTTGAGGTTATAAATGTATATGCTACAACTATAGTTACTCCTCGTGAAACATGTTGGAAGGACCTTAGCACGTTTTTGTCAAACACAATGATGATTTATAATTATTACCTATGGATTCTTTGGGGTGATTTCAACACAATTATATCTCCTTTAGAAAAGAAGGGTGGTACTCTAGGATGGTCTAAATCAATGCATGATTTTTCTTCATTTTTCAATTCAAATAGCCTTTGGGATATGAGTCCTTTAATTTTTATACATGAAATAGCAAAATCATTGGGTGAAATTATATAGCAAAAATATTGGATGGATTTTTGTTATCCAAATATATAGTTGCAAACAAAGTATACAATATCTTTAGATAATTTATTGCGAGCAAGATTGAATTACAAACCCATTATTTTGACTAGTTATTTACCTAATAATGGTAATCCAAACCATTTTGCTTATGTTCTATGTGGCTCCAAGGCCTTGATTTCTTCCAAATGGTTATGTTATTATGGGACAATTGTTTTTGTAAGATCATATATGTACAGGTTTGTTCAAAATATGATAAATTTAAATGAGCGAATGAAGATATGGAATGCCAAATATTTTTGTAATATTTTTAAGGAAAAGAGAGAAATTGAATCCAAGCTCAAAACTTTACAAGATATAGAATGGATCATAATTCTTATGTGAAAGAAAAACAATTATTTTCTAATTATCATAATTTATTGAAAAAAGAGGATTCATATTGGTTCCAAAAATCTAGGGAGAAATGGATCATGAAAGGGGATAGAAATATAAAAAAATGTGTGCTATAAAAAATAAATTTACCTTTTAAGTCCTTCCCCTCTTCCCTACAACCCATCCTTGGCCCTGTCCCACATCCCTAGTCCTATCTTGGATCCCTGGCACATCCTTTGCCCTTCCTATTGGCTGGTAGGCACTACAAACAATCTCCTTGGAGCAGGGGATCACTTTTCCACTTGTCTGTCCCTTTCCTTACTGTCAGGTGGACTTCTTTATGGTGCCTATGATCTAGGATATCCCTAGGTTTTTATGGGACATTTTTGTCCCAGTTCCCTAGCATTCCTTTTGCCGTCCTTCTGGGTTTTATGGTGTTGCATATGATCAGCTGGGAGGTCCCTTATTCTCTTGTTTACCCATTTCCTTGTCTTCTGGTGAGTTTCCCTTTTGATACCTCTAAACTAGGACATCCCTAGTATTTTATGGGATGTCCCTGGGTTTCCCTAAATCCTCCCTTAGGTTTTCTAAATTTCTTCAGAAATTCTTTTTCTTTTTATTGCAGGGTCCTATTTGGTTCCAAGGACCAGAGGTTCTTCTTGTGCAGTGCATTGTGGTTGGAGTTTTTGGCTTCATGAGCAACTCTTCACAGTGTCTTTTAACTTGGGATGGGATCTCGTGCTTATTCCTGTGGTGTTGCTCTTTGGGTTTTCGATTTCAGGTTTTATGGTGGGTTCTTAGCTCTTCATGGCTTATGGAGGGACTCTGTGTTGATTCTTGTTGCATTCCTAGAGGACATTCTCTTCTAGATACCCGAAGTTGCTCGTCAGTAGCGTTGGTGGTTTTTGTGGAGCTCTTACTACTTTTTTTTTGGCCTGTGGTGGGACCCTACACTTTTAGGTGGTAGCTCATGCTTCATAGTTCTATTATTGAGGTTTCCTAGGGCCTTCCCACCATTTTCCTTGGCTCACATTTTTGCATTGTTGTTTCCACTGTCTTCCTTGGTCTTTGAGTAGTCTTCCTTACGACAATGAGATTTCATGGCCTTTGGAGTCTGTTGGTTGTTTTTCCTCTTGTAGGCCATTTGGAATGTTGGTCCCTACTATTTCATCCTCCTATTGCATCCCTATGCATCCTCAGGTGGGAATTTTATGTGTTTCCCACTTTAAGTTCAAATTTGAATTTTTAAAACCATTGTAATGGGCGGGATAGCCTTATTTCAAATATTTTGGGTGGGATTACTTTTTTTAAATTTCATTAGCACATGTTGTTTGGGTGGTCATTTTGCACATGTTTTTTAGCTGTTCTGGGTGGGGTGGTGCTATCCCATACTTCAATGTAAAAAAAAAAATTAAATTTATCCTTTAGGGCTATCCTCTAGCCTATCCTATAAGATTATCCTTAAGCCTGTCCTAAAAGACATTCCTTATGTATTTACTCTGGATTTTGGCACCCTTTCCTTTGGCCTTGAGGCCTTGTTTTTTGTCTTTTGAATTTTTGTAATCAGGTTTTGGGATCCTTGATAAAAACCCATTTTTAATTTAACTGATGATAAAAAAATAAATTTACCTTTTTGTCACATAAAAAATATTTTAACTCTAGACAAAATAAACATCAAGGAAGAAGAAGATATTAGGAAGGAAACAATTATTTATTTCAAAAATATTTTATCAGTTTTGTGGGACACTATAATGGTTAGGTCTTTGGGTTCTCTTTCGGGAGACCTATGTTCAAAGAACGATGGGTATATGTGTGCGTGAGTGAGCTTGTTACAAAAAAATAATTGTTATATAATGAGCAAGATAAGGAGGCACAAGTTAACCTTTTAAAAAGTATTCCATCAATTATCACACTAGGAAAAAAGGAAAAATTTGATGAAGAATATATTTATGAAGGATTTACAAGTAACAATTTTCTTTTTGTAAGATAGTGAGCAAGATAATGAGACATAAGTTAACTTTTTGAAAATATCTCATCAATTATCACACAAGGATAAAATGAAAACTTGATGAAGAAGATATCTATGGAGGAGTTATAGTGAGCTAGATAAAGAGGTACAAATTAACCTTTTGAAAAATATTCCATCAATTATCACAAGGACAAAAAGAAAACTTGATGAAGAAGATATCTATGGATGAGTTACAAGAAGCATTTTCTCTTTGTCCAATAGGGAGCAAGATAAGGAGGGATAAGTTAACCTTTTAAAAAATATTCCATTAATTATCACATAATGAGAAAAGGACAATGTGATGAATAAGATATCTATGGAGGAGTTACAAGAAATATTTCTCTTTGTGAGTTAGTAAGCAAGATAAGGAGGCACAAGTCAGCCTTTTGAAAAATATTTCATCAATTATCACACAACAAAAAGTAATTTCTCTTTCTCATATAGTGAACAAAATAACCTTTTTAAAAATATTCCATCAATTATCACACAAGAACAAAATATAAATTTGAAGAAGAAAATATCTATAAAGTTATAAGAAACAATTTTCTCTTTCCATTCTAACAAGCACCTTTGACCAATGAATTTCCTATAATTTTCTTAATTTGGGTTTATCGAAGAGTGATATGTTGATTAAATTAAAAGAAGTCCGACTACAAATAAATGAGATGAGTACCAATTTTATTATATAGTTCCAAAAAAGACAAAATAAAATATTTCTATAACCTTTATAATATGATTTATAAAACTTCATTCAATAAAATATTTTTATTATAAAATCATTAAAACATTATGATAATGAGTTGAAAGGTATTCTAGATTGTGTTATATGGAAAACATGAATGCTTGATTAAGTTGTAGTATTTTTGCTCTGATTCTTGTTATGAGTTTTTTTCCAAGAATTCTTGGCAGTAGATAGATAAATAGGTATAACTGACTGATTAAACTACAATATTTCTTCGTAGTAGATAGATATATAAGTATAACTGATTGATTTTTTTGTGTGGAAAACATCCTATAAGGGATACCACTTTCGGGTAAGACCCAAGGAGTCAGGGGTATCTCTTCTGCAAAAATCACCTAGGGCTTGCACTTGTCCTACCACCTTTGACATACTCAAGGATCAAACTTGAAACAATATAAAATAAGAACATACAAACACAAACACATAAGAAGATAAAAAAAACATGCTCCTTGAGTGTGTCAAAAAAATAAAGCACAACCAAACACACACACAATAAGATAAAAAAATACAATATGAACCACATAGAAAAAAATACAAGAACAATATAAAAAAACACAAACATGATGAAAACAACATAAAGCTACAAAGACAACCAACAAAAACATGAAAAACAAAAACAACCAAAACCTTAAAAAAAATAAAATAAAAAAAACAAAAAAAAAACAACCAACAATAGACAATAAACAAAAACATAGAAAACACTCACACACCAAAACAAAAAAAACACCAATTAACACAAATATACATAAACATAAGAACAAGAAAAATAAAAACAGAATAACAATAACAAAAAACACCAAAAAATAGAAACACAATAACAACAAAAAACAATAGAAAAAACACAAAAATAAAATAAAATAAAATAAAACACACACCTCAAAAAACTAAAATACCCTGACCGAACCAAAGATAAGCAAAAATAAAGCAAGAAAAAACTAGGTACCTCGAGAACTAGAGCCATCCAAAGAAATTAGAGACAAAAGAGCTTCCCTTATTTGTGAAGCCCACCATCTAGGAGGGTGGCCATCACAAGTAAGATCACCTTTGTCCAAAGCCCAATTAGCTAAAGCATCAAAACTCTTGTTCTAATATCTAACTACATGATTTTAATCAACTTTTAAAAATCCCATCTAGATTAACTAAATCTTCTCAATAATTATTTTTATTATCCAATCAACCTTATGATTCTTAGGAGTCTTCAAAAGATTAATCATGAGTTGAGAGTCAGAATCAACTATCACATTTTCCCATACAACCTTAGTAGCATCTTGAAGGCCTCTAAGCATACCATACCCTCAGCAAGGTTATTGGAAAGAATACCCAAATTCTCAGCAAAAGTAAAAACCAGGGATCCATCTGAAAGTCTATCAATTCCTCCTGCACTAGCTTTTCCAAGGTTCCCTCTAGAGTCTCCATCAATATTGACTTTTCCAAAATTCTTAGGAGGAGGTTTCTAATTCCTTATTCTATCCATATTGCAATTGCTCACATTCCCTTTAATATGGTTTCCCTTATAGGAGTTGATCTTCGATATATGCATCACTTGATCCCATCTTTGGTAGGAGTTTTGGGGATGATTAAGGAGTTGTTGAATTGATTCAACTAAGTTGGCAATGGTCTTTTACCAGATATAGTGAATATCCTTCATATATTTATTAAAAATATAATTGCTTCTTTCATTCCAGATATTCCAAAGAAGAATGGTAGAACCCATCCAAACTAACTACCTAATAAAATGATCAACACCCTCTTGTTCAGGCCAATCCCTCCAAAGTTGTTCAAAAGTAGAAAACTGTAAGCCAAGTAAAGTGGCCATTCTACTCCATATCTTAGAGGTAAGAATACACTCAATAAAAACATGGCTGAGAGTTTCCATATTTTCTCCACACATTTCATATATAAAAGGTCCATGAAAACCATGCTTCACAAGATGCTCACCAGTAAGCACCCTACGATGCAATAAAAGCCAAGTAAAGAACCTCACCTTAGGCCATATATTTTGAGCCCACAATAGAGAAAATATGTTAGATGATTAGTTAGGATTATTATGGCATAAAGTCAAATAACCTTGAGCAACTGAATACTCACCCTTAGTAGTGTTGTTCCATACAAAATAATATTTTTCATGGGACCAAGAGAGAGATCTCATATGAAGGATGCATTGGATATCTTGTCTTTGCCTTTCTGGGACTTGAATAGGCCAGTCCTCAATATAGATACAATATCTACCAACCTTTGAATTACCTAGATGGTACCGAAAATAATTAGCCACCTTTATCCAGTTAGCTTGGTGAAGCTCCTCCATCCAAGGACCCCATTCGGGAAACTGAGTTATCAAAGGCTTGTGACCATCCTAAGAATTAGTCCAAAAATTTTCTTATTGACCATTATAAATGATCCAAAATAATTTTTTCTTTATCAAATCCTCACTAGTATTAAGAACTGCTAAAATGGGAGAACCTTTGGTAGGTAATTGATTTCAAATAAGGTCTTTAGGACTTTTGTATTTAGCAAATTTAGCATGGAGATTTTTGGTGCAAAGAGCATTGGGGCTATGCAAATTCCTCCAATGCAATTTAGAAACTAAATATTTATTGTTATTAATAGCATACAGAAATCCTAACCCCCCTTCATTCTTAGGAAGACATAAAGTGTCCCATTTCACCAAGGCCCATTTTATTTTCCCCTTAGTACCACTCCAGAGGAACCGATGACTAATTTGATCCAGTTTATGAAGAACAACCTTTAAGATATTCAACACGGTAGAAACATGAATAGGAATAGCTTGAAGGACTGATTTTACCAAGGTGATTCTACCCCCATATGAAAGCTACCTATTGGTCCACTTTCCAATTTTCTTCTTGACTTTTTCCAACAACCAATTCCAATATTTTTTTTTTGAATATTGATGGGAATACCCAAATAAGTGATCAGAAGGGAGGTCTTCTTATATTTGAATTTATCCAAGACCATGGATTCATGTATGGAAAAGCAATGAAAGAAAATGAATTTAGATTTATCTTCATTGATCAATTGCTTGGTAGGCCTAGAAAAACAACTAATGATTTGCTTAATTTTAGAAGCTTCCTTAATTGTAGTTTTACCAAGAAGAGTAGAGTCATCAAAAAATTGAAGATGAGCAATGGTAACTCCTTTAAGGGTTTTGTTTTCTCTATTTTTGCTTATAGTCCTACCCAAGCATTCAATAAGAATGATGAATAAATAAGGGGATAGGGGGTCACCTTGCCTAATACCTCCGAATACTAAGACTCAGAAGGCCTACCATTGATAATAACTAAGTAGGAACCTGAAGGGATACAACCCATAATCCAATCCAACCAGTCCTAAGATAAACCAAATTGCCTCAAAATTTTGATAAGGAAGTGTCAATCCACTCTATCATAAGCTTTGGATAAGTCTAACCGAATGAATATGGAAGGATATTTTTGCATATCCATGGAATGGATGGATTCCTAAGAAATAACTATCTCATCCATTATTCTGAACCCTTCCACATAACCCCCTTGCTCAGGGGAAATAATCTTATGCAAAAGAGGCTTCAACCTTTCTGCCATGATATTTGTAATGATTTTGAGAAGAACATTACATAAAGCAATAGGAGTTAAAGCTGAGATATGATCAACCTCTTGAGATTTTGGAACAAGAGTAATATAAGTTTTATTGATAACCTTCAAAATTTATTTGTATTTCCTAGATTCTTCCACCACTTCTAATAAATCAGCATGAAGGATATCCAAAAACTCTTAGTAGAACTCAATGGGAAAACCATCAGGACCTGGGGTTTTCCCTTTTGCATTTTAAAAAATACCTGATGGAGCTCATTGATTGTAACAGGAGCAGTAAAAATAGAGTTCTCCTCAAAAGTGATAAGAGAAGGGATTGCTTGAAGAATATCTTGTTGAGAAGTTGAGTCAAGAGGAGTAGCAGTAAAAATATTGGAAAAGTAATCAACAACAATAGAGTACATGCCATCCCAAGTGTAGACAACATCTCCAGGATTAGATTTTAGGGAAGAAATAAAGTTGTGATATCTTTGAGCTAGAAGAGATTTGTAGAAATAATTTGTATTTAGATCTCCTTCTTTGAGCCAATGAATTCTAGATTTTTGCTTCCATAGGAGTTCTCTTTTTTCCCATTTGTCTAACTGAGTAGTGAATTTAATTTCATCTACACTTCTACTCTCTGTGAGGCCATCTAAATGGATTTTCTTATTCAAATTTTCAAGTTGAGTAATAACTTCATGTTTATTTTATGAACATCCCCAAACTCCTAGTTTCAAGTCCTGATTTTGGATTTAATGTATTGTAGTCTTTTGGAAAAATAGAGCATCTTAGTCCCATACCTAGGCTTACCTTCCTTCCACCATTGTTGCACATGAGGTCTAAAGGAACTGTCTCTCAACCACATTAACTAAAATAAAAAAGGAGAGAAACTCACACTAGTTTTCCACATTTCCACCATGACTGGCCAGTGATTTTAACCAGCATTGTTAAGAGTCTTCACTTTAAGAATGTGATCATAGATTAAGAAACTGTTAGAGAGCACGAACCTATCCAATATCGCCATTATACAAGATAAACCTTACCTTCTGTTAGACCAAGTCACAAGGCTTTTATCTGTTAGAGTTACTATGCTACAATAACTATGATTATTACCTCATTTGGTAATTAGTATATTCTCCTAAGGTAGATATTATTTACTGCATGGTAAATATAGTATTTACATTTACTTTTCCTTTTACTTTCTACGACGAAGATATTTATTGTGGAATATCTTGTGGTAAGTAGTAGTCAATTTGACTATGTTGTTAGTTTTTAGTAGTTAGGCACTTATTTTGTAAAGTGTGTTAGTTAGCATTATTAAGGGATATTATTTTCTAATATTCCTAAGGCTATTCTTAGCCTATGTTTGTACTATTTAGTCTTTGCATTATTAATATAATTGCTAATGATTTTTATGCTCCTAACATTGCTATCAAAGCAGGCATTTTTTAAGGCCTTGCTCCACTCTATTCCACTTGAGATGGTGGATAAGCTATGAGGTTGGAGGATGAACAATATTCTATTTTGGTACTTCGATTAAGATCTGGAATTCATATTTGACTTGGTTGTTGAGCTAATATGGTGAAACTTGGCCTCGCACAATGGATGCGAGTGACCAAGTGCCAAGGTAGATGATCTAGCGAGACATATATGTGATCAAGATGTGGGACCTATTGAAATCAGACATAGCTAAATAGTGGGGTTGCTCATACTGACTATGTGGATTTGGGCCAACCTAAATCGTACACACATGGATGAATTTGACATGGACTAACCACACATCGATGGGACCCTAATGCGACTACTTACCGGACAACCGTAGGACCCTAACTCCACCCTTGATGGATCCTGGTGGATGCACATGGATGACTTCGACATGGAATGACCACACACCAACGATACCATGACATGTGGAAAATAAAAAAGATGGGACCCTAACATAACATGGAAGGGACATGCAATGTGGACAACCAGACTCTTCATGGCCTCCAGAGGACAACTGCTCTAGACATTGACGTGGATGGATCCTAAATTTGACATGTGGGTGAGTAGTATCTGACATGAACGGGTTGTAAGAACTTGACATGGATGTATCCTGAGGTCTAACACGTAGGCTGACAAAAGTATGGATGATAGCTAGGCCACCATCAGGTGGTCATAAATAAAATGGTGAGTTTTTTGTTTAAATAAAAAAAATCTCACAACCTCCCTCATGTGGGATAATTATCCCAAGTGTCTTCTACATTTTTGCTTCAGATGAGCTAGATCGTTACCTTGCACAGGGGTTCTTTTGGTTTTTCCATCCTTTCACAAATGTTTTGAATTCTAGCTAGCAGGTGAATAACGTTGCAGACATGACGTAGTGCTATTTGTTTTCCACCATTAATCCTTGACATGCAAATGTGATAAAGATAGATGAAAAATCCATTTTTTTAATTTTTTTTCATGGAGATAAGCATAGCTACAATCGCATGCTAAAATAGGAATTTAAGGTTCAATTTACATAGATTTTTCATAGCAGAAGATTCACAACAAATTGCAGATAGATCTGCAAACCTTTCAATGTGTTTTACGACAAGGAACAATTGACTCGTCATCAAAAATTTTTGACGATTTGCAAGCAGCCATTGTAACCTAGTTGAAGCCTGTTGGACGAATCACGTTTACCATCAGAGAGAGCCGCCATAGGAGAAGAACTAGATAGTGAAAAAACTTTATCGCCAACCATACACTGTGCAAGCAAGTGGATTTCAATTTGTTATTCTCGAATCACTCTATGCATAACAAGCCGATGCACATGTTTAAAAAAATCCCTTCGACACTCGTAGAACCCCTTGGGAAATTCATTGTCGATTAGATGAATTTTAGAAGGACACCCCATTATAGAAGCTGATATTCCCTTTGACAGAATAGATCACTATTGAGCAGAACACAACGTGACATCTAGCAAGCCACAACGATTAAAGGAAATGTTTACCGTTTTAAAGACATTACGAACCCCACTAAAATAAATGAAACAAGTTGTCCTTTTATTCTCACCCAAGCCGGTAGCTCGTCGGACAATACACTCTTAGATATCGTGAGATCACGGGTTCTATACTCGCCGACCCACCAAGGTAAAATATTTATATTTTGCAATTTTTTTAATTAAAGTTGTTATTAATATATATATATATAATAATTTAAATTTAAATTATATTTTAAATCAATTGTTTTAAAATTAAATTGATTTTTTCAAAACATATTTTATTTTTGTTATTAAATTAAATCATTTTGATTAAAATTTATTTAAATTTTACAAATTAAATCAAAGAAATGAAAAACAACGACCTATTGTTTTTGCAAATTTCAAACACAAATGGGTGCTTTTATTTTCTCCAAAAAGGGGGATATAAGATAAATATTAGCACTATTTTTCTTGCAAAATTAGGGAGCCCTAAAATATTTTTAAAACCTTGTTAATTTTGTAAAATCAAAGGGGGACTAAATCAATAAAATTTGATTCTTTCTTGCAAAATTATAACACAAGGAGACACCAAATTTGCAAAATACAAATTTAACATTTGTGTATTTGTTTTTACAAATTTTATTTTATTTTTTGCAAAAACGAGAAGAGATTGAATATCTTGGATCCACTACAACTTTGTCGTGTGTCGACTAGTTCTAGAAAGCCTTTCAAACGCAGGTCGTGTGTCGACTTGACTTGAAAGGAGTGCTACATTTTTAATTTTGCAAATCAAAGGGGGGAAGCCAAGAAATTGTATTTCTTTGTAAAATTGTAACACAATGAGGAGCACTTAAAATAAACCTTGTTTATTTTGAAATATAAAAAGGAAAGGCAATTGTTTAATGCCATATTCTTTGCAAAATTGAAAAACAAGAGGAGACTTTGAATATCAAATATTTGCACAACACAAATCAAAATTTTGTTGTAAATTTTTTTTTTTTTTAGATTAGGGTCATATCCACATGTGAAGGGAGGGATTTGACCTTGGGACCTCTCTTATCTCGAGATTTTTACACAACCCACTGCCTCCAACTCCCCCACATGATTATATTGTTGCAGAAATTGGTAATAAGGTGCATTTTCGATATTACTCGACACCTTTATTACAAAATTGGTAAATTAGGTGCATTTTTGGTTGCATCCGACACCTAAGTGATAAAAATTTGTGGGCACTCTTTGATTGATTATTGCATTTAATTTCTTATTTTCTACAATTATAAGTCATCAAAATCAAGAGCACTCAAAACCCCAAATTTCACACTCATTTGTGTAAATCATTGCACAAGTATAAAGCCATTTTAAAAATTGACATTCTCTCCATACAACCCTAAAATTCACTCTTATTTGTTTGTCTCAATTTAATCAAACTGATTATCCCTCTTCAGGAGGATTTTTAGGTAGGTGCCATTAAATATCTTTTTGAGTGAATTCTCTTTCATTTATTATTTGTTTGGCTTAAATTTTCTCAAACTGGTCATATTTTTTCAAAGAAAGTTTTTTCAGGTAGGTGCCATTAAATACCAATTAAAAGTGAAAAAAATATCATCTTGGCACAATTATAGAACCTTCATCATGGCAACTATCAATAAATACCTAAATGATACACAATTTCTTAAAGGTTCTAACTATTTAGCATGGAAAACCAAGATGAAAGCCATTCTTATTGTAGAGGAAATGTGGGATTTAGTGGATGACACTGATAAAAGACCCACATCAATAGGAGAAAATCAGAAAGCATGGTATAAAAAGAATAATTTTCTTCTCATGTTGATTCTCATAGCTACTACTGATGAAATCCAGCCTCGCATAAGTGAAACCAAAACTGGTAAATATGCATGGGATGCATTAAGTACCATTTTTCAAGGTAAGAATCAATCGACTATTCTAAACCTTCAAAATCAACTTCATACACTCCATATGAATTTAGGAGAGACATTAGAGCTATTCCTTTGTAGTGTGGCAGAACTAAAGTCAAAGATGAATGCTTTAGGAGCAAAAGTAGAAGATACTACTCTGACTTTAGTAATATTGAGGGCTCTTCCAGAATCCTACAAGATGTTAATAACATCCCTTAATGTATCTCAAAGAACATTCACCTTTGTGGAGTTAGTCAATTTGCTTCAAACTAAGGAAGTAAATCAGATCCAAAACGATGAAGTGTTGAACAATGCACTTTACTCGAACAATCAAGGTGGAAAGAAGAAAAAAAACTTTTAGAAGGGAGGATCATCTTCAGGATCATATTCAAAATATAAGGGAAAGCAACCTCAAAAGAAGTTTTGCACAAATTGTAAAAAGGACAACCATGACACCAATCAATGTTGGTTTAAAAATAAGAAAAAAAAATGGCAAAGAAACATCACAAAGGTAAAATAGACAAAGAGGTAATGATGCTAGTGAAGTGTCTGATTCAGATTCTAATTCTGGTTCAGAAAGAGCACACAAGGTTCTCATGGCTCAAACTGCATTGTAAAGGGAAATAAATTTGTCACCCTAGGCAAGCACTAGTCCAAACCTCTTTTTTAAGCTTCATAAAATAGAAAATATTTTTTTTTGAAGTACTTGCAATAAAGGGGTTATTGTGCCTCTTTTTTAGGCTTCATAAATAGTAAACTCTTTTTGTTTGAAGTACTTGTAATATAAGGGGAGAGTTTTCTGGTGTAATTTTTCAAATTTGCCTAGGAGACAATCTTTGTAAAAGCATTAAAAAGCTTCATGAGTGGTATATATTTTGCACTTAAGGGGGATAAAAATTTCTTTCCTACTTCACACAATTTTTATAAAAATGGAGGAAGACTTATAAGGGTGCATTTTCGACAACGACCGACACCTTAGTCACACTTCTTGCAGAAATTCCATTACAACATGTTTTGCAACAAGGGGGAAACTTATAAGGGTGCATTTTTGGCAGCGACCAACACCTTAGCTACCTTATAAATTTTTTTGTAAAATCATATTGTAACTAAATGAACCTCATATGTAGTGATCTACTCTAGTACACCTAGCGGTTGCAACAACTGGTTATCCATGCAATTTGGTTGGATGGCAAGATTACAATAAGGACATTCGTTGATGTGAAAAAAACATGAGGAATGATCCATGTTTTTCTTAGAGAAACCAAATCACTGTGATAGATTCTGAGCCAGAGCAAGAACCAACATATCAACATTTTTTTCTACTATATTGGGGCAATTATATCAATTACCCAAATAATATAATAAGGGGGGATATTAGAGTTACTATGCTATAGTAACTATGATTATTACCTCATTTGGTAGTTAGTAGATTATCCTAATGTAGATGTTATTTACCGCATGGTAAATATAGTATTTACATTTACTTTTACTTTTACTTTATACCATGAAGATATTCACTATGGAATGTCGGAGCATAAACTTTAATGGAGAGCATAATTTGGTTGGAATGTCTACTTTGAATAGCTATAACCAAAATACCCCAACTACCAACCATATGGTGAATAACTACCTCTTTTAGGTCCCAAAGGTAAGCAATGCCACCATAAGTCCCCTAGGAACTGAGGGAAACCACTTTTTCAGCTAGCCAAATTTTACAAGCAATTGAGTCCATATCCTCTATTGACATCTTCATTTCTTAAAGGAAAATAAGATGTGGATAATTTATCTGAATCATTCTTCTAATTTCATTTTATTTTGAAAGACTTGCTTTGAGTCCTCTAATATTCCAAGTGATGATATTCATTAATACCAGGGCTAAAAAAATTGGGAAGAGTATATCTCATCTTTCTCTACAAGCTTTTCACCTTATTTTACCATATGATATTGATTGGTCTTGCGATGTGCCTTTTGATTAGAATCCATCTTCAGTTTTTTTTCCTAGTTTCTTAACTTACTTCAATTGAATCTGAGATGGATTCTAACCTTGAAGAATATTTGTACACAACCAAAATGTTACCAGAGGGTTCAACAGAGTCTATATTGGAACCTGTATGATTTGAAGTTTTAACATTTAAAATATTGTTTTTCTTGTGTATATTTTATCCTTTTTTTTCTGTTGAAAACCTTTGATTTGTTGGTTTTTCTTTGAGTTCGTCCCTTCATTTTTAAATTGTGTTTCTAAGATTTTTGTTTCCATTATTTCCTCTTCCTCACTTGGGACATCATTTGTGGAAAGAATTTCAAACATATTAGCAGATGAATTTGATTCATCCTTCATAACTAGTTATTTTTAGTGTTCTTCTTCTTAGGCATTTGGAAATCTGCTGAGTTTATATCTTCTTTATTTTGATCTGGAATTTTATTTGGGCAAAAACTAGCTAAATGACCATATTCGTGGCAAATTCTACAATGAAAATGAGTGTTCTCATAGTCCACTACTTGCTCCCAAGTTTCCTCCCCAAATTGTAATATGATATTTTAGGTAGGGGTTTGTAAAAATCCATTAAAACACAAATTCGAGCATAAATAGTAGGTTCAAAATTTTGAGTACAATCAGTAGTCATCATAAAATTTCCTAAAGAGTTTCCAATTGAAGAAAAAACAATCGAATTCTAGAATTCAATAAGGAGGCCAAAGAGTCTAACCCACATGGAAGTTGTAGAAGGTTTCTCTTCTTCAACTTTAAATTTAGTATATCAGGGCTTCATGAAAAGCCTTGTCCTTCCAAATAACTAGGGATCCCCTTGAAAATTTTTCTCTCTATCTTCATTATTAGCAATTAAAACAAGAGAATTACCATTTGGATAAATAGAGATTTATAACTCACCTTTAGTTTTCCAGCTTTTTATAGCCCAAAATTTGAAAGCATATAGACTTAGATGAAAACCCATGAACCGACAAATTAGTCCTCTTTTTTCTAGATGTTCAATGCCAATCTGAATGTTGCCCAAATCAAGCTTAATAATAGGAGTTTGATCAACTTCTTTAAGACATCCTAACTCCGTTTTCTTGGGATAAATCTTAGGCATTCTTAGAGGTTTATAGGATGCCCTAAGATTAATATTAGCATTGATCTGAGGTTTTCCACCACGAAGGGCATCCCTAAAATTTATTTTTGGGGTTGAGTCTTCAAAATGCTTACCCTTGATAGGGGTTTTCACAGCAGATTTATTTTGTGGGTGCACCTTAGCACCAGATTCACTTGAGATCTGAGCCATTTTTTATTAGCTCCTTGAAACTTGTTTCATGATCTATTTAATCCATGCCCTAGATTTCATGGAAAGGTATGGTTTTCACTTTCCTTTTGTGCAAAAAATTGGAAGCCATTTTCACTCAAGTTCACAATATGAATATCTATTGAAAGATAAATTTCTAGCCCATATTGGATCACTTCCAACATATCCTGCTAAAATATTTAGCAAAAACCATAAACATATTGGTTTCTAGGGCCCGAAGGCCCCAAAAACCAACATTTAGAGCGGATTGTACTCAATCCAGATGAAACCCTTGCACAACCACTTGCCAAAAATCTTGTTCACACATAGGATGTGCTAGGATCTGTGTTGATCCAAATTATCTAAAAATTGGTGGAGATGTTCTAGGATTTTATAGGCATTTACCCTCAACATTTTAGCTCAATTTGAGTCCTAATGAGTGAAATATGGCCAAAAAAAGCTTGATAGTTTGGGCAGTCCTGCAAAAAATGTTTCCTTGTAAATGTATTTTTGTATAACTGATTGATTAAGTTGCAGTATGTTGGATCTGATTCTTGTTATGTATTTTTTTCCAAGAGTTATTTGTTTTAGATAGATAGGTATAACTAAACTTTAATAGTTAGTAAGTTGCAGTATTTTGGTCTCTAATTCTTGTTATGAGTTTTTTTTCCAAGATTTCTTTGTAGGAGATAGATAGATATAACTGATGGATTAAGTTGTGCAGTATTTTGGTTCTGATTCTTGTTATGAGTTTTTCCAAGAGTTCTTCGTAGTAGTAAGCTGCAGTCCCTTGGATCTAATTCTTGTTATGAGTTTTTTTCCAATATTTCTTTGCAGTAGATAGATAGGTATAACATAATTCCAAAAGTTCTTCGTAGTAGATAGATAGGTATAACTGAATTATTCGTAGTAGATAGTTTTTGAAATCTGGCCAGCCATACATTAAAACAAAAATTTGGGCTGTTAGATGATGTTTTCAGCCTTGGAAAGCATCTCCTCTTAGAGGAGACAAAACGAAATCGTAGAGCTTCAAAATCTGTGCAATCTAAAAAAAATGGGCTCAAACGGACACCCGAGTCAAAAGTTATGGCCGAAATACTAAGACATGTAATAAACACCGTCGATGTAGATCCGACGGATGTGATTTGCTAGGGTTAGGGTTTGCTTTGTTTTTTCTTACTTAAGGCAGTTTTAGGGTTTTCTTTTATGAAGAAGAATTTTGCATTGTAGCAAGTGTGTGAGCTCTTCCAGAGCCTATGAGGAGATTGTAACAGAGTACTAAAACTCTACCAGAATTATTCCAGATAATAAGAAGATAATATTTGCTCCAATTTTGTTTTATTGTATTATTGTAAATTCTTCATTTGGTATCAGAGCGAGGCGATCGAGAAATTGGGTTCGAGTAACTATGGAATTTTTACTGCAAGTTTTACAGAAGCTTCTCGGAGATCTCAGTTCATGTTGAAGGGAGCTATTATGGCCAACAACACCAATTCAATTCCGATCCCAGAATTTGACGGTTCTGACTACGAATATTGGAGCATCCGGATGAGGATGATTCTGAAGGCAAAAGGAGCTTGGGCCATCATTGAAGCTGGGTTCACCGAACCAAAATACTGGAGTGCATTGACTGCAGATCAAAAGAAGGAGATGCAGGAGAAAGAGAAAGAAAATAATTTGGCTTTGGCTTTCATCCAGTCGGCTCTAGACAAGAGTCTCTTTCCCCGGATTTCTGCCTGCGTTTCGGCTCAAGAAGCTTGGAAGGCGTTGAAGGAGAATTACCAGGGGAGTGCCCAAGTTAAGGAGGTGAAGTTGCAGACTTTGTGGAGAGATTTTGAAAATCTCAAATAGGAGGAGAATGAAACTACAGGAGATTACTGTGTTCGGGTAAAAATAGTAGTAAATAAAATGGCCACACTTGGAGAGATCATAGAGCAAAATGTAGTAATTAAAAAGGTTTTAAGAACCTTGACAGAGAAGTTTGACAGTGCAACCCTTATCATAGAAGAAATGAAAGACCTCTCAAAAATGGATATAGATTCATTAATTGGCTCTCTCACATCTCATGAAGAGAGAATTGCCAAGAGGAAGAAGGATAAAGAAGGAGGTTCTACAGAGGAACAAGATTTTTTGGCAAAAGAGAATGATGGAGGAAGAGGTCACGGTAGGGGTTCCAGAGGAAGAGGAAGAAATGGAAGAGGAGGTAGAAGAGGCTCCTACGGTGGTAGAGGTCGAGGAAGATCTCAAGATTCAGACAATGACCAGGCTCATGCTGCAAGAGGAGGATCCAGTGCAAGAGGAAGAGGTAGAGGCCGAGATATGAGAAATGTGGAGTGTTACAATTGTAACAAATATGGCCATTATGAGAGGGATTGCAGGCTGAAAAAATCAGCACATTATGGAGAAGAGGATTCCTATGAGGATGATACTTTGTTCTGTATGATTGAAGAAAAAGTGGAGCAAGCAACTTTCCTCTCTACACAGAATAGCACAAAGGAGACATGGATCCTGGATAGTGGGTGCACAAACCATATGACCGGCAAGAGGGATGTATTTTCATCTCTTGATTCTTCTTATCAATCCAATATCAGGCTTGGGGATGAGAAGAGCTTGGAGGTGGTTGCGAAAGGAGAAATGGAGGTTCCTACCAGGAGAGGAAAAATAATGAAGGTAAAAGATATTTACTATGCACCCCGTTTGAAGCATTCATTAATGAGTATTGGTCAAATGTTGGAAAAGGATTATAAGTTAGTGTTTGAGGATAGAATGTGCAAAATTTATGATCAGAGGAGAAAATTGATTACCACTGTAAATATGACCAAGAACAGGCTCTTCCCATTACAATTTTTAGATCAAGGGGGAGCTCTAGCATTTTTTGGTGTAGAAGGTAAGGAGAGGCTATGGCATTTACGGTTTGGGCATTTAAATTATAAGAGTTTGAAGATGCTTTCACCACTTGTCTATGGGTTGCCAAAATTTGAAGACTCCAAGGAGGTTTGTGAAGGTTGTGCACTTGGAAAACATGCAAGGGGGAAGTTTTCGCATGGTGAAGCATGGAGGGCCCAACATCCATTGCAGTTGGTTCATAGTGACATTTGTGGACCAATGCAGACATAGAGTATGGGTAAAGCTTCTTACTTTCTGACTTTTATTGATGATTTCTCCAGATATTGTTGGGTTTATTTTATTAAGCATAAGGATGAGGCATTCAATTGCTTCAAGAATTTTAAGGCTCTAGTTGAAAATGAGAGTGGTCATTATATCAAATGTTTGAGGATAGATAGAGGAGGTGAGTTCTGTTCTCATGAATTTGATGATTTCTGTAGTGAGTTTGGGATTAAAAGGTAGAAAACAAGTCCTTACACACCTCAACAGAATGGGGTGGCTGAAAGAAAGAATAGGACTTTGGTGGAGATGGCACGGTGCATGATGCAAGAAAAAGGTATGAGTAAGTTTTATTGGGCTGAAGCAATTAGGACTGCTAATTACATTTTAAATAGAAGTCCTACTAAGAGTCTTGAGAATATTACCCCTTATGAATGTTGGTACAACAAGAAGCCAAATGTAAATCATTTTAGAGTTTTTGGATGTGTGGCTTTTGTGCATGTTAATGGTGAGAATAGGAAGAAGTTGGATGCAAAGAGTGAAAAATGTATTTTTATTGGGTACAGTGAGCAATCTAAGGCTTACAGGTTCTTTAATCCTATTTCACATAAAATAATTGTATCTAGAGATGCAATTTTTGATGAAGGGGGAAGTTGGGGATCACAAAAATTGTTTGTTGAGGATGTTTTTGGTGAAGAGAAGGTGGAACCAAGCCATGTTTCAGTTCAGCCCAGCCATGAAAAAGTTTCCAGTTCATCTTCTGCAAGTGCACCTTCAAGTCCAAGAGAAGGTTCTTCCAGTAGTTCTCCACCTCCATCACCACCGGCCAAAGGAAAAGGTAAAATATTGTTGAAGGATCACCCAGAATCTCAAATTCTTGATAAGAATTTCCATAAGAGGGTGACAAGGAGTCAACATACAGAGATGAATGCAGTAATAGAGAGGTTAGAGAACCTGCATCTTTATGGAGATGATGACAGTGGAGATCCCAAAGGTGATGTTGTAAACTATGCACTTGTTTCACAAGTTTCTAAAGTTTCAAAAGTTGTTGATGATTTTGAGCCTTCATGTTTTGAGCATGCTAGTACTAACAAAGTGTGGATGAAGGCTATGCAAGAAGAAATGCATTCTATTGAAAAGAATGATACTTGGGAGTTGTGTGATTTTCCCAAGGATAGGAAATGTGTAGGATGCAAGTGGGTCTACAAGATCAAGAAGAACAGTGATGGATCCATTGAGAGGTACAAGGCATGGTTGGTAGCAAAGGGTTTCACTCAAAAATATGGTTTGGACTATGAGGAAACATTTGCTCCAGTGGCAAGGCAAGAAACAGTAAGGATGTTGCTATCATTGGCAGCTCATAAAAGTTGGAGGGTGCATCATATGGATGTCAAAAGTGCATTTCTCAATGGGTATTTAGATGAAGAAGTATATGTGGAACAACCACAAGGTTTTGTTGTCCAAGGAAAATAAGATCAAGTCTACAAGTTGAAGAAGGCTCTATATGGGCTGAAGCAAGCTCCAAGAGCTTGGTATGCTAGAATCCATGACTACTTCCTGTAGTGCAATTTTGAAAGGAGTAAGAGTGAGCCCACTTTGTACTACAAAAGGGAAGGTAATGATATTCTTATTGTATGCCTTTATGTTGATGATATGTTATTTATGGGGAGTAGTTCTTCTTTGAATGATTCTTTTAAACATGATATGAAGAAGGAGTTTGAGATGTCTGATTTGGGTTTGATGAGTTACTTTCTTGGGATGGAAGTACATCAAACTAGCAATGAGATTTTTGTTTTTCAATCCAAATATGTAAGGGATATGCTAAAGAGATTTGGTTTGAGTGAATGTAAACTTGTAGCAACACCCATTGCACATGGGGAGATCTTGAGTTTGGAGGATGGAGCTGAAAGGGCAAACAAAATAGAGTACATGAGTATTGTTGGTAGCCTTATGTTCCTTTGTAACACTAGATCGAATATATGCTTTGTTGTTTCATAGTGTTCCAGGTATATGGCTAATCCATCATAGTTACATTTGAAGGCAACAAAGAGGATTTTGAGGTATGTTCATGGAACAATTGATTATGGGATCCACTACTCATAGGAAAATAATTTGAAGTTAGTGGGATTCAGTGATAGTGATTGGGGTAGTAATATTGATGATAGGAAATCCATGAGTGGGCACTATTTTTCTCTTGGTTCAGGTTTGGTGACATGGAGTTCCAAGAAATAAGCTACAATGGCATTGTCTTCTACTGAAGTAGAGTATATTGCACTTACATCGACAAGTGCACAAGCATTGTGGCTTCGAAAGGTGCTAGGAGAGATTGGGGAGAAGCAAGGGACTCCAACTACTTTATTCTATGATAATCAGAGTGCCATTAAGTTGGCACATAATCCTATCCACCATACCAGGTCCAAGCATTTTGACATCAAGTACCACTTCATTCGGGATATGGTAGAGAAGGAACAAGTTAAATTGAGGTATTGCTCCACACACGATCAAGTAGCAGATATTTTTACTAAGGGAGTAGTAAAACCTTAGTTTTTGCTGCTAAGGGACTTGATAGTCAGTCCCCTTACCAACAAGGGGGAGAATGTTGGAAATCTGGCCAGCCATACATTAAAATAAAAATTTGGGCTATTAGATGATATTTTCAGCCTTGGAAAGTATCTCCTCTTAGAGGAGACAAAACGAAATCGTAGAGCTTCGAAATCTGTGCAATATGAAAAAAATGGGCTCAAACGGACACCCGAGTCAAAAGTTATGGCCGAAATACTAAGACATGTAATAAACACCGTCGATGTAGATCCGACGGATGTGATTTGCTAGGGTTAGGGTTTGCTTTGTTTTTTCTTACTTAAGGCAGTTTTAGGGTTTTCTTTTATGAAGAAGAATTTTGCATTGTAGCAAGTGTGTGAGCTCTTCCAGAGCCTGTGAGGAGATTGTAACAGAGTACTGAAACTCTGCCAGAATTATTCTAGATAATAAGAAGATAATATTTGCTCCAATTTTGTTTTATTGTATTATTGTAAATTCTTCGGATAGATAGGTAGAACCTGTAGTAGATAGATAGATATAACCAAATTCCAATCATGGAATATTTCACTAGACTTGCATCGTCAAACTGAATTCTTGGCATATTAGATAGGTATAACCAAATTCCAATCATGGAATATGCCACTAGACTTGCATCATCAAACCGAATTCTTCGCATGGAATATGCCATGACTATCATCATCAAGTTAACCGGTTAAAAAGCAACCGAATTCCAATGATGGAATATGCCACTAGACTTGCATCATAAAACTGAATTCTTCGCATGGAATATGCCACCAGACTTGCATCATCAAGTTAACCGAATTATGCTAACCAAATTCTTCGGAATAGATAGATAGGTAGAACCCACAGTAGATAGATAGATATAACTGAATTCCAATCATGGAATATGCCACTAAACTTGCATCATCAAACCAGATTCTTGGCATATTAGATAGGTATAACCAAATTCCAATCATGGAATATGCCACTAGACTTGCATCATCAAACCGAATTCTTCGCATGGAATATGCCACTAGACTTGTATCATCAAGTTAACCGGTTAGAAAGCAACTGAATTCCAATCATGGAATATACCACTAGACTTGCATCATCAAACCGAATTCTTCGCATGGAATATGCTATTAGACTTGCATCATCAAGTTAACCAGTTAGAAAGCAAGAGGATATGCCACACTGAATTCTTCGCATGGAATATGCTATTAGACTTGTATCATCAAGTTAACTGGTTAGACAGCAAGAGGATATGCCACTAGACTTGCATCATCAAACCGAATTCTTCGCATGGAATATGCCACTAGACTTGCATCATCAAGTTAACCGGAATATGCCACTAGGACTTGCATCATCAAACCCAAGAGAATATGCCACTAGACTTGCATCATCAAACCCAATTCTTCGCATGAAATATGTCACTAGACTTGCATCATCAAGTTAACCGGAATATGCCACTAGACTTGCATCATCAAACCCAATTCTTCGCATGGAATATGCCACTAGACTTCATCATCAAACCCAATTCTTTGCATGAAATATGCCATTAGACTTGCATCATCAAGTTCACCAATTAGAATATGAGTGTGGAATCTCATAAAGTGGAACCAAGGACCACTTTAAGGACTTCCTCTTTTAAACCTGCTACCTCGCATGAAATATGCCATTAGACTTGCATCATCAAGTTAACCGGTTAGAATATGAGTGTGAAATCTCATAAAGTGGAACCAAGGACTTGCTCCTTTAAACCTGCTACCAAATTAGCAAGTCCTTTAAACCTGCTACCAAATTAGCAAAGAGTATGGCAAGTGTTGGGGTTTATATCTGTGTGAGTGTGGTCTACCAGCAAGGATGCCACTTCCATTATCGAGGATGTGGCCTGGGTTCAATCCTCATGACCGTATAAGAGGTATTACTTTAAAAAAAAAAAAAAAAGTGTTGGGGTTTATAAACCATTGAAGTCCCACAACGGTTTATTCACAAACACACAAACTACACTAACAAGATTGAAAGTACGACGACATTTAAAAAAAATGCCGATTGAATTTTGGAATTGCAGATTTATTAATTAAGCGGATAAAACTGCAAATGCCATGTGATAGAGAGAACCATGTGGAGAACAACCAGGAATTCACTAGTTTAAGCACTACTGCCGCAGGCTACAGATTGCGATAATGAAATCGCCGATAAGATTTATTATTTTCATGTGGGTGCGTATGTAACGGCAGCACCTGTTTGATGTAGTACAATTATTTCGAGTACGCATCACAGTAACGAAGATGGTGGGAATGCACGTGAAGGCCCTGTACGCGTGCCTGCAGAGCAAACCAACAAAGTAAAAGGAGGGCAAACTAAGTTTACCAATATAAATTTGACGATTGTTGCGCATGTTGGTTAAACGGCTATGAGGTGACGTTCCTAGTGCCAGTCTAATATTCCGAACAGCCCCAGGAATTGTGGCGTAACCCAATGGAAATTTTCATGTCTGGCCATCCACTTTGTAGAAAATATAGTCCATCAGGATAAGTACGTATTTTCTTGTTTGCGTGATCGATGTAAATGTTCAATGTATTTCTTCTCCGATTTGTTGAAATTAGAAAACCATCTTTCAGCATATTGTATATTGTATTAAAGGAAACGTTTAGAAGTGTTCACATAAATCAAATCATGAAAGAAAAAACCTCGTTGAAAAAATTTGTTTAGAAAATGTTATTCTCTTAAATAGTTAAAACTTAGTTGAAGTTCCAAAAGGTAGAAAATCATCTTTTGATTATATATATATATATGTATTTCATGGTGGAATCTGTAGTCACTATGATGATTTTGTTACAGTTGTTTGTTTTTTAGTATTCTATGCAATTCGTTTTCATAACCACCATGTTGCCATTATTTTAAACTTTTTATGCAGCTGAAAGCATCAAGAAGACCTGAACATTCCTAAAGAGAATTAACTGAATCAATTAATCTACACCTAAAACTTCCTTATAATATTTTAAAATGTTTTAAAAAAAGGCCGACAAACAGTTACTCTAATGATAAAGATGATGGTTGTTTCTTAAATGATTTTGTGTTTAAACTCCTTGAAAGTTCTCTAAATAAATAAATAAAAAATAAAAAATAAAAACTTTCCAAAGAAAACATGTGAATGTGAAGTTATATAATCAAATTTTAAAGAATAAATATGATATTCCTTAGACATGATGGTTCATTTTAGATATAAAGTTAATGAAGTAAACAAACTTTGATATGTATTGTGGGATTTTTAAGTTGAAGTTTGGTGTAGTTTGAAAATTTGATAGGTAAAAACATGCTATTTGAAGTAGTTTTAGTTTATTATCACGATATTATTTTTTTTAGTATTTTTATTTTTAATAAAAATTAAGTGTTGAGTTGTCAACGATGAAATGGATAGGTAGTTTTTATGTGGTTAGATTTAAATTATGTGAGTACATGCTGGAATAATGACGATCGTACAAAATTCGAGTGATTGGTAGTCCTCCTCACGTTGGGTTAACAATAATGAGGTGGTATAGGTGTGTTGGGAGCAGCCCATGCGGTTTGAACCCTGCACTTAGCATTTACTAAAAATAGTGTGGCTGTAACCAACTCCCTCGTGTATCAAAAAAACAAATTACATGTTACTTTGGTTGCAAATTAGAGGAAGGTGAAAAGTGATAAAATATTGTAAATGAACCATGAAAAAAGTAAATAATTTTTGTTTTCAAATATAGATATATTAAATTATGTATTTAATAGAGGCTGTTCTTATATTTTGATGTCTAAGCAAGAGAGATGGATAAATTTATATAATACAAGTAATTTAACATAAAAATTGTAAATATATTTTCTACACAAATATTATACAATTTTTATGTGAATTTAATATGTTTAGAATCTATGTTCCAATACCTCTCTTGCCATAATGTTTTTTGTAAAATGATATGATTTATGATTTAACCCATTTGAGGCCTCTAAATTTGTGTTAGTGACCTATCCACACAAAAGTTGAAATAAATATAAATAAATAAATATATAATTAGAATAACATTATTTATATATTTTAAAATTTATATTACAATACCTACCTCTTTACAAATTTTCATTATAAAATGATATGATTTGATTGGACTTTGAGGCTTTCAAATTTATAATAGTGACTTGTCATCAATAAACCTAGTCATAGCTAAAGTGTGTTTTGAAATTTTGAGAAGTGCATATATAAACTATAATATTGTTTGATATTTGAATGAAAGCAACTTTCTAGCCCATAATATGTAGATTAGATATGGAATTATTCATTTTAGTTTGAATGTCCTAAAAGAGTAAAAACCTTGCTAACAATTAAAGGGTGCTCTTGTCATTTCTTGGTATATATTATTATGTTAATTTCAAAAAACACACAAACTAGGAAACACATGTTTTACCTTATTTTGTAATTGAAAATCTGCCATGATATTGTTATTTTTCTTCATTTGTCTAGCTCAATTAAATTCATCATATTATCACTAATACTAATATTCTGCTACATCAACTATTATCATTATAATTATTTGTATGATATTGTTAGAGAATCATCTCGATCATGAAGATCAAGGTGTCTAACCAATCCTTCATAGGTTTTCAAGTAGACAACATTTGTAGTTCATCATATCAAGTTGATTCACTTACTATATAAAATGATAGTACTATCATTCCTCTAATTGTAAATTAAAGTTGATGTCCTAGTTTTTGAATGGTTATTTGATTCTCTATTGCTATTCTTGCAGTGGTTGTATAGTATCATTGCTATATATATATATATATATATATATATATATATATATATATATATATATATGTTACTTGCATTTGACTATGTTTTTATTACTTTTTTATTTTTTATCCTTTGGCCACTCATGTTATCTTATTTTCTAGTCACTCAGGTTCTCTTAGTTGTTGTTTGCTTAGGTTCTCTTAGTTACTAGCTACATAGGTTACCGCTAACCAATCAAGTTCTCTTATCCTTTGGCTACTTGAGTTATTTTAGTTTTAGGCCGCTTAGGTTTTCTTATCTACTAGTCGCTCATATTCTCTTAGCTACTGGTCAACTTCTACATGTATTCAATAGAGTTTCTACTGAGTTGCATGTGCTTTTGGCCCAATATTGACTACCTAAATTGCTTAGGCACTTGATTTATCTTCTGTTGCTCTAGATCGCCTTTATTTCTTAATACCTACACTTTTATCTTTGGATGCTTGCTTTTCTGCTTTGTTGCATATATTTTTCTTAAAAAATATTTCAATATTTTATAGAAAGCCTTAATACCTTTTCTTTCTCCTTTCTACTTTACTCAGGTTTTTTACCTGAGTTCTCTTTTCTTTTCTATCAATATATTTTTCTCTTTTTTTTTATTTCTTTCTTTCTATCAATAAGCAAGGTGCAAGTGTGTTCTATTATTAAATATTAATGATGATATACACCATGCATTATAACTATAAGGTAACTATACAAATGTTTAATACAAGGTTGTGATGTTGCAAGGTATGTAACACCCTATTTTATCAAGGAGGCAATGCACATCCTATAAAACAAGTTTGCAAGGAAGAAGCAAGAGAAAAGAAAGATAGAGAACTCGTATACTGAGAAGATATAAAATAATTTCCACACGAAGATATATGTAAGATTTATACAAATGCTATATATCAATTGGATTATGTGCAAATTTAGATTCCAACTAATTAAGAAGCATTTTAAAAAATAATTTATAAATTGATTTTTAAATTTCCTTTGTGTTGGGCACTAGTCATTATATGAATTGGTCTATTTAGAGATGTGTTAGACATTGAGTGTTTTTGAATTCTCTATCGCTCTGCTACTAGATTATGGCACATGTAGTTGGCATCATGGATTTTTCACTTTTGTACATGGATGCCAAAGGGGTTTAGCACCACATAATTGACACAAACAAGTCGTAGCCCATCTAGTGAAGAGTCCATATAGGTACTAATGTATCCAATCTATATTGGTTATGACATCATGTTCCTTAGAAATTCAAGCAACCCTTGCTTTACTCAAGTCATTTATTCCCTCTTGGAAAGCAATGGTCCCTATTATATCAACATCCAACTATAGAAAATGGAGCTTGAATTATTCAAGTGTGTACCACTTTGCTTGTGCTAGAAATTTTCCTTATTTTCAAAATATAAATAGGTTGTGTGTCCCTTAGTGAGTACTCTTACAAGTCACATCAAACAATTTATTTGTTAATGTAGGATCTAACTATGTTAGATCCAAATCCATTAGATGTTGTACTATCACTCACTCTAGCAAAGAATGTAAGTATGACTTCATGCATCCCCAAGTAATGTGGGAAATCAAGAATAAAAGCGTTAAAGAATTTCTCCTCTAGATGGAGCTAAACTTTATCTTCAACCTAAAACAAGTATGGTGATGTTAAACATTGCTATATTTATACTTCTATTGTTGGTGCCATAGAATTTTCTAAACTTAAGTCTATATATTGTACACCTATTATAAAAATTTCTCATCCTCGTTTACCTCTTTGAATTGATATAGCATCATGGCATCAATCAACATATGAAAGGTAATTTCCATTATAATATTAGGCTAAAAACCAGAATATGCTTGAAATAGGTTGACTTGTGGAGATGTGAATGACCCTATTGTAGGAATGCTAGATGAAAGGTAGGTTCTCATCCCATATGTAAGGGTAATTATGATTGTATATCTTGATAAGGTGTACTAACATTCTATTAACCACCTTTATTTTTCAATTGATTTATGGATGAAATATAGTGGAATGGTAGAATTTAGCTCTAAGAGGTTTCAAAAATGACACTAAAAATTGCTAAGGAACATATTGTCCCTATTGTTAAAATTAAAAATAATTTCTAGAAATAAACAAAAACAATCCATCCTTAAATCCTATACAAAAATAATAAAAGGAAAAAATAAAGGAAAATAGACATATATTTGGGGGCACCCATAGACACCATAAATAATAATTGTATTATTTATATATGATATTCACTACACTTTGATAATAAAATGAATGGTGGGGGTATTTATATAAATAACAAAACCCCAATTACATAAAAGAGTTTTAACTTAAGCCTACATAACAAGAGGGTTTTAAGATTAACTATAAGTTATAAAGTGGGTTTACCATAATAAAGTTAGTCATGACCCTTAGGGGTTATATAATAAAATATTACAATAAATTCCCTTAGGCCTATCAAATATTATATCATATAGTGTTAGCCTTGGTCATAAATCATATTATAATTTTAACACCCCCATAATATGAACTGGAGGTCCAAGGAGAGAAGAAATTAGTGATAATAATTTATTCCCCTTCATAATGGATGCTCTAGTGGACCTCTACAATTGAGGAAAATCCTTCACAATCTCCCTCATCATTTGGCATCGATCCTTAAAATCTTAGCTTCAATCCTTCACAATTTTAACAAGCAATTCTCCTTTAGATGTCCCTCTCTCTTGCATTATCTGCAAATGGTCTTTGAGTTATTTGAAAAATTACCCTATCCCTACATCCCCTAGGTCTTAGACTCCCTAGATTTGAATTACTTTTCATGAGCATGTATTTGTGGAGTGCCATCACAATTTCTCATTGCAACCAAAAAATAACTAGGAGAGAAAAAAGTTGATAAAGAGTATGAGCCTTTTGAGAGTCTAAAATTATAGGAATCATATGAACCATTAGGTTCAAATTTTAAAATAAGAATGGATATATGAAAGGACGATATTCACTCTTTCTATATAATATTTCTTTTTGCCTTGAAAAGATGCAAAATTTTCTTTCAATGTCTTGAATTTTATAATATAGTCCTCAACATTATCAAACTCAACCATTTTAAGAGAGGAGAGCTCTATTTCCAATTGACTTAATTAAATAGTATTAAATTTACCAAATAACTCATGCAATTTTGACTATACCTTCATAGGGTCACTCTTCTCGTTGATGTGGAAAAGTAGTTCTAGTTCAATCAACAAGGAAAATAGTCCAAGAGCCTCTTCTTTCCTTTGATGGTAGGTTTCTTCACCAGGGATTGTTGCTTTATCTTATTAAAAGATGCACTGTAGGTTCTTTCTACATAATAGGCCAATTATTTTTACTAACAAAATTCTATACTTTTTTCCATTAAGAAAAGTAACTAGGGATTTGTGATACATCTTACAGAATTTGACTGCTAACATAGTAGCAAGTTCATCAATTGATGCCACCAATGTATAGAGATGAAAAATCATAAAATTTGAAAAATAATAATCTTAAAACTCTTATGTATGCAAAAGTAATGGCCTCAAAAATATTTACCTTACTGGACCCAAAAATTGCAAAAAATTAAATGCCCAAGCCTGAGTTGCAAGAACCAATATCAACATACCACTTGGCTAATTTTGATTTGATACCACACTCCAATCATGTTTTTCCATTTTAGATCCTTTAATTTTCCATATAAATTATACTTGATTAATTATTAATTATTGGGTTACTATAAATATAAAAAGAGTATTTTTATGGCACATGAGAATGCCTTTTTGGATGCCATATCAGATAGATAGTTATTTGTTTCACTTGAAATCCCAAAAATTGTATTGGATGGGATTCAAATTTGAATCTCACATGACCTAAACACTTTTTATTAACTAATATAAAGACACATTTGCTGATATGCTTCCCTTGCATCTAATATGTAAGGGATTTTAACTGTCTTCTTTGCAAAAACTTGTAAATTCTCTATAAAAATGGTTATACTTGACACTAAAGTGTATGCACCTATTAAAATTAGCAATCCTTTTGGATGGAATGTTAGGTGTGTCTCTTCCATAGAAGGAGACATCATGTTTTTTCCAATGAAGCACCAAATATTCATAGAAAATGACACACATAGGGGTAATTTTGAATTAAAAAAAATTAGTGTAAAAAACTTTCTTTCCATCTAAACATTATGCCATAGCTTCCTTGTGAAGGAAAAAAATAATTGGACTATTTAGAATTCAAAATTGCACTAGAGAGGTCAAAGAAACCTTGATGAAAACAAGGTAAAATCTGGAGTATACAAGAAATCTCTAAAAATCTCAAAAAACAAATGAGGAGAGAAGTGCAATATTTTGTTTGCTTCATATAGCAAAGATCCTCATGAAGCATTGAATTTTTTTTCCCTAAAATTTACCAAAAAATAGAGGCTTTGAACAATATTTTTGCATGAGGAATTAATGTCTCTTCATATTCACTCTAATACCATGTTGACATTGATAATATTTTCTAGAAATGAATAGAAGTAATCCGTTCACTCAAATCTTATACAGAAAGCATAAAATGATGAAAGAAAGGAAGATAAACATAAAGATATTGGTGAAAATGTAGGCACCATAAATAATAATTGTAATCCATAGATAAAATTCTCTACACACGTATAATCAAATGAGTGGTGAGAAGTATTTATACCAATAGAAAAACCCCAATTACATAAAAGAATTTTAATCTAAGTTGACATAACAAGAGGGGTCTAAGGTTAATTATAATTTATAAGGTGGGTTTAACCATAACTATATTAACTATGACCCAGAGGGCTTACATAATAAAATATTACAATAAATTTACTACATTGTATAATGAATGCCCTTATACCTATCCAATATACATCATACAATGTTGATCTTGGTCATGAATTAGACCTATATGATATAATGAGTCAGGTAGGCTAATCAAGTGGCATTAACTCAATTGGTTACTTCCTCAATATTTAAGGAGACCAAGGATCACATCTTGCCAAGGGATACATGGATAATATCCAAGCTTTCTTGTAATACCACTATATGGTGATGATGTAATATTGGTGGGGCCCTTTTCAATACCATATAACCAATTAAAAAAATGGGTTAGGTAGGCTAAAATGAACCTAGAACTACTAAATTAGTAAGTAGATCATGTCTAAATAATCAATGATTTTGTTGTACGGTGCCATGCTAACCATATTATTGGACTTTTTCATTATCATAAATATGTAATCATGTTGGTTCCTAGTGGTTAGAGACCTTGAGAAAAAATCCATGTTGATGGAATATTGAGGCCTAGAAGGGATTTTAAAAGGAGTGTATAACTTAATATTCCTATTTGTTCATTTCAAAATGTTATAGGGATCGTGTGAGCAAACATATATCTCCATTTTCTAGTGTATGTATGGCTAGTGAACGCATTTCTATAATTCCACAAGTATCTTAATGTTACCAAAATGTTTATCTACCTTGGACCAATATGCCTCTTAGATTAGTAACTTATGTGGTTTCCCTATTGGCACTCAAAGCTTTCTAATATGGTACAATAACCCATATGGGACTAAATTGGGTTTTTTAAACTAATTATGAATGCCATTAAAATTGATGTCTAATGGGATACACTATCTTCTATTTATTGGTCCCATATCTCTTAATTTCAAGAATCAATAATTGTTACTATATTGATGGGAGGATTAAACAATATACTACCAATTTCTCCTTTCCATTATAATGTTTTATAGAATATGGAATTGTTATAAGTAAGACATGCATTTTATATGCTTAAGATTATCTATTTTACTTTATAAATGTAAGAATTACAAAATCCTATGCCTTGAATGAGTAATAGTTTTCTTACCCATAATGCGATGATGCCACTATCGTACAATTCAAATAATGGTATAGTATTACTCATAAGTGGAATACCACCAAGCTATGTCTGATAGTGTATTAGGATGGCATGCCTATAGGTTCCCATTTTGGATAAAGATAGCACCTAGTGAATAATCATATGCGTCTATCTCTAGATCAAAGTGCCAACTGATTTCTAACATGGCTAGTACTTGTATTGAATAGAGGTAGTATTTTTCTATTCAAGTATTTGTTATTGTTGCAAAGTACAATGGAACTTCACCTTCCCATGCATGACCTAGTTGAGTGAACATGAAGTTGATGAGATGAAGGATAATTTTTAGATTGACCATTCTTGAATCATGCAAATCTTCTCTAGGTCTATATTTTTTCCTATTAATCAATGATGTATTGCATATATTTATGTGAAGCCTAAATTTACTTAAGGTTATGCTAGTGTAGGGTGCCTAAGACTTGATAACCATTGTGCATATGTTCTTCCCAAGTTCAACTATACATTAGAATGTCATTCAACTAGATGTTACAAAGGACCCTATAAATGGATATAGTATGTCATTCATTAGGTGTATGAATGTTATAGGGGTATTGGTCAAGTCAAAAGACATAAACACCAGTCATAAATTTTTTTATTAAGTTTTGAATGTCATATTCCAAATATTTTGGGGTTAATAGGTACCTAATGATAACCTAACTTGAGGTTGACCATATCGAAGTATCAAGTCCCTTGGAGATAGTCCAATAAGTCATCAATGCACGTTTGAATACCTATTATTAGTAGTGATCTTATTAATCACCCCATAATTGATACATGATCATGAAGTACCATACTTATTAGGTGTAAGAATAATAAGACTATCATATAGTAAAAATCTAGGCCTAATCTTCCATTAATCTATTAATTTCTATATTTGACATCATATCTCATCATTATCTAATACTAATCAATGGTATAGAGGATTTTTGGGGAGATCTAAAATTATAATTATGTTGAGCTAATGATTTATAGAAAAATGCATTATGACTCCCTTGGAGTGATAAATAACATTAGAATATGGACAAAGTAGGGCCTCCATCTATCAAGACTAGACAAATAAATTTGTGGTTGGGACAAGGGTGAAATTGTTGGCATTGTGGTTCTCATGGCTAACCATAAATAATATAAATTTTTGGGTATGTAAATATTTTTTTTGCATTCATTAATATAAATTAGAGTTATATTTTTGTGCAAGACACTATTAGACCATACATGTTATCTCTCCATGCACATCAACCATTCCTGTAGACAAGCTTGATAAGTGCTTGGTGATCAAAGAGATAGTATTTTCTCTATTATGATATCATAAATATCTAATGTTGCCATATCATAGGTGGCTATGTTGCACATTTTCTTGATTCCATACTCAATAGTGTATTGGCATTGGATCTCTTTTATTTCCTTAGATATAATTAGCCTAAAGAGAAAGTATGAGGGTGCACTATGGTCTAAGATCCTAGGATCTTAAATATGTTTAATGTGATGATATTATTTTAGCTTCTAGTATCAATGATCACATGGAAAGGTTTATCATTTATCCAATGTGTTTGAAACAAATTTTCTCACTCTTTAGAGGGATAAAACATTAAAGTTTGACCTACGTGTTGATATTTGGTTCTTATAAATGTGGTTTACATCTCGAATGCTCAATTTGAATTGAAGTAATAATATTGATCCTTTGTATGAACTACCAAATTTTTATACTATAACCTATATTCAACATCACTGTGAGTGTGGGTCTTATGGTGGTTCCTGTTGTGGCTGATCCACAACACACCCCAAAATTGGGGACCCACCTTTTTTGCATGCTTTCAAAGAAAACTGCAGTAGCCCAGATGCTAAAAAAATCAAGAAAAAGCAAAAATTTCACTAAGGAGAAAAAGTGTCGCGATATCGCGACATGTCGCTCCGTCGCTGGAAAAAAATGAAAAAGTGTCGCGATATCGCGACATGTCGCTTTCGCGACCTAGGCAAGCAGGAAGAGGCTTTGATCGAAAAGTGTCACGATATCGCGACATGTTGCTCCGTCGCGGCCCAGAGAGGAGAGAGAAAGGCAGAATGGAAAATTGTAGCGAAATCGTGACATGTCACAAAATCGTGGTCAAGACAGTCAAACGGGGCACGAAGCAGAAAAGCGTAGCAAAATCGTGACATGTCACAAAATCATGGTCAACGCAGTCAATGACAGCAGGTGGGCGGAACCATCGTGAAATCGTGACGTGTTTGATTTTCACGGCTTGCAAATGGGCAGAAGGCATAAAATATAAAATGGTCACGAAATCGCGACAAAACCGAGCCAAAGGCGATAAGGCCCAGCAGTGTAGCGAAATCGCGACGAGAACTAACACAAAGCGCATAAGTCGAAAGGCATCGCGAAATCGTGACGCGTCGCATTTTCGCGATGCGGGTGGATTAAAAGGCCTAAGTGGTAAAATGGTAGCGATTTCGCTACAGTCAGAAAATGAAGCCAAACAAAGCAAAGGCGTAGCGATATCGCGCAACTTTTGAGGAAACGTTCCAGCCAGACAAAGACGTCACGAAATCATGATAGAAAGTGAAGACCATGCAGAGGGCAGAAAATGGTAGCGATTTCGTGACACTTTATTGAAAAGAGACTAAGTGCGGAAAACTTGTAGCGAAATCGTGACATGTCGGATTTTTGTGCATGAAGGCAAGAAAGGCTGACAGAAAAACGTCGCGATATCGCGACATGTCTCATTTTCGTTGTGCATGAAAGCGGATAGGGTTATTGGTAGGAAAATGTCACGATATCGCGACATGTCACGTTTTCACGGTGAAAGTAAGGAAGCAAAGCTACATGCATATTTTTGGTCACGATTTACATGGGGCCATTACAGAACATGCAGAAAGTGCGGAACACATGGCATACATGTGTAAGGGCTGCAGAGGCGTTACAGTTCATAGAGAAGATCTCGAGCATAAAATCAAAAGCAATGGAAAGGCGAGGAAGGTGAAACGAAGCAATCTGGAAGACGAAACGATACAATATGGGAGGTGAAACGAAGCATCGCAGAATGAAGAGAGAACCGTACCAGCAAGTATAAAATGCAGAGGCACAAATTGATACGAGGGTCAGAAACCGCTACGAGCGGGTTGCAGAGTTGAGGGTGATTAGCCGTTCTGAGCCTGTTGTGGAGTGCTTTTCTTCCACTTTTGCTGGTTTTGAGAAAAACTAGAGATTCTGCTATTGTAATAGGACATATTTTTTTAATGCAGAATTGTTCAAAAATTTGCATTTTATGGGCAAGAAAGGATGAGAAATTTTTTGCATGCTTCATTTTAACTGTTCTATGTTCCTCCTTTCAGATTTCAGATTTATATATGAAATTTATGCCATTGTTTTGGATTATTTCATGTGAATGTCTGCAATCTGGAAATTATTTTAAACCCTAGGAGCTAGCACCTAGTTTACTTTGATTGTGTTTGTTTTGCAGGTCAAATAGGCTAGGTTGCATGTACGAAACTCTCACGTATTCGATTTTGTCGGAATAGGATAGCATCAGACTGAACGTGTTCTACTTTTAATTTTCTGTATTTCTTTTTCATTTTATTTTATTTTCCAGAAGGTTTAATGAAAATAAATATTTAAAAATTACAAAATCTAAAAAATAATAAAATAATGAACAATCACTAAATTTCATGGTGAAATAAACCAACATTGCCCCTTGTTTACAGTTACTTGCAATCACTAAGGTGTTCCAAGCATTTTAATTGAATATCTTTATTTGAGATTACTAATACACAGTTGCAAATGCTAATACAACGGAGACCTTGGAGAAGTTGGTTGTTTAACTTCTTTGCAAGAGGGGATTTGGAACCCAAATCCTAAGGAAGAGTGTACTTTCACAAGTGTGTGAAAATACCACTCAACATTTTGGCGCTAGAAGGAGGGCCTGAACCGGTTTATTTCAGATTGATTTAAATGCTATAGGGATTTAAATTTTGAATATTTCATGCCCTATTGATTATTATCTTTAGCCCTCTTTTAATATTACAACTTTGTACTGTTAAAAGGAGGACATGAATTGCTATGCATTGTTCTAACGCTTTGATTGTTCATACAGGAATAATGTGATTTAATTTAATTTAAAAAATAAATAAAAAATAAATAAATAAATAATAATAATAAATAAATAAATAAAAAAATTGTTTTTTGGGTATTAAAGTTATATTCTTTAAGATTCACTAATGGCTATGTTTTCACCGTGGATGACAGGTAGCCCATTGAACATACCAGGAGTTCAACATTATTTGCCCGTTGGTTTTGAGAGATGTCTTCCTCGATTTTTGTCTAACGGGACAAATATTGCAGGAGAACACATTCAAGCATTCAAATTTGTTGTGAATCACTTAACAATTTGGCATGATGATGTTGTTTGTAAAATGTTCCCTTACACCTTGGACAAAGTGGCATTTGATTGGTTTACAAGTCTGCCTTTAGGATCTATCACTTCTTGGGCTCAACTAGAGGCAGCATTTCTTAATCAATTCAACAAAAAGCAAGTTGACCCAATCCGCATGTATGAGCAGTTTCTCACTATTAAAAAAGGACCAAGTGAAAATGTGAAGTCATTTTCTGAAAGATTCTTTGGATTATATGCTCAATTAGTGACATTTTATGCTCTTCAAGAAGAAATGGCTCTCCAAATATATGTAAATGCTCTTGACCCACTCATTTCCACATATTTGCGAGGGATGCCTCAAATCACATCTTTGACACAAGCCTATACTCAAGCAATGGCAATTGAGCAACAATTGAGTTGTCAAAATTATGGTGGGGGTTTTGGATCATATAATCTTCAATCATTTAATACATCCTTTACCCATCCAATGATTTATCCACCTCAACCAAATTCAAGTGTGAATCAATTTCAGAATCAACAATCATTCCCAAGCTTCAATCAATTTCAAAATCCTCAACCTACTATGCAAGATCAACCATCTTTCTTAAGTATGAATCAACTTCAAAATACTCATCTTGATTCAAAGGATATTTCTAAAATCAATTTTAATGATTTTCATAAGAATATGATTTTAGGCAAGGGAGGAGTACTAGATCCAACTAGTATTGAAACATGTGACAAATTGGAAACCCTTGACTCACCAAAAGATGAATTCTATGAGGATGAATCTGTTTCGGATGACATTGTTGAAAATGATGACCAAGAGGATCCACACCTTCCAAATTGTGATAAAATTGAATCATGGGTTACACATGTGGATTATGATAGCCTTATCAATTTGAATACAAGCAATAACCCAATTTTGGAAGTAATTGAACCATCTAAGGAAGGTGAAGATAAATTTGATGAGAAACATGTTGATGAATTAAAATATGAAGAAGAAATAGTTGAGCATCACAATTTGATTTTGAAAGATGATCATTATGATTCTTGGGAAGAGTATGCTCACTCCAAAACTGCTAATGAAATTTGTGTGCCTATTGATATGCAGGATAATACAATTGCCCTTTCATATGAGGATATTACAAGTCCTGTGCAATCTGAGAATGTTTTGGAAGAAGGGTTGGAATCTCATCAAAGGTTTGAGAAGGATAATGATTTTACTACCATGGATGAAGAAGGAGAATCAATTGTTTTTGTTCCCCTTGAGGGGCAAGAAATCAAAAATCTTGATCCACCTATTGTTTCTACAATGTCTATGCCATCTCAAAATGATGAAATTACAAAGCCTAAGTGGTGTGGGTTTGATACTATTGATGATCCTAATGAAAATATGGATTTTGAGGCAACTCAAGCCATTGATCATGGAAAGGTGTCACGTGACACATATCTTGAAAAATTAGGCTCTTGTTTTGAAAAATATGGATGCATGTTTGATTGGGTGCCTAACTTTGGTGTTTTTGAACAGGTGTTGGATGATGAAGAAGACAATGAAGAAAAAGAAAAAGCTACTAACACTCATCAAGTTGTGATAAATTCTAATCATGATGGGTTGAGTATGGGTGACAAAGTGAAATCTCTACCTTTGGTAGTAGCTACAAAAATTTCAAATGATAGGTTACATGATGTCCCTTTGGATGCTAACATCATTAGTGAGGAAATGCCAAATTTTGTTGATGCTTGTCAAGTTTTGAATGATTTTGATTGCTTTAAAATCCTGGAAAATGATTTGAATTCAAGATTTTTAGAAATAGGCTCTTGTTTGCAATATCTCACATTTGAAAAAGAAAGCCTACTTCTAAATCATGAATGGAATGATGAAACTTGCACTTTAAAGAATAGACAAGATAAAATTGAATACCAACCATTGTCTAATCAATTTGATTTGAATCTCACCTATGATGTTGCTAATAGAACTAAATCAAATTGGTATGGTGAGCATGGCAAGTTGAAATTTGTTGCATTGCTTGGTTTGATCTTATTGTTGTTGGATTCCTACAACATTTGGCATGTGTATTGTGACATATGTCTTTTGAAATGTTCTAATCATGTTTGGGATCCAGGAAAGTAATAGTCCAAGCTTGGCATCATCTTGTACTATATTGTATATAAATTTTGGTTTTGGTTTGGGTTTGTGTTTTCAAGTTTCATTTTGGGATTGCTATTTGGATTAGGATTTAAGTTGTGTGTTTGATTTCATTTGACATGTTTGGTTTGTTTTGATAAAAAAAAAAAAAGAAGAAGAAAGTTTGAGATGTCAACTTATGCCTAAAATCAGGAGAATATGAAACATTGGAATTATGTTGTAGAAAGCTCCACAAGTAACACAAACATTTAAATAATATCGTTTGAATCTTGTGATGCATGAAGTTGTCAGTTTTGCACATTATGGTAAAATAGATGATATATTCCAAAAGAAGTAGTGCATTCATATCTCATGTCATATTCCACATTGCATATACATGTCATCTCAGTTACATTTTCATTCCATGGGCAATTATTGAGAAGGTGTTGAATCCTCTTAGGATTATTACATAACATATATTAAAAGGATCCTAAGGTTGGGAACTGCTGCCCAAGCTATCTTGAACCAAGCACATTCCATGCACATTAAAGAGAGTCTTGAGCAAAATGGTTAAAACCATACTTGGATGAAAAGGTGAGGTGAAAAGAATATTTCATGTTTGTCCTATCATGCAACATAATCCTTAAAACAGTGGTTTTTACCATTTCCATCAAGCTTAAAGCCTAAAACCAGAGTAGTAAGGATAGGGTTAAATCCTCATCGAACTTAGGTTGAGGATCCAACTCCCCAAAGCTCTGATTTGACCTACATGGAGTAGTAAGGATAGGACTTAATTCTCATCTCGCTTAGGTTGAGAATCCGATTCCCCAAAGCTTCCATTTTTCCCATTTCATCATAAAGCTTGGATTGGAAGGATCGTACTACATGTCCTCCGCAAAGGATGGGTAGTCATCCCAAAGGTCCAAGCAATAAAAGTAAAACTAATTTTTTCCATTTCATCTCCATCTTGGATTGGAAGGATTGTACTACGTGTCCTCTGCAAAGGATGGGTAGTCATCCCAAAGGTCCAAGTAATAAAAAATTAATATTTCCCATTTCATAAATCTTGGATTGGAAGGATCGTACTACATGTCCCTAGCAAGGATGGGTAGTCATCCCAAAGGTCCAAGAAATAAAAGAAAAAGAATGAATGAAGCCAAGTCATGGATTATGGGGTTAAGTATGCTCATGCATGGCAACATGTCTTGCCTAAAAGCAAGACCACTGATTGCTCATATGGATAGACTAGCCTGACCATTTCATCCATAACAGGTTAAATTATTTTGTTCAAGATGAGGTAATGAACTCCAAATCAGAATAGTAAGGATAGGGTTAAATTCCCATCTCGCTTAGGTTGGGAATCCTATTCCCCAAAGTTCTGATTTCACTCACACTTGCACATGGGTTCAAGATGGTAGTGACACATAACCAACTTTGGGATCTAGTAAATTTAATTCAGTATACATATATTTGGTCCTAAGAGGGTTTGACATCTTTAATATGTTTGTCCATGATATAAGAAGGTTTGAGCATTTATAAAGCAGGTTGTTACATCTCTAGCATCTTCATCATGCATCAAATCCTGCACAAATCATTCATAGCCTTGCATACAAATCATAAGTGAAACTGACAATGGAATGTTGAACAAGTTCAAATGATAGGGAATGAAACACATTGCACACACCGAGCTGATACTTAATGATTCTGATGTTTCATGTATTTCTGATCTATCGGTATTTGTTTATCTTCTATGTGCTGACGCCTGTATCTAAGCTTGTATGTTTCAGGTTGGGTTCTCACCAAAATGCTCAAGAGCATTTGATAGTAGAGTCACCATTTGTTGTGGCTGATCCACAACACACCCCAAAATTGGGGACCCACCTTTTTTGCATGCTTTCAAAGAAAATTGCAGTAGCCCAGATGCTAAAAAAATCAAGAAAAAAGCAAAAATTTCACTAAGGAGAAAAAGTGTCACGATATCGTGACATGTCGCTCCGTCGTGAAAAATGAAAAAGTGTCGCGATATCGCGACATGTTGCTCCGTCGTTGGCAAAAATGAAAAAGTGTCGCGATATCGTGACATGTTTCTTGCAAAAATAAAAAGTGTCGCGATATCGTGACATGTTGAAATCGCGGCTAGAGAGGAGAGAGAAAGGCAGAATGGAAAATTGTAGCGAAATCGTGACATGTCACAAAATCGCGGTCAAGACAAAAGGGGCATGAAGCAGAAAAGCGTAGCGAAATCGTGACATGTCACAAAATCATGGTCAACGCAGTCAACGGTAAGTGGGCGGAACCGTCATGAAATCGTGACGTGTTTGATTTTCATGGCTTGCAAACGGGCGAAGGCATAAAATATAAAATGGTCACGAAATCATGACAAAAATCGAGCCAAAGGCGATAAGGCCCAGTAGTGTAGCGAAATCGCGATGAGAATTGACACAAAGCGCATAAGTCGAAAGGCGTCGCGAAATCGTGACGCGTCGCATTTTCATGGTGCGGGTGGATTAAAAGGCCTAAGTGGTAAAATGGTAGCGATTTCACTACAGTCAAAAAATGAAGCAAACAAAGGGTAGCGATATCGTGCAACTTTTGAGGAAACGTTCTAGCCAGACAAAGACGTCACGAAATCGTGATAGAAAGTGAAGACCATGCAGAGGGCAAAAAATGGTAGCGATTTCGTGACACTTTATTGAAAAGAGACTAAGTGCGGAAAACTTGTAGCGAAATCGCGACATGTCGGATTTTCGCTGTGCATGAAGGCAAGAAAGGTGACAGAAAAACGTCGCGATATCGCGACATGTCTCATTTTCACTGTGCATGAAAGCGGATAGGGTTATTGGCAGGAAAATGTCGCGATATCGCGACATGTCGCGTTTTCGCGGTGAAAGCAAGGAAGCAAAGCTGCATGCATATTTTTGGTCACGATTTACATGGGGCCATTACAGAACATGCAAAAAAGTGCGAAACACGTGGCATACATGTGTAAGGGCTGCAGAGGCGTTACAGTTCACAGAGAAGATCTCGAGCATAAAATCAAAAGCAATGGAAAGGCGAGGAAGGTGAAACGAAGCAATCTGGAAGACGAAACGATACAATCTGGGAGGTGAAACGAAGCATCGCAGAACGAAGCAGAGAACCGTACCAGCAAGTATAAAATGCAGAGGCACAGATTGATACAGGGGTCGAAAACCGCTACGAGCGGTGTTGCAGAGTTGAGGGTGATTAGCCGTTCTGAGCCTGCTGTGGAGTGCTTTTCTTCCACCTTTTGCTGGTTTTGAGAAAAACCAGAGATTCTGCTATTGTAACAGGACATATTTTTTTAATGCAGAATTGTTCAAAAATTTGCATTTTATGGGCAAGAAAGGATGAGAAATTTTTTGCATGCTTCATTTTAACTGTTCTATGTTCCTCCTTTCAGATTTCAGATTTGTATATGAAATTTATGCCATTGTTTTGGATTATTTCATGTGAATGTCTGCAATCTGGAAATTATTTTAAACCCTAGAAGCCAGCACCTAGTTTACTTTGATTGTGTTTGTTTTGCAGGTCAAATAGGCTAGGTTGCATGTACGAAACTCTCACGTATTCGGTTTTGTCGGAATAGGATAGCATCAGACTGAACGTGTTCTACTTTTAATTTTCTGTATTTCTTTTTGTTCATTTTATTTTATTTTCCAGAAGGTTTAAAATGAACATTTAAAAAATTACAAAATCTAAAAAAAATAATAAAATAATGAACAATCACTAAAGTTTCATGGTGAAATAAACCAACATTGCCCCTTGTTTACAGTTACTTGCAATCACTAAGGTGTTCCAAGCATTTTAATTGAATATCTTTATTTGAGATTACTAATACACAGTTTGCAAATGCTAATACAAAGGAGACCTTGGAGAAGTTGGTTGTTTAACTTCTTTGCAAGAGGGGATTTGGAACCCAAATCCTAAGGAAGAGTGTAATTTCACAAGTGTGTGAAAATACCACTCAACAGTTCCACCACTCACCACTTACATTTTTCTTAGTCTTATCCTATGTAACGGACACTTTTTACTAGTCACACTCTAGGATCATTATTTTTTAATCTCATTATGCCCTAGATCTTATATAATGGTTTAATATGAAGTATTATAAACCTACTTAGAATCCCTTTAATTTTGTTTTGAAGCTATAAGAAAATTGTATTACTCCTTTTATGGATGCTAATTCGTACCAATGAATTATTAGGGGAGTTCTCTATCTTACCCACATTTGGTTGAATATTGTATTTATTGTCAACTATTATTCAAGGTAAATATAAGAACCTTGTGAGTCACTAGAAAATTATAAGGCACACCTTTCATACATCAGAGGCATACACCAAATAAATATTCACTATTTAATTATATCATATCTAATTTGATAGAAATGTTTATGTAGATTGGCTAGGTGATTTAGACTAGGAATTCTCCACCTCTAAATTTATTTTCTACCTTGGATCTGGATTGATCTCTTAGTATTGTAAATTATAATCTACTATATCTAAGTCTTGCATATTATCTAAATACTATGTTGACAATAATTCCATCAAACACCTTCTATGAATACTCATGAATCTGGAGCAAGAGTGTATTCCTTAATAGTTTTCTTTCACCCTTCACTATGACACTCAAAGTTCCATCAAGCTTGTTTGCAACCTAGTGTTTCATTAGTGGTCCAAGCATATTGATGTTTGGATGCACTATGTACAATGTATCTATGCATGTGGGATGCTTGATCCAATGTATGTATCATCAATGGATCAAATAGTGGACATCTTGACTCAGATCATGTCCAAGGTGCCATTTGTGTGATTGTAGGAGCATCTTGGAGTACGTTAGTGCCTCTTAAGGGGGATGAATGATAAAGTATCTCTATGCCTCATATTTATCTTAATAATAGATGTTGGAATATATGGGTTTAAGCCTCACTTAAAGCTATGATCAAATTTCATATTATATTTATTGTATATACATTTGGGCCTTCATACATCTTATGTAAGTGGGTTTATTGTAATATTTTATTAATAAACTTGAAGGTCAACTCTTTAATATTGACCTAAAGGTGATACGTAAATGGGTAATTATACCCCTTGTTTCCAACCTATATTAATATAGGTTGAAGCACTTATTTTTTCCTTTAATGAGATTATATTGGTGTCTAGAGACACAATTCATATAGTGTGTATTATTTTTATAGGTTATTCTTTTTGGATAATGTGTTAATTATATTCATTTCTATAAATTATTGTAAAATCTAACAAGATAAAGTTATCAATTCAATAATATGATAACTAAATATAGTATATGACAAAACATTTAAAATATGAGCTTACCACTATTTAGATCAACACATTTTGTAGTAACCTAAATCTTATTTATCTTAGACTAAACATTTTTATATTTTATTTGAGCATTGCATCGTATATTCTAGACATTATTATATTATTTTATTATTTTTCATCTAATTAATCAATTTTGCTTGTCCTCATTTTCATGGGTTCCAATATCTAATAGATTCTAGTTTAAAGATCTATACCTTTGCACCCAAGCACCATGTTGTAGACCAATACAAAAGTACAATGCCTAGCAATTAAAGCAATTCTACAAAATCCTTAGCATAAATATTTTTCCAGCTCCAAGCATTAATGTGAGTCGATATCACCAATACCAATTTTATATCAAGAATAAAATTCTAGTACTTATCTATGTGGTATGTTCTAATACCGAATACTATATCTATACATAAATATTCCAAAGTACTAGTTTTTATCCATCATATTCTAGACGGTATGTATCAACACACATGTTGTCATCCTACTCTTCATTTTTATATCCTAAAAATAGATGTGAATCCTGATGCACCTTGCTGGAGCCATAACTTGTGAACCGTACGCCCGTTGGCCTTGAAATTTAACAAGTGGTTTTGTGTGTGTGTTCTGATTGGCCTGACTCTCCAAAAAAAGTGTTTTCGAGACCTAACTCCTCCATCTAGTGTCCCAAAATTAGATTTTAGAATAGGCTCTCGGGTTTTCTAGGCTTTTTTGGCTGTTAGAAGTTTATTATATTTTGTTATAGCTTAATTTGAGACCTAATATTTTAAAGTAAGGTTTCTTATTGTAAGAGGAATGTGTGCACCGAATTTGGGTGCAATCCGACCCATTTCTATTTTTAACAGTTCTTAGAAAAAAAGATCTATTTTTAGCAGTTTTAGAAAAAAAATGTTTTTAGGGTTTCTTTGGTTTTCGGTTGCTATATGATGGATTGTAATATTTTGTAGAAGGGGTGTGAATTTAGGGATGAGAAGAATATCAATTTGCAATTTTCTTCCATTATTGCATTTGTGTTATGTGATTGGAGTCCATTTTGTTGGTCTCTTGTAGTTGAGTTTACACCAAATCCTCTAGCATGATTCACCATGACTTTATTTCTCATAATTTTCTCCATATATTTTATAACTATTTATATTATATTGTATATAGCTTGGCATTTAGCATAGACGGATATTTATTAAAACCACCCATGTCTTCTTATTTTCAATAAATCAATGAGTAGAATTATAGTTTTATAGTCATAATTATCAAGTCTAAGGATATTTTGGCTTTTTAAGCCTTACTACACCAAAATATCACATGTCCCTTAATATAAAATAACCACAATATTAAAGGTCAAAATATCAATAATGAAGATTATAATAATATATGAGCATATTACTATGTATATCAAGGCCTATATAATAATGACATAAGCATTAACTTGTATAATAAAATATGAATGTAAATGGCCTATGTCATTCATGAACTATACATGAATAAAACTTACAATATTAATTGCTCAAAAATATGTATACGAGCTTTATTTATTTTTCTTCCTCTTATAACCAAATAATTGAATTCTTCTTCTTGGATTTCTTTCTCATGGAGTATTTTCCTCATAATATAGCCATAGTAATATGATTCTTCAAGTACTTTACTATTGATCTTCATATTACAAGTACCATGACTCTTGAATTATCATCTTTCCACTTGCATACTAGATGAAAAATTGACTCTAAGACACTTTCAAACATGACTCTTAAACTTCTATATATACTCTTAATCTAGGACACTTGTGCACATCATCACATTACCTATTTGCACTCTTACATACAAGATACTTGTGTGCATTCTCTCAATCTACATTGCACTCTAACTTACATGACACTTGTGTATTTATTGCACTTTGCACTCTTACATGACACTTGTGCATTTGCTACACATTAACACTTACACAAAAGGAACAATATTAAGCATACTCTAAACTATAGAATCAATCCTAATCTATTACATATTTATAATTGTACCATGGAGGTGCCATGAGGGTACATTAGCATGCACCCAATAATGTAATATTCCTCAACACCCCCATGTATTACAGGTTATTGAAGACTTTAGTCTTCAATCTTGGTCTTCATCTTTATCTTCAATCTTTATGTGATATTAAATTATTCATGAACCTTTGTTTCTCTGGAATCTTCATCATCATATTAAATGTGGAGTTCATCCATTGCTTGTTTGTAGGAAAAATTTAGACTGTGTTGGATCTAATTCCTTGTATCTTGTATTTCTACAAATTCAAATAATTTATCATTAACCTCATCTTGAGATAGTCATTCAACAATATCTTGAGAAAATCCATCTAATAAAAACCTATATTCCATTCTTTATTGAACCTGTAGCTTCAATTATGTTTTGATACTTGATGATGCATTTGCTATGCTCATTTATATATTTGAATTCAAATTTTTTTCTTTTGCAACCAATTTAGTGACTAAAATAAAATTGGTTGATATTACAGAACATATAAAACATTCTCTAGCACAAAATCTAAAAAAGGCATGCTAGGTATTACTCTACCAGTTTCTTGAACTTGATACATCTTATCATCTGCAATTTTTAGAGAGATATTATCCATGACTTCTAAATATTCAAACCAATGTAAGTTTATAGTCATATGATATGACCAGAACCCAAGTCTATATACCAAACATATTTTTCCATTTGAATATTTTAATGAGAGTCAAATGATATTATATTACATATTTAGTAAAATTTTTGAAGAACCCTTTTATGATGTTGCCCATTGGATTCAAAAGATTATTTTTTGATACAAATTTTGTTTTTAAACTTTTCCTTTCATTAAGTATGGTTTTTCATTTTGATAATGTCTCCTATGTTGAAAAGTTTCTCTTTGTCATTTATCCATCTTGTGTATTTAAGTTGAAATACTTATACCTCATAAGTTTAATAAATAACTCAGATACAAAGTTTACAAATTCTAGTTTTTTAATATTTTGATGTCGAAACCTTTTAACTCCCTAATTGTGACATCCCACCCTAGAAGGACTTTGTGCTTTGATTAATTGATATTTAATGCATGGTCTTATTTTATTCTATCAAGATGAGTTGATAGTTGTATTTTATGCTTTCAAAATTTGGATTATACTACTTTTAGAATTGTTTATACTTAGAAATATTAAATAACAATGTTAATAGTTAATATTAAATAACAATGTTAATAGTTAATATTAACATTCAGTATTAATTAAATTAATTAGGTGATTAATTAATTAAATTATTATTATTCTAATGTTGGTAGCATTAAGAAGAAGGAATTAATGAAAAGAATAAATATTTTGTATATTAATGTCCAAATTCTAGTTTTGTTTATTAATAAACTTGCAGTGTTAGGTGTAATGCCTAATGTTCTCTATTCCTTTTCCCTAACTTCATTCTCACTCATTGCTACTACATGGTTCTCACTCTACATTACAATTCTTTGACCTCGGACATTTTGGCTTTAGGTGGCTTGTCCACTATTGTGACTTCTTTGATGGCTTCCTTCTGTTATGTCCTAATTTCTCAAGTGGCTTGGGGTTCTTTCTCCTATGTCTTGATGTATCAGGTGGTTCAAGATTCTTTCTCCTATTTATCAAACATTGTGTGGTTCACTGTTACCCAACTTGAGAGTTTGTAACAACATGTTCTCTCTTTTTTAATTTACTTTCATGTTCTATAGTTTAAGTTTGATTAAAACACATTCTTTAGCTCTGTTCTAATGAAAAAAATTTCTTTAGGTCTACTCTAATTAGAATATGTCTCTAGCTCTATCCTAACGACAATACATCCCTTAGAATTGGTCCAATGAGGAAACGTCCCTCAGTTTTGCACTATCTTCTAAAGGCTAATATGCTGATTTTTTTGTATCTAACTTGCTACTATTAATGTTGTATGCTCTTCCTTTATATGATCTCTCTTAGTATCGTATTTACTTCCATCTAGAACCTTCTATATTTCTACTCTTAGAATTTTATATGTTACTTCTCTTAGATCTTTATATGTTGCTTCTCTTATCGTCTTATGTGTTGCTTCTCTTATTGTTGTATGTGTTGCTTCTCTTAGTAGTAATATATGCTTTTCTTATGTGATTATAAACTTATATCTCATAGCATGTAATATGATTCCTTCTAGTACTTATCAAATATATGCTATAGCACCTTAATAATACTTTGCAAAAGTCTTACTAACTACTTTTTGAATGCTTTACATCAAATTTTTCTTTAAAACTATTTATCTTTTTGTCATGCATAGCTATTTTGACATTATATATAACACTATACTTATTGTAAATGGCTATACTACTAAAAAATTATTATTGCAATATCTCTATAGAATTTATCTTTCAAATATTGACCTCTGTAGAATGGACAATGATGATCCTCTATTCTAAAAAGCTAAAAATTTTCTCTATCTCTGGAGTAAGTTTCTCAAACTTCTATAGTAATACTGCTTCTCCTTATATATAAAATCTTCAATGTCATAGGTTGCATCTAATAACCCAATATGATTCTCATCTTTGCTATAGAACTCAATATCAATGTCAAGGTGGCTCTAAATATCCTTAAGTGACCAACTTTCTTATGAGTTTGTTCTACATCAATATTTAATATACAATATTATATTTGTAAACTTATATCTCCAAGTTTTCTCTACATTAGATTTCTTTATCAATATCTCGCTTCTCTCCTAAGTTGGCTCTTTTCTTCAATATAGCTAAGTTCTAGTCTTCACTAGTTTTATTTCAACCTAGTGGAAATATCCTAGCATCCAAATCAGGATGACATAATCCTTGTCCCCTCAATCTTCTACTCAATAAGACCTTTAAAAATTAGAGTCCAAGTCTACACTACATTTAAAGTGGACAAACTCTAAATTAACTTTATCAAAAGTGGATAAAGTTAATTAATTAATATGGGTAATAAATAACTCTATCAAATTGGAGAGAGTTAGATGGTATATCTGATACCATTTTTGGAGTTTTAACCCTTACTACCACAAAATATCATAGGTCCCTCAATATAAAATAGCCACAATATTAAAGGTCAAAATATCCATAATGAAGAGTAGAATATTATATGAGAAAATTAACATGTATATCAATGCCTATATAATACTAAAATAATCATTCGCTTATATAATCAAATATGAATGAAGAAAACTTACAATATTAATTGCTCAAAAATACATATACAAGCTTTATTACTTTCTCTTCCTCTTAAAACTAGATAATATAATTATTCTTCTTGGATTTATTTCTCATAGAGTATTGTATTCATAATATAGCTATAGTAATGTGACTCTTCAAGTACTTGACTATTGATCTTCATATGACAAGTACCATGACTCTTGGCTTATCATCTTGTCACTTGTATACTAGATGGACACTTGACTCTAAGACACTTGCACACATGAATCTTACACTTATACATGCACTCTTAATATAGGACACTTGTGCACATCATCACATTACATATTTCCACTCTTACATACAAGATACTTGTGCATACTCTCTGAATCTACACTTGCACTCTAACTTACATGACACTTGTGCATTTCCTACACATTGACACTTACATAAAATGGGAAATATAAATCATACTCTAAATTATAGAATCAACCCTAATCTATTATATATTTAAACTTGTATGATGGAGGTACCATGGGGGTACATTAGCATGTACCATATAATGCAATATTCCTCAACAAGATCAATACTTAAACATCTAAAACATCCTAGAACAAGCCCACTACACCCCACTTTCCATAGTATTTAGATTTAGATTTTGTACTATGGCCAAATTCACCACTTGAAATCCTATTATTATAGTATTACTTCTCATTTATTTTCATTCTTAATTTCATATGTTTTTATCAATGTCACTCTTTTATTAGTTCTCACTTCCACATATTGTTTTAATTTATGAGATATTGCTCATTGTACCTTATTTTATTGTACAACTTTTAAACATAATTCATCTATCCTTATGGTATAATATAGGAATTATTTTTATATTTAACACCTTTGGTACCCCATAACACATATCCTTGATACCATAGTAGTTCCATGCTCTTGCCTTTATAATCACAAACCCTATCCTTGCCACTTATTATATCCTCTTACCATTCTTGAGATTTTTTATATATTTTCCATCATTAAATACCTATTAATACATACTCATGATATTAGAAATAATTCACCACACATAGTTTATAATTACTATAAAGGACCATCCTTAAATGCAAAGATGACCAAACATACAAAGTCATCTACAATTGATTCTAAGATCATAGAAATTCAAAAGTTCATCAAGGACATGTTAGAAAAATGCAAAACTAATTTGTTTAACAATTTTTGTGATAACATGATTAAAATAGGATTGATTTTCATTGCTACTACTCCTTGTTTATAAATCTATATTTATATAAGCATGATGATTGATATTGATATCCCAATATTATATGTTTAGATCAATATTCACTACTTGTATACTTGGATTTAGTGACTAAAATCGTATAATTCTTCTAATTAATTTAATGGTGTCAATAAGATCTATTTTAAAACACTTACGATGTATAAATTTGTTTTCTACTTGTGTGAATCCACCAATTCTCAACATAAGATACATGTTAATATAGTTGAAACCCTAAGAAAGTCCAACAAAAAATTGCATGCTTGATTCTACACTCTTAAACAATTTTATGAGAAGCAAGTGTTTATAGTAATCATACCAAATATGTAAATTCTCTCTAGTATAATTTTTTATTACTTTAATGATATCTTCATTCACATATGTGTTATTTTTGGTAATAAGCTCTAGGTTATCAATTACATAACTAGTCTTCAATACCACATCTAGTTTGATATGGAGTTCATTCTTATAGATAAATTTATAGAAACCTATATTATCATGACTTAATTGAAAGAGAAATATTCATAAAAGAAAAATATTCATGCATTATCATAATATAAGATTCACTAGGAATCAAAATAAGAATACCATATTTCAAGATCACCATAACCTAAGTTATCACAATTAAAAGGTCCTTTTATGTATAGTTAAAATAAATCCCCCTACTATATAAGAAAAAATAAAATCAAAAGAGGAAATTAATTGGTCTAATCACCATAAGGCACATACACATATTAAGTCTAATTGTAAAACACAACATAATTATTTGATCGTACAACCTACTATATCTTATTGCACTCAAATGCCTAAAGAGGATTCATGTACTATACCAACAATCAAAGATCTAAAATTACCTAAACCTTAGATATACCTATAAAATGCAAGAATGGCAATATGTTCCACATCATCATTGGCTAAGGTATGTAGGAAAATATTATCACCTAACTATTGAATGTATTAAATTTGAAACTAAATTTTATCCTCATTATTATTCCTTGGGATGAGTGATTTAAAGAAAGTGATTTAAATTAGGCTCCAATGCATATTCAAGTTTAGGATCAGATCCATGGATGTGAATCTCACTTGAAATCCCAAATTGCTTAAACAACCTTATATATTTTATCATAATACAAACTACTAGGCTTATCCATAATAATTATTTACGCATCATAAATATATAGTCTATTACATTATCATATCCATACCATAAAAAAAGACAACTCTCAATTATATTAAACAATGTAAGAGGCTTATTTCTTATGCTTAGATATTTATGATACCTATGATATGTTAGATGCTACTCATTCTAAGAACCTTTACCTTATCACAAGTATTTCAAATACCATTAACTACTCCTTCTAAATGGGTATATCACTTCATCACTATTCTGATGCTTTTTGGAAACCACATAAAGTCTTTTCTAGTATGTCATGAAGCACCAAATTAACTTAATTCTAGATTCACTACTTTATAATATTCTATATTACTATTGCTTGCTAGGGAAGAAGAATGAGATATTAAAATTTATCAACCAAGAGAAGAATATGATAGTACTTGGTTCTTATGCATAGACTACTATGCTCCAAATAAGATATTTTCTAATATCATATGCTCCATACCCTACATAGATGAAATTTCCATGAAGCACATTAATTTTCTAAAAATAACCTCAAGTGAGGTTATAGTCATGTTTGTTAACCCTAAACATAACTAAAATATGCTTTTCATTACTAAGGAGGGGTTATCTAAGTGAGTGGTCATGTATTTTAGATTTTCAAAATTGTTAACCACATTCATATGTATGATGAATAATATTATTTAACTATTCATAAATTCTTTTTTTATATATATAGTTAATTTATATTCTTACTTGTATTCATATGTGCGAGAAGCAAGTTATGGATATATCCTACTAGTACATTTTACAGTCTAATATGGAGAAGTGTATCTTTAATATATTAAAAATAAAATACTTTGGGTACATCATCAATCACCATGGTATTCATATAGATCTAGAGGAGATAAAAGTAATCCAAAATGGATTGTCCTAACCAACCTATCTAAGCATAAAAGTTTATTAGGATTACATAAATTCCATCATTAGTGTGCGATCCCGGGAAGTGCACACCTCTATTCTACTTGCAATATTATATCAAATGAAAGGCCATAAAGTAATAGATAACACATAAATGATAAACTAAATAATTATATTTTATTATTTATGTGGATCCCGGTTACATATCGGTTCCTCTAAGGGATACCCAATTTTTATACAATGAAATACATGTAGAATGGTAAAGATATCCTTTGCAAGGGGACGGTGTGCTTTCACAGGTCTCCAAGTCTTGTACACAAAATTGTATGAGGGCTTATAGATACCTCCTTCTCCTTATCTCATCCAAAAGGTATATTATGCTATGAATGCCTTGAATCGGTCCTGTGAACCTGTAACCTACATGCAAAGAAATAACAAAATACTATTAGTAGCATAGGAAGCCACTCCTGATGAGGCTTTTATTAGGAAATCTAATAAACATGATAAATAAGCATAATATGATTTAAAATGCAACATATCTAAGCAATGTATGTATGTAAAACTCAAAAATATTAATGTAAATGCATTGCAAGAATTAGATCTATTCTAAAACTAGATAATGGAATAAAAAGCAAGTATGGATCTAAGCTAAAACAAAGGAAACTATATCCCAAACCCTAGCCACTACTACTCAGAGCGACCATGAAAGTGGGCCACTATCAAAGACAACAACCACTAAATTTAAAGGTTTACCTTAGGTTTTAGGGGCTATGATAGTCGATCCCTTCCTCAAATTGATGTCAAGGATCACCTGTTATGTTTGGTACACTAATTAGAGGTTAGGAATTATGGATCTAAATGCAGGTGCATAGACGTAGCTCAGTTGGATGGCAATTTGATGCTCCTAAAAGGATATGAATTTTCTCTCTAATATGATAGGGCTTCGTTGCACAAAGTTCTCTCCTTGATCTTCCCATTTTTTTTTTGAAGTTTGCATATGTAGTCTCTTTGGATTCAGATCCAGATCTATATCTAGATCTAGATCTACATGCAAACTGACCATCAAAGAAGGTTCAATCACAAACTAGCATTGAAGGGATAGTCAGGGGGAACTTTAGGAGTTCCTCGTTGAAATCCCTTTGCAAACCATGCAAACTCTATCTCCACCTATGATTTGGGCTCTTCTTGATGATAGTCTATGTTTCAGTGCTAACTATTATCATCAATAGTGACTAGATATGGTCGCTCTCAGTTTGAGCAGCCAGGATTTGCAGTCATTTTGATAGAGAGCGGTTAGGCTTGAATGGGCTACAACTACCCCTTTTGAGTGGTTAGGACCACTAATTTCTCTTGAAAAGTTCCAATATTGGTCATATGGTCTGCGGATGTGCCCATATGAGTAGTCTCCTAAATATGACATGTTTTAGGTGTCTACATATACCTCTTTTTGGGATGCATTATGGGAAAACACAGCGTGAAGCAAAAATAGACCACCTAGGGCCACATTTTAGGGTGTGTGATGATCATTAATATGATCAACATTGGATGCCCCAATCATGAGAAAGGGCACACATCCTAGAATCATTGCTTCCAAAAAATGGAAGGCTTAAATTTGCAAAATCTTGCACCCGTTCATTAGACAATTAGGTAGCTTCAGTGCTACTATAGATCCAAAAGGGGAAGAGCTACAAACTTAACTGTCATGTTTTCTTTTTTTCCCAACAAAGGGTAAGCTTATGATAGTTGTTGGTAATTATTTGTATGATGATGCAATTTTGACATGATCGAGTGATCCTTTGTTGAATTTAATTATGATTATTGATATTATGACTACCCCATCAAATGAAGAGTTGATGAGGGAAGGACAATAAATAAAGCAATGAGTTGCTTGACCAAGATGAATGATTTGTATTTTTTTAGGGGTTTGCTTTGTTGTAGATAGATACCATTGTAGGCATGATTTTAATAACTTTTAGTAATTGTATATCTCTATCCCATGGAGTGGTTCAGCTATAATGACCTTCTTAGGGAATCAAGATGATAGCAATTCCATTAAAGTCTTGTGTTGAATCACTATTTTTGATGAATTGGTCAATGTTAGATGCCCCAATCATGAAAATAGCATACATCATTGAATCATTGCCTTCGATGAGTTGAAGAACTTGATTTTGGTAAGCTTAAGTCAAAATCCTAGCCTTGGTAGCAATTAGGAGATAAGCTTAAGTCTAATCCTAGCCTTAGAAATAATTAGGAGACAAGCTTAAATCTAATCCTAGCCTTGGCAGAAATTAGGAGATAATCTTAAGTCAAATCCTAGTCTTGACGACAATTAGGAGATAAGCTTAATTCTAATCCTAGCCTTAGAGGCAATTAGGAGATAAGATTAAGTCTAATCCTAGCATTGGAAGCAATTAGGAGATAAGATTAAGTCTAATCCTAGCCTTTGCAGCAATTAGGAGAAAATATTAAGTCAAATCCTAGCCTTGACGACAATTAGGAGATAAGATTAAGTCTAATCCTAGCCTTGGCAACAATTAAGATACAAGCTTAAGTCTCAAATTATAGCCTTGATGATAATTAGGATACAAGCTTAAGTCTAATCCTAGCCTTGGTGACAATTAGGAGATAAGCTTAAGTCTAATCCTAGACTTTATGGCAATTAGGAGACAAGCTTAATTCAAATCCTAGTCTTGGTGACAATTAGGAGATAAGCTTAAGTTGAATCCTAGCCTTGGTAGTAACTAGGAGATAAGCTTACAGGTTTTCTTGAATTTTCTTTTGATATTTTATTTTTTTACCCCAAGCGAGGGAGGGTGCATGATTGTCTTTGGCAATGATTCGTAAGACGAACGCGATTAACTTGATTAAGTCATCAATTGTTGATTTGGATTATACATGTTGTTATTATGACCAATGGGCTTAGTGGATGTCATTGGGGCATTTTGGGTGACCAAAGGTTATGGATACCTTTGGGGATTTTTTGGGTGACCAAAAGGCTTATGGATACCTTTGGGGATTTTTGGGTGACCAAAGGGTTTATGATGCCTTTGGAGCCTTTTGGGTGACTAAAGGGTTTATGATGCCTTTGGAGCCTTTTGTGTGACCAAAGGGTTTATGGATACCTTTGGGGATTTTTGGGTGACCAAAGGGTTTATGATGCCTTTGGAGCCTTTTGTGTGACCAAAGAGTTTATGGATACCTTTGGGGCTTTTTGGGTGACCAAAGGGTTTATGATGCCTTTGGAGCCTTTTGTGAGTTGACCAAAGGGCTTATGATGCCTTTGGAGCCTTTTGTGAGTTGACCAAAGGGGGTTATGATTCCTTTGGAACCTTTTGTGAGTTGACCAAAGGGCTTATGATGCCTTTGAAGCTTTTTGTGAGTTGACCAAAGGGCTTATGATGCCTTTGGAGCCTTTTGTGAGTTGACCCAAGGGGGTTATGATGCCTTTGGAGCTTTTTTTGAGTTGACCAAAGGACTTATGATGCCTTTGGGACTTTTTGTGAGTTGACCAAAGGGATTATGATGCCTTTGGGGATTTTTGTGAGTTGACCAAAGGGTTTATGATGCCTTTGGAGCCTTTTGTGAGTTGACCAAAGGGGGTTATGATGCCTTTGGAGCCTTTTGGGTGACCAAAGGGCTTATGATGCCTTTGGAGCCTTTTGTGAGTTGACCAAAGGGGGTTATGATACCTTTGGATATTTTTGTGAGTTGACCAAAGGATTTATGATGTCTTTGGAGCCTTTTGTGAGTTGACCAAAGGGGGTTATGATACCTTTGGAGCCTTTTGTGAGTTGACCAAAGGGATTATGATGCCTTTGGAGCTTTTTGGGTGACCAAAGGGTTTATGATGCCTTGAGAGACTTTTGTGAGTTGACCAAATAGCTTGTGATGCCTTTGGAGCCTTTTGTAAGTTGACCAAAGGGCTTTTGATACCTTTGTAGCTTTTTGTGAGTTGACCAAAGGGTTTGTGATGCCTTTGGAGCCTTTTGGGTTGACCAAAGGGTTTATGGATACCTTTGGAACATTTTGGGTTGACCAAAGGGTTCATGGATTTCTTTGGAGCATTTTGGATAGACCAAATAGTTTATGGATACCTTTGGAGCATTTTGGGTTGACCAAAGGGTTTATGGATAACTTTGGAGCTTTTTGGGTTGACCAAAGGGTTTATGGATACCTTTGGAGCCTTTTGGGTTGACGAAAGAGTTTATGGATACCTTTGGAGTGTTTTGGATTGACGAAAGGGTTTATGGATACCTTTGGAGCCTTTTGGGTTGACCAAAGGGTTTATGGATACCTTTGGAGCATTTTGGGTTGACCAAAGGGTTTATGGAGACCTTTGAGACTTTTTGGAGTTGATTGCTTAACTATTTATTAACCAAAGGGTTTATGGATACCTTTGGAACATTTTGGATAGAAAAAATGGCTCATGGATTCCTTTGGAGCATTTTGGGTTGACCAAAGGGTTTATGGATACCCTTGGAGCATTTTGGGTTGACCAAAGGGTTTATGGATACCTTTTGAGCCTTTTGGGTTGACCAAACAGTTTATGGATACCTTTGGAGCTTTTTGTGAGTTGACCAAAGGGCTTATGATATCTTTGGAGATTTTTGTGAGTTTACCAAAGGGTTTGTGATGCCTTTGGGGCCTTTTGTGAGTTGACCAAAGTGCTTGTGATGCCTTTGGGGTATTTTATGAGTTGACCAAAGGGATTGTGATGCCTTTGGGGCCTTTTGTGAGTTGACCAAAGGACTTGTGATGCCTTTGGGGATTTTTGTGAGTTGACCAAAGGGCTTGTGATGCCTTTGGAGCTTTTTGTGAGTTGACCAAAGTATTTATGATGCCTTTGTAGCCTTTTGGGTTGACCAAACAGTATATGGATACCTTTGGAACATTTTGGGTTGACCAAAGGGTTCATGGATTCCTTTGGAGCATTTGGGGTTGACCAAAGGGTTTATGGACACCTTTGGAGTGTTTTGGATTGACCAAAGGGTCTATGGATACCTTTGGAGCCTTTTGGGTTAACCAAAGGATTTATGTATACCTTTGGAGCCTTTTGGGTTGACCAAAGAGTTTATGGATACCTTTGGAGTGTTTTGGGTTGACCAAAGAGTTTATGGATACCTTTGGGGATTTTTGGGGTTGATTGCTTAACTGTTTTATTTTTGATTAAGGGAGGTATAATACCAATAATGCCCTGATTGATTTTTAGCAAATATTCTTGTTTTTATTTTATTTTATGGATGCAATGATGGATGGCATACCTAGATAATGATTTGATTATGATATATGTGTTAGTAATTCATCATATACAGACAATACATAGTCTATGGAAGAAAAACAAATAATAACAACGACAATGAAAATAGTTCAAAACCTAGTTAAACAGTGCAATAAAAAATAAAAAATCACACAAATGTAAGAGACACAAGATATACGTGGTTCAAGCAGTGTATCCTACTCCACGAAGAAACAATCAGTCCTTTGTATTAGTAAAAATACAACAATATTCTCCACTTGTACAATGTCTCCTCTCCTCTTTTCCTCCAAACCAAAAAAGAGCCTTAACCATATTGGTAGTCTTTTTATAGTACAAATTATATAGAGATTCGTAACTTTTCCTCTACCCAAAACCACATACTGGTGTCAAAATACAATGGGCCAAAAAACCATGAGTTGAAACCACCTATATGCTTATCACATTTTTAAAATATTTATTGGAAATTAAATATTTAATGGTAAGTAAATATTTAATGCTGAATCTTGGAACCCTGTTCAAGTTCCTATTGTTGAACGTTGCCCATCAATATTTAATGGCCTTGGAACTCCGCCAACAATAATGGCCTTGGAACCCTGCCAACAATATTTAAATGGCAATTAATTTCTTGTTATCAATTTGGCTCCATTACCTAACAATCTCCCACTTGGAGATACAACATCCCTGCATCCTAGGACTAAAAGTTTCTCATAACATGACCTTAATCCTTAAGGCCAACCGAAGTAGAGCAACTTCTCCTTGGTTACAATTTTAGTAAGCATATCAACAAATTTTTTGGAAGTGTGAATCTTACCCAACTTTACCAAACCATCATCCATTGTTGATCGAATGAAGTGATACCTCAACTAAATATGATTTATTCATGAGTGAAAAGCAGAGTTATTAGCTAAATGGATGGCACTTTGGCTGTCAGTCCAAAGTGTCCCATCTCCTTGCTCTTGACCCAACTCCTCAATCAACCTCTAAAGCCATATGAACTCTTTGGCACCTTTTGTGATAGCTACATACTCAGCCTACGTAGTAGAAAGAGCTACAACACATTGTAGCTTGGATATCCAACTCATTGTTGTACCTACAACTGTTAATACATACCCAATAGTGCTCCTCCCACAATACAAATCATCTACCATATCTGAATCCACATGGCCCTGTAACTCAACTTTGGAAACTCCAAAATTCAAATAGAATTTTGAAGTCCCTTTCAAATACATGAGTATCCATTTCATTGCTTGCCAGTGAGATTTACCTGGATTACTCATATACCAGATCACAACTCCCACTGCTTGGGCAATTTTTAGTCTTGTACACACTATAGCATACATCAAGATCCCAACTTCTGAAGCATAGGGTACCTTCCTGATGTACTCTTCCTCCTCCTTTGTCTTGGTACATAGCTTCTTTGAGAGCTTAAAGTGCTTTGCAAGAGGTTGGGCTACCGGTTTTGCATCATGCATACTGAACCTCTTAAGCACCTTTTCCACATAATCCTCCTGAGACAACTTTAGTGTTTTCTCCTTCCTGTCTCTAGTGATTCTCATGCCAAGGATTTGTTTGGCTTCCCCTAAATCCTTCATGGAAAATTTACTTGCCAACTCCCTTTTCAATATCTTAATATCCTACATATTGGATCCTACCACAAGCATATCATCAACATAAAATAAGAGAATAAGAAAGTTACCATTTCATGTAGCCCAAAAATAAACACTGTGAGACAAGAAAAGTATCCCCAAGATCGAATAATTCTCCACAAGATCAATCACACATATAAGAGTTAAACCCACAACACAAATATTGAGTGGTAAAACCCTACATCAAATGAAGAAGGGAAACATCCACTATGAAGCTCACTATATTACTCAATGATTCAACAGTACAAGAATGCTTCAATGTTATGCAACAATATGCATCAACATAAACTACAACACAAGTCAATATGACAAGATATGATAATATGTAGTAGAAAACACCCCTATTTAAAGAGAAGCTTTTCTACTACAACCCTAAATCTTATCACAATGTAATATTATCACAAATTATCAAATATTAGAAAGTTCTTTAGTTACTTTCTAATTTTATCACAATCTAATGTTTGAGATATGTGATAAGTTGCATCTATCAAATATTAGAAATTGATTAGTTACTTTCTAATATTTGCTAGAAAATGGAAATAATTTTTTCCCAAGAAATTAAATATTCCTAGCACCCTTAATTTATTTATTAATTGGGTGGGAATATTTTACATAAAATAGAATTATACTCTAATTCAAAAATTATTATTTAGACTTTATATTTTAGTCTAATAATAATTTACACAATGTTGCATTACATATTCCAATAAACACAATGGTGACTTTGGATCCTAGTAAAATTATGCTCAATCATGAAATTGTCAAACTTGAGATACCATTGCCTTGGAGCTTGCTTCAAACCGTACAAGATCTTTTTTAGTTTACACACAAGGCTTTTCTCGCTTTTGACCTCAAATCCCTTCGATTGGTGCATGTAGATCTCCTCCTCCAAATCCCCATGAAGGAATGTTGTCTTCACATCTAACTTTTCAAGATGAATATCTTCTACTACAACTATACTCAAAATAGTCTGAATTGAAGTCATTTTTACTACAAGTGAGAAAATATCATTATAGTCAATACCTTTTCTCTGTGCAAATCCTTTCACAACAAGTCTTGATTTGTATCTTTTGCTGCCATCAACTTTGTCCTTCACTCTATACACCCATTTTTAATTCAATACCCTTTTTTCCTTGGGAAGCACAACCAAATCCCAAGTTTGGTTTTGAGTCAATGAGTCTATATCATCCTTCATAGCATGCTCCCACTTGCTCCTAGTTTCCAATTACAAAGCCTCATGAAAACATTCGGGCTCACCTGCATTAGTGTATAGAATGTAATGAAAAGAAGGAGAACACTTATTTGGTGCTCTTCTCACCCGAGTAGATCTCAAACCTTCCATTATTAGTGGTGATGGGGGTGATGGTGGAGTAACTTGTTCATATTTATCTTCTTCATGAGCACCATGTTTATCAATATGAAAAAGAGGTTGTATTTTTATACCATGCTCTGGGATTGCATATAAGTCAACAAACTCAGGTGAATCCTCTTCAACCTGTATGTGCCTATCCTTGTACAACCTATCATAATTGAAAATCACATCTCTACTCTTGATAACTTTTTGGCCAATGTTATCCCATAGCCTATATCCCATCTCATCCACACCATAACCAAGAAAACAACACTTTCTAGACTTTTCATCAAGCTTACTCCTATTTTCTTTATCTATGTGGGCAAAAGCCTCACAACCAAATACTCTAAGGAAAGAGTAGTTTATAGGTTTACCTTTCCAAGTCTCCTCTATAATGTCACCTTCCAATGCAATAAAAGATCCTTTGTTTATCAAATAAACTGTTGTATCAATTGTACTAGCCCAACATAATAATGACAACCTTGCATGCAATCTCATGGCTATGTCATTCTCCATTATAGTTATGTTCATCCTCTCTAAGAATCCATTCTCCTGTGGTATCCCAAGAGTAGTATTGATTCTCCTAATTCCTTCCTTTGTGTAATAGTACTCAAAATCCTTGCTGAAATATTCACCACCATTGTTAGATTTAAGGTATTTAAACTTTCTTACCTGGTTCATTCTCCACTAATGCTCTCCACTTCAGAAAAGTGTCAAAAACATTATATTTATGATTGATTGTTTAGATCCATGTCTTCCTACTGAAATCGTCAATGAAGGTAACATAATAAGAGTAGCCTTCAAGAGAAATTACTAGTGAAGGACCCCACACATCCGAGTGAACTAACTCTAATTTATCTTTCTTCCTTTCTGGACCAACCTTCAGAAATATTACCCTTTTTTTTTTCATATACACAACCTTCACAAAAACCTAAATCAACCTCCTTGAGTTTTGGCAATAATTTTCTAGAGTTAAGGGTTTTCATCCCTTTCTCACTCATATGAACCAACCGCAAATTCCAAGCTTTCACATCATCCTGAGCAACATAGTTCAATGTACAATAAGATGAGTTTGCAGTAAATACAAAGTTCCAATCAATTCACCTTTTACAATGACCATTGAACCCTTTGTCACTCTCCATTGCTGGTTTCCAAAAATTGTGTTGTATCCCTCCAAATCAAGTGCATTAGCTGAAATCAGGTTCCTCTTCAAATCAGAAATGTGCCTAATATTTTTAAGCACCCAAAAATTTCCATTTGGTAACTTTACATTCATAGTTCCAATACCCACAATCTCACATGGATAGTTATTGCCCAACAAAACCTCTCCATAATGACCTGGAGTATAATCAACAAAGTACTCCCTATGAGAAGTGATATGATAAGAAGCTCTAGAGTCCATAAACCAATACTCGCTCGTGCAATTTGATGCAAGAATCAGGGCATCCTGATAAATTGCACCTATAATGTTTACCTCTTGAGCATCATTCTCATTACTATCCTCATTCTTCTTTTTGTATTTGCACTTCCTCTTGAAGTGTCCACTCTTTCCACAATGCCAAAAATCAATCTTTTGTCTTTTCTTTTAGATCTACCCTTTGATTTTCCTCTATTCTAACTTTTCCATCTAGCTTGGCCTTTTCATTTTTCTCTGTTTCTACCTCTACTTTCTATAGATAATGCTACTCTAGATGATGAAGCCTCCCCTGAGGTTTTTCTCCTCATATCCTCACTAAGGATTTTGCTAACCACATCATCAAACACTAGATTTCCAGATCTAGACATAGAATTACTCACTGCCACTACAACGCTACCCCATAAGTCTGGTAGTGAACAAAGAAACCCTAAAGCCATAACCTCATCATAAAAATCAAGCCCTACAGATTTTAAAGAACCCATAACAACATAAAACTCATTAAGGTGTTCTTGGATAGATCCACCCTCTTGCAATTTCATAGTAAATAACTTTCTAATCAAGAAAATTTTATTTGAATCTAAGGATTTTTCATACAACATAGCTAGTGTATCCATGGATCCTTTGGTGGTCTTTTCCTTCCTAATTTTGTATGTAGTAGAATCATCCAGGCTCAACCGGATCACTTCTAGTACTCTCCTGTCTATCAGATCCCATTCCTTCTCATATATCAAGTCAGGTTGACCATTAGTCTTCCCTTTTAGATCCAAGTACAAATTATCCTTGTGATACAAATAATCCTCCACTTTGGTTTTCCACATACCAAATTTTTTTTTGGTAAACTTCTCCAGTTTAAACTTTGAACTTTCTCCCATTTCTCCCACTCGAACATAAAAATATCCTATGAGTGTCCTTTTCCAACAAGAATGCTCTGATACCAGTTGTTAGGAATTCACCATGTACAAACAATACACAGTCTATGGAAGAAAAATAAATAATAACAACAATGAAAAATAGTTCAAACCCTAGTTAAGCAGTGCAATAAACAATAAGCAATCACACAAATGTAAGAGAGACAAGATATATGTGATTCGGGCAATGTACCCTAGTCCATAGAGAAACAATCAGTTCTTTGTATTAGCAACAATACAACAATCTTCTCCACTTGTACAATGTCTCCTCTCCTCTCTTCCTCCAAACTAGAAAAGAGCCTTAACCATATAGGCAGTCTTTTTATAGTACAAATTATATATATATTCGTAACTTTTCCTCCACCCGAAACCACATAGTGGTGTCGGAATACAATGGGCCAAAAAACCATGGGTTGAAACCAGCCATATGCTTATCACGTTTATTAAAATATTTACTAGTAATTAAATATTTAATGTTAATTAAATACTTAATGCTGCCTCTTAGAACCTCATTCATGTCCCTATTGTTGAAAGTTTCCCATCAATATTTAATGGCCTTGAAACCCTGGCAACAATTTTTAAATGGGAATTAATTTCTTGTTATCAATTTGGCTCCGTTACCTAACAATATGTATGCATGTACTGATGACATGTGCTAGGTATATGATAGATGTATGCTTAGATGCTATGATATATATGTATAGATGCACTATGATGTATGCATATATGGATGCAATGCTTACATGACTTGATTATTGCTATAGGATGTGATGTATTGATGACATGCACTAGCTAGCTGATGAATGTATGATTAGATGTTGTGATCTAGATGTGTAGATGGACTACTTATGATGTATGCGTATATGGATGCAATGATTGGTGTTTAAATGCATGTTTGTTTTGATTTAATTATATGCATCTAATTTATGTTGTTATGATATGGTAAATGCAATGTGTGTAATGCACTATTTATATGATGTTTGATCTAGTATAAATGAACTGTATGCTTTAATCACTTAAAATATAAGGAATGAATATGATATGAGTTTAAAAATCTAATGGGCGACACCACATAATGTATAACAATCATGAATGTAAATAATAACTCTTAGCATAAGAATTAATTATTTAAGCATCCAAATGTGAGATGAGATGATGTGATATATACGTGCTTTCTTGATGAGCTTCTGTAAATTAAAATATATGCATAAACTAGTCAGTGGTCATATAAATATCATTATTGATATTAATCCGATATCTATCCTACTTCATGAATGTATTTTAATGAACAAAACATCCTAAATAAAGTTGGTGATTTGATGGATGACATGATTTGTTGCTATTAAGGGATTTTTGAGGTTTTCCATGAGACTCAAACACCCTAGTTACTTCATCAAAAGTTGTATACTGACCACACAGAGCTCTTGAAAGATAAAGCTCTTGTTATGAAGACCTAGATACTCATTATCCCTGTGTGCAAATTAATATATTAGATAAATCATAAGCATACCCCAGTGCCAGACGAGATTCATGTAGTCGATTACTGTACTAGGGATCCTCAAATGTTCATCCTGATCCTAAGCTAGACTCAGTTGGATTAGACCACTATCTAATACAGGACACCTAAAGCTAGCCTTGTTTGTAATTTACATAGATCTTATCCTAATTCCAAGTGGGATTCATGCAACCCATTACTATATTAGGGATCACTCAATGGTTTGTGGAGATCGACCATTCCAGGGATTCAAGATCTTCACCCCCATATTTTCTTCACATTTATTTGAGATACTTGATCATGCTTAGTGATAAAAATAACTGTTTATTTTGATTTTTTTTTCTTTAAGCAAAGGATTTATGTAGTGATGATAATCACTCTTTATTTTGTTTTTAAATTTTGCTTTATTCGGGATTTTTACTTGTTTTGATGAAAGCAAGGGATTTATTTGGGTAGGGAGGAGCTTGTCCTTTTGCCAATGATAAAAATCCTAGACCAAGTGCATCACAAGGTGAGAAAGTAAAAACCTTTTTCTTAGGATGCCTAGTACCACTTTGTAGCATTTATCTTTACCTTGTTCCAACTAGGATTTTAGTTTTTTGATTAGTGATGGGACTCTAAAATATACTAGGTGCTATCAAAACCAAACCTCATCTATCAAAAGCAAAGATAGCTTTCTACAAAATCTGATAAAATCACTAGGTATGCTTGAGTTACCGAAAAACCCTAGTATAATCCTTATAGCAACAGGAGGGGTTGTGTTGAAAAACACAGTTACTCGCATGGGTTATGATGATGGATTTTGAAGATGCACGATTGAGGTACAACCATGGTGTCATTTTTTAGATTGTGAAAACAAAATAACTTATGCAAATGCAATGGATGCAATGTGCCTAATGCAATGCAACAAACAGATGCAAATACCAAAATGCAAATGTTTTTGTATTTTTAATGTTTTCCATTGTTTTTGAGTTTTGATTATTCTGAATGTTTTTGAACTTTTTGACTTTAAACTATTTTTGTGCTTTTGATTTTTTTTTTACCTAAGGGGCTTTAAGATGCCTTTGAGGATTTTTGTGATGTTACCAAAGGGCTTTGAGATGCCTTTGGGGCTTTTTGTGATGTGATCAAAGGGCTTTGAGATGCCTTTGGGGATTTTTGTGATGTGACGAAAGGACTTTAAGATGCCTTTGGGGCTTTTTGTTATGTGACCAAAGGGCTTTAAGATGTCTTTGGATCTTTTTGTGATTTGACCAAAGGGCTTTGAGATGCCTTTGGGGCTTTTTGTGATGTGACCAAAGGGATTTAAGATGCCTTTGGGGATTTTTGTGAGTTGACCAAAGGGCTTGTGATGCCTTTGGGGCCTTTTGTGAGTTGACCAAAGGGCTTGTGATGCATTTGGGGCCTTTTGTGAGTTGACCAAGGGCTTGTGATGCCTTTGGTGCCTTTTGTGAGTTTGAAAGAAGGGCTTATTATGCCTTTGGATCCTTCTATGAGTTGACCAAAGGGCTTGTGAAGCCTTTGGGGCATTTTGTGAATTGACCAAATGGATTGTGATGCCTTTGGGGCCTTCTGTGAATTGACCAAAGGGCTTGTGATGCATTTGGGGCCTTTTGTGAGTTTGAACAAAGGACTTATGATGCCTTTGTAGCCTTTTGTGAGTTGACCAAAGGGCTTGGAGATGCCTTTGGGGATTTTTGTGATGTGACCAAAGGGTTTTAAGATGCCTTTGGGTCTTTCTATGAGTTGACCAAAGGGTTTGTGATGCCTTTGGGGTCTTTTGTGAGTTGACCAAAGGGCTTGTGATGCCTTTGGGGCCTTTTGTGAGTTTGACCAAAGGGATTATAATGCCTTTGGGGCCTTTTGTGAGTTGACTAAAGGGCTTGTGATGCCTTTGGAGCCTTTTGTGAGTTGACCAAAGGGCTTGTGATGCCTTTGGAGCCTTTTGTGTGTTGACTAAAGGGCTTATGATGCCTTTGGAGTTTTTTATTTTGACATTTTTCTATTTTTTGAAATTTTATGTTTTCTATTGTTTTTGAAATTTTGAATTTTATTGTTTTGACAAGGGGAAAGTATGATACCTTAGGTATCCCTCGTGTGTGTGTCAGTGAATGAAAGTGAGGAAGGCATGATATATTTGGAGGTCTCACTTTGCTTCATTGATCATGATGTGGATGATGGGGAAGGTATGACATCGTGAAGACCCCTAATGTGCATTAGGTTTGATGCACTATGATTGGATTGGCTAGGAGGAGAAGTAGAAACTGACCCCCCTATTGTGATGTGCAATTTTTTGTAATGCCAATATCCCGATGAGATGATATGAGTGTAGTTGAAACATTAGATGATGTCAAAGGTTGCATAGATAAATTTTGATATTCTTATTTATCTGTTGCAACATTGATCAATCCTAAAAACTCTTGGGGAGGCATATTAATGTGCACCTAATTAGGTCGCTCGATTTGATTGGTAGGTGTTATGTTTGATTCGTGTGCATGCAAGGGATCTTGGAAGATTATTATCTGAAGCTCTTACCTCTCGATCATATATTATACTAAATATCTAAAGGGATGACATGTTTGGATGTCATGACCCCTTTATCGATGGTACACATAATATAGATTTTCTCTGTATGCCTTTGATCTATGTTTATTAGGTTTCAATGGATGGATCTATGCAATATTGATTCTTCGCACCTCACATAATCAATCAAAGGGTGATGCTAATGCGTATGGAAAATTAGTATATTATTGTTGTGGTTGATGTTATTGTCCCTATATCTAATTTTTTTGCATATGATTTTGGGCTAGAGGAGGTTGGTCTTGGTAATTATGTTGCACTAGTAGAGGTGGTGTGACCTGGTTTGAGGATTCAGGGATACTCAAAACAACTTGATTGATTGGGACCACATTTTGTTGCGTGTTTCCACCTATAATATTCTTATTTGGCCATTACTTTTTATTGAGTTGAATATCACCCTCTTGTATCTTGATTGACTCAATTAAAATAGCTTGTTCTAAGGCCTCTTCAAATGTTTGATACTACTGCAATTGTAATAGAAGCGAGATTTATTTTGCATAGCTTCTTGTAAACATTCGAATGAGCTCTATTGTGGATAGGGTGAAAGGTAATTTTGACATTACCTTCCTCCACTTATTTCCATACTCAATGGAAGAATCATCGTCAAGTTGACGAAGGCTAGCCAAGTTAGTCAAGTTTATCATTTTCTTAGCACTAGAGGAAAAATGTTATGCATCGGCTAATTTCTCAAAGGTGTATATGCTATGGTGTGGTAGGTGATTATACCATTCTAAAGCATACCTATATAGTTTTTTAAGAAATGTTCTCAACATTAAGGGGTCATTGTCTTGAAAATGGAAGCACATATTAATGAATATTGTCACATGCTCTTGTGCATCTTCGTCATATTTGAATTTTTCAAGCTGAGGCATCTTGTAATTTGATGGATATGACATTGATGACATTGATGGATGCAAAGGTTGGCTGCTAAGCTGCTTTAGTGTGGGTTTTTGATAAATTGGCCTTAGATTTTATTTTTAAAATGACTTTATCTGATTAGCTAGCACTTTGTATGACCCTGAAGAAATGATATGATCTTGCTTTTGTTGCCTTTGATTAGGTAGAGGAGGTTTCTTTTGATGTTGATGTGGATGATAAGTATAATCATTAGGTACCTCATCATAAATGGATTCAGGGTAAGCATCCCCTTCTTCCTGATGTTCCCATTGGGACTCTGCATATGATTCCTCATCATATTGATCTTGGTACTGTTGACGTGTATGAGGTTCTTGATGATAACCAAATAATGACCTTTGATGTTGAACATAATTTTGGCATGACCAAGAGGAAGGAACTCGAGATTATAAATGGATGCATTATGTGTTGTTGCATCCTCTAGGTGCTAGGCGTAAGCACCACTTTATGCAATGCATCTTGCACTTGTTCTTGTTGTATCTTTTGTTATTCTTGTATCTTTTGTTGATACAACCTTTCTAGTTGTGCTCGTTGTGAGTCCACCCCTTGTTGATTTAATTGTTGTTGATCCAACTAGAATTGATCCATATACTATTTTTTGTTAAGCTATGACCTTAGTGCCTGATGTGTAAGATCTTGTTGTTGTTGTTATCTCGAAGTTTTACACCCCTAGGGATTGTATTGTTGTTATGATAAAAATTGGGATGCCATTCAGGGATGAGCATGTCCTCTGGACTGATTTGGAGATATTTCTGGTTATGGAGCTTGAATCTCTCTTTGAATTGGAGGTCTTGGTCACCATGGGAGGTCCCCTGACCATTTAGAAATTTTTTGGTTTCCAAAAAAATTACGGGTTTTATATACCAAAATTATCAGCACAAAGAGCTGATCACAATGGGGTATGACTCCAAAAAGTTACTTCTAGATCAAAATTTTGTATTTTTGAAATAATTGGCCAACCGGGGCTTCATGGGGAAATGCCCACTTTTAGGAATTTTTAGGAAATTTTGAAGCATGAAGAGTTAGGACTCAAAATTTTTGTGAGAGGTGCACAAGGGTCTAACTAAGACAAAAAATAAATTTGGCAATTTTTGGAGTTGTCTAGCCCATTTTATGATTGTTTTAGTGCATTTTTTTCCCTATTTTTAGCTTCAAAAATAGAGTAATCATAAAACCAAAATAAATTTTTTTATAGCTTCGATTTTCATAATTCTCGATCTATTGGATGCAGATCAAAAAGTAGCTTTCCTAGAATAACTTTTTTTTCAATAAATTTAGTTGAAAAATTAGGGTTAGGTTTTGGTACCAGATCAAGGATCTTAGGTGGATTACCCAAACAAAGAAGCACACAAAGCATATAATATAATTATCTCCTAAGCTATTTTGTGTGTTTGGATGCATTGTTTATAAATAAGACCTTGTATCACGTGTTTTGCTCTTGTTGGATGGTATTCTTGAGTTTAAATGGATTTCACTTGTATACTCACAAATCGACAACCTGGTGATGAAATCCAGTCCATGTAATCCAACCTATAATATGTGGTAATTTAGTCCACACATGGTTAGGGAGCACATATCCTCCCAGTCCTCACCCAATTCACCCGTAGTCGATGATATACCTATTTAAGAGAGATACATGTAAATTTCCCATGGGTTATGATAGATCTTGGAGCTGGTATTGGAAAATAATAATAGGTACATGGGATTTGAGGTAGCGGGTGGAGATGAAATCCACCTTGCTGATCTCTACCAGTGGTTGGTAATGACCTCCAACTCACTAGCATTAAAGTGATACATGGTGTGTGGGGTTCTTTTTATATTTTATAATTGAAAGTGATGCAACAAAGAGCACTCATGATTACTTCCCTATATGCCTAAAAATAATGTTTGATTTCAGAAAATGCATTTCTAACTGATCTAAATGGCATTCATACAATGCACTTTCTATTTTGTGATGTAATAGCCTCTAGCTGGGCCACATACAAGCAAGCTTAAACACACAAGAGCCTAGACCACTAGAGACTAGGGTTGACCTTGAAAATAAAGGTTTGTTGTTCCTAGCAACTATTAGAGGAAGGCTGAAAAAACCTAAGAAGCTTCAAATACATTTTTATTCCATATTTTCTTATGTTTCCTTAATAAAAAATGAGATTTAAGTTGCTATTTTATGAAAATAAATTGCAGATAGAGAAAGACAAAAAATTAGGGAATAGCACCAACCTAAAATCCTCATCTGATGATGAAAAGGCTGACCTCTACTACACTTTTTTTGCTATCCGTTGTTGACCAGAGCGGCTACTACTGATCATTGACTGCAATAGTGGTTAGGATCTATTGGCCACTATTGACCAAAGTAGCTAAACCTACACACAAAAACCACACAAAAATGTTAGTAAATCAGTCAAAAACAAAAACCTGGTGGGGTCCCACTATGGTCGCCATATGTATGATCCTAAGAAGCGTGCACCTCTACTCTACTTGTAATATTATATCAAATGAAAGACCATAAATCAATAGATAACACATAAATGATAAGCAAAAGAAGTATCTTTTATTTATTCATGTGGATCTCGGTTACATATTGGTCCCTCTAATGGATACCCAATTTTAATATAAGAAATACAGGTAGAATGGTATAGATATCCCTCATAAGGAGATGGTGTGCTTTCGTAGGTCTCCCGATCTCACACACAAAACTGTATGAGGTCTTATAGATACCTCCTTCTCCTTCTCTCATCCAAGAGAGATCTTATGTTCTAAATGACTTGAATCGGTCCTGTGAACCTGTAACCTGCATTCATAGAAATAAAAAAATACTATTAGTAGCATAGGAAGCCTCTCCTAATGAGGCTTTTATTAGTAAATTTGATAAACATGATAAATAAGCATAATATGATTTAAAATGCAGCATATCTAAGCAATGTACGTATGTAAAACTCAAAAATATTAATGTAAATGCATTGCAAGAATCATATCTATGCTAAAACTAGATAATGGAACAAAAAGCATGTACAAATCTAAGATAAAACAAAGGAAATGATATCTTAGACCCTAGCCATAGATGCTTAGAGCAGCCATGACTGTGGGCCACTATCAAAGACAATGACCACTAAATTAAAAGGTTTACCTCAGGTTTTAGGGACCGTGATTGTCGATCCCTTGCTCAAATTGATGTCAAGGGTCACTTGTTGTGTCTGGTACACTGGTTAGTGGTTAGGAATGATAGATCTAAATGCAGGTGCATATATGTAGCTCATTCAAATGACACTTTGATACTCCTAAAAGGGGAGTGTATTTGCTCTCTGATATGATAGGGCTTCATTGCACAAAGTTCTCTTCCTGATCTTCCTTTTTTTTATATTTTTGGAAGTTTGCATATGTAGTCTCTTTGGATTCAGATCCAGATCTAGATCTAGATCTAGATCTACATGCAAACTAACCATCAAAGAAGAAGGTTCAATCACAAACTAGCATTGAAGGGATAGTCAAGAGGAACTTTGGGAGTTCCTCACTAAAATCCCTTTGTAAACCATACAAACTATTGTCTCCGCCTATAATTTGGGCTCTTCTTGATGGTAATCTATGTTTAAATGCTAGTCGTTTTCATATAGTGACTAGCTATGACCAATATCAGCTTGAGCAGCAAGAATTGGCAGTCACTCTGATAGATAGCAGCTAGTCCTGAATGGGCTAGAAATACCTATTTTGAGTGGTTAGGACAGCTTCTTGCTCTTGGAAAGGTCCAATATTGGTCATATGGTTTGCAAATGTATCCATATGAGTAGTCTCCTAAACATGACATATTTTAGGTTTCTACAATTAGGTTTCATGGCCTATCAATTAGATCATGTGCAAAAAAGCATCCTTTAAATACACTAATAGCCAACAACAAATCATTTGAATAACTAAACATGTGTGTATGTATATTTCTAGGTCTAGTCTTTCCATACATTGATTAACCATTTAAAATATAGTTAAGAATCCTACTATATCATTTTGTACCATCCTGATACAACATAGATAAATCATTGCTTATCTTCAAATAAATTTATGACATAAAGCAATGATACTACATGTACGAGAAAGAACTATATATTATCATACATGTTGTATGCCAATGACAATTTATATCATGGATAGGGATATTATCCTCCATTTTTATCACAATGAATACACTTAATTAAGTTATCGAATGCAAACCACATAAACTGGATATGTATTCATAGTAATTCTACCTTATTATCAAGCATTAAAATGGAAAGAAAAATCAATATGATGACTCTCATCTTCCTTGTAGTCTAAAAATGCATGAAAATAATGAAAGATCTATTGAATTTTAGATTACTTTCTTAAAAATGAAGCATAGCTATAGAGATGGAAAATTGACCCATCAAAATGATCACTTTTCCCCTTATATCCCCAAGAAGTCCCTCGATCTTGGTAAGGGTAAATTTGACCTTCTTTTCCCCCATTTTGCTATCTTTTTCCCTTGGCCTTATCGATTTCGTGGTTGTTCAGTATGGGGCATGAATTCAACAAAGTTAGAGTTTTTTCTCTTGAGTTCCCTTAATTTTGGGCCAACATTTGTGGCATTGGCTCTTGGTCAATGTTGTTTTTTTATTTTACTGCATTAACCCCTCCAAACCTCATATAAATAAAAGTATTGGATCCACTTTTTCTCGTAGTTTTTACTAGAATTTAAGATCTGACTTTGTGGTGATTGCAAGTGATTTGATGCTTTTGTAATGCTCTGGTGCTCTGCTTTTTGCTTGCTATGGACAAGCAAGTGGATAATCCTTGTTGATAAATTGTGTAAACCATTTTTATTGTAGATAAGAAGGAGAGGCCTCCTCTCTAGTTGTTACTTTTTACTCCTAATTCCTCCATAGGCTTATCAAGTTTTATTTGTGTTACTAGTTCATAGATCATTAAATCTTAGTTTTTCATTACAATTTTGTATCCATGATTTAGCTCTTTAGTTTTCTTTCATAAATTTATGCCTTACCATTATGGGGCATGAATTCGGTGAGACATTAGGTTTTTTATTTATCTATTATTGAATTTGCACCCACTAATTATGGGTCACAAATTCAATCATAATAGCTTGGGGTAAGTTTCTTGCTCCCAAAGTGCTAGTTATTATGTGTTCATCCATTCTATCATTGTATTCATTTTATTTACATTTTCTTTTAATATTTCATGCTATCATATTTCATTTTGCTTGTTCCCAAAAGGTCAACAATCATTTTTATTTTCAAATGATCAGCTAAAAGAACCAAGGGGCGTTGACTATTGCACCTCCAAGCTGAGTCACATAGTAACCTAAGCAGACCCTCAAATATTGATCAATTTTCCAAGGGTTTTGAAGTTATTTTGTATGTTTAACCAAATTCATGATCAAGATTTACAAGGTATAAATTTGGATGGGATAAATCATCGGATCAAGTAAGTGCTCTAATATATCTGTTACGCTATTTTTTGTGTACCTATATCAAATTTTTCTCATTTTTAGATTTTTTTTAAGCCAAAAACCCCTTGCGGGGCTGCCTTGGTCTGAGAGACCATGAACAGGGGGTTCTACACAATTGGATTTTGGATACCCAATTCACCCGAGAGTCGCACCCGACCTTGCTTGCACCAACATTATTAATTGGATTTTGGATACCCAATTCAACTTTTTGGTAGGGTGGATATTTGAACCTGGGACCTCCCTTGGAGGATTGCCCTCTCCTCTCCAACTCACCTACAACACCTGGGTCATTTCTAGATTTTGATCATAATAAAAAGAAGACATTTTGATTTCATTTCTATGAATAAAAATAGAAAAAGTATATAGTTTATGTCTAGGCTAATTCTCTTTGCACATTATCTCAAACTCTTGGTTGAAAATAAAAAATTCACTTCCTCACAAAATTTAGGAATAGTCTTCATCAAAATAAAAAATCATTCTAGGAATAGTCCTTTGTTTGCTTACCCTACATTTTTCTTTCATTTTTCATAGCTTAGATCTTAGTAAGACCAAACATAGGTGTTTTTTAAAATAAACACATCAAAAATTCCATCCCATACTTGGAGCAAATCCTTAAACCATTCTTGGTGAACCCTTCGATCCCCAAACCCCCAAGAGTAGATAAACAATAGCCTTACGATCACTTCAGCTCTGAAAAAATCCAGCTAAGAATTTTACATGGTGGTAAGTTATCCCTCCTCTACATATTTGGTGAATCCAATGTGAAACATGTCCTTAGTGGCCATCTAGGAAGATTACTCCCTTTGTATCCTTTTATTTTGATTTTTAAACTATAAGAAATACCATTTAAATCTATTTGCATAGATTAGAAAAACTAAATAAAACTTAATCAATTATTTTGTGTCCTTTGTGTTTTTGCATTAGCTTTTCTCCCTTTCTCTTTCTCTTAATCCTATGGACCCAAACCTTAGGAATAAGATAAATATGATAGACACAAAAGATAATATTCTATTCCATGAGGATGATAAGGTTGATAGGGAGAATCCTAATCTAGAGGAAGAAGAGAACATAGATACTGGTGATGACTATGATTCTATTGAAGGGTCTAGCGGAAATCTCACCTTCAAATCATATAATAATTTCATGAGTTTCTTTAGGAAAAATATGAAAGACTTAAATGAAGCTATAGATAGAGACACCCACTTTAAAGAAGATAGAATGTCATATTCATAAATCAAATCTCCTTAAAATATTTACATCAAACATTTATTTGAATATTTTCATAATTTTAATCCATTCCATAAATTGGCATATGCTACTACAACCACCAACATTTGGGGATTTTCGTAGCCTCCTCAAACTAGTGGCATTCAACAAAGTAATGCTCAATTTCCTCCTCATAACATTTCTTCTTTTGTTCCACAAAATATATTTTTCATCCCATAACAAGATCCTACATAAAACATCCCATATTATAGCATATAAAATAGCAATTTTAATACCTCCAATATTACCCAAGTTCCCTTACAATATCATACCTATAACCTGCCCTTAGGGAATCTAGGAACAATACACAACAATAATCATGACATATAAAGTCTAACAAGTATAATGAAGCAATTGATATTAAGAATCAATACAATTTAGGCTCCAAGTTTCTCTTATAACTATAAGAAAATATGCAATCAACCTCTAGATCCTATGGTATCTACTAGGTCCTATCCCAAAGCATATTCCAATGTTAGCCTTGCCTATTTTATAAGGGAATAGAAGACCTAATATAATATTTAAGTATGTTTAGAACAACATGCCATGATATTATATATAATGATATGTTGTTGCTAAAAATTTACCTAAATATCCTTGATTGTATGGCATTGGAATGGTATTATCAACTCACCCATCATTCTTTGAGAAACTTTGAATAAATAATTGAGTTATTTGTTTAGCAATTTGGAGCTTATGTGGAGAAAGGAGTAACCATTCAAGATTTATATCTCCTAAAACAAGGTAAGGGTTAAAGTTTATTATAATTCTTATCTTGATGGAGAATTTTAGTTGGAAGTGTAAGATACACCTTATGTCCTCAAGACATGTTAGAGGTCTTCATTGGAAATTTACAAGAACAGATCTCATATGAGTTGAAAATAACAATTGTTACATATTTTGAACAAGCAATATATTTGGCAATAACATTAGAGAAGGTTCTCATTCAAAGAGGTGAAATCAAGTTAAGGAAATAAGAATAAAGGACCACAAAAACCCAATACAAGAACAAGCATGTGGTTGGTGATGGAGTAACAAATAATAGGTAAACCAACAATTTCAATATCGATAGTACCTTGTAGAATTTTGTACTTAAAAAATCTTAAAAATTCCCATAAATGAACTTCACTAGACTCAATCAACCTATTTCATTGGTCCTTAAGTAGCATCTAGAGGCTAAGATGATTGAACTGCCTCCCATAATGTAGCCTAATACCATAACAAATTGTTGTAAGCCTAGTCAACATTGTGATTATCACAGATTGGAAGGGCACGTGAAAAACTCATGTAAGAATTTGAAACCCATGGTTTAGTATTTGATAAATGAAGGTCATATTGTTATGGATGATTCCTAACCCACTCCTAACCACAAACATCCAAATAATAAACCTCCTACTCAATAAAAATCTACAACTAATCAAGATATGAGGATCTTCTAAAATCCCCTATTCAATCATGGGTAACATATAACTAACCAAGTGTCATATGATAATGTGCCATCTCCCTACAACAACATGATGGGTATGATAGCATCTACTACAAGGTAACAAGCTCAAGCTTATTTGACTCAACAATCTTAGTAGAAGACATGTTCTACATCCAACCATTTCATGACCCTCCTTGGTAGGCCTTAGGGCATAGAAACTATGCATTGTTTAAGAGAACTTGCACATGGTTTTGTTATCAGTAAGGAAGCAGGAAATGTATAGAATCAACCCTAAAGAGTATTATATATAATAGGAAGATAGGATATTATAATTAAAAGATGTTTAATTATAATATATGCTATTATATATAATATAATTAAAAGGGTTTAATTATTATTATTATTTTTATTTGTGGAAAACATCCCAAAAGGGATGCCACTTTTGGGTAAGACCCAAGGAGGCAGGGGTATCCATTCCACAAAAAATACCCAGGACTCGGACCTGACCTACCACCTTTGACATACTCAAGGAGCAAACAAACACACAAAACTAATTTAAAAATAAGTAAATAACAACAAATATAATAAAATAAAATAAAAAGCATGCTCCTTGAGTGTGCCAAAAACAAAAGCACAACCAAACACACACAATAAGATAAAATAAACCACAACACAAACCACATAAAAAAACACAAGAACCACATAACAAAACACAAACAAGACAAAAACAACAGAACACTAAAAAGACATAACCTAAAAAAGCATGAAAAATAAACACAACCAAAACCTAAAATATTAAAAAAATAAAATAAAAATAAAAATAAAAACAACCAACAACAAACGATAAACAAAAACAAAAAACATAGAAAACACACACAAAAAAAAATGAATTAACACAAACAAAGAAAAACACAAGAACAAGAACAACAAAAACACATGAACAATAACAAAAAACATAAAAAAAAAAATACAAAACAACAAAAACACAAGAACAACAAAAAACAACACAAAGAACGCAAAAACAAAACAAAACAAAAGAATACACACAACTTAAAAAACTAAACAAAAAAGAAAAAATAAATGAAATTGAATGGAACAAGGACCTATCTAGACCAGAAGACTATCAAGGCAAGAAACAACAAAGGAAACAAAAGAAAGAAAAGAGTGAGCTAGGGAAATAAAAAAAATATGAATGAACCAAAGAGAAGCAAAAAAAAGCAAGAAGAAACTAGGTACCTTCATAAATGGAGCCATCCAAAGAAATGATAGAAAGAAGAGCTTCCCTAATCTATGATGCCCACCATCTAGGAGGGTGGCCATAACAAGTAAGATCACCTTTTTCCAAAGCCCAATTATCTAAAGCATCAACACTCTTGTTTTGATATTTTACCACATGATTGTAATCAACTTTCAAAAATCCCATCTGGATTAATTGAATCTTCTCAATAATTCTTTTTATTCTCCAATCAACCTTATGATTCTTGTAAGGAGTCTTCAAAATATTAATCATAAGTTGAGAGTCAGACTCAACTAACACCTTTTCCCATCCAACATTAGTAGCCTCATGAAGGCCTTTGAGGATACCATACCCCTCATCAAGGTTATTGGAAAGAATACCCAAATTATCAGCAAAAGTAAAAACCAAGGAGCCATCTGAAAGTCTACCAATTCCTCCCACACTGGCTTTTCCAAGGTTCCCTCTAGAGGCTCCATCAGTATTGACTTTTCCAAAATTCTTAGGAGGAGGTTGCCAATTTCTTGTCCTATCCATATTACTAATACTCACATTCCCTTTAAGTTGGTTTCCCTTAGAATATTTAATCTTCAATCTTTGCATCAATTTATCCCATCTTTGGTGGGAGTTTTGGGGGTGATTAAGGAGTTGATGGATTGATTCAACTAAGTTGGCTATGGTATTTTGCCAAATATAGTGAATATCCTTCCTATCTTGATTAAAAATTTGGATGTTCCTTTCAATCCAAATATTCCAAATAATAATGGTAGAACCCATCCAAACTAACTGCCTAATAAAATGATCAACACCCTCTTGATTAGGCCAATCCATCCAAAGCTATTCAAAATTAAAAAAATTGGACCATTGTAAGCCAAGTAAAGTGGTCATTCTCCTCCATTGCTCAAAGGCTAAAGTACACTCAATTAAAATATGGTTGAGATTTTCTACATTCTCTTCACACATGTCACATCTAAAAGGGCCATGAAAACCACGCTTCACAAGTTGCTCACCAGTAAGCACCCTACGATGCAATAAAATCCAATTAAAGAACCTCACCTTAGGCCGGAGCTTTTGAGCCCACAATTGAGAAAATATGCCAGAAGAATGGTTGGGATTATTATGGCATAAGGTCAAATAACCTTGAGCAACTGAATACTCACCCTTAGTAGTGTTGTTCCATCCAAAACAATCTTTTTCATGGGACCAAGAGAGGGATCTCATATGAAGGATGCCTTGGATATCTTGTCTTTGCCTTTCTGGGATTTGAATAGGCCAGTCCTCAATAGGGATCCAATATCTACCAACATTTGAATTACCAGTATGGTATCGACAATAATTAGCCACCTTTATCCAGTTAGATCGGTGAAGCTCCTCCATCCAAGGCCTCCAATCGGGAAATTGAGTTATCAAAGGCTTGTGACCATCCCAAGAATCTGTCCAAAAATTTGCATGTTGACCATTATGAATGATCCAAAATAATTTTTTCTTTATCAAATCCTCACCAGTCTTAAGAACTACTAAAATGGGAGAACCTTTGGTAGGAAGTTGATAGCAAACAAGGTCTTTAGGACTTTTGTTCTCAGCATATTTAGCACGAATATTATTGGCCCAAAGAGCATTGGGGTATTGCAACATCCTCCAATATAATTTAGCAGCTAAAGCTTTGTTATTATTAATATAAGACCACAATCCCAACCCCCATTTATTCTTAGGAAGACAAAGTGTCCCATTTCACCAAGGCCCATTTTCTTTTCTCTTTAGTACCACTCCAAAGGAAACGATGACTAATTTGATCCAGTTATCAAAGAATAGCCTTTGGAATATTCAACACGAAAGATACATAAATAAGAATAGCTTGAAGGAAATATTTTACCAAGGTGATTCTACCCCCAGAAGAAAGCCACTTGTTGGTCCACTTTCCAATTTTCTTCTTGACTTTGTCCAACAACCAATTCCAATATTTATTTTTTTGCCTTTGAATATTTATGGGAATACCTAAATAAGTGATTGGAAGGGAGGTCTTCTTATATCTTAATTTATCCAAGACCATGGATTCCTGTCTAGTAGAGCAGTGAAATAAAATAAATTTAGATTTGTCTTCATTGATCAACTGCCTAGTAGCCTTAGAAAAATAGCTAATGATTTTCTTAATATTAGAAGCTTCCTTAACTGTAGATTTACCTAAAAGAGTAGATTCATCCACAAATTGAAGATGAGAGATAGGTCTAGCTCCATGAGCAATGGTAACTCCCTCAAGGGTTTTGTTTTCTCTCTTTTGGTTATAGTCCTACCCAAGCATTCAACAAGAATGGTGAATAAATAATGGGATAGCGTGTCACCTTGCCTAATACATCTAGAAGTTGGGAAAAACTGAGAAGGCTTGCCATTGATAAGAACTAAGTAGGAAACTGAAGAGATACATCCCATAATCCAATCCATCCAATACTTAGAGAAACCAAATTGCCTCAAAACTTTGATAAGGAAGTGCCAATCCATTTGTCATAATCTTTGGATAAGTCTAACTAAATGAACATAGAAGGAGATTTTTACATATCCATGGAATAGATGGCTTCTTGAGCAAGAACTATCTCATCTACTATTTGATGCCCTTCCACATAACCCCCTTTCTATGGGGAAATAATCTTATGCAAAAGAGGCTTCAACCTTTATGCCATGATTTTAGTAATGATTTTGAGAAGAACATTACATAAAGTAATAGGTCTAAAAGCTAAGATATGATCAACCTCTTGAGCTTTTGGAACAAGAGTAATATAAGTTTTATTGATAACCTTAAAAATTTCTTTGGATTTCCTGGCTTCTTCCACCACCTCTAATAAATCAACATGAAGGATATCCCAGAAATCTTGGTAGAACTCAATGGAAAAACCATCAGGAACTAGGTTTTTCCGTTTTTGTATTTTAAAAACTACATGTTGAAGCTCATTGATAGTAACAGGAGCAATAAAAATAGAGTTCTCCTCAGAAGTGATAAGATAAGGGATTGCTTGAAGAAAATTTTGTTGAGAAGCTGAGTCAAGAGGAGTAGCAACAAAAAGATTGGAAAAGTAATCAACAACAATATAGTTCATGCCATCCCAAATATAAACATCTCCAGAATATGATTTTAGGGAAGAAATAAAGTTGTGAGATCTTCGAGCTAGAAGAGATTTGTGGAAGAAATTTGTGTTTCGATATCCTTCTTTGAGCCATTGAATTCTAGATTTTTACTTCCATAAGATTTCTTCTCTTTTTTTCCCATTCCTCTAACTTAGTTGTGAGATTAATTTCATATGCACTTCTCTTCTCTGTGAGGCCATATAAACATATTTTCTTATTCAAATTTTCAATATGAGTAATAACTTCATGTTTTTTTATGAACATCCCCAAACTCTTTCCAGTTCCAAGTCTTGATTTTGGATTTAATGTATTGCAGTATTTTGGCAAAACAAAACATCTTAGTACCATGCCTAGGTTTACCTTCCTTCCACCATTTTTGTAGACGAGGTCTAAAGGAAATGTCTCTAAGCCACATTAATTGAAAATGAAAAGGAGAGAAACTCACATTGGTTTTCCACATTTCCACCATGACTGGCCAATGATCCGAACCAACATTATTAAGAGTCTTCACTTTAGGAATGTGACCATGGATTAAGAAAATTTCAGAGAGCAAAAACCTATCCAATCTCTCCATTATACAAGCTAAGCCTTGCCTTCTATTAGACCAAGTCATAAGGCCATTATCTAGTTGGATGTCCACAAGATGGAGGTTTGCAATATATTCGCTCATGAGGTCAGTGCTTTTGTCCAAATTTCTATTCCCCCCCTTTTCTCATCCAGAGAGAGGATGGTATTGAAATCTCCTCCGATCAAGATCCAATATTCAGGAAAATGAGAGATAATATGAGTTATATCCTTCCACTGTCTTATTTTTTCCTCCAAAGCAGTTAGAGCATAAATAGTAATGCAGAGCATAATTTGGTTGGAATTTCTACTTTGAATAGCTATAACCAACAGACTCCAAATGCTAACCATATGGTGAATAACTACCTCTTTTGGGTCCCAAAGACAAGCAATGCCACCAGAAGTCCCCTGGGAACTAAGGGAAACCACTTTTCTATCTGGCCAAATTTTATTGGAAATTGAGTCCATATCCTCCATTGACATTTTTGTTTCTTGAAGGAAAACAAGATGTGGATGATTTATGTGAATCATTATTCTAATTTTATTTTGTTTTGGAAGACTCCCTTTGATTCCTCTAATATTCCAAGTGATGATCTTCATTAATACCAGGGCTAAAAAAGTTGGGAAGGGCATTAATATTACCTTCATCTACAATATTTTCACCTTCTTTTACCATATGATTTTGATTGGTCTTGCGACCTACTTTTTGATTAGAATCCATATTCAGTTTTTTCTTCCCTATGTCTTGACTTATTCCAATTAAATTTGAGATGGCTTCTAACCTTGAATAATGCTCGTACACAGCCAAAATTTTACTAGAGGGTTCAACGGAGTCTATATTGGGACCTGTATTATTTGAAATTTTGACATTTAAAATATTGTTTTTCTTTTGTAAATTTTCTCCCTTTTTATTTTGTTGAAAACCTTTGATTTGTTGGTTTGTCTCTGAGTTCTTCCCTTCTAATTTAAATCATGTTTCTAAGATTTTTGTTTCCATTATTTCCTCTTCCTCACTTGGGACATCATTTGTGGAAAGGATTTCAAACATGTTAGCATATGACTTTGATTGATCCTTCATAACTGGTTTTTTCTGAGTGTTCTTCTTCTTAGGCATTTGGAAACCTGTTGAGTTTATATCTTCTTTCTTTTGATCATGAATTTTATTTGGGCAAGCACTGGCCAAATGACCATAATCATGGCAAATTCTACAACGAAAAGGAATGTTCTCATAGTCCACTACTTGCTCCCAAGTGTCTTCCCAAAATTCCAATGTGATATTTTTAGGTAGGGGTTTGTCAAAATCCATTAAAACACAAATCCGAGGATAAATAATATTTTCAAAATTTTGAGTACAATCAAAAGTCATCATAAAAGTTCCTAATGAGTTTCCAATTGAAGAAAAAATAGTAGGATTCCAAAATTCAATAGGGAGTCCAAAGATTCTAACCCACACGGGAGCTATAGAAGGCATCTCTTCTTCGACTTAAAATTTAGTACGCCAGGGCTTCATGAAAAGCCCTGCCCTTACAAAAAACCAAGGATCCCCTTGAAAAGTTTTCTCTCTATCTTCATTATTAGAAAATAAAACAAGAAAATAACCATTTGGATAAGTAGATATTTGTAACTCACCTTTAGTTTTCTAGCTTTTTGCAACCCAAAATTTGAAAGCAGATAGGCTTGAATGAAAACCCATAAACCGAAAAAATTAGTCCTCCTTTTTCCAAATCTTCAATGCTATTCTGAATGTTACACATATCAAGCTTAACATAGGAGTTACATTAGCTGCTTTAAGACATCCTAACTCTATTTTCCTAGGATCAATCTAAGGTATTATTACAGGTGTATGGGAAACCCTAATATTGATATTAGCATTGGGCTGAAGCTGTCCACCATGGAGGACATCCCTAAAATTCATTTTTGGGGCCGATTTTTCGAAATTCTTACCCTTGATAGGGGTTTTCACAGTAGAATTATTTTTTGGGTGCACCTTAGCACCAGATTCACTTGATATATGAGCCATTTTTTGATCAACTACTTGAAACTTATTTTGTGATCTCTTTAATCCTTGCCCTAGACATCGTGGAAAGGTATGCTTTTCACTTGTCTTTTGTGCAAAAAATTTGAAGCCATTGTCACTCAATTTCACAATATGATCTATTGAAAGACAAATTTATAACCCATCTTGGATCCCCTGCAACATTTCCCCCTATAATATTGAGCATAAACCACAAAAATATTGGCCTCTAGGGCCCAAAGGCCCTAAAAACCAACCTCTGGAGCTGCTTGCACTCAACCCAGATGAAACCCTTGCATAACCTCTTGCCAAAAACCTCGTTCAGACATAGGCATGTGCTAGGATCTGTGTTGCTCCAAATGATATGAAAATTTGTGGATACACTCTAGGGTTTTTCAAGAATCTACCCTCAAATTTTAGCTCAATCTGAGTCTGTATGACTGAGATATGGCCAAAACAAGTTTGATAGTTTGATTATAATATATGCTATTATATATAACATTATAGGGAGATAGGATATTATAATTAAAAGGATTTAATTATAATATATGCTATTATATATAATATAATAGGGATATAGGATATTATAATTAAAAGGGTTTAATTATAATATATGCTATTATATATAATATAATAGGGAGATAAGATATTATAATTAAAAGGTGTTTAATTATAATATATGCTATTATATATAATATAATAGGGAGATAAAATATTATAATTAAAATGTGTTTAATTATAATATATGCTATTATATATAATATAATAGGGAGATAGAATATTATAATTAAAAGGGTTTAATTATAATATAAGCTATTATATATAATATAATAGGGAAAGGAAATATTATAATTAAAAGGGTTTAATTATAATATATGCTATTATATATAATATATTAGGGAAAGGAAATATTATAATTAAAAGGGTTTAACTATAATATATGTATTATATATAATGTAATAGGGAAACAATATTATATTATAATTAAAAGGGTTAATTATAGTATAATCTATTATATATAGAGAACTATATATTATAAATAAAAAAAGGGGTTTATTTATAATATAAACCATTATATATTTTGATGAGAAAATATTATAAATATAATATAAGAGTATTATATTAAAAGGATATTATTTATCCTGAAAGAAGATTATTATAAATAAAATTATACTATTTTACCCTAATGGAAGGGTAGTTTAATAATAAAATATTTCAATATAATTAAATAGATTTTTTTTCCATCTTCTAGATAAGATCTGTAGGTTTACATTTATAAGGAATGGCCTTACTGACATAAGGTGAGGGAGGGCCTTAACAGCCTTAAATTTGCAATAGATACACTTTAATGAGAAGGGACTAGACAGACCAAGTGGTTGGTCATTGGAAGAGGGGAACTGTGGCCATTTAGAAGGAGAAAGGGATCGATCAAAAATAAATAAGAGATGGCACGGGTTCAAGGAGTAGAGGTGAGGCACGATAGCGACGAGGTAGGAGGAAAAAGTAAGAGAACGGGAGAACAAGAAATAAGGAGGGGGTTTCAAATGGAGATTTCAGAATATCAAGGTTCATTCTAATTCATTTCAAACATGAATATAATCCTTCTTAAGCAATATGGTGTTATGATAGCTTTAAAACTTATAGGCAAAATTATTATCCCCCTTGGTATTTGGTTTGAGGGTCCCTGCTGCCTGCAACTTATTGGTTCTACCTCTCACCGACCAGATTGGTTACATGATAAGAATTTAACCCTAAACTAAGTAGCTCTTGAGCGACTATTGTAACCATCCCCTTGCTTGATTCCTTTCAAAGTTGTGTCTAAAATTTTAGGTGATAGTTGTTACCTTTTTAGTGCCAACACTGCTAGTTCATAAGCAATGCATTACCTTAATTAGGTGACTATGTCTATCTAATCGAGATGTTCGGATAAGATTCAAGGAGTCTCCTATTTTGTAGTCACCACCATGATTTTCTCCAGGTAAATGTGTTCGTGACTTAATAAAAATCAACTTGATTCGACCAATATCATAATAATCTAGAGGCTAATTTCATTAAACCTTTAAATCTATTCAAGAAATATTTTAGATGGTTGTCTCGAATTTTAGCAATTTAGGACCTCCATCGTGTTGACTTTGAGATCCATGAGTAGGTTGTAGTCCACTATTGACTTTAAAAGTTGTTGTCATAGGCATCTATGTTTTAAAGCATTGCACCCTCGTAATCATTGTTATCCTATTGGTGATTGCATGATATGAGCTTGTGCATAGCACGATTGTTAGTTGAGAGGTTGTTTGTCGTGTCCTACCCTATGGTTGGGGGTCATTTGGTTTGACCACTTGCACTGGTTGATGGATGAGATCCTTCGAACCTCTCCTTTCAGATTTAGTTGGTAAACTAAGAGCATGAAGTGTGATTTAAATATTGTGCTTAAAGGAGATATTGTGTTAGCAGTCCAACAGGTAAAATAAATATATTGTGTTAATAAGTTTAATATAAAAAGGTTTTGCAATATTTTGCTATTATGGCTTAACATAAATACTACAGTGATATTATGGATTAAAGGTTTAAATATTGTTATGTTAATAGTTTAGCATAATAAGGCTTTTATGTTCATCATGTTATAGTAATATTTGTTTAACATTTAAGAGAATATATTTCATGTTAGTAGTTCAACATGTAGAGAATATATTTAATGTTAGTTGGGTAAATTATAATGAAATTAGATTCATTATGTGATTTATATTTGTAGAAGTATAGATTAAGTTTTATAATGAAAGTGTGATTCATTTATGTTTTATGTTTAAATATATACATGGAGATCTAAAAAAGGAGAAATTAATGTAGTTTCATTTATATTTGAAGGTAGACTATGTTAAAAGAAAGTTAATGTAGTTTCAATTATATTCGAAGGTAGACTATGTTAAAAGGAAATTAATGTAGTTTTATTCATACTTGAAGGTAGACTGTTAAAAGGAGAAATTAATGTAGTTTCATTTATATTTGAAGGTAGAATATGTTAAAAGGAAATTAGTGTAGTTTCAATTATATCTGAAGGTAGGCTATGTTAAAAGGAAATTAAGGTAGTTTCATTTATATTCGAAGGTAGACTATGTTAAAGGAGAAATTAATGTAGTTTCATTCATATTTGAAGGTAGATTATGTTAAAATGAAATTAATGTAAATTCATTCATATTTGAAGGTAGACTATGTTAAAGGAGAAATTAATGTAGTTTCATTTATATTTGAAGGTAGACTATGTTAAAAGAAAATTAATGTAGTTTCATTTATATTTGAAGGTAGACTATGTTAAAAGAGAAATTAATGTAGTTTCATTTATATTTGAAGGTAGACTATGTTAAAAGGAAATTAATGTAGTTTCATTTATATTTGAAGGTAGACTATGTTAAAAGAGAAATTAATGTAGTTTCATTTATATTTGAAGGTAGACTATGTTAAAAGGAAATTAATATAGTCTCATTTATCTATGAAGTTATATTGTATTGTAAATGGAAATATTATTATGCTAAAGTTGATTAGCATAGATTATATTTAAAAGGAAATGTGATTATACTAGAATTTATTAGCATAGATTATGTTTAAAAAATAATATGATTATGCTAAAGTGATTAACATAGATTGTATTTTAAATGGAAATATGATTATGCTAAAGTTGATTAGCATAGATTATATTTAAAATGAAATATGATTATGCTAAATTGATTAGCATAGATTGTATTGTAAATGGAAATATGATTATGCTAAAGTTGATTAGCATAGATTATGTTTAAAAGGAAATATGATTATGCTAAAGTGATTACAATAGAATGTATTGTAAATGGAAATATGATTATGCTAGAGTTGATTAGCATAGATTATGTTTAAAACAAAATGTGATTATGCTAGAGTTGATTAGCATAGATTGAGTTTAAAAGTAACAATTGTGGATTATGTTGTATGTTAGATAACATAGTGATAATGATTATGCTAAGATGTTAGTGTAGTTTAGTAAATGGAAAGTGGGTTATTAGATTAACTAAAGGTATGGGACTTTAGTTAGTTTAGTAAATGAAAAGTGGTTTATTAGATTAACTAAAGGTATGGGACTTTAGTTAGTTTAGTAAATGGAAAGTGGTTTATTAGATTAACTAAAGGTATGGGACTTTAGTTAGTTTAGTAAATGAAAAATGGTTTATTAGATTAACTAAAGGTATGTGAATTTAGTTAGTTTAGTAAATAGAAAGTGGTTTATTAGATTAACTAAAGGTATGTGACTTTAGTTAGTTTAGTAAATAAAAAATGGTTATTAGATTGACTAAAGGTATGGGACTTTATCTAGTTTAGTAAATGGAAAGTGGTTTATTAAATTTACTAAAGGTATGGCACTTTAGTTATTTTAGTAAATGGAAAGTGGTTATTAGGTTTAATAAAGGTATGGGACTTTAGTTAGTTTAGTATATGGAAAGTGGTTTATTAGATTAACTAAAGGTATGGGAATTTAGTTGGTTTAGTAAATGGAAAGTGGTTTATTAGATTAACTAAAGGTATGGGAATTTAGTTAGTTTAGTAAATGAAAAGTGATTTATTATATTAACTAAAGGTATGGTACTTTAGTTGGTTTAGTAAATGAAAAGTGGTTTATTAGATTAACTAAAGGTATGGGACTTTAGTTGGTTTAATAAATGGAAATATTCTTATGTGGAATATAGTATTGATTGTATAAGTATGATAAATAAATCATGGAGATTGTTGTGTGGATGAATTGAGCATTCCATGGTAAAGTCGTATGAACTATGTGTTCTACGCATTGTATTGGCTTATGTTGAGAGAAAAGGATTATGGATCCTTGTATTTGTAAAAGATCAAACTTATGCAATATATGGAATGTATTTTGAGGTTGGGTTTTACCTTTAAGGATTTTCTCCATGATATATATTATTTTATGGGTATCATATTTGATATTACTTTATGCATTTCTTATCGTTGTTTCTATATTTACTTTTGATATGTCTTTGCTAGTTAATCCTCATGTTTTGATTTGATATAGTGCTTAGTTTGTATTGTTCTTTATTTATTTTTAAATGTGATTCTTGGTGGTTGTTAATATGTGATGTTGTTAATTACTTAAAAAAAAATTAGTAGTAAATAGTGGTATCCCTAGGCTGGTTGAGTTATGGGATTTTACAAACCAACCCTCTAGACCATCCTTAGTTCTTAAGAGTACCTAAAAAAGGAGCACAAAGTGTAGAAAAACTGACCTTAGTGTTGAAGACACAATCAAGAGTCTCCTTCGACATCCAACAATAGTTAAGTAACACACCTACCAAGATATCCCTCTTATAACATTGATAGAGTTATCCTATTCATAGATAAGCCTTGTTGAAGCTTCTAAGTCAACAATCTATCTCTCAAGACCTTCCCCCTAGTAACCTAGCCAATGTTGTAGGTACTCTTGGGATAAATCATATATATTTATATTATTCTTCCTTACTCAAATTTACAGGGGGATTCTCCTATTTACATCATGGGATATATTGGTAAATATTTCATCAAGAGGATATTTTTGGAGGATGGTTCATCCCTAAATATATGCACTTATAATTTCTTCCAAAATTTTGGATTAAGAAAGGAAGATTTAAACAAATGTAAAGTCATCATAAAATATTTCAACAAGAAGTCCCAAGAGGCCTATGACATTTTATCCCTTCTCCTTAGGGTACGACCCAAGATCTTAGGCACTTTGTTTTATGTGATATATTACCCAAAGTATTTTAATATTCTTCTTGGGTGCCTTCAAATTCATGCATGAGGATTTCCCCTTCTATTCTTCATCAATGTTTAATATGTGAATTTAAATATCAACTTATCACTATCCAAGGTGACCCTCATCCATTCCAATATTGTTCAATGGTTGAGCAAGCCCAATAAATGATCAAGTTTTATCCATTTGTTTCCCTTCATAAAGTTTCTTCTCCTTCTTACCTAATTTCTTCTCATCATTCTTCTCATCATTATCAAATCACCAAAACTTTTGATAACTTCAAAATTAGTGAGAAACCACCAATAATAATATTATCATAAAGTTAATCCAATCATCTATTTGAAGTTCCTCTTCTCGACCTCACCAAGTTACTACCTTCACTCTGAACTATGGGTTTTCCTCATAAAAAGGGTGAAGTGGTATACATTGGTATGTGTACCTTTATCTACGCGGGTATGTCCCATGAATAAAATATTCATTGTACCAACCCATTTAAGATAGAGATAACCTTTTTCTATCGTTATATATGCAATGATTACCCACTTCATAAGCAGATCCTATCTAGTATGGGATATAGAGGTAAAGGGTTGGGGCCACAAAAAAAAGGTATTCAAGAGCCTTTGAAAGTTGAGATTTGACCTGGGATATGTGGCATAGGTTATATCCCCAACAAAAACCAATCCTTACCAATTTATTAATGATCAAATCATTACTTATGTTGAATTCATGGATCATCATGGTTTAGAGTGATGTAACAAGGGTGAGGGACCACCTTCTTACTCTAACATATTATTTTGCAATGTGATAATTTTGGTGCACCCTGATTTAGTTGTGACCCCAAGGGATTATGCTAAAGGGAATACTCTTTGTGATATAGATCATGAAGATATTCTCAAAAATAACTTCTTCTTTGATTGGTCAGTACCTTGTGTCGCACATGTTGAGCCTTATAGATCTCAAGTGGATTCCATTCCTATGTCTCTCGAAGACCTTGAGCAAATAGGAGTGATCCCTGACCCTCCTCACTATAATGATGAATCCCACATCCTCATTGAGGAGACCCTCAATATTAATAAAAGTTTATGAGAGCCCTAGAATCATTAAGTTAGGCAAATCCTTGTCCATGAATGAGCAAGAGCATTTGACAAATTTATTGAAGGAATTTCAAGATATTTTTGCTTGGTCATATGTCGACATGCCAAGTCTTGATTCCTCTATCGTTATGCATCATTTGGTATTTAAACCTAGTGTTAAGCTTGTTAACTAGAAACTTAGGAAGATGCACCCAAAGGTCACCCTTCTAGTCAAGGAGGAGCTCCAAAACTTATTGACATCAATTTTATCAAGGCCATCGATTATTCTGATTAGATCTCCAACATTGTTCTTGTAGACACCAAATCCTAGCCACTTGTCATCCATTCACATCCTCAAATCACAACCCTTCATTATATATATATATATATATATATATATATATATATATATATATATATATATATATATATATATATATATATATATGTATGTATTCATTTATATATAAATATAAATATTTTATATTTATATTTATATATTTAATAAATATATATGTATATATATGAATAAATCCTAGCCACCCATCACGATTTAATCTCAACCATCCATTTAACATGATCCATATCACATATCAAAGTCATAATATTAGCCCTTCATCATGTTTTAATATTGACCACCCATTGGTATCATCAAAACCCTAACATGTTAAGGACAAGTTATAAAATATCATTCATTATTATGAATGAGGGATGATCAGTTCAGAAGTTTTTTGGTGATTTCTTGAGGTTAAAAAGAATTAGAGCCCTTAATCCATTATCATACAAAACCTATAATTAGGGTTATGCATAAGGGGTTGGACTCAAAATGTAATTTTAAAAAAATTATGAATCCTAATTGAAATCAAGGCATATCCTAAGAAAATCAAATCAATCATCTTCATGCCAAAATATGGGGCATTTGAAGCCCTAAAACATAAGTTCATCTTTGAGGTAAATTTTGACCTATTAAATCACCTTATAATTTCATAAAAATACCACCATTAGATCAAGCTCAAAAAGATATTTCCAATGAGTACACATACCTATGTTTGGATATATATTGTGGTAAATTTACCCTAAGAAAAAATTGGTCCCAAAACTTTCAAGCAAATGGGACGACGTCGAGGGTCATCATATTTGCTAATTTTTAATTTTGAAAATCCTAATATTTTCCCAATTTGTGAATAATCACCACTGTGCATAACCCTACCTAGCATTTCTCTAACACCCTCCCTCATCGCTGTTGTTGCATCCTCCATTTCTATCTCCAAAATCCTTGTGAACCAAATTTGGTTTTGTAGTACACCTCCCTGAAACCTTCGAATGCTCTAAGGAATTTCCAGAACACTATTGAGCATTCCAAGAATGGTGTAGGGTGTTCACAACTCTTCTCAAATGATTTAGGGTGTTCCTCCTCAACCAGATTATATTCTACAAATTCTCGAATGATTCTAGGTGTTTGTCCACCACTAAATTGAGGAAGTAGAATCATGGATCATAAACATATGTATATTTTTGACAAGGTATCATTTGTTATTACTTTAATTATTTTTCTAGTATATCTGCACTTTATTCTATCAAGCATTTGAGTTAGGGTTGATATTTTACACTTTAATATTTTAGTGGGCCTCACACTATGGAGACCCTGGAGGTGTTACTAAGCTATTTTCTAATCTATTTATATGCAGGTTGTAGGGAGTGTTTACATTGATGGTTGTTACAACCATGAGTGGCCTTGTAGGGATAAGCAAGCCCACTCATAAATTATTTGGAGCGAATATGACGGAGAGATATTGAATATTTATTTGAACAAGGGTTTTAAATCCTTTTATTCTAAAATTTGTATCAACACAAGCTGCATTGTAATAGTGGAGATCAAGGCTCCCACAATATCAATATAATATTATTTCTTTACTGTGTAATATTTCTTGTGTTGTATCTATTCTCATTATCTTGGTGTTGTTAATTTTTACTTTACAAAAAGGTAATCATGGTGGGAACCCCAAAGGGTTTCACATTTTAACTTACCTTATAAATATTTTTTATCTATGTTTTCTATTTTTGTTGCAAGTTTTATAAATCTGTTAGCACAAAAATTGCTAAATCTAGGGCTAGGGTTTTTGGAAGCAGTAGGAATTGATCTATGGTCATGTGAATGTCATCCAGAATTTGAGGTATGCCATACCGCATCTGTGGGACACCACACTACATATGTGGGATGCCACAAAGTATCTATTAGTTAATATAGAGAAAAATATGGGTTTTTACGAAGAAAATTATAGTATTTCACACTGCATTTGCAAATTTAAAGAAAAATACATAAGACTTTTGGCAAGTCCCTTTTAAACTATGTTCATATTTTTGCTTTTTAAAAAGAAAGAAAAGGAATATTCATTGTTCTATTTAAAAATAAACCTCTTGTATTGTTAAATATCTTAGGCATTCATAAGCATTTTTAAATCATATAGAATTACACATAGGTATATATCTACATCTATGCATTCATTTTAGTTGCATTAGACATTCATTACACTAGATTCAAGTTTTTGTTGTCTTTCATGGTGTTTTACTTTTTGCCTTGTGTGGTGTTTGAAATAAATAAAAAAGTACAATAGCTACACTTTAGGCTAAAGTTTCCCACTTTTTACTCTTTTAAGTTGGAACAAGTCATTGGTACTCAAGCTTCCTCCCACTATTGGAAACACATTGTTGATTCAGAGTGGAAGAGCTAGGCGAACCCTCCACTGTTGGAATCACTTGATGATTCAAAGTGGATCTTAAGAGGTGTACCCTAGACACTTTTGAGGGGCTTGGTATTGGTGTTATTAATCACCAACTTGGTTGAGTAAAAGAGGGTTTATTTGCATTTTATGTATATCATAGATAATAAAAATTTAAAAAGAATCACACACAATTGCATGATTTATCTTCAACATCATTGAGTTGTATTTCATCACTAACCATTGATCGAGATCAGCAATGGTGGGTTTCATATCCATCCGATGTCTCGTCCCATAGACACCTTAGCAGCCCATGACTAATTTTTCTAGATTTTATCACAAGATAAATTCCCACTTTCCATACATCTTAGGAATCTACCTTGCATATTATTCTAAGTTTAGGGTATGCACATCAAAACACACAAACCAAACACAAAAAAAATTAAAATAAAAAATATTATTGCAAGACATAGAATTTAATTGTGTTTTTGATTCTATGTTCTTTCCATTTTCATTGCACCTTTCCACACACATCCCTCACATCCGCTATCCCCTCTTGCTCATAGCTTATGGTATTGACCAAAAATTAATCCAGAGCCATGAATCAAACATCAACCTCATCCATGGAGTGCTTCACTCCTTCCTCAATCGCTTTTGTGGCTAACCCAGTCAACATAACATAAATAATCTATTTTGGTTTATTTGTCAACCCTTCTCACATAGTATTCACTTCGAATGTTGATGTTATGCACAAAGCCATCCATACCTCAATTCCAAAAACTAAACCATCCAATCCACTGATATATGTATCACCTACATAGACATAGATAAGGTTGGAGCTTATATAATACCAACCAATCCTATTCTAGAACCACTTCATATTCTACCCAGATATGTTCCTTCTTCTCAACAGGAACTTGCTCACTCACATCCCCACAGTTTTAGCCAAGTCTACACCAAACCTCTTTTTGAGGCATCATCCACACCTTCACACCAAATTCCCCCACCACAATGTAGCCAAATTACCTCCATCTCATTTACCTATACCACTACCTATTCTAGCCCACTCTACAAAGTACAAGTTAATGTTGCTTCATAGATTCCATCCACCACTCCTCATTTAGTTATGATTCCTTTCACAAATTACCCTCCATTAACTTCAACCAAAATTATTAATACTCATACCTTACTTACATCCACTTCCACGACAACCCCACAATATGCTTTAAAAGCAACCATACAACAAGTATGACAATGTGGGTGATTTTTGTGTTCCCCTCACCCACTTAGTATTATTCCTAAAAATAATGACCAAAATAAAGACTCATGTGCAAGCAAGTATCGAGAAATCACAACAAGATGGAAATACACTAGATATGAAGGCAATAAGGAATCAAGTGCAAGGAATGGTCACAGAATAGTGACAAGATAGAAATCTACTGGATATGAAGGTAAGAAGGACTCAAGTGCAAGCAATGATCACAAAATTGTGACAATATGGAAATTCACTGGAGATGAAGACAAGAAGGACTCAATTGCAAGCAATGGTCATGAAATCATGACAAGATGCAAATCCATTGGATATGAAGGTTAGAAGGACTGAAGTGCAAGCAAGTGTCATAGAATCATGACAAGACAAAAATCTTCTAGACATGAAGGTAATAAGAACTCAAGTGCTAGCAACGGTCGTGAAATCACGACAAGACAAAAATCCTCTAGAGATGAAGGTAATAAGGACTCAAGTGCAATCAATGGTCACAAAATCATGATAAGACAAAAATCCATTGGATATGAAGGTAAGAAGGACTCAAGTGCAAGAAAAAGTTGTGGAATTATGACAAGAAAAAAATCCATTGGAGATGAAGGTAATAAGGACTCAAGCACAAGCAAGTATCACAAAATCGTGATAAAATTAAAATCCACTGGAGATGAAGGTAAGAAGGAATATAATGCAATCAAGTGTCACAAAATCATGACAAGATGAAAATCTACTGAATATGAAGGCAAGAATGTTGGACCATCATACTCCAAGATAAATCAAATATTTGGTTAAGATATAGCTTGTTAAAGTTGTTACATATCAAGAGATACCAAGTGGTTTCAAGAATGAAGAACGCTTGTGATATCAAAACTTTTGTCCATTACTTTGTATCATGCCATGTTCTATTTTTTGGATCAACGGTGTTTTCCTTACTAGCTTAGCCACCTGGCATTCTATTGTAACAATTTTAATAAGATATTTTAGATATTTTTAACCATAGATATTATAAATAATAGCGTCAACCTCTTGTCTAGGGGTTGGCTCTTAGGTGTTCACAAGTTGTATGAGTTGAAACTCTTGGAAGGAGCAATGTAATAAAAATCTATATTTAACATTTCGTTCAAATATATTGCAGAACAAGTATGTATGAATGGATGAATGTTTCTAATCTAAGTTAATGTGCATGACATTAATTATGATTTCTAGACTCTTGTTAAATTTTATTTCTTAGTTTTGGAACTACTAATATGTGAAGTTGAATATTGATTAACCATGTTCTATGTATGATAAAAAACTAGTTGGTTTGTTAGGAGATTGTAGTAATTGCTTCATTTCATTGTTTTTTCCCATTTCTTGTTGTTGCTTAATCTACACCATATCAAGTTATAGCTTTCGCTACATTTACATCCCTTTCAAGCACTCTTCTCTTCCCCTAATTATGTTTCCAACTAGTTAGAACTTCTCAAAGGAACCAATCTTCTATGGAGATTGAATTGGTTATGACTTATAGCTTGACCACTCATTCAATGGTGGTCATTTCTCAGATTAAATAACCAACCATAGGCAGATTTTGGACCAATAGTTTTTGGCATGCTTGATGGGACAAATCCACGTCCTGCTTCTAGGATATTATAGGGCCTGATGATACCCTATGCTAGTGCAATAAGTTCTCTTAAATCACCTAGTGACTTTTCTTATAAAATCTAGATTCATTATTATGATCGATTTCCTTATTTCCTTATTTGTTCTAAAAACCCTTTTAAAAACCCTCGGTGGCTCCTATTTCCTTGAATATCTCAAATCTAATGAAAATTTATAAATTATAAATCATCATCATATGGTCACTCTCCTCTGAAGGAAGGACCCTAGGGTTTTAAAATATCTATGTAACATCAAGTATCAATGGCTCAATAACGTTATCCCTAATGGGATGATAGAGGTCCCCTTAATATTTAGTACATGCACAATGTTCCTAAGGCTGCTTTGAAGACTCTACCAAGATTTGATGGTACAAGGAAGACCACCTCTGAACATTTCCAGAATGTGGCCTCATTAGCTATCATGCATAATATTGCTTTTGAATATGTGATGCTGAAACTACTTGTCCTCTCTCTCAAGGGGAAAGCATTAATGTGGTATAGAACTTTAGAGGATAAAAGTATCTACACGTGGATAGACCTTTCATAAGCTCTTATTTAGGCTTTTGATTACTTTGGAGATCCATTTCAACTGCTAAATCAACTTTCATTTATCAAAATAGCTTTTTATGAAGCTAATTTTAACTTCAACATCAGATTACAAAGAATGTGGACAAGAATTCCCTTTGAATTTCAGCCATCCCTTGTCCAGGCATACCTCTTTTATATCCATTATTTTCACCCTGCTATAAGCATCATTATCCAACAATCCGAAGTGAAGGGTTTCCCATATTTTTTCAAAGAGGCTATCCATGCTAAGAATATGTTGATTCAAATAGGAAAAATACCACCTCGAGAGAGCCTATTTTCCTTAAAAAATTCAACCCCTATATCTTCCCTAGGAGATATTGGATCATACCCTTGCCAAGATCCAAGAAGTGGTTTCCTTGTTAACTATTAGTAATACAAGCACCAAACAAAGCAAGAATTAAATATGGATATCCAAAGGCTTACTAAAGAGGTGAATATTATGGATAGATAAACCTCAGGGAGCAGAAAATATTATGGATAGATAGACCTCAGGGAGCAGAAAACAAGATCTTAGTGGTCCTGAACTCGTAGCATATCAATTGCATTATTTTTTAAGTACAAAATTAAGGGTAACTCCTAAAACATGGGAGCAACAAGATCATGTTAAAAAATGGAAGAATGATCAAGCTCTAATTGAAACCCTATTCCATGATAAAATCCATTTTGAGAATGAAAAATATCACTTGGAGCAAAAGCATTATATTCCTCCAATGGGTGACATGATAGCATGTAATACTATTCAAAGGGACATAAACCCTCTATTATCACAGTATGGAGACCATATAGTGATTGGAAATTAGTTTATATGATCTTGAAGCAATGATAAGATTAGTCAAAAACTTTTTTTGGGTCCTCCTCTAGATAATCAAACATTAAGTCAAAAGAGGTTCGAGATGTATAAGAAATTGTATTTCCCTGCCACCACAATTGAGCAAAGAATGAAAATAGTAAAACAATGGCACAATTTTTCAAATTTTTCAAAGGTTAAATTATAGTTCTTGGAGGATTAGAAGAATTTTATTTGTATCATACCAGATAGATTTGGTTGACATTGCCATTAGAAGCATGCCAACACAAATCCCCCCTCCATCTTTCATGAGAATCCTCCCTCACTTTTTTACCTATATCTATTTTTGAAAAAGTAGATATTACATAATTGAGTGATGAACCCAAGGGCTCAGATCATAATTATGCTAGAAGAATTTTGTAGAATCTTGGGACTAAGTCTTGATGTATAGGGGCCACAAATCTTGCATTTCTAGGAGAAATGGTTAAAAAGTGTGGGAACCTTACACAAAATACCAATGTTGATATGTTGGCACCCATAACTAGCCATAGTTCAAGATGTGGAAGTCATCGATGTCCCCCTATTATTCAAAATATGTCTATCCCAAAGTCTGCTCAACCAATTGGAAGGGTACGTAACTCAATTATAGGATCAAGTATCCATATCATTAGCTAGAGATATCATAACAATTCCTAACCAAGGATTTCAACCTTTTTGTACTAAAGGTTATGATGGGCCAAAGATGTGTCCCTTAAAAGAATCCAAATGTAAGAAGAAGGGTATTGACCTTGGTGACTCATCCAAAAAAATCATTGCTCAACTTGAGTCAAATTATTTGTTAATTGGTTGAAAGCTTTACAGTGACTTCATAACAATTTCTTGATGTCCAAAAAATATAGAGAGATATAATTATCTTTTCTAGGGAATAGCAATTAATGATATAGAACTAGTTAAAAATATAGGTACACAAGTGATGGATAGTGTAGGATATCAAGGAGATGAAATTTGGCAAGCACCACATAAAGAGTGGGTTGGTTTTCCCATAACTAATAGAATAAGATCAAATCCTTGGTTTCCCATTTACACTCGAGATAGGGTCATTTCAAAAATAGAAGAAGATCCCACTAAAAATAACTTGATGTCACGATAAATAGAACATCAAGAGTGGCTAAAATTTGGCTCCATGTGGTCTAGACATTGCATATTTACGAGGTAGGTTTGAAAATGAGCTCAAAAATCTAGACGTGATCATACACATCACATTTTGTGTACATATTTGGCATATATATAAAGTAACTATCTATAGTCATTATGAATAAGTATTACTATTTTAGATCAAATTATTTGCCCTGCAGGGTTCTGTACATTCATATTAAATGATCAGGAAATAAATCAAGTAGATAATAATTTAAGAGAGTAGAATCTCTACAAAATCATGTGAATCACCTAATGTAGCCACCGATGTGCAAACCATATTAATGTTAATTCATGTTTTTTTTTTCACTTTTCTTTTTTATGAAGTGATCTCATGATTCTATGAACCAATGGATAAATGTAAGAAACTTTTGAAATGACACATAAATGTCTTGATAGTACAATACAATAAAGGTAGATCTACCAAAGCATTTGCAAGTGAAATATGAAGTCACACATCATACAATGTGATGTCATGCTAGAATGAAAAAAGCATGTAGAGAAATCTTGGTCAATACAAAAGTGAGTAGAGTAATGCAAACAAATAGTTCAATTGACGTATGAATACCTTTTAAATGCGTATGATATCACTTATAATCTATAAGGTATGTCTTCACAATCATTCACTGACTAGATGATTACCCCAACTTGACCCTCTATAAAGGAGAAACAGTCTTAAGAATTTGGGGGATGAATCTATTTATGAAGACAATGGGTCTAATTGTACAAATGGGAAGTTGTAGAAAGAAGTGTAAGTAGTGGAAGAAGTTTCTAACTATTTCTTTAGTGTTATAATACTGCTTCTTTTTGTTCACTTGCACAAATTTCCCATCCTTTTATTTCTTGGTATCCCCCTTTATTTATGGTGGAGCCTCGTACTTGATGAATGGTATATCCATGATCATCCTACACCATTTTGAGCTATAATATTAGGCTATGTTTAGTATTACACCATTTGAAATCCCTTTTTATGGATTTTCATGCATTAGTTTGAGCTTCCCACTTTTCTCTTTATATATCCTTTCTTTCTTCTCTGTCAATATTTTGAAAAAACTAGATGTCCCTTTTTTTCCAGTAGTAACTCCATTTTCTCTTAACTTACCTTTTTGTCCCATTTTAATATGTTGATCTATCAATGAATTTAGAAAGTTCTGGCTAGGGTAAGAATATATACGTTCAATATACTCTACAAGCAAAGATCCCCTTATAATTCACCAAAATATGGGTGATTTTGTGTTCTCCTCACCCACTTAGTTTCCTTCCTAAAAATTATGACAAAAAGAAGAAATCAAGTGCAAGCAAGTATCACGAAATCATGACAAGACAAAAATCCATTTGAGATGAAGGCAATAAAGAATCAAGTGCAAATAATGGTCACAAAATCATGATAAGATGAAAATACACTAAATATGAAGGTAAGGACTCAAGTGCAAGCAACGATCTTAGAATCATGACAATATGGAAATCCATTGGAGATGAATGTAAGAAGGACTCAAGTGAAAGAAAGTATCACATAATCATGACAAGATGGAAATCCGCTAGAGATGAAGGCAAGAAAGACTCAAGTGCAAGCAAGTGTCACAAAATTGTGACAGGATATAAATACATTGGAGATGAAGATAATAAGGACTCAAGTGCAATAAATGGTCGTAGAATAATGACAGGAAAAAAATACACTAGAGATGAAGGCAATAAGGACTCAAGTGCAAGTAATGGTCATGAAATCGTGACAAAACAAAAATCCATTGGAGATGAAGGTAAGAAGGACTCAAGTGCAATCAACGGTCATGGAATCACAATAAGATGGAAATCCGCTAGAGATGAAGGTAAGAAGGACTCAAGTGCAAGAAGGTATCATGAAATCATGACAAGATGGAAATATATTGGAGATGAAGGCAAGAAGGACTCAAGTGCAAGCAAGTGTCACAAAATAGCAACAAGACAAAAAATTTCTAGAGATGAAGGTAAAAATGTTGTGATCGCCATACTCCTAGGTAAATCAAATATTTGGTTAGGATACAACTTGCTACAACTATTATGTATCGAGAGATACCAAGTGGGTTTAATAATGAAAAATTACTATGATATCAAACTTTATCCATTACTTTACAACACACCATATTCTATTTTTAGATCAACAATGTTTTCCTTACCAATGTAGACACTTGGCATTCTATTGTAACAGTTTTTATAAGATTATTGAGATATTTTGAACCATATAGATTATAAATAAGAGCATAAAAATCTTGTCTAGGGATCAGCTCTTAGAAATTTACAAGTTGTATGAGTTGAAACTCTTTGAAGGAGCAATGCAATAAATATCTTCGTTTAACCTCTGGTTCAAATATCTTGCAGAACAAGTATGTATGAATGGATGAATGTTTCTAATATGGCTAAGTAAATGTGCATGACATTAATTCTAATTTTTGGATTCTTGTTGATGTTTGTTTCTTAGTTTTGGAACTGCTAATATGTGAAGTTGAATATTTATTAACCATATTTTGTGTATGATAAACAACTGGTTGGTCTATTAGGTGATTGTAGTAATTGTTTCATTTCATGGATTTTCCCCATTTCTTGTTGTTGCTTACTATGAACCATATCACATTATATATTAGACTATATTTACATCCCTTTCAAGCACTCTTATCTTCCTCTAGTTACGTTTCCAACTAGTTATAACTTCTCAAAGGAACCAACCTTCTTTGGAGATTGAATCGGTTATGCCTTACAAATTGACCACTCATTCAATGTTTGTGTAGACACTAAAATATGGTAAAACTGATTAAGCATCCACAAACAATGACCAAATTGGCATCATATGGCCTCTTGTGCAGCCCTTAGGAGGCTCACAATGGTTCTAGCTACTCCGAAAGGGTTTTTGGAGGCTACTGGCCCAATTTTGGGAGGTTTTGGCCCACACTTCACCACCGTCCCACCCTAGAATAGTGGCATATTACCACCATCCCACCCTGGGATGGTGGTGAGCCATCGTCCTAGGGTGGGACGGAGAGCAGGTTTGACCCAAAAAAAGTCAAATCTAGGATATTTGGTGCCCATAAACTACCATTTAGCAAGTCATATGGAGCATGTGGGTCAAATGGCACTGCATATTTATGACGTGCCTCATAATGAAGGCCAAAAATGGATATTCTCTTCTCCATATAGTGCATACCTCCCTTTTAACAAATGGCGCCTCCTACCATGCATGCCATTTTGCACATGAGACCCTTTAGGCTATAAAATGGATACATGGTCCACATAAAATAAGATGGACAGGAGTTCTAGGATATTAAATGGAGTGTTTCTAATATTTCCCCTCACTTTATTGTGCTCTCTTGCCCTCGGAATCTCTCCTTAGCAACGGAGGTTACCGGGTGACTTCAAGAGGGTCATGTGAGCATAAATTTTCCATCTGGGTGATTTTATTCACTAAATTCGATGAAAAAACCTCTTTGACTATTTAGGATCATTATCCAATGGTATTGGTAGAAAAATATGCATAGAATTGGTGGGTATCCCTTCCTAGGGTTCCCCCAAATTAGTTGCAATCACCACCGCCCCCTAGTATGAGGAAAAATACTTGCACAATTTTATTTATTTTTTTTAATTATATTATTCTAGATCCTCATATGATGTTGTGGTTTAAATTTCATGCAATTTGGAGTTAAATTGACCGAGTTATAGTATTTTTAAGTTTTTACAGGTTCGTAGGGCCCATCCGGGAACCCCAGTTGTATGCAGGTGTATATGGGACTAAATTTTAAAATATAACCATATGGGTTGTCTTTAAATATCCATTTACGCATTTTTTACAAATTTCATAAGTTTTGGATATGTTTAAGTTCAGGATTTGCTTGTCTTGGTTTTCGTAGGTTGCATGTGAGCGACACAAAATAGAGGGGTCTACGAATGCAATTTTAGATCTGCTTTTGGTGATATCCCCTAAAAACATCCTCCATAAATTTTCAAGTAATTATGAGTTGATTTGATTTAGCTTTAATATATGAGTTATTTTGCCCTTGTGGGGATTGCATGTTTTCCACCATACACCCTTGCTATTTGATCCCTTTGTCTTCATTGTGTGTATGTGTAGGTTCTTAGAAGGAATTGGGAAGGAATATCATACATCAGATATTTAATATACAAGCAACGATGGCATTGGACCGCACATCGCGATTGTGGGTATGAGGAAAAGCACTAGATGTGCACCTTGATTCCTTGGAGGAATTGATCCTTGGGCACCCCAAAATTTGTAACAATTGTATCACCTTTTGAGCCCTCAATGGGAATTCTATGTAACCTTGGATTTGATCCACCCAATTAATAAAGAAGACACTCATTTCATTTCATTCTTTATTGCTTGGTATTGCTTCATTTTCATATGCATGCTTCTGTTTGATGCTCATGTGCAAGATAGGATAGATACATGTATTGTTTCTCTTCATTAGGTGCACCACTTTTACCTACTTCATTTGGACATGTATTGGGTGTAATAACCAACCATAGGCATATTTTGGACCAACAAATAACACCTCAATCAACTTCTCACGGGACAACAAGACACTCATTCTTGCCCCCAATAACAATCAAAGATAATAGATTTCAAACCCCATTCCATTCCAAGAAAACACACTTTCTTCACACTTGATCCATCTTGGGTATCAAAATATTCTCAATTTACTATATCCATACCTCCATTTACCCACATAAATCCCACTTCCACACTCCAACATATTACATTCCATAAACCTCATCTCCACTTCATCAATAATAGTTACTCCATCACCAAGATCAACAACATAACCAACATCATAAAATACCCCTTAATACATCAATCCATCAACATCACATTCCATATCAACAATTCACCACTCCACACATCCCACCTCCACACAATCATCACTCAATTTAGGATTTCTACACACACATGGAAGACCCTAAAATCCAAGTCATGCAACAACATATTGACAACTTGATTATGCATACTCCTGGTATGATGCACCAAAAGCCTAAAATAAGAAAATTTATCAATCAACCCATTTATTTTTTGATTCCAGCATCACCTTATCCAAAAGAATTTACAATGCCAAAATTTGATAAATTTAAAGGGACCGAGGACCCTAGAGAGAACACCAACACATTCATTCACTCATGCTTTCAAATTCAAGATCAATATGATTTGATGCTTAAATATTTTCTTCAAATATTAGTAGATGCCTTAGATTGGTATAATCATCTGCCACACCATAACATTTACACATTTGAACAATTGGTAGATAATTTTTTTAAAAGGTTTTCCCTCAATGTTCATAAGAAAACCACATTGACTGACTTATATAATCTCAGACAATTTGAAGAAGAGTCAGTCTATGATTTTAGAAACTATTGGAGGGCATTTATCACCAAGTTGCCATTCTCCCTACCAATGGAAGAATTGACCCAAATATTTGCAAGGATTTGTATAAAGCCCATATCCTTGTTGTCATAATTACAACAATACAATAGATTTGATGAATCTCTCACTCAAGCTCACGTAATTGAAGAGATAAAAATCCAAGAGGGTGAGATAAAATCAAAGAAAAAATAATGGGAAAATAAGGGCCAATATAAAGAAAATTATTCTGGCAAATATAAACAAGGACAAGTGACTCAAGTGGTTTTGAGTCAAACCCAAATGAATCAACAACCCCATAATCAACAACAACAATCATTGCAACAACCATAAAAAGTATCTTATCAAGTGGTACCCCCACCACAACAAATTCATAACACAATGCCAACCGTGGATAATCATCAACATCAACAATCTATTTGACAAAATCGCACCTACACACCCTTGTTCGAATCATACACCTCCATATTTCATAGGTTGTATGACACAAATGCACTTATCTTACTTGAAGTTGAACTAGATGATCCAACCAAATGTGGCAAGGGCTATAAGGAGTATTTATTTTATCCTTTCCATCGATAGAAATGGCATGACAATAACAACCACTTCACATTCAAAGATATTGTGCAAGACCTAATAGACCAAGTGACCATTAAGTTTGATAGCCCTTTGGCATAGCAAAACCAAAACCTTGGCATTTATCAAACACCACTTCCTCATCATGAGGAACAACAAAAAATGATAGGGGGATCAAATACCATGACTCCTCCTAACCAAGTTAATCATGTGAAATAGTACCAAGGTTTTATGGGGCTATCCATGTAGTCATCCAAGGTCAAAGAAGCACCAATCGACAAAATGAATAACAATAGGTAGTTCAACCTCCTATGGAACCACAAGCAAGTGTGTCTGCACAACCTACTAATTCATCATCACCCATCCATTTTTCCACCAATTCATCCCATCCCATTCATCTTCCAAGCCATCTAAAAAGACCCATCATCTCCTTGAGTAGCCAACTAACAACTAGCATTAAAATAGCTTAAGCTAAACTATCCATCTATGAGCTCATACAACAATCTCCCCCACACCGTGAGGCAATAATGGAAATTTTAAATTCCATTCAATGTTAATCCTAAGACACTAATACCTTTAAAAATTTTGTGGGGATTATTCAATCATGTGTGGAATCTTCTATCACATTCTATGATTTAATTAATTCAGTACATCAGAATCATCAGACCCTCCATTACACATTATGGCTCAAGTTGATGGGAATTCCTTTAAATGAGTGTTGATTGACACCAACTCATCCATCAACATCATCACCACCTCCACCTTCAACATATCAATTTTCCACCCTCACACATAATAAAATCTGCATTCACCTTGAGAGTATTAAATTATGCTCTTTGTTCTACAGTTGGCAATGTGGTCTTATCCATAGAAGTGGGGGTTAAGATGATGCATACCATGTTCCATATCCTAGAGAGGTCCATGGCTTATAATGTACTCCTTGGGTGCCCTGGATAAGGGAAATGAAATGTGTCCCTTCAATACTACATCAATGCTTAAAATATGTACATGAAGGACAAGTTCATTGCATACCAGTAGACATCAAACCATTTAAGTACTACAACTTCATTTCAAATCCATAAAAATCAACACTTTCATCCACCCACCTATTATTAACTCCATAAACCACACCATCCACATCACAATACGCCACTTCTTCATCAAAATATCATATTCTTGAGGAGCTCCCCATCACTACCCCACATCAAGCTTCCACTTCATCTTCTAGAGAACCAACTCTGTACTTTGAATTTTTCTTTTGAAATAAAGGCTTATAGCTATGGTTTTAATTTCTCTATCCTTGTGTATGACTTCTATTATGTAAAATTTATTAAAATTAGTCCTTTTTTTACGTAATCGAACTGGCCTAGATACAGGTTGTCTAAGTCTGCCATGCCCTAGGCCCGCTACCAAGCAATGAATGCCCAAAGGAAAGGAATGTCCTCCATGGAAATATCCAGTAGGATTGGTTCCAAAAATAAAAATAGGGTTTTTGAGATAAGGGTTAGGAAGATACTGAAAGGAATGAAATAACTGGAAGTAATGGAAAATGGATAAAATCTAGAGATGTGGGGTGATGGACCGGAAGCACGATAGACATTCTAACTACTTGAACCAAGAGTAATCAAAATAATAGAATTTTAACAGAAACCAGTATAAAATCCTCAAAACTATGTAGAATCTAGCAAGTATTCCAAGGACTAGTCCTCTATTGATAACAAAATTCAGAAAATAGAATCAAACTATGCAATAATGGGACTAATTTTAATATAAATTACAGAATAGAAGTCATACACAGGGATAGAAAAATGAAAAACAGAGCCAAAAACCTCTATTTTGGAAGTGGAATACAAAGTACTGAGCTGCTTCTCTAGCATAAGTTATCCATCCTTGGTTATAGAGAAGAAGCCAACTTTTATAGAAGAAATCTACCACTTAAAAAATTAATGCCCAACCACTCCCATGACAGGTAGACTTGGTCTCAATGATGAATTGAAATAGTCAATTTGGGTTTTTCAGATAATCGAGCATTGAAGATAGAAGGTTCCGATAATGACTTGAAATAGTCAATTCGAATTTACAGACTGCAATTTGGAGTTGGTATGAACTGTCCATGGTAGGTTTGCAATAATTTCTCTTAGTCACTTGTTTGAGGAGTTTTCTCCACTAGTGGAGCACTTGGGAGAGGCGCTCCACTAGTCGAGCACCTTTTATTTTGACCAAATTGTCCGTTTCTACCTTGGTTGCTTTTACATTTCTTGCTTTTGAAGTAGCACTCCAACTGTGGAGCACTTCTGAAGGAGCACTCTAGTTGTGGAGTGCATTTTAAGGAGCACTCCAGCTATGGAGTGCTTTTGAATTTGATATTTATTTGACATTTTAGGAGTTTACCTTTTTCACTTATGATATAATTTGTTTTCGTTTTGCTTTTCCTTCACCTTGGAGATGCGCTCCACTAGTGGAGCACTTTGGAGAGGCACTCCACTTGTGGATCAATTTACTTATTGACCTTTCGACTTATTTTACCACATACTCATCCTTAATGCCTTTTTTTCATCTATCTAGTCTTTGTGTTCCTTATTCCCTCAAGAACTTCCTAGGTGGAGCGCTTTTGGATAGGCACTCCATGGTTAGAGCGCTCTTCCTCTTAACGATATTAAATTTTACACTTAGCCGTATTTACCTACTTTTACTCTTTTTGGTCTTCTACTCTTACTTCTAGATCTACTTCATATTATTAACAACAAACTGTACCCAAGTGTCTAAGTGCTGGAAATTACAGCCATATGTGCCGATATGAAAAAGAGAGGATTTAAAGATAAAATAAGGAAGCAAAACCATAAGAAAAATGCCCATGCTAAAACATTCACAATTTTGCATGCAACACAATAGGGAAAGTATAGTAAACATAGAGAATTACAACAAATATGAGGAATCACATAACGCAAAAAAATACAATTTTAAACTAAACAAGATAGTTGGTGAAAGCACAACAACATAGCCACATTTTAACCATTTTTTATGAAAAAATAGTTTTTTACAATGAATGGTCTCAAAACTATATACAAAATAAATTTGAACAAGGTGTGGCAAAATTGGAAACACATCTGGTGGCTTGCAGAGCATTGAGCCTGCCTCAATGTGAAGATCCCAGCATTTATCCTTGGGTAGTAGAGTCCTCCTTACTCTCAAAGCCTTCGGACTACTCCCCTGATTTTTCCTTACAACTGTTGGATTCTTTATATTCTTTTTCTAAATCTTTCAATTATTTACCCTTTGAATCTTGTCACTGTTCGTATTTTCTTCCTGTTTATCTATTTCTCCAGCCTTTGAATCTATAGCATTGTCTATTTATTTTTCTTCATTATGCTTAGAAGGTTGAAGGAGATATTGGTCCAACAACTTGTTGAAGATATGCTTGTACACTACAAAAGCATCAACCCAAAGTTCCAAAGTGAAATTCGAATACTTTTGAAGCTCCTAGATTAGGCAATGACATTTTTCTATGTGCTCAACCTTACAAAATTCTAGTATTCTGTCGAACTCTATCTAGCCAGATTGAATCTAGGTATACTTGGCCATGAGAAGGATTATCTAAATATCAGAACTTGAGGCTTCCAAAACATTGATGTTTGAGGCATTATCAACAAAGGTGGCCCATATAGGATCCAACTTCTATACTGATGGAATGGGTCCCTCAGGGTTGGTGAAACTTGGGACACCGATATTTACAAGAGCATCGAAGTATTGCAGTGAAATATCTCACTCTCGCATAAGGGAATCTGAGAACAAGTGAGTTTTTCTATCTAGATCGACCTTTGTAAACATGTAATGCAGAGTTGTTTTTTCTATTACTAATGACTAAGATAGATCACTAATAGGAGTAAGGTAGATAGGCACATCTTCTATTTTTCTAAGTTGGGTGGCCAAATCCAACCAATAGTTAATGTCTACTTCTACTAATTCCAAGATAGGATTGCCAACAACAACTACCTTGTGTGCTTCCCTAAATAATGCCAAGACCATAATTCATTTTGTCGCTCTTGCTGGAAAATCTCATAGGAATTCTAGGCGCATCTCCATAAGGTGCTCCCTAGAAGGTAGAATAGACTGCTCATTCCTTTCAGACAACTTATCCTACAACTCATTTATTTGGACAGTGAGCGCCTGTATCTCTTGGTTTTCCTAAGTGCGTGCCCTCACATGGCTATTGCATAGCTTTGATACTTCATTATTTTCATCTTCAAGCAACTAAATCATTTCCTTCAGCTTCTCAATCTCATACTCCAATGCCTCAACCTGTTTCTTTGAATTAGACTGTAGGGCTTCAATCTGCCTTCTCGTCGTTGCTAGGGCCTCCTTGAGCTCATCATTTTTAGATTGTGCTTGGAAGAATTGATCCTTGTAATACTTGCCATGAGCATAAATGGAGCCCATTCCAAATTGGACATCCCCTATTTTTTACACTGTGTTCATCTTGACCAGATCTTCTTTGATATGGTGAAAAGCATAATCAACTAGGGTCATTTCCCCCAAGGGATTCTAGACTAGTAGTATTTTTTCAATGGTATGCAACTTCATCATTTTTGGGTCATTTATGCAAGACTTATGAGCCTATGCTAGAGCCTGAACCTCTCTCTTCCTATGGTCCTTCAGATAGTGCACTGTATTCATGCATACCTTTTGGATGCTTTATGTGGTAGTGAGCTATTGGGTAATTTTTAGCTCAGACTCCAATGGCTCTTGAATGCCTATTCCAAGAACTGGTTTGAAGGGAAGAAGTGGGAGAGGGGCTCAAAATAGAACATTGCATGGGAAGCTAGAGAGGAAGCGACTGTGCTAACCCTCAGAGGTGCTTGGGTTACCATTGTGGAAATGGTCGACTGGGGCATTGAGAAATCGATGGAAGGAGGTGTGATGAAAAGTGTATTTAGCTCTATGGTGGAAAATATGTTTGTAATATGGTCCTCTAACATAGAAATGGGAAAACTAAACAAGGTAGGTATTGAGAATACATTAGGGTTTCCTTTGAAGGATTCAAACATTACGAATGGAGGAACAGAAGATGACTTTGATAATGGTACATATAATATTGGGAAAATAGATTAACTTAGGAAAGTGGACTATGGCAATGGAGCTGCACTTGATGTAGGGTCCACTAAAACTGACATTGTCACAAAAACTTTAGGTACCGATAAGATAGACACCAGAGTTAGAGAAACTGATAGTGTAGATGAGGAAGAAGAAAAAATAAGAGATAAATGCATACCTTGGGGCTCCATGATCAAAGGAGCTATAGAAGATATACTTTGTGCTTGCACTTCTTCCTTTTCTTCTATATATGGTACATCCACACTAACACGTTCTATGTCTTTGTCCCTTTGCTCCTTAGCTATGTTGATGCACTCCTCATATACACCCTTGTGCTTCTCATCCCGTGTTGCCACATTCATTCTAGTAGAGCTCATTGGAGGGGGATTGGATGTTTCTTGAATTATTTTACCAAAGGGATTCTGGGAACTAGTGCATGACTTCTTTGTGGCTGGATGCAAGAAAGGCATCTCAACATTTCTTTTCTAGGAGGCGCTTATCTTCTAATGGCCTCTTCTCTTCACTAAATAATTGGGCACCGAGGATGACCTTACCCTTGCCTTCATTTATTGGGTGTGACAAGTCATCCACTTCATCGGGATTACGTTCACCACAGGGAAAAATATCAGTAAATGAAAGAGGTTGATAAGTATTTATGTTCTCATCGTAAAACACTAAGAACTTATCATCAATCCCTAGCAGGTTATCCGAGGATAATTTTTTATTTTGGAACCTCATGATCCACCATTATTGAATTTTATGTTTGGACCACTTTGGGTGTCTGAATTTTATCTTGGTGATGATAGACCTAGGCAGTCTCTGCTCCTGATTGACAGTTAGATTGTACTTCATCTCCATGGTGTAAAAATCTAGCCAAGGAGACAAAGGCCTTATTTTGTCAACATGCCACTCTAGATCGAGGCATAGCGGATTATTATGTTGCCTCTCCATGTCGTAATTAGGAAAAAAATGAAAGTATCTCACCCCAAGGTTTTTATGGATAATACCAAGTGGGTCTCATTTCCAGCAGTGGGGAAGCTCAATCAACTTGTAATTCAAAAGCATCACCGTAAGAACAATGTTTTGACCACACTGTGTTATATTACCATATCCAAAATTGAAAGAAATAGAAATTATAACTCTCCTACATTGACCTTTCTCGTACTCCTCATTGGTATAGTCAAGCTGCCAGGCCACTTTTAGGGAAAACAGATAGGGTGTGGCATAATAGGGTATAGAAAGGGTTTTTTCTGTAAACCCATAGATTTTGATAACCAAGCCCTGGGTGAGCATAAAAGTATCTCCAATCACTCATCCATGACCTTGTTATTCAACTCCATTAGAACTCATTCACACTAACCATATATCATCTTCAGTGCTGGCCCGAGAAAAACCTGGTTGAAGGTATAGTATGATTCATTCCTAGACAAGTTGTTTGTCCAGAGATAGACTGGAAAAGCTCTACTCTCCTCATCTATTTTATTTTTAGGTATGTAATGAAAACTCTCATGCATATGCCAAAATAAAAACCATGCTAACAAGGAAGAGAGTCTAAAATGATCTTCCTTAGGGCCTTGAACATAGGCCAAACATAAATGTTATTGTAGCATCACAAACTCTATCTTGTCATAAAAAATGGAATAGCACCTAGACTTACCTTAGAGGGGAAACATATGTTTTTCTCGAGTATGGCCTATGCCATGGAGACTTACCAGTCATATATCCAATCATATATTGGAAGTCCCATCACCCATGCCAAAATGGAGTAGATGTCATGGTGGGCGAATTCATCCAAGTACTTAGACAACTTGGGAAATTCATTAGATGATGCCACGCTTCCCAGTTGATCCCTTATGAAATTATGCATTTCTAGCATTGGTTAACATCTAGTGCTCTCTTCATTAGTGTGTATTATCCTAAAAATAAAATTGAATGAGTGCTTTATCCCATAGGTGAAAGCATCATGGACAACGTCAGCTGTGATAGCAAACAATACTTTTGCCTTGGCATTCTGCACCGTCCTCAACTGGGCATTGTAGAAACTTGATACCTTTATAAAGTCTATAAAGTGATGCACATGTAAAATTAGAGTTGTGAATGGTAGAAAATAGCTAGTGGATTCTTGGTTGGGTTCTCTCTATGCACCTCTACAACCTCCAGGTGTAATTGCTCTATATCTTTGTTTATGACTAGGCAATCCCGGTATCGAAAGAGAGTATGTTGTGGAGTTGTTGACCTTTTGGTTTTATTTCATGATTTTGTGTCTTATTTAGCTTATCTAAGTTGAATGCTTCTGTAGGTACCAATTTTTCCTTGGGTACCTTCTCTCTCTACGCATTCCCCTCAGTTTCTTTACTTCCTTTACCCATGGCTGTCAGATGTATTACAACAAATTACACTGAATAACCTGGATCTATGGATGAATTCATTTAGAGCACTAGGACAGAGGAGAAAATGGAAATGCTATAGATGGTTTAATTTTTTTCTAATAAATTCGCCACCTTATAGTATCAACTTTTTATTTACCACCTTTTAATGTTAGGTACCTGAAGTTAATGACGATGGAGGAAATGCATGTAAGCATGTGCCTTGAATTACCCACGTGTTGATGGTTTCTTTTAGAAATGGTGAATAATGGTGGTGGACAAGGACACTTCCTTGGGGTATGTGCTACTTATTTTGAGGAGTGCTCATACGAATCTACGAGGGTGACACACTTAGGCTTATGGAGAGCGAGAATGTTTTTGATTGGATAGTTGTATGGATATCACCTAAAAATACTATGCTTTTAGGGTTTGAATATGGCCTCTTTACAAATGATATTATCTACCTGCGATACTTGGGATAATCTAAATGGATAGCTTAATATCTGTCATAAAAAATAACACTTTTATCAGGGGACAAGGCAAACGCTCTCTATATGGAGTTCTTTGGGGAAGCGCTCCCTAGGTGGAGTGCTTATCAAATTAAAAAAAAATCTCCCCTTAACCCTTTTAAGCTTCCCCCCAAGTGCTCCCTAAGTGGAGTACTTTGGGAAAAGCACCCCATGGGTGGAGTGCCCTAGGAGGAGCATTCTATGGGTGGAGATATTTTGGCTTAGAAGCCCCCTTTTATTTTGGTTGAACAACCTGCTTCTGGCTTATCACTTGGTGACAATGGGACTGTCCTACTCCCTAGAGATAATCCATACCTTCACCGTGCAAGACTACTACAAACTATCTTATCCTGCGTGTAAAACCCTTTTTAATAGCCAATGTTCATCTTATTCCAACAATAGTTTCACTCATGTGGCAGCTTTTCAAATCTTACGCTCAAATCTTATGCTCAACTCTTACCATAATGTGCACCAATCAAGACAGTTTCCAGAAGGTCACCCATACGAGCACTACTCCTTAAATTTTGATAAAATGCTGAAATGAGTACACAGAAGTTCTAAAATCACCAATTAATTACCTTGTCTCATCATCATGGAACATATGCCTATCTCTGGAATGAAATCCTTACACTTAGGCAACTTGGCAAGCCAAAACTACTATCCCTCCTTGGGATTTTTAGGCACTCCTTGGGTGGAGCGTTCTTGTAAAAGCCCTCCATGGGTGGAGCTCTCCCAAGAGAGGTGCTATTGGAAAAGTGCTCCATAGGTGGAGCATTTTTGGAAATGTGCTCCATAGGTGGAGTACTTTTAGATGAGTGCTCGATGGGTGGAACGCTTTGGGGAAATGCTCCACCAGATTTAGGATTTTTTTTTCAAACGGGAAGTCATCGCTCCACTAATGGAGCATTAGAGGGCCTTCGCTCCACAAATGTAGTGATAGAAAAATCCCTCTCCCTTATCAATTTTTTTAGCTATGCTCAGGAAACTGGAGCGATAGACAAATGTATAGACTTTTAAAAATATTATATACACGAGAAATACTTGGCGGATCAATGATCTTCCTCAAATCTCAACGAGTGATAAAATTTTAGAAGAAAGTCATTCACTGTGATCAGGAGAGTGAAATATTCCATATCTTGCAGAATGAATGATTTGATCTGGTTAATGTTGAAGATTTGAAATGGGCCTTCCCAGAAGGCATCAAAATTATTGTGGTTCCTCGGCTTGGATTTATTTTCATTCCACTTTAAGACCAAATATTTGACAATGAAGGTTCGGTCTAAAGTTTTGTTTTTGAACCAGAATTTTGTGGATTCAACATGCTTGGCAAAGGCTTCATAAGCTTTATATCTTTCTTTCTCTAACTATAGCAATTGTGCCAACCTGACATCCATCAGATTGAATTGACCCTCTTCGATGTCGATCCACTTAAGCAACTACAACACGGGTAGCTCAATGTGTGCGGGAAAGACTGTGTATTTTCCATACATAAGTGAGTAGGATGAAGTTTTGATTGATCGCTTGATAGAAATGCAGTCAGACCAAAGTTACTGGTACAAAAGTAGGTGTTAGTTTTGCTTATTTTTCTATAGTGTCCTCTTCAATATTCATAGTAGGTTCTTATTTCTAGATTTCGCTAATCCATTGCCCTGTAGGTAATAGTTAGACAATATTTTCAAATAGATTCTATACCTAGTTGTAAAATCATAGATCTTTGTTCCAATGAAAGGGGAGCTATTATCAGACATGATGGCCTCAGATACACTAAAGTGAGTGATCAGTCCTTCAAGTAAGTAAATAACCACTTCTTGGTCATCTTGCTTGGTTAGAATTGCTTCTGACCACTGAGTGAAGTAGTCTATGGTGGTCAAAATATATTTGTGGATGTGTGGAGGAGTTGGGATTGATGATCCCAATAAAGTCTAGATCCCACTGTTGGAACAAGGATTCCACTTAGATGTGGTGGAGAGGAAGCGATGTATTCCTAGTCCTACCTGAGTAGTGCTAGAAACTATCACAACATTGGCTAACCTTGAAAATGTTAGAGAAAAGGGTGGGCCAATAGTAGCCCACTTTGATGATCTTCAGTGCCATTGGTCTGCCTGCAAAATGTCCTCTCAAAATCCTAGAGTGAAACTCCTCCACTATTTTTGCCTTCTATAACTCCTTGATACATCTTAGGAGAACTCCATTGATGTTTTGATAATATAGTCCATTAGGAGTCAAGACATACCTGCTAGCCTGTAGGTGAAATCTCCTTCTCTGCAAAGCATTGAAGTGAGGAGGACACCTACTTGTGTCGAACTACCTAACCAAATTGTCTATCCAACTAGACTATCAGCTGATAAATTTACAATATTACTATCGGTGGTAGAGCTATCCGAGTCGAGGTTTGCAACTTCAGCCATGGTATTTTTGGCCAACTCTTGATAGAGCACTCTACCTTAGACTAAATTGGTGGGGTGTACCTCTATGTTGAACTCTTGGATCTTAGTAACCCATGCAGCTCTCTTATTTCCCAACTCACCTTGGATGATGAAATTCTGAACATCTGGGTGTGTCACGTACACTATTGTTTTGCTCTGAGAGACAAAATGTTAGAACTTTTGGAGTGACCTCATCACTGCATGCACTTTTCATTCAATGAAATTGAAATTTTATTCATGTGGTGGTATTATTTGGCTAAGGAACACTATCGGGCACTCATCTTCATCTTTGACCTTCTGTGTCAGAATAATTGCATAACTTTTTGGCTCCTCGACTGTGTATAAGATAAAATATCATGAATAGTTAGATTTGGTGAGGACAGGAGCTTGGGCGATCCACTCCTTAATTTCTTGAAAATCATGCCTCCTTTCATCGGTCCACTTGAATTCAGCATCCTTCTTTAGGAGCTTGGTCATCAGCTTTATCACTTGAGAAAAGTCGGCGATGAACTTCTTGATGAAGTTTTTCTATCTGAAAAAGGATTGCAAGGATTTTTTATTTGCTAGTAGTTGAGAACAGAGAAGCGCCTCATCTCTAGTGGGATCAATAGTTAACCCCTTTTTAGAGATTAAATGCTCGAGTAGTGTTCCTTATTTCACTATGAATATTGATTTCCAAGGGTTGATGGAGACCCCAAACTCCCAATATTTTTCAAAATCTTACCATAAATGTAGGTTGTGTTTCTCCCTCTTATGGAAGAATACTATCATGTCATCTAAGTAAATTATGATGACATGATTCAACATTTCACCAAGTTTGAGGTCCATCGCTCTTTGGAAATTCACTCCAACATTTGAAAGGCCTAAGGGCATGCGTTGGTAGGCAAAAGTTCCCCACTTGGTGGTGAACGTAGTCTTGTGCTGGTCTTCATCCTTGAACTAGATTTGGGAAACCTCTATGCTCCCACTACCACATGTAAGATTTTATCGATCTGAGGTAGTAGATAGTGATCCTTGAGTGATGCTTGGTTGAGATTTTAGAAATCAATGCACAAGCGGATGCCATCGTTATTATTTTGAACTGGAACAAGGTTAGCCACCTAGAAGGAATTCTTGATCGGGTATATGATCTTGGCTTCAAGAATTTTTAGAAGCTTAACCCTCATAAGCATTTTGATCTTTGGGTTGATGGATCACTGCTTTTGCCTAAATGGTCTGACTCCTTCCTCTAACTCGATGGTGTGTTGGATGATATTCTTATCATAACCCCTTAGATATTAGTATCAACAAGCGATGATGTTAGGGTAATCCTTGCATAGGGCATGAATTTACTGAAGATCTTAGGCTATGCAGTTGACCCCTACCTTGATAACCTTTTCCAATTATAACTCCAGGTCCATGAACTCTTTCTAGTCTACCTTGATCTTGTGGTCGATAGACCTATTGTTTCGATCGAAGAGACTTTCTAGCATGATCAAACTCTTCGATATGTGAATATTTTTTAATTCAATCAATCCTTCATGGTATTATTCATTCAGAGTTCGCTCTTCAATGGAGGATGCTTCATTCACTAGGAAATTAACAAGATGTTCATCATTGTCGAACACCTACCAGTGGAGTTTTTTATCTGGTATAGAAAACCTATATATTAGCCTCACTATCTTCATCTTATGTATTATATCATCCACTGGTGAAAATTGGGTGCCGATGGAGGTTAAGATATTTGTAAGCTTGTTTTGCTCTTGCAAAATTGACTTGATGTTCAGTGTGATGAAGAATTTGAGCAAATCCCATACCTTGTTGTGGTACGCCTTTAAATAGTATTGATTAGAGATGCGCTTATTGGTTACCTGGTTGCAGTTTAATTTAGAATCCTTGAATATCTACAATTTCTTAATGTCAAATTTTTTGACTTTCTTGAGTCTGAGGCACAAAGCCTCATACTCTATTGTGTTATTTGTACACCTCCATGCAAGGCTATATGAATAATTTTTGTGTTCGCCTAATGGAGAAATGAGCATGATGCTAGCTCCTACACCATTCTTGCATCAAGCACCATCAAAGTATAGCTTCCATAGCTTATCAGATGTCGAGGACTCTTCTACGAGTGCTTTTATTTTAGCCTTTTTAGGATTTGTGAGTGAATAGCAACCTAAATCAGTCTTGATGACAACATTAAAATTAGTCATAGAGAACTCATATTCAACTTGAAGCTCACTAAGATATTCCTCTATCAGGTCTACCATTTGCATTTCTTCTACGATTAGGTTGATAGAGACTGGGCTAATTTTTTCATCTTTAAGTTTTTCAACATGAAAAGTGGTAGGCTTATAATTGAAGAACTTGAATATTTTGCCCTTGAATGGGATCTCCAAGTGTGAGTAGTCAAGGGAGAGATAGCTTTCCAACTTAGATGTGAATTCTTGCAATAGTAACATACTAAAGTATGACTCCAAGTTGACCACCATGATCTCCTGGATGATCATAACCTACAACATCTTGTGGAGTTGGACCATAACATCTTTGATAATTCCTACCATCTTCACAGGAGTTTCTTCTAGCTACAACATTCTAGGGCTGTTGCGGGTGTACTTCATACCCATGATTTCATAAACTACTTTGGGCATGATGGTTGTCATGGTGCCTGAGTCGATCATGCAATTATGTATGACCCACTCTTCCATTCAAATGGAAAGGTAGAATGGTGGGGGACAATTCTTACCTATGGCCAAAGTTGTTAGCGATGATGCAAACACCATCTGAGTCGACTTACTCTCCTTATATTTAGAGAACTTGAGAGATTCTTGCAAAAGTTCAAATTGACCTAAAATTTGGAGGGAATCATAGAGGCTTACCTTAGCTAGAGCCTTCTTCATATCTTCAACTATACTATAGATTGAAGTGCTCAATTCTCCTACTTCCTTTGTAGGTTCATACATTTTTTGGTACTGTTGTGTGACATCTACCCACTGGTGCTTGGTCAAAAAGGGGTATTTGAGCTTCTCCCTAGCTTGGTATTATGTCTCAACCTACGGCTAAGAATTCAGAGTTCTAGTATGGAGCACCTTTTCTTTAGCATGAGGTGGTAGGTAGTCCTTCAGCAATTTGGGCTACCCTGAGGTCATTGATGGGTTTGGAGCTTTTTTTAGAGGCTAGGTCTTTTGGTTCCATGGCTTAGCTAGTGTTGGTAACTTTAGTGGCTCCATATGAGCCATATCTACCTCAATAGGCTTCTTCCCAGCTCAGGTAAGGATTGAGACTTGCTCCACAGAAGACATCATAAAATTATGACCAACTTCCTTGATCAAGTTGACTTTCTTGTAAGCACCGTAGGATAGTATCTGAACATAGTTGAGGTGCACCGTGCAAGTTTCTTTATTATGTAGATCATTGTACATGGTATACCAATATGGTGGGTCTAAAATGTTGGCCTCTCCACTGCTCATCATAGCTAAATTTATTTTGGTTGTCGATGAGCAGATGATGCTTGCTCTTTAGTGATCATGGGAGGAGGAAATATTATTTGCTAGAAGCCTTGGTTGTATTACCTCCTCCTCATGATGGTCATATGATTCACCATCATCTTCATGTACACATTTACCTCTTGTAGCTCCTTGGCATAGGAATCATTCATCGCTGCTTTATTGGTGGTTTATTGACTTACGAATAATAGCAATGGAGACAATGGTGTAGGTAACATCAAATATTATATAGGAGTTGGAAGCTTAGAGATGAAAGGTTCTTGATATAGCGGTGTAGATTCTTCAAATTGAGAGTGGGTACCACTTGATACTAAAGGGTTGGATTCCATGGTTGGCTAGGATATATCTGATATGTAGACATAGCGGATGCACTTAGGTATATATTATATGAAAAGTCTAGATAAATTGAAGTTATCACCTTAGGAGGTAACTTATTGATAGATATTAGGTCAATTTTTGCCTTATGTGCCTGCTCATATGGAGTAGGGAATGTACTGATATTAGCATGTTGGATGCTCATGCTAATATCTGAGTGAAAAGCTCTCAAGTAATAGAACGTGCCCTACTCAGGTGTAGGTCGAAGGTCATCGGTGACTCTCTGCCAGGTTCAGGAAAAATTGACATTGAATTCAGTTACCTCTTCCTAAGGATGCCTTTGAATAGTGGTGAACTAGTGCAATAGAGAGAAGGGGTCTACTTTTTAATTGAATTCCCTTATAATTTGGCCCGCCAGTTTGTCCCATGAGGTGATGGTGCCAGGCAAAAGTGACTGATACCAGTAAAGGAGCTTACTTATCAGTGAAAGAACAAACAACTTCACCATGATATCTTCTTTGATTATTTGGTGAATAGTTAGCAGTCCTACAACGTCTTGGATGTGCTTGTACGCTGTATTTTTGTATCATCATAAGTTGGTAAATATTTCAAGGTTGCAGCAGATATAGTGTACTGATATTGCAGGGTAAGCGGTCTCATATGATTCCAAGTTGGGAATAGCCTGGGCATATTTTGTTGTGCCATATGGGGTCATGGATTGGTATGGAGTGGTGGAGGTGGTAGAAATTGCTAAGCCAAAATGGTTAGAATACTCAGAGCACTTGGTTGAACATTCAGTGGAGCTAGAGTATATTGATGATCTAGAGAATTCAGTGGATTTAGAGGTAAGCTGGTTGTAATTTTGTTGAGAGTTGGAGTCCATGTAGCAGTGATAGCTTCTTGTGTCCCATCTAGAGGGTTATTATTACTTACCACCCTAGGATGTTCTCCCAAAGCATCGATGTCAACCTCATAGATATTGATTTCTTCTTGTTGTTCTACATTTCTAGCTCTCCATAGCATACATATGAAGGCATGAGTTTTTAGACTGGTCTTCAATACTTGGAGGTATCTAAGTTCAACATAGTCACCAGATGTTCATATTTGACAGTAATAAGATGAGCATCACTTCTTAATATTGTTTTAACATGGAATGTTTGTGTCCCACTGGACGTGCCAAAAAAAGTTGGTAATAAAACTAGCCTAGATACAGGTTTTCTAAGTCTACAATGCCCTATGCCTGCTACCAAGCATTGAATTCCCAAAGGAAAGGAATGTCCTCTATGGCAATATCCAATAGAGCTAGTTTAAAAAATAAAAATGGGATATTTGAGATAAGGGTTAGGAAGATACTGAAAGGAATGAAATAACTAAAAGGAATGGGAAGTGGCTAAAATTCAAATATGTGGGGTGATGGATCGAAAGCACAATAGACAATCTAAGTACTTGAACCAAAAAAAATAAAAACAATAGAATTTTAATAAAAACTAGTATAAAATCCTCAAAACTGTGTAAACTCTAGCAAGTATTCCAGGGACTAGTCCTCTATTGACAATGAAATATATAAAACAGAATTAAATTATGCAATAAAGGGACTAATTTTAATAGAAATTATAGAATAAAAGTCATACACAGAGATAGAGAAATTAAAACTGAAGCTAGAAGACTTTATTTTGGAAGCAGAATTCGAAGTACAAAGCTACTTCTCTAGCATAAATTATCCATCCTTGATTACAGAGAAGAAGCTGACTTTTATAGAAGAAATATTTTGCTTAAAAAATTAATGCCCAAACACTCTCATGATAGGCAAACTTGGTCTTAGTGATGACTTGAAATAGTCAATTTGGGATTTTTAGATAACTAAGCATTGAATTCAGAAGGTTTCGATAATGACTTGGAACAGTCAATTCAAATTTATAGAATGCAACTTAGAGTTGTTCTTAACTGTCCATGGTATGTTTTCAACAATTTCTCTTAGTCACTTGCTTAAGGAGTTCGCTCCACTAGTGAAGCACTTGGGAGAGGCACTCCACTAGTGGAGCACTTTTTATTTTGACCAAATTGACCCTTTATGCCTTAGTTGCTTTTATATTTCTTACTTTTTATGTAGCGCTCCACAACTGTGGAGTGCTTTTGAAGTAGCGCTCCAACTGTGGAACACTTTTGAAGTAGCACTCCAACTGTGGAGCACTTTTGAAGTAGCACTCAAGCTGTGGAGCACTTTTGAAGGAGCACTCAAGCTGTGGAGCACTTTTGAAGGAGTGCTCCAGCTATGGAGTGCTTTTGAATTTGACATTTAGTTGACCTTTTAGGAGTTTGCCTTTTTTACTTATGATATAACTTGTTTTCACTTTGCTTTTCCTTTGCCTTGGAGATGTGCTCCACTAGTGGAGCATTTTGGAGAGGCACTCCACTTGTGGAGCACTTTACTTATTGACATTTCGACTTCTTTTATCACACCCTCATACTCAATGCCTTTATTTCATCTATATAGTATTTGTGTTCCTTACTCCCTCAAGCACTTCCTATGTGGAGCGCTTTTGGAGAGGCACTCCATGGTTGGAGCGCTATACCTCTTGACCATATTGACTTTTACACTTAGCCGTATTTGCCTACTTTTACTTTTTTTGGTATTCCACCCTTACTACCAGAGCGAATTCATATTCTTAACAACAAACTGTACCCAAGTGTCTAAGTGCTAGAAATTATAGCCATATGTTACTATATGAAAAAGAGAGGATTTAAAGACAAAAATAAGGAAGCGAAACCATCAAAAAAATACCCATGCTAAAATATTCACAATTTTACATGCAACATATTAGGGAAAAGTATAGGAAACATAGAGAAGTACAACAAATATGAGGAATCACATAATGCAATAATATACATTTTTAAACTAAATGAGACATCTAGTGAAAGCACAACATAACCACATCTTAACCATTTTTTATGGAAAAAGATATTTTTTTTTACAATGAATGGTCTCAAAACTATATACAAAATAAATTTGAACAAGGTGTGGCAAAATTGGCAATAGGTCTTACCCATAGAAGTGGGGGTTAATACATTGCATTCCATGTTCCATATTCTAGAGGGGTCCATGGCTTACAATGTACTCCTTGGGTGCCCTTGGATAATGGAAATGAAATGTGTCCCTTAAATACTACATCAATACTTAAAACATGTACATGAAGTATAGGTTCATTGCATACCAGTAGACATTGAACTGTTTAAATACTACAAATTCATTTAAAATCCATATGAATCAACACTTTCATCCAACCATATATTATTAACTCCATCAACCACACCATCCAACTCACAATACACCACTTCTTCATCAAAATCTCATATTCTTGAGGAGATCCCCATCACTATCACACATAAAGCTTCCACTTCCACACCCACACCTTCATCATAGTCGATTTCATGTACATGTGGCCAAAACCAATCCACATCGTCCACATCATCAACATCAACATCACCCATTATCATCATTCATTCATTATCATCCATCCAACATACTCCACAAATACCTCCTATCATTTCATCCATATCAACATCATTAGTCATCCATAAAACATCTCAACCAAATCCATATTTATCTCCACTAGCTGATATCTCACAAGTTGATTTGATAGACTATGAGATGTCATTTCTTGATTCATCTCCTCCTTCATTGGAGCCACAAGTTACCCATGAGCCCCACATATCCACATCCAATCCATCCACATAGTCACCCACACAAGTTGCAATCCATCTCACCAATACTAGCATTGGCAAATACATGGTCCAAGATGTCACAATTACATCGCTAAGCATCCAAACTATTAAGGATTACGGTTTCCCATGTGATCCACCCTTATCCATAGGAGCAATGTATAATATGGGTTCAACACCTAATAGAATCAACTTCATATATGGTGGGATTGATTCATCATCCGATCCACTTACCCCAACTCAACCTACATAGCCAATCCTTACCAACATAGAGCACATGTCTGGCTTCTCATCATGATACTTTTATAAAGTCAATTGGAAAGGATATGGCCTAGGATGACATGAATAGGGCATGCACGACATCATTGAAACTCTATATCAAGAAGTGCATGACTATTCATGTTTGGGTTACCATTCACATTCTTCCACTACCTCTTTTGAACAACCTTTTCAAAACCTCCATTTAGATTCAAAAGAGGAAACCAATCACAAAGATGAATTTGAGGGTTTATATGAATAAAATGACATCATGTTGATAGCTTTAGATGAATCCAAAGAGGAATCAACCCAATAACTCCATTCACTGAACATGATGAGTATTATCTCATAATATTCCCCATCCATCAGTTCATCTTTCATTTACTCCTCCCAAGAGAGTGAGCTGAACCAACTAGTGAACCACAACCTCCACATCATACAATTCACCATAACGTCATGTAACATATGTACATAACAAACAAATACACACACACACAAAAACAAAAAAAAACAAAAAAATATTTGCATTGCATTTGGATGGCCTTGTCATTTGCATATATATGTATTGATTGTTGCTATCCAGAGGAACATATAGGCTTACCAGTCTAGGAGGAGTAGAAGAGCCCAAGCCATTGAAAATTATCTACTTGAGAGCATTTTATACTTAATGAATTTTATATATGTATATATATACATGGCTAATACACAAAAACATCATTCATACACATTGTATTTCACACATTGCATTACACAATCACATTCATTATCACTCCCACACATTCCATCCATCATATAAGGGATCATTTGTTACATTTAGACATTAATTGAGCTAATAAATATTGTCACCATAATAATGGGTACCTTTAAGTCAAACATCCATTCCATTACACCACTTCATACATCTAGTAATCATTTGCAAAACATATTTTCATCATCCCTAGGTGTTTTTAGTCACTAAACCACTCCTAGTGTTTCAAGAAACTTCCAAAACATGTTGAGTTTTCTCTAGGAACAAGTCATATTTTCACTAAGAAACTCTTGAGTTCTAGGAGTTGACTATAACATTCTTCAATCAAACACATTTCACATCTATAAAAATATCTTGTGTCAAAGAGGGATAACATCATGATTGGATTTAACCTCAAAGAAAAAAAGGCATCTTTGCTTGTCTCATTATGCACATAGTCCAAAGTCAAAACAATGGTCTTCACCACTATCAACACTTCCAAATAAAAGAATGAGTTGTAAGGATAGGGTAAAATTCTCATCATACTTCTATTGAGAATATGATTCCCCAAAGCTCTAACTCTTTTACATATCACACACCACAGATCCTCAAGTAGTAAGTATAAAACTACATTTCCATCTAGATGATTAGGTAGTCCAATTTTCCAAAGCTTAGAGATTAGATTATTGGACTATGGAGCTAACTCCACCAAGGATATAGACACTTGACTAGTAGTGGAGTACACTCATGCATGGTGACATGTCTCTCTTGAAGACACCTCTAACTACACATAAGGATAAACTAGCTTTGTGGTCTCCTCCATGATAGGTTTCATATCAATTTTCTCAATATGGGTTAATGAACTCACTTGCACACACATTGGTTCTTGATTACCTTGAGTCATTACCATGCTCATGATTAGTAAATGAACATTCGTTGTGCACATATTTGGTCTTAGAGAAATTATATAGATCTTAGTGAGTTTTTTCAAAATCACTATGATGTTTGAGTCTCTATAAAACAACTCTAAATCATCCATTCATAATTCAAAACACCATCCAGGTCATTATCACATCATTACATGAGTTTTTCATTCACATACCACCATTTTGGTTCCCATGATTAAGTAATAATTACAAATATGGTCAAGTAAAATCTAAAATATAAATGATCATTAGAGCATAAATTCATTTGCATTGTCACAATTCTTACACATTATCATTACATTGTCATCCATCACATATACACATTCATTCAAACAAAATTCATAACACAAAAAATTAAAAGCCATGTATATATATTACATGTACATTGAACACCTGAAGGCTATATACAACGGAGCACCAAGGCTCATATAAAAAGTTCCAAAAACACTAACTAGCAATCGTAGGCAGGTCCCTGTGATCTTAATGGAGCCTTAGACCGAGAGACACTATGCCTAGAGTTACTATACCTTACAAATCCCACTAGGGAGGAGGAATACCGCTTTGGTAGTCCAATATGGTGTTGCATAAGCAGATCCTATAAATCCTATATATATCCTTCTTGATACTGAAGGAAAGAAGCCACTCCTTGTTACTTCGACCAAGAGGTCTCTTTGGAACATCCTACATACCACCATCATCATCACATCCAATATTTGGATTTTTCTCTATTGTTGCCCTCGTATGACTCCCTTAGATACTAGACTAATGATGTATCTTATGTTAGGGAGTCTCCTTGGCCTCTATTTTTGTATGCCCATCATCTCCACTACCCTCCTCAACCACATGACTCAGCACCCATGGTGACTATGAATTAAAGTACGCATGATAGTCTATGGTGGTCCCAACATCATTCACATTCAAGAGATCTATCTTCTCATCATCCTTGCACTCCACCTACCACTCCTCCACATAAGGTAGGCTTGACTCATCCAATTAATGCCTATAGAGAACTGGAGCTTTAGGTATCCCTTATTGTATCCCAAACTATCACAACATTCATGAGAACTAGATCAAATCCACATCACTACCATATCACCCAATCACCCATCTAGCCTACCTAACCCATCATATTTACTCCCTATATGAGGGCCATCTAGCCTCTTAGCATGACCTGGAACACATTTGATCAAGCATCATTCCTAACCATAGATATATGCACTCCTGGACAATACAACCAGGATGGATAGACTGTACCTCTTCAGCTACCCACCATCTCAATACATAGGGCTAATCCCTATCTCAATACAATAGGAACATGACCAAGGTGGGTAGGGCCTCCAATTTCTTGTTCTCATACATATCCAAATACCTGATATTTCCACTCCTGAAACTCACATACCTCCACCCATATCCAAAAATCTACCTCAACTCATACTCCTTATCATGTCCAACTTGGATATGCAACCCCTCTACTGGTGCTTAGAATATGTGGTATATATCTTCGAGTGTCACTATCACCTCCCCTGTCGAGAGCTGGAAAGTTCCCCTATCTAGATCCCACCTTTCCACTAAGGTAGAAAAGTACCCCTCATCAGCTCTCACCACCTCAATCCGCACAACCCCATCCAATCCCACCAACTCCAGCCAATTCTAGTGGTCCTTATATAGTAATTTTCTCACCCCTGATATGATAGGTGAGAATCAATGTCAAACCTCCAAGATCCTCAACTGTAGAACAACACAACATGCAAATGCACATTACCATCACATTTTATGCAAAAAAAATAATGCAAAATCCAAACAAGTGTGCTAATGGAACTTACCTCATCCACCTATGTGTCCATCCATACTGCTGCATCCATGACCACCATCACCATCACCACACTACTTCACTCACTCACTCACTCCTCTACAGACATTGCTTATGGAACTATCGAACATAAGAATTAATTAGATTTTACCTTTGCAACACATTTATAGCCAATTTTGGCATGCTCAAATTACCCAAGGCATCTACTGACGCACTCAAATTCTGCCCTACATCTTCCATGTGGCAAATGCTCTCCCATGTCTATGCATGATGTGGATGATAGCCAATGTTTGGCTCTAAAATATTACAAAAGGACTCCAAGGACCTAAAACTATAGAAAAACCCCACAAAATAACCTCAAATTCCACCCATACATCCCTTACATCATTCCACTATGCTTTGTGATTATATAGATCGATTTGGAAATTTCATTTTTTATTGCGACCAAAAGTCACAAAAATAACAAACTTGTGTACAAAACACCTCAAAACAGTCCAAAATTTCACAAAATTGCCACATTAATCATCCTCATTATTTGTAACAACACTCCACCACATGTTGTGATAATTTACATTGATTTATGTTTTTAATTTTTGATTGTGACTAAAATTCAGGGAAATACCCCAAATTGCTCCAAAATATCCCAAATCAAATTCCAAATTTCACAAAATCGTCAAATTTCATCCATAAATTATTGCATCATTCACAATAATGACACCATTCATTTACATCATTCATTTCATCCCCAGTTCAATGCAATTCCACTCAACATTGTCAAAGTCACTTGCATCATCAAATGAACCTTGTATCTGGTTGTTTACTCTATTCACCTGGTGATTGTAGCAATTGGCTATCCATGCAATTCGATAGGATGGGTAGATCACCATAAGGACACTTGTGCATTCACAATAATTTACATCATTCATATCATCCAATAAAAATCCTCTTTTTCTATTGGGGCAAAAGTAGAAATCACTCATTGCACTATTCACAATCACTACATCATTCACATTCATTTACATCATTTATATCATCCAATAAAAATACCCTTTTTTTATTGGGGAAAAAATAGAAATAAATCATTGCACTCAATACACTTGACATTACTTTACATCATTCATATCATCCAAGTGAACCTTGTATCTAGTGGTTTACTTTATTTCCCTAGAGGTTGTAGCGATTGGTTATCCATACAATTCAGTAGGATGGGTAGATCACCATAAGGACACTTATTCATGTCATCATCCAACATCATCTAGTTTAAAAAAAAACATCTTGTTGGTCCTCCATTTTTTGAGTGACACTGTGCTTAGACTGATTTGCTAAAAAGAATTTATTGATACCCTTTTTCGTGGGATCCCAAACATGGATAACTATTACTAAATAATTCTCTTTCACATGCAAGAATTGCACACAGTCACTAGGAATTTCTCTCCTAGCAGCCACCCAATTTTAAGATTATTGGTTCATGATGTTATGTATTTTCATCATTTTGCATTTCAATGACGCCAATAGGCATGTTTTTCAATAACACATAATCACCCAAAACTTAGCATAACCTAATTTTATTTTGTTTTTCCACATCAGGAAATATCATATATTCATAATAATTTACATCATTCATATAGTCTACACTTTAAAAAACCCTTTTCTATTGGGACAAAAGCATAATATTTCATCACATTCATTTACATCATTCATATATCCACACTTTCACAAAAGTCCTTTTATGTTGGGATAAAAATAGAATCTATCATGGCATATTCATTTACATCATTCATATCATTCCCATTTCAAAAACCCCTTTCTCTGTTGGGGCAAAAACAAAATCAATCACTACACTATTCACAATCACACCATTCACAATCATTGCATCATTCCTTTACATCATTCACATCATCCTATTTTCTATCAATTGGCTCGTGAGATTCATTATTGACTCATCTACCAATTGAGGGGATAAACTACAACAATTTTTTGTCTTTAGGATCTTCCTACACACCATGGAAAATAAATTGTTCACCAAACTAGGTGTCTCTTATTTTTGTACCGCATTGTGTTTCACATAACGTGATATAAAAAGGAGCATCTGTAGATACCAAATCCTAGCCACTTGTCATCCATTCACATCCTCAAATAATAGCCCTCCATTATATATATATATATATATATATATATATATATATATATATTATATTTAATAAATATATGTATATATATGAATAAATATCAGCCACCCATCACGATTTAATCTCAACCATCCATTTAACATGATCCATATCACATATCAAAGTCATAATCTTAGCCCTTCATCATGTTTTAATCTCGGTTGCTGTTGGTGTCGTCAAAACCCTAACATGTTAAGGGCAAGTTATAAAAGATCATTCATTATTATGAATAAGGGTTGATCGATTCAAAAGTTGATTGGTGATTCCTAAGGTTAGAAAGCATTAGAGCCCTTCATCCATCATCATCCAAACCCTAGCATTTTTAAAACACCCTCTCTCCTCGCTACTACCACATCCTCCATTTCTGTTATCAAAACCCCTGCGAACCAAATTTGGTTCTACAGTACACATCCTTGAAACCCTCGAACACTCCAAGCCATTTTTAAAATAGTGTTGAGCATTCCAGGAATACTATAGGGCGTTCACAAATCTCCTCAAATGATCCAAGGCATTTCCCCTCAACCAATTTGCATTCCAAAAATCCTCGAATGCTTCTAGGTGTTTGTGCATCACCAGATCAAGGAAGCAAAAGTGTGGATTAGAAACACATGTATATTTTTGACAAGGTATCATTTGTTATTTTTATTTTATCAAGCATTTTAGTTAGGATTAATATTTTACACTTTAAGATTTTAGTAGGCCTCACACTATGGAGGCCCTATAGGTGTTACTAACCTTATTTTTGATCTTTTTGTATGCAAGTTGCAGGGAGCATTTATATTTATGGTTGTTATAGCCACATGTGGCCCTGCAGGGATACGCAAGCCCACTCATAAATTGTTTGGAGTGAAGATGACCCAAAGACATTGAATATTTGTTTGAAAAAGGGTTTTAAACCCTCCTATTGTAAAATTTGTATCAACACAAGTTGCATTGTAATAGTGGAGATCAAGTCTCCCATAATATCATTATAGTATTATTTATTTATTGTGCAATATTTATTATGTTGGATTTATTCTCGTTATCTTGATGTTGTTCGTTTTGCTTTATAGTTACTATTGCTAAGAAGGAAGGACTGATCATAATATGTACCAAATTTTGGGATATTAACTTAGCATGTCCTAAGGATGATTTCCCCCTAACTAGCATAGGTATGATCATATATTTTTTTAATGGATATGGAATGCTATCGTAGATTGGTCTACTTATGCTTTATTCCTAAAAGATTCAATCAAATCCTTTTATTTTATTCTCTCTTATTTGTGAAATGTAAGTGTAAGAAATGCCATGTACATTATGCTAAAAATATCTAAAGGTATCATAATACTATATTTTTCATAATCAACCACTTCAAAAATTCTCGCATGTAGATAGTATTCAAATATTTTGGAGTTTTCTTTATAGGTTCACTATAGATCAATTTTGAGACTAGATCTAATTTTCCTTTAGTTTTTGCAAGCAAATTTTTTATTCCAAATTTTATGGCATTTACTTTTTATTTTTTAATTAAAAACTCCAAATCTATTGAATTCAATGATTATTTTGAAGTAGACATCCTTGTGACTCCCTAGGTTAAGAATGATACTTTCTAAGTTTCTAAATTTTTTAAAATTTGTGAAGTAGAATTCCTTATGTCTGCCTAATTATTTAGAAACTAGAAAATAAGAATTTTACAAATTTAATATTCTTAAATTTGAATTAAAATTCCTTATCTCTCCAAAAATAAATAATTTGAAAATATTCTATATGTCTTTGATTTTGAAAAAAAATAAAAAAATTAACTTTTCAAATATTAAATGAATTTGAAAAAACTTCAAACTAAACATTCACTATATCTACTTATCACTCCAAAAAAAAAAAAAAAAAACTAAGGTATTAATTACTCTCTTAAACTTCTTATCTCTCCATCTACTATTATTAATACTTATGTTTCCTCTAACCTTATATTTAAATTAAATTAAAACCATTATAAAAACTCAAAATTTAAATTATAAAAACCTTATCTTTCCTCTAACCTTTAAATTTAAAAAATTAATTAAAACCCTAATATACCTCTGCACTACACACAACATCTTAGGTGAACTTGATTTAAATAATTTAGCACTTGGATGAGCGTTTCACTACCATTCACCTGTACTCCGAATGAGTGAGAATTTACATGCAAGAGTGACTTCTTGAGGGGTTTCAAAAATGGTTACATTACTACACTTTGTCTACCCTTCTTCAACGTGGCTTCTAACTAATTTGCATGACCTTTAAAATATTCACTATGAAGTGGTTGGCTTTGATATTTCAAACATCACTTGAGTATCTTGAGCACTTGGCTTCCCTACACTTGATACTTACTCTCAATTGATGTAAAACCTTCCGCGAGATAGCACTAGGTGTTTGTACCCTTCTATCTTCCTCTCTAGAACTTTAATTTACCTTTTTTTGGTTGTGCATACAATTTTCATTTTTCTTAAAAAAGGTAGTGCAAGTGATTCGTATTTGCTTGAAACTTGTATTCCTTCATGGTGCTTATGTTTCTTAGTAATTCTTGCACTACTTTGTGGCACTTGTATTCAGATGGTATTTCACTATCTAGACAAATTATTGGATGATGCTTCATTATCCAGGTATGTTCTCCACTTTGAAAGGTGCTATGACACTGGTTTTGCTATCAAGTCTTCCCTTTACTATGGCTCTAGCTTTGTTTTCGAGTCTTCTCTTTGCTTATGACTCTAGCTTAGCTTTCTTGACATTGCTAATATGTTGAATTCTCTTTCTTAACATGGGTTTTCCTTTCTAGCTTGCTCCTTGCTGGATATCACTATGTTATAGACTACCAATGTTATGGCAATAATTTGTCATGGTTCTACTTTGGTTCTAGATCGATATGATACTTCTATGGCACTACTATGATGTTATATTTCTATGGTGCTTCTATGATGTTGCCTTGCTATGTCACTTCCTTGCTTATGGCATTACCTAAATCTCATTTTTTTATAGTTTGTTGACTTACCAATCTTTTGCTTTCTTCCATGCAAATGTAGGTGACATTCATGGAACTGGTCTATGCTAATATAGATCCTTGATTATTTCAATAAATAATAGCAAAATAACATATCTTCCTTGATATCTATCCTTTCATTGTATTCTACCCTACAACTATTTATACTTTTTGTCCCGCACTCTTCAAACTTGCATTCCTAGGTTCTTCAAACTTGTAGTATTTCTTGTCTTTAATGATATTCAAATTTTGGCCGGATACTTGTCTTCCAAAATCTATCTTTCTAATATTGCTATCCATATAGAATTCTATGATGCTTTGCATAAGTATTTTTCCTTGATTGAATATGTTTCCTTCTCTAATAAATTGATAGCCTCCCAACCTTCTTGTTGTCTTCAAGTCTTCTTGTTGTCTTGAAGTCTTCTTACTGTCTTGAAGTCTTCTTGTTGCCTTCAAGTCTTCTTGCTTGCTTTCTATCTCTATAGAACAAGCTAGATTAATGGTCTCTTCTCTTACTAAGGACCAATAAACTCTTATGATGGACCTATTTCAAACAAGTCTCATTCCTCTATATCTGTGACCTCTATGGGACATTTTTTCTTGGGTCTCCTATATTTATCTTCTATGGGACCTCTTTCCTTAGGTCTTCACACTCTATATTATGGGCTTATCATCAAATACCAATGATTATCCAAATTTTGGTGTAAGAACTCTTGCTAGAGCTCTTCTAATAGGTGTCCTCTACTTTCAATATCTATATCAAGGTCTATCTTCAAGACCTGAATCAAACTCATAGACTACCTTATATTTTGAATAGATTTCTTGGAAGGGGTAAAATCAATTTATTTTGTCAAGGTATATTTTATTAAGCTTGAATATTTTATCAAGTTCTATCTTTGAGACCTAAAATTATACTTGACTGCAACTCGAATCAATCTATGCCCGAGGAAAGCTTTGTACCTTCTAGCATTTGAAGATGAAAGTTTTCTTTATATATTATAGGAAGCTTCTCAACTTCTATAGATATAATTTCTCTACAACAATTTCTTAGGTTGTTACTAAGAATCCAATATGACTCTCCTTCTTACTAGATAATCCAATATCTTAATTAGGATGGCAATCTCTTGAATGATCAAGTTTATCTCGAGTCAGTTCTTCCTTCCTACAATATTCAATCAATGCTATGGTGACTATAAACTTCCTTGATACTCCAAACAAGATAGCTTGATTGTACCAGCTCCTTCAACCTTCTTTTGAGTTATTGATAGAAAATAGTTATAAATTTATCTGTCCCTAAATACCTTTATCAATTTCAAGGTTGGCTATTCCCTGAATAATCAACTATCTTCAAGTTGATTTTCCCAAATAGGGATCCTAGTCTTCATTGGTTATCCTTCAACCTAGTGGAAAGATCCTAGTTGAGTCCTAGTATTCATAGGTTATTCTTCAACCTTGTGGAAAGACCCTAGCCTTCTCAATCTTCAAATTTTATTATTGATTTCTAATCTTCACCAGTTTTTCATGCAACTGTGGAAAGAATCTAGCCTTTCCAAGTTCCACTAGAGCCAAATCTAACTCCCTTTAAAGTAGATAGACTCAAACCGATTTTTTCATAATGAACATAAGTTGATTTTCAAATCCTGTGCAATCAATTTTGTTGTAGTTTTGATACCACTATTAACTTTTGAAGCTTTAATACTAATGTAAATATCATAGGATGTAACATAATAAAGTTTCAATATAAAGAATTAAAAAAATAATTTGTAACAAATATAATATGAGACAACTAATAATTATTATCAAGGCTTAATAATATACCAAATAATATTCATTAATATGCTGAAATATGAATGTAAATCCTGAAACATACAATATAATATCACTTACAATATTAGTTGCTCAAATGTATGTAAACTTGTATTACTCCTCTTTCTATTACAAATATCTCATAGAAACTCTCTATGTAGACAATATAGACTCTATAGACAATGGAGGTGATATATGGGATATTTTCCATACCTCTTTATGGAGTAATATATAGCCATTGTAGGATGACTCTTGGATAACTTGACTCTTCCTTTCCATATGCCAAGTCTCATGACTCTTGGCTTCTCTACTTGACACTTGCATACACATGACTCTATATTATATGCACACTTGTACTAGACTCTTCACATGACTCTTCCTAATCTAAGGACACATGTGCACACTTACATATTAGAAACTTGTGTACATTTACACTCAAAAAATTTGCACACCTTTACACTCATAATACGTGCTCACATATTTACATGACACTTGTGCATTTCTTGCATATTATTACATTACATAAAATATTTACTCATAGATTAAATTTAAGACAATCCTAATCAATTCACAATGATGTACTAAGGTGGTACATTGGCATATACCAAATAATATAATATTCTCCAACAACATCTAAGTTCATCTTCAACTATATCCTTTATAGGTACAAGATTCCTTTGATAATTATATCTAAAAATGACACTCCTTTCAAGAACAAGGATGTCCATAAATTGTATTCTAAGTACATGATTCAACACAAATGGTTAACCCCATATTATCCTTAGGGTAATGGTCAAGCTAAAGCATCTGATAAGTCCTTAGTGAAGATCCTCAAGAAGCTGGTAAATAAGACCAGTTGTGACTAACATATCCATATGTATATTGCCTTATGGTCCTAACGTACTATCATGTGAACTCCTATAGGTGCAAATACCTATATATTACCCTTCAAGATAGAAGTTTCATCCTTGCGTATCTTGTTGCAAGATACCTTGATCGAAAATGAGTATCATTTAGATCATTTAAACCAATTGGAGCTATTAGATGAGAAGTGCATCCATGCCTTAGAGAATCTTAAAGCCTATCAAAATAGGCTCAAGCGATCTTATTACTAGAGAGTTTGCAATCAATATTTGAGGTTGGGAACCTTGTTCTTAAAGAAAACCAAAATAATGTAAATGCTTGCACAGATCTAAAGGGAAAATTTTAGCCTAATTGGCTAGGCCCCTTTGTCATAATGGCCAAGTTTAGCTTAGAAGCCTATCACTTGGTAACTTTAGATGGTAAAGAATTTAAAGAACCACTAAACATAATGCACTTTAAATGACATTATGCATGATTTCACATCTTCCTTCATCCTACATTTGGTTTTATTGCTCAAATTGCACGACTATTTATGATACTTTGCATTAATTTCTTAATATTATATTCCATTATGCATATTTTCTTGTCATATAGATACTTTGTTGCTTGATCATACTTGCATATGAGTACTTGAACATGCATATTCTTTGGGACTTCACAATGAGACAAGTGATGGAACCTAGTAAGGTTTTAGCTCACATGCATTGCACTCATACTAGGTCACTGATGCTTATAAAACCCCCAACCTAGGACACATCTCAATGCATTTTTCATATCATTACATCTATTGCTATCAATCATTCTTTTCTTTTCTTCTCTTCTCATATATTTCTTGACCTTGACAGTTCCAATAATCATACAAAATTTTCCAAGTCAAGGGATATAGTTCTTCATCTCTTGTATATCTTTTATCCTTTGAAAATTTTCAATAATTTATTCTCCTCTCCAAAATAAACGATATATGTTCCTTCTTCTATCTGCACATCTTGTTTTTCTCACACATTTCCTTCTTGATATTTCTATTGTTAAGGGATCCTCATGGGATAGGGTGGATACTGTATGAACATCATTTATGGTGTTCATACGACCACTGACTATCTTACACATATATCTTAGCTATTGAAATTTAAAAAAGGACACACACACTCCTGTTTACTTCTTGCTTCTCTTATTCTTCTATATTTCTTCTATCTAACACATTCACATACACAAATATTCTTTTGTTATCCTTTGCATTGCTCACTCATAATTTTGCACACTTCACACCCCTATCGGGTTACACTCCTTTTGGAAAATAAATAAAAAATTACACCCCATACGAGATAGATTCATGTAGGGTTATGCATAAGCACGAAATATCGTAAATTGGTTCTATTTAAGATTTTCAAGATTTTAAATTAGCTAATTTTGGATCCTTTCATTGGGGCCCATTAGCCCAAAATTTATGGGGTGGAATTTGTTTTGGGGTAAATTCGTCTGCCTTTGATAATAATTAAAATATTTTTATTTTAATTCGTCGACCTCAAATTATAAATGATTTTGATTTTCTCACCCAATTCACCTTCAAATTATAAATGATTTTATTTTTCCTGCCCAAATCGCCTCATATACTACCCATATATATACTGTAGTGGGTATCGATAAACATACATATAAAATACTCTAACTTGAAAATAGCTCTAAAACAATGAAAATTTTGATAAGATTGTAGAGGAGTGTCTATCGACATACATCGATCTATTGCAGAGGAGTGTCGATCGAAACAAGATGATCAACATAGGTCGATAGGTTGCAGAGTTGTTTCTGTTAGCATAAGTTGATCGATTATAGAGTCGTGTCTATTAGTATAAGACAATCAATTGTAGAGCCGTGTCTATCGACATAAGATGATCAGTTGTAGAGGTGTCGATCAACATTAGAATATCGATTGCAGGGATGTGTTGATCAATATTAGTCGATCGATTGTAGAGCTTTCAATCGACATTTATCTATCGATTGTAGGGATGTGTTAATCGACATTAGTTGATCAATTGTAAAGGTGTTGATCAACATAAACCTATAGATTGCAGGTACTATCGATAAATATTTATCTATTAGTTGTAGAGGTATAGATTGGTATTAGTCATGTTTACAACCGATTTTCATATTTGTAATCGATTGAAATTCTTGTAGTTGATCATTGTACCTACAACTGATCGTCATGCTTGTAATCGATCAGTATTCCTGCAATCGATCATCATTCCTACAATCAATAGTCATACCTGTAATTGATCGACATTACTGCAATCGATCAACATACTTGCAACTGATCGTCATACCTACAAATTATTGTCATGCATGCCATCGGTCGTCATGTCTGCAATCGATCATCATGCCTACAGCCAATCATCATACATGTCTTGAACTGATTGTCATAAAGCATAAAGGCTAAAATATTTCATGTCGGCCTAAAGCTTTTAAGTTTGCCATACATTTTTAGATTTTTCAAACCAATATTCATAGCCCCCAACATAGAAAATTTGCCATGGTTTGAAATTTTTGGGAGAAATTAATGTAATTTGCCATGGTTTGAAAAATTTTGGAGACAAATAAACGCAATTCGCCATGTATACATCTACGTAATTCGTCGGGATTCCAAGACAATTCACCTTGATTTTATAAATATATTTTGGGGTCGACCCTTTATGCATAACCCTATCTTCATAACTGTCAAGTGAGCACCAGTCTCCACATCAAGCCATTTACAAGAATACATCCTAGCAGGTATCTCTCCACATACAACCATTAGTGAACATCATACCCATTGTGGGTATCATTCCACACTTGTTATTTTTAGTGAGTATAACACCTTTGTAGGATAATGCATGGTCACTTATTAGGACTACACCCATAGCGGATGTTGCTCCATCCTCAACCATTTACAAGCGTACATCCTCACAAGTTTTTTTTGCATATTTTATTTTCTTTTTTCCCTAGCTTATGATCGTTTGATCACATTGGTCCTTTGCGGTCTATGTTGATTCAAATATCATGATCTAAGCATATTTTTGCTTTCTTTGACCTTTTGTTGAACTTCTCCTTATACTTCTTCTCTTTATTTTCCTTCTATTTTTCCTCTTTTTTCAAATTCATACCCTATCCTTATGGGGTGTGAATTCATTTTGATATGAATTTAGGATCCATTTTTATGAGGCACAAATTTAGCTAAAGTGTAGTTTTTATTTTTCCTTATTTTTTCTTCTTTTCACTATTCCATCCCCTTTTCTAGTCTTCATTTTTCTCTCCTCTAATCATTTTTGTCATGCATTTCATTTAGTTCATTTATTCTGCATTCATTAGTTAAGTTCATTTTGAATTTATTAGTTAAATTTCATTCATCATGCATTGCATTCATTCATCTAATCATGCATAACCAACAATTAACATCACATAATAAAAATACACACATAATAAATCATAGCATGGTATTACTCAAAAGAAAGTTTGTGTCAGCTAATGTGTTAGTGTGCCATAATCTGAGCCTAGCACACTTGACCATCATTGATCCTAGGGACACATGCCATAATAAAAATTGGCATGTCATATCAATCCTAGCCCTAGCTCTATGAAGCAGTCTCCTTTGCTCCACCCGTTGGAGATGGTCTAAGTGGGGACATGTTCATGAACCATGAAATAGTCTATGATTAGGACTATGACCTCCTTTGTGTGTGTAAGGAGGATCATGAAGGCACCATCTACTTTTTTGGAACTACCTAAAAGAATGTCTCCATTCGTATAGATACCTCCAGCCTCTCCCTCACCCTCTATAGTTCCTCATGTAGTAGATAGACCCCCTCACCCTACAACTATCCCCTCATCCTAAGCCTATGGTCACTTCTAATCCAATTAGATCATATCTCCTCTAATGTGGTCAACCTAAGCCCTCATTATATCTTTCTCTATGAGTATCATGTTTAAGGCACTCTGCATCCCCACTTACCTCTTGGTCCTATCCTCTCGGAGTATATCCATATCTCTCTACATGGGTGCCATATGGGTTTATAATACCTTTGCCTCACTCATTTAATCCTCTTGATCTATGGTCCAATTAGATCCCATAACCATTGATGTAGAAGAAACTCTTATCATCCTACTTGTCTTAGCTGTAGACACCATGGAGGAACCTCCAACTGTCCCCCTCCCCCTAAACTAGAGAGGGTGATGGTCATCCTTATGATTCTCGCCATATATATCCTAAACTATACCTATGTCAAATTTAAAGTGTTTGTATTCCTCTACCATCACTCAATAGTGTGTTTGGCATCCTATTGTAGTGCCAATTACACCCACTGGATTATGACCTAGTGCCTTTGCATTGGCATCAGTAGGGAGATCCTCAATTACACAATACTCCTATACCATATCATGTACCTGAGGAATACTATAACATCATCCACTCCTAGGTTAATGTAGAGTAGGTCATCAAGGTCATACTTCATGAACCTTCCCACATCAGGGTCCCCTATGAATCCTAATGGGTCTAGTTACACTCGCATAAACCAGTAGTCTCCCAAGTTTTTTATATCTTGAAATATGTCAAACTATTGTTCAAATTGGTCAAACCTGTAGAGATCTAGATCCTACCTCTTCATTACAACCCATATGATCCTTCATACCCTTTCCAAATTCTTCCAATACTCAACCCATTTAGTGTGTAGATGCCATGATCTCCATATAATATAGTGCTCATGTAGATCATCTAGAACCTACCTCCATAGTGATAATATATCAATGTATGTCCTCTAGACTTACTCTTAGTATTAGGCCACTTATATATTATTGATAACTCTAGGTCAAGAAGTTGTCTTGGTAGTGCATGCAGTATTCAAACAACTATGTGCTCCTAACACCACACCTAGAGCAAGGTCATACAAACTAGACCTATATACTGCTTGTAAATAATATTGTACAATTTCCTATAAAAACAAGCCAACGGATATGATACCCATATGAATCTAATATGCTAACCTTGCATGTATGCCACTACTCCTTCCAATGTCCATGGTAGGTATCACCTACTCGTATGGCATACTAGTAACGTAGCCACTATCCCATAGAGCATTATCATCAATGCATCAACTCCATACCATGTGGGCATCTCATCCACATAGAATTCACTCTATTGGACCTCATGATTCAGGTCCCATAATAATCACTGTAATGTTGCTCGATACCCCCATGCTCTATAAATTGCTCTCCCTCTAATGGGGATGTGCAAGATCCACCATACATCCCCCAGTGTTATGGTCATCTCTCCCATCAGTAGTCAAAAGGTAAACAATTATGGGTACCATCTCTCTACCAACATTGTTCATAATGCTCTATCCAACTCAAGTCAGGGCATCTATTCCAATTGTAGTAGCCCCACTACCTGTAGTATGTCCCTATCTATCATTGTGAGTTGTCGTAGTACCTCCTTCAAGGAGCTTGGCTACCACTCCCTAATTTTTAGTAAATCATATTGCAAACAACATTTAATAAAACTTAAATTAGTTAAAAAAAACTAAACAACTCAAATCAAAACCACCATAATCAAATTAACAACATTTAACCTCTTTTATTCTCCTCTCTTTCTTTTTTTGTTTTCTTTTTTTCTTTTTTTCTTCTAAATTCATACCTCATCTCTTTTAGGGTGTGAATTCATGAATTCACACCATATATTTTTGGGGTATGAATTCTATTACCATCGAGATCTAGCCAAATTCACGGTTTAATCCTAAATTTGCATTGGGCCACGTGTGGCAATTTCTTCCAAAATTAAATAAACATTAAAAAATAAATTTAAATCCTAGTCTAGCCTATTCTAGAATTTAGTTTTTGGTCCTTACTCATGCTTGATTTGCTGTTGTGTTGGCCTCGACCCTTGCAATGACTAAATGGTGTGTGGGGAGCACCATTTTCTTATTTTATCTAGAGCTCTTCTTCTCTTCTTTATATGGTGAAAATGATTTTAATTTTTTACTATTTTCCCCTTATATCCCTCTTTTTTTTTCATTATTTTCTACTTTGTTTTCTTCTGTGCCTGCCATTTCGAGTTTCTTAAAGAATTTTGCATTCCTTCTAAAACTCGACGGGTCACCTCAGCCTCAAGGGAATTAATATCATTAATGCCCCAGTTTGCATACAAAATTTTAAAGTGTTTGGAATAACATATTTTTGCACCATCACTTCTTCTAAACCAACCAACCCTTTTTGTGTTCATTATTTTTATCCCGTAAGTGTCTACATTTTTCTTTAATGTATTTATTAGGCCATAAATGCATCAAAGAGGGGAAAATGTAGACATGGAAAATTGACCCATAAAAATGAGTCACTTTTCCCCTTAGATCTTCAAGAAGTTTCTCAAGCTTACTAAGAGCAAGTTTAGGCTTCTTTTCCTCCATTTTGCTTGATTTTTACCTTGGCCTTATTGAATTCACGGTCGTCTAGGATGGGGCATGAATTCAACAAAGTTGGAATTTTTTTCTATTGAAAACCCCAATTTTGGGTTGACCTCTATGGCATCGGCTCTTGGCCAAGGTTGTTTTTTTCCCACATTAACCCCTCCAAACCTCCTTTAAATAGAAGGATTCAATCCTATTTTTATTTTGGTCCTACTCGAGTTCTACCTAGACTTTGAGATCTGACTTTGTGGTGATTGTAAGTGATTTGATTCTTTTGGATTGCTCTAGTGTTCTGATTTTTACTTGCTATGGACATGCAAGTGGAGATGCCTTGCTAACTAATTATGTACACAATTTGTCTTCTAGAAAAGGAGGAGAGGTCTTCCTCTTTGGTGGTTGATTTTTACTCTTATTTCCTCCATAGCCTTACTAGGTTTTATGTATGTTACTAGTTCTTAGATCATTAAATATTAGTTTTCATTGCAAATTTTATCCATAATTTAGCTTTTTAGTTTTATTTTGTGAATTCAGAGAAATATTAGGTTTCATCATTTATTTTCTAGTTTCAAATTTGCACTCGTTAATTATGGGATGCAAATTCGATCAAAATAGATTAGGGTAATTTTCTTGGTCCCAAAAACTTACTTATTTCTTGTTCATTCATTTTATCACTACATTCATTTTGTTTACATTATGTTTTACTATTTCATGTTGTCATATTTTGTTTTACTTGTTCTCAAAAGGTCAACAATCATTTTTATTTTTGAATAGTTAGGTAAAAGGACCATGGGGACTTGACTGTTGTGCCTCCAAGCTAAGTCACATAGCAACCTAAGTAGGACCCCAAAAAATGATCAATTTTCCAAGGTTTTTAAATTTGTTTTACAAGTTTTATTGAACTTGTCAAGATTTACAGGGTATGAATTTAGCTATGATCAATCACTGAATCAAGTAAGTGCTTTGATAGATATGTTAGGTTATTTTATGTGTGCCTATGTCCATTTTTTCATATTTGTAGATTTAGATCATAATAAAAACAAGGAATTTTGATTTTATTTCTAGGAATCAAAAGAAGAAAAACATATAGTTTGAATTTAGGCTAATTCTATTTGCACATTCTCTAAAACACTTTCCTGGAAAGAAAAGAGTCACTTCCTCACAAAATTGAGGAATAGTATTCATCAGAAGAAATAATTATTCTAGGAATAGTCCTTGGTTTACTTGCATTATTACTTGCCTTTCATTGTTCTTTTATTTTCATAGCTTAGAACTTAGTAAGACAAAACATAGATGCTTGTTCAAAGAAACACATCAAGCATTCCATACTATATGTTGAGCAAGTCCTTAAAACATTCCTGGTGAACCCTTCGATTCCCAAGCCCCCAAGTGTAGATTAACAATAGCCTCGTAGCCACATAAACTTCCAACGAATCCAACCAAGAATTGTATGTGGTGGGAAGTTTCCCCCCCCCACCTCTACAATATCATTCACCACAATCATATACCAAAATAATAAAATAAAAATAAAGAGAAATAGATAGAATATCAGGATAAATATAATCAAAATAAGAAAAAGGGGTGGGTGTCCAAAGGTTGCCCCATACTATCTTATCGTGTAAATTGATATAATGTGTTAGAGATTGAGGTGTATTTATAGAGATAACCAAAACCAATTATTACAAGCATTAAGACAACATAACTTAGCTTAAAGTTAAATAATAATATATAAAATATATTAAACCCTTAATTGAGATTAACTATACAAATCATTTAGTCAATATAACTAAGGGTGAATACAACATTGTTGATCGTAAGCTTATATAGCTTATATAATATAATTGTAAGATTACATTGGGTATTCCCATAGGCTTACATTAAGAGTTATCATAGGCTTTCGTAAACATTGTTGGCCTTGGCCAATAAGAACAAATTACTGATATTCAAACAATATTATAATCTAAGTTGAGGGACCAAGGAGAGGAGACATTAGATATGATAACATCTTCCTTATGTAATAATTTTTTAAATGGACCAATGAATATTCATCATGAATTTTACTATCTTAACTTGATAAAGGTATATATACTGGATCAACCTTTCCTTGAATATGAAGTTGTGACTCCATGTTTTGGACAAATAATATTGAGATCTCCATGAGAAGATATTTAGTGTGTAATATTATGACCATAATATACCCTCCAATATCAAAAGCAAATATCTAAATCATTAAGCAATACAAGCAAACCATCAAATAATCAACCCCATCATTTGAAAGGGAACCATAGGAACAAATTATATCATGTGTTGACCATCCAAGCATACTCCTATTGCAACTATAAAATTTTCTACAACACTCTAACTTGGACATCTTTAATTTATGAATTCATCATTTGATTCATGAAATATTATACATTATGACATCCTTAGAAATCAATTTAAAACATCCTCTTTAATCTTATGGAATTAAAAATATCAATGATCATAGTAATTAAATGATATAAATAAATTATAAAGTCTACATCAATGTATCATCTCATCCTAACTAGGAAAGTAATAAAAAAGCTATCTAATGAGGAGGGGGAGTAGGAACTGCATCCTTCCTCTTATCAAATCTTCCACCTAGAAGTTATGAAGAAATATGGTCATACAAGTCCTTTATTTTAATGGCATACTTTCAAAGAGCATATTGCTTATTGTGTTGATCCCACTGCACTAAATTCTACTTTATGTATCTCTTTTTAATTTTTTTGATTCTCAAGTCTAGAATGTGGTAAGGCTTAACATTGACCTCATTTTCCTTGACCACTTGCAAATTCAACCAATATAAAACATGATATGTATGAGGCACATACTTTCTAATAATTGATATGGAATACACTATGGATATGTTAGGCTATTTGGTAAGCAATAGTTCAAATATTTTCAAAATCTCAAATGGCCCAACAAAGCAAGATGAAACCTTAGATCATTTCCCTAACTTAAAAAAGTGCTTATGAATTTTGTCTCTAATAAACATATTATCCCCTAAATATCTTTGTGTGTAATACATTTTGGCATAACTCTTTTGTTGAGCAATATCTTGCTTAAGACTTCCATTGATCTCAATAACTTACTCTTCAACTCTTGAATCTTTTTGGTTTTACAACTATTTGGTCCTCCAACCTTTCCCAAATCAAAGGATTTCTACAAGGATGATTATGCAAGACTAATAACCATCCCTATGGATCTATGGTAATTGCTATTATATTCAAGCTAAACCAAGCTAAGGTACTTATCATGTTGATTCTATAGATCTATTATATTCATTCTTAACATACAACTCACCATTTTAATTTGGCCATCGGTCTTGAGGTAATATGTAGTGCTAATGCTTAATTAGGTTTCCAAATCATGATCTTGATTAAGATTTACATTTATCTTAATCACTTGCTCTTCTAACTATTGATGTATTTTTAGTTTATAACCACTTGGTCCTCCAAACAGTCCTAACTCAAAGGATTTCTAAAAGGATGACCATGCAAGGCTTCATAAATAACCATCCCTATGGAGATATTACAATTAATTTATGCAAGCTAAACCAAGTTAATGTACTTCTAGTGTTGATTCTATAGATCTATTATCTTCATCCTTAACATGTCTTCTAGAATATGATTCACCCTCTTAATTTAATCATCTGTCTTGAGGTGATATGTAGTGTTGATGTTTAATTAAGTTAAACAATTATGCTAGAATATATTCTAAAATTAATTAGTAAACAAAGAACCTAAATCTAAAATAATTCTTTTGAGCACTCCATGCAACTTTAAGATTTGATCATAATTGAGTTACATCCTTAGCCTCACATGTATCCTTAGTAGACAATAAGTAAACCATGTTCATAAGCATATCCACTACTACCATATTTACATTATGTCTATACTTTGTTAGAGGTAGCCCTATTATAAAATCCATCGATAGAACACTTGACTTCCATTCTAGTATCTCATTTGGGTAAAGAAGGCCTCTTTGGTGTTGGTGCTTGACATTAATCATTTGGAACTCTAGGCATTGTATAACAAAAATAACTATATCCTTTATCATTCTAGGTTAGAAGAAGGATTCCATCAATTTAAAATACATCTTATTAACTCTAGGGTGTGAATAATATGGTGCCTTATGGAATTCTATCAAAAAAATCATCCTTATTGAATGTCTATCAACTTATCTTCTAGCTCCTTCTCCTCTTTTTGACTCTTCACTCAATAAATAAGACTCTCTCGGTTCTTTATTTTTGAAAACAAAAATCCCTGGGAGGCGCAAATAATGTGGGTTAATATGATTTCCCACATTTACAAACCTACACAAATCAAGCTGTATTATAATTTTGCTATGATTTAAGTCAAAATTTTGCCAAGACCCCAAGACTTTGGTTGGAAGCATCACTTTTGCATAAGCAGAGTATCAAATAAAAATGTTGCTACAAGTTAATGCATGACATTATGGAAGGAATTAAGTCATTTGGATGCATAGTACATCTCACTAAGTCTAAAATTTTGCTAAGGAAAAAAATATAGTGTTTTGACATAGTGCCAAACATAAAATTTGGCTAAGGCATAGATCTAGGCATGAAGAAGAAAGATGCCAAAATTTTGAAAGTGCTAACATCATCCAAAGGAGTATAAAAGTCTAGTACAGAATAAGTCAAACCTAAAAATTGGCTAAGGTAATAGCCAAGTCGAACTCCTAGAATGTTGATGTAATTGCAAAGGCAAAGATGTCCAATATATGACATTCAATCTTGTTGTCAGACCCTAAATTTCTCTCAGGTATGGGAGACAACCAAAATTTAGACACACCAACATTAGTATAGGTGGAAGAAAAGTTTGACATTTGATATTGCACCTCCTAGCAAGATTCAAAAATTGGCTAAGTATAAAAAAGAGGATGGACTTTTGAGAAGATGATATCATTATGAAGGTAAGGAAAGTTTGACATTTAGATACATTGCTAGACATAAAATTTTGCTAAGGCAATAGAGCATGGCATAAAAGGGATCCAAAATTACAAAGCACCAAATTCAATTGAATGTAGAAGGATATATGACCTAATATATGAAGACTCAAAGGATCCCAATAATAATTCCAAGCCATTATATTAATTAAAAGGATATTAGATCTATCCCTATCAACCAAACTTATGCGTGTCAACGAACTATCAAATTACCCATATCAAAACTGTTAGAATGATCTAGGACCTTAAACAAGCTAGTGCTACAATAAATGTAGTGGTAGAAAGCTAAAACTGCTAGCGTGATTGAAAGATATAAAAGACATGTGGCCATTAAGTTTTTGTAAGAATTTAAGACTAGCCACATCAACATGAGAGAAATCAAAATAATTGATATAGGCCAAGCTAGAAAGTGATACCCACTCCTTGCACTTGCCCCTATCAAGCCTACAATAAATTTTCATGAAATAATTTGAGCTAATGAAATGTAATGTAATATTATAAATAGCTTAGTGTACCTCAAAAAGAGGGTGGGTTATTTAGTGTCTAAAATATTATGTATGTTGTATGATGACAATTGCTTATCAATGGAATTATTTGGCCTCTATTAGAAGGTGTCATCTAATTTATTGGAATGTTATGCTTCTAATTGCATTTATGTTTATGCTTGATGAATATAAAATTCTATTAAATATTATTTTGCTATCTAGATTACTATTTGTATTACTATTTATTTAGTTTATAAAATTCTTAGAGGCGTATAAATTGCATAAATGAAGTTTTGTGTGATTGTATGTTATCTATGCTTTTAGGCCTTGTTTTATGTTGTGTGTGTAATACTCTTATGCAATATATCTTGTTGTTAGCTATATCCTAATCGTATTTAGTTCATATATCTAATCTTGCACTCTTTATAACCGTCACATATCTCACTTTAGTCTTAAACCCTATTTTTATTTAATTGGATTTACAAGGAATTTTCATTATTGTAAGGCTAACTTATAAGGGATTCTAGATCTTCCAATCTTGGCCAAGATTCATGGCACATTTCATCCACTTTGGAAAATTTTGGACCAATAATTGGATCTTTGTCTCCCCTTAGATGTAGCCAAACTAAAAATAAAGGATGATGGTACACCATGGTCTAGAGGCCTAGGATCTTGACTATGTCCTACGTGATGTTATTCATATAGATTCCACCATCAATGATCACTTGGAGAGGCCTTCCCTTTATCCAACATGTGTGAAATAAATTATCTCATTCTTTAGAAGGATCAAACATTAATGCTTGACCTATGTGTTGAAATATTTTTCTTAGGCATGTGGTGTCCACCTCCTATTCTCAATTTGAGTTAAAGGAATAGTCCTAATCCTTGGATGAACTACCAATTTTTCTACTATACCCTACATTAGACATTACTATGAGTGTGGGTCTTATGGTGGTTGCACTAACCAATATATTTTTCCTTACCCTTGTCTTGTGTCATAGGCACTTTTGATTAGTCATCCTCTAGGATCACTATTTCACAACCCCATTATACCTTGGATAGTCTTCAATGGTTTAAAATAAATGATTATAAATGTGCTTTAAATCCCTTTACTTTTGGTTTGAATCTAGAAGAAATTGCACTACTCCTTTGGTGGATGTTACATTGTACCAATCACTTGTTAGGGGAGTTCTCTATCTTACCTACATTTAGTTGAATATTGAATTTATTGTCAGTTATTGTTCAATTTAAATATAAGAACATTGTGAGTCATTGGAAAATGGCCAATAATATCCTTTGATACATTAGATATGCATACAAAATAAATATTCATAATTCAATTATATCATATCTAGTTTTGATAGAATTTTTGATGTAGATTGGGCATGTGATTTGAACTAGGAACAATCCACTACCAAATTTACATTTTACCTTGGATTTGGATGAATCTCTTAGCATTGTAGATGGTAATATACTATATCTAAGTCTTCTATAGAAGTTGAATACTATGTTACCAATAAGGCCACCAAGCACATTTTATGGATGCTCATGATTTTTCAACAACTAGATATTCCTCAATAGTTTCATATCACACTTCATTACAATACTAAAATTTCCATCAAGCTTATTTGCAACCTAGTGTTTCATTAGTGGACCAAGCATATTGAGGTTTGGATGCACTTTGTACAATTTATTTATGCTTTTGTGATGCTTTATCTAGTGTATATACCATCAATGGAGAAAATAGTGGACATCCTAACTAAGGTCATGCCCAAGGTGCCCTTTGTGCAATTGTGGGAGCAGCTTGGAGTAGGTTAGTGCCTATTAAGGGGATGAATGATAATATTTCTCTATTTTTATCCTATTTATATTAAGAAGGAATTTTGGAATGTGTGGTGTTAAGATTCACTTGAGGCAATGATTGAATTTTATGTTATATTTATTGTATATCCCTCTGGGCCTTTGTACATCTTGTATAAGTGGGTTTATTGTAATATTTATTAATAAAATTAAAGATCGATTATTTAATCTTAACCTAAAGGTCACTTGTATTGGATATTTATACCCCTTGTTTCCAACCAATCTTAATTTAGGTCAAAGTGATTATCTTTCCTTTGATGATATTATTTTGGTTTCTACAGACATACTTCATACAACTATATTATTTTTGTAAGTTATCCTTATTTTTGGATAATGTTTTGATTCTACTACATTCTAAAAAGTATTGTAAAGTCTAACAAGATAAAGTGATCGTTTCAATAGGATGATAACTAGATATAATATATGATAAAACCTTTACAATATGAGCTTACCAATATTGAGATAAACATATTTTTTAGTAATAAAAATATTATTTGTCTTGTATTGAACCTTCTTATCTCATTTATAGGCTTTTTTATTATGCTCAATTATTTGTGCTACCTATGATATGCTAGATGCTACTCATTCTAAGAAGTGTTTTCTTATCACAAGTAGTTCAAATACCTCTAGATATTTCTTCTACATGGGTATATAAATTTATCACTGTTTGAATACTTTTTGAAAACCACGTAGTCTTTTCTAGTATGACATGACATACCAAATTGACTTTGTTCTAGGTTCACTACTTCCTAATAGTCCTCCTTACAATTGATTAATAGGGAAGAAGAATGAGATATTAAAATTGATCACCAAGGGAAGAATATTATAGTACTTGGTTCTCATGTATAGATTACTATAATATTGTATCTTATAAGAGCATATAATCAATACCCCAAATAAATGATCTTTTGGAAAAACTCCATGAAGCATACTACTTTTGCAAAATCAACCTCAAGTGAGGTTATAACCCTGTTCTTGTTAACTCTAAATATAATTAAAATATGTTTTTAATTACTAAGGAAGGGTAATCTAAGTGAGTGGTCCTATATTTTAGCTTTTTAAAATGGTTAGTCACATTTATAAGTATGATGAATAATATTATTGAACTATTCATAAATTATATTATTGTTATATAGCTAATTTATATTCTTCCCTATAGTCATATATGGGAGGAGCAAGTTATGGATATTTATTGCTAGTAAATTTTACAATCTAATATGGATAAGTGTACCTTTAATATCTTAAAAATTAAATACTTGAGATACAACATCAATTACCATGGTATTCAAGTAAATCTATAGAAGATAAAAATAATTCAAAAATGGCTTGTTCTAACCAGCCTAACTAGGCATAAAAAATTACTAGGATTACATATCTTCCATTATAGTGTTTTATGGCCTCTCAAATAGATCATGTGCAAAAAAATATTCTTTGACTATACCAATAACCAACAACAAATTATTTGAAGAACTAACATTGGCATCGTTCGTTCAAATATAGATACCTTATTACTTATCATTCAAATACCTTTAGTGACACAAAGTGATGGTACTACATCTAAAACAAGGAACTATATGTCATAATATTGATTATATACCAATGTCACTTCTATATCATGGATAAGGATACTATCCTCTATTTTTATCACAATGCATACACTTAATTAAGCTAGAAAGTGCACACCACATAATTATATTTGCATTTATAGTAGTTCTATCTTATGATCAAGCATTATAATGAAAAGAATAATCAATTCAATGACTTTCACCTTCCCTGTGGTCTAAATATAAATGACAATAATGAATATGATCTAGTAAATTTTAGATTATTTTATTGAAAATATTTTGAAGCATATCATTCACCACAATCATGTGTAAAAATAATTGAAGCAAAAAAAATAAATACATGAAATTACATGATAAAGATAATCAAAATAAGAAAAAGGGTTGGGTGACATAGGCTTCCCCAAATTTTCATATTGTATAAATTGATATAATGGGCTAGTTATTGAAGTGTATTTACAGAGATACCTAAACCTAATTATTACAAACCATAAGCCAACATAACTTGGCTTAAAGTTAAATTATAGTATATTAAATATATTAAACCCTTGATTGATATTAAATATACATGTTCTTTAGTAAATATCACTAAGGATGAATACATCATTTTTACTCATAGGATTATATATATAACATCCACAACTTATATAAAACACTCATAATAATACATTGCATATTCTCATAGGCTTACATCAAGAGTCATCGTATGCTTTCATAAACATTGTTGGTCTTGTCTTGTAAGAACAAATTGTTGATATTCAAAAATACCTATAATCTAAGTTGAGGTATGAAGAATAGGAGACATTATAGATGGTAACACCTCCCTTCCATATGCATATTTTTAAATGGGCCAACGAATCTTCAACATGAATTCTACTATCTTATCTTATTAAAGGTACAAGGACTAGATCAACCTTTACTTGAACATGAAGTTATGAATCTACCTTTTAGATAAAAATATTGAGATCCCCATGTGAATACATTTAATGTGTAATTTTATGGCCACGATCTACCCTCCAATTCAAAAGTGAATATCTAAATCACCAAGCAATAGAAGAAAAACTTTAGGTAATCAACTCCATCATTGAAAAGTGACCATAGGACCAATGTGTATCATGTGTTGACCATCCAAACATAATTCTCCAATAATTGAACTCGTACATATTTAATTCATGAATTCATAATTTGATTCAAGAAAATTTATACATCATGATATCTTTCAAAAGATTAAAAACATCCTCTTTAATATTATGGATGCAAAAATATCAATGGTCATAATAATAAAATACTCTAAATAAATAAAAAATTATAACAACGATATATCATATCATATTAACTAGGAAAGCAATAAAAAAGCTATCTAGTGAGGAGGGGGAGTAAGCACTACATCCGTCCCATTATTAAAACTTCCACCTAGAATTTATAAAAAAATATGGGCATACAAGTCCTTTATTTTAGTGGCATCCTTCTAATAGAAAAGTGCTTGTTGTGTTGATCACATGACATTAAAACTAACTTTATTTATCTCCTTCTAAGTTGTTTGATTCTCTAGTCTAGAATGTGGACCTTATTTTCCTTGATCAGTTGTAGTTTAAATAATCCAAAACATGATATGGGTGATGCACATACTTCCTAAGCAATGAGACATTGAATACACTATGGATATATGATTGAATAGGTTACAAGGCTAGTTGGTAAGTACTAGGTCTGCCCAACAAATCAGGATAAAACCTCATATTTGTTTCCTAAATTAAAGAAGTACTTATAGGTGTGACTCTAATAAACATATTATCCCCTACAACAAATTCTCTCTATGTGCAATGTATTTTACCAAGCTCTTTTGTTGATCATGAGACTATTTAAGATTTTTATTGATCCTAATCACTTTCTCTTCTAATTATTGAAGCCTTTTGAGGTGTACAACCACTTGGTCCTTCAACCTCTTCCAAATCAAAGTATTTGTACAAGGATGACCATACAAGACTTCATAGATAACCTTCACTATATAACTATGATAATTGTTATTATATGCAAACTAAACTAAGCTAACATACTTTTCTTATTGATTCTATTGATCCATTAAATTCATTCATAACATTTCTTCTAGCATATAATTCACCCTATTAATTTGGCCATCAGTTTTTGAGGTGATATGTAGTGCTAAAGTTTAATTAGGTTCTCAAAGCTTACTAGAATATATTACAAAATAAATAAGTGAAGAAAGAATCTCGGTCTAAAATAATCCTTTTGGGCACTTCATGCAACCTCAAGATTTAATAAATTTATACTTGAGTTAAATCCTTAACCACATATGTATCCTCAGTATGCAAGTAGTAAACTACCTTAATAAGGTATCCACTACTACCGTAATTACATTATGCCTATGCATTGTTAGAGGTAAACCTATCATAAAATTCATAAACACAATATTTGACTTCCATTCTAGTATCTCATTTCAATAAAGAAGGCCTTTTAGGTGTTGGCACTTGACCTTTATCCTTTGGCACTATTGGAATCAACTAACAAGAACAACTATATACTTTATCATTCTAGGTTAGAAGAAGAATTCCCTCAAGTTAGTATACATATTATTAACTTTACAGTGTGAAGCATATGGTATCTTATGGTATTCTATCAAAATAATAATTCTTAAATCACTTACATTTAGCACATACATAGCCAAAAAAAATAAGTATACCCTTAGATTCAAACATGTATCCCTCATGTGAGTCAGAAGCGATGGCAAGCTAAAAGCAACAAGCGTAAGAAGGAAGAAAAACAAAGTGTATTCAAGGAGTGAATTCCACTTCTTGTTCTATATCCTAGAAAAGACTTAAAATCTAAAGGATTCATGTCAAGAAAATATAAGAAACATGGCAAGAAAGTTATTTTTGAAACTCCTTAGGAAATAAGGATTGTTCAACTATATTACAATAAAGTAGAAAACATCAAAATTGGGGTTATAAATATATATACTTCAACTATAGTTACTCCTTTTGAAATATGTTGGAACGATCTTAGCATTTTTTATAAACACAATGATGATTCATAATTGTGATCTATAGATCCTTTGGGTTGATTTCAACACAATTCTATCTCCTTTGGAAAAGAAGGGTGGTACTCTAGGATGGTTTATATCAATGCATGTTTTTTCTTCATTTATCAATTCAAATGGCCTTTAGAATGTTAGTCCTTTAATTTTTTTAATATACATGGGATAACAAACACATTGGGTGAACTGATATAGTAAAAATATTGGATGGATTTTTGTTATCCATCACATAGTTGCAAACAGAGTATAAAATCTCTTTAGATAATTTATTGCAAGCAATATTGGATTACAAACCCATTATTTTGACCTATGATTTACCTAATAATGATCATCCAAAACCATTTTGCTTCTAGTCTATGTGGCTCCAAGACCCTTATTTCTTCCAATTGGTTATGTTATGATGGGACAAAGTAATGTTTGGAGGATCATATATGTACAATTTTGTTCAAAAGATGATAAATTTAAAGGAGCAAATGAAGATATGGAATGTAAGCTATTTTAGAAATATTTTGAAGGAAAATAACAAAATTAAATCCAAGCTCAAAATTTTACAAGATAAAGAATGGATTATGATTATTATGTGAAAAAAAACAATTATTTTCTAATTATCATAATTTATTGAAAAAAAGGGAATCATATTGGTTCCAAAAATCTAGGGACAAATGGATCATGAAAAGATATAGAAATACTAGTAGGAAATGTGTTATAGCAAAAAAAAAATTTCCTTTTTGTCATATCATAAGTATTTTAACTCTAGACATAAATAACATTGAGGAGAAAAAAGATATTAGGAAGGAAGTAATTATTTTTTCAATTTTTTTTTTTTAGTCCTATGGGACACTATAGTGGTTAGGTCTTTGGGCTCTCTTTTGGGAGACCTAGGTTCAAACTAGGATGGGGTGTATGTGTGTGTGTGAGTGAGCTTGTGACAAAAAAAAAAATTGTTAGATAATTAGTAAGATAAGGAGGCACAAGTTAACCTTTTAGAAAGTATTCCATCAATTATCACACAAGGACAATAGGAAAACTTTATGAAGAAGATATCTATGGAGGACTTGCAAGAAATAATTTTCTTTTTATGAGATAGTGAGCAAGACAAGGAGACACAAGTTAACCTTTTGAAAAGATTTCATCAATTATCACACAAGGATAAAATGAAAACTTGATGAAGAAGATATCTATGGAGGAGTTACAAAAAGCAATTTTCTCTTTGTCATATAGTAAGAAAAATAAAGAAGCACAAATTAATCTTTGGAAAAAATGCCATCAATTATCACAAAGGACAAAAAGAAAACTTGATGAAGAAGATATCTATGAAAGAGTTAGAAGAAACAATTTTCTCTTTGTCACATAAGAAACAAAAATATTCCATCAATTATTACATAAGAATAAAAGGAAAACGTGATGAATAAGATATCTATGAAAGAGTTATAAGAAGCAATTTTTTCTTTGCCAAATAGGAAGCAAGATAAGGAGGCACAAGTTAAAATTTTGAAAAATATTCAATCATCACACAAGGATAAAAACCAATTTTCTTTGTCATAGTAAATTAGATAAGGAGGTACAAGTTAACCTTTTTACAAATATTCCATCAATTATCACACAAACACAAAACATAAACTTGATGAAAAAGATATCTATAAAATTATAAGAAGCAATTTTGGGACCTCCAGCCAATAAATTTCCTGCAATTTTCTTTCAATATTTTTGCGTATAAAACTACAAATGCCATGTGATAGAGAGAACCATGTGGAGAGCAACCAGGAATTTACCAGTTTAAGCACTACTGCCGTAGGCAACAGATTGCGATAATGACATCGGCGATAAGATTTATTACTTTCAAGTGGGTGCGTATGTAACGGCAGCACCTGTTTGATGTAGTACAATTATTTCGAGTACTCATCACAGTAACGAAGATGGTGGGAATACAGAGCAAACCAGCAAAGTAGAAGGAGGGCAAGCAAAGTTTGCCAATTTAAGTTTGACGATTGTTGCTCAAGTTGGTTAAACGGCTATGAGGTGACGTTCACATTGCCAGTCTAATATTCTGTACAGCCCCAGGAAATTGTGGCCTAACCCAATGGAAATTTTCGTGTCTGGCCATCAACTTTGTAGAAAATATAGTCCATCAGGATAAATAGGTATTTTCTTGTTTGCGTGATCGACGTAAATGTTCAATGTATTTTTTTCTAATTCGTTTACTATTTTGTTGAGAGTAGAAAACTATCTTTGAGCATATTGTATTAAAGGACAAGTTTAGAAGTGTTCACGTAAGTCAATTCATGGAAGAGAAAACATTATTGAAAATATAAGTTGTTTAGAAGTTGTTATTCATTAAATAGTTAAAGCTTGATGAAGTTCCAAATTTCATAGAAACCTTAAAGGTATAGAAAATCTTCTTTTTATTTTGCAGATGAAAAGGATTTCAATGCAAACTGGTTTTGAAAAATATTAAAGATACAATCCCGATGTGGAAAAAATTCTTTAAAAAATTTAAAGAATTTATTTGAAGAAAATTTATGGAAAGAAAATTATTTGTAAAAGTTGTTGAAAAGTATAAATGGTTAAGTTAAAAGTATGGATGCCCTAACAATAAGAGGAATGTCTATAGGTCTAGGTGGATTGGTAAGTTGGGGCGGGCGTTTACCGAGTCGAGACCTAAGTTCCAATTCCACGGGCATGCCCATGCATAGCGAGTAGCCCGATGCTTGTTGGATTTGACTTCTCTGTGTGTTGCACCTGACTGATGTCGGCTTGTGCGGCGGTCCCCTTCATGTCAAGTGTTAACCAAAATGATGAAAACGGTGCCACGTGTTAACCAGACTGATGAAAACGGTGTGAACCCTGTGTGTCTCGGGGTCCCCTGTCCCCTTCTCACTCCGGGTTACAATTAAGTGATTATCACCCATGAGATGTTTGAACATCATATATATATATATATATATATATATATATATATATATATATATATATATATATAAAAAATTGTTAATATTGACATTTTTTAGATTTAAAATTGAATCAAGTAAAAAACAAAAATTAAATTCAAATTATCCCATAACTTTTCTTTCAATTTTTTTTTCCCTTATTTTCTTTTATTTAAATAATGGATACAATAATGGTCTTTAGTTGCTTTTGTCCTAATCCTTTGGGCCACTTTTGTTTCCTGCTCGTAAAATCATTGTTCGGAAATTTCATGAAGAAAAGAATAAGCCGTCCTCCACACATTGACATTGACATTTGAAGGCTATGATGTTTGTCTGTCACCAAATTTGGAAATGAGTCGCTGTCCGTCTACATTATGCACACTGTTACCTACCCCGTTTGTTGGTACCCATGAAATACGTTTTGCAAGTCTTGGTCAAGTTTCGTTTGTTTTCCAAATCCACGCCGCGAGTCATCTCACGAGTTCGGAAATTTGACATCACCGCCTTCCAAGTTTCATTTGTTTTCCAAATCCATGCCGCGAGCCATCTCACGAGTTTGAAAATTTGGTGTGTGACAAACATCACCGCCTTCCATCACATTTCCTAGCAATAATTGTATGAGCAGGAAACATTGTAAGAATGACCTAGATGTAGCTTAAGATAAAATAAACATTAATCCTTCTTAATAATTATTAAGAGGAAAAAAAACATGTTATTAATATTATAATTTTTGAGGCATATTGTGAGAGATGAATCTTTTTGGTTTAAGATAAAATAATGGATGGAGGTATATCCTATTTTCATAGGATAAAGATGTATTATATTTTAGACAATGGAAAAAGAATTTATTTGTGGATTCTGTGGGGTAAAGATTCATAAAGATGTGTTATATTTTAGACTTTGAAGAAAGAATTTATCTGTGGACAGAAAAATTATTTAAATGCTTTCCACATGGATTAGGTTCTTTCACTTTCTTATCAACTCATTGAAGAATATTAATAATACTCTAGATCTAAAATTCATCCTAAAGAAACTAATTATTAAAAAGAGAGGACATATTATATACACTTGAATAAATATATATTATTATAAATATTTTTAAAACAATTGATTAAATTTAAATATAAATTTAACAAGTAATTTATATGAATTTCATTAACAAATCTGATAGTATGTGACACATTATAAACTACATCTAATCATCTAATCGTAGAGGTAAAGATTTGTTGTCTTATTACTCTACCACAGACTACGAATTCTTAAATTCCCGTAAACCCTAGAGAACTAATAAGGAACTACAGAAGCACTAAAAGACAAACAGAAATAATCTTTTCCTGGAAAGACCCAACCTTCGCCTATTTTCGAAAAATCATGTGAACCTGGAAAGGCCCGATCATTAACTATTTTGTTTTTAACACAAGTTTACACATATAAACTCATTTGGTTTGAAATTAAGTTTTTAATCTAAACTTAAGTTTATGAAAAAAGAGTCTTTTATTAGACGTATGTAGATTTGAGTTTATTTTTTTAGATTGGTTATTATAATTTATTTATTTATTGTAATTAGTAGAGTTGATTAGGATTAAATATAAATTAAAAGAATGAGATCAGCAAGTGGATTATGAAAACATTGTATTTTGATGTTATAAATGTCTTAAAACTGGTTATATGGTAAAAGTTTGCAAAGTGAAAATGGAGGAAGAGATGGAAATTCTTGGGCATGAGGGTAGCTTCAATTTGAAACAAGGAGATCATATCATAGGAGAAGCTAGGTCAAATCAAGGATTTTCCACTCTTAAGTGACTAGAAAAATTCCTTTACATAATTAGATGGAAAGACCATTAGAGTTCACTCTAATCAACCATAAGAAGAAAAAATGATATCGGGATGAGGAAGTACAATGCACAAGTTCAAATATAGAAAGATACGAAGGAAGAGAGGAAGGCAAATTTTAAAACAAAGGAAAAAGGGAAATTTTGAAGCAAATGAGGTGAAGGAGGTAAAACTTAATCCAAGTAAATTGCCTTTTATTATTCTCAAGTAGCATAAAATCTTCTCCTTACAATAAAAAAAAAAATAGTAGGGAGTGTATTTCTTGCACTTTAGGATTTCAATAGCAATATAGTAAAGAAAATATTATGGAGGATATCCAAGGAAATATAGGGTTTTCAGGCCAACATAAGAAAGTGATGACTATGGAGGATCATCTATGCAGTCTAGAATTTTCAGGACAACATAAAGAAGAAAATGTTAATGAGTCTATTCCTTGCAATTTTCACTCTTTAGGGCAACACAAATCTTTAGAAGATAAGTCTCATTTTGAACAATATGAAAAATAGAAGAGAATGATGAATATGAGAGTGTTGGTGGGAAAGGAATGAGGAGAGGAAGACCATCAAAGCAAGAAAAAATAGAAAAGAAACTCAAAAAGATATTGATATGGGAAGTGGGGCTAAGCCCACTAATAAAAATAAAAAGTGTTGATGATGATATCATGGAATATTAGGGGTATGAATAAAACCCCTAAAAAAAATAATCAAGGAACTAATAGGTTGTTATAGACCTGAGTGTATTTTAATACAAGAAACAAAATTAAGGAGTGAGGAATGTAAGGATGCTTTTAAGAAGATTTGGAAAACAAGTAGTTGTTCAGCAGTTTCTTATACATGAGCTTTAGGCGGTATTGCTATTATATGGGACAAATGCAAATGGGATGGGCAACTCTTAGAAGCAAAAAGTAACTAGGTTGCTAGATTATGGGACAAATGCAAATGGGATGGGCAACTCTTAGAAGCAAAAAGTAACTAGGTTGCTAGATTATTTTGGAGGAAAAATGAAAACATCAAAGTTGGGGTTATAAATGCATATGCTCCAACTATAGTTACTCCTCGTGAATAATTTTGGAAGGACATTAGCATATTTTTATCGAATACAATGATGATTCATTATGACCTATGGATTCTTAAGGATGATTTTAATATTATTCTATCTCCTTTGGAAAAGAAGAGTGGCATTCCAAGATAGTCTAAATCAATGCAAGATTTAGCTTCATTTGTCAATTCAAATGACCTTTTGGATGTTAGTCCCTCAAGCTTGCAATATACATGGGATAATAGAAGTATTGGGAAAAATCATATAGCATAATTATTGGATAGATTCTTGTTATCTAATAAATGGTTGCAAACAAAGCATACAATCTCTTTTGATATTTTATTACGAGCACAATCCGGATCAGATCACAATCTCATTCTTTTGACTTGTGAGTTACCTAATAACAGTCATCCAAAGCCATTTTTCTTTCGATCTATGTGGTTCAAAGACCTTGATTTCTTCTAGATGGTTATGTTATGGTGGGATGAATCAAAATTTGAAGGATCATATATGTATGGGATTTTTCAAAATTTGAAATATTTAAAGGATAAAATGAAGATATGGAATGCCAAATATTTCGGTAACATTTAAAATAAATCAAGTAGCAGATAAATTAACAAATTATGGTGTTGATATTCAACTGAGTGAAATTCAAAATTTAGAAGGCAACTAGCCAAGTGAGATTTTATGTATAAATAAAATTTTTGTCAAGGTGTCGATTGTGGAAACATAGCACTTCAACAAAGTTGAAGAATATATTTAAGATAAAAAAGAAATGAAAAAGTTTTGATAAAAAGGTATGTTGAAGCAAATGTAATATTTTGGCATTTTTATGGGAGTAGCCCTCAATAGAAGTTATATATATTTTATTAAAAAACAATATTTGGTGTTATTCTGGATGAGAATTATAGGAAGGTGTAAAGTGAAAATATTTTAAACGAATCATGAAATAAGAAAAAAAAAATTGTTTTCAAATAAAGATATATTAATATAATACAAGCATTTTAAAAAAATATCTATAAATATATTTTCTATACAATTATATTTATACAATTTTATATGAAATTTATATGTTTAGAATCTATGTTCCAATACCTTTGCTGGCATAAATTTCATTGTAAAATGATATTATTTAAGCTATGTGAGTCTTCTAAAGTTGTTTTAGTGACTCTACCCACGCATATATATAATCACAATAAAACTTAATTATTTATATATTTTTAAAATTTATATTACAATACCTACCACTTCACAAATTTTTATTATAAAATGATATGATTTAACTAGACTTTGAGGCTTTCAAATTCATACTAATCACTTTTCATCAATAAACCTAGTTGTAGCTAAAGTGTGTCATAACACCCTTATTATGTAGTTTGAGAAGTGCATATATAAACAATAATATGGTTCGATATTTAAATGAAAGCAACTATTTACCTCATAATATTTAGATTAGATATGGAATTATTTGTTTTAGTTTGAATATCCTAAAAGAGTAAAAACCTTGCTAATAGTTAAAGGGTGCTCTTGTTGTTTTGTTGTATATATTATTATGTTATTTCAACAAACACACAAACTATGGAACAAATATTTTACCTTATTTTTTAGTTAAAATTTTGTCATGATATTGTTAATTTCCTTCATTTGTCTAGCTCATTCAAATTCATCATATTGTCACTAATACTAATATTCTGCTACATCAACTATTATCGCTACTCGTTTTTATATGATCTTGTTAGATCATAATTTAGATCATGGAGATCCATGCATCAAACCATTTCCTCATAGGTTATCAAGTAGACAACATTCATAGTTCATCATATCAAGTTGATTCACCTACTATATGGAATGCTCTTGTACTATCATTCCTCTAATTGTAAATTAAAGTTGATGTCCTAGTTTTTGAATGGTTATTCGATTCTTTATTGCTATTATTGTAGTGGTTGTATTGTATTATTACAACATATATATTTGAATATGTTTAGCATATCTTATTTTGATAACTATATTATTTTTTATAATAAAACCAAGTTCTCCCTAGGTTGTTTTTTTAGTAAACCCTAACCTTAGGTCTTTTGGATTTTCTTGTTTGGTCTATCCATAACAATTTGGATTTTTGGATTCTCCTTTAGTGAGTCTTATTTTATGGAGAATATCTTTGGTTGATCATATCAGTTTGCAAGTCTCCTTAGAATCAATGTACCTCCAATCAAGAGGAAGGTGCATATTTACCATGATTTTTGGTGCTCATGTAGATTTTTCATGATAATAGTTGTAATACATATATTTAACCCCACATTATCAACAACTCTCACTATAAATAGTGTAGCTATTCCTACAGTTGCTTGTTTTGATCATTATGTGTATCATATTACCATCTAAAATCATATTGTAGGTCTCTTTCATGATCTCTATAAGATCTTCTTGTCTCATGATATCATTCTCATTCCTCGTATTTTAATACTTCCTCTAACACTCATGCCTTGAAATTAGTTTTAATGGTCATCTAAAACTATAGATTTGCCTTATTTGCTTTTTAAAAGACAACAAAAAATATGTTGATATCCCTATATAGCCTATAATAATGTATAAATAACATATTTTGATTCAACCATTAGTTCTATATGGCTGATTTATATCTTGATTAATGGGGGATCCACTACATATATATCCATGACTAGTTGAAATTCCATTTTGAGTAGTGTATGTAAAATACCCTCCTCCCCCCATTCCTTTATTATCTTTGCATTAACAATATCTATTGGGTATAAGGTAATGTCTTATATATCAGTATGCAATGTTGTCATGGCTATATATTTTCTATTTACCAAAATAGATAAAAAACATACTTGTTAAATTATATTTCGTTCTATGATATGTCAAAAATGTTAATATGTATTGCTAAGTGACCATGTCAAAAGACTATCAAATGACATTATGTCAATTGGTTAAATTTCTTGATTTTAAAGGAAGAGATAATAGTTCAAATATTTCCAAGAAGTACATGCATAATATCCAATCTATTGCAATACCACTATATGGTGATGATGTAATATTGGTGGGGTTTGTTTCAATCCCATATAACCAATTATAAAAGTAAATTATGTCAGGATATTATGCATAAATGCTTTTATTTTTGCTATCACAATACAATACCACTAATAATTATGTTTTTTGTGATCTATATTTCTATGTAAGGTAACATATATTTCAAAATGCTATTATATGTAATGCTTTATTAGGTGGAGTTATTCCTCCAAGATCTCCCAATATGAGAGCACCACTTAGAGAGGGCAATATATCATAATCCACTTTGTGGGTAAAGATGATTAAAAAAGAATACTTGATATGAATTAAGATTACAATGGCAATATCATTTCTTTATATACCCATCTTCTAATTCTACTTTGGGAAGTTGACTTGTAAACCCTAATCCCACTCATTATTATAATATAATATAATAATATAATCAACATTGGGTTAAGTATGGCCCACCCAACTATCCATAAGGTCATATACAATATTGTATCATATCCCCATATACCTATCCCTAGGTACCATAGCAATATAGATTACCAACATTGTTATCTATCTACAATTTCATCTCAAACTCACTATTATTTGTGTTGTTAATGGTATATATATCCCTTAATCATGAAAATATTATAAATATAAATATGATAGAATATACTTAAGAGCATACGTGGATTGCCCTCATCCCATGTCAAATCAATGATGGCTCATTCTAGGTCTAATGTGTTAGTAACTACCTTAATTATCTCATATACCTTGTAATTACCTCTTGTTAGTGATTGTTAATGATTGATAGGATAAAAATGTATTTACTCTACTCCTTTCTAGTCATGTCATTCCATATACCCATATAAAAGTGAAAGTTTTCAATAATTATATACCAATAACCAAAAACCATTATTATGTCATATGTAAGCAATAAATAATTCTTCTTAATGTGTAAATTGTATCCCAATAATTATGCACTGGATCACATATAACTAGTGTGTCATTTTCGTAGGGGTGTTGGAAAAAATAATGCTTAATGTGGAAATCCACATGCAAAGAGTTGGAGAAAATAAGAAAAGCAATTCTAAAGATAAAAAGATAACTTGAAAATAGAAAAGTGCATGCAAAAGTAAAAATATAAATTCTATAAATAGAAAATAATAACTTGGAGAAGTTATTATTAACATCATCATAATTCTATATATTGGTATATGCCCCACCAATTGAATCATCCTTCCGTACCCCAGGTAAATCATCCAACATGTGCATTATCCATAGTTGGAATATACTGTATGGAGTTGGATAACAATAAATTTATCACATGGTTATTAATTTAGTGAAATAGTTGAGTAGTGTAGTTGCACCCAAATTGACCATATGAATTGCATTGTGAAATATTTGATAGTTGTGAGATGATTTCTATGCTTCCATAATGTTTCATATAATAGGATTTTGATTATAACAAGTGGTAGTATTTTTCATGACTATTTGTTAGGTTGGTACCTAACTAAAACCTACACCAAAACACTTATTAGGATATTTCATTCCATTATTTTAATATTAGTAGGTCATGCATATTTAGATTAGGTCATCCATTTTTAGATGGGTTATTATTATATTCAATGCATGTAAATATATCCTAAATTAGGAGATCCAATCTTTCAATTTGTAACCCTAAAGGATGTAATAAATAGTTTTATACCTCAATGAATGAATTGATTCACTTTGCTATCATTGGTATCAAAATAGGGTAATGAGTATGCTCTAAACTTGTGGTATTAAACCAATCTAGTTTATAAAAAAATATTCCTTGATCTGAGCTACCACTAACTGTGTGAGATTTGAGATAAACAGACAATCCGATGACACACCCTTCTATTTATTTTACTTTTTCTAGTTTTGACTTGAAGCATATCGAAAGACCAAAAACCTTACTAGAGAAGAGGTGCTTTATGGGATGATGAAGCTATTACTCTGAGTTATTTTTTTCCTTCATAGATGCAAGTAATCATAGTGACCTCATGTGGAAGTTAACATAACTTTGGTATTTGGCACTAATGGATGACTTTAAAACAAAGGTTCAGTGGTTTCTTGTTGACTTGTCATAGTTGAACAACATAGTAGTTCTAACGCAAGGCATATCAATGGGACTTGGATTTCAATTGTGACATACTTATATTGCAATAAATGGATACAAGAGTGTAGGTTGATGCATGAGGTATTAATAAACCCCACCACAATCTAACGTAGACTAACGACCTTCCCAAAAAGAAAAAAATTGTCTTTTGAAATTTTTATCGATATCAACAATCAAACTCACTTTCTGGTGATATTGCCTTCATAATACCTCCCCCATTTTTTCTCTCTAGATTTATTTTTGTTTACCTAGGTTGTAGGGCCAAATGCAAGAAAACTATTTTATCTATTTTTGTCTAGATCTTGAGCCTAGTGAGATGTAGCAGGATATACAATTGTTTGTTCCATTTCTAAAAAATAAATTAACCTACCTATTTTCTATAGTGGATAAGTCACACAGTTCCATCAAGTAGTGTGCATAGACACTCAAAGACAACCACTTGGAGGGTAATAGTTGTCATCGAGCCCAAACAAACATTGAGTGATACCATTACAAAAACAAAGGCAAGAAATATAAAATGTGTTTAAATAATTACTTTTTCCTCCTTCTTACTTGACTAGTGGATCTACCAAGGTGCTAGCGTGTAGGCATAAATAATTTTTGGATGATGATACCTAGGTTCAAATTTGGTCAGCTTCAATTTTTTTTTCTTTTTTGCATGCATGATTTATTTCTTCTAAATTAAAGGGGTCATATTAGGGGGTGATTTATTTTTTAAATAATGTAATTTTTTTTATGATTACATAGGAGAGTTCGTTACAACCACTATTTTTAGTAACTAGCCAACACAAATTTTAAACCACAAGGACTGCTCCAAACAAACATATCCATCTTGTTCTTGTTGACCCAGCATGAGATTGGGACCAACGGTTGCTCAAGGTTCATACTGTCATTATCGATATGGCGTGAACTTAGAGGATTCAAAGTAGACAACTAGCTTTGCAAAGGCTTGGCTTCCTCCCAAGGTTTTAACCTAGGTCTCTTCTTGGTAAGTTTACAACCACAATTGCGCTTACCAATCCACCTAGCCCTTGGGGGTAAAGAAGGTGAAAATTTATTAAAAATAAAAAGAGAGGGGAGGGTCTTTATTTTTAAAATAAAAAGGTTTTATTATAAAAAAAAACTAAATAAAAAATAAAGGCTTTAAATATAAAGCACTTTATTTTTATTAAAAAAAACACCCTTTTTTTTAATATATTCTCCATTCAAATCAAAAGAAGGGATTTTTTTTTTGTTAGAATGTTTTCATTATTTTCCAAATAGTAAAAAAAATTTACAAATGTTTTGCTTGTAAACAAGGCACATTTTTGAAAAAATATAACACCTTTATTGTTCTTCCATTTTTTGTATTTTATCTTTTTGCAGGTTATATTTTAAAAAAAATTGTGCTTAATTGCACTAAGAAAATTTACAACAAGTAATTACCTTCTTTTAAACCTTAAAGGTTTGAAGCAATGGTTAGCATAAAAAATTCCTATGGTGATTGTTTACAGGTAATGCTATCATGATTTGCTACTATGCTTAATGCCTAATATGGTAGAACAATGACATGTGGGGTGTATCCTTATAAATCATCGAGGAGAAATAAGGAATTCCAAAATATTTTATTCACTCTGTATTTCACCCTATTTTCCACTATTGCTCAACTTAAACCCTAAAATTAAGACTTTTCTTGGAGGTCTTTCTATGTAGGTATCAAGATAGGACATATCCATTTTTGTACAATTGAGGTACCACTTAATATATTATATCATGTACCTTAAGGTCTCTCTCATGTACAACTATGTATATTGAGAGGACTAACTCTTATAATACCAATGGGTATATTGGAAGACAAGTATAAATAAGGTTTAATATATCAGATTGACAATATATTAAAATGAGGGCCATTATTGGAGAGGTAAGGAACCCTCATAATGTCTACTCTTAAAGTGTTTCTCATATATTTTCAACTCCTAAAAGGACCTAACTTGAGACCATGGAAGATAAAGATGTGGACTATCTTGCAAGTGGAGAAGCTATAGGACATTGTGAAAAACACCAAAATGTGACCTCAAGGCAAGAACCCAACAAAGAAGTATGATGAAGTAGATCAATGAGCATTGATACTAATCACCCTTGCTACAACTAATGAGATCCAACCACACATTTGTGATGTAGAAAACTCCAGTAAAGCATGGGATGCTCTTATGACCATTTTTGAAGTAAATAATCGGTCCACTATTCTTAACTTTAATTCCAACTTCACATATTACTAGTGGGAGATGGAGAGACTGTGGAGAAATTTATTTGCAAAATGATACACTTGAAGGGAAAACTAAATGTTATGGATTTAGAGTGTGAAGCATATGTCATATTATAGGATTATATCAAAATCATCCTTAAACCACCTACATCTAGAACATACATAGCCCAAAAAAATTTATGTATATCCTTCGAGTCAAACGTGTATCCCTCATGTGAGACAATAGTGATGGTAAGATAAGAGCAAAAAGCATAAGTAGAAAGCAAAAATCAAAGTGTATTCGAGTGAATTCCACTTCTTTTTATATATCTTAGAAAACACTCAAAAGCTAAAGGATTCATGTCAAGAAAATCTAGGAAACATGGCAAGAAAGTTATTTTTGAAACTCCTTAGGAAACATGGGTTGTTCAACTATTTTACAAGAAAATAGAAAATATCAGAATTGGGGTTATAAATATATATGCTTCAACTATAGTTACTCCTCTTGAAATATGTGGGAACGATCTTAGAAATTTTTCAAACACAATGATGATTCATAATTGTGATCTATGGATTCTTTGGGGTGATTTCAACACAATTCTATCTCCTTTGGAAAATAAGGGTGGTACTCTAGGATGGTCTGTATCAATGCATATTTTTTCTTCATTTGTCAATTCAAATTGCTTTTGGAATGTTAGTCATTTAATTTTTTAATAAACATGGGATAACAAATGCATTGGGTGAACTGATATAGTAAAAATATTGGATGGATTTTTGTTATCCATCACATGGTTGCAAACAGAGTATAAAATCTATTTAGATAATTTATTGCAAGCAATATTGGATTATAAACCCATTCTTTTGACCTGTGATTTAGCTAATAATGGTCATCCAAAACCATTTTGCTTCTAGTCTATGAGACTTCAAGACCCTGTTTTCTTCCAAATGGTTATGTTATGATGGGATAAAGTAAATTTTGGAGAATCATATATGTATAGGTTTGGTCAAAAAATGATAAATTTAAAGGAGCAAATGAAGATATGGAATGTCAGATATTTTGAAAATATTTTTACGAAAAAGAAAAAAATTGAATCCAAGCTCAAAAATTTATAAGATATAGAATGGATTATGATTATTATGTGAAAGAAAAACAATTATTTTCTAATTATCTTAATTTATTGAAAAAAGAGGAGTCACATTGGTTCCAAAAAACTAGGGAGAAATGGATCATGAAAGGAGATAGAAATACTGTTAGAAAATATGTTATAGCAAAAAAAACTTTTCCTTTTTTTCATATCATAAGTATTTTAACTCTAGATAGAAGAAACATTGAGGAGAAAAAATATAATAGGAAGGAAGTAATTATTTTTTTCAAAAATAATTTGTCAGTCCTATGGGACACTATAGTGGTTAGGTCTTTGGGATCTCTTTTGGGGGACCTAGGTTCAAACTAGGATGGGGTTTATGTGTGTGTGGGAAAGTGATCTTGTTGATAAAAAAAAATTAAATAATGAGCAAGATAAGGAAGCACAAGTTATCCTTTTAAAAAGTATTCCATCAATTATCACACAAGGACAAAAGGAAAACTTGATGAAGAAGATATCTATGGAGTGCATACAAGAAAAAAATTTCTTTTTATGAGATAGTGAGCAAGATAAGGAGACGCAAGTTAACCTTTTGAAAATATTTCATCAATTATCACACAAGGATAAAATGAAAACTTGATGAAGAAATCTATGGAGGAGTTACAAGAAGCAGTTTTCTCTTTGTCATATAGTAAGCAAGATAAGGAGGCACAAATTAACCTTTTGAAAATTATTCCATCAATTATCACACAAGGACAAAAAGAAAACTTGATGAAGAAGATATCTATGAAAGAGTTACAAGAAGCAATTTTCTCTGTCACATAAAAAGCAAAAATATTCCATCAATTATCACCTAAGAACAAAAGAAAAACATGATGAATAAGATATTTATGGAAGAGTTATAGGAAACACTTTTTTCTTTGTTAGATAGTAAGCAAGGTAAGGAGGCACAAGTTAACCTTTTGAAAAATATTCAATCATCACACAAGGATAAAAAACAATTTTCTTTGTCATAGTGAGCAAGATAAGGAGGTACAAGTTAACCTTTTTAAAAATATTCCATCAATTATCACACAAAGACACAACATCAACTAAACTTGATGAAGAAGATATCTATAAAGTTATAAGAAGCCATTTTCTTTTTCCATTCTAAGAAAGCACCTCCAGCCAATAAATTTCCTCCAATTTTCTTTCAATATTTTTGCGTATAAAACTGCAAATGCCATGTGATAGAGAGAACCATGTGGAGAACAACCAGGAATTTACCAGTTTAAGCACTACTGCCGTAGGCGATAGATTGCGATAGTGACATCGGCGATAAAATTTATTATTTTCACGTGGGTGCGTATGTAACGGCAGCACCTGTTTGATGTAGTACAATTATTTCGAGTGCTCATCACAGTAACGAAGATGGTGGGAATGCACGTGAAGACCCTGTACTTGTGCCTGCAGACCAAACCACCAAAGTAAAAAGTAAAAGTAAAAGGAGGGCAAGCAAAGTTTGCCAATTTAAGTTTGACGATTGTTGCTCAAGTTGGTTAAACGGCTATGAGGTGACGTTCACAGTGCCAGTCTAATATTCTGTACAGCCCAAGGAAATTGTGGGGTAACCCAATGGAAATTTTCATGTCTGGCCGTCAACTTTGTAGAAAATATAGTCCATCAGGATAAATAGGTATTTTCTTGTTTGCGTGATCGACGTAAATGTTCAATGTATCCTTTTCTAATTCGTTTACTATTTTGTCGAAAGTAGAAAACTATCTTTGAGCATATTGTATAAAAAGACAAGTTTAAAAGTGTTCACGTAAGTCAATTCATGGAAGACAAAACATTATTGAAAAAATAAGTTGTTTAGAATTTGTTATTCATTAAATAGTTAAAGCTTGATGAAGTTCCAAATTTCATAGAAATATTAGAGGTATAGAAAATCGTCTTTTTATTTTGCAGATGAAAAGGATTTTAATGCAAAGTGGTTTTGTCTCAAGTTTTAAAGAACAAATATTAAAAATAGAAAATTTAAAATTTAAAGGAATCATTTGAAAAAAATTTAGGTAATATAGGGAAAAAAAGTTATTTGTAAAAGTTTTTGTTCAAAATATGAAAGATCAAGTTGAAAGTATGGATATCCTAGCAATAAAAGAAAGAACAATTTTATGGTAATTCTAATCCAAGTAGCAGATTCTACATAAAAAATAATTATAAAAAATGAGATGATTGACCATGATATAATGATTTTTGAATCCAAAAAATTAATATATAAGTTTCATTGAAATTAACCATTTTTTAGATTAAAAATTAGATCAAGATTAAATTTAAATTACTTCATAACTTTCTTAAAAAAAACTTTTTTAGTTATTTTTTTAATTTAAATAATGGATCAAATAATGGTCTTTAGTTGCTTTAGTCCTAATCCTTCGGCCACTTTTGTTTCCTTCTCGTACACTCATTGCTGGAAATATCTTCAAAAAAAGAATAAGCCGTCCTCCCCACATTGACTTTTGAAGGCTATGATGTTTGTCTGTCACCAAATTTGGCTATGAGTCGCTGTGCGTCTGCACACTGTTTCCTACCCCGTTTGTTGGTACCCATAAAATACGTTTTGCAAGTCTTGCTCAAGTTTCGTTTGTTTTCCAAATCCATGCCACAAGTCATCTCACGAGTTTAAAAATTTGGTTTCATAAAAACATCACCGCCTTCCAAGTTTCGTTTGTTTTCCAAATCCATGCCGCGAGTCATTTCACGAGTTTGGAAATTTGGTGTGAGACAAACATCACCGCCTTCCAATGTTAATGTGGCGAGGACGGCTTATTGTTTTTTTTCCACCACATTTCCTAGCAATAATTGTACGAGGAGGAAACAATCTAAGAAAGGCCTAGATGTAACTTAAAATAAACAGTAAGAGAAAAAGGAAAAAAAAACATGTTTTTTATCTTATAAATTTTGAGGCATATAATGAAACTTTTTCTAATAAGATAAAAAATGGATGGTGGTTCATGGTTTAGGGTAAAGATGCATTATATTTTGGACATGGAAATTATTAAAATATTTTTTTATATATATTAGGTTTTTTTGGATTTTTTTATCAACTTATCAATTAAGAGGTTTTAAAGAATACTAGTAATACTCTAGGTGAATTCATCCTAGAGGGACCAAATACTAAGGAGACAGGGCATGTTGTATACACTTGAATATGTGTTGCCATTGATATTTCTAAACCTTTATCACAATTGATTAGGATTAAATATGAATAAAAAAAATGGGATCAACAAGTGGATTATGAAAACATTGCATTTTGATGTCACAAATATCATGAAACTAGGCACATGGCAAGAGACTGCAAAGTGAAAATGGAGGAAGAGATGAAAATTTTGGGCATGAGGGTAGCTTCAATTTGAAACAAGGAGATCATATCATAGGAGAAGCTAGGTCAAATCAAGGATTTTCCACTCCTAAGAAAGTGGCTATAAAAATCCCTCTACATAATTAGATGGCAAAGGCCATTACGGTTTCCTCAATCAACCATAAGAAGAAAAAAAATGATATGGGGGATGAGGAAGTACAATGCACAAGTTCAAATATAGGAGCTAAAGGTAAGAAGGAAGAGAGGAAGACAAATTTAAAATAAAGGAACAAGGAGAATTTTGAAGCAAATGAGGTGAAGGAGATAAAGCTTAATCCAGGTAAATCACCTTTATTATCCTCAAGTAGCATAAAATCTTCTCCTTAAAATAAAAAATAAAGTAGTAGGAAGTGTATTCCTTGCACTTTAGGATTTCAAGAGCAGTATAGTAAAGAAAATATTATGGAGGATAGTAGGGAGTGTATTCCTTGCACTTTAGGATTTCAAGAGCAGTATAGTAAAGAAAATATTATGGAGGATATCCAAGGAAATTTTGGATTTTCAGGCCAACATAAGAAAGTGATGACTATGGAGGATCATCTATGCAGTTTAACGTTTTTAGGATAACATAAAGAAGAAAATGTTAATGAGGCTATTCCTTGTACTTTTGAATATTTAGGGCAACACAAATCTATAGAAGATAAGTCTCATTTTCAACAATATGAAAAAATAGAAGAGAATGATGAAGATGAGAGTGTTGGTGGGAAAGGAAGAAGGATAGGAAGGCCATCAAAGTAGGAACAAAGAGAAAACAAGCTCAAGAGGATATTGATATGGGAAGTGGGACTAAGTCCACTCATAAAAATAAAAAAGTGTTGATGATAAAAAATATATCATGGGATGGGACCTTCTCACAATAATATACATTGCATAATTAAGGATGGTGGCAACAACAACAACCCTAATAGCTCTAGAGACTATAGGAGGGATTTCCTAGGTCCTGGTAGGGGATTTTGACCTAGAACAACTGGAGATTATCCCTTTGGATATAGTTATCAAGGTGGATGATCCAAAGGGTCTCGACCCTGATCATGGCAAGAAAGGGAGCCTGAACAACCATCAGGCATGGGAAAACTATATGGGGTTTGTTCTACCTCTCCCAAACATCAATTCCTCCTCCTAGGATGTCGTTCCTCAGACTTACTATGAGAAGGTGACGGGCAAACCAAATCCTAGCTCCTTTAGAACCTCAACACATCCCCTAGTGATTACTTTCGAGGAAAACCTGGTTATTCTAGTCTCAGTCATGGTAGAGAAATTATCCATCGAATCCCTCACCCTTGTTGGGAAATTTGTGGGGGCTAGACCCGACATGCAATCCATAAGGAAATGGGCCGAATTCAAATGGTGAATAGCAAGAATCTTCCAACTAGTAGCCCTCTCAAGGGGTTTCTTCTTAATACGCTTGAACAACCAGGATGACTATGCTCGAATCCTCACTAGCAAGCCATGGTTTTTTGGAAGGAAAAGCTTATTCTTGATCAAATAGGGGGAATATTTCAACCCCCAAACCTGAGACATCAACTATGCACCCATCTGGTTTTGCTTTCCCAATCTTCATTTTCAGTTCTGCCATGAAGATATCCTTCACTAGGTCGGGGGATACATTAGGGATATTGTTGCCATCGACTCTACTACGAAAGCTCATTCTCGCATGGCTCATGCCAAAATTTGTGTCAATGCCAACCTGGCATCCCAACTCCCAATCTGCATCAACATCATCTATGGGTATTTTCAATGGCACCAAGCTATCGAGTATGAAAATAAACCTACATTTTGCATTGAATTCAAATCCTAAGGATACTTCAAGTCACAATGCCAAACCCTCAAGCTCTAGAAGAATGCTCAAAGTGCTAAGCTTACCCTTCTCTGACACTAAAGAACCCATTTGGGAATGCATAATGACCGAGTCAAAGGCCCCATCGATAATAGGTGGGAAAAAGAGTTCAAAGGAAAGTAGGTTTCCCACTAGTAACTGCCCTTCAATATTCCCTCATCAAGCTCAAAACATGTAAGCTCCATGTTTGCATTCCCCAATATATTCGAGTCTTTATATTTTTCAAACGATGAAGTTCTCTTCCCTGAATCGACCCCCATGAAACCCCCTTCCCCCCATCCCTACCCCCTCTCATCCCCCTCCAACTCTGGACCCTCATTTCCCATATCCGATGAACCCCTTCCCCCATAAATCCCCCTTTAGATCCCTTGACCGATACGAGCCCTCCCCTCTATGATGATATATCCTCCTTTTCCCCTTCGAAATATCCTCCATCCTAAACAAAATCCTATTCATAGTCCATGGAAGACACTTCCAGTACCACCCATAGCAGAGCAGATCCAATCTCCATAAGAAGCAAAAAAGGCCATATTGACATAGGGAATGAAAAGAAAAGGGGCAGACCCACCACTTCTGAACAAATCAAAAAAGATACTGAAAACTAGGTTGCTAATGGAGTGTAGACAACCCTCTTTCTAGAGTTGTGTAACCAGTTCAAGGATGAAGAAAAAAATCCCAAACCTCCCCCTTTACCAAGCAAGGGAGGCAAGAAACCTACCAAGGTGTCTAGATTAAGATCCTCTCTTGGAATATTAGAGGCGTCAACAGTATGAGAAAGTAGAGACTAGCTCTAACCATTAGGAAGGATTTCAAATCAACCATTGTCATTCTATAAGAAACAAAAACTGATGCTGCTAGAACTCGCATCATAGCTCAAAAAATTTGTAAAACTATCAATAGGCCTCAACCCCAATTGAGGGATCCTCTAGGGACCTTTTGTGCTTATGGAATCTAGAAAAAGTAGAGGGTAAAGTAATTTCTTCTTCTAACATAACTCTGAATATTGTCTTCTATTGTAAGGAAAATAAATTCACCTAGATGCTATCCAACATCTATGCCACCAATAATCCCATGGAAAGATGCACCCTATGGAGATATTTGTCCCTCATGAAGTATTCCTTCTCCAACCTCCCTTGGATGCTAGCAGGTGATTTCAATTCCCTCCTCTTTCCTTTTGATATGAAAGGGAGTGTCTCTACTCCTTCCAAAAGCATTCTTGATTTCCAGGATTTTGTTACGGAGAATGAACTCATGGATGTTCAGATTAGAGGTTCCCAATTCATGTGGAGTAAAAAAATAACAAGGCCAAATTATATTCAGGTCAAGCTAGATTATTTTTTCCTTTCCATGTGGGCCATCCCCATATTTGGAGACACATCTCTCATCTCTCTCCCAACGACCGAGTTTGACCATTCCCTCCTTATCCTTGAATCCAACAGAGGCATATATTTCAAGGCCCCCTTTATATTTGAAAACATGTGGATCCAACACCCTGACCTGAAGTAAATAATTAGTGAATATTGGAGGACCCCATGTTTGGGATCAACCACATCCCAAGTATCCCAAAAGTTAAAAATAGTCAAGGAAAACCTGAAGATCTAGAACAAGGAAATATTTGGGAATATATTTGAGAATAAGGAACGGACCCTGAGTAAACTCAAAACCCTAGAGCAATATATTCAACATGACCAATGGACCCCTCAACTGCAGGAAGAAGAAAGATAACTTCTATCAAAATATCATAACATTCTGGCCAGAGAAGAAACCTTCTAGCATCAAAAATTCTGAGCCCTCTGGCTCAAATATGGTGATATGAATACAAGGTTCTTCCATGCCTCTACTCTATGAAATAGAAGCACAAATAAGATCATAGATCTCACCTTGTCCTATGGATCAGTCTCTCAGGATATCTCCAAAATCCATGAAAAAACCTCATCTTACTTTAGTAACATGATGGGGACTTCCCCCCCACCAACCTAGAAGCCCAAGAAACCCTTATGAAAATAATTCCCCCCTGGTCACCCTTGAGATGAACCTTTCTCTAATCCAGCCTCTCTCCAAGAAAAAACTTAAGGTTGCCCTATTTTATATGAAAGCTGATAAGGCCCTTGGACCAGATGGTTTTTCCCCTAGTTTTTTAGAACTTTTGGGACATTGTGAGGTAAGATATCTGCACTGCTATCTTAGAGCTCGAATGCATTAATATCATCCTACGAAGGACAAATTATAACTTCACTGCCTTGGTTCTTAAAATCCCTCAATGAAGATCTATGACTAACTTCAGGCCAATCATCTTGAGCAAGATCCTCACCAAATCCCTAGCTCTCAAGCTGAAGAAAATACTCCCTATCATCATAGATTCCTACCAAGGCAGCTCAGTGGAAGGTAGATACATCACGAGTAGCATCATATCACTTCATGAAACCCTTCACTTGACTCTGTATAACATAAAAGTGGCCATGTTCCTAAAATTGGATATCAACAAAACCTTTGACAGGGTTGATAGGGATTTCCTCTTGAAAGTCCTATCTAGATTCAGGTTCCACAAAGACTAGATCAACTTAATCAGGGGTTGCATTTCATCTTCATGTTTCTCTATTCTATTCAACGGGTCTACTATAGGATATTTTCCTAGTCACAGAGGAATTAGACAAGGAGATACCCTATCCCCTTTCCTTTTCATCATCCTTGAAGAATTGCTCAACAGATTGTTTAAATCTGCCTGTGCTTCTGGGTGTGTGACCAGGATCAAAGCTTAATTTGACTCCCCTCCATTGTCCCATAAACAGTTTGTAGATGACACCATTTTTCTACTCTAGCCTCTGTTATCCAAGCTAAATTCGTTAAGGTTATTATTGACACCTATGCCTCAGCATCCAGACAAGAAATCAACTATCTCAAAAGCAAATGATATTTCTTCAACACCCCTAGCAGTAGACAACTTAAGATTACTCATATTATTCAATGTTGTGTAGCAGATCTTCCCACTTCTTACATGAGCCTCCCTCTATTCACTAAAAGCCCAAAATATTCTATGTGGGATAATGTCATTAACATGATAAAATGCAAACTTGTAGCATGGAAGGGCTCCCTCCTATCCCAGGTAGCTAAAGCAACCCTCACCATGGTTGTTCTCCAAAGCATCCTGGTATACTTCATGTCAGTTTTTAAGGGTCCTGCCTCTGTTCACTCAAAAATTGAATAGATCCAGAATAATTTCTTGTGGACAGGCCCAGAAAATATGGGAAAATTTCACCTCGTAAGCTGGGATAGTGTTTTTCAGCCAAAACCCCAAAGGAGGCCTAGGCCTCAGAAGATCAACCAACATGAATCTTGCTCTCCTGGTCAAGCAAGCATGAAAACTCTTCTCCAATTATAGGGCATATTGGGTGTCAATTGTTAAAAGTAAATATCTCAAACACATCTCTGATGGATGACAACATCCCTACTAACGGATCAACATTTTTATGGGATACAATTTAGGCCAAATCTCTTATAATCAAAGGTACCCGATGGCAGCTAGGCATGGAAACTTCAATCAATTTTTGGGAAGACATCTGGCTGAAAGAAAAACCTCTCATAGATATCCTTGAGATATCCATCCTAAGATCGATTCTAGAAATAATGTGGGGAAGAAAGGTAAAGGACTATTTTTACAGATAGGGCAATTGGAACTCTCCCAGCTAGCAACAGAAATGAGCATCTTGCCAGAGTAGGGGTGTGTTTATCCTGGTTTCTAAGGACCATCATCATTCCCACCACTACCACCTCATATCTCCTTGTGTGGATAGGAACTGACAGTGGAGATTTCTCAGTCAAATTGGCTCATTCTCTCCTGCTCAACCCTCAAATTCCCATTATTACATTCAAGTTGGTTTGGATCAAGTGCCTCATCCTAAAAATAGGCATTTTCTCTTGAATAGCCATTCAAAATAAGGCCGCCACCATCGACAATCTCATGAAAAGGGGTATTCCTATCCCCAACAAATATCATCTTCACCTGTCCAACTAGGAATCTGTCAACCACCTCCTTTTTTAGTGTGATTTTGCCTATGAGGATCTGAGCCACATTTTTTCTACGTTCCAAATCTAGTGGACCCACCCCAAATCCCTCCTAGACCTTTTCATCCAATGGCCTGCCCCCTTCAGGAATCCCAAAGTTACTTTCTTTTAGAAAATTTGTCTTCACCACTTTATTTGGAAAGTCTGGCTTGAGCGTTGGTAGGGTACCTAGGAATAGATATTTGGGGATATATTATTATATTGTATAAGGGTTGGCATGGGCCACACATAACCCAAGGTTGATTGTATTATAATATTATATTATATTTTAATATAATTAATATTAGTAGTAGGCTCTCCAAAGTAGAATAAGAATATGGATATATAAAGAAGAGATATTTGTCATTGTAAGGCATTCATATCATTGAAGAAGAATCTTATGTAATCGTCATGCCCACGAAGTGGCCTCTCATATTGGGAGATCTTGTGGAGTTATTCCTTCCTTAAGGATTATTATTGGTGTTGCACCTTAAGGGTATTATCTATCTCTCTCTCATTTGTGGATTGTTATTGTGGATAATGTATTGTGGATGAATGATTTGATATTTTTGCATATTGGCGAATGGTTCATGTTTAATAATAAAAGTTATGCAACAAGCGGTATCAGAGCAACGATTTTGGCAAAGTGGGGATTTTTGTGTGAAACCCTAGAATTAGGGCAATTTTTTTGGAAAACATCTCATCTTTCAGGAGCCATATCTCTGCGCAAGTTTATCCGATTCAAGCGATTCTTGGATCAAATTGTGCAGAATTTGAAGAGCTTTAAAATGAGTTGTCATATGAAGGAATCCGAGTAGTATTGATGGAGATACAACCTTTTGAAGTTAGTCATCCGAAACAAGGATAGTGACGAATTTCACAGATTTTTTTGGAAAAACGTCTCATCTTTCAGAAGCCATATCTTTGCGACAGCTAATCCGATTGAGGCGATTCTTGGATCAGATTGTGTAGAATTTGAAGAGCTTTAAAATGAGTGGTCATATGAAGGAATCCAAGTAGTATTGATGGAGATACGACCTTTTGAATTCAGCCATCTAGAACAAGGAAAGTGACGAATTTTCAAGTCATGAATTTTTCAAAAGACAATTTGTTTAGTTCGGGTAAGCAAATCAGTTGCACTTTATTTTGTTTGGAAGAAAAATTGCAGATGTAGTTGTATTTGGGATTTTTAGCTTCAACTTGGTGGGAAGATATATTTTTTTTTCCATAAAACCCTAGTTTGCATTAGGGCATGATATTTATTATCAAAAAACCCTAGTTGCATTAAGGCATGAAAAATGGTAATCCAACATTTTTTTGGAGAAGATGATATTGATGCTCGAGAATGGTGGAAAAATTTTAGATCTCGATGTTGTAATGTCTCATGTGGGAAATCCTTGCTTGGTATATGGCTTCAAGGGAAAGCTTGGTTTTGGTTGGATAAGTTTTGTAAAGAAAGGAATAATGAATACACTTGGGATGAAATAGAGCATGCATTCTTGAGTAAATGGGACCCATATTATGTAGATCGCCTAAGGGATTTGATCAACGACTATGAAAAAGAAATAAAATTACTCAAGAAGAAAGAGGAAAAGGTCAGGGAAGATAAAAAAGATGTCAATGATGCGGACAGAGGAAACCATACCTGTGGTGGAAGATAAATTAGAAAATGGACAAAGGAATTTGTTTAAATATAAAAAGTCTATTTTGCAGGTTCATGGAGGCATTCAAAAGGAACAGGTTATTATTTCCATTGACCCTGGTAGCAGATATAATTTTATTAATATTGTTTTGGCTAAGAATTTGCAAGTTCAAGCAACAAAAATTAAGGACATACAGCTAGAGGGTGAGAATGTTCAGATTTTTAAAGATTTGAAGATCAACATGGATAAATATGTTTTACATTCAGATTTCTATGCTATTGAGATGGATGATGAGGATATTGTTCTTGGTTATCCTTGGTTAGATTCTTTGGGTACTGTTAACATTAATGTGCAAAAGAAGTTTATGAAGTTATGGTACGAGAAAAAGAAGATAACATTGCAGGATATGTCTCGGCTTGAGGAGCAAGGATACAAGGAAAATCAAGAAGTGGTTGTAGAAGAACAAATTGAAGAATAGGAAACAGAATCCACGAAGGCGATAGCAACAACAGAGTCCAAGGAATATTTGATAGAAGAGCACAAGGACACACCAAACAAAGATAACATGAAAGAACAAGGTGTAGAAGAATTTAAAACAATGAAGCCAAAGGTTGAAAAGTCAACGAAGGTAGAACATCAAGTAAAGGTTGCACCATATCGCCATCCACACCACCAGGAGCGAAAACAATATTGGAGGCATGGTTCAAGGCAACAATATTATGGTTCTACATGTAATCAGCAGGGCACCAACTATGGTAGTGTTTTGCAAAGAAAGCATAGTGATCATGGTTTTCAACATGGTTCATCAGCATCAAGGAACAAGTGGACCCATCATTCAAGTTATCAAAATACAGTAGCAAAAGCGTGGAGCCAACGAAGCGATTTGGATACTCAAGTAACAAAATGGCGTACCAGCATCATCGGGTTTCACTTGGATGGATGGATGAGCGAGATTGGTACCAATTGCTAACATTGCTTAGCAAATCATACTATCAAGTTTCTTCATATGTTTCGAGGACGAAACATTTGTAAGGAGGGTGGCATGGTAGGGTACCTAGGAATAGATATTTTGGGATATATTATTATATTGTATAAGGGTTGGCATGGGCCACACATAACCCAAGGTTGATTGTATTATAATATTATATTATATTTTAATATAATATAATATTAGTAGTAGGCTCTCCAAATTAGAATAAGAATATGGATATATAAAGAAGAGATATTTGTCATTGTAAGGCATTCATATCATTGAAGAAGAATCTTATGTAATCGTCATGCCCACGAAGTGGCCTCTCATCTTGGGAGATCTTGTGGAGTTATTCCTTCCTTAAGGATTATTATTGGTGTTGCCCTACCTTAAGGGTATTATCTATCTCTCTCTCATTTGTGGATTGTTATTGTGGATAATATATTATGGATGAATGATTTGATATTTTTGCATATTGGTGAATGGTTCATGTTTAATAATAAAAGTTATGCAACAAGCGTAATCATAGGGTTTTCTCAACCACTTCAAATAACCCCATTTCCATGGCATCCAAAGCTATGTTCTATGATTTTAAGAATTCCCAACTCCTTACTTGGCCTAACTCCCTGCTCGACAAGACTAAAATTTAGGTCCTCCAATCCCCCAACATCTCCATTCCCACCCCTTCCCATCCCACACCTCATCCTAGGCTTAAAGCCTGAAAGAATCCCCTCGAAAGGATGGCTAAAGCTTAATTTCGATGGTGCATCCAAAGGGAATCCCAGCTTGGAAGGGGCAGGTGGAGTGGTTAGGGACTATAGAGGGGATATTGTTCTAGCCTTTGCAGAGAATTTAAACCATCAAAACAATAATGTCATTGAGGCGTGGGCTCTCTGTAAAATTTTGTATCTGATAATGGTCTCCTGAATCAACCTCCACATTGAAGGATATTCCATAAATTTCATAGTCTACATCACCTCTGACAAGAATCCCCCATAGAACATAAGGTCCTTGATCCAAGAAAGCAAGAAATTAATTGGTCAACATCACCAGGTGGCAGCTACCCATATTTACCGCAAATCCAATAGGCTTGTTGATAGGGTAGCCAACCTGGGCATAGGCAAAACACCCATATCTGTGTGGCACAACTCATTTCCACCAGGTGTCTCACAAGTTGCGATTGCGGACAACCATGACAGGTGCTTTAATTTCCCCCACTCTAATCACTAATTTTATTTTTCAAGGTGATGCAGGTCTTGGTTCATGCTAAATATCGAGGGAGGCTTATGTTTCATGTGCTCCAATGCTAGAATATGATTGATATTCCAATAGTCATTTCCCACCATGGTTATCCTAAGCAGAATTTTAATTCTCCTAATGTTGATTTTCAAAAGCTTGTCTATAATACCAACTCCGCATGTACTATCGCTTTCCCACATGTTTCTCCACCATCTTCGGCCTTCATTGAGAGCATTATTAATTCCAAATCCACCCATTTGGATATTACCCCTAGGCTCTTCACCAGTCCCCATAATCCTTGGCTTGCCCATTACCTGTCCACATGTCACCATCCCTTGGTGATCGGCATAGCCCTCAAGATCCCCTCCACCTATTTATCCTGTACTCATCACATGTGTTTTGATGTTATCCACCACTGCCACCCCAACCTCTGGTCAAACTCCCCTACCACCCTCCCCCTTACCCCTTCTCCCATCGCTATGGCCTTCCTTGAGCTAAGCACTCTATAGCTTGACACTCTATCATCATCCTTCTTGCATGGTTGTCAGTTAATCACTCTGCTTTCAAAATTCAAAGGAGCCAAGTAGACATTACAGTCAACTTCATCAAGATGTGGTTGAATGGCCATGTCATAGTGAAGAACATACAATTTAAGGTAACCCCTATCCTAATTACAGAGATAGCTGACTTGCCCTCTCTGGTTGTGTGGTTTAGTACGACAAGCATAACTGGAAACCAGAGTTGGAGGGCTTACCAAATTACCAAGATTTTAGGTGGACATGGGTGTCCCTAGAGCGATAGTCCCTACCCTCCCCTTTTCCCATCATTGCCATCCCTCTGATTCAATATCATGCCTACGATGACTCTTTGAAACCCATGTCCAGCTTCCATTTGGCCATGGTCAACCATGCCCGTGGCTACAATCCCATGAACATCCCTGCTTTCATCCATCATTCTATCTGCCTATCAGTTTCTAGAGCTCGTAAGAACACACCACCCTCTCACCAAGGTTTTTTTACCATGATTTATCATCATGTTCTCTCCAACCCACCCATTGCGACCACCATTATGTATTCCAATCTCCCCTATCCCCCCCGCCCATAGCCCTACTCACTCCCTATCCAGTGAGCCCTTTGCGAGTGATGGAATCCCCACATTCAAACCTTTGCATCCAAGAAAGGTGCTCAATATCCTGTCCCTCCCTCCAAGCCTACTCCTTCCACCAACAAGAAAGCGACGTTGGGCAAGCATAAAATTAAAATTGATGAGGTGTCCCTCAGGTCCGCAGATCATCCAAAACCAAGAAAGCTAAAGCTGAGTCTAGCTAGAATTCCCCCCTCAAAATTTTTGAATATTTGAGTGGGAATTCAAATCCCACCTCTGGTATCTCCAATCGGTTGACCAAAACATTCATGAAAAGCTTCAGAATGGCCTTTGAGAGTGTTGCCTCAGCCCTGAAGCAATTCCTTCAGTCGAATGTAGCGCATACCAGAGAATACATACTATAGGTGGACCTCTAAGACTGCCTTCTAGGCCAGGTTGTTTTTTTGGGTTGTTTTGAGTTTTCTGGTCATTTTTATGCTACTAGTGCCATTTTTTGTGTCTTTCTGCAAGTTTGTTAGAATTGATAGTTCTAAAGTAGCCCCTGCATGGGTTCTAGTTGTACTTAATGGGTTTTTGATGATGGCCTTTAGGTGCTCCTACATGGACCAGTATTTCCTTTTTATCGGTGTTTCTATCCACTGCATGAGAATTTTGATTCTTCAATCCCCTACGTGGGAATATCTCAGATCGTGCATCTCCACATCCCCTAAAATGGGATTTTGTTACGGTGTTTTCTTTCAACCTGCTAAAGGTAATTGTACATCTAGGGTTGGGGCCCAATCAAAAATCTTTTAAATAGAAACACCAAATTACCAAAATATAAATGATATTATGGAATATTAGGGGTATGAATAAAATCCCTAAGAAAATTATCAAGGAGTTAATAGGTTCTTATAGCCCTGAGTTTATCTTAATACAAGATGTAAAATTAAGGAGTGAGAAATGTTAAGATGATTTTAAGAAGACTTGGAAGACAAGTGATTATTTAGAAGTTTCTTCTACAAGAGTTTTAGGTGGTATTGTTATTATATGGGACAAATGTAAATGCTATGGATAACTATTAGAAGCAAAAAGGAACTGGGTTGCTAGATTATTTTGCAAGAAAGAGGAAAACATCAAATTTGGGGTTATAAATGTATATGCTCCAACTATATTTATTCCTCATGAAATATTTTGGAAGAACTTTAGAATATTTTTGTAGAATACAATGATGATTCATTATGATCTATGGATTCTTAGGGGTGATTTTAATACTATTCTATCTCCTTTTGAAAAGAAGGGTGGCATTCCAAGATGGTCTAAATAAATGCAAGAATTTGCTTCATTTGTCAATTTAAATGACCTTTGAGATGTTAGTCCCTCAAACATGCAATATACATGGGATAGTAGACATATTGGAAAAAAATATATAGCAAAAAAACTGGATAGATTTTTGTTATCCAATAAATGGTTGCAAATAAAGTATATAATCTCTTCAGTTATTTTATTACGAGCACGATCCGGATCAGATCACAAACCCATTTTTTGACTTGTGAGTTACCTTATATCAACATTTATATTTTTTTGACTTGACTTTTGACATCCACAACTTATATAAAACAATCATAAAAATACATTGCATATTCTCATAGGCTTACATCAAGATTTATCGTATACTTTCATATATATTGTTGGCCTTGTCCAATAAGAATAAATTTTTGATATTCAAAAATCCCTATAATCAAATTTGAGGGATGAATAAGAGGAGATATTATATATGGTAACACCTCCCTTCCATATATATATTTCTAAATGGGCCAATGAATCTTCAACATGAATTCTACTAACTTATCTTATTAACGGTACAAACACTAGACCAACCTTTCCTTGAACATAAAGTTGTGACTATACCTTTTAGATAAAAAATATTGATATCCCCATGTGAATACCTTTAATGTGTAATTTTATGGCCACAATATACCCTCCAATATCAAAAGAGAATATCTAAATCATAAAGCAATAGAAGCAAAACTTAAGGTAATCAACTTCATCATTGAAAAGTAACCATAGGACCAATGTGTATCATGTGTTGAACATCCAAGCATAATTATTTTGCAACAATAATATGTTCTCCAATAATTGAACGCGTACATATTAATTCATGAATTCATCAATTGATTCAAGCAACATTATACATCATGACATCTTTCAAAAAATTAAAATTATCCTATTTAATATTATGGAAGCAAAAATATCAATGGCCATAATAATAAAATACTCTAAATAAATAAAAAATTATAACATCGATATATCAATTCATATTAACTAGGAAAACAATAAATAAACTATCTAGTTAGTAGGGGGAGTAAGCACTACATCCTTCCCCTTATTAAAACTTCCACCTAGAAGTTATGAAAAAATCGTGCATACAAGTCATTTATTTTAGTAGCATCCTTCCAATAGCAAAGTGCTTGTTGTGTTGATGCCACAACACTAAAACCAACTTTATTTATCTCCTTCTAAGTTGTTTGATTCTCTAGTCTAGAATGTGGTAAGTCTCAATGTTGACCTTATTTTCCTTGATCAGTTGTAGTTTAACCAATCCAAAACATGATATGGGTGATGCATATACTTACTAAGCAATGAGATATTGAATACACTATGGATCTATGATTGTATAGGTTACAAGGCTAGTTGGTAAGTACTAGGTCCGCCCAACAAATCAATATAAAATCTCATATGATTTCCCTAAATTAAATAAGCACTTATGAGGTATGACTCTAATAAACATATTGTCCCCTACAACAAATTATCTCTATGTGCAATACATTTTGGTAAACTCTTTTGTTTATCATGAGCCTATTTAGGATTATCATTTATCCTAATCACTTGCTCTTATAAATATTGAAGCCTTTTTAGGTGTACAACCACTTGGTCCTTCAACCTCTTCCAAATCAAAGGATCTTTACAAGGATGACCATACAATACTTCATAGATAACCTTCCCTATACAACTATGATAATTGTTATTATATGTAAACAAAACCAAGCTAAGGCACTTCTCTTATTGATTCTATTGATCCATTATATTCATTCTTAACATATCTTCAAGCATATAATTCACCCTATTAATTTGGCCATCAGTATTGAGGTGTAGTGCTAAAGTTTAATTAGGTTCCCAAAGCTTACAAGAATATCTTACAAAATCAATAAGTGAAGAAAGAATCTCGATCTAAAATAATCCTTTTGGGAACTCCATGCAACCTTAATATTTGATCAATTTATACTTGAGTTAAATCCTTAGCCTCATATGTATCCTTAGTATGTAATAAGTAAACTACCTTCATAAGAGTATCCACTACTACCGTAATTACATTATGCCTATGCTTTGTTAGAGGTAAGCCTATCATAAAATCCATAAACACAATATTTGACTTCCATTATAGTATCTCATTTGGATAAAGAAGACCTCTTGGGTGTTGGTGCTTGAACTTTATCCTTTGACACTATTGGAATCAACTAACAAGAACAACTATATCCTTTGTCATTCTAGGTTAGAAAAAAAATTCCCTTAAGTTAGTATACATATTCTTAATTTTAGAGTGTGAAGCATATGGTATCTTATGGGATTCTATAAAAATAATCATCCTTAAACCACCTACATCTACCACATACATATCCAACAAAATTTAAGTATACCCTTAGAGTCAAACGTGTATCCCTCATGTGAGCCAGGAGCGATGGCAAGCTAAGAGCAAAATGCATAAGCAAGAAGAAAAAAAAAATGTATTCAAGGAGTGAATTCCACTTCTTGTACTAGATCTTAGAAAAAACTCAAAATCTAAAGGATTCATGTCAAGAACATCTAGGAAACATGGCAAGAAAGTTGTTGAAACTCCTTAGGAAACATGAGTTGTTTAACTATTTTACAAGAAAGTAGAAAACATCAAAGTTGGGGTTATAAATATTTATGCTACAACTATAGTTACTCCTCTTGAAATATGTTGGAATGATCTTAGCATTTTTAAGATACAAATATGATTCATAATTGTGATCTATGAATTATTTGGGGTGATTTTAACACAATTCTATCTCCTATGGAAAATAATGATGGTACTCTAGGATGGTCTATATCAATGCATGCTTTTTCTTCATTTGTCAATTCAAATGGCCTTTGCAATGTTAGTCCTTCAATTTTTTAATATACATGGGATAACAAACGCATTGGGTGAACTGATATAGTAAAAATATTCGATGGATTTTTGTTATCCATCACATGGTTGCAAACAGAGTATAAAACCTCTTTAGATAATTTATTGCAAGCAATATTGGATTACAAACCCATTCTTTTTACTTATAATTTACCTAATAATGTTTATCCAAAAACCTTTTGCTTCTAGTTTATGTGGCTCCAAGACCTTAATTTCTTCCAAATGGTTATGTTATGATGGGACAAAGTAATTTTTGGAGAATCATATATGTACAAGTTTTTTCAAAAGATGATAAATTAAAAGGAGCAAATGAAGATATGGAATGTCAGATATTTTGGAATTTTTTTTTAAGGAAGAACAAAATTGAATCCAAGCTCAAAAATTTACAAGATATAGAATGAATTATGATTATTGCATGAAAGAAAAACAATTATTTTATAATTATCACAATTTATTAAAAAAAGGGAAGTCGTATTGGTTCCAAAAATCTAGGGAGAAATGGATCATGAAAGGAGATAGAAACACTGGTAGAAAATATGTTATAGCAATTTTTTTTTGCTTTTTGTCATATCATAAGTATTTTAAGTCTAGACAGAAGAAAAATTGAGGAGAAAAAAGATATTAGGAAGGAAGTAATTATTTTTTTCAAAAATAAATTGTCAGTCCTATGGGACACTATAGTGGTTACGTCTTTGGGCTCTCTTTTGGGAGACCTAAGTTCAAACTATGATGAGGTGTATGTGTGTGTTCGTGAGTGAGCTTTTGACAAAAAAAAATTGTTAGATAATGAGCAAGAAAAGAAGGCACAAGTTAACCTTTTAAAAAGTATTCCATCAATTATCACACAAGGACAAAAGGAAAACTTGATGAAGAAGATATCTATAGAGGACTTACAAGAAATAATTTTCTCTTTATGAGACAGTGATCAAGATAAGGAGACACAAGTTAACCTTTTGAAAATATTTCATCAATTATCACACAAGGATAAAATAAAAACTTAACGAAAAAGATATCTATGGAAGAGTTACAAGAAACAATTTTCTCTTTCCTATATAGTAAGCAAGATAAGGAAGCACAAATTAACCTTTGAAAAATTATTCCATTAATTATCACATAAGAACAAAAAGAAAACTTGATGAAAAAGATATCTATGAAAGAGTTACAAGAAGCAATTTTCTCTTTGTCACATAGGGAGCAAGATAAAGAGGCATGAGTTAACCTTTTGAAAAATATTTCATCAATTATCACATAAGAATAAAAGAAAAACGTGATGAATAAGATATCTATGGAAGAGTTATAGGAAGCAATTTTCTATTTGTCAAATAGTAAGCAAAATAAGAAGGCACAAGTTAACCTTTTGAAAAATATTCCATCAATTGTCACACAAGGATAAAATATATATATATTTGTCATAGTGAGTAAGATAAGGAAGTACAAATTAATCTTTTTAAAAATATTCCATCAATTATCCCACAAGGACAAAACATAAACTTGATGAAGTAGATATTTATAAAATTATAAGAAACAATTTTCTCTTTCCATCCTAGCCAATTAATTTTCTGCAATATTTTTTCCAATAATTTTGCAGATTTATTAATTAAGCGAATAAAAATGCAAATGCCATGTGATAGAGAGAACCATGTGGAGAACAACCAGGAATTTACAAGTTTAAGCACTACTGCCGTAGGCAACAGATTGCGATAATGACATCGGCGATAAGATTTATTATTCTTCATGTAACGGCAGCACCTGTTTGATGTAGTACAATTACTTCGAGTACTCATCACACTAACGAAGATGGTGGGAATGCACGTGAAGGCCATGTACATGTGCCTGCAGAGTAAACCACCAAAGTAAAAGGAGGGCAAGCTAAGTTTACCAATTTAAGTTTTGACGATTGTTGCTCAAGTTGGTTAAACGGCTATGAGGTTACGTTCACAGTGCCAGTCTAATATTCTGTACAACCCCAAGGAAATTGTGGCGTAACCCAATGGAAATTTTCATGTCTGGCCGTCAACTTTGTAGAAAATATAGTCCATAATTTGCGTGATCGACGTTAATGTTCAATGTATTCTTTTCTAATTCGTTTACTATTTTGTCGAAAGTAGAAAATTATCTTTGAGCATATTGTATAGAAGGACAAGTTTAAAAGTGTTCACGTAAGTCAATTCCTGGAAGATAAAACATTGTTGAAAGAACAAGTTGTTTAGAATTTGTTATTCATTAAATAGTTAAAGCTTGATGAAGTTCCAAATTTCATAGAAACCTTAAAGATATAGAAAATCGTGTTTTTATTTTGCAGATGAAAAGGATTTGAATGCAAAGTGGTTTTGTAGAACAAATACAATATAGGGAAAAATTATGTTTTTGAAAAATTTAAAGGATTTATTTAAAGAAAATCTAAGTAACATGAAAAAAAAAAGTTATTTGTGAAAGTTTTTGTTGAAAGTATGAATGATCAAGTGAAAGTATAAATGATCAAGTTGAAAGTATGAATGCCCTAAAAATATAAATGATCAAGTTGAAAGTATGAATACCTTAAAAATAAGAGGAAGAACAATTCTATGACAAACCTAATTCAAATAGCAGAATCTACGTAAAAAATGATTAGATGAAATGATTAACCATGATATAATAATTCTTAAAACCAAAAAATTAATATATAAATTTCATTGATATTAACTAACTTTTTAAATTCAAAATTAAATAAAAAACAAAAATTAAATTCAAATTATTCCACAACTTAGTCTTTAATTGTTTTTGTCCTAATCTTTGGCAACTTTTGTTTCCTGCTCGTACAATCATTGCTCGGAAATATCATGAAGAAAAGAATAAGCCGTCCTCCCCACATTGGCGTTGTCACCAAAAATCAATGTGGGGAGGACGGCTTATTGTTTATTTTCACCACATTTCCTACAATAATTGAACGAGCAGGAAACAATATAAAAAAAAGGGTCTAGATGTAACTTAAGATAAAAAAAAATTAAGAGAAAAAAAACATGTTATTTATCTTATAAATTTTGAGGTATATTTTGGTCTTTAGTTTGAAACTTTTATTATTAAGATAAAATAATAAATGGAGGTTTATAGTTTAGGGACAAAGATGCATTATATATTAGACCTTGAAGTGAAAATTTAATTGTGGACATGGAAACTATTAAAATGCTTCTCATATGGATTAGGTTTTTTTGGACTTCCTTATCAATTCATCAATTAAGAAGTTTTGAAGAATATTGGTAATACTCTAGTTGAATTCATTCTGCACGAAACAACTACTAAGGAGAGAGGGCATGTTGTATATACTTGAATATGTGTTTCCATGGATATTTCTATACTCTACTCCTTACTATTCATGTCATTACATATACCCATATAAAAGTGAAAATTTTCAATAATTATATACTTCTTATATACCAATAACCAAAAACCTTTATTATGTCATATGTAGGCAATAAATTATTCTTCTTAATGTGCAAATTGTTTCCCAAAAATTATGCAATAAATCACATATAACTAGTGTATCCTTTTCATAGGGGTGTTGGAAAAAATAATTCTTAATGTGGAAAGACACATGTAAAGAGTTGAATAAGAAAAGCAATTCCTAAGAAGGAAAGGCAATTTGAAAATAGAAAAGTGCATGCAAAAGTAAATAAAGAAATTATATAAATAGAAAATAATAAGGAGAAGTTATTATTAGAATTGTCACAATTCTATATATTTTCCCAAGGGGGACAGTGCAACATTTTGAGCTTTGGCCCTTCTTCTAGATATCCAAGGTTGAAACAGTGGGGTGGGTGTGTGCACATAAAAAACAATTCTATATATTCGTGTATGCCCCACCAGTTCTATCATCCATCCATACCCCAGGTAAATCATCCAACATGTGCATTATATGGAGTTGGATAACAATAAATTTATCACATGGTTATTAGAATAATGAAATAGTTGAGTAGTGTAGTTGCATCCAAATTGAGCATATAAATTGTATTGTGAAATATCTTGTATGTTGTCTATGAATGAATTCACATGATTTTGTAGTTGTGAGATAATTTTTACACTCCCCCGATGTTTCATATAACAGAAGTTTGATTATTAGAGTCTTTGATCCTGACAAGGGATAGTATTGTTCATGACTATTTGTTAGGTTGGTACCTAACTACAACCTACACCAAAACACTTGTTAGGATATTTTATTCCATTATTTTAACATTAGTAGGTCATGCATATTTAGACTAAGTCATCCATTTTTAGATGGATTATTATTATATTCAATGCATGTAAAGATCTCCTAAATCAGGAGATCCAATATTTCAATTTGTAACCCTAAAGGATGTAATAAATAGATTTATACCTCAATGAATGAATTGATTCACTTTGCTATCATTGGTATAAAACCAAATAATGAGTATATTTTAAACTTGTGGTATTAAACTGATCTAATTTATCAAAAAGAATTCTTTGATCTGAATTGCCACTAATTATGTGAGATTTAAGATAAAAAGACAAAATAAAATTTTAATTTGAATTGCCACTAATTATGTGAGATTTAAGATAAAAAGGCAAAGTAAAATTTTAATTTGAAGCAAATCAAAAGATCAAATACAAAATAGGTGCTTTGTGGAATGATGAAGCTATTACTCACAAAATAGGTGCTTTGTGGTATGATGAAGCTATTACTCTAGGTTTTTTCTTTTCCCTTCATAGATGCAAGTCATAGCGACCTCATGTGGAAGTTAACATAACTTTGGTATTTGACACTAATGGACGACATTAAAACAAAGGTTCGGTGGTTGCTTGTTGACTTGTCATAGTCGAACAACATAGTATTTCTAATGCAAGGTATATCAATGAGACTTGGATTTCAATCGTGACATATTTATATTGCAATAAAGGATCCAAGAGTGTAGGTTGATGAACGAGGTATTAATAGACCCCACCACAATCTAACGTAGACTAACGATCTTCCCAAAAAGGAAAAAAATCTCTTTTAATTTTTTTTATAGGTATCAACAATCGACCTCACTCGCCGGTGACACCACCTTGATAATCCCTCCCCTTTTTCCCGTTAGATTTGTTTTTGTTTGCGTAGGTTGTAGGGCCAAATGCGAGGAAACTATTTTATCTGTTTTTGTCTAGATCTTGAGCCTAGTGAGATGTAGCCGGATATACAATTGTTTGTTCCATTGCTAAAAAAACAAATAAACCTACCACCCATTGTCTATAGTGGAGAAGTCACACAGTTCCACAAGGCAGTGTGCATAGACACTCAAAGACAACCACTTGGGGGTAATAGAAGTCATGGATCCCAAATCAACATCGAGTGACGCCACTGCAAAAACAAAGGCAAGAAACATAAAAAGTGTTTAAATAATTACGTTTCCCTCCTTCTTACTTGACTTGTGGATCTACCAAGGTGGATAGCGTGCAGGCATTAAAAACTTTCTGGATGATGAGACCAGGTTCAAATTTGGTCAGCTTCATTTTTTTTGGATGCTTGTTTTAATTTTTTTAAATAAAAGAGGGTGATTTTTCTTTTAAAGAAGGTAACTTTTTTTATTATGGTTACAGCTATTATTTTTAGTAATTGGCTAGTGTAAGATTCAAACTATAGAGATTGCTTCCAACAAACCTATTCATCTCGTTTTTATTGATCCATCGTGAGATGAGGACCACCGATTGCTCGAGGTTTGTACTATCATCATCAGTCTGACGCGTACTCAAAGGATTCGAACTAAACTACTACCTTTGCAAAGTCTTGGCTTCCCCAAGGTTTGAACCTAGGTCTCTCCTTGGTAAATGCCCAGCCACACCTATACTTACCAACCCACCTAACCCTTGGGGTAAAGAAGGTGAAAATTTATTAAAAATAAAAAGAGAGAGAGAGGGGGTCTTTCTTTTTTAAACAAAGAGGGTTTTATTTAAAAAAAAAAATACTAAATAAAAAATCAAGGCTTTAAATATAAAACACTTTATTTTTATTAAAAAAAAAATCTTTTTTCTTAATATCCATTCAAATCAAAAGAAGAGATGTTTTTGTAAGAATGCTTTCGTTATTTTTCAAATTGTCAAAATATTTTACAATTGTTTTGCTTGTAAACAAGGCACATTTTTGGAAAAATCTAACATCTTTATTATTCTTCCATGTTTGGTATTTTTTTTTTTTTTATGTTATATTTTGCGAAACTTTGTGTTTAATTGCACTAAAAAAAATTACAATAAGCAATTATCTTTTTTTCAAACCTTCAAGGTTTGAGACATTGTTTGGTATAAACAATGCCTGTGGTGATTGTTTATAGATAATGCTATCATGATTTGCTAATGTGCTTAATTCCTAATATGGATACAACAATGACATGTGGGGTCTATCCTTATAAATCATCAAGGAGAAATCAGGATTTTGAAAATATTTTATTCACTCTGTATTTCACCCTATTCACCACTATTGCTCAACTTAAACCCTAAAATTAAGACTTTTCTTGGAGGCATTTCTAAGTAGGTGTCAAGACAGGACAAATCTCTTTTCGTACAATCGAGATACCACTTAATATATTCTATCATGTACCTTAAGGTCTCTCTCATGTACAACTATGTATATTGAGAGGACTAGCTCTTTCAATACCAATGGGTATTGGAAGACAAGTATATAGAAGGTTCAATATATTAGATTGACAATATATTAAAAGGGGGACCATTATTGGAGAGGTAAGAAACCCTCATAATGTCTACTCCCAAAATGTTTCTCATAGATTCTCAACTCCTAAAAGGACCTAATTTCAGACCATGGAAGATAAATATGTGGACTATCTTGTAAGTGGAGAAGCTATGGGACATTGTGATAGGCACCAAAATATGACCTCAAGACAAGGATCCAACAAATAAGTATGATAAAGTAGATCAACGAGCATTTATGCTAATCACCCTTTCTAAAACTAATGAGATCCAACCACACATTTGTGATGTAGAAACCTCTAGTCAGGCATGGGATTCTCTTATGACCACTTTTGAAGGAAAGAATCAGTCCACTATTCTTAATTTTCAATCCCAACTTCACACATTTCTAGTGGGAGATGGAGAGACTATGGAGAAATATCTTTGCAAAATGGTACACTTGGAGGGAAAAATAAATGCTATGGATGCAAAAGTGGATGACAAGATCTTAGTTCCCATCATACTTTGAGCTTTACCTAATTTATTTTTAGTTCTTATTACCTCCTTACAAGTCTCCAACAGGTCAATTTTCTTTGAGCAATTGGTCAATATGCTTCAATAGGAAGAAGAAACCAATAAACTAAGGGACCGGTTATCAAATAATGCACTCATAAGTCAAAAACTCGCTAGTCAAAAATCTAAAAAATAGAGAAGACACAAACGTTCTTCAAATAAAGGTCATTCCTCCTCATCACAACAACAACCTCAACACTCAAAGAGGTATTCAATATATGTGAATGATACATGCATGATACGAAATACTATCAATACAATCCCATCACATGAGGTAATCAGGTCTACATAGCTCAACAAAAATAGTAACAATATGGTCCAAAAACCAAATAGAAGCAATAAAAATGACATGTTGTCATTATAGAGTCAGATTTAGATTATGAACAGGCACTCGATGAGTTTGATTAAGCTTTTTAGCAAGCACATAAGGTGTTGATGACTAAAGTTACCACTACATACCAGGATGATGTTTTGTATCAAGCACATGATAGGGGACAAAGAATACTTTTCTACCTTCAAAGTAAAAGAATAAAAACTAGTAACAATAACTGATAATCAAAGCTATAAGGTGAAAGGACAAGGTAATGTTTCAATTCATAATTTAGATGAAAAATACACCATCAAATAAGTACTCTATGTCCCTAGACTAGCCAACAACCTATAGTTTGTGCCACAACTATTGTATAGAAACATGAAAGTTATTTTCAAAGTTGATAATGGCTAAAAGAGGTTTTTTTATAAGCATATAGCCATTGATTCCTATAAAAGTGACTTGTTTGCCCTAGATGTTCTATCTACTCCATATATAGAACTCTCAATAGCTATGATGGATGCAACTATCCTTTGGCATCAATGATATGGGTATCTTAGTTATTGCTACTTACTTCAATTGAGTAAGCATAAGATGGTGATCGATCTACCCAATATTTCACCCACCTTGCTAGTTTTCTCAGGTTGTTTAGCAAGGAAGCAACATTGAGTACCATTTGATTTGAGCTCTCATAGAGCCCATAGTTTTTAAGATGTGAAACACACTAATTTGTGTAGACCTATGGTAGCCAATAATGGTGGTAAAATATACTTCTAATGGTGGGTTTCCTTCTTGAAATTAAATTCAAATGTGTGCCAACACTTTCAGCATTTCAAGCAGTGTGTGGAAAAGGAATTTGAGAATTCTATTAAGGTCCTTTGCTCATATCAAAGGGGGGGGATATACATCCAAGTAATTCAAAATATTTCTTGCACAAAATGGGATAAATCCATAGCTCACAATAGCCTATACACCACAACAAGATGGGGTTGCTTAGAGAAGAAACCATTCCATCACAGAAATGGTTTATTGTATGCTTACAGACACCAATCCAGGGTAGTCATATTAGGCTAAAGCTATCACCACTATATTGTATCATTTGAACCGAGTGCCTACAAAGGCATTACAAGGATTTACAAAAAAGAAGCCTAGTTAGCAAGGAAGCCTTCCATCGAACATCTCAAACTCTTCTAAAGCAAGGAATACTAGCATGTTACATAGAAAAAGATGATCAAACTAGATGTAAAATCTTTGTCATTCATATTTCGTAAATATGATGAAGAATCCAAAGGGTATTGGTAAATATACATGAAAACCAAGAAATCACATATAAGTAGAGATGTAGTGTTCGATGAAGCAATTAAGCCAAAGTCAAATGGTTAAGTTCCTCAAGATGCTACATCTCCTACTATAAGCATAGAGGTTAATGATGAAGAATACATTTCAAATTTAAATGATGAACTTGTAGCAATTGCTCTTGCACAACAATGAAAGACTTCAAAATAGGTCCAAAGTATTGTTCGAGATGCCAATCTTGATACACCTCTTGATCTCACTTTCACTCATCGTCAAACTCATAGTATGGCTCATCGAAAGTGAATCTAGGATTGATGCCTTTAGTGATGGAGAATTTAGAAATAGTACTAGTAAAGGATACCCTTAGCTTTCCCTAGTGGAAGGGAGCAATGGAAGAAGAATATGATTCTCTAATAAAAATTAAACATGCGAGCTTATTAATATATTTGAAGGAAATAATCCTATAGGCTCATTGCAAAGGGCTATGCACAAAATGAAGGAATATATTATTAATAAAAATTTCCATCCACAACAAAGGTGACAACCATTCACATTATCTATGCCATGGAAACACATTTTGATCAAAATTTGCATCAAATGGATGTCAAAAGTACCTTCCTCAATGGTGATCTTCAAGAAAAGGTATACATGACTCAATCTAAAGGCTTTGTTTAAAAGAGGTAAGATAAAAAGGTATGCATACTTGTTAAGTCCTTATATGGGTTGAAGCAAGCTCCTAGAGCATGGTACATCAAAATGGATGAGCACCTATTATAGCATGGTTTCAAAAGAAGTCCCTTAGACATAAATCTCTATTCCAAGAAAGTTAAATCTGAAATAGTGATACTTGTGTGGTATATAGATGATTTTATTAATATAGGCAGTTCAGATGATTTAATAGATGTCACAAAGAATGATTTAACAAATTCTTTTGATATGACAAATATAGGACTTTTACATTATTGTATTGGTTTAGAATTTAGCAAAGGAAAAATCATATTGTGTTCTCACAAACAAAATATGCCAAGACTTTGCTAGAAATATATCGGATGATAGATATTAAGCCTAAGGCAACATCTATAGAATAAAGATTGTAACTATCTTGATATGATAAGTCTCCTTAGGTATTTGACACTCTCTATCATTAGCTAATTGTAAGTCTTATTTACTTGACTAACGCAAGGCCTAACAATAGTTTTATTCTAGGATATATTTCAATATTCATATAGGATTCTAAGGAGATTCATTAGAAATAAGCAAAGATAGTATTGCATTGCATCTGTGGTATAGTAGCATATGGCTTGGAATATAAGTTGAAGGACAAATTATTCTTGCAAGGATACATGAAATTTGATTATGTTGGATCACTAGATGATAGAAAATCAATGTTCGGATATGTATTTCATTTAGGATTTGGACCTATCTCATGGTATAGCAAGAAATAATATGTATTAGCACTATATTCCACAAATATAGAATATCATGTTGCACAAGGAGTTTCATGTGAGACAATTTTGTTACATCATATTCTATTAGAAATGGGTATACAAAAGAAACATCCAAACTATTGAAATGTGATAACTAAGGTGTTTTGAAAATGGTCAAGAATCCAGTATTTCATGAAAGAATGAAGCATGCTCAAAATTCATGTCATTTCATTTGAGACCATGTTCATAATCAAGAGATTTAGCTATGGTACATTCCCATAAATGAACAAGTTGTAAATATTTTTACAAAGGCACTTGCACGTGTCAAGTTTGAAATGTTTCACAATTCAATTTGTTTACCAAATAATGTAATAAGGGGGGATGTTAGGGATATTTTATTCCATTATTTTAATATTAGTAGGTCACATATATTTACATTAGTTCAATCATATTTAGATGGGTTATTATTATATTCAATGCATGTAAATATCTCTTAAATTGATAGATATGATCTTTTATTTTGTAACCCTAAAGGATGTAATAAATAGACTTATGCCTCAATGAATGAATTAATTCACTTTGCTATCAAAACTAATATATGCCACATGCTTGGTGTTAATCCTACAATGCTAATGCAAGGGTATGTTGCTTAATTTGTACCATACGACCTGAGGAGTGTTGACATGGAGGATAACTCATACAACTAGCTTGTGATACCTGTTGGCAATTTGAGTTATTTTATGTTTTCATTGATATCACATGGATCACATTGAGTTTTGGTGGAAAAAGCACTTCATAAATAATAATTTATGATATTTTGGAGAGCATGGATTTTTATAGTGTTTTGTGACACAAGAGGCATATAATATTTAATTTTTTAAATATTATATTAATGGTTTTTATTAAAACCAATGGTAAAGGTTTTTATTAAAACCAACGATAAGGGTTTTTATTAAAATCGATGGAAAGGTTTTTTATTAAAACCAACGGAAAGGGTTTTCATTAAAACCATTGGAAAGGGTTTTCATTAAAACCATTGGAAAGGGTTTTTCATTAAAACCACTATGCTAAGACTTCTCCAAATTATGATGGATGAAAAGGTTTTCCAATAAAACCTAGGTGCAAAAAGTTTCATGGCAAAATTCAAAAGAATGAAGGAGATATCCCAATTCAAAGTTAAGAGGTGAATTATTAAATTTTTATTTAATAATTCTAAGGTCTGAAGTTGAATTACATTATCCACCGACGTGCAAATGTTGGGGAGATTAATAAAGTTAGCCAACATCATTTGAAGTCATGGAGGTACATATAAATAAAAGGTAAAAAACTTTGATTATTTGAGACTTGACATAGCGCATGAGAGAGAGTTGTCAAAAGGGGAGCAGTGAAGAAATAAGAATAAATAACTTTCGATTTGAGAGCAAGGTCAAGTAAACAGCGCATGAAATTGACATCACACAAGAGCCTATAGCGTTGTTAGTAGCACACGAACTTTGCACAAGTCAGGATCATTGTTTGAATCACACCAAGGGCAAAGTGTTTTGCTAAGGAAGGCAACTTAAGTTTTTCATATTTGAGCACAGGTGAAGTTGGGTGTTTGGGATTAAATTCCAATGTGGGATGATGCTCGTGTGGTAAGCGCCTCACAGTGCTATGTGAGGAATAGATTTTGACTCCCGTGAAGGTGTGAAGGTGCATTGATTTTTGGTAAGGCATTGATGATTCTGAAGGTGTGATGTGCATTGATTTTTGGAAAAGCATTAATGATTTCGAAGGTGGTGAAGGCGCATTGATTTTTGGCAATGCATTGAATATTTCGAAGGTGTGAAGGCACATTGATTTTTGGAAAAGAAATTATCTATTTCAAAGGTTGTGAAGGCAACAAATTTTGAATAAAGGTATTTATCTCCATCGCATGGTAATATTTGTTATTACCAAAGTTTTGGTGCATTAAAATTATTTATGTGATAACTAGGGAGTCAAAAGAAGATTAGGGAAATAAATGCTTGTTGTATGTGTTAATGTGCTTAGGGAGTTATAAGGTGTAAAATTGAAATATTTGTGATTGTTGTGTGTGCTTAAGGAGATATAAGGTGTGGAAATAAATATTTGTGTTTGTTTTATATGGAGTTATAAGGTGTGAAATTAAATAAATAAAATCATAGGTGCTTGTTGTTTATGTTAATGAAATTAGGGAGTCATAAGGTTGAAAAGTGTTGAACTTGTTATATGTCCTAGTGCATGATTTAATTATAAATTAAACTAGGAACTTGAGACCTAGTTAATTGCTACCTTGGGTTAGAAGACATGCACATGAGTTAGGGTTTGAATTTGAAGACAAATTGCTTGATAATGTGCCTTGGCTATTGAGAGGAAGTGGATGGATTAGAAAATCGATTTTATGGATAAAATTTATGCTTGAGTTCCATGATTTCTTTAGTGGAGTTCATTGATATTATTTCCATTATTGAGGAGGTTTTTGCTATTGCTTTGAGGATATTATTGTTGGTTACTTGTTAAGTCCATTGCCACTATTTGAGACCATTGAGGAGATCATTTTCTAGTCACTTGTGGATACATTTGTATTTCATTTGAGGAGATCATTGTTGGATATTTGAGATCTCTTTGCTTGAGGGAGTTGTGCTTGTTTCTTGAGAGCTTATTGACATTGCATGAGGAAGATATTATTGAGAACCTATTGCTATCACCTGTGGATATTTTCCTTGGTTGTTTGAAGTCCTCATTATTATTTCTTGGAGAGGTTTCTAGTTGAGAGATCATTTGTCATCCATTTGAGAGTACCTTTTTGAGCATTGTTGTCATCCATTTGAGAGTACATTGTTGAGCATTGTTGTCATCCATTTGAGAGATAATTTTTCATACATTATTGAGATCATTGTGGATCATTGTTGTCATCCATTGAAGAGTACATTGTCATTCATTTTTGAGCACATTATTGAGTATTATCATCATTCATTTTTGAGCACATTATTGAGTATTATCATCATTCATTTTTTTATCCATTGTTGAGTTCATCATTGAGCCTTGCCTTCATTGATTTGTGGTTAAGATTTGAGCACTAATTGAGAGTCATTGGTTGAGACTTTGGGAAGGCTTTTGGGACAAAATTTTTGGACAGGTTTGAGACAGCTTTTGTGCATGATTATTTAAGCCTTTGGGAAGGATTTTGGGACAAAATTTTTGGATAGATTTGAGACAGCATTTGTGCATCATTGGTTGAGCCTTTTGTGAAGGCTTTTGGGACAAATTTGTGGACAGTTTTGGGACAACATTTGTGCATCATTGGTTGAGCCTTTTGTGAAGGTTTTGAGGATAGATTTGTGACAACATTTGAGTTGGATTATTTGAGCCTTTTGTGAATGCTTTGAGTACATATTTGGGACAACATTTGAGCAGGATTTTTTGAGCCTTTTGTGAAGGCTTTGAGGATATATTTGGGATAACATATGAATAGGATTGTGTGAGCCTTTTGAGAAGGCATTGAGGCAGATTTGTGAGCAGATCAGTGGAGAACCCACTTGAGCAGATCAGGATAGCCTAGCTAAGAATATTAGTGGATAACCTAGCTAAGCATATCAGTGGATAGCCTAGCTAATAATATCAGTGGATAGCCTAGCTAAGAAGATCAGTGGATAGCCTAGCTGAGCAAATTAGTGGATAGCCTATCTAAGAAGGTCAGTGGAGAGCCTAGTTGAGTAGATCAGTGGAGCCCACCTGAGCATATCAGGATAGCCTAGCTTTGAATAGATCAAAGTAATAATTTGTATTGGAATAAGGATCCTTATTTCTTTATGAAATATTATAAGGAGATTATCTTGTGGACTACCCCATATTGGGGAACCACATTAAATATTGTGTCTCAATTGTGTGTGGTGATTTGTGCACTTGCTTACTATTACTATCTATGTTATTAATGCACACTACTATATTTGGTTATTGAAATTGAGGACACTACTTTATATTGGTTTGGAAAGAAAGTAAAAAGTGGACGCTATACTGTTCACCCCCCCTCTCAGTATAAGCTTGTGTTCTTCAATACCTACAAGTTATAGTTAGAGTTGCACTGCAATGAAGTAAGGTATAAGTGTGTTATCTTATTAAACATTGATGAAGATATACACCATACGTGATAACTATTGAGAAACAATACAAATGTAAATGTTATCTATAAAATAGTGTAATTCCTATAGCATAAAGGTTTGATTTTACTATGTGCCTTATTTTAAAAATATCATTTCTTCAAATAGAATCAAAATCTATCACCAACCTAAAAATGATGATGAACTCAATGCTTATCCATTTGTTGCTTCTACTGTTGTCTAGTTATCTGTAAAATCTAAACCACTCTAGATTGAATATGCTACAAGTTTTGGATAAAAGCATTTACCTTATCTTGTTCTTTTTGATGATGAAATATCACTTAAGAGGGAAAGGATAAAGGTAACTCACATGAGGCCAAGGGTTGGAACCCAAGGCAACATACAAATGGGGAATACCCAATGGATATGTGAGCAACTCAGTTATAGGCATGCTCAATATGAGTGAGACTCAAATTCTATTTTTCTTGAGAATTGTGATGGTAAATCCACAAACACTGAACAAGAGTGTGATTAACAACCTTTGTCTACCCATCTGACTGTGGATGGAAAGCCATTAAAATGTTAAGGAAAACTACAAAAAATTTCCACAAGGATCTCCAAAAATGACCCACAAAACATGAATCTCTATCACATATGATTTTGGTAGAGAGACCAAAGGAACATAAAATTGTCTCAAAGAAAAGTTAAGCAAGGTCCTATGTTGAACTGGTTTTTTGGCATGGAATGAACTTTTCCATCCTACTGAACCGATCCACAACCACAAAAATACAATCATGCTACCTTATAGTCATTGGAAATCCACTCAAAAATTCCATGGAAATGCTTTTCCAAGGATGAGAAGAAATAGGTAAAGGAACACTCAATCCCAATTTCATATTTCTTGGCTTGGAGAAACAAAAAACAATACACTATCTCAAATATTTCAATACATCTTGTTGCATACGAGGTTAGTGGAATAACCATTGCAAGTGATGAAGTATCTTATGCTTTCCAAAATGTACACCATAGAGCATAAAATGCACCTCTATGAGTAGAGACAAGTGATGCTCTTTGTGTAACAACCCAAAATATGACCAAGAGGGTTGCTATTTTTTTTTTAAATAAGCATAAAAATATTAAACACTAACACATACAATGTTGAACACTAACATGATATATCTAAGCTATCCCTAAACTCAAGTTATCTATCCTTTCCCACAACACCAACATTTCACCTAACATCTAATTCAGGATACATCCATATCCACACCATGCACAGATCAATTTGTGCACGTATACTACACATATTGCAACAACTATAACCACATTCTAGTTAGGGTTAACTTATCTCCTTCGATCAATCGAAGAGTGCATTCATATCTTTACTCTACACAAACCAGTCTATGTAAGTATTGGTGAGTACAACAAATAAACCGCTCATCCTATCTATATGATAAAATATTCCAATCCTTTCATAGAATAATTTACCTCATTTAAAACCAGTAAACTAAAGGCAAGTTTAGTTTTTTTAGCTAAACTTTACTAAAATCTATCCCAAAAGATCCCATAATCCCTTAGGCTTTCATATTCTATAAAAATACTCTTAACACCTAAAAAAATATCTAAACCATCCTCAACAAACAAAAATGAAATAGGATTACAATAAACTAAAGAGATATAAAAGAGATACCGTAAAGAGATGAATCTAATTAAGACAAAGGATATACATGTTAACCAATAAAGAACATCATAGATTACTATAAGAGGATATATTTTCATCTGTTGATACATCATTACATATGAGTATGATAAAATAATCCATACCTTTAAAGGAATAAAACATTACATAAATAATTTAATCATTTGTTCTACAAATATTCCATTTGTATCATTTGTAAGTATCACCCATGAATCTTTGATGATTTTCCTTGCCTTCAACTCGCTATTGTGGGAAACCACTGATGAAATCAGCTGTTAAATCACCAACAAAATGACAAACAGACACTGTACCCCTCATAAATATAACGGCCGTTCCCCAGAAAAAAATGAAGACAAAGCATACGAAAGCTTGACCTCCCTCCCTCCCAATAAATAGATTGTTCAAGGCAAGCCCTCGCTAGTTACATCACAACTTCCTACATGTGGTGTTGAATTGTGATTAGAATATTCCACGAGGGTTCGAACTCTCAACTTCGCAGAACTCACCTTACCGGCTTTCACGAAGATCCAAAAAAAATCGAACTCTGGCCTGCACACGCACTGGAATATTTTGTTGGCACAGACACAACTGTTACCAGAAAAAATGGAAAATATTAAATTAAATTCTAGGGGTTGGCATCATCCGAATTTCAGACGCAGTATCCAACCGCACCGCAATCGTTTACAACAAACATCCATATCTTCAAATATGAGATTTCAAGACTGTATTTAAAAAAGTGGGTTAATAATGTCAAACTACCATATTTTCAAATATGAGATTTCAAGACTTCGATAAATGTAAAAGCTGTAGCTCGAGATTTTTAAATGAAAACTGGACCTCATCGTGTGCCACGTGTAAAAAACTCTACGAGTTAATAGTATGCCAGTTGTGGAGATTTGATGGGAGGAAATGAGATGTATCATGCCATAAACTGATAATCGATCACCCTGTTTGAATTATTAAAGAATTGATAACACTTCTAAGATTTAGTATATTGTCATTATAATAAAGGATCTTAATTTTATAAGGTAAGATATTATATGGAAATAAATATTGTCATTATAAATTTTAGTTTCTTGAATAAGGGATCCTAATTTTATGATCGTGCCAAAAATAAATAGATATTATCATTATAAATTTTAGTCTCCGATCCCAACTTTACAGAGAATTAAACTAAAACAACCAATCAATAAACATAAACGTTTCAAAAAAATTATCTTCTTTTAAATACATCTTAATTAAAACTTAGATGTTTAAAAAAACCTAAAACCCTACTTAAATTTAAACTTAAATTTTCTATTTAAAAAAAACATAAAACCGTAGTCTCATAAAAAATCCAAAAAGTGTAACTATTTATGGTGACGTTCACGGTGCCAGTCTAATATTCTGAACAGCCCCAGGAATTTGTGGCGTTACCCAATGGAAATTTTCACGTCTGGCCATCAACTTTGTAGAAAATATAGTCCATGAGGATAAGTATGTATTTTCTTGTTTGCATGATCGACGTAAATGTTCAATGTATTTTTTAATTATTCGTTTACTATTTTGCTGAAAGTAGAAAACTATCTTCGAGCATATTGTATTAAAAGACAAGTTTAAAGCGTTTACGTAAGTTAATTCATGGAAGACAAAACATTGTTGAAAAAATAAGTTGTATAGATGTGAGCAATCAAATATATCTCTACGTTAATATAATAATAATGAAATAATATTTATTTATAATATTAAATATAAATGTAAATGGTCAAAATCATTCATGTACATATATGAAGAATACTTAAAAAATTAATTGCTCAAAATTTGTATACTTGCTTTACTATCAATGCTTGTTATGTGGTGATTGTTACAAACTGTTTTCCCTTAAGTTGTAGAAAGTTTTATCTCCATTAATATAATCAAAGTAATGTAACTCTTTAGTACTTGTCTATTGCAATCATCATATATCTAAGAGATGTAACCTTTCCTATTCTTGACCTTTGGCGTCTCATATTGTCATTTGTATACAAGACTTTTTCCTCTCTTCTTACATACATACTCTAACTCTATGACACTTGCACACTTTTACATGATTCTTACTCTCTTCCATGCACTCTTAATACAAGACACTTCTACACAACCTTAGTTTATATATTTGCACACTTACATGCATGAAACTTGTGTGTATCCTCTCAAGATACACTTGCTCTCTTACTTACATGACACTTATGCATATCTTACACATCACACTCTTACATGGCACGTGCATATCTTGCATATAGACACTTACATAAAAGAAAAATATAATTCGCCCATCTAAACTATAGAAAAACCCTAATCTATTACATATTTATATTTGTACCCTAAAGGTACCATGGGGTACCTTAGAATGTACCAAATAATTTAATAGTCTCTTAAAAATTAGATGAAGTTCCAAGTCTCATAGAATCCTTAAAGGTATGGAAAATCATATTTTGATTTTGCAAAGAAAAAGGATTTGAATGCAAAGTGGTTTTTGTCTCAAGCTTTAAAGAACAAATATTAAAGATGTAATCCCTCAAAATATTTAAAGATGTTATAAAACAATTACCTTTCCCAAGAGAACATGTGAATTTGAAGTGGGTTATAAATTTAAAGAACAATCCTTGCAAGGATACCTTGTTGGTGTTTCATCTTGGTGAACCTCAGTTCATTAAATCACGGAGAGGGCCGCCCTGTTGTTATGCCCCCAAGGAGGGTGACCCCTAGTCGTGCCACTTGTTGCACCTAGTATTACCTATATATGATATTCTTTAAAGATGATGGTTTGTTTTAATATATAGTTGAAGTAAACTAACTTTGACATGTATTGTGGGATTTTTAATTTGAAGTTTGGTATAGTTAGAAAATTTGATAGGTAAAATCATGGTATTTTAAAATAGTTTTAGCTTATTATAGCGATACTAGTTTCTTGTTGTATGTTTACTTTCAATAAAGATTAAGTGTTACTTTATATGAGAATTAGGGAAAGGTGCAAAGTGATAAAATATTGTAAATGAACCATGAAATAAGAAAAGAATTTTTGTTTTCAAATATAGATATATTAAATTATGTATTTAATAGAGGTTATTATATTTTGATGTTTAAGCATGAGATATGGATAAATCCATATAATACAAACATTTTAACAAAAAAATTATGAATAAATTTTTACTCAAATATATTTATACATTTTATATGAATTTTATATGTTTAGAATCTATGTTCCAATACCTCTTGACATAAATTTTATTGTAAAATGATATGATTTAACCCATGTGAGGCCTTAAAAGTTGTGTTAGCGGCCTTATCCATATAAAAGTTGATATAAATGTAGATCAATAAATATATAATTAGAATAAAAGTTAATTATCTTTATATACCAAAAATTTATATTTTTTTCATTGGTTAAAGAAATTATATTACACACAAGTTTTAATAGGGACCCAAAACCTGATTACAAACAGGCTATAGAAGCTAAGAGCCCAAGGGAGAAAAAAATAGGATACAATCCTTCAAACCCAAAATACCAACGAGGCAATCCCCACCATACAGGACACAATCCTTCAAAATCACAATACTGTCGAGGTTGTCCCCATGACACAACCAATACAACAAAGTAGAAATAAAAAGTAACTTTATGTAGGAAATAGAACAAGCAGAACAAATATATTTCAGGTAGCAACGGTGAAGCCTCCAACCATCACACACAAAAAGGATATCCTTATGTTTCTTCATCAGGATCAACACCAACCTCCTGAATCTCCTCATTCGACGTATCCATATCAGCATCCTTGTCCTCACCTTGGTCATCCCTAGGAGCAGAAAAAACCTTGACGTCCTCGGTAGGGGCTTTAACAACATCCTCATAGAAGGACTTCTTGAAGAAAAATAGATTTAGTGCATTGCACAGGTTATCCAATTGAGATAAGAAATTGGAGATAAAATTAATGATAAACTACTACATGCACTAGTCAGGAGTATCATTTTCATCATCCTCTGACTCAATGATCAAAAATTCCTTTTTTGGGCCAACTTCTTCAAACAGACAGAGGAGCAAAAATATTTTGACTCAGGCTCAAGGGATTCACTCTTGGGTCTTTTCCTCAGCATACGGATTGTTTCAACTATATTTTACTTCTTTGCAGAAAGCACAAGAGTACGAGAGGATTAGGGAGTTGTTTGAGAAGAACTAGGCTTTATAGGACTAGGCTTAGGAGCAGGAGAAAAGATGATACCCTAGGGGTAGTAGATGATTCAGTGTTTAAACAGAATATTAAATAGACCATGATGAGTAGGTAGTTCAAAACTATTCTTCCTATGATAGTGTTCGATGGTATAACTGATGGAATTAAGAAGGAATTATGGGATATTAATTAGGTAATGGTTGAAAAATGTAAAATGGAAACTACATAAAGCCTTATCAGGGTCGTCAACTATGATGAACTCCATGATAGGTTTTAACACACTACTCCATGGGAAAGGGAGCTCCTCATGGTGAATCCCCACCCAGGATTTTTTGCATAGCTCCTTGTCTTTAATCTCCTTTAACTCAGCATCCCAATTATATTTTTCTCTTAGAATGGATCTCCCTTTGGCTTGCTGACCAGTAAGTTCAACCAACACTTTGATGTCAAAATCATACGTTTTGTTACGAATGGTAACCCTACCATTATCCCACAAACTCAAGAATGTTATAGTAATTTATGGATCCTCCCCTTTAAATTTCTAGAAAAATGGGAGGAAACCCTTGGTAGAAAGGATACCTTCAGGAATTTAGTCCATGGTAACACTGGAGGGTTCCACAAAATTGATGGTTACAACACAATAATATCTTTGGAGAAGTATATGGAAAGGGCAAAGATGGGAAAATTCTGAAGTTGAGCAAGAAACAAAAGAAGCATCCTAAGGAGTAAAAATGGAAATAATCCAAAGAATTTCTCGATAGGAGTGTCAAATGGATTGGAGAAGGGGAATTTTGCACGAATCGAGGTACTCATGATAGAAGGTAATAAAAATTGGGGAACTAGAGCATGTGGTAATCCAAACCAGTGACCCACATGATTAAATGAACGGTCAGGGGAAATAAATGGTAAAGTAACACACAAATAAAGGAGTCAACGTAGACGGGGGGAGGGGATTTTTGGAAAGGGACAAAAAAAGAATAGGAATACATGGCGATGCAAAATAGGAAGGATAAAAATACCATTCTAGATAGGAGGGATTGAAAAATGAAAGGATGGAATCTAAAGAGGTGGGAATGAGGGAATACAAAAAGAAGCACAAAAAATCCACAAAAAAAAATATAGAAAGGCGGACAACCAAGGATCAAGGTTGACAAACCCAAAAAAATTGAAAGCCCATGAACCAAGGAAGCATGGGAAATAGCAGAGAGAGGAATAATCTCAATGAACATGTGTCCTGTTTGAAAAAGGACTAAATTGCTCCATGTCAGTGTTGGTTTCACTTGAAGATAAAATATCCTGCTCTACAATAGCCTCCAAATCCTGAGGAAGATTATTGGTCCAAGTCATCAGATTTGAGGAATGGGCACCGATGTTAGCCAACGTGTCAGCTACTTTATTACTTTCTCTAAAGGTATGCTAAAAAATTATTTCTTGGAAAGTTTGACTGATGGTCCTAGCTTCATCAATACAATTTCTTATTCTCCAAGATGGAATTTTGGAATTTTTTAAATAATTAATGACCGTTAGTGAATCACATTCAACCATGAGTTTATTATAGTAATCTTTGGCCAAAATAATGCCATGCCAAGCAGCTCTAGCTTCGGTGACCTAATTAGTTTCGATTCCTAAGAATTCTACAAATGCAAGGATAACCTTACCTCTGTAGTCTCTAAGGATACCTCTAGCTCCAACAAGTCTAGGGTTGCCCTTGGCAACACCATCAACATTCAGTTTGAGCCAACCTGAAGGAGGGGGAATCCATTTGAAATGAGTCTTGACGTTAAAAGGTGGAATTGGATGATATCACAATGGGAATATTGAGATAAAGACACAAAGAAACCTTGAAGCGAGAGGCAGGATGAGGTGAACGAGGACAAAGAGAGGCATTCTCAGTGCAAATGTGTTGGAAATTTTGAGTAGTTTTGGTTGTCATTGATGTCAAAAGAATATTGGTTTAATTTCGCCATCATCAAGTGGTTTTTCCAAAAGAAAGAAGGTCTTGAAAAGGAATAGGATATAATATTTATTTTTAATATTATATGCCTAAAGAGGGCCCAAAGGATGAAGAACTGAGAAAGGAGAAGCAAGTTTAAATTAAAATAATAATATTATATTATTATAATATTGTGGGCCAAATATCAAGACAAAGAAAAACGAAGTTCAAATTAAAAAACCCATATGGCATATTGAGTGGTTAAAGGTTTAATTATTTAATTTTAAATAATTTAACCTTAAGGTTAAAATTTAAAATTAAATAATAATGATTTAAAGGCCCTAAGTTTTTAAATATAAATTCAAATTTTAAAAATTTGAATGTCCTCACCGATGTTGGAGAAAAAGCATTGAAATGCATATAAATAATGCCAAAAATATTTGGCATTAATAATCCTTGTGAATCGATGTTTATGCAAAGAGTTTGTGCGCCATAAGAGAGGATTCACATTTCAAAGAAGGTTGAGGGAAACGAGGCAATAAAGGTAGTGAGGTGTGTAGACTTCCCATCGACGGTGGTAGCGTAGGTGGCAGTTGGTAGAGTGCTAAGGCTTGCAGGAAGGAGATCACGGTTCGATCCATGCGATCGATGTTTTGCATGTGAGAGGCCTTCATTTTGTCATGGGCATGGTTTGTGAGGAGAATAAGGAGGAAAGCATGCACCGTTTGTCTCATGTGGGCATGCAGCCCACTTGGTGGCCTAGCTTGAGCTAGGGTGTTGGGAAGTGCAAGGTCGCATGGTCGAATTCGTTGAAGACATTTTTGTGGGTAAGAAGAATTAAAGGTATGCTATTTAATTTTTATCCTCCAAGGTGTTGAAAATTGAAATTGTCTAGAGATTGACGTGAGTGCTAAGTGCTTGGGGAGTTATAAGGTAAAGGGAAAAATTAAAATATTTTATTTTGGTTTTTGGTGATTGAAATCTATTTTATAAAGTGTGGAGTTTATAAGGTGTATAAGGGAGATTGCTATGCATTTTGTTATAAGGGAATTATTGAGTTAGATTGTGTGAGTTTGGAGATTATAAGGTGTGCAAGGGAAATTGTTAAGTGTTTTGTTATGGTGAAATTATTGAGTTAAATATTGTGAGTTTGGAGATTATAAGGTGTACAAAAAGATTTGATATTTTGTATGAAAAATAATTTTTGAGAAAATTATTTTGTGGAGATCTTGAGATAGGTTGTGGTAACCTAACCCTAGTGTTGGCAAAGAAAATTTGATTGTGGTTAAGATAGGTTTTGAAGACATATCTCCATAAAAATAAAAGGTATGGGTACATCTTCCTTGTGAGTAAAATATTGTTGGATTGGATGTTGTGAATGCTAAGTTGGAGTGAAAAGGATTGTTTCATAAGCATTGTTGAGTTTGGTTTTGAGATATCCAATATTGATTGTTGAAGGTTTTTCTAGAATAAAGGTTGATGCTAGAAACCTTGTTTGATAAGCATTGTTGGAAATATTGAGTGAGCCTTCATGTGCATGATTAGGGTTTGTGAAATATCATGAGTATCATTGTTATGTGAAGTTTTTTTGATAAGCATTGTTGAATAAAATTTCATTGAGTGATTGGTTGTGAGGAGTTGATTGAGCTTAGTTGATTGGAAGTGTTGGAGTGATAGTTCAAGTTCTATGAAACAAATTGTTCTTTATTTCTGGATTGAGTTGAAGAAGAGATCGAAAGTGATTGAGCATTGTTGTGAGTGAAACATATTGAGTCTCTAACAATTCTCTATATGTTTTTGTGGTAAAAACAAGAGAGATATTGAAAGTGATTGAGCATTGTTGTAAGTGTGAAGCATATTGAGTCTCTAACCATTCTCTATATGTTTCTGTGAGATTAAACAAGAATATATGTGAAGCTTATTGTGTGATTGAAGAGGTTTTATGTGATAGATTGAGTTGAGTTGAATAAGCTTTTGTAAAATCTTGTGAGCTGATTTGAGTAAGTCCTAGAGTGGACTTAAGGATTGAGTTGAGTAAGCTTTTGTGGAAGCTTACAAAGCAGATTTGAGGTAAGTCTTGGTGAAGACTTGTTGAGAAGATTGAGCAAGTTCTAGTGAGGACTTGTTGAGTAGATTTGAGGTAAGTCTTAGAGAAGACTTGAGAACAGATTGGACAAGTTCTAGAGAGGACTTATGGATAGATTTGAGGCAAGTCTTTGAGAAGACTTGTGAGCAGAGTTGATTGATTGATTTGTTCAAACCTTGAGTTAAGGTTTGGGGAAGATCTAGTAGAGTTGATTTATGATTGAGTCAAGCTTTGTGTTAAGGCTTGAGGATAGATTTGAGGATAGAGTTTGGTGCAGATTTGAGGATAGGTTTATGCCATATCAGAGACAGATATTGAGCAAATTTGTGCTAGACCGAAGGACTATGTTTAGTAGAGAGGGGTGTTTAGTATAGATCAGAGATAGAGATTGAGTAGATTTATGCTAGATCGAAGGACTATATTTAGTACAGATTAGAGATAGATATTGAGAAGATTTATGCTAGACCGAAGGACTATGTTTAGTGTAGATTTGAGACAGAGCTGAGAATAAGCTTTGGAGGTGACAGAGTAGAGGATAGTAGTCTCTAGTGGATAGAGATCCATTAGCTAGGGTAGTGAGGACAAAGATATTTTGAGTGAGGATAGAGTCTTCTATGGATAGAGATCCACAAGCCAGTGCAGTGGAGGTAGTAGTCTTCTAGAGGATCACCAACTAGAGCAGAGGAGAAGGAGTTCTCCTATGGATAGAGATCCACAAACTAGTTGAGGGGATTGGTGTCTCCTATGGATAGAGATCCATGAACTTGATTAGGGGATTGGTGTCTCCTTTGGACAAAGGTCCATAAACATTGTAATAGGGAAAGGATTCCCAAGAGATTTGTTGAGAAAATTTTAGTGAAATATTTTCTTCGTGGACATAGCCCACATTGGGTGAACCACGTTAAATTGGTGTCTCTATTGTGTGTGGTGATTTTTGCATTGCTTTGATTACTATTGTTGATATTGCCATTGATATATTGCATAATATTGTTTGGGAAAGAAAAGTAAAAAGTGGTCTTATACTGTTCACCCCCTCTCAGTATAAGCTTGTGTTCTTCAATTGGTATCAGAGTGGGTTCCTTCGAAAGAGTTTAACATCTTGAAGAAAAATCTTACAAGAACACAGATGGATTCTTAGACTGGATCTTCAAGGAATTCAACACCATTGTTCGATGGGAACAATTATGCACTATGGAGCACAAGGATGAAGTTTCATCTAATGGCACTTGGAAATGAAATATGGGAAGCAGTTGAAAATGGATACACACCACCAACAACTCCACCTACAGATAAATATGGTAAGCTTCTACATCATCACAATTCAAGAGCAATGAATGGAATTTTGAGAGGTTTGCGTGAAACAGAGTTTATAAAGGTTATGCATTGCACATCAGCAAAGGAAATTTGGGATAAGTTGCAAGGCATATATGAAGGAGATAAAAAGGTCAAAAGGGCAAAGTTGCAAAATTTCAAGAGAGCATTTGAAGACCTAAAGATGAAGGATGAGGAAAACATTGTGGCATATCTACTTCGTGTGGATGAGGTTGTTAACTCCATGCAAGGACTTGGGCTTAAGGTTGAGGAAACAAATGTTTGTGATAAGATTTTAAGGTCACTTCCAAAAAGGTTTAGTGAAAATATTTCAGCTATAGAAGAGGCAAAAGATATTGAAATTTTGACAAGGGATGAATTACATGGCATTCTCATAGCTTTTGAGATGAGAATAAAAGAGGAACCTATTCCCCAGAAGGAAGTAGCCTTCAAAGTTACTAAGAAGACAAAGGGTAAGAAGTCAGATTCAAGCAATGAGTCATCCAGTGATGAAGAAGCAAATTATGGTAGAAGGAACAAGGACTCAAGAAAATATAAAGGTACAAAATCAGTTAGATGTTTCAATTATGGAAAATATGGTCACTATGCATCTGATTGTCCAGAGGCTGGAAATAGCAATGATGAAGAAAAATAGGATCATAAGAACAAGGAAACAGGAAAACATAGGTACCAAAAGAAAAGCAGGGATGGACAAGGCAAGCAAGGAAATAAGTTTTTCCAAAGGCATAAGAAGAGTTTCTATGCAGACAAGGCAGGTAAGAGCTCAAGTGATAGTGATGAAAGTTCCTCAGATAATGATCAAGATGAAGTACTATTTCTAGCAAAAGAAAAATATGATGTTAGAAAAAGGGCACCAATGATTCTCAAGTGTTTTAGATGTGGTAACTTTGGTCATATTGAAGATAGTTGTACAAGGAATGGATTCAGTTTTAGTGATGATGAATATGAAGATACACTTGAAGGACCAGAAGAAAATTTACTTTTGGCAATAGAAGAAGAAGGAGGTGATCCTATTGAAGATAAATAAAAAAGGAATGAAGATGATCCCAAAGGCAAACAAATAGAGGAAGAATTAGAGAAAGGAGAAGTTGATCTTGAGGGTGAGCTTATTCATGCCCTTGATGCATTAAGGGAGGTAAGAAAGCAAAATTCAAAACTCAAGCTTAAATTTCAAGAATGTGATGAAGAGAAAGGAAATCTTATAGAGGATCTAACCAACTCAATAGCTAAGACAAGAAGATTCAAAGAGAAGTTAGAAGCAAAGGTTTTAGAATGTGAAAGGTTAGAGCATGAGGTAGCTTCACTAAGGAAGGAAGTAAAAGAGTCTAAGGATAAGTTACATAGGTTTGGGAGAAGCTCAAAGAAATTGGATAAGATTATCAAGGTACAAAAATCTACATCAAACAAGATAGGTCTTGGTTTTGAACAGGTACAAATAAAATAAGGAGAGGAGTCAATATCAAGCTCCGAAGAAGAAGAATCTTCAGAAGAAGAGAGTGTAAGAGAGAGTGAGACTTCTGAGGATGAGTTGGACAATAGAAATTTCAACAAGAAAAGGAACAATGCACAAATGAGGAACAGATGGAACATGAACCAACATAGGGTAAAAGAAACTAGGAGACCAATGGGGTCAAGGCAAGGTAGTTTCAATGGATGATGCTTCTCATGTCATAGGTTTGGGCACAAGGCTACACAATGCAAGACACATGAAAGACAAGAATATGGAAGTTTTAAAAATAGGCAGCTTTTTCAAGGGTATTGCTACTCTTGTAATCAATTTGGTCACAAGGTAGTAAATTGTAGGGTTCATGATAGGAATGGATATGGCTTCACCAGGAGAAACCCCAAGATATTTGCACCTTTAAGGAATAAAAACATTAAGTGTTATAAGTGCAATAATGATGGGCATACAACAAAATGGTGTAGAGCAAAAATCCTAGAGACAAGCAAGAACATAAATAGTCAGAGGAATCAGAAGGATCAGTTGAGGAAGAAAGTAGACAAAGGTAAAGATCAGTGTATGCTAGGAGTAGAAATACTCCCACCCTAGAATTAACCACCTCAAGAGGAGGTGGGGGAGGGGCTAAGCTAAGAGTCTCATTCTTAGCCCCGAGCCCCAAAGGTGACCCTTTGCCATTGATGACAAAGGGGGAGAGATTTGAGTTAGGGGGAGAGCATTCAATCAGGGGGAGAAGTTTCTCAGGGAAAGCAACTTTTGAAAAATAAAAAGGAATGATAAAAATAAAGGGGTTGCCATCAATGACAAAGGGGGAGATTGTTGGAAATTTTGAGTAGTTTTGGTTGTCATTGATGTCAAAAGAATATTGGTTTAATTTCATCATCATCAAGTGGTTTTTCCAAAAGCAAGAAGGTCTTGAAAAGGAATAGGATATAATATTTATTTTTAATATTATATGCCTAAAGAGGGCCCAAAGGATGAATAACCGAGAAAGGAGAAGCAAGTTTAAATTAAATAATAATATTATATTATTATAATATTACGGGCCAAATATCAAGACAAAGAAAAATGAAGTTCAAATTAAAAAACCCATATGGCAGATTGAGTGGTTAAAGGTTTAATTATTTAATTTTAAATAATTTAACCTTAAGGTTAAAATTTAAAATTAAATAATAATGATTTAAAGGCCCTAAGTTTTTAAATATAAATTTGAATTTTAAAAATTTGAATGTCCTCACCGACGTTGGAGAAAAAGCATTGAAATGCATATAAATAATGCCATTTTTTTTTTTTTTTTTTTGTGGTGGGGGGGGTTTTGGGGGTTGGGTGGGGGGTGGGGGGGGGGGGGGGGGTTTAAGGGGGGGGGGGGGGGGGGGGGGGGGGGGGGGGGGGGGGGGGGGGGGGTTGGGGGGGGGGGGGGGGCGTAGTTGGTAGAGTGCTAAGGCTTGCAGGAAGGAGATCGTGGTTTGATCCACGCGATCGATGTTTTGCATGTGAGAGGCCTTCGTTTTGTCATGGGTGTGGTTTGTGAGGAGAATAAGGAGGAAAGCGTGCATCGTTTGTCTCATGTGGGCACGCAGCCCACTTGGTGGCCTAGCTTGAGCTAGGGTGTTGGGAAGTGCAAGGTTGCATGGTCGAATTCGCTGAAGATATTTTTGTGGGCAAGAAGAATTAAAGGTATGCTATTTAATTTTTATTCTCCAAGGTGTTGAAAATTGAAATTGTCTAGAGATTGACGTGAGTGCTAAGTGCTTGGGGAGTTATAAGGTAAAGGGAAAATTTTAAATATTTTTATTTTGGTTTTTGGTGATTGAAATCTATTTTATAAAGTGTGGATTTTATAAGGTGTATAAGGGATATTGCTATGCATTTTGTTATAAGGGAATTATTGAGTTAGATTGTGTGAGTTTGGATATTATAAGGTGTGCAAGGGAAATTGTTAAGTGTTTTGTTATGGTGAAATTATTGAGTTAAATATTGTGAGTTTGGAGATTATAAGGTGTACAAAAGGATTTGATATTTTGTATGAAAAATAATTTTTGAGAAAATTATTTTGTGGAGATCTTGAGATAGGTTGTGGTAACCTAACCCTAGTGTTGGCAAAGAAAATTTGATTGTGGTTAAGATAGGTGTTGAAGACATATCTCCATAAAAATAAAAGGTATGGGTACATCTTCCTTGTGAGTGAATTATTGTTGGATTGGATGTTGTGAATGCTAAGTTGGAGTGAAAAGGATTGTTTCATAAGCATTGTTGAGTTTGGTTTTGAGATATCCAATATTGATTGTTGAAGGTTTTTCTAGAATAAAGGTTGATGCTAGAAACCTTGTTTGATAAGCATTGTTGGAAATATTGAGTGAGCCTTCATGTGCATGATTAGGGTTTGTGAAAGATCATGAGTATCATTGTTATGTGAAGTTTGTTTGATAAGCATTGTTGAATAAACTTTCATTGAGTGTTTGGTTGTGAGGAGTTGATTGAGCTTAGTTGATTGGAAGTGTTGGAGTGATAGTTCAAGTTCTGTGAAACAAATTGTTCTTTATTTCTGGATTGAGTTGAAGAAGAGATCGAAAGTGATTGAGCATTGTTGTGAGTGAAACATATTGAGTCTCTAACAATTCTCTATATGTTTTTGTGGTAAAAATAAGAGAGAGATTGAAAGTGATTGAGCATTGTTGTAAGTGTGAAGCATATTGAGTCTCTAACCATTCTCTATATGTTTCTATGAGATTAAATAAGAATCTATGTGAAGCTTGTTTGTGTGATTGAAGAGGTTTTCTATGATAGATTGAGTTGAGTTGAATAAGATTTTGTAAAAGCTTGTGAGCTGATTTGAGTAAGTCCTAGAGTGGACTTAAGGACTGAGTTGAGTAAGCTTTTGTGGAAGCTTACAAAGCAGATTTGAGGTAAGTCTTGGTGAAGACTTGTTGAGCATATTGAGCAAGTTCTAGTGAGGACTTGTTGAGCAGATTTGAGGTAAGTCTTAGAGAAGACTTGAGATGTAGATTAGACAAGTTCTTAGAGAAGGACTTGTAGATAGATTTGAGGCAAGTCTTTGAGAAGACTTGTGAGCAGAGTTGATTGATTGATTTGTTCAAACCTTGAGTTAAGGTTTGGGGCAGATCTAGCAAATTTGATTTGTGATTGAGTCAAGCTTTGTGTTAAGGCTTGAGGACAGATTTGAGGATAGAGTTTGGTGTAGATTTGAGGATAGGTTTGTGCCATACCAGAGATAGAGATTGAGCATATTTGTGCTAGATCGAAGGACTATGTTTAGTGCAGATCAGAGATAGATATTGAGAAGATTTGTGCTAGACCGAAGGATTATGTTTTAGTGCAAATCAAAGATAGAGAAAATTTGTTAATGTAGATATTGAGCAGATTTGTGCTAGACCAAAGGACTATGTTTAGTGCAGATTTGAGACAGAGCTAAGAACAAGCTTTGGAGGTGATAGAGTAGAGGATAGTAGTCTCTAGTGGATAGAGATCCATTAGCCAGGGCAGTGAGGACAGAGATCTTTTGAGTGAGGATAGAGTCTTCTATGGATAGAGATCCATAAGCCAGTGTAATGGAGGCAGTAGTCTTCTAGAGGATCACTAGCCAGAGCAGAGGAGAAGGAGTTCTCTTGTGGATAGAGATCCATGAACTAGCTGAGGGGATTGGTGTCTCCTATGGATAGAGATCCATGAACTTGATTAGGGGATTGGTGTCTCCTTTGGACAGAGGTCCATAAATATTGTAATAGGGAAAGGATTCCCAAGAGATTTGTTGAGAAAATTTTAGTGAAATATTTTCTCCGTGGAGTAGCCCACATTGGGTGAACCACGTTAAATTGGTGTCTCTATTGTGTGTGGTGATTTGTGCATTTATTTGATTACTACTATTGATATTGCCATTGATATATTGCATAATATTGTTTGGGAAATAAAAGTAAAAAGTGGTCTTATACTGTTCACCCCCCTCTCAGTATAAGCTTGTGTTCTTCAAAAGGAAATGATTTTTTTGAAGACACTGTCTGGCCCTTGTGAAGAGTTAGAAAAATCTCTTCGGTTTCTTTCCATCTAGAATTGCCACAAAAAGTGATGAATAAAAAATTACCATAGTATCTTGAGATGAAGGTTACAAAATGGATTTGGCCATTGGGTGAAAAGGTCAACAATGGAGCATGGTTCAACCCAAAGGATATGGAAAAATTCAAACAATTTATTGAGGATGGAGGAAGAAAAATGACACATAATAAATAGGTGGTGGGGGATTCCCAATCAGATAAACATAGATAACACCTATTAGGGATGGTTAAGCCTCTTTTAAGAATGTTTTCAATAGTAAGGATATTTTCCTGAATGGCTACCCAAGCAAACATGATGATTTTGGGAATCAGGTGTTTAGGCCAGATGATATTGAAAGCGATTAAAGGCTCCTCAAGGGAAAAAAGAAGCTTATAGGTCGATTTGATAGAGAAGTCCCCACAATCAATGAATTCCAAAAAAAATGGTCACATGGACTCCCTGAAGGAATGACTGAGGAATTGAGAAGGAACTACAGTTCTCTAGATTCCTCAGGATGAGTTTGACTGTTGATAATTTTCTATATTTTCCTATTAAGTTGAGATTTGATGAAACATGAGACTTTTTTACCAAAGATAATATCAGTATAACCTTTGAGGATAGAAAAATGAGGATTATTTATCAGTGGTTCTCCTAATAGCCATTTATCATGCCAGAAGTCAATTTGTTGCCCATCACCTAATCTCCATATGAGACCACATTCAATAAGGAATCTGGCTTGTAAAATCGATTTCCAAAAGAAGGATCCTTTGGAAGGGGACACAACATTGAAGAAATCAGTACCCTACAAATACTTGTGAAACACAATGGTGGTCCATTCAAACTCCACATTTGAGATTAGTCATCGAGCCTGCTTTTCTAGTAGGCCTAAATTTAGGAGGTGAAATCTCCTAAGTTTGAGTTCTCCTGAATGTTTTGGTTGAAAAAATTTATCCCAAGAAAAAAGGTGACAATGTTGTTTATTTGCAGATCCTGAATAAATGAAATTCTTCTAAATTTGTTCAATATTATTACAAATCCCTGCAGGAATTTTAAATACATATATGAAATACAAACATGAAATAGATGGGAATGCTTTGAAGAGAAGCTTGTATGAGGGTGACCTTACCAACCATCCAATTTATTTTTCAATATTTCAACTATATTGTTTCACAATGAAGCATTAGGCTGACCTATGAACATAGGGAGACACAAATACACTGCAGAAAAGGATGACACCGAATATTCAAGGATGTTTGAGATCTTAATTTACCTTTATATTGGAGTTTTGAGAAAGTAAATCTTGCTTTTATGGAAATTTATTTTTTTCCCAGCTACACCTTCATACAAAAGAAAGATATATTTGATAACTCTAGCCTCAAAAATAGATGCAGTTGAGGATATAATTGTGTCATATATGAATTTTTGGTGATAAACTGGTATGGTTTGTGAAGTAGCTTTTATACCTAAAATAATATTGAGATTACAATCTTCTTTAATGGTTCTTCCTAATGCTTCAGCAACTAATATAAAATGCAACCAAGATATGGGGTCTCCTTGATGAATGCCTTTGTTACTTGGAAAGTAACCTATAGTAGATCCATTGACAAGCACATAAAACCATGGAGTGGAGATGCATCCTTTAATTAACTCGACCCATTCAAGATGAAACCCAAAATTTAATAGGATGGCAACTAAGAAATCCCAATTAAGTCTATCATAGGCCTTATTCATGTCCAAATTTAATACAAAAGTAAATTTTTTAGCCATGTGATCAGAATGAATGGCTTCATGGATAGTAATGACTCCATCAAGGATGGACCTACCTTGGATAGAACTTCCTTGGAAATAATCAATGATGGAAGGAAGGATATCCCTCAAACTGGAAGTGATGGCTTTAGTGAGAATTTTATAAACTACGTTACACAAACTTATAGGCCGAAATTCGATCATGGATTTGGTATTAGGGATTTTAGAAATGAGAGCAATGAAGATCGAATTGAAGCCATTGAGATAGATTTTGATGTCTGAAACTCTCTGACAGTGGAACAGACATCATGGCCTACAATATCCCAAAAAGTTTGAAAAAATCGTGGAGGGAAACCATCAGGGCTAGGGAATTTATTAGGATGCATGGAAAATAAGGCTTGATAAATTTTCTCATCAGAAAAAAGGGCCAGGAGCTTAGAATTTGCATTTTCAGAAACCAATTGAGGAATGTGGTAGAGCATGGAATTCAGAGCAAGTTCTGAGGGTGGCATGTTTTCACCAAGAAGATTGGTGAAGTAAGAAACTGCTTCTTCTCTGATTTCCAGGATGTTAGAAGTGATGGATCCATCAGATTTAGCCAACTCCTTGATTATGTTGTGACTTCTATTTCTCATAGTGGAAGCATGAAAAAACTTAGTGTTTGAATCCCCTTCTTTGAGCCACAAAGCTCTAGATTTCTATTTCCAAAAGGTTTCTTCACAAGCCAAAATATTATGGTATTCTGCAAGTATGCTTCTTTCCTAATCTTGGATTTGCTCATCACACTGACTTGCCTGAATTTTATTCTCTATGGAAAGAAGTTTGTCCTCTATAGATTGTTTAGATTCAAACAAATTCCCAAAAACTTCTTTATTCCATATTTTAAGGTTTTCTTTAACATGCTTTAATTTATGGGCTAGACAAAAAGAAGGGCATCCTTGGCCAACCTATTTCCACCATTGTGAGATTCTATGTCTAAAATTAGGGTGTTGAATCAATATCGCTTCAAATCTAAAATGCCTTCTAAAAGGACTATCTTTACCAATATCCAAAAGGAGGGGACTATGATCAGATCCAACCTTAGGAAGAGATTGGAGATTGGCATCCCCAAAAATTTGAACCACCTCTTGGGATAAGAATATTCTATCCAATTTCACTTGGATAAGCTGATTTCCTGATCTTCTATTGCTCCAAGTATATTTTGCATTTTTAAGCTTGACATCCATGAGGTTGTTGACATTGGTAAATTCAAGGAAATATTCCATGCTTTTCTCAGGAAAACCAGAACCTCCAATTTTTTTTGAAGGATAAATGGGAGAATTGAAATCTCCAGCAACAATCCAAGGGACATTGTTGAATGATTCTTTGAGACTTTTGAGGACATTAGCTCTTTTATATACAAAATTTGGTGCATAGATGTTGGACATAATCCATGAGGAATTATTGTCTCTATCTTGGAACATGACAGTTAGGATTATTTCGCTGGATTGGATCAATTTTCCTTCTATCTTTCTTGGATCCCATAAATAGATGAGACCTCCTGATGAACCTCTTGCTTGACTGAAAATAAATTCTCCTCTACTCCATATTTTTTTTGCAGCAAAGGTAGAATTATGTTGATCAAGTTTAGTTTCTTGCATAATGAAAATAGTAGGTCTTATTTCTCTTCTTAATGAGCTAACAACCCTCTGTTTGGTTAGCCCATTCAGACCTCTCACATTCCATGAGATAATATTCATTTGGAACCCTTGGAGGATTTCTTACCTCCCTTACCAATGGTTTGGGGAGGTTTGGTGTTTTTTGGTCCATCCCAAGATTGAGAGCTAACAAGGGGAAATAATGTTTTTTGGATGCCATTAGCAATGTCATCCTCAATTTTTTTTTTCCATTGGTCACTTGCAGAAGGTCGTCCTCATTTTTCATTTCTCCCACAGTCAATTGGGGATTTCGCAAAACTAAAAGTGTGCTTTGGACTAAATTTTGAAGGAAATAATTTCTCAACTACATGGCTGTAGGATGTTAAAGTATTTGATATTTTAGTGGGATTCAAAATCTTAGGAGGAGGAATGGATGGTCCAGACCTTGCAGGAGAGTCAAGGTTTTGAGGAATATGGAGCTCAATATTTTGGATATTTTGTTGATTCTCTTGTTCAAACAAATTTGGGTCAGCTAGAATTGAAAATTTATTGGGGCTATTAGTAACAGGACATACCTCTTCACTGGTTTTTAGATATGGAGATGGAGATGTAACAATCTATTTGCCCTTTTCAGCTATCTATGTAGGATTTTGAGGAGGTTGCATATCCTCAGGTTCACGGATCACAATTCCTTTGTTAACTTGATGTTGCCCTTGCTTAGGTTGTTTGAATCCTTTTTTTGGCCCTACACTCTTCCAGCCTTGAGTGTTATGATTTAGAGATTCTATTCTTGCTTTCTTCCAACTCTGACCATTACGTCTAGGACTTTCAATCTCTTTGACAGGTTCATCCACATATTTGGCTTTTAATGAAGGACATTGACTTCAAATATATCCTTTAGTATGATATTCTACATAAAATGCTAGCTTGTTTTCATATTCAATGTCCTATTTGTGATAGTAAGAACTATATTCCAACTCCACAAAGGTTAGAAGCTCTGAATCAAGGTTCACATTGACATAGATTGTAGTAGCAATCATTCTGGTACGCGTTAGGGTAGCATGGTCAATAGAAACCATAGTGTCAATGGTATTGGAAATAGTATAAAGGATATCCTAGTCCCAAAAGTGTCATGGGAGGTTGGGGGGCCAAATCCAAATAGGAGAAAAATTGATACTCTAAGTCTTAAGATCAAAATCAACATCCCACTTATGGAGAAATAGACTTCGATGACCTAGGAACCAAGGTCCTTCAGTAATAATTCTACTTGCATCATCGTGATTACTAAAACGAAACCCAAAAAACCTCGAGAAAGGCCAAAAATCTCCATCGACCCCATGGTTTTCCACTTGGAATGATCCCATATACGAATAATTTCTAGGTTAGGATGCCCTCCAATCAACTTGCCCACCAGGTTGAAGGATTCAAAAGACAAGTAATTTTTTATCAGACTATCAAGGATTTTAACTTTTGACCCGATAGGTTCTAGCTTGGGAGGGGAATCAACCAAGCTTCGTTGTCCTCCACCCAACACATTGGAAAAAGATGCCTTTTCAAAAATGGTACCCTCAAAGGAAAGAGGACCATTAGAATCTCCTTTGTCGGGGGTTCATCACCCCAAGACACAATAGTATTAACAGGAATAACATCATGGATTTCACCATCCTCAGAATATCCACTAGGCTGGCCACTCCCAAGGCTGCCCTGGGTTCCAGAATTTTGAATTTGAGCCTTCCCACCCATATAATTTTGAATAGTTTGCTTCTATCTCGCACAGTGGATACAATCAATCATCAATGCATAATTTTATACTAAAACTTTATATTACAATAACTACAAATTCATAAATTTTCATAATAAAATGATATGATTTGATCCAAATTTAAGGCTTTCAAATTCATACTAGTGACTTGTCATCAATAAACCTAGTCATAGAAAATATTCCTGAAAAATATCTCATATTTTAGGAGCTATATCTTCACAAAGAGATATCTTATTCAGTTGATTCTTGGACAAAATTATGCACATTTTTAATAGCTTTAAAATGAGTGGTCATATGTAAAAATCCAAGAAATATTGAGGGATATACGATCCTATAAATTCGACCATTTGAAACAAGGGTAGTGAAAATTTTTCAAGTCACGAAAAATGAAATTGTAAATATTTTTTAGCTAGGGTTCAAATTATGAAAAGAACAATGAAGGGCTAGAACTTCAGTGAGGCAAGACATTCTATCTAGACAAAAAAAAATCAGCTAAGTTCTTTTTTTCTTTCTTCATATTAGAAATTGTGCATGAAAAACTTATAAAGTTTATATCAAATATTATATTCACTATAGGACATTCAAAAAGATTTCAATAGATTTTGAGTTTTAGTTTCCTTTCCATTGATCGATTTATAGTTAAATCCTTAGAATCATCTCTAGTGGTAGAGGTTAGTGAGTGCACCTTAGAGAGATCCTCATTGCTCCAAGATAGGGTAGTTTTTGGTAAATTTAATGGGGTATTGACAAGGGGTTTCAACCTCAAAAATGGATTGATAGGAGTTGGAAGTCTTCAGGAGTGATTCTATAATTTCTTCCCAAAGTTTTATTTCTAGCCATTTTTTGTTCTAGGGAAGAAATAGAACGAATTCTAAAAGGGGGTCCTTGGTTTATGGGAAGAGAAGGACTCTTCCTTACCCGTTGGTATGAAGGATTTTCAATTGAAAATATAAATCTATCCTTAGTACCAGTCTGGATTAGGATGTTTGGGTTACCCATTGAATTTTGGGAAATTGGTACCTTCAAGGCAATAGGAAACAATCTAGGATAATTCCTTGAGATTTCAGATATGATAAATATGGATTCTTGGCTATTTATGCTCAAATATTGGTCATGATTGATATAAGTAAAGCTTTACTATAATCAATCATTCTTAAGTATGGGGATAATATGTGAACACAAACTATAGATTATGAAAACATATCTTTTAGATGTAGAAGATGTCATCAAGTGGGGCATATTGAGAGATCATGTTCTAATAAGATCCCAACAAAATCATTTGTAGAAAATCACAAGAGAAACTTACAAATGGTTATGTATGAAGATGGTTTTCAACTTTTAAAAAATAGATCTAGAAAAATAACACAAAATAAACATTGGATACCAATAAGAAAGGATATTTAATTTATCAAAAGACCACTCTTATGAGGAAAAATTGTGAGGGATATTTTTCGTACGACTACCCAAACTACTAAACTTGTTTTGGCCATATTTCACTCACCGAACTCAAATTGAGCTAAAATTTTGAGAGTAGATGCCTGACAAATCCTATAATGTCTCCACCAATTTTTAGATCATTTGGAGCAACACAGCTCCTAGTGCATCCCTATGTATAAATAAGATTTTTGGCAAGTGACTATGCAAGGATTTCATCTGGATTAAGTGCAAGCAGCTCCAAAGGTTGGTTTTCAGGGCCTTCGAGCCCTAGCAACCAATATTTTTGTGATTTCTACTCAATATTTTAGTAGGAAATACTATAGGGGATCCAATATGGATTAGAGATCTATCTTTCAATAGATATTCATACTGTAAACTTGAGTTACAACGACTTCCAATTTGTTGCACAAAAGAAAATTGAAAATCATACCTTTCCATGGAGTCTAGGGCATGGATTAAATAGATCAAAATAATTTTTAAGCAGTTGATCAAAAAATGGCTCAGATGTCAATCTAGTGCTAAGGTGCACCCACAAAATAAATCTACTGTGGAAATCCCTATCAAGGGTGAGAATTTTGAAGAATCAACCCCAAAAATGAATTTTAGAGTTGCACTCCATAGTGGACAGCCATAGCCTAATGCTAATATTAATCTTAGGGCATCTCGTAAACCTCTGGAAATACCTAAGATTGATTCCAAGAAAATATATTCAGGATGTCTTAAAGCATCTCATGGAACTCCTATTGTTAAGCTTGATATGGGCAATATTTAGACTAGCATTGAAGATCTGGAAAAAAAGGACTAATTTTTCGTTTAATGGGTTTTTGTCCAAGCCTATCTACTTTCAAAGTCTGGGCTGCAAAAAGCTGAAAAACTAAAGGTGAGTTACAAATCTCTATTTATACAAATGGTTATTTCTTGTTTTATTTTCTAATAATAAATATAGAGAGAAAACTTTTCAAGGGGGTTTCTGGTTCTTTGAAAGGGTAAGGCTTTTCATGAATACATGACATACTAAATTTAAAACCAAATAAGAGATGTCTTCTATAGGTCCCATGTGGATTAGACTCTTTAGCCTCCCAATTTAATTCTGGAATCCAACTTTTTTTTCTTCAATTGGAAACTCTTTAGGCACATTTATGCTGACTACTGATTGTACTCAAAATTTTGAACATATTATTTATGCTCATATTTGTGTATTAATGGATTTTGACAGACCCCTACCTAAAAAGATAACTTTATAATTTGGGGAGGACACTTGCGAGCTAGTGGACTATGAGGACATTCCTTTTTGTTGTAGAATTTCCCATGAATATGGTCATTTGGCTAGTGTTTTCCCAAATATATTTCTAAATCAAAAGAGAATCGATATAAATTCAGCAGGTTTTCAAATGCCTAAGAAGAAGAAAACTCAGAAAAAAACTAGGTTTGAAGGATCAATCAAAGTTATGTACTAATATGCTTGAAATTATTTCCACAAATGAGGTCCCATGTGAGGAAGAGGAAATAATAGAAACATACATCTTAGAAACACAATTTAAAGATAAAGGAAAGAACTCAAATACAAACCAACAAATCAAAGATTTTCAATAGAAAAAAAGGGAGAAAACATTCACAAGAAAAACAATCTTATAAATGTTAAAACTTTAAATAATACAGGTCCCAATATAGACTCGGTTGAACCTTCTGGTAACATTTTGATTGTGTACAAGCATTCTTAAAGGCTAGAAGACATCTTAGATTCAATTGGAGTATGTCAAGAAATAGGACAAAAATTGAAGATGGATTCTGATAAAAAGGCAGGTCACAAGACTAAACAATATCATATGGTAAAAGAAGGTGTAAACCTTGTAGAGGAAGGTAATATTAATTCCCATTTCCAACTTTTTCAACATTGGTATTAAATGAATATCATCACTTGGAATATTAGAGGACTCAAAGGGAGTCTTTCAAAACAAAATTTAATTAGAAGAATGATTCAAATAAATCATCCACATATTTTTTCCTTCAAGAAACGAATATGTCAATAGAGGATATGGCCAGTGGGAAATGTGGTTTCCATCAGTTCCTATGGGACTTCTGGTGGCATTTCTTGCCTTTGGGACCCAAAAGAGGTAGTTATTCACCATATTGTTTGTAGTTCAAGTATTTTTGCTATAGCTATTCAAAGCAGACATTCCATCAAAATTATGCTCTGCATTACTGTTTATGCTCCAACTAATTTTGAGGAAAAAAAGACAATGGGAGAATATTACTTATATTATCTCTCATTTTACTTAATCCTGGATCTTTATGGAAGGATATTTCAATACCGCCCTCTCTAGATGAGAAAATTAGGAGAAATAGAAATTTGGATAGGAGCGTTGACCTCATAAGAAAATATATTACAAACCTCCATCTTGTGGACATCCAACCAGATAATGGCCTTATGACTTGGTCTAACAAAAGGCAAGGCTTAGCTTGTATAATGGAGAGATTTGATAGGTTCTTGCTCTCTAATAATTTCTTAATCCATGGTCACATTCCTAAAGTGAAGACTCTTAACAATGTTGGTTCGGATCACTAGCCTATCATGGTGGAAATGTGGAAAACCAATGTGAGTTTCTCTCCTTTTTTATTTTAGTTAATGTGGCTTAGAGACATTTCCTTTAAACCTCGAGTGCAACAATGGTGGAAGGAAGGTAAACCTAGGTGTAAAACTATGATATTTTGTATTGCAAAAATATTGCAATACATTAAATCCAAAATAAAAACTTGGAACTGGAAGGAGTTTGGGGATGTTCATAAAAAAAGATGAAGTTATTGCTCAGCTTAAAAATTTAAATAAGAAAATCTGTTTAGATGGCCTCACAGAGAGTACAGGTGCAGATGAAATTAAACTCACAACTCAGTTAAAGGAATGGAAAAAAATAGAACTCTTCTGGAAGCAAAAATCTAGAATTCAATGGCTCAAATAAGGTGATCGAAACAAAAATTTATTCCACAAATATCTTCTAGCTCAAAGATCTCACAATTTTATTCCCAAAAATCAGATTCTGGAGATGTTGTCTATAATTGGGATGGCATAAAATCTATTGTTGTCAATTACTTTTCCAATCTTTTTGTTGCTACTCCTCTTAACTCAGCTTCTCAATAAAATATTCTTTAAGAAATATCTTCTCTTATCACTTATGAGGAGAACTCTATTTTGACTGCTCCTGTTACTATCAATGAGCTTCAACAAGTAGTTTTTAAAATACAAAAAAAAAAAAAAAACCTGAGGTCCTGATGGTTTTCCCATTGAGTTCTACCAAGATTTTTAGAATATCCTTCCTTCTAATTTATTAGAGGTGGTGGAAGAAGGTAGGAAAGCCAAATAAATTTTGAAGGTTATCAATAAAACTTATATTACTCTTGTTCTAAAATCTCAAGAGGCTGAACATATCTCAATTTTTAGACCTATTGCTTTATGTAATGTTCTTCTCAAAATCATTACTAAGATCATGGTAGAAAGGTTGAAGCCTCTTTTGCATAATATTATTTCCCTTGAACAAGGGTGTTATGTGGAAGGGTGTAAAATAGTTGATGATATAGTTCTTGCTCAAGAAGCCATCCATTCCATGGATATGCAAAAATCTTCTTTCATGTTCATTCGGTTAGACTTATCCAAAGCTTATGATAGAGCGGATTGGCACTTCCTTATCAAAGTTTTGAGGCAATTTGGTTTCTCTCGAGATTGGATGGATTGGATTATGGGATGTATCTCTTTAGTTTCCTACTCAGTTCTTATCAATGGTAGGCCTTCTCAATTTTTCCTAGCTTCTAAAGGTATGAGGCAAGGTGACCCACTATCCTCTTATTTATTCATCATTATTGCTAAATGCTTAGGTAGGGATATAACCAAAAAGAGAGAAGACAAAACCCTTGAGGGAATTATCATTTCTCATGGAGCTAGACCTATCTCTCATCTTCAATTTGTTGATGACTCTACTATTTTAGGTAAAACTATAGTTAAGGAATTTTCTGCTATTAATCAAATCATTAGCTAATTTTCTAAGGCTACCAAACAATTGATCAATGAAGATAAATCTAAAGTAATATTCTTTCACTACACTACAAGACAGTAATCCATGGTCTTATATAAATTAAGATATAATAAGACCTCCCTTACAATTATTTATTTAGGTATTCCCATCAATATTCTAAGACAAGAAAAAAATATTGGAATTGGTTGTTGGACAAAGTCAAGAAGAAAATTGGAAAGTGGACCAATAGATGGATTTCTTCTAGGGGTAGAATCACCTTGGTAAAATCAGTCCTTCAGGCTATTCTTATTTAAGTTTCTACCATGTTGAATATCCCAAAGGATATTATTTGATAACTAGATCAAATAGGTCATCATTTTCTTTGGAGTGGTACTAAGGAGAAAAGAAAATAGGCCTTGGTGAAATGGGACACTTTACATCTTCTTAATAATGAAGGGGGATTAGGATTTCGATCTGCTATTAATAACAACAAATATTTGGTTGCTAAATTATATTGGAGGACTTTTCATAACCCCAATGCTCTTTGGGACAAGAATATTCGTACTAAATATGTTGAGAACAAAAGTCCTAAAGACCTTGTTCACTATCAATTACCTTCCAAAGGTTCTCCCATTTTAGCAGTTCTTAATACTAGTGAGGATTTGATAAAGAAAAAATTATTTTGGATCATTCATAATGGTCAATAGGTAATTTTTTGGACAAATTATTGGGATGGTCACAATCCTTTGATAACTTAGTTTCCCAATTGGATGCCTTGGATGGAGGAGCTTCACCGAGCTAACTAGATAAAGGTGACTAATTACTTTTGGTACCATATTGGTAATTCATATGTTGGTAGATATTGTATCCCTATTGACAACTGGCCTATTCAAATCCTAGAAAGAGAAAGACAAGATATCTAGTGCATCCTTCATATGAGATCTCTCTCTTAGTGCCATGATAAATATTGTTTTGGATGGAACAACATTACCAAGGATGAGTATTTAGTTGCTCAAGGTTATTTGACCTTATGCCATAATAATACCGACCAATCATCTAATATATTTTTTTAGTTGTGGGCTCAAAAGCACTGGCCTAAGATGAGTTTCTTTAATTGTATTTTATTGCATCACAGGGTGCTTACTACGGAGCATCTTATGAAGCATGGTTTTCATGGCCCTTTTAGATGTGAAATATGTAGAGATAATGTGGAAACTCTCAACCATATTTTTATTGAGTGTACTTTAGCCTCTGAGCTTTGGAGGAGAATGGCCACTTTACTTAGCTTACAGTGGTCCAATTTTTTACTTTTGAACAACTTTGGAGGGATTTACCTAATCAAGAGGGTGTTGATCATTTTATTAGGCAGTTAATTTGGTTCTACCATTCTTCTTTGGAATATTTGGAATGAAAGGAACAACCAAATTTTTAATCAAGAAAGGAAGGATACTCACTATATCTAGAAAAATAACATTGCCAACTTAGTTGAATCAGTTCATCAGATCCTTAATCACCCTCAAAACTCCCACCAAAGATGGGATCAAGTGATACAAATATTAAATATTAACTCTTCCAAGAGAAACCAGCTTAAAGGGAATGTGAGTAATTGCAATATGGATAGAACAAGGAATTGGCAACCTCATAAGGATTTTGGAAAAGTTAATACTGATGGATCCTCTAGAGGAAACCCTGGAAAAGCTAGTGCAAGAGGAATTGGTAGACTTTTAGATGGCTCTCTAGTTTTTACTTTTGATAAGAATTTGGGTATTTTATCCAATAACCATACTGAAGGGTATGGTATCCTTAGAGGCCTTCAAGAGACTACTAAGGCTGGATGGGAAAAGGTACTAGTTGAGTCTGAATCTCAACTCATGATTAGTATTTTGGACACTCCTTCTAAGAATCATAAGGTTGATTGGAGAATAAAAAAAATTATTGATAAGATTCAATTAATCCAAATGGGAATTTTGAAAGTTGATTACAATCATGTGGTTAGAGATCAGAATAAGAGTGTTGATGCTTTAGCTACTTGGGCTTTGGAAAAATATGATATTACTTGCTATGGCCACCCTCCTAGATGGTGGGCTTCACAAATAAGGGAAGATCTTCTTTCTATCATTTAATTGGATGGCTCTAGTTCTAGAGGTACCTAGTTTCTTCTTGCTTTATTTTTGCTTCTCTTTGGTTCGGTCAGGGTATTTTAGTTCCCTAGCTCAAACTAATATTTCTTTTGTTTCCTCTATTGATTCTTGCCTTAATAGTATTTTGGTCTAGAAAGGTCATTGTTGTGTTTTATTTTTTCTTTTTTCTTTTCTATTTTTTGTAATCTTTTTTTTGTTTTATTTTTTTTGTGTTTTTTTTGTTGTTTTTTTTTTTTCTTGTGTTTCTGTTGTTTTGTGTTTTTTTGTTGTTTTTATTGTGTTTTTGTTGTTCTTGTGCTTGTATTTTTGTATGTTTGCGTTAATTGGTATTTTTGTGTTTTGGTGTATGAGTGTTTTCTATGTTTTTATTTTTCTCTGTTGTCTATTGTTGGTTGTTTATTATAAAATATTTTATTTTATTTTTAATTATTGTTTAGCTTTTGGTTGTTTTTGTTTTTCATGTTTTTGTTGGTTGTGTCTTTGTAGTGTTCTATTATTTTTTTATTTTTTTATTTTTGTGTTTTTTTATGTTGTTCTTGTATTTTTTTGTGTGGTTCATGTTGTATTTTTTATCTTATTGTGTGTGTGTTTGGTTGTGCATTATTTTTTTGACACACTCAAGGAGTAGGTTTTTTTATTTTTATTTTTTTTTATATTTTTGTGTGTCTTTGTTTGTGTGTTCTTGTTTTTTATTGTTTTAGGTTTGCTCCTTGAGCATGTCAAAGGTGGTAGGCCAGGTGCGAGCCCTAGGCCATTTTGGTGGAAGAGATACCCCTACCTCCTTGGGTCTTACCCAAAAGTGGCATCCCTTCTAGGATTTTTTCCACAAAAAAAATGATATTGGAAGAAATACCAACTCTTTTGAGGCTTTAGCCTATGAAGAAAAAGTGGATCAAAACTTAGAGGACATAGTACAAAAATTTCAACATATTAATAAGGAACCATGTAGTCAATATGATCCTAATTTAAGGAAGAACATTCTTGATGAACCTAAGGATTGTGTCTCATCAAATTTTGAAGACTCTCTTGAAGTACCATGCACCATTCAGAAGGAAAATTTGGTAAATAAAATGTAGTTTTAGAAGTTAATACCTTTGCCATTAATAAGAAAATACCAAAAAATGAGCAAGACAAGTCAAAAGCTTTTATAATAGAGCTAGGAGAGGATAAATATGATGAAAAATAAAAATTGTGAGAGGATATTGAGGAAATAATAATAATACCAACTCGTGATATAGGTAAGACAAAAATAGGAAAACCCTCAACTTATCAAGCAAGATCTAGGGAAGCAAGAGAAAACATAGATAAAGGAACTTAAACTAAGTAGGTTGAACTTCTCTTTACCAAACAACATTATGATATTGGTAATATGTAAGTGGGGCCAAAATCCCCTAATTACACATGATTATCATCGCATGGAATATAAGGGGTGCTAATGACCCCTCAAAGCAGAGGTGTATTAGGGACTTATGTTTAGGTAATAAACCTGATATTATTTGTATCCAAGAAACTAAAATGACAAAATAAGTTTAACAAATTATGAAAGAAGTATGCACAAGATGTGAATGGGATGCTATGGATTTTGAAGGAGTGGCAGGAGGAATTCTAACTTGTTGGAATCCTTCTAGAACCTCTTGTGTAACCATTAATAAAACTAGACATTGGATAGCCTCTTTAGTCACTTGCTACTTTGCATATATTCGTTTCATCCTTATAAATGTCTATGGACCTACAACTCAGTTAGGTAGATTAGAATTTTGGAGTGGGATTGAAGACTTTATGAGAAGTAAAGACCAAGAAATCTAATTCATGATCATTGGAGATTTTAATTCCATAACCAAACTGGATGAAAATTTTGGGATAACTAGGAAATTGACCCAAAGTATGCAAGATTTCTCAGCTTTTATTCAAAACAATAATCTGTAGGAAGTTGGGTTTGAATAAGACAACTATACTTGGACCAAAAATATGAGAGGCTAGTACCTAACAGTAGAAGAATTAGACATATGCATTCTCTCAGATCATTGGCTAGATGAAGGAATTTGTGCTAAAATTAATACCATAACAAGGATTGGTTTATATCATTGGCCAATAAGAGTTAAAATGGTGGTAAGTAAATTTTAAAAAATATCATATTTTAAATATGAGTAGATGTGATAAGACCATCCTCAATTTATTGATATGATAGCTCAAATGTGGAATTATTTAGGTAATGGTTGGTTGTATGCTCTTCCAAATCAAATTAAATCTATGAATTCTAGTTTAAAAGAATGGAACAAGAACACCTTTGGAAATATTTTTGAGAAGAAACAAGAACTAAAAGATAAAATTTTGAAAATTCGAAAAATGTGATGATAATAATCCAAGCTCAAAGGAAATGGAGTTGCTTAGTGAATATCATAATATTGAGTAAGGAAGAGAAATTCTGGAGATTAAAATCAAGATAAATTTGGTTAAAATAAGGAGATAAAATTACAAAGTTTTTTCATATGATGGCTATAGTACAGATATCAACTTCCATATTTAGTAGAATTAAATCAATAGAAGATGTTTGGATTGAAGATCAAAGTGAATTTAGAAAAGATGTAAAGTCTTTTTATTAGAATATTCTAGGTTTAAAGGAGAAAGTTATTAATGATAAACTTCTTTAATATGTTCCTTCAATTATAACAAATGAATACAATAGGAAACTGATGGAGCCTATTACTCTATAAGAAGTTAATTTATCTATTTTCTATTTTAATAAGGATAAATCCCCATGTCTAGATTGTATCTCTACATATTTTTACCAACATAATTGGGATATAGTGAAGGATTATTTATTTGTGATAGTCGAATAGTCTAGGGTAAAACAATACATACCTTATAAAATAAATGCAACATAGCTTACCCTAATTCCAAAAAATAAGGATGTTGATTTGTTTGATTAATTTAGACCCATAAGCGTATATAACATGGCATATAATATTATTTCTAAAGTGATGGCGAATATATTGAGGTAATTGTTAGAAAAAATTAGTTCAGAAGAGCAAGGAGGATTTGTGAAAGGGAGACAAATTTTGGATGGGATCATAGTAGCTCATGAAATTATACATTTAACAACTTTAAGAAAAGAGAAAGCAATGATCTTAAAAATTGATATGAGTAAAGCCTATGATAGGGTTAAATGGGATTTTCTTTTTGTAGTTTTAGATCAGTTTAGTTTTGGGAAAAAATGGGTTAGATGGATTAAAGCTTGTGTCTTTATAGTTTTATATTTAGTGTTGGTCAATGGGTTAGTAATAAAATATTTTAAATTCAAGAGAGGCCTTAGACAAGGAGATACTCTATCTCCTTATTTGTTCATTATTATGGCTGAAGTTTTGAGTAGGAACTCAAAGAAGGCTTATAAATAAGGACTTTTAAGTGGACTTAAGGTTAGTAATAACATCGATCACATCACCCATCAATATTTTTTATATGATACAACAATTTTTGGAAGGGCTAGGATAAATGAGGCTAGAGCTTTGAGTAACTTTTCGAAAGAGTACAAAAGAGCTTCATGCCAAAGAGTTAATAGGACTAAATCCAAAATTTATGTCCTTAACACTACTGCTAATATCAAAGCAAGATTTTTTAGGTTGCTTCAAATGAAGGAGGTAAATTTACCAACAAATTATATAGGGATGCCTTCATTTGAAGGGAGAATGAACTTCCATATTGGAAAGGTAGATGGTTATCGTTAGTAGGAAGATTACACTTAATTACGTTAGTCTTATAAGCCATTTCAACATATTATATTTCATTGTATTCTATGCCAAAATCAGTTGAAAAAATTTTAATCTATATTATGCGATCATTTTTATGGTCAAGTTTACATGATAAAAGGAAATTTCCTTTGGTGAAATGGAGCAAGTTGTGTGATGATAAAACTATGAGAGGTCTTGGTTTAAGAGTTCTTACAGATGTAAACTTATCTCTTAGGAAAAAATGTCACGACCCTCCCTAGTAAGCTTTGTGGTATGGGAAAACTATGGATTGATTAATAATGTTTTAATACATAGTTTTGTGCAATTGAGAAACTATGCAACGTTTAGTTTGATTTTTGAAATAACATGATATTGTTGACATAATGTTAATGTGCAAGATCAGGTACACTCATGGGATGGAAGATGTATAATTATCCATAAAAAATGGGATACTTGAGGTTGGGGAAGTGATGACCAAGGTAACTCAGGGGTAACATGGATAGATACCTTCATATAGGTATGCATTATCTATTATGGGATAATAGTCAAAACCAACCACCTAGAGCCTCAACTGATAGCCTAGTAGATATCATAAATTCTCCAGATGAGACGAGTGACTAGATTGATGCAAAGACCGCCTCTTTATCTATTGCATATTGATTTCTTATCTTTTACTTCATCACTTGCTACATCAATGGTTTGGAAAGCATGCATAAGTTGGTTGTCCTTGAAAATCCTTGTGTGGCTTAAATCTGTTTAGCATGATGTTAGTATTCAAAATAAGAATCCTTGGTTATGTTTTACACATATTTTAAATGATAATAGAATTTCATTTGAAATAATAGATATTATATTTTAAATGATAATAGAATTTTGTTTGAAATAATAAAGATTTTATTTAAAATGGTAATAGGATTCCATTTGAAAATGATAGATATTTTATATAATAATATAATTTCATTTGAAAATAATGGATAATTTAAATCTATATAAAGAGGATTTTATTATTATAAAATAATTTAAATCTATTCTATTCTATATAGATAATTTGAATCTACTTCATATAATAAAAAAAACTTTATTCAAAGTAGATAAGGTACTATGAAGAGAAGCTTCTCACCGTCAACCCCTTAAAGGTGAAATTTTGGAGAAGTGGGAAGAATGTTTAAAATTTAAAATATCAGATTATCATCAAAAGGTGGAAGAGATAGTAATGGTGGTCAGAGTTGGTGGTTGGTGTAGGAGAGGTAGGTGAGAAGGGATCAGTCATGAGGGATAGAAGGAAGAAAAAAATAGGAACATAGGAAGAGGAAGAGGGTGGTCAAGAGGGGAAAAAAGGATGAAAAATAAAGGAGAGCAAGCTAAACAGAAAGATAGGGAACCATGCATTGTGTTAGAATATATTACATCATTTGGTTTTTGTAAATGTACCACCTTTGGTACATAGTTATAGTAGGATATTACTTTAGGGGGAAGTTAGCTAGGTAATTCAAGCAATATAATAAATGCACAAGTGTCAATGTGCAAGTTGTAAATGTGCAAGGTATCCCCTTGTACAACTAGGTAGAGTGTTGGCCAAGGAACCTATCTTCTTATATAAAAGAGCCTCATAGTAAGTTATAGATCATCACAGTAGGTAGTCATAGTGTAAAATGTATTCCTTTAGAATATATTCATGGAGTGCTTATTTCCTTTATAGCTGCATTGTATTATTTTTGTCATTTCTATTTATAATATAGTTTAGTCGTATTGTAGAATTACTTTCTTTCATATTTTTTTTATCTTGTGATTTCCATCTCCCATAACATACTTCATCAAAATCTAACATTTTGAAGGTAGTAAACTCGAATAAAAGTAAAAACCAACTCCATTAAAAATGATAGGTTGGTCTAATAAAGTTTTCCCTTGTTATGTTGGGTATTTGCTTGGAACTTGGATGTCTAGTTCGAGTTTGAAACAGATCTTTGTCTTGGTAGGTGTTGCTAAACATCTTGGGATCACCTATTTCCTTTGAAAATAGACCAATTTCTTTTCTTTCACCCATGCGATGTGAGGTTGACTCTCATCATCGTATTATGAGTTTTTGGCCAATATGTTTTCCTTGCAAATCAACCTCTGTGGGTGCTGGTTTACTCAACAACTTTTCTCCCCCATAGCATCGTCTAGTTGTAGATGTGCAAGTTGAGTTTTATAAACCAAGTTTCTGGTTCTATTTGTACGTTGGATTATCTCTTTAAGCTCTTAGCCTCTCTTGTTGTACATTTTCGTAGAACTGCAATCTTCTTGAAGATGTCACTTGCATCTACGTCAACCTCCTTTGAGGATTCCTTGAGTCGAAGATGTATTGTTATCATTGTTACCTATCACAAGATATGTAATCATCTTCTTGTTGTCTAGTAATCTAGTTCATCAACCCTTTTTACCTTGTTCATGTTGCTCTCCTTCGATTGGTCTCCCCTCGCTGTGATATGTTTAGGTGACACCTAGCATGAGTTGGGGGTTAGGTGGAATTACACCTATCAGGACCCTTGGTCAAACCATTTTGCCTCTATAGCCAACTGTTATTTGTGTAGAATTGTTGTGTTGTGTGTGTCACTTTCTCGACTTGATGATATTCCTACTCTTTTGGCATTTGCTTGTGGACCCTTGTAATGTTGTGCTTGGGTTGTTCATCTTGTATACCTGCAAAAAAGAAAGAATTTATGTTTATTTTATTAATTGAGGTTATAGGCTTTGGTTAATTAAAATTAAATAATTATGATTCGATTAAAGAAGATAGAAGGAATAATAATTTATTTATGGATTAAAGTAAGGACACTTTTATTTATTTAATAAAGAAAAATAGTTTGTTTTATAGATTAAAGGTATGGGATTTTAATTTATGAAATAGAGGAAAATGGTTTATTTATGGATTAAAGTAAGGAAAATTTGATTTATTCAACAAAGAAAAATAGTTTGTTTTATATATTAAAGGTATGGGACTTTAATTTATAAAATAGAGGAAAAAAGGTTTATTTACGGATTAAAGTAAGGAGAATTTTATTTATTAAATAAAGGAAAATAGCTTGTTTTAGAGATTAAAGATATGGGACTTTAATTTATGAAATAAAATAAAAATGGGTTATTTATGGATTAAAGTAAAGGAAAATAGTTTATTTTATAAATTAAACATATGGGACGTTAATTTATGAAATAGAGGAAAAAGGTTTATCTATGGATTAAAGTAAGGAGACTTTGATTTATTAAATAAAGGAAAAGAGTTTGTTTTATAGATTAAAGGTATGGGAATTTAATTTATGAAATAAAGAAAAAAAGGTTTATTTATGGATTAAAGTAAGGAGACTTTGATTTATTAAATAAAAGAAAATAGTTTGTTTTATAGATTAAAGGTATGGGACTTTAATTTATGAAATAAAGGAAAATGGTTTATTTATGGATTAAATTGAGACTTTGATTTATTAAATAAAGAAAAATAGTTTGTTTTATAGATTAAAGGTATGGGACTTTAATTTATAAAATGAAATAAATATGGTTTATTTATGGATTAAAGTAAGGAAACTTTGATTTATTAAATAAAGGAAATTGTTTATTTTCTAGATTAAAGGTATGGGACGTTAATTTATGAAATAGAGGAAAAAAGTTTATTTATGGATTAAAGTAAGGAGAATTTGATTTATTAAATAAAGAAAAATAGTTTTTTTTATAGATTAAAGGTATGAGACTTTGATTTGATGAATAAAGGTTAAAATAAATTGATTAAAGTAAAACCTTTGATATAGATGTATATGTTTAAAAGACTCTCTATGGACAATTGAGAGGTGAAAATAAAAGTAGAGATTCTTTTATTCCTTCAACTATGTAGTAGATGGTTAGATACTTTGATTAAATTTGTATAGTTGAAATTTGACAAAGTAAATAGTAGATGCATTTAAAGGCATGTCTATCCTAAACCATGAGTTTTCCCTGATCCCCTACTATCCTCAAATGAATGATGGAAAGAGGAGGACCAAAGAGGTAGTTGGTACCAATGTATCGATTTTATTTACTCTTGCAATGATTTATTTATGGTTATAATAGATTAGGCTTGTAGGGATAAATCCCTAAATGATTATTATGTATTACTTTATTCTTTCAAAATTATGGAGGTTTTACCATACTTGACTATATGTAATAACTTGATGAACGAATGAGAATTATATCTTTAATTTATTTTTATGAATTGTCTATGCTTTTTATTCAGCTCCTTATTTTCATTTAATGCTTACTTTTAATAATAAACAACTTCCTTTCTAAGTAACTCTTGCATGGTTTATGAATTATGTTCCTTATTTGATTAGATAGATATGATTATTCTTATTTTTGCTAAACACAAAAGTGACCTAGGATATTGAAATATTAATGTGAAACTAGAGAGTGACCTAAGGGATTGAGACCCCTTATGGTGAACATAGGAAGACCTAAGGGATTAAAGACCCCTTAGGGAGAATGATAACTAAGGTTATTGGAAGATTACATCTAAGTTAAGTTAGCTCATCATGGAGATGATATGGATAGCTTAACTCACAATACGCGTAACATACCTACACATATGGACTTGTGTATGGTATGGTGATGGACGTATACCTTCGAATGATTGAAGGTAGTAAGTTTAACTTATCAATAATAATGGAATGGATAAGCTTATTTACGAAAACACATAATATGCCTACATAGATGGACTTGTGGGAGGGTATTTGGTGAGATTTAATTCTTTGGAAATTTTGAAAAACTTAGGGAACATAAAATATAGAATAACCAAAGGTCGGTTAGGGGCTTATGAATCCCTATTTGTAGTTTAAAAAAAAAAAAAAATTGTGTGTTTTCTTGTAGCTAGATTTTGTGGTCATTACATTTGGTATCATATCTCTAGGTTTGAGGGTATAAAGCTTCTTATGTGCTAAATGGATTCGAATATATTTCAATAAAGGTTTACTTAAGTATTATGCTAAAGCTGGAAAGAGCTAGAATCTCCTACTTGCTAGAATCTAATGGGAACTAATCCCAAGGGTGAATGGAATGTTATGATACCTTACTTATAGTAAGTATGGAATTTGGTATTGAAGTTACATCATAACCTTGGAATACCATCCTAATTATATTATTGATGCTTTTAGCAAGAGAACTTTGTATTATGGCTTGAATTAGTGGTATAGTTAAAAGTGAATCTATAACCTAATCTTTTTCTTGGTTGTAATCGGGTTAAAAAGCCACCTAAGGCTAGAAAAGAGAGGCCTACGCATCCAACTAGATATATTCAATAAAATAATATTGAGGAATGGATCTGGGATGATGATCTAGGAAATTCTAATAGAGAGGTAGAAAATCTCACTACTACGGTTGCTGCCATGCAGGATCATATGAGACAAATATTAGAAACAATTGTGAATCAGAACTCACAAGCTAGAGGCTTAGATGTTAGCCAAGTTGATGGGCTAACTGCAAAATAGTTGCAAGCTAAAGCCCTTATGGAAAATAAAATGGCTAAGGATCTAAAAAAAAATTTGTATCTCCAATTTTGGTGGAGAAGGAGAAGGGGATGTAGTTGAAGCCTGGATGAGAGAATTAGAAGTTTATTTTATAGTAAAAGGCTACTCCCCAATAACCTAAATATTTTGGTCTACGATCTACTTAGAGGAGGCTACTCTAGATTGGTGGGAAACCTACTGTGAGAAGAATAAAAATTAACCTATAGATATTCCATGGAAATACTTTATAGTTATCTTCAAGAAAAGGGTCCTTACAGAGCATTTTTATGCACTAAAATTTGAAGAGTTTTCCAGCCTACGACAAGGAACCAAAATGGTGGAGATATACTATAAGAAGTTGGTTTGGCTACTTAAGTATGTACCTACCTATGATGAGAAGATGAGGGTTCACAATTTTGTTCATGAGTTAGAATCTAGAGTGAAGCATGATGTAAACATGCACAATCCTAAATAGCTATAAATGGTGTATGACTTGGCAAAGAAAGTAGAGTCTCACCTACAATTCAACTATATCACCTTGTTTGAGCAAGATCAGCAAGCATTAAGGAAGAGGAATAGTGATGGGTTTGTAAAATGGGAAGATGAACAGAGCTAGAAGGCTAATAATCTTAAAAAATCTAATAAAGGAAATACTAAAAATCAAAATAAATTCAATAACTTTTACAAGAAGAGCAACAAAAATTCCAATAATGTCAAACCTCAACCTCAAAAACTGCAAACTTTAGATATTACAATTAATATGGAGTAACATAAATCAGGAAAGTGGTATGAGCTCAACTATGGATGTTATTATTACAAAGGCCATCATTATGGTAATAATTTTCCACATCAACCAATATCGATTACATCCATTGCCAAAGGAAAGGAACCTACAAACTGTATCTAAGCTACAACCAAGAATCAAAAGCTAGAGGTACAAGTTACCCCTTTACTTGTGAAAGGTAATATTTTTAATAAGCAAGTAAATATTTTAATTAATAGTGGGGCCACAAATAGGTTTAGTTCTTCTAGTTTAGTAAGGGATATACCAAAAATACCAAGATATTTGACCCATGGATGGAAGGTAGAGTACGGTTCTGGATAAACCTACTCAGTAAACCAATGCTATCCCATGGTGGAAATTATTTTAGCTAGTGGTACCATGAAAGTTTGTTTGTATGTAGCTCCACTTCATGCCATTGAGGTGATACTAGGGATGGATTATTTATAGGCCCATAAAGCCTTGATCAATTTCCAAGGTAGATGGATCAAGTACTCATAAAAAGGTAATGAAAGCTTAATAATTTACAGCGAATAGGGGGTATTCAAACCCCAAATCCATTTATCTTTGCAGTTGAAGAAAGCCCTCAAGAAATGAGGGATAATATATATTGTAAAACTCAATAAAGTGGAAGAACATTAGAAGAGAGAGGTGTTGGAAAAACACCCAAATTTGCAAGATTTTAAGGATGTGTTTCCTAAGGAATTATTCAGACTTCCTCCTATGCGGGAATTTGATTTTACTATTAACCTTTTTCTAGGAGCATAACCCATTCATATATCTCCATATAGGATGAATCCTATTGAGATGCAAGAATTAAAAGTGCAACAACAAGGGCTATTAGAAAAATTTTTGATCAAACCAAGTGTGTCACCTTGGGGTGCATCAATTTTATTTATGAAGAATAAATATGGTTCTTTGAGATTATGTATTAATTATGGAATGCTTAATGAGGCTACCATCAAAAACCAATATCTATTACCTAGAATCAAATATTTATTTGATCAACTGAGAGATACCACAAGTATTCACAAATAATGATCTAAAATCAAGGTACCATCAGTTGACAATACGTGAGGAGGACACTCACAAGATGATATTCAAAACTAGGTATGGAAATTATGAGTTTACAATCTTACCCTTTGGACTAAGTAACGATCCAACTACACTCATGAATTTTATGAACAATGTGTTTAGGAGGTATCTGGATCAGTGTGTCCTTGAGTTTCTAGATGATATCTTAATATAATCACGATACAAGGAAGAGCACAATAAAAATTCAAGATCATGTTTGAGTTGTTAATGGAGAACAAACTCTATGGAAATCTAGAAATAACCGATTTTTATATCTCATAGGTATTATATATTGGACACATTATATTAGTAGAAGGAATTTTTGTGGATCTAGATAAGATTGAGGCCATCCTAAATTGGACACCCCCTACTAAAGTGACAAAAGTATGAAGCTTCATGGGGTTAATAGGATACTATAGACGTTATATAGAGGATTACTCTAAGGTTGCATCAATAATAACTAACCTTAAAAAGGAGGAAAATGAATTCAAGTGGTTGGAAAAGTGTGAAGCTACATTTGCATTATTGAAACACAAAATTATTATGACACCAATATTGAATATCCTAGATCCTCAAGGGAACGTTTTAGTATGCACAAACACATCACTGGAAGGGTTAAAAGGAGTACTCTCATGAGAAGATTCAGTAGTAGCATACACTTCAAGGAATATTAAGAAGCATGAGGTCAATTATGCTACTCATGATTGAGATCTAGTTGCAGTGGTGCATGCTCTAAAATCCTAGCACCACTGCTTGGTGGGAAGGCCCTTCAAGTTAAAAATTGAACATCAAAGTTTGAGATATATATTCACCCAATCTATACTCAATGCGAGAAAAAGGAGATGGATAAAATTTCTCATTGGATATGAATTTGGGATTGATTACATAAAGGGGAAATAGAATAATATTGTTGATGCCTTGAGTAGAAGAAAGCACATAGCAACCATAACTAGGAGTCATATAAATTTAATGGATCAAGTAAGATAGGAGTAATATTGGGATGAGTATTACCAAGAAATTTAAGCTAGAATGGGAAAATACCCTGATGGTAACAAGGTTGTTGATGCCTTGAGTAGAATAAAGAACATAGCAGCCATCACTAGGAGTCACATAAATTTAATGGATCAAGTGAGACAGGATTAATCTTGGGATGAGTATTACCAAGAAATTCGAGCTAGAATGGGTAAATACCTTGAGGGTAATAAGGAATTTGGCATGAAATATGTCATTTTGTATTACAAATGTAGGATCATCATACCAAAAATGGGTGATTTAAGAAAGCTAATAATTGAAGAAGCCCATAGATCCCCTTATTCTGCTCATCCATAAGGGGCCAAAATGAGGGAAAGCATGAAAATGACCTTCTTCTAGATAGGAGTGAAGAAGGATATTATCGATTTTATTACTCAATGCTTCAAATGTTAGAAATTTAAGGCTAAACATAAGAATCCTACAGGACAATTGTATCCACATGATATACCTACGCAAAAATTGCAGGTTATATGTATGGATTTTATAGTAGATTTTCCTAAGACTAGGTATCAACATGATGCAATCCTTGTAATATTCACCAGATTGAATAAGGTTGCACATTTCATACCAAGGAACATCAAGAATGATGCTCAAGTAGTGGATAATAGATTTGCCAAAGAGATATTCTGACTCATGGTTTTCTTGAAGTATCATTTTAGATAGGGATTCCAGGTTCACTTCTAAATTTTGGAAATCCCTACAATGTGCAGTAGGGACAAAACTAAATATGAGTTTAGCATACCACCCTAAGATAGATGGTCAAACAAAATGGGTAAACCAAGTACTAAAGGACATGCTTCACATGTACTACATGGATCAAAAGTCTCATTGGGAAGACTACCTACACCTTGTGGAGTTTACCTTCAATAATCGACATCATTCCTCTTTGTAAATGGCTCCTTTTGATGCCTTGTATGGCCATAGGTGTAAAACACAATTATATTGGGATAATATGGAAGATTGAGTTGTTGATTGGACCAGATATGTTCATAGAAATGGTGGATCATTTAAAGGTAATCAAGAAAATATTTAAAGAAGATGTTGATAGGTAGAAACGTTATGTTGATTTGAAAAGTACTCCAAGAGAGTTCTCAGTAGGAGATAAAGTGTTTTTAAGGGTTAAACCAATGAAGAGTGTGATCAAATCCATGAAGCTGGATCCTTGGTTTGTGCAACCCTTTGTGATCACTAAAAATATTAGTTTGGTTGCATACCAACTTGCTTTACCACCTAATCTATAAAATATCCATGACACCTTCCACATTTGCTTAGGAAATATGTTGCTAACCCTGAACATGTGTGCAATGTTTCTAAATTATAGATGACAAATTTATAGGCAATTTAAGTGATGTTGGTGAATATTCTTGAGTTTTGTTCTAAGTCTATGTGGAATCGAACTCTTGAATAACGTAAGATCAAGTGGGATATCATGCAAAAACATATTCCTTTTTTGTTTGAAAGTATAGTGTAATAATTTTTATTTTAAACTGGAAACACTCGAGATAGTGTTTAGCCCCAAGGGGGTAGGATATCATGACCCTCCCTAGAAATATTTGTGGTATGGAAAAACTATGTATTTACTAATGATTTTTTCATACTTAGTTTAGTGCAATTGAGCAGTTATGCGATGTTTAGTTTGATTTTTGAAAGGACATGGTATTGTTAATATAATGTCAATGTGTAGGATTAGGTACACTCATGGGGTGGAAGAGGTAGAATAATCCACCAAAAATAGGGTACTTGAGGTTGAAGAAGTGATGACCAAGGCAACTCGAGGGTAACATGGATGGATACCTTCATATAGGAATGCATTATCGGTTATGGGATAATTATCAAAACCAGTCACCTAGAGCCTCAATTGATACCCTAGTAGCTATCATATATTTTTCAATTGAGAAATATGACTGAGTTGATGGAAATACCCCCTCTTTGTCAGTTGCATATTGATTTCTTGTCTTTTACTTCATCACTTGCTGCATTAATGGTTTAAAAAGCATGTATAAGTTGGTTGTCCTTAAAACTCCTTGTGCGGCTTAAATTTTTTTAGCATAATGTTAGTATTCAAAAGAACCATGGGTTATGATTTAAATATATATATATAGGAATTTATTTTAAATGATAATAGAAATTTATTTGAAATAATAGATGTTTTATTTTAAATGATAATAAAAATTCATTTGAAATAATAGATGTTTTATTTTAATAGATAATAGAAATTCATTTGAAATAATAGATGTTTTATTTAAAAATAAAATAGAATTTCATTTGAAATAAAAGAGGTTTTATTTAAAATGGTAATAGAATTCCATTTGAAAATGATAGATATTTTAAATGATAATATAATTCCATTTGAAAATAATGGATAATTTAAATCTATATAAATAGGATTTTATTATTATAGATAATTTAAATCTATTCTTTTATATATAGATAATTTGAATCTACTTCATATTACAAAAGAAATTGTATTCAAAGTAGATAAGGTATTGTGAATATAAGCTTCTCGCCATCATCTCCTTAAAGGTGAAGTTTTGGAGAAGTGGGAAGAATGCTTCAATATTTAAAATATTATATTATCGCCAGAAGGTGGAAGAGATAGTAATTGCGATCAGAGTTGATGGTTGATGGAGGAGACATAGGCGAGAAGGGCTTGGTCATAAGAGATAGAAGAAGGAAAAAAATGAGGAACATAGGAAGAGGAAGAGGGCGATAAAGAGAGAAAAAAAAAGGACACAAATAAAGGTGAGAAAGCTAAATGGTAGGATAGTGAACTAGGAATTGAAGGCACCAAACTCGAAGAAGAGAAAAAACCAATTCCAGTAAAAATGATAGGTTGATCTAATAAAGATTTCCCTTGTTATGCTTGGTATTTGATTGGAACTTGGTTGTATGGTTTGAGTTTCAAAATGAGCTTTGTCTTGGTAGGCATTGTTAAACGTCTTGGGATTACCACTTTTCTTTGAAAATAGGCCAGTTTATTTTCTTTCACCTACACGAGGAAAGGTCGACTCTCATCATCGTCTTATGATTTTCTAGCCAGTATGTTTCCCTTGCAAAAACCTTTGTGGGCACTGGTTTACTCAACATCTTTTCTCCCCTATAGTGTCATCTAGTTGTAGATTTGCAAGATGAGTCTTGTAAACCAAGTTGTTGGTTTTGTTTATGCGTTGGGTTCTCTCTTTAAGCTCTTAGTCCATCCTGTTGAGCCTTTTCATAGAACTATGATCTTCATAAAGATATAATTTGTTTTTACGTCACCCTCATTTGAGGATTCCTTGAGTCAAACACATGTTGTTACCACTGTAATCTATCACAAGTTGTGTAATTATCTTCTTATTGTCTTGTAAGCTGGTTCATCAACCTTTTTTACCTTTCTGATGTCACTCTCCTCAATTTGGGATTTCCTTATTATGAGACATTTAGGTGACACCTAGCGTGGGTTGGGAGTTAGGTGGAATTGCATCTATCGAGACCCTTGGTCAAAACTTTTTGCCTCTCTAGCTGACCATGATTAATGTAGAATTATTGTGTTGTGTGTACCGCTTTCCCAGCTTGGTGATATTCCTCCTCTTTTGGCATATGCTTGTGGACCCTTGTAATGTTGTACTTGGGTAGTTCATCTTGTATACCTACAAAAATGAAAGAATTTATGCTTGTTTTATTAATTAAAGTTATGGGATTTGGTTAATGAAAATGAAATAATTATGATTCGATTAAAGAAGATATAAGAAATAATTATTTATTTATGGATTAAAGTAAGGAAACCTTGATTTATTAAATAAAGAAAAATATTTTGTTTTATAGATTAAAGGTATGGGACTTTAATTTATGAAATAGAGAAAAAATGTTTATGTATGGATTAAAGTAAGAAAACTTTGATTTATTAAATAAAGGAAAATGTTTTGTTTTATAGATTAAATGTATGGGACTTTAATTTATGAATTAGAGGAAAAAGGTTTATTCATGGATTAAAGTAAGAAGATTTTGATTTATTAAATAAAGGAAAATAGTTGATTTTATAGATTAAAGGTATGGGACTTTAATTTATGAAATGAAGGAAAATGGTTTATTTATGGATTAAAGTAAGGAGACTTTGATTTATTAAATAAAATAAAATAGTTTGTTTTATAGATTAAGGGTATGGGACTTTAATTTATGAAATAAAGGAAAATGGTTTATTTATGGATTAAAGTAAAGAAACTTTGATTTATTAAATAAAGAAAAATAGTTTGTTTTATAGATTAAAGGTATGGGACTTTAATTTATGAAATAGAGGAAAAAGATATATTTATAGATTAAAGTAATGAGACTTTGATTTATTAAATAAAGAAAAATAGTTTATTTATATAGATTAAAGGTATAGGACTATAATTTGTGAAATAGAGAAAAAAGGTTTATTTATGTATTAAAGTAAGTAGACTTTGATTTTTAAATAAAGAAAAATAGTTTGTTTTATAGATTAAAGGTATGGGACTTTAATTTATGAAGTGACGGAAATATGGTTTATTTTATGTATTAAAGTAAGGAGAATTTGATTTGTTTAATAAAGGAAATAGTTTATTTTATAGATTAAATATATGGGACTTTAATTTATGAAATGGAGGAAATGTGGTTTAGTTTATGGATTAAGTAATGAGACTTGATTTATGGAAATAAAGGGACCTAGTTTATTTTATGATTAAAGGTATGGGACTTTAATTTGTTGAATAAATGTAAAAAAGAAATTGATTAAAGTAAAACTTGTGATCTAGTTGTATATGTTGAAAAGACTCTCTATGGGTAATTGAGAGGTGATCCATGGGCAATTGAGAGGTCAAAATAAAAATAGATATTCTTTTATACCTTTAACTATGTAGTAGATGGTTGGATACCTTGACTAAATCTGTATAGTTACAATTTGGCAAAGTAAATAGTAGATGCATTTAGAGGTATAACTATCCTAAACCATGAGTTTGCCTTGATCCCCTACTATCCTAAAACGAATAATGGAAAGAGAAAGAGGACCAAAGAGGAAGTTGGTACCAATGCATTGGTTTGGTTTACTCTTGCGATGATTTATTTACGGTTATAATAGATTAGGCTTTTTGGGATAAATCTCTAAATGATTATTATGGATTACTTTATTCTTTAAGTATGGAGGTTTTGCCATACTTGACTATATATAATAACTTGATGAACAAATGGGAATTACATCTTTAATTTAATTATTGTGAATTGTCTATGCTTGTTATTTAGCTCTTTCTTTTCATTTAATGCTTACTTTAATTAGAAATTTCTTCCTCTCTAAGTACCTCTTGTATGCTTTATGAATTAAGTTCCTTGTTTGATTAGATATAGATGATCATTCTTATTTTTGCTAAACACAAAAGTGACCTAGAAGATTGAAATCTTAGGGTGAACCTAGAGAGTGACCTAAGGGATTGAGACCCCTTGGGGTGAATGTAGGAAGACCTAAGGGATTAAATATCCCTTAGGGAGAATGATAACTAAGGTTACTGGAATATTACATCTAAGTTAAGCTAGCTCATTATGGAGATGATATGTATAGCTTAACTTGTAATACGTGTAGCATACCTACACATATGAACATGTGTATGGTGTGGTGATGGGTGTATACCTTCAAATTACTAAAGGTGATAAGTTTATCTCATCAAGAATGATGATATGGGTAAGTTTATTTATGGTAACACATAATACGCCTATATAGATGGACTTGTGGGAGGGTATTTGGTGAGATGTAATTCTTTGATAAATTTGGGAAACTTAGGGAACATAAACTATAGAATAACAAAATATCGGTTAGGGGTTTATGAATCTCTCTCTGTAGTAAAAAAATAAAAATTCTTTTCTTTTCTGTTTGTTTTCTTGTAGCTAGATTTTGTGGTCATTACAAAAAAATTATCTAGATATTTTACAAAGAGAGTCAAACACAATGCACAAGAATTATTCTAAGAATGTTTATCCCAATGAACCAATTTTAATATTAGTTGCATTCTCTCTACCAAATGGTTATGCTCTGTGGAATGGTTTAAAAAAAGCTATTGATCTTATGATAAAAGGTTTAAGATGGGTGGTAGGAATTGGAGAAAAATAAATATATTTGGATGGATACTTGGTGTGATAGAAAACCACTCAATTTAGATCCAATTTTGAAACCTTGGATGAGGTTGCTTCAATATAAATATGGTGATAGGGTTTAAAAAAAATTATACAAGGATCACGAAGGAATATACAAATGAAAATAATATTTTTTACAAGTATATAAGACATTGATGCTATGATGCAATTGAGTAGAAAGATAACAACTATGATTATTCTGAGGGGATCTAAGGATAAATTGATTTGGCAGTTGAATAGCTTAGGATAATGCACAAAAAGAAGTGGATATAATGTTCAACACCAACAAAATAATAATATCACTAGAATATGGAGAGATATTTAGGATAGCCCAAGCATTCCTAGAGTCAAAATGTTTTTTTGGCTAGTAGGTCATAGAAGAATTTTATCCTGGGATAACCTTATGAAAGGGGTTTTCATGGCCCTTATCAATGTATTTTTTGTAAAAAGGAGGAGAGTATATACCATCTATTGGTACATTGCTCAATAATTTGGAATCTATGGCAATAGATTCTAAATATGTTTGATAAATACATGGTGATGAATACCATAATTGAATATTGGTTAAAGTAATGATAGAGCACTTGTAAAAGTGAGGCTTTATAGACAATATGATATATATCAAAAGATACAATACTTTGGACTATATGGCTAGAAAGGAATAGAAAAATATTTAAAGGAGAAGAAAGCAGTTTAGAGGTAATAAAAAAGAAGATTTATTTAGCTATAGAGGAGTCTAAACCAACCCTATCAACTCACCTAGTCCCTAATTTAGAAGTAGATATCCTTGATAGATGCATTCAATTCATTAAATTGAATTATGATGTTGGGAACAAGAGAATAAAAAAGAAGGCAAAGAATATAAAGTGGAAACCACTAGATGTGGAGTGGGTTAAATTAAATAAATATGGAGCATCTAAAGGAAATCTAGGACTAGTATAAGGATGAGGAATAATTAGAAATAATAGAGGAGATATTTTGTTTCTTTATATTTTCAATAGTGGATTTAAGACAAATAATGAAGTTGAAGCTTGGGCAGCTTTAGAAGGATTAAAAATATGTAAACAAATGAAATGGAATAGAATATGGATGGAAGGTGATTCTCTCATAGTAATAAATACAATTTTTGAAGAAAGCATAGACCCCAAGGAACATACAAGAGATAATTGTGGAAACTCAAGATCTTGCTAAAGAGTTTGAAGAAATCAAGTTTACACATATATTAAGGGAAGGAAACAAATGTGTAAATAAGCTAGCCAATAAAGGGGTTTTTCTTGAGAATGGTGAAGTTAAATTCTCCTATCCATGGTTAGAGGAAGTAGAAAGTTTAGTTGAAGCTGACAAAAAAATGTTGATTGATTGAATCAATTAATCATTAATATTTACTTTAATGTTTATCATTGGTAATATCTACTTTATTATGTAACAATAATGTGTTTTCATTTAGACTATTTATTATAATTTTTGTGGTTGCACTTGTGTTTCAGGAAGGAAACTAGAAATCCAAATTTGGTAAAGCAGACTATGATAGTGCGATATTTTGGAAATATTACTCTACTAATGTGCAAGGCATAGATAGTAGAGATGCATTTTTGGCATTGTAAAGGCTACTACAGGAAAATATCAAGAAAAATGCTAAATTATGGATTAATTGTATTCATACAAAAATTCGAAAAGATATAGAAATTAAAAATCAAGAATTTAGACATTTTATGTAAAATGATGTAGGTTTCTAGTGATTGCATCTCAATTGAGATGAGAAGTGTATATATTTGTAAACTCTTAAGCTCTAAAGAAGAGAGATGTAATTTTTCAAGGGTAGGGGACCCGAGTACAACCCCTTATTATCTAGTAAAAAAAATAAACCTAGTCATAGCTAAAATGTGTGAGAACAACTGTAAATAATACATTTAGAAATTAGAAAAGTGCATGTATAAACCATAATATTGTTCGACATTTGAATGAAAGTAACTCTCTAGCCTATAATATGTGGATTAGATATGGAATTTATTTGTTTTAGTTCAAATATCCTAAAAGAGTAAACCTTGCTAAGAAGCAAAGGGTGCTCCCTATATATTATTATGTTAATTTCAACAAACACCACAAACTAGGAAAAACATATTTTACCTTGTTTTGTAATTGAAAATTTGTCATGATATTGTCAATTCTCTTCATTTTCTAGCTCATGCAAATTCATCATATTGTCACTAATACTAATATTATGCTAAATCAACTATTATCATTACAAGTGTTATATGATCTTGTTAGAGCACCATTTAGATCACAAATAGAGATCAAGGTGTCTAACCATTCCCTCATAGGTTGTCAAGTAGACAACATTTGTAGTCCATTATATGAAGTTGATTTACTTACTGTATAAAATATTGTTGTGATCTAATATCAGATACTCAAATCTTGGTAGGAGCTTTAGATTGCATGAGAAACTTTTCTTTGGAAATATGAATGTTAAGGATTCTTGTCACTAAAATTAAGGAAATATGGAGGGAATTGGATAATGTTATCCTAATTTATATGGGTAAAGCTCAGTTATAAACTTTTTGGCTAAGACAAGTATTGTTTAGTGGCACAATGTTATGATTATTAAGGACAAGAAGATTAGGCAAATTGGCTAGCAAATCTAACATTTAGCTAATTTAAATAATCATTAAAAATATATGATTTATTAAAAATATATGATTTATCCCCTTGCGGATATGTTGTATATAAAAGGTTCCTCATAAAAAATATACATATATATATATGATTTATCAAATTTGACTCTAATACACTTTTTTTTTTTTATTAATATTGTAAAAAAAAATGATAACGAAAATGGTGGAAATGCACTTGAAAGCCCTCTACTTATAAACGCCAGCCCGTGTTTGATGTAGTTTTTTTCCTAAGTTTTTCTCTTATTACGGTCTACCTGAAATGATCCAACGCGGATGGACGGAATAGAGTGGAAAACATCATCATATCTACTTACCACCGTCATTATCACGTTTGTGTCACGAGAAGAAAACGGAAAGAAAATTTGGAGTTTGTTGGAAGAGGGAAGGCAATCAAAGGAGGGAAAACGATAAAGAAAATTTGGTGTGCTGCTTGTTTCCACTATGGAGAAGAATCGTCTTGTTTTTTCTTCTAGAATTTTTTTCGCAGATATTAAGAATTTACGATCGAAAGATGACTTACATTTAAAATTTGATGCAAAAAATTTACTTATATTTTAAATATTTTAAAATATAACAAACACAATAAATAATATAAATATAAATATGTAAAATGTTGTGACTCGAATTTAATTCAAAAATATTTTTCAATAAAAAATAAAAATAAATAAATAAATACCTATACACTAAATATTTTGGAAAACCTCCCTTCAAAGACTTTTAATGGCGTCTTCCCTGGGTAACAACGTCGAATTTTTAAAATTGGCACAACCATAATAGAGACCTCCATTCAAAGACTTCTAATGGCCTCTTCGCTGGGTAACAACGTCGAATTTTCAATAATGGCACAACCATAATAGAGACCTCCATTCAAATACTTTTAATGGCGTTTTCCCTAGGTAACAACGTGGAATTTTCAAAATTGGCACTTTCATAGTCTTCTGTGGACAATATACGCTTCATTTTAATTTTTAAATTTTTTACTTTAAATTCTAAAATCTTCTGTTAAATTCAAATATAATTATATAAAAATAATAGTAAACAAGAAACGTGCTTAATAGTTATATTTAAATTATTAACTCCACTTATAAGAAAACGACCCAAGCTTTTTTTTATCATAGTCAATGCCCATCATAGACTTCAGCTTTCTGAGATAAATTTCAGCTGACTTGATTGATCTGATCTATTTAGTATTATCACGCCGGGGTGAAAGATTTCATAGATTTATTTATGTTAGACAATTTAAAATTCGAACTCACTTGACAATAGTAAATATTACAGATTCCTTTATATTAATCCAACCAAAAAAAATATAATTGTTACCGTGCATAGCACGTTCATTGGAACGATATTCCATCAAAAAAAATATGACAATTTCAGGCGCCAAGGACCTTTCAGGCCCACATCGCATTAAACACCCATAAATAAAGCAGAAATCATCTCGCATATGTCAAAGAGCGGGTAGCTCTTCTTTGACGTACTCCTTTGACGTAGTGCCATCGGCATGAGACATCTTTCATAAAAACCCATTGAATAATACATTTTTAAAATCTAACATCCCAGTGAATTTTAATATTTTAAAATGTTTTTTTTTACACAATCTTACTTTTATATATATATATATATATATATATATATATATATATATATATACCATACTTTATATTTTAAATTTTTATTAGTATGTTTTTTATATAGATATATTTCTACAATTTTATATAAAATTTATATGTCTAGAATCTATGTTAATACTTTTCTTGACATGACTTTTATTGTAAAATGATATGATTTAATCCATATGGAGCCTCCAAAGTTGTGTTAGTGACTATATTTACATAAAAGTTGATATAAATGTAGATAAATAAATATATAACTAGGATAAAACTAAATTATTTATATATTTTTAAAATTTATACTACAATACCTACCACTTCACAAAATTTCATTATAAAATGATATGATTTGATTGGACTTTGAGGCTTTCAAATGTATACTAGCAACTTGTCATCAATAAATTTAGTTGCAGTTAAATTGAATACCCATAAATAATAAATTTGAAAGTTTGATAAGTGCATATATAAACTATAATATTGTTCAATATTTGAATGAAAGAGTAAAAACCATGCTAACAACTAAAGGGTGCTTTTGTCATTTTGTTGTATATATTATTATGTTATTTCAACAAACATACAAACTATATAACAAATGTTATTGCCACAACCCTCCTCTCATGATATAAAAATATATAAACTTACCTTTTTCTTTATTGTGAAAACATGGTATTGTTGATGATCCTTGTGAGTGCAGGATAGTTGCAGGATGACAAGGAAAGAAGCCAGTCAACAGAAAAAAGGGTAAGAAAGGGAAGTGATGATTCAGCTCGCGAGTACATGAATGCTCGCACACATGCATTTCATGTAAAAGTTTAATTTAATGTTAGTGTGTGTGCTTGTTTGGAACGAGTGCTTGTTTGGAAGGAATGATTATTTGTTTGACTCAAGGATAGAGAGTATTTGTATTGTGTGTGGCGATGATCTTGGGAGCCACCTTTTATTTTTTTTTACTTATGCATAATCTTTGACAAAAGGGATAACATTTATATATATATATATGTGTGTGTGTGTGTGTGTGTGTGTGTGTGTGTGTGTGTGTGTGTGTGTGTAAATGTAATGTAATCATTTAATGCATAAACATTAAAACATAGTATCAAAATGTGTTTTGCATGTTATTTTAACACATTCATTTGTTTGAATTTATATGGTTAGCTTCTTGGTCTTAATCCAAATCAAGGTTTGTTGGTAAGTTTGGAGTGGAGTAATGTCGATAAGATCGTGCATAACCAAACTTAGTGGCACCATAATGATTTGGACCCTCTTTCTACCTAACGTTTGAAAAGGCTGGAGAAGTGAAGGGAAAAGGTGGAGAAAGCAAAATAAAAAGAAGAGACGATGGATTATGGAAACTAGGGAGAAGGGTGTAGACACAAAAACCTAGCCACTTGTCATCCATCTAGGTTTTCCTACCATTTCCACCCATTATTCATATATATTTATTTATTATTTTATATATATTTAAATACTAATATTTTATATATATTTAGTAAACATATATTTATATAAGTGAATTGATCACAACCATACGATTTTACTTAATCTCATCCGTCCATCCATATCAATCCATGCCACACCCTAGATTTAATATCCACCCTTCGATATGCTTTTATCTCGACCACACCATTAGCATCATTAAAACCCTAGTATGTCCTACGTTGGATTATTAATGGGAGCTATTTAAATGGCTCAACCCCTAAATCCAGAGTTGAATTTTACCTCTGAGTTCCCTAGAGTATCCAAGTGCTGTCACCTTCCATCCTTACTTGTCATAGCCCCCGCATCCACCACTGCCTCCTTTGCTCAGCCAGATCTACTTTTGCAAACTTTCCATTCAATCACCAAATGCCTTCGAGCACTCCCTATCATTCTCAAGCACCTTTGGATGCTTCTCTTCTATCGCCAAGAACCTTTGGATATCCTTCATTATTCTTGAGCATCCACAAGTATTTTATGCAACCTTTGAGTACCCATGAACGTTTTACACAAGAGTTTTATAGCCCTCCTAGCCTTTGGGTAATGTTAGGGCATCGCCACACCAATCTACTACAATAGACTACATCAGATCAGAGAATAATAGATAATAAAGGTAAATCAAAGTCATTTTATTATATTTTATTATGTTGTTAGAATATGTTCACATTTTATTATTGCATAGCTAGGGTTTAGTCTTGATTTCTGAGGGTCTCACATTGTGGAGCCCTCATTATTATTACTAACTCATTTGCTATTTTCTTGTGTGTAGATCTTGTAGTGTTACACTAGCATTATGCAGCTGCTTAATCTGGAGTGACTCGAAATTGAATAATCAGAAGCCCACTCACTTTTGTTGGGAGTAAGAATATGTTCTAAAGACACCACCAGCATTGTTTGCTAGGATTTTGAAGAACCATAGCTATTGTAAAATTTGTATCAAAGGTATTCAAATATTCTTATTACAATAATGGAGTTTTGAGGCTCCCCCATTACTATAAAATAATTCATTATGCAATATTGTCTTTTGAGTTTAATTTATATCTTGTTATTTGGTTTTGCATTTTTATCTCTTCAAGGGAAACTATGAAAGTTGTTGGTGAAAGTGTTGCAGGTACAAAAGCGAGAAGAAAGTCAAAGAAGTCTTCAGTGAGTAATATCCAGGTGGTTTCTTTGGATACATAGACTTTATTAATTAAGCTTACTTCTAAAAGAAATGAATTATGTGTGGTGTGATTTCCTTGGTTGTTGAAGGTATATTTAAAGGATAGATTGTGCATAAGATTTGATGGACTATGTGGAATAAATTCTATGTGGAACAAATTCCTTGGCTGTTGAATGTATGTGTAGAAGATAGATTGCACATAATATTTGTGTTTATTTTAATTTCTTTTAAAAAAATAACTCTTCCATGCTTCTATACTTGAATGGAAAAAGAAAAATGAATTTCAATACTGCATAAGGAAAACGTATACTAGGTGACTAGCTAGGAATATAACATGGGGTATTTGTGTGCTATATCAAGTGCTATCGAGATGAAGTAGACATCCTGGTTAAAATAGCTTTAATATCTTGACTTGTGTGTAGCAAATAGAAAAAAGAGTGCATGTTTATTGTTTGAATGATAGTTGTATTTAGGAATACATGCATCTAAGGAATGAGTTGTAATTTGATCCCACTATATCTGCAAATCCAAACTCCTTTGAGCTGGTTGTACTTGGTTTTAGATGGCGTCTAAGAAAGTAGTAAGTTGTATTAAGCTGATGAAGATACTACATCTCCCATGCTTAGAATAAAAACTCTTTTTTGAATCTAAAGTCATTTTATTACGCTTGGAAGTGTTGTTTCAAGTTTAACAATGATCATATTATGTAATATTTTGGATAAGAGTGTTTAGCCTTGCATGTGTATTCTCTTTAAATTTTAGTATAGCGAGTCACTGACAAACTTTAGTAAAGTTGTGTGAAATTTTTCCATGTTTCATGTCTAGATTCTGGTTAATGATGTACTGTTTAAAAATTTTAAAAATAGTTAAAGTGAAATTCTTTATTTGGTTAATGTTATGAGAAATATAACTAAAGTTGATGAGCAATGTTGTCTATGTTTAATGTTTGTTGTGGTTAAATTGTATGGAATGCTTGTTTAAATGATAGTTTATCTTTAAAATCTCTTCATGAATTATAGAATAAATGTCTTTTAGAATTTTGTTTATAAAAAGAGTTAAATGCTAGAAGGAGCACCCTTCCTTCAATGTTTGAATATTAAAGCTTTTAGAACCTAAAGGCTATGATCAATGAGACTCTTGTATGCAGGTCTTAATATTTCAATAATTTTCTTTACGTCTTTGGATAAATGGAATAAATCTGTGTCTTATTAAGAAATGTTATTATTCTTCATAAGCGAAAAAGAACTCTTTCCAAATAAAAACATAGAAATCCATGTAGGGAAGTGAACCCGCATGGTCGATTGTAAATGCAATATAGAATAATATTATGAGTATTCTAAATAAGAGCTAACTTCTTTTATGTTGGCTAGTCTAAGGAATTCTCTTCTTTATGATTACATTGCTTGTGTATGTTGAAAATAGAATTATAAAATACATGAGAGTATCCGCTACGTTTCTTAGTGAAAGAAAAATTGTAGCTCTTGTGCTTGAAAACGAGAAGGTTGAGGTAGCAAATGAAATAACATGATTTGTGTCTTTTATGCTTGTTAAAGAAATAGATAGCATGATGATTTTTTCCTACTATGTAAAAGGATTGGCAATGAACCTTTTATAAGGGTAAATCTTACCTAACTACTACCTAAGAAGCTTAGGTTGTGTGAACTTCATAGGGGTTGTCAAGACCTTAAGTTTGAAGTTAATACTACTCTACCTTACCTATGAACTAAAGCATCGAGTGATAAGGATGTATTTAGAAGAAAAAGAAAACCCAATTTGTTGAGGTGCATGTATGCACACAACAATATCGAGAGAAATTGTTGGTTTGATAGAATTGGTTGAAAAATGTGATTGGATCAATCCTTTAAAGATAATATGGTATGGGATGTCATCTCAAGATTGTTTTTTGATAGTACTATGATAAGTCCCATACCCAGGTAACTTAGCTAAGATTTAGCCTCAATATTTTGTATGAGATAAACGATCATGAGTTACATCGAGTATGTGTGATAAAGACCTATGATAGTGTATTGGTAAGGTATATATGACTTTGATAATTAGAGACAATCATATAGGCACATGGCATATTTATGCTAGACCCCTTTCATTCAATGTGTCAAACATGAACAACTAAAAGTTGAAGATTTGAAATGTTTTGGGATGGGGAAGCAAGTTTCAATCCTTTAGATGTTATGGGCCCTAAAGAACAACCCCTACCATGGTTCGACCCTCATGCCAAAAAATGAGGATGTTAAATGAGATTGTTGAATCCATAGAATGGCACAATTACGATATGTGGCATATCTCATCCACTTGGATGAGTATCTGCAATAGTTGTGAGATTCAAAAGTTGGTTTAATATGTCGTGCTACTTAAAATTTGTTGAAAATATAAATTGAGTGAACAAATATTTCTTGAAACCTTAATGGTTAAACCTTATCAAATGTAGGTTGAAACAAAATAAAAATAACTTTCTTGCTTACCTTGTTTGATTGAGTAAGGATAAGCAAGTGAGTAGACTTAGGTTGTTACATATGGTATCAAAGCAGACTTGATCCTAAGTTGTAGACTCTGAATGTTAAAAAAAATTAGTTGTTACAAACTAATGAAAAACCTCTTTCACTTACAGGTTGATATGGCACCAATGCTACGTGGTGGGTCCTTGAGAAACCCTATGAGAGGTAGAGAGGAGAAACCCACTAAAAGACTTGTAAGGGGACCAAGAACGAATTTGAGAAAATAAGGTCCTCAATGTGAAAGAAGAATGAAAGGTTTGAATGAACCACCTCTAAATGAACCATAAATAGGAGGATAAAGTCTTACAAAGGTTGTAAATTTTTTGTAAACTCAAATGGAGTAGCAAAGGGAAGAAATGGCCCAATAGAAAACACATATGGCTCAACAATAGGAATTCATTGCCCAATAGTAGTAGGTAATAGAAAACCTAATAGGGGAAAGAGGAACTAGATTAGACAAGGCAAGGGATGTGCCTAGGGAACCTAAGAGATCCAATGTCGGAAGATCTAGGGTAAGTAAAGAGTTGGAAAAAAGTTTGAAAAATATTTCAATCTCCAAGTTTAATGGGAAAGGCAATGATGAGTTCGTTGAGAATTGGTTAAGTGAATTATATTCCTACTTATCTTTAGAAGTCCTATCCTCTAAATCTAAGACTACTTTGGTAGTTATGAAAATGACAGAAGTAGCCCTAGATTGGTGGAAAACTTACAAGAAATAGTATGCAGTAGAAGTTGTTGATCTCAAGTGGAAATAATTTGCCAAAGATTTCAGATATAGATTCTTGAAAAAATAGTATTATGTGGAAAATTTTGGTGAGTTCTGGAATTTGTGATAGTAAAGCATAACAGTACAAGAATAATATCAAAATTTTATTCAACTATTAAAGTATGCATCTCAATATGAGTGTAATGAGGAGATGAAGACTCAAAATTTCATTTTGGGATTACATCCTAGAGTAGTAAATATGTGCAATCCTATCAATCCTCCTACTGTATTTGACTTGGCAAGAAAAGAGGAGGCTAATCAAAAAATAAGAAAAGTATATTTTAACTACCAAAAGCTATCTAAAAAGGGAAAATATGAACTCTGGAAATGAAAAAGCGTTGGCTTTATGAAATGGGAGAAGGAACAAAATAATAAAAACAAAGGAGGATATCAGAACAAGCAAAGTGGAAAAATAAAACTAACTACAAAAATGGTAAGCACAGGAAAGATGCAAAGGAGTTTCCAAGAAGATAGGACCAGAATTCAGTAAACCGAGAAAGGGCCAAGGATACTACTTTTGTGAATAGAAATGAGAATAATAGTAAGGGAAATAGAGCTCCTCCAACATGATGTTATGTGTGTAAAGGAGCTCACTATGTCATTAAATACCCCCACATAGCAGATATACCATCAAAATTTCTAGAGGAAGCTAACCACAGGATCTATGTTGCCATAGGTAGTTTTGAACTTGATGGTTAAATTACTCCTTTCTTATTTATTGGCAAAATATTTGATAGAGAAGTGAAAATTTTAATTGATAGCAGGTCAATAGATAGCTTTATCTCATTTAGATTAGTGAGGGATTTACCTGTTAGACCTGGATTTTTAGCTAAAAGTTGGAAGGTAGAGTATGGCTCGGGGTAAACCTACCGTGTTGACCAATGTTTATTTGACTTACACATCTCCTTACCACAAGGAAAATCCAATTGGCATATATGTGTGATACCTTTGCATGCGTTCGACATCATTCTAGGAGTGGATTTGTTGAAAGCGCATAAGGCTCTTTTAAATATTGAAGGAAGGTGGGTGGAATTTTTGGATGAATATAATCAAAGGATTAGAGTTAATTATGGTCAAAAATACGTTAAACCACACCTATTGACTACAATGGAGATTAAGAAGGTTATTAAAATAAGAGGTATAATTTTCGTAGTCAATTTGAATGAAAAGAGGAAACAAAAAGAGAATCTAATCTATTCCAGAAATATCCAGTGTTGGAAGCCTTTAAAGATGTGTTTCTGGAGGAACTTCCAGGATTGCCACCTCAAAGGGAGTTCAATTTTTCAATAGAGTTGTTGCCTGGAGCTGCACCAATTGCAAGATCACCTTATAGAATGAGCCCATAGAGTTGCAGGAGCTTAAAATGTAACTTTAGGATTTGCTATAGAAAGGTCTAATTAAGCCTAGTGTGTGTTATTTGTTAAGAAGAAATATGGCACTTTAAGGATGTGCATAGATTATCGAATGCTGATTAAAGTTACTATCGGGGTTATGCATAAGGGGTTGGACTCAAAATGTACTTGTAAAAAAATGGCAAATCCTAATCAAAATCAAGGTAAATCATGGAGAATCCTAAGCAAATCAAATCGATCATCTTCACACCAAAATTTGGGGTATTTGAAGTCCTAAAATGTAAGGTCATATTTGGGTCCAATTTTGACCTATTAAATCATCTTATAACTTCATAAAAACACCACCATTAGATCAGGATTGAAAAGAGCTTTCCAACGAGTACAAATATGCCTATGTTTGGATATATATTGTGGTGAATTGATCCTAAGAAAAAATTGATCCTAAAAATTTTAGGCGAATGGGCCGATATTGAGGGTCCTCATATTCGCCAATTTCCAATTTTGAAAATCCTAATATTTGCCCAATTTGTGAATATTCACCATTATGCATAACCTTGGTTAATATCAATAATAGATATTCTCTACCAAGAATCGATGACTTGTTTGATTAGTTAAAAGGAGCAACCATATTTTCTAAAATAGACTTAAGATCTGGTTATCATCAGTTAAGAATTTAGGACGAAGACACTTCTAAAACATCATTCAGAACAAGATATGAACATTTTGAGTTTATTGTCCTACCATTTGGGATAACTAATACTCTAATCGCATTCATGAACCTCACGAATAGCATTTTTTAAAGATTAATTGGATTGGTTTGTACTTGTATTTTTGGATGATATATTTATCTACTCCAAGAGTAAATAGGAGCATGATTAGCACATGGGCATTGTGCTAGATATCCTTAGAAGGAATCAACTATATGGAAAGTTATCCAAATTTGATTTTTATACCCTAAAAGTACAATATCTTGGGCATATTATTTTTGCTATGGGGATTGTAGCGGATCCAAAGAAAATTCAAGTAATTTTAGATTGGCCAACACCTACTAGTGTTTTAGAGGTACAAAGCTTAATGAGAATTGCAGGATATTATAAGTGATTTGTCAAAGGGTTTTAGAAAATTTCTCAACCCATTACAAACCTTAAAAGAAAATAGAAAAGCTTCAAGTGGACAAAGGAGTGTGAGGAGGCTTTTCAGATTTTGAAACAAAGGTTGACGACGATGCGAATCCTACAATTGCCTGATCCTAGAAAATAGTTTACAGTCTGTATTAATGCATCAATTAAAGGGTTAGGAGGGGTCCTAACTCAATATGGTGCAGTAATTACCTATGAATATAGAAAACTTAAGAGGTATGAGATTAATTACACCATGCATGACCTAGAATTGGAAGTGTTGGTAGATGCCCTAAACATTTGGTGTCGTTATTTGTTGGGAAAACCTTTTCAATTAAAAACAGACAACCAGAGTCTGAGGTATATATTTTATCCACCATTATTAAATGCTAGGAAACACCGTTGGATGGAATTATTAGCAGAATACAACTTCGACATTGAATACATTTAAAAAAATAAAATAAGGTTTTTTATGCTCTAAGTATAAGAATACGTATTACTACAATGTAAAAATGCCAATACGATCTGTTGGATCAAATTAAATATGGAAAAAAAGAGATGAGTTTTGTCAAAATTATATGAACCAAATTGGGCAGAAACTTTGTAAAGATACAAATTATGTTTTCAAATATGATCTGTTGTTTTTCAATAATAGATTTTTAGTCCCTAGTTTGGGAGGATTAAAAGAAACAATCCTTAAGTAGGCTCATAATACTCCTTATTCCGCACACCCAGAAGGGATAAATATGCATGAGAATTTGAAAAAATATTATTACTCACCAGGAAAGAAGAAAGATATTACTCACTATGTGGAAATGTGTGTGGAATGCCATAAAGCAAAAGCAGAACACCTACACCCAGTTGGAAATATATATTCACATGAGAAACCAATGCAAAAGTGGTAAGTAATATGAATGGATTTTATTGTGGTTTTGCCTAAGATAAGATTCAGGCATGATGTAATTCTTGTAATTATGGATAAATTAACTAAGGTTGCACATTTTATACCAAGAAATATACAATATGGCATGATCGTCATAGCCAGTAAGTTTGCCAAAGAAGTGGTAAGACTGCACAGTTTTCTAGAAGTTATAATTTTTGATAGAGATTCTCGTTTTACTTCTGAATTTTGGCAAGCATTGCATCAAGTTTTGGGAACTAAACTGAATATCAGTACTTCTTATCACCTAGAGACATATGATCAGACTGAAAGGGTTAATCAAGTTCTTGAGGATATGCTAAGGATGTACAATTTGTGTACAACAACAGTTATCATGCATCACTAGTAATGGCACCATTTGAGGCTCTATGATGCAGGAGCATCCGGTGAGAGAAGGGCAATCTTGCATCCTCCAAATTCTTTTTTTTTATTTTTATTATTATTTTCTAAGTACTTTGAATTTAGTGTGATTCCAATCCTTTCCTGCGGGGAAGTTTTGTAAAAGGAAAGGGAAGTTTCGGGGAAGTTTTTAAAGCAAAGGCTAAGGTTGGGTTGGGGTCGCGAAATCGTGACCCCAAGGCTTCGGCAAGGGCAAAGACCAGTTTGGGTCACGATATCGCGACGTCGCGATATCGCGACAATAGTTAACAGCTTCAGCAGCAATGAGTTTCCGTCGCGATATCGCGACGAGTTGTCAATTGAGAACAAAGGCACGGTGCAGACTAAGAAGGGGGGGAAGGTTTGGTCGCGATATTGCCGTCGCGATATCGCGACGTCGCGATATCGCGGCATCAATTGCAAAATGAAAAGAGGTGACCGTTGGGTCGCGATATCGTGACATGTCGCGATATCGCGGCTTTATTTGCCAAAGTGAAAGCAGGGGGACAGTGGGTCGCGATATCGTGACATGTCGCGATATCGCGACATGTCGCGGTATCGCGACAAATTTGAAGACAAGCTTTTGAGAACACGCGGACAGACAAGAAGACAAGCCATAGTGACACGTGGCCTCCACGTGTGTTAAGGTGACTCGGCCAGTTGAAGACAAAGCGAAAATTAGACGCGCGGGCTGTCACGTAAATTAAAGTTAGAATTGGTAGCCGCGTGTATTAAAGATGGAGATAGCCATCACAGCAATTACAGAGGCTCAGAAGGATGACAGTATGGGCGAGACAGAGGCTCAGAAGGACGACCTGACCAAGGCGGCGGTTGCAGGTCGAGGAAGATCATTAATGAAGATTTCATTGCAGATCGGGCAGTGGCCCATTTATGATAGAAAATTTGAAAATTCGGTCGAAGGAGGGAAAATCGAAATTGAATTTGTTAGGCAATGGCATTAATGGTCGAGAGGATCGGGGCCTCGATAAAAACCCAAAAAATTGTAATAGAAGGGATGGTGAGTTCGGGATTGTGGGAGAAGAAGTATGCTGGGAAAATTGTAACAGAGGACTGTATTAATGAAATTTACTGCAAATTAATGAGAAATTGCTTGTTTGAATCTCGACCTCGCCATCAAGTGGTATCAGAGCGGGAGCTCCTGAGCGTGTAACAGATCGCCGGAGAGAGGCAGTTACACCAGGATCTGTGGAAGGATTTTATAAAAAAAAAAATATATAATGCCTCCACGAAGAAACCGTGGCGGAGTAGGAAATGTGGTGCCGGTCGAAGACTTCCGAGCCTTGCAGAGACAAGTTCAAGCCCTGCAAGCAGAGTTACGCAGAAGGCACGAGCCCGGAAGGGATGAGGAAAGTGAGGACGAAGTTGAAGAAGAAGACCAATCTGAGGAAGAGGAAGAGGCTATGGATCCTGCGCAAGCCCGGTTATACAAGGCCATCTCTCAGATTGGAAAGCAACCAAAAATGGAGGTTTCCACATACTCGGGTAACTTAAATCCAGAAGAAGTGATTGACTGGATAAATGATTTAGAGGAGTATTTCGAGTACGAGGAGGTTGAAGACCCTAATCGGGTCAGATTTGCTAAGACCAAGTTGAAGGGTCATGCCAGCATTTGGTGGAGGGGAATACAGTTGGAGAGGAACAGGACGAGGGAAGGAGAGAATAACAAGATGGGACAGAATGGTGGAGAAGCTGAAAAGACAGTTCATCCCGACAGATTACGAGTTGGATCTGCTAAGAAAAATGCAGAGTTTGAGGCAGACAAACAAAACTGTCCAAGAGTACACCGAGGAGTTTTACAAGATCTCCATTAGAACTGGGCATTTAGAGGCAAACAAAGAAAAGGTGGCCCGTTATATCAATGGGTTGAGACTCGGTATCCGGGAGGAACTGAGCCTGGTTCGGGTAAGCACCATTGAGGATGCTTACCAATTTGCCTTAAAGGTGGAAGAAAAGCTAAATAGGCGGTTTGAAGGCAAGCAAAGAGGAAGGGGCCATGGTGGAAGAACTGGTGGGAGGACCAGTGGAGAAAAGTACAAAGACCCGAAGAAGACTGGTGAAGCCGGTAGTAACCGAGGATCAAAGGGAAGAGGATGTTTATCAGCCTCGAGATCAGAACAGCTACCCAAGAGGACGGGGTGGATCCGGACGAGGATTTGGAAGAGGAGTATTTCGTGGAACATGTTTCCACTGTGGTGAAGAAGGACATCGGGCATTTGAGTGTCCACAACACCGAGAAAGGATGAACAAGAGGCCTGAGGGTCCAGCCAGAGCTGCTTTGGCAGAGGAAGATGCTGAGTCTGAGCATTCCGAAGAAGCGGAGAGAGGGGAAGCAATGATTGTAAGAAGAGTCCTGTTGAATGAGGAGAAGGACACGAGACCAGAGAAGAAGTTTATTCCGCACTAGATGTAAATGTGCGGGCAAGGTTTGCAATATTATTATTGATAATGGTAGCACGGATAACCTGGTTTCTGAGGAAATGGTTACAAAGCTACAGCTAGAAAGGAAGAAGCACCCACACCCATACCGGGTCGCATGGTTACAGAAGGACCACAGAGCTTTGGTCAATGAACAGTGCTCCATTAAATTTAACATTGGAAATTATTGTGATGAGGTCCTGTGTGACATCCTGCCCATGGATGCTTGCCACATGTTGCTAGGGAGGCCCTGGCAGTTTGACCGGAGTGCAGTGCATGATGGCCGTGCCAACACCTACTCATTGACAAAGAATGGTGTACGCCATAAACTAAAGCCCTTAAAGGATGCGGATGAAAAGGTATGTAACAATTCCAGAATCTGTTTAGTTGAGGGGAGAAAGTTCTTGGACGGGTTGAAGCATGAACATTTATGTTATGCAATAATCCCTAGAGCAAGGGAGAAGGAATGCCCGGATACCCCGATAGAAGTCCTAGACCTCGCTGGAGGAATTTCCAGATATTGTGTCCGATAATGTGCCCGAGGGTTTACCCCCAGTGAGGAAAATCAGCCACCATATAGATTTGGTACCGGGATCAAGCTTGCCAAATAAAGTTGCACACAGAATGACACCTGTAGAGACTGAGGAGTTAAATAGACAGGTCCAGGAATTGTTAGAGAAGGGATTGATTCGGGAAAGTTTGAGCCCATGCGCAGTACCTGCAGTGCTGGCGCCAAAGAAGGATGGAGAATGGAGGATGTGTACAGATTCACGGGCCATCAACAAAATCACTATTAAATACAGATTCCCGTTGCCAAGGATGGATGATATCATGGACTGTTTAAGTGGAGCTGAATACTTCACAAAGATTGACTTAAAAAGTGGCTATCATCAGATCCGTATCCGAGAGGGAGATGAGTGGAAGACAACCTTCAAGACAAGAGAGGGCTTGTATGAGTGGTTGGTCATGCCATTTGGGCTATCCAATGCACCAAGTACCTTCATGCGGCTGATGAATGAAGTATCGAAGGAATTCTTGGGAAAGTTTGTCATTGTTTATTTAGATGATATATTGATTTTCAGCAGGACCCTGGAGGAACACCTAATGCATATCAGGAGGGTTTTTGAAAAACTGCGAGAAGAGCAGTTATTAATAAATCTGAAAAAGTGTAATTTTGTCAAGAAGGAGTTGGTATACCTAGGGTTTGTAATCTCAGCAGAAGGTCTGAAAATGGACCCAGAGAAGGTGAGAGCCATCATTGAATGGCCTACCCCAAGAAGCACAACAGAAGTAAGATCATTTCATGGTCTAGCCAGCTTTTACAGGAAGTTCATAAAGAACTTCAGCAGCATTTGTGCACCTCTCACAGAAACAATGAGGGGGGATAAAAAGGAGTTCAAGTGGACATTAGGGGCTGAAAGGAGCTTTGATGCATTGAAGAAAAAGGTCACAGAACAGCCTGTCTTGGCACTCCCAGACTTTGACAAGGTGTTTCAAGTGGACTGTGATGCCAGTGGCAGTGCAATAGGGGCTGTACTGAGTCAAGGAGGCAAACCAGTTGCTTATTTCAGTGAGAAGTTAAATGATGCTCGAAAAAAGTATTCAGTTTATGACCAAGAATTTTATGCTATAGTTCAGGCTCTGAAGAAGTGGAGACACTATTTGCTGCCAAAGGAGTTTGTTCTATTTACTGACCATCGGGCTTTACAGTACATTAACAGTCAGACAAAACTGAACCAAAGGCACATGAAATGGGTAGAATTCCTCCAAAGTTATACCTTTGTGCTTGAAGCATAGAAGTGGGAAATCAAACAAGGTTGCAGATGCCTTGAGCAGAAGGCAGACTTTACTGATTAAATTGACAGTGGAAGTAGTGGGATTTGAAGAACTGAAGGGTTTGTACCCTGCAGATCCAGATTTTGCAGAAGCCTGGAAGGCTTGCTTAACACCTGTTACGGTGGACCGAACAAAATGGTTGGATTTCCTAATCCAAGATGGAATGTTGTTCAAGGGAAGCAAATTATGCATTCCAAGGAGCTCCATGCGGGAGAACTTGATCAAGGAAAAGCACAGCGGAGGACTGGCTGGGCACTTTGGTAGGGATAAGACTATTGCCCTAGTGGATGAAAATTATTACTGGCCACAACTTCAGCAAGATGTGAGGAAGTTTGTGCAAGGATGCAGAATATGTCAGATGGCAAAGGGCATAAGGCAAAACACAGGGTTATACCAGCCATTACCTGTACCTGAGAGGCCATGGGAAGACATAAGCATGGATTTTATTCTTGGATTGCCGAGAACACAGAGGGGAAATGACTCTGTATTTGTGGTGGTTGACCGATTCTCCAAAATGGCACATTTTATTCCCTGCCAGAAGACAAGTGATGCAGTTCACATTGTTGGATTATTCTTCAAGGAAGTGGTACGACTTCACGGTCTACCAAGAAGCATAGTTTCTGACAGAGATACCAAGTTTGTCGGGTACTTTTGGAGAACTCTGTGGAAGAAGATGAAGACAGATCTGAAATTCAGTTCTGCATACCACCCACAGACTGACGGACAGACAGAGGTGGTGAACAGAAGCCTGGGTAATTTATTGAGATGTTTGATAGCAGATCAGCCCAAAGGATGGGATTTAGTTTTACCACAGGCGGAATTTGCGTATAACGATTCGATTAATAAGAGCACCAATAAATCTCCATTCCAGATAATATACGGGAACAGCCCGAGAAATGTGTCTGAACTGAGAAAGTTGGACAAGAGAGAAAAATGCAGTGTCGAGGCAGAAGAATTTGCAGAACATATGAAAAGTCTGCATGAGGAAGTAAGGAAACAAATTATAAAAATGAATAGTCAATATAAGACAAGGGCAGACCAAAAGCGGCGGTTCAAGGAGTTCAAAGTAGGAGATGAGGTCATGGTGCATCTCAGGAAGGAGAGATTTCCTGCCAAGACTTATAACAAATTGAAGATGAAGAAATTTGGGCCATGCAGAATACTGGAGAAACGGGAGTCAGGAAATGCATATGAGGTGGAATTGCCAAGTTGGCTGGATATTTCACCTATTTTTAATATTTCAGATCTGGTGGAATATCATGAAGGGGAAAGTACAGAGGTACCAAGTGCAGAATTGTGGCAATTTCCAGCATCTACTCCAACCACTAACGAGATTGAGGAGATATTAGACACTCGTGAGGGCAGAAGCACCAGAAATAGACAGTATTCTGAATACTTGGTAAAGTGGAAGGGCAGGCCTGTTGAAGATGCGACTTGGTTGTCGAAAATGGAGGTTGACCGCCTGGGTCTTCCCCCAACAAAACAGAAGTGAGGATCACTTCTAATCTACCCCGGGTGTCTGATGCAGGAGCATCCGGTGAGAGAAGGGCAATCTTGCATCCTCCAAATTCTTTTATTTTATTTTCTAAGTACTTTGAATTTAGTGTGGTTCCAATCCTTTCCCGCGGGGAAGTTTTGTAAAAGGAAAGGGAAGTTTCAGGGAAGTTTTTAAAGCAAAGGCTAAGGTTGGGCTGGGGTCACGAAATCGTGACATGTCGTGAAATCGTGACCCCAAGGCTTCGGCAAGGGCAAAGACCAGTTTGGGTCGCGATATCGCGACAATAGTTAACAGCTTCAGCAGCAATGAGTTTCCGTCGCGATATCGCGACGAGTTGTCAATTGAGAACAAAGGCACGGTGCAGACTAAGAAGGGGGGAAGGTTTGGTCGCGATATCGCGACGTCGCGATATCGCGGCATCAATTGCAAAATGAAAAGAGGTGACCGTTGGGTCGCGATATCGCGACATGTCACGATATCGCGGCTTTATTTGCCAAAGTGAAAGCAGGGGGACAGTGGGTCGCGATATCGCGACATGTCACGGTATCACGACAAATTTGAAGACAAGCTTTTGAGAACACGCGGACAGACAAGAAGACAAGCCATAGTGACACGTGGCCTCCACGTGTGTTAAGGTGACTCGGCCAGTTGAAGACAAAGCAAAAATTAGACGCGCAGGTTGTCACGTAAATTAAAGTTAGAATTGGCGGCCGCGTGTATTAAAGATGGAGATAGCCATCACAAGCAATTACAGAGGCTCAGAAGGACGACAGTATGGGCGAGACAGAGGCTCAGAAGGACGACCTGACCAAGGCGGCGGTTGCAGGTCGAGGAAGATCATTAATGAAGATTTCATTGCAGATCGGGCAGTGGCCCATTTATGATAGAAATTTGAAAATTCGGCCGAAGGAGGGAAAATCGAAATTGAATTTGTTAGGCAGCGGCATTAATGGTCGAGAGGATCGGGGCCTCGATAAAAACCCAAAAAATTGTAATAGAGGGGATGGTGAGTTCGGGATTGTGGGAGAAGAAGTATGCTGGGAAAATTGTAACAGAGGACTGTATTAATGAAATTTACTGCAAATTAATGAGAAATTGCTTGTTTGAATCTCGACCTCGCCATCACTCTATGTAGGCAACGGTGCAAAATTCCCTTAGTGATAAATATATTTTTGTTACAATATCACCATCATATATCAAGAGGAAAAATTCCTCGATGAAATCATCTTTCATCATGTTTTAGACTCAAAAGGTTGGTGTATTTTATCACTTTAGATACCAATCTATTACGAGTCCTTATAACATGGTAGGAAACAGTTTCAACCATTCATTTGGTTTCTTTACATCATTTGGATTTTAAATTGTTATACATGTACCAATATGCCTTGTAGGGTCCTCTTTCCCTTCCCCCATGAAGGGTGGACACCTTTTTTTCCCTTATCGATTGGCTATGTTAGCCATAGGTGAAGATATTTCATCATCACTTGATGAAGTATCTTTCAGAATACCTTACTAATTCCTTATTTATGTGGGTGATTCACTATGTTGTTCTTTATCGGATATTTATATCCTTGGTATCAATTTTTTACCAAATAGTTGTATCCTGACATCTTATGTGTCTTAACTCCACAACCTCCTTCGTTGGTGTGTTGGTTGTGGCCCTAGTCTTCTCCCTAAGACCTTGCATGTTATTTCTCTGGTGCTTGACTCCCATCCTACGCACTCCTTTGCAACCTACCTACCACTTGTTTAGGTGTTACCATCCACTCCCTATAATCTCACATAGTTTCTTCATTAACATCTTCCCTTATGCTAACATTCTCATCAACTCTTGGTGTTTATTGTACCCCTTCTTCCATTTCAATAAAAAATGTATCCCACCTTTCAAGATCTCCTTCATCTGAATTCCATACTTTCTCTATCACTGGTTCATTTGTATCTTGTATAGAGTTAGTCATGTTACCTATTTGAGAAATTCTTGTACTCCTTACTAAGATTTGCTCCTCTCCTTGATCATGTCTCCTACATCTTCACAAAATAATATCTATCATTCACCTCCAATTAGTTCTTACTCAAAATTTATCACTCACAAGTCCTCAAATGTAATAATTTTGACCTAATTTCAATAAAAATGATGTCAATTATCAAAGTTCGATTTGGCAATGGCACCAAATATAGCACAAGGGGGAGGTGAATTGGAAAGGTTGGAGATGATTCCTAGAGTTTTTGAACAACTTTGGCCCAAATCGTATAGTTGTACGATTTGCCACTGAATGATCTACAAAATCCATAAAACTGCTTGTATGGTTTTCAAATCGTATAGTTGTAAGATCCAAATCATACAACACTCTAGATTGTACAATTTGCTAAAAGTTAATTTGTAATGAAAACTCAATAGTCTTGTAATCGATTGTTTGCAAACCCTTTTTTTCCTTCTTTGGCAAGTCTAACTGTGCAATTGCATTACCAAATTAGGCAAATGATTAATTTTAAGGTTTGGTTTGGCCAACTGTACAGTTGCACAAACCCTGGATGAATTCTTCACTTATAGATTTGTCAAGTTTGGCACAAGTTCTCCTGAAGATAATATTTGGATATCTTTATACTGCAATTGCCAACATAGTATCCTAACATGCAAACCCTAATTCACTATATTGAATTAATATCATCAATTATATTCCCAAAAATTGTACAACCTCCTACAAACATATAAGTACAATAATATTCATGTATAAACTAATTCTCCAGCATCACACTAGTTTGTAAGATCATCAATATTGCAAATCCATTATAATATTACTAATCTATCACACCATTCTGGCCATACTTGCATAGAATATACAATCTAAATTTACCAACAACATGTACAATAGAATTAATAGTAACACATATTCTAGAATTCTTGATTTCATATTCATAATTGCAATAACAAAATCAACTCTGCACAATATTGTAATAAACATTCATCAACATCGAATTGGCTATGAACCATTAATGAACACATCTTAATGACAACATGAACAACTATGAACCATAAAAAAATTAATGGGGGGCTATATAATTCTTTCCCAAGCTGTTCCAAAGCAATTTTTGAGACAACACATTATACAACTGCCATCTTGCAAAATCTCAAAACAATTAATGCACTAATGTTTTACCAAGTCCTAATTTGATTTTTATCAAATTATATTTCATTTTCATTTCACTTTATTTCATGTCATTTAACTTGTATGTTTTAGGCATTTGTACAATTTCTCCCAATTGTACATTTACAACCATACATTTGTATGTTTTCACAAAACTATACATTTGACAAAATTGATAAAATTGTGCAAATCCAATTTTCACTTCTTATTATGGGAGGTGTATTTTCTACCTACAATGGCAAATTTTTTAAATGTGTCTTTGTCAACACACTCTCCTCAATCAACATCATCACATCTTCCACCCTTAAACACCTCAATATTCTATATTCCCACATCACATCCTCAACCTTCACTTTGCAGGATTTCAATGATGCATTATGTTCAACACTAAGAACAATCATTCTCCTCATCCAAGTGGAGGTCAATACTATCCATATTTTATGCTACATCCTTGAAGCTGATATGCAATACAATGTACTCCTTTGCCAACCTTGGATCCAATATATGATATGCATACCCTCGATATTACACCATTGCCCCAAATATGTTCACGAGGGTCACATACAATGCATTCCAACCGATGAAGAGCCATTCAAATATTGTAACATGATCTCCAACACCCATGAACCCACCTTTCCCTCCATATATTTTTCCTTAATGTGTACCCCATCAACACCATATTCTCACACAAATTTCCCTCTCCCTAACCCACCTAATATGACACCTACCAAATAAATTCCACCCAATCTATACCCTCATTATTCTTCATCCTTGTCTCATTGTGCTCCTCCCACAACACCGCACCCTTTCTATACATATTCATCACATTACTCACAAATGTTTCCCTATCAACCTCCAAATCAACATCCACACCCTCCTCCTTTTACCCATCCCATTCATGCTCATCAATATCCTCTTCCTTTTCAACATTCTCTCAACCTCATTATTATCCCCCCACTCCATTGTATTCCTCACATCTATAATCCAAACCATACCTATTATATATGCCACCTTATGCTCCCATCCATCCCTCTTTAGCCCTCATTGTTCATTGTCCTAAACCAGCCACCTCCCAACCACTTCCACCTCCTCTTGCTTGCAATCCATCCCCCTTTGCTGCTCATCCAATAGCTCGTCCCCACACTTACCCCTCCACTATTGAATTATTATCTATGATTCCACTTCCTACATCCACTACATCTACCTCTAACCAAAAGTTCCAAACCATTACCTATTTTATATCACCTGAACTACCCCCTCCTCCAAACCCATTTATTTTTTTCCTAGCCATTTTGGATACCATCTAGGTGATGCACACTATGTTTCCTCCACCCTCATCCACATCCTTGTTAACTTTGGATGATAATATTGATTTTTTATCCCCATCCACATATCGGTCATCTTCATCCCAACCCATGCATGTTTATATTCATATGAAAAATACCAGCATAGGTGAATACCTTGTGCATAACATCACATTTATACCTCTAATTGTAGAGTTGATTAGGGATTTTGGTTACCTTTATGACCCTCCCATAACCATTGGCATTGTGGTTCTTGTAGGTTCCTCCTCCAATCATACCAACTTTGTATACGGGGAAGTTGATTCATATTCTAACAAATCTCTTGATAAAGAACCTGAAGTGTCATTTTTTGGAAACATAAACTTTTTGTCTAACCCCTCCTTCACCATGAAATATTTTCAACACTTCCACTAGAAATGTTATGGTCTTGGTCATTATTATTAGGGTGTTTGAAATATTATAAATCCCCATTATCAATTACTTAAATCTAGATTCAGCCTTGGCTACGATAGTAATACCTCAGTTGACCTTCTTGAAGATGATTTGTAATGCATCACTCTTGGTCTTGAGAAGGATAGTGACAAAGAATATGTTAATCCTCAATCCCCTCAACCTTTGATAGATGAATCTTTTCAAGTGGCCACCATTGATGCCTTTCCCTCTGATACCTTGAAGGATGATCTCAAGGAGCACTTTGATCAACTTTCTATTACCTCTGATAGATCGAAACATGAGTCATCCTCAATCATCCCAATCATCAACCCCACCAATGAAGGTAATATTTACCTACATCTATTCTCTCTTACAATCCCTTCCATGCTCTTGTTAGAGCACCCCAACACCCCCATCCAACCATAGCCTCGCCCCTTGATCCTCCCACCTAATTCTTCCATTTTAGCCCAGCTTCTCCCTCGTGAGCATGCATCCAAAAACCCATCCTATCATCCTCCATTCCCTTCATTCCCCTAAGTTAATATGATCTCCATAAACCTATTTATGACTCTCTAAAACCTTCATGAGCCTTCTCATACCACACCCATTAAACCTAATCTCATTGACTTTGATCAAATTTTCTTCTTTTTGACCAATCACCTTGTGAATCAAATGTCTATCTGCCTTCTTCTCCTTCATATTCTCCTTCTGCTATTTATCAAGTTGAATTCAATGACACCATTTTGCGCTTTTTAAAAAATATCTTCGATGACATGAACTTCATCCTCATTCCTCATCATTTTTAGGAGGGCTACAGCATGCTCATTGAAGAAACCATTGACATAAAACTTAGAACCAATATTGACAACCCCAAAATATTTAATCTTGGTAAGAGTCTCTAAAAAAAAGAGCATAAAATTTTCATTTCTCTCTTGATATAATATAAGCAATTTTTTCTTGGTCTTATAAGGATATGCTTAGCCTCGATCCTAACCTAGTCATCCATAATCTCACATTGAGTCCCAATGCCAAGCCGGTTAAACAAAAATTAAGAAAGCTTCATCCCACCATTGCCCTCATAATTAAAGAAGACTTGTAAAAGCTTTTAGATGTGGGCTTCATCCAACTCACAGACTACCTAGAATGAGTTTCAAACATGGTAATCCTTGGTAAATCCAACGAGAGGATATGTATTTTCATTAACATTCAAAACCTTAATAAAGTGTGTCTCAAGCATGAATTTCCACTTCCTAACATCGATACACTCATGGAATATACTACTAGCCATGAAATACTCTCTCTTATGGATGGTTTCTTAGGATACAATCATATTTGTGTCAATACCAATGACCAACACAAGACATATTTTATAATTTCTTGGGAGACATTTTATTATAAAGTCATATTTTTTTGACTCAAGAACATAGGTGCCACTTACCAATGGGATATGATTTACATATTCCACAACTATGTGCATAAGATTTTTGAAAATTACGTGGATGTTATTTTGGCCAAGTCCAAACAACAACACAAGCACATCGATGTCCTTAAAAAAGTTTTTGATCGGATCCTTGAGCACAATGTGATATTAAACCCTAATAAGTGTGTTTTTGGTGTCACTTCCAAAAAAACCTTAGGGTTAATTATCTCCAAAAGAGGCATTGAAGTCGACCCCAATGAGGTCAATGAAATTATCAAAATACAACCCCCAATGACTCTCAAGGAGCTTCATAGCTTAAAAGAAAAAAATCAAGCAATCCATTGCTTTATCTTTCAATTGTCAAATAAATGCAAATCCCTTCAATAATCTTTTGTAAAAGGATGTTATCTTTCAATGGACCAAAAACATTTAAGAGGCTTTTAACACCATTAAATTCTATCTCATGTCCTCACCCATTTTTTTTATCCCTAGACCAGGTGTTCCATTCCACCTATACATTTACTCCACCGATTTTACTTTAGGGATTATTTTGGCTGAAACGAATGAGTTCAACTAAGAGCAAGCAATATTTAATATCAGTTGAAGCTTGGTGAGTTATGAATCCAAGTGTGCATATGTGGAAAATCCATTCTTAGTTGTCATCTTTGCAACCAAAAAGCTTCGTCACTACATGCTAAATCATAACACATATGTCATAGCAAGAAAAATTCATTGTGATATATGATGAGTCACACTTACACTAATACTCAAACCACCAAAGGAATTATGCTTTAATAGAATTTAATCTAAAATTCATTATTCAAAAATCCATCAAGAGTCAAGTCATTGCTGACCAACTTGTTGAAGCTTCTCTTAAATATGATAAACCCCTTATATTATATCTCCTTGATGACTTTATCTTTAGTTTCACTGAACTAGAAGAGCATGTCAAACCTAAAGATGAGATTGACCTTACTATTTTCTTTGATGGTTCCAAGTGTGAATAAGAGGGTATTGCAAGAGTCATGTTCTTCACACCTCAAGGGGTCCCTATCCCTTTTCCATTCAAACTCAACTTCCCTTGCATCGATAACAATGTAGAATATGAAGCCTCCATCCTTTGACTCTAGACTGATATTTCCATACACATTAAATGAATCAAATTCATTGGTGATTCCCTCATTATCAATCAATTCAAGAGGATCTATCAATGAAAATGCTCGGTATTGAAGTCCAACAAAGAAATTATTGACAAGTTCTTAACACATCTTGACTGGTACAATATTGAAGCCTTACCCAAGACATCCAACTGATTTGTGGATACCATGGCTTCTCTTGGTTCCCTAATTCCACAGAGCCCCTTCAATAATGTCACTTCTATACATGTAATCATGCTTTATCAATTGGCTATTTCCTGTGAAACCTCCAATGATGAACAGGATATCCATTTTGTTCAGCCAAAACCATATCATGATTACTTCTCCTAGGTGAAATATTTTCTTAAACTTGGTGCTCTATCTGCGGATTTATCACCAACTACTAAACAAAATTTTAAACAAAAAGTGGCTCGCTACACTCTCTTATGGGATGTGCTTTATCATCATGGCTATGATGGTTTTGTCCTTCATTGTCTCGAACTGCAATAAGCAAATATGGTAATATATAGAGCTTATGATGGCACATGTGGTGGTCATTTTAGTAGGATGGCCATCATAAAGTGCATCTTGTGCATGGGATAATTTTGATCCATAATGGAGCATGATTTTTGTGCATATATCAAGAACTGTCCTAGATGCCAACATCATGCCAATTTAACCCATCTACCATCACAAGTATTATAACCAATTCAAATCCTATGGCCATTCTCACAATGGGGCCTTGACCTTGTAGGTAAAATATCCTCTACTTCTTTGAGACACCATATATTCATCATCATTGCTACAGAATACTTTACCAAGTGGGTTGAGTTCATTCCCCTTATCAGCATGACAAGACAAAAAATTATGGAGTTTATACTCCATTATATTATCTGTCGATTTGGTATCCCTTCAAAGATCATATCTAATAATGGTACAACCTTCAATAATAAGGATGTTCGAGCATTTTGCAACGATTATCATATCCAACACAACTTATTGATGCCTTACTACCCCAAAAGCAATGGTTAGACTGAAGTCTCCAATAAGACTATCTGCACCATCATCAAGAAAATTGTAAAAGATAATCACAAATATTGGCACCTCCAACTTTTATTGGCATTGTGGGCTTATCATACCAACGTTCGTATGACTATTGGGGCAATCCCATTTTTCATAGTCTATGATGTTGAAGTGATCATACCCCTTGAACTTGATATTTCATCACTACACATATTTCTACAAGAATTCATGGATGATGATATAGCACATCAAGTGCAGATAAACCAATTAAGTCTTCTTGGTGAACATTGCATAAATCCTCTTGAGCACCTTTGGTTCTATCAATATTGAATCAAATGAGCATATAATAACAAATTCCATCCATGTGAATTCCAATTAGGAGACCTCATTCTCAATAAAAAATAGTAAAACTATAGTTTGTCCTCGTATCTACATGATAAGTTTATCACTAATTGTCTTGGTCCATTTATAATCAAATAAAATTTTTGTTTTGGGGCATATAAGCTTGCTAATCTTAAGGGGATAGAGGAACCTAAGCCTATCAATATCCTTCACCTATGTGCCTTTAATGTCTAGCTCATCCTCAACTTTATCTTCTTGTACATATCAAAAATCCCCCCCCAAAAAAAAAACCATAAAATAAATAAATCACACATGCACATGCATTCAAATCACATTTCATGCACCATTCAATTCATTCTCACTTCATGTTTTTATCTTCTCCTTTATTTTCTACTAATCCCATCCACATCATTCTTAGTTGTATGATCACGCTTCAAGTGGCTACGTACCATGGACCAGTGTGTTCTCCTTCTTATTTCCTCCCTTCTTCTTTCTTCTCCTCTCTATATTTTTTGTTTTCTTCTCTTTATCTCTCATTACCCTTGTTTTCATTTTTCAATCTTCTTCGCCTCATTGTATCATACTCGATTTTTCATCCTTATTTTCCATCCTCATTTTTAAAATAGTGCTATCTTAGTCATTGTTTGATTCGGGTTTCATGTGTTTCATTAAACAAGGTTTGTATGTATTAATCAATGGTGTCTTTAGTATTATTTTTGTCCTACCACTTTATATACTCATTTTCCCTTTATTCTAACAACCATCGATAACCATTTTTATGTACATAATCCTCACAATTTATTTCTTTCTTAATTTAGAATTAGAGAATATTTATATTCTTTTAGTTACTCAGCCATACCTAGTCCCTCAATTAATTTCCATTGAATATCATTAGGTCTTTGAGTGCTATAGGTCTTTTTTGGTTGCTTCAAGTTTTCTCTTGGACTATGCATAAACTTCACATAGTAATCAAATTTTGTGTCTATGGAAGATGAAGCCATGTGTGGATCTTGCCATAAAAGGGATGTTTTCCCCTCCTTATCCTATCGTGTGCATAATCTAAACCTGAGGATCCATCTCAAAAAAAATCAAGCACAAATAAAAGAAAAAAAATCAATTAATAATTAGCATGGGTCCTTAGTAATTTTAGATGTCTCCACTAGGGCTATAGATTCCTGGATGGCAGTAGAGAAACATCGAAGGATTGTGGGGCTATCTCCAACGGGGCTATAGATGCTTGACTGGAAATGGAGTATGCCCTCCACATGCTGATATGTTCATCACATTAGCAACCTTCTTTTTTACATACCTCTATCTGCTCATGGATGAGAGCTTACAATGGCTTGAGTTACAAAAGGTCAATCCAACCTAGCTCAAAGTTGAAGATGAAAATAACTGCACACACTTTGGTACTTGAGCGACTTGACTCATTATATTGGTCCTAGTATCTTTGAGTGCCTATTGATCATCACTAGGGTGTTTGATTTTCTTAAAAGAACTTTTTGATCCTTCCTTTTAGGACATGCGAAGGGCTAAGTCACACCCTTTTTATTCTATATTACATTCACCCCATGCATACTTTGTATCACATTACCTCCCACCTATTTCATAGTTTTTTCATTATGATTGTGTTGATGCCCTTGATTAATCGGTTTAAAATCATCAATCGCAATACATGCCAAAATCATTCTCAAACAATAATTAAACTTGCATATGTATATACATCCATGCTACCATATCAATCACATGCATTATCATCCATCTATTTATCTCTACTAAAAGCATCTAATACAACCATTCATTATAATTAATCACATCATCACCACACATAACACACACCACATCAACAAAAACCATCATATATGTATATATCATCATTTTGTTACAAATGTGTTTCACACCATCCACACAAATCCACTGTTTCACCTTCAATTTCATCATTTTTCATCCCACATACCATTATTGGCTTGTTTTTACATCCATATTTTTATCGATCAGCTCATTGTTGTCATTTTTTCCATCTTCCACCCATTCATTGCTTGAGGGGGTAGACAAAACCCCAAAAAAAATTAAAATCATTCACCTTTTGTTGGGGCAACAAACAACGAGCTTTCATCCAATGGACCAAGCATCTCTTATTTTTGTACTACATTGTGTTTGCACACAACATGGTACAACAAGGAGCATTTATAAACACCAATATTAGCCATTTTTATCACTACCCAAGCCAATTCTCATCGATTCATCAAACCCATAAAATTATCATAAATCCACCCCAAAATTATCCAAAACCCTAAATTCATCCCCAAAACCATTGCTAATTCATTAATCCACCTGAAGCCACCATCAATTTTTGATAAATCCACTAAATTCCTCTAATTTCCCTTCAAGTTTTCTTAATCATCCATAGTTTTTCATTAATTTCATTAATTTCTCCCAATTCATCAATTCTACCTAATCATCCTCTAATTTCCCTCTGATCCCATTTAATTTCTCTATTCTCCTATTAATTATTCTAATCCTGCTAATCGCATTTCTAATACATGATCAAATTCCACTAAATTCCCTCCATGTCACCTACCATTCCACTAAATTTCTTCCATGCCACCTAACATTCCACCTAGCATTCAACTAAACATTCCTCCATACCACATAGCACTCCACTATGGAATTTAGAATTCACCCATGCACCTTGTCTCCTACACCCATGCACCTTGTCTCCCACTCCCATGCATCTTGTCTCCCACTCCCATGCACCTTGCCTCCCACTACCATGCCACCTAACATTCCACTAAAAATTCCTCTCATGCCACCTAGCATTCTACTAAACATTCCTCCATGCCACTCAAGAATTTAAAATTGCTCCCATATATTCTTATCCCCCACTAGGCCTATGGGGAAGTAACCTCACCACCCCCTCACCTTGCCCAAAATCCTACAAAACACCACCTTCATTTCCCTCCATTTAGAAGGAGTGCAAGATATCTTAGAAAAACTATATCAAAATTTTGTTGGATCCCTTTGTGTCTTCTTGTATGTATGTGTTTTATGCCTCATTGTGCTCTTTACTTGTTATTAATATGTTTAACATAGGTGCTACTAATGAGTTTTGGTGGGATTGTGTGTAGGTACTTGGAGTAGTTTAAGGTCTAGGGTGGTCACTAAAAAACCACCCCCAATTGTTTGTAGCAGGAGGAAGCTCAAAAGACACCACAAATTTTAGTGTTTAATTTTTTTCTAAAAGGAGATTTTTTGTTATAAGCCCATTTAGAGGGCACATTGGAAAAATAAAATTTGTGCAAAATAAAATATATATTTTTTTGTTATTTGTATGATGTTTTCTCCTTGTTTACACCAGCTATAGTTACTCCTTGTGAAAGATATAGAAAGTACCTTAGCATATTTTTGTCAGACACAATGACGATTCATAATTATGGTCTATAAATTTTTTCAGAGTGATTTCAACACAATTATACCTCCTTTGAAAAATAAGGATGATACCCTAAGATGGTGTAAATAAATGCATGATTTTCTTTGCTTGTCAATTCAAGTGCCAACAATGTCCTCAATTAGCAGCAAGCGAAAATATATTTTTAATCAGTCATGCACTGGAAAGATTGGATAGGAAATTGTACATAAGACTAACTTATTTGAAGTTTGTATTATGAATGCATTTCAATTTTAAAGCATTTTTAATTATTTATAATTGCAACCTGTTTTTGTATTGCCATAGGGATCAACCTAATTTATGAACCTGGTGATTTTTTCTTCTTTTTTGTGTTCTTTTTGTATGATACTTTAAGATGTAGTCTTTTTATTTTATTCCTGTTATTATTTTTTCCCAAGAGTTCTTGGCTTATTATTTTGATCAATGGATCTACTATTGGTTACTTTAAGTCATCTTGTGGACTCTGCCAAGTTGATCCACTATCTCATTATCTATTCATTATTCTTATGGAAATATTAGGGAGAGCTTTCTCAAAGACAAAAAAAAAAAGGAAATATCAAAGGCATTTAGGTTGCAATCATGTTCAACCCCTTTGACTACGAGGTGGAGGAACATCAACCCTCACAAGGCACTCAACTTGGGTCTCATCTATGACATCACCACAAAATATTACATCGAGTTTCTCTACAACCTAAAGTACACACCCAATGAGATCTACAACCTAGTGAAGATAAACTACACCTATTGCAACACACTTTGTAGCCCTAATGATATTAATTACCCCTCAATATTTATGGTGTTCAACGTGGAGTGCATCTCAACCTACAACATCATGTTCAAGTACAAGAGGACTATCACCAATGTTAGGAGTCTCGGTTCCACATATAATGTCATTGATACTTCCTCCTCGAAGGAGGTGAGCACTATTGTGGAGCCCTAAATGCTCCACTTTGCCTAACCTAAGGAGACAAAAATGCACATCATTATCTTCATAGGAAAAATTTTGCCCATGGTGCCCATCCTATAGGTGGCCACATTCAAGGGGAGTAGGCATCACATCCTTCCCCTTATTTAAAGTTCCACTAAAAAGTAACGAAAATAGATGGGCATACAAGTCCTTTATTTTAGTGACATCCTTCCAAATAGCATAGTGATTGTTGTGTTGATCCCACTATAATAGAACCTACTTTATTTATCTCTTTGTAATTTTTTTTATTCTTTGGTCCAAATTATGGTAAGTCTTAAAATTGACTTCATTTTCCTTGACCACTTGTTAATTTGACCAACTAAAAATATGAGAAGGGTGACGCTTATAATTCCTAAGTAATGAGACATGAAATACACTATATATCTATGATAGGCTAGGTTATAGGGCTAGTTGGTAAGCAATAGTTCCAATATTTTCTAAAATATCCAATGGCCCAACAAAGCAAGATGAAATATTAGGTCCTTTCCCCTACTTTAACAAGTCCTTATGAGGTACAACTCTAATAAACATCGTATCCTCTACAATAAATCTTCTCTCTATGTAATGCATTTTGGCATAATTATTTTGTCAATCATGAGCCTACTTAAGATTTTTGTTGATCTTAATTGCTTCCTCTTATAACTCTTGAAGCCTTTTTGGTTGTACGACCCTTTGGTCCTCCATCCTATCCTAGATCAAAGGATTTCTACAAGTGTGACCATACAAGGCATCATAGGTAACCATCCCTATGGAGCTATGATAATTATTATTATACGTAAACTAAACCTAGCTAAGTTACACCTCCTATTGATTCTATAAATACATTATTTCATCCTCTATCATAATATATATTCTAGCATATAGTTCACCATATTAGTTTGACCATAAATATTCCAGTGGTATATAGCACTAAAGTTTAATTAGGTTTCCAAAACATGTTGCAATATCTTCCAAAATCAATAAGTGAACAAAGAATCTCAATCCGAAATAATATTTTTGGGAACTCCATGCAAACTCAAGATTTGATCAATCTATAATTGAGTTACATCCTTAGCCTCATATGTATCCTTAGTATAAGATAAGTAAACTACCTTCATAAGCTTATCCAACAATACCAAAATTGCATTATACATATGCTTTATTAGGGTCAACCCTATTATAAATACATAGATAGAACATTTGAATTTCATTCTAGTATCTTATCTAGGTAAAGAAGGCTTATTGGGCATTAGTGCTTAGCCTTTATCCTTTGGCACTCCAAAAAATGACCATCAAAAGAAACTATATACTTTCTCATTCTAAGTTAGAAGGAAATTTTTCTCAATTTGAAATACATATTCTTAACTCTAGGGAATGAAGCATATGGTACCTTGTGGAATTCTAAAAATAATAATCCTTAAACCACCTACATCTAGCACATACATAGCTCAACACAATCTAAATATACCCTTAGATTTTCAAACCAGTATCCCTCAATGAGCCCAACATGAGGGCAAGCTAGGAGTAAGAATTATAAGAAATAAGTAGAAATAAAAGTCTCTTCAAGGAGAAAGCACCAATTCTTGCTTCAAATATTAGAAGAAACTCAAAAGCTAAAGGATTCATGTAAAACAAATATAGGTAACACAACAAGAAAGTCATTTTTGAATTCCATTATTGGACATAAGGATTCCTTAGTTGGAAGCATGGATGTCCTAAATAGTGATAAGAGGAAGAGTGAATCTATGTAAAACCCTATCTAGGTAGCATATACTACACCATAAGTGATTATCAAGGATGAGATGACCGAGCATGCTATAATAATTCTTAAAACAAGAGGGTTAATATGTATGTTCCATGGATACTAGCAAAGTTTTTTTAATATTTAGAATTGGATAAAGTAGAAGTGGGGATTTAAGTGAAACCACTCCATGAATTTTCTTTTAAAATGATTTTTCCTCATTATCTTCTCCAAATTCAAAAATAAGAGATAAATTAACAGATGATGGTCCTTGGTTTAGGGGTAAAGATGCATTATATATAATACCATGGAGTGAAAACATTTTTTGTGGAGATAGAGACTATTAAGAGACTTCTTGTGTGGACTAGGATTTTTGGACTTCCTTAACAAATCATCAGTAAGGATGTTTTGAAGAATAGTGATATTACTCTAGATGAATTCATCTAAGAGGGACCAACCACTAAGGAGAGAATGCATGGTATTTATGCTCAAATAAATTTTGATCTTAGATATTTCAACACCTTTCTTGCAGTCCATTAGGATTAAATCTAAATTAAGAGAATGGGATCAACAAATGGATTATGAAAATAATGCATCATTTTGATGTCATAAATGTCATGACACTATATACATGGCAAGAGATTGCAAAGTAAAAATAATGGGTAAATAGAAGAATGATTTTAGGCATAAGGCACACTTTAATATGAAACAAGGAAATCATATCATAAAAGAAGTTGGGTCAAATCAAGGGTTTTCCACTCCTAAGAAACTGGAAAGAAAAATATCTATACTTCACCAAATGACAAAGGCTATTATAATTCTCTTGAATCAACCACTAGAAAAATAAATGACACAAGGGATGAGGAAGTACACTGCACAAGTTCAATTATAGGGGTTAAAGGTGCAAAGGAATACAAAAAGGTAAATATTAGAGAAAAGGACGGTGGGGAGGAAAATTTCAAAGCAAATGAGGTGAAGGAGGTCAAGGTTAATCCAGGTAAATTATTATCATTCTTTCTCAAGTAGCATAAAATCTTCTTCTTGCAATAAAAATAAAAGTAGTATAGAGTAAATCCATTGCACTTTAGGATTTTAAGAGTAGCATAATAAAGAAAAGCATATGGAGCATACCCAAGGAAATTTAGGGTTTATATGGTAACATAAGAAATTAATGACTATGAAGGACCATTTGTGCACTTTAGATTTTTAGCCGCATCATTAAGAAGAAAGTGTTTATGAGGATATTCGTTACATTTTAAATTCTTTAGGGCAACATAAATCTTTAGAAGAGAAGTCTCATTATGAACAATATAAAAAAAATAAAAGAGATTTATGAAGATGAAAGTGTTGGAGGGAATACAAAAAGGAGAGGAAGGCCATCAAAGCATGAACAAAGAGAAAAAAAACTCAAAGGGATATGAATTTGGGAAGTAAAACTAAAATAGCATAGGTGTTAACAAGAAGTGGGACTAAGTCTACTAATAAAAAAAATTGATGAACCAAACATGCATACGAAGTGACTAGAGTCTAGAGCCGAGAGCACGCTTGGAGACCACCCTGCATGCATTAATCTCTAGGGTTTGTGTTATCTTGTCATACTGCGCAGATTGCACTCTCGCAGGATTGTCCTTGCTTTAGGTTTGCCACGTCACAGTACCACCGCCTAGGGCGGTGTAATCGCCCCTATTTATCATGGTGGCTGCTCAATCGGTCGGCTCAGTTGATACTGCAGCCACCGGAGCTCGTCATGGCGCCAGGGAAGAGACCACGCAAGTTCCTCCCGAAGGTTGTTCACGAGGTAATGCTCTTGTTCCTAAAGTGGTTATCCCTGTTCAGGAATTTCAAAAAGCTTGTCAATGGTATGAATGTTTCCATCTTGTTGGTTATTTTTTGGGACGTATCCCTAATGATACTTTGTTGCGTACCTGGGTAAACCAAGTTTGGGGCCCATATGGCGTTAAAGTGGTTAATGTGCAAAATATTACCAAGGGTTATTTCCTTTTTCGTTTTGATGATCCTGTGCATGCACAGAAAATGCTTTCCAAAGGACCTTGGACGGTCCATAATTCTCTGCTTATTCTGCAACCGTATCATAGGGATTTTTTTGTTGCGTCTGTCTCTTCCCTGGAGGTCCCTGTTTGGGTTGAATTTCCTAATCTTCCTCTGCCTTGCTGGCAGCTTATGGAGTCTTTGATAGCTCCTTTAGGAAAGTTTGTCTGCTTTGAGCCTCCCCGCTTTTTTTTGCTCGTCCTACCAAGCGGGTTTGCCTGAAAGTTGATCTTACCAAGGATTTACCCGAGTTTATTGATATTGAAATTGGGGACCAAGTTCTGAAGCAGAGGGTTCAATACATTAACCTTCTGAACACCTGCTTCCGTTGTCAATCCTCGTCACATAAGATAAAGGATTGCCCACTCATGGTGGGCAAATTTTCTCAAACTCCCCCACCACCTCCTGCTCCACCAGTCATTCCAACGATCGGGGGTTCTGGGAGTGCTTCTAGGGGACAAGAGGAATGGCAAGTTGTGCAGAGGAAACCTCGTGCTCAAGGTTCTGTGAATACCCATCAAGCCAATCCGTCAAACTCTGTCCCCGTAGACCCGCCTTCGGCTCCTGTTTCGACTCTTGTTCCTGCTTCTGTGGTTCCTGCTAATGTCGTTGTGCATGTGCCTTCTTCTTGGTCTCCGTCGGCATATGCTCAGGTGGTGTCTGAGTCCCGGGGAGTTTTGGCCCTTACGGGTCCTTCCTCCTCCCTGGAGGAATATGTTTCTGCGGCCTTTCGGCTTCCCCTTCTAGAAGGGCCCAATTCTTCTGCTAAAGCACGTCGTTCTCGTAGTCCTATGCGAGAAGGTGTGCACTCCGATAAACATCGCCAAATAGAGGAAGCTTATCGTGCTAATCAAGGGGGTGGTAATGAGCAGTTTGGGTCAAACTCCTTTGGGTCTCTTGGTGCTTTGGGAGACTCGGGGGATGTTAGTATGGATCATATCCCAACTGCTCGTTCTCAATGATTTTCTTTTCGTGGAATGTGAGAGGACTGACGGATCCAGTCCATAAATATTCGATCCACCGTGAGTTATCCAAGGTCACTCACACGTATGGTTCTCTGGACTTTATTTGTCTACAAGAAGTGAAAGTTTCATATTTCAATTTGTAGTGTGCTTGTTCTTTTCTGTCACCCCATGGCACGTTTCATACCACCAATCATTCCGATGGGAGAGGTGGTGTCGTCACTATTCTTGCTTCGAGGTGGTACTCGAGTATTGTTTCTTGGGGATGTGACCCATCTAATCAAGCGGTATGGACTTTATTGGAATTGAATGGTAAGCCTTTTGGAATAATTAATGTGTATGCCTCCACTGAGCCGCCTGACAGGTGTACTTTATGGCGGTGGTTGGCTATTAATTTACCTTTCGCCACTTGGGTTTTATGTGGTGATTTTAATATGGTTGAAAAAGCTTTTGATAAAAAGAGTTTGGCGCCTAACCGTTGGTGTGCTGGAGAGCGGGAAGCTTTTTATTTTTTGAAAAATAAGTTGAGCCTTTTCGACCCTAATATTTGTTATTCCCCTACTGATTTTGATGACGCGCAGTGGTATACCTGGTCTAACTTTCAAGCAGGGGATGCTAGGGTTTTGAAACGCCTGGATAGAGCTATGCTTTCTGCCGATAATCATTTTAAATTTGCTCGTTTATCCCCTTCCTTGCCTACAGTTTTCATTTTCCCAGGCTCTACCTTGTCGGACCATGTTCCTATTGTTTTTTCAATTGAGTCTACTCAGAGTTCCTCACGAACTTTTTCCTCCCAGTTTTATTTGAATGTGTCCTTTCTGCATCATCCTGCTATGAAAGCTCATATTTTTTGAATGTGGAATATTTTGCCCAGACCTTCTTCTGATTATGGTTGGATTGAATGGTGGAATTCTGCTATAACCCGCACCACTTCTCTTCTTCGCTCTTTAGGAGTTGAGGTTGCCAAAAGAAGAAGGAACTCTAACCAGGTTCTGCGTTCTGAGTTTGCAAAAGCCACACTCCATTTAGAGGTTGCCCCCTTTTTCCCGGATCTGCAAGCTTATGTTGCTGCTCTCCGCCATGAGCTGAGGAAAATTGACCTGTATGAAGCAAAAGGGGCTCAATTAAGAGCCAGACTCCACTGGTTGAAAGTGGGTGACAGAGTAACCAAAGAGTTTTTTCAACGGCTTCGGCCTCCTGCATATACTACTCAGTTTGAAGCCATCTAGGTTAATGGAACCCGTCTCACTGCTTTATCAGATATAACCTCTGCTTTTGTCAAGCATTATGAGCATGTTTTTGCCTCTCAAGGCCTTTATGTTGCTCGTCAAGCTGTTGTAGATGCTTGTTGTAATGTCATACCTCCTAAGCTCTCTGAGGCTCAGAGGGATTTTTGTGATACTCCTTTGACCCTTAGTGATCTTGAAGCTGCTTTATCTCAAATGGCCAATGACAAAGCACCTGGTCTGGATGGCTTTCCATGTGAATTTTATAAGGAGTGCTGGGATTTTGTTGGTTTCGATCTCCTTAGAGTCTATCAGGAAGCTATTTTAACTGGTTCTTTAGGATCCATTATTAATAAAGGCAATGTTAAGTTCATTCCCAAGGGAGGAGATCCTGAGCTTATTACCAATTGGAGGCCTATCACTTTGCTTAATGTTAGTTATAATATTATTGCTAAAGCTTTGGCTCTTAAGCTTCGGCCTCTTCTCCCTCTTATCATTCGGTCGGAGTAGACTGGATTTGTTCAGGGGAGATACATTCTCGATAATGTGATTGGAGTCTGGGAAGGAATGGAATGGGCCTCCTCTTCTGGTCAAGATGTTTTGTTTATCAAAATTGACTTTGAAAAGGCCTATGACAAAATTGAATGGTTCTTTATTACTGCGATGCTTAAAGCTTTGGGTTTTGGCCAGTTTTTTATCAATTCAGTTCTCATGTTATTTAGAGATGCTTCCGTTGTGCTTACTCTTAATGGCTGCCCATCCCAACGCATACAATTAGCCAGATCTGTCAGACAAGGTTGCCCTTTGGCTCCTTCCCTGTTTATTCTTGCTGCTGAAGCTTTTGGTTATCTGCTTGTTGATAGAGCCTCAAAAGGCCTTCTTAAAGGCATTGCTTTGCCTTCTTCGAATTCACAACTAATCAATGGTCATTTTGTTGATGATTCTTTTCTTACTATAGTAGAGGATGAGCAATCTGTTTCTCAAGCTCTTGATTGCCTTGATACTTTTTGTCAAGCTTCTGGCTCTAGTATTCAATGGAGAAAAACCTCCTGCTATAGACAATCTCGAAGGGTTATGCCTTCTTGGTTAGCTGATAAACCCTGGAGATGGATTCAACCTGGGGAAGTTTTTAAATTTCTTGGCATTCCCTTTGCTTTTCAAGGAACTCCTGCCAGACTTTGGGATTATGTGGTTGATAAAGTTGAAAAGAAGCTTCTGTATTGGTCTTCTAAGAAGCTTTCTTTAGCTGGAAAGTTTCAAATTTGTTCTAAGGTTTTGGCTTCTACTCATGTTTACTATTCTTCATGTTGGGTTCCTTCTGCTGCTTGTTATGCCAAGTTGGACAAATTGCTTCGAGATTTCCTATGGTCTAATGTTGTTGGAAAGAAAGGGTTTCACAGGGTGGCATGGAAAATTTGTTGCCTCCCAAAGAAAGCTGGTGGCTTGGGTCTTTTTGACTGTCAAAAACAAGGTTTTGCTCTCTGTGCTAAATGGATTTGTAGGGCACTTCAAGGGGATGAAATCTGGAAGATTTTAGTCAGACATTGTCTTTCTACTGGTCTACCTTATGGTAGACGTGTATGGAAAGGTTTAAACCTTCAAACCATTCTTACTGCATCTGTACCTATTAAAATTTTAGGCTCTTTTGTTATTCGTAGTATTTGGAAAGCTTGGGAGGCTCTTAAACCCTGGATTTCATGGAATGGAGGTAAGACTAAGGTTGGTGCTTCTGTTCCCCTCCTTAATGTTTGGTGGTCCTCTGCTATTGTTTATCAAGGAGCACCTCTTGCTCAGGTACAGTGGATTCGAGCTCAATGATTTTATAGAAAGGGTATTGCTTACCTGTCTGATTTCATGAATTTTCATACTAGAGATTGGATCCCTTGGAATCATTTTATGCAATATTTCAGTTTATCTCCTACAGATAAGAGTACTTATGATGTTGTTGTGGATTCCACTCCTCTTATGATTTGGTCTAAGGTTTTTAGACATTATCAAAAACCATGGTGGTCTGACTGGTCTTGGCCTAATAAGCTTTCTTTTATAAAATACAAACCCTCCTTGGGGTATTCTTGGCTATCTCCAATGGTTCCCATGTCAGATAAATTGAATGCCCGGTGGGACTTAGTCTCCTTGCAATCTCGATGGAGCTTAAGATTCAAGGTTGTTTGGGCCAAATTTCTTGAACCCAAACAAGCCTTTTTTGCTTGGAGCCTGCTGTTTAAGGGTCTTCCTGTGGGGCAAAGGCTTCGGTATATGGGTGTTGACAATATTACTTGTATGAATTGTGGTGCTGAGGAGGACATTCTTCATTTGTTTTGGTCCTGTCCTCGAGCCAAAGAAGCTTGGGATTGGATTCTTTCTTTCTTCAGTCCCTACATGCTTGATACTTGTTCTTGGGTGCATGTTTTACTTGGTGACCCTATCAGATTTAACGATAAACTTGGTGCAGTTTGGCAAATTTTTAGAGTGGGCATTTTGTTTCATCTATGGAAAACTCGGAATAAAGTTGTTTTCCATCAGCAAGAACCTTCTTTGCATTTTTCTCTTGCTGATAGATATATGGTTTTTTATGATTGTTGGTTCCAGATTCATATCCAAGTGGAGAAGGTAAATGTGGAGTTGCAGTATTTACGCACTTTGATGGACCACTGGAAAAATGCACCATGCACGGTGAGTCGCGTGCCTCCTGATGCTCCTCCCACCCGGAGGCATCCTCGGTCTGTTGGTGTTGGGTCCCGAGACAACGACCATTCACGTTCAGGTGGCAATGCTCGACACTGGCCGCAGCCTCCTCCTGTTGCTAAATGCAACTCTGTAGGTGGTGCTTCTTCTTCCTGTCCCAATTCTGGGTGGGATGTTTGTCCCCCGACTTCTGTTCATACCAATGCATGGGATTTGGTTGCTCGTTCTGTGCCTTTGACTCCGGCGGTGAGTTGGGGAGATGGTTCTTCTTCTCCTCCCCCACAGGCTGCCGCGCCTCATGGGCAAACGAAGATTCAAGAGGGCAATGGTGTTGTTGATGATGGTTGGGGCCATTCTGAGCCGGATAATGGTGGTGGTTGGGGCGGCGTCGGACAATGCTTAAATGCTTGCAGGCCTACTTTCTTTTGATGTCTACGATGTAATAGCTTAAAGTTGTTTTGTTGTTGTCTTCCTAACTGCGTGGTCAGCAGTTAGTGTGGTTTTGGACTCGGGGACTCGGGGTGTGCTCAATTCCACCCACCCTTTTTGTATGATTAAGCCTCTTTAATATAAAGCTTCTTCATTACAAAAAAAATAAAATTGATGATGAAAATTATATCATGTAATACTAGGAATATGAATTAGACTTATAAAAAAGAGTTATTAAGCAATTAATAGTTTCTTATAGCTCTAATTCTGTTTTAATACAAGAAACAAATTTAAGTAGTAAATAATGTAACGATGTTTTTAAAAAGATTTGGAAGATGAGTGATTGTCTAGCAATTTAAGAGCTTTAGGTGGTATTGTAACAATATGGAACAAATACAACTAATATGGACAATTATTAAAAACAAAAAGTAACTGGGTTGGCAGATTATTGTGCAGGAAAGAAAAATACATCAAAGTTGGAGCTATAAATATTCATGCTTCAACTATAATCACTCCTTATAAAAAAATATTATAAAGACTATTTTTTGTCAAAACACAATAATAATTTATAATTATAACCTATAAATTCTTTCGGTGATTTCAAGACAATTATATCCCCTTTGAAAAAGAAGGATGATAGATGATATGATGCTCTGGGATGATCTAAATCTCATGTTTTCTATTCACTTGTCGATTCAAATGGTAGCAATGTAATTCAGCTGGCAGGAAGCAGAAATGTCTCTCTAATGAGTTGAAGGATTCGATACGGAATAACTTATTCGGAGTCTGCAGTATGAATGCGCTTCAATTTTCAAGCGTTATAATTGCAACCTGTGTTTGTACTGTCATTGGGATCATCCTAATTTATGATACTGGCATTTTTTTCAACTTCTTTTTTATTTTTATTTTTTTCCGTGTTTAAGTGGAGTGACGGTGTCCATCACGTGTGGAGCCCCCATAGCCTTCAGCTGGCAGCACACAGAAATGTTTTTTTAATCAGTCGTACACTGGAAGGATTAGACACGGAATTGTATGTATGAATGCGTTTCAATTTTCAAGCGTTTATTATTGTTCATAATTGCAAGCCTTTCCGTAGCTTTATTTTGTTCTTAATATATTCCACGCCAAGACCAGCTCCGACTATATTTTGGAATTAAAAGGACAGCCCGATCACAAAGATTATTACGCATGTCCACTCATTTCTAAAGTTGTCTACTTCTTCACTCTCTTCACATGATACAAATTAACCCCTCCCCTTTTACCTTTTTTATTTTCACTTTAAACCCTTAATTAAGATTAATTATACAAGTTGTTTAGTTGATATCACTAAGGGTGAATACATCATTGTTTCTGATAGGGTTATATATAATACATTCATAAGATTACATTGTACATTTCCATAGGATTGCATCAAACCTTCATAAATATTGTTGACCTTGGTCAATAAGAACAAATTATTAATATTCAAACAATCCTATGATTTAAGTTGAAGGTCCAAAGAAAGAAGATATTATACATGGTAACATCTCCCTTCCATAATAATTTTTTAAATGGACCAATGAATCTTCATCATGAATTCTTCTATCTTATCTTACAAAATGTATATAAACTAGATCAACCTTTCCTTGAACATAAAGTTGTGATTGTACCTTTTGGATAAAAAAAGTTGAGATCCCATAAGAACAATATTCCTTTCAATGTACAATATTATGGCACAATCTACCCTCCAATCTCGAAGCAAAAATCTGAATCATGAGGTAATAGAAGCAAAACTTCAAATAATAGACCTTAGCATTTGAAAGGGACCCATAAGAACAAGATATTTCATGTGTTAACCATCCAAGCATAATCCTCTTACAACCATAATATGTTCTATGACACTCTAAATTATACATCTTTAATTCATGAACTCATCATTTGATTCAAGCAACATTATACATCATGACATCTTAAAAAAAAACATCCTTTTAATATTATGGAAGTAGAAATATCAATGGTCATAATTATCAATTGTTTTAAATAAATCATAGTCTAAAATTAATATATCACCTCTATTAGGAGTTATTAAATCACAACCCATGTGAAAATTCAAGTGGTTTAACCACCCCTCATAAAGTATATGCATATACTATAGGACATAGATAATTGCAAGATTTTTTGAAGGTTTGTTATGCCTAAAATAAACATCATGTATATTTAAATGTCTCACTTCCATCATACAAGCATGGAAGCATTGAGTTCTAATATGTGTTATTAGAGTAATACGAAGGACTAAAAAATTCTCCTACTTATCCTCCTCTAGCTTAAACACAAAGAAGCCCAAAGAGCACTCTCTTTGAGAAAAGAAGTTTGAAGTTTGAGAAAATAAGTTTTAAGGTTCAAATTACCTCATATAATATTATTTAAAAAAACCTCAAAAAAGAGAGGTAACCATCACCATGAAGCAAAACTTCATGGTAAAGGTTTCAAGGTGAAAAAGCCTTGCCAAAGGTAAAAATCTTTCAAAGCATCAAAAAATGTTACCAATCCCTTCTAAGATCAAAAATTTCTTAAGCTTGGAAATAACAACTAGTCCAATTTCAAAAAGAAAGAAAAGTGATCGTAATTTTCCCTTAAAGAATTTCAATTTCAAAAGGTAAGAAAGGAATCCATAAAAGCTCCTTCAAAAAATCATAAGAAAGAAATCCATAGAGATTGTTAAAAATTTGCTAGAAAGTCACTAGCCTCAAAAGAGCAACATTGGTTAGAAGCAAGAAAACAAAAAAATCCTTTCAACGAAAAGATGAAAAATATGTCACAAAAAGAAAATTGTTGATTTTTGAGTTTGGGGTCTCAAAGCAATCAAGTAAGACCTGTAAAAGTAGTAAACTAACAATATACTAGTTCAAAGCACGCTTTCCAAAGAAACATGTGCATAAATGGTGGACTCGTTAAAGGTAAAAGAAGCAACAAATTTATAGAAGGAAGATAAACTATCAAATCTCCAAATAGAGGAAAAATGAAAGGGGTGGAGAAAAATTCATCAAAAAATTTATTGGATCTACCAAAATGTCTAAAAAAATTTAGAAGAATCAAATCATAAGGATATTATTCAAATAAATATCATGGACCTCATTCTTTAAATTTAAAAGGCCACTCCAAAATTAAGAGCAAAGAATGGACACATTCTCAAATGGATTTTTGGTGCTACTCAAGGTCAAAAATCCCATGTAATTTTTGAAAGAAACAACTAGGAAGAACATAGAGCATATGCATCCATGAATTCCTCATGTTAAAACCAACTCTCACAAAGCCACAAGCTCGTACATCAATCATGAGTGCCTTACAAAGCATTTGGACATGGTAAAATTATGTGTATTAAACAACACAACAAGGTGAGAAGAAGGAAAAATAATAGGCATAATAGTAGCTAATACAAGCACCTACTATGAACGTTTAAGCAACTAGAAACACTTCCTCAAATGCAGAGATGTCAAACAAGTGCAATACTGAAAGAACGCTATGGAGGAAAACCCACCAACAAAAGCAGAGCATGATAAATCTCTTATATGATATATGTGCAACACCATGAAGCAACAAAAGAACTATCTAAGTTTTATTTTGATGATATGTTGAATATAACAATATAAAATATTAAGTCTGACTTTTAGAATTCATCTAGACGAATGAAAAGATATCAGAATTAGAAATCCCTATCAAAGAGTCAAAGGAAGAATATATTGCAAATCACTTCATTTCTAGATCTCAAGAGATGGTTTGGATCAATAGCCTGATGTCATTCCCATGCATATTCAAGGAAGGAAAGATATCCAAATTCAAATGCATCAACTTAGATGCATGCATCAAACTAGATGAAACATTTCAAGTATAATAAAAGAATTAGAGCATGCTACAATCAAAGTAAAAGAATGATTCATTTGTTCTAAGACATCAAGAGGTTTCTTTGGTTATCCCACATACACTAAGGTGAGGCTTATTAAATCCTATAATAGATTATCTCCTTTTACTATTACAGGAGAAAAAGAAGAAAAATATATTTGTAAAGGAACGAATGTTCCATAGAGGAAGTAAATTCTCTTTATTTAATTTAACCCAAAAAAAAAAAATTACATTTGAACTATCAAAGATACGAGTATATATATATATATATATATATATATATATATATATATATATATATATACTCGTATCTTTGATAGTTCAAATGTATTTTTTTTTTTGGGTTAAATATATATATATATATATATATATATATATATATATATATATATATATATATATATATATATATATTTGTTGGAAAGTATTTTTTGAGGTATATTCAATGAAAGAAGAATATTTAAATTTTGTAAAAGTTTACTATGGCTAGTAGAGCACTGAAGGTTTTGTTTCTTAATTCCCAAATATTAGGGGGGAATAATTATGCTACCTAGAAAAGTAAACTTATAATGCATCTTGAGTTTGAAGAAGTGTGGCAAGTAGTATAAGGGACCACTACCCATCCCAAAGAAAAAAAAAAGACCAAATAAAGTTTGACAAAGTAGATAGAAAGGCAAGAGTAATCATCATGTTCAGAGTAGTAGATGAGGTCAAAGTATACATTTGGAATTCAACCATGGGAAAATCTAAAAAGCAAATTTTGAATCCAAGAATCATAATTAAATCCTATTCCTACAAAGCCAATTCTATTTTTTGAAGATGAAGAGTGGAGAAAAGTTGAAGTTATTATTGAAGAGAACTATAGAGTTACAAGCATTGGGAACTTAGATATTCGATGAAACATTAATTCCAATTATCTTGAAACCTCTCCCATCTAAGTACAATATGTTTATGACAACATTAAACATCACTAAGTAAACACCAAGCTTTGAAAAGCAGATGAACCTATTATAGAAAGTAGATACCTCACATATATAAAATGAAGAAGAATAGTTATTATTAACAAATCAAATGATAAATCAACCATTTAGAATAGGCATGAGACCTCCACAATGCTTCCAACAAGAAAATAATTATCAAAAACCAAAGAAATAATTTTCACATACAAAGGGTGTATGAACATTATAGTAGAAACATATATACTATGAAGGAATGTTGGCATAGTCCATTCAAAAATTATCCATTTCATGAGATATGAATCGGTAGCATGATAATTCATCTTCAGAAGAGTAAAATCAAAATTGGAGAAAGGTACAACAAAATAAAATAGCTAAAGAGAATCAAGTTAAGAAGAAGAAGAAAAATAATAACATGTGTTTGTTGTGCAAGCATAATTGTGACAACATAATAATTTTTGGTATGACTCCAAAGCAACTAGACATATGATAGGACAAGAAACTTGGATCCATTTAAACCATCTAGATTATTATATAAGGAATTTTTCATCATTGATAACTTCAAGCCAAGGAACCAACAAGAGGGAATACTACTTAGATACAAAGGCTTCCATTACAAGCGCAAGCTATTCATTACATTATGAAACAAAAATGGTATGTTCAAAATTAGTTCCTTTCTACTCATTTTCTCAAGTAAAAATAAAAATATTTATAGGATGAGTGATCTATTGTGAAGAAAGCATTCAAGAAACATGGCATAGCTTGCAAACTGGATATTTTTGAAAGAAAATTATCTATTTTGCAACTCAAAAAAGATATCCATACATCAATTTCAAGGCCAAGGATCTCATTAGACTCTTTTCAATGAGTGTACCAACACTACTAAGAATTAATATGCTAAATGACCAGATGTATTGTGATATCATCAATATTGCTAGCATAGCAACATCTATCGGGTCCTAATGGTTAAATTCTAAAGACCATAAATCATGTGATTGGTTGCTAAATTCTTATTTAAATAAAATTGTGGTACCTATAGGATCATTCAAATAAATGAAACAAGTGCATAGTGCTAATGATTGTATTTAATATCTACATTCCATTTATCTTATCAAAGAATTTATGATAAAAGGAGAACTTGAAAGGAATCCAATATTTGATCACAATAAAAAGTAGAGAAAGGTAAAACATCAAAATAAATATTTCAAAACCTTCTTCCCATCATATGCAAAATAAAAATTGGTGACGAATCAATTCAGTGATTGAAACTGGAAACATAGTAACACATACTTCAATTGAATACATTGAAGAAAACACATAACTCATGCATTGAATGATTATTTGTAATAAATGTATTTTAGTGAATGATTAGTGGAATCCAACACTCCTAAGTATCAAAGTAGTAAGTCTACATTAAAGGGAGAATTTCTCTATCAAAATCTATAGATTCTAGCATCACCCTAGAAGTTAATTTTTTGGTCATACGCAAAATATATAGCTTTGCCTATGATGTAATAAGGGGATGTATATTAGGAGTTATTATATCATAGCCTATGTAAAAATTCAAGTGGTATAACCACCCCTCACAAGGTATATGCAAGTAGTATAGGACAAATTTTATTAGGATTGCATCCTAACACTTGTTGTAATAGACCTTTTAGAACATAGGTAGTACCCATGTTAATATTTTGTAATATCTTGTAATATTTTAGTATAGTTTTGGATTAAGAATAACCTATGCCAAATGGCACCATTTTTATGTAAAAAGCTTTCAAGAATGTAACTAATTGTAGGTAGGATATTCTAGCCCAGGTGGCATTTTGCATGTAATCCAACCTTGGGAGTTAGGTGCTATAGGAATTTATTAAAACTGTGAGGGGTAGTATTGTATATATCTTTTTTGTATAATTGAATGAAGTATTGAAGGAGGTTTCCCCATAAAAGAGGCTTGTGATTCAGTGCTATTGTGAGATTGTTCCTTTTTGCAATTTACTTTCATATTGTGTATTTTATTGCCAAGTGTGTTGTGAGCTTTTATGTTTATTTTTCAGTATTTGTGTGAGAGTGTTTATTTTAATAGTAGGTTCCTAACTAGTGGTATTAGAGCACTTTATAGGGTCGTATTCTGCTACGACTATGACGATTTCTTCCAATTCGATTATTAGGTATACATTTTTTGAGTTCAGTTTTTCATTTGCTAGTTTCCTTATTAAATATATATATATAGCAAAAAGCCAAAAAAATATCATAATTTTACAATAGTTGAGTAGGTTATAAACCCTGTGTCGGGTATTTTAAAATATCACGAAGGAGATGTCATTATTGGCTAAGTTAGATAGCCCATACAGTGTCTACTGAAGTGAGGGACAATCAAGCTCCAATATCCAAACCTTAGACAACACTCACGCACGGATTTGAGCTCCCACATATCTTCGGGTATATAGAGAAACCATTTAGGATTTAACAAAATTTTATCATTAGGAAGCTTGTTTTGCCTTGTATTGTCCATAGTGCATGGGACACAACATTTTGAAATACTACCCTCCCGTACTGTCAAAGAGGCAGATAATGTGCTCAAGGGTATGTGTGGAATCCACCTTGAGTAGTGGCCTAAAATATTGGTCCGAGCACTATTGTTCATCACTGTGATATAATAGAGATCCTATGGGTATTACATACACCTTTGCCTAGTGTACCCTAGTTCTATTTAAACCTGAAAACAAAGTATGTTTTCCAAGTCTTTATGTTTTGCTTAACCTACAACTAAAAATCCAAACATGTTACCATATCCTTCATAGAAGTTGATCATACAAAGAAGACATACCTATTCTAGAATTCCTGCATGCAAAATAGATAATACAAAATCATTAAAAAATAATAGGCAGAAAAGAATATTCAAAGTCTTAAACAAGGGAAACAAGGGGTCAAATTCAATTATAGTAAAAAAAATTGGTCAGTAATAGTCAATACAGGGTGGTCAAGATAACAGTGTCATAACAATCACCTACACAGTTATAATAGTTACCTATGATAGTCAAAACAGAAAGGGAATATTTGTGACAGTCAAAATTAGACAGGGAACAAAATAGTCTCAAGAATCAGTTAGTGGTCAGATAGTTAGAAAATGGAATAGAATAATATTAGGAGTTATATAGTGGTCATATAGCTAGAAAAGGGTGTTCAACACATAACTCAATTTTTGATCCAAAACTCCAGAGAAAAAATCGACCACACTAGTAGACTCGTCAAAATAATAGTAAAAAATGGCATTGAAATTTTACTCAAATAGGGATGTCTCTTCACTCAGAGATCATATTGACTCCAAATTTAGCATACAACTCTACATTCTATTTAAGATAAAATTTTCCTTAGTAGATCCTGGTCAAATTTTACACCGATTTTCCAAAATTAGCAATTTTTTATTTTTCTTGTTAAGGCCATAACTTCACAACGATCAATCAATTTGGCCCAAAATATTGGGACTAGAAGCATATCATTATTCTGCACCAAAGACCCTCAAGGACCCACCTATGAATTTTTAAGTCCAAGTTGAAGAAATTTCCTCGACATTGACTTGCACCAAACCAGGAGAACACAAAAAAGTTAAAGAAGTCAGTATATCTCCTCGATAAGTGATCATATCGAGCAACCATTAAAGTGGTCTCTATACTAAAATAAGTGTTTAGTAAGGTTTTATTATAGAACATGGGTAGCACCCATGCTAATATTTTGTAAGGTTTTATTATAGTTTTGGATTAAGAAGCACCTATACCAAATGGCAACCTTTTTATGTAACCATTTTTCAAGAATGTAACTAATTGTAGGTGGGATATTTTAGCTCAGGTGGAATTTTAAATGTAAGCCAACCTTGGGAGTTAGGTGCTAGAGGAATTCCTAAAAACTATGAGGGATAGTATTGTATGTATCTTTTTTTCATAATTGAATGAAGTATTGAAGGAGGTTTCCCTCTCTAAGAGGCTTGCAATTCAGTGCTATTGTGAAATTATTCCTTTTTTAAAATTTACTTTCATATTGTGCATGTTATTTCCAAGTGTATTGTGAGATTTTATGCTTATTTTTAGTATTTGTGTGAGAGTTTTTATTTTAATAGTAGGTTCCTAACAAAGGTAGTTGCAATTTTGGTTGAAGGTTTGTTATATCTAAACTAGGCATCTTATGTATTTAAATACCTATCATTTTCATAACACAAGCAACAAATAATTAAGTTCTAACAACCTTGTTCTAACGAGGAAAGCAATCAAAATGCTATCTAGTAAGGAGGTGGAGTAGGCACTACATCCTTCCCATTATTTAAAATTACACCTAAAAGTTATGAAAATAGATGGGCATACAAGTCCTTCATTTTAGTGACATCCTTCCAAATAAAAAAGTGTTTGTTGTTTTTATCCCACTACAATAAAACCTACTTTATTTATCTCTTTGTAAGTTGTTTAATTATTTGGTCCTGAATGTCGTAAAGTATAACATTGACCTCATTTTCCTTTATCACTTATAAATTTGACCAACCAAAAACATGATATGGGTGAGGCTTATACTTCCTACGTAATGATACATGAAATACATTACGAATCTATGATAGTCTAGGTTACAAGGCTAGTTGTTAAGCGATAGTTCTAATATTTTTCTAAAATATCCAATGGCCCAACAAAGCAAGATGAAACCTCAGATCCTTTCCCTTACTTATACAAGTCCTTATAAGGTACAACTCTAATTAACATCTTATCCCCTACAACAACTCCTCTCTCTATGTAATGAATTTTGGCATAATTATTTTATCAATAATGAGCCTACTTAATATTTTTGTTGATCTTAATCACTTGCTATTATAAATCTTGAATCCTTTTTGGGTGTACAACCACTTGGTCCTCTATCATATCCCAACTCAAATTATTTCTACAAGGATGACCACACAAGGCTTAATAGGTAACCATACCTATGGAGCTATGATAATTGTTATTATATGTAAACTAAAACTAGCTAAGGTACATCTCTCATTGATTTTGGCATAATAAGTCATCTAGCATTCAATTCACCCTCTTAGTTTGGTCATCGGTCTTGAGGGGATATGTAGTGCTAAAGTTTAATTAGGTTTCCAAAGCATGCTATAATATCTTTCAAAATAAATAAGTGAATAAATAACATGAATCTATAATAATACTTTTAGAAACTCCATAAAACCTCAAGATTTGATCAATTTATAATTGAGTTACATCCTTATCCTCATATGTATCCTTAGTAGAAAAGAAGCGAACTACCTTCATAAGCTTATCCACTACTACCAAAATTTTATTATGTGTATACCTTATTTGAGTCAACCCTATCATAATATCCATAGACACAACATTTGACTTTCATTCTAGTATCTCATCTAGATAAATAAGGCATCTTGGATGTTGGTGTTTAACCTTTTTCCTTTGGTACCCCAAAAAATGTCTAACAAAAGCAGCTATATACTTTCTCATTCTAGGTTAAAAGAAAAATTTTCTCAATTTGAAATATATATGCTTAACTATAGGGTATGAAGCATATGGTACCTTATGGTATTCTAAAAACAATCATCCTTAAACCACCTACATCTAGCACATACATAACCCAATAAAATCTAAGGATATCCTTAGAGAGTCAAACCAGTATCCCTCATATGGTCCCAATGTGAGGGCAAGCCAAGAGAAAGAACTATAAGAAAGTAGAAAGTAAAGTCCATTCAAGGAACAAGCACCAATTCTTCCTTCAAATATTAGAAGAAACTCAAAATATAAAGGATTCATGCAAATAAAATCTTGGTAACATGGAAGGAAAGTCATTTTTGAAAGTCATTACTAGAATGATGCCTTAGTTCGAAGCATGGATGCCCTAGTTTGTGATAAGAGAAAGAGTGAATCTATGGAAAACCTATCCAAATAACATATACTACACCAGAAGTGATTATCAAGGATAATATGAATGAGCATGATATAATAATCCTTAAAACAAGAGGGTTCATACATAAGTTCCATGGATACTAGCAAAGTTTTTTTAAGATTTAAAATTGGATAAAGTGGAAGTGGGGATTGAATTCAGATCACTCCATGATTTTTCTCCCAAGAGGTAAAGTAATAGATGGTGGTCCTTGGTTTAGAGGAAAATATGTATTATATTTAAGACCATGGAGTGAAAATTTTTCTATGGAGACAGAGACTATTAAAAGGCTTCTTATGTGGACTAGATTTTTTGGACTTCCTTATAAACTCATCAATAAGAGGTTTTGAAGAATAGTGGGGGACCAACTACTAAGGAGAGAATTAATGGTGTATAAAATTGAATATATATTGATCTAATATATTTTAAAACCTTTATTGTAGTTCATTAGGATTAAATCTAAATCAAGAGAATAGGATCAACAAGTGGATTATGAAAACAATGCATTCTAATCTGTAAATGTCATGAAACTATAAACATGGTAAGAGATTGCAAAGTGAAAATTATGGATAAAGAGATGGATAATTTTAGGAATGAGATAAAATTTAAAATGAAATAAAGATATTGTATCATAAGAGAAGTTAGGTCAAATCAAGGGCTTTCTACTCCTAAGAAACTAGAAAGAAAAATCCATCTATATCACCAAATGGAAAGGCTCTTATAGTTCACTTGAATAAATTACTATAAAAAGAAATGACACAAGGGATGAGGAAGTACAATACACAAGTAAAAATACATGAGTTAAAGGTGCAAAGGAATATGGGAAGGAAAATTTTAGAGAAAAGGAATGTGGGGATACAAATTTCAAAGCGAATGAGGTGAAGCAAGTCAAGGTTAATCCATGTAAATTATCTTCAGTTTTCTCAAGTAGCATAAAATCTTCTTCTTGCAATAAAAATAATAGTATAAAGTAAAATCCATTTCACTTTAGTATTTCAAGAGTAACATAATAAATAAAAGCATATGAAGGATTTCCAAGTAAATTTGGTGTTTCTATGGCAACATAAGAACATAATGACTATGGAGGACTTATGAACTTTAGGTCTTTTGGGTAACATAAAGAAGAAAGTGTTCATGAGGATATTAATCGCATTTTAGATTCTTTAGGAAAACATAAATATTTAGAATAGAAGAATAATTATGAACAATATAAAAAAAAAGGAAAATATTGATGAAGATGTAAGTTTTGGAGAGAATAGGAAAAGGAGAAGAAGGCCATCAAAGCATGAAAAAAGAGAAAAATAAACTCAAAGGGATATCTATTTAGGAAGAAAAATTACAATAGCATAGGTATTAACAAAAAGTGTAGCTAAATTCACTAATAAACATAAAATTAATGATGATTACAACGATATCATGGAATACTACGGGTATGAATAAGACTTGTAAAAAAGAGTCATTAAGCAATTAATAGTTTGTTATAGTCCCAATTTTATTTTAATACAAAAGAAAATTAAGTAGTGAGGAATGTAAAGATGCTTTTAAAAATATTTTGAAGATGAGTGATTGTTTAACAATTTCTTCTATAGGAGCTTCAGGTGGTATTGCAATAATATGAGACAAACACAAATAGGATGAACAATTATTAAAAGCAAAAAGTAATTGGGTTGTTGGACTATTTTTTAGGAAAGATAAAAACATCAAATTTGGGGCTCTAAATATTTATGCTCCAACTATAGTTACTCCTTGTGAAAGATGTTGGAAAAGTATATGATAATTTTCCTCAATGATATTATGGAATATTTATGTTCCAACTATAGTTACTCCTTGTAAAAGCATAAATTTGTATTTTGACTATGAAATTTGTAGAAAATATAGTCCATGAGGATAAGTAGGTATTTTCGTGTTTTCCTAATTGAGGTAAATGTGGGTTTAAAGGATAGGTTGGTTGGTAAATCCAAGTGTAGGTTGTTTTGTTTTGACTATTTGGTTTTGGTTCAATTTTTTGAATGGTTGTTTTTACTAGTGGGGTAGGGTTTATAGAGGTTCTTTGTGTTTGGATGGTTGTATTTACTACAGATATGTTTTATAAAGGTTTATTGTGTTTGTGGAAAGGTTACCTCGATTTAATTACTTAGATGGTTGTTTTTGCTAGTAGACTAGAGTTTATAGAGGTTTTTATTAGTAGATTACAAATTATAAAGATTCTTATGCCAAAAAAATATAAGTCTACATATTAAGAAATGCAGTGATTTTATGGTAAACATTAAAATCTCAAAAACCATGAGGTCATTAATTCGATCACCAATTCTATCAACATATAAGTTAGACCTAAATTAACCTATCGTATAATTTTAAAGGTATAGAAAACAATCTTTTGATTTTGTAGATAAAAAGGATTTGAATGCAAAGTGACTCTTGATAAGAAGCTTTAAATAACAAATATTAAAAGATACAATCACCCTGATTTGTGAGAATATGTACCTTTCCTGGTCAAAAGAACATGTGAATGTAAAGTGGGTTTCATTTTCAAATTTTGAACAATAAATATGATATTTCTTATAGAGATGATTATTCCTTTTAATATAAAATTGATGGAGTAAACTAACTTTGTTATGTATATAAACTAACTTTGATATGTATTGTGGGGTTTTAAGTTGAAGTTTGGTGTAGAGAAATAGTTTTAGCCCATTTTCATGACATTATTTTTTTATAGTATGTTCAATTTAAATAAGGATTAAGTGTTGCTTTGGTTAAAATTTAGAGGAAGGTGTAAATTATAATTATTGTAAAAGAATTAAATACAAAAAGAATTTTTTTTTCAAAAAGTAGATATATAGATATATTAAATTATGCATTTAATAAAGGTTGTTCTTATATTTTGAAGTTTAAGAATGAGTGATATATAAATCCATATAATACAAGAATTTTAACAAAAATTCTATGAATATGTTCTACATAGAGATATATTTAATAATTTCATATGAAATTTATATGTTTAGAATCTACATTCCAATACCTCTTGAATTAAATTTCATTTTAAAATGATATGATCTAACCTATGTGTAACACCCCAAGTCTTCCCATTTGGTTGCCCATTCACCCCAAGTCTACCCACTCGGTTGTCCAACTTCAGAGGTTTTAATTTTGATAAAAATTATCTACTAATATCATTTTTAGTATGAGCATGTTATTTCATCTTCATGAGTGTCATTCCGTTGCAGTCGAAATACTCATGAGATCAAGATTGGCCAAATTTCATAGAGTTTCCTCTTTTGAACTTCACTCTCCTCCCGATATTCCAAGTTCAGGCAGTGTGTTTCTTTTCCTCTAGGGCCCATAACACCTAGATGTGTGAAACATAACTTTTTTGTGTCTTAACATGAATTTATGAACTTGTATTTTTATGTCATGTAAGACTTAGTGCATACATGCTCAAGCTAGATGATCATCCATTATTTTTGGAGCATCGACTAAGGGCTTACTAATACCCGATAAGCACATGACGTCTTGTGTAGATTAACCAACACGATATCCCATACCATCGTGTTGTCGGATTCACCTAGTCTAACACAATTCACCACTCATCACTAGCAGGGATAACCTAGAAGAGATGTCCATACAACCCTTCATTACCTCATGTTCTGACATTTTTCCATCAAAATTACGATTAGTTCCCTGATCCATGATGAATGCCTACCCACTTCATCATTAAAACTTGTTTTCCATGGTGATTGCCTACCTGCGACACCATTTAAAACTTGTTTTCCATGGTGATTGCATACCCGCAACACCATTTAATTTATCTTCACAAGATTGTCCTCCCCGCAATATTTATTTTTATCAAGGTTGTCCTACCCACAACCTTAGGTTACGTTTAAAGTTTATTTAATCCACAATTCTGAAATTCACTTTTCATAAATTTAGCTATAGTTGGAATTATCTATAAAGGTTTGACTATTTAAAGGTTTAATAATCACCACTATCTATTGGCTTGAAACTCAATAAGCAACCATATGTTTTCTAGTTTCTAAATTTCTCTAATGCATCTAAGGCTGATCATAAATTAAAAGACCATGAAAGTATAGTAAATAAATTAAGAAATCGCAAATCCACATTACTATTTTATTTCAATATTACTATTTAATTCTTTTATTTAACTAATATAAACTACCTCTAAAATTAATAGAAAGAAAGACATCTTCTCTTCTCTTATGGTTCTATAACACTTGCACTACACAAATAAGTGATTAAGTGGTTTGCTCTCAACGGACTAAGTATTGGGTAAAAGCTCCATAATGAATGATCTGAAAGAGCATTTTTAAGGAAATCTCATTTCTATTATTTAAATTAAGAAAACTAACACCATACGTGAATCTTGCTAGACTCCATTCACTATCCTTTGTTGTGTTGGTCGAAATATAAATGATTAACAATTTTTCCACTACGGTATCCATCTATTTTCTCTATTTAACTTATTCTTGGTTTCAATATGAAAAGCTTTTTCTATAAACTCTTATACCTGACCTTTTTTTGAATTGGATATCCTTCTACAAGGAATAAAGCTTTCAAGATTTACTGTATTGAAGCTTCCCTACTAATTATTTCAGCAATTCCTATGCTTTAACCCATACTTTAGTCTGGTTATAAGGTTTTCAAATAAAAATATGGTAAAAATGTAATTCAAATGTCAAAAATAAACTTGTTCTATGCACCCAAAGTTTTACTCATTTTCTCAATCCATCATAGAATATTAAGGACTATTTAGGGTGCTTTAAAAACTAGATCAATGCATTTACAATTTGAACTGGTGTAAGCTAGAACCAAGTATACTATCATGGATTCCAAACATGTTACATCTCAGATGAGGAAAGAGGAATAGACATCATTTTTTGTTTACTAAATTAAGTTTCCAAGACCATGTTAAGCATCAGATCTAAAAAAAAGAGGTTTTTCCTATTGATAGAGACTTTTATCTCTAAACTATAAATTGTGTTTTAAGAATGACGTCCTTGCATCAAGTCTTCATAATATTTGACCATATTATAATTAAAAATATTACAAATCTAAACAACTACACAACACTGATGTATACAATCTCAACATTGCAATTGAAGAATGAAACACACTATACTTTATCTTATAGAAATGCGAATTGCTCTTCTCTTCAATAATATTTATGTTTAAAAATAAAATAATATAAACATATGAGAGTATAATATTTTTACATCATGTTTCTGAGTCCAACCATGCACTTATTTTCGGACTATATGTTCAATATCAATACATAATCTACAACCTCTACTTTGTTTTTCATCCAAGAGCCACATATTCTAATACTAATGCATAAAACGGGTTATCTACAATCCTATATGACTCAAACGTCAATATTTCCTTGAGTTGAATTTCCAGATACCCAAAATGAATAACACAAAATTACTCTCGCCTCTTTGTACACGAGTCTTGACACCCGAATGTTGAATAAGTCTTAAAAGAAACATCATGCACAATATTTTGCAATGTTCCACATAAATATTTCTCCTCTCCCAATTACCCAATGGATTCAAGGGTCAGAACGGTCGTTCTACCATGCAATTCATCTAATTCTACATGCATCCATAGTTTTCAAAACATAAATCAACATGTAATAGTTTTAATATTCATTCAACACTATATACACTTCACGGAAACATCTACATAGCATGCAACCTCAATATATACTTTAGAGAAGGAAAAACATTCTTGGTTCCCATCCAATCATTCACACAGCAACTTATCATTGCTTAAATCATCACGGCATGTAGCAATAGTAAGTCAAGAAGAAATAATTTGGTTTTAGTTGTCAACCAATAAGGCTTATAGCCATTCACCAACACATAAAAATAATGCCGTAAATCTTCAAGAACACATGCATTATAGACATCACACAGATTGATTGATTTTTTCTTATTGCATATCCTGAATTTTTAATTCAAAAATAGCTGAATTTTTCCATTAAATTTTCTTTTAAATTTTATTATCAAGAACACTTACTGTTTTTTCCTCACCTCCCACTCTTTTTCTTATTTTCTTGTACTCTATTCCCTTCTCCTTTTTCCCATAGTTCACTTCACCCTTCGTTGGAAACTATACCTCACCACCACTAGCCACTTTCTCCTCCTCTATCTACCATCTAGATGATGGTTTTCCCCACCATACTTCATACGTAAAAACCGGTGGTAGTTTATAGCTTGTCTAATCTAAAACATTGCCAGGTGGTCTGCACTACTCTATTTTTTAACAACCATCTTAACCTTCATAGATATGCCGACAAGTCCCTGATTATCTTTTGCAAAGAATTCACAAGCAGTACTCTTTGATATTTGAATTAATATATTCATTTCATTTCATTTTTTTATTAATTTTAATATAATATTTGCTTAAAGTCCTATATTACCTTACCTCCAAAGCATCCATAGAACAAATATTAATATGTTTTTATTATACTTATTTATATATATATATATATATATATTATATATATATATATATATATATATATATATATATATATATATATATATATATATATAATTAAATTTTAAATAAATCCATTCCTTAAAAGAACATACATATTTTTCCTTTAAACCCCAAAACACTTTTAATCCTATTCTATTTTTTTCATTAATTTTTAACTATGACTCCCATGCATTAAGCATTTTATTACCATTCATCATCACAATTTCACAAAATATCAGACATCAAACACTCCTATAAATGCAGCTACATGATATGCATACTACATGGATCATTGACGAATACATTACCCACAGGGTTGCTTACACCTCTCAAATGGAAAATATACCACCTCCCATCATCTTCCTTGACTTACCTTACACCGAAATAATCCTTTTGCCCTGTTGAGGAGACCACTTTCCTTTGCATTGTCTTGCCAGTAACGAAACCTATCTCCTGCAACCACAGATACAGTAGCAGTATCTCATCCTTGTAGACAAATTAGGCATATAGGTGAATAGAGTTTTGGAGGGTTGTTACACTATGTGAAGCCTCCAAGGTTGTGTTAGTGATTATCAATACGAAACTTGAGAGAAATATAAGTAGAGAAAATATGTACTTATAATAAAACTAAACAATGATTATATTTTTGAAATTTATATTACAATACCATTATGTAAATGGGGTGAGTGTAAATTTACACAAGTGTCCATTATGTAAGAGTGCATGTGTCCTTAGAAGAGGAAAGTGAAGAGTCTCAAAGGAGAGTGAATTTCAAGAGTACTCCATATGAAGAGTCACATTCCATTATATATTTGTGACTAAGTATTATAATGAGCATCAAAAATGCATTGCACATAGCATGCATTAGTAGACCTTTATTCTATGTCATTTTGCTATTTTTGAGAGCATTTATTAGTGTCCATTTTATGAGTTATTTCTAAGTTATTAGTGAAGTTTTATATTGCCATTATTGTATATTTTATATTGTAAATTTATTTGAGATCCTATGATTATTTGCATTAAGTATTAAGTATCAAAAGCTAACACACTTGTAGTTCAACCAATCAAAAAAATGATATGGATGAGGCACATACTTCATAAGAAACAAGACATGGAATACACTATGGATCTATGATAATCTAGGTTACAACATGAGTTTATCAATCATGAGCATGCTTAAGATTTTTATTGATCTTAATCAATTGATCTTCTAACTCTTGAAGCCTTTTTAGGCGTACAACTACTTGGTCCTCCAACATCTCTTAACTCAAAGGATATTTATAAGGATGACCATACAAGGCTTCATAGATAACCTTCCCTAGAGAGCTATGATAATTGTTATTATATACAAACTAAACTAAGCTAAGGTACATCTCCTATTGATTCTATTGATCCATTATATTCATCCTTAAAATGTATTCTAGCATACAATCCACCCTCTTAATTTGGCCATTGGTCTTGAGGTTATATGTAGTGCTAAAATTTAATTGGGTTCCCAAAGCATACTATAATATCTTACAAAATCAATAAGTGAACAAAGAGTGTCGATCTAAAATAATTCTTTTGGGCACTCCATGCAACCTCAATATTTTATCAATTTATAATTGAGTTACATTCTTAGCCTCATATGTATCCTTAGTTTACAAGAAGTTAACTACATTTATAAAAGTATCCACTATTACCAAAATTATATTATACCTATGCTTTGTTAGAGGTAAGCCTATCATAAAATCCGTAAACATAACATTTGACTTCCATTCTAGTATCTCATTTGGATAAAGAAGGCCTCTTGGGTGTTGGTGCTTGACCTTTATCCTTTGACACTCTAGGCATCGACTAACAAGAGTAACTACATCCTTTCTCATTCTAGGTTAGAAGAAGAATTACCCTTAGATTCAAATGTGTATTATTTACGCAATCTAGGAATGAAGGTAAGCCAAGTGCGAGAAGTGTAAGTAGGAAGCAAAAATAAAATTTTATTCAAGGAGAAAATACCACATCTTATTCTATATCTTAGAAAAATCTCAAAAGCTAAAGGATTTGTGTCAAGAAAATCTAGAAAACATGGCAAGAAAGTCATTTGTTAAATTCCTTACTAGAAAAAATGATGCCTTAGTTAGTGATAAAAGGAAGAGTGAATATATGGAAAACCTTATCCAACTAATAGATACTACACCAAAAGTGATTATCAAGGACGAGATCATTGAACATGATATAATGATTATTAAACCAAGAGAACTAATATGTAAGTTTCATGGATTTTAGATAGGATATTTTGAGATTCAAAATTGGATAAAGTTAAAGTGGGGATTGAATTCAAATTACGCCATGACTTTTCTTCAAAAGAATATTTCTTCATTATCTTCTCTAGTTTAGAAATAAGGTATTAAAGAATTGATGGTGGTCCTTGGTTTAGGAGCAATGATTCATTATATTTAATAACATGGAGTGAGAAATTTTCTATGGAGACAGAGACTATTAAAAAGCTTTTGGTTTGGATTAGGCTTTGTGGACTTCCTTATCAACTCATCTAGGTGATTTCTTTTAAGAGGGACCAACTACTAAGGAGATAAGGCATGTTATATACTCTTGAATATGTGTTGCTATGGATATTTTAAAACTTTTATTGCAATCCATTAGGATTAAATATGAATCAAGAGAATAGGATCAATATGTGGATGAAAATTTCAAAATGAATGAGGTGATGGAGGTCAATGTTAATCTAGGTAAATCATCTTCATTTTTCTCAAGTAGCATAAAATTTTCTCCTTGAAATAAAAATGAAAGTAGTATTCAGTGTATACATTTCACTCAAAGGGATTAAAGAGTAGCATAATAAAGGAAAGCATATGGAGTATATCCAAGGAAATTTAGGTTTTATAGGGAAACCTAAGAAAGTAATAACTATGGAGGATCATCCATGCACTTAAAAGGTTTTTAGGGTGATATAAAGAATAAAGTATTTATAAGGATATTCATTGCTTTTTAGATTCTTTAGGGCAATATCAATCTTTAGAAGATAAGTCTCATTATGAAGAATATGGAAAAGTATAAGAGCTTAATGAAGATGAAAGTGTTGGAGGGAATAGAAAAAGGAGAGGAAGGTCATCAAAGCATGAACAAAGAGAAAAAGAAACTCAAAAGGATATGAATTTGAGAAGCCAAACTAAAATAGCATAGGTATTAACAAAAAATGGGACTAATTTCACTAATAAAAATAAAATTGATGATGAAAATGATATCATGTAATATTAGGGGTATGAATAAGACATATAAAAAAAATTCATTAACCAATTAATAATTTATTATAGTTCTAAGAAGTTAAGGATAAAAGATGCTTTTAAAAAGATTTGGAAGATGAGTGATTGTCTAACAATTTCTTCTATAAAAACTTTAAATGGTATTACAACAATATGAAACAAACATAAATAAAATAAATAATTATAAAAAACAAAAGTTAATTAAACCGTCGAAAAGAGAAAAACATTAAAATTCGTGTGCCATATATTACCATTCAAAAACTTTTATTCAATTTTATATGAGTGTATAAGTGGAATTTTTAGAAAAAAAAAATTGTTATGACAATTCTGAAGGAAGTCAGAACTACCCCACGATTAAGAGTATAGACGACGGTGCCCCAGACTATTTATAATTTATTTATTTTGGTGGATTTGACGCGTCAAGTAATTTCGTGGAAAATCGAGCGCGGGCAGGCAAGTAGGCAGGCGAGGAATTAAATATTATGGACTTTTTTAATTTGGCGTGGGCAAACGGAAGATCTTGGTGTCGGTGGGATCCGATTGGGCCGACAATTGACAGACAAATCTTCCCTTGCTCCTTCTGTCCGCTATCAAACCTAGCCCGCCGGTGGGCCTGCCCCCATGCTGTCTCTAAGATTTTATACCACTGCCACGTCAGCGCGTATCTGTGAAAAACGCGTATTATTATTTTTTTTTTTTTTTGTCTCTAGGGAATATTTGGCCTTTTAAGGGTCACGCTCGTACTTTACTCGCGTGGGATGCGATCCCGCGACCATTTGCCTTTTTCTTCGGTCCTTTTTTTCCCAACTTTAATGTATATGGTAAAGTTATTTATTTATTTTTATTTTCAATGTAATAATATTTTTGGTAAAGAAGAGTATTTTTTTAATCGTAACATAGACGGGATAGACTATTTAAACTTTGGATCTGATACTTTAATTTTTTTTTGATAAGGATAATGTTTAATATTCAATTTTGGATCTTATACTTTAATTTATTTATTTATTTATTTTTTATTTTTTTTGATAAAGAGAATCCCTAAAAATGTAGATATAATATTTTATTATATGTGGGTATTATAGATAGTTGACTTTGGCCATACTTAATTTTAAGGTTAATTATATTATAATAATAAGTGGGAAAAGGGTTTAGGATTAGGGGTATATAAGGAAGGTATATTGTATTGTATAGAGGTATTTATATAAGTATTTCCTTATAAAGTGTTGGTTTGTAGAGGCAATTTTTTCTTTAAGGAGTATTATTCGTATTGCTTTAACTTAAAGTTGTTATATACATCTTGTGTCTATTTTTGTGGATTATTATTATTATTATTATTATATTATATATGATTAATTATGGATGGATGTTTTGTTATTTTAGTATATGGTGAATGATTTAAGGATAATAGAGATTTATAACAAATGGTATAGGAGCAATGATTATGGCAAAGTCAAGATTATGTTTTTAAGTTTTTAAATATTATTTTAAAAAATAAAGAAATTTGTCGTATTTTTCAAATAGCTATATCTTTTATTTAGTAATCATATTTAGAAAAATATTACATCATCATGTAGATTATTTTTATTACTGTAAAAATGATCAATCATATGTTTAATTTTGATCAAATTGAAGGAGTTATAGATGTTTGAAGTTGGGCTATCGACATTATTTTTTGGATATGCAAAAATTTAGAAAAAAATCATATCTCAATTCAGTGGTTTAATTTAGATGATGTTTAAACCATTTTGTTTGAAAAATGAAGAGCATTAAGTATCTCTTGGTAACATCACTCCTTAGGCTGCTTCTACATCATCCATTCTTGGGTCTATTGATGGAGGGTTATCCTATCCTCTTTGGCAAAGCCAACAAGATCAAGATGTCCATCCACTTTGACCTCATCCGTGTTCATCCATTAGAACCAGTAGTCCCCTAGTTGTGGTCATTGTTGCATTAGACCAAACTATCATTGTACTTGATCGTATTTGTGTACCTCTCATTCCCTCTGATATGTGATTATCCATTCAATCTATTAGAACCATATAAACTCAAATCAATCCTCTACCCACGTTGGATGTTGGTGTCATGACCTCCATGCAATCCACTAAGTTTATAGCACATCCACCATCTTTTGTGCTAGTGCTAGAGAGCCTCGAAATACCCTCTACACTCATTCAAAGTGGTGCATCCCATGATAGGTTGTTGACCTCTCCTTATCGTATACTACACTTGGTAGCCCTCATGGTTACCTCACAAGTATGATTTCAACACCATACCTATAGTAATGTAGAGTACACAAATCTATGAGCCCTCTTGTACATGGCATTGTGTAAAGTCTAGTATAGACGTGCCAATATGGTTGGTCCCCATGCAAATCATACATGGTCCTTTCACATATCAGTGACCACTCCCCCAAGTACCCACAGTAGTAGTCATCTATTAGTGTGGCTCAACATTCACCTAGTTATAGTCTATCTCAATGGGTATGTCAGTTCGTTGAGTCCATGCCAATCAAGTATTTCATCCACATACACTCCTTCGCTAATTACCTCATGCTTCAGTTCCTATGTTAGCCTCTATATTTTCTTCCTCTAACCACATGTTCTATATACTAGCCTACCCTAAAAAGGCACCCTTAGAATCTACCACACATTCTCCAGTATGACATTCATCCCATCCATGAGAATTTTTAATATCAATGGCTTTGGATACCACCTCTCAATCAATGTATTCATCATATCTCTTCACATTTAATTTGAATCATCTAATCAAGGTGTAGTAGTAGTACTATATTTAGTATCACCCAATCTATTAGTGTGAGTCACTCCACCAAAGTCTACAGTGTGTGTGATCACCATTCCTATGGCTCTATGATGTCCAACTGCAATGCAATCATCATTTCATTATCAATTCATCATAATTCATATCAATTAAATTCAAATCAATCATTTCATAACAATATTAAAATTCAAGCCACAACTAGATTAAATTTAAGTAATTTCATTATTAATATTGAATCAAGTCATAGTTAATTTTAGTTTCAAATCCATTTATACTCTCCATTAAATTCAAATCATAACTAATTCATTTCACAACCTAATTCAAATCATTTCACCAATCCTCATTTTCCATATCTTCCCTCATCTCTACTCTAGCCTCATTCCTTTTCATCCTAGCCTTGTGCAGTATTGTGCCCCACTCGCAACTTGCATAAAATCATGAAATCATACGTCTTAAGAAATTGCTACAATTTTACCAAGTCCAATGGAATCCAATATCATAGGGTACTTGTGAAGTCATGGATCTGCAATCATGACTACCCCATGATATCATGCAGCCCATCGTGCTCATTTTAAAAAAATCTAAAATTTGGTAAAATTTTGAAGATTTTGATAAAAATCTAGATCCTGTCGTATCCTAGTAGTGGGATTCAATCTCTACCAAAGGTCTTGTACCTCTTCCTTGACCTCACCCCTTGCAACTATAGAGTTATAGACTAGAAGCACAATTGTTCTCCAGAGCACTCCTCTCGCATAGGATAGAAATAAATTGATTTTTTACCAACCCCAGCCTTTTAACCCCTCCTCTTTTCTTCTCCTTCTTGCATTCTATACCCCTTTTTATTCTACTTCTTCATACCCATCCTTATTTTCCATTTCAATTTTCCTCAAAGACTTTTAATTTCCCTCTGAAACTCAAGAGGGCACCCTGGCCTAGGGGCATTCGTGTAGTTACTGCCTTATAAAGTGTGCAAAATGTTCAAAGTGCTCAAAATCATACCTTTTTTGCACCATCCATTTACCTAAACCTTGTACCCTTTTATAAGTCATTCTTCTTCAAGACAAAGGGTATTTACAACTATATTTGACACATTTATTACACCATAAATGCATCAAAGAGGAGGAAAATGTATATTCCTAAAATTGACCTAGCTAAATGAGTCAATTTACCCTTAGTTGCCCACTAAGGATGACTCAAATTAAATTTTTAATTAGCCCAACCTTAGTGTCATACCCTACCTTGGCATGACATTTACCAAATAGACTATGTATTGATAAATGACTATTTCATACCTAGTTCTGATGCATTTAATTGATTGAATTAATTAATTCTTATTATTTCCTATGTTTGAATTAATTAATTAGTATTAATATATTTTGTTTGAATTTATTGAAAAAACTTATTAATTAATTTGAGAAAATAATTATTTTTATTTTTACCTTGTTTGATTTAATTAATTAATCTTTTTTTATTGAAATTGGATATTATAATATAGATATTTTTAAAAATATATTTTCTTGTTGTCATAAGATTTTACTTTGGTAGATGGATATGGAGTTATGGGGTTTAACTTGTGAGGGGGGGTTCTAAAAACAAGAAGGGGGCGACAAGATGGAAGGAGGGAGGAAGTTTTACTTGTGAAAAAATAAATATTGGGAGGCAACTCAAAGAATAGAGGATGATGTTTTGGAGAGAATGCAACCATTCTTGGAGAGGAGCTTTTGAAGAAACTCAATTATTGAAATAAATAAGGCACAACAGCTCGATGATGGAGGAGAGGAAATGTTGGAGGCCCTTGAAACTGGAATCCACTTGAAGAAATTTATAAGGTTGGAATTGTTTATTTTATAGCTAAGCTTTATTATTTATAAGATAAGTGTAGTGCTAAAACTAGGCCATGTTAATGAACTTGAGATGCCATGTTTGCTTCTTTAAAGATCTATTCCCACGTGGCTCGATTCTCTTCACTGATGTTGTTTACTTCTATAAGTGATCACATGAGCATGATCACCCCTCTCGTTGAAAGAACCATATTATCGACTGGCTATGCAACCTCTCTACCTCTATTCAAAATATGCATAGGTAGACTGTGTCATTTAGGTAAAGACTCTCTAGATTTGAGTGGTTGCGTTCAGTTATCACCACCCTTTGGTAGACTAGTGAGCACCAATTAACTGAACCATAAGGAAACCCCCCTTCCCATTGACTATCAGGACTAAGTTATGCTGACGTAATCTCCTACGTTCGTCGAAGCTCCACTTATGTTTAAAAACTAGATATGAGTTTTTAATGGTCACTTATTCCATCTTTGCAAGATTAAAATCATTGTCTAGGAGGCAGTAATTGGATGGAAGTTTTTGATAAACCTCTTTATCCCTTGTAATCCTCTTGGTGCCTCAAGCCCATGTTTTTGTAGGTTTATTTCAACCACATTCAAGTTGCTTAACTCCTCCCATCGCTTACATTTAACCCTTCTTCGTCAAAATGGAAGCAGTTGCCATCGCCCTTATAGGCTCACCATCGCGAAGTAGCGATGCCACTCTCGTGGAGATGCAGGTAGAAGGAATCCCAATTAGACCTCCCCTGAATATCCCACATGGGATGTGGGGAGGACCCAAGTAGGCCTTTTAGGGGAAGGATTTCCCCTACTTAGGTGACCACCACTCAGTGGTCAATGTGGCCGCTGAGCAGGTTCACTATGCACCAGTTGAGGGTGCTTTGGACACATGGTAACTTCGGATGGTTGTTATTAGTTGTTGACCCACCTATGTCTACTTGTTGAAAGAATATAGATTTTATTTAAATGAAATAATATAGATTATATTTAAATGAAATAATATAGTTTATATTTAAATGAAAGAATATAGATTATATTTAAATGAAAGAATATAAATTATATTTAAATGAAATAATATAGTTTATATTTAAATGAAAGAATATAGATTATATTTAAATGAAAGAATATAGATTATATTTAAATGAAATAATATAGTTTATATTTAAATAAAATAATATGGATAATATTTAAACAAAATGGTAAATGATTCCCCAATAATAATAGGAATGCTCCCTCTCCCCATTTAATTTAAGCTTTTTTTGCTTTGTCTTCTTCCTATTTTTTGTTTGCTTCTAATGCTTAGTGTTGTTGATCCTAGTATGTTACATAGTTATTTTGTTATGGTTCTTGTCAGGCATCCTTGCTTGCTACTATATTTTTTCTATACTAAGCTCTAGCTTTGGCTTTCTTGCTCGCTAGGAGACTTTGTTTCTATTTTTAGTTTCATTTAGATTATAGACTAGTTTATTTAAATGAAATAAAAGATAGCTTTATTTAGAGGGAAAGATAGACTAATATATTTTAATAAAATAAAAGTTTTATTTAGATTGAAATATGGACTGGTTTGATTAAATTAATGAAAGAATACGTGTGAATATCAAAGAATAGATGTTTAAATTAATGAAAAAATATATGTTTAAATTAATGAAAAGATAGATGATGAATCTCAAAAGATAAATGTTTGAATATCGAAAAGATATATGTTTGAATATCAAAGATAGATGTTTAAATAGATGTTGAATATCAAAAGATATATGTTTAAATTAATAAAAGAATAGATTTTTTTTGTGTAAAACACCCCAAATGGGATGCCACTTTTGGATAATTCCTAAGGAGGTAGGGGTATCTATTTTACCAAAAACACCAAGGGCTCGCACTTGTCCTACCCCTTCGACACACTCAACGAGCATGCTTAAAACAACAAAACCAAGAACAAACAAACACAAAAATACAAACAAACACAACAACAACAACAACAAAAAAAAACAAATACAAACAAACAAACAAAAACACAAAATAAACAAAAACATAAAAACAACAAAAAACTCAAAAAAACAACAAAACAACAAAACACAAAACACAAAACACAATAAAAACAACAAAACAACACACAAACACAAAAAACAACAAAAACACAAAAAAAAAAAAAACATAAAAAAAACACAAAACATAAAACACGAGAAACAAAAAAAACACAAAAACATCAAAAATAACATAAAAATAAAACAGTACAAAAAACACACACACACACCTTGAAAAACTAAAAAAGTAAAAAAATAGAACACAACTATGACCTTTCTAGGCCAAAAGACCTTTTAGGCAAGATTCAACAGAGGAAACATAAGAAATATATGTCTAAGCTAGGGAACTAAAATACCTTTACCGAACCAAAGAGAAGCAAAAACAAAGAAAAAAGGAACTAGGTACCTCTAGTAATTGAACCATCCAAAGAAAGGATAGAAATAACGGCTTCCCTTATTTGTGAAGCCCACCATTTAGAAGGGTGGTTGTAGCAAGTAAGATCACCTTTTTACAATGCCCAATTAGCTAAAACATCTATACTCCTATTCTGTTCTTTGACCACATGATTGTAATTAACTTTGAAAAAACTCATTTGGATTAATTGAATCTTCTCAACAATTATTTTTATTCTTCAATCAACCTTATGATTCTTAGAAGTCTTTAGTAGATTAATCATGAGCTGAGAGTGAGATTTAACCAGCACATTTTTCCATCCAACCTTAGCATCCTCTTGAAGGCCTCTAAGGATACCATACCCCTCAACAAGGTTATTAAAAAGGATACCCAAATTCTCAGCAAAAGTAAAAACTAAGGAACCATCTAAAAGTCTACCAATTCCTCCTATACTAGCCTTCCAAGGGTTCCCCTAGAGGCTCCATCGATATTGAATTTTCCAAAATCCTTAGGAGGAGGCTGCCAATTCCTTGTTCTATCCATCTTGCAGTTACTCACATTCTTTTTAAACTGATTCCCTTAGAAGAGTTAAAATATAATCTTTGCATCATTTGATCCCATCTTTGATGGGATTTTTGGGGGTGATTAAGGAGTTGTTTGATTGATTCAACTAAGTTGGCAATGATATTTTGCTATATATAGTGAGTATCCTTCCTTTATTGATTGAAAATCCAGTTGTTCCTTTCATTCCAAATATTCCAAGGTATAATGGTAGAACCCATCCAAACTAACTGCCTAATGAAATGATAAACACCCTCCTATTTAGGCCAATTCCTCGAAAGCTATTCAAAAGTAAAAAAATTGGACCACTATAAGCCAAGTAAGATGGTCATTCTCCTTTATAGCTTAAAGGCTAAGGTACACTCAATAAAATATTATTGAGAGTTTCAATATTCTCTCCACACATTTCACATCTAAAAGGGCCATGAAAACCACCTTTCATAAATTGCTCACCAATTAGCACCCTATGATGCAATAAAATCCAAGTAAATATCCTCACTTTAGGCCAAAGATTTTGATCCCAAAACTAATAAATATATAATATGATTGGTTGGAATTATTATAGCATAAGGACAAGTAACATTGAGCAACTGAATACTCACCCTTAGTAGTGTTGTTCTATCCAAAATAATCTTTATCGTGGGACCAAGAGAGAGATCTCATATGAAGGATGCATTGGATGTCTTGTATTTGCCTTTTTGGAATTTGAATAGGTCAGTCCTTAATAGGGATCCAATATCCACCAACCTCTGAATTACTAGTATGGTACCGATAGTAATTAGCCACCTGTATCCAACTAGCTCTGTGAAGCTCCTCCATCCAAGGCCTCCAATTCGAAAACTAAGTTATCAAAGATTGGTGACCATCCCAAGAATCTGTCCAAAAATTTTCCTGTTGACCATTATGAATAATTCAAAATAGCTTTCTCTTTATCAAATCCTCACCAATATTAAGAACCTTTGGTAGGCATTTGATAGCAAAACATGTCTTCATGAATTTTATCTGAGCATATTTAGCATGGATATTTTTGGCCCAAAGAGAATTAGGATTGTGCAAAATCCTCCAATATAATTTAGTAGCTAAAGCCTTGTTATTAATAGCAAACTAAAATCCTAACCCCTCTTAATTCTTAGGAAGACATAAAGTGTCCCATTTCACCAAGGCACATTTTCTTTTCTCCTTAGTACCACTCTAGAGGAACTATTGATTGATTTGATCCAATTCTCGAAGAAAAACCTTTGGGATATTCAACACAGTAGAAACATAAATAGGTATAGCTTGAAGGATTGATTTTACCAAGGTAATTATGCCCCCAAAATAAAGCCACCTATTGGTCTACTTTCCAATTTTCTTCTTAACTCTTTTCAAAAACCAATTCCAGTCTTTTTTTTCTATATTTGAATATGATAGGAATGCCTAAATAAGTGATCGAAAGGGATATCTTATTATATATTAATTTATCCAAGACCATGGATTATTTTCTGGTGAAGCAGTGAAATAAAATGAATTTATATTTGTCTTCATTGATCAATTTCCCGGTAGCCTTAAAAAAATAGATAATGATTTAGAAGTTTCCTTAACTATAGCTTTACCTAACAGGGTAGAGTCATCAACAAATTGAATATGAGAGATAGGCATAGCTCCATGAGCAATGCTAACTCCCTCAAGGATTTTATTTTCTCTATATTTGGTTATAGTCCTTCCCAAGCATTCAACAAGAATGATGAATAAATAAGGAGAGAGGGGCTCACCTTGCCTAATACCTTTGAAATCTAGGAACAACTGTGAAGGCATGTCATTAATAAGAACTGAGTAGGGTACTGAAGAGATACATCCCATAATCCAATCCATCCAATCCTAAGAGAAACCAAATTGCCTCAAAACTTTGATAAGGAAGTGCCAATCCACTATGCATAAGCTTTGGATAAGTCTAAAAAAAAGAACATAGAAGGAGATTTTTGCATTTCCATGAAATGAATGGCTTCTTGAGTAAGAATTATTGCATCTACTATTTGAAACCCTTCCACATAACCCCTTTTTTCAAGGGAAATAATATTATGCAAAATAGGCTTCAACCTTTTCACCATGATATTAGTAATAATTTTGATAAGAACATCACATAAATAAATATGTCTAAAAGTTGATATATGTTCAACCTCTTGAGCTTTTGGGGTAAGAGTTATATAGGTTTTATTGATAACCTTCAAAATTTCTTTGGCTTTCCTGGATTCTTCCACCACCTCTAATAAATCAACATTAAGGATATCCTAGAACCCTTGGTAGAACTCGGTGGGAAAACCATTAGGACCTCGGGTTTTCTCTTTTTGTATTTTAAAAACCACTTAGGAGCAGTCAAAACAGAGTTCTCCTCATAAGTGATAAGAGAAGGAATCGCTTGAAGAACATTATGTTGAGAAGTTGAGTCAAGAGTAGTAGCACAAGGATTGAAAAAGTAATTGACAACAATAGAGTTCATGCCATCCCAAGTGTAGATAACATATCCAAAATTTGATTTTAGGGAAGGAAAAAGTTGTGAGACCTTCAAGCTAGAATAGATTTGTGCAAGAAATTTGTGTTTTGATCTCTTTCTTTGAGCCATTGAATTCTAGAATTTTGCTTCCGTAAGAGTTTTTTTTTTCATTCCTCTAACTGAGTTGTGAGTCTAGTTTCATTTGTACTTCTACTCTTTGTGAGGCCATCTAAATGGATTTTCTTATTCAAATTTTCAAGCTAAGAAATAAATTCATATTTTTTTTTTATGAACATCCCAAAACTCCTTCTAGTTACAAGTCTTGATTTTGGATTTAATGTATTACAACCTTTTGGTAAAATAGAACATCTTAGTCCCACACCTTGATTTACCTTCTTTCCACCATTTTTGCACTCGAGCTTTGAAGGAATTGTCTCTAAGGCACATTAACTAAAATTGAAAAGGAGAGAAACTCACATTGGTTTTCCACATTTCCACCATGATTGACCAATGTATTGGGATCCTATATCCTAACCCTAATTATTAATAATAATATACATTTCATATACTAAGGTTAGTATAATAAATAATATAATAATTAATTATAAATTAATTATTATATTATAATATTAGGGTTTAGGCTTAGCATCATGTCCTTTCACTCACAACCCTAGAATAGGTATATAAGACAAGTCACTAAGGTGTAATCAAGCATCCATGAATATATATATATATATATATATATATATATATATATATATATATATATATATATATATATATATATATATATATACCATTGGAGGGACCCCCTATCAATGCAACAGTGATTCAACCCTAAAAGTGATTCTTTTTATGTTATTTTATTTATTAAATTATTAAATATTTGCTAGAACCTTCAGGGTTCTATCATTTGGTATCAGAGCCATGTTGGACCCAACCATGTTTAACCCAGTCGAGTTGGATGCGCTCATCAAAATAAAGGAAGAACTTAACAAGCTTTCAAAGGGAATCAAGGAAATGAAGAGTGACATCATAGACTTACCTGAAATTGTAAGTAAGGAAGTTGCTCCTAACCCTAAAAAAAAAATTACCTCGGAGGAGCCCGTAACCATGAAATTCCTAAGAAAAAAAAAATATTTCAAACAATAATTTTTATGAACTAAAGCACAATGCAAAAAAATTTATAAAAACCCTAAAAATGCAAATATTTTTTTAAAAGAAGTGCACGAGGAAGAGGAGGATATCAAGGATGAAGGCTTCCAAAAGCTGTGTTTTACATACCTGCATATGGGTGATATACACTGACATCAAGACGGAAATCAACCTAATAATACCTTAACATAGCAAAATCATTTCTCCAATGATATCTTTTGCAATGTTTTTTCAAAAAATCTAGTTAATATTGAGGAAGAAACAAAGATTTTTGAAAATTTCAATGGAAACAATCTAGCAAAGGATCATTTTGGTTATCGAGATATGTTGTACAGTATGCACCTCTCATCTGTGCAGCCTTCACCTTGGCCGTCACCATGACTAAAACCATTTTTCTGCATGATTGGGGCCCGTGTAAATTGTAATATCACCAAGCAAATCCTGCATGGAGGAATGCAATTCACATCTTGAAGAATCTTTGCGGTCATAAGCATTCATCCCTATAAAATCCACAGGTAGAGCACCCTCCAGGTGTAAAATCCCATGAATTATTTATGGTCGTATAACCTATCTCATTTACACTCTATCATAATGATCAATACCTCCATCATCATCATAGAAAATAGTTTAAAATAAGAAAAAATAAACTTCTGAAATCATAGTTGATTAAAAAAAAATTGAAGTGAAAGCGAAATTCTCTATAACATGGTGAGGACTGGATATGTTGATTTCTAGAGGCATGTCAAGAAGAATCCCGCGATTTGGTTTCTCCTTCGCTGTCAACATGGTTTTTCCAGAGAGATATTAATTGGGTGGAGATCATTCATTACCTGGCTTATGAAGGAAGTGGTAGGAACTGGGTTTGGGATGCTGCTCTTTTGGAGATATTCCAATCATTTATAATAGAAATTGTCCATTGTCTCGATTCTCTTTTTACTAGCAATACATTTACTCGTATTATAATGAGAAATGATATTATATCTTGGAATTGTGCACTTCTCAGCGGTTTCATTTGCTTGTTGGAGAATCCCATTTAATTGTGTGAGCCATATATTTACAGCTTCAGGAATTTTCAAAAGATCTAAACTGACCGATGGTGAGGTAAAACGATAACCATTACATCAGGCACACCAAGGCCAGATTGACTAGACTCTAATTCTGGAAGTCTAATTGTCCAACCCTTGTGAGACATGTAGCCAGTTTCATAATCATCCACCAGAACTTGTCCATAAAACCAAGGGAAGAAGATCAAGTATACTAAATGAAGAAGCTGACTCCACCAGATTAAGCAAATTTTAGATACTTCAATTAGAATCCATAATGGGATTTTTAACAAATATACCAGTCAAAGATTTCCAGTTCACAATAGTTGAAATCCATCTGTTAAACTGAATCCTGTTCCCTGAACAAGAAGTAAAGCTAGGAAAGAAACAACCATTTATGTTTCCATAATGAGATCAAAGTTTCCAGGTTTGTAGGACCTCGCAAACCAACAAAATTAGCACTATCCAACCCAACAAAGAGAAACGTGATTCATAACAATTAGTCAGTGGCCTTTCTCCTCCATGCTTCACCATATTGTCATCAAATTTCGATCTCCCATCCTTTGAGAACATCAGAATGAACGAGCAGGCAAAATAAAAAATAAAAATCTTGCTAAATTACAACATGATGAATGAGGGTCTTGATGGATTATTACCATCAAGAAAGAAATTGAATTCCCGTATGGTCGTCGCATTTAAATTGGGCTGTAATTCAGTAAAGTACATGGAAATATAAAGGTAGTTGTATTGTCTTCTCTGACGAAGGGGAAAATCCATGACCTTGGGGATCAAATGGAACTTTCGAAAATCTGGTTACACACCATCACATTTTAGGTGTTCGCCTGATAATAGATAATATCTAAAAATATTGAATATAGTGATGGTTGTCGTAAATTTACCTAATGGAAATGCTAAATTGCTATTCTCAATCCTTAGCAGTGATTTTTTTGATAGGCCAATACTATCTTAATTTCCATGAACTCTAGGATTCGAATGCATTTGCTTGGAGTAATTTATCTTTTGGTATAGGTGTTCTTTTTAGTAATATATTTCTTCCATAGGTATACTTGGTATATATTTTAGATTCCCTAATACTCCTATCGATTCATCCACAAACTGTTTAACTAACAGAAATAAGACGACTATTCAAAGCCTAATTCATATCAACTCCTCTTAAGCAAATTAAAGAACATAAGCGTACTGATATGATGGTTGAATAATACTAGCCCTACTGTTATTTTAAAAATGGAGAAGATTGATAAGTCTGGACCATTCTTTCAAGAAATATTGTTTGTCCGTGCTTATACAAAACAACATCATTCACGGGGTTGCCATTTGATGATTATTTTTACTAGAAAGAAAATAACGATGGATAAATGGATATAGAGTATTTTGTGACATGAAATTGCAAGCAAATAAATTCCTAGTAATTGCATCCTTAATGATGTTAAAGGCAGGTTTGATTTCATCAGTAAAGTTGAATCTTTCCAAAAAATAAAATAAAATCACCTACGAATTTTCTCCACCTTCGTGCCATTAGGCAAAACGTCATCTTTAGTGGCTTCCATGATATTCAAGGGAACAGACGGGTACTGATGGAGCGATGCCAGTATGCATCTAATGCAATTCGTCCAGCTCTAGCTACTCACCACGACGTCTAGCTCATCTAGCGATGGAAAGACTTTGGAGTGGTGTGTTGGAGTCGAAGCTCTAAACACATTTTCTGGTGCCCAAACAAGGCAGCAAAATTCCTTCAGCACACGAGTAAAAAATTACCAGCAGAACTTGCACAAATTAGAGGAAGCAAGCGTGATTTAGAGAGGGGGCATGGTTCAATATTCGGGAACATAAAGAAAATATAATAAAATGTTATGAAAAAATAAAGCATGAGTGATCCAAACGTGCATAACCCAACACCAGTTCAATGCTTGAATGACCAGAGTTAATGCAATTCGGAATACAGCACTGGCTGATATTTTCATAAAATATTAAGTAGCCATCAACAATAAAATTGTGATATGGAAAGGAGTGACAGCTTCTTTCTATGTCTTTGAATTAATAGTACACCACGACTATTAACAAATGAGACAAACACTATGACTAGTTCAACCTTGAACGCACACCCCAACCACTTAAAGGAGAACTAGAATACAACGCGAATTCATACAAGCCGCTAACACCAACATAGGCCATGAACATCACCAACGAATGGGTATGTGTGCTGCAAAATGGAAGCCAAAATACCAAGGCTCCATTGCATTAGGGATGCAATTGGTTTTGCAAAGCTTCTATAAACAAGTGGCCTAATTAGCAGGAGAACTCCTATTAACGACTCGTAGACCCTATTGCAAACGCACTAAGTTGTGATAGAATATGGATAGCTAGCAACCAAGAATCATTACAGCGAAAGCAATGAATTATGCTGATTTTTGTGAGTCTCGTAAGAGATAACTTTGTGAAACCTGTGAATTTCCAAGAATGAAAGCTAAGAGGAATTGCAAGAAAACTTATATCATTCACTCTCAAAGCATTTAGCATAGGGATGACCACTACAAAATCTATGAGGACTGTCTTCATTAAAGTCCAAATGTTGTCATCTACCCTACAACCTCAGTCTTCCAGATGAAGATGATTACGACGCTCCAAAGACTATTTTTCCAGTAAACTTTAAGGATAAAGTTTTTCAAAGGAGGGGTGGCTAGGATCCTATATCCTAACCCTAATTATTAATAATAATATACATTTCATATACTAAGGTTAATATAATAAATAATATAATAATTAATTATTATATTATAATATTAGGGTTTAGGCTTAGCATCGTGTCCTTTCACTCACAACCCTAGAATAGGTATATTAGACAAATCACTAAGATGTAATCAAACATCCATCAATAATATATATATATATATATATATATAAACCCATTGGAGGGACCCCCTATTAATGCAATAGTGATTCAACCCTAAAAGTGATTCTTTTTATGTTATTTTATTTATTAAATTATTAAATATTTGTTGGAACCTTTAGGGTTCTATAACAGTGATCCGAACCAGCATTGTTAAGAGTCTTCACTTTAGGAATGTGACCATGGATTAAGAAATTATCGGAGCAAGAACCTATCTAATCTCTCCATGATACAAGCTAAGTCTTGCCTTTTGTTAGACCAAGTCATAATACCATTATCTGGCTGGATGTCCACAAGATGAAGGTTTGCAATATATTCACTCATGAGCTCAATGCTCTTGTCCAAATTTTTGTTTCCCCCATTTTCTCATCCAAAGAGAGGATGTATTGAAATCTCCTCTGATCAAGATCCAATCTTCAGGAAATTGAGAGATAATATAATTTATGTCCTTCCATTGTATTCTATTTTTCTCCAAAGTAGGTGGAGCATAAACAGTTATGCAAAGCATAATTTGGTTGGAATGTTTACTTTGGATAGCTATAGCCAAAAGACCCAAACTACAAACCATATAGTGAATAACTACCTCTTTTGGGTCCCAAAGGCAAGCAATACCATCAAAAGTCCCCAAGAAACTGAGGGAAATAACTTTTCTAGCTGGCCAAATTTTACTAGCAATTGATTCCATTTCCTCTATTGACATCTTCGTTTCTTGAAGGAAAACAATATGTGGATGGTTTATCTAAATCATTCTTCTAATTTTATTTTATTTTGAAAGACTCCCTTTGAGTCCTCTAATATTCCAAGTGATGATCTTCATTAATAACAGGGCTAAAAAGTTGGTAAGGGCATTAATCTTACCTTCCTCTACAAGTTTTTCACCTTCTTTTACCATATGATGTTGATTGGTCTTGTGACCTACCTTTTGATTATAATCCATCTTCATTTTTTTCCCTATTTCTTGACTTACTCCAATTGAATCTAGGATGGCTTCTAACCTTGAAGAATGCATGTACACAGCCAAAGTGTTACTGGAAGTTTCAATAGAGTCTATCTTGGGACCTGTATTATTTGAAGTCTCAACATTTAAAATATTTTTTTTCTTGTGTATATTTTCTTCCTTTTTTTTATTGAAAAAATTTCATTGTTGGTTTGTCTATAAGTTCTTCCCTTCATCTTTAAATTATCTTTATAATATTTATGTTTTCGTTATTTCCTCGTCTTTACCTAGGATATCATTTGTGGAAATAATTTCAAACATAATAGCTAATAACTTCGATTGATCCTACATAACTATTTTTTAATGTTCTTTTTCTTAGGCATTTGGAAACCTGTTGAGTTTGTATCTTATTTCTTTTGATTTGGAATTTTATTTGGGAAAACACTAGCCAAATGACCATATTCATAGCAAATTATGCAATGAAAATAAATTTTCTCATAGTCCACTACTTGATCCCAAGTATCCTCCCCAAATTGTAATGAGATCTTTTTAGGTAGGGGTTTTTCAAAATCCATTAAAACACAAATCCGAGCATGAATAATATGTTCAATATTTTTAGTACAATCAGCAATCATCATAAAATTTCCCAAAGAGTTGCCAATTGAAGGAAAACAATTGAATTTCATAATTCAATTGGGAGGCGAAAGAGTCTAACCCACACGGACCTATAGAAGGCATCTCTTCTTCGGCTTTAAATTAGTATGCCATGGCTTCATGAAAATCCATGCCCTTCCAATGAACCAAGGACCCCCTTGAAATGTTTTCTCTTTGTCTTCATTATTAGCAAATAAAAAAATAAAATAACCATTTGGATAAATAGATATTTGTAACTCACCTTTAGTTTTCTAGTTTTTGCAACCCAAACTTTAAAATCAGATAGGCTCGGATGAAAACCTAAGAAACAACAAATTAGTCCTCTTTTTTCTAGATCTTCAATGCTAGTCTGAATATCGCCCATATCAAGATTAACAATTGGAGTTTCATCAACTACACTAAGACATCCCGACTCAATTTTCCTAGGATCAATCTTAGGCATTCTTAGAGGTTTACAGGATGCCCTAAGATTATTGTTAGCATTAGGCCGAGGTTGTCCACCACGGAGGGCATGCCTAAAATTTATTTTTGGGGTTGAGTCTTGGAAATTCTTGCCCTTGAAAGGGGTTTCCATAGAGGATTTGTTTTGGAGGTGCACCTTAGCACTAGATTCGCTTGAAATTTGAACCATTTTTTGATCATCTGCTTAAAACTTATTTTATGATCTTTTTAATCCATGCCTTAGACATCGAGGAAAGGTATTATTTTTACTTTTATTTTGTGCAATAAATTGGAAGTCGTTTTCAATCAAGTTCATAGCATGAATATCTGTTGAAAGATAGATTTCTAACCCATATTGGATCCTCTACAACATATCCCGCTAAAATATTGAGCAAAAACCACAAAAATGTTGGTCTCTAGGGCCCGAAGATCTCGAAAAACCTCTAGAGTTGCTTGCACTCAACCAAAATGAAACCCTCACACAATCACTTGCTTCTTCAAAAAAACCCTCAACCGTTCAATAGATGTTTGAATATCAAGGGATAGGTTTCAATTAATGGAAAGGAATATGTGATTTATTAAGTTTTAAAGGTCTTACTTATCTAAAAGGTAGATGCGATTTATGAATTTGAAGGATAAAATTATGTCAAAAATATTTGTTTGAATTATGAATTTCCAAAGGATAATCTTATATAAAGAGTAGATTTGTATTAATAAGTTGAAGTAGAAAGGATAGACTTCTTAGATTATATGAGAGAAGGAATATCTCTTTGGAATGTAGTAGAAATATAATAGTAGAAATTATATTTCTTATTGATTAGAGTTATCGAAGTTTTGATAAGAACTTGATTGATTGAGAGTATGGGCTCTTAATCGACTAAGGAAAGTAGTTGATAATTACTTGATTAATTAATAGTATGGGCTCTTAATCGATTAAGGAAAGTAGTTGATAAGTACTTTTTGCATCCTTATTAAGAGAGGAAGGTTGGGTGATATAGATCCCTAGTGACTACAAAAAAAAAAATTCTCTAGTTGGTTGGATTTTTGGGTTGTTACACTTAGATCCTAAAGGTCATTTTTCTAAGGAAAAATCATGGGTTTTCAAGTCACCCCATAATTTTACGTTCAATTCAATCTCATACACTTTTTAAATAGCCACCTATCTCCCACACAAATTGACCTTCGATGATCACGTCCATGAAATTGCAGTGTCAAAAGCTACCTCACAATTTTGAGTTTCTATGCAAAATCTTGGATCTATTATCCTCGTCCATATTTTAGGCCATTTATGGTGTCATTCCTTGAGGACACCTGTGATGAGAACATCACTTATCCTAGGTTCTAGCTTAGGCATATATTTTATATTTTATATGTCATGCTAATAATATGTGAGCCTCCATTGCTCATGTAGTATTCTAGTTGGCATATTGTTTAGGTTGCTTGAGTTAACTTTATAGTTGTTGGCTAGCTTATTTTTAGCCACCTAGGTGTTTGTTTGTTAGCAGTTACAACTCCCCTATCTTCTTCCAAACTACCACTCTTGGAATCACTTCTATCTTCTTCCAAAATACCACTCTTGGAAGCACCCTGGTTGTTGTAACTAGTTGATGCTCTTTGGTGCTTATTTAAGCATCCCCCATAATGTATTTTTAAATTTGGATTTTTTGTCTCTACATTGTTCCTTTGATGTCATAGCACTGGTGTTAGAGGAACAAATATAGCTGCATATGAGGGTAAATTTCCCTCATGGAAATTATCCCTTTTCTTTTCCAAAATTTATTTCCCGTGGACTCTAGTTTATATTTTTTTTTTACCTTATTTCTCTTCAATGATTCATTTTGACAAGGTATTCTACCATGTTGATTGGAAAACTCGAATTTGAGTTTGTGGATCAGTGTAAATCATAAAGTTGTACATATTACAAGGAATGAATATTCTCTTCAAAGCCTTAGAGGTCTTGTTCTTCAACATATGTGCAGATTGGGGCCTCAAGCCATCTCTACAAAATGATTTCAAACCCATTCAATGTTGAGCACATGTATGTAGAGTCGATAGAGAATGGAATAACAAATGCAAGATGTCCAAATGTCCTTGGTGCTCAAGCAAGTGCAGATGGAAGGTGTCTAAGTGTGCCAAGTGGGGTACATAAAATGGTTCGGATGTAGAGGACTCAAAATTATTGGGATGTAGGGACACTCATCACTCCTCTGGTTCTTCTTATTGTGGCCAATTAAATATGTGACCATAGAGTCTGTATATTTTTATCTATGTGCGGGCTTCTTCAACGCACCCTAAAGCACTACAAGAAAACCTCCCTAGTTTTTTGCTGCCATACGACCTAGCTCAGTCATTTCCTTCCTACAACTAGATGTGTGATCTCCAACCATCACACCTATCTCTATGTTTGCCTAGCATCTATTTGGACCCATATGCTCCATGTATACCAAGGAAACATCGAGGGGATTCAAATCTGCATCCCTGTGAATGATGGTAAGCTTAGCATCCTTGTGAATATAGGCACAACTCATTCCCATTGCCCGTTCGTTCCTTGATTTTTCTATATGCTCATTGTCCTACGTTTTGGAGGACCCCTCAATTGCCTATTCCTAGATTTTATTGTATGTTCATTGTTCTACATTTTGAAGGACCCCTCAATCGCCTATTCCTAGATCGTATCCTCTCAAATCTAAGATACCACCATTGAGGGAATCCATCATGTCCTATACTACTCCCATTTATGACACTCCTACCTTATTTTTAAATGATTCAACTTGCAAATTATTTTAGGAGCATGAAAACCATAATTGTGCTTCGATTGCTACTATTTTGATGTTGTTGAAATACTTCATGCATTAATACAAGTTTCTAGCACCAATACCAATTGTATGTAAATATCCAGTTCTATCGCTTATCCATGTGCTATGTTCTAATTTTTCTAGACGCTCACTGTCCTACGTTTTGGAGGAATCTCAATTGCCTATTTCGAGGTCGTGTCCTCTCCAGTCTAAGTTACCACCATTGAGGGAATCCATCATGTCCTATACTACTCCCATTTATGGCACTCCTACCTCGTGTTTAAATAATTCAGCTTGCAAATTATTTTAGGAGCATGAAAACCATAATTGTGCTTTTATTGCTACTATTTTGATCATGTTGAAATACTCCAAGCATTAATGCGAGTTACTAGCACCAATACCAATTTATGTAAAGATCTAATTTTACCACTTATCCATGTGTTGTGTTCTAATATCTATACTAAATCTATACATTAATGTTCCAAAGTAATAGTCTTTATCCATCATATTCTAGATGATATGTATTGATAATAAATGCACATGTTGTCATCCTACTCTTCCTTTTTATATCCTAAAATAGAAGTGAATTATCCTACTTTCTTTCTCATAATTTTTGAAAGTTGAAATGCATCCACTTCTCTAAATATTTTGTAACTATATTATATCATATTTTATATACCTTGCATTTAGCATAGATGGATTTCTCTTGGAACCACCTATGCCTTCTTATTTACCATAAATCAAGGAGTAGCATATTAAAATTTTATCGTTATAATTATCAGGTCTAAGTAAATATCAATGCTTCAACATCTAAAACATCCTAGAACAAGCCCACTACACCCCAACATCTATAGCCTATACATTAAGCTTTTGTATTATGGTCAAATTCACCACTTGAAATCCTTTTAATCTATTATTCTTTTAAATTTAAATTATTAATAAATAACATCTCTCATTTATTTGCTTTCTTAATTTCAAATGTTTTTATCAACATCTTTCTTTTATTATTTCTCATTTTCACATAACATCTTAATTTATGAGAGATTACTCATTATACCCTATTTTGTTGTACAACTTTGAAATATAACTCATCAAGCCTCATGGCCTAAGATAGGAATATTTTCTATATGTCATAACTTTTATACCCATAATACATATCCTTGATATTGAAGCAGTTCCATGCTTTTGTCTTTATAATCACAAACCCTATTCTTGCTACTTATTAGATCCTCTTCCCATGCTTGAGATTTTTATTAATATGTTACATCATTAAAAGCCTAATAATATTTTGTTGTACAACTTTAAAATGTAACTCATCAACCCTCATGGTCTAAGACAGGAAGATTTTCTATATGTCATACCTTTTATACCCTATTATACATATCATTGATATTAGAGTAGTTCCATGTTGTTGTCTTTATAATCACAAACCCTATTATTGATATTTGTTAGATCCTCTTCTCATGTTACATCATTAAATGCCTACTAATACATACTCATGGTATAGAAATAATGTGCCACACATATTTTCATATCTAATAAGAACATTCTCAAATGGAAATATGACCAAGTATACAAAGTCATCTACAATTGATTCTAAGATAATATAAATTCAAAAGTTCATATGGACAAGTTGGAAGAATGGAAAACTACTTTGTTTGATAACTTTTGTGATAACATGATTCAAATAATATTTTTATACATTCCTTGTTTTTAAAGTTATATTTATATAAGGATGACGATTAATATTAATATTCTAATCTTCTATGTTGAGATCAATATTCATAACATACATAATTGGATCTAGTATCTAGAATCATATAATTCTTCTAATCTATTAATTGGCATTGGTAAGATCTATTTTGAAACACTTAGTATGTCTAGATTAGTTTTGTATTGGTGGAAACCACCAAAATGCTCCATATAAGATACATTATGATCATTATGATTTAGAATTTCACTACCAGAGTGCTCAATATAGGATACATGTGTTATAACTATTGTAATTTTGAATTGTAATAATACTTCAAGGTTTTGGTGTAACTGTTTATTAGATTTGGTATCAAAAGTTACATTTGGTATGAGAACAACCACCTAGGTACCACCAAGGTTTGAGTTGCAAAGCAAGTAAAAACATTGATATTGCAGTGTTAGTCCAAGGCTCATACGGAGAGAGGGTAGCAGTTATTATATTTGGTATCAAAACAACCACCCAAATTCAAGTCACGATATTGTAGTGATAGTCCAAGGCTTGGTACCTAGGTTCGAGTCACAAAATAGGTAAAAACATTGAGAGGGTAGCAGTTTGTTACATTTGGTATCAAAACAACCACCCAAATTCAAGTCACAATATTGCAGTGATAGTCCAAGGCTCGGTACCCAGGTTCAAGTCACAAAACAAGTAAAAACATTGATATTGTAGTGTTAGTCCAAGGTTCGTACGGAGAGAGGGTAACAGTTTGTTACATTTGTTATCAAAACAACCACCCATATTCAAGTCACAATATTGCAGTTTTGGTCCAAGACTTGTACAGAGAGTGGTTAACAGTTTGTTACATTTGGTATCAAAACAACCACCCAAATTCGAGTTACAAAGCAAGCAAAAACAGCAAAAACATTGATATTATGGAAAATAGTAGATCCTGCCATACAAACACACACCCACCTAAAATCGAGGTTACAAAACATGATAAAATATTATAATCCAAAATATAATAAAATATTATAATATGATCCAAATATATTCAAATTTTAGTGACACCACAAGATTTTGGTGTAATGATTCTTTGCATGTTGATCTAATTAAAACCTTAAAAAAAACTTTGTTTTGATACTTTTGAACATACATTTTACACCAATAAATGTGCCTAATTACAATAAAAATTGAATCTTTATGTCACTCCTTCGGATCAACCCATCAGCCCCACATAAATTCAGAATTTTACACCATGGATCCCAAAAGAGGAAAAAAAAACTCGGTAGGATCCCAAACGAGGAAAAAAAAGTCGGTACAAATTCCATTATCTGCAGAAAGAATGTGGCTAATTTCCATAAACCTAAACTGAGTCATAATGCCATATTTCAGGTGGCCCCATTGTCTAATGCAGGACTACCAATCAAGATTTTCGCATTACTACTTGTAAAGAAAATATCTGAAAGAAAATCAACTATATCCCTCAGACCAAACCTCGATTATCCCACTTAACACATTAAGTTGCACCACATTGCTATTCCACCATATTTTTGTGATTACTATAAATATAAAAGGGTTTTAAAAATAAATAAAAATCAAAGAAAATATCTGAATAAAATTCAATTACTTCCCTCAGACCAAACCTCGATTATCCACCTAATACATTACACCACATTACTATTCTAACATATTTTTGTGATTAGGTTTTGAAACTGTCTTAATTTTTAAGACACTGATACGAAACACAAATGTTATTTCCCCACATAGCTCCACACACCATGGAACTCTTAAAAACCAAACCATTATACTATTCCCTAAACAAAACACAAATATTATTTCTCCACATAGGCTATGAAACTCTTAAAAACCAAACCATGATACTATCCCCTAAACAAAACACAAATATTATTTCCTAAATCTTAGAACTGAGACTATGGCGCTTGCGCCGGCACCTCCTCCGCTTGTTGCTTCAGCGCCTCCGCTCCCTGCTGCAGCGCCACGTCTCCCTGCTGAAACGCCAAATCTCCCTGCTTCAGCGCCACGCCTCCCTCTGCCAGCGCCGCCGTTCCCGGCACTAGCGCCGCCCCTCCCGGCAGCAGCGACGCCGCTCGCCGCTCCGCCTCTCGCTGCTGCACCGCATCCTCTCGTTTCTGCATCATCTCACATCGCATCTTCAGCGCCGCCACTCGCTTCAGCGCCGCCTCTTGCTGCTGTACCGCCACCCCTTGCTGCTGCAGCTCCTCCCATTACAGGTGCATCTTCTCCAATTGCATCTGCAGCGCCACCCCTTGTATCCGCAGCTCCGCCCGCTGCTGCTGGAGCGGCCCCGCTCGCTGCTGCTGCATAGGCTTCGCTAGCTGCTTCTCCACCGGCTTCGCTAGCTGCTCCAGCGGCTCCGCTAGCTCCTCCACAGACAGAGATTTGGACTGAGATGGGCACAGAAGAAGCATCAGCAACGTCACCAATAAGAAATCCTTTGCCATCCTTTCGAATATCTTTCTGCCTTCCTGGTGCTCAATGCTGCTCGATTTTCTGCATATTTTATGGAAGCAAGATATCCATGAATTGTATTCATGTAAGACTCAAAATATGTTAATAGAGACGCCGACAATACTTTTGTAAAAGTGTTTACGAAAGGAATATCAAAATATATATATATAGACGCTATCCATATCAAAATAAATATATATATATAGACGCTATCCATATCTTCAGTCCAGCATATTTTTGTAAAGGCGGGAAGACTTGAAAGACACATATATAAGTCTAATTGTAAAACATAGCAGAAATAGAATAATTTTAAAACAAGAAACTTAAACTTATCGGTCACATATATATTTCATCCCAAAAGATGTCCTTTTCTTCATTTTTCCCATCACCCTCCCATCCTCATCATAACAACAAATGTGAGTTTTCAAAGATTAGGTGGATTTGGTAAGTGCTTGTTTGACCAGGCATTTATCAAGAAGACACCTACGTTAAACCTCGGGGTAGCCTATTTGCAAAGGTAGTAGTATGATCTAAATCCTCTGAGTACATGTCCCCTGAGTGCACATCAGACCGATGATGATGGTACGAATTTCAAGTGATCGATGATGATGGTATGAATCCCAAGTGATCGACAATAACGGTACAAATCCCAAGCGATCAGTGATCCACTTCACATCGGGACAACAATAACAAAGCGGAATAGGTTTGATGGAAGCAACTTATGTGGTTTGAACCTTGCACTTGTTGACTACTAAAAATAGTGTGGTTGTGACCAACTCTCCTATGTAACCAAAAAAAAAAAAAACAATAACTCACATGTAGTAATACTCTTGGTTATTGTTGATATCGGTAGTGGGATTGTATTACTTCGACTAACAACAACACCAACAACAAGACTACCCCCATCTTATCACAACACTCAAAGAAAACCTGCTTGTTGCTATCTAGTTGGCTGCTATTTCGAAGTTGAACATTCACCACAATCATATACAAAAAGAATAGAAATGAATACCAACAACAACACCATCAACAACAAGACCACCTACCTGCTTGTATTACCTCGACTAACAACAACACCAACAACAAAACTGCTCCCATAATATCGCAACACTCAAAGAAAGCCTACTTGTTTCTATTTGGTTGACTGCTATTTCGAAGCTGAACATTCACCACAATCATATACAAAAGGAATAGAAATGAAATAAAGAGTAAAAAATAATAATAATAATAATGGGGTATAGATATTCAAAATAAGAAAAAAGATGGGTGTCAATAGAATTTTTCACATTATCATATTATATAAATTGATATAATAGGTTAGTGATTGAGGTGTATTTACAAAGACATCTAATTCCAATTATTACAAACCTTAAAATCAGCATAACTTGACTTAAAGTTAAATTATAATATATTAAATATATTAATCCCTTGATTGAGATTAACTATACAAGTTGTTTAGTAGATATCATTGAGGATGGATACATCATTGTTGTTTGAAGGATTATGTATAAAACATCTATAGCTTATATAAAACACTCATAATATTACATTGCATATTCTCATAGGCTTACATAAAAAAATATTGTAGGTTTTCATAAACATTGTTGGCCATGGCCAATAAGAACAAATTGTTGATGTTAAAATATCTCTATAATCTAAGTCGAGAGGTCAAGGAGAGGAGACATTAGAGATGGTAACATCTCCCTTCCATATATTTTTTAAAATTGACTAATGAATCTTCATCATGAATTTTTGATCTTATCTTGTTAAAGGTACAAAGACTGGATCAACCTTTCCTTGAACATAAAGTTGTGACTCTACCTTTTGGAAAAAAAATGTTGAGATTCCCATGAGAAGACCTTTAATGTGTAATATTATAACCACAATCCACCCTCTAATATCAAAATTGAATATTTGAATCATCAAGCAATAGAAGCAAAAATTAAAATAATCAACCCCATCATTCAAAGGGAATCTATAGGAACAAGTCATATCATGTGTTGGCCACCAAAGCTTACTCCTCTTGCAACAATAAAATGTTTTACAACACTTTAACTAGTACATATTTAATTCATGAATTCGTCATTTGATTCAAGAAACATTATACATCATGACATCTTTCAAAAAAATTAAAAACATCTTCTTTAATATTATGGAAGTAGAAATATCAATGGTCATAACAATCAAATATTTTAAATAAATCATAAAGTCTAACATAAATATATCATCTCATCCTAACTAGGAAAGCAATAAAAATATAACTAGTGAGGAGGCGGAGTAGGCACTACATCCTTCCCCTTATTAAAACTTCCACCTAGAAGTTACAAAATAATATGGGCATACAAGTCTTTTATTTTAGTGGCATCCTTCCAAATAGCAGTGTACTTCTTGTGTTCATCCCACTGCACTAAAATCTACTTTTTTTATTTCCTTCTAAATTGCTTTATTCTCTAGTCCAGAATGTGGTAAGGCTCATTATTGACATTATTTTCCTTGATAACTTTGTTGAAGGGTATTACATTGTTTGGTACATGCTAATGTAACACTTTGGGTGCATCAATATATTAAGATGTGTGTCCTAGATTAGAAAGTGAGTAAATATTTTATGTAATGTAATAATGTGTAAGAAATGCATACGTGTCATGTAGTTAAGTTGACAAGTGTGATGAGTGTAAATATGCACAAGTGTCCATTATGTAAGAGTGCACATGTGTCCTTAGTATAGGAAAGTGAAGAGTCTCAAAGTAGAGTGAAGTTCAAGAGTACTCCATATGAAGAGTCACATTCCATTATATATTTGTGACTAAGTATTGTAATAAGCATCGAAAATGCATTGCACATAGCATGCATTAGTAGACCTTTATTCTATGTCATTTTACTATTTTCGTGAACATTTATTAGTGTCCATTTTATGAGTTATTTCTAAAATGATTAGTGAAGTTTTATATTACCATTATTGTATATTTTATATTGCAACTTTATTTGAGATCCTGTGATTATTTGCATTAAGTATTAAGTATCAAAAGCTAACACACTTGCAGTTCAACCAATCAAAAATATGATATGGATGAGGCACATACTTCATAAGCAACCAGACATGGAATACACTATGGATCTATGATAGTCTACGTTACAATGCTAGTTGGTGAGTAATAGGTCCACTAATTCTCAAAATCTCAAATGAGCCAACAAATCAATATGAAATTTGTAGATCCTTTTCCCAAGAACTAATGAGGTGTGACTCTAATAAATATTTTGTCCCCTACAACAAACTCTCTCTATGTGCAATTCATTTTAGCAAAATCTTTTGTCAATCATGATCCTGCTTAAGATTTTTATTGATCTTAATCACTTGATATTCTAATTCTTGAAGCCTTTTTAGGTGTACAACCACTTGGTCCTCCAACTTATCTTAACTCAAAGGATATTTATAAGGATGACCATACAAGGCTTTATAGATAACCTTCCCTATAGATCTATGATAATTATTATTATATGCAAACTGAACCAAGCTAAGGTACTTCTTCTGTTGATTCTATCGATCCATTATATTCATCCTTAACATATCTTCTAGCATACAATCCACTGTCTTAATTTGGCCATTGGTATTGAGGTTATATATGGTGCTAAACTTTAATTGGATTCCCAAAGCATACTATAATATCTTACAAAATTAATAAGTGAACAAAGAATATTTGATCTAAAATAATCCTTTTTGGAACTCCATGTAACCTCAATATTTTATCATTTTATAATTGAGTTACATCCTTAGCCTCATATGTATCCTTAGTTTACAAGACGTAAACTACCTTTATAAAAGTATCCACTACTACCAAAATTACATTATGCCTATGCTTTGTTAGAGGCGAGCCTATCACAAAATCCATAAACATAACATTTGACTTCCATTCTAGTATCTCATTTGGATAAAGAAGACCTCTTGGGTGTTGGTGCTTGACCTTTATCCTTTGACACTCTAGGCATCAACTAACAAGAGAGAAAATATATTCTTTCTCATTCTAGGTTAGAAGAATATTTTCCTCAAGTTGGTATATATATTCTTAGATCTAGGGTGTGAAGCATATGGTACCTTATGGGATTATATCAAAATAATCATCCTTAAACCACCTACATCTAGCACATACATGGCCCAATAAAATCTAAAGATACCCTTATATTCAAACGTGTATTCGTTATGTAATCTAGGAATGAAGGTAAGCCAAGAGCGAGAAGTGTAAGTAGGAAGCAAAAAGCAAAGTTTATTCAAGGAGCGAATGCCACGTTTTATTCTAGATATTAGAAAAAGCTTCAAAGCTAAAGGATTTGTGTCAAGAAAATCTAGGAAACATGGCAAGAAAGTCATTTGTAAAATTCCTTACAAGAAGGATGTCTTAGTTAGCGATAAAATGAAGAGTGAATATATGGAAAATCCTATCCAAGTAATAGATTCTACACCAAAAGTGATTATCAAGGACGAGATCATTGAGCATGATATGATGATTCTTAAACCAAGAGAACTAATATGTAAGTTTCATGGATATTAGGTAGGATATTTTGAGATTCAAAATTGGATAAAGTTAAAGTGGGGATTGAATTCAAATTACTCCATGCCTTTTCTTCCAAAAGTATTTTTCCTCATTATCTTCTCTAGTTTAGAAATAAGGGATAAAGGAATTGATGGTGGTCCTTGGTTTAGGAGCAATGATTCATTATATTTAATAACATGGAGTGAGATATTTTCTATGGAGACAGAGATTATTAAAAGGCTTTTTGTTTGGATTAGGCTTTGTGGAATTCCTTATCAATTCATCAACAAATATTTATTGAAAAACATTAGCAATACTCTAGGTGAGTTCATCTAAGAGGGACCAAATACTAAGGAGATAAGGCATGTTATATAAGCTTGAATATGTGTTGCTATGGATATTTTAAAACTTTTATTGCAATCCATTAGGATTAAATATGAATCAAGAGAATAGGATCAACAAGTGGAGGGAAATTTCAAAGTGAACGAGGTGACAAAGGTCAATGTTAATCTAGGTAAATCATCTTCATTTTTCTCAAGTAGCATAAAATTTTCTCCTTGTAATAAAAATGAAAGTAGTATTGAGTGTATGCATTTCACTCAAAGGTTTCAAGAGTAGCACAATAAAAAAAGCATATGGAGTATATCAAAATAAATTTAGGTTTTATAGGCCAACCTAAGGAAGTAATGACTATGGAGGATCATCCATGCACTTTAAAGCTTTTAGGGCAACATAAAGAAGAAAGTGTTTATAAGGATATTCCTTGCATTTTAGATTCTTTAGGAAAATACAAATCTTTAGAAGATAAGTCTCATTATGAACAACACGGAAAAATATAAGAGATTGACGATGATGAAAGTGTTGGTGGAAATGGAAAAAGGAGAGGAAGGCCATCAAATGATGAACAAAGAGAAAGAAACTCAAAGGGATATTGATTCAGGAAGATAAATAAAAATATCACAAACATTAACAAGAAGTAAGGCTAAGCCCACTAATAAAAATAAAAAGTGATGATGATGAAAGTGATATCGTGGAATACTAGGGGTATGAATAAGACTTGTTAAAAAATATTTATTAAGGAATTAATAAATTGTTATAGTCTTGAGTTACGAGAAATAAATTAATTAGCAAGGAATGTAAATATACTTTTAAAAGTATTTATAAAATGAGCGTTTGTCTAACAATTTTTTGTAGAAGAGATTTGGCAATATTATAATTATACGAGACAAATGCAAATGGGATGGACAATTGTTAGAAGTAAAAATTATTTAGTTTGTTAGACTATTTGTAGGAAAGTGGATAACATCAAAGTTGGGGTTATAAATGTATATGCTACAACTATAGTCACTCCTCGTGAAAGATGTTAGAAGGACATTAGCATATTTTTAGCAAACAAAATGATGATTTATAATAGTGATCTATGGATTCTTGGGGGATTTCAACACAACTCTATCTCCTTTAGAAAAGAAGGGTCATACTCTAGGATGGTCTAAATCAATGCATGATTTTTCTTCATTTGTCAATTCAAAATGCCTTTGGGATGTTAGTCCTTTAATTTTTCAATTAACATAGGATAACTAACATATTGGGCAAACTCATATAGTAAAAATATTGGATGGATATTTTTTATTTAATACATGATTGCAAACTAAGTATACAATCTCTTTAGATATTTTATTGTGAGCAAGATTGGATCACAAATTCATTCTTTTGACTTGTGATTTACCTAATAATGGTCATCCAAATCCATTTTGCTTCTAGTCTATGGGGCTCCAAGACCTTGATTTTTCCAAATGGTATATGTACATTTTTATTCAAAGGATGATAAATTTTAAAGAGCAAATGAAGATTTGGAATTCTAGATATTTTTGAAATATTTTGAACGAAAAAAAGAAATTGAATCCAAGCTCAAAAATTTACAAGAGATAGAACGGATCATGATTCTTATGTGAAAGAAAAACAATTAGTTTCTAGTTATCATAATGCAATGAAAAAATGGGAGTCATATTGGTTCCAAAAATTTAGGAAGAAATGGATCATGAAATGAGATAGAAATACAAAAGAAATTATGCTATAGAAAAAATAAAATTTCCTTTTTGTCAAATAAAAAATATCTTAACTCTAGAAAAAAGAAACATTGAGGAAGAATGTGATATTAGCAAGGAAGCAATAAATTATGTAAAAAATATTTTGTCAGTCTTGTGGAACACCATATTGGTTAAGTCTTTGAGCTCTCTTTTTGGAGACATAGGTTCAAACCATGGTGGGACATGTGTGCATGTGTGTGAGTGAGCTTGTTAGAAAAAAATGTATAGTGAGCAAGATAAGGAGGCACATGTTAACCTTCTAAAAAATATTCCATCAATTATCACATGAGGACAAAAGGAAAAATCGATGAAAAATATATTTATGGAGTTACAAGAAGCATTTTGCTCTTTGTCAAATCGTAAAATGTTGGTTTTTAAACCTTACTATCTCATGATAGCATAGGTCCCAATATAAATAAGCCTTAATATTATAGGTCGAAATATTTTTTTTTGTTGGATAATAAGGGGTTGTACTTGGGTCCCCCACCCTTGACAAATTACATCTCTCTTTTTAGAGCTTGAGAGTTTACAAATAGATACACTTCTAATCTCAATTAAGATGCTATAGCTAGAAATCTACATCATTTTATATAAAATATCTAAATTCATGACTTTTATTTTTTGGATCTTTTCAAATTTCTGTATGAATACAATTACTCTAGAATTTAGCATCTTTCTTGAAATTTTCCTATAGTAGCCTTCACAATGCCAAAAATTCACCTCTTTATGCCTTGAATCTTAGTAAAGTAATATTTCCAAAACATTACACTATCATAGTCCACTTTACCAAATTTGGATTGCTAGTTTCCTTCCCGAAACACAAGTGCAACCACAAAAATTATAATAAATAGTCTAAATGAAAACACATTGTTGTTACATAATAAAGCAGCTATTACAAATGGAAACCATTAAAGTAAATATTAATCATTAATTGATTTAGGTAATCAACATTTTTTGTCAGCTTCAACTAGACTTTCTACTTCCTCTAACCATAGAAAGGAGAAATTAACTTGACGATCCTCAATCAAAACCCCTCTATTGGTTAGATTATATGCACATTTGTTTCCTTCCCTTAATATATTTGTAAACCTAATTTTTGAAACTCTTTAGCAAGATCTTGAATTTCCACAATTATCTCTTGTATGTTCCATGGAGCCTTTGCTTTCCTCAAAATTGCATTTATTACTATGAGAGAATCACCTTCCATCCATACTCTATTACATTTCATTTGTTTACATATTTTTAACCCTTATAAAGCTTCCCAAGCTTCAACTTCATTATTTGTCTTAAATCCACTATTGAAAGCATAAAGAGACAAAATATCTCCTCTCTTATTTCTAATTATTCTTCCTCCTCCTATTGGTCCTAGATTTCCTTTACATGCTCCATCAAAATTCAATTTAACCCATTCCACAGGTTTCCACTTTATATTCTTTGCTTTCTTTTTGCTTCTCTTGTACCCAACATCATAATTCCATTTAATGACTTGACTCCATCTATCAAGACTCTCTACTTCCAAATTAGGGACTGGGTGAGTTGATAGGGTTGGTTTAGACTCCTCTATGGCTAAACATATCTTCTTTTTCATTAACTCTAAAATACTTTCCTTTCCTTTAAATATTCTTCTATTTCTTTCTATCCATATAGTCCAAAGTATTTTATCTTTTGATGTTAGAATCACATCATAACATTATTTAGTAATTCTCATTATTATGTAATGACTTACTTCCAATGTGGGGGGATTCTATTATATTGTTATTTTGTAATACTTTGTAATGTATGTGGAAAGTAAGACACCTATATAAATTATGTCATCGCATGTAACCATTATCAAGATTGTAATCGATGTTTGGTAGAAGATTCTATCTCAAGTGGAATTTTGCATGTAAGCCCAAATCTTGAGCCTTAGGTAGGATTGCATGTAGTTTTCTCTTTAAAAAGCATGAAGCCATGTATGAATGTATATTTTTAAAAGTTAATAAAATATTGAAGGAGGTTACCCCCTCGAAGAGGCCTGCGATTCTGAGTTATTTGTGAGATTGTTTCAATTTTACAATTACTTTTTGCATAGTATTATTATGTTATTGCATGTATTTTAGTTATCTTTCAGTATTTTGTGTGTGAACTTTATTTCAATAGCAGGTTCCTTACAAGTGGTATCAGAGCACTTTCTAGGGCTGAGTTCTACTATGAATGTGACAATTATTGATCAACCATTTTTTCCTATTAGGTATAATTTTCCTGTATTTTTTCATGTAGTTTTCCTTTATTCAAAAAGTAAAAAAAATATAATTTGCAAAAGCAAAAAAAATACAATCTACTTTTTTTCAATAGTTGAGAAGGCTAGAAACCTTATGTTATGGATTTTAAAATAACGCAAAGGAACTATCATTATAGTTTAATCTAGATAGCACATAAAGCATCTAGTGAAGTGAGAGGTGATCAGGCTCTAATACCTAGGCCTCAAACAACACTCACACATGGAATCAAGCTCCCACACATCTTCAGGTGTATTGAAAGACCATTCTAGGTTGAAAAAAAATTTATCTAGTAGGAAGCTTTTTGGCCTTGTATCATCCATAGTCCATGGATTGCAACATCCCGGATGATTACCCTCTTGTACTATCAAAGAGGCAATTAGTGTGCTCGAGGGTATGTGTGGAATCCTCCTTGGGTAGTGGCCTAAAATATTGGTTCGAGCACTATTGTTCGTCACTGCGGTATAACAAAGGGCCTATGGGTGTTACATAATCCTCTATATAACATACCTTGGTTATGTTAAAAACTTCAACCTACAAAAATAACATTTCCCTATTTTACTGAACTTGCATTCATGATCCCAAAAAGTGAGCATACAGAGAAGGACTTCCCTATCACAGAAGAACGCACTTTGCGTGCACCAACAGTAAGGATAGAGTCTGCAAGTGTTTATAATAATCTAAAATATTCTAGTATCATACAAATAAGTGGTAGTAATAGTTAGGTCAGTGACAGTACCAGTCAGGTTAGTGATAGTAACAGTCGGATCAACAATAGTATAGTAATAGTCAATTATAACAGTCAGATTATACAAGTGGTCAGGGTCAAAAACAAAATCATCAGTGTTAGTAACTATAGTACATGTGACTGGATAGTGACAAGGTAGTCAGTTGATAGAATGCACAAATCAAAGACAGTTAATCCAGTACCCAAATTTTGAATAGTAGCTCCAAATAAAAAGTTGACTAAAAAAAATTGAAGAATTATAGTATTTCAGTTATCTTTGAGTTTATTTTGCTACTTTTTTATTTTGCACTTAAAAAATAAAAAAATTGTACAAATCAGAGCTATAATGAAGAAGCTATAGTCGTTTTATCATTACTCTATTTTGAGTAATTTTTAAACAAAAAATATGGAAAATAGCAAAAAAAAAGTCATAAAAAGCCCTAGACAACCTTAAAAATCCTCAAATTTGTTCTATTATCTTAGTTAGCCCCTTATGCACCACTCACAAAAATTTTGAGTCTTAAATCCCTTTTTTCTTGAAATTCCTAAATAGGTCATTTTCCACTAAGCCCTTTTTGGCCAAATATTTCACAAATACAAAATTTGAACCTGGGGGCCCAAAAATTTGTGTTGTGGAATATAGATCATTGTGACCATATTTTTGAGCTGATCATCTTGATATATAACACCCAAACACTTTTTGGACTCCTTACTAAAAATAGTAACTCCTAAAACAACACTTTTATTTTTAGTAATTTAGTAAAAAAGGTTCAAGGCTATCCCAAATAGCAGGTGGCACTCGTGGACATCAAAAATAGGTAGAGAAAAACACCGCTACATCATTGGATAACCTACTAAGTGTTGTTACTAGCTTGCAAACCACAAGTTAAAACTTGATGACATAATTTCAAACTTTTAGAACTGAACAAAATACCTCTAGAATTCACCTAGAAGACCAATTTGCAAAATTTGATTCCAAAATGCAAGGTGTTCCAAGCAAGTATGAGTATCATATTGAACACTCACATTTTTATCGAGGTTAAGGAAATATAATAATAACTCTTACATTCGCTTTGATCGTGATAATACCTTTAAGATATTGAAACTAGACTTTCCTAAGTTCAATGGGAAGGATGTGGATGGGTGGTTATGCCATTTTGCTCAATTCTTTAGACTTCACAATGTCCCCATGTATCACCGTGTTAAAATGGATTATTTCAACTTGGAATCTGAAGGCTTACAATGGTATCAATGGTTGTAGAAAACTCCCCCTAATCCTTCTTGGATGAACTTTGAGTCTCAATTACTCACTCGCTTTGGCCCTAGTGAGTATGATGATTTTATAGGACAATTGAAAAAGTTGAGACAAACTTCGATAGTTCGATATTACCAAATATAATTTGAGAGATTGGACAACAAAACTATAGGAATGAATGAATGGTTATTTATGAATTGTTTTGTTAGCGAATTGAGGGAAGATCTCCAAGCTGAGGTCACGATGTTTAAACCAAAATCCATGATGTAGGCTATAAAGTTTGATCATTTGGCCGATTACAAATTTTTAGATCAAAGGTGGATATCTAAATTTCCATAGGTTAAATCCTCTTTTCCTCATAGGTTCTAAAATTAGAATGAAAAAAATCCTGTTGCACCCACTTCTGCACCCTCTAACCACTACTGAAATGGTTGTGCTACAATTATGATAAAAATTTTTCTCACGGGCATAGCTACACCTAAAAGAAGTTTTTTCTCATCGATGCTCACGAGCCTGACACCAGTAGTAATGATGACACATAATCAATTGAGGAACCACCCAAACCGGAGGAAGAAAACCAAGACAAACCACCAACTAAATTTTATGTTCATGCTCTTGTGGGCATTACTACTTCCTAAACCATGAAAGTTGTGGGTTATTTCAAGGACCTGTGTCTTACCATCTTGAATGATTCTGGTAATACACACAATTTTATTGATCCTTGTATTGCCAAGCAGGAAAATTGTTACGTACATAAATGTATTTCCTTTGAGGTTATGGTAGCAAATTGTAGGACATTACCTTGCAAAGGTAAATGTCATAATGTTAAGATCAAGATTGGGTATTATGAGCTCAAATAGGATATGTTTACACTTCAACTAGGGTGATGTGATATTGTGTTGGGAGCTCAATGGTTAGGCACATTGGGAGTCATCTAATGGCACTTTGTAGAGCCTTGGATGCAATTTTCACATGGATTAAAAGTAGGGCCTTCACAGATTATTAGTTCCAATCGGATGGAGAAGTTAAAAAATTCATCTCGGGGTGTCATAGCTCAAATGTTTACGATCCAACCTTACCCTTCAGAGGAGGATTCTGATCTTGAAGATTTACAACTTATTTTGACCAAGCACAATCCTATTTTTGTTGAGCCATAATAATGACCACCTCGTCGCTCTCATGACCATGAAATTCCTTTATTACCTAGAAATGTACTATCCAAAATTAGATCGTACTAGTATCCTCATGCTCTAAAGTTAGAAATTGAGAAGTTAGTATAGGAATTGTTAAAATTCGATGTCATTCTATCAAGCAACAATCCTTACTCTTCTCTAATTTTATTGGTGTATAAGAAAGATGGGTCTTGGAGGTTGTGTATCGATTATTGAAAGCTCAATAAACTCACCATTAAGGATAAGTTTCATATTTTTGTGGTGGATGAATTATTGGATGAACTTCATGGGAATATGCATTTTTCTAAACTTGACCTTTGCTCGGGGTACCATCAAATCAAACTCAAGGATGAGGATATTTCCAAGACTGCTTTCCATACTCATGAAAGTCACTATGAGTTTTTGGTAATGCCATTCGGCTTGACTAATACCCCTTCCACTTTCCAAAGCCTCATGAACAACATTTTTTACCCATTTCTTCGAAAATTCATCCTAGTCTTCTTTGATGATATTCTGGTGTATAGTCGCTCATGGGAAGAGCATCTTATTCATGTGAATCAGACCCTCTAGTTGTTGGCACAACATCAAATCTATGCTAAGTGTTCCAAGTATTCTTTTGGGTTGACAAAAGTGGAATATTTGGGACACATTATCACTAAGGAGGGCATCAAAGTTGACCCCAAGAATATCCAAGAGGTTCATGAATGACAGAAACCTCGCACTTTCAAAGCTCTTAGGGGATTTTTAGGGTTTATAGGTAATTACCGTAAATTTATTCATAACTATGGTAAAATTGCAGCTCCCCTCACTTCCATGTTAAAAAATAACTCTTTTACTTGGACGAGACCCGCTGAACATGCTTTCCTAGAATTGAAGCATGCTATGACCACTATGCTTATTTTGGCCATGCCAGATTTCTTCAAACCATTCATCATTGAAAGCAACACTTCAGGTTGTGGTATTTATACAGTGTTGATGCAAGAAGGGAGACCCTTGGTCTTCACTAGTAAAGCTCTCTCCAATTGTAATTTGGGAAAATATACTTATGCCAAGGAGATGATGGAAATTTTGCATGTCTTAATCCGTTGGTGACCGTATCTCATTGGGTGTCATTTCTCCATTAAAACAAACCATCAGAGTCTCAAATACTTTTTGGAGAAACAGGTTGCCACCCTTGAATAATAAAAATGGATCTCTAAACTCATGGACTATGATTATGATATCATCTATAAGAAGGGCAAGGAGAATGTTGTTGTCGATGTTATCTCTCATCAATTTGAGGCTCTCAGTATGTTGTGTACCATTTCATTGTTGGTTCTCCAATGGATCGATTTCTTACTCCAGGAGGTACTTCAGGATTCTTAATTGCAAACTTTGGTTTCTTCCCTACACACTAATCCTACTTCATGTCCAGGCTACACCAAGAATTGCTAGGATTTGTGATTATATCACCTTGTTATTCCCCACAAGTCCCCACTACAGGAACTTCTTATGACAAAACTGCATGCTGCCTCATTTGCAGGTCATTCAGGATTTCTCAAAACATATGAACAACTTAAGCACACTTTTTTTGGAAGGGTATGAAAAAGGACATTCAAGATTTTGTGGTAACTTGTGATACCTATCAATGGATGAAAGGTGAAATGCTACATTCTCCAGGTACTCTTCAATCCTTACCCATTCCTGACTAGGTTTGGACGAATATTTCTATGGATTTTATTGAAGGATTGCCCAAGTCCATAGGCAAATCTGTTATCTTCATGGTAGTGGATTGTCTTTCGAAATATGGTCATTTTGTTACCTCTCCCATCCTTACACAGCTTCCATCATTGCTCAAATTTTCCTTGATTCTATCTTTCACCTTCATGGTCTGCCCTCCTCCATTATGTCAGATCGTGACCCAACCTTTACTAGTCGCTTTTGGCAAGAATTATTCAAGTTGCAGGGACCTCAGCTCCAAACGATTTCAACTTATCATCAATAAACAAATGGCCAAACGAATATTATCAATAAATGTTTGGAAACCTACCTTCACTGATTTCTCATCATCCTACGCACTAGGCAAAATGTCTTCCTTTGGCTGAGTGGTGGTAAAACACTTCCTATCACACAACAACCAATATTATTCCTTTTGAAGCAGTTTATGGGCACCCCCACCCACACCTTCCTCCTACATTCCAGGTAGTTCCAAGGTCCATGCAATTGACACTCCTTTAAATCAACATGCTTATGTCCTTCTTCAACTGAAGATGAATTTGGATGCCATCCAGAATCAAATGCACCAACAGATTGACCAAGATTATTTCGAGCATAATTTTGACGTGGGTGATATGATTTTCCTTTTCCTGCAACCATACAAACAATTGTCCCTCCAGATTTGTAGATGCCATAAACTTGCTACAAAATACTATGGACCCTACTAGGTGTTACAGCGGATTTGTACCACAGCCTACAAATTGACCCTTCCACCTATATCCAAGCTCCATCATGTTTTTCATGTTTCCTCCCTAAAAAATGTGGTGGGCAATAAAGTACAGGTTGAATCTACACTCCCGAAGTTAGACAAATAAGGTTATATCTTGCTTGAACCTAAATAGTTGTTGGATCATCAGACTCACACTCTCTTCAACCACACCATTATTGAAGTCCTTGTTTAGTGGTATGTAATCCAACTAGAAGATGCTACATGGGAGTCTCTCCATCAGCTCCAACACTAGTTTCCTCACCTTTAGCTTTGAGGACAAAGCTTTTTGAAGGGGAAGGACATGTTAGGATCCCATCCTAACATTATTTTGTAATTCTCATTATTATGTAATGACCCACTTCCAACGTGGGGGATTCTTTTTATAATATTATTTTGTAATACTTTGTAATGTATGTGGCAAGTAAGGCACCAAACCAAGTGGTGCCATCGCATGTAATCATTATCAAGATTGTAACTAATGATTGGTCGAAGATTCTAGCTTGAGTGACATTTTGCATGTAAGCCAACTCTTGAGCCTTAGGTAGGAATGCATGTAGCTTTCTCTTTAAAAGATATGAATCCATGTACGAATGTATCTTTTTCCAAGTTAACGAAATATTGAAGGAGATTACCCCTTGAAAAGGCTTGTGATTTTGAGTTATTTGTGAGATTGTTTCAATTATGCAATTACTTTCTGCATAGTGTTATTCTGTTATTGCATGTATTTTAGTTATATTTTAGTATTTTGTGTGTGTGAGCTTTATTTCAATAATAAGTTCCTTACATTTGATATATCCCATATTGTCTGTAAAGCCTCACTTTTATAAGTGCTCTACCATTGCTTTAACCAATATTCAATTATGCTATTCATCACCATGCATTTACCAAACATATTAATAATCCATTGCCATAGATTCCATACTATTGAGCAATGTTCCAAGAGATGGTCTATACTCTCCTCCTTATTACAGAAAACATATTGAGAGGGGCCATGAAAACCCCTTTTCATAAGGTTATCGCAAGATAAAATTCTTCTATGACCTACTAGCCAAACAAACATTTTGACTTTAGGAATGCTTGGGCTATACCAAATATCTCTCCTTATTCTAGTGACATTATTATTATGTTGGTGTTGAACATTATATCCACCTTTTGTTGTGTATTCTCCTGAGTTATTCAACTGTCAAATCAATTTATCCTTGGCACCCATTGGAATAATCATAGTTGTTATCTTTCTACTCAATTGCCTCCTAGCATCAATATTTTGGACACTTGTAAAAAAGTCTTCTTTCCATTTGTATCTTCTTTCTTGATCCTTGTACAAAATGTTTGAAACCCTATCACCGTATTTATCTTGAAGTAATCTCATCCAAGGTTTCAAAACTGGATCTAAATTGAGTGGTTTTTATCACACCAAGTATCCATCCAAATATAATTTTTTTCTCCAGTTTCCACCACCCATCTTAAACCTTTAATCATAAGATCAATAGATTATTTTAAACCATTCCAAAGAGGAGAACCATTTGGAAGAGAGAAAGCAGTAAATATTAAACTTGGGTCAATGGGATCAACATACTTACTTGGAAGAATTCTTGCCCATTGTCTTTGACTCTCTTTGTACAATCTCCAAATAACTTTTTCCCTAAGAGCTAAGTTTGCATCTGTAAGAGCTCTTAAACCAAGACCTTCCCTAGTTTTTTCATCACACAACTTGCTCCATTTCACCAAAGGAAATTTTCTTTTATCATGTAAACCTGACCATAAAACGGATTGTATAATATAGATTAAAATTTTTTCAACTAATTTTGACATAGAATACAATGACACATAAAATTTTGGAATGGCTTGTAAGACTGCCTTAATTAACTGCGCGCTTCCTACTAACGATAACCATCTACCTTTCCAAGCTGGAAGTTTATTTTGAACTTTACTAATAACTGGATTTCATAAGTCAATCCTCATTCTCCCCTCAAATAAAGGCATCCTTAGATAAGTTGTTAGAAAATTTACCTCTTCAATTTGAAGCAACCTGCGAATTCTTGCTTTGATATTAGTAGGAATGTTAAGGAAGTAAATTTTGGGTTTAGTCCTATTAACTTTTTGCCCTAAAGCTCTTTCGTACGGGGCAAAGTCCTATTAACTTTTTACCCTAAAACTAAATGAAAAAAAAGTTCTTATTTGAATGGTTAAACCATGTAAATAATACAATTAAATAATACAATTGACACCAAAGTTCAAATTCCAACATAAAAACATCGTGTGAAAGTCATCTCCTTTATAATATTATAAACCTTAAAACTACTTTACCCTCTTTCAATTTTATATAATTAATTAAATTAATATATCCAAATCACTAAATTAAAACCTTAAACAATGGCTAATTTAAATCTTTATAAGCTGTAGTTAACTGAATAAAGATAAAGTAAATAGAGCCAATCAATCAAAAATATATATATACACTAAGATAATCTAAAAACAAACATTTGACTGCTATTAATTATATAGTTCATTTTAATTTAAATTTAAGGGCATTTACTTTTAAAAACGAAAAGTTGTAAAATTTAGTGGACATAATTAAGGATTACAATGATAACTATAACCAAGAATCCTCTATGATTTTTTAGGAAAATATGTTCTATCCCAACCACTCCACGCCATTCTATAAAAAAGATCACGGCGTCAAAAGACACGGTATTCGACATCTATTAGTCCTCGGTGGGCCCGCTGTTCGACATCTCCTGGTCTTCCGTGGGCCCACAAGCATTTACTGTAACTTGCTGGTTAATCTTAACTAGGTTCTATTCTGCCGCTTTTTACTTTGGAATAGGTGGGTGAAATCAAGAATACTTACCAGCATTGTATTTTTGTAAAGACAAGTGTTTATGAAAGGAAAGGGAGAGGTTCATGCATCGTACTCATACTCAAAATAAATAAATATATATGAATAGAGATACCAAAAGTATCTTTATGAAAGGAAGAGGTTCATGCATTGTACTCAGACTCAAAAGTGCCTTTATAGTCGACAAGAGTACAGCACCATCGCCCTCTCACGCGTGGTCGTTTTCTACTCCCTTTCGTTGCCGTCTCTCAATTTTTTCCTTTTAAATTTTTTCGGCATACTTCAATCCTAACCGTGTTAGGTGATAATAGAAAATTAACAATTAAATGTATGTTGTATGTCTCATGACCTGGGAAACTTAAAAAAATATATAATTTTTTTTTTTAATAAAGTATTAAATGTAATTAAATAACTTTGTCCACGACACGAAATGGTTTAACTGGGTCAAATTATATTGCTTACAGTTGTAGCGTCAAATCATGGAACTATCACTATAACCCTTACCTCACTTCGGTAAACAAGGCCCAGAGTGAGGGAGACCCCAACTGGCTCGGGGTTGGTACCGCAGTCATCAAGCTGGCGCACATTCAGTGGATTCTAATCAGACTACTACTACTACCTTTGCCCTAGAGTGGGCATGCCTGCAAGAACCTAGGTCTCCTCTTGGTAAGTGGCCAACGTCTTACCAATCCACCTAGCCCTCGGGAACAATAAAGTAAATTATAGATTATATGAGAGTAAAGGTAAAAAAAATTAAAAAAAAGTGAGTTGTAAGTTTATTGTAGTGGTAAGGACTTTAGTCTGAAAAAATCAAAGTTAAAACCCCACGGAGATCAAACCTCTCATAAAAATTTATGTAACTCATTGAAAAAAGTTAAAAAAATAAAAAATAAAAAAACTGTAAAAACAAAAATTAACCATGAGTTTTCTTATGAGATTTAAGATTATGAACGATATTAAATAATAAAAATAAAGCAATGTATAATGTTTATAAAGTTATAAAAAAATTTAAGTATTTATTTTTGAGGTTACACGTAACACAGGGTAATAGTTAACTTCTTATTCTTTTCAATCCACATCTGATACTTCACTGGCAAGTTTCCCAATCCTCTAAAAGAGGTCCAGGGTTCAAGCCTGGCAGCCTATGTTGGATACAAAAAAACCCCAGTTGGCAAATTTTCCAATCCTCTAAAAGAGGTCCAAGGTTCAAGCCTGGCAGCCTACGTTGGATACAAAAAAACCTTGGTTAGCCTAAGGGGTTTACCCGGATGGGACAAACCCCGTGGAACGAAAAGTGGTCCCAGGGGATACGGTGAACAATTTTCCTTTGCAAAGGTTTTACCCCAAAGGGCTAGGTGGATTGGTAAGTGCTAGTCTGGCTAGGCACTTATCAAGAAGAGACCCATGTTCAAACCTTGGAGGAAGCATGTTGCAAAGGTAGTAGTCTAATTTGAATCCTTTGAGTGTGCACCAGACTCACAACGACGGTACAAATTTTGAGCACGCAATGGTCTATTTCACGTCGGGCTATAAAACAACGAGGTAGAATAGGTTTGGTGGATGTAGCCCCTATGGTTTGAACCCTGCACTTGTCAACTACTAAAAATAGTGTGGTTGTAACCAACTCTCCTATCAAGTAAGGAAAATAAAAACTTCTCATTCTTTTCTACTACCATACCTTGGTTTAAATCTTGGAGTTGCCACTATAACCCTTATCTCGCCTCTTCTACTATCATACCTTGGTTTAAATCTTGGAGCTGCCACTATAACCCTTATTTCACCTCGTTATTAGAAACCAAACGTGAAGGAGACCACTGGTGGCTCAATATTGAAACCACCATCGAGTTGACGAACACTTAGCAAAGTTGTCGAGCTGGTACACACTCAACGAAGTCATCGAATTGATGCATACTCAATGGAGTCAGGATAGTCTACTACCTTTGCCTCAAACAGGCTTAAGTCTTCTCTTAATAAACACCAAAACTTACCAATTCACCAACCCTTAAAACTAAACAAACTTCATTTTATTTAATATATAAATTTTAATTATAAAAATTAAAGAAACTTTAATTTTTTTTTAAAAACTTATATTAAAACAAAGATCATTTACAAGTTGGGATGAGACTCCTCCCAACCTTAGCCAAAGAGAACACATGTTTACAACAGTAAAAGAATATTTGTATTGGAGCCAAATCTCTTAAACCATATTCCTACAATGGTTGTCCACTTGTTTACAACTATAAAAGAAGATTTGCATTGGAGCCAAATCTCCTAAACCATATTTCTGCAGTGGTTGTTCAAATTAGCTAAACATGGGATTTGCTCACCAACCTGCCTAATCATCTCATCCTCAATAGCCATGTAACCGTGCCACTAAACCCCTACCTCCTTTTTAGTACCCATCTTAGCCAGGAAGTTTGCCACTTTATTTAGATCTCTACTCACATAAACTGGAATCACATCATCTAATTCCCTCCACAATTCCTTAATTTGAGTGACAAGAATCCTCAACCTCCATGTCTTCAAAGCAAAGTTCCTCATGCAATCTAGAGCTCCTACCAATATTTGTGAATTTGATTCTAGGATTACCCTCTTGTAACCTTGTTTTAATACCCAAATAGAAACAGATTTGATAGCTAAGACTTTCGCTTTATTATTCGTGGCCCTTCCCAAGCCTTGCAACTCCCAATAGAGCACTGTCCCAACATGATTCGTGCAAACCACTCCAATTCTAGCTCTACTCGGATTGCCTTTTGTAGCTCCATCAGTATATGATTGGGATCTAAAACAGTGCATATCTAAACTTGCAGATGAATTCATGCCACTAATATTTGCTTTTGATAGCATGGATTCATGGAAATATTTCTAGAATATTTTTGGGAATGGATCTGCGCTTCTGATCATGTGGATTAGTAAATCCATGCTTTTGATCATGCAGATTCGTGACAGCTAAACCCAGTGGGGGTATTACTGATTTGATCACTTATGGTTGAAATAGTGGTAGTGGCAAGGTAGATCCAAGCGATGGTGAGTTGAGCTTCCCAAGATCATTCTCCAATCTACTAGAAACTTGTTTTTGTCACTTAACCTGCAATAAAATGATTAGTCCTCTCACACTAACTCAAAAGTTGACTCAAATTCTCTATTTCAACATAAATTTATTCACATAAGCATTAACCCCAATTGAGAGGTAATGTATTAATTTTAAAGGCTTGGAATAGACTTAAGAAAATTAGAAAAGCCAAATTTGGGAGGCAGTTTTGAAGTTGTTAGGTGGTTTTTGGCAATTTTCCATTATGAGCAAATTCGCACGATCAACTTTGATTTGCATGGAACTGCAAAAATTATGGGATCAGGCTAAATTTAGGATGAATCATAACAACATTTGGGTGGTTGAACGACTTGCCATTTTTAGCAAATCTACGCGATCAAATTCGTGCTTCTGATCACACGGATTTGTGAATATGTGCTTCTAGTCACATGGATTCGTGACAACTAAATTCTTGTGCAATTTTTTGGCACTTTGAGGGCCCAAACGATGTCAAATTAGGTTATATCATATACCATGGGAAAGCACTTTTTGATCCCGATCTAATGGTATATGTATTGATAAGAATGAAGGGGATTTGGTTGGGTAAAAGTAAGCTAAAAGATGACCTTAACTTTCTTGAGAGGAAAATTGACTCATCTTAATGGGTCAATTTTCCATGTGTACACCTGCGCCTCTTACACTTTAACTTCCTTCTCCATTGTACCTATAATAGTCCGAGTTTCCTCTTTAGCATACACTACCATAGTTTCTATGATTTTGCTCCAAATGACCTTCCAAATGCCATCTAAAGATGAAAAGGTTTCTCTAAAAATTCTACTATTTATCTCCAGCCACACTTGCCACCAAATGAAGTTTAATCCAAGATACCAACCGATGCAAAGAGCCTTAGATTTAAATATACCCTTATTCCATCTTCCCCAAATATTAATCCGATTCAAATCACCATTGATTTGAATTTTATAAGATAAAAACCATTGCTCCCAGATCTGTTGCGTGAATGGGCACTCAAACATCAAGTGGTTAGATGTTTCCTCGCTCTTGTAGAATAAAACACATTGATATGGAACGATGATTCCCATAGGTCTGATATTATCAAAAGTAAGAATTCCATTATGCATAAACTGCCAGGTAAATAATTTTACTTTCGGCAAACCCTTGGACTGCCAAATCTTTCTTGAATTCTCAACCTGGTATGCATGAAGAGGAGGCTCTAGTAGGATATTATCATATCCATCATTCACTATTTAGATACCAAGGCTCCCATAGCCCCAAGCTAATTAATCCTCCTCATCTCTACCCATGAGAAATATTTCTGCCAATATTTTAGCTATGATGGGTGTCAATTTTGGAGGGATTGGAATTGGCCACTCATCCAACTTCTTAAATTGCTTAAACTTATAATCCCCCAACTGACTAGTGTTTAAATAACTTTTAATTTGAATACAAACCCTGGTTTCCATGGCTATTTTTATTGGTTGTAGTTTTGAAAATTCAACAATGATAGGTGGGTATTGATCTCATGAATTTGTCCAAAATCGTACCTTCTCCACTCTACCCAATTTCTAAAATAATCCATCTTTCACTACATGAGATCATAAATTTAGAGCTTGCCACACTAAGGACCCATTACCATCCACAAGGAAACGACCCACCTCATTTGGTTTTACTTGTCCCAAATATTTACTAGTTAAAACTCTATAAAATAAAGAAGTTGGTTGGAAAATCCACCTCAAGTAAAGCTTTCCAACCAAAGCTTTATTATTTAACTCTAATATCCTTAGTCATAAACCTCCCTTTACCTTAGGTTGGCTAACTTTATTCCAACCTACTAAGGTCCATTTCTTCTCTCCTTTTCCTCCTCCCCATAAAAATTGTATAGCCATCTTATCCAACTCTTTCCATATGGTATGTGGGTCAACAAGGATAGAAAATTTATAAATTAGCATGACCTGAATGATTGACTTCAAAAATTTAATCTACCCCCATAGCTTAACCACTTGTGAGATCAATAATTAATTCTTTCCTTGATACAATCCAAAAGATTCCTCCAAATATCTATTTTCAGGTTTTTAAAATGCAAAGGGACCCCCAAGTATACCACTGGGAGAGAAGTCCTCGTGAATCCCAAGATCTAAAATTATGTCCTGAAGCCTTTTATCAAGGTTGATAAATACCACTTTGGATTTTTTTATCATTGATGGGTTGGTTTGTGGCCCTAAGGTAGACATTAAGTGTATCTCTAATCATTCTTGCTTCATTGAAATTGGCCACTCCCAGCAATCCTATGTCATCTACAAACTATACGTGAGTAAAAACTTCCTCACCCACTTTGATAGATAGCAAACTTTGTTGTCTTCTCCTCAAGATGAGTCTACCCAAGCCTTCATCTAATATGAGAAAAAAATAGGGGGAACAAGGATCTCCTTGACGAAGGCCTCAAGTAGCTCTAAATGGTTGTGAGGGAAGATCCTTGATTAACACTGAGTATGTCAAAGTAGAAACATAGCTCATGACCCACTCTATCCAATCCTAAGAGAAACCAAAGGCTGACATCATCTTTGACAAGAATTTCCACTCTAGCCTATCATAAGCCTTTGACATATCCAATTTTATGAAGATTCCCTTATTTCCAGATTTTTGCATTGAATGGATTACCTCATGAGCTAGAACCATACCATCCAAGATCTACCTACCCTCTATAAAACCCCCTTGCTCCAAGGATATAATGCTATGTAAAATAGGTTTTAGATGCTCAGCCGTTACCTTTGTGATTATTTTATATATGAAATTGCATAAGGCAATATATCTATAATTTGAAATATGCACCCCCTCCAACCCTTTTAGAATTAAGGCAATAAATGTATGATTTAATGCTTTAAGCATTATTTTACTACCTTTGAACTCCTCTATAACAACCATTACATCCTCCTCCAAGTTGTCCTAGAAGGCCTAAAAAAACACAATTGGAAATCCATCTAGACTTGGTGTTTTTCGGTACTCATTCCAAAGACTACTTTCTTTAGTTCCTCTCTATCAATGGGTTTAAGTAGGACCTAATTTTATTTTTCAAAGATAACAGAGGGTATGAAAACAAAAACTTTTTGAGCATCTTCATCTTGCACCATACTTTCCTTAAACATTTTAGAAAAATAATCATTGAATGAAAATGCATACCTGGAATTGTATCAAAGGAGTGTCCATTTTCATCCTGAGGAGCTTCCATGTTGTTCATCTATCTCCTAGCAGAAGCAACTCAATGGAAAAATTTGGTATTTTTATCACCTTCTAATAACCAAGTGGTTCTTGCTCTCTATTTCCAATAGATCTCCTTTTGGTTGTTGATGTCCTCAACTGCTTTACGCAATGCATCATCCTCTTCTTTAAGTTGCTTTGTAATTGTTCCTTCCCTAATGTATTTTTGAACCTCATCCCATCTGGCCACCAATGGAGCTCTTTGGACCTAGAGGTTTATCTTATTAAATTGTCTCCATTTTTTGAGTTGATCCTTGACATAATAAAGCTGCTTGTGGATCTAAACATTATTGTCCCGTATGTTGGACATCCCTCTTCCCACAACTGTGGAATTTTATTTTGAATATCCTCTTTTTGTAATCAAAACTTTTCAAATTTTAATGGTTTGTGATGCTGCACTATCTTGATCCCCCCTTCTAACAAAATGGGACAGTGATCCGAAACTGGACCCTCCAAAATCTAAAATTTTATATTCCATTTCACAAATGCCTCATTTAAAATAAAAAATGATCTAACTTCACCTTCTTGCTATGTGTCTCCCTCATCTTATTAGTCCAAGTATAGTTGGTTGTTGGGCATTTAATATCCACCAAGTGTAACGCATGAACTTGGGCAATAATAAGTCGATCCCCTAGGTCCAAAATTGGGATTCCCTCTTCCTGATATCTAGAGGATATTTTAGCATTAAAATCCCTAGAAACAATCCAATCTACCTCCTCACTTGAGACTCTCATGTTATGCACCACTTTCCATTGATGCATTTGACCATCTAGGTTTTGAGCTCCATAGAAATTGTGATTAAAACCTACTTAGTTGTTTTATTGTTCCTAAAATGCGATGTGAGGACACCCCTCCAAGCTATATCTTCTATTACCGTCCATTCAAGATAGTTCCAAAAAGTAACTATCCCTCCTGAGGCTCCTTGGGCAACTACTTCCATATGACTAGCACCCCTCCAAAGTTTATTTACTGTTTTACATATAAGATCCAATGATATTTTTGTCTTCTGGATAAGAAAAAATTTTGTTTTACATTTTTCTAAGAGTCTTCAAACAGTCGATTGATGGGTTCTACTGTTTAAAACCCTAATATTCCATGATTGTATAATCATTGGTTACCTAGAGAGTAGTAAGAGTCTATTGGCCTCACTGATCCTCCAATGATCAATTTTTCTCCTTGAACTGTTATCAATTCCTTATTTGATTTTCTACCCACTCCTTGAGAGCTGGTATTTTTTTATCTCTTTTCCACCCGAGTTATCCTTGGAGTTGACCTTTCTCTATTATTTCCTTCTATACCCATGATGACATCCTTAATTATCGACTTCTCTTGGTTATGCACTATCCATACCCCTGTAATATTTGATTGTGGTAACTCACTACACTCAATTACCTGCTATAATATGGGAGGAGGTGAAAGAGGGGCTTAAACATGGCTATTATTATTTTCATTATTCCAATCCACTCCTTCCATGATTTTTTCTTCTTCCTGGTCCACTAGTGTCTTGAATATCTTATACCTATTGGAGGGCTTGAGTGGGGTTTTCTCTTTGGCAATTTTTTCTTTTGTCTTCTCCTCATTTTGGGCTACTCAAAACCATCTCCCTGTGCTTATTTACCCTAAGAAATATTGGTTGTTTCTTTATTGATTGTTGAATTACCCTCCTTAGGAAGATTTGATATTCCTAGAGGAGCCTCCATTTTTATGTTCATATTGTTTGGATAGGATTGGGCAAAATACCCATATTTGTGGTAAACTCTACACTTGAAGGTCAATGCCTCAATCCAATTTTTGAATCCATTATAGTCCTGCAAGTTTGAGTTCAAACTCTGCCAACAAAGGTTGGTTGAGATCTATTTCCACAGTTAATCCAGCATAAATGGTTATGTTTATGTTGGTGCAAAATCCACCTTTGGATACGTTTGCACCCAAGACTTTGCCAACATTGAAATACTGGGTGTAAAATAGAGTTTACACGATTCAATCTTCAGAGAAGGCTAGTTCCTTGCTTTTTTTTAGAAAAAGAGGGGAGAGTAAAGTGCATAAATAGAGGGAAATATAGCTAATTCTAGGAACTTTTAGATGATGTATATTAGATAACAACAAAGAAAAATCTATAGCCTTTTACATATAAACATAATTTGAACCATCCAATTAGAATAACTAGTCCTCTGGTGTAGATTTAATCAAACTTAAGCCTATTAGAACTGTTAATTTTAGAGCAAGTAGAACTTTAAATGTAGAAATTCAGAATGAGAATTAAGGCGATTTCTATTCAACGTAGCTTATATAGCAATCAACAGTCCATACATACTTGATCAAAACACCATTGAGCCTAAAACCACAATGAGTAGTCTTTCTTTTGATTTCAGAAGTCTGTGTACATTGTCTTGTAAAAATCCAAGAGCCATCCTTTTTTTAGGGTTGCTCATCCTATATATATATATATATTTTACATAACAACAAAACTGAAAGTTGTTACAACAATATACCCGTAGGCTCATTCTTGTAAATAGGCAGTTAAGAGAGTATGGTATCTTAAACTGCATGTGATTGAGATCTTCTTGTTACAATATATCCACCTCTATCTTCTTGGAGACATCGTGGCCTAGCTGTTTTCCACTCCTTACTTTTGGTTCTTCGTCCAACGAAATAATGGCATATCATGAAATCGTGATGTTTTTTGTGGAGGTGGCCTTCGAACGCCATAATATCGTGATATCACGACGTTTTCCCTTACTTAGCCTTTGAGCTTAAAAATATCACGAGATTGCAATGTTTTTCCTAACTTGGCCTTTGAGCTCCAAAATATCATGAGATCGCGACTTTTTTCCTGACTTGGCCTTTGAGCTCCAAAATGTCGTGAGATCGCAACTTTTTTCCTAACTTGGCCTTTGAGCTCCAAAATGTTGTGAGATCACGACATTTTTCCTAGACTTGGTCCTTGAGCTCTAAAATATCGCAAGATCATGATGTTTTTCCTTAATTAGCCTTTGAGTGCCAAAATGTCATGAGATCGTGATGTTTTTGCTTAGCCTTTGAGCTTCAAAATGTTGTGATATTGTGACATTTTTCTTGACTTGGCCTTTGAGCTCCAAAATATCGTGAGATCACGATGTTTTTCCTAACTTGGCCTTTGAGATCCAAAATATCGTGAGATTACGGTGTTTTTTCTGACTTGGTCTTTGAGCTCCAAAATGTCGTAAGATCGCAACATTTTTCCTAACTTGACCCTTGAGCTCCAAAATATCACGAGATCATGACATTTTTCCTTAATTAGCCTTTGTGTGCCGAAATGTCGTGATATCATGATATTTTTCTTGAGCCTATGAGCTTCAAAATGTCGTGAGATCACAATGTTTCTTCTACACTTAACAAAATTTTGAGAAGACATCTTCTTACTCCCCTTGATGTAGTCATTTTGACCTACATTATTGGTGCCTCCTGGGAATTTCCACTAGCTAAATATTAGAATCTAGAGCCTTTATCCATTAGGAAACGAAGTAACAAAATAAGAAAAAATAGAGAAATGGGAGTGACACTGAGCAAAATTGTGTTTCTTACTCTGTGCAATCATTCATCACAAGTGTCTTCGTTAGTTGATTTCTCTGTCTTCTTGCCCTGGTGCCATTGTACTGCTTGGTGAAGTTGTTTTAGCCTTTTCCTATTTTTTTATTTCTTGAACAACTTCATTATAAGTGGCACAAATCCTTTTCCAAGTCTCTTCATTCGGGTCTAAAGTCTCCATGAAAGTTAAGTATAAATACTCTAACTCTTCAACTTTGTCATAGGACAAGAATTTTGACCTCATGTATAACTCGTGCAAATAGGTTTTGATCTAGGTAAGGTCTTGAGCCATACTAAATATTTGGTCTTCTTGGACCAGCTCTTCCCAGCTGTCTATATATGATTTGTCTTCTATGAAAGCTTTCAGCTCATCTTCCTCCAATAATTTTGAATGTTTATTCCAGAAGCTTGGTATGTCATAGTTTTTTGCTATTCTCACACATTTTAAAATTTCCTTAGCCTCTGCATTGATTTCTCACATTATTTTAGCACTCTCTATCACCATATTGTGTCTTTTGAAGAAAATTCTAGCAACTATTTTGGCTTGGGATCATTTTTCATCTTGGGCTCTATATCCGAATTTTCCCTGTGTACTTTCTTCTAGAACTTGGATCTTTGTTGTTGTAGATAGCCTTGATTTCAAGAAGTTGACCGATGCAATGAGTCCATCTTCCACTCGGCCCAATGTCTCCTTAATTTTGGCCAAGTATAATAACATTGGCCTTGCTTTTAAGCCTATATTTTGCATGTCATTCAACATTACTTTCCTGATCACCTTTACCCTTCTTGGACAGCCCACTGGTCTTGCCAATGCCATCTTGTATTTGAAACTGAAGGTCTTCTACCTGGTTATTCAGTACCTGGATTTGTTCAATGATTTTCTTTGCTTCTTCCTTATATGGTGTCGCTTCATTGAACATCAACTCTCATTTCTTTGCCTCATTTTCAGAGTCTTTTCAATTTTCTTTTGTTCACTTAAGGCCTCTTCCAAACGTTTCCTCACCTGTTCAACTCTGAGGTATTTATCCTTATAATACTCAACATTTAAGTATATAGTCCCCATGTGAGCTTGGGATTTTTCCCATTCATATTCCATAGGTGGCTGAATGATATCCTCAATGATTATCTTAGGTTGATAATATTCTAAGGTCATTTCCCCTTATGGCTTATGAACTAAGGGTATCATCTTCATAGTCGAACACTACATGTTGATAGGATCCAGAGTTATTCCTTCTATGGAATAGGCTATGTTATTGGAATTTTAAGCATTGCAAGACTTCAACCAATATGAAGCATTCAGGATTACTTTCTTCAAAATTTTCATCTTGGCAATGGTAGGGTGACTTTCAGAAGAGGAGGCAAGAATGGATTGGAAGTTAGGAAAATTGGTTGTATAAGGGAAATTAATGGTGGCTATTGAGGCATTTACATTTGGTAGTCGCGTGAGAATACTTGGGGGAGTAGCTGAGGATGTTTTAGGTTCAGGTTGGGTTGATGATGGTGATGGTGGAGGTTGCTGATTAGAAGGAGAAGAAGCATCATCTTGACTTACAGAATGGTAAGGGGAGTTTCTCTGGAGATGAGAAGATGTACTGAGATTAATAGGATATATACCTTGTATCTTTTGCAGGCTTGTGCCTCCAGTACCTAGTGCATATTTAGCAATAATCTGGTCTTCAGTAGGGGTCTCTGCTATATTTTGCAAGCTTGTAGTGATAGTATCCAGTGTGTCTTTAGCAGGGACTTGTTTTTAAATAGGTTTTTCCTCAGTAGGGATGGAATATTCAGTCACTTTATGTAACTCTTGGTTGCTATCATCCTATTGTTAAGAGAGTTGTTCCATTTTTTCATCTACATTTCTTTCCCTATCCCTTGTCTCAGTATCAGTATGTATTTTCTCTTGTCTTATTTTATTTGATTCCACTGCCTCTACCAAATTTGCTTTCCTCTTTCTCTGAATGAGAGAAACATCCTTATCAAATTTTGTGTCTGATGTGGAGGGGGGAATGAACATGCTAGCTACCATTTTTGGGAATTCTGCTTGTTCAGTAGTAATTTCCTTTCCTTTACCTCAGCTAGTTCCAACCTTTCCAGTGATGAGCGAAACCGAGATGTCATTGATACTTGGTGGAACTTTGTCTATAAGAGTATCAGACCATGTGGCATGATTATTATCATATCTCTCAACAAATTCATAATCAAATTTTATTCCCCATCTAAAGTGTATTTCAATTTGACACCTTATCTGCCAACAAGCTAGGATTTTTGCATGCGTCCAGTATTTTCCATTTTTCTTCATTCTTATAATAACATTTTTATATAACTTGTAGATCAACTTTGGGGTTCCAATCCATCATATGTTCATAGAAGTCATTCCATGGCACCAATGGCTACATTTTTTTGACATGTCATTCTAATGCTTCATCTTCTTCATTGTTTATGCCTTGCTTGTCAATATACCTTTTTGATAATAAAATTATTTGAAAGGAGTCTAGTTGAGGGAAACTTGTTTTTATGCAAATCTATCAATGGGCTCATACTTCCATTTTTGTGGTAACTCTACTAACTTTAGGCTTTATAGAGCTCAAGTGATTCGCTCATGGTCTCCCATTTTTGCTACAGTGACTCCTCCAAACTGGAAAGGCATGAGACATGTGCCATTTTTTCCAATCCCTGTGCCAAATTTACTGTTGACATATTCAGTCTGCCTTACATATTCCAAGGTGAACAAGCACTCAGTGACATAGTATGGAAGTAAGAAAGGCTTCCTTGTGAAGCCGTATAGTATGAGTACTACCCCCTGCATTAAAATGAACTAGTCTCCTTCTTCCACATGAGGGTGTTGTAGAGTATCTCATATTTTCTGATGAATTATTTGTATTTTGCCATATATAATTCACAAGGCGAGGCCTAGGAATTCCATATTAAAACAATAGTATGACTATAATTTTGAGAGCACTATTTTTTTATCTATATAGGAAGAATCATAGAATTTGGGATTTGACATACACTAGGCCACCACAATCTACCATCCATATACCTGTGTGTCTGATTGTAACCCTACCACCATAGCTAGCATCGATAAGAGCTCCTTATTTTTGAATTTTGACAAAGGAATTGGTGATTCTGGTAGGGTTCTATCAGGAGGGGGTTCTAACATATGCTCTTGCAGAAATGACTTGATATTGAGAGTAGGGGTATAATGTTTGGCATACATAATTAGATTAAATACTATGGGATTTATAGTGGGCCTTCTGTCACAACTGAAGATGACCCTAATTGTATCAGCATCTAGGGTAAAAATGACTTCACCCTTGGAATTATTGATAATTATATGTTTTACATCATAGAATGTCGCCATAGCTCTGATCAATTCAATGCAGGGATGAGCAGGGGTGAAAATATACTAAGAAAGTAGAGAGTGATAATAGAATGTACTTGGAGTCGATGGGGTGATGCCCTTTGCTACCCTGGCTTCCACATATCTTCGAATATTCTTCAAATTTTTCCATGTTACAATGGTATCAGTGATGTGGGAATCTAGATCTGTGAAACTACCCTCACTTTTTTTAGCCTTACGTTTTTCCTTAGCAACTAGAGGAGATGTCATCATGGTTATTTGTTGTGATTCTATTACATGAAAAAACCTGGAAGCAACTCAAAATAAGTTCAAAGATCTTGAAAGAATTTGGGAAAAATCGTATGCAGAGGAAATGTTTTAGAGAATAGAGCGATGAAGAAAGAGATTCTGAGGCATAAGTAGACACACATGCATGCGTTAGGGTGCCATGCATTAATTACAGCTGGTGGTGCACATTCCACAGGTAATTTTGAACATCATTGGATGCCTTCATTCGTGTGCCACCTTCTAAAAACCAACTGTCGTACATTGCCCTTTCTTTGGGACCAATAAATTTGTGTCACCTCTTCTCTGGGCCAATGGCATCATGTCACCTCTTTTATGGGCCAATAACTTCGTACAGTGGTATTGTGAGAGGAGCACATTTAAAATTTCAAGAAAAATATTTTCTCACCAAAAGTTTGACTTTGATCGTTGGATGCCCAAAATATCGCAAAATCGTGACAATTTTCTTTGAAGTGGCCTTTGAGCGCCAAAATATCGTAAAAACTTAACATTTTTTATTGAACTAGCAACTGACTGCCAAAACATCATGAAATGTGACACTTTTCCTTGAAGTGGCCTCTGAATGCCAAAATGTCATGAAATCATGACAATTTCTTTTGAAGTTGTGACTAAACACCAAAATATCGTGAAATCATGACAATTTCCTTTGAAGCGGTGATTGAGTGCCAAAACATTGTGAAATTATGACACTTTTTCTTAAAGTGGCCTTTGAATGCCAAAATATCACGAAATCATTATAATTTCCTTTGAAGAGGTGATTGAACATCAAAATATCGTGAAAACTCGAAAATTTTCTTTGAATTGGTGACTGAGCACCTAAATATCGTGAAAAATTGATAATTTTCATTAAAATGACTTCAGAAAAAGAAACAACATATTTACATAAAGTACATGTGAAGTTAAGAAACTTATATTAATTATAGTACAACTTCAGATGGAAGTCGTTGACAGGGATGCAATGAACTTGAACCTATTCATATTTCAATTGGAAAGAATTCTATTATTTTTCTTTGATTATCTCAAAGGGGCTTTCCCAGAAAGCATCAAATTTTTTATGGTTTTCAGGTTTTGCTTTCTTTCCATTCCACCTTAGGACCAAGTCCCCTACCTTGAAATTCCTGAGAGTAGCCTTTTTGTCAAACCATTTATTTGTATCTTCCATATGCTTCTGATAATGGTTGTAGGTTTGTTCTTTCTGTTCTTCTAATTGTAGGAGTTGTATCAACCTATTCTCCATCGGTTTTTCTTCTTCTGTGCCACTTTGATTGAGCAACTTTAAAGCATGCATTTTTATATGTATCGGGAGGACTGTTTCCTTACCATAGACTAATGAGTAGATAGAGGTGTTAATAGACTTATTGATAGTGATCCTATCAGCCCATAACACTTGGTTTATCAAAGAGTGCCAACTTCTCTTATTGTCTTTCAAAGTCCGCTTTAAGATTCGAAGTAAGTTTTTATTCATTGATTCGACCAATCCATTTCCCTGTGGATAATAATTTGAGGATGTCTTCAAGTAGATCCCATATTTACATGTAAAATAAATCATTTTGGTACCTATGAAATATGTGTCGTTTTTTGTGACCAATGCATATGGGATACCAAATCTTGTGATCAAACTCTTAATGAATTCCATCACAAATTCCTAGTCCACTTTCTTAGTGGGTACTGCTTCAACCCACTTAGTGAAATAATCCGTAGCGATTAGGATGTATTTATATCTAGTGAATGAGTTGGGTTTTATCACCCTGATGAAATCTAAACCCCATTATTTTAAATAAAGGGGTAAAAATTTATTGATAAAAAGTATGGATTAGAAAGTACAGCTGAGCTTCCAACCAGGACTCAAATAAACAGCCAAACAGGCTAAAACCACTAGACTAGAATGACACCCAAAAAATACAACAAGAAAAAACCACATTAAGTCTGTACATCCTTGTGGATCAACTCCCGTAGGAATTGAGAGTCCTCATACGGGAGACTCTCCCAATTATTGATACTCCAAGGATCCAGCAGCTCAGAAGCCCTTTTGGCTAGGTAATCAGCAACCACATTCCATTCCCTTGGAATGTGCACAAAGGATATAAATTCAAACTCTTCACTCATTCTAAGAATCTGCATGACTATAGAGGCCAACTCCCAATTAAATTCCTCCACCCTTTTACTGTTTAAAATATTAACCACAATTTGAGAGTCGGACTCGTAGATAATCCTATGCCAACCAAGAGAAAACCCCTCTCGCAAGGCCTCAAGAATTATAAAAGCTTCCATAAAATTGTTGGAGTGAATACCTTTATAAATGGAAAAGAAAAAACTGACACCACTAGTAGAATCTCTCCCAACACCGCCAATTCCAGCATGTCCAGGATTACCCTTGGACGATCCATCAATATTAATTTTTAAAACTCCTCTAGGGGGTGGCCTCCACCTACCATCTCTCCTAACCTTCTTGTTGAGCTAAGGAACCCTACTAGGGCTAGAAGAGTTCACACCATCCCCAAAGAGACCAAGGGCTTGTTGTACCTTCTTCTCCCTAGAATTCAAAAGAGGGTCCACATCACATTTGCTATGGATGGTTTCCTGAACCATATACAGGATCCTTTTCCAGATCTGTTGAACAACCAAATAACTGCCCTAAAATATGCATCGGTTTTGTTTGAGCCAAATTTTCCAGATGATGTAAGAAGGGCCCAAATTCCAAGACACCTGAAGGAAGGGGACCTTAGACGGAGGTCTGCCTAGACTACTCCAAAACTCCACCAAGGAAAACACATGAAAACATGGATGGTTCCAGGTGCTCCACCAATGGTTCCAAATGTCTCTGGCAAAGGAGCATTGGAAAAATAAATGAGAAGAGTCATCCTCATTCTTACTGCAAAGGACATAAAAAGAGGGACCCTGAAATCCCCTACTCCTCACATTATCCCAAGTGAGGCATTTATTATGAGCTACCAACCAGAGAAAGAAGTTACATTTTGGCCAAGCAAATTTGTTCCACACCTTTTTCCACCAAGTGATAGGAAGACTGCCATACTTTTGCTTATAAAGAACCTGATAACCATAGGCTACTGAGTAGGTTCCATTAGGATTAGGGTTCTAAGACATAATATCTTTACCCCTCAATGAAGAACAAGGCCTCCCCATAATAATAAGAGCAAGCACCTCTCTGTCCTTGGCCAGTCCCACCTCGGGCCATTCTTGCAGATTATTCCACCTGTACATCTCCATATTTGCAAAAGACTGGATATTTTAAAGTCCTCCACATGAGACCAACCTACTTCCAAGAAACAAATGCTTAGGGAACATAACCTAGGATATTGATTCAATATAGGAGGGTAGCCATCCCAAGAATCCTCCCAAAAAAGAGCATTTGATCCCCGATTGCAAATCCAGAACAAACCCTGCTTGATTAAATTAGCTCCTCTTTTTAGAGTGTCCCAAATAACTGAAGCTTTCCCAACCAAGTTGAATCTAGGGATATCAACCTCGTAAATACCTCTCAAGTATTTACAAGATAATATTTTAGCCCAAATCTGATCTTGAGAGGTACACCATATCCAATAAAGTTTTGCAGCCAAAGCCTTCCCAAAAAGAACTATCTGTCACAACCCAAGGCATCCCTCTTACACCGGCCTACATATAGAATCCCACCTAACCAAACTCTATTTAGATTTATTAAGTTTTCCAAACCATAAAAACTGTCTTGAAAAAGCATCCATGTCCTTGATGAAGTGAGAGGGAGCTATTTGTATAAAACATCTATAAATGGGTAAAGCTTGAACAATAGATTTTAAAAGCAACACTCTACCTGCAATGGATAGACATCTGAAAGTCCAGTGATTTACCTTCCTTCTAAACTTATCAAGAATAGACTGCCAAGAAGATCTAGGTAGAGGATGAGATGAAATTGGAATACCAAGATAAATGAAGGGGGGATTCCCAACCTGGAATCTTAGAATGCGAGCAATCCTAGCTTGAATAAGAGGAGGGGTATTGAAGAAGAAAATAGAAGACTTGTCCTCATTAATCAACTATCTAGAAGCACCAAGATATATGTCAAGATACTGTCTAATATTGCCAACTTCCTTGATAGTGGCAACTTCCAAAAAGCGAGTATCATCAACAAATTGAAGGTGGGAAAGAGGTGGCAAACTACTATCCCACTTCCACCCCTGAATGAGACCCTGCATGACTTGATACTTGAGAAATATTCCCAACCCTTCCGCCATAATGATAAACAAATAAGGACATAAAGGATCTCCTTGCCTCAATCCCCTTGATGCCTCAAACAACTCTGATGGCTCATTATTAAAAAGAACAGAGAATGAGGAAGAAGAAACACAACTCATCACCCATCTAATCCATTCCTCCTCAAATCCAAAAGCAGTAAGAACTTTTTGAAGAAAGGACCATCTGACCCGATCATAGGCTTTGGCCATGTCCAACTTAATGAACATAGTTTTCTCCTTAGAAGTTTTCATCGAGTGAATAGCTTTTGTAGAAATAACAACCCCATCCAAGATTTTTCAGCCAGCAACAAACCCTCCTTGCTCCTCAGAGATGATTTTGCTCAACCATATCTTCAACCTCTCAACAATAATTTTTGTGATGATCTTATACACAACATTGCAGAGAGCAATAGGCCTGAACATATCCAAGGAATTTGCTCCCTATTTTTGGGTATAAGCACCAAAAAGGTAGCATTTATGGCCCTTAGCATCTGTTTGTTCTTTTGGGACTCGTGGACCACCTCCAAAAGATAAAATTTCATTAAATCACAAAAATCCTTATAAAACTCAATCGGGAATCCATATGGGCTTGGGGCTTTTCCTTTTTTCATCTTGAATACAACATTTTCCAACTCCTCAAGGGAAATTGGACCCATCAAGTGCTCATTCATCTCTCTAGAAATAATTGTTGGAATACAGTTTAGAATAATATTTTCATTCTCATCATATGATAGGGAGTCCTCCTTGAAGAGAGAGGAAAAATACCTCTTAGTCTCTTCTGAAATATCCCTGAAAGAAGAGAGTAGGGCACCCTGAGAATTCACAAGAGAGGTAATCAGGTTACCATTATGGTGAGCCTTAACTGAGTTATAAAAGGAGGCTGTGTTCCTATCCCCTTCATGAAGACAATCTACTTGAGCTTTTTATTTCCATAAAATTTCTTCCCTCAGTTCCCATTCAACAAGGTCTTTCGCAGCCTCAAATTCCTCAACAAGAAGCTCCTTCGTGAATCCCTGATCTCTAATATTCCTTGAAGTTTCTTCCATCCTCCTAAGAGCTATAAGCTTAGCCAAGGAAAGGTTCCAAAAATTCAGTCTATTCCATCTCTTCAATTTATGTTTTACAAATTGTAGTCGCTTCATAAAGGAATACATAGCAGTGGCATGAGGAGGTTTGCCAGTGGTCCACCAGCCTCGCATGAAATCATGAAACTTAGGATCATGAAGCCACATAAGTTGAAACTTAAAGTAGGGATTATTTTTTAGCCCTAACTCCAAAGCAGAGAGTTTGATAGGCCAATGATCAGATCCCCTACCCTCCAGAATCACAGAACTAGCACTTCTATTATTACCCATCCAATAACTGGATATCAAAAACCTATCTAGTCTCTCTGAGATGGAAGATTCCCCACACCTTATATTGTGCCAAGTAAAGATCTCATTATCTAGCTTGATTTCAACCAAGTTTAGGGCCTGGATATGAGAACTGAAGACAGAAGAAAAAGACTCAAGATGGTCCACCCCACCACGTTTCTCCTCCAGACAAGTGATAGATTTGAAGTGTCCAGCCAAAATCCATGGGTATAGGGGAACCAAAATTCTCACAAAGCAAATGTGCTCCCACAAATTTACTTTACCATTGTAATAAATAGGTGCATACACATTTGTAAGTAGGATGGTTTCACCAGATTCATTATCATGCCCGACCATTGAAATAGACCATCTGCTGGAAATCCAAGTAAGAGGGGATATCTTAATAGGATCCCATAAACAAGTGATGCCACCAACATATCCACATGCACCAATACACTGGAATTGACCCCTTATCCACAACTTGGGAGTAATATTGAACATACTATCAATAGCCAATTTAGTCTCCTAAATAAACACCACATCCGGAGAATGCACACGAACCAAATTATGAACAATTTTTAGTCTGGGGATGCTGTTCAACCCCCTTACATTCCATGAAAGGATAATCATTTTTGGGGGTTATAAAAATGGGAGTCCAATTTTCTCACCAACCCTGACTCCACCAAAGTCTCCCCCATTAACTTAATTTTATCCTAGTCCTTCTTCCGACCCACCTTCATATTCTTATCCGATTTTTTTTTTTAATTATTTTTTGCTGCAATCCCAACACTGTAGGAGTTTTGAAGTCCAAGGATGACTGCATCAGTGCCTGAGTAGGAGAGGGCATAACTAAATCTATACCACTTTCTAAAATAGTTTCCTTTATAGGGCTAGACCCAACCATGTCCCCTATACTCAGATCCAAAGCCCTTTGTTCTTAATTTAAACCCCCTAGATATGATTCCTTAAGTTCCCCCTCAAGAAGAGACATCTGATTTGGCCTTGTTATATTTGCATCAGGTAGCGACATTTCATGTATCTCCATGCACTGATAAATATCATCTAATATTCCAAAATGGTTGAGTAGAGAATCTGGCTGGCTATCCTTAAGGTCTTTATTTGCCCTTCGTCCTCTGTTTTGGGCTTTTATCGGAACAAAACCTTCCTTATCCCATTCCCCTTCCTTTATCGGGGATTTTTATTTATCCAAAATTTATCCAGATTGAGAGGGCCTAGGATTTGAATCCACAGGCGGGACAAAATTAGGGCATTTTCTTTGCAGGTGGCCATATTCACGATAAATCCGACAACGAAATGGAAGAGCTTCATAGTCAAGTTTTTGAACCCATGTAGTTGATCCAAATTGTCTTTCAATAAAATCTGGAATAGGATTATTTAAGTCAATTTCAACACAAATACGAGCAACAGAGCCTTTTTATCCATTGTCTATTGTGACGGTCCAACCGGCTTCCCAAGCAGAAGGGCAATCTTATGCAAGATATCAGTTTTCCAGAATTCCAACGGGAGCCATGGAAGCCGCACCCATACTGGAACTCGTGACGACTGCTCCTCTGATGGGTTGAAAACCACATGCTAGGGTTTGAGAAAGAGTCCCACTTGGTTATATAAATAAGGACCCCCTTCAAATATTTTGTTACAATCTGCAATACAAGAGAAAACCACCATAAAATAGCTATTCGCACTTAACATCACCTCCACATCGCCTTCAGGATTCCAAGTCTTCCTGACCCAAGCCTCCACAAAGGGGAGAGAAATTTGGATACCCAAAAATTTGCCAATAAGGGCATGTTTGGTTAGATGCTCCACATATTCCGCCATCGAGTTTGGTTGAACCACTAGAACTAGCCTGGCTTCACATCGTTCCAAACATCCATTGTTCTTTAACAAGTGGTTCCCGACATGCACTGGAAAATCTTGTTTCTTCCAGTCATTTTTAGATGAAAAAACATCACGAGCATGGACTCTCTGTGCCGGACCCGACGCCATCACAACATTCCTCCAATTTTTTAGAGCTCATTCGGAAGCTGTTGCTATCCCCGTAGAGTAGTTTTTCTTCATCAAACCCTAGCATAGTAGTTTTTCCTCATCAAACCCTAGAAGACCTGGAAAAATTATTATCATATTTTTTATAATAGATATAGATCTAAACCACATTATTGAAAATGTTCTTCAACCTGAATATATTTCAAAGGTATTGAAGCATTTCTATTTCTCCCAACGTACCTTTGGCACTTCTCACAATTTTTGGTCACTCTAAAAGTATCTGAGAAAAAGGTTGGCCAATAGCAACCGGTCTTGATAATTTTTAAAGTAGTGGTTCTCCCTAAGTAGTGTCCTCCTAACGGAATTCCATGGAATTCATCCAACATCCTTTTCTTTTGATCATATTTTATGCACCAAAGTAATACTCCATACATATTTTTTCTGTACAATCCTTTAGGTAGTAAAGTGTACTTCAAAGCTTGGATCCTGTATCTCCTTCTTCGTAAAGTGTTCAAACTTACTAAAAATTTTCCAATGTAGAAATTTTTGATCAATTCATCAGACCAGTTCGTATTTTCCAAGGGTTGATCATCCCCTAGGGTTATTTCTTGAGTTTGATAGGCCACACATTTTTATGAGGCTTGTTTGGTGAGTTCTTGACATAATGATATGCCCATCACTAGCTTGGTCAAGTTGATCTCGATATCATACTCTTGTATCTTTGATACCCAACTAGCTCTTTTCTCTCCAAGCTCCCACTGTATGATAAAATTTCTAACATCAGGGTGGACCACATACATAATGGTCCTACTACATGAAAGAAAATGCCTAAATTTTTTTAACGATTTCGTTATCACGTAAACTTGCTTTTCAATGAAGTAATATTTCCCTTCATGTTCCTGCATTGTCTGACTTAGAAATGCTATGGGCCTCTCTTTATTGTCATACCCATTCTGAGTAAGTACTGCAGCGTAACTCTCTTGCTCACCTACAACATACAAGATGAAACCTCTAGAATAGTCTAGATTTACTAGGATGGGTGCTTGGGGTATTTTTTCTTTTATCTATTTGAAAGCCTTCTTCTATAAGTTCATCCATTTGAATTCAACATCCTTTTTTAACAACTTAGTCATTGGTTTGATGATTTATGCAAAATATGCTATGAATTTGCGTATAAAGTTGATATGCCCGAAGAAGGATTGCAAGCCCTTTTTGTTCGGAGGTAAAGGAAGTTCAAGCTGATTTCACTTTATTAGTATCTATAGCCAACCCGACCTTAGAAATGATGTGACCTAGTAAAATCCCTTCTTTCACAGCAAATATGGATTTCTTTGGGTTCAAAGAGATACCAAAATACCTGCAATTATCAAAAAATCTTCTGATATGGTCAACATGATCTTCTTTGTGGTGAGAGAACACCATCATATCATCTAAGTATATTACTATGATCTTGCTGATGAGTTCTCCGTAAGCCACATCCATTACCCTTTGAAATGTCACTCCAACGTTGGATAATTTGAAAGGCATCCTCTAATAAGTGAATGTTCCCCACTTGGGGGTGAATGTAGTTTTAAATTGATCTTTTTATTTGACCCACACCTGGTTATACCTAGAAAACCCATCCAAGAGCAAGAATATTTCTGCTCCCGCTACTATATACAGAGTCTGGTCGATTTGTGGGAGAGGATAATGGTATTTTAGTGAAGCTTTTTTTAGGATTCGAAAGTTGACACACAATCTAATGTTTCCATTCTTTTTCCTAGCCAAGACCAAGTTAGCTACCTAGGTAGAATGTTTGATAGAGTAGACAATATTGGCTTCAAGAAACTTTAGCAGTTCCTCTTTCATCAGTGCTTCGATCTTTGGCCTCACTGGTCTCTACTTTTGTCAGAAGGGTTTTGCACCTTCTTCTAGCTTGATGGTATGTTGTATGGTCTCTTTAGAATAGACCTTAAGATCACCATAAGTCTAGGCTATGATATCGAGGAATTCCGTGCATAATCCTCAGATTTGGTCCAGTTCTTCCTCTATAGTGTTCACTCTCACTTTAATAGATTTTTTTGATCCCATTTGAACCTCCTTGTATATGTGTTTGTGTTAGAGCATTTTTTTTTTTTTTTTGGGGGGGCCTCGAGGAGCGCGCGCGCAATGTGCGCGTCGCGCGGGGGTGGGGAGGGGAGGGGAGGTCAGGCCAGGGGTGGGCTGTGCGTCCCACACAGTCACTGGACGTCCAACGGCCGGGGGCGGGACAACTGTCCCTCCTCGCAGGACGTGACGTGACAGCGCTCGGCGCGCTGCGTCCTGCGGCTGGCGCTTCGGACGTGGCCGTCGCGTGCTGTCCGTGACGCGCGCAGGTCTGTGTGCGCGGGGCTCCCTTGCAGCGACAATTTTTTTTTTTTTTTTTTTTTTTTTTTTAAATTCTTCTCCGGCTGATATCGCGCGACAGACAAATCACGTCGCCGAGAGAGATAAAAAAAAAAATTAAAAAACCACACTCTTCTCTGCCTCTCGTTGCTCCCTGCTCGTCGCTGGCTCTGATGCCATGTTAGATTCAACGAACACAATTGAATTATTCAGCAGCAGATTAAATAGCGATTACAATAGCCGGGAATAATCACCGGCGGAATGAATCTGTTACAGGAGTTGTAACAGTCTGCCGTAACCAAAATAAAGACAAATACAAGTATACAAGTACGCTAACAGTTTGTTAACGTTCATCTTATGGCCAGTAGATCTATCATTATTATCAAATAGGATTTCTATAGTGATCAATCCTTTTGGGATATGGTTATTTTTTTAGTTGGATCATACATGCATCTACCTCATATTTAGACACTCTATCATTGAGAAGTTCATCTCGTGGATAAGAAATTCCACAATCTGTTCATCATTCTCGAATATCTGCAAAAACATTTTTCTATCTGGTACAGATTGCCTGTAGATTACTATTTTAGACTTTTGTATGACATTGTTGACGGGGTAAAATTTACGCCTACTGATACCAATAAATCAGCATGAGTATTTTTTTATCTAGGGATCACTTTGATATTTAGAGCTTCAAAAGCTTCTAAGAAATTCTAGACCTTATTTCTGTAATATTTGAGGTAGTGTTGCTTACTCACACATTTCTCAGTGACTTGATTCACTATCAATTCAGAATCTTCAAAAATTTGGAGTTGTTTAATACCCAGCTTCTTGTATTTCTTAAGGCCTAGGAAGAGTGCTTCATATTATGCTACATTGTTAGTACAAATCTAGGTTAACCAATAAGAAAAGACATTCTCTTCGCCTTCTGAAGAGATTGAAACAATACTTGCTTTGGCTCCATTTTTTCATCTAACACCGTCGAAGAAAAGTTTTCATAGTTGGTTGGTATATGGGTCTACATGGTGGAGAGGAGTGGGGTTGCTTTTTTTGGGTTTCACGATTAAGTAGCTTCCAATATTAGTTTCAATCATAGCATTGAAATCTTGGAGAGAGAACTAATCTTCTTCTTGCAGTACATTTAGAGCTTCCTCCATTAAGTTTAAGTCTTCTAATTCCTTAGTCATCATGTTTACTATAGCGACCTCTTTCTATTCCTCTCCAAGTTTTTCAATATGGAAGGTTGAAGGTTTCTCATTGAATAATTTTACTCTCTTAAAAAATCCAAATTTGCTTGGAGAGTAGCATGTCTCCTCTCCCGATTCTTTAGTTTTGCCATCTGTCAATAAAAATAAAATAAATTTTTTTAATCAGTGATTGGATCAAAAGTGTAAGATCGTATTGAGCGGGCGATATTGTATTGGCTTCTGTGATATTGTACTCTACAATATCACCAAAATCGGTCTAATATTGACCTCAATCGGATTAATTTTGTCGATATCGTATGATATGATATCACAAAATCAGGTTGATTTCGTCGATATCATATCATACGATATCGTGAATCGCTACGATCTTGCAAAATCATTACAATTTCCTAGTTAGGGCTACATAACGGAAGTCATGCCCTAAAAATTCAAAATTAAATCAAATTAAAGACAAAAACATAAAAAATCTAAGCTAAAAGAAAGAAAAATACTCACCCTAAGAGCTCCGTCTCCTGCTCGGACCAAATCGGTGCGATGAGAAATGTCTGCCATGTTTTCTCTAGAGCTCCAAAGCAACAAAAGACAAATGACAAATGAATTGAGTTTTAACCCCTTTTTCTATTTTTATTTTTATTTACCCTTAATGTAGAGAATTTTGAGTTTTTATTCAAACGAAAGATTTGACATAAAAACTTGAAGGGGTATCACACCTAATGCAGTTCACAATAAAACTTCAAATTTTAAATATTTTTTGAAATAAAATTTTGTTTTCTCGTAAAACGTGCTATTCTTTTCTTTAACACATTTTTTAAAAAATACGCTAAAGAGGGAGCAAAATGTAACACCCTAAATTTGACCCATAATAATTTGCATTAAAGTCAAAACATTCAAAAATTAATCCAAACAACTTTTTGACTTGTTGCCTCGATTTTCATGCTTTCCTAGTGAGATCAGGTTAAACTAACGAGATCGTACATACGATCTATGAGATAATATGTACGATTGTGCATACGATATCTACAATCGTATGTACGATATTTTCCAAAATAGAAAAACTCAAATTAGCAAAATGACAAACTAGTTACAACATTTTTTGTCTTTACCTGTGCAACCATGCAACAATTACGAGATCGGATCCGTCGATCAGTCCTAGCTTGGAAGGAGTTGCAACCTATTATGTTTTCAACCTATTTTTTCCTACTGGTTCACCCTATTTAATCAGGCACCCCTCCCCTCGAATATCTCCTGACTTCGCAACATAATTTCTACATTCGAATCACTGTAATTTCTACATTATCCATAGTTGATTTTCTATTTTCTATAGGATTGGAGGATACGATCAGGGATCGGATGATACAATCAGCGATCGGAGCATATGATCAGCCTTGTTCTACGTACGATATTGCTATTTGGTTATGATCTTGCTTACAGATCACTTGGGGGCAATTCCAAGTGTTGGTTTGTATTTCTTAACCTCTCGTTCGTATATTTATCATCTGATTTATAATTTCCTATTGCATATAATATTAGATTTAATCATTTTCATCCCTAGAGTTCACCAAACTACATTCACTTTCATATTTCATATATATTAAAGCATATATATGTTTGATACTTGTATTAAGGCATTCAATGGATCATATATAATCTGATTTCTATCTAGTAAAGTCTGTAGCATATCCTAGTTTTTTGTTTTTGTACTCTATTCATGAAATTACAGGTTTTTGCTATGATCGTATGTTCTAATCACTAATCAGACAGTATGATCATATATCGTACATAAGATCATAGATCGTACATACGATCTTGACTCTACTGCATATGATCTTGATTATGCTGCATAGGATCCTGCCTGCAACAAAAAATCAGAATCTTCATCAGACTTCTAGATACAGGTCAGGGCTTCAAACCACTTTATAAGCATTGCATTGTTCATTAAAGCTCTATTTTCTAATGTTTTCATATGAATCAAAATTACATATAGGTTAACATAGTTGCATATTGGAAAAACTAGGTGATTGTGAGAATTCAAAAAAAACACATCAAACAAACTCCAAAACCTAGGCATGGAAACTACCATGAAATATTTATTGGTGAACCCTAAATAATTCGTCAAAAAATCATCAAAGAAGACACGAACTCAAGTGTCTCTCTTCGAGGTGTAGACCTATCATTATCCCATTCCCATTTGAGGCGTGGATCCATTGGCCAGAAGGAAAGGAGTGCGAGAATTTTAGAGCTACATGTATATATTTTCTTCCTTTTTTCTATTGAAAAACTTTCATTTGTTGGTTTGTCTCTAAGTTCTTCCCTTCATCTTTAAATTGTGTTGATAAGATTTATGTTTTCATTATTTCCTCTTATTCACCTAGGATATCATTTGTGGAAATAATTTCAAACATAATAGCTAATAACTTCGATTGATCCTGCATAACTATTTTTTTTAGTGTTCTTCTTAGGCATTTGGAAACCTGTTGAGTTTGTATCTTCTTTCTTTTGTTTTAGAATTTTATTTGGGAAAACACTATCCAAATGACCATATTCATGGTAAATTTTGCAATGAAAAGGAATTTTCTCATAGTCCACTACTTGCTCCCAAGTGTCCTCCCTAAATTGTAATGAGATATTTTTAGGTAGGGGTTTGTCAAAATCCATTAAAACACAAATTCGAGCATAAATAATAAGTTCAATTTTTTAGTACAATCAATAGTCATCATAAAATTTCCCAAAGAGTTTCCAATTGAAGAAAAATAATTGAATTCTAGAATTCAATTCGGAGGCCAAAGAGTCTAACCCACATAGACCTGTAGAAGGCATTTCTTCTTCGGCTTTAAATTTAGTATGTCATGGCTTCATGAAAAGCCATGCCTTCCAAATAACCAATGAACTCCTTGAAATTTTTTCTATATGCCTTCATTATTAATAAATCAAACAAGAAAATAACCATTTGGATAAATAGATATTTGTAACTCACATTTAGTTTTGTATTTTTTTCAACCCAAACTTTGAAATAAGATAGGCTCAGACGAAAACCCAATAAATGATAAATTAGTCCTCTTTTTTCCAGATCTTCAATGCTAGTCTTAATGTCGCCCATATCAAGCTTAACAATTGGAGTTCCATAAATTGCTCTAAGACATCCTGACTTAGTTTTCCTAGGATCAATCTTAGGTATTTTTATAGGTTTACAGGAAGCCCTAATATTATTGTTAGCATTAGAATGAGGTTGTCCACCATGGAGGGCATGCCTAAAATTTATTTTTACGGTCGAGTTTTGGAAATCATTGCCCTTGAAAGGGGTTTCCAAAGTGGTTTTGTTTTGGGGGTTCACCTTAGCGCCATATTCACTTGATATCTGAACCATTTTTTGATCAGCTGCTTAAAACTTATTTTGTGATCTCTTTAATCCATGCATTAGACATCGAGGAAAGGTATGATTTTCACTTTTATTTTGTGCAATAAATTGGAAGTCGTTGTCAATAAAGTTCATAGCATGAATATTTGTTGAAAGATAGATTTCTAACCCATATTAGATCCTCTATAACATATCCTACTAAAATATTGAGTAGAAACCACAAAATGTTGGCCACTAGGGCCCAAAGACCTTGAAAAACCTCTGTAGTTGCTTGCACTCAACCCACATGAAACCCTCACAAAATCGCTTGCTTCTTAAAAAAACCCTCATTCATTCAATAGATGTTTGAATATCGAGGGATAGGTTTCAATTAATGGAAAGGAAGATGTGATTTATGAATTTGAAGAATAAACTTATGTCGAAAAGTTTTGTTTGGATTATGAATTTCCAAAGGATAATATTATATCTTAAAGATAAGATTTGACTTAATAAGTTGAATTAGGAAGGATAGACTTCTTAGATTAAATGAGAGAAGGAATATCTCTTTGGAATGTAGTAGAAGTATAATAGTAGATATTGTATTTCTTATTGATTAGAGTTATTGGAGTTTTGATAAGTACTTGATTGATTAAGAGTATGGGCTCTTAATCGACTAAGGAAAGTAGTTGATATGTACTTGATTGATTAATAGTATGGGCTCTTAATTTATTAAGGAAATTAGTTGATAAGTACTTTTTGCATCCCTATTAAGAGAGGAAGATTGGGTGATATAGATCCCTAACAACTACAAAAAAAAATTCTCTCATTGGTTGGATTTTTGGGTTGTTACACTTAGATCCTAAAGGTCATTTTTCTAAGGAAAAATCATGGGTTTTCGAGTCACCCCATAATTTTACTTTCAATTCTTTCTCATACACTTTTTGAATAGCCACATGTATCCCACCCAAATTGACCTTCGATGATCGTCCATGAAATTGTAGTGTCAAAAGCTACCTCACAATCTTGAGTTTCTATGCAAAATCTTGGATCTATTATACTCCATATTTTAGGCCATTTATGGTGTCATTCCTTGAGGACACATGTGATGAGAACATCACTTAGCCTAGGTTCTAGCTTAGGCTTATTTTTTATATTTTATATGTCATGATAATAATATGTGAGCCTCCACTGCTCATGTAGGATTCTAGTTGGCATATTTTTTAGGTTGTTTGAGTCAACTTCCCAGTTTTTGGATAGCTTATTGTTAGCCACCTAGGTGTTTGTTTGTTAGCAGTTACAACTCCCCTATCTTCTTCCAAACTACAACTCTTGGAAGCACTTCTCCTATCTTCTTCCAAACTACCACTCTTAGAAGCACTTATATCTTCTTCCAAAATACCACTCTTGGAAGCACCCTGGTTGTTGTAACTGGTTGATGCTCTTTGCTGCTTATTTAATAATCCTCCATAATGTATTTTTCAACTTTGGGTTTTGCTCCTTTGATGCCATAGCACTGGTGTTAGAGCAACAAATCTAGATGCCTATGAGGGGAAATTTCCCTCATGGAAATTCTCCCTCTTTTCTTTTGCAAAAAATATTTCCCTTGGCCTTTGGTTTATTTCCTTTGTTTGCCTTCTTCCTCTTCAATGATTCATTTTGACAAGGTATTCTACCGTTTCGATTGGAAAACTTGAATTTAAGTTTGTGGATAAGTGTAAATCATAAAGTTATAGATATTGCAAGGAATGAAGATTTGCTTCAAAGCCTTAGTGGGCTTGTTCTACAAAATATGTGCATATTGGGGCCTCAAGCCATATCTATAAAACACTTTCAAACCCATTCAATATCGAGCACCTATACGTAAATTTGATAGAGAATGGAACAACAAAGGCAAGATGTCCAAATGTCCTTGGTGCTCAAGCAAGTGTAGATGGAAGTTGTCTGAGTGTGCCAAGTGGGGTACTCAAAATGGTTGGGATGTAGAAGACTCAAAATTTTTGGGATGTAGGGGCACTCATTACTCCTATGGTTCTGCTTATTGTGGATAAATAGATATTTTTAACTCACCTTTAGTTTTGTAGTTTTTTGTAACCCAAACTTTGAAATCAGATAGGCTCAGACGAAAACCCAAGAAATGAAAAATTAGTCCTCTTTTTTCTAGATCTTCAATGCTAGTCTTAATGTCTCCCATATCAAGCTTAACAATTGGAGTTCCATCAACTACCATAAGACATCTTGACTCAGTTTTCCTAGGATCAATCTTAGTTTCTCTTATAGGTTTAAAGGAATCCATAAGATTATTGTTAGCATTAGAATGAAGTTGTCCACCACGAAGGGCATGCCTAAAATTTACTTTTGCGATCGAGTCTTTGAAATCATTGCCATTGAAAGGGGTTTCCAAAGTGGATTTGTTTTGGGGGTGCACCTTAGCGCTAGATTCGCTTGATATCTAAACCATTTTTTGATCAGCTGCTTAAAACTTATTTTGTGATCTCTTTAATCCATGCCTTAGACATCGAGGAAAGGTATGATTTTCACTTTTATTTTGTGCAACAAATTGGAAGTCGTTGTCAATAAAGTTCATAACATGAAGATTTGTTAAAATATAGATTTCTAACCCATATTAGATCCTCTACAACATATCCTGCTAAAATATTGAGCAAAAACCACAAAATGTTGGCCACTAGGGCCCAAAGACCTTGAAAAACCTCTGGAGTTGCTTGCACTCAACCGAGATGAAACCCTCACAAAATCGCTTGCTTCTTCGAAAAAACCCTCATTCGCTCAATAGATGTTTGAATATCGAGGGATATGTTTCAATTAATGGAAAGAAAGATGTGATTTATTAAGTTTTAAAGGTCTTACTTATCTAAAAAGTAGATGTGATTTATGAATTTGAAGAATAAACTTATGTCGAAAATATTTGTTTGGATTATGAATTTCCAAAGGATAATATTATATCTTAAAGAGGATATTTGACTTAATAAGTTGAAGTAGGAAGGATAGACTTCTTATATTAAATGAGAGAAGAAATATCTCTTTGGAATGTAGTAGAAGTATAATAGTAGATATTGTATTTCTTATTGATTAGAGTTATTGGAGTTTTGATAAGTACTTGATTGATTAAGAGTATGGGCTCTTAATCGACTAAGGAAAGTAGTTGATATGTACTTGATTGATTAATAGTATGGGCTCTTAATTTATTAAGGAAATTAGTTGATAAGTACTTTTTGCATCCCTATTAAGAGAGGAAGATTGGGTGATATAGATCCCTAACAACTACAAAAAAAAATTCTCTCATTGGTTGGATTTTTGGGTTGTTACACTTAGATCCTAAAGGTCATTTTTCTAAGGAAAAATCATGGGTTTTCGAGTCACCCCATAATTTTACTTTCAATTCTTTCTCATACACTTTTTGAATAGCCACATGTATCCCACCCAAATTGACCTTCGATGATCGTCCATGAAATTGTAGTGTCAAAAGCTACCTCACAATATTGAGTTTCTATGCAAAATCTTGGATCTATTATACTCCATATTTTAGGCCATTTATGGTGTAATTCCTTGAGGACACATGTGATGAGAACATCACTTAGCCTAGGTTCTAGCTTAGGCATATTTTTTATATTTTATATGTCATGATAATAATATGTGAGCCTCCATTGCTCATGTAGGATTCTAGTTGGCATATTGTTTAGGTTGTTTCAGTCAACTTCCTAGTTGTTGGCTAGCTTATTGTTAGCCACCTAGGTGTTTGTTTGTTAGCAGTTGCAACTGCCCTATCCTCTTCCAAACTACCACTCTTGGAAGCACTTCTCCTATCTTCTTCAAAACTACCACTCTTAGAAGCACTTATATATTATTCCAAAATACCACTCTTGGAAGCACCCTGGTTGTTGTAACTGGTTGATGCTCTTTGCTACTTATTTAAGAATCCTCCGTAATGTATTTTTCAACTTTGGGTTTTTTTTCTCTACATTGCTCCTTTGATGCCATAGCACTGGTGTTAGAGCAACAAATCTTGATGCCTATGATGGGAAATTTCCCTCATGGAAATTCTCCCTCTTTTCTTTTAGAAAATTTATTTCCCTTGGCCTTTGGTTTATTTCCTTTGTTTGCATTATTCCTCTTCAATGATTCATTTTGACAAGGTATTCTACCGTGTCGATTGGAAAACTTGAATATGAGTTTTTGGATAAGTGTAAATCATAAAGTTATAGATATTGCAAGGAATGAATATTCTCTTCAAAGCCTTAGTGGGCTTGTTCTTCAACATATGTGCAGATTGGGGCCTCAAGCCATCTCTATAAAACACTTTCAAACCCATTTAATATCAAGAACCTGTACGCAAAGTTGATAGAGAATGGAACAACAAAGACAAGATGTTCAATTGTCCTTGGCGCTCTAGAAAGTGTAGATGGAAGTTGTCTAAGTGTGCCAAGTGGGGTACTCAAAATGGTTGGGATGTAGAGGACTCAAAATTTTTGGGATGTAGGGGCACTCATTACTCCTATGGTTCTACTTATTGTGGATAAATAGATATTTGTAACTCTCCTTTTGTTTTGTAGTTTTTTTCAACCCAAACTTTGAAATCAGATAGGCTCGGACGAAAACCCAAGAAATTAAAAATTAGTCCTATTTTTTCTAGATATTCAATGCTAGTATTAATGTCATCCATATCAAGCTTAACAATTGGATTTCCATCAACTGCCATAAGACATCCTGACTCAGTTTTCCTAGGATAAACCTTAGTTATTATTATAGGTTTAAAGGAATCCCTAAGATTATTTTTAGCATTAGAATGAGGTTGTCCACCATGGAGGGAATGCCTAAAATTTATTTTTGTGGTCGAGTCTTGGAAATAATTGCCCTTGAAAGGGGTTTACAAAGTGGATTTTTTTTGGGGGTGCACCTTAGCGCCATATTCACTTGATATCTAAACTATTTTTTGATCAGCTGCTTAAAAATTATTTTGTGATCTCTTTAATCCATGCCTTAGACATCGAGGAAAGGTATGGTTTTCACTTTTATTTTGTGCAACAAATTGGAAGTTGTTGTCAATCAAGTTCATAGCATGAATATTTATTGAAAGATAGATTTCTAACCCATATTAGGTCCTCTACAACATATCTCGCTAAAATCTTGAGCAAAAACGACAAAATGTTGGCCACTAGGGCCCAAAGAGCTCGAAAAACCTTTGGAGTTGCTTGCACTCAACCCAGATGAAACCCTCACACAATCGCTTGCTTATTCAAAAAAACCCTCATTCGTTCAATAGATGTTTGAATATCGAGGGATAGGTTTCAATTTATGGAAAGGAATATGTTATTTAATAAGTTTTAAAGGTCTTACTTATCTAAAAAGTAGATGTAATTTATGAATTTGAAGGATAAACTAATGTCAAAAATATTTGTTTGGATTATGAATTTCCAAAGGATAATATTATATATTAAAGAGTAGATTTGTCTTAATAAGTTGAAGTAGGAAGGATAGAATTCTTAGATTAAATGAGATAAGGAATATCTCTTTGGAATGTAGTAGAATTATAATAGTAGATATTGTATTTCTTATTGATTAGAGTTATTGGAGTTTTGATAAGTACTTTATTGATTAAGAGTATGGGCTCTTAATCGACTAAGGAAAGTAGTTGATATGTGCTTGATTGATTAATAGTACGGGCTCTTAATTGATTAAGGAAATTAGTTGATAAGTACTTTTTGCATCCCTATTAAGAGAGGAAGATTGGGTGATATAGATCCCTAGTAACTACAAAAAAACAAATTCTCTCGTTGGTTGTATTTTTGGGTTGTTACACTTAGATCCTAAAGGTCATTGTTATAAGGAAAAATCATGGGTTTTTGAGTTGCCCCATAATTTTACTTTCAATTATTTCCCATACACTTTTTGAATAACTACCTGTCTCCCACATAAATTGACCTTCGATGATCACATCCATGAAATTGCAGTGTCAAAAGCTACCTCACAAATTTGAGTTTCTATGCAAAATATTGGATCTATTATCCTCCTCCATATTTGAGGCCATTTATGGTGTCATTCCTTGAGGACACATGTGATGAGAACATCACTTAGCCTAGGTTCTAGCTTAGGCATATTTTTTATATTTTATGTCATGATAATAATATGTTAGCCTCCATTGGTCATGTAGGATTCTAGTTGGCATATTGTTTAGGTTGTTTCAGTCAACTTCCTAGTTGTTGGCTAGCTTATTGTTAGCAACCTAGGTGTTTGTTTGTTAGTAGTTACAACTCCCCTATCTTCTTCCCAACTACCACTCTTGGAAGCACTTCTCCTATCTTCTTCCAAACTACCACTCTTAGAAGCACTTATATCTTCTTCCAAAATACCACTCTTGGAAGCACCCTGGTTGTTGTAACTGGTTGATCCTCTTTGATGCTTATTTAAGAATCCTCCATAATATACTTTCAACTTTGGATTTTTTGTCTCTACATTGTTCCTTTGATGCTATAGCACTAGTGTTAGAGCAACAAATCTAGATGCCTATGACGGGAAATTTCCCTCATGGAAACTCTCCCTCTTTTATTTTGCAAAATTTATTTCCCTTAGCCTTTGGTTTATTTCCTTTGTTTGCCTTATTCCTCTTCAATGATTCATTTTGACAAGGTATTCTACCGTGTCGATTGGAAAAATTGAATATGAGTTTGTGGATAAGTGTATATCATAAAGTTATAGATATTGCAAGGAATTAAGATTCTCTTCAAATCCTTAGTGGAATTTTTCTTCAACATATGTGCAGATTGGGGCCTCAAGCCATCTCTATAAAACACTTTCAAACCCTTTAAATATCGAGCACCTGTACGCAAAGTTGATATAAAATGGAACAACAAAGGCAAGATTTCTAAATGTCCTTGGCGCTGAAGCAAGTGTAGATGGAAGTTGTCTGAGTGTGCCAAGTGGGGTACTCAAAATTGTTGGGATGTAGGGGCACTCATTACTCCTATGGTTCTGCTTATTGTGGATAAATATATATTTGTAACTCTGCTTTAGTTTTGTATTTTTTTGCAACCCAAACTTTGAAATCAGATAGGCTCAAACAAAAATCCAAGAAATGACAAATTAGTCCTCTTTTTTCCAGATCTTCAATGCTAGTCTTAATGTCGCCCATATCAAGCTTAACAATTGGAGTTCCATCAAATGCCCTAAGACATCCTGACTCAGTTTTCCTAAGATCAATATTAGGTATTCTTATAGGTTTATAGGAAGCCCTAAGATTATTGTTAGCATTAAAATGAGGTTTTCCACCACGGAGGGCATGCCTAAAATTTATTTTTGCAGTCGATTCTTGGAAATAATTGCCCTTGAAAGGGGTTTCCAAAGTGGATTTTTTTTGGGGGTGCACCTTAGCACCAGATTCGCTTGATATATGAACCATTTTTTGATCAGCTGCTTAAAACTTATTTTGTGATCTCTTTAATCCATGCCTTAGACATCGAGGAAAGGTATTATTTTCACATTTATTTTGTGCAACAAATTAGGAGTCATTGTCAATCAAGTTCATAGAATGAATATTTGTTGAAAGATAGATTTCTAACCCATATTAGGTCCTCTACAACATATCCCGCTAAAATATTTAGCATAAACCACAAAATGTTGGCCACTAGGGCCCAAATACCTCGAAAAACCTCTGGAGTTGCTTGCACTCAACCCAGATGAAACCCTCACACAATCGCTTGCTTCTTTGAAAAAACCCTCATTCGTTCAATAGATGTTTGAATATCGAGGGATAGGTTTCAATTAATGGAAAGGAAGATGTGATTTATTAAGTTTTAAAGGTCTTACTTATCTAAAAACTAGATGTGATTTATGAATTTGAAGGATAAACTTATGTTGAAAAGATTTGTTTAGATTATGAATTTCCAAAGGATAATATTATATCTTAAAGAGTAGATTTGTCTTAATAAGTTGAAGTAGGAAGGATAGACTTCTTAGGTTAAATGAGAGAAGGAATATCTCTTTAGAATGTAGTAGAAGTATAATAGTAGATATTGTATTTCTTATTGATTAGAGTTATTGGAATTTTGATAAGTACTTGATTGATTAAGAGTATGGGCTCTTAATCAACTAAGGAAAGTAGTTGATATGTACTTTATTGATTAATAGTACGGGCTCTTAATTGATTAAGGAAATTAGTTGATAAGTACTTTTTGAATCCCTATTAAGAGAGGAATATTGGGTGATATAGATCCCTAGTAACTACAAAAAAACAAATTCTCTCATTGGTTGTATTTTTGGGTTGTTACACTTAGATCCTAAAGGTCATTGTTATAAGGAAAAATCATGGGTTTTTGAGTTGCCCCATAATTTTACTTTCAATTATTTCCCATACACTTTTTGAATAACTACCTATCTCCCACATAAATTGACCTTCGATGATCACATCCATGAAATTGCAGTGTCAAAAGCTACCTCACAATTTTGAGTTTCTATGCAAAATATTGGATCTATTATCCTCCTCCATATTTGAGGCCATTTATGGTGTCATTCCTTGAGGACACATGTGATGAGAACATCACTTAGCCTAGGTTATAGCTTAGGCATATTTTTTATATTTTATATGTCATGATAATAATATGTGAGCCTCCATTGGTCATGTAGGATTCTAGTTGGCATATTGTTTAGGTTGTTTCAGTCAACTTCATAGTTGTTGGCTAGCTTATTGTTAGCCACCTAGGTGTTTGTTTGTTAGCAGTTATAACTCCCTTATCTTCTTCCAAACTGCCACTATTGGAAGCACTTCTCCTATCTTCTTCCAAACTACCACTGTTAGAAGCACTTATATCTTCTAAAATACCACTCTTGGAAGCACCCTGGTTGTTGTAACTGGTTGATGCTCTTTGATGCTTATTTAAGAATCCTCCATAATGTATTTTTCAACTTTGGATTTTTTGTCTCTACATTTTTCCTTTGATGCCATAGCACGTGTTAGAGCAACAAATCTAGATGCCTATGAATGGAAATTTCCCTCATGGAAATTCTCCCTCTTTTCTTTTGTAAAATTTATTTCCCTTGGCCTTTGGTTTATTTCCTTTGTTTGCCTTCTTCCTCTTCAATGATTCATTTTGACAAGGTATTCTACCGTGTCGATTGGAAAAATTGAATCCGAGTTTGTGGATAAGTGTAAATCATAAAGTTATAGATATTGCAAGGAATGAAGATTCTCTTCAAAGCCTTAGTGTGCTTGTTCTTCAACATATGTGCATATTGGGGACTCAAGCCATCTCTATAAAACACTTTCAAACCCATTCAATATCGAACACCTGTATGCAAAGTTGATAGAGAATGGAACAACAAAGGTACGATGTCCAAATATCCTTAGTGCTCAAGCAAGTGTAGATGGAAGTTGTCTGAGTGTGCCAAGTGGGGTACTCAAAATGGTTGGGATGTAGAGGACTCAAAATTATTGGGATGTAGGGGCACTCATTACTCCTCTGGTTCTGCTTATTGTGGCCATTTAAATATGTGACCATAGAGTCTGTGTATTTTTATCTATGTGCAGGCTTCTTCAATGCCCCTTAAAGCACTACAAGAAAAGCTCCCTGGGTTTTTACTGCTATACAACCTAGCTCAGTCATTTCCTTTCTACGACTAGATGTGTGATCTCCAACCATCACACATATATCTATGTTTGCCTAGCATCTATTTGGACCCATATGCTCCATGTATCCCAAGGAAACATTGAAGGGATTCAAATATGCATCCTTGTGAATGATGGTAAGCTTGGCATCCTTGTGAAGATAGGCACCACTCATTCCCATTGTCCGTTCGTTGCTTGATTTTTCTATATGCTCATTATTCTATGTTTTGGAGGACTCCTAAATCGCCTATTCCTAGATTTTTTGGATGTTCATTATCCTACATTTTGGAGGAACCCTCAATCACCTATTCCTAGATCATGTCCTCTCAAATCTAGGCTACCACCATTGAGGGAATCCTTCATATCCTATACTACTCCCATTTATGGCACTCCTACCTTGCTTTTAAATAATTTAGTTTGAAAATGATTTTAGGAGCATGAAAACCATAATTATGCTTCGATTACTACTATTTTGATGTTGTTGAAATACTCCATGCATTAATGCAAGTTGCTAGAACCAATACCATTTTATGTAAAGATCCAATTCTATCACTTATCCACATGCTATATTCTAATGTCTATACTAAATGTATACATTAATTTTTCTAGATGCTCATTGTCCTAAATTTTGGAGGACTCACAATTTCCTATTCCGAGGTCATGTCCTATCCAATCTAGGTTATTACCATTGAGGGAATCCATCATGTCATATACTACTCCCATTTATGGCACTCCTACCTTGTATTTAAATAATTCAGCTTGCAAATGATTTCAGGACATGACGACCATAACTGTGCTTTGATTGATACTATTTTGATCATGTTGAAATACTCCAAGCATTAATGCAAGTTACTAGCACCAATACCAATTTATGTAAAGATCTAATTCTACCACTTATCCATGTGTCGTGTTCTAATGTCTATACTAAATCTATACATTAATGTTCCAAAGTAATAGTTTTCATCAATCATATTCTAGATGATATGTATTGATAATCAATGCACATGTTGTCATCCTACTCTTCCTTTTTATATCCTAAAATAGAAGTGAATTATCCTACTTTCTTTCTCATAATTTCTGAAAATTGAAATGCATCCACTTCTCTAAAATTATATTATATCATATTTTATATAGATTGCATTTAGCATAGATGGATTTCCCTTGGAACCACCTATGCATTTTTATTTACCATAAATCAAGGAGTAGCATATTAAATGCTATTGTTAGAATTATCATATCTAATTAAATATCAATGCTTCAACATCTAAAACATCCTATAACAAGCCCACTACACCCCAACATCTATAGCCTACACAATAAGCTTTTGTATTATGGTCAAATTCACCACTTGAAATCCTTTTAATCATTATTCTTTTAAATTTAAATTATTAATAAATAACATCTCTCATTTATTTTCTTTCTTAACTTCAATTTTTTTTATCAACATCTTCCTTTTATTATTTTTCATTTTCACATAACATCTTAATTTATAAGAGATTACTCATTATACCCTTTTTTTTTTTCAACTTTGAAACATAACTCATCAAGCCTCATGGCCTAATATAGGAATATTTTCTATATGTCATACCTTTTATACCCATAATACATATCCTTGATATTGAAGTAGTTCCATGCTCTTGTCTTTATAATCATAAACCCTATTCTTGCTACTTGTTAGATCCTCTTCCCATGCTTGAGATTTTTTTTAATATGTTCCATCATTAAATGCCTACTAATATTTTGTTGTACAACTTTAAAACATAACTCATCAACCCTCATGGTCTATATGTCATACCTTTTATACCCTATTATACATATCCTTGATATTATAGTAGTTCCATGTTGTTGTCTTTATAATCACAAACCCTATTCTTGCTATTTGTTAGATCCTCTTCCTATGCTTAAACTTTTTTTTAATATGTTACATCATTAAATTTCTACTAATACATACTCATGATATTAGAATAATACGCCACACATATTTTCATATATAATAAGAACATTCTCAAATGGAAAGATGACCAAGTATACAAAGTATTCTACAATTGATTCTAAGATGATATAAATTCAAAAGTTCATATGGACAAGTTGGAAGAATAGAAAACTAATTTTTTGATAACTTTTGTGATAACATGATTCAAATAATATTTTTGTACATTTCTTGTTTTAAAAGTTATATTTATATAAGGATGACGATTAATATTAATATTCCAATCTTCTATGTTGAGATCAATATTCATAACATACATAATTGGATCTAGTATCTAGAATCATATAATTCTTCTAATCTATTAATTGGTATTGATAAGATCTATTTTGAAACACCTAGGATGTCTAAATTAGTTTTGTATTGGTGGAAACCACCAAAATGCTCCATATAAGATACATTATGATCATTGTGATTTAGAATTTCACTACTAGAGTGCTCAATATATGATACATGTGTTATAAGTATTGTAATTTTGAATTGTAATAATACCTCAAGGTTTTGGTGTAACAGTTTATTATATTTGGTATCAGAAGTTACATTTGGTATGAGAACAACCACCTATGTACCACTAGGGTTTGAGTTGCAAAGTAGGTAAAAAAATTGATATTGCAGTGTTAGTCCAAGGCTCGTACGGAGAGAGGGTAATATTTTATTACATTTGGTATCAAAACAACCACCCAAATTGAAGTCACAATATTGTAGTGATAGTTTGTATTGGTAAGTGCTTGTATGGAGCGGCCCTGCTTGCTACTGCTGCAGCGGCTTCGCTGGCTGCTTCTCCACCGAATTCACTAGCTACTTCTCCAGTGAATTCATTAGCTGCTCCAATGGCTTCGCGAGCTCCTCCATAGACAAATATTTGGACTAAGGTGGGCACAAAAGAAGCATCAACAACATCACCAATAAGAAATCATTTTCCATCCTTTCGAATATCTTTCTGCCTTCTTGGTGCTGAATGTTGCTTTATTTTTTGCATATTTAATGGAAGCAAGATATCCATGAATTGTACTCATGTAAGACTCAAAATAAGAATCAAAATATGTGAATAGATATGCCGAGAGTACTTTGTAAATACAAGTGTTTATGAAAGGAAGAGGTTCATGCATTGTACCTAGACTCAATATATATATATATATATATATATATATATATAGAGAGAGAGAGAGAGAGAGAGAGAGAGGCTATCCATATCAAAATAAATATATATGAATAGGGATTTTGATATATATGAATAGAGACCCTATCCATATCTTCAGTTCAACATATTTTTGTAAATGCGGGAATACTTGAAAGACACATACATATTTTGGTACATGCTAATGTACCACTTTGGATACATCAATAGATTAGGATATGTGTATTAGATTAGAGAGTGAGTAAATATTTTATGTAATGTAATAATGTGTAAGAAATGCACAAGTGTCATGTAGTTAAGTTGATAAGTGTGGTGAATGTAAATATGCACAAGTGTCCATTATGTAAGAGTGCACATGTGTCCTTAGAATAGGAAAGTGAAGAGTCTCAAAGGAGAGTGAAGGTCAAGAGTACTCCATATGAAGAGTCACATTCCATTATATATTTATGACTAAGTATTGTAATGAGCATCAAAAATGCATTGCACATAGCATGCATTAGTAGACCTTTATTCTATGTCATTTTACTATTTTCGTGAACATTTATTAGTGTCCATTTTATGAATTATTTCTAAAGTGATTATTGAAGTTTTATATTACCAATATTGTATATTTTATATTGCAACTTTATTTGGATCCTATGATTATTTGCATTAAGTATTAAGTATCAAAAGCTAACATACTTGCAATTCAACCAATCAAAAACATGATATGGATGAGTCACATACTTCATAAGCAACAAGATATGGAATACACTATGGATCTATGATAGTCTAGGTTACAATGCTAGTTGGTGAGTAATAGGTCCACTAATTCTCAAAATCTCAAATGGGCCAACAAATCAATATGAAATTTTAGATCCTTTTCCCAAATTAAAGAACTTATGAGGTGTGGCTCTAATAAATATCTTGTCCCCTACAACAAACTCTCTCTATGTGCAGTTCATTTTAGCAAACTATTTTTTCAATCATGAGCTTTATTAATATTTTTATTGATCTTAATAACTTGATATTCTAATTCTTGAAGTCTATTTAGGTGTACAACCACTTGGTCCTCCAACCTCTCTTAACTCAAAGGATATTTATAAGGATGACCATACAAGGCTTCATAGATAACATTCCCTATAGAGTTATGATAATTTTTATTATATGCAAACTAAACCAAGCTAAGGTACTTCTCCTGTTGATTCTATCGATCCATTATATTCATCCTTAACACATATTCTAGCATACAATCCATCCTCTTAATTTGGCCATTGGTCTTGAGGTTATATATGGTGCTAAATTTTAATTGGGTTCCCAAAGCATACTATAATATCTTACAAAATCACTAATTTAACAAAGAATATTTGATATAAAATAATCCTTTTCGGAACTCCATGCAACATCAAGATTTTATCAATTTATAATTGAGTTACATCCTTAGCCTCGTATGTATCCTTAGTTTACAAGAAGTAAACTACCTTTATAAAAGTATCCAATACTACCAAAATTACATTATGCATATGCTTTGTTAGAGGCGAGCCTATCATAAAATCCATAAACATAACATTTGAATTCCATTCTAGTATCCCATTTGGATAAAGAATGCCTCTTGGGTGTTGGTGCTTGACCTTTATCCTTTGACACTCTAGGCATTGACTAACAACAACAGCTATATCATTTCTCATTCTAGGTTAGAAGAATATTTCCCTCAAGTTGGTATATATATTCTTAGCTCTAGAGTGTGAATCATATTGTACCTTATAGGATTCTATAAAAATAATCATCCTTAAAACACCTACATCTAGCACATACATGGCCCAATAAAATCTAAGGATACCCTTTGAGTCAAACATGTATTTGTTATACAATCTAGGAATGAAGGTAAACCAAAAGCGATAAGTGCAAGTAGGAAGCAAAAAGCAAAGTTTATTCAAGGAGCGAGTGCCACATATTATTCTAGATATTAGAAAAAACTCAAAAGCTAAAGGATTTGTGTCAAGAAAATCTAGGAAACATGGCAAGAAAGTCATTTTTGCAATTTCTTACTAGAATTAAGGATGCCTTAGTTAGAGATAAAAGGAAAAGTGAATATATGGAAAACCCTATCAAAGTAATAGATTCTACACCAAAAGTGATTATCAAGAACGAGATCATTGAGAATGATATGATGATTCTTAAACCAAGAGAACTAATATGTAAGTTTCATGGATATTAGCTAGGATATTTTGAGATTCAAAATTGGATAGAGTTAAAGTGGGTATTGAATTCAAATTACTCCATGACTTTTCTTTAAAAAGGATCTTTCCTCATTATCTTCTCTAGTTTAGAAATAAGGGATAAATGAATTGATGGTGGTCCCTGGTTTAGGAGCAATGATTCATTATATTTAGTAACATGGAGTGAGAAATTATCTATGGAGACAGAGATTATTAAAAGGCTTTTGGTGTGTATTAGGCTTTGTGGACTTCCTTATCAATTCATCAATAAATATTTATTGAAAAACATTGGCAATACTCTAGGCGAGTTCATCTAAGAGGGACCAACTACTAATAAAATAAGCCATGTTATATGATATTGAATATGTGTTGCTATAGATATTTTAAAACTTTTATTGCAATCCATTAGGATTAAATATGAATCAAAAGAATAGGATCAACAAGTGGAGGGAAATTTCAAAGTGAAAAAGGTGACAGAGGTCAATGTTAATATAGGTAAATCATCTTCATTTTTATCAAGTAGCATAAAATTTTATTCTTGCAATAAAAATGAAAGTAGTATTGAGTGTATGAATTTCACTCAAAGGTTTCAAGAGTAGCACAATAAAACAAAACATATGGAGTATATCCAAGAAAATTTAGGGTTTATAGGGAAACCTAAGAAAGTAATGACTATGGAGGATCATCCATGCACTTTAAGGATTTTAGGAAAACATAAAGAAGAAAGTGTTTATAAGGATATTCCTTGCATTTTAGATTCTTTAGTAAAATATAAATATTTAGAAGATAAGTCTCATTATGAACAACATGGAAAAATATAAGAGATTGATGATGATGAAAGTGTTGGTGGAAATGAAAAAAGGAGAGGAAGACCATCAAATAATGAACAAAGAGAATGAAACTCAAAGAGATATTGATTCAGGAAGATAAATAAAAATATCACAAACATTAACAAGAAGTGGGGCTAAGCCCACTAATAAAAATAAAAAGTGATGATGATGAAAATGATATCGTGGAATACTAGGGGTATGAATAAGACTTGTTAAAAAATATTTATTAAGGAATTAATACATTGTTATTGTCTTGAGTTACGAGAAAAAAATTAATTAGCAAGCAATTTAAAGATACTTTTAGAAGTATTTATAAAACGAGTGTTTGTCTAACAATTTTTTGTATAAGAGATTTTGGTGGTATCTTAATTATACAAGACAAATGCAAATGGGATGGATAATTGTTAGAAGTAAAAAGTAATTAGGTTGTTAGACTATTTGTAGGAAAGTGGATAACATTAAAGTTGGGATTATAAATGTATATGCTACAACTGTAGTCACTCCTCGTAAAAGATGTTGGAAGGACAATAGCAAATTTTTATCAAACACAATGATAATTCATAATAGTGATCTATGGATTCTTGGGGTGATTTCAACACAATTCTATATTCTTTAGAAAAGAAGGGTGGTACTCTAGGATGGTCTAAATCAATGCATGATTTTTCTTCATTTGTCAATTCAAATGGCCTTTGGGATGTTATTCCTTTAATTTTTCAATATACATGGGATGACTAACACATTGGGCAAACTCATATAGTAAAAAGATTGGATGGATATTTTTTATCCAATACATGGTTGCAAACAAAGTATACAATCTCTTTAGATATTTTATTGTGAGCAAGATTGGATCACAAATCCATTATTTTGACTTGTGATTTACGTAATAATGATCATCCAAATACATTTTTATTCTAGTCTATGTGGCTCCAAGACCTTGATTTTTTCCAAATGGTATATGTACATGTTTATTCAAAGGATGATAGATTTACGGAGCAAATGAAGATTTGGAATTCTAGATATTTTGGAAATATTTTGAAGGAAAAAAGAAATTGAATTCAATCTCAAAATTTTTTAAGAGATAGAACGAATGACGATTCTTATGTGAAAGAAAAACAATTAGTTTCTAGTTATCATAATGCAATGAAAAAATGGGAGTCATATTGGTTCCAAAAATTTAGGAAGGAATGGATCATGAAAGGAGATAGAAATACAAAAAATATAATGCTATAGCAAAAATAAAATTTCCTTTTTATCAAATAAAAAACATCTTAACTCTAGACAAAAGAAACATTGAGGAAGAAGATGATATCTTTTTTTTTTGAAAAGAAGAAGATGATATTAGAAAGGAAGCAATAATTTATTTAAAAAATATTTTGTCAGTCTTGTGGGACACCATATTGGTTAAGTCTTTGAGCTCTTTTTTGGATACATAGGTTAAAACCATGGCGGGACATGTGTGCATGTGTGTGGGTGAGCTTGTTAAAAAAAAATTGTATAGTGAGCAAGATAAGGAGGCACATGTTAACCTTACTAAAAAATATTCCATCAATTATCACAAGAGGACCAAAGGAAAACTCAATGAAAAAGATATCTATGAAGGAGTTACAAGAAGTATTTTTCTCTTTGTTAGATAGTAAATTGTTGGTTTTTAAACCTTACTATCTCATGATATCATAGGTCCCAATATAAAGAAGCCATAATATTATAGGTCGAAATATTTTTTTTGTTGGATAATCAGGGGTTGTAATCAGGTCCCCCACCCTTGACAAATTACATATTTATTTTTTAGGGCTTGAGAGTTTACAAATAGATACACTTATCATCTCAATTGAGATGCTATAGCTAGAAACCTACATCATTTTACATAAAATATATGAATTCTTTATTTTTATTTTCTGGATCTTTTCAAATTTTTGTATGAATACAATTACTCTAGAATTTAGCATCTTTCTTGACATTTTCCTATAGCAACCTTCACATTGCCAAACCTTCACCTCTTTATGCCTTGCATCTTAGTAGAGTAATATTTCCAAAACATTATACTATCATAGTCCACTTTACCAAGCCTGGATTGCTAGTTTCCTTCTTGAAACACAAGTGCAACCAAAAAAACTATAATAAATAGTCTAAATGAAAACACATTATTGTTACAAAATAAAGCAGATATTACCAATGGAAAACATTAAAGTAAATTTTAATCGTTAATCGATTTAGACAATTAACATTTTTTTCAGCTTCAACTAAACTTTCTACTTCCTATAACCATGGAAAGGAGAAATTAACTTGACGATCCTCAATTAAAACCCCTCTATTGGCTAGCTTATCTATACATTTGTTTTCTTCCTTTAATATATGTGTAAACCTGATTTATTCAAACTCTTTAGCAAGATCTTGAATTTCCACAATTATCTCTTGTATGTTCCATGGAGCCTTTGCTTTCCTCAAAATTGCATTTATTACTATGATAAAATCACCTTCCATCCATACTCTATTAAATTTCATTTTTTTACATTTTTTTAACCCTTATAAAGGTTCCCAAGCTTTAGCTTCATTATTTGTCTTAAATCCACTATTGAAAGCATAATGAGATAAAATATCTCCTCTATTATTTCTAATTTTTCTTCCTCCCCCTGCTGGTCCTAGATTTCCTATAGATGCTCTATCAAAATTCAATTTAACCCACTCCACATATGGTGGTTTCCACTTTATATTATTTGCTTTCTTTTTGCTTCTCTTGTAACCAACATCATAATTCCATTTAATGACTTGACTCCATCTATCAAGACTCTCTGCTTACAAATTAGGGACTGGGTGAGTTGATAGGGTTGGTGTTGAGCAAGGTGTTGCAAGAAGGTTGTCATTGTTGTCAACATAGGCAGTTAGATCCAAGGATGCAGTGGGTAGACAGATCAGAAGTCATTCAGATGCAGAAGATAGAAAAAATTCGAAGAAAAAGACAAGTTAGAAAACTGTCGCGATATCGCGACATGTTTTCTGTCGCGATTTCGCGACAAGTCGGAGGAGAGAGAAAGCACAGCCAAAAATGTCACGATATCGCGACAAGTCGGAGGAGAGAGAAGGCGCAATCGAAAATGTCACGATATCACGACAAGTCGGAGGAGAGAGAAGGCACAATCAAAAATGTCACGATTTCGCGACAAGTCGGAGGAGAGAGAAGGCGCAATTGAAAATGTCACGATATCACGACAAGTCGAAAGAGAGAGAAGGTGCAATCAAAAATGTCATGATTTCATGACAAGTCGAAGGAGAGAGAAGGCATAGTTGAAAATGTCACGATTTCGTGACAAGTCGAAAGAGAGAGAAGGCGCAAGGCAAACTGTCACGATTTCGCGACATGTTGGAGGCCAAGAAGCTAAGTCGAGAAACTATAGCGATTTCGCTACATGTTGAATTTTCGCTGGCCGAAGCAGGAAGAAAGTGTTAAGTGAAAAAGTTGTAGCGATTTCGCTACAAGTTGCAAAGGCACAACACAAAGGCGTAGCGATTTCGCTACGGGTAAAAGTTGCACAAAGCAAAGGTGTAGCGATTTCGCTACGGGTAAAAGTTGCATAGAACTAAGGTGTAGCGATTTCGCTACGGGCAAAAGTTGCACAACACGAAGGTGTAGCGATTTCGCTACCAGACAAAAGTGCAGAACTTAAAGATGCAGCGATTATGTTCAAGTCAAAATTTCACGGGAAAAAGCAAGTTGGAAGCACAAGGCACAAAGTTGTAGCGATTTCGCTACTGCATGAAGCTCAAAATGTACGGAAGCCGAAAGCATCACGATTTCGTGACAAAGATGAGGATGACGTCAGCAAAAGCTGAAAGTGTCACGATTTCATGACAGGTTGCAAGAAAAGCCGCTGGAAGCCGAAAGCGTCGCGATTTCGCGACAAGAATGAGGATGACGTCAGCAACTGATCAAAGTGTCACGATTTCATGACAAGAATGGAAGTGAAGCATTCGAAGGCCAAAAGGGTCACGATTTCGTGACGACAAGGTCAAGGAGGCGTACGGCCACAAAAAGTGTCGCGATATCGCGACGTGTTGCTATTTCACAAAAATAAGCTACAGGAAGGAGAAGAAGGTGGCAGAGGAGTTTGAGGCCGACAAGTTTGAATCGAGGCCGACGGTTTTTAGGGTTTGAAGCCGACATTGTCAAGGGTTTTACAGCGGACGTCTTTAGGGTTTCAAAGCCGACATTTGCTAGGGTTTTACAGCGGACGTCTTTAGGGTTTTAAAGCCGACATTTGCTAGGGTTTTACAGCGGACATCCTTAAGGTTTTAAAGCCGACATTTGCTAGGGTTTTATAGCGAACGTCTTTAGGGTTTCAAAGTCGACATTTGCTAGGGTTTTACAGCGGACGTCTTTAGGGTTTCAAAGCCGACATTTGCTAGGGTTTTACGATGGGCGTTTTTAGGGTTTGCAGCCGACAATCACAAAGTTTAAGCAGCCAAAAAAATTCTAGGGTTTGACGTTGACATCATTAGGGTTTGCAACCGACGTCTTTGATTTACAACCGAATATGTTTGATGTTGAATTCTCTTCTATAAAAAGGGGGTTGTTGCGAGGTTAATGGATGCGAGAAGTGTGAAATGTGCGAAACAAGTTCGCGTCAAGCAGAGAGCAAGTCGTTTCGATCCAGAGAGTGAGCAAAGTGATAGTTCTTTGGAGTTGCAGTAAAGAGAGCATAGCAATGAGATAATGTGCGAGTGCGAGGAGCGTGATTGCATGAAGTTCGGTCAAGAAGAATGCAAAGTCGTAACTCGAATCTAGATCTTAGATCGTGATTGCATGAAGTTCAGTCGAGTAGTGTGCAAAGTCGTAGTTCGGATCTACAGATCGTGAATGCATGGATGACAGTGCGAAGAGTTTTACGCAGAAGCAGAATGCAAAAAAATAGCAGACTGTAAGGAATAAAGTTTTATTGTATCATTTTGATTATCTTTATTATTCTCCAAGTTGCAGCTTGGTATAAGGGGTTGGTGCCTCTTTCCAGTAGGTGCTGGAAAAATAGGAGTTGGTGCTCCATTCTGTTGAAGCAGATAAAGCTAAGGGGTTGGTGCTCCTTCCAGTTGGTGCTGGTAAAGGATTATGTAAAGTTGTAGCTTTGCATTGATTGGATTTGGATGGTAGTCCAAGCAGTATTTTTGAGGAGTAGCCACATTGGTGAACCTCGTTAAAATTGTTGTGTTATGTGTGATGCTTTCTTGATGCGTTTAGTATCTCTTTTATCTGCTTTAAACTGCTACTGGATTTAAAATCATATGTTTTAGAAATTTTAAAGAACACACTGATTCACCCCCCCTCTCAGTGTCATTGTGATTACAACAATTGGTATCAGAGCCAAGTACCTGAACAAGCTTAAACGACTAAGGTGATCTTGGAAGTTACGCAATGGCAAGTGGTGAAGGTTTCTCCTCGAACAAAGCACCATTGTTTGATGGGACTAACTATGCGTTATGGAAAATTAGAATGCAAACATATCTCAGTGCTTTGGGTTTTGACATATGGGGTGCAGTAGTTAATGGTTACAAAGCTCCTGCCACCGCTCCAACAGACACGACTGGTAAAAAGGCATTTGAATATGATTCAAAAGCAAAAAATGCCATCATGTGTGGACTAGTGGATAGTGAGCTAGTCAAGGTCATAAATTGTGAATCAACAAAAGATATATGGGATAAACTAGAGAACATCCATGAAGGAGATGATAGGATCAAGGAGGCCAAGCTTCAAGCACATCGAGCTCAATACGAATCTTTAAAGATGGACAATGATGAGAACATAGAGACCTTCATGCAAAGAGTCAATGGGATCACCAATTCAATCAGAGGTCTCGACGAAGAATTAACCGATGCTGCTATCGTGAAAAAGGTATTAAGATCGCTCCCTCCTAGATTTGATTCTAAAGTCTCTACCATAGAAGAAGCCAAAGATCTAAATAGTTTTAGTATGGATGAGATGCATGGTTCTTTGACTGCTTTTGAAATGAGAATAGGAAGGTCTAATCCCACAGACAGAGAAGCAACTTTCAAAGCCCTAAAAGGCAAAAGCACAAAACAAGAGTCTGAAGAAGAGGATGCTTCGGATGAAATGGAAGCAAATTTTGTCAGAAAGTTGAGAAAAGGAAAAGGAAAATACAAAGGAAAGCTACCTTTTAAATGTTTCAATTGTGGAGGCATTGGACACTTTGCTATCAAATGTCCTCTCCATGACAAGAACAAAGGTGAAGAAACTCAGCATCAAGAAAGAAGTGAATGGAGGAAGAAAACTAACTTCAGAAAAGGCAATTTCAAAAAGAAAAGCTTTATCTCCCGAAATGCAGAATCTTCTGAGGACAGTTCTAGTGAAGACTCTGAAGAAGGAACAGGTGAGGCTCTCTTTATGGCGTTTGAAGTAGAAGAATCAGAAGAGGTGAGAAAACACACAAAATAGAGAAGGAATGAACTCTGAAGTATCTATTGAAATAGGTGAGGCTGAAGTTGATTTAGAAGGTGAGCTGGTTTCTGCTCTTATAGAATGGAAATCTGAGAAAAGAAAGAATAAAAAATTGTTAAGGAAGCTTGAGGATGCAAATGACATTATAGCCAGTCTAAAAACATAGACATAAGAGTACAAGAAAATGTTCGAAGATCTTGAAGTACAGGTAACCATGAAGATAGATTACTGTTGCAAATTGGAAGAAGAAAATGTTAGTCTTCGAATACAGATACAAGAGCTGGATCGAAAAATCAGCTGTCATTTAAAACGTGATGAAAGTTCGATGAATCTGGACAAAATCCTAAGCAATCAAAGACCCACAGGTATCAAATTTGGTCTGGGTTTTACTGAAGGAGAATCATCAAGTGGACCAAAGGCAAGCAATGTTGAAAGTGAAAAGAGTAAAGACAAGAAACAGGCTATGGAAAGAAAAACAAATCAGGCAAAAGAAAGCTGTAATGCCAGTCCTGAAATAGTAGCTGACATTGATGGCTTCACCAAGGTCACACATCAGAAGAAAAGAAGATCTAAGGCTCCTACAACAACTTGGCCAAGACCATCTTTCAGGTTCAATCATTATTTCTATGGTTTCTATTTTAAATGTAATGGTTATGGGCATAAAATTGTTGACTGCAAGTACAATATAGGTTCAAGAAGTTTCACTAGTAGAAATGCTTTTGCTCCTCTAATGAGTTATGCAGTAGAATGCTTTAAGTGTCACAACTTTGGGCATATTGCCAGAAACTGTCGTAGTATTTTTGTTCCATATCAATCTCAGAAAAGAAGAACTCAACCATATAAGGCAAAACATAATAGAATTTCTTCTGAAGGATATGTGCAAAATTCTGAAAAGGGGAAATCCCAGCTAGAACCCAACACCACAGTTAAAATAGAATGGAAACAAAAGGAACAGCTCAGGAAAGAACAGGAATCTTTAATAGTGCAGACAACCTTTAGAGCTCGGAATAAATATGTACCGTGGATTCTTGACAGTGGTTGCTCAAGTCATATGACGAGTGATAAACAAAAATTTGAAAATCTATAGAAATATGAGGGTGGTTCTGTGAAGTTCGGCAATAATGATGGAGCCAAAATAATAGGTAAAGGATCGATCAAAATTAGTGAAGGGAAAATCAAGTCAGAAGAAGTTTTATATGTGGATGGTTTGAAACATAACCTGTTAAGTGTGAGTCAAATCTGTGATAAAGGACATGAAGTGGTTTTCAAGAAGCAGGGTTGTGAAGTCAGAAAAATAAACAACGGGAAATTGATAGCAACCGGCTCAAGGACGTCTGGCAACCTGTACACACTCTCAAAATTTTTAGAAGGTATGTGCTTCATTGGACAAGAAGAAGAGAACTGGTTGTGGCATAAGAGGCTTGGACACATAAGTTTTGATAATTTGGCAAAAATCAGCTCTAAACAAGCAGTGAGAGATATTCCAACCATTAAGAAACCTGCAAACAGTGTGTGTGCTTCATGTCAGAAGGGAAAGCAAACCAGAGTTTCATTTAAAACAAAAGAATATCACACTAGCGAGGCCTTTGGAACTCATTCATACAGACTTATGTGGACCCATGAGGACTCAAAGCATAAACGACGACAAATACTTTATGCTTGTGTATCGATGATTATTCCAGAATGACATGGATATTCTTCCTAAAAGATAAAACAGAAGCTTTTGAAATGTTCAAAACCTTCAAACAGCTAGTCGAGAATGAAAGAGGGAAAAGGATTAAATGCTTGCGATCAGACAGAGGAGGAGAATTCATTTCGAATGAATTTATAGAATACTATGAAAAATATGGTATCAGGAGACAATATTCAGCGACCGAACTCCTCGATGAGAATGGTGTAGTAGAGAGGAAGAACAGAACTATACAGGAAATGGCACGCACCATGCTGGCAGAGAACAAAATAGCAAATAGATTCTGGAAAGAAGCAGTTCACACAACAGTATACATTCAAAATAGGTATATGTTAAGAACTCGTGAATGCAAAACACCGTATGAGTTGTGGTTTGGTAGAAAAGCAACAGCTAAACATCTCAAAGTATTTGGTCGTAAGTGCTACATCAAAAAAATCGATGACAATCTTGGAAAGTTTGAAGATAGAGCAGATGAAGGTGTTTTTTTTGGTTATTCTCCACATAGCAAAGCTTACAAATGCTACAACAAGAGACTCAAGAAAATTGTGGACAGTGCAGATGTTAAATTCGATGAAGGGAGGAAACAAATAGTTAATTTTCAAGAAAACTACCCAATCTACGAAGAAGTCATTGAAGGAGATGAAGTACATGGCACAGAAAATACATCTACGACTGATGCAGATAACTTATCAGATGACTCAGAGGTACAAGAAAACAGAAAATTCAAAACGGGCAGCTGGCAGAAAAATCATCCTAGAGACCAAATAATTGGAGATCCCACAGCTGGCATTCAGACAAGAAAGAAAGTAATAAGTAATTACTCTCTTTTATCCAGAATTGAGCCCAAAAACATAGATGAAGCAAGCAAAGATGACAGACTGGATGAAGGCAATAAATGAAGAGTTAGATCAGATTGAAAAGAACAGAACTTGGGAGTTAGTACCTAGACCTGCAAACAAGAATGTAATCGGCACCAAATGGATATTTCGTAATAAATTAAATGAAGACGGTCAGGTTATTAGAAATAAAGCAAGACTGGTTTGCAAAGGCTATGCACAGGTCGAAGGCATTGACTTTGAAGAGACTTTCGCACCAGTGGCCAGACTAGAAGCTATTAGAATGTTTCTGGCACTAGCGATTCATAAGAACTTCAGAGTTTATCAGATGGATGTAAAATCTGCGTTTTTAAATGGGAAACTTGAAGAAGAGGTCTATATTGAACAACCAGATGGTTTTCAAATCAGTGAAGATCCTAACCTTGTCTGCAAATTAAAGAAAGCACTGTACGGATTAAAACAAGCACCACGGGCATGGTATGCTAGGCTAGATAATTATCTCTCTCAACAGGGATTCAAGAAAGGTTTAGTGGACAGTAATCTATATGTGAAAACAGAAGGTGGACATCTCATTGTTCTTGTTGTCTATGTGGATGATATCATATTTGGCAGCAACAAAGATGAATCGTGTAAAGACTTAGCAAACAAGATGCAGAATGAATTTGAAATGTCAATGATTGGTGAACTGTCTTACTTTATGGGGCTACAAGTTAATCAGAATGAGAAAGGTATATTCATTTCCCAAATCAAATATGTGAAAGAAATGCTAAAGAGGTTCACTATGGAGGACTGTAAGCCAGTCAGCACTCCCATGACAATAGGCTGCAAGTTGAGTAAAGAAGACAAATCTCCACCTGTAGATCAAACCATGTACAGATCAATGATAGGAAGCTTACTATATTTAACTACAACCAGACCTGATATTCTGCATGCAGTTTGCATGGTAGCCAGATTTTAGGCCAGTCCCAAAGAGACTCATGTAACAACAGTCAAAAGGATTTTTCGGTATCTCAAAGGCACCATGGAGTATGGGTTGTGGTATCCAAAAGGCAAATATTTCACTCTTATATCATATTCAGATGCAGATTGGGCTGGATGTGTTGATGACAGAAAGAGTACCAGTGGAGGAGCATTCTATTTGGGGGACAGATTGGTTGCATGGCACAGTAAGAAGCAAGAGTCGGTTTCTCTATCTACAGCTGAGGCAGAATATATTGCAGCAGCAACATGTTGTACACAAGTCTTGTGGATGAAACAAACTTTGAAAGATCTAGGCATTAATTTTAGTGAACCAATATCAGTAAAGTGTGACAACACCAGTGCAATCAACATTTCTAAGAATCCAGTAATGCACTCACGGACTAAGCACATTGCTATAAGGTATCATTTCTTGAAAGAAAAAGTTGCAAAGGAGAAGTTAAATTGGACTATGTCCCAACTACGAAACAGGTAGCGAGATATTTTTACAAAACCTTTGCCCAAGGAAGTATTTGAGTATCTTCGAAGCAAATTAGGAGTAGTCACACTTCCTAAGAAGTGACTAGCTACAGGGATCACTTTCTCAGGGGGAGCATTTGAGTATTTGAGGATGGACTCAGGGAGAGTCAAATTGTGCCTGAGAAGAGTGAGGATGGACTCAGGGGGAGTCTGCAGTAGCCCTTTGGTATTATTGACAAAGGGGGAGAAGAGTTACAGGAATGTATACATGTGTTGCCAACAATTCCAAAGGGGGAGATTGTTGAGCAAGGTGTTGCAAGAAGGTTGTCATTGTTGTCAACATAGGCGTTAGATCCAAGGATGCAGGTGGGTAGACAGATCAGAAGTCATTCAGATGCAGAAGATAGAAAAAATTTGAAGAAAAAGACAAGTTAGAAAACTGTCACGATATCACGACAAGTCGGAGGAGAGAGAAAGCACAGCCAAAAATGTCGCGATATCGTGACAAGTCGGAGGAGAGAGAAGGCGCAATCAAAAATGTCATGATATCATGACAAGTCGGAGGAGAGAGAAGGCGCAATAAAAAATGTCACGATTTCGTGACAAGTCGGAGGAGAGAGAAGGCGCAATTGAAAATGTCGCGATATCGCGACAAGTCGGAAGAGAGAGAAGGCGCAATCAAAAATGTCACGATTTCGCGACAAGTCGAAGGAGAGAGAAGGCATAGTTGAAAATGTCACGATTTCATGACAAGTCGAAAGAGAGAGAAGGCGCAAGGCAAACTGTCACGATTTCGTGACATGTTGGAGGCCAAGAAGCTAAGTCGAGAAACTGTAGCGATTTCGCTACATGTTGAATTTTCGCTGGCCGAAGCAGGAAGAAAGTGTTAAGTGAAAAATTTGTAGCGATTTCGCTACAAGTTGCAAAGGCACAACACAAAGGCGTAGCGATTTCGCTACGGGTAAAAGTTGCACAAAGCAAAGGTGTAGCGATTTCGCTACGGGTAAAAGTTGCACAGAACTAAGGTGTAGCGATTTCGCTACGGGCAAAAGTTGCACAACACGAAGGTGTAGCGATTTCGCTACCAAAAAAAGTGCAGAACTTAAAGATGCAGCGATTATGTTCAAGTCAAAATTTCACGAGAAAAAGCAAGTTGGAAGCACAAGGCACAAAGTTGTAGCGATTTCGCTACTGCATGAAGCCCAAAATGTACGGAAGCCGAAAGCGTCGCGATTTCACGACAAAGATGAGGATGACGTCAGCAAAAGCTGAAAGTGTCACGATTTCACGACAGGATGCAAGAAAAGCCGCTGGAAGCCGAAAGCGTCACGATTTCACGACAAGAATGAGGATGACGTCAGCAACTGATCAAAGTGTCGCGATTTCGCGACAAGAATGGAAGTGAAGCATTCGAAGGCCAAAAGGGTCACGATTTCGTGACGACAAGGTCAAGGAGGCGTACGGCCACAAAAAGTGTCGCGATATCGCGACGTGTTGCTATTTCACGAAAATAAGCTACAGGAAGGAGAAGAAGGTGGCAGAGGAGTTTGAGGCCGACAAGTTTGAATTGAGGCCGACGGTTTTTAGGGTTTGAAGCCGACATTGTCAAGGGTTTTACAGTGGACGTCTTTAGGGTTTCAAAGCCGACATTTGCTAGGGTTTTACAACGGACGTCTTTAGGGTTTTAAAGTCGACATTTGCTAGGGTTTTACAACGGACATCCTTAAGGTTTTAAAGCCGACATTTGCTAGGGTTTTACAGCGGACGTCTTTAGGGTTTCAAAGCCGACATTTGCTAGGGTTTTACAGTGGACGTCTTTAGGGTTTCAAAGCCGACATTTGCTAGGGTTTTACGATGGGCATTTTTAGGGTTTGCAATCGACAATCACAAAGTTTAAGCAGCCAAAAAAATTCTAGGGTTTGATGTTGACATCATTAGGGTTTGCAGTCGACGTCTTTGATTTACAGCCGAATATGTTTGATGTTGAATTCTCTTCTATAAAAAGGGGGCTGTTGCGAGGTTAATTGATGCGAGAAGTGTGAAATGTGCGAAACAAGTTCGCGTCAAGCAGAGAGCAAGTCGTTTCGATCCAGAGAGTGAGCAAAGTGATAGTTCTTTGGAGTTGCAGTAAAGAGAGCGTAGCAATGAGATAATGTGCGAGTGCGAGGAGCGTGATTGCATGAAGTTCGGTCAAGAAGAATGCAAAGTCTATCAAGAAGAATGCAAAGTCGTAACTCGAATCTGTAGATCGTGATTGCATGAAGTTCAGTCGAGTAGTGTGCAAAGTCGTAGTTCGGATCTGCAGATCGTGAATGCATGGATGACAGTGCGAAGAGTTTTACGTAGAAGCAGAATGCAAAAAAATAGTAGACTGTAAGGAATAAAGTTTTATTGTATCATTTTGATTATCTTTATTATTCTCCAAGTTGTAGCTTGGTATAAGGGGTTGGTGCCTCTTTCTAGTAGGTGTTGGAAAAATAGGAGTTGGTGCTCCATTCTGTTGAAGCAGATAAAGCTAAGGGGTTGGTGCTCCTTCCAGTTGGTGCTGGTAAAGGATTATGTAAAGTTGTAGCTTTGCATTGACTGGATTTGGATGGTAGTCCAAGCAGTCTTTTTGAGGAGTAGCCACATTGGTGAACCTCGTTAAAATTGTTGTGTTATGTGTGATGCTTTCTTGATGCGTTTAGTATCTCTTTTATCTGCTTTAAACTGTTGCTGGATTTAAAATCATATGTTTTAGAAATTTTAAAGAACACACTGATTCACCCCCCCTCTCAGTGTCATTGTGATTACAACAGTTGGTTTAGAATCCTCTATGGCTAAACATATATTCTTTTTCATTACCTCTAAACTAATTTCCTTTCCTTTAAATATTCTTCTATTTCTTTCTAGCTATGTAGTCCAAAGTATTGTATCTTTTGATGTTAGGATCCCATCCTAACGTTATTTTGTAATTCTAATTATTATGTAATGACCAACTTCCAACATGGGGGATTATATTATACTATTATTTTATAATACTTTCTAATGTATGTGGAAATTAAGGCACATATCTAAGTTGTGCCATCACATGTAACCGTTATCAAGATTATAATCGATGTTTGGTAGAATATTCTAGCTCGAGTGGCATTTTGCATGTAAGCCAACTCTTGAGCCTTAGGTAGGATTGCATGTAGCTTTCTCTTTAAAAGGCATGAATCCATGTACAAATGTATCTTTTTGCAATTTATTTGTGAGATTGTTTCAATTTTACAATTACTTTATGTATAGTGTTATTCTGTTATTGCATGTATTTTAGTTATCTTTCAATATTTTGTGTGTGTGAGCTTTATTTCAATAGTAGGTTCCTTACAAGTGGTATTAGAGAACTTTCTAGGATCGAGTTCTACTACGACTATGACAATTATTACTCAACTATTTTTGCCTATTAAGTATAATTTTCCTGTGTTTTTTCATTCAGTTTTCCTTTATTCAAAAAGCCAAAAAAATATAATTTGAAAAAACAAAAAAACAATCTACTCTTTTTTAGTACATGAGTAGGCTAGAAACCCTATGTCGAGGGTTTTAAAATATCGTGAAGGAGCTATCATTAGTGGTTAAGCTAGATAGACCATAAAGCATCTAGTGAAGTTAGGGGCAATCAGGCTCTAAAACCTAGGCCTTAGACAACACTCGCATATGGAATCGAGCTCCCATGCATCTTTGGGTGTATTGGGAGACCATTCTAGGTTGAACAATATTTTATCCAGTAGGAAGCTTTTTGGCCTTTTATCATCCATAGTCCATGGGACACAACATCCCAGACGATTACCCTCTAGTACTGTCAAAGAGGCAATTAGTGTGCTCGAGGGTATGTGTGGAATCCTCCTTGGATAGTGGCCTAAAATATTAGTTCAAGCACTATTTTTCATCACTGAGGTATAATAGAGGGCCTATGGGTGTTACATACTCCTCTACTTAGCATACCCTAGTTATGTTAAAAACTTCAACCTGCAAAAACAACATTTCCCTGTTCTACTAAACCTACGTTCATGATCCCAAAAAGTGAGCATATGGAGGACTTTTCTATCACAAAAGAATACACTTTACATACACCAACGGTAAGGATAAAGTCTACAAGTGTCTATAATAGTCTAAAATATTCTATTATCATTCAAATAAGTGGTAGTAATAGTCAGATCAGTGATAGTAACAATCGGTCAGCAATAGTAATACTAATAGTCAATTGTAATAGTCAAAACATACAAGTGGTCAAGGTCAAAAATAGAACCATCAGTTTCAATAACTATAGTACATGTGACAGGATAGTGACAAGGTGGTCAGTTGATAGAATGCACAAATTAGAGACAGTTGATCCAGTACCCAAATTTTGAATTGTAGTAAAAATTCGACTCAAAAAATGAAGAATTATAGAATTTTAGTTATCTTTCAGTTGATTTTGCTACTTTTTTATTCTGCACTCAAAAAATAAAAAATCATACAAATCAGAGCTATAATGAAGAAGTTATAGTGGTTTTATCATTACTCTATTTTGAGTAATTTTTAAACAAAAAATAGGGAAAATAACACAAAAAAGTCATAAAAAGCCCTAGACAACCCTAAAAATCCTCAAAATTGTTCTATTATATTAGTTAGCCCCTTCTACACCACTCACAAAATTTTTGAGTCTTAACTCCCTTTTTTCTCGAAATTCCTAAAATATGTCATTTTCCACTAGCCCTTTTTTGCCAAATATTTCACGAATACAAAATTTGAATTTCGGGTGCCCAAAAATCTATGTTTTGGGATATAGCTTATTGTGACCATATTTTTGAGCTAATCATCTTGATATATAACACCCAAGCACTTTTTGGACTCCTTACTAAGAATAGTAACTCCTAAAACCACACTTCTATTTTTAGTAATCTAGTAAAAAATGTTCAAGGCTTATCCCAAATGGTAGGTGACACTCGTAGACAAAAAAAATAGGTAGATAAAAACACCAATACAACGTTGGAAAACCTACTAAGTGTTTTTACTAGCTTGCAAACCACAAGTTAAAACTTGATGACAAAACTTCAAACTCTCAGAACTGAACAAAATGCCTCCAAAATTCACCTAGAAGACCAGTTTGTAGAAGTTGAGTCCAAATTGCATGGTGTTCCAAGAAAGTATGATTATCATACTGAACACTCACATTTCGATCGAGGTTAAGGAAAGAGAATAAATAACTCTCACATTCACTTTTATTGTGATACTACCTTTAATATATTGAAACTAGACTTTCCTATGTTCAATGGGAAGGATGTGGATGGGTGGTTATATTGTGTTGCTCAATTATTTAGACTTAACGATGTCCCCATGTATCACCGAGTTCAAATGGCTTCTTTCAACTTGGAATATGAAGCCTGATAGTGGTGCCAATGCTTGCAGAAAACTCCCCCTAATCCTTCTTGGATGGACTTTGAGTCTCGATTACTCATTCGCTTTGGACCTAGTGAGTATGATGATTTTATAGGACAATTGATAAAGTTGAGACAAACTTCGACAGTTTGATATTACCAAATACAATTTGAGAGATTGGCCAAAAAACTATAGGAATGAATGAAGGGTTCTTTATGAGTTGTTTTGTTAGCGAATTAAGGGAAGATCTCCAAGCTGAGATCACAATGTTTAAACCACAATACATGATGTAGGCTATCAAGTTGGATCATTTGACTGAGTCCAAATTTTTATCTCAAAGGTGGATATCTAAATTTCCATAGGCTAAACCCTCTTTTCCTCATAGATTTTAAATTAGAATGAACAAAAACATGTTGCACCCATTGCTGCATCCAAATGTCTAACCACTACCAAAATAGATACGAGACACGCCCAAGGGTTGTGATACAATTGTGATGAAAATTTTTCTCATGGGTATAGGTGCACCCAAAAGAAGTTTTTTCTCATCGATGTTAATGAGCTTGACACCAGTAGTGATGATGACACAGAATCAGTCAAGGAACCACCCAAACCAGAGGAAGAAAACCAAGACGAACCACCAACTAAAATTTATATTCATGCTCTTGCGAGCATTACTACTTCCCAAACCATGAAAGTTGTGGGTTATTTCAAGGGCTTGCGTCTTACCATCTTGATTGATTCTGGAAGTACACAATTTTATTGATCCTTGCATTTCCAAATAGGTAAATTGTTATGTACATACATGTAATTCCTTTGAGGTTATGGTAGCAAATGGTGGGACCTTACCTTGCAAAGGTAAATATCATAATATTAAGGTCAATATTGGGGATTATGAGCTCAAATAGGATATGTTTACACTTCAACTAGGGGGATGTGATATCATGTTGGGACCTCAATGGTTGGGCACATTGGGAGTCATCTCATGGCACTTTTTCGAGCTTTGGATGCACTTTTTATAGAATGGACAGTCCTACACTCTCCATGGATTAAAAGCAGGGCCTTCACAGATTATTAGTTCCAATCGGATGGAGAAGTTGTTAAAAAAATCATCTCGGAGTGTCATAGCTCATATTTTTATGATCCAACCTCACCCTTTTGTAATGTCCCTAGTTTAGCTTGTTTTTTATGCAGCGGTGATGAGCATATTATGTTGCTCTCATAGGCTAAGTTCATGGTCAGGCAACCTCTTTTGGAGGCAGTTTGCGTGCTTTGGGTGTAGAATTACTATATTTAGTAAGTCGGTGATCTTGTAGAGCAAAAATTACAGGTGAGTAGTTTGGCTTAATGGGTGCCCGAAAATGCGTTTAGATGTTCGTTCGGCCAATCTATTTGAGATATTTTAATGGTCGAAGTTTAATTTAATATAAAGTTAAATAAAAAAATAATTAATATATGGTGACTTTATATTATATGTAAAAGGGTCCCTAAAGTCACTTAAAAAATATAATATCATAAAGTGACTTTGCAAAAGAAGTTTATGAAAATTAATTATTAAAAGTGCTTTTAATAATTAATTAGGGAGCAAAAGTGAATTTTGGCCCTAATTGGTGAAATAAAAGAAAAGGGCATTCATTTTCTCATTCATTCATGCTTGGTTTTTGGTTTATTGAAATTTGCTCTGCAAAATGGGGAGGAGGAGCTTGCAGGTTGCAGGTGATTTCTCAAGGGCTTGTTGAGGATGACCATTCTTAGCAGGAATAATCTTCTCAATTGTGAAAGATCAATATTGGAGGTTTGAGAGGTGTTTGCATCCAACATTCACCATTGTGCTTCAATGTTTTAGACTAGGGTTTGCAGATTTGTGAGGGTCAACATTTGAGCAAACCAAAACATGGGTTTTTATTGTCTACATCAGCCATAAAGGGTTCCATAATTATTTTGATGATTGGAGGGCAAAAGAAAGAAGAAAAGATAGAGTTTTTTTGGTGAGAAAACCATAGGGCTTCTTTGTGAAGAGATTTTGGGCTTGTTGGAGTATTTCTTTAGAAGGATTTACACTTTCAACTATGAAAGATCAGTTCTAGGTGCTTTATATGTATTTGGATGAATATTAAAGGAAAAAACAGTCATTGGGTGACATTCTATTGAGGTTTTGGAATCATATATTTGCTCATATCTTCATTTCCAGGCATGAGATCATTGTGGGTAAATGATAGATAAATTTATATGGTAATAACAATTGCATTGATATAAAATTTAGAATTTTTGATGGTGTTTGGGATTTTATCTACCAATTCGTACCTATCAGGTCGAACGACCCTTGATAGGGGTTGACATTAAGTTAAGACAGTCCAAATTACATCTTCTTTTGACCAGAATTTGTCATTGGGAGGCAGGCATTTTCATAGTAGGAGTGTACTTAGAAGTTTAGTGAAGTTTTTAGTGGTCTTCATAAAAGCTACGGTCTGTACCAAATCTGGGCACTCAGCCGTACAGTTACTAGTCTAAAATCTACTCAGAAACTAGTGTTAGTGTATCATATGTTGGATGCGATCTATGGAAACATCAACAATATTAAATAAATAAGGAGACTACTAACCTTAAGGTGTAAATCAATCATACTTTCCACTATTGTAATGTTTGCTTCAACTTTATATAAAAATCAGTCTTATTCTCAAGTTCAATATTGAGTGTAATGGCTGGGTACTAAGGAAATATTGAGGGTTCTTATAGTTGATGCTTGTGGGAGTTGTTTCATTGAAATATAAAATACATTATTGTTCCTTGTTGCTTGCATTTGTTATTTTATTTGGTTATTTTGGAATATTATGCAAAAAAAAAACACACCCATTTATCATTGAGACTTAAATAAAAAAAATCAGCCCTTACGAGTGTCGAAGACTATTTTGAAACAAACTAACTTGGGATAAACTATTATAGTCAATTATAGTTTGGGGGTGTACATTATACCTTTAGAGGAGTATTCTGATCTTGAAGATTTGTAACTTATTTTGACCAAGCACAATTCTATTTTTGCTGAGCCATAAGAATTACCGCCTCATCGCTCTCATGACCATGCTATTCCTTTGTTACCTGGAAATGCACCATCCAACATTAGACTGTACTAGTATCCTCATGCTCTGAAGTCAAAAATCAAGAGGTTAATATAGGAATTGTTAAAAGCTGATGTCATTTGATCAAGCAATAGTCCTTACTCTTCTCCAATTTTATTGGTGCGCAAGAAAGATGGGTCCTGGTGGTTGTATATCGATTATCGAGAGCTCAATAAACTCACCATCAAGGATAAGTTTTATATTTTGGTGGTGGATGAATTATTGGATGAAATTCATGGGAATATGTATTTTTCCAAACTCAACCTTCGCTTAAGGTACCATAAAATCAAGCTCAAGGATGAGGATATTCCCAAGACTGCTTTCCATACTCATGAAAGTCACTATGAGTTTTTTGTAATACCATTCGGCTTGAATAATACCCCTTCCACTTTCCAAATCCTCATGAATAACATTTTTTGTCCATTCCTTCAAAAACTAATCCTAGTCTTCTTTGATGATATTCTGGTGTATAGTCGCACATGGGAAGAGCATCTTATTCATGTGAATCAAACCCTCCAGGTTTTGGTACAACATCAGCTCTATGCTAAGCGTTCCAAGTGTTCTTTTGGGTTGACAAAAGTGGAATATTTGGAACACATTATCACTAAGAAGGGCATCAAAGTTGACCCCAAGAAGATCCAAGTGGTTTAGGAATGGCCGAAACCTCGCACTCAAAGGTCTTAGGGTATTAATAGGGCTTACAAGTTATTACTGTAAATTTATTCGTAACTATGGTAAAATTGCAGCTCCCCTCACTTCCATGTTGAAAAATGACTCTTTTACTTGGACAAGACCCACTAAACATGCTTTCCTAGAATTGAAGAATGTTATGACCACTATGCTTATTTTGGCCATGCTGGATTTCTCCAAATTGTTCGTCATTGAAAGCGACACTTCAAGTTATGGTATTGGTGCAGTGTTGATGCAAGAAGGGAGACCCTTGGCCTTCACTAGTAAAACTCTCTCCAACCATAATTTGGAAAAATCTACTTATGTCAAGGAGATGATGGTAATTCTATATGTCATAACCCATTGGTGATCGTATGTCATCGAGTGTCATTTCTCCATTAAAACAGACCATCAGAGTCTCAAATATTTTTTGGAGCAATAGGTTGCCAACCCTGAACAATAAAAATAGATCTCTAAACTCATGGGCTATGATTATGATATCATCTATAAGAAAGACAAGGAGAATGTTATGGTTGATGTTCTCTCTCACCAATTTGAGTCTCTAAGTATGTTGTGTGTCATTAAATTATTGGTTCCCCAATGGATCGATTTCTTATTCTAGGAGGTACTTTAGGATTCTGAATTGTAGACTTTGGTTTCTTCCCTACATATTGAGCCTACTTCATGTCCAGGCTACACTTAGGATGGTTAGGATTTGTGATTCTAGAACCTTGTTGTTCCCCACGTCCTCACTATGAGAACTTCTCATGACAGAACTACATGCTGCCTCATTTGCTAGTCATTCAAGATTTCTCAAAACATATGAACGACTTAAGCAAATATTTTTTTGGAAGGGTATGAAAAAGAAATTTCAGGATTTTGTTGCAACTTATGATACCTATCAACGAATTAAAGGTAAAACAATACGTTCTATAGGCACTCTACATCCCTTGCCCATTCCTGACCAGGTTTGGACGGATATTTATATGAATTTTATTGAAGGATTACCTAAGTTCGAAAATGAGTATGATTATGATTATGTTACAAAAGAGCTTAACATAAATATGAATATGATTATGTTAAAATTAGTTAACACAAATGGTATTTAAATGGAAATATGATTATGCTAAAGTTGATTAGCATAAATTGTATTTAAATGGAAATATGATTATGCTAGAGTTGATTAACATATATTGTATTTAAATGGAAATATGATTATGCTAGAGTTGATTAGCATAGATTGTATTTAAATGGAAATATGATTATGCTAGAGTTGATTAGCATAGATTGTATTTAAATGGAAATATGATTATGCTATAGTTGATTAGCATAGATTGTATTTAAATGGAAATATGATTATGTTAAATTTAGTTAACATATATTGTATTTAAATGGAAATATGATTATGCTAGAGTTGATTAGCATAGATTGTATTTAAATGGAAATATGATTATGCTAGAGTTGATTAGCATAGATTATGTTTGAAAGGAAATGTGATTATGCTAAAGTTGATTAGCATAGATTATGTTTGAAAGGAAATGTGATTATGCTAGAGTTGATTAGCATAGATTATGTTTGATAGGAAATGTAATTATGCTAGAGCTGATTAGCATAGATTATGTTTAAAAGGAAATGTGATTATGCTAGAGTTGATTAGCATGGATTGAGTTTAAAAGTAACAATTGTGGATTATGTTATATGTTAGATAACATAGTGATAATGATTATGCTAAGATGTTAGTGTAGTTGTAGTAAATGGAAAGTGGTTTATTAGATTAACTAAAGGTATGAGACTTTAGTTAGTTTAGTAAATGGAAAGTGGTTTATTATATTAACTAAAGGTATGGGACTTTAGTTAGTTTAGTAAATAGAAAGTGGTTTATTAGATTAACTAAAGGTATGGAACTTTAGTTAGTTTAGTAAATGGAAAGTGGTTTATTATATTAACCAAAAGTATGGGATTTTAGTTAGTTTAGTAAATAGAAAGTGGTTTATTAGATTAACCAAAGGTATGAGAATTTAGTTAGTTTTGTAAATGGAAAGTGGTTTATTATATTAACTGAATGTATGAGACTTAAATTAGTTTAATAAATGAAAATTAGTTTATTAGATTAACTAAAGGTATGAGATTTTAGTTAGTTTGGTAAATGAAAATATTCTTATGTGGAATCTAGTATTGATTGTATAAGTATGATAAAGCAATCATAGAGATTGTTGTGTGGATGAATTGAGAATTCCATGGTAAAGTCATATGAACTATGTGTTCTATGCATTGTATTGGCTTATATTGAGAGAAAATAATTATGGATCCTTGTATTTGTAAAAGATCAAAATTATGCAATATATGGAATGTATTTGAGGCTGGGTTTTTTCCAAGATAAATATTGTGTTATGGGTATCTTCTTTGATCTTACTTTATGTATTTCTTTGTTGTGGTTTCTATATTTACTTTCAATATGTCTTTGCTAGTTAATCCTCATGTTTTGATTTGATCTAGTGCTTGGTTTGTATTGTTCTTTATTTGTTTTAAATGTGATTCTTGGTGGTTGTTAATATGTGATGTTAATTATTTAAAAAACAATTATAGTAGTAAATAGTGGCATCCTTAGGCTGGTTGAGTTTTGGGATGTTACAAATTGAGATGTGTATCGCCCAAATTTTTTGCACCCTTACCTTCAGGCTAAAGGATCCGTGCCCGAAAGGGAAATGCGAGAAGGATGGGACAATACCTTAGACGGAGAGGCCCTTTGAAGGTCGTGCCTCTCGAGGGAGGGGTATAAGGGTGAATTTTTGACGGATGGTGGGGTTCACAAGGAAACTTTGAGTGGCAGTTTCCATGCCTAGGTTGAGAATGGGTTTGATGTGTTCATTTTATGTTCAATCATTCAGATTCCTAGGTTGGCCAAAATGAATCTAAGCTATTCTATATAAAATTTCTGGTTTATATGAAGACAACAAACATAAATAAATCCTAAATACAGAAAATATCTAAAATGGAGAAGAGTGCACCTAATTTTTGATGTTTGATGAAGATTCTGAAGCTTGTAGGAGTCCAAATCATCTCGGATATGACAGGATCGTCTGTAATTGTACATAATCATCCAGATCATAGGAGATCGTCTGAGATCAGCCAAGATCATCAACGACCTGACGAATTCGTCAGAAACCTGCAATCATGAAAAGAGACACCAAAAACCAAAAATACAATTGCAAGAAATGATACAAAATGATAGAAATAAGAATATAAATGCTTAAATGATAAATCTAGATATCAAATCAAATGGGATGCAATGTTTTAATAATTTATTTTGAATTTTATCATGCAAATATGCTAAATGAGGTGAACTCCAAGATGTAGAACATAAGTGAATTAATCTAATGCACAATTAAATAAGAAAAAGAGATAGAGAATGCAAACTCAGGGCTCTGATTGCCCCCAATATGAACTATAGTCAAAATCATCTACAATCGTACAAGATCATCGCTGATCTCGAAAGGATCATCTGAAATTATGGTTGAATTGCCTGTGACGATCCAAGCTTCCTTCGGTTGAAACACAGTGAGATCCTGCAATAAAACTTGAAAAAATAAATGCAAATGATAGGGGATAGGATATTCTAACACAACAAAAACTAAAGTTGCAGGGAAATGATCAGCCAAGGGGATAAACTGGGAAAATCCCAAGTTTATATAGGATTAGGGGGAGGTTAGGAGGTTGGGGATCATCCCAATCTGGGAGATCTCCAACGTAGGAATCTCCAACCACGTAGACACGCTTCTGCCCGAGTTGGAGAGGTTTTTGAAACAAAAGCTAATTATGAAAATTCAATTTTGGGATGAAATCGTCTGGGCGTTCTATTCCAAACGAATTCATCCGATTTGGGACAATATCGTCAGATCGACGACGATATCGTCCAACGGTCAAACAACTTCTAAAAATGGCATGAAAAATGAGGTGAGCGGTTAATGGGCAGTTTCGGGGTTAAAATTCAAATTTATTATCTTTTACTGATGGTTTAACTGCGCCAATTTTAGGGTGCTACATTTTGCCCCCTCTTTAGCATATTTTCTAAAGAAAATGTGTTAAAGAAGAGTTCTTCACGCTTTAGGAGAAAGCAAAAATTTACTCCATTTTTTAGATGAATATTCTAGGTCAAATCGTACAACTATTTGCTATGGTGCCCCCTCCGAGTTTTTACCCAAATCGAACGTTTGAGGTAAAAGTGTGGAAAAGCAAAAATTAAAAAAATGTTGTTTTTAAATAAAAATAAGAAAAATAGGGTAAAACCCTAATTCATTTTTATTGTTCACTTTCGTTGTTTTAGAGCTCTACAAGCGAAATGGTGGAAATGGCACACAGATCAACAGAGGTCCGACGTGGGTTGCGGGTAAGGATCTAAACCTAGTGTACTATGTTTTTAGCTTGATTTGTTTAATTTTTTACTTGAATTTTAATTGTTTTTAGGCATCGCGACCATTTTTAGGCCGTCGATGATGTCAGGACGAAATCGTCCCTATATCACCGAAATCGAAGAAATAGGGGTGATCCCCAAATTGAAGAATCGAAGATGATTTCATCCTATTAAGGATGATTTTATCTAGATTTGGTACGATATTGTCCAATAATGGGCGATATCATTTTTTTATAAGATGAAATTGATTTTAATGATTATGTATTAATGATTTTTGTTGTTTTATTGTTTATTTTGTAGAGGGGATTTCTAAAGATTCGAGAGTGGAAATACGGGGGTCTCAGGGATGACTTAGCCATGCTCGATCAGGTCGAGTGAGATAGACTAGCAGAGGTCGGATTGCAGCATGTGGTAGAGATGCCACAAATTCCTACAGACATGGGGCTACTGACAGCCCTAGCAGAGAGATGGTATTCAGAGTCATCCTGCTTTCAGCTACCAACCGGAGATATGACTCCCACTCTAGAGGATGTATGGAGGATCTTGAGGATCCCCATACATGGGTGGTTCATGACTCCTTTGGCCAATCATGGCCACACCATGATGAGATTATGCAGTGACCCAAGCTTCACCCTGGAGAAGGGCAGAGTTAACATCGAGGCTTTGAGGCAAATGCCTGGGATGTCTCAGTTGACCTAGGTTTTGGCAGGGGTGGTGGGTGGCCTTATTTTATGCCACCAGAGCAGATGCAAGTTATCGTGGCTCCTCTTAGATGTGGTCTACGACATGAGAGACCACGAATACAGGTTTTCTTGGGGTAGCTTTGTATTATGCTGCTTGTATAGGATCCTTTACGGGGTCATATACAATGGAGGTCGATGTCCGGTGCTGACATCATCGCTATAGGTTTGGTGTTAGGAGTACATTATGGTGCGAAGGCCGGTAGGGCTTCCACTGACAGGAGTTGACTGAGAAAGACCCTAGGTTTTCTATTGGTGGCTCTAGAGAGGGTCACAGCGGTGGATAGATCTGTAGATGTCTCGAAGGTTTCTAGATGACCTCACCCCAGATCAGATCACCTGGAGACCATGGAGAGAGCATCCAAGGTGGGTAGATGACGGACAGGAGTTGGGTCACATCAGGCGAGTCATTTGGTTGAGGACATAGCAGGGAGAGGTAGAGCTCCATCGCTATGATCAAGTTTTGAGGCAGTTCGGTCTATAGTAGGGGATCCCTTATCTTAGGGATTATGAGTACTCCCAAACTATACAGGATAATACCACATTGAGCGGGGCTCTAGACATGCAACGGTTCTAGATTTAGGATGCTGATAATGCCCCCATTCAGCTAGTGGATGGGGACGATGCGGGGGTAGCAAACGGGTATGATTCCTGGTATGTAGGCATCCGCCCTCCTCGAATGGCCAAGGCACAGGTTTCGATGCACGTTGTAGTGCAACAGATGGAGAGGTGGTGCCAGGCTACCATCGGTGCAGTGAGGGGTCACAGAGGGAGGGATCAGTGATGACCTCCTTAGGAGAGACATCGAAGAGTACCACAGGCTCTAAAGAGACATCAAAAGTCAAAGAGGAGGGAGAGACTCCCTTATCAGTAGAGGGATAGGCCACCATCACACAATAAGGGCAAGGGTGTCGAGGAGGGGGATAGCAGCGAGATGGCAGCTCTCTAGGTGGAGAATGCTCGCCTACGAGCTCAGGTGCAGACTCTTCAGGATGAGGTGACATGGCTCAGGTCTTGAAGTGAAGGGGCAAGCATTATAGAGCTAGCATGGGCTATTGCATAGACCGCATTCTACCAGGGGTTGTACTATCATGTGGTTTTAGAGGAGCAGAGGATACCACTGCCAGCTAGCATTACAGAGCTGATTAGGATGGGGTCATCAAGGACATCATCACGATCGACGTCGAGGACCTACGATATAGCACGGACCTCGATGGTGAAGAACATGAACTTATACTGAGAGGGGGGGTGAACAGTATAAGACTTATCCATTTAATAATTTTAAAATTGGATAGCAGTGGCATCAACACAATATTAAACAAGACAGAAATCATCACACATAGAGGACTCATTTTAACGTGGTTCACCCAGAATGGTTGGGCTACGTCCACAAAACTTTTCTTTAAAAGTTTATTTCAAATTTCTTTGGGAAACCTTCCCAATTATAATGTTTATGAGCCTCTGCTCAAAGGAGATACCTTCCCCTAACTCTGCTTTGGCTAGTGATCCTCTAGAAGACCTCTGCCTTTTCTGCCCTTAGCAAGTGGAACTCAATCCACAGAAGACACCTATCTTCCCTGCTCTGGCTGGAGACCTCTATCCTCAACTCTGTCACCTCAAAGCTGGTCCTCGAATTTGCACAAAAACACAGTCCTTCGATCTGGTACAAGTTGTCCTCTTCCTCTGTTCGACAAGACATAGTCCTTTGCTCTTATTGTGCAATTACAGCTGCACTCGATCGAACATCGACCTTTGCACCTCTATGCAAACACAGTAGCATACAACACTCTGTGATCAAACTTCTCATAGTGCGCATGAACTCGCCACTTTTGTGCTATTTGCGCTATTATGGCTGCATCTCGCACACTTCGCACGAATCGATTTGACTCGGTATCTGTGCCCCGTGGACTTTGCTTTCGCAAGTTTGATTCACCAAAAATCCCTTCAAACTCGAAACAACCCTCCTTTTATAGAACAAATCTCAAGATTAGATTCTTGATCTTAGTCGGCTACATATCCCTAAAACAACGTCGACTGCACAACCCTACACTTCGTCGGCTCAGGGTTAACTCTGTCAGCTTCAACCGCCTCTACTGTTCTATAGTTTTTCTCGTGAAACTCCAACATGTCACGATATTCGACACCTTTGCCTGTCGTACACATTCTTTAGCCTGCTGTCATGAAATCGTGACACCTTGGCCTTTGTCGACTTCCTTTGTGCTTTTGTCGTGAAATCACGACACTTTTGCCTCTTGCTGACGTCATCTTCACTACTGTCGTGAAATCGTGACACTTTAGTCTTCATTGCCTTCTCTTCTTTTGTCGTGAAATCATGACCCATCTACTTCTGCTGACTTCATATTTAACTCTATCGTAAAATCGTGACCCTTTTGTCTTCAGGGCCTTCCTCTCAGCTTTTATTGTGAAATCACGACACTTCTGCTGCCTCGAGCTTCTTTCTGCCTTACACCCGTGAAACTGGAACATGTCACAAAATCATGATGCTTTTGTCTTCATAGCCTTCTTCTCTGCTTCTATCGTGAAATCGTGACACATAGAAGACCTACTTCCAATTTTTATCGCAAAATCGTGACACTTTCTCCAACTCAAAGCTGCCTTCTCAACCTATCATGAAATCATGACATTTTTTGCTGACGTAAGCTTTCTCTCCATCCTGTTGTGAAAATGCGACGCTTTCAGCTTTCGTACACTTTTTCTACTGCCTGTCGTGAAATCGTGACACTTCTCATATCAAACTCTTTCCTTCACTGCATGTCAAGAAATCGTGATAGTTCTCACTTCAAGCTTTTCAACATGCCATGAAATCGTGACAGTCCTCAACTCGACCTCTACAGCATGTCGCGAAATCATGACATTTTACATGTAACTTTCTCTCTCTTTGAACTTGTCACGAAATCATGACAGTTCTCTTTGCGGACTCTCTCTTCAGCATCATGTCGCGAAATTGTGACACTTTTTCGTCCGTACAACCTTCCTTGCATTATGTCGTGAAATCGTGATACTTTTCCTTTTCTGCCTTCCTGCACTTTTCGAGTCGCGAAAATGCAACATGTCACGAAATCGTGACACTTTCCAACTTGCTCTCCTTCTCTGCCAACATGTCACAAAATTGCGACAGTTTTGCCCAAAATTTTTCTCTCCTCAAACATGTCACGAAATTGCGACAGTTTTTCCAGCACTTTCTCTCTCCTAAAACATGTTGCGAAATCATGACAGTTTTGCCAGCACTTTCTCTCTCCTAAAACATGTCGTGAAATCACAACAGTTTTTCCAACCGCCTGCATACTTTTTCTTACTTGTCTTTTTCTTGATCTTTTGCAACTGGGCTACTCTGATGTTCTTGGAAACTCACTGTCCAAATTGAAACCTTCATCAAAACACATTCTGAGACATCAAACCAAATTGCTTCAAGACCTTGACATCAATGACAACATCTACACTTAGAGCAAAAGCAATGTACCCAAGGTACCCAAAATTGCCAACAATCTCCCCCTTTTTCATTGATGGCAAACCTTAACTGAAAACACTAGTCAAGAGCCAAAACTGAAACCAACTGATCCAACAACTGAGAATCTACAATTGAATTTTTTGCTCCCCCTGACTTGAAGCTCTCTTCTTCACATGAAGCTCTCCCCCTTACTCATATCTCTCCCCCTTTGTCATCAATGGCAAAGGGCCACCTTTGGGACTCGGGACTAAGAAAGAGCCTCTTGGATTGGTCCCTCCCCCACCTCCTAATGAGGTGATTAATTCTGAGGTGAGAGTACAACTCTCAATTTCTCCCTTAGATACTCAAACGTATCTCTTGGAAGAGGTTTGGTGAAGATATATGCAATCTGTTCTTTAGTAGGCACATACTCTAGCTTGACCTGCTTCTCTTGCACTTTATCCCTTAGAAAATGATATTTGATGGAAATGTGCTTCGTCCTTGAGTGCATTACCAACTTTTTAGAAATACTTATGGCACTTGTATTATTACAGAGAATGGAGATGGGTTGTTCATGCTTGACTTTGAAATCCTCCAAGGTGGTTTTCATCCATAAAACCTGTGTGCGCCCAACCACTACTGCTATGTATTCAACTTCTGCTATAGATAAGGAAATTGAAGGTTGTTTCTTACTTAACCAAGAAACCAAAATCTTTCCCAGAAAGAATGCTCCACCACTAGTGCTTTTCTTGTCATCAATACTGCCTGCCCAATCTACATCTGTATAGGTTGTGAGGGTGAAATCATCACCTTTGGGATACCAAAGTCCAAAGTCCATAGTTCCCTTCAAATATCTGAATATCCTTTTGACTTCTATAACATGAGATTATTTTGGAGCTACCTAAAATCTTGCAACTAATCCAACGGCCTGCATGATATCCAGTCTGGTAGCTTTACTGTATAGTAAACTGCCAATCATAGATCTATATAACTTCTGATCTGCTGCTGGAGATTCATCATCTTTACTCAGATTGCACCCTGTAATCATAGGAGTACACACGGGTTTGTTGTCCATCATCCCAAATTTCTTCAACATTTCTTTGATATACTTTTCCTGAGAGAGAAATATACCATCTTTTGATTTTGCAATCTGAAGCCCTAAAAATAATGACATCTCTCTAATCATAGACATCTCGAATTCCTTCTGCATGGTGTTGGCAAAAACTTTGCACATCTGAGTAATATTTCCCCCAAAAATAATATCATCAACATAGACAACTATGATCAACATATCATCGCCTTCATTCTTAATATACAAGTTGCTATCTGCCACGCCTTTCCTGAAACCTTGTTCATGAAGATACCCGTCAAGTCTTGAGTACCAAGCCCTAGGTGCTTGTTTTAACCTGTACAAGGCATTTTTTAGTTTACATACATAGTCTGGCTGTTCTGAGAGAGACACTCCTTCTGGATGTTCTATGTAGACTTCTTCATTCAACACCCCATTTAGAAAGGCTGACTTTACATCCATTTGAAATACCTTGAAATATTTAAAACTAGAAAGGGCCAAAAACATTCTGATATCTTCAAGACGAGCAACAGGCGCAAACGTCTCCTCGAAATCAACACCTTCTACTTGAGAATAACCTTTACAAACTAACCTAGCTTTGTTTTTGACAATATTTCCATCCTCATTGAGTTTATTTCTGAAAATTCATTTTGTGCCAATGACATTCTTGTCCTTAGGTCTAGGAACCAAATCCCAAGTTTCACTTTTCTCTATTTGATTTAGCTCTTCATCCATTGCTTTTATCCAAAATTTATCTGCACATGATTCACTGAAATCTTTTGGCTCAATCTGAGACAAAAAAGCAACATTCGTAGAATCATGCGAAGGAATGACTCTTCTTCTTGTTTTCCTGCTATTTGGATCACCAATGATCAAGTCTTTGGGATGATGTTTCTGAACATACCGTGAAGGAGTTTTTGGAAGCAGTTTTTGTCTTTCCTCTTCTTCATCCGAAGCCTCTCTCGAATTCTTCTTGACAGATTTCATCACCTAGTTCCTTGACTGGTTCTCTTATCCCTGTCTTTTCATCTACTGTTACATTTACGCTCTCTACAACAGTATGAGTTCTTTTGTTGAAACATCTGTAGGCCTTGCTTCTGCTGGAATATCCAAGAAAAATTCCCTCATCACACCTAAGATCAAATTTTCCCAAATTCTGATCTTCCCTTCTGATGAAGCACTTACTCCTAAACACTTTGAAGTGTTTTACTGTAGCTGGTCTTCCTTTCCACAAATAATAGGGAGTTTTATGATGATTGACTTTGAGCTGAGCCCTGGTGATGATGTAAACTGCTGTACTAACTGCTTCTCTCCAAAATCCATCTAAAAGTTTTTACTCATTTAACATAGCTCTAGCCATATTTTCAACAGTTTTGTTTTTCCTTTCAACAACTCCATTTTGTTGAGGAGTTCTTGCTGCTGAATATTCTCTTTTGATTTTGTGTTGCTCATAGTATTCCACAAATTCATTTGAAGTGAACTCTCCTCCTCTATCTGATATTAAGCATTTGATTCTCTTGTCAGTCTCATTTTAAATCATTTCTTTAAAAGCTTTAAATTTTTCAAAAGCTTCAGATTTTTCTTTGAGAAAAGTAACCCAAGTCATTCTAGAATAATCATCTATAAACAACATGAAGTAGCTATCTCCCTGAATTCTCTGAGTTCTGGTGGGGCCACATAAATCAATATGAATAAGATCCAATGGTTTGGAAGAAGTATGCCCTTTTTATTTGAAACTGGTTCTGGTATGTTTACCATGTTGACAAGGACCGCAAATGATGTTATGGGGCCTTTTTATTTTAGGGAAGTCTCTGAATGCTTCCTTGTTACTAATACTGACAAGATTATCAAAAATAAAATGTCCCAATATTTTATGCCATAACCAACTCTCATCTTCTTGAGTTATAAAACACTTTTCCCTTTTTATCTCACTTAGCATGTAAAGATTGTTTGGAGTCCTTGTAGCACTAGCAATGAGTTTTCCATTTTTTTCTTTACTTATCTCACATCTATCTGAAAAGAAAGATACTATGTGCCCTTGATCACAAAGTTGACTCACTCTAAGAAGATTATGTCTTAGGACTTATACATAGAGCACATTCTCTGTTTTGGATTTCCCATCCAAACTAAGAGTCCCTTTACCATAGATTTTTGCGGACCTGTTATCTCCAAAACTGATTGTTCCTCTGTTTGTTTCTTTGAAAACCAAAAAAATTTCTTTTTCACCAGTCATGTTTTGAACAACCACTATCAAGATACCATTTTTCTACTTTGTCTTGAGCATGAAAAGAGTTTGAACTATCATTGACTTAGATTTGATCTCATTCCTCTTTTTAGTGAACTCAAAGCTAAATCTATTCAAACTGCACATCCTTGCTATATGCCCAAAATTCTTGCACTTGTAACACATGATATTTTTATTCATAAGAGGTGCAAATGAGTTAACATTTTCCTTACAATGGCTATTCAGAGATTTATTGCAATGCATAGCTATGTGACCAAATTTCTTACAGGAAAAAACAATAGCCATGGAAGGTATTATGTAACCTGTTTTGATGCCTTGGATGATTGTTCTTCTTGCGATCAACTGGAATCCACTGCTCTTCAGGATCAAGATTGATCTTACTCGGAGACCCTGTTTCATGAATGGTGATACCATCCTTCTTTTCACACGAAATATTCTGTCTAAGAGTCAACTGTTCCAACTTCACTCTAAGAGACATAATTTCTTCTTCTAGTTTCTCACAATCAGCTTCCTTTCCTTTTAGGGCCTCTGTTAGAACCTGTTCAACCTTCTTCCCTTTTTTAGCTAGAATTTTGAAATCTATAACACTTTGAGACAATTCCGATCTTGTTATTTCTTCTTCCCTGACATTTATGCTTGAGAACAAAATTCTCTTCCCTGAGTTTCTCAAGCTTTCTCAATGCCAAGAAGAATTCACTTTTGAGATCGAACTCAACCTCTTCATTTCTTTTTGAAATTATATGTTCCTCTGATAGATCCTTCTCCAAGCTGTTAGGCTATTTTTGGAGTGACCTACCCTGATACCAATTGAAGAACACAAGCTTATACTGAGAGGGGGGGTGAACAGTATAAGACCTATTTTTATTTTTTCTTTATACTTCAAAATAGTAAAGCAATATATCCAAAGAAATATCAAAACAATGCACAAGATCATCCACAAAGTGACACCAATTTTAACGTGGTTCACCCAGAAAGCCTGGGCTACGTCCACAAAAATTTTCTCTAAAAGTTATCTCAAAGTTCTTTGGGAAACCTTCCCAATTATAATGATTATGAGCCTCTGCTCAAAGGAGATACCTTCCCCTAACTCTGCTCTGGCTGGTGATCCTCTAGAAGACCTCTGTCTCTTCTGCCCTTAGCAAGTGGAACTCTATCCATAGAAGACACTTGTCTTCCCTACTATGGCTGGAGACCTCTGTCCTCAACTCTGTCACCTCAAAGTTGGTCCTCAAATTTGCACCAAAACATAGTCCTTCGGTCTGGTACAAGTTGTCCTCTTCCTCTGTTCGGCAAGACATAGTCCTTCGCTCTTATTGTGCAATTACAGCTACACTGGATTGAACATCGACCTTTGCACCTCTGTGCAAACATAGCAGCATACAACACTCTACGATCGAAATTCTCACAGTGCGCATGAACTCGCCACTTTTGCGCTATTTATGTTGTTATGGTTGCATCTAACACACGTCACACGAATCAATTTGACTCGATCTCTGTGCCCCACGGACTTTGCTTTCGCAAGTTCGATTCACAAAAAATCCCTTCAAACTCGAAACAACCCTCCTTTTATAGAACAAATCTCAAGATTATATTCTTGATCTTAGTCGACTGCATATCCCTAAAACAACATCGGCTGCACAACCCTACACTTCGTCGGCTCAAGGTTAACTCTGTCGGCTTCAACCGCCTCTGCTGTTCTGTAGTTTTTCTCGTGAAACTCCAACATGTCACGATATCGCGACACCTTTGCCTATCGTACACCTTCTTTAGCCTGCTATCACAAAATCGTGACACCTTGGCCTTTGTCAACTTCCTTTGTGCTTTTGTCACGAAATCGTGACACTTTTGCCTCTTGTTGACATCATCTTCACTATTGTCGCAAAATCGTGACACTTTAGTCTTCATTGCCTTCTTCTCTTCTTTTGTCGTGAAATCATGACACATCTGCTTCTGCTGATGTCATCTTTAACTCTGTCATGAAATCATGACCCTTTTGTCTTCATGGCCTTCCTCTCAGCTTTTGTCATGAAATCACGACACTTTTGCTGCCTCGAGCTTCTTTCTGCCTTACACCCGCAAAACTGGAACATGTCACGAAATCACGATGCTTTTCTCTTCATAGCCTTCCTCTCTGCTTTTGTCGTGAAATCGTGACACTTCTCCTATAGAAGACCTGCTTCCAGTTTCTGTCACGAAATCATGACACTTTCTCCAACTCAAAGCTGCCTTCTCAACCTATCGCAAAATCGTGACATTTTTTGCTGATGCAAGCTTTCTCTCCATCCTGTCGTGAAAACGTGATGCTTTCAGCTTCCATACACTTTTTCTACTACCTGTCGCGAAATCACGATGCTTCTCATATCAAACTCTTTCCTTCGCTACATGTCACGAAATCGTGACAGTTCTCACTTCGAGCTTTTCAACATGCCGTGAAATCTCGACAGTCCTCAACTCGACCTCTGTAGCATGTCACAAAATTGTGATATTTTACATGTAACTTTCTTTCTCTTCAAACTTGTCATGAAATCACGATAGTTCTCTTTGCGGACTCTCTCTTCAGCATCATGTCACGAAATCGTGACACTTTTTTGCCTGTACAACCTTCCTTGCATTATGTCAAAAAATCGCGACACTTTTCCTTTTCTGCCTTCCTGCACTTTTCGAGTCGCAAAAATGCGACATGTCACAAAATCGTGACACTTTCCAACTTGCTCTCCTTCTCTGCCAACATGTCACGAAATCGCGACAGTTTTGCCCAAACTTTCTCTCTCCTCAAACATGTCGCGAAATCGCGACAGTTTTGCCAGCACTTTCTCTCTCCTGAAACATGTCACGAAATCACGATAGTTTTGCCAACACTTTCTCTCTCCTAAAACATGTCGTGAAATCACAACAATTTTTCCAGCTGCCTGCATACTTTTTCTTACTTATCTTTTTCTTGATCTTTTGCAACTGGGCTACTCTGATCTTCTTGGAAACTCACTGTCCAAACTGAAACCTTCATCAAAACACATTCTGAGACATCAAACCAAATTGCTTTAAGACCTTCTTGACATCAATGACAACATCTACACTTAGAGAAAAAGCAATGTACCCAAGATACCCAAAATTGCCAACATATGGGACCACCTCCTCCACCTCAGGGCGGGAGAGGAGATGAGGCTGAGAGCTCGAGGGCTTATCGAGACTAGCTGCTCATTGTACATAGACCATATATTTTTGAGAGGATTTAGTATGCCAGGGTATAGATTGTGGCATACCAATCCGTTTTGATATGATGTATAGACTTCTTGATATATATATATATATATATATATATATATGTTCTTTTTGTGATATGACTTGTGCATATGTTTTATGATGCTTTAATATTTGTTGTTTGACTATTCATGTAATTATGTCGTTGAAAATATTATAATTTTATGTCATGCTATAAAATTAAATGAAATAATCTGATGTAAACAAATTGGTTGTTGTGGTATGATTTGATGAAAAATAAAGTGACTTCTAACAATAATTTCAAAGGACATTGTCGTTGTTACATGACCATTTCATGGAGTCGCCGCTCGCTAGTCATGAAGTTAATCCCGGTATGAGAGAAATATTGCTAAAAGTAAAAGGGTGCTTTAGAGACTTTCGTAAGACTTTGTGTTGTGATGATGAAAAATGATGGTGATGATTTGTTTTCAGATTTCCATGAAAATATTATGCATGAAATATTAAAAATATGATTTTTGCTAGGCATAAAATTCCTAAGTGTGATAGAAATTTGAACAATTGCCTAGGAATTATACCATCGTCGCAAAACTGAATGTCAACATAATGAAATGAAATAGAAAAGTTTTCATTCTTTTTAAAGCACAATTGTGTAACATAATGATTTAAGCCATATGCTTTTTATGGATTAAATAAATGGGAGATAAAATTAGAACGATGGCTTGCGCTAGGCATAGAATTTTAGGTATAGACTTATACCATCATCGCGAAATCCAAAGAAGAAATTGATGTAATAGTTTTATTGCATAGTTGATTTTTTTATTTTGAGATAAAAAAAATATAAAAATGAGGACTTGCACTGGGCATAAATTCCAATTTAGGTTTACGAACTATACCATCGTTGCGAAAGTCAAAAATATATAAATGTGACTTTATTGTTAGATTTTTGAACATGCTTTGAAAGAAATTTTGGATTTTTGAAAAAATGTATTTAATTGTTTTTACGCTAAGCCAATATTCTCAAATTATTCTAGAAGATTTGCATAAATATTTTAAATTATCTCAAAGACAAAATTTAGATTTATAAGGAACCCCATGTGCATATGTGAGTTCATTGCCGATCTTGATCTATCATAATGATACAAAATCTCTCAAACACAAATGTGTATGCAACTGTATTGTTCATTTACCAATTTTGAGCAAGATAATTTGATACAAGTAATTTGAATTAACCAAATGAGTGTTCGTTGACCATGATTTATATGTATGTAACCATACCAGACTACTATGTAAGTCGGGTCATCAAGAGCTAGCTTATCCATGAGCAGACATAGGTCTGTACAAAAGAAGGTTGCTAATATGACAAACATATCACCACACTAGGAGTTACCCAAGGCCAAGCAGGTTAGGCACAAACCACCTGTTATGGGGCTTACATCACAATTTTCGAATAATTGATAATTTCACGGATTCAAGCTCATTCACCCTTCTTTTCTTTCAAAGGGTAGGGGAAGGGATTTATTGTTTTTTGCTTCTTCTTTTTTCTGTATTTTTTCTTGACACTGAGATAATGCTAAAATATTGTTGAGGTGGTACAAAATGATACTGAAACAATGCTTCTTTTTCTCATGATTTTTCTTGAATTTCCTTTTTTTTTTTTCTTTCTATACTAGGGATACTTGCTCGGATTGGCTGTAGAGCAAGGGATTTTTATTCTAGGCAGGGGTGAGCTTGTCCTTTTGTCAATTCTCAAATATTCTAGACCATGTGCATGATAGGATAGCAGGGGAGACTTTTCGCTCAAGAGACCACTTCTACTGTGTAGCATCGCTTTGAATTTGCAATGAAATCATTTTAATCTGAAAAGGTGTACTTGGTTTAAGTAAATAACAAGATCAGTTCTCTATGCTCAAAACTTTATTTAATTCAACTGTGGACTTTGATATAAGAGAGATTAAAAATCATACCAAATAAAATCAAGATATTTATTCATGTGTGTGAAAGTGAAGAATTCCAAATAAATGCTAATTTATCCAAAATAATTGAAAATATAACTGCAATACTTCAAGAATTGACAGGTGCAAAAATAGAAGATGTTTTTGAGGATTTTGATGATTTTTATTTTTTTATATTTTGATTTTAATTTATGAATTAAGATAATACATAATATTAATATTTTTGAAATTTTTATATGAATTACTAAAATAAGATAATATGTATAATATATACAGTGACAAAATTACCAAATTTTATGCATAATAGCGCTTAAGATGCATAATGTTCATAGGTTATTTAAGATATTTACCATCTAAGGTAGCTAATATGTATGCTCCCGATCCAAATTTAGCAGTGATAATATATAGCCCAAGCCATTTAGGCTCAAATTTATCTTTAATGTCTTTAGTTGCATTAGTATTTTTTTGATTTTCTTTTAAGACGAGGTCGCCAATCTCAAAGGATCGATTATGAACTTTCTTGAGATATGCTCGTTTGAGCTTGTTCTGGTAGGCACGAAGATGCTCCAAAGCATTAATGCACTTCTCATATAGGATTTCCAGATGACTAAATCTGCCAACATGATATTCATCTCCTACTTCAGTATCTTGAAGTAGCAGAGCCAAAGAAGGAACTTCTAATTCAAAGGGAAAAACAGCTTCAACGCCATAAACCAAAACAAAAGGTGAAGTGCCCGTGGGAGTACGAATGCTAGTTTGATAAGCCCACAAAGCAAGATATAATTGAATGTGCCAATCACGACCAGATTTATTGACCAATATTTTGAGGATTTTAATTAATGTTTTATTAGATGCTTCTGCTTGGCTATTACCCTGAGGAAAATAGGGAGTGGACCAATGATGTTGAATTTTATATTTGTGACAGTTTATTTACATATTTATTTTTGAAACAAGTTCCATTATCTGAGATGATATTTGCAAGAATTCCAAACCTACAAATAATTTGATTAAAAATAAATTTGGAAACTTGAGTTCTAGTGCAAGAAGCTAAGGGCATAGCTTCAACCCACTTCGTAAAATAATCGATGGCGATTATGATGAATTTGTGTCCATTAGATGACACAAGATTGATTTTTTTGATGATGTCTAAGCCCCATTTTGAAAAGGGCCAAGGAGATGAAATAGCCTGTAGTTCTTGTGTAGGCGCATGGACAAGGTCAGCGTGTTTCTAGAACTTGTCGCAATGACACATGTAATCATGTGCATCATTTTCCATGGTAGGCCAAAAATATCCTATCCTAAGGAGCTTCTTAGCAATGGTGCTACCACTAAAGTGTCCCCCACAAGATCCACCGTGAGCTTCACTCAAAGCTAATCTAGACTCTTCTAGATTCAAACATCTCAGTAGGATACCTTCAAAAGATCTCCTATATAAGGTATTGCCAATTATGACGAAGCGACTTGCTCGTCTACGTAATAACCGATGCTGGTTTCTATTAAAACCTTCATGTAAGGTCCCATTTTGAAGAAAATTGAGGATATCAGTGTACCAAAGTTTAGGAGTAGTTTCATTGATTAGAAACACGTCCAAAGGTTCCAAGCATGATTTAATTGAAGCAGGTTCCTAGAGTCGACAAATAATGATGGTAGCATATTCGTCATCTAACTCCAAGGGTAAAAGAGATGCAACTGCGAACATGGCATCAGCCACACGATTGCTAGTTCTAGGAATAGCTTCCAAGGTAATTTGATCAAATAAAGATATTAATTGTAATACATATGCTTTATATGGGCGCAATTTATCATATCTAGTCTGATAAACATCATTAATTTGATTTATAACAAGTTGAGAATCACCAAAAACTAATAGATTTTTAATTTTTAGTGCCAGGGCTGCTCGTAATCCAATTATGAGAGCCTCATATTCAGCAGTGTTATTAGTATAGGCAAAGGTTAATTTAAAGGATAGAGGTATGAGATGTTTCTATGAGATATCAAAATAATACCTGCACCAACCCCACTCATGCATCGGGCTCCGTCAAAGTATAAGAACCATTGCTCTAAATTAACTGCCTCTAGTTTAAGGCATTCGTCAGGAAACTCAATGACGAGGGGATGGATGGATTCTAAGGGTGCAACAACTAATTGATATGCTATGATTTGAACCTTAACAGACTTTTGTCCTATAAACGTGAGTTCAAACTCGCTTAGCGCAAGAACCCACTTTGTTGTGTGACCAGATAAATAAGGTCGACTCATGAGATACCACAAGGGATCAGATTTAGCAATACCGTATGGTTTTTGACTGAGCATATAATGGCATAGTTTCTGTGTAGAAAATACGACTGCTAGACATAACTTCTCTAATGCTGTGTAGCGGGTTTCATAACTAATTAATGTTCTGCTAATGTAATAATTAGCACGCTCTCTTTTCTCATCATCAAGTTGAGCTAACATAGCTCCTAAAGAAAAATTTGAAGTAGAAATATACAAGATAAATGGACGATCAGGTTTAGGTGGCGAAAGTACAAATGCTTCCTAACATTCGTCGTCCTAATGGAAAGAGACATCCTTCTTAAGAAGCTTAAGAAAGGGTCCAATTTTATCAGCCAGCTTATCGATGAAGCGATGGATAGCTTGAAACTTACCTTGTAGACTCCGTAATTCAGATATATTTGTAGGTGCGGGCATATCAGTGATAGTCGTAATCTTGAGTTCACGAGAGGTTGCCTATTTTTTTAATGTTATTGTGTTGTTTTTTGATCACAGGAAACAAATTCAAAGAAGCTTCAATCATATAATTCCTTCCTCAACACGAAGAAGAGGGTCAACTCCACCCTAGAGTAGTTTGTGACTATTTAGAGAGCATTAGTATTGTGCCTACCCCGTTGGGGGCTTTGAAATTGTATCAATTGTATCAACATTTGGGTGACCCTAAGAGGGGCATGATTGTAACCGAGATTCACTTTTAATATTAATAAAAGAAACATCAATTTTATTGGCATATGCAATCTTGATTCTTATTTCATGCTTTTATGTTGATTTCCATTGATATACTAGTACGCTTTTTGGATAGGTCAGAACCATAAACCTTGATAAACTTTGTTTAAGATGGGAATATAATGTGAAAATGACACAAAACACTAGAAATATACTTGTATTTGCCTTCTTGCTCTATCTATCACTGAAATCTAGGCAGGAACTATATTTGATTTTTTGACCATCCAAGGGGATGATAACTTTCACTACTAACCATTCTGATATTGGATGATTGTGACTTCTGGCCTTTTGAGGTCATACATTCATGGTATGTGCTACCCTAATGCTATTGAAACTTGTTATAGGCCTTCAAGGGGATGAGATGAGTCTTTGGTTACAACCAAGTGTCGATATGATATCTTGTTTGCATGTAGTTTCAAAAGAGGGCTATGGGCATGACAAAGTTTGTATTCATCTTCATGGTGAAGTGGGGATGAGCAAAGGGGATGGTAATGAGTGGTTTTTGAAATGTACAAGGGAGGCTTGGTCAAAATTTTGGTAGATTTTTGGCTTATGTGAGCATGTGTTATGCAAAATGGAAGAAAAGAGGGGGTATTTATAGGCTTTTGGCAAGGGGAGGGGGTGGTGAAGTGGAGGTGATGTGGAGGTAACATGGCAGCCAAGTAGAATGTGGAGAAACCAAGAAAAATATAGGAATTCCACATGGAGTGTGCACCTTCCCATATTTATTGGCCTTGGGTGAGGTGAGTCCTCACCCACCCAAATGCCATAAATTGGCCTGGGGGGGAGTGAGGGGATATGGGAACATGGAAACATTGGGTGAAGTGGAGTTAATTTTAAATTCATAAAAATGCAAGATGTAGGGTGGGGAGGACATGTGGATTTATGAGAGATATTCATGAAGGGATTGACTTGGCATTTTAGGGCAATTTTAAATTCATTTAAAATGGGAGGGAAAAGTGTAGGAGGATTTGGTTATTAATGTGGGGGGGTTTTCTAGGGGATTTTATTGGGATTGTGGGGGATGACTTGTATTTTGGGATTTATCTTGGGATTTTGTAATCTAATCTATGAAAGTAATAAAAATCTAATCTATGAGAGCAAAAAAAACTAATCTACAAAAGCAAGAAAAAATTAATCTACAAAAGCAAGAAATTTTAGGAAAGTAAATCTAATCTAGAAAAATAGGAAATTGCATGAAAATAAATCTAATCTATAAAAGTGGGTAAGTAAATTGTTAGCTTTTGATGATTTATATTAAAGGAAATGCAACCACAAGATGTAAAATGAGTAAGCTATGATAACTATATGATAATGGCACTATAATATGTAGGAAAATAATAAGAGAAACTTCTACAATAACTCAAAAATATGCCATTAATGAAAGCTCATGAAAATAGTATAATGCAATATTATGGAGGACATGAACACTCCAAAATTTTAATGAAATATCTACATTGTACTCACTCTACTAATGTAACTAATCACTCTCTCTAATACTACTATCTCTCACTACTACTCTCTATTCACTAAAGACATATATATAGGAATATATATCTCTTGGCCCATGACTCTTCATCTACCTATCCTATGACTCATGCACATGTAGACTACATGAACATTTACATCATTGCACATTCTAACACTTGTGTATTTATTACATTGTATGAAGCAACTACTCAAACCTTAATCTAAGATAAACTCCTAATCTAATAATGTACCCAAGGTGGTACTTTGGCATGTACCAAATAATGTAATATACTCTAACACCTCCCATTTATTACATTATTTGGGTATTGAAGACTTTAGTCTTCAATATGGATCTTCATCTTTCAAATATTCTTGATCTTGATCTGGTCCTCCTTCTTCTTTTACTTTAGTCTTCATGTTGTCTTTCCTTGTCTTCTTCATTTCACTACTTTTTCATATTTCAAAGTGTTTGGTAGAATATTTGTTCTTGAAGTCTTCCAAGTATCTTTGATGAACTAGAGATCTCATAATATTGCAGGTTGTAAGTGGATCAAAATTGATCCATTTTCTTTCCTTTGATTTTTTGTATAACCTATCTCCTTGATCTTCAAAAATGTCAAGCTTGAATTCATTGTTAGAGGATGCTTCTAAAATAAGAACTTGGAAGAAATAATCTAATTTGAATATTAGTCTCTCTTCAAATATGTTATAGTATGTGTCCTTATATTAATAGAAGAAAGATGAATGAGTTTTTTCTCCATAGTATTTACATGGATGGAAACTCTAGCAATTTTCTTTCTCATGACCAAATTTGCTACAATAGGTGCATAGTGAAGATATCCCAACTTATTTGTTACTTGTTTTAGGAGAATCAAGTCCATCTAATTCCTTGATGAAATAGTTAAATCATCTATGTACAATCAAAGTTATTTCATCTTTACTTCTTTCATAGATTTGTAGGATATATTTTTGATGAATATTATTTTCTACCTATTGAATATGATTCTCAATATCTTATTTAGTATAGTTGTCATCATTGATAGTAATTTTTGCCAAACTATTGGTTTGTAAATTCTTAGAAGTCTCTCTAAACCATATTGGTTCTTCTCTTTTAGTTGTACTTTCCTTATTATCATTTCTAGAATCAAGTATGTCTTTGAACCATTTTGACTCCTTGAGATCTATATACTTAATAAGCTTTTTCAAAGTTTTTAAAGTAGTCTACCTTATAACTCCCTAGTTTAAAAATTGTGAACTAACTTGATAAAACCTTTTCAAATATTAGGTTTTATAGAATCCCTTATATCTCCCAAGTGATTAGAGTATGCTATGGTCTTGATAAAGTGCTTGATTTAAACTTCCTTGAGTTGAATCCCTAAATTTCAACTACTAAATTTCACCTTATTTATCCCTATTGATGCACTTTTCAACTTTGATAAAGTTCTCTATCTTCAAGACTCTATGGTTGGATTATTTTTATCCCTTTAATGTGTATATGAGACAAGTATAATAAATTCTAACTCTTTTAAGTAATCAATGGACTTGCTTGTCATGACCCTCCCACTTAGCCACTCCTTTATTCACCCCTGCCCAATAAGATTCTAGGGTTTGGAATCATAGTCTCACCTATGTTTACCCTCTTGGCATTAGGGTTGGGTGTGGGTCCAATCTTGTTGATTGGATGTTGTCGCACCATTGTGGGTTGTCGTAGTTTCCTTACCTGGGGATAAATTAAATTAGTTTTTGAGTTTGGGTTATGAAAAGAAAGGTAATGCTTTCAGTAATGATATCAAGTTTCATTTATTTAAATTAAAAAAGTTTGATTTAAATAATTAGAAAAGTTAACCTTGATTGTTTAAATTAAAATAAAATAGTTTGATTTAAATGATTAGAAAAGTGAAAGTTGATTGTTTAAATTAAAATAAAATAGTTTGATTTAAATGATTAGAAAAGTGAAACTTTGATTATTTAAAGAGTTTGATTTAAATGATTAGAAAGGTGAAAGTTTGATTATTTAAATTAAAGAGAATAATTTGGTTTAAACATTTTAAATAAAGGGGGACTTTAATTGTTTAAACTAAAGAAATGATTATTTTGTAGATTAAGGGTATGGGACCTTGATTTATGGAATAAAAGAAATGGTTTATTAATGGATTGGGATAGGTGCTCTTGATTCATTAATTAAATGATAGTTTGTTTATAAACCAAAGGTATAGAACCTTAGTTATGGAATGAATGGGAAGAGATTTAATTTTAAATTAAAGTAGAAAAGCTTTAATTTAGTAAATGAATGAATGAAAGGATTGCTTTAGAGGTTAAAGGTATGGGACTTTAATGCTTTAAAGACAAGACTAGGTTTTATTTAAGTATAACCGTGATCTAAAGGGTGCATGTTGAATAACTCTCTAAAGGCAATTGAGAGGAGATAATAAAAGTAATGATTATTTTATGGTACCAACTATGCTATTAGATGGTTAAAGACTTGATTGATTGTATAGTTGCAATTTGGCAATGAAATGAGTAAATGCATTTAGAGGTATGCCTATCCTGAACTATGAGTGCCTTGATCCCCTACTATTCTCAAATGATCGATGGAAGAGCGGGAGGACCAAATTTATAGATGGACCAATGCACCAGTTTGCTCTCTACTTACATCTTGTTTACTTATGCTCAAATAGACTAGATTTATGGGGATATTTCCTTGATGAAATTGATGTAATGTATTATTTAAGGGTATGGAGGTTTTACCATACATGCTTATGTAATAAATGATTAATGTTGGAAGATGCACCTTTATATTCTATTTGATTCATTATGATTGTATCTAAATCTTTTCTAGTTCATGTCTATCCTTTAAATATTGCTCTTTTTTTATCCTGGGGGGGGGGGGGGGGGGGGGGCGGGGGGGTGGGGGGGGGGGGGGGGGGGGGGGGGTACTTGTTTTTTTTTTTTTTTTTTTTTTTTTTTTTTTTTTTTTTTTTTTTTTTTTTTTTTTTTTATATAAAAAATAAAAAAAAAGGGGGGGGGGGGGGGGGGGGGGGGGGGGGGGGGGGGGGGGGGGGGGGGCGGGGGGGGGGGGGGGGGGGGGGGGGGGGAGGCGGCGGCGGGCGAGGGGGAGGGGGGGGGGGGGGGGGGGGGGGGGGGGGGAGGGGGGGAGGGGGGGAGTGGAAAAAGATAAATTTAGATCGCCCCCCCCCGCCCCCCCCCCCCCCCCCCGCCCGGGGAGGGGGGGGGGGGGGGGGGGCCCCGCACGCGCGCGGGGGGGGGGGGGGGGAGGGGCGAGGGGGGGGGGGAGGGGGGGGGGGGAGGGGGGAGGAGAGGAGAGGGGGGGGGGGGGGGGGGGGGGGGGGGGGGGGGGGGGGGGGGGGGGGGGGGGGGGGGGGGGGGGAGGTTTGGTTTTTTTTAAATTTTTTTATATTTTGGGGGGTGGGGGTGTCCCCCCCCCCCCCCCCCCTAAATTTTTTTTTTTTTTTTTTTTTTTTTTTTTTTTTTTTTTTTTTGTTCTTTTTTTTCCCCCTTCCTTTCCCTTCCCCCCCCCCCCCCCCGGGGCTGGGGGGGGGGGGAAAAAAATTTTTTTTTTTTTTTTTTTTTTTTCTTTGGTTGGATTTTGTTTTTATTTGTTTTTTTTTTTTAATTGGAGATAGGACCCCCCACGAAGTCCCCAAGGGGGGGGGGGGGGGCGCCCGGGGGGGGAAGACGTTGAGTCATCCACCAAAGGGTTGGGGAAGTGGGGAAGTGGTGGTTTAGGGGGGGAAAAAGGGATTAGGGGGGGGGGGGGGGGGGGGGGGGGGGGAGTTTTTTTTTTTTTTTTTTTTTTTTGTTTTTTTTTTTTTTTTTTTTTTTTTTTTGGTTTAAAAAAAAAGGGGTTGATTTTTTTTAATTTTTGTTGTAATGAATAGAAGGATTAGTAAATGCTTTATTTAAAATGATAGTAGATTTCATTTAAAATTTATAAATGTTTTAAATGAATAATGATAGAGTTTCATTTTTGAATAAAAGTGTTTATTTCAAAAGTATCAATAGAGTTCCATTATTAAATAATGGAAGCATGATGTAATTGATTAGTAAAAGAACCCATGTATTTACTTATATGTGTATAAGATACTTATTTAAATGATAATAGAGTTTCATTTAATTAAGTAAAGAAATATTTATTTAAAAAAAAAGTGAATTATAGATTTTCATTTAGAAAATGTTACTCTAAATGATAATTGAATTATATTTAAAAATAAGATTTCTTTTAAGGTAGATGAAGTACGTGTAGGGAAGGAAAGCTTTCCACCATAACTTCATTACTAAGATATTGCAAAGTCTACAAAGAATGATTAAAAAATAGGAAAGCCTATCTTATCATCTACCAAGAAGATAAGGAATTGACTACGGATATGTGAGGGAGTAATGAGGAGGAAGGTGGTGGATGAAGTCCTTAGGTCATCGTACCTTGTGAGATAAGGGAGGATTGGTGATTATAAAAAAAGGCTTTGTAGAGCAAAGGAAGGAGAGAAGAGCCATGGAGAATCAGTGACATGTGAATTTGTGAAGGAGAAACACAATGTAGTTCAGCCAGAAGTAAGGTAGACATAGTCAGCTCCAATCTATCAAGTTGGATACTTAATAAAAACCTACTTCTTTATACTTAAACTATGTTGGTTTACTTCATTTGGCCATTGTGTTTGTGCTTTGTGTTAATGAGCACCTTGAGTGGCCATGACTCCTCTAAACCAGTGGCTATGTAACCTACATCTTGACACTACTTGGGAGATCGATGGTTGGGAATTCACCATGGGATTGACTCCCCATCGAAGCACACCTATGGTTAACAAGATGGTGGGGGTTAGGTTAGGAGGGATGAGGAAATGGAGGAGATAAATATGGATGGAGAGGATAGGGTGAGTGGTGAGGTGGTTGGGGTTGGATCCCTTAAGGGGTATGAGGGAAAGAATAAGGGGTTGGAAGAAGAGGGGGAAGAGGTGGTGTTGGAAGGAGTGATGGTAAATATGATGGGGGTTGGGGTATGGAGGACAAGGTGATTCTCTCAAAATATATGTTTGAGATGAAGGAAAAAAGGTTGGGGACCTCGATTGAGATAGAGGAGGATTGGTGTGAGTGGAGGGAAGAAGTAGGTGTGGGGTGACTAGTCTAGGGAAACTTAATACGACAATAAAAGGGAAATGGACTGGATGATAAGGGGAAGGAGGTAGGAGAGGAAGATTAGGGGATGAAGCTTAGATAGGAACCATGGAGAGGAAGAGAATCCAAGGGGTGAAGACTTGGTGTGGAGTAAGAGGTAGTAGGGATAAGGTGGATCAAGGCAAGGAGGATGAAGTGGTCTTCTTAGGAGGGGTTTGGGTTAAATTGGTCTATGACACTAGGCCTAGGGTAGGATGTGATAGTTGAGAATGGGCCTTGGTAGGTGGACATGGTATAAGAGGGATATTGGTAAGAGGATTAGGCAGGGAGAGAGGCATCTTCTCCAAATGTGTTGGAGTTACCAAGGGACGAGGAATCAACCTGGTATGGTTCATGGAAGGGTGCACTTGAGCTTGGTTTGGACTTCTAGTGAGTGCCATAGGCTTCCAAGGACAACATAGACTAGGTAGAGGGGAGTGGATTAGATGGAGAAGGAAAAAGGTGAATATCGGGATGGTTGTCTAGGTGTTGGATGATCACAAAGTTAACCATCTAAGGGTCATACGGGTAACTCTAGGGACTAAGTGTGGGAATGACAAGGATAGGCATAGGTGACAAGAGGGTAGGGGACTAGGTTGTGGTGCTTTTGATATTTTTGGTGGTGGTTTTAATGGTTTTTATAAAGAGGATACACTATTTACACAAACCAAAAATACAAACAACCAAGCAAATAGACAATGATGGTTTTGATATTTTTTTGTTTTGGTTTTTGTGTGCTTGATGTACCCTAAGCCTATGAACTACAATGGGATGGGTGGAGTGGAATCTATAAGTGTGTGTTTATGTTGACCCCTCTCATGAGAAGTGGTACACAAATAACTAAAAGGGATTCCTAGGATGGAGGGTTGGCTCAATGTATCCTAAGGGGAAGAATAAACCTCCAAAAGGAGGTCACTCTATCTAGGTCCTGCTACTAGCCTAATTGGATTTCACTTCACCCTCGATTGGGATCAGATAAGAATAATAGTTGTGTGCCCACTAATTATTAAGCTCCATGAGCAAAGGGTGTCTAACCTCAAATTACCATAGGCTAGTCCCAAGGGTAACTAGTATTTTGATGATGAAATCCAAGAAACTATGCACTCTCCACTAAGGTGTCTAAGGGATCAACTGATGGTTGGGGATGAAGTCCAATGTCACTGGTTGGTTTTCATCACAAAATCTTGTGGAATATGATGTGCAAGTGTGTGATTATCTATTTTTGTTATTTTGTGCTTTATATATTGAAAATACCTAATGCAAGATTTAAGAGTAATCCTAAGGATGCAAGATGCAAAATTTTCTTAATCTAGATGCAAAGAATGTAAAATTTAATCCTAAGGATGCTCTATTTTATTTTATTTTATTTATTTATTTATTTTTTGCAAAATCTAACAACCTATGGGAGGAATTGAACGCAATTATACAAAAATAAGCTTTAAGAGACAATGCAACCTATGCAAAAAAAGGAGTTAAAAAGAAAAATAAGGTAGGATCTATGTAAAAGAGACCTATTTAAGAGAAAACATACTACAGGAGGTGGATAGAAGACCTGTGGATCAAAAGAAAGATATTTGGAAGTGAACTGGAACAAAAATCCTACTCAAGGAGTGACCATCTTGGGTCTAGATGGTCACAACTTGAAATCATCCTAGGGTTGGAAGATTGCAACTGTGACTTGTATATGAGTCCAAAACACCAAACATAGAGGGAAAGCTACTTTAAGAGTGATCACCTATGGCTCAAATGGTCATAGTTGTAAATCATCTAGATGTCGGCCAATTGTAACTATGACCTATCTACGAGTCCAAAGATCAATCACAAAGGTTGTAAAATAGGATTAGTGGATAGAGCATGTGGGAAGATCTTCTATGCTATGAGAAACACTTGATTTATAGGACTAAAAGACTACTATTATGTAGGAATACAAACTAACTATGCTAAGGGGGTGGGAAGATAGAATGTGCTATGGCAATAAAAAACAATCTAATCTATGGAAATTAAAGGATAAACCAATAACTATGCTAATAAGATATGAGTCATTGTGTCAAGAATGATAAAAATCAACTATGCTAATGAGACATGAGCCATTGTGCCAAGAATTATGCTAATGAGACATGATTCATTGTGCCAAGAATGATAAAAAACAACTATGCTAATGAGACATGAGCCATTGTGCCAAGAATGATAAAAAACAACTATGCTAGTGAGACATGAGCCATTATGCCAAGAATAATAAAAATCAACTATGCTAATGAGACATGATCCATTGTGCCAAGAATGATAAAAAACAACTATGCAAATGAGACATGAGCCATTATGCTAAGAATGATAAAAACAACTATGCTAATGAGACATGAGCCATTGTGCTAAGAAAAATATAAAGCAATTATGCTAATGAGACATGAGACATTGTGTTAAGAATGATAAAAATCAACTATTCTAATGACACATGAGCCATTGTGCCAAGAATGATAAAAAGCAACTATGCTAATGAGGCATGAGCCATTGTACCAAGAATGATAAAAAGCAACCATGCTAATGAGACATGAGCCATCGTACCAAAAATGATAAAAGCAACTATACTAAGGAAATAAGAACAATTATTTTAATGAAAGCAAGCTATGCTAAGAAATGTGTAAAGGAAACTAATTCCAAGGAAACAAAGCTACCTAAGCTAATGAACCTGAAACATCTAATCTAATGAAATGAAAGAAATTACATCAGGAAAAACAAAGGCAACTAGGCTTGTGGAAATAAAAACACCTACACTAAGGAAAGGCATGCTTCTAAACTAGGAAAGAAAAGCACACAAACTAGGGGAAAGAAAAATGACTAGACTAAGCCACCCTACGCTACAGGATTGAACATCTACAGTAAGCTAAAATATTGAGGCAATGACTAAACTATGAAATCGAAAGCAACTTTGGTGTGAAAAACAATGGAATGATGCTGATTTTAATTGAAATAGGGGGAGAAAGCCTCCTACCTATGGTTCCATGTTATTTGAAAGGTTGGTGATGGTTACAAGTTTGGGTTTGTGGTGCACAGTCATTGGAATTTTGACTGTCTAGGGTCAAATGACTATAGATATAGGTTGTCTAACCTTGGATGGTTGCACTTGGGAGTTCCTTTGATCAACTATATTTGATGATTATGGTTTTTGGTTATTCTAGGGTCACTATTGTCCACCCTCCTCTACAAAACAACATAAAATAGAATCAATAATAGTGATTTTATGATGAAGAGAAGATAAAGAAAGAAAGTACTTCCTATAGAAAATCAAAATGAAGAAAGAAGCATCTTAAGAAAGAAAGCAGTTGATTGATGCTATCTAAATTGTTAAGTAGTGTTGAACTTATAATAGAAAATAAAGCATGAACAAGAAAATGATGATTTTGAAAAAGGGGAAGGTGACTAACCTTGGACACCCCAAATTTAACAATTGAAAAGGTGGTAAAGGATTATACTCATTTGTGTCTTGCAATGATGGGCTATTGTGAGACCAATACCTGACCAATGCGTATGGCTCTAAGTAGAAGCAGGTTATGTCTATGACCATAGGGGCTTGGATGACCTAGGTTGATGATCGTCTGAGGTCGAATGATGGTGATTGTGCACAGGTAGTGAGAGACCTATTAAAGGGGTCTTAGTCTATTTTACATTATGGCAACTTTAGTGATAGTTAAGACTTGTGCAATAGTCAAGGAATAGTAAAATGATTAAAAGGATATAAAAATATAAAATAACACCCACAGATGACATGCCAACATAAAATATAATAATAACATGATTAAACTACTACCTAAAATAAAATGCAAAATATCAAGGTGAGGTTAAAGTAAGGTCCTATTCCCTAGGATGAAAGCGATCCTAAGTTAGTAAAACCATTGTAAATATGCTCAGAGTTCATGTCATCCCAAGTCACCCTTCTTAGGACACTCCCTTTGGCAGTAGTGTGATTCAGATATTTTTTTGGTCAGGTTTGCTTATTTCCTCCTAGAAGAGTTCTCCTTTAATTGGTTCCCTACTAACTAGATTTGGATGAAGAACCTTATTCCTAAAATTGCTCATTTTTTCTAGTTGGTTGTCCAGAATAGGATCCTCACTATTTATAATCTCATGTCCTCGGTATGGCCATCTTGAATCGATGTCATCTTTGCTAGGTTGTGTGGGAATCAGTTATTCACATTTTCCTTGAGTGCCCCTTCTCGGCCCAAATTTTATCTTCCCTATTTATCCTAGTCGACATAGCTTGGGCCATCCCTAACTCTATTGTCAACCTTTGTATAAAGTGGCCCAACCCTTTCAAGTTTACTCCCCTCAAATCTTGGTGGTCCTTTACTCTTCCTCATTTCTTATGGTAGGTTTGGCTCAAATGGAATAATAGAGTTTTTTGGGAGACGTTTAGGAACTCTGATTCAGTTCTTTCTAGGATCCTCTCTATGTCTATTGAGAATGATAACTTGGTCCCTTTGGCTGATTGACCAAGCTCACAGTCTAAGTCTAAGCTGGTGAGTTATCTCAATCTCTCCCCTGACCCCAATATCCAAATTTACCCTAGTGTGGATAGGTCCTTGGTGGTTTGGACCTCTCCCCCTTGGGTTGGTTCAAGCTAAACTTTGATGGGGCGACCAAAGGAAATATTGGTAGGGCTAGTTGTGGGGGAATTATCAGGGATGATAAAGCAAGGATTGTCCTCACCTTTGCTGATAATTTGGGTCTTCAATCAAAATATAGTAGAAGCTAGGGCTTTGTTTTAGGGTATTTTTGCAGCTAAGGAGTTCAAAATCCATAACCTCATTATTGAAGGAGACTCCCTCAACACTATCAATTACCTAAAAGTAACCTCTACCCCTTTGTGGAGTGTCACCTCCTTGATTGAAGAGTCAAAGCTTTATCTTCACAGCATTGGTAATATCTTAATTCAACATGTGTATCATGAAGGCAATAAAGTAATAGACATTATGGCTAATCATAGGCTGATGCAAGAATCCTTGAAGATCTGGATGGGAGATTTTTCCCAATGCTTGTTGGATACATGTGCCTCCAATGACCTTTCATCTTATGTCTAATTTTTCCAAGCCTTGTATTTTCCCTCGGGGTCTCACTTCATCCTATAAGGGTGCTTTGATTTATGGTATGACCCTTCCCTATCTATCTCATCCTATGAGTATGCATTGGGGTATAGGATTGTCATCTTATATTTGTAGCATACGTGTCCCTTTAGCCTTAAGTGGAACCCATGTTGTTAGTAGTAGTGGTTCCTTAAATATCAATATTTGTTTTCAAAATCTTAGATAGGGGTGTTCCCCCAATGCTTGTTGGGCATGTGTACTCTCAATGAGTCATCCAATTAATATGTTTGAATTTTATCCATTGTCTCGCATTGGTTTTCTCAATCGATTTCTCTGCTACCATTCCCCATGGGCTTTCTCTAATTTTTCGTGCCACTCATGGAAGTCTAGCCTCGTTGTCTTCTATAGCACTAGTTCTCATTTGATTTCGGTTGGTTGGGTACGTCCCTCATTAAATTTTGACTAGAATGTTGGTTTACTTTGGAGTGTTCCTCATCCCAAGGCCCATTTTCATTGGTCCATATTTCAAAATCATGAGCAACAATCTAATACTTTTAATTCAAGCCAACATTTGAGTCCCAATGTTTCTCAGTGGTGGCTCTTAATCCGCACTGGTTTGCCTCATTTTCTATCACTTTCTTTGTTTATTGGTGAAATCATTCTTGATCATGGCAAGGCTCATGAGGTGAAGTTTTCTCGAATTGAAGTTTTTCATCAATAACCCAAATTGGTTGCTTTTCCCAATAGTGATGACATGTCCCTCTTTGGCTATGGGATCAACTCAATTTTAAATTGTAGGCAATCACAAAATCTATTGCTCTAGTTCATGTTTCTACTAAATATTTTGAGTGGGAGGTCTTGGTCTTGTTCCTGGGGAGGTTTTGCCTTGATGTTTGTTTATAGAATATGGTTAAGGATGGTGCTCATGGAGCTTGAATTTCTCCAACTTGATCCAGTGGTGGAGGACATCCTTGGGTCACATGAACTTCTTTTGTTTCTAAAGAAATTCTAGGGATATGACTCAAATTTGTCAAAAGAATATGTTCAATCATGGGATAGTGGCACCATCACCCTCTGGGGTCTCACTTTCACTATCACTATTGATCTCCTTGCTGAAATTATAGGTATGGTTAATGATGGTGAAATCATTCGATGCGATAAGCATTCTATGGTGGTCGAGTTGATGCACATCGAAGATAAAGGTAAATTTCTAATGAATAAGGACAACATCTTTGTTCGGGAGGATCTCCCATCCCTATGGAATAGAGTGCTTGTTCCTGTAATATAATACCTCATAATTGATGAGTCATCCTTCCCTCTATGGAGCTTTCATATGGCATTTCTTAATTTCCTAAGGGACATCAAAGTAATTAATATCCTTAAATATTTATTCTGCTCAATGGAGATCTCAATCGATAGTGTAAGGAAAGGAAAATCGACCCACCCAAAGCATCAGGGTCTACATCTAATTATTTTTAATTACATCAGCCAGAACCAAATTTAGAGAGTTTCTCCTGCTAGGGGCATTGAGGAGAATCTGCTTCCTATTCCCATCTTGGGCTCACCTTTGGTTGCTCAAGTGGATATGCCTAGTGACCATATTGTTGATGTGGAGGTCATCTCTTCTAATAAGATGGGTAATCAAAAGTTATTGGGATATTTTGATCTTGTGCCTACTCCCAACTAGCACTCATTGCATGTGAAGTCCTCTACGAAGAAAGGCAAAGGTATTGTATCAATTCTTGCAAAGGGAACTTCTTCAACTTTTCTTCTCTAGATCGCAAGATGCAAAAGACCACTTTGGTTCCTTCCCTTGGTGTGTTCTCAACCTAGTCCTTCGAGGATGTTGATCATGTGGTTGACCTGGATGACATTGTGTCCCTGGAAACTTCTATGCTCCTTCAGGCTGGAAAGCTCATCAATCAGATCAAAAATTAGAATATGGTCATTTTGGATGAGGAGGTCTTGAAGGTAGATGGTGCTAACTAGGACCATCTCCCTCTTTCTAATTACTTGGGTTGCTCTATGGCTATTTCATGTTTGGTTTCTTCGCTCGACTGACCTTGGGCTTGTGTCATCTAGGCCTATTTTGTTGGTCGATGTATTTCCTTGATCCTATTTTGTTGTTTCATTATCATGAGGTCTTCCCTTCGGGATCCTCCTTTTTGGAATGTATTGTTCTGTAGTTTCATTACCATGAGGTCTTCCCTTTGGGATCCTCCCTTTTGGATGGTAATATTTTGGGCTAAGGTCCTACTTTTGGGATCTTCCCTTTTTGGCTTGTAAAAGGTTTTGGGATCCTTTCAAAACCCATTTATCAATAAAAAAAAGGTAAGGTCCCACCATGATCGCCATTTATGTGAGAAGAGAAAAGCACCATACACATATATGAAATAAAACCTTGTATTGAAAGCTTTTCTTTTTATAAAATGCCCTCTAGGGGCTTACAAATGTTATCCTCAAAAGGTTGAGGTAACTTTTTACAATAAACAAGTGGTGCTTTCAAATATTCCTCTCATCACACATGATTATTGGATGGGTTTTGATAGCCTCGAGGGAGCTTTGACCATCCTAGGTTACCTACAACTTTGAAGTACCTACACATAGCCAAGAGCAATAAGTTAATAGCACCAATGGGGCCTACCTAGGTTAGGCCACAAAATTTATATGAAAGATATAAACAAATAACCTTAATGAAAATCTTACAAAAACTATGAATATAAGGTCAAAATATGACAAACACTAAAAATATACCCTGGTTAGACCTCGAATCTCATAAATATATGAACCATAAACCTTGATAAACCTCGTTCAAGATAGGAATATAATGTGAAAATGACACAAAACACTAGAAATATACTTGTATTCTCCTTAATACTCTATCTATCACTAAAATCTAGGCAAAAGCTATCTTTTATTTTTGATCATCTAGGGGATGATAACATTTGTTGCTGACTATTTTGATGTTAGACAACTATGAATTTTGGCCATTCAGGGTTGGACGACCATGGCCTATGCTACCCTAATGCTATTGAAACTTGTTATGGGCCTTCAAGGGGATGATATGAGTCTCTAGTTACAACCAAGTTTTGAGATGGTATCTTGTTTACATGCAATTTCAAAAGAGGGTTATGGGCATGAGGGAGTTTGTATTCATCTTCATGGTGAAGTGGGGATTAGAAAAGGGGATGATTATGGGTGGTGGTTGAAATGCACAAGGGAGGCTTGGATCAAAAATTTCATAGATTTTTGGCTTATGTGAGCATGTGCTACACAAAATGGAAGAAAAGAGGGGGTATTTATAGGCTTTTGATAAGGGGAGGTGATGAGTGTCGTTAAGTCACATCATTAAATCTCAAAGATCTTATCAATCCGGGGTGGTGTCCAAGGCTATCTACGATAGAAGGCTAGGGCAGAGTACAATTCAAGCATTCATATTTCAAACATTTATTGGGTGAGACAGATTTGGTTTAGCCTTTTGGTGTCACACTAAACCTAATCTGTAGAATGGAAACTTGTAAGAAATAAAAACTAATTCTAAGTTGAGAAAATTAAAGTCTAACTACAATTGCATGAATTGAAATTGCTGAATTGAAATCTAATCTACTTTTGCAGAATTGAAATAACATAATTGAAATTGCTAAATTGAAATGTTGCTGAAATGAAATCCTAAGTTACATTTGCAGAATTGAAACCTAGTTACTCTTGCATAATTGAAATGATGCTTGTAAATGAAACTTATGCTAAAAACACCTATCAATGTCCTGCCACAAAAGGTCGTCAAGCTTCACTATAGGAATTGACAGCAAAATGAAATATGCTAAAAATGGAAAGTTGCTAAAACATAAAAATAAGGAAAACATGGAAAGCAAAGGAAAAATGCTTAATATAATTTGTCAGCTGACACACACACAAATATTGTACACAAACATAATAGAAAACATAAATCACATAATACAAACTAAAAACAAGAAAAGTAAACTTGACAAGTAATCTATTAATTCTATTGTAGCAAAATTACAGATTAAAACCTGCCATAAAAATCCTCCTTCTAGATCTGAAAGTGGGCCCATACTTCCTGATCTAGAAGGAGGTGAAAAGCACTCCTTAACTAATTAACACTCAGAACAGAAAATGATAAAATAACTGCACTTTTATTGATGACAAAACATGCTGAAAACTGTTACAAAAAATTATTGTACAGTCCTAATTGTTGCTATTGAAAACTCTCCTCTATTCTAATTCCTAACTGGCTCAACCAAGGAGGGAGCTGTGTTATTTATATAAATATTTACAACATATCCCATGCTCAAATCAGCCTATGTGCTACTTTACAGTGATTTGCCAATAATTTTGGATCTGAAATAAATGCAAATCTGGACAGTTTGTGTTGCAGTAGTAGTCATTGGCCCTTAGAAAGCATCTTCAGTGGTGGGAGTACATGGGAGGAGTCTAGAAATATCTCACACATCTTTCTCCACTTCAGAATATGCCATTTCTATCTTGCAAACAACTTCCTATTATGCTGCAGTTATTTCTGTGTTTATCCTAGAAGAGGATCAAAATTGATCTTTTCCATGAATGGTGGCTTTGGATGGCAAGGACGACAAAGTCAGATGGGAGATATTTTCCTTTAACCTTTTCAACCTTCTTTCCCTTTTTCCATCATCAAAAATTAGTCAACAAGTCAAAAAGCACTTTCTGTTCTCATTTCGAAGATAAGTGGCTCATTTCGAAGAGACTGTATTTCTCATTTTGAAGATGTCCGCTCATTTCGAAGAGACTGTATTTCTCATTTCGAAGATGTCTGCTCATTTCGAAGATCTTCAGAATGAACAACTATGTGCTCTTCAAGTGATTTTATCTGCATTTCTCAGGTGGATTAGCCCTCAGGATCAGATTGCAATAGCCTTCATTCCTCTCCATGTGTGAATTCCATGCCTTGCCATTCATTGGTAGCTTGCTAGAATTTACATGGTAAATTACTGCATTTTCCAACTCTGCTGCATAGTTGTAAAATATTGGCATTTCTTGCAAATTCAAACAAATTAGAACATGGAAAAATTATTCAAATATCAACATGAAGGAGTACATCAAGTTGCTACTGAATTTATACACTTCATTCACCAAGTAACCATGCTGAAATAGTGCAACAGTGCTGCACAATTGTCCCTCCTCTGTTATACCCTGTTGCTGCCTATTTAGACCATGTGGGAATGCTTCTAAATAGGTCAGATGTCTTCTGTAGTCCTTCTGAACTCATTCCATCCATATCCTCATGCTTTTCTTGACAACTTCAAGGTGTTCCTATAAAGTGACAACTTGCTGATTTTTATATGGCTATTTTTTTTAGATTTTCAGATTTATGACAGTCCTAAAATTTTGGCTTCAATGTGGATTTGAAACAAGTTGAAGGGCAGGAAAACATTCAAAAACCATTGAGAAGTTAATGGATATCAGCATACCACATTTGGTTAATTGAAATGCATGTTTTTACTTGCTACTTAATCAAGCAAAATCAGTCACAAAATGCTGAAAATAGTCAAAAACAGAGATATAGTATTCCTAACATAAAATCATGCAAACACTTAACAAATAGTATATTTTAGTCAACTATTTGGCAATTAACTTATCATATGGTAGTCAAACATTGTGCAATAATGAGGTATTTTTGGGCCTCATCATCCCCCCCAACTTGAACTGATGCATGCCCTCATGCATCTTAGTAGGCCATAGTAATATGCAGGTTTTATTCTTGTGAACAACATCCTTTGCTACCCCGCTAACTAAGAAATTCCTCCTTGCTGCACTATATCAAGTATTTTGCAATTAAGCACATGTATGACTCTTTTTCTGTCTTTCTACAAGTTTTAGTGCTGCAAGGTACCTCTTAAAGGCTTGATATCATGTGATTCATCTTGCAATAGTCTTATTGTGGAACCGTATTTGGCAGATGCACTACTATTGATGGAATTTTTTGTTCTTAACAACATTTCAGCCTGAATGCTTATTTCTGTTGTTTGCACCTTTTGAACAAAATTGATAAAATTTTTGGATTTGAAATGCTTGAGGGATGTACTTACTTGTGGTAGAGCCTTATGAACCTCAATATTTGATGTACCCTACTCTTTTTGCTATTCTGTAGCATTTTCAACAATTTTGGTACAGTTTCTGCTCATTTCGAAGATATCCTGCTCATTTCGAAGATATGCTTGTTCATTTCGAAGATATGACTGTTCATTCCGAAGATGCATCAAAAAATGCAGAAATGACCTCCTATGCAAAATTTAGCTACATATTCTATTGTGGGCCCATCTCTAGAGTGTATAAGCCTTCCATAACATCAAAAATCCCTTCTTCATCCTTTTGTTTAGATGTTATTCTTTGTTTTGTATGTTGTTATTTTATTCCAGTAGTACTAAAATAGAACCTTCAGGTGCATTTTGTTGATTATCCTCCTTCAATTTATCAGACAATTGTGAGATATAAACTTGCAGTTCTCCTTCTGAAACTTGCCCTACAAATTGAAATAGAATTGTTGCCATGTCTGTCCCAAAATCAGGTTTTTGCACAGTTTTGGAATTTCCATGCAATTAAGGGCATAAGGGGGTGTTTCTTGACATCTTGAACATGTTCCATTTTCAACTTGCCAATATTGTATGAATAGTTTATGCCAAATACCGATTATCATACACTAAATGCTAAATGTTTACTATGAATTAAATGCAAGAAACACATACCTTACTGTCCTGAAAATTGGTCATGCACCTTACAAGTTGCTTTTGATGATTGTTAGCAGGCTATCTGAAAACATAAACATAACACATGTGCAGTGTGAGATTTGTACAATGGTGGAACAATGATGGGTAGATCAACAAGGCAATGCATGCCAAAAAATTGGTTTTCATGCAAGCCAACTCAGTAGCGCCTCCAAGAAGGTTTTCACTATTGAATTATTCATTTTTTTTCTATCTTTTTTTCATTTTTTTTTCATCTCTTTTTTTTCATTTTTTTCATCAGAAGAGGCTGCCATTTCTGGTTTTCAACCAACTTCTGTCCTTTTTTTTTTCAAGTGCTTCAATGAGAGAGAACATCTCTCACTCTTATTTGGATAAGACCAATCCTTATTCTACAAAAACATGTCAATTGTTGTATGAAAACACCATCTCTTTCTGTTGAAACCTGCAACATTGATGCAACCTTCCTTTCTAGATGAGGAGTAAGAATCTTCTTACATCATAATTGCCTCCTTATTGCTGGAAATGAAGTATTGGCTCCATTGTTCCTCTTCCTTGCTGAAATTGATGCTTGTCCTCATGTATCCCCATTTTGTGGGACATGCCTTTGCTGCAATTTTTTTTTCTCTTTTTTTTTTTTTTCAATTTTTCTTGTCTTGCTTGTACCCAAGAAGGAAGTTCACAAACAAGACTATTCTTCTTTTTGCTTTTCTTGTATTTTTTTTTTTTGTCAAACTTTTTATCATCACTCTGAATCTGATATTGAAGAGAAATTCTCTTCCATTATGTGTACATCCAATGGAATCTCCTTCAAGAACTCCTCCTTAGTTAATGGTGCATGGTATACCCGAAGGCAATGTCCATTCACCACTAACATCCTCCATGAATTACCAATGGGAGAAAGAAGCACTGCTCCATATCTGAAAACTTCTTCAATCAAGTGTTGTCCATGCCTCCTAGTCTACAAAATCTTGTCAATCTGTACTTGAAACAATTAAATACCAATTCCCAAAAGATGTTAAGTGCTTACATCAAGATAAAATCTTGATATACCCTTGTAATTCCATGTAAAGGGATTGAAATATTGTTTCAAAATAGCAACAATTTTGCTTTTTGTTTATAAGTCAGCCAACTAATAATGTTCAAGAATTTTCTTGGCTGCACTTCAATTTGTTTCATTCCTAGGAGGACATAATTTACCCCTTTGTAATTTCTTACTAAGGAGTTCAATGGAAGTAAATTTTCTATGTGCAATTTTTCTAGTTTTTCTCCTTTATCCAAGGCTAATTTCTGTGTGTTTGGACTAAAGGTTTTCTGTGTATCTCCATTGATTTTTGTCTCTTCAAGCTCAGGTAAGTTCTTGTTTGAGCACAGTTGGATGTTGCTGTAGTCAATAACATTTCTTGTAGTTTTTTTTTACCAGATTCAGCTACATAGATAGGGGATGCCTATCCTGTATTATTCAGACTGATCATAGGTTGGGCTAAAAAAGAAATATTTTTGGTTTGCACAATAAGACAAGAAGTGTACAACTTTAGCAGATCAACTACTTGTCAGGTAGGATCACCTCTAATGAGATCAACTATTGTCTTGTGTAGGCTAAGAATTGCTAGGTTGCGGTTTAGCATGGTAAAATCCTAACAATATTTAAGTAATAATGGAAAACTCTAGGATCACCGTTAAGTTGTAAACTCCTATTTTGATTGTGCAAAAGTTTTTGTGATTTTTTTTTAATAGATTCAACTTACATAGACAGGGGTTGCCTGTCTTGTATTATTCATATTGGCCACAGGTTGGGTTGAAGGTGGTGGTTGATTTACTTGCCCTGTTTGTTGTTGTTGGGATCTCTCTTTGAGAAGAATTCAGATTAGGCAACAAATTTTGTATCTCTGAGTTGTGGAAGTAAATGGCATTCATCAATGATATGTCCCTGTGAACAAATGCTACAGGTAGCTGATATGGCTATTTTGTTCAAGGGATAGTCTTGTATATCTACCATGATATCTTTCCCAACACCTAGTACAAATTTTTTATACTACCCTGATGATATGGATATAAAAAGGGTAGTACTAGCAGATGGCTCTTCTAAATATTTTAAGAGATCTTATGTTTCTTGATAATGAGGATGATGAATTCTTTCAATTTTTATCAAGAATTTCAAACATAGGCAATTTAACCCCCAAGTGTGAAGATCACCTCCCTATGGTTGCTTGTTTTCTAAATGGACTGAAATGCAACTATCAATAATTATTATTTATACCAGCTATTACATTCAGATTTTACTCTGAACTTCATAACTTAGCACAATAATAATTATTTGACTACTTTTACCCTCTAACAACACCATGATCCCCGACAATGATGCCAAAATGATGCATTGTCATTAAGCACATCATTAAATCTCAAAGATCTTATCAATCCGGGGTGGTGTCCAAGGCTGTCTACGATAGAAGGCTAGGGCAGAGTACAATTCAAGCATTCAGATTTCAAGCATTTATTGGGTGAGACAGATTTGGTTTAGCCTTTTGGTGTCACACTAAACCTAATCCTCAGAATGGAAACTTATAAGAAATAAAAACTAATTCTAATTTGCAAAAATTAAAGTCTAACTACAATTGCATGAATTGAAATTGCTGAAATTGAAAGTCTAATCTACTTTTGAGAATTAAAATAATAGAATTTAAATTGCTAAATTGAAATGTTGTTGAAAATGAAATCCTAAATTACAATTGCAAAATTGAAACCTAGTTTACTTTTGCAGAATTGAAATGATGCTTGGAAATGAAACTTATTAAAACACCTGTCAATGTCCTACCACAAAAGGTCGTCAAGCTTCGCTATAGGAATTGACAACAAAATGAAATTTGCTAAAAATTAAAAGTTGCTAAAATATAAAAATAAGGAAAACATGGAAAGCAAAGGAAACTGGGGAGAAAAATGCTTAATATAATTTTTCAGCTGACACACACATAAATATTGTACACAAACATAATAGAAAACATAAATAACATTATACAAACTTAAAACAAGAAAAGTAAACTTGACAAGTAATCTATTAATTCTGCTGTAGCAAAATTACAGATTAAAACCTGCCATAAAAATCCTCCTTCTAGATCTGAAAGTGGGCCCATACTTCCTGATCTAGAAGGAGGTGAAAAGCACTCCTTAACTAATTAACACTCAGAACATAAAATGATAAAATAATTGCACTTTTATTGATGACAAAACATGCTGAAATCTATTACAAAAAATTATTGTACAGTCCTAATTGTTGCTATTGAAAACTCTCCTCTATTCTAATTCCTAACTGGCTCAACCAAGGAGGGAGCTGTGTTATTTATATAAATATTTACAACATATCCCATGCTCAAATCAGCCTATGTGCTACTTTACAGTGATTTGCCAATAATTTTGGATCTGAAATAAATGCAAATCTGGACAGTTTGTGTTGCAGTAGTAGTCATTGGCCCTTAGAAAGCATCTTCAATGGTGGGAGTACGTGGGAGGAGTCTAGAAATATCTCACACATATTTCTCCACTTTATAATATGCCATTTCTATCTTGCAAACAACTTCCTATTATGTTGTAGTTATTTTCGTGTTTATCCTAGAAGAGGATCAAAATTGATCTTTTCCATGAATGGTGGCTTTGGATGGCAAGGACGACAAAGTCAGATGGGAGATATTTTCCTTTAACCTTTTCAACCTTCTTTCCCTTTTTCCATCATCAAAAATTAGTCAACAAGTCAAAAAGCACTTTCTGTTCTCATTTCGAAGATAAGTGGCTCATTTCGAAGAGATTGTATTTCTCATTTCGAAGATGTCCGCTCATTTCGAAGAGACTGTATTTCTCATTTCGAAGATGTCTGCTCATTTCGAAGATCTTTGGAATGAACAACTGTGTGCTCTTCAAGTGATTTTATCTGCATTTCTCAGGTGGATTAGCCCTCAGGATCATATTGCAATAGCCTTCATTCCTCTCCATGTGTGAATTCCATGCCTTGCCATTCATTGGTAGCTTGCTAGAATTTACATGGTAAATTACTGCATTTTCCAACTCTGTTGCACAGTTGTAAAATATTGGCATTTCTTGCAAATTCAAACAAATTAGAACATGGAAAAATTATTCAAATATCAACATGAAGGAGTACATCAAGTTGCTACTGAATTTATACACTTCATTCACCAAGTAACCATGCTGAAATAGTGCAACAATGTTGCACAATTGTCCCTCCTCTGTTATACCCTGTTGTTGCCTATTTAGACCATGTGGGAATGCTTCTAAATAGGTCAGATGTCTTCTGTAGTCCTTCTGAACTCATTCCATCCATATCCTCATGCTTTGCTTGACAACTTCAAGGTGTTCCTATAAAGTGACAACTTGCTGATTTTTATATGGCTATTTTTTTCAGATTTTCAGATTTATGACAGTCCTAAAATTTTGGCTTCAATGTGGATTTGAAACAAGTTGAAGGGCAGGAAAACATTCAAAAACCATTGAGAAGTTAATGGATATCAGCATACCACATTTGGTTAATTGAAATGCATGTTTTTACTTGCTACTTAATCAAGCAAAATCAGTCACAAAATGCTGAAAATAGTCAAAAACAGAGATATAGTATTCCTAACATAAAATCATGCAAACACTTAACAAATAGTATATTTTAGTCAACTATTTGGCAATTAACTTATCATATGGTAGTCAAACATTGTGCAATAATGAGGCATTTTTGGGCCTCATCAGAGGGGGTGGTGAAGTGGAGGTGATGTGGAGGTGACATGGCAGCCAAGTAGGATGTGGAGAAACCAAGAAAATTTTAGGAATTCCACATGGAGGAGTGTGCACCTTCCTAAATTTATTGGCCTTAGGTGAGGTGAGTCCTCACCCACCCAAATGCCAAAAATTGGCCTAGGGAGAAGTGAGGGAGCATGGGGACATGGAAATATTGGGTGAAGTGGAGGGAATTTTAAATTCATAAAAATGCAAGGTGTGGGGTGGGGAGGACATGTGGATTTATGAGAGATATTTTTTTTATCGGTAAATTAAAATTTCATTAAAAATGGGTTTTGAAAGGAGCCCCAAAACCTTAGTACAACCAGAAGAGGAACATAAAAAATCAGACCTAACGGCCATAATAGAAGGTAGCCCATGAGAGGGGTCTAACCGAGCCAAAAAATATGCTAGGAAATAAAACTGAACAAGAAAGAGAAAAGAGGATGGTCCCACTCTAAAAAATGGGGCCATGCCAAGGGGTATCCCACAAAAGAAACATGAGACTTAATTGCCATCCGAAGTGGTTTGGGACTCGTTCATCTCCTTAAAATGATGTTGAGTTGAGCGTGTGCTACGTCAAGGTCCTTGGCCACCTGGTTGTAGATCATCCATGCAACCTTGGATGAATTAGCCATCGTTGATAGGGTGGCCACCAAAATAGTGATGTGGGTGAGCACAGATCTATGTAGGGTAGCCCCACTGCCCTCCTCCTTCATAATATCCTTCGAGTGAACCGCTTCATCATAGTTCTCCTTGGTCGGCTCCATGCTTTTTACCAGGGATGACATCTCCTTTTTTAGTTTCTTTAGGTACAGTGATGCACGAACAAGGGATAGGTTGAGATTTTGGAGGAACTTAGAAGAGGAACACTTAATGGCCCTAGGTTTGAGCTCAAATTATGCAAACAAAGATTCATCTTTAGGCTTTGATGAGGCAAGGGAGGAGTAATCAGGATCATTATCATCGCTCGACACCTCTTGAATAGGTGAATCATGACTGTTGCTATCCGTAGGCTTAGCAGGGGTGGGAGGGATGGGATTAAGTGAGGTACCAAGAGGGGTAGGTGAAGGGACAAGTTGAGAGGGGTTGGGATAGGTAGGGGTAAGTGGGGGAGGGGTAGGGGAAGCAATAATCAGAGTGTTTTTGGTGTACACATCTAGGGTATGCTTGTAAAGGATATAGTGCAGACCCTGGTGAATAGAGTAATGGGCTTTCTTGGTCCTTACATTGTTGCTACAAAAGAGGGGGGGTTTATTTTTTTTTTTTTTTCCCTCTAAAATGGTTAAAAAATAATAAATTAAAGCTACGCAAGATGACATCAATCTTCTCAATGGTGAAGTATTGAAGGATGGGAACCATGACACGATCCCATGGCCCACGAAGCTTCATCCTTTTGATACCACCATCAACAGTAATTAAATCCTTACCTTTGTCAGGGAAGTATTCTAGCTCTACCACCATTGTGTGCTTATTGCATCATATGCATTTGCCATCAAGAGGGAGCCCGGTAACTTCTTCCAACAAGTGAACATCAATCATGAAATCGAGCCCTCTGATCATGACTTGACCTCCATTCCAAGTGTTCACAATTGCGTTGGATATATCTTCCTTTCCCTATGAATTTCAATAGAAAGCATAGGCAATTATGGCTCTTCAAAATATCCTCAACTATGGGATCAAGCTAAAGCACGATGGGCTCGAGGATGGCCATGGAGGATTGGGTATGGGGACTGAGGGACTTGGTGTTGGGGTTAACAAAATGTGGATGGGAAATGTGGTGGATCTTTGAGTAAGGGCAATTCTTAAAGTATCGACTAGCATGCATACCAAAGGAGATAGAAGATGAATTACACTGGATCATTGTAGGGTTCAGATGGTGATGCATTTTGGGTTGCGTGCCAACCAACAAAACCCAAAATCTATAGTGGAAAGGTACCATGATGGTAAGGTCATTGATGATGGCACTAGGATCAACCTTATTATGGGGAATAGCAGCACACGAGGTGGTAAAATTACTGAGAATTCTTGAGGTGGCCCAGATAAACACACCATGGAAATCAAGCACATTGTTGGGATTGCACATGTGAGAGATTACGGTGGTACCATTGTTCACACCATGCTAATTGGACTTCTGTGATCCAAGATAATAAGGGTTGGTTCGATTGGACAGAGCATGAAAAAACATGATGACACCACCAAAAGGATCAAAAAATATCTTGTAACTAAACACAAGGCACAAAGGGTTCTAACAGTGGAGGGTCATCGAAAACCACAAAGAGTAGGGGTAAAAGGGGTACATGTGGGTGGGCACCTCATGGTAAAAATGAGGACAAGGTACATGCTGATGAGGTAAGGGTATGGGTTCATGGTAATAGGGCCAAATGAGGATGAGGGAGGGGTAGGTCAGAGGGGTCAAGCTGGCACTAGGAGTGCAGGAAATAGAATGGGATGGGGGACATGTGGGAGGTAACGAAGGGTGGTTACAAATCAGAGGGTTCAGGGAGCGGGACGGGAGACAAGGATCAACTGGAACTGGATCGATCAAGGGCAATGGAATCGATAAGGGTTGGGGAGAAAGCATCATACCAAACATGTAGGGACTACTAGGAATGGCCTAGGTTGGCAAGGGAGTCAACCACTCTATTGGCTTCTCTGAACACATGTTGAACCACAACCTTCAAGTGATTAAGGAGAAGTCTCCTAACTTCAAAAATAATGTTGTTGACCCTCCAACTAGGATTCCTATTGGTCTTGGTGTAGTTGATGACATTTAAAGAATCTCCTTCAACCACGAGTTTACACTGGAGATTGCTTGTGATCAATAACCCCCAATAGAGGGCTTTAGCTTCTACGACATGATCGGTGAGGATGCCAAGATTCTCAGCAAAGGCTAAAATAATACTTCCTTCATGATTTATAATAATTCCTCCTCCAACTGGCCCCATATTTCCTCTAGAAGAGCCATTGAAGTTCAGCTTTAGCCAACCCTCTAGGGGAGGGATCCACTTTACGTTGGATCTAGTGTTGGGATGCATGGGTGGGTTGAGGGAATCCATAAAGAGATGGAGGGAAGAGGCTATGGAGGATTCGATCCCAAGGCTTGGAGGTCTAGAGCAGGGGCACAAGTACACATTTTCAATGGTAAAATTGAGGATCCTATTGCCAACCGAAGATGGGTCTCTAGGGGTATTGGAAAAAGCATGGTTATTACATTCAAGCCAAATTTACCACAAGAGGTGATGGAGGCACATAGACCAGAGGGACTTGATTCTGGGGTTATTAAAAGGGTTGGGCCATTGTTGGAAAATATTGACCACTGAGCTAGGGTAGGCCGAAGCAATGTTGAATATGTTAAGGATTGAACTAAGGACTTAGTCTATGAAGGAGCATTCAATAAAGATATGGTGCATTCAATAAAGACATGGTGCTTTTTATATTTTTGATGGTGGTTTTAATGGTTTTTATAAAGAGGATACACTATTTACACAAACCAAAAATACAAAAAACCAAGAAAATAGACAATGATGGTTTTGATGTTTTGGTTTTTGTGTGCTTGATGTACCCTAAGACTATGAACTACAATGGCATGGGTGGAGTGGAATTTATAATTGTGTGTTTATGTTGACCTCTCTCATGAGAAGTGGTACACAAATAATTAAAATGGATTCCTAGGATGGAGGGTTGGCTCAATGTATCCTAAGGGGAAGAATAAACCTCCAAAAGGAGGCCACTCTATCTAGGTCCTACTACTAGCCTAATTGGCTTTCACTTCACCCTCGATTGGGATTGGATAAGAATAACAATTGTGTACCCACTAATTATTAAGCTCCATGAGCAAAGGGTGTCTAACCTCAAATTACCCCAAGCTAGTCCCAAGGGTAACTAGTATTTTGATGATGAAATCCAAGAAACTATGCACTCTCCACTAAGGTGTCTAAGGGATCAACTGATGGTTGGGGATGAAGTCCAATGTCACTGGTTGGTTTTCATCGTAAAATCTTGTGGAATATGATATGCAAGTGTATGATTATCTATTTTTATTATTTTGTGCTTTATATATTGAAAATGCCTAATGCAATATTTAAGAGTAATCCTAAGGATGCAAGATGCAAAATTTTCTTAATCTAGATGCGAAGAATGTAAAATTTAATCCTAAGGATGCTCTCTTTTATTTTATTTTATTTATTTGTTTATTTTTTACAAAATCTAACAACCTATGGGAGGAATTGAACGTAATTATACAAAAAGAAGCTTTAAGAGACAATGCAGCCTACGCAAAAAAATGAGTTAAAAAGAAAAATAAGGAGGTATCTATGTAAAATATACCTATGTTAAGAGAAACCATACTACAAGAGGTGGACAAAAGACCTGTGGATCAAAAGAAAGAAATTTGGAAGTCAACTGGAACAAAAATCCTACTCAAGGAGTGACCATCTTGGGTCTAGATGGTCACAACTTAAAATCATCCTAGGGTTGGAAGATTGCAACTGTGACTTTTATATGAGTCCAAAACACCAAACATAGAGGGAAAGCTACTTTAAGAGTGATCACCTCTGGCTCAAATGGTCATATTTTAAAATCATCCAGATGTCAGACGATTGCAACTATGACCTATCTATGAGTCCAAATATCAATCGCAGAGGTTGTAAAATAGGATTTGTTGATAGAGTGTATGGGAAGATCTTATATGCTATGAGAAACACTTGATTTATAGGACTAAAATACTACTATTATATAGGAATACAAAGTAACAATGCTAAGGGGGTGGGAAGATAGAATCTGCTATGGTGATAAAAAATAATCTAATCTATGGAAATTAAAGGATAAACCAATAACTATGCTAATAAGATATGAGTCATTGAATTGAACGTAATTATACAAAAAGAAGCTTTAAGAGACAATGCAACCTACGCAAAAAATGAGTTAAAAAGAAAAATAAGGTGGGATCTATGTAAAAGAGACCTATTTAAGAGAAAACATACTACAAGAGGTGGACAAAAGACCTGTGGATCAAAAGAAAGATATTTGGAAGTGAACTAGAACAAAAATCCTACTCAAGGAGTGACCATATTGGGTCTAGATGGTCACAACTTAAAATCATCCTAGGGTTGGAAGATTGCAACTGTGACTTGTATATGAGTCCAAAACATCAAACATAGATGGAAAGCTACTTTAAGAGTGATCACTTGTGGCTCAAATGGTCATAGTTGTAAATCATCCAGATGTCGACCAATTGAAACTATGACCTATCTACGAGTCTAAAGATCAATCACAGAGGTTGTAAAATAGGATTTGTGGATAGAGAGTATGGGAAGATCTTATATTCTATGAGAAACACTTGATTTATAGGACTAAAATACTACTATTATGTAGGAATACAAAGTAACAATGCTAAGGGGGTGGGAAGATAGAATGTGCTATGGCGATAAAAAATAATCTAATCTATGGAAATTAAAGGATAAACCAATAACTATGCTAATAAGATATGAGTCATTGTATCAAGAACGATAAAAATAAATTATGCTAATGAGACATGAGCCATTGTGCCAAGAATTATGCTAATGAGACATGATTCATTATGCCAAGAACGATAAAAAACAACTATGCTAGTGAGACATGAGCCTTTGTGCCAAGAATAATAAAAAGCAACTATGCTAATGAGACATGATCCATTGTACCAAGAATAATAAAAAGCAACTATGCTAATGAGACATGATCCATTGTGCCAAGAATAATAAAAAGCAACTATGCTAATGAGACATGATCCATTGTGCCAAGAATGATAAAAAACAACTATGCAAATGAGACAAGAGCCATTATGCTAAGAATGATAAAAGCAACTATGCTAATGAGACATGAGCCATTGTGCCAAGAAAAATATAAAGCAACTATGCTAATGAGACATGAGACATTGTGTTAAGAATGATAAAAAGCAACTATGCTAATGACACATGAGCCATTGTGCCAAGAATGATAAAAAACAACTATGCTAATGAGGCATGAGCCATCATACCAAGAATGATAAAAAGCAACCATGCTAATGAGACATGAGCCATCGTACCAAAAATGATAAAAGCAACTATACTAAGGAAATAAGAACAATTATTTTAATGAAAGCAATCTATGCTAATAAATTTGTAAAGGAAACTAATTCCAAGGAAACAAATCTACCTAAGCTAATGAACCTGAAACATCAAATCTAAGGAAATGAAAGAAATTACGTCAGGAAAAACAAAGGCAACTAGGCTTGTGGAAATAAAAACACCTACACTAAGGAAAGGTATGCTTCTAAACTAGGAAAGAAAAGCACACAAACTAGGGGAAAGAAAAATTACTAGACTAAGCTACCCTACGTTACAAGATTGAACATCTACACTAAGCTAAAATATTGAGGAAATGACTAAACTATGAAATCGAAACCAAATTTGGTGTGAAAAAAAATGGAATGATTTTGGTTTTAATTGAAATAGGGAGACAAAGCCTCCTACCTATGGTTCCATGTTATTTGAAAGGTTGGTGATGGTTACAAGTTTGGATTTTTCATGCATAGTCATTGGAATTTTGACTGTCTAGGGTCAGATGACTATAGATATAGGTTGCCTGACCTTGGATGGTTGCACTTGGGAGTTCCTTTGATTAGCTATATTTTATGATTCTAGTTTTTGGTTATTCTAGGGTCACTATTGTCCACCCTCCTCTACAAAAAAACATAAAATAGAATCAATAATAGTGATTTTATGATGAAGAGAAGATAAAGAAAGAAATAACTTCCTATATAAAACAAAAATGAAGAAAGAAGTAGCTTGAGAAAGAAAGCAGTTGATTGATGCTATCTAAATTGTTGAGCAGTGTTGAACTTATAATAGAAAATAAAGCATGAACAAGAAAATGATGATTTTGAAAAATGGGAAGGTGACTAACCTTGGACACCCCAAATTTAACAATTGAAAAGGTGGTAAAGGATTATACTCATTTGTGTCTTGTAATGATGGGCTATTGTGAGACCAATACCTAACTAGTGCGTATGGCTCTAAGAAGAAGTAGGTTATGTCTATGACCATAGGGGCTTGGACGACCTAGGTTGATGATTTTTTGAGGTCGAATGATGGTGATTGTGCGTAGGTAGTGAGAGATCTATTAAAGGGGCCTTAGTCTATTTTACATTATGGTAACTTTAGTGATAGTTAAGACTTGTGCAATAGTCAAGGAATAGTAAAATGATTAAAAGGATATAAAAATCTAAAATAACACCCATAGAATACATGCCAACATAAAAGATAATAATAACATGATTAAACTACTACCCAAAAGAAAATACAAAATATCAAGGTGAGGTTAAAGTAAGCTCCTATTCCCAAGATGAAAGTGATCCTAAGCAGCGAGCTACTAGTAAAACCATTGTAAATATGCTCAAAGTTCATGTCATCCCAAGTCACCATTCTTAGGACACTCCCTTTGGTAGTAGTGTGATTCAGATATTTTTTTGGTCAGGTTTGCTTATTTCCTCCTAGAAGAGTTCTCCTTTAATTGGTTCCCTACTAACTGGATTTGGATGAAGAACCTTATTCCTAAAATTACTTATTTTTTCTATTTGGTTGTCCAGAATAGGATCCTCACTATTGATAATCTCATATTCTCGGGTATGGCCATATTGAATCGATGTCATCTTTGCTAGGTTGAGTGGGAATCAGTTATTCACATTTTCCTTGAGTGCCCCTTCTCGGCCCAAATTTTATCTTCCCTGTTTATCCTAGTCGACATAGCTTGGACCATCCCTAACTCTGTTGTCAACATTTGTATAAAATGGCCCAACCCTTTCAAGTTTACTCACCTCAAATCTTGGTGGTCCTTTACTCTTCCTCATTTCTTATGGTAGGTTTGGCTCAAATGGAATAATAGAGTTTTTGGGAGACATTTAGGAACTCTGATTCAGTTCTTTCTAGGATCCTCTCTATGTCTATTGAGAATCATAACTTGGTCCCTTCGACTGATTTACCAAGCTCATAGTCTAAGTCTAAGTTGGTGAGTTATCACAATCTCTCCCCTGACCCCAATATCCAAATTTACCCTAGTGTGGATGGGTCCTTGGTGGTTTGGACCTCTCCCCCTTGGGTTGGCTCAAGCTGAACTTTGATGGGGCAGCCAAAGAAATTCTCGATAGGGATAGTTGTGGGAGAATTATCAAGGATGATAAAGCTAGGATTGTCCTCACCTTTGTTGATAATTTGGGTCTTCAATCAAAACATAGCAGAAGCTAGGGCTTTGTTTTAGGGTATTTTTTCAACTAAGGAGTTCAAAATCCATAACCTCATTATTGAAGGAGACTCCCTCAACACTATCAATTACCTAAAAGTAACCTCTACCCCTTTGTGGAGTTTCACCTCCTTGATTGAAGATTCAAAGCTTTATCTTCACAACAATGGTAATATCTTAATTCAACATGTGTATCATGAAGGCAATAAAGAAACAGACATTATGGCTAATCACGAGCTGATGCAGGAATCCTTGAAGATATGGATGGGAGATTTTCCCCAATGCTTGTTGGATACATGTGCCTCCAATGACATTTCATCTTATGTCTAATTTTTCCAAGCCATGTATTTGCCCTCGGGGTCTCACTTCATCCTATAAGGGTACTTGGATTTATGGTATGGCCTTCCCCATATGTCTCGTCCTATGAGTATGCATTGAGGTATAGGATTGTCATCTTATCTTTGTAGCATACGTGTCCCTTTAGCCTTAAGTGGAACATGTGTTGTTAGTAGTAGTGGTTCTTTAAATAACAACATTTGTTTTCAAAATCTTAGACAGGGGTGTTCCCCAAATGCTTGTTGGGTATGTGTATTTACAATGAGTCATCCAATTAATATGTTTGAATTTTATCCATTGTCTCACATTGGTTTTCTCAATTGGTTTCTCTGCTACCATTCCTCATGGGCTTTCCCTAATTTTTTGTGCCACTCCTGGAAGTCTAGCCTCGTAGTCTTCTATAGCACTAGTTCTCATTTGATTTTGGTTGGTTGGGTACGTCCCTCATTAAATTTTGACTGGAATGTTGGTTTACTTTGGAGTGTTCCTCATCCCAAGGCCCATTTTCATTGGTCCATATTTCAAAATCATGAGCAATAATCTAATACTTTCAATTCAATCCAACATTTGAGTCCCAATGTTTATCAGTGGTGGCTCTTAATCCACACCTATTTACCTCATTTTCTATCACTTGCTTTGTTTGTCGGTGAAATCATTCTTGATCGTGGCAAGGCTCATGAGGTGAATTTTTCTCGAATTGAAGTTTTTCATCAACATCCCAAATTGATTTCTTTTTCCAATAGTGATAACATCTTCCTCTCTGGCTATGGGATCAACTCAATTTTAAATTATAGGCAATTGCAAAACCTATTGCTCTAGTTCATGTTTCTACTGAATATTTTGAGTGGGAGGTCTTGGTCTTGTTTCTAGGGAGGTTTTGCCTTGATGTTTGTTTATAGAAGATGGTTAAGGATGGTGCTCGTGGAGCCTGAATTTCTCCAAATTGATCCAGTGATGGAGGACATCCTAGGATCACATGAACTTATTCCGTTTCTAAAGAAATTCCAGGGATATGACTCAAATTTTTCAAAATAATTTGTTCAATCATGGGATAGTGGCACCATCACCCTCTGGGATCTCACTTTCACTATCACTATTGATCTCCTTGCTAAAATTATAGGTATCATTAATGATGGTAAAATCATTGGATGCGATAAGCATTCTATGGTGGCCGAGTTGATGCACATCGGAGATAAAGGTAAATTTATAACAAATAAAGACAACATCTTTGTTTGGGAGGATATCCCATCCCTGTGGAATAGAGTGTTTGTTCCTATAATATAATACCTCATAATTGATGAGTCATCCTTCCCTCTATGGAGCTTTCACATGGTGTTCCTTAATTTCCTAAGGGACATCAAAGTAATTAATATCCTTAAATATTTATTCTGCTCAATGGAGATCTCAATCGATAGTGTAAGGAAAGGAAAATTGACCCACCCAAAGCATTAGGGTCTACATCTAATTATTTTCAATTACATCAACTAGAACCAAATTTGGAGAGTTGCTCTTGCTAGGGGCATTGAGGAGAATCTGCTTCCTATTCCCATCTTGGGCTCACCTTTGGTTGC